>OY730482.1:38702216-41509784 GCA_963422695.1 Xylophagus ater | reverse complement strand
TGAACAATTTGTTACAAGAGTAGAGTACTCTTGTATATAAGCTATTTTAGGCTATCAAACCCAATTTAACGCAGAATCATTAGATGCTTTGTTCTATCTTATTATGAAAGTTTTAAAGACTTGTGTGGTATTTGGAGAATCCCTTCAAATGAATCAGGTATAATAATTCTATTTCCATATTATATTTGCACATCTTTTGAATAGAGTTTTCTTTTTAAACGTTTTATTATCATCGGAATTACAAAAATCGATCTTGCACTTTATTTTAAATTAATTTTTTTTCCATTAACTTTTGTTCTCCCGACGTCAATTTACAATTTTTTTTTTTTATGATCTCTTCGGAATACTTTCTTTCACCTACTTTCTTTTTCTACAAAATCTTATCATTTTCTCATTAACTTTTCGCTTATCATTTCTTTTAATAAAATTAAATGCTTTTTTCTTCAAAATAAAAAAAATTTGATACTGGAATTTTCTCATTGCTTGAAAATTATGAAAAAAGCATAAAAATTAATTGAAATCATTTCTTTTTTTTCTTTCTTTCCAAATGAAAATTTTCTAACACACACACTCACACACACACACACACATATAATACTTAAATAATATGCTTCTTCAAAATTTCACTTTTTTTTTAATTAGGCTTTTCTTTTTTCTTAAATTAATGAATAGCTTTTCTGTTAGTTAATTAATTTTTTTTTTGTTTTTGATTTTCCTTTTTTTTGATTTTTTTCTTTTTTTTCTGTTTTCTTTATATTTTATGTTGCTTTTCCCGCCAGGTGTATTGGGTGTTGTGCCGGAGAATAGAATCATCGTCGGAGACTACTTAATGGCTCCATCGACATCATCTTCCTGAAAATAATCAAATTAAAGAAAAAAAAAAAAACAAAAAACAAAACAATAACAAAATCTAATGTTTAATATTAATTGTTACAAAAATTTTAATTTAAAAAAAAAGAAAAAAAGAATTGTTTTTAATATTAAAAATTTACCAAATCGATTGCGTTTTTTTCTTTTTTCTTTTTTTAACAAAAAAGAAAATACTCGTACAAATGTGACCAAAAAAAAAATCGTAAATTAAATTTAATTAATTTTTATCTGACAAAAACCGCGTTTTATTGTACAAAATTCTCTTACTTTTCGGGTGTCGTGCAACAATAATGCAAATTCTTTTCTTTTTTTGTTTTTTAAATTAATTTCCAAATTTTTTAATTAATTATCAATTTTATAAATTGTTATAAAAAAAATAATAATGAAGAAGAAGCAAAAAACAAACAGCATTAAAAACAAAAAAATTAAAAAAAAAAAACAAATTAAATTAAGAAAAATAAAATTAAATTTATTAAAAGACAAAATGAAGAATTGGTTTTTTTTAGTGTTATTTTCTTTTCTTTTTTATGGAAATCCTTTGATTTTTTTTTTTTTGGTTTTTAATTTTTCTTTTATCTGGAAGGAAAATTTTTACATCAATAATTTTAGATAAAATTTTTTATAAAAACGAGACAAAAGAAGATCCGGATTTTTGCCGGATCTAAAAAAAAAAGAACTCCATGAAAACTAGTAAAACAAAAAAATTTAACAAAATAATGAAAAAATAGTATAAAATGCTGTTCACTATAAAAATTTTAGAAAATGCTTTCTGTTCTTTTTCAAAATTTTTTTTAAAAGTTTACTTTAATTATAATGAAAGACATAAACGACTAACATCGGATATGGAAGATTTCCTTACTCGAAAAAACCGCATCCGACGCGTTATTTTATATTTAAAAAAAATTAAAACAAATTCAAAAAAACGCATCCATATATTTCATTGCTCAATTTTCTGCAATTAAAAACAGAAAATATATAATTTACTTAAAAACAAAGAAAAAAGGCGAATTAATTAGGATCTATAAAAAAAAACATATATATATTAATTAAGAAGAATATAATTAATTTAAATTTCATCGAAATACAAAACTACAATTTTTCAAAAAGATTAATTTTAAAAGAAAATATTAATTATTTGATTATTGGAAAAGTTCTTTGTAAATAAATTGATAATAATCGAAATTTTCCGATAAGAAAGAAACGCGAGTTTAAAAATTCACTACAAACAAATATGATACTGTTTTATATAAAAAACTTAAATTAATTAAATTGAAAATTATCCAAAAATTTATGCTTCAAAGGTTCAAACGCAAACGTAAATTGAAAACTATTTAAGCTAATTTTAATGTAAAAAAAAAAAAAAATAAAATAAAATTAATTAAAAAATATAAAAGAAATATATTAACAAGTTTACTGGCAAAAGAAAGGAAAAAATTTAGAAACAAGCCTGATGCATTTCTATGTGCCAATATTTTTCATTTGGCAGCAAACATGTTAATTCGCTTAGCTCGAATGGATAAAACTGATCGAAATCTTTGATATTTCTACATTTCTAAGCAAATTATCGGAATTTAAGTATTCCCTGATCCGATTTGGCATCCATTTTAATACAAATCATTAAAAAACATTAAAGATTAGGTCAAATTTCTTAGTTTTTTTTTTGGAAAAGTTCATATTTTTAGAAAATATTTAATATCAATAAATTTTGAGTTTGCAATTGAATTTTCTTGCCCGCAGAAGAAAAACTTTAAGAACATGAACATATTCTTCACGGACCAGTCCTCGAAACTAAGTCAACATCATTAAATAATATTATGTACATAAGTCAATATCATTTCAAATTCTACAAAATTTCAGCGTTTTATTCCAGTCTTTAGACTTATATTTTCATATATACGAATATGTTAGATATTTTTGAAGTTCAAATATTAATTATAAGCAATTGTACTGTTTTCATAGACAATAGATGGTCCAAATATACCAGTAAGGTTGTTTGGTACAAGTTGTTTAGTATCAGATTCTGCTAGCAGTTGAAAAGTTAGTTATCGCCCAATTTCAGGCATTTACTTTTCTATTTCTACTAAATAGATTTCCAGTCTAGAACAAAAAAAACCGTCTTCCATTTACTTCGTTGTCTGTTTCCTTAATTCAGTCGCCCATAACGGAATCAGTTTTATATGAAAATCCGAGATTTGTTTAGGAACGTCGAATTAAAAGGCTTCTTCTCTTTGACAAATTTTATTCATAAAGAGTTAGCAATAATTTTTTTTTTTTTTTTAATAATAATTTACAAATTTAACATAAAAAGAAAAACTTCAAAATCATTTAAAAATAAAAAATATATTTAATAATGAAATAATTGTGCGCATAAAGAAAAAAAAAATATCATAATTGTATTGCTTTAAAAATCGGTGTTTGAATTTCCAATTTAGTACCAAATTTTTAACTTTATATTTTTTCCTAATTTAAAAGTTTTGCTTTTAATTTCTGTTTTTTTTTTTTTTTAGTAGGAACTAATTAATAATTTACAACCAAAAAAGATTATTTTCAAATTAAACTTAATCAGAGAAAAAATTGATTTTAAACTTTTGCTTTAGTATTACAAAAAAAAAAAGAAGAAAAAACACTATATGCAAAATTAAATTAATTAAAATTGATATTTAAAAAAAAATAAAAAATATTTCATCTGACTCTTAAAATTCAAAAAAAAAAAAAAAACAATAAAACCCAATCAAATTAAATTAAAATATTAGAATAATTCTTATTCATGTGTGTGTAGGATTAACAATTTGTGGAATCGGTAGAAGTTTTGGTATTGGAAGACGAGGTACACAACCGGACTACCATCCGTTGCCATTGCCACTAGCCGCTTTAACACGTACTGCAACCATCAAGTCACAATTTCTTGGAAACATCAGCTTTTAAAAAAAGAAAACAAAAAAAAAAAAAGAAAAGAATTTTCCGTTTATGTTTTTTTTTTCTTTATTTGGAAATTTTCTCCGAGAGAAATTTTATTTTTTAATCAATTTTGGAATTTTTTATTTTCTTTTTTTTTTTTTTTTAATAATTCTAATGAATTTTTTATTTCTTTCATAATTTTTCTTTTTTTTTTATCTTCAAAAGTAATTTTCTTCTATTTTAAACATTTTTCTTTTTGGTTAATTTTCTTAGATCGCTAACTGAATTTTCATGCTTCTGAAAAATCGTATTTTTTTTTTTCATTCTTTCTAAAATTGATTTTCTGGTTGATGTGTTTTAGTCTAGAAATTGATATAAGGTTTAATGTTTTAGCTTAGTTTAGTTAAATTTTTTTTTAATACCAAGAAAAGCTTCCAACAAAACGCAGCAGAAAAGTAAATGACGGAGAAGCGTCTGGTGGTTGGAAAATTTATCGATTTATTAATTATTACAATTTACATGTTGTTGTTGTTGTTTTTTTTTGTTTTATTCGATCCATTTTTTATTCATCTGGGCTTTATTTAGTAGACAAAAAAAATGTATATTTAATTGAACTTAATAGATTCTAGAAGTTTCGTAATTTATTCAAAGAGATAGAAAAAATTTATAAAAGTCAAATTCAAGTAGTACAGTATGTTTCAAAGAAATGTGTACATCATTATTTTTGTCATTGAACTATTTTACATAAGTATGTTAAACATAAAAATTCGATGGGAACGCGAGAAATATAGAAAATTAAAGGAAGACCCTTACAAGAGCATGAACATAATAAGAGTCTGAAAAACAAAAATATGTATATAGAAAGAATTGGCACCAAGCTCTTTTATAAGCAACCACTTTAGCAACATTTTTGTATACAAAAAAATTTCATGGTAACCCAATGCCTTGTCAATATCAGGAAAGTCTACATGTAATAGATAAAGGATTATGATGTCTTTAGATATAAATTGAAATCTGGTATTTGGTAGACATCTAACTCGAAAAAATCGTCTCTACTCTTTGATCTTTTCTCGTTACAAACATTTTAATCGAATCATTTTATTCTATTGAAAAAGACTGTAAATCGATTGAACCAATTTCCCTTAAGCTTCATCATTGTCAAGCAATTAATAGCATGTAATTTCCATGTTAATTATGAATATTTCCTTTATCGATATCATCGATTCTAATACATATAGTTTAATTGCATTTCCATCGGTTTCTTTTAACCAAGTGCAAAAAAAGAAAAAAGAAAATGAACTTTTTTAAATCGTTATTTTTTGAATAATTTAATACAAAAGAAAAAAAGGAAAAAGAAAAAAGGAAACTATATTGTTACAAAGAGACCACAAATTAGTTTCCCTTCACTGTATTTAACGGAGCAAAAATTAAATTTTTAACAATTAATTTATTATAATTAGTAGAACATGGAAAAATCTATATTTTTCTTTTGCAGTATTTTAAACCATAAAACCTCACCAAAGAACATTTTCTAGTCTCTTGTTGTGTCCATCAAATAACTACTTTTTTATTGTTCGATCGATAAACTTATCTTGAATTATTTAATTGAATTATTTATTTTTGAGTTGGTATTTGGATCGTAGAAAAACAACAACAAACTGGGCGTTTTGGTAAAGTACAGAATTCTTGAGAAGTATGAAGTTTATTGGAAAACAATTTAAAAAAAAAGAAACAAAAAGAAATGTATACTTTCATACTTCTTAAATAACATGCTATTTTCGTTAAAAACATAATAAAAACTATACAATTATTAAAATTAATGTATTTATTTCAGTCTTTTTGTTTTTTATTGTTTATAGTAATTTGAATTTTTTGAAGTTGCAGTTTAAAACATATATAATTAAAAAATAGTTTAGGAATTTTGTCTGAATCCCAAACAAATTTATTCAATTAAATTCTATCTAGTTAAACAACAAAAAAAAACCAAAAACAAATACTTATTCAAAGACTTAGCAAATAATAATGTTAAAACCATTTATGTACGCTTTAAATATGTTTCAAATAATATTAAAAATTATTCATGTAGTGTTTTAGATCTTCAAAAATCATATCCAAAAAAAGTATTTAAAAATATTTAATAATAAAAAAAATAAAAAACAAGTAGTTTTGCTCATAAATTTAGATAAAAAAACTTTATAAACACAAATTCGTAAGATTTCGTAGAATATTTTGAATGCATTTATTGAAAAGAAAAATGCCATTTGAAACATTGAAAAACCTTTATCGTCCGAATTCTGTATTATATTAAAAAAGGTGTGAAATTTCCCTTTTTTCGGATACCCCATTCTCAAGAATTCTGACATTTATTTGCGAAATGTAGATTTTTTTCTTTATTTTTGAGAATCCTTTCAAATTAATTCCGCCTCGACGCTTTACTATATTTAATAAAGAAAATTCCGTCACGATAAAGGTTTTAAACATTAAAAATAATTTTATTTCAAAAAATTAGATTTTCTAAAAATTTATGATTTTTAAAAGAATTTATTATAATTTTTATTTTTTTACTTAAAAAAAAATTGCCTACACCCCAAAAGGAGCTTCTATTATGAGAAGCTTTTTACAAAAAATTTTTTAAATTAATTTTTTTTCTTTTTTTGTTGTTTGTTTAATACAAAAAAAAGGAAAAAAAAAATAACTATTAAAAAAATTTTAAATAAAAAAAAAAAAATTATCCATCCATTTTATAAATTTAATAAATGAAAATTTATTAAGTAAAAAATTAAAAAAATTTGCTAAAAATAATATTAATAAAAAAAAAAGAAGAAAATTAATTGCAAATATTTCCGCATTTATAAAAACTTTGCTTAACAAATAATTATAATTAATGAAGAAAAAAAAAATTAAAAAAATTAAAAAAATTTAAATTATTTACATGCACATCTATTATATTCACATTTCAAAAAAAAAATAATTTTATATATATATATATAAACTATATATATATTTGAAAAGGAAAAAAAATCTTGTTAAAGGACAAAAAAATATTTAAAAGTTATAAATTATAAACGCTGATATTTATTATAATCTGTGATTTTAAATGAAAAAATAAAAATCAATTTCGATTACGAAGCAAAAAAAACATCATAACTTATTTCATGAGCAAACTAAACAAGACTCTAAATCTAATTAAATGCTGACCAAAAAAAATTGCATTTATTTCTATTAATTTCATCACAATATAATGAGAGTATTGCTACACAGAACGCAGTCATATTCTAAGAACAATTTGCACGCAATTATGACAGTCATAATTGAAATTTCAGTCACAATTTCATATTTCGACCTAAGAGTCACCATTTATAATTTAGGAGCATACTAATGACAGTAACTATTCTGTCTGAATATGAATCTCCACAATTGTCGTAATATGATCATAAATTGTTTTGAATGCATTACCATTCTGATCAGAGTTGTAATAGGACTATTAGTTACAAAAGTTGTTGCACATAATCTGTCCTTTTTTTGGGGAAAAGTAGGCACGATTACCGTACATTTTATACTCGATTATTTAAACAATGTTATTTATCGGGGTTTAATTTGAAAAACAGTTATTTAGTACCATATTAAACATATTAGATGGCACTAATCAACTTTCATTTTTATGCTGTATGTAAGGTACTACCAGAGGGTATATTAGTTTTGTCACTAAGTATGTAACGCATCGAAATAATGATGTTAGAAAAGTTTTAAGGGTATGGTTGTGTATGGAATCAAACATTATATCGATTTATGCATGTCCGTCCATCCGTCTGTCCGTGTACAAGATAACTCAAAAATGCGTCATCCGATTTAGTTGAAATTTAAAATGTAAGTTGGTTATGACTAAACTGGATTTAGTATTGCATTTGAGCGAAATCGACCGAGGGAGAGCGAAGTTATTAAGCAAAAATCAGATTGACCACAAAGTTTTGTTTTTTTTTTATATGGTTTTTCGGATTTAACTGGAAAATTTGTACATTAATTTTGTTTAAATTAATTATGTTGGTTAAAGACGTAAATAGACGATACCGTGTTAAATTTCAGCAAAATCGGATCAAAGATAGTGAAGGAAGAAATAATCCTAGGAGAAAATAAGTCGGTTCATAAATTTTTTTTATGTATTTTAAAAACTAATACACCGATTTTCATAAAATTTGCAGATTAGATTTATGCTATTAGGGTCTAGATTACCTAGAAATTAGAGGAAATTTTCAAAAGAAAGTTATGAAGAAAAAACCTTGAAATATTGTTAGTTTTGACAATTTTTCTGTCCCGTTTCTGCCATTTGGCATAAAAAAATCGGCAATAGGCCGATCCTAGAAAATTGGAGTACATAGATTAAAAATCGTTTTTTTTTGAGAAAGTGGAATAGTTGTCGATAAAATTCCCCAAAAAATTTGATTGTATTAATTAGTACTGTAATTTTGGTAATTGATTCTGCAGAATATATAATGTATAAATAAAATCTGTCATTCTGTCTGTGTTCTGTGTGCCAAAATCATTTTTTTTTAACATAAATATTTCTAAAATTAAAGTTAATTAAAATTTATCTACTTGTATGAATATTTTTATTATTTATTTTATTTCATTTCTAGTGAAAATGTATTTTTTTTTTAATTTAATCGAATTAATATAAATTAGTTACAAGAAATTCAAATTTCCATGAAATTAGTTGCAGTACTAAAGTTGTAAATTTTAGTTCAATTAAACAATTTAATTAACTAATTTCTAAGTTATGTTTTTTTTCGTTCTTATTTTTAACTAGTATTTTGAAGGCTTCTGACACTCCCAGGCGTATATCATTAATATTTTAATTTTATCGATTTAGTTAAAGTCGCTAGATTAATGACAAGAAATATCGGAACAAAAGCACAAAAATTTAATTTATCTAATTTCAAATTAATGATTAAAAAACGAAAATCAAAAAAAATTTAATAGAATGTAAAGGGAGCCCCAAAATGCATGCAAGATGGCTGTATGGCATGTGGCACTGTCTTCTTGAAACCACATGTCGTCCACATCCATATCTTGCAATTTAGGTACAAAAATCTGGATTAGCATGTCATGATAGCGAGCCCATTAACCGTTATTGCCTAACCAGCCGCATTTTCAAAGAAGAATGGTCCGATGATCACTTCAGCCCAAAATCTGCACCAAACAGTTACACGTTGTGGACCTGGACGCATTTGTTTCTCAACAATCACTCGTGGATTTTCTGAACCTCAAATGTGACAATTTTGTCGATTAACCAAGCCATCAAGATGAAAATGAGTCTCATCACTGAAGATCATTTTCTTCGAAAAATCAGCTTCCACTTGCCAAACAGTGTTCTTTCGCGTAGCGCTTCATTTTTAATAACCCTGAATTGTCTTTTTTTTTCATTGGCAACACTTTAACGCACAAATGGTGCAAAATTCAAATCTTGCGTGAATTTTGCGACACCTTTTAAATAAGACATACTTCTAGTATAGTTTTTTGCCACAACTGAACATCACGGTATGGTGAACATGTCAGTTAAGTTATAGATTTTTTTCCGATGCGGATTTGATTTCTGTCAGTGTTATGGGACGTGGACTATATCATCGCCTCTCTATGTGTAAATGATAAGAGGATAAAAGTGGGAGAAATTATCTTTTCATTTCTTTTAAATAACAATTATTTTAACCTAATTAAACAAAAAAGCACGCAAGAGTTTTCAATTGCATATTAACTTTTAGAAAATTCTAGTGTTCATTTTGAAAATTCTCGAAAAATCAGCATTTTAGACGTTGTTTACAGCGATTTTGTTTGTGTACGTCATTGAAAGTCTTCACGGTCTTGAACAACATTGGTTTTAGTAAAATATAATACTCTGTATTCGTACCAAAATTTTTAATCGTCATAGAAACTATTGAATATTTATATCGACTAGCACGCGAAATAACCGAAAAACAATCTTCCTAGATAGATGCTTCGCGAAATAACAGAACAATAGGAAAAAAATCATAAAATTGGTACATAATCTGTTGATTTTATTCAAATGGCTGCTCCCACAACAAGTTGAATTTCTCCTTAATTTTTTAGGGAGCGGAAAAAAATTATCTTGTAGTGCATTTCCTGGAGTCACTTTTAGTCTGTCATTGGGGTAGATATGATAAGGGTCTACTATTCAAATACGATTTCTTCTTATGATCACATTGAAATCATTTTCTGGAGTGTCAAGAGATTCGCATTTACTAATCAATTATATAAAATAATTAATTTTTTCTTTTAATTCTTTAGATTTTCATTTTTTTTTTGTATTTTATTTCGATTTAATTATTTTTTTTTTTTCTTACAAAATCTTAATTGAAATAAAATTCCAAATTTAATGATTATTGTTTTTTCTTTTTCTTTTTCTTTTTTTTCAATCAAACTAAAATAATTCTCAACAATTTTCGTAAATTTTAAGAGTCAGATGATCTAAAAATAGTATATAGTGCTCCTAGAATAGCCATATTGAGTAGCATGTTCATTTAATCAATTAATTACCTTTAATTAAATTGTTTTTCTTTTTTTTTCTTTGTAAAAGTTAATTCAATTTTTCTTTTTTCTTTTTTTTTTTATTATTATTATTTTATTCCTAATAGTTTTAAGGGTTCTAAATGAGCTTTTTTCAATAAGAAAAAGAAGAAAAAGAAATAACTACCAAAAGACAATACTTAAACATTTTTTTGGATAAAAATTTTATAAGATATTAAAAAAGAAAAGCTCATTTATTCGTTTCTTTTGGTTTCTGCCCATTTAATTTTATTGTCACGAGTACTAGTTTTTATTACTAGCGTTTTCAAAGTGTTCTCGAATTCTTATCAAATGTGATATTGTCTTCAAAAACGAAGCCAAAAAAAAAAAAAACAAGAAAATAGAAATTAAAAACAAATTAATTAGAAATTAAAAGGCATTTAAAAATAAATTCATAACAAAAAAAATACAAAAACCAGTTGTCAACGTGGAGATGTGCTGGAATGGATTGAAACCACCAACCTGCCAGCAAGGTCAGAGCTCAAACATAAATTAATGGATTATAAAATATTAAAAATAATTACTTTCTATTTACTTATGTAATTAATGTCATAATTAAAATTACTTTTTTTTTCCTAGATAACAATTTAAACAGATACAACATAGAATAGATAAAAAAAAAATTCAAGAAAATTTCAATCTAGAAATGTCGAAGACTTTTTCTTATGAAATCATTTTAGTGAATTTTTAGTAATTAAAAATCTATCTCTGTTTTCAGTGTGATTCAGTCGTAGATATTTTAGGACAGATTTTTAGATTAAAAGAAATTTTCTTTCTAAAATAATTTAGTTTTAAAATTCAAATAAATTATAATCAAAAAAACCAAAAAAAATGAAAAAAGAAAATTGTAATTTTTTATTTTCTGTCGTTTAGATTTAAAACTAAAAACTAAAAAATAAATATTGTGAAACGTAGTGCTGTAGTTTGTAGAAAATAATTGTGTCCGAAAAAAGAAAATATCGATAAATTTTAGTTTGATAGAAGAAAAAAAAACAATAAAATTCAAATTTAAAAAGAATTATTAATTATTTAGAAAATTATTTTCTAAAAAAAAAAAAACTAATATTTCATTGTGAAATTAGTGCTTTTCTATTTTAGATAGAAATAATTTTCTTTTTTGTTAATTTAAAACCAGACAAAAAAAAAAACAATAATTTTAAATTCAAAATTAATTTCATTAGGAAATTAAAAAATAATATTTGGAATATAGAAACAGAACTAATGTTTTTTGAAAATATTTAAATGTAATGTAAAACGAAAAAAAAAGTAAATTTTAACAAAATCAATAAAAAAAAATCAATACTTTCAAAATTCAATTTCTGTTCGATATAGGAGCAAAGCTTTCAAAACAATTTCTACAAAGGAGTCGAAAAGTAATTGCAATTTTTAGTTTATTTTTGAATTTAACAGCTATGGAAATAGTTTAGAATGTATTCAGAAAATTCTTATCACTCCTTTTTATGGATTCTCTGTTATCTTTGAAAGAAATCTTCAATTGCGAAAATGTATTTGCACTTACTGATTTGAAAGTTATTTACTTTTGAGACGATACAGCTCCTGTATGGCCTTGATCTAAATCAAAACATCCAGGATTTATTTAGTTTCTGATGTTTTGGAATTTTGAAAAATATCCGGAAACATAATTTTTTTACCCTAAAATTTGGTGGTATATTCGACCTGTACGCTTTGGATTCTCAAACTAGTCAAATAGCTTGTAAAATTCTATGGCAAGCCAGACAGATTTTCGTCTTGAATTTGCACAGGATTTACTGGATCCTTCTGGACAGTATTCGGCCTCATACAGTAGGGCAGGACAAGCATGCTAAAAGTATTCTACATAATCAGTATTATATATTGTAAGAGGAGTTTTCATTCACCATTTCCTAGCGTTATAAATATGATGAAATGAAAAAATTTCAATTACTTTTAATCAGCAGTAGAATTGTGTAACTTTAGATTTGAATTAAATCGTAACGAAAAAGCAAATGATTGCTTTTCGATATGATTTTAGGTATCAATCGAATGACACAATTCTACTCTAAGAGTTGGTATTGTTTCATTCGATTGAACATAAATCCAGTTAGACGTTCTCATCGCTGATCTTCATATAATAAATATCTTAAAATTTTGAAAAAAATTTACAAAACATTTTACTAAAAAATTCAAAAAACTAAATGAAAAAATCGTAGTCAGAAAATTTTGTACTAATTTAGAATAGTTTTTTTTTTTTATAAATGTGTGATTTTATGTGTGAAATTTTTAAACAAAATAATTACAAGTTAGGATTTTGATTCTCAAATTGAAATATTTAATTTTTTTTTTCCTTTTTTTTCTAGAAATAGAAAATTTTCTTAACAACAACTCCATTAAAAAACAAGAAAGTTGTTTATAAATTTTTTAGTCGTACCAAAAACTTTCTTTTTAATGTGAAAAACTTTTTACATTAATGATTTTTTTTTTTTTTTCAAAAAATTGAAAATTTCAATTTTTCTATACTTCTGGAAAATTATCGAAAATAGAAGTCATCAACAAGTTTATTTCGGCTCACACTTTTGTTTATGTTTTGTTGTTTTCATTTCAAGAAAATTTCTTTAATATTTTTCAAATGAAAATAAACGAATTTCTTTCGAAGAATAATAAAAATTATTTGTTCATGTCGGTCTATAAAACAAGGAAGGAATGCTTATGAATCCATTCCGTGTATGTTTCAGAAACTTACAAAAACAAAAATAAAAAAAGCATATTACGCCAAACGCACGTGAATTGAAAACTTTCATATTATAACCTTCGAACTTGCAACATATACCAATGAATTTGGAATTTAGAGAAAAGAATGGGTAAAATATAGATGAGTGAAAAAATATCACCTAAAAATTTACCACAAAATTGGGAAAACCCAAATAGAAGAGAAAAAAAAAATCAAAACTAATATGAAGTTATGATTGTGGGAGTATGGGACCGAAAAAAAAAGAAAAAAAAATTAAAGTTTACCGGCGCCACAAATCTTTTTTTCGTCTTTTATCTTTCGGGAAAAAATCTTAGACACAATGTCCTCCTGCTTCCATATCCCTCTCAAAGAAATCATGAAAGTAACATAGTTTAATTTTTTCTTAGTTTATGCCTGTTTGACTTGTTTATCTGTTTGTTGTCAAAATGTTACTTATGGTCTTACGAATCACTGAGCTTTCATTCAAATGAAGCTTTCTCAAGGAGCATAATCTGATGTCACGCATCCCTTCTGATAACGCAAACAAATGTAAAAAGACAAAATCATGAAATATTTTTGCGAATCATGAGATAGAAAAAAAATTCCAAATAACTTATCAAATGGAAGAAGAAAAAAAGAAAAAATTTGCCAAGAAAAAAATCAAAAGGCATATTTTTTTTTTCTTTCTGTTTGGAAGATATATGAGAGGCCGTGTTCCAATTATGTTGTCATTTCATTCACTTCCGACCCACACTTATAATGATGAATATTTTATTCTCGAAAAAAAATTAAGAATTACCATCTATTCCTGTTTGCCCTTAATTTATTTTGAAAGCTTATCAGTGACCATCACGTCCCTAAGTTCATTAAACCTATCAACTGAAATTTATGATATTTTGTGGGATTCACTGTAAAAAAAAATCAACCGTTAAAAAGAAAACATTTTATTCGTGTTAACATGATAAACTAAATATCACATAATAAAATAAGAAATGAGAATATGTGATATGACAAACCACCTATCTTATACTAGAGGCACACACAGGACATGCTTTGTCATGTTTTGAAAAATATCATCGAGTATATCGGATATGTGTCACCGAATACTAGCTTAATACCATTTCAAGTACGTAGCATAAATATAGTTTTGAAATTCGAAAACGTACGTGATTTACGTTCTTTTACCTAATTTTTTCATAATATACGTTTAATGTGTGCCAATGCTTTTCTATCCCATGATACAAGCTATACTTTAGTATAGATACAAAGGTATGAATACCCCTATGTGTGCGTCTAGTATTAGATGAAATATTTCTAGTTTAATTTCCTTAAAAAGTATGGAAGATATAAAAGATATCCAGAATTTAAATCTCCATCAAAAATTATTTGTACATTTTTTCATATTAGCGAAATAATTGAAAAACTTTGTATCAAATAATATCCAAAATTTAATTGATTGATTTAATATCCAAAATTATCACTTTTTGGTTCATCATTCCAGCTCAAAATTGAATCTGATGTTACTGTCTTTATGCAATCAGACTAGTTGTTGGGGCGTAGCTATATTTTAGGAAATGAATCACTTCCTGTTTATAATTTCCATTCAAACTCTAAAGAGTTCTTGCTCTTAGTTTAATAAATATATGATCTAAATTTTATTTCAATTTTATAAGTTTAACTCACGTTATCGTGTCCACAAAAAGTTATCCTAGACATATAATACAGGGACCAATAGCAATTTGAGATTAAGGGGGCCTTAAAACAAGTAATTCTATAAAAAAAAAAAAAACGGAAGTGTGCATTTGACCACAGTGTAGAAATGAACCAGAAACTTCTTTTTAATACAGCGCCGCAGTGGTACGAGATAGAACTATTGGGTCTTCGACGGGAATAATGGCCATAAAAACCTCCACAACTTTTCGGAACATTTCAATCGTGTACGACCTCTATATAACATGTTCAAAAAAAAGGTACTACAAGTATATGAATAACTATTTTTTAATTACTGTTTTTGTATTAGTAGTGAAACTTTTCCCAAGCTTAATCTGGATCTTTTCAAAGATCACTATCACTATACACTATCTTCTGTATCAATCTCCATGCCTTCTAGGAAAATGATAAATTGAAAGTGAAAAAAAATTAGGCAATTTTTTAGATCAGAGTTTACAAGTTGCTATTGAATAAAATGTTACTTTAATGCAGGTATTTTAGACGTGCCCATTCGTATCCAGTTTTATTGGCTGCAATATTAATTTACCTAAATTTTAATGAATATTAAAGTCAGAACTAAATTAGGTTGAGTTAAATTAGCAGTTACTAATTATTCTCTCAAAAAAAAAATATATTTTGTCCTTTTTTTCTGTGAAAAAACTTCAAAGGTCATAAGATCACACGTGAGTCGTGTTAACCAGTCATTGTTCAGTATTGTTCGACATTTCATCATGGTAAGACTGAAACCATGGTTTTTATGCGAGAACAATTCGGTGAACAGTTAATTTCGCGCTTCGGACCGGTAGATTGGCCGCCTAGATCGTGTGATATCACTCCTCTAGACTTTTTTCTTTGGGGCTATGTAAAGTCCAGTCTACACGGATAAGCCGGGCAGGATTGAAGAATCGGAAGCCAACATTACTCGCGTTATTCGCCAAATACCACTCGAAATGCTCGGACGCGTCATCGAAAATTGAAACTTCAGAATGGACCACGTTAAACGCAGTTACGGCCAACATTTGAAAGAAATAATCTTTAAAAAATAAATGTCAAGAATGGTTCTTTTGTTTGATAATGAAGATAACACGATAAAATTGAATTTTTTTCTTTTTTTTTTCTTTTGAAAAAAGTACCTCAAAATGAATCACCCATTATAATAAATGCTGACTTATGGAAAACCAAAGCACGTTTGTATGAATTTTCAAGAATTATTTGAAATGGTTTGAATATTGGCTAAAATTTTGATTGCTATATAATTCGCTGCCTATTAATGCCGGTCATATAAGTAAGTAGAAAAACAAATCACGAGTAGACAAGCAAAATTGCTGGGAATGATTTTATAAATTCGTCCCCTATGTCTTATAGGGGATGAATAAGCCTATATTATATAGGGGATGGATCTATAAAACCATTCCATGCAAATCAGGACCTGCACCGAATAAATCGGTACGGCTGGGTCACTTTACCTCTATGGAAAATTAAGTCTCAACTAGAAATAAGAATTTGGTTCTTCTTCTGAGGAGTGATTCTATATTTCTCACAAGTTTTACAATTCTTTATTTTTTTATATGTACATCTCAGGATGGACACAGAAACTGGAACCTGTTAGCTAGGTTAGAGCTTATATTATCAGCCATTAAGACGTCGCGAGTTGCCTATAAAGAATTTTTTAAACAGGAAAGGATCTATGTCCGCAATAATATTCATAATAATTCCTTATTTTTTTACATTTCCGAAGGTTACTTCTTTAATTATATGAAGTAATAATAAATTTAGAATTCAGTACTTTTAACTTCAAATGCCTACCAAAAATAATCATAAAGTGTAGCACTCTTACACTATTAACGATGTCATGGTCGCGTTTGGGTATCTACATCTTCAGTTTCTGATTCCGTTTATGTTTGTTTACAAATCGAAACGTAAAATATATTAAAAATTTCCAAAATTTCTAGAACGAATTGTTGGTGAAACTATTTCGCTTGAAAAGGAAATTCATTTTGGTGAAGGAATCGAATGTTCGGGATTTCATATCTCTGGAAATATTATTTAGAGTATTTTCAATAAGGATTATGCTGAAATGAATTAATTGCTTTTCCATTGTGTTTACAAAAATACAAATTCATGTCAAATCTTAAACGTTTCTTTTTCGTGTACGAATTTAGTCCGTAATCTCTTTGCTTAGAATCCTTTTTACCAAATACCAACACACACCAACATATTTTGCTTTCGTTCGTCAGTTGGGAACACTTTTTCTGTGCAGCAAAAGTTGAAATCGAGACAACTTGCAGCGCCGCGCTGCATGCAGAATTTACATGTGTTCGGCCTCATATAAACCTGCGTATTATAATTTCGCCAATACTTACTTATACTTTTTTTAATATCTAGGAAAGTAAAAATAGAATGGCACAAAAAACTTCTAAAATAAATATCTTTTACCAATAAAATGCACTAAAAAGTAAAAAATAATTAATATTAAGCTTTTCAAGTGTATTAATAAAAGTGTGGACATGATTTCCATATTTATTGTTTTGGCTTCCACAAAGTTTGATGATTATAAACTCATTATTATTTAGCGTTTTTTGTTATTTTCTTTGATCTAAGTCAAGGGTGTCCAACCTTTTTGTTTCCCTGGGCCGCATTGGAAGAAGACATGGTGTTTTGGGCCGCAAGTATATTACTATGTATAAATCCATATCATAAAATGAATGTGATGCTTGGCATTAAAGTTGAGAAACTAAACCGTCAATATCTGGTTCGATTGACGTGGTTGCAATTGTCAGGCAGTTCTCAAGGTGTTTATCCAACATGTTGGTTCTAATTTTACACTTAGTATGTCTCATTCTTCACTTAACTCACTAGGTGACAAACAACAGAACAGTGTAGCTGAGCGAGCAACGCAAACAGAAAGAGAATTTACTACATAACGAAAGAGCTTTCTGTTTTGGTCCTATTTCTGTTATTTGTCACTTGGCAGCTTTAGCACGAGATCGCAAACACACAATCATTCCTCAGAAAAATGGACATGCTTCAGTAACTTTGAATATTTTCGGGCCGCATTGATACTTGCTTTAAGCCGCATGCGGCCTGCGGGCCGCGGGTTGGACAGCCTTGATCTAAGTAATATTGAAAATGGAAAAAATTTACACTGTTATATGTTTTTATATGTGCCGCCTGGTCGAACATATAAATCCGCATAGTTTTTCAATAACTCAATTTGAGGAGCGTTGTTCCCCTATATTCAGGTTAAAATACTATCTGGTTGTGAAGCTTTAGACTTGCACTATTATTATTGAACGACAAAACTTAACTTGTAAATATTTCGAACAAAAATTTATTTATGTAATCAAATTTATAGAAAAATTAATAATTAAAAAAAATAATAATAATAATAAGAAGAAACTAGAATTTTACAAATGAATAATTAAAAAAAATTAATTTTTTTATTTATTTTTTTTTTTTTAATTAGTCATCGTGTGCGTGAATAAAATATATTAATTATGTTTTAATTTGAAATAAAGAAATAAGAAAAAAATAATAATAACAACTAGTTTAGTCATAAAATTTAGATACTAACTTAAAAAATCAAAAATTAAAATTTCCTTTTTATTTTTAAAGATTTTTGTTCTTTTTTCTTCAAGTAGAAAATTTTGCCTATATAAATGTTTTAGAAAAACAAAAAACCAAAAAAAAAAAAAATTACTTTATTACAATATAATATAAAAGAAAAATTTTTTTTTTCCAAAATTTTGCTCTTTTGCAGTGGACTTGACAAATGGACAATTGACTCCGAACAATAACACCCCACTTTTGACACAAGCACTCTCAGGTGAGGTGATGTTAGGTAGATGTTTTTATTACTTTTTTAAATTATATAACTTAAAAATTAAGTAGAAATTAAAGAGAAAAAAAAAGAAAAAAAAACATAACTTTTTATTGTGTAGAACTAAATATATATCTTCATGTTGAATTTCAAGTAAAATTAAATTAGTTGAGTAGTTTTGTTTTTTTTTTTTTTTTTGTAAATAAATCGATTAGAATCAATTGGAAAATAAAACGCAAACAAAATAATCATCATTCATTCATTTTTAACACTTTTTTTCAATAATTAATTAATTACAATTAACATATAATCGATTTAATTTAAATATGAACAAACAATAAATTAATATCAACCAACAAAAAAATACCAATTTTTTTTTAATGTAATTAATATAAACTAACTTCATATAATATATTTCATTATTAATATTTAATTATTGTGTGTGGGTGTTTTTTTTTTGGTTTGTTTTTCAGTGATGAACAATTATCAGGCAGCAGCGGCAGCAGCTCAAGGATTTGGACCACCAGCATCACCTCATACAACAACAACACGACCTGGTTTTCCATCAGCCAATTCACCTGGACCAACAATCGATATGTACAGTTCAAGTGGAGCTGATAGTGTTGGTTATGTTCAGGCAGCTAGCCCACAACCATCTGGATTTCCAGCGATTGCAGTGAGTCGTGCCCCATTGAATTACAGTCCGGTAAGTCGATTGATTTTAATTATTTATTTTTTTTTTTTTTTGTTTTTTGTTTTTCTTCCACTTTTTATTATAGTATATTATTAATCGGTTTTGAAAATTCCCACAATAATCCCATATTTTCATGTATTTTCATTACAAAACTATACTTTCTTCTTTTTCCTCGGCAATTATTAGCCAAAAAACAAAAAACAATGTGTATACATATAATGTACATCCTTTATTTAATTGTTGTTATTACAATTTTTCCTTTCAATACCAGTTTCACGATTTCATGCCATTAATCATGTACCACCTATCTACCACCCGATTTTTTATTTAATTAGTGTAATTTCGATGGGCACAGGCTACGATAAGATTTTCCATGGTCATTTCGTAGTTTCGAATTTTTCTTTCTTTTTTTTTTTTGGTATGAAATGACCTCCATTTTCATGTTGGTCTCACCAAATTGATTTTCATTTTTTTTTTTTTGTATACCTTTGATTGTTGTCCCCATTTTTATATTCTTGTTTTCTTGTTTTGTTCCGTTTAGTTTCATTTTAGTCAATTTCTTTTTGTTTTCCTTTTTGTTTTCCTCTATGAGAAGTTTTTTTCTTTTTTTTTTACAACTACCGAATTATCCTGCTGGTAATAAACTTTTCAATCAACATGATCCTTTTTTGATGGCAACAAATTTTTTTTTTTGATAACTTTAATTCCAAATATTTCAGTATATAAATTAAATCCGAATATATTGTCCAATATGTAGGAAATAGAAAAAAAATCGAAAATTACCAAAGACTAGATTGAACGTCTCAACTGCTAGCAATATCTGAAACACACGAACCTAACTGATTGTCATTAGAAGTTTGTTTTCACTGATTCTTATTATAATGTTAACTTTGTAGGCATTATGCAAATTTTTAACATTTAGTTTAGGCCCAAATTTCTTACTGATAGCTTAATTCAGCTTAAGGTACGGTTTCGCTAGGAGCTATCGGCCGTCGAAGTCGGCTGTCGACGGCAGCGGTTGAACAGCGCCGTTAACTGTTTTGGTTGCAGCCATTTAACAATTGGTTATTGTCAAATCTAAGTGCGGAATTAAATATAAAATAATAATGGATTTCTTGAAAATATTATTAATTGAACAGGAGGAAGAAGAAGAATTTCTAAATTTATTACTATTGTATAAAAGGCAGCAAATAAATAGTATCTTTAAATCCCGTGAAGAAGAAGGATGCTTTAATCTACTTATAAATGGTCATTTATAAGTATTAACTTGAAGAAATTATAAATTTGTTCACTTATAAAAATTAAAAATCTATTCACTTCTAGAGAGACTCAAACGAACAGCTTCGGTAGTGCCGCTAGACTGGTTCAAAGGCAATCGAACCGAAAAAGCTTGCTGTTAATAGCCGCCGATGAGTTGTGGAACAGCATGAACGAAACTGCCCACACGGTTCTGCCATAAGAATGGCGGTTGTCAATTGCTGACCGCCAACAGCCGCTGTTAAATTTGACCAAAACTTAAATAGGTCTTAAGAATCTAGTTAAACATAAATTTGGTTTAACTTTCACTACGAAATTGGGCAACCATTTGTTTATATAATACAAATGGTTGCCCAATCATAGTGAATCACAGTGAAACCATATAGGTTTCATTGAAAAACAATTAACTTATGAGGCTAATTTTGTAATACTTTTTACTTAGAAATTTCATATCAGGACTTTCATTTCAGCCTTTAATAATTTCAAATTTTTTTCTTGCGTTCTAACTTGTAACCACAAACTAATCTAAAGCATAAAATGAAAAAAAGAGTATGAGTCTACACTTAAGCTTAGAATTAAGCTTCTACTTAACGATTATTTATTTCAAATTTTATGTTCGCGTAATCTTTGCGAATGATTAACAAAAATTTATTTAGTCATTTGGAAATTTCGCAAATATTAGAAAAAATAAAGAGGGAATAAAATCAGGCCAATGAATAAAAGGTGACTTATTTTTATGATTTTTATGGGCTTCTTTTGAAAGAAAACACATTACAAAAACATGAGAGAAACATAAACGAAATGATTTTGTGTTCCAGCATTTTTCTTGTTGGAAAAAATTTCTGTTAATATTTATTACGATTTATTCAGAAGTCATTGTTTCCTAGTTTTATTCTGATTAACTGCCGTCGTAAATTTTCTTCGTTTCTTGTTGTTTTTGTTTTTGTTTTATGTGACTATTGTGAATATTATTCATTTTGTATAGTTAACTGTCTTATGTTATTTTTTATTACGCGCTCATATATGAGAATATATTTTGTTACTTACCGCTCCTGCACAGTAAAAAAAAACATCCCTTTCATTCCTCCCACAAACGATTTTTTTTTTTTTTATTATTTTGATATAATACAATATTTTTGTATTGTTTTTTTGTAATTGTGGCGGCTTTTCTGTTTTTTTTTTTTTTTTTTCTTCTGTTTTTTTGCAACGACACTTTAATGGGGCTAGTGTCAACAAAAACAGTTTTATAGCTGACAGCTATTTCATAAATTTTATACCATAACGCCAATGTTGAAAACCATCGAGAAAAAATATGGAATGAAGGAAACAAAACCGAAATAACCAAAATATCGCCTCCAGGCCTTATAGCAGTAGCATATTTTGACACTAGCTGGTACAACCCGAATATTTTCATAGTTTTCGGTTTTCAAAATCATTCGTAGGGTGGCTAGAATTTTTGTGGATATTAGTATACATACTTGTGTATAATCCTACGCACATATTTAATATATATATATATATATATAACACATACGTACTTTTCCTGTAATATATAACAAAAATATCTTAGGGCAGGCGTTTTGGGGTTATGTAATATTTTTGTTTGTACAAACAAACCGTTTTGGATTTTGTTGCGGTTTAAGCAGATTAAGCTATTTTAAAAGCCAAAAGAATAATGTTTATGTCCCATCTCCTTATTTAGATTACTCAAAATAGGATTGATAAGAATTTCTAATGTTTGAAGAATATGGTTGCTTTTTTTTTCTTTACAACAAATTTTCTGCTTAATATTCGTTAAACTATTTCTAAGAGGTCATTTTATTAGGAATTTTTATGACTTAGGAGGATAATAAACATACATTTATATGCTTTTTGATCTTTGTTATGCTAAAAATAATTGTAAGATTTAATTGGTTATGGCTGGACAGTTCATGTTTATAGGAGTTTTATGGCTTAATCCGTTTAAGTATATCCTAAAGAAATCTTCAGAGTAGAATACAAATTAGTATTAATAGAATGTACACTATAAAATTATAAAACAATAATTGTAAAGTCTCTATGAGTGTAGATTTACGAAGGAATTTTATTATTCTATTTAGAAATTCTTAAGATACTAATTTGAATATGGGCAATTCAATTTATCATAATTAAATTGTATATAATAATAATAATAATAATAATAATACTAATAATAATAATTATAATAATAATAATAATAATAATAATAATAATAATAATAATAATAATAATAATATAATAATAAACAGAAAACTAAAATCGTATAACTAATTCTTTTAAAAAGAAATGCTTGCAAATTTCAGTACATGTTGCCGTAATTTCTCGTGTGTCGGAGGACAACAGAAACTACATGAATCCTTTCAAGATAAGTTCATTCTCTTTCGATCCATTTCGCTTATATTTATTATGAAATTGAGCTTTAACCCCCAATTGTACATAAGCATAAACCATTTTTTTCTGAATTTTCGTTTTTTCCTCCAAATTTTGGGCAAAAAGGTTTGGTAATATTTATGATCAAAAAAATATCTCATTTATGCAATTAAGAATAGCCATTTCTAATATGTCTTCTTATTTTACAATTTAAGTAAAATCTTGTACAATTTTGTTGAAGAGATTTTATATTTTACACCTTCTCATTAGCGAAAATTAGAATTACAGCAAATACATTTTGGCTATATCTTAACACAATATAATAAAAGAATTTATATTTGCCAAAACAGTTGTTAGTCTTCCTTCAAAGAATAGTTTCAAAATTGCTACTTTAAAGCCAGAAGGTCAATATTAAATGGTATTCTTTTCACCCGTTAAAAGTACAATTCCCAACACTAGTTTTGCAGAGAGCCAATATATATAAATATCTATATATTAAAATGTGAAAATGTAATGAAAAGTTGGTAAAGGCAAACAAAAGTCATATGAAAACCGACGAAAAAAAAGGAAAAATAAATAACATTTAATAAATATCATTAAAGAACCACAATTTCATGTCACTCACTCATATTCCTTATTTTATGTCAACATTTCGTTAATAACATATGTAAACATAACCTACATATGTGTAGATTTGTCAACTTTTAGAAAATCTAAAATTCTGATATGACTCTAAAAAGGAAAGGGCTTATATATCGTGCTGAGAAGGAAAATAAACATTTGTAAGTCATCGCCATCGTTAATAATAATACAAAATGATAAAAACGACTATAATCAATTCTTTAACATATAACCAAACTAATACATACTCTTTTCATATTTTCCAATCTGGAAATTTCTATTTCGATTGCTTCTTCATTTTTAATCCTTATAACGCCTTGCATTGATGTAATTCAAGTCGATTTCATTGCAATCCCAAGTGCAAAGATCATTTCACTATACTTTGTAATACGAATACAATTTTCAACGTATATATATATATATATATATTTTATACGTATAACAACATATTCGCATTATTTTCCATGTTTTTTGCTATCCTCAGAATACAAACCACTAATACAGTCTCATATCAGTTGGTAAAAAGGAAATATTTTGACAAGGATTTGGTAAATACATCGAATATACAAGAATGTTGGCAACGAAAAAAAAAAATGTAGAGAAAATTTCCACCCAACAGTGTTTCATCCTCAGAAACCACAGAATGCAATGGGAATTTATGACCTTAAATGAGATAAATGCAAGCTTGCAGTTAAGCACCGCTCATTGTTGATGTGCATCATTCTACTTCATATATAACTATTTAAGGATTTTGTGCTTAACATAACATTTTATGGAACAGTTGTTGCGCTCATTTTTTTTTATAAACGTCTGCAAATTATTTATTATTACTCGTTTTTTTTTCCTATAAATAACTACAAATATGTATATCTATACGAATACATATTGTAACATACTTATGTATGCTTTTATTCCTGATATTACACATGTACTCCGCACATAAAGCGGGCACATCGCATAAATGTTCTAATGATAATAATGAAATCAAATTTCATCGCTGATCCTTATTTCGTCGATCGCTTGTATCATTTCTGTCAAGAAGATATTTCCACTCAATCTTAGTTTTAAGGATTAAAGTACATATAATAATGATTATGGACTGTAATCTTAACTGTCCTATGAGAAGTATTGCTGGAATTTACTTCTCTACTTTAAAATTTTTGTAATTCCACCAAGTATCATCTTCTACTTTTGAGTATTCAATTCCAAGAATAAATTTTTGTTAGATGTGAAGTAAAATCTCCGTCCAACAAATGTAAAATTTTCAAAATAAAAACGAAATACTGTGAGGAAGTAGCAAATATGAAAAACTGCAAGGTATGTGCGAACACTTCTGCAACTTTTCCTATTTAAACACGCAACATTTTGCGTTGCAGCGATTTACTTGTATAAACTATAATACATGTGTGAATATGATTCGCAATTTTTGCAGCTAGAACCAAAAAACTGCGATGCAAAAGTTAGTGTATTTGATAAACAATACTATGTTTGCTTTCTCTGGTTTTAAATTTATGGACAATTTTACTAAGTCTATATTATCGAACTAATTGACAAATTTCCAATAACTTTTCCATATTTATGTTTCTAGGCCATCATGCATAAAAAATAATTTACTAGCATATTATCCGACACATTAAATTTCGTGACACTATCGTTAATGAAAATTATATTCTATGCACAACTATTTTAAACAAAATAATTCATAATTAATAATAATCGCATTAGTTTCGGTTTTACATTATGTAGGTAGTACTTTTATAACGAAATTTGATTCATTTGTAAACAAATAAATGACTAGAATTAAAATTTCACAGGACTGAAGCACTTTCTATCAGAGCACGCATCAATTGAGTTGAGACCATGTCATAACTAAAAACAATGCATGTTCTGTCCAATAAA
Organism: Xylophagus ater; assembly: GCA_963422695.1. Classification (NCBI taxonomy): domain Eukaryota; kingdom Metazoa; phylum Arthropoda; class Insecta; order Diptera; family Xylophagidae; genus Xylophagus; species Xylophagus ater. The sequence goes on along the minus strand of OY730482.1, from coordinate 41,484,341 downwards.
CTCTTAAGACACCTTCGGACTAATAGTTTTTATGCCCTGTGGTAGGTACTACCAAATTCGAGGAAATTTTGAAAAGAGGAAACGAAGTTATGAAGAAAAAACCTTGAAATATTGTTAGCTTTGACAGTTTTTCTATCCCATTTCTGACAGAGGCATCAAAAAATCGTCTATAGGCTGATTTTCAGTGTTTTTTATATGTTTTTGGTTTGATATAATAGCAGTCTTGATTACTTTGTTAGCACCTATCTGACAAATCGGTTGAGTAAAATTTTGAATTTTGAGGATTAACGTAGGAAACTAATCAACTATTTTTCAAGAAAAGTAAACACCTTAATTGAAATCACAATAAATATATGAAGATCCACGATGAAAATTACCAGAAATAATAGACAACTAAGGAGGAGTATTCACTTTTCATATCATTTTCTAAATGAAATTAAACCCATAGTTTAAAAACGCTCATATTTCTTTGTTATAAGAGTGTTTCATAGGAGTTCAAATTATTCGAGTTGCCAGTTTTGGCCAAATATATGAGAAAACATATGACAATATGTGTACATAGTCTTAAGGGACCTTTAGAAGTAGTAGTAATATAATTTTGATAATTTTGTAAAATAAGTTACATTTCATAACAGTTTTATGAGTTATATCTCTAAAAGAAGTATAAAACTGTTATAAATATACAAACAAACGTGTTGAGCGGTAAAACGTAAAGTTCCTCATATTATCATCATAGACATAAAACTATGTAAATCTTGTCTAGTTTTTAATGGCAACTTACTGACAATATTCTTATCATTGCCATGTGCAATGATAAATATATGCTAAAAGAAACGATCATATCGAGCTGTAAAGACATATTAACACTCATCAAATTCATCCAAATATATAATAATAACGATTATTTCATCTTTTTACACCTTGCGACGCCTTATTATATTCTTTTCCTTCAAAACACGTATCACAACTGCATTGAATTGCAATCGATAAACCAATAAAACTTCTATTTCAGATCTTTTTTCGCTACATTTCATATTCCGGTATTCAAAAGTTTAATACGATCATATTTGTTTCAAAATTGACTTTGTTCCACTTACTACTGTCATCAAAATTTCTTGTTATATAAATGTTAAAAATAAAGTTTTGATAAAATGCATGAAAAGTTCATTATTGCGATAGCTTGGAACATACTGTGAAGATAGATATACTTTATAGCACATATATCCTATAGTAAATATGACGGTATAATAAAAATTACTATTTTTAACAAGATGGCATATACTTTAAATGGTTCTCATAAAAAATGTACTTCTACATTTTATACAGTGTGACTTATTTAAATCATGAAAATATCATTTGTAGTCAAAAACTGTATCATAACATGATTTATCCTCATTTTACATATGTCAAAGATTCAATTGTAAGACATGAAAACTGGCAAAGTTTTGTTTAAGTAGGCACGTAATCAGTTAGTACTCGATTTTGTGTGTTCCCAAGAGTAATTCAATCGCTTCTTAAGGTCTTAATTATATTTCAAATGTTCCATTTATGTCTGACCAATATGGGAACCATCTTAAAAAATGTAGCACCCTTAGTTGTAAGTGTGTATCTACTTAGTTTAGGTACATTACCTCCCTACTTATGACTAATTTTGTCTGAACAGAGATTATCTTTTGAAATTAAACGAAAATGAGACAAGTCACCAGATTACTAGACATTCTTGGGCGCTATTAATCCTATTTGTCGTTAGTGAGTCATTTATTTACAAGTTCTTTGTTTATGCCGAATTCTAGCTGCATTTTAGCTCCAATTTAGAAGGTTTTCCCAGAACATTCTTTGACTTTGTCTGTCTCCCATCATAAATTAAATATAATCTCAATGATCCTAATCCATTCTAACTAATCCATATTGTTCTATTATAATTTTGATTTTACTTAAATTAATATGTATTAAATTTTAAATTAATTTTTCCTCTTTATTTTTCATTTAATTTTCCAGGGGCCACTAATTCCTGCGGCATTCACTAATGGGTATCACTGAATTAATATTGGTCATCAATTAAACCAAAATTCATATGGTTGGGTAATTGGTGTTTAATAAAAAAAAAATATTAATTAAAAAAGAAAAATACAGAAAATTTTAATGACAAGTTTAGCATCAGCAAAAATGAAAAACATAGAAATACATAAAAACAAAAATAAAATAAAATAATAACTTATAAAGGAAATAAAACCAAAACCAATTTATTTTTTAATTTATTCTATATAAATTATAAAATATAAATAATTAATTAAAAATAAACAAAATATATAAATATATGGAAAAAAAGAAAATATTAAAAATAAAAAATAATAATACAAAATAATTATGAAAAAAAAGAAAAAATATGAAAGATCAACAAAATTTGGTTAAAAAAAAAATATTATAAAAACTCACTCAAATTAATATTAAATAAAATTTGTGTAAAAGAAAATAATTAAAAACAACAAAATCCAGAAATTAAACACATTTTCGTTTTCTTTTAAATCTTATTTATTATTGACTTTTCTTTTTTAAAAGAAAATTTTTTCAAATAATTTTGTAAATATGACATCTTTTTCGTTAATATTTGCATTAAAAAAAAACGGAATTAATTAGTAAAAAAAAAAGAACGAAGAAAATAATTAAGAATTTTTCTTTTTTTCAAAATTAATTTTCCTCAAACTCAAAATCAAATTGCAACAATTAAAGATCATTATTTGTCATATTTAATTAGTATTTTTAATTTTAAATAATTATTCCAAATCATTTTCATATAATTTTAAAAGCAAACAAGAAAAACACAAAAACAGTTGATCAAACTTTTTTACGTGGAACAAAATTATTCAAGTGACACAAATTAAATGGAAATTAAAGAATGTTTTAATTAGATAGAAAAAATACTTAAATAAATAAAATATAAAAAAAAAGTAAAAAATATACATTTTAAGACAAGAAGAAAATAAAAAATAATTCTTAAGCGATTATAAATAAAATAAATTCATAGATATGTTAAAATTATAATTAATTAATTTGTTTTTTTTTGTTTTCAATTTTTAAAAATATTTATATTATTTTTTAGAAATACTATTTTTGTTTTTGTTTCTTTTTTAAATTTAAAAATTAGTGTTTTTCTTTTCTTTTCTCTTTTCTTTTTTGGTTCTAATTTTATATTTTATTATTATTTTTTTTTTTTAATTAAAATACAATTAAAATTATTATTAATAATTAAAAAAATATATATATATATATGAAAATTTTCACAATAAAAAAAAATATATAAATTAAAGTTTTTCCATAAATATATAATTAAAAAGAAAAAAGCATACACAAAAAAGGAAGAATAATGTATGATCATAATTGTCGAAAAGCCAATTAAAATTAAAAACAAAAAAAAAATATATTTAAATAAAATTCAAGAAAATCAGATCATTGTAAATTTATAAATATTAAAAAACCAAAAATTAAAAAACTAAAAAATTTAAAACACGGAAAAATAGTTAATCCTTGTAATTAAATATGAAAATAAAAATAAAAGTAAAAAAAAATGATATTGTGTATATTAAGGGAAAAATCAGAGTTTTTTTCCTCTCAAATTTAAATTATTAAAAATTATTTAAAACCAAAAAAAAAAAAAAAAAATAAAAATGCATTAAAATATATTTATATAATAAAAAATAGAAATATTGCAACAAGAAAAATGGAGCAAAAAACTTAATTAAACCAAAAAATTTTGAAAAACAAAAAAAGTCATTTCTTAAACAAAAATGAAAAGCAACCAAAAAATGAGATTAAAGAATTTAAAATAACTAAAATCGATAATTTAAAAAAAAAATCATAAATATTTGAAAAATAAAAAAAATTGTAGATTATTTAATTGTATATAATTAAATAGCATAAATATTACTAAAAATATACAAAACAAAAAAAGTAAATACAATAAATTAGTAATTCTACAATAAAAAAAAAATTCCCAACTTAATGATAAATATAACTAAAAAAAACACATTAAATAATATCAATAAATAAATAAAAATTCACAAAATTTTATTAAATACTATAAAATAACTAAAAAAACAAAAAAAGTGTAACAAAATATAAAACAAATTAATTGTGAAACTTAAAAAAAAAACAACATTTTGGTTGAAGAAAAAACAAAATGCATTTTCGTTTTTTTCTTCTTTTTTTTTTTATTGCAAAAATTGAAATGTAATTAAAATATAAAATTATTAAATTTAGAAAGAAAACAATCCCTCACACACACACACAACAAAATAAAAACAAAAAAGAAATTCAAACCTAAACAAAAATACACATATTTAATTAAACAGGCATCAAAATAAATAAATAACATAAAAAATTATTCTTTAAATAATGAAAATAGATGTTTTATAAAACAAGGAAAAAAAACAGAAAAGCTCTTTAAAATGTTTTTAAAAACTAAATGTATTTAAAAATAGTAGAATAATTATGTCGTATTAGAAAAAACAAAAACAAAAAACAGAAGAACAGAAAAACCTGACAGAATTTCGCCAGGATCACCAACAAAAAACCATCCTCCTCTTTTCAGAAGGAAGAACGAACAACCGAAAGGAACAAATTAAAACATAAAACACCAATTTAAAAAGAAAAACATTTTAAAAAAAAAAACAAAAAATTAATATTTTAAAAAATTTTGTCCAATTTTTAAAATTAATACAATGTGCAAAAAAAAAATTAATAATTTCATTAAAATATTAATAATTTTGCACAGTTTTTAAAATTTCGAATAAAATTTTCAAAATCTTAATCTCGAATGGCAGCTAAAAGTAAACCGACTTTTAATTTTGTTTGTTTTAATTTTTCACATTAAAATAAAAGAAATTTAATAGCAACGAAAATGTTATCCAGGAGAAATTTTCATTGATTTCAATTAAAAAACTACAAAAAAACTTACTATAAGTAGAATACGTTTTATTAGTGAAAATTTTCAACATTAAAATTATCAGTAATCTAAATTTTACAACCCAACTTTAGAAAAATCCCGTTCAAATTTCTGAATATTAACATTCAAGGCGACACAAATCTGGCCCGGGAAAGAAATTTAAAACTTTTCAAGCTTAATAAATACATGAAAGCGATTTGCCTAACAAATTAAATATACTAATTTTGTTTTGATTGCCGCTCATTTAAGCGTGTCCGCTATTACTAATAGAAATACTAAAATTGTTGAAAATTATCATTATTTTAAATATCAATAAAACGTATTTTGCATTAAAAAATATAATTATTTTGTTTTGTGACGAAAATTCGGAAAAACTTATACCAGAAGAAGAAATCCCGGATCAAATATAGTGCCGCGGAAAATGTTATGTAAAACGTTTATTTCGTGATGGGTTCTAAAACTACATATTATTTTCATTAATATTTAAGAATGGCATATGTGGAATACGATAAGGTAATGTAAAAATATGTTTCTAAATTTCTAATTAATTAAGAAGAGAATATGAATTTGTAATTTGTCATTCGCCTAATATCAGAGCTATCAAGTTTGGTCAATTCCGAGGTAATTCGTAAAATTCAAATTTGATTATTACGCGAAAATATGAAAATAATGAAGGAAAAAAAAAATTAGAAGAAATAAGTAAAGCTGAAAAATGATGAGAACCTAAGTGAACTGAAGTTATATAGAGAAAAGTTGGAGTTTTAGGTATCTTAACGAAATTTCTCTAATTTGTATTTTTGGAAAGGAATACGATTTTGAAATTTTACAAAACGCTTTGCTTGTATGATTTGAAAACGGAATGATTAATTGACTTTAAATTTCCCGAATTAACACGTGGAAAACTTTTTTCTTGTACAAAATACAGTTCTAAATAGAAGAAGTATTTTCATTTCTGAAAAATAAAAAATCTTGAATAGTAAATTGTCTTCAGTAAAGCTCATATGTACCAACTTTACAATCAATGTTGGTATATAATATAAAAGCACACTAATCAAGAAAATTAGTTGCACATAAACAAGTACGTATGCATATGTAAGAATTAGAATTACCAAAATCTTCAAATGACTTCTATATGTAATGTATATTAAATTAGACAACGTCAACGTAATCGTTTATAAAGAAAAAAATAATAATAATACAAATGTTTTCTTGACCAGCCATAGCTCCATTAGTAAAGACTGGAAGAAAATTTGGGTACAAGCCCGCCCCAAATACGGGTGTCAAAGTTTTAATTTTATTTTATATTATTTTTTATCTTATTTTTTTTTTTTATTATTATAAAATGCCTTTTTTAAATATTGCCCGTTGCACTGGCCCAAGGGCTTTTATTTTATCAAAAATAAGCGTGTATAAAAAGCAATAATACGTAGTATATCTGTATGTGATATCATTGGGACATTAACGTTGTCGATACACTGAAAGAAAAAACTTAGAAAGCGACTTGTTGTCACTACTAGAATTAGGTACTAGCTTCTATAAAAACTTAAAAAAAAAATTGGAAGCAAAGTTACAAGAATTTAGATAGGAATTGAATACGTTTAGTAGCCAAAACCCATGGTAAACTTTGTATTTACATCTAAAATTTTGATCAAACTTATTAGGAAGAGATGGTCTATAAAATTTAATTCCCTAAAAATATGGTTCAGATCCTCAAGTTTTTTCTTTAAGTGTAGCCAAAAAAAAGTTGGTAACATTGCGTTTTAGAATAGTTGATGTAATTTCGTAACATAAAAAATGTCGACTCTTGCAATGACTTTTGAAAGGGAAAAATGAGCAACATATCTCTCTATTTGCAAATAACTAATAGATATTGTGCTGTTTAAGTAATTGCTTTAAAAGTTATTTCTATTTTTGCCAAAACACAATTATTATAGAAATGTGATTTCAATACGTTTACATATGAAAGTCTTTTACAAAATTAGTCATTTTAATTTAATAAAATTATTTCGATCTTTCTTTCTTCATGAAAATGGAATGCCAAAAACTAAAAGTTCCTAACGAATTTTTTTTTACCAAATATTTTAGTAAAGTACTTAAATTAGCATCAAAAATAATCGCTTCTCTTTTCTTTTCTGGTTTTTCTTTCGTAATTATAAAATATAATTAAACAATATAAATTCAAACTAAACTTACCCACCTCTGCCCTATTTTCTTCATGTTACAATAAAAAATCATAAATGGAATAAATTTTTACACGCGAAATACACACTCCTCTTCGGAAAGCTTAATAAATTCATCCTGAAGCTAATCTGAAAAAATATACTATAAAAATATTTTACTTGACATATTTTTTTTATGGCATATTGATAACATAACATCCATAAAAAAAAATTTTTTTTTTACTATCAAAAATATTTCTGGTGTTGAGAGGAGTAAAAAAGAAAAAAAAAGACACGTGAAAATTCCACTTTAAAAAATTCCAAAAACAAGAAAAAAGTGTAATGTATGGCAATTTTATAGCGCGATGAATTTTATTTCTTTGAAATTTTCTAGACAGTGATTTAAGACGAACAAAAATTTCGATATAAAAATATTATTTTCTTAAAAAGAAAAGGAAGAAAAGGAAGAAAATTTATATATAAAAATGAAGTGATTTCCTTTTTATTTGAAATTTTTAAAAACTTAAATAAAAAACCTCACAATTCAAATAATCTCGGTCCGGTTCCAATGAAATTTGTTTGCAAATTATAAATTTAATTGAAATATAAATATTATTATTAAAAAAAAATAAATAAATAAATAAAAACACAAAAAGGATTAAAATAGATAGGAAAAGATAGTTAGGATAGGTTTTTTCATATGAGATGAGACAGTGTCAAGGAAATGTAGCTAGTAAAGATTGATTTGCGTGAAAAACAAATTAATCGAGTATCAATTTAATTTCTGCCAGATAAAACAAAAATCAAAAAACAAAACAAACTTAAATCTAAATAAGTATTAAAACTATATTTAAGTTTGCTAGATAGAAGAAAAAAAAAAGAAAAAAGAAAAATAAGAAAAAAGCCCGGATCTCTAGGACAAAATCTGCCACTTTAAAAACTTTAAAAACACACTTAAAATACCATTTTTCTTCATTAAATTTAATTAATTTTATTAACTAATTACAATTCATTCAATCTTGTTTTTGTTTCTTAAATGACTGATTAATAAATTATTAATTAAAAAAAAAAAAACCCAAAAAGAAGAAAAAGTAATTGATTTTCAAAAATATTGTGAACCATTTAAAAAAAAAAACAATTAAGCATAAAATACCTAAATTCGATATTAAAAACCAAATATTAAAAAAAACTATGAAAAATTAAAGCAATAAAAATATTATTATTGAAAAATAAAATTATATATGTTTAAATTATAAACAAAAAAATAAATTAATTAAAAAAAACCAAAAAAAAAACAATTTTTTTATTACATAAAAAGAAAATTTTTTTTTAAAATTTTCCCCAAAGGAAAGAAAAATTTTTTTTTCTAAAATTACTAAAAAAAAAGAAAAAAATTATTTCTAATAAAATAAAAATAAATAAATTAATTAATTATTTTTCTTTTAATTAATTAATTACTTTCATCTTTTTGAAAAATTAAAAAAAAAGAAAATCTTTGAAAATTATCAAGCAAAGAGTCGAATTCCAATTGAATCGTTGTGATTGCAAAAACCGCATAGCTTTTTATATTTTCTTTCTGAATGGACTTTTTTTTTGCATAAACATAAAATTATCAACGATATTTGCTTGTTGTACCACCTCTGTGTTCATCATTTGGTAAGTGAAATCCACTAGATGGTGATCTAATCCGGTCCACTACAATGAAATAATCCGTTGTTGACGTCCCTTTAACTCAGCTTTTAGATACCTCTTTTTAAAACATTCCCTTTCAAAAGGAATTGCACATATTTACCATGATGAGGCAATAATATTTTGAAAACTTACAAAATTTCAACAATTTCTTCCTTGTTGTTTCGTCTTTGGGAAATCGATGATATGTGATGTTATTGTCCAAATTTTTTTTTCACATTCGAGAAATTCCGAACACTACAATTTCTATTAACCATTTTTTTCCTTTAATTGAATCACAAAACTCACAATTTTCGTTTGAAAAGAAGCACAAATCAAGCAAAACAATTTTTGTTTATTTGACAGCTGGAATGCGGTGCGTCAATGACGTAAACATAACACACACACACATCTAAATAATATGTACGAATATAAAGCGGAATATATCACCTTTTATAGTTAAAACACTTTGAGTGAAACCAACATTAAAAAACCTCAGGCCATATTTTGAAGGTGAACTTATGCATGATACCATCTTAGAGTGTGAACTTAAGTGGATGAAAAAGCGGAACAAATTTTTTATATTTTTAATTCAAAACAAAAAATAATCACGTTTTCATTACCAACATAAAAGTTTATTGTCAGTCGTTTTTATTTAATTGGTTTGCTAATAAAAGTTTGTGGTTTTTTTGTATGAGAGTAATTTCTCAGAAAAAATCTTAAAATGGTTACCAATCCAGTTCTGATCTTAAAACACTGAAATTATGAAGAGTTTTACAACTACTTCACTATTAAAACCACGCGACTAACAAATTTCAATCTTTCTTTTAAATCCCGAACTATAAGGAATTTCGAATAAAACTACTCTAAAACAGATCGAAATACCATAACTGGAAAAAATTCTAAAAATTATAGTTTGAGAGAAAATCATTGATTTTCATTCCATCCTGTAAAATTTCGATTCTCTAAGTTATGTGATTTCCGAACTCACCGCGATTCAATTAAAGTCTCGTTAAAAAAAAAAAAACAAACAAAAAACTTTTTCTCAGTTCATTTATTTACGTTGTTAAATTTTGAAAAAAAATACCTTTTTTTCGAGAACTTTTCAAATTAAAAATAATTAAATTCCAACTTTGAAATATTAAAAAAAAATATGAAAACTTTTTTTGTTTTTTAGAAAAAAATTAAATAAAAAGATGATAATTTATAAAATGATTATAAATTATCATCTTTTTATTTAATTATCTTATTTTTTTTCTATTTTTTTGGAAGAGAAATTTAATTATTAAAAATAAAATTTCTTTATTTACTAAACCAAAAAAAAAAAAAGAAAAACTATAAAAAAAATATCTAAAAAATTAAAAAACCTCAAAAAAAGAAAAACAATTCACACTTCAATTTATAAATTGTCAATTACCGAGTAACTTTTCGACATGAAGTTTAAAAATGAAATCAAAAAAATAACAAAAAAACCAATAATTTTATTTAGAAAAGTAAAAACAAACAAAAAAAAAACTTATATTTCCAACTTTATTTATAATTATATAAATTTGTTTTATAAAGTTTTTAATTAGTTTAATCACAACACGAACTCTATTCAATCCCGCAGGAAAAGGAAAGAAAACAAATTTTCTGTTTTTTTTTTTTTTAAAAGAGTTAAATTAAATAATAAAACATAAATTTACAGCAAAACATCATAACCCTATGAAGAGTCAATTTTTTAAGAAAACATTTTGGCACTGAAATTCAAGAAAAACCCTAAAAAATAAAAAAGAAAAATAATTAATATAAAAATAAAACAAAATTAAGCATTAATGAAAATAGTTGCTTTAAGAAAATTAATAATTTTTATAACATATCAAATTTAATTTTTCCTTTCATTCATAATGAAACAAAAAATAAAAAACAAAAAAACCCGTTAAAAAAAGAAAATAAAATGTAAAAAAATTGACTTCATGCTTAAATATTATTAAAGATCACTCTCTCGTCACTAAAACAAAAAAAAAAAAACACGAAATACAAGCTAATTAAAAACAAAAATGAATTTAAAAAATTAAGAACTTAAAAAAACTTTCTAGCTAGGTTCTATTTGAATTTTTAAATAATTTAAGATTTAATTCGTTTTATTTTCTTTGACTGTTCCTTTAATTAGTTATATAGCGTGAGGTGCGAATTAGGGCATGGTTTGATTAATTACTATTCGAGGTTAGTGAGCAATCCAGTAATCGAGACCTTAAACTAATTAATTCCATCCTATGTTAAATGCCAGAAATCCAAATTTTTAAGGGAAAATGACTGATTACGAAGAGAAGTATATTATTATATGGAAGGAAAAGAATAAAAATACAAAATACCAAATATTCTCTTCAAAATACATATGATTCTCTTTAGCTATCTAACATTTTTTTTCAGATTAGTGCAACAGAGATAAAAATAGATTTAGCTTTAATAAACAATTCTAACACTTATGTAAAAAATAAGAATCACTATTCATACAGGAACTAACACTGTAAATATTTCTATAACAAAAAATCTCTTCAATTCATTTTGGCGCCTAAAAGAATAAAGAAACGAGTGATTTTTGTTTACAAAAATTTAGTTAAACAAATTTTCGATTGCTTTCTTTGTTTCATTCTTTCTTTAGTCCAAAATGCATAAGACTATTATAAAACTATTTATCTCTCCCATTTGGAAGATTGCGTCTAATTTTCTCTTTCCAAAATTTATTCTGCTTTGTTTCCCTTAAATTAAAGAATTAATTATTTTGGCGTTGAATACTAAAAATATTGAATTAATTCTGTTTACTTGTTCAAATAATGCCCTAGTGCGAATATTGCAAAAAAATTTGATTTTCTGTAATGCAGAATTTGTGCCCTACCAGCACACAGAAACTCAAAATTTTATTAATTTAAAAAAAATAATAAATGTATTTGAGTTAGTTTTTCTTGGCGTTAAAAAGAAAGTTTTCTTTTATTATTTTTTTTTTCATTTTCTTACAAAATACAACAAAAAAAGAAGGTAAATTAAAAAAAAAAATAAAAAAAAAACTTAAAGGATCAACTTGCTTCTTTCGATGTTCAAGCATTTTATATATAAGAAAATTCATAAATTAAAAAAAGTAGTCACATAAAAAAATCATGTGAAAAAGAAACCATTATTAAATAAAATTATATAAATGTAATTTTTTAAAACCAAAAAAAAGAAAAGAAAAGAAAAACATATAATAATTAAAGAAAAAAAAAGTTTGTATTTTTCGACTGTGAATTTTTGTTTTGAAATTTTAATTTGTAAAAATCGAGTTTTTTATTCGAAAAAAAAAGAAAATCTCCCTAAAAAGAAAAATAACAGAACAATTCCGAATTAGAAAGGAAATTATTAAAAACAATTCAACATGTATTGACAATATGATATTTTACATAAATGTATGTGTATAAAAATTATAAGAAATATTAATTAAAAACTAAAAAAAAAATTATGAAAATAATGACTTAAAAAATTTTTAAAGAAAAAACATAAAATTAAATGTATTTGTGAAAAACTTTTTCTGTATTTTTTTTCTGTTTTCTTTCGTTTTTCTTTTTTTTACTTAATCAAAAAAATTGGAATTAAAAACAATTCTTAAAAGTAGAAATTAAAAAAGAAAATAAAAAAACAGCATTAATCTTTAAAAAAAAAAAATTTAAATAATTTATATAAAAAAAAATATATATGATGAAACAAAAAAAACAAATATTATCTTTGTATCATGGGCCTTACTATTATACCAAAACAAAAAAAAACAAAAAAAAAAAATAAAAAAAAATAATAAAAAATTAAAAAAAAATACTTGAAAAAAAATTTAAATTAAAATATTGACCTAAAAAGGAAAACCATAATTATTTGAGAAAGTAAATACTTATAAAGGAAAAACATATTATTTCTTTTAAAAATAATATAAAATCTGGTAAAAAAAAAATATTTAATTTTTTTTTTAAGTTTTTCTTTCAAAAAAAAAACAAAATTTTCATTAATAATTATCTAAAAAATATTCTTAAATTTTTAACTATTGTATTACTATTGTTTGCTGTTTAAATTTTTAATTCTAAACACAAGGAACGGTCATTTTCATCGTGCAATAATTTTCTCTTCAAACAATTTTCCCGTTTCTTTAATTTTTTTCGTTTTTTCCTTTTATTTTTTTTTGTAAGAAATTCCCGAAAAAATTGAAGAAAAAAAAAATAAATGAAATTCTAATATTCATAAATATTTAAAAAGGAAATTAAAATTAAAAAGAAAAAAAATGAAAACAATTTAAAAAAAAATTAAAAAAAATTAAAAAAAAATTAAATAAAATAATTTCAAAAAATTGAAAAGCAATAATAACAAAGATTTTACTTATAAATAAAAGAAAAAAATAAATCTTTGTATTTAAAAACAAAATAAAGAAAATATTGTAATTTTAAGTCAAAAAAAAGAAGAAAAAAAAAGAAAATCATAATTAAAAAAATTTCGTAAAAATAAACATGAAAAAAAATATATATATATTTAAATAAACTTAAAATATAAAATAAATGGAAGCTTTTTAATATAAACAAAAAATATTTAAATCAAATAAAAAAAACTAAGTTACAAAAATTTGAAGAAAAAAAAAATATATTTTAAACAAATATAAACTAAACAAAAAACTAATAAATAAATGTAAAAAGTCTTATAATTCTTAAGAATGGAGGCACCAGTATTCTTTTTCTTCTTTTTTTTTAATTTTTAATTTTTTTTTTTATAAAATAAAAAATGCATTATTATTAATTATCAAATATTATTAAACAAAAAACCAAAAAAAAAAAAAAAAAACTATATTAAATGTTATTTAATAAACTAATATTATAAAAAATAAAAAAGAGAAAAAAATTTCCATTTAAATACTTTTTAACTGTTTTTAATTTCAATCCAAAAAAAAAGAAAAACCCAAATTTTTAATTATTATTAAAATATAAATGGCTCGACTTTTAAAAAAAGAAAGTTTTTAAGCAAACATATGCAATATTTCAATGTTAGCGCAAATCTACATGTCATCATTTTCAATATCTGATTCTTAAAAATGTCGTTAAAAACAAAAGAATTGAATAAAATAGAAAGAATACAAATAGATTTTCTTTGAAATTGTTCACAAAACAATACAATCGTGTAGTAGTGTGTAGTATTGTGTACAAGTGATAATTAGCATTGATGGTTTACAATACAGCTAATTAAAAGCAATAGAAAATTTACATGGCAAATTCTAACCAAACATAATTAAATACACTGCAAGACAAGAGTGCTAAATAAACAACAACTTAAAATTTCACAATTTTTAATAGTGATTTGCATTTATTGCAAAGTTTGCAATATTTTGAAAAATGCAAAATTCAAAATGAAAAATCAAACGACCTTTTTTTTTGTTGCATGAAACAAAATGGTTTTATTTTAAAAATTTTAAAAATTTCGAATTTACCTTTGTTTTATTTATTTACCCGTATTTTCATTTCGCGTAAGTTTCTTAAAAATTATTCGCGAACAAAAAAACATTTTCGTTAATTAAATTTTTATATTTTTTGATTTTTTTTAAAAGAAAATATTTAGAAAATTTATGCAAATACAATAAAAAATTTCATTTCATTTTAAAATCATGAAAATTTAAAATAATTTCTTTTTTTTTTTTAAATCTCATCAAAAGAACAAAAAAAATAATATTTATATTTTTTACTAAAACAAAAACAAAAAAAACAAATTCCTTTAATCGAAAACAAAAATATTGCAAATTGCAAATAAATTTCAAGGAAAAACGATTAATTTCAGAAAATTTTGCATGAAAATTAATTGATTTTAAAGAAAAACTTTTAAAATAAAAGCAGTTTTAAAAAAAGTAAAAAATAAAAAATAAACATACAAAAATATGTTTGTATATTAATTACAATTATTATAAATCACTAAACTTATTAATAAACATGAAAAAAATACTTAATAATAATTAAGATAATTAATTAAAATATTAAAAATAATTTAAATAAACAAAAAAAAAAAAATAAAAATAAAAATAAAATAATACTAATTAAAACGATGAAATTAAAAAAAAAAATATATATATAAAATAAATTTTAAATTAAGTAAATTAATTAAATTAAATAACAAAATATGAAAAAGAAAATGATGTTAGAAGAAAACAAGAACAAAATGAAAAGTAAAAAAAAAAATAAAGTCAAATAAAAATATGAAAAATTATATTTAAAAAATATATATATATATAATTAATTAAAAAAAAAAATAATTTAAGGCAAGATAATTAAAAGAAAATTTAAAAACAAGTAATGAAGGAATAAAGCGAAGAAGAAACAAAAACCAAAAAAAAAATAAATAAATAAATAAAAAAATGATTAAGAAAATATTAAAATACATTTTAAAAAAAAGGTTCACAACGTGCCGTGTGTATGTGAGAATTATAATTATAAAAAAAATTAAATATATATATATATATATATATATATATACATATATATGATATGGACATTGTTCAGAAAAAAACTATGTGTTTTATTTAATATCATTCATTCCACACCATGTACTTTCTCTGTACTTTCTTTTCCACCTTATTGTGTTATATGAAATGCCATCCAGGTTTGAAAGTTTCACTATTGTACATCATTTTACTGGGTTTCTTTATATTAATTTGTTTATCAATCAACTGAAGATTTATTGTAAAAATTAACTGAAAAGTTTCATACTGTCTTTTAAGGAGATCACCAAAACAGCGAGACGTAAAAATTCCTTTTTTTTCGCTCCAAAATGCACTGTTACACCAATCAACAGTGACCGAAAATTACTATACACCCATATCTTGCTTTACGGCCTAAATACGTTCCGGAAAATTTGGCCGTAAAGCGAAAACCCGTGTAGCCAATCAATTTTTTTTTGTAGCAGTGCTGCCTAAAGGGTGAAGCTGAAACTAAACAGAAGCTCACTAACAGTATGTACAGAATTTTTTATTTCGCCGTATAACGAAATATTGGGGCCGTAAATCGAAAAAGTGTCATGATTGAAAAAGGCCGTTATAACGAAATGCCATATAAAGAGCAGCCATATAGCGAGGTATTGGTGTATTGAATTTTATTTTGCTAGAAAATACAATTCTACATAGAAATGAAGTTCAAATATCGTCAATTTTACTCCACAATTCTAAAAAATATACGAAATTTCATAGCTCATTTTCATATACCCTAATGTACCTAGAAGTAGGTGACATCAAAAACGTCCTTCTACAAGCACTATTTAGAATTTTTCAGAAATGTTTTTATACAGCTGCAATAACATCGACTCGGAAAACAGAGGCCTTATTATGGAATACGATCGTAATCGTAACGTTAACGTAAGGGGTGTTGTTGTTATTGTTTTCCACTAACAACAACACGCCTTACCTTAATGTTACGATTACGATCGTATTCCATAATAGGGCTCCGGCTCGGAATTACAAGAATATTAATGCACGTAAATATACGTCAAAATACATGTATGGGAATATTTAATGAACCCAATTTAATCAAAACATATTAATGAATTCATTCATCATTAAATTAAATTTCCTGCAAGAAAAAGTGGGCTTTTCCGAAATTTTAGATTTAAAGAGTTCTGCTATGAAACAAAAATGGTTTATATGGATTTGATTACGGGACAGTTCGTTTGAACATCCATGATCTTTCATCAGAAATTGGACACTGAACACGTTTTCAACCTAAAACAATATTTATTGCAGAACTTTTGAATAATTACTAAAACTAAGTGAAAGCAAGTCAATAACGAGTGAAAAAATTAAGTTTAAAATGAGGCATATATTCGTCCAGCCAAAGGTAATTATTTTGTTCAATTAATATATATATATATACATTCTTCTCGATATACACGCACATTAAAATCCAATTATTCGCATTATTATCAAGTCTATTTCTCATAAAATCTATAAACTCTGAAGTAGGATTTATCTTTATTTTTCAATTTCGGCATTCGTTATAATATAGTCAAAAGTAAACTAATCCATTATTTGTTAGTTTTCCAAACAATTTGAGATTTCCTCATTTTTAGCCTAAAAAAAAAAAAAAAACATGACAAATGTTCACTCTTAGTCAGTGACTAATTATGCTATTGTTATAATTATTGTTGTTGTTCTTATTTTAATAGAAAATTAATGAATGAAACACGATCCTTTCAATTTTCTATGTTTGCTTGTTGTTGGTTTTTTTTTTTTGTTTTTTTTCAGTTTGTTTTTCCAAAATCCCATTCTATGAAAAATAGTAACATAGAATCGACATTTTCATTGCCTACCTCAACGAAATGAAAGATTTCAATAGCTTAATAATGGATTACGAGGCACAAGGCCATTAAAATTCTGCCCACTTTATTTACAGGCAAAAAAAAAAGAAACGAAACTTTCGCTTCAAGCATTCAAAGCTAACGAAAAAAGTACAGAAAGAGAAGAAAAAAATATTTTTAGTATTAAAACATTTTCATCTCTAAACTAAACAATCTGAAAATTACCTAACCACCCAACCACCACCTTCTATCATCCCCGTGTACATTCATGTTACGACCAGTTAAACCCAAACAATGGGAGAACTTCTCTGAAAACTAAAAGAAACAAGGAAAAAAAGAAACATCTTGAATTGAAATTTAAATACAGAAAAGGAGAAGCACAAATAAAAAAGTTCGAGATTTTGTTGGGTAATATCCAAGAAATGGGAAGTCTTCCCAAATAGCAACAGTACAGTGTAAACTTATTCTATCTATTTTATAAAAAACAGAATGAAACTTTTTTTTTTCTTCGTCCTTTAAATAAAATAAAATACAACAAAACAAAATAAAAATATAACGTAAAGAATTGCTCTCAGTTATAAACTAATTACTTTGTGAAGTTCTTCAGAACAAATAACATTTTATCTCAATTAATTAGGACGATCCCCGACTTGAAGTTTGAAGAACCTATGCTTACCACACCAGCCAAAGAATCTAGTCAACCTTTCTGCCCAATTTAGAGTCTTTATTTAAAATATATATATTTTTTATAGAAAACGATGTTTCCAACCCGCTTTTGTCGACATGTTCCTGAACTTTTATTCGACGAGTTATATACACATACTTTTTTGTTCCTCCTTCATGTTAGGTTTTGTATTTTTTCTTCTATTTGGGTGTTTTTTTTTCTTTTCGTCTTATTTAAAAAGAAAAACTGACGAAAAACTCAAAGAAAATATCATTTTTAAAGATCTTCGTTTTTCTTCTTTTTTTTCAATTTTCTATTTTAGAAATAAGAGAAAAGTCTTCCTTTAACTTTAACTTCAAAAAGATATGAAAGAATTGTACACGAGTGCGGGCTTATAATTGGCCACTGCTGACTAATGGTATTGCATCAAAACTTGCCGAGAAATTAAATTGATATAAAAATAGGACTTTTGTGAAGGGAAATGAAATACTTGCTAAAATAGATGAGGTTCTTACAGAAAATGTCTAACTTTAGGTTTTTTTTTTTTCCTTTAAAAGAAAATAGAAGAGGAAATATTTTGGAAAATATTTAAAAAAAAAAAAAACATATTTAAATTTAATTTGATTGAGCTTTTTATTTCACTCTCGAATAATTTCATCTCATAAAGTTATGTTTTATGTTTCATACCGCCACCACAATAATTAGCCAACTTATATTGAAATTTAGTACTTATTTAGATTTTGTAATACTGCCATTTCTCAGCAACCAAAACTGATAACATGTGACAGACTATGAATTCAATTCTAATTAAAATCAGTTTAATGTACTAGCAATTGTTTTGGCGTACACCAATAATAACGTCAAGCCAGTTAAGTATAATGTTTAAATTATATACTACCATGGACAAAAAGTAATAAGACTGTATTTTTAAAAATACGTGCGCAATGAATATCAATGTGTATATTCATTTGATAGATTGGTATGACTATTGTGAACAGCTAATACAAATCTCATGTAGTTTGCTTTGTTAGTTTAAAAATTTCAGCATCTTTTGCAATTGTGAAAAATTTGTTGTCCATAGTAGTAAATACCAACCGTTTGGATTTTATTAACTATTTAAAGAAGCGGACGGACGGACACAAAACACAAAACATTCGTTGTGCCGTTAAAGCAAAAAATTCCATATGAAAAACTAAAGAAACTGACTGACTGAATTATAAAAAGTCCATCTGAAAAAAGTGTATAAGAAACTTCGCCTTGTATGCAAAATAAAATTAATGGAAATGAAATGATTAAGAAATTATATCACCCGCATGTTTAAATAAATACTGTTAACTATTTAATATCCTATTGCAAAGCTTCATCCTATCACATTTTGCTTTCATGCAACTCATTCAAATTGGTACAACTACATTTCGAATATTCGTTTATTTCTTGACGAATAGCATGGATTCGCTTCCTTATCATCTAGTAGTAAATTCTATGTTAATATTTCTATTACAATATATGAATAGGAAAAAAGCTTCTATAACTTTCGAGCTAATTTGAAGTAAAA
Organism: Xylophagus ater; assembly: GCA_963422695.1. Lineage (NCBI taxonomy): Eukaryota > Metazoa > Arthropoda > Insecta > Diptera > Xylophagidae > Xylophagus > Xylophagus ater. Next base: position 41,465,037 of record OY730482.1, on the reverse strand, counting down.
TTGTATTTTAAATGGTCGGAAATAAAAAACTATGGCAGAATAAAAATTCCAAAATTCACTGATTCTATTGTTTATATTGTTTTTGTATCAAAAAATGTGGGTTTAACATAGAAATGTAAGGCATTTTTCAAAAGCTATGCCTTTTGGCACAATTTTTGTGTGAAAAAATGTGCATCTTTTCTATCGAAGTACATAGAAAAAGTCTAAAGCAAGATGCGAATGAAAGTGATTGAAATTCAGTGTGATACGAATTTGAAGCAAAAATTTACAGAAAATACCTGAGTGATTTTAACAAACTCACAAATTTGCTTACATAGCAATTATTCTCTCTCCTGGCTAGGCCAAAATTGTCTAGCAAACATTTAAATTCAAATTTGAAAATTAAGAGTGCAACTAAATTTACTGCCGATATTACAAAATTTATTTAAAAACAAAAGATTATAAATAGCAACAAAAAAGAGTAATATGTAAAATATTGATTCAATAAATACTATGAAATTTCAAAATATTTTTGCTTGTGGCCCACCAAATGTTTATTCTTAATAATTTGTTCCAGCTGGCATTTTGAGTTTTTCATACCTGATCTAGATGTATTTTCAATCTCCCACGAATACTAAAAGTAGTGCTCTCATAAAGTTAGTAAGAGAGCACCAAAAAAAAAACCAAAGAACAAACGAACAAACGAACTAAGTAGACCATGAAGGAAATCAGAACATATTCCATTTCGTACCATTTGCCATACCTGAAGTTTAATTTATGTAATACATATATGAAAAATAGACTATTTTACATTATAATACAAAGTCCTCAAGGATAGAATTCAACTAATTAAGCTAAAGCACAGATTCGTCGCGAAACTTGAATTAACTAAGCTGGAGTTGGTGAATGATAGTAATGATAATCAGTACCTCATATATAGAAATGATGGTTAGGATAATTTTATACTGGTGGAAAATAGTAAACCATGATTACAATATAGTCATCATAATTATGATGTATCCCGGATGTTTTAGTCATCCCTCAGCAGAACCCTCCGCCAAAAATTGTCATAAAACAATTCTTGCAAAATATATGAAAGAATCTTTTATATACAAATGAATATTTTTTATTATACTTGTATAAAAAAAAATATAAAATCCACGGAACTTATATATGTTAGAACCAACAACCGATTTCGTTCATTGGCCGAAAAAAACGACTAGAATAGAATGCGTTCCGGTTATCATCAATTTGTCGTTTTCTGACCTACAATGGATAAATATTAAAATGCCAGAACACGTTCTGGCAAATTAGAAAAATGCTAGAACGTTCTGGCAACAATTAAAATCCCAATGGCCGAAATCAGTTTTTGGTTCCAACATATATGATATATATATATACAATATAATGCATATACATATATATAATAATGTCATCACATTCATTTTGCATAGATAGCAGCTATTGAACGAACCACTTAGAATATGTTGGTGCAGTAATGGAAGAGTAGCAAGTTTTCGATAGAGAATGTTCCAAGTGCTTTACAAGTGCCGAGACGTGACATCAGGATGCATCAGTTAAATCCAAGAATTTTATATCTCAAGTAATTACATATATATTTAGAAAGGATGAATGCGACTGCTACTACTGCTTGAGATTTTTATATAGGTACATCTGGATATAGAAATTCTTTCTTGTCGTTTGTTTCCTCTCTCGTTGGACCTATATTCTTTTGTAGGACAGAAGTGGCCGTTTTGTTAGAAGTTTTGCAATTTCTTATACACAAAAATATAACAGAAAATCATAAAACGTGGTTTGCATAAAAATTCTTTGCCTGTTTCCTTTCACATCTTGTTATTCTTTCTCATCATCGGTTGCTGTTCTTAAGATATTCATATTTACTGTACGGAGGTGGATTTTTCTTCATATTATATATATATATATATATATATTTTATTTTTTAGTACCATTTCTGCATACAAGAAGGCAACTGATTACGTACTATGTTTGTATGGTTTGAAGAAGACAGTGTGTATATAAAAATCTCTTGGTAAAATGAATTAGGTTCCACAGATCCCATGAGAATAATCGCATGAAGAAAAAAAAAATTAACGAAGTAAATAAAATCAAAAAATTCAGAGCATTGGGAATGTCGTAGCATAGTACAATGTGTGTATATAAAGAAATAAATTCATATAATAGAAAGTCCATGACAATTTGTTAATGTGTACTGTATTTGAGCGATTCACGTTTAGATTACATCAGGTTGATGCAAAATGATTTCTAATATTAGCCTTGTCTCGGTTAGGAAGAGATATCAACTGTGAAACTTTTTGGAGAGCTTAAGTGAATACAGTACAGAATTTCGGGTGGTAAAATTTCTAAATTTAGTTTAAAAAAAAAAAACAAGAAAAATACAGGCCTTATATACAAAAATTACCTAAGGCCCCATGCTACCATAAAGCGCTACTACATGTTCCACTTCGTTTTCCCAGATTTCGTATAAACCGTTTTTAAATATACAAACGGAACACTCGGTATTGTCAGGCAAGATGAAAAAAAATAAAAAAATAAATGAAACGGGATCAACAAATAACAAGAAAATGGCAAGAAAAAATGAAAATTTTCACTAATTGGACGAGCATCAGCATATTTCCCATTTATTTTTCTTCGTGTTTTCTTTTTTTTTTCTGAAAACTGAAATCCTCTCAAGTTTAGTGGTCTACTTTCTAAAAAAAAAAAAAAAACATGGAAGAAAACACAGAAAATCCTTAACGAAATTGCAGTGAATGTAATTACTTAAAAAAAAAATAAAAAAATTAAAATTATTTCTCATTTTTTTCTTTTTTTTTTTTTTTCTTAAATAAAATGCGTTAAATTAAAAAATTTTCATTCATTTAGACTTGAATTAATGAATCTTCGGGTGTTACAAATCGTATACTATTCAAGAGCTGTTATTCAAGTAAATCCAATTAAATATGAAAGTTTAGATCCTATTCAGAAACTAGTTGAATACATTTTAATTATAAATCATTTGAACATACTTAAACTACACTTTTATGTTATTATTATTTCGAATAATCACAAGTTTATATAGAAAACATCTTCATTGTATAAGATTCTTCGATAAAACTTTTTCCCTCCCAAGAGGACTCTTCAAACTATATTCGAATTTGAAGTGAACCCATATTGAAAGGATGCCACTTTATTACCACATCATTCAAATCTTGCTAATCAATAGAGAAGTAAAATGTCAATTAATATTTTGACTTTTCAGATATAAACAAAAAAAAAAGAAAATATGGAAAAGGAAAAGGAAGAAAAACAAGATCCTATCATCCACTTAAAATACTTTTTTTTTCTCCTTTTTTGTTTTGTTTTTCTCAAAAATAAATTCTATTTTGAAAATCATTTAGAAATTCAGAATTAATATTTTGGTTGGTGAGAAATTCTTGTTTTCTTATATCTTAAAAATATTTTCCTTATGGCTGGGTGTGAATATCATTTTCTTTCAAATCACACGAGAAACGAAAAAGAAAAAAAAAAAAAAAAGGAAATGTTCTTTCACAAAGTTCTAAAACTTCTCCTATTTAAACTGTGATGAACAATTGTTTTACTTGTATAGCATAACCAAACGAACGAATCCTAACCAACCAACAATAATGTATTCGACATTTATGTATAACTTCCGTATCACATTCCCTCGAAATCCTGTATACTATTTCTTGTGGTTTAATATGAATAGCAAAAGGAAGTGAAAGGAATATGGGCTTTCATTAGGGCTTTTCCTTCAATTTAATTAAAACACAAATCATCTCAACGTTTATCCTTCAAAACGACCCGCAATCAATCTCACACCAGGCTAAGAAAAAGAAAAAATAGGTTTTTTTTCTGTTTTTTTTTTTTGAAATCTTTCGGCAGAAATAATTTTCGTGAAAAAAATTTTTTTTTATTCCCTTCTTCTTCAGTTATAATTGCTCCAATGGCCACCAAGTGTGTTCGACATTGTTATATCGCGTTTCGTAGATTAGTGACTAGTTTGAGGGTCTGTTTGGTGGTTGTTCTTGGTTAAAATTGTGAAGAAAATGTGAAATAAAAAAATAAAAAATAAAAAATATATATATATATTTATATATAAGAAGAATAATAGCCAACACTTGAAACCATGGCGGACATAAAAAACCAGAAAGAGGGCCACGAATGAAATTTCCGTTTTTCTTATTCATTCGCCTTCTTATTATATTAGATTTTTCTACAAAAAAAAAAAACAGAAAACAAAGAACAAAATGTAAGAAATCAAGGTGGCTCAAGAAATATATATCATATACAGAGGAGAATCATATTGAATATTATCTAGAACGGGAATGATACCGGAACTGTAAAGGGTATCAACTAAATCTGTGAAATTCATCCTAAATCTTAGTTCTGTACACTTTTTTTTATTTTTCTTCCTTTTGGCTGTTAATAGGTGATGGTGCGAACAGAAAAGCTGATTCAGGCAAAAGAAAACAATATTTTTTTGATGAGTGATATCTTCTGGACCAAGTCGATGCTCACCAAAGAAAAAAAAAAAAAGAGGATATCAGAATGAAAATAAACATGCATATCCTATACAAAATTCCACAATCTACTTTTGGGCAACCTAAAAAAAAAAAAAAAAAATTATTCTGGGAGAAATTAAATGGGGAAAATCTTGAATTATTCATAAAATTTCACTTATTGCTGCAGTCATAAGCACCCCGAGGAATTATGTTAATTTTCTTCCTGCTTTTCTGATTTGGCTTTTCCACACCACCACCGTTTGGGTTATCTTTAGACAGAAAAAAATAAAATAAAAATAATATAAAATAAGAAAAAAAAAATTGTTTCAACCCGAAAAGCTTTACTATTTTCTGGCTTTTCAAGTTTATTAAACCGAAAGAATATTGGACAAATAAAGAATTTCCATATTTTTTTTTCTGTTTCCTATTATTGTCGATTTTTTGACATACATATATGTATTTCATTTATCAAACATTAATAAAATGTTGAAGCATTTGGCATTCGAGCTTTATTTTTATCTCATTTACTGAACATTTTCTTCCCTATGATAGATTTACATGGATTAGACTAATATTTAGAATTTATTGCATAGTTATGGGAAAAAGAAACACTACGGATATGCTTATTACAAGCAATGCAAGATATCATTCATATTCACATCGAATAAACGATGAATCGAAAGTATATGCTATCATCATCATTAGTGTCGGGAGGGGAGAGTAGGCTAGAGAAATATTAATGCGGCAGATAGGTAAATTGGTCGAAAGAAAAAAAAGATACCATCACCGACCACCACCATCAACATCCACCAATTACCGACAAAAAATTATCTGATAAATACATATATGTATATATGTATTCAGACGATTTGACAGGAATTTACAGAACAGTTACATATAATTATAGAATAGCAATTTCGGCACTGATCGGATCTTTGTGATTACAGAGCGAATTTACGATTTGAGAATAGCAGCCTATAAATATTATAAGTTAAATTACATTAATTGGAAAGCAAAAGGGAGCAAAATTTAAGAAATCTAAGTCACTATGAATTAATATTATTAGAATTGTTAAAAGAAACACAAAAAAAACATATAGTAACTTAAAATAGGCCTATGCCCTATATTAGAATTGGGACAGAAAAACTGTCAAAACTAAGAATATTTTAAGGTTTTTTCTTCATAACTTTGTTTCTTCTTTTCATAATTTCTTCCAACTTATAGGTAACCTAGACCCTGATAGCATTAGTCTAATCGGTATATTAGTTTTTAAAATATTCTACATCAAAATAACTTTATAAAGAGGGTTAATTTCTCCTAGGATTATTTCTTTCTCCACTATCCTTGGAGCGAATTAACTGGAATTTAACATGGTATCGTCTATTTATGTAGTTAACTTATATAATTAATTTAAACAAAATTGATTTACAAAATTTCCAATTAAATCCGAAAAACCATAAAAAAAACGACAAAACTTTCTGGTCACCCTTGTTTTTCCTTTATAACTTTGCACCCGTCGATCGATTTTGCTCAAATGGAATACCCCACCAAGTTAAGGAATAAGAAACTTTGTAAATTTCATCAAAATCGGATAACGCGTTTTTGAGTTATCTGGTATACGGATGGACGGACGGACGGACGGATATGCATAAATCGATAAATCGATCTTGTAATACCTACCATATGGCATAAAAACACAGGAAAATAAAAGCATAAAACTAAACACACGTCCACACAAGGCAAAACTCGATTTTTAAATAAAAAATTCTTAATTGTCCATTTGATGATCCTTTATAAAAATTTCCACTCCATTCATTTTTTTCACGAAGTTCATTAAACACTTGATATGCTTTATAATCTCATAATTTGACATATCCTCAATTATTCTGTCTTTATTTTTACTTACAAAATTGTCTAATTTAAAAATCAAATACGATTTTACAAACTTGTCTTTCCGCAACTTTACAATCATCAAAAAAGTGTTCTATCTGTATCTCGGAATCTTTGTTTCTCTAACTATGCAAATATTGAAAGCCATGTTAGCATATCGTTTACGACTATTAATATAATTAATTTGAAAAAAAAACAAAAAAATCATCTTTAATTACCTATTTTTCAGGCTTTTTTTCTACTTTTTTATTCCAATATTGTTTATTTTACTAATTTCATCGTTCGAACTGATTTCGTACTCTATTAATTAACTATACTCAGACAATTTGGGATTTAATTTAATTACCTCGAATTACAATTACAGCTTGTCAGTTCCAGTTTTTATTTCTGTAAGGAAAATTGTAATTATAATTTGTTTTCTCAATCAAAAAATAGTAAATGAAAATTTCATTTTTATAAGTATATATACTTAATTAATATTTGTCCGTTTTTATATCTTATAGGGTGTATATCAAATGGACTACATTATTGTACAAAATATTTAAAAGAAGAAAATTTTCTATTCCCATCGTTTAAATCTGTCGAAGAAATGAAGAAAATTTATTTGTATCACAAATTTTGTGGAAAATCGTTTTATATGGATTTGCTGTTGTTATCACAGAATATGATGCTCCATTTAATAACTACCTTGCGTATTTGTGTATTTAATTTCTAAAGTTATACTAAACAATAAAAGGAATATTTTTTATTCATTATCATTCCTGTTCCAACTTTTTACTTAGATCTGATGCAACAATTGACTCCTTTTACAACTTAGATTTTGCAATTAATAATGTTACTTTGTGTTCATTAATTTTCTAAATAATCCTAAAATTATGTAAATATTAATTTATTAAAGAGAAAATCATCCTCCATCATAGTTAAAAGCACAAAAAAGGAGAATTTCTCTGTTGAGGTGTTAATTGTTCTACACCAGAATAATTCCTTTATCCTTAACACTTTTCACTTTTCACTTCTCGTTTTTTTTTTTTTTTGTGATTATAAAATTTTTGGGAAAATAATTCAAATTGTAATTTTTACTTAATTTCGCCTGTGTATGGAGGTAATTTAAACTGTCAAATGATTCCTCAACAAAAAGCAATGAAACGAACTTGAACTCATGATATGGCAATAAATCACGAGGATATTTTCTTCAGCGGTATAAATTCTATATCACAAGAACGGAAATACGGATGGGTGATAGAAAAAAGGAAAGAAAAAAATGAAGGAAAAAGAATAAAAAAAAACTCAAGAAAAAACTTGTCATCGTTAAAGCAGTCAAAACAATAAGCCTCTTAATTGAGTACCCAATACTATATATTCTAGAAAAACGAAGAGAATACTTGACAATCATCTTCACTTTATATAAATTATGTTATAGGATAGAAATTCAGATGAATTTCCCACCATCATCTTTATCCCAACCATCATATTCTTGAAGCTTACTAAAAACTTGAAACGATATCAAATGCTGACTCACTTAACGAGGAAGCAAATAACCGATACCATAGTCAAGGCGAAAGTATATTTCACTTGATCCATTCTATATCTTTCAATCTGTTCTGTATGTTTGAGTACTGTTATGTCAATATCACCATAATCATCCTTCCCCATATATAAAGTCTATCTAGGCTTTTTATCATTGCAAAACGAACAACAGAAACGAAAGAAAAAGCGATTTGTGATGTAGTTTCTAATAAAACAACTCATACAACTATATTAGGAACAAAAAAAAAATAATGAAATCTATACTTTAGCTAGATAGAAATGGAAGGATATTCGATACCAACCGAAAACATTAAGAGCCTTTGTAGTTCGTCATGTAAACTGAATATCTTCGTGAATAAATCTTAAAAGGGGACTTGGTATTATACTTCGTTTCAGTACTCTTCACATCTCTAATCTATTTTTAGGTAATATATTTATATATATATATATATATATAATCTATCAAACTATAGCTCTGTAACACTTCTTATAGAGAATTCTTCAAGTAAAACTGAAAAGGATGTGCTAGTTAATTGTATACGGAATGGGATAAATGATACGATGTGGTCGACTATTGATCATATAATGTGGTAAAATAAAGAGAAAAGAAACTGTTAGCAAATGTTTGGAGATACGATACCAAAAGAGATGATTTTCCATTCAAGATAAAACAATATTAATGGTGCGTCTCTAAATCTTAATAGGTGCAATTTAAGCTTCAATACATCCTTTCAATTGATTATATAAATACGACAAAAAAAAAAACTATACATAATAATGATTTTAATTATAATCAACGAAATGAAATTTCAACTTTAAATATATTTATTAAATCAAAGAAATTCAAATGTAAAAGAACTTCAAAAATTCATAATTGTTATTCCAATTATTATTTCTATAGAAAAACACAAATATAAAATTAATTTCATTAAATTTATTATTTACTTGAATTGCAATGGACAGTATAAATAAGTAATTGCTTAAAAGGCGTACACTATTCATTTTAACTTCTTATCAAATTACCTGACAAATGCAAGAAATTTATATTTCCGTAATCTTGTGGACATTTTAAATTCTGACAAAGTTTTTGATCAAATTATCGACCTGTTAGAGTTTAGGAAATATAAACCAAAAATGTAATTCAATAAATTTTCACATTGATGAGAAGCTTTACTAATGTGAAGAATGAAGAATGTATTGATTACCCAATCCATATTAATATTTATATATGTACTGAAATATTTCTTTAAAATCATCAAATATTGCAAAATATAGGATATTTAGATACTACAAGATATGCATATATATATACTTAAAAATGGATTCATACATTTCTATGCTTGTTCTTTTTTTTTATACCAATTAATTGACAAAACCCAGAGAAACTTTTACAAAATATGTTACTATATTGAAACAGGATGGATAGAATAAATTTTATATGCTCTTCAAAATATACGAACCGATAAATGGATGCACTTCTCGACTATATATATGTTTCCAGTATCAATTAGAACAAGAATAAAGTAAATATATTTCTGGATAACAGTGAAATAGTCAGAAATGGTAATATAAAATATATACAACATGATTTTCTATTGTTGCATGTAATTTTAATAGAATATTAAGTATAAAATCGTAACCGAAACATAAATCAAGTGGGTTATGTGAGGCGCATAAAAATTAGATTATTCTGATCAAATTGAAATCATCAGTCATATATGTATGTACAGTATATAGAAAATATCTATATAATAATACAAGTGTTCTCCATAACTACCTATCATAAATTTTGAGATAGTACTACATACAAGGATAATGTACACATCATGTAACTTTCGCACTCATCCAATTGTATATACATTAAAATGAAAATTCTACTCAATAAACATGACAATATGTCTCCATTTCTATCTGTCGATTATACTATTTCGTCTCAAAATTCGGAAAACCCATTGGACTATAGAATAAAATAATTTATTTAAAAGGAATATAATGTAAATTTATATAGATATAAATATATTTAGAAATTTTGAACTTAAACAACACTATATCATAAAAGGACAACCTGAACAGGTTCATTCATCCTAGTTTGTTAGCTGGCGCTAGTAAGAGTACTATCCATGTTGCATCTTGATTTTAATATTTTACTTTTCATATAATGTAAGCCAATTATCAGGAAGTGGTTTAGTAAAGAGGTCTAGTACATAAATTCAAGTGTGCCTCTAACAAATTGAAATTAATATCCGAGAGGATTTTCTAAGATTAAGACTTACCTACACGATATATATTTGATTTTGTTCAATTTATTTGATATGTATATGTATCTCTTCACAATTACAATTGAAGTGATCATCACTTTATAGAGAACTGAAGGACTACCTTCTTCGATTATCAAATGAATTGAATTCAAATAAGCTTGAAATATGTAAATTATAATTGTGTAAATCGTAATTTCTAGGCACAGATATATATATATACGTTGCTAGGTGAGTAGCTTATCAGTTGGACTGTATCAAAACTTTATTATGTTTATCATATTCAATTTTCTATTAGAAAAGAGATCTATAAAAAAAGAAATAAACTGAAATCAATTACAGACCAAAATTTAGTTCCTAAAATATGAACTGAATCATCAAGAAAAAAAAAAGAAAAACCTTAAATTAAAATTGTGAGTAAGGTACCCGCAGTCTTAAAATGTAAATCCAAACAAAAAAAAAGAAAACAAAAATTGAATAATTCCGTTCAAATTCCATCATTTTCAGTATTGGATTAGCACGAAGGCTATTTGACTATCATTTTAAACCAGACCCCTCATCAGATGTCCTCGTGCCAATATCACCAAAAAATACCACCCATCCATATTATAAACAATGGCATGATGATAACTTTTTGTTTATTTTTTTTTTTTACCATTCTTTTTTTTTGGAAAATCTAATCATATTCCAGGTTTCACTGGGATAACAATAAAACGGATTTAAATTCAGCTTGGATTCTTTTACGCAAAAAAAAAGAAAAGAAGAAAATTTTACGAACTATATGAATATAGCCGGGTTGGGGCTATATTACCTTAACGGGTCGATATAGTTGAGAAGCAAAAAAAAAAAAAAAAAGATATTCTTCGGCGTTTGTTTGTTGAAACAATGATGTGAAGGTATTCAGCCAGTTTTCTACAAAATGAAGGTTTATGTTGTTTTTCATTTATTTTTATTTTTTTGGGTCGTCTCATTTACTTTCTCGCATCTTTTCCTATTATTATACAACACCAAAAGCCCAGTCCCCATTTTATATACTACAATATAATATAAAATACTAGGCATTCCCTGATTAAAATCCAGATTGTATATTAACTTTATCTTTCTATTGTAAGGATATGTCTGCAGTACTACAAGTTGTAATATTCCAAAAATGAAACTAATTAATATACAAACAAATATACACAAGAAATAATAATAATAATAACTAAACTGGGTCATCTAGTAATAGACCCGAATTATTTTATAAGATGCGAAAGACGCATATTTGGAAAAAAAAAGAAACAAAGAAAATAAAAAATTTCATCGTAAAATTGAAGTTTCCCAAAAATCTTTTCTTTATTTCGCAGTTTTTCAAAGAAAAAAAAAACGAAAAAGAAAAGGAAATTTTGTGATTTTAGTTTATTTTGAGTTAATATGAAAGAGTTTCCTTGACTGTCTTCTTTATGCATGTATATTAATAGTGCGTAGTATTGAGGACGCGGCGTCTTTAAAACAAACAAATATATATTTGGTTTTTCTTGGCCCATCTTTAACCAATAGATGAACTGAAAACCAAACGAAAAATGAATAGAAAAACACTGACATGCTAAGACCTTCAAGCGATATGATGATGATAATGATAACATAATCCCCTAAAGGAGGACTACAGCACTTGAATCAATCTTCTTTCATAAATCTGTTGGGCTTTCGAATAAGACATCTTCTTAACTGTTTCTGCCTCATTTTATCGAGTCGTTTCTTCATCTTAAACTCTTATAGACAATTTCTTTATACTTTCGATTTTTTTCCATAATATTTCTGTTCCTTTTTTTTTATATACCTATTCTATATTTATTACAAAATTTCTGTTTGATGATATTTCCCTTTTCTCCAGAAATATTTTTCGTCTAACCATCAATTTCAGTCTTAAGATTATTTTCTTTTTAACAACTTGAACCGAGGCCACAATATGAGTTTTCAGTTATTTTTTTTTTCTTTTCTCTTCTGTGGCTTTTGTTCATTGTGTTATTTTCTACACAATAAATTTACTTCTATATCCACCTATCCAACAGTTTCGATTCATCTCTGAACCCATCCTTATGGATATTACATATTGTGTAATATTATAAGGCTGGGTACTATATAAAAAAAAAAGTAAAAAGAAAAGTTACCACTTCAAGACTGTTTTATTGTATAGTAAAAGTACTACACTAGCGGTGTTCACAGGGTCTTCTAATATGCTTTAGTGAAATTCTTAAGTGGAATTTATATTTGCCAACATAGTTATGCCTATGCCATTGATATAATGTATGTTGGAACTTTAAAATATTCAAAGCTCTTTTTTCTTTGCATGTTTATTTGTTGTCTAATTCTACCACAACGTCTTTGTATTCTATACCATATTCACAATCACTAGTTTATTCTCTCCATCAGGTGAGTTGTAACACATGATGTTATCTATCCTTTTAAAATCTATACAAAATATAGACCATATACCATACACTGAACGAAATAATTTTCGAAAAAAATTACTATAACTCATTGTTGATATGACTATGAAGAAAATGCTATGAAAAATTCTAAAACTTTTTCTAAATTAACTATAAAGGATTCAAATAAATGGCATTTACTATGCTTTTACTATGACTTTAGTTACATTTTACCACGCATTGTCATAGTCACAATCTCAAAAAAAGTTAATTTTCTATTCAAAAATTACTCTGTATACCAATGGTTTTACTATGTATCTCAATATAGATAGATAGATGAATGCTTTCTATACTTCTAAACCGAATTCTCGTATAACATGCCGTTTTTTAGGAATACTAGTATGTTAAGTTTACTTGTAAATGATTTTAATATTATTTAAATACCATAGTTTTTAATAACTTAACAATGTATAATAGTAGAATCACTGACATGGTAAATATATAAAAATGACTTAATAAATTGACTTGTGTTGTTAAACTAACTAACTATTAAATTTACTATGAGCTCTTTTTGAGGATAAATTTATTGGGATGTCATAGTAAAATCATTAAAAAGACCAAATGGATTGACTACGCGACTTGTTGTACAATTTTTGGTACCTATTCAATTTACAATATATGAAAATTTTCTATGCTGAAACAATTGTATTGACTATATTGCATGAAAATCATTGACAAAAATAATTGATTCAAAATTCAAATATAGTGTAATATACAATTGTTTATTCTTTCAGTGTACTTATTATATTTTTCATTCCGACCTATATATATAAAACTCCCACATACTACAACTACCCGTTTCTAAGTTTTGAATTTCTCGTTTTCATTTTTGAATTTTTGTTTTCCATTTCTATTTTTGTGGTAAGTCATCAGTTAGAGAAAACAGTGTTTGGTATGCACGATGAACGACTGTGAAATTATTTTTCATTCTGGTTTTTTGGGTATAAATTTATAACACACGAGACCTCAAACGATGTTCACCTGTCTTCAAAAGTTGCTTTAAACTGAAAAAGAGATTGCCACACATTTAAAATTATATGTTATACATCATCATACCACAATTTCCCACCATTTTCTCCGCCTCTCTGTAAACTTATTTAGGACGAGTGAAGAACCAACAACGATTCTTTCACTAATTCAAAAAATATTCACCACTACAATTTATACTAAATCCCAACGTTTCCCATATATACCTATATTACAATCAGTATAACAAGAGATGAAGTCTAATTTTCCATATATCTGCCATATTCTTGAATGATGAACAATTCTAAGTGTTTTATGTCAGAATATAGTGTTCCAGGTAATGTTTAACATATGCACACGAATACAAATAAAAAAATAAATAACTTTCGGAATATATAATAAAGGTGTTGTGTACAAAAAAAAAAAAGGAAGAAAATTTATTATATGAAAGTGATGGAAACAGCAACTCAATTTAAAACTCATGGAGGAAAAGCAAAACACACTACAGCATACAGGTTGTCATTTCGGGGGATTATTATATATACATATATGTACAAGTTTTATCTGTTTTTGAAAATCCGAATATGATTGAATTTTCTTTTTATAATTTTGCACTTTTTCAATTACTTATATTTTCTTTTTTTTTTTGCTTTTTTTTTACATTCATGTACGATGATTAAAATATTTTTAAATTCCATGAAAATATTCATTTTTCATATGTGAAAAATCACATTTTCCTGACAAATAAGAAATTGTGAAAAAAAAACGGAAAAAGCAAAACAAACATTGTAAGTGAAGCAATTCAATTTTTGTATAGTACAATATTAGTATGCACAAAAATTTGAATTCTATTTCTTTCAAATCCTTTCTAAACCAGACCTAAACAACTCAAAACAACTCTCTACACTAAAACTATTCAACTCATGAATTCACATAATTCTAGGATAAGGTTGAACGAAATATTTTTGAGATACAGGAACTAGAAGGATGGCCCGGTCCTTATTTGTGTTAGACTCAAACGAGGATTTTACAATTCAAAAATAAATATTATGTGTGTGTGTATCTTCTTATCTGTTATCATATATTTCCATAAATAGAGTTCTCTATGATGTTCCCTATATTTTATTCGACTGCAGATTTTTTGATATATTCACAGTACATAAATAAAACATGTTATTTATAATATTAGTGTTCACATTTTGAATATTTCTATTTCCAACAACAACCAAAAAAAAAAAAGAAAAAATTTCGTTTTGCATAGCCAGCATAATATTGAATGCGCCATTCCACCCACCCACTCATGGACCTATGACTATATAAAAAAGAGTCTCTGTACTCCACTTATATGTTCGTATTTTCTCTTTATTCAACAAAAAAAAGAAGCTTACATTAAAAAATAGTCATGAAGTGATTCTTTTAGTTTGTCCACAAACAGGATTCTTGTTTCTTGTTTAAAAATTTCCTTTTTTTGATTTTCTTGCAGTCATGTACTCTTGAACTTTCCTTGAACATGCATACTTCTAGTAATCATATAGAATTTAATACCAAAAATAATATTATGCTTATTTCCATTTTAAACCAACAAATATGGAAACACTTCTTATTATATATGTTTCGCTTCGAATAGGGAATTTGTTCCTTGTCAATCAGTACTGATTGGATTTAAAATTTGATCTGGTCGAGAATAATTTTGAAGTATCTTATATATTTTTATTAGATTATATTAGTGTAGTTTTTTCCATGAATCTTGAATCTCCTTCATTCTAATAAGATTTATCTAGTTTCACACCGTTTGACCATTCGCAACAGCAAGATTTTCTGGGTTAGTTTTTGTTTGCTTGTGCAACTCAAAATTTGTTGACTTTTTATTACATTTTAATCTGCCAAAAATTGGCAGATTAAGGCACATTTAAAAAAATCTCAGTTTTTTTACTAAATTGAAATAAAATTTGTTTAGCGCAATCAATCATTAAAAATAATTTAATTTAATGCAAAAAAATAAAACCTTTTTCAACATTTAGTACAATTTAAAAGAAAAACTCTTCCATATAGTGTTTTGTAGAAAATTTATCATATCCCTCAAAATCTATATGGAGAAATTTTATTTAACATAAACAATTCTATTTATATACAATTATACACTGTGACTAGGTTATGACCGGAATGGGTTTTAGAAATATGAGATTTTGTCAGAAAATTAGAATTCAAAGTCACATTGCATGATGCTAACCAGTAAATTGAAGGCTTAAGCGGAAAGAACGTTGTAATTACTCATTCACAAACAATCACTCATATTTATCTCTAATCCACCGAAATACACTACCGCCACGTTAATCTTGGTATTGGTTATGTCAGAAACCTCTCAAGAACATGACGCCCTCTTCCATTAATCTGTCACTCCCGGTAATAATGTTCCACCATTTCTTCCCGCTACAATAATCCATACATTCTTATCTTAAAGGAAATAGAGAAATTATGTGGAGTTAGATTGTGAGAAAGGCACATAAAGTTTAGTATATTTAATAGTAAATATACACAGAGAAAATTTCTTATGTTAAATTAACTCAAAACATTAATTGAAATATTCAAATCTAAACATGATTTTCAGCTTATTCAGTATTACGTTAATAATAATGAAAAGTATTTGGTTAATATACGAGTTCTCTTATATTATTTTAAACAAATATTATGTAAATTCAATTAAATTAAGATTGTTTTTGAATCCTCATAATGAAATTAACCTAAATTTGTTGTGTTGTATTCCGGTCAAAGTGAAAGTAAGTTAATAGCTTAAAATTTAGTGTTTAAACCATAGTTTTAAAAGAAACACACTCTTTTCGGAAAACGTATTATTGGTACAAATGTGTCGTGATTTCAATCCTACCCAATTTATCTATGGAAATATAATCTTAATTTTCCAATACTCTATTTCAACTATCACGTTTCAAATTGTAGTAACGATCAAGTATTGTGTTCTAAAACCTAATATTTAGTATTTTTAAGCAATCTATAAGTTTATGCAAGTTTATTGGATAATACTTAAACTGTAATTTGGAGTTCGATATTTTTAAAAATATAACAAAATATACTCGTAGATTAGAAACAATTCAGTCCTAAATATTTACCTTTCTTTTCTCAGTGTATTTGTGTGCAAGTATGGATATTCGTTTATTCCTTTATATAAAAATGAAAAAGAAACTTAAAGACTTTCATATTCAATTACTCCTACAATAGAAAATGTACATGAAATAAGGATTCAACCATACAATTATATGAAATGAAAGTTCTTACTTCCTGAAATTGTTTTGAACGTATACAAAGCGAAATTATTTTAATATAAATTTCATTATTATGTACATTGTACAGATTATAATTTTGGACTTAAAAGAATAAGTCAGCTTTCAAATGGTATATTATTTTAGTCCGTAAAGAATTCTTTGCTGCTTAACTGAAGTAGGAATCATATTGGTCGTGCCAAAACTGTTGATGCGATTGTAATTCTGAAGTTAGAAATAGATGAAGGAAATTCGAGGTTTCTTAGTGTATTGAAAAGAAATTTCTTTAATTACACCTAGGCCTCGCTTGGCGTCGTTTCGTTTTGCGTTTTTTCGATAATGCATCGTCCCTAAAAATACAGCAATTTTCACTCTGCGTCGTGGATTTTTCGAAGTTGCGTCGTTAATTTTGTTTTGATTTTATTTTTAAAGCTACAAATTTACAATTTCTTGTTATAAATAATTATTTTATAATTAAAAAATATAATAATATTAATTTTGAAAAAAAGTCTAATGGAGACTCGAAAATTTGGACTTCTTTGTCAGTCCGACTGAAATTATGTCCAATGGAGTCGTGGGGTTAATAGCTTCCCTCCCCTTTGGTCGATTTTGCTGAAATGCGATACCAAACGCAGTTAAGGAATATCCAACTCACATTCTAAATTTCAACAAAATCAGACCACGTGTTTTTAAACTATCTTGTATACAGATGGACGGACGGACATGCAAAAGTCGATACAACTTTTGATTCCCTACACAAGTATAACCTTGAAACTTATAGTAGAGGCAGACATAGGGTATTCATACCTTAGTATCGATACTACAGTATAGCCTTGTACCAGGGTATAAAAAGAGGTTAGCACACATCAAACATAGTATTTGACTGACATTTGAAATTCTGCCATTTCAGCGAGAATGTGGGAATTTCTTTTCGCTCCTCTTAAATCCTGTATAATATGATTCCTACAAAGATCTATAAATTTTGAGGTTTCATCCACCGATAAAATTTTGCGTTTTTTCTTTACTTTTTCCATTTTTTTAAAATAAAATTTTCAAAAAAAGTGTAAACATGTGTCAATTGCTCCAGCTTTCCTACAAAATTCCATTCGCTATTTTCCGCTTCAATAAAAAGGCGCGACAATCACTAAAGAATAGATTACAGTAGCCGAAAAAATGAAGTAAAAAAGGGAATACCACGTACTTTTTCGAATTTAAATACCAGATTTATGCTACGTAGTTGAAATGGTATTCGGCTAGTATTCGACGACACACATATGGTATACGACATGGTATCCTTAAACTATGGTATGAATACTCTATGTGTGCCTCTAGTATTAGTGACAAAACTAATATACCCTGTGGTTGTACCTATCATAGGGCATTTTGATATGGCATACATTTTTAGTGTATACGTAGTAACTAAAATTTCTATCCTTGGCCCTAAACTCTTTAACATCTTTTTATCGGACTTCCCATTATACTAGAGGCACACATAGGGTATTCAAACCTTAGTATCGATATTACAGTATAGCCTTGTACCATGGTATAAAAAGGGGTTGGCACACATCAAACATAGTATATGTCTGACATTTGAAATTCTGCCATTTCAACGAGAATATGGGAATTTCTTTTCGCTCCTCTTAAATCCTCTATATGATTCCTACAAATATTTATAAATTTTGAGGTTTCATTAACGCATAAAATTTTGCGTATTTAATTACTTTTTTCAGTTTTTTAAAATAATATTTTCAAAAAAAAAAGTGTAAACAGTGTCAATTGCTCAGCTTTCCTACAAAATTCCATTCGCTATTTTCCGTTTCAATAAAAAGGCGCGACAATCACTAAAGAATAGATTACAGTAGCCGAAAAAATTAAGAAAAAAAGGGATACCACGTACTTTTTCGAATTTAAATACCAGATTTATGCTACGTAGTTGAAATGGTATTCGGCTAGTATTCGACGACACACATGGTATAGCAAATGGTATCCTTAAACTATGGTATGAATACCCTATGTGTGCCTCTAGTATTATCTGGTAGTACTGCAAAAGCAATTTTCTACGCTGATGATACTATCCTGTTTCAAAAATTACGCCTATCATTTTATATATGCTGCGGCTTGCATTTAATAGATTTGAAAAGCTAAAAGACCACTCTAACTCGTTAGTCAGGAGCATTTCTCAAAGGAATTCGACCAATCAACTTGGATCTGAATATTACGCCTCTCCAGTCAATATACTCAACCGAAGTTGCGCTGACTTGATGAGACCCATTGGGGAGAATATGCACACGCTAAAATTTTATAACAAAACCTCTCCTGATATCTATAGGGGCTAACTCTTATCTGCCTCTCTAGTTCTCTGGAAAGCATCAAACTCTAAACTAATCTAAGTAAACAACAAACACAATGATGGATTCAGTTATCGCTTTGTATTCCACCTTCATACTTCATAATATTACTAATAACATATGTAAATATATAAAAATAATAATACTATAGTTTAGTTTATTGTTTTGTTTTTTGTTTTCTCTCTTTAACTAGTTCTAAGTTTTATACTAATAATTTTAAGCATAGTTAGAAAAGTAATGCCGGGAGCAAGCACCATTAAATTTTGCATTTTCTTTGATACTATAAAATAACTAAATATCAATGTTAAACTATATCAGTTCACCGTTAATTACTTAATTCTGTAAGCTAGGCATATTATAAGCCAGCACAATCCACACTTATTAATAGTCATATTAATAAACTTAATGTTTCCTGTAAATTCATGTACTCTACAAAGCCTCAATAAAAATAATCTAATCTAGTATACTAAAATTTCACCCTATATACTTGGTAACCAATGGAAACAAAATATAATTATATAATTATGACATTTAATAACCTTAATAGTATCGTGGAATAAGGAATATAAATAAATTGGATTGCAATATGAATATCAAGTTAAATTCACCACGTTTCATCACGTCATCACCATCATCCTCATCTCCAGTGAAAATATCAAAGCTCGAAAACGATCAAAATTCCAAACATCCAAAACTAGGAAAGTAAATATAATACGCATTTGAAATAATTATAGATTGAATAAAGTCCTTTCTTTTTAGGCAAATTGGGCCAGTTAAATATTCCAAAGCGATAATTTTTGATAGTCAGGGAGTCAACATTACACCAGAAAATAATGTACAAACTCAAACAAATTTGTAAGTTTTAAGACAATTAAATCTAATTGTAATGGATTTTGCAAAAATATTTAAGAAACCTTTTTTAAATTTTAACAAATCTTAGAGATTCAGTACAGCAAACTCTAAATCCAAAATTAAAAGATATTGGAATTCAAACTGAAATTGATTCAATGTTTTTAACTAGTCAAGAACCACAAGAACAAAGTACCTAAGGACAGTAATTCCTCGTTTTACAGATTTGTTTGTTACCTTCTTCAAAATCTTTTCGTATATGGTAATTCGAAACAGCGAAATCCATAATCGATTTCGGACTAAACTACAATATATAAGTAACACCAAGAGGCATGCAATACCAGAAGAAAATATAAGTTGATAACTGTATTATATTGATTTCTTCCCATAGACTGGCAAAAAATTGAGACAACTTGTTTCACATAAATCTTCACGATTTAGTTTTCCTGAGTTAAAATGGAAAATGTCCGTTCGTCTGTCTCTTTGTGTCAAAATTTAGAAGCTCCAGTATTCTATTTCCATTCGGATATAAATATATTAATGCTATAGAACCAGAGATGTACGAAAAAGTAATCAAAAATTGGCGTAAGCGATCGTGAGCCGGAAGATGACCCCGCGAATGAAATTGCGTTTCATGTGTAGTTGCAAATACTAAATTATTGATTGAAATGAATATATTCACAAGAAATTAACGATAAATGTGTTTTATTACACAAATAATTCATCCCACGAGTTGGATAACCGTATATTAGTTCGTAAAACCATGTCTATATAACGAGGGATTACTATATTGATATTATTTTTTTTCTTCTAATTTTAACTAAATTGGTAATTATTTCTAGTGAATAAAAAAAATATCCTTCATCGTACAATAATAATTGTAATGGCATTGTTAGTAATATCATGCATTATTTCTGCTGTATTTAATTCAAATATTATTCCACAAATTTTGAGCAAATCTATTTCAACATTACCAATGGTTATTAAAAAACAGAAACGAGAATTAACGAGGACAGAAGTAATTATGAATTATTTAGCTAGTGTTTTCAAGTTTTTAGAGAACTCTTTAAGAAATTTACATTGAGGTATAAAATATGAAAATTTAGATATATAAAAATTTAATATTTCTTTCGATTTTTAGGAAGAAATTAATGAAAAATTTAAAGCCAATTATTTATATTTTATTTTATATTTATAAAAAATTATATATGTATTCAATATTTGTATAGTTATATATATTTATGTAATAATAATGTTTTTTTCAGTATTTTGTTACTGTTTTTTACTTTCTATATTCGGTTAAAGATGATAATGATTAATACAATTTATACACGGATATGATTTTATCCAGTGTGGTGTATATTTTCGGACCCAACCACAAAAGTTACAATATATCATATATTTGTCACAAGTCAGTTTTAATTCTTAGAGGGGGCTAACGGGCGAAGAGAGCATGGATTAAGTAAAGTAAAAATATGAAAAATTTAAGAAAAAGTGAAACCAGTCCAATTTTAAAATATTTATTACCTTTATCACGGATTAAAACTGATCTATCAGAAATTCCTCAAAAAATTCGCAGAATATATTTACGGTATTAGATCCGAGGTTACCTGTGAATTTGAGCAAATTTGATAAAGAGAAAACTTTGGAAATACATATTTCTATGAAATTTTAGCAGCTTTTATTGTTGTCCATTTTGTAGACATTTTTAAAACTTTTATGAAACCTTCAATACGGATATTATCGTAGAATTTAAGTTTTTTGTTATATAAAAAATTAGTTAGATATTTAAAGTTAAGAAATAAATACTTTTTTTTTTCTATTTACCATCAGAATGTGCGATTTTGAATCAACCACTTTGCTAAAACATATATACACAAAGATATGATCAAATTTGGATACCACCCAAATATCAATTGTCTATTCTATACCATCTAGTTTTCATATATGTATGTATGTACATTCAAGCTATTGAATAGGCTTTAAAAGTGCGAAAGCTCAATAATATGAAAATAACAGCATACATGATACATACATAGAAATATCTAGAGAAAATTCACTCCTATAAATACGGAGCAGTCTTGTCACCATATCTATATCAGATCTATATACATCTATATCTATGTTTATAGGTTTATACAAAATTTATATGAGGGCTGTAGTACATATCCTCTTTTATAGTTGTTTGATTAACATCATTAATTATTATTTTAATTAAAACAATTTTGATTAGCTTGGCAATGTATAATAGCTTTTGTGTAGTCAATACGAAACAGAGCTATTTTGGAGTGCTTAAAGCCTTTCAAAATGTGCCGATTGAATGAACGAACACGTAAACTGGAGAATAGAAAAGATAAAATCATCATAAATCATTATTTATTTAATTTTTAATGTGTAAGAAGGCAGAAGAAAAAAACAAACTTCTATAAAATTTAATATTCAATAAAATTCGCTTTAAATATTTGAATTTGGAAGAGATGAGAAATTGGAGAACATAAAAATTCTATATCCCTTTTCAAATAAAAACTAAAATTTAATCCTTTTATATTTTTCTGCTATTTATTTCGTAAATATTTTATTTACAAAAATGTTCTTTTATTTATCGAATCGAAAATTCAAAGAAATTCAGTTTTATTTTCTATGTTTTTCTTTTTTTTTTTATCATAAAATAGAAAATCTCATATAAATTGAGTGATGACAATCGCGAAAAAAGGATTTTGGAGAATAGATTAGAGATGAATTGCGTCAGCACCAGGATTGTCTTGAATCCATCTACAAAAAAAAGGGAAAAAATGCCAAATAGAGATTGGTACACAGAAAACTAAAAAAACAAAAAAAAAAAAACCAAAAAAAAAGGATAATTGTGAACTGGATTAAGTTTTATCGTTTGTAATAAATTTCGCAGCCAGTTCATAATCGCACTTAATCGTCCATTAATTAAGTAATAAATCCTGGTGGTACTAAATCAAATCCCTCATCCGTTTTTGTTCTCATGAGTCCTTCGGGTTCGTATATATTTATCCATTGTTTGGTTAAATGCTAATAAATTGGACCAACATTTAAGGTCAAACACTGTATAAATAGGTGCTTTATGGTAGTGTGATCCAAAATGAAAACCAAAAATGATGAAGGGCCAGTGGGATAAAAAGTTTTTATTTATTTATATTAATATTTAATTCTTTTTTTTTTTTTTTAATTAAACAAGTCAATTTGTGGTTTCATATTAAATAAAACTTTTTTTTTCAATAATATTCATTTTATTAATTACTAAATAAAATATTTAAAGGTTTATTAAATTTTTTATGATTTTCCTATTTTAATATGTTAATTAATGAGTATTCTGTGAACACCTATAATTGCAGTCTTCCTCGCAAAGATTTTTATACAAATATATAATGGACGGCGGGGTCATCGAAAATTCATTGACGACAAGGTGTGGCAAATTGATTTACTTATTTATGAGGCACTGATACCTTTACACGTTTCTATATTAATGTTATGATATCAAACGATATTGAAAACGTTACTATACTTAATAAATATACTATATAGAAATCGATGGCTTTAATTTATGTAGGTGCGGTATCATATAAGCAATAAATGTAATAAAGTGAGCAAAAGAACTCATTCCATTATTATTGTTATTATTATTATTTTTTTGTTTTTATTTTAAAGTATATTATAAGGTGGAGTGACACAGTCAACATTATATCACAAGCAATGACAGCATTAAGTAAAATGAGCTTAAAAACAAACCTCCTTCTAAATACACCCATAAAATAAAATCATGACAACAACAACAAGAATGAAAAACATCCAACCAAGTAACTTTAAAGATATCCAAAACTCAAACATAACATTCATCCCTTACAACCTAAATTTTTGGCAAACATTTCATGGTTATACGATTACGACGTTTACAGTGTAGTATACATGCCTAGTAATTTTTCTAAGATGTCGTATATATATCTATATATATATATAAATATATGTTGTACATATATGTAGGTAAAATGTAAACGTTTACGTCAGCAGTTAAGGGTTGATGTATGAGACGAGGTTAAACTTGTACAAGGGCAAAAGTTGTTATCAACCCTTTTCCACTTGATATACCTCAGACATAGAAACCCACAAATCTTGACATTTAATGGATAGAGATGAGTGCTACAACTAAACCAGTATAAGGAATATAAGACCAAAAATATATATTGTTCAAATGCGATTCCCTACAATTTTCTGTGCTTTTTTTTCTTTTTCTTTTTTTTTTGTTTCCACCACACTTCTCTATATAGTATAATATGTACCTACCTGAAATATTCGGTGGAATTTATACACATTCATTCATATTATAAAGGACAAAATACAGGATCAAGAATCTTTCTTCATGAAAATTCATTCTGATTTTCACAGTTTCAATGTCAAAATGAGTTATTTATCTTCGTAACATCCTTCCCTACATTATATGTATAGACTTCCTTAGATAATAGTTGCAAAATATATTGTACAAAACAGCCATTAGAATACGTATAGTGGGAAAGGTACAAAATCCACAGAAAATAAATACCAATGAGTTGTTCTATTTTAACACGCACTTGTCTCCAAACGTGGTAGTATATAAAAAACAAAAAAAAAAAAAAACGAAAAACAGAAAGAAAAACTGGGAAACACTTTGAAAAATGAATGGTGACGGATGATATTTGTCTATCCTTGTATCCTTGGTATATCCTTGTAGATATATGAGAATGGACTAGTTTCAATATTTCGGTTTTAGTTTTTTATTATTTTTTTTTCTTTTTATTTTTTTCGGGGGTCTTTAAGGTTGCCCGTCACGACTTTGATAAGGGTTTTTTTTTCTGTCTTTCGATTTATGTTAATTTTATTAATTTATTGAATTTCAGGGTGTTTTCTATTTTTTCCTTTTCTTTTTTTGTACAAAAAACGAAAATATATAAGAAATATGTCGGTAAAAGGATTTAGTTCCTTTTTAGTGGAGATTGGAAATTGACCGAAATACAATTTTAATGGATGAAATTCATTAGGAAAAGTTTCCGTTAATATTAACGATTGAAATATTTTATAAATTTAAAAGGTAATATGATGTATGTTTAAAAAGAAAGATTACCCTCTTTTGCTCATCTCTACCCAAATGATATATGAACGGAGTCAAATGAATATCTAATGTGCATAAAAGTACTTTGGGTTCTAGTAAAAATTGCATAATATCATGGCTTTTTTTTTGTAAATGTAATAAAGTTTAACTTTATCGCTCATTTATTCTGCATCACATTATACTTTAAAGATTGTGTCTTTCATAGTGCAAATCCATTTTGTAGGTGGGAAATTCTATTTTGTGGAGTTTTTTTTTAAGTATCTCATATATTTCTTTTACGTTTTATAAGCAATCTAACATTACATATTCTCTTCGTCTACATACCATATCCATTTTACAATATATTACAGAAAATATCTCATATCGTTCGGTATATGTCCTTTTACTATATAAATACATGTATAACATACTCATACTGGCTGAATCGCTACAATGGGATGTAGGTAACTTTCGTGTCTGCAGATATTTTTGGTAAATTTTCCCTATTTCATTTCGAACCTTGAACATGATTGCATTTCTTCATCTTCGTCTCTCTTTTATCATTTATTTAAGAGATAATTTCATCTTCTTTTTCTACAATTTCTACAATTTTTGGTAGTCGCGAATTTCTATAGAATCATTGTTTTGGAGTGAGAAATGGGAACATACCTATATAATATTTCTATTACGAAAATAACATTGAATTCCGGAAACGGACTTAAAAGTCTGTTATTGGAATTATTTCCTCATTTTATTAACAGTGTGATTCAAAATTTAGTTTCGGAAAATACAATATTATGTTAAGAAATTTCCCGAAAAACTCTTGTCATAACCATTTTTTTTTTCTTCTTTCACATAAATACACGAGCATTCCCGTTTTTCAAGCGTAAAGAAGTTCATAAATACTTCGATTTTTAGAAGAAGTTTTAATGATTTGGATTCATTTAGTCAAGTTCATGATCTTAAGTCAAATAAGAAAGTAAATAGCAATATAATCGTGGGCACCTAGCAAATGATGAGAAAAACTTAAGATGAATTGGGAAAAATAAATGGAAAAATGGTTATTTGGAGGATGAAGTTAATTTAAAAAATAAAAAAAAATTAGGATAGAATTGAATCCACTAAACACAGTTACCCGTATTTATTATAAAAGATTAGTGGATCTATTTCACAAAAGAATATTGATTTTACGAATTACAGTATGTATATTATATCAAAAAGATGTTCTCATTTCGAGCAGTAGCCTAAATCAGAACATTTCTTATTAAAACTTTATAGCTAGTACAAAGTTATTGAGAATTTTCTACTACAAAATTTAGAGAATTAGAGAATCACCCTGTGTATCAGTCAGTCGTAATCTTCGTAAACATATTATTATGTCTGTCGTATGGAAATATAAAATGGTTTTGTATTGGAATTTCAATTACCAGAGTAAAAGTTGTGTTATCCTTAATTAAATCCCCGCATTTAAATGAGAATTTTCTGTACGCTTATTTTGGATAGAAATTTTATATTAAATTAATAATAAAGTTTTGTGTAATATTTCATTGAAAACGTTGTTATTTTATTTTTCCCTTCATTTTTTTGTCCGGTCAATAATAATAATACATAGTAGATATTTTACTTAACTCATTTAACTATTAACATTTTGTAATCTACTTAAAATAAGAATATCTAAAATTCCATTTTATCAAATTATAAATATGAAACGATATATGTATGTAATTTAAATTTAATTTGTGTTTTTTTGGATTTTAAAGAGAAAAAACCAAGCAATTCCATATTGTCTATATGGGCGAAGGAGTTTAGACCGCCCTCAATAATAATAGGGAAAATTTTCACAAAAATTAAAAACAAAAATCGGACAACGATTTGTGGTTATATTTAAAATTCTTTTCGACAAAGCAAAAACCACTAAAACGTTGCACATTTTGAAATATTATTATTCTGGAGTTTCAGACATTTTTGTTGTCGGTTATATATTCTTTTC
The DNA here is from genome assembly GCA_963422695.1 of Xylophagus ater. Lineage (NCBI taxonomy): Eukaryota > Metazoa > Arthropoda > Insecta > Diptera > Xylophagidae > Xylophagus > Xylophagus ater. The sequence continues at coordinate 41,437,860 of OY730482.1, read as the reverse complement.
TTTTCCATATCATGACGAAAAGTGCGGATAGTCTATTCCGCAACTGAATACTATTGCGGTTTATGCATACCAGATACTAGACCGGATTTTATGCAGTGAATATATCATCCCTTTAGTTGTGGTTTGAAAAAAAAAAAATTAAAATAACATAAAAAAATGTGAAATAGGAAGTAAAATCACAAAAAAATACGATAGTTGGAAACAAAAAGGAAAACCCTTGTGAAATAAATACGCGATGAACTTTTATCTTTTGTTTAATATGAAAATTGGTATGAAAGATGGTTAGCTACAATTTGAAACTTTAAAATTCGCATGAGTACTATGACCCTACACTGAAGAAAATTATTTCTTTTCAAAATATTCTATGAGGGCTAAATTATTATCTCGATTAGATATATTTCTCTAAAACATGGAAAATACATTTCTAAGAACTTCAAATTATCCATTTGGAAATATAATATGGCTTTCAGAAATTTGTGATATTTATGATTCATTTTTCTGGACTAACATTATAATTTTCATTTCAGGAACATTGCATTTCTTCGGAATATATTCAATTTTAAAATGTTTAAGAAGGTTATAACAATTAATATTAAAATTTCTTGTGGATTAATATTCAGCACAATTAATACTGTATTTGCCAAAAAGATAATAAATTTCTGGGTAATGTTTTCGAAGAAAGTGACAAGAAACGTCAAAAAACGTGTTTGTAATTAAAAATTTGTATGGTATACAATTTATTATTTAAGGTCAGTATTTATTTATATTTTCTAATTAATTTATAATAGTATTATTCGATGATAAAACTTATAACAGTTACTGGCTACGTTTACACCGAGACTTATATAGAGACCTAAGTGCTTAGGCCGACCTAAATATGACGGTGTAAACACGTCTAAAGTAACTTAACACAACGGAACACAATATCTCCGAAATGTTAAATTTTACTGAAAGCTCTGACAGACGACAGCTCATCTCTTGATGTCCAAGTTTCATAAATGCTCACATATCGCGTTGTATTAGACTTAGGACTAGTACGGTTTAAACACCTGTGACCAATCCTAACTTTTAGTTAGGTGACCTAAAAATTTGTCGGTGTAAACGTAGTCACTATAACTTAAAATTTATGAAGCTTTATAAAAGAATAGAAACTCAACATTTTTCTCAAAATAAGCTTAAATTAGTTTCATATTATTGGAATTATTGTAGTATATTTAAAAAATTTATATTGTCTTTCTGACTGCTTCTTATTAATAGTTTTATGTTGTAGACCGTATAAGGATTTGTTACCATAACATATTTCAAACATGACATTGTAAGCTGTCAGTCATTGATGGTACAGATTTAAAGGTTTACATTTCCAAATGGCTTCTTTATTTTGATTATTCTAGAAAATATATAATTTTTGAAGATAACCAACAAAACGATAGGACATTAAATGATGAATCGTTTATAGTAGTCATATACTAATATCTTTCCTTTCCATCCTTCCCCAATTCTAATGATGATAATATCACTTTATACTACTATATATTCGATACTTCGTTTATTCGTTGCATTATGAATGATAATATGTGATGCTTGCTTTAAGCATATATCTGAAGTGTTATATTTAAAAGTTTGGAATAATATTATGTTTTTGTAATTAAATGTAAAAATGTTATATTGAATTTAATTTTAAAAATAAATATGAATTAACTAAAATTGTTTTTTGTTTAAATTCTTACCAAGGTATATCACTTATATTGGCATACCTATCTGAGATATATTATATTAATAGTGGGCAAATATTATATAATTCTAGCAGAAATAGCTCCTATCTGTAACAGATATATAATTTTTCTAAATTATCTCTGTGAGATAACTATATTTTAGTTTAGGGATATTATATATAGTATTTGCTTCAAGTACAAACGCATTTGAAATTACAGATATAATATGACAGCTATACATACAATATGTTCTTCAAAGATATAGTACAAAATAATATAGTTGTATCATTTTATATCTGGCATGGATAGAAAATTCTTTCAGTGTATCTGGGAAAATCTATATTGTGAAGGGTACCATGTTCTTTTGCCGAATGCAAATTCTATACCACCACTTTAAAACCATATTGCAACTATTAAATTCGATAATATTTCTGGAAGGAGAATAATTCTTTTTGGGATGAAAGATTATGCCACTAGTGAACTAAGGGCATTATCGAACAACGTTTTTCTTCTTTTCTTTTTTTTTTTTTTTCTTTATGAAAATATCAAACTTAACGTTGTCAGTTACAGATGATGGTTTTGTATATTAGTAGAATTTTAGACAATACCCTTTCCGGTTTAAAAAAGTTTTATGGTTAACAAATTTGATACTGTCAGAAATATGGCCATTACTATATAGAGGAGAGAACTCTATGCAATTTATGACATATTTATACATAAATAATAATCAGTTTTTCAACTATAAGAAATGATTTTCGAAATTGTATTTGTCTGTGAATTTGTCTAGTGATTAAATAAGAAATTTTTTATGATAAAATTTTTATGAAACAAATCAAAAATTCAATATCAATTCAAATAATACATTTGAATAATGAACAAAACAAAACAAAAAAAAGCAAGAAAATAAATTTCACTAAGTAACTATGTCTTCTTGAAGAATTCAAAATATTTTAAACCCATGGAAAATTAATAATTCAGTTAATTTTCAACTATACAAATGCAATTCAAGAGAAACTTCTAATGGATCTGATTTACATCACAATGCAGATGACTAAAATCAACTAAAATTGTTCAAACAATAAACCTGTCTAAAATATAGTACTTTGAATATAATATCATATAAAATATATAAGTATAATTAAAATATAGTATATAGCATATTTGGAATCCGAATCACCATTCCTAGGCAATCTACGGAAATGAACACTAAAGTAACACTTGATAACTATCCCAAAAATGTTTGGAATTACTCTATATACAGTTTTTCATTTCTTCTTAACTGAATGAAAATTTTAAATTAGCTTTGCTTGTTTGCGTATACGCGAAAAATGAGAAAATCTTCATATATGTATAGTGTATAAATTATGATGAAAAGATTTCAACTAAAAAGGTCTAGCATTGCTGGAATATTAAAATCATGAATTGTCTAAAGTGGCTGAATGAATAGCTAAGCAAATGCATCTAGTTTCATCCACATCATTCCGGTGTAGTCAATCTAGTCACTATAGTTGAGACCTTCTTTTTTTTGCATTATCTCACCACTTGAATACAGTTAAAGTCAAATGGGTCAAGCAGGTGATAGAGTGCATGGGTTTTGTTGAAATATGAAAAATCCTTAACTATGAATGATGAAGAACTTCAAACTAAATAAAACTTTTTGATGAATTAAAACACACAAAAATTGTTCAAATATTTAATTTTTGTTGGTGAAACAAATTTAAATAATGTTTGTTAATATCAAAGTCAATTAGTTTCATTAACTTTAAAAGATATTTTTGTTTATCTTAATTTTATGCAATACAATTGCTTAAAAATCTCTGTCGAAATGCAAAAATATCGCTTGTTCTTCTTTAAACAGGCATGTCCGACCAAACACATGAACAAAAAACATTAAATATCATTCCTTTCTATGTAAATCCATATAGGTCTATGCTAGATGTAAATGTTTATATATAAAACGAATAAGTAAGATTTTACAAGGTTTCACTGGATCACATAAAAATTATGATATACATTCTCCCAAAAAAGTCTCCGGAATTGTTTATTTAAAAATCCCGCATGAAAGGTAAAAAAATGTATTTTGCAGGTACAAATGTACCTAATTGGCACGCAAAAATTTGGGATGATTACAATTGTTGGTTTTGTTAGTTGAGTTCAAGTGTGCTCTGCGATTTTTCTTAAATTTTCTTGAAAAAGAAGTTGTTAGAGACATGCTTCAACAAGCCGATTTGGACCCTACATTCAGGAAGCACATCATAACGGGTGATGAGACATGGGTTTATGAGTTTGGCATGCAAACTGACCAACAAGCTTGGGAATGCCATTTCGATAGAGAGCGGAAACCGAAAAAACACATCAACGTGACTCAAAAGTCATCATGTTGATTGTCTTATTTGATTACCATTGTGCTGTCCATTCGAAATTCCTCCCATAGGGCCAAACAATTCATAAACAATATTATCTTGGCATTATGAAGCCTTTGAGAGAGAATGTTTGCCGGAAAAGGCCAGATTCGTGGAAAAACAATTCTTGGATTTTACACCAATAATTCGCCGTCCCACATATCGATGGTTGTACGCAAATTTTTGACCCAAAACTCAACAAATATCATTGATCAAGCACCGTTTCCGCCAGATATAATTACCACTAGATGGAACACGTTTTGAGTCCATTGAAGCTATATAACAAAATTCACCGAAGGTGCTGGAGGCTATACTGGAAAATGCTGATAAGAAGTATTGCAACGACTGGATTAATCACTGGCATATGTATATCGCATCAACTGGGAGTATTTTCAAGGAGACAAAATATATTTTGATGATTAATTGAACGATTGTGTTCCAGATACTTTTTTGAGGGAATGTATAAACCTTCTTAAAGTTCGCTAACCGCAATTATATATATACTAATTTATCGACTGACTTTAAATAGGTTATCAAAGATTTGAATTCAAGTTTCATGGTAAAACTTAGTGTCCTGTTCGCGTGAAATATAATTTTACTAGTCGATAGAATTGTAGTGAAGTGTAAAAAAAAAATCACTTAAATTGTCAAATTTTCTATCAAATTCAATTCCAGTCACAAGAATATAATTTTTAACAAAGATTTTAAAGTCTTATTTTAAGAAAATGTTAAAATTCTACTATGAAATGGCAATTAAATTCGCTGTGAATTCATTTTAGCTAACGAATAGAATATTAGATTATTAGCCGGAATTTTCGCTTAACCTCTCGTTTAAGCCAATTTTGTATGGAAAGTTTCATTTCACACGAACAAGATCCTAGGATTATGTTAGAAATTATCAAAATCTGTTTCATGCATCCGAATTTATTCTAGAAGTCAATGGTTTTTTCCAAAACTAACATCTGCACAAATTGAATTCGTGTTTGGAAAATATTAAAAACTTATGAAATATTGGCGATTAAAAATAAGAATAATATCTTAAGAAAGTAGTAAGAAAAATTGCTATTACCCAATACCGTACACGTACAAAACTCTAATATTTTCGAAGTATCCCAAACATCATCATTGTCTTGCCATAATAATTTACTAATCGAAACAAACAAATATTTTTATACTCTGTGACAGTAACAGACAATTCAAAATAACCCGGAACTGAACCCAAACAGTTCCGGACAACCTAAATCAAGTCTAGGCAACTTGTGGCTCATCTGATGTTTTCTTACAGTCCTCAAGTGTTTCAATATTTAAATTTCTTCTGTGGTTCGTAAGAAGTGTTTTTAAATTAAAATTTTTTTAGAATATATTCTATTTACTTCAAATGGACGATAATTAAATTAATGTGCGGAATTAAAAGCAACTTTTTCTGATTATATCAGATAGAATTTTATAAAAATTCGGTAGTGGAGCAGCCACAGCTGGGCTCCAAAAAGCAAATTTCGCATTAAAATTTAATAAAGTGAATTGATTAAGTTATAAAATCGAAGAATGCAGTTTTATTAATTACGCTTTCGTTGTGCTTAAGTACAAAGCTTTGCGACTCTTTATAAAATCGAAAATTTTTTTTTGACTCCCGTAAAGGTTTGTCTTGCCCGAGTCGACATGACTTAGAAATTTAAAAAAAAAAACGTTGTTATATTCCATTATAAACACGTATCAGTTATACATCAAGTCCTGTAGTTAAAATATGCCACTACAGACCCTAATCTAAACATATGATTACACGTAAATTTACATAATTTCAATGAATGTATGTAAAAAAATAATAATAATAATAATAATTTATTTGTTAAACTCGTCTTATTCAATTATTTCCCTGTTTTTCTATACAATTTCTTTTTATTCTTATGAATTTCAAATTTCGTTTACAGTTAAATTAAAATCTTAATAATAATAAATTTAATTTCGTATCTTCATGATTAACAACACCACCAAGAAGAGTGTGCCCGTACAAATACACGCATTGGCTGCGATTTTGATTTAAATTTCAGCGAAGACAAAAAAAAAAAAAAAAAAAAAACTCCAAATTTTGTACCACATCCTTATGAGAAATATATACTTGATGTACATATATGATAACTATATGGTACTCGTCTCCTCTGTCGATTCATCATCTTGTGACAAAAATCTTTCAACATATCTTTAATAAAAAAAAAAAAAAAAAACGTAACAACACAACACAAAATTTCCACAAAAAAGAAAAAGTATCAACAAGGTAAAAAAAAAGAACCACTTGATTTCGAGAAACAGAAAATTTCATGTATTTACCTTCCAAAAAAAAAAAAAAAAATAAAAGGAAACCTCACCATTGCATGCCGTCGGTATATTTATTCGACGCTTTAAAATTTTTATCTCAACATTTATTCCCAAAGCACACGCTCAAGGCACATAGAAGATAAATATTCATGCATATGTGAATGTGTTATTGTATTTTCCAGTTTCCATATAATATCTACCGAAATTTTCAAAGAGGATGAATATTTTTTTTTCTGGTGAAAATTCAGCAAAAAAAAAACTGAGAAGAAAATCTCTTGAACAAAAAAAAAAATGTAGAGAAAATCCACACACCCACTTAAATGAAAGATGTATAAAAATTTTCTTCTACCAAAAAGGAAAAAAGAATTCATGACCAAAAAAAGAATTGAAATAAAACGAACGAAAGGTGAAAGGGATTTTTGTGCCTTCATGATCCTTTCTCCATCGTTTCGTATTTTCTTTCTATATACATATATATATATATTTTTTTATTCGCTTTGGATCTTAATCCATTCCCTTCAAACAAGATTCTTCTCATCGCTCAACAACATTTAGATGAAATTTTTATTTCAATATTCAAGCAACGATTTGTGTTTTCCCGAAGCTTTTGGTAAGGTAAAAATAAGAACAAGTTCTTTCGTTTGCTCTCTCTATCTCTCTCTCTCTCTCTCTGTGTCGAACGGGCTAATCGGCCAGACCACCCACTTTTACTGACAAAAACTACCCGAACAAAACAACAACAAAAAAATAACAGTTTTCTTCATTTTCCAGGTATAGTGATATTTTGTTCTTCTTTTTTAGTTTTAAGAAAAAAGAAAAAAAAAAAAGAAATTGTTTACCATCAGAAGTTGAAGAAAATACAAAAAAAAACACGCGTTTGGCTAAGGAAAAAAATTTCTTTTTTTTGAAAATTATCAAAAAAAAAAGAAACGACCAAATGTAAGGAGTTTTCCTTTTTTTCCACAAAAAAAGGAAAGAAACAAGATTACACATAACAAGAAAACGTAGAAGTAATATTGTGTACCAGTAAGCAACAGAACATGTGGAAAAGTCTTTCGACCTTTATGGCCCGTTTGGGTGAGATATCTCTTTTCTAATTTGAGAGCCTCCTATGTACAAATCGGAATGAGATAGTTTGAATTTTTCATACAATATCGTTCCCACTAAAAACTTGTACCTTTGTAATTTGAATAAACACTTGAAAATATTTATATATATAAAAAAAAAAAACGGAGTCTACTGAATGATGTTTACATGCATATTTGATAGAAAACTCTGCGTCCGAAATTGAACAAATATTTCTGATTTTTCATTAAAAATATGAAAAATATTTGCGGGATCTAATATCAAAAGTCACCAAAACAACCAACCAATTTGATTATCATGATTGAGATCTTCAACTTTGAAAACTAATATTTGGCCAAAAGTTTGCATATAGGTAGTTATTTTTATGCATTATGAAAGTATTAGCATTTAAGGTTGGAGATCGTCACCATTAGAAAGAAAGCAACATTACCTTGTTTAAATTACCAGTGCCATTACCAGAGGTGATAGTAAGTAACATGTGTTACATGTTATATTTCGACCAAACTCACAACACACAAACAAACTTCATGTGATTGAAGCAAGTTACGCTGACATTTCTATAAAAAGTCGAAACACACTGTCTGAAACAAGTTAAGCACTACCATCTCAGTATTATGTGTATACAAGCGTAATCATCAAGTTGTCATTACTAGCGTTCACAGTTGGCAATTTAGCAATGGAGGATGGAACAAGTTAATGGTTTTATTTCTACTGCGTTCTATTCTATTTTTAAAAAAAATAAATATATCTTAATTCAAACTCATACATCTACTTCGTTTACATAATCTACTTGAAGTGGGCTTCAATCTAAAAATCGTGCATATTAGCCTGGATCGACTTGAGTCGATCGGATTACAACAATTATTCTGATCTGCATGCAGAATATCTGCAAGTTTGCTTCCAGCATAACTGGAATTTTAACATTATACAAGTACAGCAGTGTGGTTCCTTTCAACTTAAATTGGATCCTTATTGAAAATATTCTAAATAATATTTCCAGAGATATGAAAAATCTGTGATCCTAAAACATCTCAAACATTCGATTCCTTCACCAAAATTAATTTCTTTTTCAAACGAAATAGTTTCATCAAAACAGTTCGATCTAGAAATTCTGGAAGGTTTTAATATATTTTATGTTGTGTTTCAATTTGTTAATACACGACAATTTTATTCCCATCCAAAAATATGAATAATGAGATGAAGCTTAACGTCTAACCCTGGAGGCAATCTCGACGGACGCGACGGACGCAATGAACGCGTGAATTGTCAAAAACGTTAGTGACGGTATAAATATTTTTGTGTAGGCAAACTCGACGCCGTCGATGAAATTTGTAATTTGTATTATTATTTGATATAATCTTTGTGTTATAAGTTAAAATAGTTTTTTAAGTAGTGTAAATTAATAAAAAGAACTAAAATACCGTTTTTAAATGGAATTTTCACAAAATAATTCCCACACAAAAATTTTAAAATGACATTTGAACGCGTCCGTCACGTAAAAGTTGAACACGAATCAACTTTACAACGTTTGAACCGTCGCGTCCGTCACGTCTACGTCGAGATTGCCACCTCCCATACATTTCATATGAAATTAACTTTTATTTGACATTTCACGCGTCCGTCGCGTTCATTGCGTCGTTCGCGTCCGTCGAGATTGCCTCCAGGGTAAACGTGAATTTAATTCATACAGTCATACAATTTATAAATGTTATAAGTGATTTTAAAGTGTTTTTTTTTTTTTTTTGAAAAATTTAATTGGAAAATCTAAAAGTCAATAAAAATATTTTACAAGAAAAAAAGGGAAAATGGCAGATAATACTACAATCCGTTTGCCTATCGTGATTTGCTTTTCTACTTACCTACATGAAATTTGTTATTAATAGGCAGCGAATTATATACCAACGAAAATTTTTTTGCCAATATTCAAAAAATTTCAAGTGATTTTTGAAAATTTATTGGCAATTAATGCCATTCGTAGAATTATCATTTTCCTAGAAGATATGGAGATTGATAGAGAAGGTAGTGAAAGTGATCTTCGAAAAGATCCAGATTAAGCTTGGGAAAAGTTTCACTACTAATACAAACACAGTAATTAAAAGATTGTTTTTCATATAGACCATTTTTTGTGAACTGTTTATATAGAGGTCGTACACGATTGAAGTGTTCCGCAAAGTTGTGGAGATTTTTATGGGGATTATCCCCGTCGAAGACCCAATAGTTCTATCTCGCACCACTTCGGCGCTGTATTCAAAAAAAGCTTCTGTTTCACTTCTACAGTGTGGTCAAAAGCACACTTCCGTTTTTTTTATTAAATTAATAATAAATATTTAATTTAGATAAAAGAAATCCCTTTTAATAAAAAAAAAAACTTTTTCGACATTTGTAAATAACAGGTCAATTGAAAAGTCCCCGGCCTACCATAGTAAAACACATTTTTTTGGCAAAATTCGTTTTTTTTATTCAACATAATTCCCTTCAAGGGTGATACACTGATTATAGCGACCGTCCAACTTTTTGTAGTACGATTTGTCCTTTGCTTCAAAATAGGCCTCAGTTTCGGCGATCACCTCTTCATTCGACGAAAATTTCTTCCCAGCAAGCATTCTTTTGAGATCTGAGAACAGGAAATAGTCGCTGGGGGCCAGATCTGGAGAATACGGTGGATGCGGAAGCAATTCGAAGCCCAACTCATGGATTTTTGCCATCGTTTTCACTGACTTGTGACACGGTGCATTGTCTTGGTGAAAAATGACTTTTTCTTCTTTAAACCAGGACTTTTCTCACGAATTTTTACATCCAATTGGTGTAGAAGGTTGCAATAGTAATCTGAGGTTATTGTTTTACCAGTTTGGAGGTAATCCAGCTACAAAATTCCTTTTGCATCCCAAAAAACTGACGCCATAACCTTTTTCACTGATCTTTGGGCCTTAACCCGTTTTGGAGCAGAATCATCGTTTTTTTGATTCTGCTTTCGACTCAGGATCATAGTGATAGACCCAAGTCTCATCCATAGTGATGTATCCGCGCACAAAATCCACTTTATCCTTTCGAAAATGCCCCAAATGTTGTTGAGAAAGTCGCATTTGCATGTGTTTTTATTCCATTTTTCGGAAATGCGGCAGCCACTTTGCACAGAGCTTTTTGAAACCTAAAACTTCAGCTAAGATGTAATGTAGTGGTCGATATGAGATGCCTAGGGTGTCAGCTACCTTATTCACACCCACTCGTCTGTCTTCCGAAACCATATCCTGTATTTTTTGTATCTTTTCTGTTGTTGGTACACTTTTTGGATGTTCTTGACATGGATCGTCTTCAAGGCTTGTACGACCAGATTTAAAAAGGCACCCCATTTTCCAACAGTGGATTTCGAAGGTGAAGAGTCCGGATAATAATTATCAAGCCAAGTTTTCGTTTCAACGGTATTTTTTTTTGGCCATAAAGCAATGTTTAATCAACATGCGAAATTCCTTTTTATCTATTTACTTCACAATAACAAAAGTTGCTTCACTCAAAATGCTATAATTCACAAACTAATGATCCGACAGCTGTCAAATTTATACACGCGTCTTTTGAAGGTTAGGGCTAACTAAAAATCATATGGATTTAATTCTAGTACCGCCATTTATGTGTCAGGCCGGGGACTTGTCAATTGGCCTGTTATAGTTTCTAAAATTAATTAAAGTCATTCAAATGAAATAATGGATTCCAAAAAAAGGGAAAAATAAAAAGTCCTAAAAAGGCTTCATGCGGGGAGCAGTCATAACAAAATAGAAACTATAATTTTGTAACATGTGCCCTACGCCACGTTATACTTAATTTAAAAAAAAAAGAAAAATTTAATTATGAAAAAGGATTAAAAGGTATAAATTTCATATTATCATATTTTTACCTGATCCAATGATGGATCTGAATGAAACGACATGGACATTATCTTCCGTCCGTCTGTCCGTTAAGACGATTGCGATTCTGATTCTCTTCGGTTTTTATTTATTTTATTCTGACTTGACATTTAGTTGTCATAAAAATTTCCAATCGTACCTAAATTGTCTTTGAACTTCTTTTATTTCAGTATATTGTCCGCTGGTGATCTAAGAAGGTGTGAACTTGGAAACTAATCTCCCATACTCTCTTGCCACCCCCTTCAAGTAAGCAAACATTTTATGTTGTAACTGAAGATGGATAGCACAATTAGCTAGGCATACTGCCCTTCTAATTACCATCAGTCTTACACCATCACAGCCCTCTGTCGCAAGGCATTGTCTGCGTTTTAGGATTACAAAGAACAACAGGACGTACTTATATAAATGGCACTCAATATTAGTGGTTTAGACTGAGGACAGTGCCTAAACGGCTGCAGTATAACGTTCCGTTTCGGTATATTTCATTTCAATTTTGCGTTTTATGATCAATGGAGGAAGCGATCAGAGAAAATCCGTAGTGTTGTAACCCGTGACACTAGCTCAACTAGGGGTAGATCTGATTGTACCCAACAGTGAGTCCCTTCACTAAATTTGTATCATAAGTACGGCTTGGTATAGACCATATTATTACAGGTAAAGGTTTGATTCATTTAGAGGTACTTTTTTGTCTATGGATTTTTTGACAGATGACGCGTGAGTCGTGTTAACCTGTTATGGTATTTTTGTTCAGTATTGTTTGACATTTCATCATGGAAAGACTTAACCCGGCACAGCGTCTACAAATTATTCAGCTGTATTACGAAAATCGGCGTTTTACGAGGAATGTGTTTCGTCGTGTACTTAGAGCAACTTATGGTCTACATAATCGGCCTACCGAACGCGCGATTCGCTATACCATCGAAAAGTTTGAAACCCAATTTTCATTATTAGACAATACGCGTCCAAATAGACCACATCCAGCATGAAGTGAAGAAAATATTGAAACGATAGCTGAGAGTGTACGCAATGACCGCGATGAAATGCTCAGACGCGTCCTCGAAAATTGGAACTCCAGAATGGACCATGTTAAACGCAGTTACGACCAACATTTGAAAGAAATAATCTTTAAAAAATAAATGTCAAGAATGGTTCTTTCGTTTGATAATAAAGATAACCCAATAAAATTGATTTTTTTTAATTTTTTTTGTTACTTTTGAAAAAAGTACCTCTAAATGAATCACCATAAATGAATCACATAATAAACCAACCTAATTCGTGTTCTGCCGGACTAGATACTGAATGAACATGCAAGTTTTCTGAAGGAAAGACATATTTGTTTGAATATCCATAAGTCCATGTCGATTTTCACCTACATATGGGATTGACTATAATTTTATAAAATATTGTTTTTAAGATTTTTATAAGTGTTCCATAAAAAAATGAGGAATGCTTTCTAGGATAATAGAAATATGCTTTTAGGTTATCCAACATGATAGACGGATTGAAAAAATAGAAATTCCATTAAAGTAATGAAGTAATGTTATTAAAAAAACAAATGACTACTGTTAAAGTAACATACATATTTTGAAATGGAATAAAAAGTATTTTATTACAATAAATTAAAAAGCATATTTTCAAAATAACGAAAGTAATCGTAACAAGGGGCCAAAATATAAAATCGTCAAAAATTTTTAATCTTCAAAGGACATGTAGAATCCGGATACCACGAGCAATGCAGGGGAATTCAGGTAGTATTTATTAAAAAATTTATTGGGTATACTTCAGGTCTGGTATTTTAAGGAGATTTGCATAACAACGTTTTTAAGCTAATCAATTGTAGACATTTGTAAAGCTAAGAAAATCAAAGAAATTGAACTGTTTTGTTAAAATCAATTAAGTTTACGTAGCAAATGAAAAGATAATTGACAGTCTTTGTAGTTTGGTGGTTAGATCTCATTATTAGTAAGTAGTTAGAACAAAATAGTATATAGTTGAGCCGTTCGTTTATGTTCGAATCGAGATATTGAAGGGTTTGCGTTGGATTAAATTTATAAATATGGGTAACAGATAACATAGTAGAATAATGTTTTTGGATTTCTAAGGGTGTCAAATTTATCATCCCAATTAGCATTATTAACATTATTTAAGAAATAGTATGGGTATTCATGAGAACGCGTAAAACCCTCGTAAATCGTGTAAACTGCATAATTTTCCCACCTCGTAAATGAACTGTCAAAATTCCTATGGAAAGTCCAATACACAAACCTGGGAAATTTCCGCGACGATTTTGGTGCGTAAATAACCTCGTAAACTTATACAATTTCTAAATTTATACTGACAATTGTAGTAGGAGAAAAAAAGAATTTTTTTTTGAGAACTAAAGAAATAGATAGTATTAATCTTTTGTTAAAAGTGTCGGAGGTAAGTCTAAATTAATCAAATTTAACAATTAAATTGACAAAATTATATTTATAAGACAAAATTTACACAGTTTATACACGAGGTGCGTTCATGAAACACTCCTCGGAAAATTATACATTTACGCGATCGGTAAAATTCCCAGATATCATGAATACCCTTAGTATGTTTTTGATGGTTATAAATGGACTTACGCCACTTTCAAAATCAATTCTTAAGAAAGCACAAGTCCATAGGAAAATAATGTAATAAATCCATTAAGTCCTTGTATTTTAGGTTTGTGAGTGGTCTCGTTTTTTTGTATAGTGGTGCCAACTTGATATTATTAAAGTTTTTCGGTTTTCCCAGTTGCGGTGATAAATCCAATGTTTCGAATGATGCATCCTCGTTTGTTGTCATTTTGTAGAATAACTTATATGGATCGATTCTCAAATATCTAATCCAATATATTTTAAACCAATTTACTCTTTCATCGTCTGTATCTTTTAACCTACCATATATATCCATTTGAAACTCTCACAATGGGACTTACGCCACTTTCAAAATAAACTCTTTCATCACTTCATTAACCCAGCAAATTTTCGTGTTACAAAATCTAGATGATTTTAAATATATTAGGTCTGTTTTATTTGCCACTTGCTTTGGGGTAGAAAAAAATTTTTAAATTGAAAATAAAAACAAACATAAAAGCAAATCCTACACTGCTTTCAGACCAAGCGTAACTATCACACCCAAAATTAGTTCAATTTTCTCCCATAAAAAGTGTATTAGCTAAACGTTTCTCATTTCATTACAATATGGTTGCTAAGCAGCGCTACAAACATTTGAATTAGAACTTTCTCCTACTCCTGCTCGTTTTATTTGCCACTTACCCTACTCCAGGGTAGGGTATGGCAAATAAAACAGTCATTTTATTAGTAACAAGTTGCTAATCATGTAAAAATGGAACTATTAAGGTAGCCACTTTCAAAATAAACGGCTCAGTTCGAGGCCAGCAGTTATAAATGTAATTTTAATGTATATAAAGTGAAATATTATTAAGTCTTGTCTTGTCATTATAAAACAATGGTACACACATCAAACTAAAATCATCTCCAAATTTATTTAATATGAAAATGGACGATTTGAAACGGTAGGCTATCCTGGAGCGAAACATTTCTAGTTAATAAATTTAAATTTTGCAATTTCATAATTCATTTGAATTTATTTACAGAAAAATACGTAAATTTGTTTTTCAGCATTCAACTTTATTTAGTATTTTTCATTAAAATTTTTAAAAAAATTTCCTGTCATCATATCACAAACACAACCTCGTTGTCAGTCAAGAATATATAATATTTTGAATTTTTTTTTCTTGTTGTGAATATTTAACATCAAACAAACTACTACAATATTTGAAAATAAAGACTAAATCAAAAATATATTCAAAATAAAGCATTTCACTTAATATAATATCCTCGAAAATGTGAAAATGTTGTAGAAGAGATAATATCATCATATACAATCGAAACACACTAAGTCAACGTTTTCAATTTTCAATTTTTCTTTTTTCCGGTTTTCAAACTCATAGGATCTTCAAACTGGGATAGTCCACTACTAAATTATGTTTTCATGTCAATCCATAGGGCTTTTCAAAATTATAATTTGTATGCCCTATGGTAGGTACTACCAGAGGGTATATTAGTTTTGTCACCCAATTTGTAACACATCGAAATTATCATCGTAGAAAGGTTTTAAGGGTTTGGTTGTGTAGGGAATCAAAAGTTACCATATATTGATTTCTGCATGTCTGTCCGTCCATCCGTATACAAGATAACTCAAAAACGCGTTATCTGACTTTGTTGAAATTTACAATGTGAGTTGGTTTTTCCTTTACTTGGTTTGGTATTGCATTTCAGCAAAATCGACCGGGGCGAGCGAAGTTATTAAGCAAAAACCAGTGTGTTCAGAAAGTTTGTCGTTTTTTTGTTTATGGTTTTTGGATTTAATTTGAATATTTATGGAGCAATTTTGTTTAAATTATTCACATAAATATGTACTACATAAATAGACGATATCATGGTAAATTTTAATGAAATCGGTCCAAGGATAGTGCAGAAAGAAATAGTCGTAGGGGAAAATAAGCCTGTTCATATAGTTTCCTTGATGTATTTTAAAAAATAATGCACTGATTTTAATAAAATTTGTAAAATATATTTATACCCCAGCCTATCTGTGAATTAGGACGAATTTGAGGAAGAGGAAATGCAGTTATGTTGAAAATACCTTTAAATGAGTTCATTTTTTTTTTCTTTGAGGCTATTAGCCGATTTTAAGTTACTCTATGTTTTTCTCCTTCCTTTGTTCAAAACTATGTTTTCTATGACTTAGTGTGTTTCGATTCTATGCCAACAATAATACTATTCCAAAAATATTGCAATTCATAATATGTGCTGTTTTTTTTGCATATTCATCTTCTCATTATCATGACATTATTATCATTTACATAAATCTATGAGAAATTGTGAATTTTGTTGTAAATAAATCATAATCACAACAAAAAGAGCCAAAAACATACATATTTATAACAAGCAACATGTCCAGTTGCGTTTTATATGCAAAAAAGATATCATGTCCATTACGATGGAATTAAGTTTCCAAACATTTAAAAGACTAAAACTTAACTTAAACTAAACTGACCATAAATGAAGGAAAAAGGGAAAAAAGTGATATATAGTATACTTGGAATGAATTTTACAGAAACCCTTCATATAAAAGGGGAGTATAAAAACTTCATAGTAATATGTGACATTTTTTATTTTACTACTCATCACAATGTAGAAAGTAGATAAAGTAGATGATTTGTGGACACGAGTCATACGCAATTTATTTTACAACTTTATATAAAAAGAATTTTTTTCTAGATTTTTTTTTTTAAAGTGAACAACCTTATTTTGATACAAACAAAAAAAATTCATATACCCTATACTATACTTCATATATTGTAATATGATGTGATTCCTTTAAAACGTTCTGGTTCCATGTGAATTCCTAACAAACACACGACCATATGAATGGGCATCTATATAGTAAACTTTATATACACGAGAAGCACAATACAAACTCTAGCCACCTTTATTATATATCTATTACTAATTCCCGTTTTGTTCTGCCTTACCTCTCCTGTGTACATCCCAAAAAAAAAAACAAAAAAAATATTTTTGTTTTCCTAAACTAAGATATCAAGGCAGAATGGACGAAGTCAAAAAAAAAAAGGGAAGACGAAAAATAAGCAAAAAGGCGTTAGCAAGAGAGCAAAAAGAATACACGGGACTTAAGAAAAATGAGCTTTCAGATAAAACTTGAATTGGGCTGGGATTTCTGTTCGTTTTTACATTTATTTCCTTTTTTTTCTTATTTTTTTTTTTACCCTCAAATGAATTCTCCCAAAGAAATTGTGAACTTTTTAAAGGAGTTTGTGGACTTCATAACGCGCTTCGGGACTTCTTCTATAACAATTTCTAGAATTTTTCTAGACTTTTGCACGTTTCTTCGATATTAAGTTTCTGGGGGTCATTATTTAAGGTCAAGATTTTTGATATTTTTCATAGTTTAACAAATACTAAAAGTAGAACTTTTGGAATTGAAAAAAAAAGGAATATAAGAATTTGGTTTTAATAGACCCAATTAATTTTTACATTTATGCCGTAAGTAGTGTTTTCGTTATTTATGAAGAAATCTGAATTAAATTTGTTATAACGAGTTTGCCAGAGATATCTAGGTACTATATTTTATCAGTAAATGAATCAAATTTGTTTTTCTTTTTTTTTAAATAAAAGTTAGTTGGCGAACAAAAGTTTTTTTGATATTAATATTTAAGAGTAAAAATCCAAAAGTTAAATAAAATATCTTATTTCGTGTATATAGAATTGCACTCTAACTTGTTATAATATTTATTCCGAAACTATTTTTGATGGACAGTGATTATCAGTTTTAAAAAGGAAAACTCATTAAAATAAATCAAAGAGATAAAATATTCCTAAAAAAAACCCCTTGACCCATTTCTTTACATTTCTGACTAAAGTACTCTCCATTTACATTTGGGAAAACATTCTTCAAACTTTTAGTCAACGAGAAAAACAAAACGAAAAAAACAAAATTCTTCTTAGTACATTCTTAAATATACATCCTTTTATGATATTTAATGACTGTCCATTCTCATACTTGTCTTTTTCTTTATACCCACATAATCCTCCCATATCGGGTCTGATTGACTCTTGTAAAGACGGCCTGAAATTGATTAGGAAAGACCAGTGTTTACGAGTAAATCTTAATTGGTATTCCCCAGTTAAGGCAAAAGATGGAAATCGATTCGTTTTATACAAAAATGAAATAGAAAACTCTCAAACTCTCGGATATTATTTTTGGTATAAGGGTGGAAAAAACTGAACAAAACAATATAATACAATATAAGGCTTGAATAATTTTGTTTTTGTTTTCTGGAAATTAATTTTATCCTGATTTACGGATTTTGATTATGCCATAGCCAATAATTCATCGAAGCGGAATGAATTCATTTGTAAGAACATTTAACACAATTATTACTTTGGATGAGATCATTCACTCATTCATTCACACTATTATAACAAAAGGACGACCTTTTTTTTGCTTTCGTATAATAAATTTTTGGGTGAATTTTAATTTTTAATTTTATTCTTTCTTTCAGACAAAAATAATTAATTAAATGAGAAACGAGCAGAAAAAATGATATCATGAAACATTTTCATTAAATTGAAGAATTCAATCAGTTTAAGAAAATTAAAAAAAAAAAAATAGAAAACAAAATAAAAATATACGAATCCCATAAAATGCTAATAAAAAAGTGATCACGATCGTTCACAATAACTCAATTGTAGGATATAAAATCGAAATCTACCCGAAAATCCTATAGAAAGCTCAAACATTTAAGTACAAACCATTACTCAATCTCCTCTTTAATATCGAAAACAAGAGCCACCAAATTCAATGGACCTAAACATAAATCGTTTAGACGTAACGAGAATCGTTTGCAGGCAATGGCAAAAAAAAGAAGAAAAGAAAAGAAAAACAGGAACAACAATAATAGTAATACTACCTAGTAAAATCAGAAAATTCCAAAAAAAAAAACAAAAAAAAAATTGTACACTAAATGACAAAATGCCAATTCGAAAGACAAAAATCCAACACGAACAGTTAAATAGAATAAGAATAGAAGGCAGTGTGTAATATCTTAAAGACGAAGGACTCTCTAACAACCAAACGAAGACTATTTATATATGAGAACAACAATGGCAATGATTCCAGAATTTTTTTATCCTTTTGGCATATAAACACACAGAAGGAAAAACATACAATAATACGAAACGAAAAAAATCACTTGAAATATTTCAATTTGACTTGCAACATAATGAAAGCGACGAAAAGACGTTCAATTCATCTCTTTCGAAGGTTGTGATTAGACATTTGGACGTTTCCAATTAATCTTGTCGAGGCCTATAAATGTTACTATTGCCTTCGGGTAACGGACCCAACATTCACTTAGAATCCAGCTTGTCGGTAATAATAAAAAAGAAAAAAAAAATCTTGTTAAATTTACCAACAATCCCAAATCAAGAGGAAAAATGTTGTACATATATATATATATATAAATATATATATAGTAAGTTTTAGTCCCTAAGGTGAATAATAAGCTCCTAAGCTAATACAGGATGAACTATATAGTAACGAGTAACAAATATTAGCCACAAGTGCTCATAAATAAAATCGGGCTAAGATGCTGTCTCTGGATCCAATATATTGTTGGACGCTTGTTATTCTTCTATATTTTTTTTCTTTTCTTTTTTTTTGAAGAAATTGCGTTTATAGATGTCACATTGCTACTAAACTGGTTATTAGTAATATCGTTCTATTAAATTGGCTGGGGGATTGGATCCCTACCAATTTATTTTACTAATGTCCAAGAAACAAAATAGAAAATGTGATAAAAATAAAGAGGAGAAAGCGGTGTCGGTGTGTTTTCCGAGATGATAAATGAAAGAGCTTTCTATAATTTATTGTCATTTTCATTAATTTGTACAATAAGCAACCAAAGCGTTAAGATTTTTTTGTCTTGTTTTTCTTTTTAACTTCTATTTGTATTTATTTGTAATTTAAAGATTTATACTTTAAATGTACTTAATTAAATTTTTTTTTGCATAGGATCAACAAAACAAAAAAAAATTAATATACAATTTTTATGTTTATTAAAACGTAACATTTTCGGTTATCTTTGTAATCAATCTTTGAACGAGATCTTATAATAAGTATCAATACTTTAATGATAATTCCATTTTTAGTATGCACATATCGCGTAGATAGTAAAATATCTAATATCCAAAATAAACCTTTCCACCTTATCAATAAGATTTATCAAGCATATTGACACATGATTCAAAATTTCATATATATATATATATAGAAAACCATAGAACCTTTCTTATCCATTGTCATATATACCAACATTAAATATTTTTGTTTCTTCTTCTCTTATATTGAAACAAAACTAATTTGACAAAGGGTCGGTGATTAACATAAACTTATAGTATATAGTCTTTCAGTTATCTTTGATTATTTTACATAATACACCTATAAACTGTGATACCTAACACATATATCTATATACATTTAAGATATTCCGAAAATATTATATAGTGACTGAATAGTTTTAACAAAAATATCCTGTCGTGCTTTCTCATCCTTATCAAAAAAAAAAAAAGAAAAAAAAATTTTTTTGACTGTCTATAGATCAGCATTAAATACGTGCTCATGTGTGAATGTATCTTTAAGATTAGATGAATTAATGGAACATTGAGATAAGCACGCTTTCACCATACAACTCCTTCATCTATATAACCCTTATTATCATTTACATTGTATGAAACTATATACTGAATAGATTAAGGATTTCGCAGTTAATTCAATGCCTTTTTTTCGGACAATAGTTAAACTATATATAGGCGGTATATATACGTCATTTGGGTATTTTCCTATTGTTATATCTTGGGGAAAATTTTCAAACATATATATATATAGTTATTATCCTAGAGATAGAACATCATTATATGATTTTCATTCAATGAATTTTATATTATACCTTATGGTGAATGCCTCCAGTGATAATTTTCGCATTTTGAAGAAAGGCCAAGACAACGAATGATGTAGTTCGTTACCTATATTCATATCCATATATAATACTTTCGGAATACCTATTAGTCGAATAAGTGTATATCGTTTCCATTCAATTTTTGAATTTTTATGATGAAGATTATGACCGGATGATAGCTTCAGCTTTTTATCCTAAAGTAGTCGTTTATTTTGATAACTTGAATGTATCTCTATTCAAGTGCTACCCGTTTTATAGATGGGAATTAACATCAAATTGATGTGTTAGAGAAAAACCAAAAAAGGGAAAAAAAAATAAATAAATAGAAGAAAAAAAAATGAAAATATTACTCTAGACTGCGGATAAAATTTCTTCCTTTTATATTATATAAATTTTATGTTATTCTCGTTATTGTTAGTACTGCGATATAATGGGTGAAATGAACCATTTATAACGATTTATAGTTCAGTAATTTAACAATTTTTAGAATAAAAGAGTACGTTTAAAAAGTAAATGTTATATTTGTAAAAATCGCCTATAACCGGGAATTAGTGAAATACAAACATAGCTATCAGAAGAATATTTTTGCCATAACTTTATCGGACAGTTTTCAATTAGGTAGAGAACTCGTCCATATAGAAATATATGAATTGTGGGCGGTGAATATGTTCTCTACTTAAAACACAAACATATTATAAAACATGTAGAATAGATCGTGTATGGTTTAATTAAAAAAACAACAACAAAAAATTATAACTTTCTTATACATAATATTCTAAGTTTGATATGCGTATGTGGTAGCACAGAGAAAAAAAAACACAAAGAATTCTTTGCGCTGTGTAGCTCAGATATTAAAGCCTAGCTCAGAACAGTAATTTTGCTGCATAAAAGTAAAAATTGTGAGACATTATTGGAAATAGTGATTGTAAATTATAAATATTTTGTGATAAATTAAGTGTAATAATTAATAATTGATAGATAAATATTTTTTAAAACTAATCGTTAACGCAGAAATAATTGTAAATAAAGTTTATACACTGAATTCACAGAAATAAAAACTGTTATCATTCTATTACATTCGAACCAGAGGGGTAGCACGCAACATTATATTACACCGAGTTTCTCTTTAAACAAACACTATTAATGAGGTAGCATGTTTTGTAGGACTGCAAATGTGATCAAATCAGAATCCAAATTGTGAACTCTATTTGTTGTATGCTTTCCCGTGGTAAATACGCACGATCGCAAATATACAACTATACGATTAGGATTCCCTGAACATCAAAACAATGCAATTATGCTGAAAAAAAAGGCAAAATTAAAAATGTTTCGAGGGAAATTGAGCTCTATTTACTTTGATAAGAGTTCAGTTATCGTCGTTTTATTGTCACGAAAGTAATGATGACTAAATTTTCATTATATTTTTAATGGAATTATAATTTTATTGAAATTGGCACATTATTTGAGTTGAAAATTGTTGACTTATTTTCCAAAGGAAAACTGTCATTTTAGATTAAATTAATTTAATGATATATTTACAATCCACCTAATTCTATTAACTTAAATAAAAGCAAAACAAAACAAAAATTCATTTATAAAATCCCTTATTTTATCCAAGTCACTAATTCCTATCATAAATTTCAATACTGCACAACGGGATAAACAAAATCTTGTCATAATAAATGCATTCTTTTCATCAACGAAACTTATTTTTCAGTAAAAAAAAAAAAATTCAGTCTTCTTATCGGACATTATATGAAATTGAATCGGATATACTCGTATGTAGTATCCTTTCTCAAAAGTCATCTATACTCGCATATACTTATGGTTACTCGAATATAGTGTAAAAATAATGATTGTCAATTTCCTAGCTGGTGCGGTGTAAGACTAATTCAATTAGAACGAACCAATAAACCTAATTTCACACTTTACCCTTGTATAAGAACAGAAAGTGGTTATCTTGCAGTATATAGTGGATAGTCTTTCAACTTTCAGTGTAATTGAACTTAACTTCGCTACAAGAAAAAAAAGGAAGAGAAAAACATTTTTTTTTTCTTTAGAAAAGGGCAAATCAATGTGACAAGAATGTGGGAGTTTAGTAAATTTTACGACATAAAATGTGCCATTGATTTCATCTTCTGTTTTCACACACACAACCCATTCCTAGTTTGGTATTTTATCGATATTTAGTTTTATATCACAAAATGTGTATCTTGATATCCTGATATATCAATTGATAACATACAAAAAGACTCGTAAAGAAAAAGTGCTGTATAGAAACGACTTACAAACTAAACAACCACAAAGATTGAAATTGGTGCTGTTATCAGTTATACATCCTTTATATTGGTTATATTCTATACATCCAAATACCTTTTTTCCACTTACTTTTTAACGCGAATCCTTTTTTCTTTTTCTTTTTTTTTCTTCTTTGGTGTTCAAATCTTATCATTTACCATTTCAATACGTTACGAACCCCTTTAATAACGATAGTGACATTGAATACTGGTAATTTACCATCAAAGAAACGAACATAAACGAGTCTCCTGATAGCCCTCATTCCGTATTAAATTCTTTTTCTAATTCACTAACTTTTTCTTCGGGGTCTACTTTCAAAGACTTTTTTTTATGGCATAAATACGTTAATTTGCGAGACCCAATAAGCAGTTTAGTATTTATTCTTTGCCTTACTTTATGGGCCTGATTTTCTATAGTAGATACAAAATGTCTTGGAAATGTATATATATATATATATATATATATATATATATTCTTTTTTACCTTTTCAAACCCAACAAAACTATTCAAAGATATACGAAAAAGATTCAAACATTAGAAGGGATGAGAAGGATGCAATGAAATTACTTACAACTTGCTCCATTATGGAATAAATTACCAATATTATGAGCTAAAAAGGGTGTGTGGTTTTATTGCGTCAATAAGGTCCTATAGATATCATTTGATGTCGCCTTCCTTTTCTTTTTCCCTCAATATAATATATTATGTTTGTATATAAAATAAGTACATGTATATATTGGGTCTAATATGATTCTTACCATCCCTAACTGAATAAGCGTGTTCAATAGAGATTCCTTTCAAATTCCAACATATTGACGTTATATGCCTATTGAAAAACGGACTTCACGTGTCCTTGAGTTTTATGAAGTTCCCTATCTTAGGTTGCTGACCAGAACAAAATAAACCTTACAAAATATTGGTAAAATATAAAATTAGAATGAATTTAAAGGAGACATAATAATAATGAAAATATTCTTCTATCTTTTTGCCAGGAATACATGTGAAATCGATTGATTTAATAAAAAATAAAATAAATTGAAATGAAATGGATTAAGCTTATGAAAACTAATATTCATGAAAGGAAGAATCATATATTAAGTTAATATACTTTAAGCTTGACTTTAAATCGAATGAATCTGTTTACATCTTGACTCATTATATTAAAGGATTTCATTGATTTACGTAAAGTAAATAAATCGTGTTATCTTGTTTAATTTAAACTATATATGGAAATATAAGTTGTTTGCTGTGAGATAAATGGTGAGGTATTGTGTTGATATCAAACTTATTTTTATAAAATAGAGAGAGAGAAATATGTTAAAATTCGGGAATCTAAAACTGTCATTGAATATTGTCACAAATTTATTACGTCAGCGTGGCATTACTTTTGTTACAAGAAGTAATAAATAAGTATACCTGATTGAAAACATTTTAACGACAGTTCTCTGCAAAATCAACAGTAACAAAAACCTGAATAACAGGCTTATTCTGAACCCAGTCATAACTGTCATAATATGACGTCACTGTCATAACTTTTTTTTTCAAGACTAATTCATATTCTAACGCGCTCATAAGTTTCAATAGTCATAAAAAAATATGACAAGTTCTGACCGAAAATATTTTCCATCACAACGAAATTGTGTCACTTTTTTGACATCACAACGTTAGAATAGGGCTGTTACATTAAAGACAGATCAAATGGTAATTCTGAGAATAATGAATCCTCTGACACTACTCTACAGGAAAAATGAAAATCTCTTCAAAAAAAAGGGGGAAAGAAAATTGAAAATACTCTTTTCAATAATCGTTCAAATTAGAAAATCTTTTCGAAATTAATTTATCAAACTAAAATCAAAAAAAAATTAATACAATAAAATACATTATTATCAATTCTCTTTATTAGCAGAGGACCTAGATTGAAAATGTCAAATGAAAATGAAGAAAACATGAAATTATATTTATATATATATATATATATATATATATATATATATATATATATATATATATATTTGTAATTCGACTTTTTTCGAATACACCTTTTCTATTCGACATAAATCTAATCCGAACGTTTCGACTAAGTTGTATTCGATTTATATCAGAAAGCAAAAAAAAAAACTAAAACTAAAAGAATAATTTTTTGAAAAGAAATGAAACTGAAATAATATATTTTCCTATATAAAGATCGAACGAATACAATTATAACACATATGAGAGTCCTTTCCATCGCAAGTTACGATATTTTTTCTCATGGAAAACATTCATTTAAGTCAAGTTCAATACATAAAACTCCCAACCGTTAATTTTCATTTAACTACCCCCAAATCGAATTCGAACCGAAATGATTAATTAACACATCTTGATCCCTCAATCTGGCCGCATCTATAAAATTCTTCCTTTTCTTTATACACGTTTTTTTTTCTCTTCTTCCTTTCTTTCTTTCATATATTGTATTTTATATATAAGGAGAAATTGTCTGAAAATGAATAAAAATGGTAAAATAAAAATTCGATTCTCCAGAGTCAGATTCAGAATCTCATCGAATTGTGAATTGGTGAATATAATAATATAAAAATCATTGAAAGGTTTCGTAGACAAGTTCTGTCCAGTTCTATTTCATATCTTATATTGAATTGTATTTATACATATATACATATATGGATTTTAAGAAACATGAATAAAACTTTCAGTGAATTGTATTTCATCGATAGGAAGAGAAACAATCGAACCTTGACCAAAATGGATGAATGTCTCAATATAACAACCAATTGTCCACATTCACTTTACCATGTTATTTCGTTTCTCATCACTCCGACTATCTTCAACCATTCACTATTCTACTATTTCTATTACTATTTTTTCTTTATCATAAAAGCAAAAAAAAAGACGAAGAAAAACAAGAAGATATTTTACTTACGAGTTTTGGTGTGTAGTATAATAAGATACTCCAGCTTCCAATCCACCATATATATATATATATATCCGGTATTACAGTGAGAGAGATTTATCTACCATTCTTTGATTAAATGAAAATTGCATTCCACCTAAATGTCATTAATCTTGACTATCTACTTCGGGAGTTTTATAGAAAATATATAGATATATATATTTATATATATAGAAGGTAGATTTTTATACGTCTACGTTAAGTGGAAGAGGAGCATAAGAACTTATATGTATATAATAAACACTGAATAGAAAATGGATAGAAAATTTCGTTTTGTTGTCTTCTCGATTGTTGTTCAATCTTTCTACTAATTCAAGATATTTTCACATTTCTCGGATTCAATACTCATCCTGGTGTTTTTTTTTTTATTTTTCCTTTTATTTTTCTTCTTTTTCTTGATACATTTCTTCTTCATCCATTCACAATCAAGACTTATACTAAAGACGAAGAAAAAAAATAAGAAAAGTGTTAGGAAAATTTTTATTCTCATTTCTATTGTCAACAGAAAAAAAAACAACCAACCTCCATCTCACATACAAATCCCATCAGTTTTTCTTATGGTTTTCTGTAGAATACGAGATTGAAATAATGGCAAGAAAAACTGAATTTACTGAAATAAGAATATCTTAAAAATATAAATACTTAAGTGTTAAATATGGGATTTCCAAGTTGAAATGTCTGTATACGAAAACATAGAAGATATTCATCGATGATACATTAGTCAATCGAAACCAAATTACCTTTTTATGATGATTGATATTTTGTTTATAACACTCCTGCAATTTTGACCATATTTTAGATGAAATAATATATAAGTTGTTTTTCTTCGTTTTGTTTGTCAGAGAAAGGAAAGAAAATTCAACTCAATTTATTTCCGTTTCCGAAGAAAAACGGATGTGAACGATGATGTATGCGTATCCTGTATTACTTTTTTTTTTTTATTGATTACTAAAAATACATATTATATTATTATAATTTTTTTTCTTTTTTTTTACTCACAAACTTAAGTAATTGTGATTTATTATAATTATTGTAAGAAAAAAATCTATTTTCATTAAAAATAAAAGTTTATATAAAATTTCTTTACATTAAACAAATGAAAAATTCAAATTAAAACACAATACAACAACAAAAAAAACAGGAAAATTTGTCTTTTCTCAGCTAATAAAACAAATTTTTACTATAAAAACGCGAGATGTAATGTATTTTTTTTTTTTTACCATCTTTATGGGGAAAACATTTTTCCTATTTTATTACATTTTTAACAGAAAATTTAATTAAATTTCATGAAAAACCCATGAAAGAAAAAAAGACTATTATGAAATATCTCCCAAAAAAAAAACACAACACAAAATTTAAAAAGAAATAATAAAAAATAGTAATAAAAATTTAAAAAATAATAAAAATTATATTAAACTAAATGGCCAGCATGCCATCGAATCCAACAATAACAAAAAAAACAAACGTATCCACCCCGACATGGATCATAAAAGATTATATATATATATATTTGTATGAAAATACAAGTACTACTAGTCACCATTTGACACCTATGATCCTCCGGCCGTCTTCTTTTTTGGTACACCAATATTTGTGTGATACCATTTTTCATAATAATTTGTACTCAATATAATTGATTTTTTCTCATCGAAAATTGGTTCATAATCAATATGAATTGAAGCTCTCAAACGATTATACATAAGAACTGATGCTGTAAATGATGATAATGCACGTAGCGAATAGTTTAGTTTTGTACCGAAAATTGGATTCAATAATTTCACTATTGATTCGGTTAGAAATGCTAAAAAAAAGAATAGAAAATGTGGTATTGACCACCATGATATATCGAATTTTAAAGTTTCCGATTCACGTGCGATACGTTGAAAAAATCTTGATATATCATTAACTGGACTATCGTCAGTTATGAAAGCTGAAAATCCGGCAATATTTTTCGGTGATGTTTTTAATGTTTTATAAGCACAAATATGACCCCATGCAACATTGCCTATCAAAAATAGAAAAACAAATATAATATGTTTATCAAAGATCACATCAAAAACAAGAAAATTATAAAGAATTTAATATATATTGTATTTACCTGCATATACAACTTGTTGTTTACCGCCTGCACCAGCAATTCTTGGAATTTTCATGTTATGTTTTGATAAATATCTGAACATGGCAGGAACAAAACGAGTATCCTCTTCGCCGTACATCAATGGAGGCCGTAAAGCAACTGTCTGCAAATAATCTAGAAATGAAAAGAAAAGATGGTAAAAATGAGGAAAAAAAAAGAAAATTTTAAATTAAATCAACCAACGATAGAAAAGCTTTTAAGTGAAAAGAACGATATATCAAACGATATATGAATATAGTGTACTATATTGAAAATTAACTGAAGAACTGAATATTGAACGTGAATAAGGTATCTACAAAATGTATATATATATATATGTATATGCACGTAAATTGTACATGCAGATATTTTAATGTAAAACGGTATCATCAATTCGCAGAATTTTGCTATCGAATAGAAATGAAGGGAAAATTGAAAAGAGCTAAGAGCCATATTCACACACAACCAACTTTCCGATAATTCTGACTTAATGGCTTTCAGTTGTCAATCGCATTCTCATACCTTCGTTTTTTTTTTTTTTTCATTTGGTGAATAAATACTAACGATTGGGAGTTTCCATTTATGTACGTAGATCTCAAATAATGATGATAGGAATTTCCTTTATACAAGCAAAACATACGATAATGCATATTTCAAATTCAATGAGAGAATGTTTGCATCAATAGCAGGTATGTTGAGTAACAAATGCATTAATAATAATGTTACTTTAATACTTGTATATATATATACAATAATTTAGGAGTACTTACTTTTTCCATTACTTAGTTTCGCACCAGTTGAGCTAAGAACCATCCTTTCGGCACGTAATTTTGATGATGAATAACCGGGTATTAAAAATCCACTATCAAATTCAATTGCCGATTTATGCATATCGTGTGTTGGTGTTGTTGCTTTCGATTCGGTTTGATTGATCACAATTGAAAATGTTCCACGACCCATGTACGGTGTAAATGTAACAGATGCACAACTAGTGTAAACTAAACGCGGAACGTTATACTTTAAGCAAAGATCAATCACATTTTTTGTACCTAGAAATATGAATATCTTTTAGTTTTAAATAATTGATAGAACAGTATATATAAGGAAGGTATGAAATATTATAAAATATTATAACTAATCGATAATCTATAACATCAGAAAGTTATACTCTTGTGAAGCTGCCATCCATTTGAAGGTATGACAAATATTGCATCACAATATTTTTAGCTGAATGATCATCTACTTGTTTTTTATTAGGTATATGTATAGTATACATTATTAATCTTAAAATTGGTTTTCAAGTTTTCTAAATAACCAAATACAATATAATATTGTATCAGCCATGAAACAAACTGTTTCACTCTACCGTATTTCGAATTTTCGATACGGATTATTCAATTGTTATTATATCATTATGATAGAATATATTTAAAAGAAGAAAAAAAGTAAAAGCTTTGAAACATATTTGTTATTACGTCAGGAGCAACATAAACAGAACCATAAAATAATCAAATTTTTAAACTACATAGAAACCATGGAAAATGAACAGCCCATTGTAAAACGCATTAATATTGTTAATATATATATATATTCGCTTTTCCAGTGTCAGAATGATAAATGCTTTTCCTGAATTTCCACTCAACTCAGTGATTATCGAAAGCTTTTGATAGAAACCTCCCAAAAAGGAAAAATAAAAACCAAGTTGAATTTGAATGAAAATAATAAAAACCGCCCAACCATCAAGCTGATGTTGATGTTTGCAATTTTTAATTTGTTTTTCTTTTTTTCTATATCATCAATATACATATTAGATTCCCAAAGTACGAAATTTTTAAAAATCAAGAAATACAATCTCCGAAATATAAAATAATATTAATAATAGAAACAAAAAACCTACCATTCACATTGACACATTCTAATTCATCAAAATTTGGCGGATATTGAATACTAACGAGAGCAGCACAGTGAAAAACACAGTCAACATCGATAAATATTTTTTCGATTGTTTCCGGTTTACAAATATCACCGACAAATGAGATTAGATCCTTTGATTCACGATGGCCTGAAAAGAATTTCAAAAAGTATATATAATAATTTCCTATTAAAATCTGGTTCTAACAGGAAAAAGAAAAAACACTTACCTATACGATTTTCATATGGTACCAAATCTAAAGTTCGTATTTCTTTAATACCTAATTTTTCCTGCTCTAAAAGTAATAGTTTGATCAAATGTTGTCCTAGGAAACCACTTCCTCCTGTTTGGAAATAAGTTAGTTTTAAAGTGTTTTCTTAAATAGATACCTAATTTGCTTGTTTAGATATTTTCTCTAGAATATAATACAAATTTTAAAGTTTATCACGAAAAGCAAAAAGAACATTTTTCATTAAAGTTTAAAATGATTCTGTTCCATCCTAATATATAAATCAAATATACAGAACCAAAATTTTTAATTTTAAAATTTTTAAGAGCTTCTTTTTTATCTTTAAGTTTTGATCATATTTTTACCTGTGACAAGGACAATATCACTCATTTTTGACATTCTTGAATTCGATTGCTTTTGTATGATGCCAAATTATTATCTGAAAGAATTAAAAGAAAATAATTTTAATATTAGATAATTTAATTAGAACTGTTAAATTCTTTTATATTAATTCAAACTGCATGCTTCGCACGCTAAATAGTCGTTGAATTCTTCAAATTCAATCGACTTCCATGTGATCCATAACGAATGACCGTCTCTCCACCTGTTTAAATTGATCACGGATCGTTAATCCCTAAACCTACGAAACCCTTTGGATACCGAGTACAATCCGGATCGGTCGAATTGTTTGGACGTTATATAAAAACATTGAATACAAACGTCGCATAAAAACGTTGCAAATTAGAACTTAATTTTTTAACAGGCCAATTGAAAAGTCCCCGGCCTGACACATAGATGGCGGTACTAGAATTAAATCCATATGATTTTTAGTTAGCCCTAACCTTCAAAAGACGCGTGTATAAATTTGACAGCTGTCGGATCATTAGTTTGTGAATTATAGCATTTTGAGTGAAGCAACTTTTATTATTGTGAAGAAAATGGATAAAAAGGAATTTCGCGTGTTGATAAAATATTGCTTTATGGCCAAAAAAATACCGTTGAGATAAAAACTTGGCTTGATAAAGACAGACGAGTGGCTATGGATAAGGCAGCTGACATCATAGGCATCTCATATCGACCATTACATCACATCTTAGCTGAAGTTTTAGGTTTCAAAAAGCTCTATGCAAATTGGCTGCCGCATTTCCGAAAAATGGAACAAAAACACATGCAAATGCGACTTTCTCATCAACATTTGGAGCATTTTCGAAAGGATAAAGTGGATTTTGTGCGCCGATTCATCACTATGGATGACACTTGGGTCTATCACTATGATCCTGAGTCGAAAGCAGAATCAAAAAACCGATAATTCGGCTCCAAAACAGGTTAAGGCCCAAAGATCAGTGAAGAAGGTTATGGCATCAGTTTTTTGGGATGCAAAAGAAATTTTGTTTGTGGATTACCTCCAAACTGATAAAACAATAAACTCAGATTATTTTGAAACCTTTTGGACTAATTGGATGTAAAAATTCGTGAGAAAAGACCTGGTTTAAAGAAGAAAAAGTCATTTTTCACCAAGACAATGCACCGTGTCACAAGTCAGTGAAAACGATGGCAAAAATCCATGAATTGGGCTTCGAATTGCTTCCGCATCCACCGTATTCTCCAGATCTGGCCCCCAGCGACTATTTCCTGTTCTCAGATCTCAAAAGAATGCTTGCTGGGAAGAAATTTTCGTCGAATGAAGAGGTGATCGCCGAAACTGAGGCCTATTTTGAAGCAAAGGACAAAAATGGTATCGAAAAGTTGGAGGGTCGCTATAATCAGTGTATCACCCTTGAAGGGAATTATGTTGAATAAAAAAAACGAATTTTGCCAAAAAAAATGTGTTTTACTATGGTAGGCCGGGGACTTTGTTATATATTAGAGTAGATAGAGAAGATTACTATCTCCGAAAAGGTTCATACAGGACTTTTTGATGTTCATTTAACAAAATTCTTTAAAAGAAATTTTTTTGTCTACCAAATTCAATTTCTATATTGAATTCTTTTTTTTTTAGAAAAACTTTCTTAGAAGAAGCACAACTTTGCTGTATTTTATTGGGAATTCTATCGGGCGCTAATTTACATTCTCAAAAAAAACGATTTTTTAAATCAATGTTCTTAGAATATTTAATTTCGGATGTTGGTACTACTTATATTATTTGACAGAACAAAACAACAAAAGAACAAAAGAGATCAAAGTTTTGATTTGCGTCATCTACCATCAGATGTCGCTTAGTACATGTTTTCTATCGAGCGCTAATTTAGTGCCCGATATTATACGGCGCTAACTAAGAACCTATAAAATGTATGGTTAGCGCCGACAGAATTCCTAATAAAATACAGCGCTTATGTTTCTATTCAGTTCGTCAAAGCATTAAGCTTATTAAAATTTCACTACAATACAATACAGTCCCAATTGAAAGTTTTTGGTTCTACCATATAGCTGTATTTTTTTAGAAAACTCCCAGAAATCGTTCGACAATAGGTCATATGCATAAAAATCAGACTTTACTCTACTTTGCTAAATTTTGACATTTTGGAGTAAAGTTTCGCATTCGTATATGAGTAGTGTCAGTGAGTATTGAGTATTCGGACTACCAATTCCGTATGCATAAAAGTTAAATAATTCGAAGATACTCGCAAAATTTTGAGTTTGGTCGACACCATGCTCAAACAGCTTTACTCATGCTAGAATTCAGTTTTTTCAATTTATTTTCAATTAGTTGTCGACAAAAGTGAACGGATTTCTGTGCGTTAAACAATTAAAATGCATTCGATTGCGTTTTCTTTAACCGTAATTGCTCGAATGAATGTGGAAAATGAATGCAGTAGTAGCTTGATGTTGGCATACATTTCAAAAAATTTCGATATGCAAAGGTCGCAAATTATATATTTTTATACCGTACTAGCATGCGAAGCATACGTGTCCAACGTTGAGCACGTTGGCCTACGTTGGACTTTACACAAAAACGTTACATAAAAACATTGCAAATTTGAACTAATCTTCTTGTATTGTAGAGAAGATAATGTAAAATGTCTTAATTCCAAATATTTATCGAAATCGGATCAGTTATTACTTGGAAGATTATTTTATACTGACACAGTGGAGGAGAAAAAGTGTTTTATTGTATTAGATATAAATTTATCTCGTAATAAAATTTTAATTCCCTTTTAGTAGAGATGCTAGTAGATTCGTAAATCGGTCGGTCCAGTGCTATGATATGAAACCTTTGTCGAGAAAACAATTTGTATAAGAAAAGGCCGAATCATAACTTTTTCTAATTTATAATTATTAAAATCTAATTTGTTTATTGGATTTTTGAAAATAAATTTTCTTTGTAATCATTTTTATTATAAAATCATTAATTTTAATTTTTAATCCATTTAATTGACACTCGTAGATCCTAATTAACCGTAATGAATAATAACTGAAATTTCAAATCACATGAAATCACAACTAAATGACAGAATGCTACTCACTCCGAATTTCGGACTAAACGGAGTAAAGTACAGTTTTTAGAATACCATATTGAACAAATACTCAATTACTTTACTCTACTCAAAATTTAGGAAAGTCTGATTTTTATGCATATGACCTAATATTATAATTCCAGGAACTACAATATATAAAATATTTTGTAAAGAAATATTAAATTGTTTTCTGTAAAGGCTAGTAAACTTTTTGTAGTGATTTTAGTTTCTGTGTTACCGTAAAACGTATGTAACTAACAAAATGATGGAATAAAGTCAACGGAGTTTATCAATAAATGACATACAATATTCCTTAATAACAATCTCAATGTCACACATAAATAACATTATTTGCAGATTGTATATGAATGAAGAAGTGTACTGAGTACCTGCAAATGATCCAATAACACCTTTCAAAAATGATCGTTTAATTCAAGGTGATAATTACAAAAAAAATATGATTGAAATCTTTTCTTAATTTCCGGTTAATCACTTGTACATGTACCAGCTCCATCTCTCAATGTCATAACAATTTTGACCTTCGCACATTCACTAATTGTAATTCTCAATTAAACTGGAAATTAGTTCATGGACAAGATGATTGGGTCTTCAATGTTTCCAACGAAATTCGAAATACTATATAATTGAATTAGAGAAAGATGTTTTCATTGCTTCTTTTTTTTATGTGATTGATGAAATTCAAAACTGCACCGAAACCCTCTTTTTTTAAATTTGGATAAAACTTTTATTTCATATGCAATTTCAAAAGCAACTTTTTCTTTGACATCATTTCATAAAAAGAAAAAGTTATGCAATTTCGCATCTAATTTCATTTCATCGTATATATATAAAAAAAAAAAAAGTTTTATAATATTTCAAATTTTGGCTTCTTTTTTTTAGTTAAGTTAAGAAATAAATTTGAAAGCATTTTTCTTCCCAAAAAAAAAATAATAAACTTAAAATTCAAAAATATATTACACAACACAAATTTTTTCGATTTTCGTAATTTTCGAGTTAAAAAAATTCATAATTTTTAAAATTAAACAAAAATTTACCTTTGATACGTCCAAGAATTATTAATCAAAAAAAAAAGAGTTCGTGAATAAAATCGCTGATGAAGCCCAAATAAACAAACGTGTTGTTAAATTCGTTTCATAAAATTAGAACAGAAGAAAAAAAAACAAATTATTAATTTAATTAATTTCACTAAAAATACTCTTAATTTTTATAATTTTTTAATTCGAATAAGTTAAAACAAAAAATTAACTATAGTTAATTCAAATATCGATTAAACCACACTGAATTAGAAAAACAATTAAAATTTTTAATATTTAATATAGTTTTTTTTCTTTGTTTTTGCTTTTATCTTGTATTACCGGTTTATAGGTATTTTTTAATAATTACAAAATTTTAATACTAAAAGCTTAAATATTTCACTAATAAAACTGTCGTATGAAAATAAACAATTTTCCAGAGTTTAAATATTTCTTCCGCTAAACCAACTGCAAAGGGTTTTAACCCAATATTTTCCGAAACGTAGTTTAAATATTTATTGCTTTTTTTTCGTTTACACAAAATATACTCCAAAAAAGTACATCGTTTTTTAATCTTCTAAAAATCATGTAATCACATTAAAAAAAAAAGTGAAACTTACAAAAATTATTTACCAAAATACAATAAAAACAACAAAATAAAATATGTTCAACACCGAAAACTTGTGGTCGTCCGCTCGTGGCAACGTTACAATGAATTATGTCGGATCAAACCTAAAAACATAGAAGAATTAATGCAAGCTTAGCAAAACATCAAAAACACTAGCTACCAAAAGCTAAGCAATATCAGCAAAAAAAAATCCCGCCATCAAAGTTGTTTGGTTGGTTCCGATTCCAATTATTAGGCGTTCAGATCTCTTTTGTATACTGTTGTTACGTGTGTTTATTGTGGCCGATTTCATTAAGACAAATATGCGCATTTTTGTATGGTGTTCATGCAAACACATGGGCAAACGCATATTTTCAAGAAAGTAACTATTGAAAGCAAATGATCGTAAACACGCATACGATTTTGAGGCTATGCTCACCTGTATTTAATTAAGAGCTAATGATATTTCTGGTGGCGATTTAAACTTTTCTTATTATTCTCCCAGTACAAATTTGACAGCTATTATCCAAATAAAAGAATTTTGTTCTAAAAAGCAAATAGAAATACGAGTTAATATGATGTTGTTGACTGTAATCTGATCGCAAGCTGATCATCAGTCAGGCAAACAACCATGCAATAATGAAAACACCCTGCTTTTCTTGCGATCACTGATGTATCACATTTTAAATACAACGTCCACAAAAAAAAACAAAAAAAAAGTGGATATTTAAGAAATTCAGAATGAACTCACGAAGCCCACATTAAACTTTCTTCTTTACATTATCAAAAATACGTAATCTCACCTGTAATCCGATTAAAAACAAATACATTGAAACAAATACCAAAAAAAAACATAATGAATCTCAAAATTATGTGTTATGAAACTTTGCCATGGCTTTAGCAAAATTTCAAGTTTTTTCTTCGGATTTGTCGCTAGAGGTGCATCTGAATGGCGTTACTGACCGAATAATCGCTAATTGGTTATGTGAAAATCATTTCAACACAAGATCTTATGAACATAATGACTTAGATTAGATTGTGGTGAAAGAAAATATTTCGCCAACAAGGAAGGAAATTTACCTTTTCGTGAAGGTTTCTTTTTGATTATGGATAATTTTTTGTACCGAAATTTCATCAACCAAACAATAAAACAATATTAAAAATATATTAGATAATTTTTTTTTTTTTTTGTTTTTCCTAATCTAAAACTTTCATGCCTCATTTGAATATTACATAAATCGAGTTCAACAAA
The DNA here is from genome assembly GCA_963422695.1 of Xylophagus ater. Classification (NCBI taxonomy): domain Eukaryota; kingdom Metazoa; phylum Arthropoda; class Insecta; order Diptera; family Xylophagidae; genus Xylophagus; species Xylophagus ater. The sequence continues at coordinate 41,401,021 of OY730482.1, read as the reverse complement.
TTGAAAAGTTTCTTACAGAAGCTCGATGAAATCATGAAATGAAATTACTAGTTTTTGTAAATAGCGCAATATTATTGTTCAAAATCAGTGTTATTTATATTTTAAAATTTAATTATGTTAGGTTTGGATAGAATTTAATTCTGCATCCACAAAAGTACTTATAAAGTTTTGCAGCAGAAAAAAGGATATAAGGCCAAAAAAAAAGAAACTTACCTTTTTTTAATGGAAAATCAATCACTTCCAATTTATTGTTTCCGCTCAAAAATCTGTTAATCGATTGATTAGAATACATTTGTGTGTAAAAATTTCATCAATTTCATACCATAGAAAAAATTTAATATCGTGCAGATATTCATCCAAAATTATGAGAAGTATATAAGGATGCATCACCTTCCATTTCTACTGTGAAAAAATGGGCTGCCCTTTTTAAATCTGGTCTTACAAGCCTCGAAGATGATCCACTCGAAGGTCGTCCAAAAAGTGTATCAACAACAGAAAACATACAAAAAATACAGGATATTGTTTTGGCAGATCGACGAGTAACTGTAGATGAGATAGCTGACACATCTTAGCTGAAGTTTTAGGTAGGTAAAATGGGTGTTGCATTTGCTAACAATGTAACAAAAATGGATAAAAATGATTTTGTACGTCAATTTGTTATTATGGATGAGACTTGGGTCCACGACCATGATCCTGAATCGAAACAAAAAGCTAGAAGAGGTTATATCAGCTGTAGAGGCGTATTTTGGAGGCTTGACGGACTTTTATTTAAGGGATGGAATTCTTAAATTAGAGAATCGTTGGAACAAGTGTATTGAAGTTCAGGGAAATTATACTGAATAATAAAATATATTTCATTTACAAAAACAGGGTTTTTCTTGTCGAGGCTGAGAAATTATTGAGCACCCTTGTAGTGTCTCTTCGTTAAATAAGTTTGAACAGAAAGATTTTAAAAATTAAATTAATTTTTTCAAGTATTATTATATTTTTTTTCTATTAAATTGACTTACATTTTCCTAACCTAAACATTCTTTCAATACTTTACCTGGAATTTTAAAGTTATACAAAAGTACAGTGTGATTTCCCTTTCAGCTTAAATTGGATTCTTATTGAAAGTATTCCAAATAATAGCATAAGCGCAATTTGTGAATTTATACCATTTTTCGTATGAAATTTTCAACAACCCCACAGTCTAATTACGACACAATAATTTTTTTTTTTTTTTTAATTTTAATCCTATGAAATCAAATCGAAATACTCGATTCCACTCCCGTAAAAAATATCGAACATTCAATTTCTTCACCAAAATTAATTTTTTTTTTTCAAACGAAATAGTTTCACCAACAATTCGTTCTAGAAATTTTGGAAGTTTTTTATATATTTTACGTTTTGCTTCAATTTGTTAATACCATGTTTCCATCTCCCTGAAATACCGAGATTTCGACAAAGAGATTTCAAAGTGTTTCCATCTCCCTACGAGATTTCATTTGACGTTTATAATTTTGAAAACTAGAAAAAAAAATTAATTTTGAATGGAAATATTCCAAAAAATAATTCTTTTAGAGCATATTGAAAAAATTTATATATGTTTTTGTGTCAAAGGAGACAAAATTCATGTTTGTTAAAATATTACAAAAAAAAAAAATAACCAAATTCAAACACAGGAAAAAAGCGCGCGTTTCAAATTATTGAAAAGGGTCATCCATTTGCCAATTTTGATACCGGCTGAATAGCGCGGAATAAGTTTGCAGGGTTGACACAAAAATTTTAGGAGATTTCGAAGGAGATTTTGTTAAAATCTAATCGAAATCTCGAGATTTTGAAATCCTCTATTTGTATGGGAAATCTAGTAAATTTGGATGTAGATTTGGCGAAATCTAGCAAAATCTCGAGATTTCAGGGAGATGGAAACATGGTATAACAAACAAAAGCAGTAACAAAAAATGGAACTGTTTAATGTAATACCATCATTATCTACCATCTTATATCTTCGTCCCATGTGGAGAACGAATCTACAAAATCATTTCTGGAAGTTCTGCTGACCTACTTACGATTTGATTTTCTACTTATATGAAAATTGTCATTAATAGGTAGCGAATTATAAAGCAACCAAAAATTTTTTTTCAACCAATATTCAAACCATTTCAAATAATTCTTGAAAATTTATACTATTTTCTCTTCATACAAGCGTGTTTTGGCATTTATTATGATAGGTGATTCATTTAGGGGTACTTTTTCAAAAGAAAAAAAAAAAGAAAAAAATTCAATTCTATCGGGTTATCTTTATTATCAAACAAAAGAACCATTCTTGACATTTATTTTTTAAAGATTATTTCTTTCAAATGTTGGCCGTAACTGCGTTTAACGTGGTCCATTCTGAAATTTCAATTTTCGATGACGCGCCCGAGCATTCCGAGTGGTATTTGGCGAATAACGGGAGTAATGTCGGCTTCCAATTCTTCAATCCTACCCGGCTTATCCGTGTAGACTGGACTTTACATAGCCCCAAAGAAAAAAGTCTAGAGGTGTGATATCACACGATCTAGGCGGCCAATTCACCGGTCCGAAGCGCGAAATTGACTGTTCACCGAATTGTTCTCGCAATAAAGCCATTGTTTCAGTCTTTCCATGATGAAATGTCGAACAATACTGAACAAAAATACCATAAAAGGTTAACACGCCTCATGCGTGATCTTATGAAGTTTTCACTAAAAAAAAGAAAATAAAATATGTTTTTTTTGTTGAGAGAATAATTAGTAACTGCTAATTTAACTCAACCTGATTAAGTTCTGACTTTAATATTCATTATACATAATTTACGACAATTTATATTGCAGCCGATAAAACTGGATACGAATGGACACGTCTAAAATACCTGCATTAAAGTAACATTTTATTCAATAGCAACTTGTAAACTCTGAGCTAAAAAATTGCCTAATTTTTTTCACTTTAAATTTATCATCAGAGACGATAGAGATTGATAGAGAAGGTAGTGATAGTGATCTTTGAAAGGATCCAGATTAAGCTTGGGAAAAGTTTCACTACTAATACAAAAACAGTAATTAAAAGATTTTTATTCATATAGTACACTTTTTTTATTGAATTTCGATTTCAGATTACATTTTTCAGAGCACTCTCTCTGTAAATAGAGGGTAAGACAAGAATGCTACACCAATGATCATGAGAATATTTTGCCCATTCCGCGGCAACATTCGTGCCTTACGAACTAACTATGTTAACCACTAATTTAAGGACAGAAAAAAATCACACTGTACATAATATGTATGTAAAGGACCTTCGACTATAATAATTGAAAATTTTCCCTTTATATATTTTTTGTTAATAATTTGATAATTGATATTATTTGTCTTTGATCATTGTCCATTTTCTAAGCGATAAAACATTTTATTGTACACAAAATTTAATTCAATTATTTTATACTAATTTATTGTTTTCTTTTTTTTTTTATATATTGTTATTTATTTTCAGCCATTTTATTTATTGTTTTTGTTCCTGTTGGGATAATTTACTTTGAAACCTTAAAAAAAAAAAACGGTAAAAAAAAGAATAAAATTTATTTAAAATTAGAGAATCAAATGAAAATTTGAATTTTCACGAAAGAAGGTATCAAGATTTGTTAAAGAAAAAATTGTCTTACCTCTTTTTTTTAAAATTATTTAACAATTTCGTTTTTTTTTTAAGTACTTATTTAATAACTAATTAGCTCAAAGTGTTTAATCCAAATTTTTTTTTTTCATTTTTTACCAAATATTTAACAATAGTGCTTAAATATTTATTCACAGAATTATTAAGTAAATTTTTTATTATACATTTTTTTTTTTATTATTATTATTAGTAAGGAAAAAGAGTTGACACTGAAGAATTAGACCGGCATTTGAATGGTTTATACAAGTAAAGATTCAAAGCCTGCCAATCAAGAAGAAAAAAGGAAAATATAATAGGAGTATTACAGACAAGGGATTTGACATGTTTGATTGCTTTAAGGTTTTTCTAGCCAAAGTAGCTGCATTAATACAAAAAATTGTACAAATTATAGAGGTCTGATTCGATTAAAACTTTAAAACACGTTTTATAAGGAAATCCCGTTTCAAAATCGATGGAAATTGTAGCTCAAACATCTAGTAGATGGATCTACAATTTTGAATGTATACATGCCATGTCTATTAAGTTTCTATAAGTATTGCGGAGGATTTTTTCGTATCGATTAACAGTTATTAACACTATATAATAACAATGAAAAAAAGCTTAATTTTTATTCGTGGAAAAGTGAAATTCGTTTTTTTTTTTGCCTTCGCTATTTCAAGACATTTCCAAATATTTCAATTAATATCATACATAAACATAAATATAGATTACTTTTAATTTTGGATAAAATTTAGAAGCTGCTTCAACATAACGAGCTTCAGAAAAATTACTATAAATCCTAATTTTTTTATTCAATGCTTTAACTAATTTCTATCACTTTTTTGATATAATAGAGAAACAGTGAAAACATTAAGGGGCTAAATCTACCCAGAAAATAAATTAAAACGTTTTTTATATTTTTGCATTTCCTAAAAATCCTGAAAATTTCACATCGGTATCTAAAGATTTGACGAAATTATAGAACTCTTACCGAAGCAATTTTGAGTGTATGAGGAGCATACTTTAAATTTTAAGGGACTACCATCTACAAAGAAAATAAAATTAATTTCAATATTTACACACTTTCTAAGTTTCGAGCTTTGAGAGCATGTCCCTAAAATTTTACATTATCATATATTGAATAAATTAAATTAAATTTTTTTTCATTTAGATGAACCGTTTAAGTTGTAGTGTCCAAGGCGGTAGACACTCGGAAAAAAATATAATCACCTACAAGCGGTCATAACTATATCTTTTTTAAGCATCTAATAGATTGCTTCGTTTCCATGCCGACTTCAAAATTGACTTGAGATCGACTTGAAATTCAAACCGCGTTTTTTTTAGCTTTACCAGATTGATTTGAAATTTATTTCAAATCAGCTTCAAATTGATGAAAGACCCTTGCAAACAAATTTTTATTTTCTAGGTTGGATTTCGTCTCTGTTCATACTCCTATTTAAATTTTCAAGTGGATCTAAACTCAAACTGGATTTACATGCAATTTTCAAGCCGATCAGAAAAAGTCGAATTCAAGTCGATTTCAGTTTATATGGACGATTTTTGGATTGAAGCCAACTTCAAGTTGGTTGTGGCAATTAAACGAAGTAAATGTAGTTTGATTTCAATTAATGCTTTCTTGGAAAAATAAATTCGAATTTAGATCACTGTTTTTTTTTTTTCGTAGGTAGTCTAAGTAAATGTAGCCCCTTAAGTAGTTGAATTGTAAAACAAATTTTCGAAGATTGACCAATTTTATTTTCTAGGCAAGTTTGATCGCATTAAAAAATTGCATCCTATAAAGAGGACTTTGGAATAATTTTTAATTGCGCTTTAAACCTAATCATATTTTAATATGTATAAATAAAAAAAAAGTAACCAGAAAATATCATGATTTCTTTATGTTTTCTTCAATATAAATCGAATTTAGCAAAAAAGAAGTAATAATAATAAAATTATTTTCAATATCAATGGCTTGTGATTAATTATAAAATCAAAAGATCAGAACAGGTTGAGTATAATTGCGAGATTGGTCTCGTTCTCCAGGCTTGTCAAGGTGTGGACTTATTAAAAATTATTATCAGTTTTTGCGTCTTTTATATTTGCAAATTTCTTCTCGAAACTTTCTACTTGTTTTTGGTATTTATTTACTACAAATTGTCAATCCTTTGATTTTCTTTTTATTTTTTTTTCATTTTTTTTTGATTTTTAATTTTTAATAACAAGAAAGAGTAAAATTTCGTTATTGTCGTTTTTTTTTTATATAATTTTAAATTTCTTTTTTTAATATTAAAGCAAACATTTTAAGATATAATATTTTTTTCACGTGAAAGGATTTTAGTCAAATTTTTGTTTGCCTTTGGTTTTTTTTCTTCAAAGTAATGAAATTTTTATAGTCACTTAAATTAAAAAGAATATAATTCTAAATTCTAAATAATAAAAAAAAAAAAAACTGTGTTAATGTTGCAAGATTTGAAGATTAAAATTTCCATTAAAATTATTTTGTAATTAAATTTTTTTATATTTTAATCAATTTTAAACTTTTTTTTTTTAATACTTTTGATACATTTCATTTGAATCGGAGATTTAATGGAACAACATTTTTTTCCCATATAACTTTGGTATTCGTAAATATTTTAACAAAATTACCATTCCAGCAAGTATATTTTCAACATTATTATCTTTAATTATTTTGTTCAGCTTTTTATCTATAGCTTTAATTAAATCACACTGAATGAGAAATTAAATGCCTAAGTAGACGCACTTAAGTGCTTGGTAAAAAAAAAAATTTAAAGCTAATTTTGTTGTTTCTATGTACAATAATTCCATTGTACACAAAAAAAACCTCGATTTATGTCGTTAATTTGGACGTGAGAAATATGACGTAAATCAAATTTAATTTACTTATAATAAATTTAAGAAATGCAAACAGAAATATAAACGACACAACTTTGAAAGTACGAAAATTTATGAACGACGCGGCGCAACTTCAAAACAGACACAAATCAAAACGACAAAAATCGAGATTTTGGTGTACTACTCTCAGATAAGTTCTTCAAATTATCTAGAATTATATTTGTCCCAAATTGTATCGGAAGAAGCAATAGCATAACACACAGAGTAATGATTTTTCGATTTTTTCGAATTTACATGATTCCACATTTCAGGACCAGTCAGTGTGATAAAATGATAAAAATATAAATAAAGACAAAATGTGGAAAGTTGGAAAAAATATTCAAGTTAAGTTAATTACATTAGATCTTATAATTAGAGCACATGAAATTTCTTAAAATCACCATTTTATCTGATACTAAATTTGGATCTAAATGATTGTATTGTTACTGTGTTTAGATAAAGAATAGGCATAATTTAAATACAGAATAACATTTGATAGTACAAGAGTAAATCGATCGAATATGAAAGATTCCCGAAACAATATTTTCCCAACTAAATCGAATTATTCAGTCAAGTGTTCAATGTAAAGTTATCTTTATTAATCCAATCATCGATGGGCATCGAAAAATATTGTACAAACTATCTGAATTAGCATCCACACGAACAGTTTTCAACTGTGAGGAATACGTAAACAATCAAGACTTAATAGGTTTTCATGAAGAAAAAACAAAAATCCTAAACTTTTAAATTTAAAAACAATAACAAAACATAAAAAAATTAAAAATTTCTAAAATAAAATAATACAATGTTTTTGCTTTTTATTAAAACTCCATACAAAAATAGAATTGTAAAAAGATCTTGTGAAGCGACTAAGTAAAGACTATAAAATAATAAATTCTATTTAGAACAAAAATATTAATATTTTATATAAAAATTAAGCAAAGCGTAAATATAATATGATCAAATGAAATATTAAAAAAATATATATATTTTTAAGATATTCTTAAACAAATTAATAAGTAACAAAAGTGTTTTTGAATAATTTTGAGTTCGAATTTTTATGATTTCCAAAAATAAAACTTACTAAACGCATGCAGTTATGTGCTAATATTATATATTCAGTGCTTTTTGTCATTTTGTTTTTTTTTTTTTTCATTAAAATTTAGTCAGTGCACGACAACGTAGTTAAGATTCATTCAGACTACCCGGATTTGTCATATGTTTTCTCATAAATTTTGTCAAAAATTTGACATTGGAAATATCTCTAAACATTAAAATACCATTGTACAAAATTGTACGTCTTCAAGCTTTTTCCCAGATGTATGTACAAGTTGATTTAAATCCTGTAGAAAAGCTTTTTGAACTCGTAAAACCGTTAAGGACCCTGTAAACGATCAAATTGTTAACAAACGGGTATTGGTGATGTATCATTGTATGATTCGATTTTTTTTGTATAGAAAAATACCAAATCATATGACGATGTAACGATGCACCCACCACCTTTTGCAGCGTTAAGGAAATACCCTTATGATTTTGTAACTAGAAAATAAATCATAATTGTCATAAAAGCGCCATTTATATACCCCTGATGATCATAGTGGAAATAGGGCCGTATCATTTTTGCCTTTAGAAAATTGAAGTATTTTTTTCTTTCCTCATAATTGTTACGACTACTGAGCTGAGTAAAAGAACAGGTGGCCCCACACTATATTTGTGGAAAAGCCAATGAATGAGTCTGTACAAAATGTATGGAAAATGTTTATAAATAGTTGGAACCCAATGATTTGTCAATATTCATAATTAATTTGGCCAGAATGAAAAAATTTTATGATTACATGGTAAAAACGTCGAAGTCAACATTTGCCAGTGCACTGACAAACTATCTCACAAAACAGTGGCAGAGTGTAACCACTTTGTCGACATCACTGCCATACACTGCTAAATGTAACTGTTTTCTTTGGATAAGTTAGTATATTATCATCATGTGATACATTTTCATAATGCTGATCTTTGGTTTTTATCATTTGTCAGAGGACTTATATCATCTTTTCGTTTACTTCGTGTCACAATTGAATCAGAATTTTGTTCTTGCATATTTTGTGATCTTGTTGGTATTACTTTTCTAATCAATGACAAGAGTGTCTCTTTTAATGTCCTTCCTATTAAACTTTTTGTCGGTGACATAAGAATTTCTGTTTGTTCGCTTTTTAATATGATTTTTTATTTGTTTAGCAAATAAACTTTAAAATAATTTTTTTTTTTTTAAGTAAATAAAAATATATAAGATGTCTTTTAATTTTATTAGGTTTTAGAACAGCTATCAAGGAAGACATTGGATGTTCACCAGCCGATATGGTATACGAACAAATTTTACATATCCCAGGCGAAATGTTTACTTCCTCGGAAAACTCTTTCGAAGACTTACCATTTACAGAAAAATTGAAATTTTTGTTCGAAAATTTAAAATCTCGCCAAGTCATTCGTCACGGTCCAAGAAAAAATTTTATCAGTCCGGATTTAAAAACTTGTGATTATATTTTCATTCGAATAGATGGTATTCGACCAGGACTATCATCATCTCACGAAGGGCCCTTTGAGGTAGAAAGCAGAGACAGAGAACATGTATATATTAAACAAAACAACATAATTTAAACTATACATATTAACAGAATTAAACCAGTATATTTAACTGGAGAAAATTTATCACATGATGATAATATACTAACTTATCCAAAGAAAACATACAATCGATTAATCAATCAAATGCAAGATAAAATAAATATCAAAAATTAGTCGAACTTAAATGTATTGAAATTAAGATTTTAGGAAACAAAGGATTTTTATTATTATTTATTTATTATTTAGACGGCTATTTGTTCTAAAATTTAAAATTCGAAAAAGTAGGAATAAAAAAATTTAATTTGAACGTCAAAATTTTCAATCACAATTGTAAGTAAAAGGGGAAATCATTCACAATAACTTGCCATTTTCAGATTAGTTAAACGAAAAATAAAAATGAACTATAAAACGTATCCGGGTAAAAGTCAATCTCCGCACAGCCGACATCCTACTTCTGATGCAAGTATGGGATAACACCATACAAAGATTGGTTAAACAGAAAAGGAGAAACAATCCACCTACAAATTTTGTCCGCTTCTACATTTCTCATTTTCCCCATTTTTCCCATTTTGGATCTACTGATGATTCCCCTCAAAAACAGATGAACATGTTTATCTGATTTTAATGGCACTTCATCCGCGGGTGCATAATTCTCACAATATTCACACACGATACCGTCGCACACTACCAATTTTTCTAAATTGTGTGGGAAGACTCTGATATTTTTATTCGATCAATTCTAGCGAAAATTGCAAAAGTCCATCTTTTTCTAGTTTTCTGATTTTTTCCCCGTCAGAATAGGATGTCGGAGATTGTGTCTTTAACCTACCAATTTAATCGCGGTACTTGCGTTTAAGTAATCTTAAATTTAAACAGTTCTCTGAAAAACTGGCCATTATTTTTTTATTATTATGGAACTTTTTTTTTTTTTAGTTCAGCCTGTATGTTATTTATTTATCTATTTTTTTTTTCTGTTATTTTTAAAAGCAAATTGAAGTTATAATCAATTTGATGAGAATAAATACAATTCTTTTCGCATACATATCAGTTTTTCAACGAACAGAATTTAAAAAAAAAAAGCTTATGTTAAAATGAAAATGAAAATGCCTAATAAAATATGTCCAATGTCAAACTTTCCGAAATATAAAATATATGACCCGAAATTTCTGGATTAAAAACGGAAAACTGTTTGGCATGGAATATAAATCTTTAAATAATAAATTATTATATATTTTATATCGAAAAAAAAAAAATCTGCCGACAGTTGAATCCAATTAAAAATCAATAAATACTGGGAAGAAAAATTATCAACAAAACGCAAAGCAAAAAAAAAAAAAAAGGGAAAAGTCATCTGAAAAATATTAAATAATTATACTTTTTTTTCCTACCACAGAACAAAAATATGAATAATAATAATTTTCTTTTTTTCTTTTTTTTTCATTTTTTAGTAAAATCAGCATGAATTTTTAATTTTCATTTTGTTTTTCTTTTTTTTTTTTATCTTCCTATGTGTTAAAAGGCAAAATTTTAATTAATAATTATCATTTTTTTTTTTTTATAAATATTTTTCTACAATATTTTTTATTTCAATTAGTTCATTTGCTGTATTGTTTTTCTTGTTTTGTTTAAATTGAATTAAAATTATGGGAAAATGTTAATTTTTTCATATATTTTTGGTTTTACTGTGTTTTTTTTTCAAGTTGGAATAAAAAATCTCGATAATCATCATCGTTAAAAATTAATAAGATAATGCTGATTGAGAACGTGATCCAACTGTGAAATCTTTGTATTGAGAAAATACAGAAATCTGAAAATATACAAAATACGAAAAAATGTTTTATTTTAAATAAGTTAGAAGAACTATAATTAAAAAAAAAAAAAATGAGCAAAACAAACCAGAGCAGTGAATTTACATTTTTTCTATATCGGCTAGACCCCTATGGAACTTTCCCGATATTGTCATAAAATATTCATTTAAGTTCGCCCATCCCAAATATACATTCCAAGTTTCATGAAAATGTGACTGTTATTGACCAAATTATTAATGTTTTTCTACTTTGGCTCCCTTCACCCCATCAAGTGGAGACGCATTCTATCTTTTCAGTTGGCCCCATCCCAAATCTACATTCCAAGTTTCATTAAAATCCAACTAATATTGGCCGAATTAAGGAAGTTTCTATATTTCCACAACATTTTTTAAAACAAATTTTTGGGCATTAGCAAAAAGCATACAATCATGAGAGTTTCCAATTTGGGCACGTCTGCAAGCGCTATCTCATTAATAGTGTTTGTTAAAATGACTCTGTGTGATATAAAATTTCATGTATTTACAGTCTTTTTTACAAATACTATTAAAAAAGAAGCGCGCTTTGCAGCGCTGCAAACGTTTCATCAATTTGTATGTAAATGATTACATGTGGCATTAGTTACCAGAGATGAATTCCGTTCAAAAGTTAATATGTTCAGAGTTCGACCTTGATACACAAACTGTGCAAATCTCATCAAAATTCGACGTGCAGTTCCGGTTTTACAACTAGCGCAAAAATAGACTATATTTGGACAAAACGTATTCTTAAACAGTGTTGCCACATTCAAATATGGGCCAAAAACTAAACAGTTCTAAGTTAGGGTCCAATACATGAACTGCATAAATTTTATCGAAATTGGCTCAACAGTTTAGTCTGCACCGTGTACACAAAATTTTGTGTCGTTTTTAGGCAAAAAAGAGCGTTACCAAATAGTGTTGATATATATTAATTTCGCCCAGAATCTAACACCATCTCGTATTTGACGCAACACCAAAACGGTGAAAGTTTCATGGAAATCGCACCCTTCAATTTAGATTTTATTAACGATTTAAAGAAGCGGACGGACGGACATGGGGCTAATTACCTTTGATAAAACGAATTTTACACTTATTTTCATCTTTCCACAGTTAGGTACAGTTAGGATTATAGTAGTTTCCTATAAACATTCCTTTATCGGGAATGTAAAAATGGGTTGCTTCTAGCTGCACTTTAAAAAAAAAACATATAGTAACTGAAAATCGGTCTATAGCAGATTTTTTAATGCCGTATGGTAGAAATGGGAAAGAAAAACTATCAAAACTAACAATATTTCACGGTTTTTTCTGAATAACTTCGTTTCCTATTTTTCAAAATTTTCTCTAATTTGCAGGTAACCTAGACCCTAATAGCATAAGTCTAACCTGCAAATTTTATTCAAATCGGTGTATTAGTTTTTAAAGTACAAAAATGTTATAAACAGGCTTATTTTCTCCTAGGATTATTTTTTTCTCCACTTTTCTTTGACCGATTTTACTAAAATTTAACATGGTATCGTTCATTTATGTAGTTAACCAATATAATTAATTTAAACAAAATTGGTTTACAATTAAATCCGAAAAACCATATAACCTGGTTTTTGCTTAATAACTTCGCTCCCTCTCTCAATCGATTTTGATGAAATGCAATACCAAATCCAGTTAAGCAATAATCAACTTACATTCTAAATTTCAACAAAATCGGATAACGCGTTTTTGAGTTATCTTGTGTACGGACGGACGGACGAGCATGCATATATCGATATAACTTTTGATTCCCTACATAACCATACCCTTGAAACCTTTTTATGATGATTATTTCGATGTATTACATACTTAGTGACAAAACTAATATACCCTCTGGTAGTACCTATCATAGGGGATAAATACATATCTAAATCTTGCACTTCGTAACATTTAACCGAAAATAAATTATAAAAATATTTCACTTGTACGTTAAAATAAGTTAAGAGCGGATTTAAAACCACATTGCTTAGCCACCACAATAAATAAAATTCAAATTTCTTTAATCAAAGTCATGTTATATAATCAAATGATAAGAAATTTCTTTAATTTTTCAGAAGTAGATTACTTCCAATCCTATAAACAGTTTCCTAAAAATAATTTGAAAGAATGTTACCAAATTTTTTGCATCATCTGTTGCACTACTATCGCCAGTGAAAGTTTGCCTCCCTAAGAAATAACAACAAATATTTGAATGGTTAAGCATTGAAACTGTATATGTCCATTTTGACAAAATATCATATACTTTCAAATTTAAAACTATTCAACAAATTTTAAAAATTAAATTGTTCCTAAAAGTTTAGTTTTCGACCAACATTTTTTATTATTATTATTTTTTTTTTATAATAACAGCAGTTCAAAAATTTTCCTCTTAATAATAAAATGGCTACACAAACTTCTAAACTAGGCGATCATTTCTGGTTGTTCCTATCTAAAAATCTTCATCTCCATCGATAAATCGGTAATTTTAAATTGGCGACTATTTCATTTCAGATTAGATGCAGGTTCACTAGTCGAGAGAACTTTTACTTTACGAAAATCGCTAGATATTAGCAGATAACGACAACAACCAAAATTGACCTGCAGAAAAGCAATTACTACTATGTTCTATTATTTTAAAAATTAAAAGGTTAATATAACATATATCATAATTTTCTATTATCTAGATTAAAATATACAAAAGATAATTGACCAATCTTGCAGTAATCAACTAATAGAAAATAATTCAATTTTCATTTTATCGTTAGGCACTTCAAGCTAATTAAAACTTCATATGTCGCTTCAAGTGTCCTAAGATCTATTTTTCTTAACTTCGTTTTAAAGTTTACATTTTTTTTAACTTATAGCTTAATGTTCCGATTATTCTTTGAGTATATTTTAAAAATTTATTGAATTCAACAACAATTACATATAATTAAACTACATTAGATTCTATGGCAAAAACTTAAAGCTCCTAAAAGTTCCTTGCATAAGATCTAATGTGGTTTACTCATGTTACTCATGTTAAATGAAAGCAAGCTGTTTAGAATTTTACATATCTTTATACTCATTTATATCTTTGCTAATGATTTATTCTAATTTCTATGAAAAAAAAAAATTATTAAACAAATCAAATTCCGCCCAATTTTTTAGTTCATCGCCTAAAACCAATACCAATTCATCGTTAATAAAAATGATATTTTACGATTGGTTTATATTTGAAAGCAAAACTTTTATAGTCCTTGCACAAAACTAATGAGCAGAAACTTTATCTTCCATTTGCATCTGTGGGTAAACCGTGTGCAGGGACTATGAATGTTCAAGTTTTATTTCATACCAGATTATCATCGAATTTATTGCAATTAATTCCAATTAATTCATAGATTTCGATATAAGAATAATATTTTCATTAATTAATAATTTTCTAGTGTTGCAGCAATATTCTGCTTGTTACTATTTTTGATTTATCTTTTTAATGAATAAAATATTTATTTTCTTCTTCATGTAGTTTTCATGCCAATGGAATATTCTCTCTTTTATGATATTGTCATTCTGACAAAATATGATGATAACAAATATTTTAATAGAAATCAATTGTAAAATTCATAAAATTTTTATTTTTCCCACTTCAATAAATGTAGATTTTCCATAATTTCATTTAGAAATTGATAAATCTATCAATCTATGTACGAAAGTGTTGTTGTTCAAACTTTCGAATTAAAAGAAACTAATTAGCCAACTTCATAAATTGGAAATGAAACAGCAAAAAAAATATTCACTATATTCAGACCATTTTTATTCATAAAAGAAACAGTACAGACATCCCTCGAATAGCACGGTACTTGAATAGCACGAAGTCGCGAATAACACGGTCAAAAATTGCGACAACCCCTTAATAACACAGGATTTGAATTACACGAATTTGCGAATGTGTATACACATGTTACTGTTAACGATCACACAGTTCACATGCACATAACAGACTTGTAGGAAATACCTAGATATCAAACAAAGTTGTAAATCTTAGTTCTTATCGTAAATAGATTTCCTCTCTTCTTTGTGATCATAATAGTTTTAGTATCATTGTATAAAGTTGTGAGGGCTTACTTCTCTTTGGAACCAAATGTAGAAATTTTTATGGATATCGACTTTTGAATTGCACGGTTTTGAATAGCATGGAACGATATTTTCAAAATTGTATGAATTATTAGTATCGAATAACACGAATTTCAATAACACGGTACCAATTAACCGTGTTACTCGCGGGATGCCTGTATTTGTAACTCAAGTTAAATAAGTGAAATAAAAAAAAACCTAGCTCTATGAAAACATAAAGTTAAAATATTGTTTCCTAATTTAAAAAAAAACTGGATTTATACTTTGATTCTACATAAAACAGTTCAGAGTTCTAATGTTGTTAACTGACAGTTTGATTTTGATGTTTCTAATTAGTCAGTAAAAGAGGTGCCATACTTAAACGAGTTACTGCAGAATTTAAAAAAGTTACCTAGGAAATGGTCAAGTGATTTTTGGATCAAATCAGGATTTCCCTTTAAAGGAAAACATATTTTTTCTTTTCCACAGAGATTACTAACCAAAACAAAAATAGAATTTGTAATTACCACATCTCACGATCCCGGTTAAAGTTTGAAATGTGCTTTTGGTTTTTTTGAAACACACACTGGAGAGAAGAAACTATGCAATCGATAATTAAAAATAAACTCGTTAATTCTGAAAGGTAATCACACTTTTTAAACGAAAATTATTAACAAATTTCTCGAAATAAATCACACAAGCAGATCACCTGAAAATAATCAACTGAACACATCACCACTTCACTATCTCTCAGTATAAGTACAGATGATGAAATGCATAGATAAATCCCCGTCGAACCAGTAAAGTGACCAGAGCTTTTATGTAAAATAAAAAAAAACACCTAATGTGCGCCTAATGCCACATATACTGTATCGTATCAAATTTGTTCTAGGGTTTTCTTTCTACATATTCCATCTTTGATACACATTCTGTCAAATAAGTATCGGGAAATGTTCATTTAAAAAGCCCGCGTAGAAAGTATGAAAAAATGTAATCTGTCATCCAGTTTCATTAGAATTGTTGGTTTTGTTAGTTGCGTTCAAGAGTGCTCTGCGATTTTTCTTAAATTTTCTTTAAAAATAAGTTGTTAGAGACAGGCTTCAACAGGCAGATTTGGACCCCAAATTCATGAGACGCATTATAACGGGTGACGAGACGTGAGCTTATGAGTTTAAAACGCAAGCTAGCCAACAAGCTTGGGAATGGCGTTTCGATAAACGAAAAAATCACATCAACGTCACTCTATTATCATCATGTTGATTGTTTTCTTTGGCTGCCGTGGTGTTGTCCACACGATATTCCTCCTAGAGGGGCAAACAATTTACAAACAATATTAACTGGGCAATATGAAGCCTTTGAAAGTGAATGTTTGCCGGAAGAGGCCAGAATCGTGGAAGAACAATTCTTGGATTTTGCACCGATAGTACGCCGTCCCACATATCGACGGTTGTACGCAAATTTTTGATCCAACACTCAACAAATATCATCGATCAAGCACCGTATTCGCTAGATATGCTTCCGTGTGACTTTTTCCTGTTCCCCCGGTTAAGATTATCACATCGTAGAACACGTTTTGAGTCCATTGTTAGCAGAAAGTGCTAGAGGTTATACCGGAAAATCCATATAAGAAGTGTTTCGACAACTAAATTAATATTTAGAATATGTGTATCACATCAACTTGAACTGTTCTAAAGGAGACAAAATAAATTTAGATGATTAATTGAACATATTGTGTTTAATTGACAAATTCCGGATAGTTTTTTGACAGAATATAAGATAGTATATTATTAGGATATAAAAATTATTATGTAAATATGAAATAGTTTCCGTTTGAAAATGTATATGTCCAATTTGTTCAAATATCATATACTTTTCAATTGGAAATTATTCAATTAAATAAAGGTTTTAAAAAAAATTGAATCACCAATTTCGAAAAGGGCTCATGTCGGTTTTTTCAAATTGTTTAGCAGACACAAAAAGCTGAATTTCTGCCACACTGTATGGAAGGTCTCAGTACAGAAAGACATGTAGTTTTTCCACTTTGAAAAATTAACATTGAGCCCTTTTCAAAATTTGTGATTTTGGACAAAGATTTTGTATCATTAGATATTATTATTATAATGAAACCAATAGAGTTCGAACTTCTTTAAACATTCCTATACTCGTCCTGTAACTAAAATGTCTACACAAATCGAGAACAGCAGTTTGTAGTATGTCCACTTATTTTGAAAATTACAAAGTAAACAAATCTCTTAATAATCTATTGTATAGAATCGAGAAGCAATCCCTAACCATCATCATTCAAATTAAGTTAGGATTTTCTTTTTTCTAAGACAATCCAAATACGTAGAGTAAACTCTTTGGTCATCCATAAAGGTTTCAAGTAAAAGTTCAAAGGCACAAATTTAAGAAATTCGCGATCATATAATAAAAATTTTGTTGCTTAATTTAACTAACAAATTGATTATTATTGTATTTAATTTTCATAAAATAACTGAAACAGTATTATTTAAACTTTTAATATAATTTTCATAAAACATTATAAAATTCATTTTAATTTACAAATTTCATTGTTTTGGTCACACATTGTAATGAAATCATGTTGTATAATTTATCAGGAAAACGATGGGTGGAACAGCAGCACCCAACCTGAGGCAGGAATTCATACAAGTATTTACCTACTACAAAACCATCAACACTATTACAAAGTCACTAGATTTAGTTATTAGTTTAGTATGATCAAATTAATTTCCATTAACTTTTGCAGTTATTTCCAATTTGCCAGAAATTATTGATGAATGGAAAAACATTGCCAGACATAGTATTTATAAACTTGTTGGCATATGAGTCGATTAAAGGATATAGTGGAGTTTTTTTTTACACTTAATCGCAAATCAAGTAATAAACCAAAATATTTGTTTTTGAAATTATTTTTTCGTTGTTTTACAACTTTTATATATAAAAAAAAACGTAAAGTAATTGAAAATCGGCTAATAGCCGATTTTTGATGCCCTATGGTAGAAATGGGAGAGAAAAATTGTGAAAACTAACAATATTTCAAAATTTTTTCTTCATAAATTTGTTTCCCCTTTTTAAAATTTCCTCTAATTTGTAAGTAACCCAGACCCTGATAACATAAGTCTAATTTACAAATTTTATTCTGAAAGTACATAAAAAAAAACTTTATAGAGGGTTAATTTTTCCTAGGAATATTTCTTTCTTAACTATCCTTGGACCGATTAGACTGAAATTTAAAATGGTATCGTCTATTTATGTAGTTAACCTATATAATTATTTTCAACAAAATTGATTCGCAAATTTTCAAATTAAACCCGAAAAACTATATAAAAAAACGACTAAACTTTCTGGTCACTCCGGTTTTTCCTTTATAACTTTGCTCCCCCTGGATTGATTCTGCTGAAATGCAATACCAAACTAAGTTAAGGGGAATAAGCAACTCACATTGTAAATTTCATCAAAATTGGATAAATGGTAGTACCTACCATAGGGCAATACCAAAAAAAAATTAACAATTCGAAATGTTTTTTTTTTGTTTATGAGACTTCCATTATAAAATATTTGTACATTTTCGTTGCATGAATAAATATCAATCAAATAAATATTTCAAATGCAATTTCATAAAATAATATTTCAGTGTATTTATTGAAATAAATTTTGATCAACTATTTTATTTTTGTACATCAATTCAAACAGTAATAATAAACATAGTGAAAATCTAGGAGGCGAATAATAAATAAAAGTTCAATACAAACAACAATTGAAAAAGTGTTATATGTGACTTCATCTATTTAGGAAAAATTTATAAAAAATTGGTTCTCCATAGATACTGGCTTGTATAGTTTAAATCCTGTAGAGTTGTGAATTTTATTAAATAGAATCTATTCAACAGCAAAACTAACCAAACAGCAACATGGAAGAAGAAAAAAAAAATGAAAAAACCTGATACACTTCCGTATTCAATGTTTGTCCATGGCAAACAATTTTATTCGTAATATACTCGTCGTTGGTGCACATAAGAAACAAAAATCTTTTTTTACGACGATTGTTCAATAAAAATATATATGTTATAAAAATAAAATCAGTAACTGAAAATAATTTTATTTTATATGTTTGCATTCAGTCGAGCTTTCCGATTTTCTACATATATATATTGTATATATAGTTAGTGTTTGTTTTGCAAATTCAACAGTTCTTTCGATATCCTGAAGCACTAGAAGCACTACAGGACAGCAGAAATTTTCACTTGCAAAGAATTGTATAAGAGTCTAGAGAGGTTAAAATCTATTACCTATTATTTTCCTATTCCATATTACATGTATAATATATTCCTGTTATTTATATTTATTTGCTATAGATGTGATAATAAAAAATAAAAGCAACTAGGCCAGAATCGAAGGTTGAAGAAATTCCTCTCATACAGACTTTATATAAAACAATTTAAAATTGAAAATGTTTCTTTTTCATACAACTTTTGTACATAGATAGAAATTTGTCTGATATCTTCATTCTGTAACTACTTTTCACACATCAAATGTAAGAAAAAAAAAACATATGTTAACTGAAAATCGGCATATAGCCGATTTTTTGATGCCCTATAGCAGAAATGGGACAGAAAAACTGTCAAAATAAAAATTATTTTAAGGTTTTTTCTTCATAACTTTGTTTCCTCTTTTTATAATTTTCTCTAATTTGCAGATTGCCTAGACCCTAAAAGCATAAATCCAATCTGCAAATTTTATTCAAATCGGTGTATTAGTTTTTAAAGTACATAAAAAAAAAATTTATGAACAGGCTTATATTCTCCTAGAACTATTTGTTTCTCCACTATCCTTAAACCGATTTAACTGAAATTTAACATGGTATCGTCTCTTTATATAGTTAACCAATATAATAAATTTAAACAAAATTGCTTCACAAATTTTCGTATTAAATCCGAAAAACAATATAAAAAAAAACGAAAAAACTTTCTGATCACCCAGGCTTTTGCTTAATAAATTCGCTTCCCCTCGGTGGATTTTGCTAAAATCTAATAACAAATCCAGCTAAGGAAGGAGGAAGAATAGGATATCGAGTTTTTGAGTTATCTTGTATACGGACGAACGGACGGACGGACGGACATGCACAAATCGATATAACTTTTGATTCTACATAATCATACCCTTGAAGCTTTTCTATGATGATTATTTAGATGTGTTAAACACTTGACAAAACTAACATACCCTCTCTACCATAGGGCATAAAAAAAAAACTAAAATCCATTCGCAAAACTCCTACAATAGAATATTATTGAATATTTCATGAAATAACAAACGATGATCTAAGAAAAATCAACAAAAAAGGAAAGTAATGTTGGTAATTCGTTTTTGTACATTATTCTTGATTTCAGTTTTTCAAATTCTCTTAGTCCCATGGCATGATGACAATAGGAGTTTCTATCTGAAGTAATAAAAATCTGGAAAATTATCAAACCAAAAATTTTAAAATTTCTTTTAGGAATCACGCCACTGTTATTAATTGGTTTTAGCATTTATCCTAATTTTTTTGATTAATTTTAAAAGAAATTGTATTCAAGTAAAAAGAAAATCTTCAATATTAAAATAGAGAAAAGTATTTCTCTAAAACAAGAAAGATAACAAACAAAAAGAAAAACTTATTTGCTAAAAGAAAAACACATTTCAATTTGTTTCTTTTTTTTTGGTTTTTTGCCAACAAAATAAACGAATACACATGACCAATTTTCATATTCAGTTTAAATCAACTCTTCGCATCTCAAATAAGTCATATTTTTCCTGCAATTGAATTCGAATGACAAATAAATATGCTCATGTGTACACCACATGCATCCCACCCGAGAATCTAAATAATGGTATTGAATGTCATATTATTAGAATTTCATTGAGAATCAATTTGACATTGGATAAAATCGAGAGAAAAAAAGAAGAAAGAAACTGACAAAAATAGGTTATTGAAAATTGAAATACTAACGATCCAAAAGAATTATAGAGAAGAAATGATAACGGTTATGCTGTGAAAGGGGCGGAGGAGCTGATATAAATAAAACACTTTCGTTTAATGCAATAAAAACCAATTCACACTCCACACACCAATTCAATAGTTCCACCATGTTCAAAAGAAAATTGGGAATCCAATTTTTATAACATTTTTAATATAAATATACGATTCTGTATTCCTGTTCTAGAATTTATATGATTTTAGGAAGCGGTTTCCATGTACATATATTTTCCATATATTTTGTAAATGGAACAAGAAAAAAATTGCTTACATTTTGTTTGCATTTCTAGTTTTCTTACACAAGAAAAATTGTTTTCTTCATTTTGTTGATATTTATTTTGATGTCAATAAATCTAACGAGTATATTTTATCTAAAGTCTTTTTAGAAATACAATAATACTTGTATATAATATATTCCAGATAGAGAGATGTACTACTTATGAGTGTATTACGAATTCCTACTATCAAGAGACATTTTCGAAAAATCAATTGAAATGAAGATTTTTCAAAGATATTTTATCAAATTTATCATAAAGAATATTATTAATATTATATATTTAATAGTATTTATTTTACCTTGTCTTTTAATTGCTGACATAATTGAAGAGCAACTGTAAATAATACGAGTACCTCATTTAACCATGGCACAGAAAATTCGGCTTGACAAGAGTCAAATTTCATAGTTCCTTGAAAATTAGTCAATTGATAAACAGCAAAAATAAGTTTATGACTTTGGAAGTAAAAGCTAATTGCCAAATCTTCAGCTAGATTCGGTGACAATGACTTCTGTAAGAAATTAAATGAAAAAGAAAAACTTAATTTAAAAAATTTAATTTTAAAATTTACATATTTTTAGTAAAAAAATATATATATATATAAATTTACCATATTTCGACCTTTCATTAATTCATCAATTGGTTTCTTTTTAGGAATAACTAGACTAGTTCTACCACGTTGTAATGCCCCCAAAATATCACCTACAATATGAAGTACTTCATCGGATGTCCTGAAATTAATTTGTATTTAAAAATAAAGAATAATTTACCATAAAAACAAACGTATTTACTTAAAATTATAGGAACCATCAACGTTATCAATGTGATGAATTGCTTGTTGTAAATGATTTGCAGCATCCTGTACCTGTTCCAGTTTCCACGGTGAATCTGTTGTAATTGAAGTTCTCTGTGTTTGATTCGGAGCTTTCTGCAATTTAAAACTAATATCCTAAAAACGATAAGCTAATTATTTTAATTGAAAATTTTTGGGATGAAAAAGTATATATTGAATACGTACAGCTTGTGTTATGCTATCCCCAGTTAAGGTCATAGAACACCGTAGTTGATCTTGAGGGGCAGTTAGGACGAATTTTTCTTGTTTTTTACCTTCATTTTCATATAGAGGCACTGGAAATCGGTGAGCACATTCCTTAAAATATATAAAAATAATATTAGAGAAAATATACAATTAACAATTGATTCACAAAATTGTTAAAATTACCACTAAAATGGAGCGTAACTGTCGAAGAATCGAATGGACTTCTTCACGGAGGACCCATTCAAATTCGATTTGCTAATAAAATAAAATAAGAAATTTGATTCAATTTATAATTGGTTGCCATAATTAAAATCAAAAGATATTATTTTTTTAATTAAAAGAAATTCAGAAACTAATTTCTAATCCACAAAAACTCATCAGCTGACAACTGTCAAAACGAAAGCAAAATCAGACTTGATGAAAATGTCAATGTTATAATTCCAGAATACAAATTACATTATTAACATGATTTTCTATGACTTTGCAATAAAAAAATTATATACATCGTACATTGATCTTTCAGTTATCTTATCAAAAATCTTTAAAATCATTACGAAAATACTTATATTTTATGTTTACTTACAAGGTTTATTGCTTCCTCCTTTTCACCGTCAGCCATTTTTCGACATTTGTACATTTTCCGATAATTGATTAAATGGTTCATGCGTATGATAAAAAAATGTTTCCAGATGTCGTCGCATACAGTAAAATGATATATTATGTTATTTAATTTTCAAATTTGAATTTTCTCGAAAAATTATTTACAATTTTTTACATTACAAACACATTATTTAGAGATATACGAACTATTCTTAAATAAATAAGATTTTTATTATTTTACTACAGAATAAACAGAAGCACAGTGGATTTCTTAAAAACACTGAGAAACCACTAAAATTGATAACAGTACTCTGAAAATCCAGATCATTGACAGTAAATCGTTTGATAAGATAATAAAGCTATACAAATATTGATAATGAAGGTCAGATAATATGAATTTTAGGAAACATTTTTACAACACAATTGAAATAATGAAATTTGCTTTTAATTGTTTTCGGC
This sequence comes from Xylophagus ater, assembly GCA_963422695.1. Taxonomy (NCBI): domain Eukaryota; kingdom Metazoa; phylum Arthropoda; class Insecta; order Diptera; family Xylophagidae; genus Xylophagus; species Xylophagus ater. The sequence continues at coordinate 41,377,539 of OY730482.1, read as the reverse complement.
AACAATAACCGAAAATTATATTTAAAAATAAAAGCTTTAGTGCAAAATCCAAAGATATAATTGAGTATAGATGTGTAAAATTCTAAAAAGCTTTCATTTAACATGAATAAAGTACATTGGATCTTATAGAATGAACTCTTAAAACTTTTGTGAAAGTGAGAAAACAGCATCGACAAATTGCATTTGTAATCGCAATTCTGATTCCGACGGAATTCGTACAAATGTTTCCATATAACAAAAAATTCCGACCGAATGAATTTAGAATAGAAATTTCAGAGTTTGGAATAAACATGAATTTCTGGTGTCTGTACTGATTTCTGTAATAAAGTTTGTAAAAAAAAACGGAAGTGTGCTTTTGACCACACTGTAGAAGTGAAACAGAAGCATGTTTTTTTGGAATACAACACCGAAGTGGTGGGAGATAGAACTATTGGGTCTTCGACGGGAATAATCCCCATAAAAACCTCCAAAACTTTGCGGAACATTTCAATCGTGTACGACCTCTATATAAAAAGTTCAAAAAAGGTAATATATAAATAATAATCTCTTAATTACTGTTTTTGTATTAGTAGTGAAACTTTTCCCAAGCTTAATCTGGATCCTTTCAAAGATCACTATCACTATACACTATCTTCTCTATCAATCTTCATATCTTCTAGGAAAATGATAAATTTAAAGTGAAAGAAAATTAGGAAAGTTTTTAGCTCAGAGTTTACAAGTTGCTATTGAATAAAATGTTACTTTAATGCATGTATTTTTAGACGTGTCCATTCGTATCCAGTTTTATTGGCTGCAATATTAATTTACGTAAATTATAAGAATATTAAAGTCAGAACCAAATTAGGTTGAGTTAAATTAGCAGTTACTAATTATTCTCTCAACAAAAAAAAATATTTTATTTTCATTTTTTCTGTGAAAAAACTTCAGAGTTCATAAGATCACGCGTGAGTCGTGTTGACCAGTCATTGTAGTTTTGTTCAGTATTGTTCGACATTTCATCATGGAAAGACTGAAACCATGGTTTTTATGCGAGAACAATTCGGTGAACAGTCAATTTCGCACTTCGGACCGGTGAATTGGCCGCCTAGATCGTGTGATATCACACCTCTAGACTTTTTCCTTTGGAGCTATGTAAAGTCCAAAGTTTACACGGATAAGCCGGGTAGGATTGAGGAATTGGAAGCCAACATTACTCGCGTTATTCGCCAAATACCACTCGAAATGCTCGGACGCGTCATCGAAAATTGGAACTTCGGAATGGACCATGTTAACCGCAGTTACGGCCAGCACTTGAAAGAAATAATCTTTAAAAAATAATTATCAAGAATGGTTCTTTTGTTTGATAATAAAGATAATCTGATAAAATTAAATTTTTTTATTTTTTTTACTTTACAAAAAAATACCCCTAAATGAAAATAATTGCCAAAACACGCTTGTATGAAAAGAAAATTGTATAAATTTTCAAGAATTATTTGAAATGGCTTGAATATAGGCTAAACATAATTTTCGTTGGTAAATAATTCGCTGCCTATTAATGACACTTTTCATATATATCAAGTCATGAGTAGCCGAACAGAGTTACTAAGAAAGCTATAAGGGACCTATAAGGGACCTATAAGGGACCTATAAGGGACCTATAAGGGACCTATAAGGGACCTATAAGGGACCTATAAGAGAGATTTTGCTTAATCCATGATTATGAATCTGTGATTAACGAAATCCGTTTGTTCACATTTTTTTCACCTTGGTAACCAAACCATAGATTTTTCCATTTTTCTAATGGTTTTCCAATGTTTTCCAATGTGTCTGTCAAATTTGAATCAATGGTTAATTAAAATTTTTAAATTTTTAAATAATTGATTGTAATTTTCGTCATTATCGTGACTACTTCACGAATTTCAAATGCAATTTCCGAAATAACTGAATTTGTAAATAAAGCAATACAGATATACAAGAAAAAAGAATAATAAAAAAAATCACTCCATTTGGAGTTATTTTATTATTATTAATTTTGTATATCTCAATATTTTCAGTGAATGTTGTTATATTTATATTAAAATATAAAGTCAAAAGTAAAACCCAGTCTGAAAACCAAGCATGAACAAACGAAATTCCAGTAAATCATGGGTTAAATGGCATTAATCATGGAAAATCGGCTGATTAACGAAATCGTTGATTAACTAACCAAACCATGGATTCTCTGATTAAAATTTTGGTGAACAAACGCAATCGATGGTTAACCACTGGAATAATCATGGGTTAAAGTTAACCAAGAGTGAACAAACCGAACCTTATTATTGTTTGATATAATTTTTCTTTGATAAATTAAAATAGGTTTTTGAGTAGTGTGAATTAATAAAAATCGAAAATACCGTTTTTAAATGGAGTTTTCCCAAAATAATTATCACACATCAATTTAAAAATGAGAACGTGTCCGTCACGTAAAAACTTGAATACGAATCAACTTTACAACGTCTGAACCGTCGCGTCCGTCGCGTCTACGTCGATATTAATACCTCCCATACAATTCATATGAAATTAACTTTTATTTGACACTTCACGCGTCCGTCGCGATTGCCTCCAGGGTAACACTATCAGGCGAATCTTTAACAATACCTCTTCGAGGGTCTATCCTGCTTGGCTCATATTCTCCCCTAGTTTCACGTCTTCTCGTATCGTGTAAATTGATTTTGATCAAATCGTATCGAGAAAGCATGGGAATTGGAATGAATTTTCGAAGCGAATTATTATCAACCGAATTACATGATTCCACTCCTGAATTCTCCAGCCCAGCTTCTTCGACAAACATCAGTGGTTGATTTGCATCTTCCATTGCGGCATTCTCATTCATTTTTCTGAAGAGAAAAATTGTCGTTTATTACCAAATTGAAAGAAAACACAAAATATATTAAAAACTTGCAAAATTTCTAGAACGAATTGCTGGTGAAACTATTTCATTTGAAAAAGGAATTAATTTTGGTGAAGGAATCGAATGTTCGAGATTTTTTACGATCACAGATTTCATATCTCTTAAAATATTATTTGGAATATTTTCAATAAGGATCCAATTTGAGCTGAGAGGAATCACACTGTACTTGTATAACTTTAAAATTCCAGTTAAAATATTGTTTATGTTTAGTTTAGGAAAATGGTTAGTCAATTTAAAAAAACGGAAGTGTGCTTTTGACACCACACTGTAGAAGTGAAACAGAAGTTTTTTTTTGAACACAGCACCGAAGTGGTGGGAGATAGAACTATTAATGGGTCTTCGACGGGGATAATCCCCATAAAAACCTCTACAACTTTTCCGAACGTTTCAATCGTGTATGACCTCTATATAAGAAGTTAAAAAATTTGTATCGACAACAGCCCCAATACGGTCACAGATAGAACTATTGTATTTGGTCTTCGACGGAAATATTCCTCATTATAACCTCCACAATATTACCGAACATTGTAATCATCCAGGACGTCTGTATAATAAGGTATTTTGTAATGTAACGTTCCGTCACAGAAAATCGTCACATAATTTTTGCTAGTCGCCCTCATAGAAGTGTTTCACTTCAAAAAAAAAAAAACATTTTATATTTTCATATTGTGCTAAATATTTCTATTTAACTTTAGAAACAGGAAAATTTGTTAAAAAAGATCAATAAAACAAGTCATCGTCACTTGGAAAAATTTTCATTTTATTGATTTTACTTTCAGTTATTATTTTATACTACTAAATTTTTATTCTTTCTTTCTTTTTTTTTTAGCATACGAAACACGCTAGAATATTAACATTTGCGATTCGCTAAAAAGCATTCATGCTTTTCTTTTTTTTTCGTACAATTTTAAATTTTCTTCACACCATCAATGATCAAAATATTGTATGTAAACATCATGAACATTGTAAACAACTAATTTGTAATAATTTATTACGAATTATTTTACGTGTACAAATATTCTTGAAGCGGAAAACCTTCAAATAGTGTTGGTGGGAATCTGGACAACTCAATTCTCAATTTCATTTTATATATTTGAAATCCACAAACGGTTATACTACCTTGCTCTAAAATTTCAATCCCACAAAATTCATTCGTATAAAAATTTATGACAAAAACAACAAACAAAAAAAAGGCATATAGAAACTTAAAATCGGCTTATAGCCGATTTTTTGATGCCTATAGTAAATGGAGTTATTAATAAGTGCAACGAATTAACTCTGAGAGAAAAACAAGCAAAATTAATAATATTTCGAAGTTTTTTCTGAATAACTTTGTTTCTTCTTCTTCTTCAAATCTGGGGCCCTATTATGGAATACTATCGTAATCATATCGTTAACGTAAGGCGTGTTGTTGTTAGTGGAAAACAATAACAACAACACGCCTTACATTAACGTTACGATTACGATTGTATTCCATAATAGGGGCCCTATTATGCTCTTATTCATAGATAGCCTGGGTCTAAGACTCTAAAACTATTCTACAGATTTTGTCCAAATCGGTACATTAGTTTTTAAAGTACATATATCAGGAAGATTATATGAACAGCCTTGTTTTTTCCTAGAACTATTTCTTTCTCCACTAACCTTGGATCCGTTTTACTGAAATTTAACATAGTATCGTCGTATATATGTAAGTAACAAGCGTAAAAAATTTCAACAAAATTGATGTACAAATTTTCCAATTAAATCCGAAAAACTACAAAATTAAAAACGACATAACATTGTGATCACTCTGGTTTTTGATTTATAACTTCGTTTCCCCCAAAATGATATTGTTGAAATGCAATACCAAATCGAGTTAAGGAATAACCACGTAATAACACGTTGTAAATTTCATCAAAATTGAATAATGTGTTTTTCAGTTACCATGCGTACACGAAAATCAATTCTTCGCCCCTTTCGAAAAAGAAGGCCATGATTTGTTTTTCAATTCAGAAGAAGATGTGCATTTGTATTTGTTAATTAACTGACAAACTAGAGAAAATGTAAATGTGTTCAACGACAAGAGTGATATCCGATGTGGACACTTTTCGTTCACTGTTTTCGTTTCTCTCACCGCGTTAATATTTTTCTCACTCCGCGTAGGAAGCGCAGAACCTATGTGGCCGTACACTTATCCGATGATGATTTCTATGCGTTACAAATGTAGTAATATATAGCCACTGGTTAGTACCTACCATAGGATATAAAAATCATTCGAAATCCCACAATATAATCGTTTTCTTCTCCGCATAGCGTATTTCTTTCACGAAAATTTGGTCCTGAGAAAAATTCTTCGCAAATTTAATCGGCATTTAGAAAAATCTTCAGTGTAATTTATCGTTTTATTTATACATGAAAATAGACGAAAAGAAGATTTTAGAATAATAATAATAGAAGTTGCTGAGAAATATAAGACGGAAAATTTTTTAATATTTACAAAATTATATATCAACGAATTTATTTCGGCCGGTTTCAATTTTCCTGTAGGCGTTTATACTATACGCGAGATCCGAAGAAAAAAAAAAAAGAAAAGTCCATGACGGCCAGTTTTCCATGAGTTTTTCATTTTAGTTGATTTTAAATTATTTCGTTATAATTTTACAATTATTTATTAGTTGTTAAAAATAGATTTTTTTTTTCAGTTTAAAAAAAAAAATCATTTAAAATAGATGCTGATGGATTAATTTAATTCGAATCAATAAATATAAACGATTCTTGAAGGAAGATTGTTTTTTCTGGTTGAAATTTTTTTTTATAGCCACAGAAAAAGAAATAGAAATTATTGTGTTTTTTTAAGAGATTATAGATGGATATTTTTAGGTAATTGGTTTGAATCAAAGTTTTCGGGTAGCGGAACAAAATTTCGAATATTTTTTAAATTTTTTGCATCAAAATTTATCATAAATTTTCACCCAAAATAACAATTTTTTGGATTTATTTCGATTCAAATAAATTAAATTTTAAATGATATAAAAAATTGCACAAAATAGATTTTTTCTGATTTTCTGAAAAGGCAACATTATGATTGATTCTATTATACTCATATGTAATAAATACCTGACTCTATAAAAATACGAATTAAAAAGTCTTAAAAAGCCCAGAAACAAGTTGTAAAATAAAGACATGTATGTATATAAACTCTTCCCTTGATATGATCATTCGAAAAAACAATAATGGAATAAAAAAAAGGTTGCACCCTTCCATTGCTGGTTGTGAATTTTATTACAGTCTGAAACATGTGAACACTTTTCACTCACCGAAAAGGCACTGTTCTTTTTTGCTACACATACATATTTGCATTTGAGAACAAAAACATTAAAACGAGAAGAAAAGTATATAGTATTTCATATTCATGGAGCGCGCATAAATTCAAAGAGTATATTTCCATATATCTTCCATTTAAAAAATGTACGTGTCACGAAAAATCACAAACTGTGAGAAAGAATAGTTTTAAAAAAAACACTGTTCTTTTTAAAGAACAATCACAATCTGTTCCGGTTCTTCAAAAATCACAGTTATAAAGTTATCTCTAAATGGAAAACTGCAGAAGATCAAAACTTACATAATTTACGTTATTGCAAAAAATTCTACATTAATTTCTGGACGATTTGGTAAAAATATATTGAATTTGGAAAAGTCATTACAATGCACTGGTAAACAGCTTCCTTTCTCTTGGAAAGAACTGAATTTTGAGATATTATTTTCTTTTTCTAAAAAAATTTTCTTCAAACTTTTTGTGGAAGATAATGGCAAATATTTTAAAAAGACGGACTAGGAAATTTTTTAAAAATATTTTCATGGAGTTAAGAAAAAAATTTCCAAAAATCTGCCCAATCAGTTCTACTTAATAAAAACATACTCTTCATCATATTGTAAATGTATGTACAGAATTTCATTAAATTTCGTCCTGTAGTTCCCGAATCCCGAGAAAGGGAACCTCTAAATTGGACACTCTTTTCCCATATGAATAAGGAGCACGGTAGGTGTACCTTTCAATGTAACGACATCAATAAATTCGTGTGTAGAAATGAACAAAAATGACCGATAATTGGAGAATGGTCAGTAATTAGCGGAATTAGCATTTTCGTTTATTAGTTTGTTATTAAACAGAATATAATAAGAACACCAAATACTAAATATTCAGAACAGAAATAAAATGCTGTCGGAAGATTTGAAAGTGTGAACCAAAAAAAAAAAACACAAAAATATTTTATCATCCATTTCAAAAGCGATAAAAATATTTTCCTTATTTTTTTTTTTTTTGATTATTTTTGATCTTTATTATTATGTCGATGGTGTCGTTTCGTATAGCAACGAAATCTTGAGAAATTCAAACTTTTTCTATATACTACCAAACACACATAAGATCCGCTCCATGCGATCTTATATTCCATGTATATGCGAATCTGGATGTACTTTTCGTTAACTATCTACAACATTTTAAGATCAAAACTAGACAAACTCTAAAGTGTATACATTTCTTTATTTATTTTCATCGTTTTAAAGATTTTCTTCTTCAAGATTTTCCATACAAAAAACCACATATACAACTACCAGAATTTTATTTCACATGAAATTTGCTCTTGAATATAGTCGAGTACCAAAAATCAGAAAGACATGATATTTGAGAAAAAATCGCTGAACTGTATTATACCAAGTCGCAAGCAGCTATATACACGACACAAATAATCCCATTTCTTTATTATTATTATTATACATTTTGCTGTGATCCAAGATTTGCCTTTAGTCCCAATTTCTATATGTTCTATAAAAAATATGATCATTATGTGATTGCAGCCATGTTAATATGAAAGATAGAAACAAGATAGAAACAAATTATATTTGAGTTGGTAGACGAAAAAGAATACATCTAAATAGACATCCAAAAAATATATATATAAAAAAAAAAACGAAAATAATTTTATTAAGATCACATGGGATCAGGGTAATAACTCCATAGCGTTTTCAAAATTTTCAATTCAGTTGAGAACCGATCGTTGAGCTAAATTGGTGGTCTCTTTTGAAGCCCGACTTTTTTCGTATTCCGTACTTTTCGTGTGCTTCAATAACTCAAACGTTTTCGAACGGTTAAAGTTTTCTGTGGATTATTTAAATAATTAAAATCAAATCAAAATGAGTGGAAATCCAGTTGTCGTAAGTATAATTTTCTTTAAATTTAAAAGAAAGTTGTGATAAAAATCTTTGAAATGGACTTATTTTGGATATGAAAAGAAAAAAAAAAGCAAAAAAAAGTGAATTTAGTTTTAACCTTTCTTACTAAATCAAGTGTGACCTAATTTAATTGAACGGAAATTCGATAAATACATAGAATCGTATTATCAAATTAAATGCAAACAATCGATTCGAACCGGAATCCAAATTCGATAAGTCAACATTAATCCGATCAACAATTTCTGCTAGTTACATTAAAATCATTCATTGCTGAATAAACAGAATTCATTACCTCAGGAATTCTTTCATATGAAAATTGGCAAAATTAACTGAGTTTTTATGGAATGATCTGATCCCTAGCAATACGCAATGTTCTAGTTTTAAACAGAATGATTAGTAAAAAAAAATTCAAAAGGGATGAAGTATTTACCTAACATATAGGTCACAAATTTGAATAATAATTAGAAGATAGTTCACATATTACTCACAATGTGTACCATATTAAATTGGAATCTATTTTGACTTCAAAAATTCTTGTAGAGGCTTCGAATTGTATGAGCTTCCATACACTAAGCATAAATAACAGAAGCCTAATAGAAATACTGTACCTTTACAGGTAGGAAGGTTTTGGTTAACAAACCTTGTCAGATGCCCGAATTTTTGATTACCTCCTACAGAGGGCAAGCTTGCTTCCAGAACTGGAGAAACTTCATGCCCAAATCTAAAAAAAAATAATGTAACTTTTCTACCTAGAAAATAAGTTATACAACTAACTTTTTCAATCTAATTTCTTTTGGAAAATGCTATTTTCTTTTCCTTATAACTTTTGGTAAAATAAATGTTTTAGAATTAATTTCACGACACATTCAAATCTACGCTTGACAATAATATTTCCTGAAAATAAGGCTTATGTGAAAACATTTCCATTCAGGTATCGTCCTTAAGGGAGTATTATACTCCTTTCAGAATATTTTTTCTGGTACAATGTTCTTGGGTTCCTAGAAATAAACCTTTTCAAAGACAGAAACCTGATTAAGGAAAATTTATTTGGTCCTTTCAGATTCCATCTTTGAAAGATTTGACAATTTGATGTTTAATATTTCGAGTCATCATATTTCAAGAAACTATTCAAACAATAGGAATTCATTCGAATTCCAATAATATTCCGATTATTATTCGAATTACAATAGATTCTTGAATGATCGCTTCTTATTTATGTCGAATTTTCGAGTAGTCTCTGAATGAGTTCGTTAATGAATTTTTTTAAAAACTATATTTACATAAATCGCCCCCGATATAGTCAAATATTTTATGAAATATTTCTTAAAAATTTCATTATTAAAATAACATTTCTTATGGTTTCTTTCAGGATGAAGATCTTACTCCAGAACAAATTGCTGGTAAGTAAAAAATACAAATTTCATTTCAATCCATTCAAATTGATATCAATCTCGATCTCAAATCAAAATAAATATATTTCGCAATTAGTTCATGAACCATAATTAAAAGTTCATACATCTTAATCTTTGTTCAGAGGTACTTCTTTCAACAGTCATATAGGCATCATATAGGTAGACGACAAGTTTTTTTGTGTATATAAATTTAAATTTGTGCCACGAGCGCAAAAATAGCAGATGCTCTCCAAAAACATTCGAAATAAAAATAAAATACAAAATATCACAAAAATATGAAAACAGATCTTGATTTTTGAGTTAAGTTTTAATTATGAAGAACTTTGAACATATATTAACGTAATTAATTCTAATTACGTGAAACAGAAGTTCATCAACCCAGCAGGGAATCGATTCGTTCGAACATGTTCATTTCAAAACTTTTTCTTTTTGCCAAATAGACTTTAATCAGATCAACAAGAAAAATTAAGTTTATTTTTAATATACATAAACACCGGAGGGGCGGAGGGTACAAACGTTTTTATCTCATAAATAAAATAATTGCACCAAAATTTGTTAGTTTCCGAATTGACTCATTGAAATTCGAAGAAGTTATAAATCATTTCACAAGAAAATTTTAATAAACCAAAATTAAGTTATTAGCTTTTGTCTGTGATGTCTAGATAAAACGAAAATTTGGAACTAATCCAAAATACAAGAAACCAGACTAATTCAGAAAAAAAGTATTCGAGAGATTATTCACCTATTGGGTAAAAACCCTAATTACCTAAATAAAATTCATTTTCTATTGTCTTTGAGATCGTTGACCATGATTTCATTTTTGTTCTTAATACGTTCGTACATTTATCTGTCCATATGTCCATCAACGGAACAAACAACTAATTGATTGGAGTAATTCCAAGAAAATCAGGAAACATTTTTATTTAATAAACGAATAGAGGGTATCATGTTTTCATTTATCCATTTATAATTTAAAGATCTGAATATTATGTAGAACATACAAGTATATCTTATTATTCTAGATCACTTCAGGATAATTTCGTAATTCAATGAATGCTAAGAGTACCTATATAAATATATGAAACTTTTTCATTTCCTCAAGTCTAAGTTCAATTCAGGAAATTTATGGGGTTTGCAGAGTCGGGCGATACCTAATTAAAAATAGAACGCAAATGAAGTTACCAAAGGATAAACATAATATTATTTAGTTAAACTAATAACACTATACGTCTATCATCTATTATTTCACTGAAATCTTGTTTTCTAACTAAATTTCTTTCAATCTCAAGCAATAATAGACATGATAGGCATTTCTATGTCACCTTTGTACACAACATATTCCAAATCAATTTTAGTTTCGATAAAGATCTTGCCCTATTGCAATTAGACACACCATTAACCAACCCAAATACATCCTTAATACTATTTTTAAGCATTAGGAAATGTTGCCGTTATTGTCGATTCCATTCAGATCTTCTGATCCATATATTCCAAGCGTATAGTAAGGGAGGAATTATACAAAAAATAATATAAATTTTCAGAAATTTATTGAGGCTCCTATTTTGTGAGGCCTCGGGATATCATTAATTACTATATTTGAATTTTTTTTTTGTTTTTACAGTTCTCCAAAAGGCCTTCAACAGTTTTGATCATCAAAAGTCTGGTAGTATTCCAACAGAAATGGTATCAGATATTCTTAGATTGATGGGTCAACCCTTCGACAAGAAAATCCTTGAAGAACTCATTGAAGAAGTTGATGAAGACAGTAAGAATCTCTATACATATATATATATATATATTTTTTTTTTTAAGAATTCTGAAAGTAACTGACTATTTTTTTGCTTCTTCTTTTGTACCCTAGAATCTGGACGTTTGGAATTCGGTGAATTCGTACAACTGGCCGCTAAATTCATTGTTGAGGAAGATGCTGAAGCAATGCAAAAAGAATTACGTGAAGCTTTCCGTTTATATGATAAACAAGGAAACGGTTTCATTCCAACAACATGTCTTCGTGAAATCCTTAGAGAATTGGACGATCAATTAACAGATCAAGAATTAGATATGATGATCGAAGAAATTGATTCTGATGGTTCAGGAACAGTTGATTTCGATGGTAAGTCGATCTGTTTTGATTTTTGTGTATTTATTATAGATTTTGAATTCATAAAATAAGTTTTGCAATAAGAAAAATCTAAAAATAAAAACTTAGCCTAATTTTAAAAAACAAACAAACTCAAATATAAATAATGCATTTTTTTGCGTTTTTTTTGCGTTTTTTGGCGGCTTTCAATAATGAAACCGATTATAAAATTTCAATTTAAAAATAAGAAAAGAAAATATTATATGAAAAATATTTGTTTTTAATATTTTTGTTGTAAAACATTTTCTTTTTTTTTTTAAATGACATTCGATTTAAATTTTCCACTCATAACATTTTTTTTTTTTTTCATGAAAATGAAAACAAATCTTTTCGATGATGAAAATTTATTCAGAAAAACGCTTATCTTTTTACGTCGATTTTTTCCTCCAAACAAAATTTTGTGATCTATTTTTAACGTTTTTTTTTTAAAGAAAAAAAATTTTCGAGAAGAAAATTTTCGTTTCTAAACATTTTATAATAAGAAAATTTTTTATTTTTATTTTTTTTTTTTTTTGAAAAGAAAACTCGTTGGAAAATGCGCGAACATTTATCGTGAAAATTTATTTTCTTTTTTCTTCTTCTATATTTTGGTTTTCATGTTATATGATGTAAAATAATATTTTTCTTATTTATTTATTTTCTTTTTTTTTTGTTTTAATAGAAAATGGAAATTTTCTTTTTTTTTTTTTTTTGAAAGCGTGCGTGGGAAAATTACGATCACTAACTATAAAAAAGAAAAAAATTTATATATAATATATCTTAAAAAAACGAAAATAAATTTTCTTTTTTTAAATATATGAAAATTATTTTAGTTTTCATAAAAAAAAAAAAGATATTAATAATTTTGTTCGTTTAATCTTTTCAGAATTCATGGAAATGATGACAGGAGAATAAGCCCAAATCAGAATATCAAAATCATTTTTTTATATTTAAACTCATCATCAACGACCATTTTTCCAAAAATAAATTATTTCATTATTGAGATGCGCACACACGCTAGCTAATTTCCAAACGAGAGAACCAGCGCAACATAACTTAACTGTCTCAACTCAATTAAAAAAGAATCTGTTATTAAATTTATTATTTTTGCATTATTTTATAAATAATTTATATAAATTTATTTATTATTTTGTAATTTTTATTATATTTTAGTTGTATTTGTAAAATCAGAACATTGCATTTTGGTCTTTTAAGAAGCCAAATTCAAGATCCGAAAAAGAAAATATTTTTTTGTCTAATTTCTAGTCACAAAACGAAAGTAATATTTTATGTTGTTTTTCTTTTTCTTTTTTTTTATGTAATTATGCTAAACCAAAGAAAATCTGTACTTGTTTTTCCTATTCTGTTTTTTTTTTTCGTCACATGTAAATAGTGGTAGACAATCTTTTTTTGACAAAAAAATATATGCATTTGATAATAAATAATTTAAAAAAAATATATATATATTTACTGAATTTTTTAATAATGTAACAGAAGTGGAATAGTGTAACCAATCGCTTTGAAACAAATTGTATCGAAAAAGCATTGCCTTGCCGGCTCTATAATCGCACCCACATTGGCATCCAAACAGAAAGCTAGTCAGGAACAAGAAAATACCAGGGACAGACATTTTTATTAAACTTTATTTTTTATAAATACGTTTTATGTTTGAATTCAATTTTTATTTCTGAACTTTATATGTTTTTTTAAGAACTCGAACGAGAACACAATCATAATACATGAATAAAAGAATATATATAGATTACCCTTTCATTAATGTTGAATAATCTCATAAAAATTTTTACATATTTAAATTAATTTAAGTAAATTTAAGTTGTTACAACAATGTCTCGTCGTAAATAGATGCATCTTCCATTAGAGAATCTGCATCAGATTCGAAAACATTTTTAATATAATTCAATTCTTCCCTTTCTGACAGAAGTTCATCATGTTCCGTTGTTATAAACTCCTTTAAGCCACTGGAATGATTTTCTTTTAATTTCAATTTAATTTGCTGTAAATTTTCAGCTTTCAACTTATGAACTTCTCTTATAATTTTAGCCTATTGATTTTTATAAAATATTTTTGATTGTTGGACTTCTTCCAATCGTTCATTAAGAATTCTCAAATCTTGAAAAACTCCAGCTAATTGTTCTCGTAGAAGAAAATTTGTTTTCATATCAGCAACATGATTTTCTAATTTCTTAATAATATCACTGAGGTTTTTGTTTTCTTTAATAATTATGGATTTACTCGTTTCTAATTCTTGGAATTTCAAATCTTGTAAATTCATTTTATGTAATATATCATCTTCAAGTCGACGTGATTTCTCTTTTAAATCTATTAATTTATTAGAATACATTTGTTCTAATTCGAGTTTCGTCCTTTCAACAACACGTTCCTTTTCAAGTTGATGAATTCCTTTTTCCTTAATCGCTTGATGGGCTTCCTCTAATGCCGATGTTAATATTGTATATTGTTCTAATTTCTGTGCCAGTTTAATTTCTTGTTCAATTTTTTTTCTTTTGGCATTCATTCGAAAGATTTGCCAAATGATTGATTACTTTTCGTTTCAATTCAATTAGAAAGTCTTCTTGTTGTTTTAATTTCCAATCTTCTAATTCTTCAATAATTTTATATGCTAAATTTTCATCTACAGATGATCTTGTTTGTGATGTCAGATTTGGGCATTTTCTTAATTGACCATTATACTTGTATATACAAAAATATGAGACATTGCAATCTTTTCAATCAATGTGCTCCATTAGAATAACACCGGAACGTTTTTCTTGCGTACCAACTAAAAGAATTTCATTATTTATTTCAGCTGTAGCATGAATACCGTGCGGTCCTTTAACATTAAGTGTACATGAATCGGATTCAATTAAATTCAAAATATCATCAACAGTTGATGCAAAAAATAACTGAAGTTCAAGATTTTTAAATTCAATTGAATTCGAATTGATATCACTCAATTCAATATTGGCTATTGTAAATGGTGTTTCCGCTTTCGGATGATGTAAACTAATTTGCCAAATAGCAATTTCAGGACGTCTTGAAAATCGTATAACATAGTTTGTAATATTAGATTGAAACTGAATGTTCTTGGAATATTTTTTAAACATTTCGATTCATTCTTTTCCATTATTACAGCTTCAATATTTGTACGTTCAGCCGATTTAGGAATGATTGTATCATATTTTCTAATTTTTGATTGTGTACTATTATTCTTTTCGTACATATCATTATTTGTTGGTAATATTGGATTAGTTTCGATTGGTTTAATATCTTTCTTTAAAAGATCTTCGGGTGGTGGTAATTCAATTATTTCCATAGCTTGCATATCGCCACCAGCTTGATTATCAATAAATTCTACCATTTGTGGTTCATCATGAACTACTTCACAATTGTTTATTTTTGGTGTTGAAAGATATTTTATACTAAATAAATATTCAATAAATGGTGTCAAAGCTGTTGGTGGTAAATCAAAAAGTGTTTCAATTAAAAATGTACCATCAGCTTCAAAAGTATTATCATTCGTTTCATGAATACGTTTAAATTCGTCCAATGTCAGAAATTTATCGATAAGATTTACGAATCTAAAGCGAGCATGACCAATGATTGTATCATTGAAATATAAATCAATTGGAACATAAAGTATTTTGTTAAAATACTCATTTAAACTTTTCAACCTTGTACGAAAGTGGATAGCAATTTTTTCCTGAATTGAGAAAATCCCATTTCCTTTTGGTGTTAAAACGCAATGCATTGGAGTTCCCAAAAGATTATAATGAAATCGAAAAATTTGATTCAATTTATCCTCTGGATTTACTACATGATCTAAATTTCTGGCATTTTTAAACATTAATTTAATTATAAAAATGTCACATTCCGTGTCAAAATTTCCCACTTGTATAAGTCCTTCATCTTGTAATAATTGAATATGAAGACCATTTTGCGGTTTTAACATACCTATTGTTTCACATGGTTCAATTAAAACCGATTCAACATATTCTGTGGGATTTTTTGCATTCACAAAACCACCAGTTTCAGGATCTAAATTTTGTTTGTCAGTTATTGTGAGAAATAAAGAAATTTCTGGCTTTTTATTTTTCCAATCTTTACTTAAACCTACCAGTTTATGCCAATGCGGTTTTGTTTGAAGGGCTTTGTTTACATGAACAACTGGAACACCTCGAATAGGTAAAAGAATATATCCAATCAGACTTAGTATTTCGTGTCCTTGATTCATTTGAACTGAAAAGCATTCGACTTTTATTGGTAAATTTTCGGCTTTCATTCTTTTTATTGAACTTTTATCTGTTTCCCAAATTAAGTTATTATCAAGAACTGCCGATTCGGAGGAGCTAACAAACTCGGTTTCTAATTTATTACCACCCAATGTTGCGGTAATAATAATTTGGTCATTTTGGAAATTTAAATTCGTACTTTCCGCAATATGTAAAACAATAATAAATTCATCATTCGGCTCCATTTCATTTTCTTTTTTTCTTTATTATATAAATACACTAAATTATACAATTATATAAATTGGTTTGTTGGAAAATTACAAAAAATATAACGAAGAAAAAAGTATTAAAGATGTTTTGTTTTTAAAAACATTTATTTGACAGTTTATAAAACAGAAATACTCAAAAGCCTGCTTCGTCGAATAAAATTACAAAATTACAAATTGGTTTTTTCTGCGCAACTACGTTACGCGAGACATGAAGTACATTATTTGAAAGAAAATCACACGTGACTGCCATAAAAGTATGAAAATAAAAATTCAAAATGGCCGACATGCGCAATATTTAATAAAAGTTTTTACAGAACTTTTATTTTAAACTACTCTAATAACACAAAGGGAAGAAGTCTCTCCAGACTCCAACTAATTCCAACAGTATTTTTTAGATACGCCCTGTATAATAAACTCAACGACTCAGTGCTATTGGAACATCCGAAACATCCGAACACAGACTTCGAAATTTAATGCGTTACAAATTGAGCCGGGGTCATGGCTCAACTCGTTATATAAAAAAGATGAGTATTTGTCGATCAGAACTTTTTTTAATACCATAGGCGAGATAATAAATTTCATTTTGAATCTAAATAAATTAAAGAATAACTTTTAAAAACAACTTTATAACACTATCTTTAAAAAGTTTTCACGGAACTTTAAATATGGAAATTCTTTTAAAAAAGTTCTTTTGAAATTTTTAAAAAGAAACTTATTAAACAATTTTAATCAAAATTTCGATCCCTGGAAAATACCATAGCTGAAATTTCTAATACAGCAACTAGAAAATGGAATTTGACATAGCTTTAGCACCTCACAATTGTTGTGGGATAATTTTTCGAAATTAATCCGATTAACCTACTCTTGTCCATCGATTACCCAATTGTTTCTTGGTACGGCATAAACTAATCGATTATTAAAGACTACATAGATCATTGGAAAGTAATCGATAAAGTATTGAAAAAGTTATTGCCATAACTTAATGTTAGTACATTATGGAATCAAAACGATAGTAATTACTTTCCTCATTGGGATTACATCTACTACATTCGTGTTATTCATTTTATACATACTATCAACATTTAATTCGCGTTACTATAGACGACTTTTAAAATCAAATTCTGATATAGACATGGGTGTCTCCATATTAGCGCCAAATTTTAATTTGGAGCTGTTTTCGTTTCATTAAGTTGACATCTGTCATCTGCCATTGATGCTATTAAGAGTCACAGAGCTCTGCACGAAGGAACAAAATTATTATTGATAGTTTGTCAAGTTTCGAGCACCTACTGCAGTCAAAAAGACAATTCCACAAAATTCAAATCAAGCGTTTATTTCGGAGCATTCTTTATTTATGTTAATTATTTATTAAATTCCCATTCGAATGAGGTATGGATCATACTTGTAGGACCCAGAAAACCTGATGTATACGTATACTTTCATACTAGAGAATTTTTGTATTTCCTGTCCTAAAAAGTAATATTTTTGAAAACGTCGAATAGGATTTAATTCGTAATTAAATTGATCATCGAATAAGGTATGAGACCGTATTTATAGGATACAGAATTCCCGAGATACTACACATACTTACACAAGTTAAATCTTGCACTTTTATTGGGACACCCTATAGATTCAATAAGGAAAAATCCCAATGTTGGTCGGAACACTTTGTTTAATAATTATAACACTAAAGGCAATCGTTGAAAAAGTTGTCATTTTTAAAAAATTCTTAAATAATAATCAATTTTTTTAAAACAAATAAAAGTTGATGTGGTCCTCGGACGTAAAATTTAAAAAAAAAAATAATAAGAAGAAGAATGGAACTATATGAAAATTTCAATACAACCAATCAAACCCGCCTTTGGCCATCAGCTCATGAGAATTTCGTCACGGATGTACGAATTGTAATTAAAAAAAGTCCTCATAAAAGATCAGTTATCCTTAAATTTTCTGTAAAAAGAAATGTGGAAATTTTAAGAATTGACTGACTAAAGTTTTGTTTTTATACATTTATGTTGTAGTTCTATTTTTTTAGGATGATTGTTCGATCGTCCAGCAATTGCCATATTCAGAAAGATGCGATTACGTCCGGAAAACTGAAACTTGTGATGATTACTCTAACTTTATGGATTATATTAATTTTTTGTATTGTACAATTAATGCAAGAAATCAATACGTTCATTTATCTGGTGTAGGACTTATAATGTTGTCATGCTGTTATATGTTTGCAATTTTAGGAACAACCGCTGATGTTTTGTAAGCACATGGAAAATTTAAGTTCAACCGAGTATATATTTTTTAATAATTTTCAATTTTTTGTTTTTCCAATTTCAGCTTTTGTCCAGCTTTAACGGTGTTAGCACAATTATTACATATGAGTGAAAATGTAGCTGGTGTAACACTATTAGCATTTGGAAATGGTTCTCCAGATTTATTTACATCTTTGGCAAATACTGATGCTGATACTGCATTACATTTCTCGGAATTATTTGGAGCTGCAGCATTTATTACATCAATTATAGCTGGAACTATTATCATAATAAAACCATTTCGTCTTATTCCTGAAAGTTTTATTCGGGATTGTGTCTTTTTTATTTTTGCAAGCTCATATATTGATTATTTAATGCGATCCGGGAATGTTTCATTAATTTCTTGTATCAGTGTGTAGATTTTTTTCTCTATTTAATTAATTTCTCAATTTCAAATTATTCTAATTTTTAGGTATTCTCCTAATCTACATATTGTATTTAGTTGTAGTAATTTCCGATCAAATTGGTCTTTCAATGGCAGCTAAAAGTGAATATTAAATACGTACGAATATATTATTATAATCATATGTAAATTTTTTTCCATTATAGAAGCTGCGAAAAGGTTGATACAACAATCCCCAGGAGGAAAAGGTAAAATTATCTTATTACAGTCATTTTATGGAGTTCAATTCAATATGTTAATTTTATTTTAGAAAAGATTTTAAATGTTTTAAATGCTTTGAAAAAACAAAGCAGTTTGGAAATACTAGAAAAGCGTTCTCATGTCTCATTTGATATTTCAACAACGTATTCAGCAACATTTTATGCAACTGGTCCTAATTCAGAAATATTCAGTCAATTTTTTCACTCAATTAATCCACTATCTGATTGGGATGAGTCTGGAAATATTATGAAATTCTTGATGATTTTGAAAGTAAAATTGTATATTTGTCAAATAATATGTTATTTTACATACTTTTTTATGTAGGCTCCTGTTGTACTTATTCTTTATTTAATAATTCCGGTTGTTGACTATAATGTCAACGTTCACGGTTGGTCGAAACTTTTAAACGTTCTACAAATTATAACACTGCCACATTTTATAATCATTTTACAAAATTGTACGTTTTCAAAATATGTAAATATTTCCTATAACTAAAAAATTGCGTTTTCAGATAAGAAAGTGAAATTTTTTGGATTTTCAATATTTTTGTATTCGTTTCTGATGACAATTCCTATATCAGTTTTAGTATTTTTTACATCTCGAACGGACAGGCCACCAAAATATCATTTTGTAAGAATGTTTTATATTTAAAATTAATTTATTTTAGTTTACTCAAATATATTTCCAGATCTTTGCCTTGGCTGCAATGGTAGGATCAATTACAGTCATAGCAACTTCAGCAACAGAAGTTGTTAATGCATTACAAACACTTGGAATCGTATCAAGTCTTAGCCCATCATTTTTGGGCGCAACTATTTTAGCGTGGGGCAATAGTATTGGAGATTTAATATCGAATATTGCACTGGCACGACAAGGATATCAAAGAATGGGATTTGCAGCTTGTTATGGAGGACCACTTTTCAGTAAATATTTTATTTTGTTTTTAGAATATCTTTTTATAACGGCGAGAATGTTTGTGTTAAAGTCAGTAATTAAAAATAATTCTTCAGTTCCTTCACTATTTGTTTCATGGACTACGGCCTCCAAAATGGTTAAGTAACGCATAAAACTAGATAAAACTTGCTAAATTACTAGCCAAAATTTTTAGTTCATGCAACTAATTCCATAGAATTTCAATTTGAATATTATTTTACATCTTTTTTTGGATTTTATTTCAGTCATATATATTTGGAAATTTCCCATAAAAGCTGTTACGATCTTTCAATAACTTTAAGAAACTTAAACATTTTTATTTTTACAGATTGCATATTAGGACTAGGTTTAGTATTTTTAATAAAAGCTATAAAAAGTCCAGACAAAGTTGCTAAAGTATAAATTTTCTATTTTTAACTGGAATTTTGAGAAATTTTTAAAATTAATTTACATTTTTAATAGGTACGTCAAGGATCTGTGGGAATCAATTGTGTGGTGTTTTTATTTCTGATTTTAGCTTTCACTTTGATTGCATTAAATTTTACACGATTTATGGCACGTCGAAGTATTGGAATATTCATGTTTTGTATGTACGGACTGTTTTTATTATACAATATTTTGGGAGAATTTGAAATTATCCATACTTATGGGACTGATCATCAAGAATGAATTTATAAATTATAGTTAATTGTTATAAAAAGTTTGTTGTAATCAAGAAAGCTTTGAAAAAAAAAACTATATTATGATGTGTTTTAATTTGTTGCTCTAAATTGTTTTTGTCATCTAAATTATAATTTTAATTTATAGAATATAAAATGAATACTAGTAAAAATGTAACCCAATTGCAAGAGGTTTGTATTGGTAAATTTTGAAACACATGGAATACATTGGACTCACACGCAGCCATCAAGTTTCGATTTGTTAAGTTTTTTGTTTGAATGAAAACCGTTCATTTCTAGTAATTTAAATTTCATTCTGATATTTACCAATCATATATCACGATTCAATCCAAATTTTTGATAGGAACGTTGAATGACATTTGAAAAATTAAGATTCAAAAATGACAGATTGATAACAACAAAGCAATCAGTCGAAGAAGATAACTGGGCCTGAGAATTTTTCTTATAGAACCGCCTATTATGCTAGTCTGGGAAGGAGAAAAATTTAGATAAATTCAACTAAATTTCAAGTTTTTTCTTCGTTTTTTTTCAAATTTTCCCAATCCACATATAAGGCAATCCGCATCTCTGATACTGATATGCTATTAAAATGTTATACTCGATCTAGTTTCAATCGAAATATATGATTTAACAGCTAAATTGAAATTGTTTTTACTGGATTATTTCGGGTGGTTGTTTTTCCTTCATTAAATCGATGGATTGAATAGACAATTCAAGAATTATGGTGGTAGAAATGTACCTTGACTTTTAATTATACAAATTTCCAAACTGGAATATATATATTTAAATCAGGACAATATAATATTTAATTTTTGGATTTTAGACTCTTTGTTCTTTTGTTGAACAACTTTCATATGAGGACCGATGTAGCTATGTCCAAAACACTGAGACCTGTGATGAACATGTGAATTTTGTGAATTACGTTCAATTTTTATATTGTACAATAAATGCCAAAAATCTATACATTCATATTTTTGGTATATTGCTGTTGCTTTTGCTATGTGGTTACATGTTCGCAATTTTAGGAACAACCGCTGATGTTTTGTAAGCACATATAGAAAATTATGTTCAACTGAAATATATTATTTATTTTCTTACTTTTTTAATTCCAGATTCTGTCCAGCTTTAACGGTCTTAGCACAATTATTACATATTAGCGAAAATGTAGCTGGTGTAACACTATTAGCATTTGGAAATGGTTCACCAGATCTATTCACATCTTTGGCAAACACTACTGGCGATGGAGCTACACAATTTGCTCAATTATTTGGTGCTGCTACATTTGTCACTTCAATTGTGGCTGGAACAATAATTATAATGAAACCATTTCGTATATTTGTAAACGGTTATATTCGAGATTCAGTATTCTTCATTTTTGCATGCACTTTTATTGATTACGTTATACGAACTTCAAAAATAACGTATGTTACTAGTATCGGTACGTATTGTGGTTTTTTGATGCATTTCCTTAGATAATCAAATCATAATTCATTTGAAGGTATTCTCTTGCTGTATGTTTTGTATTTTATCGTTGTAATTTTTGATCAAATATTTCTTACAATGGCTGCTAAAAGTATAAGATTTTTAACGTTTTTTTGGTTTTTAAATTTATTCTTAACCGTTTTTCCTTTGTCCTATAGAAGCTGCTAAGAAACTATTGGAAGAATCTTCCACAGAGAGAGGTATGTTATAGAAAAATCTTTAAATCATATTTAAAATTGTTATTTTTAAAATTTTGTAGAAAAAAATTTCCGTGTTTTTAATGATTTAAGAAAACAGAGTACTTTTGGTGTTCTGTCCAGGGATTCTTTTGGATCGCTTGATATTTCCACAACATATTCGGCAGCATTTCAAGGAATCTGTCGAAATTCACAAATATTTAGTCAATTTTTTGATTCACTTAATCCAATTAATTCACATAGTTGGTCGCGTTCCGGGAAATTTATGAAATTTGTTATGATTTTGAAAGTAAAATTATAAACTTTTGGGAATTTATAAAAAATGTTATTTTAGACGTTTTTTTTTTGTAGGCTCCTGTTATGTTTATTCTTTATTTAATAATTCCTGTTGTTGACTATAATGTAAACGTTCACGGTTGGTCGAAACTTTTAAACGTTCTACAAGTCATAACGCTGCCAAATTTTGTGATCATTATACAAAGTTGTACGTTTTTCATATAAATTTGTATATCACCAATTTCTTAATAATTGTATTTTTTCAGATTGGAATGTGCAATTTTTTGGATTCTCAATATTTTTGTATTCGTTTCTGATGACAATTCCTATATCAGTTTTAGTATTTTTTACATCTCGAACGGACAGGCCACCAAAATATCATTTTGTAAGAATGTTTATATTTTGATTAAATTTATTTAAGTTCACTCAAATATATTTCCAGATCTTCGCTATAGCTGCAATGGTAGGATCAATTACAGTCATAGCGACTGCAGCAACAGAAGTTGTTAATGCATTACAAACACTTGGAATCGTATCAAGTCTTAGCCCATCATTTTTGGGAGCAACTATTTTAGCTTGGGGCAATAGTATTGGAGATTTAATATCGAATATTGCACTGGCACGACAAGGATATCAAAGAATGGGATTTGCAGCTTGTTATGGAGGACCTCTATTTAGTAGAAATGAAAAAATTTCTGAAATCTTTTTCTAATAAATTTAAATTTATTCGTAGATTGTATATTAGGATTGGGTACAGTATTTTTAATAAAAATAATTAATAATCCCGACCACATCGTAGAAGTATGTATATTATTTGGTGTTTTAATTTCATATGAAGTTTTTATAATTTTCGTTATCTTTTTCTGCCAGATAAATCAAGGATCCATGGGTGTGAATTGTGCGGTGTTTCTACTTCTAATTTTAGTTTTCTCATTGATTGCACTAAGTTTTACGGGATTCGTAGCACGACGAAGTATCGGGATTTTCTTGTTCTGTATGTACGGACTATTTTTATCATATAATATTTTGGCAGAATTTCAAATCATTCATCCTTATGGAAATGAGCATCAACATACATAAAACTATTTATTAAAGAAATTTCAAAAAAAAAAAAAATTATTCATTTTACATCAAAGCGAACAAATTGTTTTTTTTTTATAATCAAGAAAGCTTTGCAAAAAGAACATAATTTTGGTTTTTCATTTTTTTGTCAATTTATTCCTGCATAAAAATATGAATTCCACTCAAGATCTACCTCATTTCGAAGCTCATCAGAATTATATTGCAGGAGATGAAGAGGTTGGTTCTGTAAAGTTTCAATTCAAAGTATTAATCTTAAACTGGAGTTTTATATTTCGTTTGGGAAGGCTTCTTGTACAAATATCATGAAATTGGAATGGAATGAAATGTGTACATTTGTACATGACACAATCCATTGTACGGAAATTGTAACATATTTCAATTATATTGATTTACTTTTTTGTAAAATACCACCAAATAAATTCATATTTGCTGGAATGGTAATTTTTCTAATTATTTTAAATGTAATTATTTTGAGTACACTTCTAGTAAGCGCAATTATAAGGTAATTCTGATGATTATTTACAATTGAATTTTATGTGCAGATACAACTTATTTCTACTTATAGTTTTGCTCCAAATATTCTTACTATCTCGTATTGTCTTCGGCTAGATCAATATACGGCTGGAATTCTGGTTCTAACAATTGCCAATGGAACTTCCGATGTTGTTGGTATTTTTTTCAGACAATCTACAGACACTGTATTGTTATTCAATGAATTACTTGGTATTACATTGGTTTTACTTGGACCTTGTGCTGGTCTCATTGCTTGCATATACCCGTTTGTTGTTCGACGAGAATACTTTATAAGAGATATGATATTCTTAATAATTGGACTTGCTTTTGTTCTTCATATTTTCCGTTTACATGATGTGAAATTATATCAAGCGATTATATGTGTCGGATTATTCGTTTTATATATAATGTTTGTGCTTGGTGAATTTTTATTAACTGAAATCGAAGAGAAAGGTAAGTGTTGAAGCTTTTTCTTTTGCACCGAAATTTATTATAGTATCAAAATGTGGTTTTGTCGAGATGGTCGAAATGTACTCTAAAAAGCCTCTTTTTGTTATCCACATTCAAACGTTTTTTGGAGTAGTTAAAGTACGCAATGCAAAAGCATTACCAAAAATATTGAAAGGATGACAAAAACCTAAGGATTTGTATGAAGAAAGTCATTTTATGAGTTATATACTGGTTCATCATTGATATTCTAAAAACAGTTTAAAGAATCATTAACAAATATCAATTACCAGCGGTTATATTTTCATTTCCATTACCTTAGAAAACATAGTTATATCGTTGAATGATTCGATATTTTTTCACCATGAATTACAACAATACTCCTTTTTAATTTAGAAAACTTATATTAAGTAATATACTATTCTATTTCAAAGGAACCGATAGTTTTCAACCAATTGAAATAAAAGAAGAGGTCGAGTTAATTTTTCATGGAAACCATTCTAATGATAAATTGTTTAATCAATTTTGCGAAACATTAAATGTTTTTAAAGTAAAACACTTAAAACTTAAAGGAAGATTACAAAATTGGATTTTACTGATTTGTGTAATGAATTTCAGAAAACAAACAACCGAATTTTTTTTTCTATAATAGTGATTTTCTTTTATTTTTCAGTTTCCCACAAGATTTATACTTATTCTCATTTTACCAGTTGTTAATTACCAACTTGTTGGACACGGATGGTCTAAACTATTGAATTGTTTACAATTCACTATAGTTCCATTGTTTTGCGTGTCCTTATGTACACGAAATTTAATGGTATTTCTTTACTTCCTAGTACCTGGACTAGCATTGAGCATACTATTTTTTATGACATCACGAACAGATTCACCGCACAAATATCATATTGTAAAATTTTATTAATATTTAATTCTAAATTTTATTAATCTAGAATTTGAATTTACTTTAAAGGTATTCGCTTTACTCGGAATTATTGCAAATTGTTTCTTGTATTTTTTTCTGATATCAGAAATTCTTACAATTTGGAATACTTTCGGTATGTTAATGGGTTTAAGTAGATCTACAGTTGGGATAACTTTTGTGTGTTATGGAAATACTTTAGGAGGTGATTTTTTCGATTAAAAACTAATATTTTTTTAACGAACATGTTTTTTTTTTTCTTTTTGCTTTAAAGATATTATATTGAATGCTGTTCTAGCAAGTTGGGGATACTATGAAATGGCATTTGCTGGATTTATTAGCAGTCCAATTTATAGTATTATTTCTTTTCAAAATACAGGCATCCCGCGAATAACACGGTTAATTGGTACCGTGTTATTGAAATTCATGTTATTCGATACTAATAATTCTTACAATTTTGAAAATATCGTTGCGTACTATTCAAAACCGTGCAATTCAAAAGTCATTTGGTTCCAAAGAGAAGTAAGCACTCTGAACTTTATGCAATGATACTAAAACTATTCTGAGCACAAAGAAGAGAGAAAATCTATTTAAGATAAGAACTGAGATTTACAACTTTGCTTGATATCTCTATATTTCCTGCAAATCTGTGCACTGTGTGATCGTTAACAGTAATATGTGTGTACACATTCGCAAATTCGTGTAATTCAAATTCCGTGTAAGACCTAAGTTATAGGATGATCATTGTAATGAAGGAAGCTGTGAACGAAAATCTGACTGAAAGTTTCTCTGACATTCGTAAAAGAAGTATAACTACCTTTCATTGAAAATCAAAGAAATACGTTCGCTTTTCACTAATTTCAAAATTTCCTTCATTACAATAATCGTCCTATAACTTAGGCCTTATTCAAGGATTGTCGCAATTTTTGACCTTATTATTCGCGACTTCGTGTTATTCAAGTACTACCGTGCTATTCGAGGGATGCCTGTAAAATCTTAATTTAATAATTTCAAATAACTTTTCTACTAGATGTAATGTTGACAATCGGATTTACTTTTATAATAAAATGTTCATCAAAAGGAATGAGTATTGAAGTAAAATGATATTAGTTTAGTTTTTTTATAATGAAAAAATATTTATTTTATATTTGAAATTTGTAGGTTCGTGAAGGTGCTGCTGGTCAAACTTCTGCATTATTTGTTAAACTTTTACTAGCATTTACTGTTGTTGCAGTATTTTTCACCAATTTCCAGTTACGCAAATGTATTGGAATTTTTTTGATTTTAATTTATTTAATTTTCATTTTATTCATATTTTTAATTGAATTTGAAATAATTCATGGACATGGAACTGATCATTCGGAAATTGCTGATTTAGGTGTTGAGTGGGCTTAAACAATACAAAAAAAAAAATCTAATCAAATTTTAAAATTAATTTATTGTTTTTCAGTTTTTGTTTTTTTAAATTATTTTTTTTTTTTTGTTAGCATAAGATTTTATGATGAATGCTCATTTTTTGGAATTCCATTTTTTTCCAAATTTATAACATCAACATTTATGAATAATAATAAATTTTTAATTTTTTGTTTTTAATTACCCTAACATATTTTTTTTTTGTTTAAAATCAAAAAATGAGCCTCTTAAAATGTTCATATTTTGTTTGTTTATTAATTTTTTCGTTTTTTTTTTTTTTTTTTGTAATTAAATAAATTAAGGCAATTTATATTTTTTTTAGTTAAAATGTTTTCTGTGTGTGCAATTTATTTAGTTTAGGTATTTTTTTTTTGCTCATCTTTTTTTATTGGACGAAATATATTCCGAATTGAATTGGTTTTTTAGTTTTCTTAATTATTCTCTCTGGACAAGAACTAATCTTAATAAATATTGCGATTGGACAAATATTTTTTGAAAATTGAATTTCAATAATTTTCTTTTAATTAACAATTAATCATTTTGAAGGAATATTAATTTTTAGTTTTTTTTTGTTAATAATAGCCAAAAAAAAAAAAATATGATTTTAAATTCTCAAATATTGCTCCCATATTTTAGAAAATATTTTTCTTTTATGTTTTTTTGTGTATGAAAATTAAATATAAACCAAAATTCGGATCGAAATTGAAATGAATTTTTATAGAAATATAATTATTTAAAAAAGAAAAGAAAAGAAAAGAAAACTTATTGGAATAAATTTTGTCTAATTTAATATAGTTATACTTAAATATTAAAAAACAATGTCGAGGAACTATAAGATACAATTCCTAAATAACTACTAAATATATTGGTTTGGAGAATTTCATTTTCGTTCTAGTTTCTATGAAAAAAACCAAAAAAAATTCTCATTTTAAAAGTGTTTATTATAATATTTTCTTGTGTTTTTCTTCTTTTTTTTTTAGGCAGGTGAATTGATTTGAGTTTGATTATTTGAATTATCACAACTTAAACTAATTCCACTTGATCCTACTAAATTTGTGGACGAATCATTTGCATTGATATCATCATCATCATCTACTACAATATCGTTATCGTTGGTCGTCGCTGCTGTCAAAAGTGCCGTATACATTGGTATTGTGTTTGCTGATTTGAAATTGGTTTCTTCTAAATCTCTTTGTAATTGTATCAATGCCGGACATTGTTGAACAATCGTTTGTATACTATGTAATACTTCTAATGCACGATCAATAGCTTCATATTGTCGTTTAGTTTCTCGAATAGCATTCTCTTGCCATGATAATGGTAATTGTATACAATCTTGATCATTGTTTGTTATATTATTATCAGTATTTATTAGTTTCTCACGTAATATCGGTATCTAAAAATGGGAAATTTTTTTTTATTAATACAAAAAAGAAACTCTTTGAATAACACTGTTTTCAAAGTTACTGGTTTTTTTCTCTTGCCAAAGTCCCTAAATTAATATTGGTATTCTTTCTTTGGCAAACAAAAAACTTTTCTTATATTAAAAAATCAGTGTTATTTAGATTTATTTAATTTCTAATATGTACACAAAATTTACCTCATTACATGCTCTTATTATATGACTTATTAATTCTGGTTCTGGAAGATCTCCATGCTCTTGCCATGTCCTTAACGATGTTAATAAATCATCTTTAGTTACGGTGTTTTTTACAATTTTTTGCTGTTTTTGTCGTGATTGACTACATAATGTACTCAAATTGCAAATATCTTGATTCAATCTCTGTCGAAATGAACGAAATTGTTGAATATCCTATTTTTATATTTTAGAATTTAATTGTCTTGACGAATTATTTATCACAAAAAAAAACGAAAAAATGAGAAAAGCATCTTGGAATAATAAGATTTGGATTTATTAATTTTTTGCAATTTGATTAAGATGACGGAACAAGATGTTGATGACGGCGATGAGTTATGATGTAAATTATGATGATTGATCATGTTATTGTGACAAAAGATTTTTTAACAGATGAAGCTATTTTTGTTTTGGAATTTATGAATATAAAAACGAATAATTTTTTTGACTACCAAGTTAATTTCGGAAATTAATTAATATTCTAATAAAATGAAAAAAAATTAAGACATTTAAATATTATCAATTTCTACATGGATAAATCCATTTTCTACAACAAAAAAAAAGAAAAACCAAAATAAAAATATACTAATTTAACAATATGAAAATTAATTGCATACTTAACGTGATGAGATGAACATAAAATTATGGAAAATAAACTAAAATTTATGCGAAATAAATTTCCATAGACTGAATATGAATAATATAAAATTGTGGAAACAAATACCATAACCAAGATTTTTAACACATATTCGATTTAAATTGAAATCATTCAATTGGCAGAGTTTTGCGTGTTTGAAAATTCCATTTATTATTCTTGCTAGTCATTAGAATGTTATCTTTTCAACTAACTATAAATACGGAATAATACTAAATTGGCAATGGAAAAGTGTGAACTGAAATTACTCTGAAGCGGGGGATCATGGAAATTGATAAATATTTAAGTGATTTTGTAATTAATAAATTAATTACGGATTTAGACATTTCATATTATATCAAAATCTTTTAGCTAATACCATTCCAGCAAATTCAAACTGAGGAGACTATTTCATTCAATAGTTAAATCCACAATAACTTTGGCAAATCCATAATTTCCACGTTTTAAAATTGGATTTGGATCCATTTTATTGCATAATATTAGAGGGGCCCGCTGCACAGTAGCGTGTCTTAGCACGTAGGCCTTACTGGCCCACTGTACTTCCTCCTAAAAGGTTGGTAAAAAGGCTAGGTCTCTTCCCCCAACCGGTTAGTAAAATGAAGGTCAGCACCGTAGTTAGTTAACGACTTCTTACTCTAGAGAGCAGGCACCCAGTATAGCAAGTCTCGTTCTAGAATAGACCGGGCATTCACACTAAAAATATTATTCTGTATCATTTTCTTCCACACAGGCTCCGCATATCAGACTCTCGACCATCTCTATTTTCCACACGTGTTCGTTTAAGGAACAATGTCCTGTCACAATATCCACGATGGTTCTAAGGGTTTTACACTCGAGTCCCATCAACATTCTGGTCTTCGGCAGTCTGGCCCAATCAATATCATCTTAGTTTGCCTACACTGATTTAGCACTTGCCACCTTTGTTAGTGGCGGTGATTTAGTTGCCTACTGAGGTCCTGTTTGAGATCCCAATAGATTCACCCTACCGTTGAGGTTGAGGACCATAAAACAGCGTATCTGACCTCTCTCTCGCGAGTGAGTCATTTTGTTCATTGCCCAGAATACCCGAGTGTGATCAGATTTGGATCCATAAAATATACTCGACCAAATTCAATTACCTTATCGAATATGTGTTAAAAAATAATAATATGTAAAAAGTTGTATGAGAAATATTCTAAAGAAAAAAAAAATTAAATATTATTATTATTATTTTTATTAGTTTTTATAAAAATCAATGAAAATGAGAAAATTAGGAAACATAATTTTTGTTTGTTTTTTCTTTGCTTTTAAATATAAATCACGAACAACAATTTTTCTTTTAAAACAAAATATAAATTAAATTTAAAAAAAAAGTCAAAGAATAAAATATGTTTTTTACGAAATGTTTTTTTAATGAAGAAATTTCCCAAAAAAAAAAAACAAAAAAAAAATTATATATAAAACAAAACAAATCAATCAAAAATGTACAATTTTATGAATTCTTTATAATCCTAAAATCTTACATCAATTTCATTTCTATGTCGCTGAATTTCAGATTTACTCGCCGATATATCATTTCCTTTAAGTATTAATTGTTGTGAGGCCTCCACAAGTTCTTCACGTAATTTCACATTCAAATCTTCCCATTCTTTAAGTTTCTCCAACATTTCTTCTTTATTGAGTTGTAATTTATTTCTATAAAAAAAAAGTAATAATAATAATAATTGATGTCTTAAGAAAATTCGTTTAGAAATTATGAACTGATGCGCATTCTTACTTATCTGAAATAAGCTGTTGTATACAACTATCATTATCCATTTGGATCAGTCTTAACACTTTCAAAAGTTTCGTAACTAAATTATCAACTTCAATAACTTGATCAACAAGTGCCTGAGCTGAACAATAATCTGTGATTGAAGGTATTTCAGCAATTGAATCATGTCCACTTATATCATCTGATGTACTTTGTTCGGATTGATGTCTAATAAAATTTTAAATTAATACATTTTTTCCTCTTCTTATTTTTAATTGTATAAATTAATTTATTTACCTTAATAGTACAGATTTTTGAGCAGCCATTGAACTAATTTGTAATTCAATTTGTTGCCGATTTGCTATTGCTTGTGATAAATTCGCTAAAGAATCATCACCATGCAATATATCGGAGGGAATTTCTATTTGTGAGATCATCATTCCACCAGATGAAACCATATTATGCGAATGTGAATCAGGCATTGGAACATCTTCGAGAACATTATCCATCATAAGACAAGGTTCAGTTTCAGAGTCAAGCATTTCAGTTGAATCAGATTCATCTGGAAAAAAAAAATACGAAAAATATTATAATTATAGAAGCAAAAAAACTCCACAAATTTTTTTACCTTCATTTTGATCATCATTATTGTGATGTTTTTTAAGTCGTGCAAGTTTCTTACTCGATGTCGTTGCACTTTTAATGGCACCAATTACAGCTGCTATAAATGATTGATTTCTTTGTGGTGACAAAGAGCCATCATTTGTATCTGAAGTATCTTTAACTGTTTCATATTCAGGACTTCCATCACCACTACTACCGCTATTCGTGTATGCTTCATTATGAAATACAACATCCTAAAAATGAAAAGTTTTACAGAATGATTGATAGGATTTGTACGGAATCTGAAAACTTTAGTATATATAACAATATAAATTAAGTATAAATTAAAATTTTAATAATAAATGAAGTGATTTTAATGGTACTCTCTACAAATCCTAAAGAACAGAAATGTTTGATTAATTAAACTAGAATTTACATAATAAAAAGTATGAACTAACTGAAAAACTAAAATAATTCATCTGGTCTATAATTTGAAAAAAGATCATGCTGGAACTTTAAGCGATCTACAAACTTTTATTAATGTTTTCTTTTTTTTTTCTTAAGAAGATTTCTTTTTTTTTATATAAAATTTATTCAATTCAGAACTATTTAAACAAAATTTCTTGTGATTATCTGAAAAAGTAGACGTTTTTACTTACTTACTTACGTTTTGTTTTTGTTTTTTTTTAATTTTCTTTTCTCATAGTAAAAACTTCACGAATCATGCTATAAAAAATGTATTATATACATTTTCCAAAAGCCTTACAAAAGTTTCTTCATTACAATAATCTCATAATAATCTTATAAAATCGCGTAAAACATTTTCTTGTAAAATCATCTTCATTTAAATTACAAACGGATTTGTTTTTATGCCCTATGGTAGGTACTACCACAGATAAGGTATACTAGAGTTTTGTTACTACATTTATAAAACATCGAAATAATCATCGTAGAAAGGTTTCAAGGGTATGGTTATAAAAGGGAATCCAAAAGTCATATCGATTTATGCATGTCCGTCCGTATACAAGATAACTCAAAAACGCGTTATCCGATTTTGATGAAATTTACAATGTGAGTTGCTTCTTCCTTAACTGAGTTTGATACTTGCATTTAAGCAAAATCGGCCGAGGGGGACCGAAGTTTTAAAGCAAAACTAGGGTGATCGGAAAGTTTTATTGTTTTTTTGTTTATGGTCCTTCGGATTTAATTGGAAGATTTGTGAATTAATTTTGTTTAAATTAATTATATAGGTTAACTACACAAATATATGATATTATGTTAAATTTCATTAAAATCGGTTCAAGAATAGTGGAGAAAAAAATAGTTGTAGGATAAAATAAGCCTGTTTTAAAAGTTTTTTCGATGTATTTTAAAAACTAATGTATTCGATTTGAATAACATTTGCAGAAGATATTTATGCTTCTATAGCCTAGGCTTATCTAGGAATTAGAGTGAATTTGAAAAACACGAAACAAAGTTATGGAGAAAAAATCTTAAAATATTAGCCGTTTTTTGGTTCTTTTTTCTCAGAGTTAATTCATTGAATTATAGATTTGTTAACTACCAGTCCCATTTCTACCATAGGGCATCAAAAAATCGGCTATAAGCCGATTTAGGTTTTTTTGGTATATTGAAAGCTTATTCTTTTGATTAAATAATAATTCTAGACTAGAGATATTATTTCGAGGGAAAAGAATGTCTGTCATCTTGGTTTTAATAAAATTACAAATAAACGAAGATAAAAAGGTACGTTTTTTTGGGGGGTGGGGGGGGGATTAAATTAACTTAAATTTATGCAAGGCGTAACGAATTTTATTCAGAAAACTTCATTAGAAATAGAAAATAAGCTTTTATATACAGATCTTTAATTGAGAACATAGCCCAGAGAACAATGATCTCAAAATAGAAAGTAGAAAATTTTAAGAATAAAGTTAAAATCGAGTTTCCAATCTAACTAAATCTAATTAATTTACATGTATTGTAGATCATCATATAACAACATTTTGTAAGGAAAATAATATACATGTGATTTAACCATTTTCTGATGATTTCCTTTATTTTAGTATTAAAATTATTTTGATATTAGTACTCGCATTACATTTTTGCAAAAAATAAATAAACTTTTAAAGCTTGAAAATCAAATTAGAGCGATCAACAAACTTACAAATAGTTCGAAGGAAAAGAATAAAATCCTTAATATTAAATTATACCAGACAAAAGTCCTTGTGGACACGTTTTTTTTTCATACTACAATTTTATAGTTCTTATGATCCACTTGAATTTCAGCAGTTTGAACAAATATAATGTCATAAAACTGTTTTATCTAAACAGACTGTATAATAACTATAATCTTCGGCGCCAGTGGAAAGTTCGTCTAGCAAAAAAATAAAAGAATCTATTATCAAGTAAACAATTTTCAGTAAGCACGAAACAGAAAAAAAAAACGATTCTTTTAGCATTGACCACACTTAAAATATGTACTTAAATTATACTACAGAAGCTATTTAATATTCTTCGTACCGTGTTAGTATTCAAACAATGGAAGCAATGACTTAATTTTAATGGTCCATAACTTGACTATAACACATTCAGTTTACCTACATACGATTTCAGATGATTCTAATTCAAGTGATGATACATAATATACTTACTTAATTACTTAAAATTAAATCTGACTCTGAATGGGAAATAAATATTAAAAGAATTAAATACTAATAAATTCAAATATTCGAATTTGTTTTTATCAAAATGTCCTCGATTAAATGGTTCGAATAGAATTCATAGTAAGACGCATATATAAAATAAGATATTCTAGAAAACCTTTATTAGCTTATTTCGAAATGTCAGGATACTAAAATAAATATTAAAGTTAAGAAGATTATAAGGATTCTGTTTGGGAGACTAAATTTATTTAGCATTTCTAATATTGATTTCATGTTGATAATAAGAAAACGAGAATATAATTTTATAACTAGTCTTGTAGCTCATGTTGATTAAGATACTAAGGATGTTTTATGTTAATTGCTGTTATTACATCTGAAGAATAGCCACAAAAAAAGATTTTAAATATAAGATATAAAATTCATTGAAAAATACCTCTAAATCTTGTTCAGAAATATGATATGATGAGATCAATTGTTCCACAAGACTGTCTAAACGAGAATTTAATCCAGATAATGCCATCGATGCTCCAGATACTGCTGTACCTTGTTGAACAATTAAATCTTTACTTCTTGATTCTAATGCCGTGTATTTTGATTGCATTCCCTTATTTTCTTGCCTAATAAATTATTTAGATTCGGAATAAATGTTTTAAATAATTTTCAATTAATACAAATCTTACAGCATTAGTTACCTTCTTTGTTCGTTTACTCTGACTAAATGACGACATTCTTCTTTTAAAATTTTAACCTCAGCTTCACGGTCATCTAATTTCTTTTTACATTCTTGATATTCAGTTTCAGCATCTTTCAAAGCATCATACATTGCAGTCTTTTCGTTTTGTAGGAAATCCTGTAGTTCATAAGATTCTTTCTCAATTGTTGCTTTCTCCTGAATTAGGAACTGTTGTGCAGATAAAGATCGTTCCATTTCGGTTTGTAAGGTACGACAAATATTGCGTAATTTACTGATCTCTTCTTGTTTCTCTTCAAGCTCATGTCCAGACATTTGAATTTGTGATTCTAGCATTAAGAGACTATCACAACCACCATCATCTGTTGGTGTACCACGTGCTAATTCTAACATTCCAATAACACGTTCTGTATTTAAATGTA
Organism: Xylophagus ater; assembly: GCA_963422695.1. NCBI lineage: Eukaryota > Metazoa > Arthropoda > Insecta > Diptera > Xylophagidae > Xylophagus > Xylophagus ater. The sequence goes on along the minus strand of OY730482.1, from coordinate 41,342,088 downwards.
ATTCACGTTGAGCTAAAAGTTTTTCCTCACGTTCTCGATTTAATTGATGTTCCATATTAACAAGCATCTGTGTTCTTTCGCTTAATTTGAATTGTACATCTTCATGTTTATCGGTCAAATATCGAATTTGTTCTTTAAGAGATTCTATCTCCTTATCTCGTATATCAGATTGAGTTTCCTTGTCAGCCAATTCAATGGCATCAATTTGGATAGACTTAGCAGCTCCTGCAAATGCATTTTCAACATCTTTTGAAGTGATTGCTGTCTGAACACTTGTCTCGTGATAAATTTTCGTTTTGGGTGTTTGTTTTCGAAGTTTTGGGAATGGCGGAAGCATTTTGGATGGGGTTAATTCACGTGATGGCGTCATAGTTGTAGTTAATTTCTTTATTGTCGATACAATTGTGGATGATGTCATTTTATTATCTCTTGAAGCAGAACTACTTCGTGAGCTACGACCACGTAAGTCCTCAACAGATTTCTGTTTTCGACGACGCGGAAGTGTGGCATATTTATCCAAAACGGATGATGTTTTCGCTTCAAATGAAAGCATATTAATTCTTGATTTTATGGCACTCAAATCAGGGGCAGCAGAACCACCACGTCTTGGAGTCATAGTAACTCCACGACCACCAACAGATGGCCAACGTCCATCATCAGTTGGAGTTCCCGGCGTACGGGCTCGTGCAACTGATGGTGTTCGAATTCCAGAAATTCTTTGAATACTTGACGAAGACGTTATTAAAGGTGATGGTAACGTATCTGGTTTTTGTGGTCGTTTAACTGGTGTCGAACGATACGGTGGAGTTGTACTTTTACTCGATGGTGTTGTTGAAGTTTTTTCTCTTGAACGTGCACGTTCACGAGTTTGAAGAATCGGTGCACAACTCGTTTTTGCGGTTGGTATTGAACGATTTACAGATGTTGTACGTGCTCTAATTTTATTCAATTGACTTGGGCTATTAGCAGCAGCTGGATCTGTTTTTCGTGGTGATTTTGATGGAGACGGTTCATTTACATTAACCTTCTTTTTAACAACACTAGCCTTCCGCATTGTCGGACCACCAGCAATTGAAGAACTTTCACTACCATTTTCACTTGTACATTCATGATTTGAATTTTGACTGAGAACTGTGCTAGCAGTCTTATTGTCACCTATATCTGAGCTATAACTAATCATACTCGAATCACAAGACAAATTTCCACCGATTTGTGCATCATCAAGACCACAACAACTACTAGCATAACCTCCACTATTACTACTCAAAGCTCGTTGCAAGCCAATACTAAGACTAGTGGCAATATCAACGCCGCTATCACTACCATCTCCGGCACTGCTTGCCTTATTTGTAATATCAGTCAATTCTAATGCAGTCATCTTATTTCCTAATAGTTCTTCACAGACATCTTTTGATTCAAGCATCGATGAACATTTATCATTATTCATTTCAATGGCAAATGAAGTTTCCATTGATGATTTTGAGGTGTCATTTTCGATTTGTATCGGATGTAAGAATTCAGATGGCAATTGAAAATCCTTTTGTGTATCATCAATTAATGACATTTTCATATAGTTCGACAGTGTTAACACAATTCAAAACATTTTCTGAAAATATATGTGAAAAAAAAGAAAAACTGGATTAATTTTTATAAGAATTTTTAATATAAAAATGGAATTCAACAAAATATCTTAACAATACAAAAATTTCATTCAAATTAGTCGAGTTCTCATGGATCAATTTTAATTTTATTATAAGTAATTTCATGTTGTTTTTTTTTTTTTTCTTCATATATAAATCGAGTAAGAAGATTTTCTATTCCACAAAATTAACTAGATTGCAAAATATGTAGGTAAATACTATTAGATTGTTATATATTCATTTATGAATATTGGATAAATAAATAACAATCAACATAAAAACAACGAAACTTTCACAAAAATTAACATTAAAGAAAGGTTTTTGTTCCCATCTTTTTTTGAAATTAATGAATGAATGCCCAGAATTTCATGTAGTTCGAAAGGAAATTCATACCATAAAAACCACACCTATTATATAGTATTATGAATTGAAAACAGGAAGATATGAGAGAGCACATACTCTAAATGGAAATGCATTTTATTTTATACGAGCATTTAAACAACAAATAAAACCATAATAGTAGCGCGACATTCAAAAATTAAACAATAGTAAAGATTAGATTTTAAAAAGTCAACGGAAAACATAAATTTCATTATAAAAGAAAAATAAATGAAACTATGTCAATAATTAGTTCATACAAAATCCAATTTCAATTTGCTACATATATTTTTTTTTTTATGTACAATTGTATAACCTGTCAACGGAAATTCTATTTCATCTGAACAACAATTTAGGTCTATTGGATGATGATGGTGTATCCAAAAATAGTCCCACTTTTATTATTGGCTGACGGTTTGCAATTAAAACTCTCTAGGCTTGATTGTATACCAATATACAATTTTACATGCCTATTAAGTAGATGCATATCATGTTGTCCAACCTTTAACCGTATGAACTACACGTGGATAAGAATTCTAAAGAAAATATCAAAAAATGAATCCATTTTAATGTGCTATTATAGTCAAGTTAGTAATTAAAACAAAGTTAAAATTTGTTTTTTTTTCGTTTTTCGACACACCCCGGAAACTATACCAATTGTTATATTTAAATAGGTATATCGTCAATCACTGTCATATAAATTAAATGATAAAATCCCAGGTAAGTTTCTCTTAAATGAAACGATGAGTTAATTTCGTATCATTTTGATTGAAACTTGGGTGGTGACCAAATGAAATGAAACTAAATGAAGATATCAATTCTATAAAATGTAAATGGAAAATTCTTCGTATTACAAAAAAAAAAAAAAGTAATTAAAACCTTTTTAATTAATTTAATTTTTCTTTCCATTTCCAATTTCCTTTTCATTAACTTATTAAAGCGAAAACTCTTTCATATAAAATACATTTGAAAGAATTTAAAAAAATATGTCAAGAACTTTCTTTACTAATACAAATACTTTACAATTGCTTTCCTGGCATTGCAGTCGTCCTAGACTAGAATTTGGATAAAAGAAATGTTTCCTTCCGTCTTGAAGCAAACGTGTACAAGTTCTTAAAAGTTCTAAAGAATTTTTTCACAAAGCAACTTTTTGTATTTTTTTTTTTTATTTTTCTTAAGAAAAGAAGACTGTAACAATTTATACAATATTTTCAAGATTATTTCAACGTGAAGAATTTAAATTGAACTTTCTATAAAATTGGATTGTTAAAAATTGATTTATTTCAAAATTTCCAATTTTTTAAATCAAATTGTTATATTCGAAAATATTGATATGTATCAGGAACGAAGGATTCATATAATAAAGAAGTGCAATTCTATTGAATAATAAACTTGCATCAGTATGCATTCCCGTCACATATTAAGACTATGAATGAGGAGAATACAAATGCTTCAGTTCACAGTCAAACAACGCCACTAAGCGAGCTAAGAGAGCAAAACTACGTAAGCTAAGTTTCCGGCTGAAAGTGAAAAATTAAGCATTTGCATTGGTCGTCGCACACTTCAGCGAAGCTTTGAAACTACGTCGCCTGGTCATGGGCGACACGAACTAAGCTCGTTCTCGTAGTTCAGGCCTCAACTACGCAAACGAACTTCGCTAGCATCACTAACAGTAACATACACGAACTTTCGGCAGTATACCATACAGTGTATAATCGATGCTTGCAAAAGTGTAGTAGGTCTTCTTTATTTTGTGGTAGTATCTTGTCGACACAAATGTGTAAGTGTCAAGTGGAAAAGCTCTAGTAATAATTCATCGATACTGTACTCGCACATTATATTTCTCTGACAGCTCAAATAGAACTGATGTAATGAATTTACCAAAAATATCACCGCGGAGCTTAGTTCAAGTCTGCAACGGGGTTAGCGAGCCTAGCTAAGCTATGTAACTACAGCGAGGCTCACCCGCATAGCTTAGCTCAAGAATGCGGTGGGCCTAAATTTTGTATCAGAAATACAGTAGGCGAACACATTTCTTATTAATGAATATCTCACAAGATTATTTAAAAAGAGAATTTCTTGTGTTTTATATTGAAATCAACTCTTTACAGTAATGATTAAGATGAACAAAAATAATTTGAATACGCCTGAAAATATGCAGTTTTTTTTAGCAAATTTTTAAAAGTTTTTTAGTCTGAGTCTGTGTGGTCCTAGGAAATTTTATAATCCTTTCGTGTCTAAATATTAAAAAGAAAGATGATTGATTTTCTAAATTCCTGTTTTCAGATATTTATCTTTTCGTAGCACGGAAGAGTTTCGTTCATTAAAAACTAACGCTTCGTAACTGATGTGTAGTTATATATTGATTGCATTTTTACATTAGCACATAAGTTTTCATGAAAATTTCATTCACTTAAGAATGTAGAAATTGAAAATTTTCTTCAATATTTAGTAATATGATTGCGTGCCAAAAATTTTCGTATATGGATATTGTATTTTGAAAAAAAAAATATTAGAAGTAACTAGTTTTCTACGAACATATTTCATTTCTAATGGTGAAAAAAGGACGTCAGGTCCAGTCACGAGAAACAAGAAAACTAGTCTAGAGTTATATATTATGTACATTTATTATTTTATAAACGTGAGAGAATATACATATATATGACCTAAGATTTAAAGGTCCAGACGAGAGGAGACATGATTAAAATAAATATGTAAACATTTTTGTTTTTGAAATAAATTTCACCTTTCCGTTTTTATTGTACACGTGGGAATAATTCGTACAAATCGAGGTTAATCAAATACATAAAATGTGTAGGAAGAAAAGTTCCGGTTTTATACTTGGAAACCGTGAAATTTTTTTTTGCAATTAAAATATTATTTCTGTCATATTTTTCAAATGCATTTTTATTTACTCCAATTTAGTTTGAAGTACACTTTACAATTGTACAATGTAAACGGCCGATCCACAGCAATAGTCTATTAAACTAAAAAACCGCACATAAGAATCTAATACTAAATAATAAACATTTTTATGTCACAATCAGGTGTATTTTACTTACCGGCATGCATGCAACTGTTGGATGAATTACAAGGTATCTGATTTTTGTGGTTTTACCTTTAATAACAATTTCAATAGTATGTTATGGGATTTTACAATAATAAAAAAAAAAAAACGTAACAGTTTCATACCATATTTTATATAAATGTCGACTTTAGTAAATACATATCGAGACAATTTTCTAATAAACTTATTTGACTTTATGACTTTTAATAGAATCCAAGTTGGTTATTTTTAAACTTTAATTGGGAACAATTATTATAATAGAAACAGTACGATGCACGAACCCAGAACATAAACCGCAAATTCGTATTGCATCATAACAAGAGGTTTGGTTAAAAGATGTCAAGAAACGTGAATTATTTGCAGTGCGATAATATAATATCGTGAAAAGAAAAAAGAAGAAAAAATATGTTAATAACTCTATTATAGTGTCTTTGGCTTTTTTTTTAATTGATATAAAAAGATTTATATATATTTTAGAAATTATATTAATGATTGATTTTATTAATCAAAAGGAATGTTGACCTAACTTCTCGTCAACTAAAAAATAATAACATTATTACTTTGTACATTGCAGCAGTAGTACAAGGATTTGCAAAGTTGAAGGCGTAATCCTATAGTACCTATTGCTAAATAAGTTTAAGAGGCTAAACTCCTTTATTGAACTGATTTTTCTTTCTAATAAAATATAAAAAATACCCAGATTAGGTCCAGATTAGATTATTACACTCTGGCATAGCGTAATAAAATATTGGTAAATAATTGTATGCATTACAATTTTTGTATTTCAATTTTCCAATTTCCAGAATTATTAATTGCAACTTTTAGTTAAGTAATACCCTTTTTTATGCTTATTCGTGAAATACACGAAGTATAGAAAAGGCATTCATCTTTTTACACGGTTTAATAAGTTTCTAAAACCAATCTATACCATGTTAAATAAGTTAAATTTGTCGTACAGGTGAAGAAATGGTATTATAAAGACCCAATAGAAAATCCACCCCATTCTCTGAAAATTTTTCTGATAACTCAGAACTCTTCCATTATAATATTTTTGTTACACAAATAAAATTTTCCTTTATACATTTTTCTTTAAGAAAAACCTTTTTTGTGAAGTTTCTTTAAAAGAAAATTTAATTTCCGTATAAAAAAAAAGAAAAGAAAAACAAACAAAAATTCTTTTCAACTTCTAAAATAGACCAAAGAATTTCATGCAATTTATTCAAGAGAACTTCGCCTCAACAAGAAATATAAGCTTTTCAAAAAAAAAGTATACAATTATGAATAGGATGCAAATTAAGCTTATAAAAAATCCTTATGAATATATCTTGTATTGTTTTCAAAGAAATAAAATCCTTGATGTATAAAACAATTGATTTCTTTTAAATACAAAAATGAAAAGTCTAATAATATATTAAAAATGAACAATTGTTATTTATTGTATATTAATGGAGTATATAGAAAAAATAGAATTATGATTGACATCATATTGTGGCCCCTTCCATTTATTCCCAAGCATATTCAGTCCAATTTATACGAATCTATACCAATAAATTTTACCTTGTTTAATATTTCCAACAAATTTCCTTGACATTGAATTACAAAATAGAGGTTATTTGATTTCTGTATATACGTCATGGAATCCATTTACCCTTAGCAAAGTATATTAAAGAAAATGATAGACATTAGAAATAAACCCTCCACAATGAAAATTATATAACAAATAAAGTCGTACCAGAAAGGAAAACATTGATCGATGATAAGCTTTCCACCAGTGGTATAGCATCGAGTGCCATCGTAAAAGTTAAGTTTTGTTTAATATTTAGAATAGTTACAATATTTATATGAAATAGCAATGAAATATGATGCCAGCCAAAATACAATATTTAAATATATTTTATTCATTTCTTTGCTTCACTCAAAAATTGAACTCGACTATTAAATCTAGGTCAAAAAGACAGTTTCAACTCAACTTGAGTTTAAATATCAGTGACATTTTTTAGTCGGCATTATATACTTTTTGAGTTAGTTTTTAGGGTGTCCTTTCCCTAATCCTCATCAAATTAAATTTGCTTTCATACTCAGTTATATTTGTGAGGTTTTTAATAAACTACCCTCTTCTATCACTCGACTATCACTTTTGAAATTGATAATAAAAATATTACGGAGCTATTCTGAGTGGCTTCCCAAATTTCAATTGAGCTTCGCATGAAATAGGGAAATTTAATAAGTCCACACGAGAAGCTTTACTAAATGTTCGAGAGATATCGTATAAACTAAATTTTGACACAGATAGACAGAAAAACATAGAGATGTGTACAAAACTTTTATCTAAAAATATGTTTTTTGAATTAAAAATGGGTTAAAAACATGTAGATCCATGGAGACTCAACGCTTTATTTCCATTCCATGAGACGAATGGAATAATAAGCTTAGGAATTAACAATATTAACTCGAGGACAGTATGTTGGTTGTAGCTGTATAAACAATACACTAATAAAAACTAGTTTGAAAAGTATATATCTATGAAAGGTTTGCTCCTTTTGTTTAGGGTGGTGGTACGACTAATATTTTCCATATAAAATCGATGTAACTTTAATTATTTGGTGTGTTGTTTCTTATTTATTTCATAATTTTCTTAAAAATATACCTTTTTAAATAAAACTCTGGTAAAACAAAAATTTAGAACTATTCTAAAGCTATACAATTGGAAATCTAAAGGCAAAGAAATCACTTAAAAATTAACAAACTAGGTAATTAGATTTTAAATGTATGAAGGGAAGAATTATTGAAAAAATATTCATAATTTTACAAATTAATGGACTTTTTCTACGCTTGGCAAAATATATTGTATTTATTATTTGAACTATTTGAATTCTCGAAGTTCTAATCATTATCAGAGGAATTAGAACAGGAAAAAAAAACTTATTAACTTAGGTCAGAATGAACTACAACTGAAACCCTTAGAAAAATTAAACTAGTATAAATAATAATAAAATTAAAGAAACCCTATTCCTATTTTCTGCATTATATCGAGTGTTTTATTTAAAGCATATTCGTGGATTTTATTCTTAATCTTATACTCTACTCAAAAGTAATCGAAATGGAAAATCTATAGGGCAGAGGGGAACTTGAATACTTTAATGGAACCAGTTTATAGGATATTTAAGTGTAGGGATTTAATTTAAATGAAGAAAAAAAATGAAATGATAAATATCCCATTGTTGTTAAACGAATCTCCTGATTGTACCGTTTTCTATCTATATCGATAGACCTATATTAAAATGTCTAGCATTGGTAATAAAGAACTAAATGAACATAGACACTTTTAAATTTGATTTGTCAATGATAGACAATGGTAAAATGAGTATTACGAGTAGTTTGGACAAAATGTCTGCACACTTTTTAGCCATTGAAAGCCGTCATTTTTATATGAAAATCTAATCAATCTTGCAGACTTATTGAAATTTCCATATCCGATATTTGACTTGCATTAAGAAAGTTACAGAAAAAAAGCAAAAAAGAAAAAATAGAACACGTCATAAAAAGCAGAATCGATTTTCAAGAAAAGTCCATAGTGTGAAATTACTTTATGTTTAGTTTTTTGGCAAGTTTTCTAGAAGTAAAAGAAAATAAAACTAGTTTATAAGATGAATAACCAGAAAAAAAATTTTTATTTCAATTGTTTGTGCAATTTGAACGATAAAAAAACGTATAAAGTTTAGATAAGTTCATTTGAAAGACGAAATTTCAGTAAATCCAATTCAATGGTATTTAATACAAACCATTTATTTGATGGTAAAAATTTTGTCCAGAAACTTTTAATCTCAACATTGATTATTGTCTGCCATTTTGATGATTGAATTTCATCAGAGATTTAGATCATAAAAACAATTCTAACTTAAACAAAGATTTATATATTAACGAAATTGTTAATCAAGAATTTAGATTTATTGAAACTCATAAAATCAGGAAAATAAAACTCTTTCCAAAGTCAATAGCCTTCAAAAACAGAACAGAAGATTGTGAACCACAAAAAAAAGAAAGATCCGGAGTAAAATTTCTAATTTTCAGTATAGAGTCGCCGCACTTAAAACATTATCACAGTTTGATATTTTGATTTTATCGAAAATCGAATGAAATATCGGCGGGGTATATTCTGATCATGGGATACAAGAACATATAAATAACTATTCCACTATCAACTAAATATATATATAGATATAATACATATACTAAATCGTTGACAGATTAGTTACTTCCGTTTCGATATCACAGAACCCACTCATATTAATGTCCAGGTGTTTCGCACTGAAATAACAAGGAAAGAAATTTATCAGAAGAAGAAATTCGTGTTCGGATTGGTTTTATAAAATTTAAGTTTTTAAAGTGCAACTTATTTATGATAAATTTTTGTTATATGTCTCAAAACAACAAGAGAAAAATTCCAATTTACATATGAAATGAAAAATCTCTGTTTAAATTTAAGATTTTCATAGTACACAGATTTGACGTCCACTATGCTGTTTAATTTGTTTATGCATGCATGCTGATATTTCACGGTTGAGATGTACGAAAATCTGCAATCGGTTAATGTATATGATCTTGGACGGTACAGAAGGACAAATCCCAGATTAAATTTCACTCTGGTTAAATTACTTTTTGCGTCAAACTTTATAATTATTATAATTGCAAGAATATGTTCTGCACTAAAAACAAGAAGTTAAATTTGTTTTTTTTTCTGTTTACTTATTATAATTAGTTGATTTTTAGAGATTTTATAATTTTTGATATCTCGATTACTCGTGTAAATTACGACGTTTTTTTTTCTAATTATTATTAAATAAAATAAATTCATCTCTGCGTCGCGAAAATGATTAATTCAAGAACATTTATTAATATCTCCAGGATGGGGGTAGATAAATAGCCATTAGATCATAGAAATATGTCCGAATATTATGTTATTGTCAGAACCATTATCGAAAATTTGGCCAATATTCACACTAATATAGTCGAATCAAATTCAGTTCAAATCTTTAATGTACCATAATTCGTAGATTTATAAATGGATATTAGTTTCTATAAAAATCAGATTCTCTATATTTACTACAGGATGAAGAAATATGACGATTTAAAAAACCTATACATAGAGTTTAATCCAATTGTATAGTTATCCTGTTTTTAATGAATTTTCTGAATACTGGAATACTACATAAAAATGGCTACTAGTCACTTCAGCATTTGTATTGTTCCCTAACTAAGAAAATATCGATCGATATTACTGAACAAATAAATAAAAACTTATTCTTTCGTAGAAAAATGTCAACAACGTGGATGTTATAATACAATATAATACTATGAACATAATAAAAAAGGGCATATCATATATATATATATATATATACATATATCATGCTCATATACTTAATTGTCTTTGGAAAACGATACGTAAATACATAACTACGTAACTCGTTAAATAGCTCAATTTTCAATCAAATATGTAGGTCTGATGAAAAGGATATTTTCATTATTATTTTCAGTCAATTCGAAGAAAAAATGGTTATTGGGTGACTGACAATACCAGTAGAAAATATCGATATACACACCATTTGAACAATTCTCATAGGACGACTTTCAGAATAAACAGAATATGTATGGTTTAATAAGATATACACGTGGAAAACGTCCTTCAGGCTATAGAATTGTTTGCATCCATTTCCTTATTTTCTTCTTCATTTTATCAACCATATGTGGTGTCTTGGAAAAGTGACTTCGAATGTCGACAAATGCAGCCTGAATCGCTGTTCAGGAGTACAAAAAATTCTAACTCCTTAGATTAAGAATTTCGACTAAGCGCTTAGTAGTGCTGGATGCAGCCAATATTATACAAGGTTTTTCAAATAAAAAATTAGATTTATTCTGAAAGGGTCAAAAAGATATGTTTTGCTCTATATCTGATATTTTCAACCTTTGCCATTATGTACAGGATGAATGAACGTTGTGGTTTGAATTATTTATTAATTTTTTTTTAATTTTAATTTTTTTTAATTTTTATTTTTTTAATTTTTTTTCAGGATTTTGAAAAGCAGGCTTGGAGAACTTGAAATGGAACAATACAATCGAACAACGAACCAAAACCATTGAACTTTATTTCCGGCAAAAAGCAAAAGAAAATTCAGATTTTATTCACAATTTGATAATGGGTGATATACGTAAAGCCGATTTGCAATTAAATGGCTTCGTAAACAAGCAGAACTATGGGCTACGGAGAATCCAAGAGCAGTTCATAAACGACTATTAAACCACTTAAGTGTACTGTTTGGTACGGTGTATCGTCTGGAAAACCATCCAACGCTTCGGTTCCTACAAGATGGAGCCACATCGCATACTGCAAGAGACTCAATGGCTCTTTTAAGAAATACTACAACATTAATTTCGTATAACAATTACAGTTTTAAGTGGTTTAGTCCGTTTCGATATGAGTAAAAAGCATACAATAAATCGAGTGCCCAATTTGTATTATGTATATGATATTTAGTTTGGGTACACCACCCTACACAAAATATTCACGTAAATAATATACAAGATAAAATGTAAAATGAAAGTTTATAGAAATATAAAATAAGCTTTAATTACCTAAAAAGAAATTATGCGAATTTTACGTAAAAAAAAAAAAAAAAATTAAAAAATGCCCAATAATTAAAAAGATTACATAATATTTTGTTCATTTAACATTTTCTAAAAATATAATATCTTCTCATAACGTGTACAATCCTATTAATTTCATAATAAATTTTCACTTTTGTGGGGCGGAACAAAAATTGAAGAAAAATTCCTCTTTTAACAAAATTCATTCTGAAAATAATTTTTTAATAGCCCAAAACAAAAATATCATAAAATTGTTCTGTGACCCAAAAATAATGACAACTAAAATATGATATAAACCTAACAACAGATATATATATAAGTATATTTATCAAGCCGCACATTAATATGGTATAAAACTATTAATTAGAAACATACTCGTTCCCATTGCCTAACTTTAGAATGTAATTTGTTAAATACCAATCCAAATTCGTCCGCGCACTTGTCCTAACCATTTTTTATAAATTATTATATTAGGCTTTTATATATTTTTGTTGATTTTTCTTTTTTTTATTTTTAGAAAAAGTCATGAAGCTCAAGAACGTGCTAAGAGTTGAAAACATTTTATCGTCTTATTACGTAAATAATTACTTATTAAATAAAGTTAGTTAACAAAAATAATTAATTGATAATATAAGACTAGAAAGGTTAACGACAGACAGTGAGTGAAGACACTAAATGGGGTTTCTTCTTTATGTCCGAATTAGTTATCATCCAAGATTTTTACAGACATATTCATTTGTTCTAATTTCTTATAATTTGTTGACTAGTAAACTTTCAAGGTATTTAAGAAAGCACGTACTTTTATTCAATTAAATTGTAACATATAAGAATATGCATGCAATATACAGGGTTATCCAATGAATATGAAATATGTAAATAAATGTATTGTATCTAGAATAATTGCACTATAATCATTACCACTAAGTACAATCTGAAAGAAAGTGCAACCACAGAATCAATGCATATAAAAAGTACAATAATAAATAATATAAACGAGTGCATACATTGTTATGCAAGGTACCGCGATGTTACCTTTTGAAATAAAGAAAATCTCAACAAAAAAACAAACACGAATTAATAATTTTTATTTTCAAGAACAATTCCAATCTTTTCATATTCTTCGACTTCTTAATCATATTAAAGAATCAATCAGAAGTGTGCACATAAGAAACATTTATATATATATTAGTGGTTCTTCCATTTTCAAGTCTACTTGTATATCAGGTATTTATGGCTGAATACCAAAAGACTATGGGAGTAAAACTTTCTAAATAAAGTCAACAGAAGAGAATGAATTTCTTCTTTTGATCTGTAATTGAAAAATAATCTTTTTTGTTTGCAATTTTAATGTAAGAAAATCATATCAGATATGGGAATCTTATTATATGAACTGGTTTAATGTTTTTATACAAATGTACAATTGTTGTTCATGATCGAATCAGAAGAAACTGTGTTATTGAGATTTATGGGACAAAAGAAAACTATAAAGAAGAACTTATATTATAAAATAATATCGATTGAAATATTTTCGATTAAATTCCTTCGAGGCTTCACGTTTGAATGCGGTTTATTTACAGAAAAAGAAAAATACAAAAATACTATCAAAAGAAGGAAAAAAAATGTGATAATGAGAAATACACGAAGAAGCCAAATAGAATGTGTTTATATCGTTTTGTCTATTAAAAATATAGTAAGTTTCAATTCTTAAAAGTAAAAACCTAAACTTAAAATCGGCCTGTAGTCGGCTTTTTTATATCTTAGACTAGAAATGGAACTCGAAAAGAAAAAAACCGAGAAAATTTTATAGTCACCTTAACCGCACAGTTTCTGCTTTATAACTTCGTTCTCCGCTTTAGCTGAAATGCATTCTAAATTTCATTGAAATCGGACAACTCGTAGTCTCTACTATTGAACATACGTCAAGCATATTGTTATGCAATTTAAAAACATGATACTATGGAAATATCTAATCATGTTGTTTTTTACGTTGTATATTAAAAAATTCATTTGTAATTTGAAAGTGAAATGCAAAAAAAAAATTCAAATCTTATAATGCTCCTATTTATTATTATGCGATATTTTGAAAGGTAATTTCGCAGCGAAATAAACTAAATTTACCAACTAATGACTTGCATATAAATATCGCAATTATTTTCATATACAAATGAACTTTAACTACTTTAACGAATCATCTAAAATAAAAGCTTAAAGTAAAAGCTTTGTATTTTTTTTGCTAAAGAATTATAAAAATTGCGACATTGTTTTTCATTCAGCTCATCATCAAAAATGTTAATGTTTGATCCTGTTTTTTAGGTAGGCATAACACCTTCTGTATATAGCCCCAAAAGTTCATCACCAACAAAATCTCCAAAAATAAATAAAACATGTTAAATTTCGTGACTTTCAGCATTGTATCTTTTTTTTTTTTTCAAACAAAAATAATGAAAACAAACCTAATTTTTCCATTTTTTTTTCTGTTGCTTGCAAACTCAGTGCCTAGCAATTTGTTGGCTGTGAAAGTTCTCTCGAAATGAATAATGATTTTGTTTTGAATTTTCTACTTATGTTTTTTTTTTTTTTGCTTCGTTTTATTTCAACATTTTACGTGAGAGGTTACTACAGTATATTCCCCCCCGTTTAATTGTATTACCTCCCAAAAATCACCTATTATTTTTTAAGCCGGTCAGCTGTAAAAGTTTTTAAACAATTCCACCAAACCCAAATCTCTGATAAGTCTTTGAATTTCTAGATTAGAAAAGAAAAGAAAAAAAAAAGTATCACTAATTAGATTTTGTTTGGCTCTATAACGGTGGCCCGTCGAACAATTTGTTTCGTATTAATCGGAATATTCACAAACATTCAGTTAACAAATTGGCTTTAATTGGTTTTAATGATAAACTATATAACTGACTTAGCTCTTTTATATTCTTTTGAATTTTGAAATGTTCTCCTTTTCTTTTCGTTCTACAAAAAAATATAAAAAAAAAAACTGTCGATAATAATTAGATTTCAAATAAAAAGAAAAGATGACTTTAAATTTATTAAATTTGTTCTCAGAAATATGCTATTTCACGTTATTTTAAAAATCTATATTAAACTAGATTTATTTGAATTTTATTATAAACGAAACAATTGATTTGGGTTTAAAATAAAACTAAGTACCTAAATGAAAACCGAATTTTTCATTAGAAGGAAAAAATTTTATTATACTAAATATTGTCAATTTCAATCTATGACGTTTTGCCATTTCACTAGCAAAACTATTATCCCGTCACTGTAGAACAAGGGTGTCCAAACTTTTTGTTTCTTTTGGGCCACATTGGAAAAAGACATGGTGTTTTGGGCGACAAGTATATTACTATGTATAAATCCATATCATAAAATTAATGTGAAAGTTGGCATTGAAGTTGAGAAACTAAAGCGTCAATATCTGGTTCGATTGACGTGGTTGCAATTCTCAGTCAGTTCTCAACGTGTTCATCTAACATGTTGGTTCTAATTTTACACTTAGTATGTTTCATTTTTTACTTAAGCCGCGAGGTGACAAAGATCAGAACAGTGTAGCTGAGTGAGCAACGCAAACAGAAAAAAAATTTACTACAGAACGAAAGAGCTTTCTGTTCTGGTCCTGTTCTTGTTGTTTGTTACTTGGCAGCTTTAGCAACGAGAGCGCACACAACACACAAATCATTTCTTAGACAAAACATGCTTCAGTAACTTTGAATATTTTCGGGCTGCGAGTTGGGCAGCCTTGCTGTAGAACTTTTTGGTTGTCTGTGCAAAAAAAAACCGAGACAAGTCATTTTCACAGTAATGACAAAATTTGTAATATAAAGTATATATTTACCAGGAATATGTGCAATACATATATACATACAATGTATGTATCTATAAAAGTTCCTAAATTTATTAATTTATACATCTTTTTAAAAAAAATTTAACCATATATAAAATCGAATCGAAATACACGATTTTATTCTCGTAAAAAATTTCGAACATTCGATTCCTTCACCAAAATTAATATCTTTTTCAAACGAAATAGTTTCACCAACAATTCGTTCTTGAAATTTTGGAAGTTTTTAATATACTTTATGTTTTGTTTGAATTTGTTAATATTCCACAATTCATTCATATTTAAATATATAAGATGCTAATTTACAGAGATTTGTAAATTGAAATTTCTAGGAGGCCGTCTTAGGACGGGTAACCTCCTAGTTATTAAATAATAATCTAAAAATGTCAAAACTAAAAACAAAACTAAAACACAAAAATTTGAAATTAATTTCTTCATCGGGCAATTTGAGAATTTATACCATTTGCACGAATTTCTCAACAACCACACTAATTACGATATGATCATCTTACGCGATACTAGAGCAAAATTCAAATCGTATATAAAATCGAATCGTAACATTCAGTCGAATCAAAATACACGATTCCACTCCTAATTTACATTCAAAAATTAACATTAAGCTGTC
The DNA here is from genome assembly GCA_963422695.1 of Xylophagus ater. Taxonomy (NCBI): domain Eukaryota; kingdom Metazoa; phylum Arthropoda; class Insecta; order Diptera; family Xylophagidae; genus Xylophagus; species Xylophagus ater. Next base: position 41,325,880 of record OY730482.1, on the reverse strand, counting down.
AATTCGTCATAATGTTTGGATGATAACTCTTTCAGTTGTAGAGACTTTACTAAGGCTTTATAACACTAATCCCAAATAAAAATGTTATAAGACGTGTTTGGCTAGAATAGTTTAAAACTTTTTACATATTCTTTTTAATATTTTATGTATAGAGAAAGTCATTTATTCACATTGCTATTATTGACAGTTTATGCAATTCTTTTCTAAATTCATTAAATTCATGAAAAGCAGCTCTTTAAAATTTCAATTTTATTGTTATTAGGAAGTAAAAGTAATCAATTCATCAAATTTCAAATTACTTCCGATTAATAATTTCTTTTAAATAAATAACATTTATCGATTAAATAAAAAGAAGAAAAAAACCATTATATTTAGAAATTATGGTTAAATAATAAATTTTACTACGCGGGCAAACAGAAGAAAAAAAAAAAACTTAAATTAAGCTTCATTACTTATAATAAAAGTACACCAAAAAATAAACACACTAAATCCATTATTATATAGGTACCTATAGAAGCTTTATTTTTCAGAGTCTGTTTATGTATCGAAGTTTATTTGGCTCATCGCGAAATCATGTTTCTTCATATACAAGTATAGTATTTTTTGGTAATTATTTTAACAGCTGGAAAAAAAAATGATAAAGTTTTGAATTAACTTTGCTTTCATCTAAAATTTAGATTGCAATAATAACGCATTCAACCTGGACTCGAAAAATCCAGTTTTAAAAACCACAGAAAAAAATAAATATAGAGGTTGTTTCCTTGTTAGCACACATCTCTGACATAATCTTAAACTGAATTATAAATTGTAGCCTATTCTCGCTAATAAAAAAACAAAAATACATTAAAGTAAAATAAATAATAACTACTAATAAAATTAAATTGTTTGTTTTAAAATTTATGTGTTTAAAGAAAGAGAATGGTGTCGTCCCCAACGTTCTGTTGTTGTTCTGCAGTAAGTACAAATAAATATTTCAATCCGGCTGAAGTATCGAACGTTATACGAAAAGGTCATTGTTTCGATCATATTTTATGGTGTTTATGAATAACCACCACTAACATTTTATGGCAAGATCATTTTGAAACTCTAGATATTATCCCAGAATGTCAACATTTTAATACACGACTCGTAAAAGAAATTGTTCATAATGCACTTCATCAGCGCGACAGGAAGTTCAATTTACAAAATCAGTAAATAACGAATTGAAAAACAAGATTGTTATTACGGTATTTATTTTTGGTGGCTAGGTATTTTATGAAAATAAGTGATTGGTTATTTTTTATTTTTTTTTTTATTACAATTGATTTTTTCTCCACGAATCACGTAACACTCATATTTTGCCCTAAACAATATTATTATATATACATCCATCCCTCGATTTACATGGGTATTTGGTTTAGACGATTTCACTTTTACACGGTGGAACCAATCTCCGTTTCTCCCTTTTTCCAAAATAAAAAACTCTTTACTTCATTTTACACGTTTATTATTAACATATCCACGATATTCCTTTATATGTTCTTTGATTTGATTTACACAGTGTCCCGTGAACATATCTACCGTGTAAATCGAGGAATGGGTGTATATTGTTTAAAGAAGTATAAATTTTTTCAAATTTAACTTTGTACTTTGCTGCATTTAATTAGGTTTCCTCATTATTTCACGACGAAACAATTTTCATGCACGAAATGCATATTAAAAATTCTGTTTTTTTTTTTTACAGTCGATCTCAGAAACGAAAGAAAAATTTTCATTTCATTTATTATTTAAGTTATATTTTCACGACTTTTGTAAATTAAAATATTTTCGAAAATAAATTATGGGTGAAAATTCTTTGAGAAATTTTCAATACAATTCAAAAATAAAAAATTGACTTTTTATTAATGATTTATTGATTGTACTGTCATTATTTAATAAAAGCAACAAAAAAAAATATGAAAATAAGGTCATAGGATCAATAAAAACAATATATAAACATATAGTAATTGAAAATCGGTATATAGCCGATTTTATCAAGCCCTATGGAAGAAATGGAATAGAAAAACTGTCAAAACTAACAATATTTCAGGGTTTTTTCTACATAACTTTATAACTTTATTTCCCCTTTTAAAAATTTCCTGTAATTTGCAAGTAACCCAGGCCCTAATAGCATAAATCTAATCTGTAAATTTTATTCAAATCGGTGCATTAGTTTTTAAAGTACATAAAAAAAAAACTTTATTTATTTTCTTATAGGATTTTTTCTTTCTCCACTATCCTTCGACTGATTTTACTGAAATTTAACATGGTATCGTCTACTTATGTATTTAACCTATATAATTAATTTAAACAAAATTGCTTCACAAAAAAAAACAACAAAACTTTCTGGTTACCCTGGTTTTTGCTTAATAACTTCGCTCCCCCTGAGTCGATTTTTCTAAAATGCAATACCAAATCCAGTTAAGGAATAACCAACTCGCATTGTAAATTTCAATAAAATCGGTTAACGCGTTTTTTGAGTTATCTTGTACACAGGATGGACGGACGAACATGCATAAATCGATATAATTTTTGAATATCTACACAAACTTTACCCTTGAAACCTTAGTGACAAAACTAATACACCCTCTGATAGTACCTACCCATAGGGCATAACAAGGGAGAACAGAAGATGTAGTCGAAAATTCATAAATTTACTCGACTTTAGCAAAAAAACAACTATTCTAGTAAACCATAATTTCACTACAAGAATCATATCCATGCGTTCTTTCAACAAAGTTAGAAAGGTCGCTACATACTAGGATGTTTTACTCAACGTCTGACGTCGAACTGGATTCAAATTTTATTTTGTGAACAAGATTTATAAATTCAAAGTTTACAGATTATTTAACAAGATTGGTGGGGAATTTAATTCAATTGGCGGTGAATTTAATTAGATTTAGAAGTCCAGTTTCTGAAATACGTTCTTTCTGATGTGATGTCAAAATATCTTCTTCTGTCACAATTTTTACAGCTTGGTAAATAGTCATCACAAGAAGTATGTGAAAATGAAAATGTCGAATCATATATTTATTAAGTTTTAAGAATATTATTTCACGAAAAACTGGTTCAAAGAAAGTCTAAAGTTCTACAAATCATTATCGTTAGAGAACTATAATTATGAAAATTACTTTTTCAATTTAAAACTTTAATCGAACACTTTTCTTCATATTAATATTGATATTTATGCTCTAGAGTTGCATGCAGCAAGGACATAGTATATTGATAGATTAATTAGAATCTATTTATGTTATTAATATTGTGAGACAAATTAATTTCATGTCATATAAAACTCGTTATTGGTTTTTCTTTTTATTTTTTGTTTTTTTCTTACAAGACTATATCGATTTTAGATTTGTTATGTTATTCAGGGCTATACCAATTAAATGCATCCCATTTAACATTTCCCGAAATAATTTTTAACCTTATAAATTTCTACTATACAAAATTTCTATAATTTTTCATTTTATAATTTAATTTATAAAGACTTTAATATATTGGTTAAGTAATGTATTGTTTTTTTTGTTTTTAGTTAAGTAATAAATTTAGAGTCTGTCTACGTAATTGGTTCAGCTGCTGGTTGCAACTATAGTGTGTGGAAAATTGTGACATTTTCCATTTAAAAAATTAAATTAAACAATTCAATTAATAGAAATGAGAATCTAAAGTCGGGTAGAGTAGCGTGTTTCTATTGCACGCAACAACAATTCTCAATAGAATAAGTTTCTGAATAATTTTTTCTTTTTAATATGAATAAAATTATAGAAAACAAACAAAAAAAAACCAAAATGCGGAATACCGATTATATATTACGCGATTCATGTGCATGAAATATAATTTAATGAAATTGAAAGTTTATAAACAGTTTTCCTATTATAAATAATCAATTTCAATAAAATTAAATCGATTACTTTCTACTTAATAATTAAGTCATTTGATAAAAAAAAAACATCGAGATACTACTTATTAAGCGGTACTAAAAGGATTACGATGTCATTAGTTATTATCATTATTATAAATTTGAATGAAACTTTTTTAATCATGTTTTAGAAATTATGATCGCCTCTGAAATATTCAATTTCAAGGTTTTAGAGCAATTTCCATATTACTATATGGAAACGGCAATAACAGTTAATTGATGTTGTCAAGAAATATGAATCTTTTCAATAATACAGAAGCCGGAAACGGATATTCTTGTACCCAATCCATTCATCAAATTCAGACTTTCATATAATGGTTAGTTATAAGTCCCAATTAGTTATTACTATAAATAATAATTTCTAAAATACTATAATAATTTTTATACCCTATGGTAAATATACTATCAAATGGTTGATTAGTTTTAGCACTACACATTTGTAATGAATAGAAATATTCATCGAAGATAAAGGTCCCCTCATCCACTAAATGTGTAGACAATCGAAACTTATATTGACTTTTGCATGTGTCCGTCCGTTTGGGTACAAGATAACTCTGTTATCTAAATTTACAGAAATTTACAATCGAGCCTACCGGTGAATTTGTTTCGTTCCACTTCGAAACGAGAATCGTCAATTTAGTACTGGCGAACTCGAATTCGCCAAAAAACCTCTGGCGTCAAATGAGTTTTTTGTCGATTAGTAATGTCCAAACGAAAGCGGCGAGGTGTACAGAAGTAATTTATTTCGTTTCGAACGAATTCAATGATTGCAAAACTAAAGTGAAACGAGACGATGGATCGAAACGAAAATCGACTCGATACGAATTCGCTGGTAGACCTGAATATAAATTGGTTACTACTTAACTTGAGTTGGTATTGCATTTCAACAAAATCGATCAAAAAGGAACGAAGTTATAAAGGCAAAATTAGGGGTGACTAAGAAGTTTTGTATTTTAAAAACTCATACACCGATTTGAATATAATTTGCAGAATAAACTCTATAAGGGCCCAGATAATTTCTGAATTATAACAAATACAAACAGGAAGAAACTATACTATATTAGTTTGATTGGCTTTTTTCCATAGTTACAATAATTCATTGAACTATAAATCCGTTGACTACGAATCCAATTACTACAAAAGGGTATGAAAAAGTCGGCTATAGGCCGATTTTAAGTTTCTCCATGTTTTATTGTTGTTATGGCATGACGAGTTCCCCTAAAACTATATCTTTCATAGGGGCGCAGATAAAATAAGGGATTAAACCAATATCGCAACCTTTAATATGTTTTTCATGTTGAAGTAATTATTATGAAAAATAATAATACAAAAAAAAATGTGGAAAAACATACGATAAATTTACAATGTCGATGGAATCTTTTTTTATTATAGATTTTCCAATGTCATGTAATGAATATTAAATTGCTTTTGTTTTCTGACCAACCATGTAGATGACGAACAATATTCCTAGACCTAGGACAATGTTTTCTGTAATCGAATACCTTGAAAACAAAGAAAACTAATTTTATGCTGTATGTTGAAAGATGATCCTATATAAAAAAAAAAAAGCAAATGTAACAATGCCAAATAGCTAATTCCAGAAAGACTATCGGAATTTTTTCAATCCAATTCCCATATGGAACGAATACAATATTCTAAAGTAGGAAATTTTGTATCACATTCTACTTAAGGGCATTTTACACTAACATGAGTTGCGATAATATTTTTGAAAATTGCCAGTTCTTAGAGTATGAGGTTGGAAGTTAGTTTAGTTTTCTCCCATAAAAAGTGTATTAGCTAAATGTTTCTCATTTTATTGCAATATGGTTGCTAAGTAGCGCTACTCCTGCTCGTTTCATTTGCCACTTACTCTGCTCCAGGGTAAGGTATGGTAAATAAAACAGACCTTATGTAATAAATCTTAAAAAACTTAAACAAACTGAAATATTTGGCATTGTAATTCATTTCAACCTGCAAAAAATTTGACGTTTTTGACTCAAAATTCGTATGATTTTCTCTCGTGTGATTTTTTTTATGAGCTACTCACAAGAATTCTCATATGTAGTAGTGTAAAGTGCCCTTTACTATAAAATATAGTCGACTGGTAAACATTATGTAAACCTTGTTAGGTAGAAAATGCACATCATCATCATCTTCATCATCTTCATCAAATGTGTTCCAGTTCTGACATTAGAAATTCTTTCAGGTATGACACTTTTTAAGATTTATTTAAAATTTTAAAATTTTTTTTTATTAAAATTCCTTTTACTTTAATTAAAATAAAAAAAAAAACACATCAAGAAAATTCCATTCGATTTTAGATGACAAATCTTTTGAAATGATGTTTAGATGCGTGGAATTTATGCAGAATTGAAATGCATCAGTTTTTGTAGTTCTTTTTGGGCGAACATCTTTTAACAACGCAATGTTTGAAAATTGGTGACGGAATTCACATAATTTATTTAATTTCTGTTTTTTTTTTTTAAACTTCTATTTGTAGCCGTTTTGTTTTTGTCCTATAAAAAACTTAAAAATAGTTTTATGTTGCAGTTGTGCGACAAGCAATTTACTATATTTCTGAAATGCACAGTGTGGGATACATACCTCCGCATAGTGCTTTTGAAACAGTAACGTAGAACAACTATTTATCGTCATCTAAAGGGTTTTACACTAAAGATTTCCTTCTATCTAATTGACATACAATTCTTTTTTTTTGTGGAGACGATAAGTCAAGAACACAGCAATCGATTTTTTTAGAAATTTAATATATAAATTGAAAGGATAATAAGTTTAATTGGTGAATGGAAATATAGTAAACTGGAAGGGTTGAAAATGGGTAAGCTCTCAATTTCTAGCACTCCTATTTATGCACGGCTAAAAATTGGTACAATTTAAAATGTCTTAATGAAAACAGATATAATTCTCAAAGCTCTTTTTGACTGAAACGTAAGTTGGAATCTATCTCATTTTTCCTTCTCATTATTGAAGGGCTTTTTTATAATAATAATATTGTATATAGTGCAATATTTAGATAAAACGCACCATTCTCATTTATTCCCATCTTCGGCCAAATGTATTGAGACCAAGGAGTCTTCATAATATATTGTATCTACGTCAATGAGTTGATGATATACAAAATAAAAAATACAATAAAAATATAAAATTTCAAATTCGCTGCAAAGATGCAGAATATCATTGAGTGTGATGTGTGTGCTTGTGAAATATGTTAGAAAAAGATTTTCTCTTCTATTAGTTAAGGGCAATGGTAAACACAACTCGAGATACGAGTTCAATGAAAATTGTTGAACTTTAAATTTAGTCAAATGCAAAGCGAAATTTTGCATTAGATGAAAATATTTAAATATAGTGACTATATAATCATTTTCACAAAACCTGTTTAAAAATAATTTTAATTTTCCCGCTCAAAAGAAAACTTTGAATAGATTTTATTAAATTATTATTATTTTTTGCAATGTTTTTTATAATCAAAATTTTGTATAGAACATAAATTTTATATTATCTAAATATCATTCAATTGAAATCTATGAGAAAAAAATCAAACAAAAGAGCAAATTTCGTAAAACAGTTAATTTTTGTTATTAAATAAAATTTATAACTAACAACAAGTCCAACCGGCTCCACAAGTCTTTGCTGATATGACATAATATTATTTCAAGATAATAGACTAATTTATCATGATTCCTTAACACAGTTCACACAAAACCATGAGCAATTTTTCAGAAGATTTAATTTTGTCGAAGAAAAAAATAGCATCCAAAGATTTCTCGACAAAAGTAAAAGGCAAATGGTTAGCATAACTTCCTCTATACCTACATATAATGAAATAAGTAAAATATCATGGCAAACTACCCAACTTTTTTATACATAATATTTTAATGTGCTCATCATGGTGCTACAAATTGTCTAAATGGCTAATTGACACAAAAGCACACAGAAATAGTTTAATCCTTTGACATACAGTTATACAACAAGGAACCAATTCTTGAACGAACAATCAAGGACCCGCAGAATTTGATTATCGCTTGCTGTTTAAAGACTAACTATGATTAATAATAATGTATTTAATTGTCACACCAATATATTCGTCTAAATGAAATGTCTGTTATATGGGAAGTGTCAAATTATAGACTAAGAACTACTCAAACTAATGTCGTTTGAACAGGTTAACAATACTTATAGGCACTTTATATACCTAGTCTTGAATGAAATCTTTACGTAAACATTGTATATGGAAAGCGGAAAAATAACCTTATAAAATGTCTTAAATATCAAATCACGAAAAGCAGTAATGTGAGATAAATTTTTTCAAAGTTTCAAATGTGAAAGGAAGGAAACGACTAAAAACTGAAGAAAAAAAATTGTCACAAAATTAAACTAATAAAAAAAAAACGTGAATTTTTAATTTTATTAATTTCAATTAAATAAGGTCACAAAACAATCAAATCTCAATAAATTTGTAAACACAGGCGATTTTCGCTAAATCTATAAAAAAAACTTTTGTTCACAAGAATCAAAGAAGTTAAAAAGTGAAACTTATTTTTTTTTTTTTTTAATTTTTCTTTTGAAAATAATCTCAAATTCTAAATTTTGCAAATGAATTAATTCACCTAATTTTTATGTGAAACTTTTACTTTATACAAGAAAAAAAAAACGAATCGGTATTGACTTTTTTCTATTTATTTCCTTCAAAAAAAAATAAAAAATAAAAATGTTTTATTAACGGTTTACGATCTAATTTGCGGTCATAGACTTTAAATATGCAAAATTTAGTGCTTCACTGATCGAACCTATCGCAGCACCACAAAAAACAACGAAAAAAAAATCAAGATGAGAGAGCAACAAGACCCTAAAATTCATGGACCATTAAGACCCAATAATCAGTGATGCAAAATATTTTTATTCTTATTGATAAGAATCCAACAACACAATAAAATCGTGGCGGTTTTCTTCAATCAATATATAAAAAGTTTCTGCAACTTTGTTTGGTAATTTTATAAGAAAACTATTAAACGGTTTTTATTTTATTTTTTAATGCATTTTCCTCAATTCCAAAAAGCAATTACTTTTTCATCAAAAGTATATACACAAAAAAAAAAAAAATATTGAATAATCAAAATGTTAATAAAATTTGTCATCAAAAACATTTGAATTTCTTGATTAGTAATTTCCTGAATTTTAATAATCATCAAATGGAAATATCTGTTCGTAGTCCCCCCGCGTAAAGAAAATGTAATTTTCGAGTTTTTGAATATTGTGTCATCACTAATATATACATGGATCTATTTTTGGGATTTGGACATTTCTCTGGATGTAATATGACCATGTTTGCATGCCTGAGAATGAACATAGATAGATTTCGCAAAAGAAAACGGCATTTAAATCTCAACACCAAAACTATATAATAGGGAAATAAAATGGACAGTCGGTCGAGAAGAAAATGCATCGATCTAAAATTATATATTCAGGAAAACCAGGAAAACAAACATGACAAAAATATGAGAGAGAAGATTTTTGTTTGTTTTCTTTTTTTTTTAGAAATAAATGTTTCTTTTTCTACCCAAAATAAACAAACAAACAGAAAATATGCCATCTTAATATAAATTCTTGTCAAGATGAGGTTTTATGCTTCGGTTTGGATTGTGTGTATAAGTCTTTAAAATGATTAATTTCAAATGTATTCCATTTTCATCAAAAAAAACTACAGAATCCATCCCACCAGAAGCTTAATGCTTTTTCATAAATTGAGAAATAGAATATATCTCTTCTGTGTTCCTCAATGGGAAGGATGGATGATATGACAAAATTAATGTGAAGAATATTTATATGAATATTTAAGCACTGTCCACACATATCTGAGATTCGTATAAAAAGCAAGTAGATTAGAAAAATTGAAAGTTTCGCAAACATAGGACAATCGTACAGGATAATATGGACCATATTAGGAAATTAATAGATTTTATTGTTAATTATCAAGAAGAGGAATAGCATGCGACACATAAAATGAATTTGTTTCAAGATTGCGATTCTGCACGGCTAGATAATAAGTTATCCGTATTACATTTGACTCCACACGTTAAACCAAAATTTACAATTTGGTTAAAACTATAATTACATTATTGATTAACAATCTAACTACCATATTTCAACATGATATGAAGTCACTTTTTAAGGTTTTGCATTATGAAAGATATTTCTTTGGTTATTTATAATTAATACGAGGTTGGCGACCGATAATAACGAGTTGATTACTATGAAAAATAACATCCGGAAATAATAACGTATTATATAATCTGGAACCACCTTAAAATGCCCTAAGATGATTTTAATTCTAAACTCCCACACATTCGTTTTGTGTCACACATAAATACCCAAATCCACAATGAAAGAACTTTTAATTTTAATGAAACTTTAATATTGAATATGATAAAGTCTATTTGGATTATTTATGTTTTAAGAAACGAGAAAGAAAAGTACATAAGACATAACAACACCAATAAACATAACATAAAAGACCCACTATTATCCCAGATGTCAGATAGAATCCCTCCGATAAAAAAATATAGGGTGTTCTGACGCGGGTGGCGCAAAATTAGCGTTGTGTTTTAAATTATTTCTAATTTTCTTTTAATTTTTTTTTTTTTTAATTTTAATTCAGGATTTTGTAAAGTAGGCTTGGAGAATTAGAACTGGAACAATTACACAATCGAGCAACGAACCAAAATCATTGAACTACCAGCAAAAAGCAGAAGAAAATCCAGATTTTATTCATAACTTGATAATGAGCGATGACTCCCATTACCAATCAAATGGTTTCGTAAACAAGCAGAACTGCAGGATATGGGCTATGGAGAATCCAAGAGTAGTTCATCAACGCCAATTACACCCATTTAAGTTTACTGTTTGGTGCAGTGTATCTATCGTCTGGGAGGATCATTGGCCCATATTTCATCGAAAATGAAGACAGTGTTGCTGTTTCCATCATAATCCTCAATATCAAACGATGTTGGAAAATCTTTTAAGAGCAGCTATGGAAAACCATCCAACCCTTTGATTCAAACAAGATGGAGCAACATCGCATACTGCAAGAGACTGAATGGCTCTTTTAAAGAATACCATAACATTGATTTTGTAAACAAAAAAAGACTATAAATACATGCATTTTTTATCGCACAGAATGATTTTAACAAATACTATTAATGAGATTGCGTGTACAGACGTGCCCAAATCAGAATTCAAGTTAGAAACTTTCTATATTGTATGCTTTGTGGTTTTATTCATAAAACAAATTATTATTAGCTCTTATTGGAATACCCTGTATATAGTTTCGTATGGGCTTCATGTGCAGACACAACTGAAATGCATGATGCAGAAGAAATATTTTTTTTCGGTTTTTTTGTCTTAAAGAAATTAACATGACTTTCACGAGAGTAAACAGATGCCATCCATGTCAAAGTATTATGATGGAACGTTATTTTAAAATTGTGTTTTTTTTTCCTTTTCTTATTTAAGCCTTCAAAAAGATTAGAAGGCAAATATACGTTATTCCATAATGTGTGTTCCCATCGGTCGCCTCGAAATTATTTCAATAGGAAAAAAAAAAAAAAGACCCATTTCAACTGGGCTAAATTAAACTACATAATAAATGTAAAAATGTTTGTTTTAAGATGATAACGGCTCTAAAAAAAAAAAAAATATGGTTTTAGATTTAAATTAATGGGAAAAGAAACCGTTCTGTTTTCTTGTACTTACAAATGCATGAAAAAAAAATTACTGATATGAAAGTCTATTTGTTGAAATATAATATTGGAAATGTTTTTATGAACTTCGACTAAACAAAAAGTCTGTCTGTAAAGCTCGAGGTTAGAGAACAGCAGAAGAATGAAAATTCTATGCATTCATAAATACGAAATATTGAAAATTCTGTAATATTTTCGTGCAAGTTCTATCGAAAATATAATTCGACGTTTATGTTCCCCCCCCCCCCCCTTCGATTTCTCAGAAATATATGAAATGCAAATCCTCTTTTATTATCATATTTTGTATAATTGTTATCAAACCATCCGATTTTTCAGTTCAAAATTCGTAAAAGCGTACGAAACTAAGAAAGTTTTATGTTTTTGGAAAAGAACTTTTTTGTTGAAAATAAAGACAATTCGGAGGTAGTCAGGACTCCTGGAACCAGATTAGTACTGCAAAGGCTAAAAACATGCAAAAAACAACTATTTAGTATGAGATTGTTTTGTTATGAATGAAATATATTTTACACATTTCAACCTTATTGAATTTATTTAATTTTCCTATCTCTTAATCCGTAATAATAACCACAAACCAAATGACTTCAACATGAAAATGAAGTTTCAAATTCATGAAATATGAGGATTTAATTGGTGTAATGAATTTATGGAACCTGTAACTTCAGAGAATTTCAAACTATTCCTTTAATTATAGAATGAACTATAGTCATACCTCAAATATTCCTAAGATGGAATCTGAATAAGTCCGGAAACCTGTCTAAAAACGAAGATTTTCTTGGTAACCTATTTCTGGGTTCATACAAATAAATATTTTCAAGACGGAAATTGTATTTAGTTCTGGTTACAACATTTAATGGAGACTTTTAATGTTTTGAAGTGAATTATTTGGTTATTGGACAACAAAAATCAAGCAAATAAGTTTGTCGACCACTACTTTTGCGTACTCAACTTTTACTTATTTTAGATTCACCTTGTTTTAAAATTGAGAAAATCAAAATAAAAAGTGTGAGAATAAGTTTGAGGCAACTAATTTTTTGTTTTTTTTTTTTTTTATTTTAAATTTTTTCCAACTAATTACGAAAACTATTTTTAAGAAAATTATTCATGAATAAAATAAAACCTGTTCTAAGAATATTAATTTTACTTTTTAAAAAAAACCAAATTGAAATTTATTTTTGTATACTTTTTAATTAATTTTGGTGTATTTTAAAATGAAAAGCTAAAAATAATTTAATTATTTTATAATTTATCTCTCAACTTCTTTAATGAAATTACATATCTATTTTAAAAAACTCTAAACATTTCCTTCTTATTCAACATTCCGCACACATTTTCCTCACCGTTAATTTTCACTTGTTTATTTTCCACAAATTTCTCTCACTTGCCACATGCAATTCTAAATCTAGGAAGTACACGGAAATTTCAATTTAATCCTAATTTACAAATGAGAAGCATATAATATTCATGCTGCGCCTTCAAAAATAAAAATAAAAACAGGAAAAGTTTTCTTCCCAACTAAATATGCGATTTGGGATTCTATTTCGCTGACATAATAAAATATTAAATTGAAAATATCCTAAAACACATGCTAAAAAAACAGTTTTCATACAAATGCGAAAAGAATATAAAAATATGAAATATCCTTTTTTTATGTGCAACTAAAAACATAATAAGAACAGATTTAATATAAAACAGGAGCGACACATATTACGTAACTCGAAAATTATATTACGAAAGAAAATCTTAATTTTCTTTAATCGTCTTGAAGTGAATTAGAGTTGGAGATATTACTTCAGGTACATTCTAATTAGAATAACCGTCACGAAAATGATATCGATTTAATCACAAACAAAATAAATATTTTAGAATTTCATAATTTCTTTCTCAGAATCCAGTTTACTGTACTCTAAGAAGAAAAAAGCTTGGTTAGGTTATTCAATCCATATTTTTGGAAGAACTAAGTTTTATGGACGATTTTCCGAAATATCAAAAACTATTAGATCCATAGATGTCAAAGTTTCATGATTTTGACCAGTAAATGTATGTAACTGATATTTAAAATTTGGTAAGGGCTTTCAATTCTTAATTTTATAGGTACTGAAACCCAAGTTCTTGTAGCAATGAATAGTTGATTTCCAAGGTTTTTCTTTGGGTGAAATTACAGTACACCAAAAACTCATATAACTTTTGATCCCTAATTCATATTAAATTTGAAATTTATAGATTTGAATTGCCCTTCATTTTTACCTGTGAAATGATTATCGTAATTATAATTTGGTTCCCACGATCTCTGCTTGGATGAAAAACAAAAAAAAAACAAATGTACCGCTTCAATGGTTCTGAGACATACTAAAATATTGCATATTTTTAAAAAATCTACTTTCTCTATTTTAATTTGATTTTATTTCAAAGAATTTATATTCAAGAAAAGAAAAACTTTCCACAATATGTTATAAATGAAAATCCTAGTAATTTTGTTAAGAACAAAATGATTAGAATTTTCTCAACTTTTACGATTCACCAATTCTGGACGCTTTTGTTTGATGATTATCAAAGGTCGATTTCGATAAACTAAAATTCTGAACAATCTCTCTTGTGTCGTTAAACACCGATTCGATTTGATGTATTTCTTTATTTAATCGTCATCAACAACGCAATAACTTTTCGAACTATCCAATATTAACCATACGTTATCAAAAATTGTATGAGGACTCAGGACATATACAATATCAAGGTTGGAAATACATTAGCTATCTATCTATTATATAAAATAGTTTTTCTCCGCAAATCATTTATAAATAATTCTATGCATACTTTTAGGGGATTCACTCTATAATATGAAATAGTTAAATAATTAAAGTATGCATACTTTTAGGCGAATATATTCAAGGAAACATTTTTACAAATGAATTTAAATATAACTCACAAATTCAAAACAAAGAATAAAAAATTTAACATCTTGAAAAATTGAGACGGAGAGAAAAAGAAAAAGAGAATCTTATTCTACCGCTAAAGAAAATGAAAAAAAAAAACAAAAAACAAAAAACAATAGCTTATTGAATAGTGTCCCTGATACATTTTTTTAATTGGTTTAGTATTTTGGTTGTTGTTTATACACACCGAGGTTGGTGAGCGAAACTTCTACAAATAAATAATAAAATTGCTCCTTAAAATTTTCCTTTGAAATTCACTTCACTTCAACATTCATTTCAATTTAGCTACGTACAATTATATTCTCGTCTATAGGCATAGTGGACAAGATGTGTGTTATGAGATCGGAAAATGAGAGTGTGTTAGATGGCTGACATTATGGCCATCTCATACCATAGAAATTTATTTGAAACATCTTACATGAAAATTTATAGGTGAAAAAGCTATTTGCAAGATGCGTACCGCGTTCGTTAATAATTGATCAAAAACATCAAAGTGATAGTGTTTAAATTACATTGGGAATTGCTTCCCCATCCACCGTATTTTCTAGATATAAGCTCCAGCGAGTATTATCTGTTTCTAAACTTGAAAAGATGGCTCCTGGGAAAAAGATTTGCATGAAATGAAATTGTATGCGAACCAGAGGCGTATAGTATTTTGCAGACCTTCAGAAATCATATTATATGAAGGATGTGGAAATATGAAAAAGACATCTGGACTAAATATTTCGAGCTAAGAAGAGACTAGGTTGAAGAATAAAAATGATTTTTCCCAAAAACCTTGTTTTTTTCTACATTTCCTTCCCCACAGACTTATTGAACCACGTAGTAAAAACAAAAAATCAAAAGCAATTTGAAGAAAAAAAAAGAATCAATCACAATTTCAGGCAATTTTTATTTAAAAATGATAGCCAAATTATGTTTCCTTCTGTTCTAATTTGAAGATCCTTTCAGTTGAATGATTTAAAAAAAAAAAAAAATAAACCCTCGAACAAAATCTTTTAGACACTAAGAAAATCCTTGTCAGAACGACTTCAATTTTCAATTTTCAATTTTCATAAAAAAAAAGCCTAATGAAAAATTTTCGTTAGAATGAAAAACTTCAATGGAAATTCGTAGGTGGGTAGTTCTTTACAAAAAAAAAAAAAAAAAACAAATTTACACGAGTCGTCAGCTGTTGGTTTTTTTTTTTATTTAAGGAATACAACGTATAGCAACGTATACATATTAACTATCGTCCTATCGTCGTGACGTGACGACAGAGAACAGAAATGAATCCTATTCTTTTTTTTAAGGTGTGTTTTCTCTTAATTTTCTCATTCAACCAAATGTATATATGTGTGTGTGTGTGTCGTTCATTCATTGGAAGGATAAAAAAGGACATGCAGTATTTTATTTTATCAATATTTCCTATCTAATCACAGTCTCTCAAACTTTACAGACTGGAAAACAGATTGTATTCAACAATGACATGTTTTTGCTTCGTTTAGGAACCAAAAAAAAAAGAAAAGAAAATAACAAGAATAATTGATTGTAAAGCAAGGCGAAAAATCCTTTATAAATTGGTTTAACAACAAAAAACAAAAAAAAATAAACAAGGATAACTGAAAGAAACTGAAAATTTAGGGCTGAGAGAAGTTCTATGTGAAAAGATTACGACAGATGGCAAAATTTCATGTAGTATTTCTTTAGGGTGGGACACAAAAATTCCATCTTTTGAGAGCAATTTCGGAGAAAACACATAAAATTTACTAGAATTGAAATTTTCAGAAATCATTTATTGAATCGAAAATAATTTGTATAAATTCATTTAAAAAAAAAAGCCAAATAAGCCAATATGAATTTAAGATATTTAAGATAAGAAAATGGTTTGATGTGGTTTCTAGAACTTTATTTAAGGATCATCTTTGGCCTTCAATAATAATGCCGCATGAACTAGTTACGTGTTTCGTTAAAAAAAAAAGACAATCTAAAGACGAAATTGTATATTATTGGATGGGCCAAGAAGTCATTGCGTTGTTGATGATGATGACAAAGCAATGGAATTGACCATCAAAAATCATCGAATAGAAGCAAAACCGCATAGAAATTTCATTATTTGTCAAAAATGGAAAGGGTTTCACTGGTAAATACAACGCACTGTATAGTCCTGAGACCTCACACCTCTGTAGAACTCTTAGAATTGTGTAAACAATAATTCAAAAGAAGTCTCTGGAAAATAATTTTCTTCAATTTTGGCCCAGACAACCAAGAATGTCTACAGTGACGGAATAATAGTGATGCTAGGAAAATGGCAAAAATGTCATCGACCTAACCGCAAAATAAAGTAAAATTTTAATAAAAAATCTTTTTTTATTCGAAAGACCTATTCATGGCATTAATATTTAAAAATGACTTTGGTCATATGGCCACCGTAACTCTTCTTGACGAAGCGCATTACTCTGTCAGTCCAATTTTGGGTTCGATTTTTAATCAATGGCGGCCTATTGTTGCTGTTTTATCAGCCCAAACTCAGTGACTACACGTAAAACCATTTAGAAAATGTTCGAGAGATGTCAGATCACACCATCTTGGAAGCCAATTTACTGGGATATTTCTTAAAATCACATTATTGGTAAATCGTGATTTCAATAAATCAATGGTTTCTGTCGCTGTATGGCATGTAGCGTCTTCCTGTTTAAACCACACCTCAGCAGGATCAATGTCATCCATATTTTTGAACAAAAAACTAATTGATCATGGTCCGGTAAAAGTCTGATTGATTATAACACGAGCTCCCTCTTTATTTTTTAACGAAATAAGGACCAAGGATACCATCAGCATGTAAAGGTCATTTTTCTGGATGTAATAGGATTTTTATGGTGAAATGGCAAACCAAAAACTGAGCATAAATTATCTATCAGCTGCCAAATTGGCTACCGTTGAGAAAAAGTGTTGCCAATTAGAAAAACAAACCTCTAAAATTTTTGTTTCTCATAAAATATTTGCCTTTTATTTACACAAACATTAAACGCAACGACTTTTTGGGCCATCTAATAAAAATATTTTAGTGGTATTGATTTTTCTTTCATGTGTAACATGAAAAGGATCATTAGAACTTGATTGTGTGCGTTTAAAAACTGCGTGCAAACAAGAAATAGTATAAAAACGCTTCCAAGTTAATCAACAACAACAAAATAAAACAATAGATGAAAAACTTCAGTGTTTTAAGGTAAAAGATTTCCTGTGGATCACGTTTTGTTTGTTGTTGTGTGGTAAAATAAGTATACTTACGAGTAGAAATATGTACAACATATTTATTTCGGGTCATTCTGTATGTAATGTACTCCATGACCAATGAAATGGAATAACATAAACAGTAATAAAGACAGAAAAAATTCTGCGTAAATGGCGGGAACTTAAAATAAAAACAAAGAATTTATTTTTTCGGGTCAAGAAACAAGGAGTATTACTATCCCGAGCTGGTCTTATTTAAAGGAGGACATCGATTTTATCGTTGTTTTGTAAACAAAAATTAAATAATTGAAATCAATATATGAGGTTGATTCGAAAAGTTTTTGCACAGATTTATATGACTTCAATCACGTATCTCACAGAGTTAAGAATATTCTCATCCACAATTATTTTTTCATATTTTCGAAACTTACGATATTTACGATGTTTTGGTGAAAAATGTACAAAATGTTGCAGCGAACATTTCGAGCGTTCCCACTCAGTTTCGAAATACAAGGCGCAAAATAAATGGTTTGAATTATTTATAATTTTTTTCAGGATTTTGTAAAGCAGACTTGGCGAATTTGAAATGGAACAATACAAAATCGAACAACATTGAACTTTATTTCCGCCAAAAACACAGAAGAAAATTCAGATTTTATTCACAATTTGATAATGAGCTATGAAGCCCATTTCCATTTAAATGGCTTCGTAAACAATCAGAACTGCAAGATATGGTCTACGAAGAATCAACGACAATAACACCCACTTAAGTGTGCTGTTTGGTGCGGTGTATCGTCTAGGAGAATCATTGGGCCATATTTCTTCGAAAATGAAGACGGTGTTGCAGTTTCCATCAATAGTGCTCTATATCGGACGATGTTGGAAAATTTTTTAAGGCCAGCTGTGAAAAACCATCCAACTCTTTGGTTCTAACAAGATAGAGCCACAGCACATACTGCAAGGGACTAAATGGCTCTTTTAAGGAATACCACAACGTTCATTTTGCTCAGTTTAACATTGAGATGATTGGAAATTTATAAATATGATTGAGAGTTGGTTAAGGCCTTTAGGTAGGGTTAATTCAATAAGTCGACAGCTTCCACATTCTGTTCGGACTATGACAATAGAAGAAAAAACAATAAATATATTGTTTACAAAACTCAAAGATTCATTATCAACCCTTTAAGCGCTATTAACATTTATATGCGTTCGTGCCAATCGTTCACCATGGGCTATGATGAATGCATATATGGGTATTCACACAACCATTCAATTTGGGCTATGAACGTATATATGCGATGCCATTGATGCTTGTAAGCCTAGAGATATAAAAAGATTGTAAGAAATACGTTTTTAAAGTATCGGTTTGTGCAATGCACACGCTTAACGTTGCACAACTCAGCGCTCAAAGGTTTTAAAGAATAGCTGACAATTTTAGTAACGTTTTAAGAATGATGGAAATCGATTTTGACCACAAAATGAGGTATAAATCGAATTAAAATTTCCCTTCTCATCATGAATGGTGACCAGTTGTTTCCCATTTGATATTTAAAGTTTTCTACAAATATGACACAAACACGTAAGTTGTTTTGGGTCAACTAAACTAGATGGTTCTTTAGATCGAATCAAAATTCGATATCAAACGAATGTGGGCATCCGTTAATTTTTTGGATACACCTCGTAAATTGAAATCCCAAAAATAATTCATATTTGAAAGGCCAAGTAAAAAAAAAAAAGGTCTCATGTACATATTTCTCTTTAATTTTCTTGAGGGCCTCTAAAAACAATAGAATACACCTTAGGGGCCGCCTGTGAAGAATATTTATTTGGGTTTTAGTAAAAAAAAAAAAATTAAAAAAATTTCTTACCTTATTTTCTTTTTTTGTTTTTCTGTTTTCAATAATTTTCCAGCGCGCGTAAAGAAAATTTCACACAATTAAAATTGAATTAAAAAAAAAAAAAAACTAGTAAAAATACAAAAAGTCTTCTACTACGTTGGTTTGGCGGAGCCTCTCCCGGTCAGGCTTGATAGGAAATTACTTCGTTATTGTTTTTCTTCTTCTTCTTCTTCTTCGGTGCTATTCAAATTAAATAATTGACGTTACAAATTTTGTGTTACAAATTAACAGAAGAACTCTGCTGCAGTCGCGACCTCGGCTGGAGATGAAAAGCTGCAATCGAAGCTTATTTTGAGTCCGAAAAAAAAAATTTTTTCTTTTTTTTTAGAAGGTAAAAGATTTTTTGTTCACAAAATATAAAAACACTGTTGTTCTGGTTTAATTCTTTTTTTTTTTATTTTAGGATAATTTCACTTTTTTAACAAATTATTTTTAGGAGTTCAAAAAAAAAAAAAGTGGCACAATTAAAAAGTCGTAAAACAAAACAACGCCTACAAAAAAAAAAAAGAATTAAACAAAAAGAAAAAAATCGTTAAAATTAAAATTAAAGTTTCTTTCACTTTTTCTGTTTTTTTTTTTTTGTTTTGATTTTTAAATTTTAATTAAATTTAAATTAAATAATTGTAATAAAAAAAAATGAAATATAAAAAAAAGACCGGCTTTTAATAATAAAACAAAAAAAAAAGGAAATTATTTAACTGATTTTTTTTCTTCTTTTTCTTTAAATAAAATAATTAAATTTTTTTTGTTTTAATTTTTTTCTTTTTTTTTTAATTATTTTGTTTATCTTTCTGCACTTTGAAAATCGACAAAATTAATGATAAAACAATTTTTGTTTTTTTGTGTTTTTTTTTTGCTAATACGATAAAAAAAAGCATTCAAAATTTTATCGATGAATCGGATTTGAAAATAACCAAAAAGAAAAAAAAAACAAGAAAAATATCACTTTTTAAAGCGTTTCAAATTGTTGTAATTTTTCGATTTTACTTACAAAAAAATGTATAGAATTTTTTTTTTTTTTATGCAAACTTAAAATTATCAAAACCTCAAATTTTTTCTTATTATCGAAAAAAAAGTAATTTAAAAAATTAAGAAATTATGAAAATAAAAAAAAAATAAAATCAAAAAAAATCAAATCTTTTTCGCGAGGAGAAAAATATACTTTTCATCCAATTTGTTCGAATCGAATTTATTAACTGAAAAAGAAAAAAAAAACTCCACGAACTTCACAAACCGATTGGAATACATATTATGTTTTTTGTGTATGAGAAAAACGGTGAAATGAACTAATCCAAAATTGACAAAATGAATCGCCACTGGAAACTCACTCAGTGTTCACGCAAAGTTAAATAATATAAATTCATTTATACCACGTATATATGCAGAATTAAATTTTCGATTTTGAGATTGATTTGAAATTTTGATTCGTATATAACATAGGCCCATCGAGATGGATTAGTAGAGATATTAATTAGGGTATGGTTGATTAGTTAGTTTTCAAGGTTAGTGAAGAATCGAATAATTGATGGTCTTAAATCAATTAATTCCTTCCTATGTTTAAAAGTCAGAAGTCAAAAATTTTTAAGCAAAATTTACTGCTTACAAAAAGAAATATATTATTATATGAAAGAAAAAGAAAAAAGCGTAATAAAAATACAAAAGAGGAATTATTCTCTTAAGGAGAAGTGTTTTGCCGTAGACGAAACGTAATGTTGGCAACCAAGTTGTCAACATCACTTCCGAGATATTGTCGTCGGCTTTAGGTGTTTTATTTTTTACAGTATTCACAACTGATGTTGTCAACTTCTCTACAGACGATGCAACATGATCGCCAACATCAGACTCCGCCCACTGAATATCCGATGTTTTCTAAATTTTTTGAAAACAACCAACATTATTGACAACATGAGAAGAACCACCAACATGCCCCCAAACGTCCAACATCGGCACCAAAACGACAAGTTTAGAACAATGTTAACAATAATGTTTGTCGTCTTTGGGCCCCTTTAAAAATACGTATGATTCAAATTCCATTCTCTTTAGTTATCTATCTTTTTTTTTCAGATTACATTATGTTAGTGCAACAGAGATAAATATAAATTTAGCTTTAATAAACAATTCTAACACTTATGTGAATAATAAGAATGCCTATTCATACAGAAACTAGCCCTTAAAATATTTGAAATATGCATAACAAAAAAAAAAATTTCTTCTGCTTGGAAAAAATGCCTATGAAAAATGTTTATTCATACATGCACCAACACTTGAGGAAGTGTTGGGAAAAATCATATTGGCGCCTAAAAGTATAAGGAAACTCCTGGTTTTTGCAAAGTGTAAGTAATGATAGAATATGGAAACTTCCTATCCTCACCGTGATGACGTTTTTCAAATTTTGACTGTTCTTTTTCAAACAATTTTCTCTCCACTGCTAGCATAGATAGCTACATATTGTACGTATGGGTGAAAGAGAAATATAATGTATGCAAAAAGCATGTGCTGAAATTTATATGGCAATGCACAAATCCTAGAAGAAAAATAAAGGGTGTCTCATCGTTCTTGGTGTTGATTGGGAATCTATCAAGGCTCTAAAGCCGCATTTGTTGCTCAGCAGGGTCACCTTTAAAGTGAGCTCTGCGGGCATTCATGATGTTGACTCTGAGCCTGAGATTTTCAATTCGGGTTTAAGAGTAACAGATAAACTTGCAACATTGCAAAGCGGCTTCACATCCATTGTGTAGACGCATACAAAGGCTGCAAACAGATATATGCCTGGTCCAAGAACCATACATTTATGGTGACAGGATAAGATGTGTGGTGTACCTGTAAATAATTTTAATGTTAATAATTTTAATCTAGTATTTAGTTTACTTGTGTTGTAATTTTGCAACTTAATTTGTATCTAGTTTGCTTTCCTTTTTTCATTTTTTCTAAAACAATAATTAATTATTGTCAAAAAGAGTTTTCCGAGGAAGTAAACATTTCGCCTGGGATACGTAAAGTTTGTCCGTATGCCATATCGGCTGGTGAACATCCAATGTCTTCCTTGATAGCTGTTCTAAAACCTAATAAAATTAAAGGAAGTTCTTCAGCCCAATGTATTGAGTTATTTCTTGCAATAAACGTTGTTTTTAAAGTTCTATTTAATCGTTCAACCATTCCGTTACTTTGTGGATGGCATGAGGTAGTATGTATTTTGTGTGAACCGAGAAATTTTGAAAATGAGGAGAATAATTTTGATTCGAATTGTGGTCCCTGATCCGTTGTTATGGTATGCGGAATGCCAAAACGTGGAATATAATTTATGAAAAGCGTTTTAGCAATAGTTAAAGCTGTGATATCCTTAAGAGCATACGCTTCTGGCCATCGTGTAAACCTATCAATTATAGTTAGTATATAAAAATTACCGTCGGAAGGTGCCAATTAAATCTAAATGAATATGTTGGAATTTACCTTTCGGTAGGTTGAATTCATGAACTTCAGATTTCGTGTGTTTTATTATTTTTGCTCTTTGGTAATTTAAACATTGTTTGGACGATGTACCAATGTCGGTATTCATTCTTGGCCAGAAATATCTTTCACCTATTGATTTACCAGTCGATCTAATTCCTGGATGTGAAACCTTGTGTAACTTTTCGAAAATTATTGGCTCCAAAATTTGAGGAACATAGAGGTATCGCACCAAAGCATTACATTTGAAATGGGAACGTTAATTTCTTTTAAAATATAGTTTGAATTGGAATTATTTATTTCAAAAATCAAATTTCCTTTAAACAAAACAGTGGTTACCTTTTATAAATCCGAATAACTTTCAACTCGAATTCTGCGTATTAAGTCGAAATTATATAAAAAAAAGAAAGAAAAAAAAATTGAACGACTGGTAGCTTATAAGGCTCAATTATAATGGGAAGAACCAACAGCCAAGCATAGGAAATGACAAAAAAAACTGAACAAATGCTAGCTTATGCATGTTAAATTCGTTCAACCGATTTTTAATTTGCATAAACAAGAATAACCATTTGACAGTTGGCCGTTAAAGAAAAAAACCAAATCGTCGAGTCATATTTCATTAGAAAATTTTTTACAATTCAGCAATTCGTTCGTTTTTAATTTGTATTTCTTAAACATAAAGAAACGGAAATCAAATTTAACGAAAGCACGTCTATGGATATTATAATTACAGTTTAAGGTTAGTACATTTCCGTAAGTTTGTCTTGCTCTTGCCTCTTCCTATTATAGTTCAGCCTTTAGTTTGACTCGACAAAGCCATTACAAAACATCTTTGAATTAATTCAACATCCAATTAAGCATTCGACCTGCATGTATACGAGGTAAATGAAATTCGATGAATTCCTATTAAATCGTTTTTATTATGCAATTTTTTAAATTTATTTTATTAATTTTTTCAATTTATATTTTAATAATTAAAATTTATAATTTGATTGTTTTGAAAATAAAATTTAAATGGAAAACAAACACGAACAAAAAAAAAATGTACAATTACAGTTGGAAAAACACTGATGTGTGTCTTCAAAAGAATGAGTACACCTAACCCTTGATTTACATACGGCAGATTGATTCCCCGGAAATGCCGTACAAATCGAAATCATGCAATACGAATGCCTTGTAAATGGAGGGCTAAGTGTATATTCTATTTACATCAGGATTGGATCATCTGGTCAAATACAGTTGGTGTTTCTTTAGCTCGCCTTGATGACCTTTGGTAGAAATGGGACTCGTAATTAACAAATCTATAAAGGCTCGTCACGCGACTTGATTATTTTTGGGAAGATTTTTCGCAACTTTAACAGATCATTCTGATTGGTCAGGGAAAGCTTAAAATAATCTGCACCCGTGACAACGTTTCGCAAATATATTTTTCATATTTTCATTTTAGTTAGCATTTTCAAACAAAGCATTTTCAATTAAAAATTCTACTAATTCGCTTTTTCCTAGCATTTTATACAATTTCATAGTTTTTGGAATTTACTTCCAAAAGAAAAACCCGTTAAAATAAATTCAAAATTGCATTTGTCAAAAATGAAAAATTAATCTTTGCAAGTTTACGAAAATAATCAGCACCAGGGCATATATATTTTTGATATAAACTTCGCAAATCTGTGAAATTAGCTCCAATTCACAGGCTTGGGGTCTAATAGCATAAAAACATTTTGCAAATTTTATTCAAATCGGTATACATATATGTAAGTTTTTAAAATACACCGGAAAAACTTTATGAACACGACTATTTCTTTCTCCACTATCCTTGGACCGATTTCACTGAAATTTAATATCATTTTTTATTTATTTAAACAAAATTTCTTCACAAATTTTCAAATTAAATCCGAAAAAGCAAACAAAAAAGCGCCAAAATTTTCTGATCACTCTAATTTTTTTCTTTATAACTTTGGTCCCTCTGGGCCAATTTTGCTAAAATGCAATATCAAACTAAGGAAGAACCAACTCACATTGTAAATTTCATCAAAATCGTATAACGCGTTTTTGAGTTATCTTGTATACGGATGAACGGACAGACATGCATAAATCGATTTCACTTTTGATTCTCTACGCAACCATACCTTTGAAACCTTTCTACGATGATTATTTCGATGTGTTACAAATGTAAAGACAAAACTAATATACCCTGTGATAGTACCTACCATAGAGCATAAAAATTTCATTCTCCCTCTTCCGAATCCATTTTGCCTTTCAACTCCGCCCGAGCGTTTTTTCTTTTTGTCAACTACTGCCACGTGAATTTCATTTACTTTTTTTTTACTACTTTGTTTTGATTGGTGCAATAGTTTATTCGTTCGCTTTGGGTATTTTATAGTTATTTATACTTCGCTAATACTCGATTTTTGTTATTAAGCGTATTTGTACATTCTTTGCCATAAGATTTATATAAAGAAATTTTAAATACATAACAAAAATCTCGCTTTTAAAATTATACTATAGATAAATACTGATATTCCTTTCTCCCCAACGATTGCAATCTTCTAGCTCTAGAGCTACATTTCACATTTAGTTCTACAATATCTCTGCACCTCAGTCTTCCTGAAATCATTGGAATTTGTTACAACTTTCTAATTATATATCGTCGTGAAATACTATTCCAAATCGTTCAGAAAACCCCGAAAGTAGGATATGGAGGTTTATGCGGTGAAACAGAATGACGAATCCACGACGGATTCATAGTTTTCGGTTTTCAGACTGTATTAAAAAATAGTCCATCGCGGATCCGTCGCGTTCTGTTGTAGTTTAAAACCCAATTTACAACACCGACGCATACAAAATAAACCAGCGATTTAAGTGAGATAAAAACGATCACTTATACAAAAAATCAATTAATATGAAAAGTACGACAAACATTGAAGGCAAAATTTTGTCCGATTATCACAGTACGAGCTAGCGTGCGATTTGGCATAGACAGTAGTAGCTGCAGGACAGCTACTGTCATTGTGTAAACGTATCATGCGAGTTATTGTCAATGCGAGTAGGACAGCTCGATGGCGTGCGAGCTACATTTTTCCTTTTCACTGTCCACTCGCTTTCTCCCACCACATCACACGACAAGTACCTCGCTCGCATTTCAGCACATAATACCGTAGTAGTCAAAGATTTTATTACTGTCCGTACTATATTTCGTTGGTTCGAAGATGAAAATGATGTTGAAGGCACCATTTTCTGTTCTTCTCTCGGTGTCATGATTGGAACTGCCATTTTCAGCGCTCGTATAAAAAGTCGATTTCTGTCTACTCGCAGGGACAGCTACTAGCACTGTCTAAATAACCCATTAGTAATTTTTGCATGATTCCGTGATGTAAATTTGGCTTAGTTGAAAATCTATACATTTGAACTTTCTTTTATTGCTTTGTGAATCTGTCATGCTGTTTGGATCTGAAGGGTTTAACACTATAAATCGAAATACCACACAAATTTTTATACAAACACATTTGTTTTTTTTTAATCCAATTTTTAAAGGAAAATCTTATTTTCTTTATTTTTAATAAAAAAAAAAAAAAAAAAAAAACAAAAATATTTACTGGAACAATTATAATATAATTAATAAATCTCTATTAAAATAATTTTATAATGCTATTTTTTTTTTTGAATTCAAGGAATATTTGAAAAGCTGATAAAAACTATTTGAATAAAATTTAAAATAAAACAGAAAAGATAGAATTAAAAAAAATTCCAATTATGATCAAAATCCAGTCTGAAAATCTATGAAAAAACCCCAATTTAGTAAATGTTTGTTTTCAATAAGCTAATTCTTTAGATTCGGAAAGTATTGATAAGATTCGAGAGCTTGAATTATTTACGTGGACAAATAAAGACGATGATAATCATTCGCACCAAATGCACAATTACATTTCGGACATTTACGTTGTCTAGTCTCATATCGTGTACGTAAACAATCGTAGCAAAAAACATGGAAACATTTTGATAAAACTGCATCCTTTCGTTTAACTTTACATGACGGACACGTAAGAGTTTCTTTATATTCACGAATTTCTTCAAGCATAACTTCATCGATTGTTGTGCCGGTCATTTCGATCTTCTTCATACGTTCTGCTTTTCGTTTGAATTGGGCTAATTCTTCTTGTAAGCGTTTCGTTTTATATGCTTCGGCTTCTAGAGAACTTGTCTTTTCGGCTACAACTTGTTGTGCTTCTTTCATTTGTGAATGATATTTTTCCAAATGTAATTTCAAATCGGCTGCTGATTGTGCCGATTCAATAGCTTTTCGCTTATGCATTTCCATAGCTTGTTGACGAAGTACTAACTCTTTTTCAATTGTTGTTACTGTATTTTGAAGATTACGTTCTTTTTCTTCTAGTTTTCGCAAAACAATATGCATCGCTTCAATTTGTGTATCCCTAGTTGATACCTGATCTTCTAGTATTTGTTTTTCTTCTCGTAGAAGTTTATGCATTTGATTTGCTTTAATTCTTTCCGACATTAATTTAAAATTCGCATCATCCTTTTCACGTAATTGTTGTATTAAACGAGAATTCTGTTCTTGCATATCTTCAAATGCTTGTCCAGTCACTTCCATTTCATTGAGAAGAGCCTCTTCTTCATGTGAACCAACAAACGGTCGCACATAATGTCCACCTGGCCAAGGTCCATCCACTGGCTTTTGACTGGCAACTTGTTTTTGTAGTTCATATTTTTGCTCTTCAAGTTGCTTAATTTTTCGTAAAGCTTCTTCATCTGCCAATTTCTTTCGTTCTTCACGTTTACTTTCCTGCATCTTTTTTAATTGTTGCCTCAAATCATCAATTTCGGAACGTAATTTCTTTTCTGTTGCCATTAATTGAACTTTATCTCTTTGCTCTTTTGAAACTCCTTTATACATATCCAATAACAGTTTCATCTCCTTCTGATCATTCATTGCCTTTCTAAATTAAAAAAATTTCAATTTAATAAATTGTAGAGAAATCAACAATGATAAAAACAAAAGAAAAAAAACCTACTTTAATTGTACTCTCATATCGCGTACCATTTCTGATTCGGCAATTTTCATTTCTTTAATCCGTTGCGCTTCTTTTGCATCTTTCTCTGCTTTTATTGCATTTGCTCCTTGTATCAATTCTTTTTTCTCACCCTGTGCAGATGCTCCAGTTGTACCCTTCTCGTGTTTAATTCCATCTTTATTATCTTTACAATCTTCATCATTCTCATCTAATTCCGCTAAAACAGAAGACGGTATTAATAAACGATATTATATCATTTAAGACAAGTACTTTTAATTTGTGAAGCAGCATTTTCTTCCTTAATACTAGCTGACCCCTCAGAACTAGTTTCCTCTTTAATTACTCCCTCCTGTTTAATATCATCAGCTGCACGCGAATTAGCTCCGTCCACTTTTGCTATAGCTTCATCAAGTTCTTTTCTTAACTAGAATTTTATTTCATATTAGCATTTACAATTAATTCTATGTGAATCTCACCTTTATATTATCTCCGGAAGCATCTTTATACTTCCTCTTGTATCTTTGGACTTCACCTTTAAGTTGTCCATTGTGATTTTGTAATGATGTGATCAAATGTCTCATTTCCCGATTAATTGGTGCTGTCTGTTCATTTGCAGCCATATTTTGTTCAAATTCAATTCGTAACATTTCATATTCTTTTCGAATTTGAGCTAAAACATCTTCCATTTGAATCATTTCACTTCGTACTTTCTTTTGGGCAATCAATTCTTCACTTTCCATTACTTCGATCTGGCGTAAATGTTGATTTTTACTAGTTTGAAGTTGATTTCTTGTCTCATCCAGCATTGTCTTAATTTGCATTGATTCATTGTACAAAACAGAAAATTGCGATTGAAGACATTTGTATTCTGTTGTTTCAACAATAACAGATTCAGGAAGTTGACGGATCTATAAAATAAAAAAAAAAATCATATAAAATTAAGTTGAAAACTTTCTGACACGAATACTTACATCCATTTTCAACTTTTCTACTTCTTTTAGAGTTTCTCGATGGGTCTGATGGAGTTTATCAAGTTCTGTAAGACGATTATTTGCCAATTCTCGATACTCTTCCAATTCTTTTTGTAAATCTTCTAAATGCTGACTATTAACATTTGTGGTTGCAATATTTTTACCAGAATTTTTATTGGCATCTCCATGCATTTGATGATAGGCTTTTAATTTTTCAATAGCTTCAGCCAAATGATTTTCAAGTTTATCATTACGGCAACGGACTTTTTCCAAATCATATTGTAATTCATCGATTTGATTACGAAGTTCAGCACTTTCAGTTTCTTTAGCAGTTAACGCATCTTGGTATTCTTTCATTTTTAATGACATCGTATGGAATTTCTCATGCAAAGATGTATTTAAATTTTGTAAACTTCTATTTTCGGCCATTATTTCAATTTGTGATTGCCGTAACATTTCGTCAATCTGTGAAATCTCCAACATTCCACTGTCGTCACCATCATCGGTTGCTATGGAACCACCTTTCAAACAACGCGAAATCTTTTCGTTACGTTGCATTAAACGATCTATGACTTGAACAATTTTTGCAACAGCACGCTTTGAAACTTGTACTCGGTTTGCAAGTTTATCATCCAATTCTTCTTTATCCCAGGTCGATAATTGTGCCAAAAAAGATGTTGTAACTTCATTCTCATCTATATTTAACAAATGAAAAAATGAAAATATTAAAAATATAATAAGAATTTCGAATAGAATTAATGTTTTACTTTTATTTTCAAACTCATCAGCAGTTTCTGCATCGAATCTTTGAAGGAGCACACGAATATCTTCATTCAATTGATTCCAATAACGATTCACAACATTTAAGACAGCATCATCCTGTGTTTGACGCTTCTCCAATTGTTCAATACGATGTCTAAGTTCAGCTTCGGTTCGCATTCGCTGCTCAATGCGCTGAGCTAATTTCTTATTTTGAAATTGTAAAACTTTAATATCCATCTCTTCAAGTGTTGATACTGGGCCAATTAAATGCGGTTCAAAGTGGACTTTTTTAATTGGTGGTTGCCCCAATACCGATCCGGCATTAGGATCATCTGCGCCACGTTTAGACATGATGTTTGTATGCTATAAAACCTTAAGTATCGGAGGTAAAATATAATGGAATTAATTTAATTTCTTTTAAAGAAAAAAAAAAACTACTACTTTTAAAGCAGAATTTAGGTTGTGAGGTTAAAGGCCTCAAACGCTAGATTGGCTATCAAAGAAAACCTCCAAAACGAGCTAAAATCTTACTTTATAGTAAATTTATTGAAGAATTTTATATTATATTTATTTTAATAAAGAAAGAAACAATTTTTAAGAAAACTAGCGAAAAATTAGCTCGTTTTGATTTCCTTTCATGAAAGCCATATTGTCGCGTTGAATTCCCGTAAAATACAAAAAAAAACTTACTTTTCGTAGAATAAAAACTATTACAATGAATTCATTAAATTCTAAAATATTGAAAATAATGAAAAAAAACCTGGCATCAAGAAACACCAAATCAGTGTAAATTTTTATCACGTCAAACTCAAAACTGTTCTACTAAAATTAGGTTGGAATTGAAATTAATTGGAATATATTCTAGAAACTGGAATGTCAACTTATATTTGCTGGAATCTAAACTGCTCACGGCTGTCATTTTTACTTCCGAACAAATATTTCTCAATGTCAAAAATATTCGCAAAGATAAAATTGAAAATTTGGCAGTATGAAAACTTTCGATTTTTAAATTACGATCTAATTATGTATTTCGTTTATTACTTAAAAACCTAAAGTTTTTATTTAAAATTTCCAATTTGACGCCGACTAACAAGTCACACAAACTTTCCACATTTCCAATCGTTAGAAATTTCTTATATGAATTCGAGTATCGAATTAGAGAATCGTTTAAAGCATTGCCAGATATGGATTATTTTCAAAAGTGTATTAATTTAAAAATTTCATTTCAAATAATTTTAAATAAATTTATGAAAATATTAGAAAATTACAGAATATATAAAATAAGAATATACACAATTGGAATTAATTGAGTTCAATAAGTTGTCTATAAATAGGACAACATGAAAAAACTTAACCTGACCTTATTTGAAATACTAGGCAACCATCGATTTAATAATATTTTTCTGTAAAATTTCTTTTAACGAAACACTCGAAAAGTATTCTTTTATTTTTTAAAAATTTATTTAAAGCGTTTTTAAAACTAAAAAAAAAAACTAAAATGATTGGAACAGATTTAGCATATCAAAACTTAATGATAACATCAAAAGCGCCTCTTCATATCACCCCGAAACAATGGAATCTTCATAATCGTCAAGTTTGTAGAGTTTCTGAGGATCAAGAGAAACTAGCAGATCAAGTTATTGCGTAAATTTTTTTTATTAGTTATTTAAATTTCATGAATTTAATGTTTTCCTTCTCGTTTTTTTGAATTACCAGTGAATCTGATCGTGTTATCGAAGAAACACGTCAAACCACGGAAACATGGAAAAAGGAAGTTGATTATCAGTTAAAAGAAAGAACTACCGAAATACAATTTCTTTTGGATGAATTAAATCGGCAAAAGAAAATTGCACTTCTTGAGGAGGAAGCCGTAAAAACTTATCGGACACGAGTCCTGAATGCAATCGATACACTCAAAGAGCGTTCACTTTTAATTTGCCAAAAATGTATTACCTTACGAGATGTCCGTGTCGGAAGTGATATTGTCGATGACGAAGTAAATCGAAATTTAAAACATGAATTAAAAGTAATTAAAGGATGCCAGGATCTGTTGAATAAAGTTTTTTCAGAAATGAGTGAACACTTAAGACGTCTAAAAGCAACCATCAATCTCCTCGATAGAGATTTATGTAATAAAGATAAATCTTTGCAAATCGATCAAAGCAATTTGTTGTTGCGAGAAAATCAGTTAGAAATGTGCATTTACGAAGGAAAACCATCATTAGATGTTTGGTAAGTAAATAAAATGAAGAAAATTAGAAAAATTAGAACGTGGTTCCATGAACCACGGGCCCAGCACAGTGCCGCTACACCACTCTGCTCTATGCAAGCATATTTTCATAATTCCATATAACAGCTATTTCATGTGTTTTTTTTTCTTTTCTTTTCAGCAACTCTACGAAAACGGAATGGGAACACTCAACACATAAGAATATCGAAAATACTGCCAAAGAATTGAATTCGACAATTCATCTTCGTTCATATGTGGATATACTTTTGAAACAAGTCGTTGAAGATTTGGAAAATCAAACAAGCCGAACAAATGAGTCCTTCGAGAAACGTATAAATGAGCTTCGTTATGCCAAGGAAGTTCTACAAGCGGTTCACAATCAAACAATGAATCAAATTAATGAAATCACACGAAATATAACACGTTTGGAAAAAGAATTAGCAGATAAGGAAGGATACATTGCATTGACACAAATGCGTCAAGCAAATCGTGCTCATCGTCCTGGAATTGAATTAGTATGTGATGCTGTTCATGATAGTTTGAAGAAGGAACGAGAATTTCTTGAGAATACTGTAAAGAAATTAAAAGAAAAAATCAGCGAATCTCAAGCAACTTTACGTTATCTTCTTCATACGCAAATGCTTCAAGAAGAGGAAATCAATATTAAAGCAAATAGCTTAAAAATTGACGAAGTCGATTGTATGACCATTCGGGAGGTTCTGGATTATAAGTCGTTTTAATAAAATCGGTCGGGGAAAATCAGTTTAAAATTTTAATTTTAGTAAGATTTATTGAAATTTTATTTGTTAAAAATATATTTTTTTCCCCCGAATGGAAAATTTTCAAAGAATTCAAACTGCACAAGAAAAACGAATAACACTTGTAGAAAAATTTCAAATTAATAAAAACACGAATTATATACGATAATTAATATTTTATTTTTTGTTGTATTTAAAATTAAACAGCTGACGGGGCGCCCCATATTTGTTTTCTCGTTTCGATGTTTTGAAATACCAAATTTCTATTATCCTCGACAAAGACTTTAAATACTTTTTGTTGATTCGATCAATCTAATCGAAAATCTAAATATAAATTCAAACGTACTAAAACTATATAAATTTATATCTCCTTCGCTTGCTACGGGAAGATTGATTAACAAATCCAATGGATTATTTCCGAGATAAAAAAAAACATTTTTTTCAGCTTGTTACGTTCACAGTAACCACACGACTCTATTATATCGTAATTAGTGTGATTGTTGAGAATTTCGTGCAAATAGTATAAGTTTTCGAAGTAGCAAAAAAATACCAGAAATTACAAAAAATTCCGTTCCTTATAGATTCGTCCCATGGGACGAATCTACAAAGATTTTTCATAAATTTTGCTTGTCTACTCTCGATTTGATTTTCCACTTACTTATATGAAAAGCGTCATTAATAGGCAGCGAATTATATAGCAACTAAAAATTTTTTTTAACCAATATTCAAAGCATTTCAAGTAATTCTTGAAAATCTAACCTAATATTATATAGAGGAAAGATTTGTATGTTTGTAACGAATAAACTTAAAAACTACTGGATGGATTTCAAAAGTTCTTTCAACATTCGAATGCTACATTATCCCTGAGTAACATAGGCTATATATATTACTAGAAAAAATTAGGGATCCCTACTAAAATTTGAAAGATTTGTATTTTTGTATGTTTGTAACGAATGAACTCAAAAACTACTGGATGGATTTCAAAAGTTCTTTCACCATTCGAATGCTACATTATCCCTGAGTAACATAGGCTATATTTATTACTAGAAAAAATTAGGGATCCCTACTTAAATAATGTAATTCCGCATACATCTGTATCCAATAATCCTCACATTCATGTCTGTCGCGTCTAATATTCTCTGTAGTCTAACTTCATGCACAAAGACCCTAACTGAGATTTTACGACTATTGCTTTCAATCACCCGATATTCAGTGTCATTAGCGACGGCTGGGGTCCCATTGATCCATTGTAGGGACTCTATAGTCTCCAGAATGGCGCCAGGCGCTCGGACCTTCAGCGGACTCACCGGTGGCACCCCAGACTACTTCCTCTCTCTATCTTTGTAAATTTCCACAAAATTCCACAAAATTAAATTACTTAAACCATAAAATAAAAATGTACAAAAATGTAAATAAAGTCCTGCAAAAAGATATATTTACTCTACGTTTATCCCAAAATATTTAAAAAAAAAAATTTCCACCCGTGCGAAGCCGTGACGGGCCGCTAGTTTATACTATTTTCTCTTCATCAAGCTATGGCTTTCCATAAGTCAGCATTTATTATAATGGGTGATTCATTTTGAGGTAGTTTTTTCAAAAGAAAAAATAATAAATAAATTTAATTTTTTCCGGTTATCTTTATTATCAAACAAAAGAACCATTCTTGACATTTATTTTTTAAAGATTATTTCTTTCAAATGTTGGCCGTAACTGCGTTTATGGTTCTTGCAGAAGTTCCAATTTTCGATGACGCGTCCGAACATTTCGAGTGGTATTTGGCTTCCAATTCCCCAATCGTACCCCTAGACTTTGGACTTTACATAGCCCCAAAGGAAAAAGTCTAGAGGTGTGATATCACACGATCTAGGCGGACAATTCACCGGTCCGAAGCGCGAAATTAACTGTTCACCGAACAGCAATAAAGCCATGGTTTCACGGGCTGTGTCGCAAGTAGCGCTGTTTTGTTGGTACCAAATGTCCTTTGTCAATTTGAGGCAGCAAATAGTTCGTTATCATGGCACGTGCATTTCTCTGGATGTAACGGTAGCTCTTGACTTGTTCATCGACCCAAATTAGGCATTTTTGCTTATTGACGTATCCATTTAGCCAGAAATGGGCCTCATGGCTAAACAAAATTCTCCGATAAAACAGCGAATCATCCTTAAGCTCACAAGTCCACAATTTGAAGACGATATGTGATGAAATGTCGAACAATACTGAACAAAAATACCATGACAGGTTAACAGGACTCACGCGTGGTTTTATGAAGTTTGAAGTTTTCACTAAAAAAAAGAAAATAAAATATGTTTTTTTTGTTGAGAGAATAATTAGTAACTGCTTATTTAACTCAACCTGATTTAGTTATGACTTTAATATTCTTATAATTTACGTAAATTAATATTGCAGCCAATAAAACTGGATACGAATGGACACGTCTAAAAATACCTGCAATAAAGTAACATTTTATTCAATAGCAACTTGTAAACTTTGAGCTAAAAAATTTCTTAATTTTCTTACACTTTCAATTTATC
The DNA here is from genome assembly GCA_963422695.1 of Xylophagus ater. Classification (NCBI taxonomy): domain Eukaryota; kingdom Metazoa; phylum Arthropoda; class Insecta; order Diptera; family Xylophagidae; genus Xylophagus; species Xylophagus ater. Next base: position 41,290,392 of record OY730482.1, on the reverse strand, counting down.
ATTTTCCTAGAAGATATGGAGATTGATAGAGAAGGTAGTGTATAGTGATAGTGATCTTCGAAAAGATCCAGATTAAGCTTGGGAAAAGTTTCACTACTAATACAAAAACAGTAATTAAAAGATTGTTATTCATATAGTATGTTACATATGTATATTTATATATAGGGTAATTCCTCGTGAGATTCAGGAAAATATTTTGAAATAACACACATAAAACCGAAAGAACAATCGATACCATTCATTTTTTAAAGATTATCTTATTTAAATGTTAGCCGCAGCTACGCTTTATGTGGTCGATTCTATAGGTTTAATTTTGAACTACTTGTTCCATCATTACGACTGGAATCTGGCCAATAGCGCGAGTAATATTTGCTTCGAAAGCACCAATCCTAGCTGGCTTATCCGCGTAGAGCTTAGCCATGACGTAACCCCAAAAATAATAACCCAGAGGTGGCCAATTCACGGCCCAAAACGTGCACTCAAAAATCAGTTTGAAATTAAACATTATATCCTAATAGAATAACAGGTCAATTGAAAAGTCCCCGGCCTACCATAGTAAAACACATTTTTTTGGCAAAATTCGTTTTTTTTATTCAACATAATTCCCTTCGATACCATTTTTGTAGTACGATTTGTCCTTTGCTCCAAAATAGGCCTCAGTTTTGGCGATCACCTCTTCATTCGACGAAAATTTCTTCCCAGCAAGCATTCTTTTGAGATCTGAGAACAGGAAATAGTCGCTGGGGGCCAGATCTGGAGAATACGGTGGATGGGGAAGCAATTCGTAGCCCAATTCATCCAATTTTTCCATCGTTTTTATCGACTTGTGACACGGTGCATTGTCTTGGTGAAAAATGACTTTTTCTTCTTTAAACCAGGTCTTTTCTCATGAATTTTTACATCCAATTGGTCCAAAAGGTTGTAATAATAATCTGAGTTTATTGTTTTACCAGTTTGGAGGTAATACACTAAAAATATTCCTTTTGCATCCCAAAAAACTGATGCCATAACCTTCTTCACTGATCTTTGGGCCTTAACCCGTTTTGGAGCCGAATTATCGGTTTTTTGATTTTACTTTCGACTCAGGATCATAGTGGTAGACCCAAGTCTCATCCATAGTGATGAATCCGCGCACAAAATCCACTTTATCCTTTCAAAAATGCTCCAAATGTTCTTGAGAAAGTCGCATTTGCATGTGTTTTTGTTCCATTTTTCGGAAATGCGGCAGCCACTTTGCACAGAGCTTTTTGAAACCTAAAACTTCAGCTAAGATGTGATGTACTGGTCTATATGAGATGCCTAGGGTGTCAGCTACCTTATCCACAGCCACTCGTCTGTCTTCCGAAGCCATATCCTGTATTTTTTGTATCTTTTCTGTTGTTGGTACACTTTTTGGATGTTCTTGACATGGATCGTCTTCAAGGCTTGTACGACCAGATTTAAAAAGGCACTCCATTTTCCAACGGTGGATTTCGAAGGTGAAAAGTCCGGATAATAATTATCAAGCCAAGTTTTTGCTTCAACTGTATTTTTTCCCTTCAAAAAGCAATATTTTATCAACACGCGAAATTCCTTTTTATCCATTTTCTTCACAATAACAAAAGTTGCTTCACTCAAAATGCTATAATTCACAAACTAATGATCCGACAGCTGTCAAATTTATACACGCATCTTTTGAAGGTTAGGGCTAACTAAAAATCATATGGATTTAATTCTAGTACCGCCATCTATGTGTCAGGCCGGGGACTTGTCAATTGGCCTGTTATGTTGAAAAGTCTTCAAAACATATTTCAAATACTAGAAAAAAACTAACAAAACCATATTTATAGCGGTGTTAACATTCTAGATGGTGATAAATGCTCTGAAACAGTCCAGGACAGTATTATTTCATTTTGGTTGCCGTTCAACAAATTACAGCAATATTTTCCATTAATTGAGATCAACATTATGTACGTTGTTCCTCTTCAAGAGGATGTGCATACTAACATATATATACAATATAAAATCAACTCTTGCAAACCATCTGATACTCGTGTACTCGTTTTATATCAAGAGATGAATGAAATAAAATCGAATCAATTTGCTACAATATTTCGGTCAACTTTAGACTGGAGATTCAATAATTCTTTCCAATCATTTATATAGTTTACGAAAAGACTTATCCAATAAAAACAATATTAAAAGAAAGGACGGATTTGTTGGAATAGTGATAATTCACTATCTTTCTTCATATGGGGGAAACCACACTGTTCGTTGCCATATTATTAAGTTTAAAGAGAAACATTGGTTGCCAGAACCTAATTTATAAAGATCTAAGTTTCTTAGTTGCAAAGCCTAAGTTTCCAGCTTTCATATATCCATTTTTATGCCCTATGGTAGGTACTACCAGAGGGTATATTAGTTTTGTCACTAAGTGTGTAACGCATAGAAATAATCACCGCAGAAAAATTTCAAGGGTATGGTTGTGTAGGGAATCAAAAGTTATATCGATTTATGCATGTCCGTCCGTCCGTCCGTCCTTCCGTAGACAAGATAACTGCAAAACGCGTTATCCGATTTTGCTGAAATGCGATACCAAACGCAGTTAAGGAATATCCAACTCACATTCTAAATTTTAACAAAATCAGACCACGTGTTTTTGAACTATCTTGTATACAGATGGACGGACGGACATGCAAAAGTCGATACAACTTTTGATTCCCTACACAACTATAACCTTGAAACTTAGTGACAAAACTGATATACCCTGTGGTTGGTTGTACCTATCATAGGGCATTTTGATATGGCATACATTTTTAGTGTATACGTAGTAACTAAAATTTCTTTCCTTGGCCCTAAACTCTTTAACATCTTTTTATCGGACTTCCCATTATCCGGTAGTACTGCAAAAGCAATTTTCTACGCTGATGATACTATCCTGTTTGCACCTTCCGCCCTGCCTCGCGAAACTCCGTGCCTGATAAAATCCTTCCTAAACAAAGCACTGGTATTTTACAATGAATGGGGAATTAAAATCAATCTTGGAAAATGCGATCTAATCTGCTTCCGTAATGCGAGTGGGAAGGGTCATTACTTGGCAGTAGGGGAAAGTAAGAACCTAAGATTAAATATCGGAGGACATGACATCCCTCTTAAAACTGAAATTAAATATCTGGGGGGTGAAATGCATCACAGACTGAAATATAATCCCCACGCTAAATTTGCTCTTAACAAAGCAAGAAAAGCCACTGTCATTCTTAAACACCTACTATACTCTCAGGAGATGGAACCTAGGACCAAACTTTTAATATATAAATCACTAATTAGACCAGTCATTACCTATGCATTTGGAATTTGGCTTTTTATAACACCAAATGTCGCCTCGGAACTCCAAACCTTTGAGAGAAAATTAATTAGGCACTGCCTATCAAAATACAGAAGAGCCGATGGGAAGTGGTTTCCTAATAATACTCTTTATGAACAATCAAAAATTACGCCTATCATTTTATATATGCTGCGGCTTGCATTTAATAGATTTGAAAAGCTAAAAGACCACTCTAACCCGTTAGTCAGGAGCATTTCTCAAAGGAATTCGACCAATCAACTTGGATCTGAATATTACGCCTTTCCAGTCAATATACTCAACCCAAGTTGCGCTGACTTGATGAGTTCCATTGGGGAGAATATGCACACGCTAAAATTTTATAACAAAACCTCTCCTGATATCTATAGGGGCTAACTCTTATCTGCCTCTCTAGTTCTCTGGAAAGCATCAAACTCTAAACTAATCTAAGTAAACAACAAACACAATGATGGATTCAGTTATCGCTTTGTATTCCACCTTCATACTTCATAATATTAATTATAACATATGAAAATATATAAAAATAATAATACTATAGTTTAGTTTAAAATTTAATTTCAAAATATAAGCCATTAAGGTGGTTTATTGTTTTGTTTTTTGTTTTCTCTCTTTAACTAGTATTAAGTTTTATACTAATAATTTTAAGCATAGCTAGAAAAGTAATGCCGGGAGCAAGCACCATTAAATTTTGCATTTTCTTTGATACTATAAAATAACTAAATATCAATGTTAAACTATATCAGTTCACCGTTAATTACTTAATTCTGTAAGCTAGGCATATTATAAGCCAGCACAATCCACACTTATTAATAGTCATATTAATAAACTTAATGTTTCCTGTAAATTTATGTACTCTACAAAGCCTCAATAAAAATAATCTAATCTAGTATACTAAAATTTCACCCTATATACTTGGTAACCAATGGAAACAAAATATAATTATATAATTATGACATTTAATAACCTTAATAGTATCGTGGAATAAGGAATATAAATAAATTGGATTGCAATATGAATATCAAGTTAAATTCACCACGTTTCATCACGTCATCACCATCATCCTCATCTCCAGTGAAAATATCAAAGCTCGAAAACGATCAAAATTCCAAACATCCAAAACTAGGAAAGTAAATATAATACGCATTTGAAATAATTATAGATTGAATAAAGTCCTTTCTTTTTAGGCAAATTGGGCCAGTTAAATATTCCAAAGCGATAATTTTTGATAGTCAGGGAGTCAACATTACACCAGAAAATAATGTACAAACTCAAACAAATTTGTAAGTTTTAAGACAATTAAATCTAATTGTAATGGATTTTGCAAAAATATTTAAGAAACCTTTTTTAAATTTTAACAAATCTTAGAGATTCAGTACAGCAAACTCTAAATCCAAAATTAAAAGATATTGGAATTCAAACTGAAATTGATTCAATGTTTTTAACTAGTCAAGAACCACAAGAACAAAGTACCTAAGGACAGTAATTCCTCGTTTTACAGATTTGTTTGTTACCTTCTTCAAAATCTTTTCGTATATGGTAATTCGAAACAGCGAAATCCATAATCGATTTCGGACTAAACTACAATATATAAGTAACACCAAGAGGCATGCAATACCAGAAGAAAATATAAGTTGATAACTGTATTATATTGATTTCTTCCCATAGACTGGCAAAAAATTGAGACAACTTGTTTCACATAAATCTTCACGATTTAGTTTTCCTGAGTTAAAATGGAAAATGTCCGTTCGTCTGTCTCTTTGTGTCAAAATTTAGAAGCTCCAGTATTCTATTTCCATTCGGATATAAATATATTAATGCTATAGAACCAGAGATGTACGAAAAAGTAGTCAAAAATTGGCGTAAGTGATCGTGAGCCGGAAGATGACCCCGCGAATGAAATTGCGTTTCATGTGTAGTTGCAAATACTAAATTATTGATTGAAATGAATATATTCACAAGAAATTAACGATAAATGTGTTTTATTACACAAATAATTCATCCCACGAGTTGGATAACCATATATTAGTTCGTAAAACCATGTCTATATAACGAGGGATTACTATATTGATATTATTTTTTTTCTTCTAATTTTAACTAAATTGGTAATTATTTCTAGTGAATAAAAAAAATATCCTTCATCGTACAATAATAATTGTAATGGCATTGTTAGTAATATCATGCATTATTTCTGCTGTATTTAATTCAAATATTATTCCACAAATTTTGAGCAATTATATTTCAACATTACCAATGTTTATTAAAAAACAGAAAGGAGAATTAACGAGGACAGAAGTAATTATGAATTATTTAGCTAGTGTTGTCAAGTTTTTAGAGAACTCTTTAAGAAATTTACATTGAGGTATAAAATATGAAAATTTAGATATATAAAAATTTAATATTTCTTTCGATTTTTAGGAAGAAATTAATGAAAAATTTAAAGCCAATTATTTATATTTTATTTTATATTTATAAAAAATTATATATGTATTCAATATTTGTATAGTTATATATATTTATGTAATAATAATGTTTTTTTCAGCATTTTGTTACTGTTTTTTACTTTCTATATTCGGTTAAAGATGATAATGAATTGATTAATACAATTTATACACGGATATGATTTTATCCAGTGTGGTGTATATTTTCGGACCCAACAACAAAAGTTACAATATATCATATATTTGTCACAAGTCAGTTTTAATTCTTAGATGGGTCTAACGGGCGAAGAGAGCATGGATTAAGTAAAGTAAAAATATGAGAAATTTAAGAAAAAGTGAAACCAGTCCCATTTTAAAATATTTATTATCTTTGTTACGGATTAAAACTGATCTATCAGAAATTTCTCAAAAAATTCGCAGAATATATTTACGGTATTAGATCCGAGGTTACCTGTGAATTTGAGCAAATTTGATAAAGAGAAAACTTTGGAAATTCTCCATAAATATAGCATATACTCATCCTTTTACAGCTCTGAACATTTTCTATAGGATTCAAACTAACTGTCCACGTATCTGTAAGAGGGTCCTGCAGAAGATAAAATGTGAAAAAAATTCGATTAAACAGTTGAATTGTCTGGAGTGGTGAAAATGAACAAATTTAAAAGTGGAAAATTAGTGAAAAATGTGTTTCTTTCAAAAATTAATCTAGTTATAATCGGTGGAATTCCGAAAATGGTGCTTTTTAATTAATTAAATTTGATTAAAACGAAATTTTCTTTTGATATGATTTTTTTTTAAATTTTTTTTATTAATTCTTATTTATTTTAATTTTATGTATTTTTTCAGTTTAATTTGTTTTGTTTTTTTTTTCTCTCTTCTTTAATTAGACTTTTATAAAGTAATAGTAACAAGTTTCCATTTCCATGAAATTATTATTTCTGTTTTATTTTATTTTTTTGATTTTCTTTTTTTTAACATTTTTTTTCATAATTATTAGGTTTTTTTTTCTCCATTTTAACTTGCGATTCATTCACACAGCCTTCACACACGATATTCCATCGGGCTTAAACTCCACAAAATTTAATATTTAATTATTTTATTTTCTTTTTCTTTTAACTAATTTCTCATTTAATTTAAATATCAACTAATTTAATTTTTGTTTATTTTTGGGTGCATATTATTTACAAAATTGCATAAACGTTATTTGATTAGAATTTTTTTCTTTTCTTTTTTTCTTCTCTCTTTTTAAATATTTTGGTTTCAATTTATTACATTTATTTCTTTCCTTTTTTAATTTTAAATTTATTAATTCTTAATTTTTCATGTATTTTATTGTCGGTTTATATATATTTTTCTTTTCTTGCTTAATTTTGGTTTTTATGGAATTTTTTTGTTTTATTTAAATATAATGATTTTTTTTTCTATATTCAAACTGTTTATTTAATTTTTTTAATTTTTTTTTTCTTATGATTTTCTTAAATAAATTAAAATAAAAACAGAAACAACGAAAATTTGAAACTGCCATACTTTTTTAAGAATTTATTTTTTAAGATTTTTCAAATCTTTTTTTTAGCAAATTAGCGAAATTTATTGCATTGTGGTTGTTGTGGTTTTTTTTTTTGTTTATCAAGAAATTCAAAATTATTAACTTTTTTTTTTGGAAAATTTATGGAAATTGTCAGTCTTTTTTCTTTGCTTGGTGTTAAATGCATTTTTTTTAATTTTTATATTTTTTTAATAAAATTTGTAATTCTTAAAAATTATGAAACATTCCATATAAAGCAATTGGGTACCACCTAAAAATAGGCAAACAATATTTTTTTTTGCAAAAAGAAAGCCAAAGGAACTAAACCAACGGTTTTCTTGATGTTATTCGGGTTTTATTAACTTGTAGATATTTTAGTTTGTGTTTTTCCAATATTGGGCAAGAAAAACTGTTTATAGCGTTTCATAATTAAATATTCCGGATAAAAAAAAATTTATTTGGAAATTTATTGTTTTCTGATTTTTAATGAATATAATTAAAAAAAAAAATCTTAAATTTTTAAGAGAATGAGAGATGTGATAAGGGATGTCAACCTTTATCACATCTCTCATACATTAAATTAAATGTATAAATTAAAATTTCTGCACAAGGAGTATTTAAGAGGAATTTGACATCATTATCCCAATCGGTTGACGCCTGGTTAGATTTATTAAATATTGTTTCACTGCAATCATATAACAAATCTTTTTAAAAAGAAGTTCGATCAGGCTAAGACATCTTCTAACTTTTTAGATGCTTTCAAGGATCGGAAATTCAAAGGATGAAATTTGAATTTTGACCAAGAAAGTAAAACCAGCAAAATAGATTGCCAAGAATTGGAATAAATTGCGAAATCGATTCGTTGTTTGAAAGGTTGTAAAACTTGTAGAAAAGCAATCAAATCTCCAAAAATATTAATGAAATTTCGTTTAATAAAATATATATTAAAGATCTTAGATTATTGAAGTGAAACACTTCTATGGGGCGATTAGCAAAAATTATGTCACGATTTTCTGTGACGAAACGTTACATTACAAAAAATCTCTTTATATGGACGTCCTAGACTATAACAATGTTCGGCAATATTGTGGAGGTTATAATGAGAATTATTTCCGTCGAAGACCCAATAGTTCTATCTCCCACCAATTCCACGCTGTATTGAAAAAAAAAGCTTCTGTTTCACTTTTATAGTGTGGTCAAAAGCACATTTCCGTTTTTTTTATTATTTGATGTATTAATAACGCCAATAAATCATAATTAGGAAATTGTAATTTTTTTAAGGCTATTGTCTGCCCGACAGGAGAGTAACAACGAGTTCATGAGATCATGTAATATTTTAGCAGTAAATTTCAATGAATTTATTAGTAATGCAAATGTCCATGCAGAAACATACTAGATAGTTTAACTATTAATTACTTAGCTAATTTTAATAATAACAATCCCATATATAGAAGATTTTTTTCCATAATATTGAAAGTCTTTGGAATATGTTTTTTAAGTTTAATAAATGAACAATTTTAAATTTTTGCAAAACAGCTGGACTTACAACATCGACTATAATTATCTTGAACACATATAATTTCAAAATACAGAACTCTCTCAATTTGTAGGTTACTTGAGATAAACAAAATTGAGAATCATAACCACAATATTATAGGGAATTGTATGGCTAGATTATGTGCAGAGAAAGTTGACCGACAGGATTCTTTAAAATTCTATACCGAGAAATGAAGTGTCCGTCTACTACAAATCGCTGTCAAATGTAAATCGCAATCATGCAATGCTAAAATTTGGCATGAATCTTGCTTGATATATTGTCTCTTAGTACTAAAAATTATTTGTTGATGAAAGGACGGGTTCTTTTTTTTTGTACAATGGAACTTATACGAAATTCAATTGTTGCGCTTCATTTGATTGGATAGTCAAACATCGAAATTTACCGTATTCACCAGATCTGAATCCGTTGGATTATTTGGGGAATTTTACAAGCAGCAGCTTGCAAAAAAAATACACAATTTTGGCCGGTTTAGAAAAAGATTTGACTCGTGAATGGAACCGTTTAAGCCAAGACATCATGCGAGCATCGTGTGCATCATTTAAAAAAGAGATTGGATCTGGTGGTTAAGGCAAAAGGCGGTTATACATACCATTTATTTGAATAATTATAAAATTAACTATGTATTATGAACTATCATTTCCATAAATTTTATTAAAACCGACCAATAAAAAAAAAAAATTACAACATTTTTACACTTTGACACTTCAATTGCCGGACTCGGTAGAAAATCTTGAAGGATATCTTTTTTAATAAAATGCAGATGGAAAATGATAAAAAAAGTGCAAGTATTTGTTTTTTTTTTTTTTAATTTCACATCGAAAAATGTGTAAATACGTTTCGCCAACTAGTTTGGCAAGAATCGATCATTTGGAAGAAAAATAATATTGATCCTTAGAAAGTCCTTCCAAATAGTTTTTATTTTAAAATCATTAATTGTTTTTTTTTTCTTTTTTTTTGTAATTTTCACAATAAACAATTGATTAGAAGTAATTCGAAAAAATTGAATATTTTTAAATTTAAAAAACTTTAAGTTAAAATTAAAAAGTTTTTAATATTTTCTAAAAATTTTCGATTGTTTCTTTTAATAATTTGTGGGCAGTGAAAATATCACGAACTTTCGAGTTTTCGAGTTTTCGTTTTTTTTTAATTTTTAATTTTAATTTTAATTTTTTAAATTTAAACTAAAAAAAAAATTAATTTAATAAATCAAAGTATATTTTTTTTAGTATTTAAGAATTTTATAAATTTTTATTCAATGGCAGTTTTTTTTTTTTTATGTTTTATTATTTATTAATTTCTGAAATTGGCAGAATTGTGTTAATTTTTCTAATAAAAATTAAATTAATATATTTTAAATATTTCAATTTTCTTTTTTTCTATTATTTTAGAAAATAATTTAAACTTAAAGTTTTCTTTTTGGTTTTTAGTTTTTAAACATTTTCTATGGTTTTTTGTTTTTGTCTTTTTTTTTTAAATAATTTCTTTTAAAAATAGGAAATTAAAAAAGAAGAAAAATAAAAAAAAAAATTGTCATACAATATTATAGTTTCACATTCATTTAAATTCTCAACAATTCTTAACAATCGATATAGCACGGGCTAGGGCCTGGGTGGAGCCTGGGTGGGTTTTCTGATACCATTTTGTGTTGAACACTTAACAAAAACTTACTTCTTTGTTTTTAATTGTGATAAATTTAAAAAGTGCACATTCAATTTTCAAATCTTTTGAAAGTTTTTCCTTTTATGATTTTGATCACACGATCTTTTTATGCTAAACAAAAATATTTTATATATATATATATAGATTTTTTTTTTTGTAATATTAAAATTAATTAAAAAACAAAGAAACAAATCCGTCCTTTTCATAAATTGTATCTATTTAACAGATACCATAAATATATATATATACTTTTTTTTATTATTTTTAATAATTTCATTTAATTAGTGACTTTTTTTTGTTGTTTGTTTTTTCTTTTTATATATAAATTACAGTAGATTTGCGACGTCTTGAACACTAATCTTCAGTGATATTAATATAATCCGATGAACATATTTGGTGTATTTGTTCGTTTTTTGCATTGATTTTTCGGTTTATAATTAATGTGAACATTCAGTAGTACTCTGTGAACGCTTTAAAACGTTTAGAGTTAGAAAAACGAATGGATGTGCCAGCTTTAAAGAAGAAGAGCCAAGTAGAATTATACTAATCTTTATGTATCATATGCCATCATTATTTATTCAGTATTCATTTTTTTATTATAAAACCCTCGTATTCTTCGTATTTAGAAAATTTTTGTTTAAGAAATACGAAATTTACGATATTTAGGAGGAGAATACGAGGTTTTTACGAAAGACACTGAATACCCTAAATGTGAATAGTCGTGCTTTCGTTAAATTTGATTTCCGTTTCCTGCTTATGCAGATTAATATAATCGTTTGAACGGTTTTGATGTACATAAGCTAGCTTTCGTTCAGTTTTTTTTTGTCTTTTTCTATACTTGGCTTTGCCTATTATAATCTCGGTTTAAATGTTTATTAGAAATTCGAACATAAAATTTGTTTTACTAACTCAAAAAGTGTATTTCTGAACTTTTTGTTGGTTTTTACGTTAAAGAATCTAATTTTTACTATTTCATTCATTTTTGTCGTCTAAACCAGAGGTTCCCAAACTTTTCTGTCTCGTGAACACTTCCCATGTTTTTCGTTTTTGATTTTGTGTATGGCGACCACAAAGCGAAGGCCTGCAACTTACAAAACCGTTGTAGTATATAATTCTTAAACAGTGGCTTATATCAGAAAATGTACCTAATAACTTAAATTTTAATATAATTCTGCATCACGTTTTATGAACATTTATGTTTTAAACATTTTTAATTGATGTGGAATGTACATAGATAGTTATGTCTTTATATTATAAGGTAACGACCTGCTTATGATAGATAAACTAGTGTTGACCTCCATTTTCGTTTCATGGACCGCCGAATTTTTTTCGCTGACATGGATCCCTTACAGGTCGTCGTCGACTCTTGGGGGTCGATATAGACCACTTTGGGAATCACTGGTCTAAACAAACACACACCACTCGGTTTATTAAATTAGCAAATTAAAAAAAAATTTCTAACTGCCGCGGAGTAAAACAATTTCTAGTCAAATTACTGAGGAGTTCTGAATGTCACCAATTTTTAAATATTCGCTTCTAACTGTTTTTGTTTTTTTTTTTTAATAACTCTTCTTAAATTTATTTATTTTAATATTTTATATATTTTATTCGCAACAAGTAATTAAATTTTGAATATTTTTTGTCTATTTCAATTAATATAATTTCATTATTTTTGTTTTGTTTTTTTTTTCTTGTATAATTAATTTATTTTATTTTTATTTAAATATTTAACGATTTTTCCTGCTGTCAATCAAGTTTTAGTTGTTTTTTTTCTTCGTTTTAGAAATTTATTTAAGGAATTATTTTTTAATTAATATTTTTTTTGTTTTATCTATTTTTAATGATTTAGTTTTTTTTTTTTTTTTTTGGTTATTTTAATTTAATTTGGTCCATCTACGTTCAAAAGAATTTTTTTTCACTATTTAGATTTTAATTTTTTTTTTAATTATTTATTTTTATATTAAAGATAATATTAGTTTTGTATTAAATTTACTTAAAATTTATAATTGCAAATTTATTTACATTAAATTCTTGAAATTAAAAAATATTTTCATATTTTTTTTTTTAGAAAGGATTCACGAGTTTTTCGAATTTTTAATTTGTTTTGATTTACTTTTCATTTAATTTTTTTTTAATTTAACATATTAAGTCTCACATCATACATTGCGGAATTTTAAAATGTTATATTTTTGCTCAAACATTCTTTGATGTGGAAAAACTAATTGATTGATAAAGGAAAAAAGAAAAAATGACAATAATTAAAGCAGCTAAACTGTATTTTAATTAAATTATTCGAGGTAGGGATACGTTGGAAACATTGACGTAGTTGAAATATTGATTTTTCAGAAAATCATATATTTTAGAGAAGTTTTTTGAATGCCAACTAAATGTATTACATTAGTTAATTACCAGTTAATCTAATCTTTTCATTCGATACAAATTTTGTCGGATTTTCTGATTTTTAACTGCAAGTAATTACTTGCCCTAGAGGACAAAATGAATTCGAAGGTGATTAGATTAGTTTGGCAAAAATCTTTCTAGTAGTAGCAAAGATATAAATAAAGAGAAGATATGGAAAGTTTAAAAAAGCTTTTCTATATAAATAAAAATTAAATGCTGTTCGTTGGTAAGCGCATCACTTGGGAACGGCTGAATCGATTTCGCTCATTTTTTTGTTAAAATGTTCGCAGTGGTCCGAATAAGCTTCTTATGGAAAGAAAAATGGGAAAATTTGCCCGGAAAATTGGAAAATTCTGGAAAAACTGAAAGTCTTTTTATTTAATGGCATTTTTGTAGCAGAAATACGTTTTTTTCTCATTTTTACTTTGTTTACACATTTTCAATAGCTTTTTACAAATCCACAAAACGATCACAAACAAATTTACTGAAATTTTGACAGGACAATGTCTGTCGGGTCAGCTAGTATATAATATAAGTAAATTATATTATGTCTCATGGTGTGAGCTTTAAGTTTCTTAAAAGCTTTACTAAAACATCAAATGTAATTTACTCATGTTAAATAAAAGCTTTATAGAATTCGACATATCTTTACTCATTTATATCTTTGGTGGTGATATTAATATTCTCACATGAAATTCTGATTTCGATCAAATTTGGTTCAAAAGAGATAACATTGTAATGTATTAAGTTGCATGTCGGACCAGAGGAGGTATTTTTAGAACCAAATGAACTTGACATAAATATTTTAAGAATTTATTAGAACTAAACCCGGCCAAAAGCGCTAAATCATAGAATCTATTAAACTGTTTGGTTTTTATGTTTATTCTCATATTTTCTGCATTGGATTCTTTAGATTTTGCATGTTTATTTTGACAAATACTTCGGAGTTCATGGTTGATATTTTCCAAGTTTTCTTCAGAAATATGGTTGTTTTTTTAAAAATTCTCTCTAGCTTTCTTATTAAATTAAGGCGAATCTTAACGTTATGTATTGCTTTTAGAAATTTTTAAAATTGTATATTTTAATATCTTCTATTTCAGAGATTACTACTGGTTCTGCAATAGTAAGTTCCGAACAATTTTGCTGCTAAAATAAATGGAAAAGTGAAATTTCTCCGTATACCTAAATCGAGTTTTAAAATTCTAGAGCCGAAAGTGTTTATTGTTGCCCCATTTGCGAGAGATAATATTAAATTCGGATTTATTTTGTTTGCTCTAAAAATTGAATTTGGAATCACTGAAAGATCAGCCCTAGTATCAATTAGGAATTTTAAATTGTTTCTTTTATCTGCTACGAATAACCTTTGAGATTCATTCAAAACAATTGATACTGAGGGTTTTCTTAGTTTTTTGTTTGTGTTGCAGGGAAATCACACGGTTGAATGTATTTTTTTGCTTGCATGCCGAATTTCAAATGATACCAACAGAATTTTCCAGTATTTTGTGCTCTATTTGTACTGCTTCCTCCATTTGAAGAAGGACTGGAGTTTCTAGCAATTTCTCTACCTCTATTTTAAAATGTAAGGTTTTTTAATAATTGTTTGATTTCACCCATCTGACTTTCTAGATTAGAGATTTTATTTATGCTTTGATTGTGATGTTATGTTGTACAATATATAGATTAAAAACTATGCACGATAATCGCGGCCCGTCCTTTTAGAATATAGAGAACGTGAAATTTTGCAATGTGTTATGCAGGACTTAGTATGTTTATTTTCTTGTCTTTTTTTTTGTCAAATATATTAAATTAATTTGAAATTGAATTCAGAAAAAGAGAATTAATTTTGTAAATATTTTTAAATATATTAATTCTCTAAATTTTGAAATAATTTTCGTTTTTCTTTGCTTAACTAATTTTGGATTTTTTTTCGAAAATAAAATAAAAAACACATTCAAAGTATCAAAAAACATTCATTAAATTACCAACTAATTAAATATTATGCTTTTTTTGGTTTTTTTCTAATATAATTTATTTTAGTAGTTTTAAAAACATTATTATTATTTTTTTTCTTGTTGATTTTTTATGTTAATTAGCAGATTATTAAATTTTTTGTTGGTAGTATTACTAAAACGTAGTACAAAATAATAATTAAGAAAAAAAATAAATACTAATAAATAAATCCAAACAAAATTAAGTGGATTTTTGAAAAATACTATTAAAAAATTATTTTGTTTTCTTTTTAAAAATCACTTCATGAAAAATATTATTAGTTTAAATATAATAAATTTATTATTAATTTTAATTAAAAGAAAAAAAAAACCAAAAAAACAATATAAAATAATATTTTTGTTTTTTTTTTTTTTATATGAATGATATCCAGTCATTAAATTTAAATTTTTTATAAAAGATTTTATTAAAATTATTATTAATTAGAATATTTTCTGTGGCACAATTCTGTACGATAATGTAATATGGTCAAACCGTAGTGACACGATCAATTTCCACATATCGTACAGAATTGTCGCTTTGTCAGCAAATCACATCTTTCTCATCAAATACAGCTGTATCCATGGAACTTAATGATTTCAAGCGTGTTTGTAGAACAGATGATCCACGACATTTTCTTTTAATTTTTCTTATAAAATAAAAAAAAAAGTAATTATTACAAATATACTAGAATGGAAATGTATATTTTCTTACCTATACGCAAACACAATGAATCCACAACAAAATAATAGAATTAAAATGCATAATGTTGCTAGAATTTCGACTGGTAATTTAAGAATTGGTGAACATTGTATAAAAGATTCATCTTCACCAGATGGACAATGACTAATACCGTCACACCAAACGCTAGCATTAACACAAGCGTCCAGTTCAGCACATCGATATTTACAATCTTCTAAAGAAATTGAAAAAAACAAACAAAATATATTTCTTTAAGATAAATTCGAAGAAAATATTATATTTTGACTAACCTACTAAACCAAGTGGTGGTCGCGGTGTCATTTCCATCCATGTAAATGAATAATCACCATTTTCTGGTCTTAAAAATTCAACACTTATTATTTTCGATGGATTACCATGCTCGAAATCGATTCTTTCTTTCCAGCCAGGACTAAATATTTCAACATATTCATATATACCAGAATCATCACGAAGTGGACATGCAGTTATTGAAATACCTTGGTTTTTTTTGTTTTTTTAGAAAATTTTGAAATTAAAACTATAACTAATTAAGTATATTGTATGTATATACCTTCTCCAGTAGTTAAAACAACACGAGATTTAGTTGGACAATTTGCTGATGTACTCGCAATGCTTGTATTAATAGATTGATATATCTTCGGATTATATCTTCTCAAATAGACTCCACGTAATCTTAAATATAAAAATTTATTACCATTCGAAGGTTCTATTAACCATGGTCGTGTTCGGCAGTCCATCTAAAGAAAAAAAAACATTTATATTCTATTATATTAATAATTTTACATCATTAAATTCGATTACATCTCCAAATGTCATATCAATTGTTCCACTTGGACCGAATTTTCTTCGACTATCTTTGCATGTGATAGGTCCTTTTATGAATTCATATGTTCCTTCAAATTTTATTGTATTCGGATCATCTAATGTTGTCATATTAATAGCTGTTAAATGTATTTCAAGATCTCGACTAGTTGATGTATATTCAACTGGTAAATTTGATGTATCCGATGAATTACAAATACATCCTCGCGGTAACAATATTGAATCATGATATGGATGTTCAAAAATCTAAAAAAAAAAAAACAATATATATATTAACATAAAAGTACTATAAAAAAAAACGGGTATATTCACCTCAATTTTAACATTTGTGTTGCCAAAACAATATGAACGATTTATTTCGCGATCAATTTTTGATGTACATTCACGATTTTTGGTTATAACTTTTCTTATAACGATATGTATTCGTTCACCACGTTGTGCTTCAAATCTATAAATGCATTTCAATTGGGATGTACCGCCACGACCAAACATGAATATATTTCGGATACTACGAAACACACTAGGATCACGTTTCTCAATTAAACTACTAACAAATTTTCGATTACAATCATGATCGTTGGTAATTGGAAGACCATCTTGATGTAAATCAACAAACTCGTAACGTAATTTAAAGTTTAATGGCCTAAAAATTAAGAATTAAAAAGTAAAGATGATAAAACTAAATACAGTAGTCCCGCATCAACCGGATACCATTTCTATGACATGAATATATCCAATATATCCACAAAAAAAGTGCCATAATATATCAAAATAAGCGATGTATAATTTCCATAGATGGAGAGGGACTAGTGTACTAATTAATATCTTTTTTTTACCTCAAGACAGTTGATTCTGTATTTGTTAATTCTAATGTTATGAAATCACCGCTTGATACGTAACTTTCGAGTAAAGTGCAAGGACGGGCATGCGTTAAATTAATATTAATTCGATCACAATTTCGAGGTATTGTTCCATAACAAAATCTAGCAATCACATTTGTATAATTTTGTCCATATTTTGATACTAATGGTCTTGTATTTGTATCTCTTTCACTAAATTTATTTTTAATTTATATTATTTTAAATTTTCATAGAATTTAGTTGTTTTATTTTTTTAAAAAATTTACCAATTTAAATCTTTACAAACTGGTGGCTCTCTTAATGGTCCATCCCATATTCTAAGCATTCCACTACAATCTTCTTGTCGTTGTTGTGCCTGAACATTTTCATCGTTTATTCCAAATTTCGGGCCTAAATCAAATTTCAATATTGATAACCAAACTTTAAAACGTGTTGACGAGTGTAACGATGATGATGATGATAATTGTGAATATTGATTCGAACGACGCGGTATTTGATCAATCGATCTTAATAATGTTGTTCCCTATTATAATTCGGAATTTTAATAAAAAAAAAAAACTAATTGAAATCTAAAATGAATAATTATATACCTGTAAATGATAAAGGCATGTTGTATTTGGTGATAATGAATGTTTTGGGTTTTCTAGTATTCCATAACCAGTTCCTCTAATCCAAAATTCACATGGTTTCTTATTATTCGCATATGTTGGACTTTGTTGATCAACAAATTTCACTTGAACCTTAATATTAAAATGAAGAAAAATAGTTTCAGGAAACTGATTTTGTATTGTTTTATATAATATTGATACCTCCAATTGAAATCCATATAGTTGATGGATTTGTGATGATGTACCAACAAACGTTCCATATGGTGATGTTGTGAATTCAACTAATAATTCGGGACCACTTGAAATTGATGCCGGTACACTTTGACCGCCACCACAAAATTTCAATATGATCGGATCACGTGTTGTATAACCATCATAAATTGTAACATAATCCTAGAATTTTAGAAATATACAAATTTTTCGATTAGAAAATTATTTAAATGATTTTTTTTTATTACACAAATAAGTACACTATTATAGGAAAAAAAAAGGACATATTAAAATCTAGTGCTGCAAGACGATGCTTCTTTTTGTTTTTGGTTAGTAGTTTATGGTAGAAAGTAGTAGCAGACTACAAACAAAAATAGAGTTCAAAGATTAAAGTACAAAAAGGTTCTTTTCTACTACTAATATTTTTTTTAATTTTTATTTAGCATATTTTTAATTAGATTTAGTTGCTTATTTAGTAGAGATAAAAGGGTCTAAAAAAAATGCAAGGATTTGTTTTTCTTTATGTTTGTTTTAGTTGTAGCAGAGACAACTCATAACTACCACATAGTTATATGTTGTCTTTGGTTGTACTATCTAATTTTTTTTTTTTGTTTAATTAAAAAAAGCTGTGCTTAAAGGTGTTAAACTTATTCAAATTTTGTTTAATTAAAATGAGATCTTTCGATCGTGTTTTTACTCTCCATGCTAGAGATGTTCATGTTATCGCGAAAATTTGAAATTTAAATTAAAAATTTTTTTTTAATTAATTAAAAAATTTAATAAAAATAAATTCTTCTCATTTAAATGAGTTTTTCTTTGTCTGTTTTTCAGAGTTTTCTTTTTGAAATTAAAAAAAAAAAAAAAAAATTAAGTATATTTTTTATAATTTAAAATTTAGTGCAGTTTATTTGTTCTGGATTTTGGGGTTAGTGCGATTAAATTAAATCTGCCTAATGCAAATTTAGTGAAAGGGAAAGCGGATTTTTAGTAGTAAAAGGGAGTTGTTTCTTAAATATGATTAACAAAAAGCGTGCAATAAAATTATTTTTTTTTTGAAATAATAAATGAAGAAAATGTTAGTGCTTAGAAATAAAAAATATTTAAAAACAAAAAAAGGAAAAAAAAAATAATAACGAAAATATAAAATTATAATAATTTAATTAATTTATTTATTAATTAATTTATTAATACTAAAAATTTGTTTCAATTGGATTTGCAATAGCGTTTCTAAAAGAAAAAAAAAATTGTAACCAAATTTCCTAAACCATATTAAAAACAAAGTTATATAGAAATTTTCATTTAAATTATAATTTTCCAGTTGTTCTCATAAATTTTATAACTTTTCCTTTTTTTTATAAAGAAAACAAAAAAATCATTGAACTTTTTGGTTTTTCCATGCCAAAGGAATTCATTTATTACAAAATTTTATTTCATTGAAAATTATTTTATTAATAATTATTGGTTTTGCATTTTAATGAGAGAAGTTTTAAAGTTGGAAAACTTTAACAATATTGCGATTGTGAATCAAAACTGAATTGAAAATCAATAATTTAAATTTTTAAACTTGTTTTTTTCTAGAAAATGCAGTTACCCATTATATTTATGGCAGGCTATACTGCAACTATCTTAATGTTTTTGCATAATAAATAATAGCATGGATGTAAAATAAATGCATTTTTATTAAAAATTCATTCATTTTTATTAATAACTAGGAGGTTACCCGTCCTAAGATGGCATCCTAAAAGTTTCAATTTACAAATCACTGTAAATTAACAAAATTTATTCGAGCGTTGCATCTTAAGTCGCAACATTATGGATCTTTTATCCCGTTCCCCTAACACCACTGGAGATATATTTCATGTCTTAAGTCGACCTATTCAGAAAGCACATTATTCATGATGCAACACCCCGAGCGGAGACAGTAAATTGATCCCATTTCCCTGGTTGCTAAAATAGCTCCTGTCAAACTCATATAACGTAAAGGGAAAAAACCTCGACAGGGTAGGGGAAAAAACCCACCTCAGGTCACAATCATGTCCGATGTATATTTTAGATTATAAATGAGGTTTCCGAAATGACCTTTCAAGCCCCCTTTTGTAACCCCTCCGACCCCAATCTTCCCGGAAACAAAATTTCTCCACGTGTCAAGTAATTCTCTACAACATATCAAGAACTGTTTTTTTTAGACGGACAGAAAGAAGGAAAAAAGGACTAGCTTTTTATATACATATATAATATTATAGAGTTAATAATAGATCCTCGATGAAGCTTGACAATCCAGTTAGAAACGATTGCTCTTAGCACACTAGAAATGAGAAAATGTATGCAAAAAATCCGGATTACATGACGACACATCAAAACATAAGATATAAGAATGCGTAACAAGTTCGTAAGATAAAACAATCTTATTTCATTTTCCAATGGTCTTCGTTTCCCATCTAGTCTTTATTTTTTTTTTTTAAATACTTTTCATAAATATTTCTCATACAATTTGTGGCTACGTTGATTAAGAATAATTTTTTTTACAGACATTTTAAAGTGAAAAGCTGACACATTTCATCTAGGATGAAATTATTGCACAAAATTTTCGAATATCCTGAATTTAACATGTCCTATATAATAATAAAATAGTAGTTTGTTGATATCCAATGATTTCTTCCTAGGTTTGGTTTATAGAAAAATTGTCAAATGATACTACTAGCACACTATTGAATGAGAGTCTCTTAAGAACATTGTAAAAGTTGATTTTTTCTACTACACTATTTGTTGAAATATTAATCGTTAATCGATATTCTGATGTTCCTTGGATACTGTCTCAACGGTCAAGTTAGAATATGATCTAAATCTACTATTGCTCTCATTCAATATTTGTTTAGAAACGATATTGCAATTTTATCCATCAATTGCTCGATATTTTTCGATTGATTTAAAAAAAAAAAAAAAAAAAGCGTTACCAAAACAATAAAACTAAACATTAAAACCATTAAAAATGAAAATAAAAACTTAAAAATAGACTAAAAATAATTTCCCAAAAAAAAAAATCAGTAAAAAAATAGGATAATTACAAAAATAATTAAAATAAATTATTACCGTAGCTTTCCACTTCGGGTTTGGACTATCCTAATTTGAAAAGCATTTATTTTCTTTTATTATATCATTTTTTTGTTTGTTTTTATTTTTTATTTTTTTCTTTTTTTTTTTTAAAATTTTAAATTAATTTTAATTTGCTAAAACATAAATTTTGAAATTTTCTAGAAATACAAAATTAAAATTAAAAATCAAAGAAAATTTTGCTGGAAAAAAGCAAAAAAATTAAAAATTTCTTTTCTTTTCTCTTTTTTTTTTGTTGTATGATTTTTTTTCTTTTTTTTACATTTAACTAAAAAACAAACCAAATTTTATTAAAATTGAAAAATCGAAAATTTCTCAAAGATGAATGAATGAGCTGATAAAATAAAAATTTAAAAGAAAATTAAAATATTTTTCTCATTAATTTTGGAAATCCAATTTTTATGAGTAAAAAACTTTTTTCTATTTGAAAAAATTTAATTTACAAAACCAATGAAAAGTTTTCTTAAGGAATGAGAGAATTTCTTTTGAGGTTAACAAAAGATTTCGAAAAGGATCAAGAAAGGATTTGGAATAGAACTAAATTGGATAGTAGTGTCTCTTCTTTTGTCTTCTTATTTGGTTCGTCTTCTTTTCAAATTCCTTTTAAGAAAATATTTCTTCTTTTATAATTTAATATTGGAAAAAAAAGGAAATCTAGAAAATTTAATTCTTTTTCATATTTAATTTTCCTTATTAGGTAATGGAAGGGGGGGGGGGAAATGCAAGGTATTAAATATACACAAGGAGGTGGTAAATAAGAGACGAGAATATATTTAAGAAAAAATAACAAGAATGAAACGAATATCTTTAGGATAAAAAAAAAAATTTTTTTTCTCTAGGGCAAATTGTTCTGACATAAAAATCTTGATGATAGTACAGCGAGGATGATATGGGGATGTCGCCACTTCAATGGTATTATATTTATATATATATATATATGTACATAAATAGAAATGGACTTGTAAATGGTGGTCTGGGAATATTCGCTGGATAAATATAGTGTAAATTAAAATGAAAGAAATCATACCAGGATGAGGATCAGAAGAAGGATATCTTCTTATTAGAATTATTTTATAATAAAAAAAAAAAAAAATAAATAAACCAAAGATATAGAACGAACAAATTTTTTTTACAGTATGATGGAATGTTGGGATATTTTCGATAAGGATGAGGATATATTCATTTCTGGAAAAATAATTTCGTTTTTCTTTTTCCTGGTAAAACACTTAAGACATACTAAAATAATAAACAAAAAAAAAAAAAAAAAAAACAACAACAAAAATTTCCTTAAACTTAAAATAAGTACCAAGAAAAACCAAGAAAAAATATATATAAAAAAAAATAAAAGAAATAAATTGTAGGACAAGACAAGCAAATTTAATTACCTGAACATAATCACATTCGTCCCAGGTTTTTATTCTGGGCTGGAATTTCTTATCTTTATCATTTGTGTTGCTGTTTTTATTAATTCCACCGCCTGCTTGTGTCGCCACCCAAACAAGATTTCCTTTTGGTTGTCGTACTATAATTAAGGCATGTTTTCCATGTGGTACATCGTGCTATTTTTTATATATTTATTTATTTTTTTTTTTTAAATGGAAAAAAACATAATTAAATTAAATAAATACTGAACTTAAAAATAACAGAATAAAAAAAAATAAAGGTAAATTGAAACTCTAAGCAAAAATTCAATTTTAAATAAATATGAACTTTAACATTTTCTAGAGTTATTAATTTTGGGGCTTTTTAGAATTAAGTAAATAATTTCATTGTAATTTATTTTAAAATCTTATATAGGGAGTTTTTATATAGGGTGAAACAAAAAATATTATTCGGCACAGGAATATTTTCCTTATCGCTTCGTAAGCTGTCAAGTATGAGAGAGCCTATATGGTTGTGCTTCGAAGGCACATAGGTAAAACCACATGTAATCATTTCTATATAAATTGATGAGACGTTTGCAGCGCTGCAAAGCGCGTCTTGTTTTTAATAGCATTTGTGGAAAATAAATACATACATAAATACATGAAATTTTATATCACACAGAGTCGTTTTAACAAATCTATATATAAATAGGCCAACACAAATATTTACCTCCCTTTTATTCGTATTCTAACAAAAGATGTGGCTTAATATATACAATATATGGATGGAAAGCTATTGTTGAGGAGAAGTGTTTAAACGCAAAAAGTATGTTGATATATGGTCGTTGAGCCAGGTTGAACAGGTGAAAGTTTCCCATATATTTATATGGGAACAACAACAAAATACATATATGGCACACAGAGCTGTTGTGTGCTATACGAATTTGTGTAATGAGGGAATGGAAAGAACTGAAATGTTTTAGAAGCTTCAGAATTATATAGAAAACAGCTGTTTTTTTTTCTGGACCAAATTCAAGAAAACAATTGATTTTGGATTTGTAAATAAATAAGTATGAGAATAAGAATATCATATTGAAATTCACAAGTTTAACTTTTAATTATTGCAATCGATATTTTAATTTTCATTTAATTAGGTCGAATTTTGACCAATGGGCGGTACTAGCACTATTAATAAGTTGACGCTTGCAGACGTGCCCAAATTGGAAACTCTCATTAATGTATGCTTTTTGGTAAAACATATTATCATAAAAAAAAACACACACACACAAAATTTATTGATCCTCGGTAGTGTGGAAAGATCATTTTTGTGACACCTTATATTTATTACGATTAGAATACACAAATATAGATATATATATATTTAGGAACAATTCGAAAGTTTCTTATACCACTCAAATATCAAAAGTCACGAATTTTCAGAAAATATTATGTTTTAATTATTATTTGAACGAAATTCTTCGAATAATCTTTAATTACCAAAAGATTCAGATACAGAATAATTGTTCGTGTAGAGTAAACTAAATATAAGTATTATATCATATTAAATGATTTGAAATCATTCGCCATAAAGATTTCAATATTTATAGTAAGTTCACCCAAAAAAAGTAGCTGAACATTATTATATCTATGAATTTCCGGGATTTTCTCTCATCGTTTTCTTCCTCCAATCCATACTTAAAGCCATATCAAGTTTATATTCCATAGGAAAGAACTTTAATCGTTTCCCAGCCCTCTATAATGTTCGTCTATGGATTCTAGTGTATAGATTAGACTAACTGTCTAGATTTCTTGCAACCTTTATCTACCAATGTGGATGGTGGATATTTAGGAACTCACTCGATATATACAGAACAGTATATGTTCATGTTATAGTGGGTGGGATGGATAGTATTAAATATCTGAATGGGGTTAATGGAATTTTCATTGGAAATGTGATTAAAAACTCTGGCTAAGCAGTTCATATTGAATTTTTTTTTTTTTTTTGCTTTATGACAGATAAATACTATAGATAGACTCATATAAATTGAAAATGCGGGCAATATTGTACATATTGAGTTTAAAGCTATAACACTATTACTGTTTATATAGATTTTTAATATTCGGACGAATGGTATAGATTAGATTTTAGACAATATTCCACAATAATGCTATAACCCCATTCGTGATTTTTCTTTTTTTTTGTTTTTCATAATATTTTCCAACCCTTAGAATTTCATATTAAGTACTTTGTTAAAAAGTTAATTGGATTTTTTCTTTTTTATTAATGAAACGATGAAATTATTTACATTCTTCCAATCAAGGAATTTTATAGTATAAAAATTGTTTTTCTTTTTTTTTGTGTTGTTTTGTTTTTAATTAAATCGTATTTTTTACGATATAAATTTTTTTTAATGATATTTTATGATATATTAAATAATTACCTGTCTTACTGCGTAGTAACATGTTAAATTTCTTGGATAAATTCCAGGAAAATTTGGTGATTGTAATCGACATACTTTTCTATCACAGTCACTGAATATTCTTGAACAATATGTTCCAGGGATGAGATCACCTAATTATAATAATTTAATTAATATAATATAATTTGAATCGATGAGAATGAATACGACATAAGTATAAAGTAAAAGAAAAATATGGATTTTGTAATGAAGGATCCAGGGTCTATTAAAAATATGCTATATATATATGATAGTAGAATTTCGATATTATGTGATGATAATTCAATTTGATCCGATATTAAAATCTTTGATGCTCAACCATAAGAGCATGTATTACAAAATTTCAAAGTGAGAAGATAAATTCAAAATCTAATGCTTTAAGCACTTTAGCATTCAATGGCCAGACACCAAATACATTACATAGTATAAATAAGCTGAGGTTTTAGATCATGTTTATGGATTAATCAATTTGGCAAAGAAAATATATATTAAATAAATACGATTTTTTATCGAGATTATTTTCGATCATTCCATCGTCTGTCAAAAGTATAAGTTCAGTATCGATTTTTGATGGTTTTATATCACGAATTTTGTGTTTACTCTTTTGTCCATAATCTATATGATCAATGATTATAAAGATTGGAAGAAACTTTGCTATTTATGTCGTATTCATTTTAAATATATAAAATATTTTCTTAAATATTTACCTAAATAAAATTTTGGCTCCGAAAAATTATAATGATGATCTTTATTTAAATTTCTATCAAGATTTCGAGAATTATCATGATCTCTAGCAAAGGAACTGAATAAACTCAAATCTGAACCGAAACGATCTGAATAAGCGCTTGAATTGGAAAAATCTTCGACACTGTTGTAATGTAATTGTAAAGAGGATGAACCCGATGCCGTTGCATTGTACCACGGTTGAAAATCTATACAAAAAATTATAAAATAAAATTATGAATAAATGAAAATAGTTTTCTTTGATAGCATTTTTTTTTTATATTAAAAAAGCAATTGCAATATTGCAGATGATTTTACCTTCAAATTTTATTCCACCATAACGTACAACTGCACTATCCCTTGATAGAACTTTATATCGAATGCGGAAATCAAAATTATATCCACTTTGATCTCGTGCCAATCTAAAAGAACAAAATGACGACAAAACCGGAAAACAAAAGCAAAAAAAAGAAAATGGTAGATTTTAATAGAAAATTATGTTTTGTTTGAATTCCTTATATTTGGTAAACGATTATTAACACAAAGAAATAGAAGACACAAGACACAGGAGGCAAAAAAAAAAAAATTACAAAAAACAATAGTATTCCAATTTTTTCTTACCCATGAAAGCTAGATTTTAGTTATTACAAAAGGCAAGTAACAAAAAACAAAAAAAAAAGATTTATATTTAAGTAAAATTATTTACAAAGCAATGTTTTTTTTTTTGTATAGAAATTGTAACTAACATATGAAGGTGTATAAACTATTGATAATGCTACTAAGCTTTAATAGTCTGTCGCTACCATAAAGGCCAATCTCCACACAGCCAACACCCCAATTCTGATGCAAGTATGGGATAACACTATACAAATATTAGTTAAACTGAAAGGAAGAAAACAATCATCCTACATATTTTGTCGGCTTCTGTATTTCTTATTTCTCCAACTGACTTTCGATCTGCAGATGATTCCCCTCAAAAACAGATGAACATGTTTATCTGACTTATAAGGCATTTCATCTGCGGGTGCATATACTCTCATAATAATCACACACGATACCGTCGCACACAACCAATTTTCCTAATTTTTGTGGGGAGACTCTGATGTTTTTATTCGATCAATCCTAGCGAAAATTGCAAAAGTCCATTTCTTTCTAATTATCTGATTTCTCCTGTCAGAATAGAATGTCGGCTGTGTGGAGATTGATTGGCCTTTAGGCTCTTAGTATATAAATGATAAGCGATGACTACATTTCAAGCTTTCTATTAAAAGCAATTTCAGGGGAGCACAACATAAATATGAATCGAAAAAACTTATTTCTTTCGTATGCAAATAAGGACTTCGAGACTTTATGTATTGTAGTTTATACACTTTCTTAATACATACTTTTATGCCTACACATTCATGTTATACATATGTAGCTAAAAATATTTTATTTATAATTTCACAATGCCACATGTCTTGTTTATTTAAAGCTTTGTTACCGGATAATAAAAGCCAAATTTGTCAAGCTGCGCATTCAACTTCTCACACTGAATGCGTTTCGGGCATTATATACCATTAATATAATAGCTGTGTTTTTTGAGAATAGTACTCGCGCTTACCATACATTTTATATGCGCTTATTTAGCGCCGGATAATATCAGGCATGTACTAAGTACTAGCTACCAGATGGTAGATAGTGTAAATCAAAACTTCGATTTCTCTTGCTTTTTTGTTCCGTCAGATAATATCAGTAGTACCAACATCCGAAATTAAATGTTATAAGAACATTGATTTAAAAATAATCCTTTTTTTGAGAAAGTGAAATCACGCCCGATAGAATTCCCAATAAAACACAGGTATCATGTACTTAGAAAAAAAAAAAAAAACAAATACATCTAAATATAAAGAAAAATGTTTTAACCTACTTGTTTAGTTTTACTGTTAAAATTAAAGAACGTGTTTCACTATAAAATAAAACTGGTCCCCATGATGTACCACACCACATTCCACCGACTGCTGTTCGTGACGATTCCGATATTTGTAAATAACCATCTGGGCAACCATCTTGTGTATAGGATGTAAAACGTCCCAATGTAAAACTTTCCAGAGTCACCTAAAAATATCAATTTTGATTTAGGTGACAAAAATTCTTGATTTTTATTTACATTTTCTGTCGAAATCAAAATAAAGGCAATACAAAAAACGATTATATAGGTGTTCAATTATTCGGAGTGGCAGACCACCTTGAAATGATGTTAGAGCTAACGAAATGACATGCAATTTGTTAGAGGGATCTTGTCACTTTCGCTCGATATTATATCTTTAATAACATAATGTAATATTTCATTGTATTTCAAGTAGATTATAAACATCTTAACCTTGAAAAATATGAAGAACATCTAGTCTTGTCAAGATTGGTACAATCGAAGTATAAAACTGCTCTGCCGTTCAAAAGTTTAAAACCACACTAGCCATAATTTGAAAATCTCGATTTTATTCGAAACTTATTAATTATTTACAATTTTTCTAGATATTCCTTTAATTCAAGCCATCACCATCTATTAGCTATAACAAAGAGTCTAGTCTGGAGATGTTTCTTGGGTATCAATTACACAATGAATAAAGAGTATTATAGATCCATTCTCCAAAATAATGGCCCTGTCATGCGGCAGTCAATTAACGAAAACAACAAGATAATGAATCAAAAGCAAAACAATACAAACGAATTTTACTAAACATAGAATAGTCGCCACAGTCTACAGTTCTTAACCCAATCGGACTGTTTTGGGATGAACTGGAGATGTCCGAAAATATACTGGAACGTCTCAAACATATCTCAGCTTTAAAATTCAGAAGATATATTTTCGATGAAAATCTAGTTTAGCAAGGCTATTCTGGCTTTGTGACTAATTTTTAGTCATAACAAATTTGCAATTATAAATAACCATGACAACTCCCTCGAATTATAACAGTTTAAACTGTTATAAATTCATATTTTGGACATAATTATGACCCGTTCGCCAGAATACGAATTTTCGCAGCAGTCATAATTTCAGTAGGAATATTATTATCATAAATATTTATGACAGTAAAACTGTCACAATGCCAGAATAAGCGGGTTAATTGAAATGTGAGCTTAATGTATGCGTTCTGAAACTTTTGAAGGACAGTATATTAGTGATCGGTCTCTGGTTTAACCGCCACTGCATTAAAGGACATGAATAAATTAAAAAAAAAATAAAATAAAACTTCTGTTCTTGTTAACATACTATATTTTAATAATAAAAATTTAATAGCAATTTCATGAGAAATTGAACAAAAAAATTCCAATACAGGTATTTTTCATATAATATAATTCACGTGGGAATTTTTAAGGTAAATTGTTTCTTTGGAAAATGCTATTTATATGAAAATTTCAATAAAATGAAAAACTATGATATACAGAAAAACTGGGATGACATTTTTTATAATATTTGAAAAATATTTTCTCGAAATTCTGGAATTGTTTTTGAACTATGATTTTTCTATTCCGTTTGAATTTGAGAAATTTCTTCTTTTTTTTTTTTTAAATTGGCGAACTTAAGAAAGTTTACTACGGAATTTTCATTTCTTTTTGAAAATATATAAGAAAAAAAAATCAAGATTGTTTATAAAAGAATAAATTTAATTATTAAAAAACACAGAAAAAAAAGAAATGTTTTCTTAACATATTTTTTATTATATTCTTTTGATGTGTTGTTTTATTTGTTTCAAGGCTCATACTTTCATTTTTAAATGTTAAAGTTTACTTGAAATTAATTTACAAACAAGAAAAGTTTAACAAAAAAGAATTTTCCATCATATTTTCCATTTTCAATTTTCTTCTTTTTTCTTTTTTTTTCGCTGTTACTCAGTCATTTCGGTTCCAATTATATGAAGATTTAAATGTTAGATAAGAGAACTTTTACAATACTGTGATGAGGATCATGTGCGTAGGTGCATAACATGAAAATACAATACGGGAATATTTCCATCAAAAGAGATGAGATTTTTAGGAAAATAGGGCAACATATTTATATATTTCTTTTTTTTGTGTAAATAATTGGATATTTTTCGTGAAAATAAATCTAAATTGGATGGCTAAGGTACAAACGTTATATGGTACACAAAGCTAATAGGTACTCGTAATAGCAATAGTAATAGTAAAGCAAATAAGAATAAGAATCCTTTTTGGAAAAGATCAAAGTTACTTGCATAGGAATTTGTGGGGTTATTCTCTAACAGACTCTGAGTTTTCAATGTTAAATATTTATTTTTCGTCCTTATATATAAACATTATACAGAAGAATTGTATTCTCGTAGAAAAATTTGGTAACTTAAAATTCGTCAGGTTTTTAAATTTTCTGATTACGAATTTATCTATTGATCTTTAAAATAAAGAAATGGTCACACGTACGTAGACAAAGGTTGTACTGCTGAATAGCATTTTTAATTATTGTCATTTCATAGCAATTTTAAAACTTTTATCGACATCGTTAAACAGATTTATACTCGCACAGAAATTATAATGTTATTGGCTACTTGTAACAACTAAATTTTAGTTGTCACAACTGAGCTTTCATTTCTCCTAACTAAAATTCAGTTCTCACAACAGCAAATTCAGATCTCACAACTAAACTTACCCCATGACTCCGCTGGACTTATTTCAAGACATATTTTCAGTCCAGTCTCCACAAGACTTTTTTCAGTCCGAGTGAAAATAAGTCTTGAACAAAATTTAATGGAGTTGCCTGGTTAAGCTATGACAACTAAACTTCAATTGTGCAGTTTCGGCAACTGAAATTTAGTTCTCAAAATTGAGTTTTCAGTTCTCCCAGGAAAAAATTCAGTTGCCGCAACTAGCCAATAGCTTTACAATTTTTCTGCGTGTAGTTGCGGTTGAAGAACAAGTTCGCTACTTTAAATTTTATAACGAATTCAATTGTGTTTATTGTCAGTTTTTGTTATTAAAGAAATTGGTTCCGGATTGTGAATAAAATTCTTTTAAATGGACTCGTATTTCATTAATAATAATAAAACTATATATATCCACAGAAATGTAATATGTTTTCTTCAAAAAACAAAAATAAGAAAAATTTTCAAGAAAAATTTTTAGTGCACAGTAATCGGAAGGAAAATGGTTTTTCCTTCTGTTTTTTTTTTTTTTTATTCGTAATTTAATATTACCTGTACGATATCTCCGTGAATTCCGCCAGCAGCAGTGAATGTTAAAATACATACGTAAGGAATTTTATCTTCTTTCGGACGATGTAATTCGAGTGCGTACGTGAGTCCAACGTTACCATAATATGTCTTGTTACATCCTTGTTTGGTTATTTCGTTATATAGATATTTTGTTTTTTGTTTTTGTTATATGTTTGTTGGTAACCCAAAAAATATATGATAGAAAGAAAGAAATGTTTTGTTTGTTTCTTAGTAACTAATTTTTGCTTAGACAGTTTTTTTTTCTTATTATAATAAAAAAAAAAAAAGCAAAAAGGATGTGTTTTTCATGTGTAATCCTTAGAAATTTACATATTATTTTTCTTTTTTTGTATATAATACAACTTACGTGTACAAAATCTTGGTTCATCACTTCCGTCACCGCAATCATTAACATTATTACAATATTTGTTGAGATTAATACATTTACCATTTGTACAAGTATGTTCAGACATTGCACATTGTGTAACTGGACCCATTTGACCTGGTTTTAATGTTGTAGATAATCCGAACGTTGGTATCGGTGATGTTGCTAATGTTAATATCATTATAGTTATTATTGTTGGTATTTTTGTTGCCGATAACGATGATTGTGATGACAATAATGGTAATATTGTTGTTATATAACTAAATGGCATTGCAATTAACATTCTAAATGATTGTTTTAATCGCCATTCCGTCATTATTAAATCTGTAAATAAATTAGAAATATGAAAAAAAAGAAGGAAATCTATTCATTTAATTATATTATGTTCATAAATGTAGTACAATTTGACAAGCATAATCGCAATTAGAGGGTTTTACTGTATTTGTAATTTAAACAATATAGTATATCAGAATCCTTACTCAAATTTAATGTGAAATAAAATTTAGTATTATTTTATACTTAATCTGCTTTTCACACGCATCCATGACAGCTTACAGATCTATTGTACATTAACTCAATGTTATTTAATCAAATGCTTAACAGTACACGAAAGGCTTCAGTTCAAATGCCAAGTGCATTTACCATACACATAATAGTGAATATATAATTCCTATTAATTTATATCCAATATATCGTTAGTAAACACTCTCTAATAAAATGCATTTATTTTTAATACTTTCGAACAATGGGAAACGAACGTAATATAATATTTATTTATTTTTTTAAATAGAATTGTTTACTTTAATTGTTATAAAATGTAATTGAATTATTTTGTTTGATGGAATTAATTCCTGTCGTTATTCTGTGAGCACAAAAATTATTTTATAATAAATATATCTGATATTTTGATATTTTTACCTTAAACTTTCTTATACATAACATTTTAAGTTTATTTTGTTTAGCAAAAAAAAGGAATTGTTATACACCAATAATTGGAGTAAGCGTCTCAACTGAATAAGATCCGTAACCAGTTTATGATACATATACAATTTTTGAACATTTATTCAAAAATAATTATCGAATTTTTGCGTTATTAAATTAGACAATTATATGGTAATACTAAAGACACATTAGCAGCAATAATCTAGATTAACTCACGATTCCCGATTAAAATTCGATAATGGACAAAATCTTCTCAATTATTGCGAGTAGTTAATCGAGTATTTTAATTTCAATTATTGAATAATTGAGAACTTTTCGCTCTTTACATCTGGTAATACCGCTTACATTTATAGATAGATCCCATCAAAAATAAAAAGTAAGAAGAAGCACTAGAATAAAATAACAGATTTGAATTTGGGGGCTCCAAATCTTTTGGGTTTTGTGAGGGAAATGATTTTTTTTGAAAACTATAATCATTTTAAATATTTTCTTTAAGATTTTAAATGTTTGCATATTTATAAATATTTTTTTTTTACTTCCAAAATTTTCTAACCACAAAAAAATTTATAGAAAGTTTTGAGAAATGTCAAAAAATAATTGAGAATGAATTTTAATCCAGAAAAACAGAATGTGTCGCATGTTCTAGATTAAAAATAATCGACTGGATTAAAGTGTGTAGTATGTCAACGGTATTAGCCACTTATCTAACGTGATTTTTTTCTTTTTAATGTTGTGTGAAAATTTGGTTTAGCATTTTCACACAAAAAATGGTTAAATATATTGAAGTAAAATTAATTTAGAAGTAATGTATTGCTACAGAAGTCACTGTATACCGAGATATTATTGGAAGTGAGAAAGATTATAATACGTAACATACATATTCTAAAGTATGTATAAGAAAGTGATAGAGTATATCAATATAATCTGTAGACGAGGAAATTGTTATTCAATGTATTATGTTTCTTTTCATTGCTGAGCTTTTATTAATATTTATGTGAAAATTGTTTTTCTCATGGATTTTTATTACATTGTTTTAAAAATTATAAAATTACAGAATAAACTTTCAGTTCGAAAACTTTAAAGAGCATACAATTTTTAATAAAAACATATTTATGATAATAAAAAAGCAAAATATTTATCAATATTAATTCAAAATGTATATATGAAATATTTTGCTTATTAAACTTTTCATATTTATATAATATTACTATTTTAATAGGTTTTTACTAACTGAAATATACACTGCCATTTGTCTAATTATTTAAAGGTGTTCAAATTAAATAATGCAATAATTTTGGCATCCTTTGAATTCGAGAAGAAATTACTAAACCCTCATTCGACATGCGTAAGACATTTTATGTTGGTATTTGCAAAAAAAAGGCTATTGCGTGGAACTTTTAGGATAGAAAAGGTATTTAATATCAAAAGTTTAATTAACAAATTTAGTTATGTCGGGCAAACATTTATCGGATAGCAATTAATTTCTTTTCTTATTTATCTAACAAACATTTTAAAGAAAACCAATCAAAAAAACCATTGCATAATTAATATTATAAGAAGTCCTGTGCCAATATATCTGACATTTCACTCCTACTAAGGGAGGATTTTTGATACCTTTTTAAGATATTCGAATGAAATTTCTTAATTAAGAAACGTTAGGACATTTTTTCGAATTATGCATTTGGAAAAATTATCTTTATTTATTTAGAAAATATGAACGAAATACAATATTTCCATATGAAATAAAAGTATTCGATTTATATTTATGATTTGGATACTATATATACTGCACTATATTTCTAGGAAAGATTCCACGACTTTTCTTTACAAAAGAAGGGTCGGGAGCTTTCCTGTAAAAACACAAAACACTAAAAACGTTCGTTATTCTTTGAAAAGGAATAAATTGGAATATTTGATGTTTCTCGAAACCATAAAATATTCTATAAAATCACGAAAATATTCTAAAACAGAAAATGATCACTGTTGATTTGACATTTCGATAAATGACAAAAATAAGTTTCTTCACATTCACAGAAAGTACGTTTACATGCAGGAATATTCTCGAAGTTGAACTCAAGAAGTATATAAGGTGGAAATACCGATAGGACAAAACACAGTTCAAATTCAGAACTTGACCAGTGATGATCAAAGAAATTTTGGAAAGTGATTACAACAGTGATTTGATAAATAAGTGAATTAATTATTAATTGTTGGAAATAGTGATTTTGTATTATAAATAATTTGTGATGAAATAATATCATTATATTATTTTGAAAAGTTTTCTTCAGCCAGAATTTAGTTTGGTGTAGGTCTAATGATGACATTCTAAACACTTTGAGAGCTATGAACGCATATATGAGTTCTCACACGACCTTTCAATTTGGGCTATGAAAGCATATATGCGATTGATGCTTGTAAGGCTAGAGATATAAAAACTTAGTAAGAAAGCGTTTAATATATTTTTCTCTGGAAAACTTAATTTCTGGTAACTGCGAAAAAAACAAATACAATCAACAGAGTTTGGAATGAAATTTCAGAGTTAGCCAGTAATGAGCGTTGTCGTAAAAAGTGGACATAGCACACGCTTAACCTCGCATAATTCATCGCTCAAAGGGTTAAAAGGAAAAGTCCATTTCAACAGCTGGACTAAATTACAAAATATATGGGTACAACCTTGAAGAATTTCTCAAAAAATACAGCATTTTCTGGCTGTACCAGGATTCTGAATTAGAATAGTCAACAGACATTTTCAATATTCAGACTACGCTAGTTTTGAAGTGTATGGACGTAGACTATTCTAATTTTATATTGATAATAATAATGAAGTTTGAAATTTCTTATTAATTTAATTAAAAAATACATTGTAATCGAGATTTACCATAAAACGTTAGAATAAGTCTCTTAGTTTCTGCTTATTATTTTATATCTTATTTTTAAAAAAAAGGAATTTAATTGAATGAATTTTGGCAAATTCAAATTTTTGTAATAATTTAAAAATTCTTTTGCTGACAATTTCATATGAACTGATTTCCTTAACACTTTATTAAGTAAGAAAGACAGGTATAAAATTATCTTCTGACAAAATCAAGTTTAAAAGAGTTTTCGAAAGTTTATCATATGTTTCGTGAATTTCACTTAAATTTATCCACCATCATAAATTCTTTAACAAAACTTTCATGCAAAAGATTTGAGAAATTCTTTTTCGCTTTTTTTTCTCAACATAAAAAAAAATACTAAAACTTTCTTTATTTCATCGAAATTTTTCTTGTTGATTAAAAACTTAATAATTTATCAAACCAGATAAAATTATTGATGTTTAATTTAACTTTTTTTTTTTAGATATTATCAGTTTCAGAACAGACACAGACTGTAAAAAAGACATTATTCATATTTAGATATTATGTAGCTTTTAGTTTTCGTTAAATTTAGAATATTTTCACATCGTTTAACAAGAAAAGACTTCATCTAATGGAGAAAACTATTTTTTTCTGCTATACGAAAATACATTTCCAACTTATTAATGGATGCACTTCATTTAAACTGACGTAGATAAATTATTATTTGTTCTGAAATAGAATCTCTACAGTTTCATATTTTATTTGTATTTTCGACTGGAGAATATTTTTCTCTGGAATTCATATCAAATTCCTTTTAACATAACAATTTTCCTGAGTTCTATTTGTTGTTGCTTCAAATGTAATTATTGTAGTTTTCTCGCCTTATTCAATTTGTAAAGCAAAAACAAAAGCAAAATAATAATTTCGAATAACAAATCTATATGCAAATGTTATCCAAATATTGTAATCAAAATTGGAAGATCTGAACAATCGATATTAAGGAGCATATTGAATAGAAAATTTCATCAATAGAAAAAAAGTCAATTTACTGGAGATCTTGTAATAAAGTAACCATCAAGTTAGATCCGACAATTTTCAATTAAATTTTTCATATTGCTTTTCGAAAATGGTAATTTTTGTTCCATAACTAAGTATTATCTTTTTATTTGACTTCCTAGTCTTTCATAAGGAAAGATTTCCTTTTTTTGATAGTTTTTCTTTTTTTTTTAAAGTCCTTCAATGATGATGTCATTCACGTCTCTGAAGTACCTTTTCACTTAATCGCTGTGGATCATTCAACTGTTCTTCCTTCTTCATTCATCATAAAACTCATAAATACATATACATATAATATGCTGAAACTATCCTGCTCCATAATATAATATGTTGGCCGATTCTAAAAGGTATACAAGAATAAAGATAACATACTAGAGAGCTTAGAATATGTCACTTTTTGCATTATTGTATGCAATATGATAGTGGTTTTTATATAAAAAAAAGTGGTTATCCTTTTCTTTACGTACACGAACTAGGCATATTTAGGATTATATCTATGGTGTACATATGGAAGTTCTTAAGTATCATAAAGTTATATATATAGTATAATATTACAAATATGAGAAATGAAGGAAAATATAGAACCAAGCCTTGAATTATTGTTTGATCTCCTTCAACTTCATCACCTCACTTTTTGGTCGGAATTTATATAACTTTGTGGTTATTCAAGTTATGATAAGGAAAGATTTCATATGAGAATGATGTTAGAAAATCTCATCATATAATATTTTTCTTGTTTTTGTTGGATTTTTTAAATATACTCTTGTGATTTCTTCTCCATTAAGAAAGTCAAGTTCTTCCGGGATTCCTATAAAGGATAATTCGTAAAGAAAAATTATATATGTATACAGTACACATATGCTACTGTGAAGGATAGATGATACAGTATATACATTGACTATTCGAGTATTATTTATATAGGGTGATCCAATTTGAGTTTCCTATATTGGAAGCACGGTAAATCAAGCAGCTGTCGATAAGCACTTATTATCAAAGTATCAAATGTCAGTTTGCAATAACACATTTACGAAATGGATCGCTTAACCACCGCTCAACGGGTGTTACAGCCGCAGGAAGTTGATTCTGATTTTTCAAAGAAAATCCTCTTTTAGGATGAGGCACATTTCCACCTCTCTGGATGTGTTATTAAACCGAATGCCGTATATGGGGAGATGAAAATCCTCATGAAATTTACGAGTCACTATTATGTGATCAAAAAGTGATTGTTTGGTGCGCATTATGGTCAGGCGACGTCATTGGGTCTTACTTTTTTGAAAACGATCATGGTTAGACTGTAACAGTCAATGGTGAAGCGATATAGGTGCATGATAACCGATTATTTCTGGCATGAAGATATTGATGTGGAAGACATGTGGTTCCAACAAGACGACGCAATTTGGCACACAGCGGGTGCAACTTTGGATCTTTTGTGTGAAAGGTTCCCAGTTCGCATTATTTCACGTTTTTGGGGCATCAACTGGCCGCCAAGATCATGCGACTTAACGCTGTTGGATTTCTTTTCGTGGGGTTGTGTTGTATTGTCTTGCCTACGTCAACAAACCCGCAACGTTGAAGCACCTAAAAAACAATATCCGCCAACTTATTGTCTAGATACTGCCCGAAATTAACGAAAAAGTTATCGAAAATTACCTCAAAAGGATCGGCTGCTACAGAAGGTCCAGAGACGGTTATTTAATTGATATTATTTTTCATAATTAATGAAATACATAATATTTGTGATTAACAAAGTAAAATAAGTATATTTCGTTAAATTTGTGTGTTTTATTTTGTTTTAAAGTTCAGAAACTGAAGCTGGATGACCCTTTACTACGAAATAAGTATACGTATAGTATGATGAACTGGAAAATTACGATCATACTATTATTTTTGTATATTTCATATCTTGTATTGTAAATACTTAGAGATGCTTACATGACTTTATACGTTTGTATGTAAGTATAAACGTCGCTAAAACCTGTATACGCAATAGAATCTTAGAAATGTTACTTGAGTAGGTGGAAAGTACGATAAACTGTATATTGAATTAGGATGCGATTTAAATACGCACTTCAGACAAGAATCTTGTGAAAAATATATAAATTTTCATTAACAAAATATAAATTGCCTATTTTCAGGCGCGAATGTAAGTAAGATAAAACTCTAAACCAAGGAAATTATATTTCTGATTTTATTTTGTTCAATCATATCGAAATTGTATTATAGTAAAATATGTTTTTCATTTCTTTTTGTAGGTTTCACCTAAAGAGATTTCACTGATTTACGGTTCAGTTCCTATTGTTAGTGTTTTATATAAAATTCTATTTTCCATAAAATTCCTAATTTTATATTTCCCTTTTATAATGTTATGAAATTGTAATGATGATATCCTTTCATTTTCATCCTTATTTAATTATATTTTTTATATTTTAACGATCTTATATAATAGAATCGAATAAAAATTTTTATAACATTATTAAAAAATTCTTAATATTAAAAATCATTTTCAATTTAATTTTGTTGTAAAACATAAAAAATGAAGATGTTCAAATTTCTTGAGACCTTGTCAACCATATTCTTCTGATAAAACATCGAAAACTGAGAAAAACCAAGAAAAGTGATCCTTTTCTTTCATTTCTCTTTATTATAAAATATCCCTTTTCTTTTTTACTTATAAGTATCCCAATGAAAAGAAGATAAACGAAAAGGAAAAAAAAAGACCCATCATATTATATTTTTCACATAAATTTCAAGGATTCCAATAACCGTGAGGTAATTTTTATCTCATATAAAAACTCATACGCATATTTCTTTCAACAGTATAAGTAAAGAAAAAAGAAAAATGCTGTGATTTTATTATTTTGGACAATGAAGAATTTTTCTAGGTTCTATGTGAATAAAATCCATTTCAGCAGTGCAATTTACTATGTAAGATACTAAAATACATATTCTGTAGAAGACATTCTATAATAACCTACAAAAATCCAGAAAAAATAACAAAATTACGCAAATATATAACCTTGTTATTTTAGAATAAGGATGCTTATGAATACTGAAAGTTCCTATTCTTTAGATAACTTATATAGGGTGTACCAAAAACATTGGTAAAAGATAATCAGTGAAATATAAGAGGCAACCAAATTAACATAATATTACATTGAAATATTTGCAAATTACTATTAATTGACCTTTTGTGTACTATAAATCTCCAATGAAACTTCGGTAACCATCTTTAGGGTGTAGATGTATTAGTTTCATAATATTTGTTAATACAAATAATTGGCATAGATATTGAAAGGTTATAGAATAATTGTTATATTTCGAATAACAGTTGTATTGTTTGAATAATGTTTAGAAAAGGCAAATTGAACAGATTGATAAATACAGTGTTGTCAAGTCGGTAAAGACTTCGTTTCTAGAAGCTGATGAGACCCTGGTTCAAATCCAGGCTCGGTTCTTCATGTATTTATTTTTCTTTGCCTACAAGGGGAAGATCAAGCGAGCGGTAAATACAAAATGCGTCTCAGTTTTAGTTGGCTCAATAAGTCAGGATCACGTGAACTGTTCTAGATAGATTTGCTTTATACACTTATATATTCTACCTAGTGAAAGAATAATTTAATTTGATAATCGAAATTCAGTTATTTCTATTACATTAATCATCCTGATGAATTTTATTTGATATAAATTCTTTCTCAACATTCACAAGGATATATTTTAAAGAACAAGTCTGCAAATACAGATACACAAATGAAGCAATGATCAAAAAACCGACTAGATAAATATTCGTTTCGAATTTCTGGGATACCCTGTTTTATCCTTAAATTTTCGTCTATTCATAAATATTCGTCTACACACAATTCAGAAAATAATAAAAAAATAAGAACACTAACAATATTACCAACAACAACAATAGAGTATATATTCTATATTTTTAAAAATGGATTCTTTTACTTGAATCTGTATATCCTTAAAGAAATAAATACGGTCTATAAGGGTTTTATTTTTAATGTTTCTTATTTGTGTATCCTTATTTTTTTTTCTTCTTTCTACTTTTCTATATGCCATATTGATATTGGTTATCCTTTAAAGAATATCCTTCTACAAATATTTTCATTTATAACAAAAATCTAGTCAGAGTTACCATTTGGTATTGACACGGTTTCAAGCATACATATATATATATCTCGTTTACTATCATACAATGAATATACGAACAATTTTATTCTATAGGATGTCGTTAAATCTTGATATCTTTTATATAGAAGATTTCCTAAAAAACCAAAAAAAAAAAGAAAACTAACCATAATATACATGTACCTATTCGTTGTGCTGGAGATATGAAAACTTAACGGATCTGTATACAAGTCAAAAGGAAAAAAAACAAAAATATAAAGGATCATCACATTTCTTTTTATGGAAAATATTGAAAATACGGATACACTTAAACGATGAAAAGGTGACCTCTGGATTCATGTATATTGGCAATAAATATTCTTGGTTTTCATACAAATTTACAAATAGATAGAGTTTTTCGATCGGAGAATATAACAAAGAAAATGATTTAACGTTTAACTTGTCTAAACTTGGGAATAAACAATAAAACCTTGTTGAAATCTTATTTTGGGATGAGAAGAGAATAACACATAGATATGAAATGAACTAGAGAGACAAATCCCAAATGATGGAATAAGTGTACGAAGGAATTGAAGGAAGATAACGATCTGATGGGCAATTCTGTCACAATTCAAACTTTAAATTACTGATGGTATTGAATCGATGGAATGATTTTTATTTTTAAAGATAACATAAAGTTCTGAAACTTCAATTAGAAAACAGCTCTATATTTATGTCTGCCTACGAAAGATAACAATTTTTTTTCTTTCGTTTTTTTTTTTGTAATGTTTAAGACATTTGTAATGTCCCAAAGGAAAAAAAGATGAGTTTCAAGTCAACAAAATACAATTTCTCGTCCAATATTTATTGGAAAAACTTACTTATTTTTCTTTAAAAAAAAAAAAATTTTCTTTTTTTTGAAAAATTCCAAAGAATTCCATCGAAGTTTTCAATGAAATCAATTTGTCTGATGTTCACGACGTGACCTGAACAAAATATATATATATATATACTTTTTCAAAATATATAAATTATCAAAATAGGTTTCCATAAAATGCGTAAAATTCGTAATACACGTTCATGAAATTATTTTAATCAATAAAGTAAATAGATTTTTCTCGTTCAATTTTTCAAATGGTTTACGTATTTTCCGGTGAAAATGTAAACGACAGCCAAATAAATAATATATAATTTAATTTTCAATAATGGTGTACAAATGATGGGTTATTTATTTATTTATTTTATTTATATTTCTTTTTTACATTTTACATATAATATGTGTAGCCTGTTACGTTCTAGGGATTTATTTAGTGTACGTATGTATCGAGATCGCACATGGACAGTTTATTGACAAATGGTAATCAATATATCTTTTTTTTTTATGAAATTGTAATCAAATAATATAATATTAGAAAATTGAATAGGCGACGGGCACAGCATTAGTGGGTTTTAGTCCGTTTCTATGATAAATTATTCTATGTTGGGTTAAAGTGTCTTAAGATTACCTGTGTTCTTATATGTTTTCCCATACATTTTGTAAAAAAATTAGACATTAGAAATGTCTCTAAACATTTCTTATGTGAAAAAATCCATAAACTTTATCATATATCTTATTTGAATGGACATTTTTGACAAAACTTATTCGAAGACATATGACAAAACAGAGGTACCTTTAGAAACTAAATTTACCTAATAATATACTAAATTTCCATTTAAATAGTTATACTATTTGCAGCTAATCATAGCTAGATTAGCTGCACTAGTGCTCATATGAATACTATACGATGCATACCAGTATCAGTAGCAACCAATCGGTACTACTATATATTACAGAAAGAAATGGTATTTTTAGGTATTTTGAAGTTTTAATAAAAATATCACAATATTGTTGCAAATATAAAGTATGCTCTACTATAATTAAAAAACACATATTTGTATTTTAAATGTTTCACTGCACAATTTGAAGGATCGTAATAAATTCGTCGAATACCATTTTTAGTAAAAGTTAAAGTTAATAAACGTTCTTTAATGAAATTAAGTATGTTCCAAATTAAATAACTTAAAATAAAAAAATTTAATTAAAATCTAATTTAAATTTCTAAAATAATGAAAAACTACATTTTATGTAAAAGAGAAAAGTTTATTAATTTTAACTCAATTTTTATGAACAATTTTTGAAATATTTTATAACGAATTTCTGATCTGTGCATTTATTAGTCATGTCCGTAATTAGGAAATTCCGAAAAACCATCATAAAGTTTAATACGGTTGTTGAACCATAA
Source organism: Xylophagus ater (assembly GCA_963422695.1). NCBI lineage: Eukaryota > Metazoa > Arthropoda > Insecta > Diptera > Xylophagidae > Xylophagus > Xylophagus ater. The sequence continues at coordinate 41,247,781 of OY730482.1, read as the reverse complement.
AACATTTTCAAGAAACTATTTACATACAAATGCAGAACAGGACCTACTAACTCGAGTGACTACAAATTTACTAATAAGGTACTCAATAATTTCTCAGCCTCGACAATGTTATTTAGAAAGTCGCATTCGAAGGTGTTTTTGTTCTATTGTTAGCAAATGCGGCACCCATTTTACACAAAGCTTTTAGAAACCTAAAACTTCATCTAAGATGTGATGTACTGATCCATGTGAGATGCCTATGTTGTCAGCTATCTCATCTACACTTGTCGATCTTCCAAAACAATATCCTGTACTTTTTGTATGTTTTCTGTTGTTGATACACTTTTTGGACGACCTTCGAGTGAATCAACTTCGAGGCTTGTTCGACCAGATTTAAGAAGGGCAGCCCATTTTTTCATAGTGGAAATGGAAGGTGATACATCTTTATATACTTCTAACAATTTTGGATAAATTTCTGTAGCTGGTAAATCATCCAAAACAACGAATTTAATCACTGCACGATATTCAATATTTTCCATGTTAAAAAAATTCAATGACACGTCAACTTCTAATAGCTTCTAAACAAAGACTGAATTGACTTATCGGCGTGAAACTTGACACGTGTTCATATGAATCTTGTACCAACATAAGCCAAAAAAATTGACATGTTAGCAGCGCGTTCTCTTGTCGAGGTTGAGAAATTATTGAGTCCCCCCTGTTATAGGGATATGTTATCATTGTTTATTCGATCGAACTTGTTACTATCTCAAATTTAGTGGGATTTTCTTGAATTTATACTATTTCAATGGTATTGCTATAAATTCTCAATTATAAATTGATCTTGAGCTTCAGCTTTGGTTCCGGCATATAATTTGGTCTCATTAAATTTAATACAACATCAAATGGAAATATTGAAGCTTTTTTTTTTTTTAGTATCAATTCGATTTAATTCACTTATTTAAAAATTTGGGGTTTTCAATAATAAAAAATGAACTCTAAAATTGAAATAGATTTTGAACATAATAGAAGTTCATTTCTCTTCGTTTCCAATGATCATTAGAAGGTACTTTTCCTTCTTATATTATTAATATCGTATCACTTCTCACATTCTTGGTGTTTTGTTTTTTTTTTCTTTTTTTGTTTATTTTTTTTTGGGGATACGGGTTTTCCTGCGGATATATTTTATATGCGGTAGGATTGAGAGGAATTTTTCCAATAAACTTTTTATCAGGAAGCATAAATTATGCTCGTTCTATGAATGTGAAGAATGAATGAATAAAAAAAAAAGAAAAAAAATAGGAGCACAGTTGTGTGGGTAATATTAGTATAGAGCAGAGACGAGCGGTCCATATATTGAAGGAAATGAGTGCTTTTTCTACAGAAAAATTCCACTAGAAAATCATATTCAATTTATTTGTTCATTTTGATTAATGGAAATTTCATTGTCAATCTCTTTCTAAGAATTAGAAATTATGAACAAATTGAGAATGAAACAAAAAATTAACTTTTCGAAAAAATCCCTTTTCAAAGAATCTTGTGCCATTTAGATTGAATTAATTTCACATATTTGAAATCATTCGATTTTGTATTGCAATTTCCGTTAGGAAATACATGGTTTTTTGGGTACCGTCTTGTTGAATTTGAAACCAAATAATAATGATATTAAAATTCGCATTCTTCTCATATAAAAATTGAGAAAATACAGCACCTTATTCGATTTTATACAAGAACAAATTTTTCTAAATAATACAAAAAAGGTAACTGATTTCTCTTGAAATAAAATTGTCCATATTAATGCCTGAACAGAAGCCATCATTTGTGAATAGATGGAAAAGAAATGTAACAAAATTTCGGTCAATGTATTCGGTTTCAGAAAATTTAATCGATTCTAATCGTTGGTTATCCATTCGAAATTAAAATGAAAAAATCAGGAAAGTTCGGAAAGTATTTAAATTAAAATTACAGACACTTACTTTCAGAGGTTTTTGAATTAGTTAAGAAATAATATTCATACTTATGACTCTAAAACATTCGATCTTATATTGCGCTTCTATTCCCAAAAAAAAAGTCACGCTTCGTATCTGGTACAGAGGTATACTTTATAGGAGAGATATGGTTATTTATGATGGTTGGGTGTTGGTAGATATCATGCATAATATAAGTTGAAAAGGTGTACTTAATCAAAATCGGGATTTCAGGGTGGTATATACAATATAATAGAGAAGCATATATGCATGTATGGTATGTAAGCATATCGCATCTAGTAAAGGAAGAGGGAAGAAATTAAGTTCGGATAAGCATTCTTTGGTGCCGATATGCAAATAATGACCTCATAAAGTACCATAATTTTTCTACCTTCAATTTTATATTTTCGTTTTTCCTTTTTTTTTTTTTTACTATATAACATTTATTATGCTTCATACTTCCATAGTACATACCATATTTTATGGATAAATGATATTATGTATGAGAATATTATAATATACTACTTGAATAGATGGATATTAATGTTAGAAATTCAAGTGAACTTCACTTGGAATATTGTACATGTTGGATTCTTGAAAATCCCATATAACCTATTAACTCCAAAGCTACTGCATTATCGTAACACTTGTTCGCATAATTTCTATTAAGAAAAAAAGAAGAAAAACACGAATAAAATGGTAGAAGAAAACATTATTATGTATAGGAAAAAAAAAGAAACATAGTTCTGGGAACAATTTAGTACTCTTATCATGGATTTTAAGCACGACATAAAACACAAGAAGTTAATCTTTATGAAGTTTTACCTATTTTTAAGGGTTAAATTGTGTTCATTTTTCATTTTAGGTTTTTTTTTTTTTGTTGTTTTCTTTTTACCTTTATTGTGTTACAATTTAGTCAAAACTTTTGCTCTTTAAATTTCTTCAATATTTTATAGAATTTTCTTAATGTTCGTTTACTATAGAAAATTATGGCTACCCTATTTTATTAAGTAGGAAAACTATTAAAAAATCTAGTGAAAAGAAAACTTCCAGTAATAATAATGAATGAACAACAATATGAACAACAACAAAATAAAGTAGAAAAAAAAGGTTTTCTTGACTTAAAAGGATTTGCGTGAAAGTTGAGTTTTCTTCGGGTTTCATATTATATCATGGAAAAGGCTTATAAGGAAATCCTTTAAATAGTAGGATATGATGATATATATTTTCGTGAATAAATGTGTGTTTTTTTTTTTTATATATAGTTTGCATGCTTTCATTCATTTAGGCTCCATACATGACTGGCCATCAACAGAAAATATAGAACTAATTTAGAAGGATTACTCGCATCTATATGATTGTATTGTCGTGTTCGTTCCATGAACAGAATAAAATTAATGTTACAAAGCCTTACAATTTTTCTTTTGTTAAGGACATTAACCCATGCACTAAGAGGATTAGGGATGTTCAGGTTTTTTTTCTGTGTTGTTGTGGTGTTTATGTTTTTATGTTGATTTAATTTCCCTTTTATTTTGCTTTTTTTTTGTTGGAAATTATTAAAAGTGCGTGTAGTAAATAAACACTTTTTATCATCATCGTGTTTATGCGTGTTAACTTTAAAAGATATATATATAGACATGGTTCAATCAGAGCAACTTTTATAACAAGCAAGATATATTATTATAAATTAACTTTCGTTTTTTTTTATTGTACATTACGAATCCTTCTTATTAATCACGTTTATTTAAATCCTGTTCAAAGGGAAAAAAAAATTTGGTTGTATGTCCAAAGAAAGCTGAATGTATATAAGAAAAGAAAAAAATTCTTTTAGAATCTAAAATTATATAATCTAACATTTTCATGTGCCTGACGTAAAACTCACTATGATAATACCTAAAAATGTCCACCTTAGTTTTATCTATGCCAAAGTATTCATCACTTGACGTCATAAAAATGGTCCTTCATAAAACCGTCATTGGATTCTTTCCGAAATCTTCAAGCTTATTACGCCAGTAAGAATGGGTACACGGACTAGTGGTTTTTCGTATCCGATTATCATCAACAATGACCGACCGTATGATCAAGGTGTCCTTTTTTTCTTCCTTTTCGTTTATTTTTATTATAATTTAATAGTGCCATTTGCAAGTCTATTCAACAATATTTCCCTATTAAAAAAATATTCTATTAAATGATGTTATAATACTTTTTCTTGAATGGAAATATAATAAATTCCATTGAATATGATGATAAGAAAAAAATGTCGTTTTCTTGGAATAAATACGAATATGTGGGAATTTCTATATGAGATCCATAAAAATGTATCAGGAAAAGTAAACCATAGTGTTTGAATGTAATTCACTAACAAAGGAGTCATGCAATTGTATTGTATTTTTATGGAGAATTTTCTTATTATAGAAATAATAATGTCCTAGCCTGGTGCCCTGCTTTTTTTTTTAACTTTTCAAATGGTTTCGTTAGTTTTCTTTTTATTTTATAACAAAAATATATTTCACTCTCCATGCAGTGGCCTACTTAAATATACATCTATATACCTAGATTTTATATATTGTATAATACCAGTTGTATTCTATTCTTCATAATTCAGTGAACAGAAAAAATCTGACATGTTCATGAAGAAAATCCAGCGCTGGAAATCTTTTGGAGTGGGATATCTGGGCTGTTGTATTTTTTTTTTTCTTTGTAAAATCCTCTCGGGTCTAGTGAGGATATCCTTCATGTTCATGGTTGAACTGTTAGTATACTATATATATATATGTATATATAGATATGATCATCATTATGGAATATGGTAGTTTTTTTTTACCATGGTTTTTGTTGCGAGCTTGTTGCTTCGAGCATCCAAGCATTTCTATATGGGAATATGTCACTGGGTACTATTTTTTTTCCAATTAAATTTTTAGTCAGATATATAGTTGATGATTGGATAAAAAAATTAGTGACATGAAAATATCGATGGATACTTTTTTTTTTCTTATTAATTACAAACTGAAATTAATTCTGTATTATGCTATAATTAGGAAGTAGGTTATGCAACGTGTAGAATAGTACTTGAAATAGATAAATTTGTAGCTAATAAATTTATGAAGATTTAAAGGATTTATGTGAAGATTAAATGATTGAAATTAATTTTTTCTCATTACAAGATTTTATGTATTCGAATCGAGTACCAATTAAAACCATAATGTTGTTTACTTATAATATTATTGTAATTCAAATATTGTAATTATTCATTCGCACGTTTATGTTTAGGTTTCGTGTTGTTGTAAGTATAAAGATTTTCTTATCTCAACAATATTAATAAATTTATATAATTAAAAAATTATCTAGGAAAGGAGAAAAACGAAAAAAGAAAAAATCAAATCAAATTAAAAGAGAAATTTCCAAAAGGGAAAACTTTTTAATATAACCATTGGGAAAAGTTGTATTGTTTCAATACTTTACGAAATATTTATTCAAATGTAATTTTTTTACAGAACACACTTTAGTATGTATTTTGTGTTTAAGTAAAAATTGTTTCCATAATCACGTATTAATAAAATATAATAAAATGTAATTGCATTTGAGTATTTATTCATTTAAATTTTCTCAATTTCGAGAAAAATATGAATACTTTATATAATTACACGAAATTATATTAAAATTAATTTTAATTGTATAAAAAATCCAGAAATTTCAATATTTAAATAAAGGGTGTCCTAGTAAAAGTGACGGATTAAAAAGCGTGCCATTTTAATTTCATTGAGTTGATAATACTAAAACTTGATCATTTGCTATCTCCGATCTGTCATTATTGCATTTAACTCTACTCGAAGAAATGATATCATTATTAAACAGCTGTCTAGGACTTGAACGAGATAGCACATGCAGATTCTGCGAGGTGGACGAAGGAACCTCAATGCATATTTTTTCCGATTGTAAGGCACTACTCCGTAGGAGAAGGAAACATCTCGGGGCATATTGGTTCTTCCCAAGTGAAATACAATCTCTTAACCCACTCCGGATACTAAAATTTCTAAGAGAAGTAGGCGTGGAGGTGGTGCTATTTTATTAGTATAGGTGTTTTGGTTTAGTTTAACAGATTAATAAACACAGTGTTGAATGGTCAAGTCGGTAAACACCTCGTTTCTAGAAGCTGCTGAGATCTTGGTTCAAATCCAGGCTCGGTTCTTCATGTATTTATTTTCCTGTTGCCTACACTGTAGAATAGGAAGTTAACCTAACTATTGCGCCTAAGAAAAGGGGGTACAATAGATCTTAAAGGTCGTAGTAAAGGAACAACCTAAAACTTAATCTTAATCTTAATCTCTTAAACAGCTGTCAGGTTTCGAGTGCCTACTGTAAAAAAGAAAATTTAAATCGTGCGCTTTTAGTTGAGCACTGTTTATTTAAATCGCAATTAAATTGACCGTCAAATAAGATATATCTGCAGTACCAAGAATTCCCGAGATATATACATCCTTCAAATTAGATCTTATTCAAATACCCTTTATTTTTGTAATTAATGCTTGTTTGTTTTAACCAATTATTAGCGTGATTTGTTCATATTAGGCGATTAATTCGTTGTTAATGAGGAGTTATTGCTAAAATTTACAGCAAAGGATTGGAATACAAGATGTCAGCAAATGAATTAATTAAAATTGACTGTTTTGTTATTGCCACTTTATTATTCTGCCATATGGGTAGTTACTACCAGAAGGTATATTAGTTTTGTCACTACATTTGTAATGCATAGAAATAATCATCGTAGAAAGGTTTCAATGGTATAATTGTGTTGAGAATAAAAAGTTATCCCGATTTTTGAATGTCCCTCTATACGTTCGTATACAAAATAACTCAAAAACTTGTTATCCGATTTTGATGAAGCTAACAATGTTTGTTAGTTCTTCTTGAACTTGAAAGAATTGCCGAAGAGAGTTTATTTTACACGGTATTTTTTGTTTGTTTGTTTTTTAAATTGTCCCTTTCTATGCTCCGGAAAATCTAACCAGCAGGTTGTTTTCTTCATGTTTTACACGGGTTTCATAATTTTCTGAAATCAATCAATCTATCATGTGAATCGAGAGATGAGTATATTTTATTTGGCAATAAAATATTATAAACACGCACATTTAAAGAATATTAATTAAGTAATGAATAGTTTTGTTGCATATATTGTGGCCCAATCTGGATTATATATGTTTTCCGAATCTAAACGTTTGATTAGTTTTAATAGTTTAATAATATAAAGTCAGCAACGAAAATTGTAAATTGACTAAAATATTTGGTAGATTTTTATCATTATTTTATTAGAACTAATGAATAGCCTTTCAGGAAGAATCGATTATTGTGTAGAATATTGTAATAATTTTCGAACACGAACATAAATTCTAGAAATAATGAAATCAAATCAACAAAATCACCATATTCCATTGGTTCAATGGTTAAATTATATATTATTCGTTTAATTTGTGAATATTTATGATATTAAGTTAAGTTATCGCTCCATTTTCTTTTATCATTAATACCAAAAACTTGAAAATATTTTACCTTAAAGCAAAATATTAAAACTTGCCGCAAAACAATAATAGTAATAATAACAATAATTTTAGTTATAGTATAATGATTAAATGTCACGTAGATATTGCTTGGCATATATTTCATGTAAAAGTGTTCTTTTTAAAAGGTGCTTTAAGGTTTTATGATAGCAAATGACAGTTTTTAATGTATATCTATCAACTTTTTCACAACATACCGACTAAGTTTCCTTACACTTTCGGTACTAATAATTTTCAAGACGACTAAAATTTATGCCATGATAAATTTTAGTAATTATTTTTTTTTATGTTTATCACAATCAAACGGATATATAGATTCGAATGTAGAAAAATGCAAGTGATTGACAATAAATTTAATGTGAGGACAATAAAAATATAAATTATGATGATGATAGCGTATAAAAACTATAAAAAAAGAAAGCACAACTATAAAACTTTCATTTTATACCTATACGTATATTAGCAGCGGTTTATTATATTAGGTTGTAACGAAATGAATGACGGTTTTTAATTTTTCAAACTCATATATCTTCGGGAAAACAAAATTGTATTGATCGAAATAACCATCAGAATCAAAACATTTTTGTCGTCGAGAAATAAGTTCATTTATCCCGGTATAGTGTAGAAATCCGGCGTACTACCAAGATACCATCTTAAATGCCTCCGAATAACATTTAAGATGGTATCTTGGCTGTTGAAGGTTTTATCGTGCAGTGGTTTAAAAACATGATAGTCGATTGGAGAAATGTCTGGTGAGCAGTTTCCGTGGATTTACGACGAATGAACTCATATAAGAAAAACGTACGACTTTCTCTATTTTCCATGTTTCCTTTAACTGTCTGAAAATCTGTCAAAAATTATGCTTGAATAAAACTATTGTTATAAGCAAATAGAACGGCAAATGAGCTTCAAAATGATATATAAATTGACAGCAATGCAAATAAAATTTATTCGAAAATTCATCATTGAAAATTAAAGTAACCAAAACCAAACCCGCCATTCATTTCTTTACAACCTAATATGTATTTAGTCCGTCATATGTTTTAAAATCTTCTTGTTCTTACATATATAATACGACCTATTTTGTTTTCTATTAAATCATGGTATAGTACATTTTTTCATACTAATTTTTTCATGATAATACCAGCTTTTTTTTATGCCTGTGCAGTGAATATAATCTTCAAAAAGAGAAAAAAAAAGCTTTCATTTAATGTTTCTTTCCTTTATTTGCATTTAAAAAAAAAAAACAAAAAAACATTACAGAATGTATTTTGTGTATAATATGAGCTTTTTTCTCACTTATCCTAGTAAAAACCGTAAAAAAAATGATATAGGATTATGACGGTATTCACGCAGTGTCATATATGAAGTACACACTTTACCATTTCCGGGTGGTTTTTATATTACTTTTTTTTTTATTTCAACTAAAAGCATATGAATGAAACGAAATACCATGTTCCTAAACTAGGAAATCATTTTATAGCCACAAAAAAGGGCATTACAGAACCACTTTTCAAATAAAATATGTGGTTTTTTAGTGCGAATGAAATCGTAAACGATGTTTTTAAATTTTTAAATATTTTATGGAAATATATTTTGACTCATAATTTTTAATTTATTATTTTATCAAAACATATAGTAACTGAAAATCGGTTTATAGCCAATTTTTTGAAGCCCTATGGTAGAAATGGGAGAGAAAAACTCTCAAAACTAACAATATTTTAAGGTTTTTCCTTTATAACTTTCTTTCCTTTTTTCTAAACTTCATCTAATTTGCAGGTAACCCAGACCCTGATAGCATAAGTATAATCTGAAAATTTTATTCAAATCGATGTATTAATTTTTAAAGTAAGTCAAAAAACTTTATGAACAGGCTTATTTTGTCCTAGGATTATTACATTTTCCAAATAACTATGAACAGGATTATATACTACTAGGACTAATTGTTTCTCCACTATCCTTGGACCGATTTAACTGAAATTTAACATGGTATCGTCTATTTATATAGTTAACCAGTATAATTAGTTCACAAATTTTCCAATTAAATCCGAAAAATCATATAAAAAAACGACAAAACTTTCTGATCGCCCTTGTTTTTGCTTAGTAACTTCGCTCCCCCTAGATCGATTTTGCTGGAATGCAATACCAAATCCAGTTAAGAAATAGCCAACTGGCATTCTAAATTTCAACAAAATAGGATAACGTGTTTTTGAGTTATCTTCTTAACGGACGGACGGACGGACATGCATAAATTGACATGTGATGATTATTTCGATGCGTTACACACTTTGTGACAAAACTAATATAACCTCTGGTAGTACCTACCATAGGGCATACAAATTAAGATTACAAGTATTTTTACTAGTCCCAATTATAAATTACAGAAAATAATATTTCATTAAATTATTCGAAATAAACACACAAAAAAATCAAGAGCTTTGACAACTGAATTTTAGTTGTGAGATATGAAAACTCAGTTGTGACAAATAAATTTCAGTTGTTGAAACATCACAGATAAAGAGTTGAACCCTTTAGTAGAGTCAGTTCAAATTGAACATTAACAGTAATTGGATCAAAGAGATTTTAAAAGTGATTCTTTGAAATGTGTTTACACTGAGTAATACGAAAGCGATTAAAGTACAGTTTCATTTAAACAAGTGATCGACCCGGGGTAAAACGTAACTAAATATTCCTTTACTACGATTTATTCGGAGTTTAAGACGATTTCGCGTGAAGAAGAAAAAGCCCTTGTGTATTTTAATATTATATGAATTTTTAATTTGAATGTCAAGAAATTTAATAATTCAATTAAATCTTCTTTTTCGGACATTTTCCATCAAAATTAAAAGCCGAAATTACTCCTGAAAATGTGTTTGACAAATGATGACATGCATGAATTTTTCCATCTTTTGTTTCAACAAGTGATTGATCTCAAGAACAATGAATAGTCGAAAATAAGGAGGAATCGATAAACTACCTTCTATTCTAGTCCACACCAGCCGAAAATGAAGCATAAATAAAACATAAACTGTCAAGATTTTTTCTTAGATTTCAAATATGTACGAGGATTGTATATTTTGAGGTTTCTTCTGCCTAACTTTTATAGTACGTGATTTTTTCCGTGAGCTTTTTTGAAGATATTTTCCCGTTTTATTCGCTTCCCTTTTTTACTCTTTAAAATCTTGTCTCGTTTTTCTTTTTCTTGTATTTTTTTGATGACTTGAATAAGAAGGATATCTCGGGCAGGAGATGAACTGCATAAAATTAGGACATATATTCTTCGAATTTATATTCATATATTCCAATTTGAAGTGCTGTTTTAGCATCTATTCGTATTTAAAATATCCATCTGTAAACTTATGTAGGGTATATGGGAAGACTGAAAATTCGTACATCCATACTTTGAGAGTAGAATGTGAAGGACATAAAAGGATATGAAGGAATGATAATCAAGAACCATTACATTACATCAAGCGAGTGTAATTTACACAGTCGATGACAAATATTTAAATGCAAGCTGACTAAGTGGTTTCAATTTAAACAGGAAGAACATAGCATAACTTCAGGTTGCATAAATTTGGTTAAATTTTGAAAATTCACAACTATTGTGAAAGCTCAAACATTTTATGGTTTATCTTAATATTCTTTTTTTTTATGTATTTTAAATTTAAGAAATATAAAAAAATGTCCTTGTTTGAATAAAATAAAAAAGAATTTATTTTAGTTTGATGGAATTTCTAATTTGGTTGTTAATAAACAAAACAAAAAAAAAAAAAAAATGAAAAGAAAGAAAAAACAGGACTCTAAAAAGAGTTTTATTTTATGATTTCTCGTTACATAAATAACAAAGTTCTCGTTTAATTCCAAAATATCACCAACTTTAGTTATTTTATTAGTCTATTTGGTATCTTGTTGAACCATATAAAATATCATTCGTATAATAATTTAGCCCTTTCGTTGCCTTTTTAAGAAATAAAATCCTAAATCTTTCGTAAGAGAGGTTAAGGAAAAAGAAAAGAAAATCTTTTATGCTTGCTGCTGTTGTTCTTCTTCTTTGGTGGTTCGGAAAATTTTTGAAGGTTGAAAATATCATTCCAATGATGATGATGATTCAGCTTTTGGGAATACCTTTTGAAAGTACAGAAATTCGATTTATCCCGAAAGGATTTCGTGACGTTTTTATGAAAGAACAAATTCCAAAGATGGTAAACATTGCCATAAATAAAGGCTAAAAAGCAGCAAAACAATTTTTTGTTGTTGTTGTAAGAACGGGTAATTGGAGACTTATATACGAAGAATGTATGGATATATAAATTGGTAGATAATAACGAACTAAAAGAAAAAAAAAACATCCCATCCCATATATCACTAAAAAAATGCAGCAGAAAATCTAATGCTTTAACAAAAGGATGATTGTAGATAGTCCGGACTAGTTTACAGTGGATATAGGATATGGTATTTTATGCTATAAAAGTATTTCTTATATAGTGAGTGTACTAAAACAGATGAAAAATGATGAAACGTTCTCGCTCGGGACATGAATGATAGCCTCTTGTTTGGTGATGACAACCAGAATTCGTAACGTCTGTTGTTGGGTGTTCTTTTCATGCAACCTATATATATACACTTTTAAATAATAATTTATCAAGAGCTAAAAAGCAAGTATTTTGTATACAAAATTTTTAGTAATTTCTGTTTGATGGATTTTTTTTGAAAGGAATTTTCTAGTTTTTTATGAATTATTGGAAAAAGTTAAACCAAAATTGATATATGAAGGTTTTTTTTTTAGTTTAAAATTTCATTTTATTATTCACGAGACTATATTTGGAGTATATTCATTCCTTCTCATTTAAGTTTTGTGTTACGTAAAAAATACGATGTCAATATTTGTGATATCCTTTCGAGTCGGGAAAAACATGTTTTTGACATAAAAATGTCAGTTTGTTTATCAGTCTGTCTGTTACAATCCTATAATAACAAACAAGAAACAATTTAGTTTTGAATTTTTTTATTTTAAAGTTTTTTTTTTTTGATTTAAAAAGGTAAATTAAAATACGAAATTTAGTCAAAAATTTATGTAAAAAATTATATAACAATATTTTGACAATAAACTTTTAAAGTAGAACAAACTTTCTCGAACAAAGAAAAAAGCTTTTAAAATTTATTTACTTTTACAATTTCGTTTGAATAAAGTCCCGAATTTAAGAAGTCAGTTGAAGAAAGAAATGTGCTCCACAAGAACAAAAATCAATTCTGTTCAATTTTCGACAATGTGACGTAACTAGAACAAAAATTAGAAGGAAAACATTGGCCATTAATTTATTGAACAAAATCTCATTAATTAGTTAGTTGATTGAAAATCCCCAATTTTATCCCAAAATGATTCAATACTTTATTTAATTTTTGTGGAAGGGATTCTTTGTACACGGTTCGTTAATGTTTTTCTTAAAGTTTTCTCGTCTTTACAACTAAGTAAGAAACAAAATTATGTTTTCCTTTAATACATGTTTTAGCAAATCGTGTATGAACACGAAACGAAATTATAATTTAATGAAAGAAAAAAAAACATGGAAAATAAATCGAATATATTGATTAGAATCGATAAAAAAAAAAACAAATCTGTAATATATCAACTTTCACATTCCTTTCAAATAATTCGAATTTTGAAGATATTAAATTCTTTAATAAAATCACATTTTGAAAATAAAATTTTAAGGTAAAATATATACATATAAATGTTCTTAAGTAGAAATGCCACATAAAACAGTTAAAAGTTGAAAACTTCCAGGCCAAAATTCAACCGCAATTGTTGTGGATTTTAAAAGGAAAATTCGACTAGAAAGAAAAAGCAATGAAATAAATATTGGTCCAAAATAAACCGCACAAGGATTTATAACGACAAAGTTTTTCAATGTATTTATTTTAGGACGTTTACATTAATAGCAAATTTATATTGAATTTGGGTGCCAAAATTCGTACAGAAAAATACCACACTTTTAGAAGAATGTACTTTTCCAGTTCTTAATATATAATATACGAAGAAATTAGAATGAAAATATACCAAACAAAAATGAAGTTTTCATTTTCACTTTCTTATATTAGAAAATATTGTAATTCTACGAAAATTCGGACTTCACTTTCGAATGGAAAGACATACATGTTTCGAGGTGTCTATTGAATCGGAATTTTTGACTATTTTTGCAAATTGGTTGTGTTTGATGACTTATTTTTGGATGGCACAAGATTCGAGACTGAAAAACTCGATTTGAACAAAATTTTATGTAAAGAAGTGTTGTAGAGGAGTGTTAAGGAAGAATTTGTTAGTTTTTTAATGAAAATTTTAAGCCGAAAGTGTTATATTTTATTGAAAAATATTGCGCTTTGTTTCACAAACATGCCACAAAAACACATAATTAATTAACAATAATTATAAAATAAATTAGAATATTACAAAAGAAAACAAAACGCAAACTAGCCACTGATATTTCGTTTTGACATTTCCAGCGAACTCTAGGAATAAGTTTCCATGTGAATTCTAGAAGTACGTTTCCATGTATGGATGAATGAATATTCTAGAGTTTCCATAATGAGTATATAAGGTGGAAACGCCGCTGGAACGATATAGTTTATGTCAAACTTCGAAAGTGATTGGATCATAGAGAATTGAATCGTGATTATTTGTGGCTGGTTTACAAAGTGAAATAATAAAGAGGTTAAAGAAATAAGTGGATTAATTAGTGATTGTTGTATTGTAAATAAACCGTGATAAATTAATTTAGTAAAAATTAATTATTGATAGACAAGTATTTTTATGACTAAGACGTATAAAACGTATTGCGTTAACTAAGAGTAATGTTTTTGAATTGAATCTTATCTAGTTTTGTGTCAAGCTCCTACAAAAAAAAAATAGAATTCTGTATACTGTAAATCATGTCCAATGTAATTTCGAGCAAAATTATACTTGAATATTTTGTATAATAAAGCTTAATGATTTACAATACCAGATATTTGTTTTTCTTTTCTTAGAGAAATTTCAAATTAGGTTGTATACAATTGGTTTTTGTACCAATTAACATTAACCAGGTATGTTGTCTATTCACGTGATTGGAAAAAATTCAATTTGTTCAAATGACAAATGAAAAATCAACATTGAATCCTTTTTGCTTCAAGTTACATCTTTTAATTATTATCTATTTTGTTTATTCGGTTACGTTTTCCTCATCCCTTGAAAATTGAAAATTCTCTAAAGATTGCAGAGATTTTTTTTCTTCTTCTTAAAACGACATTGAAGACAATTTAGGTTAATGGAAATGGTTTCAGAAAACATTCATGAAGGATTCATCATCGCGATCGTGGACTATTTTTCCTAGGATATATATTTATACAACGATGTGGAAATTTTTTTTTTCTTATCTTATTCGTCCTCATTCCTCATTTTTGTGCCTTTTTATTAGAATAAGGACAATTATTTTCATTTGAAAAAATATTTTCAAAGTTAACTAAGATTTACAAAAAAAAAAAAAATGAAAATGAAAATGATGGTGTGTCGATATTGTGTGGTCGATGAAAATAAGCTTTAAGGCATTTTCCAAATGGAAAACTTTTATATTTACGAAAAACGTTTTCGAGGTTTCGTTTTTTTTTCTTCTTCTTCTTCAGTTTCTTTAATGGTTTTTCTTGTTGGCTTTATTTTTAGATCAGAGAGAAAAAAAAAGAAAACATAAATATGAAATAATTTAAGTTTCTCGTTAGTGTGTAGAACTCAATTATAGTTAATTACGGAAAGGAAAATGTTTAGATTTTTCTTCTTGTTTTTTTCTCTCTTCATATAACGAAAATTGCTATCTAATTGGTAGAAATCACGTAAATTGAACACACGATAAATAAATTTAGAATAAAAATCAGATTATTTTGTAATTATGTGGTATTTCTCTTTGTTGTGATTGTATTTAAGAAAACTGAATGAAGTTAATGTTCCTATTTAATAGAGAAAAAAATTAAAAAGAAATATACAGGGTAAGACAAAACTAGAATAACTTGAATGGAGCCATCTAACTCTAGAGCGTAATTTAATTTCTTGAAGGCGAACTTCTCGTAATTAATAATCTAAAAGAAAATATCTAACATCTTATGTTTTCGTAATTTCTTCATATATTGGATATATAAAAAGTATTTATGTTAAAACGTCTTATCAACCTAGAATAGTGCTCTTCAAACTTTGGCATACCGCGGAACTCTTTTTACCGATATAAAATTATCTGCGGAACTCTATATTAAAAATTTTATTTTATTAATGATATACATTTATTTTATTCAAACAAAAATGAATAAAGCAAGCCCTGTTTTTCTGAATATATTTTATCAATATCTGAATAGATTGGTGTTAATTGGAGGCGCATATTATTTTCGGTATCAAATCTATTTCTATATTTCGTTCTAGTTGCAATGTATGTGAAAAAGGATTTCTCACAGATATAGATTGTTACAAAAGTCATCAATTTCTTTATCGCTCGTTTGAAAATTTGCGGATATTCTCTCATTATTTTTATCCAAAATGGGACAATGTTTATACTGTCGAAATTTAGTTTTTATTGTACTATCTGGGGCATATATCGATAAGTTGCTCTCTCTCCATAATTGTCAGTGTATCTGCGTCACTTTACTCGATAAAAGGATTTTCGATCCAATTTAAATTATTGAAGTTATGAGGAAAATATTCTAAAAATGTCTTTTGAAATCCTGTTAAATGCTTCAGTATATAAATTTCGACATTTTTGTTGGTTGCTAAAAAATCGTTTAATTTAATTAATAAAAATTTGTTTAGCGGAACTCTTGAGACATCCTTGGGTTCCGCGGAACACAGTTTGAAGACCACTGACCAAAAACCATCGTTATTCAAATAGAATACAAATAAAAAATTTCCAATATCATTTTGGATTGACTTAAAAACATAATAGGTTTAATTATTTTACTGCATAAGTCTGCATAAAAAAACCTCACAAGATAATATATTTTATTCTTTTCAGGCATTCTAAGGTCCCCATAAATATTTGTATTTCTTTTGATGTACTCTATATTTTTCAAGTATTTTAATTCCTTAGCAAAATTTCGGGTTACAAAGGATCTATGATCTAAAACTAAATCATAGGAAGTTTTGATGACCTATTTTAGAACTTTGATGCACATTTCAGTTCTACTAGTGGTAATTTTCATCCCTAAACATAAACATCTAAAATCCTTTATCTTTTGGTTCATTTTTAGTCTAAATTGAAAAAAATAAGAATTTTTTACTAGGCTTTATGCGCTCAAAACAAAGAACTTTCATTTACAGACATATTTCAGCTCATTGAGCTGGAAAAAATAAAAATATATATTCTATAATAAATTTTCTATGTGCTAAAAAGTTGGTGTAGTATCTTCTGTACTTATTTCTTGATCCTTTAAAATTTTACTCAAACAATATAACGGATCCTAGAATAACTCATAATGAAACTCTGTTAATAAATTCAGCAAAAAATTACGAATAAAATAATTTCGAAATATTTCAAAATTAACAAAAAAAAGAAAATTCGCTATAATTCACAAACAATAAGACGTGACCGAATTTTCTTTTTGTCATTATTTTAATTGTTTTTTTATGTTTTTGAGGTTATTTAAAATTATCTCCAGAAATTTCCAACTATAGATATATGTGATTCTTTTAAAATACGACCAATAAAATTAAGGACATTTTCCTGTCAGAAAATGATGTACGAACGTAATTAGGGAAAAACACAACTAATTTGAATATGGTTTGGTTTCCCGCGCAGTGGAAAAAAGAAAATATGATATAAATATATAATATATTTAAGTATAATTTCTTTCGTGTTAATTCATAATAAACCTGTTTCTTAGGGACTGAAAAAAGTTTACACCAATTTTAATTGTCGTGCCCAAAAATTTTTATTCTCCGATGTTCAGGTCATGAATCCTAATTTCAAGTTTTTGCTTTTTTTTGTGTGTGTGTGTGTCGGAAAAAATGGTTTTCATTTAATTTTTTGTTTTCTTTGCCTTTTGTCCTGGCTAAAGAAACAGAAATCTGGAACATAAACAGAAGCATATTGAAAAGTTTCTCAATTATTTTGCCAGTTAATTACTCAAGAGATTTTAGCTTCCATACGATGATGTCTTCGTTCGTCTCGTCTGGTTGGCTTTGACTTTCTAATACTTTAGTATACGAGTGTACTAAACGTATAATGAAAGAACGATTTAATTTTTGAGCAACAATTCAAAACTGGAAAGTCGTTGATTTCGGGCTATAACAAAATAATTTAACAGGTTTTCGACTATACTTTCTTTATATTCTTTTACACAATTAAATTCTAGATATTTTTTATTATAAGAAAATTAAAATTGAAAAGTTGAGTAGAATAAAGTTGGGCAACTTACAATTTTCCATTTATTTTCTTTTAGTAAAAATTAAAAAAAAAAAATACTCGATTTCTTTGGAGAAATATCTTTTTATAGAGTAGAGAACATTAATTTGAAATCTATTGAAGAACATTTCAGAAGAATGAAAATTCAATTAAAGTTTGAAATAAGAGCTTTTAATTCATTCAATGATTAAATAGTGAATTTTTATGGCAGGAGAAAATAGAAGAAATCATATTTTGTCATAATAAAAATCTACGATCCTGTTAATAAGGATAACTCTAAAGTCAAGATGATGTTTGTTTGAATATTTTATATATATGTATATATGTCTGAATAATTCTATATAAGTTGAAACAAGAACAGGGAAAGTTGACCAAAAGCTGAAAAAAGGAAGACAGCGAGAATGAATCGCAAACCGATACAAATGAAGACTTGATGGGGTCAGAACTTACCCTACCAACAACGTTGATAATATTTTCAAAGTTTTCTTTTAATTATGTAACAATAACAATATTATACACATTTGAATTTTATACAGAAAGTACTTCAACATGTACACAATGAGTTTATTTCTCCAAAAAGAAACAAAATAAATTCAAGTAGATAATAATAATCATTATAATTTCCTTAGAAAATGTTATATCTTTTAGGATTTTGTGGTATCTTCAAAAAACTGGAACAATTTCATTGTATTTAAGGATGTTCAGCAACAATATATATAGTAAGTCTTAAGAAATAATAAACACACAAATAAATGGATTTTCTAACAATGAGCATAATTTTCAAGCCTATACAACCACCCAACCGAAAATATTCTTTTATTTTATTTATAATGATGCGATTTGAAATAAAGTTTTAAATACATACATATAGGGTGATCCAATTTGAGTTTCCTATGTTGGTAGGACTGTAAATTAAGCAGCTGTTGACAAGCAGTTGTTTTCAAAGTGTCAAATGCCAGTTTGCAATAACATATTTACGAAATGGATCGCTTAACCACCGCTCAATGCGTTAAAATTGTTCATTTGTTCTACAGAAATAACAATTTGCTGATTTTCAAAGAAAATCCTCTTTTCTGGGTGTGTTAGTAAGTAAAATTGCCGCATATGGGGAGATGAAAGCCCTCATAAGATTCACAAGACACCATTACATGGCCAAAAATTGACTGTTTGGTGCACATTATGGTCAGGTGGCGTCATTGGGTCTTACTTTTTTGAAAACGATCAGGGTCAGACCGTAGCAGTCAATGGTGAAGCAATATAGGTGTATGATAACCGATTATTTCTGGCATGAAATCGAAAATATTGATGTGGAAGACATGTGGTTTTGCATGAAAAGCTCCCAGGTCGTATTATTTCACGTTTTGGGAGCGTCAACTGGCCGCCAAAATCATGCGGCTTATCGTCGTTGGGTTTCTTTTTGTGGGGTTATGTTAAAAGTCGTGTCTAGGCCAACAAACTACAAATGTTGAAGCACCTAAAAAACAATATCCGCCAAGTTATTACCGAGATACCGCCCGAAATTTACGAAAAAGTCATCGAAAATTACCTCGAAAGGATCGACTGCTGCATAAGGTCTCCAGAGACGGCAATTTAGTTGGTATTATTTTCATAATTAATGAAATACATAACATTTGTGATTAACAAAATAAAATAAGTATATTTTGTTTTAAAGTTCGGAAAGTGGAAACTGGATCACCCTTTATTATGTGAAAATGTTTGATGAAACTTGTAGAATTTCTTGGATAGAAAATCTTAAAAGTATATAATTTATAAAGTTTTTTTTTTCTATATGAATACAATTAACATTGTTTTTCTCGGTATAATACAACAACCTTCACCTCTAACATGTTTTATTATACTTTTGAACACAATTTCAACAACAAGCTTTAATTATTTTGTCTGGAAAATTTACAACCATTATAGTTTATTATATTATGAAAAATTTACAGCCAAGAAACAAGACAAAACCCGAAGCAAAGAAACAGAATTTATAGAAAATTATCAAAGAAAATGGTGTTAGTTGAAAATTATGATTAATAAAAACTATTTTAATGGAAATAAAACAAATTTAAACAATTACTTATTTAACAAGAGAAATGATAAACTTTTTGTGAAAACATATTTATTAACGATTTTCATGTTTTCTGTTTCAATTAACATGATATTAATTTTTAATTGTATTTAAGAGTTTTCAAACATTTTATAAGTTTTAAAATTCATAATGAAACACGTTAATCGAGATTTTGTTCATTATTTTAAATTGGTAGCAGAAGTAGAATTAATTTAGTTTAATTTAATTTCTGATGCATTAAATAAATGATCTTAGAAAAACTAGAAGTCCTTGTATCAGTGCTACTAACAATATTTAAAAAATGGGATTTTGAAATTAAAGATAAAAAAAGAAATTTAACAAATTGTTAGCCACTTTTTTTTTCAGTCAACAGTTACCTAATGGAGCTATGGCAAGTCAAGTCAGCTTTATCCATACTTTGGGGAAAGGAAATCGTATAAATAAAATTTTCAAACAAATAACAAACAAGAAAAAAAAAGAAAAAAAAATCATCTCTTCTCGTATATCTAATTTTTAATGGTAAATTTCCCATTTGTTTCCTTCTTTTAAGAAGGAAAAAATTGGAAAAATATTCAGAACTTTCAATTTAATTAAGCATTCAAAATTTCTTCGTATTTTTCTTATTTATAAATCAATAATATTCAAACTAGGAAAACGAAGAAAATTGCTTAAATAAGAAATATATTTTATTTTCACCCAACCAACCACCCAGATTAGATGTTTTCTTTTTTAAGATCATGCTAGACAAAAATGTTATAAAAAAAATTAATTTTCCAAAAAAAGAAAGGAAATTCTCATTTCGAAGATAGATCTTTGAAAAATTTTTTTAGTCCTCAAGAAAACAGCTATACACTTTTATGAACATAAATTTAAGACTATCTTTCTGTCTGAATTAACCAAATAATGCAAAACTGTTTTTATCTTTGATGTTGGTATGTTAAAAAGTCTACTAAAGGCAATAAATTCATTGGTGTTCCATTTGTTTCTAGCTTTTTCAGAAAAAACTATACGGAAATAATATGGACTAACGCACAAGTAAAAAGGATAAACCACCGTAAGGGTTTGGTGAGCTAAATAAATTTCCATCGATGAAAATGAGAATGTATAGTAATGTACAAAAGAACTGATCTGAAAACAAACTGAAAACTAAAAGTAGGTGATGTATTGTCATCGTTTACGTCGTAAATAAACCATACAATTATGTAAATTAAAATTGATGCAGTAATCAACACTTGTCCATCGCTTACCCAATTGTTTCTTGATAATGCCATTATAAACGTTTTCCTAAGAAATTGCAACCAGCTAGTATGAAATCGATGGAGTAACAATCACCTACACCACTGGAGTTTGGAAAAAAAACCATACAAATACAATTTAAAATATTTGCATATACGATTTTTTCATGTTACTTTAAGGATATACGAGGTAAGCGTTTTTTTTTTCTTTTTTGTTTTCTAGTGCAAAAGTTTGTTTTGAATACAAATTAACAAAACACTTTGTACAAACTTAACGATTTTCTTGTTTCTTTTTTTTTTTGCTCAAAACAAAATCCATTGAAGATTTTTAGGTTAGAAATTTGTTAGCCCACACCATGATCATCACCAACCACCACTCAATTAGTTCAACAGACCTTAACCAGAAAAAAGGTAAAGGTAAAGAGAGAGAGAAAAAAAAGGACATTCAGGATTGGGAAAATATAAAACGTTAACATTTTCTGTGATAACTTTTTGGGTTTTGTTTGTTTTCCGCTGTTGTTTTTATTATATGATGAAGGCGGTATACAAAATTATAGAACATAAAATGTTATTGTACTTAGGAAGTTTTAAAAGTTAGCATTATTTCAGAGACGTGTAAAGAGGTGTCTGATTTAGAAAATGGGGATCATATTTTGTATGGCGTCGTGTTCTATCTAATATATACTATCTACAGAATTTGATCCTTTTTCTTACAAATATTGCCTGGAATGTTATTTTGAACGGTGTTCCAAGAATTTGAAAGCATGTGTATTTTGTGAACTATACCAGGACAAGATAAAAACTATAAAGATGTTTGATTAGAAACAAGAACGACACCTTAGAGATATATGTTTAGACTGAAAATAGATTACGTAGCACTGACCTTTTTTAGTTTTTAGGGCGTATGCGAACAGTGACGGAATCAACTAAAGTGGGCTATTTGGTATTTTCTTTTTTCAACAGGTATAGCGCAAAAAGTTATCAAAAATTATAAAAATAGAATACATTATCCTATTTACTAGTACAACCCTCAGAAATCTTCTTAGCCCGTTCAAAAAAGTTACTCTTATCGCATAATTTCATCTTTCTTTCATTTTTTATTTTTTTTTTTGAGCAAAAGAAGATTATATTGTTGCGAAGAAACCAACAAAAGGAAACATTTCATATTATAAATAAACATAAATCTACATAAAAATTCTTCGTTTCAACTGTATTTGAACATAAACAACTTTATGAATACCTTAATTTGTAGATGGGAGGTCCTTGTAAATTGAATACGAAATTTTATTATGTTCGTATAACATATGATTTATGTTTTTTAAAAATGTCTCACCAAATGGTTTTAAAATGTTAAACATGAAACTGTGTAAAATGAATGTGAGTTTTTTGAAAAAGAAAAAACAAATTTAAAATTATATAAGAGATATATTAATGGAAAATTAAGAAAAAAAATTTGAATTTTGTATGTTTTGTAATAGTTTAAGCTTTTTCTCTGTATTCTGCAAAGTAACTAATTATAATAATAGTAACTAATAATATTGGATAGACAAAAAAATGCAATGTTGGTGACGTAAAAATAAAGACACTGATCGAATCCAATCGAAATTTAATTCGCAAGATTGCTCAGAATCTTAACATATCGAAATCGTATCTAATCATTAACAATCCTCAAACGAAGCTAGTGAATCAAAAAAGTTTTATGTTTCATAACGATAAGACTAGACTACATACAAGTTTGGTCACTCCTTAAAAATTGTGAAATTTTGCCTAGGAACATTTCAGGCATCTGTCGTACAATCCTATAGACATTCCATTATCAGATTACTATTTGTTTTGGTCTCTGAAGATCTCTTTCGATAGTGTAAATTTGAGTGCAAAATAAATCTTTACAAATAACTTGCCAGAAAACTGACACAATAAAATCAAAATGGACAATATTTAGTTTAATATTATAAAGCCTTTGTTTATTATGAAAAATTCGCCTTTCATTTACACAGATAAGCAATGCAACGACGTTTTTTACCATCCAATAGTAAGTGAGATTTATATTTCGCATTGACAATAGTGTTTTACTAAGATCTATATGTTTACTATCCAGTTAAAGCTTTAATTTGCTGTCGTTTATGTGTACAAAATACTTAAAAATCAGCAAATTCTAGTACATGTATCTCATCAACGGATAAGTATACAATTCACAGTCCCTTATTTAAAATATAAATTTCTCATGAATGCATTTTTGCAAAAAAAAAACCTCATAATAAAAATATTTTAAAGCTTTTAGTTATATGAAAATCCAAAATTTAAAGGGCCATCAATATTTTATGATATTCCTTTTCAAATTTACATCAAAAAGGAAATTGCCGTCTCCAAAATATTCTGTACTATTAAGATAATGTAAAAAGTTTTCTTCATTATTCAAAATAATGTCTTATCCAAATGTTGCACACAAACCCATATAAATTGATTAATAATTCCTGATTTTTTTTTCATTTTCGAATATCCCTTTAATACATTGTAAAGTAATCAGAATTTCAAAAATTTAATATATACTTCAATATGAAGGTATTTAAATAGAAATAATAAGTACTGACATGAATATATATATATATTGTGGAACAATGGACAACATGTACATGCAGAATTACAACATTAGAACAAGTGAACTAGTTATTTACTACAAAAAAAATATTATGTAGTTGTAATCTTGTTCTGTGTCCTGTAATACGTTGATAAGAGAAAACCAAAAACAAAACTTATTCTAATGATTACAAAGCATATAATCATCATCTTAACTGAACAAATTTTATATGGTTTTTCTTTTTTGGAATATATATAACTACTTGTATATAGTATAGAAGAAGAAAAAGAAAAAACTGAATATAGAATGATATTCATCCATCTTAACTAGGTTATTCACTGTACCACTTTCGGGCATTCTCTCTCTAAAAAAAAAAAAAATATTACGACTATGGTGTCATGTCCCTTTATGTCCTATATAATATATGTGATGAGTATATCGTAAAATTTAAGCCGAAAGATTTATACTACATTATTACAGTGTTTGTGGTTATATAAATGCCCACAGAAAATTGATTTATGTTGCATGGTTCTCGGTTTATGTTGAATCTGATATAAGATAAATGTGAATACATAAACTAGAATCCTTTAGCAAATGTAATAATATAACTAAAATATATGCAAATTTTCATTTATCATTATGTAGAGAGGCGGGGGGCCGATGCTTTCATAGTCATTCAATTAATGAAAAATCATAATGTTTCTCTATATGATGAAATGAATATCCTAGATTCATATCAAATCCTTTTAGTAAAATTCCCACAAAGAAAAAAAAAAAAAAAAAACGAAAAAAACATTAAATTATTTTCGTAATTACATTTTCATTATGCAATATTAATAAAAAAAAAAAAAGAAAGGGAAATGAGTATTTCTATTCGCTAGAAATTATATCCGAAAGGTGATCGAAAAAGTTATATTTAAGCTTTTAAATAAGTTAAATACATTTCCATTTCATATAAAATTATTTCCACTTTTTTTCACATTTTGAAAGTGTTTACTCAGTAAATAAAAAAAAAAAATTAATTAATTATTATCTAAAAGTGTGGTAATTTCATAAATGCTTTTGAACTTAATGAACCTTTTTATTTAGATAGCGGGAAAATTTGAACCAACGATGTGCACTCATTATATTCACGCAAGAAAAAAAAACACATACAAATGGAACACATTTCTTTCAATTACTTTGATGTGCTTTTCAAAAATTATGTAATATTTGTATATGTATGTAAAATATGTTTAACTCGAAAAGTCCGTCGTATTTTTCACGGGGAAAATTTTAATTTGAACAAAATAAATCATTTACGAATTTGAATAATTTTCATCGCATGAGTAACAAAAATTGGGTCAATCAATTCAATTGACAAATTTTATTTAATATTTTAAAAAAAAAAGATAACATTTAGCAAAAATTGCGAAATCTCTATTCGTATGTTTTTATTTAATTATATGAACGTGATCACAATGAAAATACACAGAAAAATTCTCTACAAAAATTTAATGTTAAACGGTTGCTTAAAAATATCGACAAAGTTTAAAATTTCAAGTGAAAATTAAGTATATTACAGAAAAGCTCAGTGTAACCATATAAAATCCAAGAACTACATAAATGGGTTGGACAGAAAGTTCTATATAATAATATAATATTAATAACTAGCTGACTCGACAGACGTTGTCCTGTCCAAATTTCAATAAATTTGTTTGTGATCGTTTTGTGGATTTGTAAAAAGCTATTGAAAATATGTAAACAAAGTGAAAATGAGAAAAAACGTATTTCTGCGACAAAAATTCCATTGAAGGAAAGCCCTTTTAGTTTTACCCGAATTTTCCCATTTTTCTTTCTGTAGGAAACTTATTCAGACTACTACGAACATTTTAGCAAAAAAATTAGCGAAATCGTTTCAGCCGTTCTCAAGTGATGCGCTTACCAACGAACAGCATTTAATTTTTATTTATATAGATAGATAATAGTTCTATTTTGACTAAATAATATACGTAATACTTCAATTAAGCTAGTTTCCAGTGGATATGGAAAACGGGCACCGTACTTCAAGCGTGAAACTGAAATTACACGGTATTTAAAAAATCCGCAAGTAAATAAAACAGATTTTATATTATAGTTATTGTATTTAATTTAATAAATAAATGAATGGTTTTTATGTTTTCCACGTTTATAATGTACGAACTGAATTGTAAATTGGCTCTAAACTTTCTGAAATTTGTTCTGCAATCATTCTCAAAATATATATAACACGATGAACGTGAGAAAAATCAAAAATTTTGTGATTCTATAAACCAAGCTATTTTGAAAAAAATTTTGAAAAATTTATCGAATTCCATCAGTTTTTAAGACCATGTCATTTATTATCTTAAAAATATAGTTTGGAATTTATTTGACAGTTTTTTTTTCTCTAAAAAAAAGAAAAAAAGGATTCCTTTAACTATGTCCTACTTAAAAAAAAAAAAAAACATATTTGTCATGGCAATGAGGGATAGAAACTATGTGATTTTTCCGAAAGAATCTAAAACCTTTAAAAATTCAATTGATTTCTGATAATCCATGGTTTTCTTTAAATTTGTTGCAAAAGTAAAATCGATAATTTTTTTAAAAAGCGAAAAAAAAAATGGAAAGAAAAATAATTTATTCTTACGTATTGATTCGGAAGTTGTCATCGTTATATGCCTTTTCCGGATATTTAAAAAGTGAAATTTCCTGAAAAAAGAAAAAAAAAGTTTAATAGAATTTACTTTTTTTAAAGTTTTTTATTTCAATTAAAATTTATTTAATATTTTTGAAAGAGAAAACTTCTTTCTATTAGAATATTTTCAACAAACATGTATAGTCTAGTTAATGCCAAAAGGACGAACATCTTTTGTATAGAACATAAAGAAAGTCTTAAATTCAAAACAAGAAAAGTATATATCAAATTGTTTGGAAAAACATTGAATAAATGTAACCATTGGGAAATCATCGACAACAAAACTTAATATGAAAACAATACAAAACAAAAGTGTTATCAAAATTTGGAAAGAAAAACAGAAAAAAAAACATAGAAATTAGATCAATTTAGTCATTAAAACTGGAATGGTTTTAATCAAAAACGAAAAAATAAAAATATTAACAAAAATCAATAAAACAATATCGAATTTTACCTCAAAAATTCAACTTTTTATTAGTGATACAAAATTTTCGAAGAGAAATTTTATGTTTTTACATAAAAATTTAATTATTTTATGTAATCAAATCATGAAAAACTTTGAATTTTGAAGCTGATCATAAAATAAATTTTTTGGTTTTGTAGCGGATTTGTTCAAGATGTAATTGCATTAAATCAGATTTAATTCAGATAGTTTTATTAGAATACAGATTCTCGAATACAATAATTCAGATATACTGAACCTCAAAAACACTAACTAAATCATAATAACTGCATCATAGGATTTCCATTCTTTAAATAAACACGTAGGATAAGGTCTAATACTAAAGTCATATAAGCAGCGATAATCTAAATTAATTATCTCACGATTTTCGATTAAAATTCGATAATGGACCAGATTTCCTCAATTATTGAAGATAGTTAATCGAGTATTTTCAGCTCAATTATTGAATACTTGAGAACTTTTCGCCCTCTGATTGTGAAATTTAACTTTTTACAACTGGTAATGCCGCTCATATTTATAGATGCAAACCTTCAAAAAAGAAAAAGTAAGAAGAACAACTCGAACAAAATAACAGATTTGAATTTGGGGGCTCCAAATCTTTTGGATTTTGTGAGGGAAATGATTTTCTTTGAAAAATATAATCTTTTTAAATTTTTTCTTTAACATTTTAAATGTTTGCATATTTATAAATATTTTTTTTTTACTTCCAAAATTTTCTAACCACAAAAAAATTTATAGAAAGTTTGAGAAATGTCACAAAATAATTGAGAATGACTTTTAATCCAGAAAAACAGAATGTGTCGCATGATCTAGATTAAAAATATTCGACTGGATTAAAGTGTGTAGCATGTCAACGGTATAATGCTCTAGACAGATTTCTGATTTTAATTACAATAAATATTTTTTAATGATACTTTCGGATGACACATCTTCTTTTTTTTTTTCTTTTTTCATTGCAAAAGGTTCAAAAAGTTACTATTTAGTTTATAATTTTCAAAATAGAATATTTTTTAATTTTGATTCAATAAAATAAATTTTTTTGAATTGTATTTTAGTAAATTTTAAGAGATTTTTAGAATAATAACCATTTTTCCTTCTTTTAAGTTTATGTGAAAGAAGAAAACATATCAAAAGCAGATGAAATTTTTAAAATATTCAAATGTAGATGCCTCTGTAAACAATTTGAGGCAAAAATTTAGAACCTTTTCACAATTTCATTTGAAAATTAAAAAAATAATGATGCTTAAAATAGATACTTAAAATTAATCATTATTACGTAAATAAAGGTCATTATCGAGTTTTAATGCCCGACTGGGCAATAATGACCATTAAAATCGGAGATCTGTCTAGAATATAAGTTTCGTTCTATAACTTAGGCCTTAGTATTGTGATTATAGAAAAAAGAAAAAGAAATTGTCGACGTTATCCTAAGCTGGCGAGTGTCCAAAAATGAGACATGGTAAAATTATTGAATCTGTATTTTGCTTTTGACTATACAACGGATATAGTACCTAGTAGCTAACCGGCATTAGAAACAAATGTAAAAACTATCGAAGATCTGATTTTTGGGAGTTTTGGGCTGTTTCAAAATTTGCCTTTCATTGAATTCGGTGTGTTTAGCATTTTGTAGAAGATGATAAGTATGTATAAGTATGTTTTCTTGAAAATATCTTATTTCAATTTTCTAATTAAAAGGAAATCAAATTCGAAATCCCAAAAGAGACATTCTTTTCTTACACTTTGTTATTTGTTGAAAAACTTTGTTTTTTGTTTAAGTTTTTCCTGTACAACATAATGAAATGAAGCCTTCTCCATAATATTGTCTCTAGAGATGGCATACATAATTGGAGAGCTTTCACACAGAGGAGCCACATTTTCTTGGTTTTTTTTTTTTGTTTTTTGTTTTTTGTTTGTTCTAAATTCTATAGCGTAGAAAATATTTTGTATTTCTTTTTATATGAGTTTCCATTCTTTTACGGTACACCAACAAAATGAGATTGAAAATGATTCTAAAGAAAATTTATAATAATTTTTTTCTACAATATTTTCTTATACTTTATTAGTAAATTTAAATTAAGCCATGCGCCAGGCTTTTAATAGAAATAAACATGTTAAGGATTAGGAAATCTAGTCTGTAGTCACTTTATTATGGGTTAATAGAAAACTATTAGAGTAATTTTGATGAAATTTGTTATATAGATGTATTTTAATGAAACAATAGCCTGATTAATATTTTAGTGAAAATGATAAACCAAAAGTGTGTGATTTTTGATTAAGATGTGATAAGAATAAAATTATTTGTGTATAAGCAAGTTGGGTTTAGTATACTGCAATTTTTTTTTATATAAAAAAAACAGTACAACATATTATATTTTTATATTTGTGTTTTAAAGAAGCATATAACTTAAATAGTTCTTCTCTATTTTTCTTGGAATTTAACAATTCTGGTTTGTTATCGTAACGAAATGTTCATAGTCCTTGTTGTTAGTTACTATCCACTAAATAGTCCTTAGACACGTTTCAAAATTTAAACAAGCATGAAAATTTAATCATATCTAATGTCAGAAATATACATTCAATGGGAAAGTTTTACGTGAAACATCATTTTGTACGGTTTTATCTATAGTTTAGAGGTTATTTTCTTGATGTCAGCATATTTTTTCATAACATTTCCAATTTGATATCTGTTCTATCGTCCTTGGTTTTTTATCATGTTTGTTTTCTTTTTGTCTTTAAGAAAATTTCTTGTATTTCTTTAAAGTAGAAACATACAGAAAAATATTCATTTTAAAGATGTGAAAATATGTGCATAGAAAATAAGATATTAGAAAAAAGGAAAAATACTTCAATAGGAATGAAATTGTGTATACCACCACAATTATTTAATGTTTATCTTGATGAGTGTTAAAATTTTGCAACATTCAATTTACATAAAAGGACCGAAACTACTTAGAAAGCTTACTTTTCGTATTATCTTCTGTAAAGATTGTATAAAATTAGAAAAGATAATAATACAAGAGAAAAAAGTACTATATTCATTCTTCTATTTTTTGTACACTGAAAGAAAAAAAAAACATTATTTGAAAATAGACTGATTGTCAGAGTATTTAAATTTTTGTACAAAAATCTGGTGAATAGAAATTTTGAAAAGGAATTTTTTCTTCCATAAATTTTATGTTCTAGTTCGAGAAATATTCTCTAAAGATTAAACTAACCCGCTTATTCAGGCATTGTGACAATTTGCCTGTCATAATTATTTATGATAATAATGTTTTGACTGAAATAATGACTGCTGCGAAAATACATATTCTAGCGAACGGGTCATAATTACGACCAAAATATGGATTTATAACAGTTTTAACTAAATTCTTGTCAAACAACGAATTATGTAAAAGTAAACAATTTGATATTAGTCTAGCATATTTATTCTGAGCCCAGTCATAATGGTCATAACATGACGTGACTGTCATAATTTTTTTTTTAAAGACTAATTTGTATTCTGACGCGCTCATAACTTGTAACTATCATGAACAAATATCACAAGTTCTGCTCGAAAATATTTTGCATTACGACGACATTTTAGGTGCTTTCTGTTTAAACTGTTATAAATTCATATTTTCAACATAATTGCGACCCGTTTGACAGAATACGAATTTTCTCAGCTGTCATAATATTTGTAGTTGCAAATTTTTTGTAACTAAAGGTTTGACACAACGCCAGAATATGCCCGTAGGACTAGTATTAGATCTCAGCTACAAGTTTTCCCCATCCGTCAATACAAAAGTAAACTCAGCTTTAATTTAAAAACCAGAAAAATACATAATACTATACTAGTACCAGCAAATACTACCCGATCAGGAAACTAAAGTTTTAAGCTCTGATGCAACAAATTCATTGTTCTATGAGTATGTTTCACAAGTAAAGTTGGAAAAGAAAATCTAAAATTATGAATATAGAATGCCCTGTGTTGAATGTGTCTTTTAGCTAATTTGTAATTGGAATTTGATAGCCTATTTTAGAATTTGTTTTCTTTTTTGTAAATTAATATTCAAAATTTGTCGGCGATAACATTTTGAATTTGGAAATTAAGTTCTTATGGAATTCTTTTACGTTTTCATATAATTTTTTTAAGTGTAAATAGAAAGAAAACTTTTTCATTTAAACTTTCTTTTCTTTTTTTTATATAAATAATGTATTATTTTATTACTTTTCTAATTAAAAATGCGTACATTATAGAACAGGATAATAACAGTTATACTCTACCAAGACGAAAAGGAAAGAAAAATAATAATAAATACTTTACATTTGGTAATTAAAAAGTATGTCAAATTTATTCGCTTACATCAAATGTCGTAATTAATTAATTTAAAGCTTTTTATGTAATATTTTTTCCCCCTTCTTCTTTATAAAATAGCATAATTACATAATTCCGCCACTTCTTTCTGTTTTTTTTATTTTTTTTACATAAAGTTATATAAAAGTTAGTTAAACTTACATAAATTTCTTTATTAATTATTTTTAATGGAAAAATCCTATACAATTTTATTTTTAACAAGAATACAAAAGAAAAAAAAAAGAAAACATTTTTAAACATTTTTTTCTAAGCTTATTAAAAAAGTCTTAAGAAAAGAAAAATGTTCATTTCTTTCGGTAATTTTCAAATTTTTGACTTTCAATATTATTTATATTTCTTTTTCATGTTGGCAATGAGTTCCTTTCCATCCCTTTTGGATTGTTTTCTTCAACACAATTTTCATCATTTCGACAATGAAACATTTTCCACATTTCACCATTATTTGAACAAAATGAAAACTTAAATCTGGGCCAACAATAAAAAAAAATATGACATATATCAAAGTGGATAGAAGAAAAATACTCCAAGCCAAGAAAAAGGCAAGCATTTCCATTTCCATTTCTTTTTTTTTGCTGTCGTTTGTGTCAAAGTGTCATAAACTGATGATAGGGAATGCCGCCAACATTAAGAAGAGAAAAGAAAATCATACAAGTTTCACATTTAATATATAAAGAAAGTTTTACTGTCCCGAAATTTTTTTTTTTTGCTTTTTAATGAGATTGAATTTCATAATTTTTTCCTCCTTTCTTTTTTTTTTAAGGAAAAACGAAAATAGGAATCCTTTTTGTTTCTCAAAGGATAACCAAATTTTTTGAGTTATTTCCTTTTTTTTTTTACTTATATTTATTAGAAAATTATTTTTTGCGATATTTCGTAGAAATAAGGTTTCGAGAAAAATTTAAAATAAGAAAAATGAAAACATATCTTCCTTTTCGGGATGAATGAAAAACAATAAAAAAAAATTTGTTTAACATAAAAATATAAAATACAAATAGGTTCTTTCTATTTGTAGATCGATACTTCAATAATTTAAATTTAGAATTAAAGTCTAGAAAATATTAAGGATATTCACTCTTTATTGAATTTGGTCTTACATCGTTGTAAAATTGTGAAAGTATGAAATATAAAATTTATTATTATACAACAAGAAAATGTACCATTTTCCATATTTCTACACCGATACACTTTAGCAATGCTACAATCCCCTATTTTTAGGTTCAGTGTAAAAGTGTATCATATTTCTCCTAAATATACAAAAATCATTAGATTTCGCATAGATTTCAGTGTAGTAACTGCATTTGAGAAAGTGTGCTTTGACTTTTGATGTAATAAAATACAATTTCGCAACTATACAAGATACAACAAAGAGTGAATACATTTATATTGAATTAAAAACAAATACACTGCCGAATGGTATACACTAGAAGTAGGCTTTTTTTTTCTATAATACCAAATATGGAAGAAAAACTTAGGCTTTGCCAAATATCGTTAATCGCTTCTTTCGATTAGGAGAGGATTGGAAATGCGAATGAATAAATTTCTTGTAAGTTGCAGTTTTATATATTTTGTTTTTTTCATAATTTCTTTTATTTCTTTACATACAACCAATAAACTCCCCAAATATTTTACTAATAACATAAATACGTTCGAGAGCTTTTGGTTAAAAATATTCTAGCCCTGATAGATATACGGACATTTTTAAAATCCCGTTTTTCAGACACCAGTTGACCGACCACAAACTGTAAAGATCTAATAATAAAATCACAAAATCGAAAATTTACACAGCCACAAACCTTTTTAATGAGAAGAAAGCAAAAAACTTTCAACATTAAATTAGAACAACATTTTTTTATATTATTAAAATATTAATTAACAATTTAGCAACTCTCAAGAACTTCCAGAATTTTAATCATTCTGAAATATTATAGTTTTTTGTAATTAATTTAAAATTACCTTATTTTCTGGATAAAATACTTTAAAAAAAAGCTCACCTCTTAATAATGTACTTGATTCTGTTCTGTTAACAAATAAGTAACGTTTTTATGAAGAACAGAAAAGTATCCTTTTTTTTATTTTTTTTTAAAAGACCCACTACAAGCAAAGAGAATAGAATTCTGCATAATTTAATCTATTAAAACTTTTAAAATTTGAATACTTTTCATACTTGTCCATATACTTGGATTCATATACGAAAGTGGATACTATTAACTACCGAAAAAGGAAAAATCTTTCATTAAACATTACAAACAGGACTAGTTATATATTTGCAATAAGTTTAACTCAAGCACTTGTCGTGCTTCAAGTTGAGTATGAATATACTTGGAATTGAATTCTTTAGAATTAGATCAAAGAAACATTATGTAGAGATAGAGATTAGTGTTGGGCTGTTTCTTGTAGTTAATATGATACTTTTAGAATAATAAATATCTACCACATTTTTATTCGTTTAAGAATGAAACAAAACTGTAAAAAAGAACTCTATAAAAAGGATATACATATATATTTTTTTTTTCTAAAGAAAGTCGTAAGTTATCCTTTAATTTTCAATAAATTTTCATAAGTCTTTTTCTACAGAGAAAAGTTAAAAGGATACTATTTACTTTACTATAAAGTAATATAAAAAGAAATCATGTTATTTTTATTTCTTATTTAAAGGAAAGCTACATTTTCCTTTTATAAATTAATTTTTAATAGTTCCGGAAATAATAAAAATTTTATCATTTACCATTTTTAGATATTAAAATATCTTTAAGGACATAAAACATAAAATTTTTCGTCTTTTCAGTTTTCCATTTATTTACATTTTGTAAATTTGTGAAAATTGTATACCCTTTCGAAAGGACACTAAATCAATTTGAATTTTAAAAATTTGCGAAAAAATTTTCGAAACTTCTGAATTGAAGATATACTACTCTCGATTTGTTTCGAAAATTTTCAATTTCCTTGAAGAATGTGATTTCTGTAATCTTCTTTAACATTTATATATTTCATTTTGTGAATATATTTACATGTTAACTAAACATGACTGCACAAATAAATTCAATTGAGAAATACTCTTGACTATGTACAATTGAAAATCGATTTTATTGGGAAATTTTTTCAAAAATTGCGATTTCATTGCATTCAGATAAAAGGTTTCTTTCAAATACATACATATATACTAAAATACACTAATATATATATATTGCTTGTTATTTTTTATTGAGTGAGTTCATTCGTTACTGAATTGGGTGCTTGTTAGTAGAGGAGTTTTTTACTATTACTATAGATCCTTTGACACTTTAATCAACATCAATTGATCACAATTTATCGTTTTTATTGAACTGAATAAAATTTCAACAATTTTCGTGAGCAATCCACATGAAATTCGAATTTTCGATCAACAAAAAATTTGTTAAAATATTTCTAAGAAAAAAAAAAAGAGTCTCAAATCTTTTCAAAATCTTAAACTAAGAATTTTTGAAAATTATTATTTTGACAAAATTTTCATTTCATATTATTCGCAAAGATATCAAAATATTAAAATATCGAATCAAAAAGAAAAATTCTGTTCGTTAAAAAATGTTCGGAAAATTTCTTTTACTGAAAAAAAAAAGATGAAATTATTTTAGTTATGACATTATTTTTCATGTTCATATTATTTTTTTGGTGTGGAAAACGACTGAAGCATAAATTTTGTTCCCCGATCATCGTTTATGTTTTTCTTTCGAATCATAACTTATGAAAATTCAATAAACCATATTAAGAAAACCGAAAAGAAAAGGAAAATGAAAAGAAAATCATTGAACATGAACATGGAGACGATATCGCACAATTTCTATTCAATGTGATTACCATGAAGATTTAGTGTAGGTCCTTTTATCCCTTTTTTTTTGATATTTTATATATTATAATTTTTTTTTTCTTTTTTCTTTACGAAACTCTAAATTGAGCAGGTTGAATTATGTGTCTTTATGTTAAAAGGAAACAATGATAGAAGGCAGGCCAATAGAAGATGAATGGAAATTTTCTTCAAGATGGTTTATAATCAATCAACAATGTTTGATTTCTTTATGCTTGGGTAAAAGAAGAAAATAATAGTCGTCTATATAGTTCGCTGAAAACGATTTTCTAAAAACCGCAAACAATAGAAGTGAAAATTATTTATAAACAAAAAAAAAAAACCATTTTCTTTTTGCATATGGATTTAAGTGTAACAAGTGGATCAAAAGAAAATGGATTGATCCTTCTTGCTTTTGTTTTATTTAACTATTATTCGCGTGTTTCGCAGAGAAAATTGCATGGAAAAAATGTGTGCTTCGAAAAAGAAGATAAATTGACCAAAAATGTTCTTACAAAAAATTGTATCCTATTTTCTGTTTTTTTTCTTTTGTATAATATTGAAATTATTTAAGCATTTTAATCGAAAGAGTTAGGTCTTTAAATATTTGAACAGATGATATAGGATTTAACCTGTCCGGAAATTTAGATTTTTCAATTTATTAGTATATTTTCATTTTATAATGAATATTATTAAGAATTTATACCAATTATATAATTGCGGTTCTAATTCTTCGTAAAGATGAATCCTGTTTTGCATATGGAACAGGATATTTGAAATTAACTTGAGCATACATTTAACATAATCCAAATATTGTGTTTTATGTGAACAAGTTTGTTACTATGAAGTATAAAAGTATACATATTTCTCTTGACTGTTTTTCCCCGACCTGAGCTATCATCATAATATTTAACTATTATGTTGATACAATTTTATTTGTAAACCCATTCAATAGAACCTAGAAGCAGGTTCATTTTTAAAGGATTCTATGGCCCACTCGAACTCTTATGATATAATTATAAATTCTTCATTAGGAAGAAATGGAATGAATAAAATACCATATTTCCAACCATTTTTTGCCTGATTATTGGGGAAAAAAATGGAAAATACCATTTTTTTTGTTATATTGAATTTTTTACCTATCACAATACTATAGTATTATTTGATTTATTCATTTTCACTTGTGATGCACTTGTTTTCAACGAAATACAAATATTTTTCGTTTATATGGCAAACCATCATAATTTATTTCATAATATTTATTTGAAAAAAATCGAAAAATATTAAATTATTATTCAATTGAATAAAAAATTTTCTTTTTGATAAAAAAAAAATTGATCATATTGAAAAACAGATGCCTGATTTTCTCATTCACCCACTCGATTTTTACTTCATAAATTATTAATACTAAAAAAATGAAGAAAAGTAGCAATTGAAAATATTGGTGCGAAATGCTCAAAAAGTACTTTCTGGATATTAAATGAACTTCGATATTCAAATTCATATTGATTTTGATAGTTCGTTTTTTTTTCCAATAACATATAAATCTTTCTCATTTAAACTGAATGAATTTTGGTGATTGATAAAAAGGTGGCGGAATCGATATTATATAAATTTATGAATAATAAAATATGAAATCACGTAAAACGAAAATAAGAAAATGAAAAAAAAGAAAGAAAATTGTTGGGAAATTGGTAGAAATTCGCATTTCAAAACGATCAAATATAATCGAAAGAAAAGATTCATCAAAAATTTGATTCGCGCAGGAATATATTACAAAAACCAATATTTTAAAAGATTATTTAGTATAAATCTGAATTAGCTTCAGGGCGGGCATGCAGATGAAAGAAAGAAAATTTATTTCTGAAAAATGAATGAATTCGGAAGGACATAGAAATTATGCCATTCAAAAAATGATAAAAAGTGTCCATAACAAAAATTTATCATGACGGAGAACTCAAATTCTTTTCATTATGATAGACGGATGGAATTCAATCGGTGTGCGCGGGATGTATTGACCATGCAAATGACAAATGAAATAATCTGATGTAATTTGGTGCTAGTCCGTCCATCAACTGATACCATTACTACCAACGAAAAAGATTATCTTATTTTGTGGTGTACTACGGAGTGTATATTACAATAAATGTTACACTTCAGGAAAAAACTTCGGGACCCGATCCATATTTTTAGAAAAATTTATCGAACTCTTTTATCTATGTAATATTTCGTTTCAGTTTCCTACAAGTTTTAATTCTATAGGTGCAGGAATCTAGTGAATTTCCAAGTTTTCTCTTTTAAGTGTACAATAAAATAATTTAATTATAAGAACAGAAACTAAGCATAAACTTATTTAACTGAAAATCGAAAAAAATCTGGTGGACTCATAAAAATTTGCAATTATACACATTCATAAAATATTTTCAACGTAAAATTATATTTCTTAAGTTTTCGTTTTCTTTTTTTTCACTAGAAATTAATTTTCCACTATTTCCAATACATTGTTTTAACAATAACCCAAGTTCTTTTAATTTCCAATCAGTTTTTGGTACTTTTAACAAGAAATCACTTAAAATATTCGCCTTCTCTTCACTCAAGAGCCATTATTTTATTCCCAAAGAATTCACATTTAGTAATTCCCGGCAGCATAAAAGTTGACCATTTTGAAAAGAAATACAAAAACTAAATGAAAAAATATTGAATTTTTTGTTGTTTTTATTATATAAAAACGTATCCTTGTTATTTCTCGTCATTATAATTATCATCTTTTTATTCCATCGTCCCAGAAAATCATAACCTAATGGCCTAAATTTTATGATATTTGTTGTGCCAATATTAGTCGAGAATACTGAATCAGAAAAGGCATAAATAGAGCAATCAAATCCATTTAGTTGTTAAAATCCCACCTCCTTTAAAATAGCACATCACACTTGTTCTTATTTTTTTTTTCTTTTTTTTTTGAAAGCTTTGGGGTTTGTAATGTTTTATTCGGTTTTCCTTCCATCGAAGAAAAAACAAGCAACTATAAATCAATGAAACTTATGGAAGTGAGTTTTTCAGATCTTTTTGCCAAGAAGTTTTGCTCCCAATTCATTTTGTTTCTTTTTTTACTTCTCGAATGAAAATTCTTTTACTTGTTTTCCTAAAATCCTTGTAGTTTTCATGTTTTTTTGGTTCTTTATTTTAAAGGATTTTCGTGTTTTTATTTAATGTTTCGTTTTTGCAATCGAACAGAAAATTGTTTTTCATAAATGAAGAAAACTTTTCTTGATTATAAAAATAAAATTTGTATCTTATAGAATTTGGGAAAGAAGGACATTGAGGTCAGATGAAAAAGAAACAGAATCAAATTAAGTGAAATGAACAAAAATACTGAGCTTTCAAAATTTAAGAAATTATGTTTAGTTTTGTATACATTTATTCTGATTATTACGGAACGTGTGACGAAACGTTACATTACAAAAAATTTCATTATATGGACGTCCTAGGACCTGGACGATTACAATGTTCGGCAATATTGTGGAGGTTATAATGAGGATTATTTCCGTCGAAGACCAAATAGTTCCATCTGCCACCGTATTAGCGCTGTAGTCAATACAAATTTTTGATATTTTTTTGAACTTTTTATATAGAGGTCGTACACGATTGAAATGTTCGACATAGTTGTGGAGGATTTTATGGGGATTATTTCCGTCGAATACTTTATAGTTCCGCCTCTCACTGCTTTGGAGCTGCGGTTTTTTCTAGATTGTTTAGGCCCCTGCTCTACAGAGGTTTTTGCTTTACCTAATATATGTTTGACGGGAGCTATTTTACAAAACGGGGAAATGGGATCAATTTAATGTCTTCGCTGGGGGTGTTGCGGGGTAAAAGATCCATTATGTTGCGAATTAAGATGCTACACTTGAATAAATTTAGTTAATGTACAGTGATTTGTAAACTGAAATTTTTAGGAGGTCGTCTTAGGACGGGTTACCACCTAGTTAATTAATAAAAAATAAAAGAAACCATATCCCACGCGGGAATGTTGGAGCCCTTAAACTAGATTCACAGTAAATGCATATCTATTCAATTTAGGTCGGTGCTAATATTGCTTCATATAGCTTGTGATGTTTTATAGAAAAAGGTATTTCGAATCGACCAAACAATATATTACAATTTCGAAAGTATATTTTAATGATAACAATGTTGATGCTTTAATAATGGACATGCCAAATGGGAATTGATCCAGTTTTGTATCATTTCATCGCGAATATTTTATCTGCAATGCATTAAGCTACATCCGAAATATATTTAAAGAATACATTTTTTAATGTAGGAGTACTCTTGAAATTAAAATAAAAAATAAAAATAATATCAAAGTGGTGAAGTCATGTCGATACAGTATAGGTCGAGCTGCAGTGGTATAATGTAGCTGTTATGATTTGTATACTATTTAATTTGTACATTTCGTAAATGAAAACACCATTCGATAGTAAAATCTTAGTTGGCTTTGTCTATCTTTCTGCTGAATTTTCAAAACTATCAATTTGAATTGGGTTTCTATTATTGTAATAGAAATAGAATAGGCTATTTTTAATTCTACAATATCACTCATCAACGAATTAAGCAAGTAGCATTAAAATGATTCCAACCTATTCAAATTGAAATTGGACTATCGTTCTTCAGAAATAATAAAAGCGAAGTATCAATTCGAATAGGTCCTGTTTTTGATACAGGAAAGACTAAAAATAAACTGTATTCCTTAAACGGAATACTAAATTGAAGCTTAAACTTCGGACTTTCTGTAATTCATTAATGATTATTCTAACATTTATCGTTATTGTATTTCGCTTGTAAACAATTTTAATACTCTTCGTTTGAAAAATGAGATAAATGTCAATGTTTCAAAGATAAAGGCCCTAACAAGGAAAAATCTATATCTATTTTATAGATTTATTGTACATTGTTGTAAGATTATAATTTTTTTATTCGTTATTTTCTTCTTTATTTTTTTTTTTTTTTTTTGATGGTGGCTTCTTTATTAGTGTTCCCAACAAGGAAAAGTTTAAAGAAGCTTACAACTACTATTAATATTCTTGTGCGGTATTTTCATGATTGGCAGAAAATATAAATAAAATGCTGTTAAAGTAGTACAAAACAGATTTTTATCTTTTTTTCAGTGAATGGATTTTTACCCACACCCCCGATAAAAATTGTTGTAATGCGGCTTAAGTGACGGAAATTATTTTTAAACAAAATTCCCATGGATATTTTCTTCCGACATTTTATCCGATGAAAAAAAAAAGTAAAGAAAATTATATATATTTTCAAGAATATTGAAGAAAAATATCTTATTTTCATGTTTTATTTTCGTTTTTCTATTTTTTTTCTTGAATGATTATTATTTAATTGGAAATGATTGATTTATTTTAAACTGAAAATAAATATGAAACATGAATATTTTTTTTTCTGTTCTAATGAAATAAATACAAATGAAAAAAATATTCTAATCGAAATCTTCCAAGAAATTTTTTGGAAATACTTTAAGAAAATAAAATTTTATGATGGCTTATTGGAGAAAAACACATCACAAATCTTTAGAACTTAGAATTCAAAATAATAGATTAGATAATATCCGAAAATATTAGCATAATAAAAACAATCCAAAAAAATGAGAATATCAAGAAGGCAAACTGAAAAGATCCTTTAATATGGAATAATAGTCTCAAAGGGATAATCGTTTCATTTATAAGAACAACTTTCTTAATGAATCGAAACAGAAGTTTTCGACTTGGTGAAGTAACTTTTTGTGTACAAATATAGTCTCAAGTGCTTTAAAAACATAATTCTATTCAATCGAACGTTCTTCAATATAAATGGAAAATTTACAATAAACAATAATAAT
Organism: Xylophagus ater; assembly: GCA_963422695.1. NCBI lineage: Eukaryota > Metazoa > Arthropoda > Insecta > Diptera > Xylophagidae > Xylophagus > Xylophagus ater. The sequence goes on along the minus strand of OY730482.1, from coordinate 41,206,765 downwards.
GGGATGACTTTTTGAAAATTAAAACAAATAAACTGATAATATCAATTGTCCCCCATTTGATAGTTTCGAGAACCTTTTAAAGTTTAATGTTCATATAAGAAAAACAAGCCCATTAACAAATAGCTTAGATTGGCAATTTTAATATTACAAAAAGAACAGACAAATCTAATGTACATAAGAGGGAAGTGAATAAATATGCTTATCCATACCGAAAATATAGAACCCATATACACTGAAAGCAAATCTTGTAAATAGACTAGTTGTTACTAGAATTAGATTTCTAGCACGTATAAAATTTATAAATGAAATTACAATAATTTAGATAAGAGTTCCATGCATTTAGGTATTCCGATCAATAAATTTATCAAACTTACAAATATCCTCCATAATAGTTAGTTAAGTTATAGTTCTCTAAAAATATCGATCGGATCCATAAATGTTTTCTCTGAGTTTAATTATATTATTATGTTATAGCCTCTGTCTCCTAACATAAGAGATGCGTTTTAACTGAAGATGATATGGAACTAGTGGAGTATTTAAATTGCTACAAACCACATCTTTTGTTAAGAACAAATTAAAATCAGACGTTTTTTTAAATATAGTAAGATATATAACTACCTACCGGGTTCACAAGAGACACCTTTTAAAATTTCCACGTCAATTATTTCAGCATTTATTAGTGACAAATATATTGCAACTGTATTTATGAATTCATTGTTATCAATTGTTAAGTAATTTTCAAGTAAAAATATGCTTTTATCGGAGCGAAGATATGTTAGATCAATCTGAAACTTCAAAACAAAAGATGAGGTTATTGATTTTTTTTTTTTAACTCGACGCTGGCTAAGTGAAGCACCAACTGGATACCCAATTAGAAAATCAATATCGGTTTTCTTCTTCATTTTATGAATTCATATATTACTTTGGTTCATCCTGTACTTTAAATAGTATCTCAAACAATAAATTTCTATTTTTATTGTTATTTTAAAATTCGAAATTCCAATTAAAATATGTACAACTAGGAAAAAATTGATACGTTGTATTATTTCATGTTACAACATAATTATGCCCTATAGTAGGTACTACCAGAGGGTATATTAGTTTTCTCAGTAAGTGTGTAACACATTGAAATAATCATCGTGGAAAGGTTTCAAGGGTTATGTAAAGAATCAAAAGTTATATCAATTTTTGAATGCCCGTCTGTCCGTGTAGAAGTAAACTCACGAACGAGTTATCTGATTTTGTTGAAATTTAGACTATGATGACTATGATGACTATTCCTTAACTCGATTTGGTATTGTATTCTAGGTGACCAGAAAGTTTTGTTGTTTTTTTTTAAAATGGTTTTTCGGATTTATATATTGAAAAATTTGTGAAGCAATTTCGTTTGAATTAATTATATTAGTTAACTATATAAATTGATGATATCATGTTAAATTTCAGTAAAATCTGTTCAAGGATAGTGGAGAAAGAAATAAGCCTATGAGAAAATAGGCATGTTCATGAAATTTCTTGATGCACTTTAAAAACTAATTCACCGATTTCGATAAAATTTCCAGAGTTATGCTATTACGATCTGGGTTCCCTGTAAAATAGAGGAAAAAAAGAAATAAAGTTATGAAGAAAATACCTTGAAATATTGTTAGTTTTGATGGTTTTTCTGTACCATTTCTGTGCCATAGGACATCAAAAAATTGGCTATATGCCGATTTTCATTTACTACAGTATATGTTTTTTTTTATGTAATTTTATTATTATGTTGAGTTGAGTCAAAACTATTATTCAAATTTTTATTGTTATTTTTCATATGAAATTGTTTTTTTTTTTTGTTTTTTTTCTGTCAATTTAACAAATTTTTCTCAATTTTTCATTATAATTTTTATGTAAGAAAGTCAATTTGATCGTTCAACTCTCAAAATATGAGAAAAAAATATGGTATTTCTATACATAAAACACATGTTACACATTTTATGTCCTCAATTTTTCCTATTAGAATCCTTTAAAGGGTTATTCCATCAACTCTCTAGAAGTATATTAAAGGATTTATAAAAAGTATTTTTTTATCACTTTGTTTTTTTTTTTACATATGTATATGTGTATCTACAATCAACATATATATGAACTGTTATATATCGCATTATCTATAAAAATGCCTATTTTTGAAGTGAAAACGAGGCCATTGTGAATAATTTCTAAAGTACTTCTTTTACTACAATACATTTTTGTTGTTGTTGTTGTTATATATTATATACTATCGTTACAACAACAGTCCATATTTGTATACAATAGAAATATACAAATTCTTTAGCATATGTATTCTATAAAATAAGCCAATGTCGCTTCATTCACTCAATAAACAAGTTCTGTTGTTTTTCTTCTACTTTCTTTTCTTTTCTTTTTTTTTGGTATCTATTATGATTGCTGCGTCTTCTTATATTAGAACTCTATTTTTTAGCCGTTTCCTTAAATATGTATGAGTATTTTATAAATATAATACAACTTTGTTGTAAAAAGCTTTTCTTTTTTGGAATTCCCATGAAAAGCAGTATATGTACAAAATATGTATATATATATTTATATAAAAACGCAAACTTTTTCGTTTTGAGGCCTATAGATAAAGACAAGAACGTGAAAACTTCAGAAAATTATTAAGAAATCCTTTTAAAGGATTCCCATGGAATACGTTTTACTGATATTTACTTTCATTTTTCTTTGTACTTTTTAAATTAATATTTTTTCTGGGCTTAAAAAAGTTCAAGATTTTTACGTACATAAAAATAACTATTTAAGAAAAAATTTAAAGAAATTGAAACAATAGAAGAAAAAAAATGATGAAAATTAATTTACACCTTCATAATCATTGCAAAAGAGAACTTGTGAATATGGAAGGCTCGTAAAACTAAACAGCAATCAGAAACACATTAATTTAGGTTCTAGGTTCAAAGTTTTTATAACATGATGAAAATCGAATTTCCGTAACTAAATTAGATTTTTGTAAAGGTTGAATTATAATAGGAAGCGTCAAGCATGGACGAACTTACGAAACTATAATCTTCTATAATCTTCATGAATCGTACACCATATTCAAAAAAGTATAATATGGTAATTTCACTATTATTTGTGATTTTAAATTGGTGTAGGGTTTTCATAATTTTAAGCTGCGGTTTATAGTGGTTCTTTGGTTTTTTTTAAATAACCAATGATTTTAGGATGTTGTTTTACAGTATATAGTTCAAAATGGTTTTCATCCCTTAGTTCGGTTCTTGCTTATATACATTATAATCGGTTGAACGGATTTCACGTGCATAAGCTAGAATTAATTTAGTGTTTTTTCTTTTCCTATGCTTTCATGGCGTATATAGGTCTTAACGACGTTTATGCGATCATATACAATCGTATTAGCATCATTAAGATCCATGTACAACATAAAAGCTCAAAAATATTGTACTACTATAGGGCTTGGCTCTGCCCATTAAAATTTTGGTTAAAGGTTTTACCATTAAGAAAAGCTACCATTAGGTTTGTATAATATTTGTAAAAAAAAATTTCTGTTTGTTTTATGTAGACATTAGTTTAGGTCAAGCTGTATCACGTAATTTAATTGGCCTCTAGCTAGAAGACTAGTAATTGAATATTGAATTTGTTTACATAAAATATTTTTCCTATTATATAATCTGTACTAATTAGAATCAAAAACCGATTGAATTTTTTGAAAGCTTTTCTATAATTTCCTTGAAACAATTTTAATTGATTTTTAAAAAGTCAAGTAATTTTCTTCCATTTTAGAAAGATGCCTTTCCATTAGTCATTTCCTTTTCTATTCGACAGCTTTTTGTCGTGTAATCCATAACTCAATTTTAGTTTCGAAACTTAAGTATTTTATTTTATTATCATAAAAAAAAGAAAAGAAAGTAGTTTTCCAGATTGTTCCTTTTCTTTTCGGTTATGAAGAAAAATGATAATCGCATTTTTCTATTTTCTTGAAAGATTTGTTATCCGATTTTAATTAAATTTTATTTAAAACAGCGGAAATTCTTTCTGAAAGGCACAACGAAAAATAAAATTTCAAAGTTTTTCTTCAACTTAATTTTCTTAATTTGTTCTTGTGATTTTCTTTATTGTTGTTCTTTTTTTTGCTTTTCTTTTTTTTTTAAACTTAACCAAGTTGTATTTATTTTTCGTTTTTCAGACAGACAAATTAAATACGAACAAGAAAAAGAAAAATCGGCCAGAATTTTTGCTTTTATTTTGCGATTTTCATTTTTATTCAGTTATTTTCTTTTTTTCTTTTCTTTTTTGTGAGGAAAAACAGAAAAGAAAGTCTTGTTCGTAAATTGAATTCAAGTTGGTAAAAATTGAATTTTCAATATTTTCTTTTTTTGTTGTTGTTTCGTTTTTCCGTTTTTCACCGTTTTGATTCCACAGTAGATTTTTATTTGATATCAATTTAAAATGAATTTGGAGGCAAAACAATGAAAGGAACCACTGCCAAAATATGATGGAATTACTGAAACCATTTCAAATCAAGAACATTCTTCTGACTCTGTTATTTTTTTAAAAGTCGTTATTCATTTGTAAAAATTTAAGAAAACATTTTATTGTTGAGATGTTTTAAGAGAACTGTGAAAACAACAAAAATAATAAGAACTTATGAAATAGTTGGTAATGGACATTTAACGACGAGTATTCTATAAATACGTTTTAAAAAATCATCCATTTCCTAGTTTCTCTTAATATTGTCAAAATTTCATAAAAACTATTTTCGATTTCAAATTATATTTGATTTTTCTTCCTTTAAAAAAAAAAAATTAATCAAAATCATAAAAAAGCTTCTAGAAAATTCATTTCGAAATAAATCAATAAATTCAATTTGAATTTTATTTCAGAAATATTTTCTCATAATTTAATTAGTGTAACACTTACGGAACAGGTACGTACACCAGCAGGTGGTGACATGGATAGATTCTAATTACAATGGTGGCACAAAATACATTCGAATATTTGAATATAAAATTTTAATCACTTCCATAATCCTTATTCAATAACGATGGTGGTTGTACTCTGCCAGCATTTGTAATAAATCAACTATTTTCTATGTCTACCAAAACTTTATTGAAATTTAATTGAAAAGCTTTTAAATTTAGAATAATATCTTTTTATAGTTTTGTACGTTATAAAATTAGCGTGAATAAGTCCTTGGGATTAAAATAAGCTTCTTAGTGTTGTAACTTCAGATTTGAATGGAATAAATCAAAATTACTCAATATTTAAATATAGGGTGAACGTGAAGATTTTGTACCAACGAATATACGATTTGTTTGTACATTGTAATAACATTTCTACCATACTACCGATATTTGTACAATTAATTCATTATTATAGAAATTGTGTCATTGACAGATGCCTTGAATTACGAAGTCTGTGAACCCCGATTCGAATCCCAGTTGGTTTTGTAAAAAAAGAGAAAAAATGTTCGCCTATTCTTTGGTTTGAATTTGTGTTTTCTCTCAGCCTCATATCGGTGTTTCACAGCCGTTGGTAACGCTAAGTTAGGACGTAACTAAATAAAAAAGATTATAAAAAATGGGTGCAATAGGTTACAAAAGCCTAAGTACAGGGTATAGACTACCCGATTCATTAAAAAAAAAAAAAATTTTTAAAGTTATCTTTAAAAAATGCTTTCAAAATTTGTTTTTATTTTTTAAGAATTGTCTCAATCCCAACCTTTCGAAGTTAATCCATAAGACATTAGGATATGTCTTGAATAATCTAACGTTGTCGTATCGAACAACAACAAAAACAAAATTTATACTATTGATGGTGCTGTGATTTTTTTTCTCTCTAAATTTCGACGAATCCTGTTGAAAAATGAAACCATATATATTCCCGTATCAAGTATCTACTTACCGGAAAAATGTTTTGTTATATAGGGAAAAGTCATTACATATAAAACCTTTTTAAATTTTGTTGGTTCCATTTCCACCTAAGTGAAAGTGAATACTTGAAAAGTTGATAGAAGAAATTTAATGTTATCGAAAAAAAAAAAATTTCAATAACAAAAATTGTTTTGTTAACTTTTCGATTTTTAGAATTGAATAACGAAAAATTTATGTTATCTGAAAATAATAAATTCAGATTTATTTATTTATTTTGAAGATATTTTAATTTAAGATCTCAAAATGAAAAACAGCCAATATTTACTTTAACACTTGGTATTGAATATACATATACTATATTATTCAAAAAATTTTAGTTTTTAACATTCATAGAAGAGACGGTGACAAATTGAAACTATTTTCATTATTCCATTTATTTTCCTACGAAGAACAATATGTATTACAATAATTACGTAATTACAAGCCCAGACAACTCAAACGAAGTTTACCTAAGTGAAATGTACATCAAAGGATGATAAAATATTGTACATCACCAGAAGCATTGAATAACATTTGTGCACTTCGTGCTTTGTGGCTTTTAATAATCGATTTTCTAATATTAAATATGAAATATTGGACGACAGTCAAAAGGCACTTGATGTATCAGAAAATCGGAAGCAATTTCATATTTAATTATAATTTAATTGGAGTAGTTTCATATTAAAATTATAATTTAATTGGAGTAGTTATCAACAATATTCAGAAGAAAATATTCAAGAAAATAAATTTTGTAGCACCCCCTCAAACAGTTTTTTTCCAAACTAGCTTAAGTTTACGATTTTTACTAAACATAAACCTGAACTCTTTGAATCAAAAAAAATTTTGTGATTCGTATAAATAATATGAGCTAGAAATGTACCGAATTCACAGAAATGGATTTGCTTTAATTTTACAATCTGAATCTACAAATGCAATGAAGGCTTCGATTGAAACCAAAATCTTATCGAAAAAGCATTGCCGATCGATACAATTTGGTTCAAATTCTTCTGTTACATACACGATTCCATTCCTGAACTCTAAACTGAATCCGCTAAATTTTAAATATTGACTTCGAATTCAATACCGGAAATCTGAATATTGAGATTAAACTGATGAGTGCTTAACCGACTTTAATTCTTAAGTAATAAACCTATCAATTCTGTTTGAAGAACAATCTGAAAAGGGTATAAAACATTCGAATCCTATAATAATTAGATTAATTTAATTCTCATAAAATAAACATAAAAACAAAGAAATTCGTTTTGTGTTTTTTTTTTTTATTGCTAAATCATTGTTTCAGTCTATTTTAAGGAAGAGTCCTTTTTTTCTCTTGGGTTATCATTTTTATTCATTTCGAATAATCCACTTGAGAAAATTATATTGAAATGTTATAAAATTTTATTCACAATTTCACACAATTTCTGATTTTATTATCATCAAAAATATTCCATTCAATTTTTGTTTTGTTTTGGAAACTTTATTTCCAACAATTTGAATAAAAACAGAAAAAAAAAACACAAAACTTTGATAGTCAATGAAAACCGTTTGGAAACGGTTTTCCCAACCAAGGAACAGAAAAAAAATAACATATACGAAGAAAATCATTCAGTATAAAATAAAAGTCATAAATTTTTGATGCTAACAATTTTCCAAGCTATTTGAAAATTTTTATAAGGATTTCTAGAGAAAGGGGTGAAAATCATGAGGAGATTTTTTTTTCTTTTTTTTTTGTTTTGTTTCATATAAAAAGCTTTGATAAAGTTTTTCTCAAGTTCCATATAAACAGTTCTAAAATGGTAGGCATGGGGGGCGAGGGACGAGGGAATACCATTATCATAATCATCATACAATTCACATATTGAAAAACAAAACCAAATGGATATAAAAACTACAAATACAACAATAACAGGAAAAAAAAGAAAAGCCTATAAAATGAAATTGTTATCTCTACCATATAATATGAAAATCTAATGAAAACTCAATATGGGTAGGCTCAAGACGGAAATGGTTGTGGCAATCTATTTCGCAACATACAAGTATATAGTAATTTCGATACGCTTATTTTAATTTGGTTCAGTGCTTTTAGTTTTTGTCATTTCCGGCGGAAATTTTAAGATTTCCATAAGTATAGGGGACTTTTCATGTTTCTATTTTATAGCATTTATAGTTAGTTCTATATTGTTCCTGAATAAAATATATTACAGGCAGTAATATATAATTGTGGTCTGATATAAATATAAATTTGTTTTTTTTTTTTTAATAGAACAACGACTGATTCAATGGCGTTAATAGTCTTTGATCAATGATCATATCCCACCAATTTTATATTTTTCCCCAAGTACCTATATAACGTTTTGCTTTCTTTGTGGTAAAATCCCGACAACTACCTTCGGAGAATCAGGTCGATCGAGAATAGGTCATTATAAAACGTCTTAAAAATAATGGTGTTAAAACGATTTTTCATATTTTCTTGTATTAAAAGCGAGCTTAGGAGCTATTTATATGCTGTGATTTAGCAATTAGTTAGCAATAATATACTTCTAAGAATTCCAATATTACTTGAGAAATTTCGAAAGAAATATCCGAAATTTATATATCCAATTTTTAAAGTCAATTTTAATACGATTTCTTTAAACCCAGGATACAGTCCTTGATTTCTATGCTCTTGAAGTTATGTTCAAATTTTTTTTATGAATAATACGATCGACCACTTTTAATCTTTTAACTGGAATTAAGTGGATTTTTAAGGCTTAGTTAGTTCTAATACTGCGCTCAAGAAGAAATTCTGTATGAAAACCTAAGATGACTAAAGAATTTTATGAATTTTATGATTAACATATAACAGAAAAACACTTGAAACTGGCCACAAAAGCAACTTAATTTTAGAATTCGTACAAGAAAGAATTGTATACGTACTCATTTTCTGCAATCCGGTTCTATTAAAATAATTAATCCTTTATTTTAAGAATTCACTTTGTTTTTAAAATTAATATATATATATGCTTTTTTTTTTAAATAATTTAATTAAATTTTTATTTTAATAAATACATATTTTTAGTTAATATTAAGTAAATTTTAAAATAAATTGAAAGTTTTTTAGAAGACATGTTGTTTGTTGTGTTTTTTTGTGTTTTTGTTTGTTTTTTATATATACATTTTTAATTTTAATTAAAATTAATTAAAAAATGAACACACTAATAAAAATAATTATAACACATTATTGGCAGTGAAATTTTTTATTTGATTTATTTTATTTTTTTTTTTTTTGTTAAGAACACTGTTTTTTAAAATCGATTTTTTAATTTGTCTTTTTATTAATAAAAAAAAAACATATTTTTTTTATTTAAGAAACATTTGTAATCATAGTTTCCTTCTTTAAAGAAAATGCATAATATTTGGTAATTATTTAAAAAAGAAGCTTAATAAATTGAAAGAAAATTAAAAAATAAATTAAATTATTTATTAATTTAACTAAAAATTAAAATAACAAATTAAATTTTTCTTTCGAAACAATTAAATAATACTCATATTTTTCTTATTTCCAAAAAAAAAGAAAATTAAATAAAGTCCTTGCCTTTAAAAACAAGAAGAAAAAAAAATTCCTAACAAATTCACATGAATACGAATTAAGAAATACTAAAAATGCTGCTTTTTTTTATTGAATTTGTTAGTGAAATTACTTTCAACGAATATGACTTTTTCCCTTTTCCTTCGTATTCTAATTAACGAACCACAACTAATTCAAATTGCGTAACAAAATACAACTAAATACAAATTTGCATGACCTATAAAGTCAGTAAATAAAATTTAAACATTACGAAAAGGATGCAATATGAATTTCCAATTGCAAACAATTTAAATCGATTTTTTTTTCCATTTATATATAATTTCTAAGGACAACTCCAAAAACCTCCGCAAAAAAAAAAATATTCAACATAAAACTTTTTGAAAGGTATTTAAAACTTTTAAAATTAAAAGAAAACTCTTATCAGATTCAGAAGGATCGTAATTTTCCCTGTGACAAAAAAAAAAAAAAAAAAAAAAAAAAACAGAAAAAAAAACACAAAACAAAAATGTTTACAAAAATATTCTTCTTAGCGAAATTTTTCATTTTGAAAATTTTTAAAATTTTCTCATACAAAATTCTATCCCAAAATAATTTTCGCTAAATCCTTTCATTTTTGTTCGAATTTTCATTTTTCTCGTTTTCCTCTTTTTTTCCTATTTGATTTGGTGAGGGATATGGGGAGCGGTGGAATTTCAGTTTTGTTGTTGCAGATTCTATTTAAGCTCATTCACTAGTTCAAGGACACGTCATGATAATTTCTTTTACAGGAACCTATTTTTTCGCATATTCCCCTTCAAAATCCTTATCCTTTTCTAACACTTTTAATTCGACTATACATATTTCATTCGAACACATAAATAATATAAATATATACGTTTTCGATACAAACACACATGTCAATAGATTTTCGTTTCTCTCAATTTGAACATCCTTTTTTTAGCTTTTCTCGAATACCAAAATAAAACGGACTAAAATGGAAAAGAAAAACAACCAAGGACTAAAATTAAAACAAGAAAAAATATATGGGGAAACAGATAACTTATGTTTAGTCACTTTCAAGATTTGTTTACTTTCGTCCTTATTCAAATATATACTAGTATAGGTGCTTGTAAGAAGGTTATTTGAATTTTAAATTTTTATTAAATATACACTTTCACAATAAAAAGGAACAAAACAAGAAACGCGAAGAAGCTTTTTACCCTTTCTCTTCCCTTCGCTTTGGCTTTTTCTTTTTTCTTTTTTTTTTAATACTCCTGAAAATGTTTTTGTTTAGTTTTTGGTCTTTTAGAAAAGGATTCACACACGCGAGTTTAATGTGAATTGGATTGTTTTTTTTTTTTGTATTTATTGCAAGGATATGAAAGTCAACATTTATCACTTTTAATTTCTTTTTCTGTTTATCGTTGTTTTTGTTATTGTTGTTTGTTTTTCTTTTATTTTAAATTATTGTAACTAATCTCCTGTTTTATGTGTTTCTCGCCTCTATCTTATTGTTATGCAATCTGAACTTAATTTTGTTAATTACTATCTTGATTTTCTTCATTTTCTTAAATAGCACTGGAAAACCATCTTTCGGAAAAAGCCTCTTCAAATTTTCACAGCTGTTTCGTTCTAATTACAAATTATGACGTCATAAAATTACTAATAATTTTTCAAATTTGTAAAAAAAAAAACAAAACAAAATAAAATATACGTTAAAAAAAAAACATAATTTCTTTTTTGTCAAAATTTTTCTCAAAATTTTTTTTGTGAATCTTAAAATTTAATTACCACACAAAAATTAAATAAATTTATATTTTATTTAATTTATTTACTTGAGTAATCTTTCACACGACACAGAAAAAATAAATCTTCGGTGAGCGATCCTTTAAATCCGCATCTCGACTGAATTTACAACGACTGGGAATTGACTGCGAGATAATGCTGCAAATTTTTGCAAAAAAAAACCCCACTAACTCAAAGATTTAAGGGGTAAAATGGGAAATTTCTCCATTAAAAGAAAAGTTTATATATTTCTCCAATGAATTTTCTTCTTTTCAGCATGCGTTTAGTTTTACACCGAAATGAAAGGAAAATTCTTAAAACGTAAATACAAGAAAATTTCCCGAAATACTAAATTTTTTGAATACATTCCAGTGGGTGGTAAATACTGACCATATGCGTGCATCGGCATGGGATTTGTTATGCACTTGTGGCGTCAATTCAATTGAACTTACGTCATAACGTTCATTCGTCTTCTAAATGACAGTATTTGTTCTTTCATTTCGTTTTTTTTTTCTTCATTTTATTTTGAGTAATCCAGATTCCTTTTTATTATCCTCTGTCACACGATGTTCTTTTTTGTAGTCCCCTTGTTCGTTAACCGTCTTCATCCGAAGTGAATCTTACGCACGCCTTCCACCTTTTCCGTTACATCTTTACATTCATTTTTTTTTTTAGTTTTCTTATACAGTTTCTTTTTTTTGGAATTCCTTTTTTTTTGCCTTTTTCTGGCGGGGTTTTTCACTTACAAAAAAGCTATTTTCGGAAAAGTTCAAAGTAAAAATTCGTCCTTCTTGAATTTAACTTTAAAATTTCGTGTCTGTCTAGACGGGTGAGCCTTTTTATAATATCACAGATTTCGTTTGTGATCGTAAAGATTAATTAAAATTTAAATTAGATTTCTCTTACGTTTTGAAGACGAAAAAAGAAGAAGTAAATTCAAGGGAAATTTTTTTTTCTGGGGTTTAACAACTTTTAGGATTTTATAAACAGAACAAAAAAAAAAAAAGAAAAGTGTGGAAAAGTATAATCTCGCAAGTAAAATTCGGTTAATAAAATTTTTCCTTTGAGAAATTCTGTATGAACATTTGTAATGGCATTAGCTTTGTATCGAGTTTTTTTTTATTTAACTGCACTCTAAGGGCCTGAATTACTATCATCTGTATAGAGCTCATTTGAATAAAGCAATCAGAGAATACAGGGCTGAGCTATTTAATATTAAAAATACGAAATTAAAATACTTTTTCAATGTTTTGGATAGTTCTATTAAAAATTTATGTCAGGGACTTAAAAGAACTATATGCAGAAGTTACTTCTTCAAAAAAGATACATAACCATATTTGTTGGCGTTCTAAAATTTGAACTATACACTGAAGAATAAAACCTAAAACCTGAAGTTAGCATTTTATGTGTGTGCGAATAGTAACTAAACTGACTTAAGTGAATGTTACGCCGTTGACTTCTAATAGACGACATACGAAAAGTTATCTCCCAAGGAAATTTTCCAGTCTTTTTACGTGTGCTCACTCCAGGAGTACTTTTGCTACTGCCATAGTGATAGTGGTTGCGTTTCTCTTCTAGGTAATTTTTATTTTAAATTTTTGTGTACTGAAAGAACCTTCAAATATTATTAGTTTTAGATTATTTCTTAGAATTAACTGTTAACTGCCATTTCTACCACAGGCCATCAAAAAATTAACTATATGACTATTTTAGGTTACTATATATTTATTTAGATAAGTACTTACGTCCACGATTGCCGAAATAGATTTCAGTTTAATTAGAAATTCAATGCAAGTGAAATGATTTTTGATAAATCATTCAAAATTACATTATATCCATTATTTCTGTTTATTTAGGTAGATTAAATTATAATACGTGAATTTAATTTGTTTTAAATCTTCATAAGTTCTATCAATTTATTCTTCCATTTTTTATAATTTAGCAAAACATAAATAATTCTGCTGCCAGTTCTAAAAAAAAAACCTTCATTGAAGGTGCAGATCAAAGTTGACCATAATTGACCTCTCACCATGGTCAAGAAATCGTGTACACTGATTCGAAAAACATAGTTTCAAAGTAGATTTTTGTTCATATAGATTTAAAGTACTTGCTGTATTAAAATGCTATGACTTTGTGGAGAATATGACCATTTACATAACGAACAAAATTGTGTTTACAACATTTTTCAACTTTTCTCTATCAAGTAATAAATTCGTTTACTTTTAAATTCCAATTTTTAACAAAATTCTGAATATTTGATAAAAGGTTGTTAAAAATTTTATAAACTACATTTTAACATTGTTAGCAAGTTTTTAGATGCACGAAAATCATGAGTACCATTCGGTTGAAGATCAGCTGTTTCAAGGGCTTGATTTCATTCATAAAATGATTTTCTATCAAAAGAAATTTCAACTATCGAATTTCTCATTGAAATGAAAGTCAAAGGTTATCAGTTCTTCCGGAACATTTCCCATATTCACAAAGAGCATACAATAAAAACTTTCGAAAACTGAAAATCCAATAGGAGATACTATAGTTAAGGAAATCATTATAATATCAGATTTTGTTGAATTGCAACTCAGCAAAATTTAATAAAAGTTTTCAAAAAAAATATTAAATGATTCAGTCGAAAATCTATATGATTCTAGAATTGATCGTAACTTTATTCAAATTTGTTCATCTAGAAAAACTTTCCCGTCATTACCGCCACAAACACTAATGTATATCAAATTTAAAATTTCACGACTTTTTATATCCGACAAAAAAAAACAAATTCCATATCCCATTTCACTTTCATCAAAGGAGCAAAAAAAAAGGAACCATTGAAAATCCATCACAAAATTTTCACTTAAATTGATTTTATAAATTTATCTTTGGATAGTAAAACTATGGAAATAAAGTGAAAACCATACCAATTAACCATGACTTCCCTTGATTGTATTGGACTACGGACAGTTCTCCATTGAAGATTAAGTTCTTGCATTCTGTTATCACAAATGAATTTCCCTATTTTTTTTTTTTTTTGTTGAAATTATTTTTATAGTTCAATGTCAACTTCTTATAGCAATTTCTTGAAAATGACAGAAAACGAACAAATTCGAGTTTAAAAAGTAAATGGCTAAATCGATAAATCAACGATAAATAAAAGTGAAAACTCAATCAATTTCATTTACTCGTACTTCCGATTTATGGTGCTGCTGGCATGAGAATATATACATACTTTATAACTGCAGTGATAATCCATCCTGTATTTAAGGTTATCCTTAAACATTTTTTTTCATGATCTTATACACCGAAAACAAAAACGTTGTCGGCAGCTATTCGAATTGGTGTCACGTCAATGGAATATAGGCTAATTTTTTATCCGATCGAAAATTAGTGCCTATATATGGTAAGTAAAACTTCACAAAATTTTGGTATTATTCTTTTTAGTAAACAAGAAAATCCGTCTAAATTTTATTTTCTAATTTTCCTACATATTAACGCATACCGAGAGAACAAATATGATTTCTATAAGTTATGAGAACATAGTTGATATTTAGAATCATATTTGTAACAAAATGTGCTCAATTTTTGCTACATCGGCACTTTTTTTTTTGGTACAGAATCATAATTTATATTTAATAATATATAAAAATAGCAGATTCAGACTCCCTCTATCTCAGTAAACCAAATCATGATGTAGTGTTGAATATGTATGCCCTAAGATAGGTACTACCAGAAGGTATATTAGTTTTGTCACTACACTAGTAACGCATCGAAATAATCGTCGTAGAAAGGTTTTAAGGGCATGGATGTGTCGGGAATCAAGAATTATATCGATTTATGCATGTCGGTCCGTCGGTCCGTCCGTCCGTATACAAGATAACTCAAAAACGCGTTATCGCATTTTGATCAAATTTACAATGTGAGTTGCTTATTCCTTAACTTGATTTGGTATTGGATTTCAGCAAAATCGTTCCAGGGGGAGCAAAGTTATAAAGGAAAAACGAAGTGAAAAACAGAAAGTTTTGTCGTTTTTTGTTTATGGTTTTTAGGATTTAATTGGAAAATTTGTGAACCAATTTTGTTTGAATTAATTATGTAGGTTAACTACATAAATAGACGATATCATGTTAAATTTTAGACAAATCGATCTGAGGATAGTGGAGCAAGAAATAATCCTAGAAGAAAAAAACCCTCTTTATAAAGTTTTTTTGATGTACTTTAAAAACTAATACACCGATTTGAATAAAATTTACAGATTAGACTTATGCTATGCTAGGGTCTGGGTTACCTGAAAATAAGAGGAAATTTTGAAAAGAACAAGCAAAGTTATGACGAAAAAACCTTGAAATAATGTTAGTTTTGACAGTTTTTCTGTCCCATTTCTACCATAGAGCGTCAGTTACTATATGTTTTCATAATGGAAATTCTTACCAATAATCTGGTAAAATTTAAACTTATAAAAATTTTCACCAAAAACCTTAACAATTACTTGAAAAATATTTCATAGAAATTTTCCACTTGAATATTTATTTTGTAATCCAAATTCAATACAAAAAACTTTCTATTGAAATTCATGTAAATTTTGTTTTTGAATTTCTATTCCCGTAGAAACCAAAATTTTCCAGACCAAAAATTTTCCGTATGCATTTTCAAAATGAATTTCGAATAATGGAAAATGAATCGTTGTATAAACTGTATATGCTGTAAATACTTCCTGAGGGATTTCACAAAAGATTAGAATCTAAAGTGTATTTAGTTTAGAGAGCAAAAGACAACATTTTGTTTTTTTTTTTGTTATATATGATAAAAACTTGAGAAATGTTAACTTCAGGACTTCATATATATGCCAGATTTTATTTTATGTAAAATATTTGAAGCATTTCTACCAAAGAAAATGGAATTCAAATAAATACCGTATTTTCTTCTCTTGTTGTTTTCTGTGAAAAATCTCAAATATTTTCATTACTTTGGAAAATTTTTTCAAACTCATTGTTTATATACGTTTATTTACAAAACTAAGAAGGATTTGTTGTTGACGTTTATAAACTGTCACTAAAGTCAAATAATACCGAAAGTTAATAAAAATTGAAATGAAATTTTTGAATTAAAAAAAAAATATACCAAGAAAAATTAAAGAAAGAATAACAGGTTCCCATTAATTGGAAGAAAACTATAATATGAATGATTCCAAGCCACCAAGCAACCAAAAGTAATTTAGATGGTCGCCTCATTGTGCATTGCACATTAACTTTGTGTGATATTTTGTTCGAGCAAAATTGAGTAAAGGGCAATCTCCATACAGCCGACATCCTATTCTGATGGGAAAAATCAGAAAACTAGAAAGAGATGGACTTTTGCAATTTTCTCTAGGATTGATCGAATAAAAACATCAGAGTCTTCACACACAATTTAGAAAAATTGGTAGTGTGCGACGGTATCGTGTGTGATTATTGTGAGAGTATATGCACCCGCAGATGAAATGCCATACAAGTCAGATAAACATGTTCATCTGTTTTTGAGGGGAATCATCTGCAGATCGAAATTCAGTTGGAGAAATAAGAAATGCAGAAACCGACAAAATTTGTAGGATGATTGTTTTCTCCCTTTCTGTTTAACCAATCTTTGTATAGTGTTATTCCATACTTGCATCAGAAGTAGGAAGTTGGCTGTGTGGAGATTGACCTTAACAGGTAGCGACTTTATAAAGAAATAAGTTATACAACCAGAAAGTTTTGTCGTTTTTTCCTTTTCGTATTCGGATTTATGTCAAAACTTGATCGATTTGAATGAAATTTTTAGAATAGTTTATAGTTATTCAGTATCAAATTAACTCTAAATTAGAATGAATTATAATAAGATAAAATAAAGTTATCCTGTTGTTATTGTTTTCGAAGTTATTTGCATTAAATATTTTGAGATTGTATTACAAAATCAATTAAATTCTATAAATTCTGAAATTTTTTATCAATTAGCTGACAATTAACTTTCAGAAAAGAAGAAAAACCTGCATGAATAAATAAATGTTACCTTGGTAATATATTTTGCATGCAACCATAGTGATTGAAAACACTTAAGGATTACTGTTTAAGAAATTTCTGGTAATCTTAGGTCGGGAAAAGGTAATTAAATTCTTTAGATGCTGTAGCTTCTATATATACACTTGACAACAGCTTAAATTATCGTTATGAAAAATTCAAAAAGAACATTTCGGTACGGTACAACAATACTTGAGAATTTTGTTATTTAACTGATAGCGTATCTCTTGAATAATACTCCTACAATCTAGATATCATCATCCTCCAGTATTCTATTGTTGAAAACATATACGGCCTTTTTTTATGTATCTCAGTGGAGCGCTTAATTGAATTAACATTAAACGAAGGATGTTAAAATTGAGTTATGTATATGGTAAGAAGCAATGGAAATAAAAGACTTTCATTTCATATTTACGAAGAAGGTACGGCCAGATATCTACGTCGAACATTTAATACAGGGTGAGTTATAACAAGATTCAATCTATATATTGTTTAATGGCGAAAATTAATTAAATTATTAGATTTCTTTATATAATTACTAGAAACTCTTATGCAGAAGAGATATAAAATATACATTCGCCGAACGAGAGTAAGAAATTGTGTAGGAATTATGAAAAATTACAATGGAATTGGTGTAATTCTACTCTCGTTTGTTAGAAATACCCTGTAATTATTGAAAGTAATCATATTTTTCATCTTCTTGTGTTACATTGAATGATATCCATATATAGTTATCATCTATAATTACTTATACAATGTTTGTCAGTCACTGAAAATGGCATCTCTAATGTCGGAAAGTGGCACAAATTAAATTGATTAAATATGTGGAGAGGAGTTAAGTGTATAGAGCAGAATATTTGAATTAGAATTCTTCATATTTTGTATAAAATTTCGAAAATTTTAAGTTTTATTAAAATTAATAACACTCAAACCGATTTTCTTATACAGAATATTTTAAATTGAATTTTATTACAAAATCTTCGTAACTGAAACAATAACAATGTAAATATGGTAAAAATTATGAACAATATGATTAGATTACTTCTTCAATTGAGGCATTTGTTTAGCGCCAAATCTTGAGTGTAACGAGTGACCGCAAGCTACATCGGATGTAAATGAAATTATGTCTATTAAATAAGTAATAAAAGAATGTGCACTAACAAGTCTAAAGGAATTAAATGGAAACTAGATTGGGCTAAAAGTATCATACTTTTCATTTTTATAAAATCAAAGCTAAAACAACTCTGGGTTTGAAAAAGTGAAAATAAACATATACATACATACATGAACATATTCGTATCTGCTCTTCTCTAGATAGCTCTATATTTGATAATGTCTAACAATTTATGGAAAAATAAACAATCTTAATTTGAGGCACACGTTATATCTTCCATATTACACAATATGTCCGTAAATGGAGCTGGCATATAAAACCCAATCGGGTGGAAAGTCAAAATGCAACTTTATTTTCTAAATGTTGCTTAGATAAGCGTTGACTGCGTCTTTCAATCTTTTATCTCTATTGTAGAAGGAAAAGATCCTCTTCGGTTATATGACATAAGATAAAATCCCTTCTCATACATATAGCCAGGATCGCAGGTGTGTTCTGCCCCTAAAAGAAGAGGGGGCAGATAGCTCTGGTGATAACGGGGGTCGAATATGTAGTGGAGAGCAGTCTCATGTGAGCATTCGCAGATGACGTTGAAATTTTATCGTTTGTAAGGGTGCCAGGGCTAGTTAGTCCAAGTTATTAACAATTCTAATAGTGTTTAATGTAGAACTGTGCTACCCATATAAAGTGTACCGGACGTAGTTCTACAGTATTTATTTATTTTGATTTCTTATAAATGAATCCTTTTACTACTTTATGTTATGCAACGAAATATAGCTAGTTCAGTGCTTTTAAAACCGTTCAAATGCTTTTACGTGCCGCCGCTTATTACATTCACTAAAATACTTGTCATATCAAAGTATAAGAAAGTAAAAATAGAAATTTTACAAAGAAAAGTGGTAACATATTTTTTTTTGTTGGCAAAATAAAACAATTATAAAATGTACTCAAAGCTTTGAATAATTTAATATTGAATCGGTTTCTTTTAAAAGACATTGAAAAATATAAAATTTATGAAATTCATATTTTTTTTTTAATTTCAATTAAAAGGAAAACTTCACAATTTAAATGATTTCAAAATTCATAAAGTATAATTAGGGCTTTTTAGGTCTTATAACGCCTGTTAAATTAATGATTTAAGTAAATTAAATTAAAGACTTGTAATATGTAAATTAGAAAAGTGAACGTATTTTAATTTCATATTTTTATTTTAAAATTATCTGGTATAGAAAACCATAAGAAATTTATGTTTCTGTTACGATTTAGCATTTCCGACTAAAATCTAATTAGTTTGTTATTATAAATCAAGTTTTAAGATGGTAGAGTTAATCGTTTTCACGTTATTAGACATGCGAAAGATGTAACCAGTTATTAGTGTAGAATTTTTGATCAAAGTTTAATTAACCGTATATTATACTAGATTATGGTCAGACTAGTGTGATTATCAGTTTAAACTAGTGATTCCCAAAGTGGTCTATATCGACCCCAAGCGTCAGCGATGACTTGCAAGTGGTCGGCTAAAGGTGAGTATATCACCCACCTTTTATTTCAAGCAGAAAAAAATTTATAAGTAAAATATTTTGGATATATTTGGACAATTTGTGCATAAACAACGTTACATAGTATCTTACATTATATTTATGATCTTGGGGTGGTGTACTCACTTTTAGCCCTTTCAAAGTGAGTAGCACTATACCAGCTGTCAAAGATACATTTGAAGTTGATGAATTTGCAAAAAATCAATATCAGGTAAGCAGCGGGTCTACCCAAAACCGTAAGACATAGTAAGTGGTCCATGAGACAAAAAAGTTTGGGAACCTCCGCCTTAAACAATTTCGTCTCTCAGTCTTTCAACCGCCCATATATACAATACATACGTTGGTAGTAATCCAGCTAGCAAGCATTGTTCTGTTGTGAAGATACAATAAGTGAAAAAGTTTAATAAACTCATAAATATATAATTTCTATTTCAATATTATTATTTTTTTAAATTGATAAAATAACTTCTTTGAGCTTTCCCAGAAAACATTTTTTTCAACTAACTTTGTATGACAAAATATTTTTATTTTTAAACTTTTGACTTATTTTTATGACACCTCAAAGAAAAACGAGAAAGTTTTCATATATTTTTGAAGGAAAAAAGAAATTCTTTTCATATTCTTTTTTTTCTCTTAGATCTTAGCATATAAATCGAATTTGTATTTATTTGATTGCTAAAAAGGGAACTTTTCTTATTATATTACACAATTTTGAAAAAATTAAAAGTTTTTTTTTTTTATTTTAAGAAATTTATAAGTATATAAAAGAAGAAACGAAATATGGTGACAGGGGTAGGACGATCAAACGGTTTTTAATATGTTTTCAGATTGGGGAATTGTATTCATTAGAATTTCTGAAGACTCTTCTAAAATATCATTAATTAAAATTTTAAATTTTTACATAGTCAAATAATTTAGTTAAATTTTCTAACTGATTTTCCTAAATAACTTACCAACTAAATTGCTTACAAATTACTAAAATTATTTCATTTTAATTTTCCTTAAAACAATAAAAATCGATTTTCTTGAATAAAATACCAAAAAAAAAAAAAAACTGTGTATATAGAATCTCGTTTTCCTCTATCATTTCATCGTAATTGTTACTTTTAATGACCAATTTTGAGGGTAGAATTTTCCATAAGGATTCCAACATCGATGTATTTAAAGAAAAATGCCTCTTCATGTCCATACTCTTCTAATTAATAGAAGCTCATTTAAAGTAAATGAAATTCGGCCTTTAAACGACCTATAAAATGGAATTTTCACTAAAAAAAAAAAAAAACCTAAAGGAAATTATCTTCTCTTGTCGGTTTTGAACTGTAATTTTCCTTTTCTGAACTAAAGTAAATCTTGTTCTACTGTTTCTACTTGAGATACATAAAAAAAACAAATAAAATTATAAAAGAAACAAAGTAAAGTTAAAGGGATAATAAACCTTAAGGGATATATCGTTCTTTCTTCATTCGACAAAAATAAAAGGAAGAAAAAGAGCAACAGAAAACTGATTTCCTAACGTGTTTTCCATTTATATAAGACATAAAACTTTCCAGTTTCGTCGTTACAATTTTATATGTTTTCACGTTTCCTTGTACATATTATATCGTGTAATATTTGGAAGGACTTGATCTAAAATGAGATGTACTAGAAATATAAAACACCTCCAAAATGAAAAATAACATCTCAAAAAGAAAACATAAAATTATATCCTTTTTCAAATCCATGTTCAAAGATTTCATACTTAGCGATTTTATTAACCATACAGGACTGACAAAAAAAAAGAGAAAAAATCAAATTATCTTTTTTTGTATTATGATGAAGTAGAGAGATCGATAGAATCATTCAATAGTTTGCATACATATATCCATCAAAGGTTATTGAGAAAGAAAGTGATTTTATGTTATTTGTAATGTAACAGAAAAGAAGTGAAAAACTCTGTTTTCAATCAACTTTTTTTTTTTGAAGAAAACTTATGCGAAGCTAAGATTATCAAGGCAGAACGGGCACACATATTGAACTTGGGTTCGTAGTTATATGTCGCAATCTCGAACTCTCATGAAAAATGAAAGTAATAATTTGATTAATTTGATTAAAGATTTTGTTATTTTTCCATTCTTCAACTTACTACGGTACCTATTGTATATGGTATATGACGGATTTAATTTAGTATTCCCAGATGTTAAAATATCCAATCTAATATTGAGAAGTTTTTCCAAATTAACTGAAAAATATTTTGATGAAAAAGTAATTAAATTATAAACAGTTAAAAATGAAAAGGATCAAATAATTTTAGATCAATATGCCTTATCCACTGGCAAATACGATCAGAGATCCATAATAATATAATACATAATGTCCAATTTACATGCTCGAGACATGTAAAATGAAGTATGAGTAATTATAAAGTTTCCCAACTTCCTATATCTCTCTGCCATAACAACGATTTTCAGATTTCGACTGTAAATTTTCAAATAATTTTCTATCCACTGCTGAAATAGATAGAGCTACATATTGTATGTATGAACGAAAGAGAAATATGATGTAACCAAAGAAGCACATACTGAAATTTATATACCAATGCACAAATACTAGAAAAAAAATAATAGTTTTAAGAGTTTGTGCTGTCATTCATGTGTTATCGTTGTTTCGCTAACTTTGGATACTTTATAAGTACTCATACTTCGGTGCAAAATAAACTCGCGATATCAGTAAGATAAACGATCCGTTATGCAAAAATCAATTAGTATGAAAAGTACGCCAATCATTGAGGGCAAAATTTTGGCAGACATATTTTGTTAGTACGTGTGAGGTACTATATACCGTGTATCCATTTGGTAGGACGTGAATTTAAATTAAACTATCTCATTCAAATTGTTAGTAAATTTTGAATGCTTCGGTCATACACTAATAATAAAGACTTACAATGACTGTGCATTCAACTGATTCTTTTTGTACCGTGATATCGCGACGCAATATACTTGTAGATTCTTCTTTTTCTTTCACATTAAACCTTTTTCATTCATTCTTCTTTAAGTTCACCTACAACAACAATACTGAAAATCACGCTGCTCATTTGGCTTGGAAATCTAGGTATACTAATCTATGGGTACGTTTACACCGACAAATTTTTAGGTCACCTAACTAAAAGTTAGGTTTGATCATACGTGTTTACACCGTACTAGACCTAAGTCTAAAACAACGCCATATGTAAGCATTTATGGAACTTGGACATCAAGAGATGATGATGATGATGATGATGATGTTTGAGGTTAACCTAAACTATAATACCTACTGCAGTACCATCTAATCAGCTGTCAAAAAGTTCTTAGGTCGATTTAAATTTAAGGTAGGTCTGCAATTTAAGTGACCTAACCTAAGTTTCTTTGGACGTGTTAACACACCGTCATAACATATATAGGTCGACCTAAGCACTTAGGTCTCTTTTTAAGTCTCGGTGAAAACGTAGCCTATGCTTCGGTGATGTAAATTCGGCTTAATTGGGCATTTAAGAAATGTTTTAAAATTTAATATTTTGATATTTCAACTTGCTTTATCCTCCCCCAATTAACATTCGAAATTTTGCTGAATTAATATTCCATTGCCAGATAATAATTTCTTTCAATAGAAAGTATTTATAAAAATTGAATTTTAAATTTTATAATAAAAAGAACCTGTTGATGAATGTTAATGAATACACCTTGAAATAGGAAAATTTAAAAAGAAAATATTCACAGCAAGGTTTCTAGAACATTTCAAGATTTGCATATTTACCACAAAAAAAAGGAAAAAATACCCTACAAAAATGTAGGTCAATTTATGTGCATTTCATACTAATAAATAAAATTGTAAAACAAAAATTGTGTACAGAGAAATATAGGCAAAGTAATTAAATGAGTACTTGAATTCAATTATATTACTAAAAAAAAAGACCTATACAAACAAATTGTATTCAATTTTTTTTCCTTTTTTTTTTTGTAAAATAGAAAATTCATTTAATTTGCTTGTTTGTTCAAAATCACCCTGTTAATAAAAGCGGGGATTCACACATTCCATATGCTGCGCATATGATAAAAGCATTTCGAAATTTAAGAAGAAAAAAAATGTTCAGGAGTAAATCCCCTTTAATCTGAGAGGGAAATATATTATGATAGAAGGGAAATTTTGTGAGTAAATCATGCGCAATTTTAACATTTAAAAGATTTAAAAGAAAATAATTAGAAATAAATATTTATTTTCTTCTTAATAATATTAAATTGACTTAAAGAAATGTTTGGCAACTTTTTACTCATACATACTCATCCAGAAATGTTGAAATTACATTCTCTTAAATTGGGGAAAAGCACAAATTTCGATACATATATGAATGCATATAAATTTTTTATAAGGAAAATCTTTCACAAACTCAAATGACCTTGAAAACGTTGTGTTCAAAGAAAATTAAAACAAAACACAAGAAAATGCATGGAAATTTGGAAGTGGATGCAATTCAACTAAATCGTACAACAAGGATTTCTAGTGATGTCAGAGAATGACGAATGCAGAAGAATCCAACGGTTTTATATAAATTATGCTTTTGTACCAGTTTTTTTTAGTTTCTTATACGTCTATCAAAAATAATAATAATGGATGTTTTGAGATGTAAACATCCCGAATTGACCTTTTCATTCTGGTGACTTTTGGGAATGTATAGTGATTTTATTTTATTGACGATAATAAGTGGTAAGGAGATCTCTATTATTCTGATGATATTGTAGTAAAATGAAACTAACTTACAGCTTACACTTCATGTAGAACCTTTTCAGAAGACCATAATATTGTATGAAAATGTTGGATGACTAATGTAAGTTCTGTATTAGGCCCACACTTGAGCTAAGCTATGCGGGCGAGCCTCGCTGTAGTTACATAGCTTAGCTGGGCTCGCTAACCCCGCCGCACACTTGAACTAAGCTACGCGGCGATATTTTTGGTAAATTCATGCCATCAGTTCTATTTGAGCAATCAGAGAGGTATAATGTGCGAGTATAGTATCGTTGAATTATTACTAGACCTTTTCCACTTGACACTTACACATTTATGTCGACAAGATACCACCACAAAATAAAGAAAACATACTACACTTTTGCAAGCATTGATTTTACACTGTATAATACCGAAAATACGTATAAATTATTGTCAGCTATGCCAGCGAACATTGTTCGCGTAGTTGAGGTCTGAACTACGTGAAAGACTTAAGTTCGTCCCACTCATGACTAGGCGACGTAGTTTTGAAGCTTCGCTGAACTGTGCGACGACCAATACAAATGCTGAATTTTTTACTTTCATTGAGAAACTTAGCTTTCGTAGTTTAGCTCAAGTGTGCGACGGGCGTTACTGAAAAGGACTATATTCTTTTTTATTATTCCATTCAAAAATATGCAGTATTTAATTCTATATATTTTTAAATTTCCTATAATCAGTTTTTTTTTATATGGTGTATAAGAAAGTTCGGTAGTTTTTAAAAATCGTTATGAAAATATCTGAATTTGAAAGTTCAAGTCTACTTTCATTAGATATAATTCTAAGATACATATTTAATTAGTTTTAAAAAATAAATATTTTCCTTTAGGAAACAACTCTGACCCAGTGCGAATCGTTAAATATTAATATATTAGATTTAATGGCGTATATTAAACTATTCTATAGGATCTCCAAGTAACTAATCGTATTATATCCTTGGAACTATATATATATATATACATATTCGTAATACCAGCATAGTACGAGTACCTAGATATGGTAAATGGCAAAACCATGGAATGAAGAAATGATACGAATTTCCAAAGGATACTATTTCTTCGTTTTTTTCTTTATTTTCCTTGACATGAAGGACATTAGTATATGAACAACCTTGGATCTTGCTACCTTTTTGATGTAATCAATAAATATTCCGCATTCTTCATGATATCTGCAGAAGACCCTAAGCCATTCGGTGATTTTCTCTTCAAATACAAAAAAAACAACTAATTGTGCTATTGCAGAATTTCTTGTTAACCTTTTCATTCTTCAATTAAACAAAAAAAAAAAATATTTTCTTATTCTCAAGACTACGTAAAAATGCCATTGTGTGACCCACGAAGAAAAGATTTTTTTTTCCTATGTTAAAGAAAGGTAGTTCATATATACAAGTATGTAGTTTCAATTTCTATCTCATCTTAGCCTTATTGTTATTCTCGAACTTTGTGAAGGTTATGAAATGGTCTAATTTTCTTTTCAGCTGGTCGTTTTTCTTAAGAAATATACTATTTAATTTCTGGTACAATCTCGAAAAATATGGTTAGATCTGAAACTATTTATTTTTCCTTCGACCCTCTTAATATTTGCCATGCACAATATTTATGGGTCGGAATTTGTACAGAATTTTCTCAGCAATATATTATGAAACAAAGAAAACTAAATAACCAAAATGAAGAAAACATATATCAGAACTAAGGAATCCATGTATTACATGAGATTTCGATTGTGTGAACAAATTTTCATAAAAACAGCAAAAATTTGGAGATTGACCAAAAAAGTTTAGTGTGAAAATAAAGTTTATTTCCCAGTGATTTAATTTTAGTTGCTTTTCTGTGATTTTGTATAAAATTTTTCTATGAAAACAAGCTTTTAATGGTTTAGCCCAATTTGAAAATAAACCAAAAACCAAATCGCTTTAAATTTAAGCTTTCTTTTTAACAAAAATAAATCTTTTGGTTCGCCTTTAAAATATTTCCTTTTCAAATAGCCTGTTTTGTTCTTTTGGGGTTTCGTTATCGTTTCATTCATTCGAGAATTAATGGAAGTGAAATGAAAATTAAAATAAATTTTCTCATTTGTTATCTTTTCGTTTTTGGAGTTTTTTTTTGGAACGGAAATGAATCCAGAATTTTGGTGCTGCATTTTTACTGATATGATATGTGAATATATTCAAAAATGGAAACAAACAAAAATTTGTGGATAAAAATTATCTTCGTTTTCACATGATACATTAATAATGAGAAGGAATTCAACGTTCATTTTAAAGCTTCAGGGGTAATTGAAATTATGGACGACCGCGTAATACGTGATGTACAAAAATTATGAAACAAATCAAGAAATCGTGGTCGATGTAAAGTTCTCTTGGAATAATCCTGTATAGAAGTTATAGCTTCCCAAGAGGAGTAAACCAACAAAGATAAAATAGCTTTCAAGTATATAAAATTAATTTATTTTAGTGGACTTACCTATAAGAATTATGTAGAGAAAAGAATATACATAAAATTTGGAACGTAAGATTTACATAAATTTGTATTAAAAAACAAATTAAAATTAAATTAATTAAATTTATTTTAAGAAAGGACATAAATTTGTTGTAAACTTTTTGAAACGTAATAAAAATAGAAATTCAGATACAAAACTCGAATTTTTGTAATGTCTTAATGTCTTTAATTGTTCTATATAAGGCTATTTAAATAATGATTAAAAACATTTTCTTCTTATTCTTGTACATATAAACGAGGATCACCTTAAGGATGAGCCAATAGGGCTATGGCTTCGTATATTTAATAGGCGACTAAATTAGAATTCGACAATGTAAAAGTTTTAATTAGAATAAATGGAATAATGGACTCTAAAATATGCTTATAAAAATTTTTGCCAAATTTCGTATTCTGTGAAAATTCTTTTATGCTTTATTTTATGTTTCGAAAATGGTCGCTGAAATTTCTAAAAAAAATATTCGCAAATTGTTCATCAAATATTGTAACAGCACCTATTTAGATCCTTTTAAATTTACTCTGTGAAATTTAAGAAAATAACACAACATAACAGAAAATTGTCTTGTAGAATACAAATTAAACATAACATAACATAAAATTTGAGAATAGAATAGACCCAAATAATTTATTCAAATAAATCCCTGAGTTTACTACATAATAGGTCACTTGCTCTGGGGTAGGACAAATTTTTACATTGAAAACAAGAACAAAAAAAGAGCAAATCGTACACTACTTTCAGACCTGGTGTAACTATCACACCCGAAATTAGTTCAGTTTTCTCCCATAAAAATGTATTAGCTAAAAGTTTATCATTTAATTACAATATGGATGCTAAGCAGCGCTACAAACATTTGAATTAAAGCTTTCTGCTACTCCTGTCCGTTTTATTTGCCACTTACCCTGTTCTATAGTAGGGTATGGCAAATAAAACAGACCTTCTATACGCAAAAAAAAAATCAAGCCTGTCTATTTGATAGAGTGTCAAGTTTCAAACAGCTTCTGAATTTATTTTTTCACAATTCTAAACTCTAAGCGTTTCTAATAAATTTATTTACCAACGATTTTTTAACGTTTCAAAATGGAGAGTTAGTAATCGTCTTTATGAACGCACAATCTTTCATATTTCCTTAAATTAAGTAAATATTTTAAAGGGATCAATTCTAAACAGTTTTTTTTTTATTACTTAAAATCTTACAAAATCAACAATAAAAGATTTTAAAAATCTAACCTCAAAAAAAAATAATATCTTTGATAGTCAGAGTCAATACAAAATTTAATATGGTAACTTCGTGTTTTTTTTTTTTTTCATTCCGACAACAAAAAAAATAAAGGAAAATTTCTTTTAAGTTCTATTCTACACATTTTACTACAGAAAAAGAAAAATTTTGGAGAAGAAAAATAACATATATACGTGTATATTGTGTGAAAACGTTTTTCCTTGTGGGAAAACAGCAGGAACATAATTCAAATATAAATGATGCGCACTGAAAAAAAAATAAAGGAAAAAAATCATAGGTATTCTTTCTTTTCAGATCCTTATTCTTCTTCTTATCTTTTTTTATATACGTTATTTTTACTTGCCATTTTTTCTATTTAACATTTTTCATACATTTTTATATGCCAAATAACGAAATACAGTGTGTTTCGTTCTTCTAGAAAATTAGGTAATAAAACTTCTAAACATTATAGAAATTATCCTGTATTTGGCTCAAGGATATGTAAGATATATTTTCTAAGTGGACCGTCTAAAATTTGTCGTGGTGGATAAATTCTTTGCTCACACTTCAGGGCTAAAACTTTTATTGGTTAAAAACCTTTTAGTTGAAGTTAAAAAACATTCTCATACAAATATGTAGAAAAACCTGTTAAGATTACGGTTATCGACATCTGATCCAATTAGTAGGTTTGACTGTAAAGTAATTATTTATCGTTAACTACAGAAATTTAATATTTTTAGAATGCCACCCCAACCAAAACTATTTTCGTAGGTTGACGAATTTTTGGCCCCTTTAATATCAAATACTGTCTATCGCTCGAGTGAAAAGGTCTGATCTTAAAAAATTACTTTTTTTTTGGAATAAAATTTTCAACATTACGAAACACCCTACATACGTTGATGGAGAAAAAATATCACCCACGATTCACGATGAAAGCGGTATGAAGGCCTTATATTTTCGATTTAAATTCTTTTATATGTAAAAAAAAAAGTATACGATTTTTTTTTTCTTATATATTTCTGAAAAGGATCCTATTTATTTGACTGAGTGATTCCATTTGGATAATAAACATATATGATGGGAGGAAAAAGTGTCGACAAAATAAACACTTAAAGTCTTAAAATTATTCTTTATCTGCGTTAAACACTTTAAATAATCATATTTATATTTTCCCGTTGGGAAATACCTTTTTTCCATGAATTTTATTTCCAAAAACAAGGATGATAAAAAAAAAACAAAATTATTTTTCTATATTAGATTATTTAATCATTCCTGGTTCTTAACTTGAATAGAAATAGCTCATATATTATGACCGCAAAACCCACAAAACAGATGAAAAAACATTTTCTTGAATTTTAGTATAGTTTCAAAAATAATCTCTCTTTTACCCAAATTAGGGACCAACAATTATTGTACATCATACCACCATGACTGCCAAGGAAATAAAGAATATTTATAATCTGAAAATTCTCATATCGTATAGTTTCTTGATTCTATAGTTTTCTTATTATTTTTTTTGTTTTTGTTTTTGTTTTATTGCTCTTAATGACCCCAAACAATTCAAATAAATTATTTTCTTTTGGTCAAAATATTTTCCATATAGAAACTTAAGCTTAAATAATTGCCTACATTCTCGTCCTATATTATGTTGAACTGCCTGGAATTTGGACCAGCTGTCGTTAGCTATATTTTATAACTAGTATGTCCTTTTTCATATTCGATATATGGTATAAATATGTGTGCCTGTTTAATTAGAACTCTTACTGCTATTACATAATTTCATTTTATGACATAAAGTAGTTCCATAAAAACTATTTTATGTGAATTTTGTTGTTTTATAAAATTTAATGAAAATATAATTAAATTAAATTAATTCCATTCACAGTCAGTATAGTTTACATTTAATGGAAACAGTTAGTTAAAGAGTTAAAAATATGTACAAGCGATCCCACCTGGAATCCATATTCTGATTATGATTATGTTGAAGTTATTGTACATAATTTCGTAAATATAACAGAACTAATGAGAAAATGAGAACAGATATTAAAGCAATATTAACGATTTTCTAATTATGAACATTGTAAATATTTATGTCGCGTAAATCTTCTAAATAGCTGAAAATTATATACAAAAATGCCACAAGAATCAGTAATATTCCAAATACTAATGGAATATGAAACCATAGAACCGAAAGTTTAACCAAATTATCCTTCAGACAACAAATACCGTAAAGAGCCCTTCAATACTTAACGTAGAATAGTAATAAAAAAAGGAAAGAAACGGTTAAAATTAAAGCTATAGTTACATAATAGATGAATTAAGTCTGTTAACATTGTTATACTCATGGAAAATCCTCTAGAAGGCGCCAAAGGATTGTATTTTTAATAGAGAGATAAAAGAAAAAAACTGCATGTTTAGATCAATTCGATACAAAACCTTATCGCAGTTAACTCTACAAAAGTGATCACTTAAGATGCCGAAAACTTCACTGAAAATCAAAAAAATCAATTTTCCAAAACTTGGAAATTACCAACAATGGGAATAATGTTCTTCAAAAGTCTTGAATAAATTGAAATCTATGAAAATAAATAATGTTCATACAAAACATTTTCTTGGCTAATAAAAAGAAAAAACAAAAAATTATCAATGTAAATAATTATTCAGTTGAAAACACAATTTTCCGTTTCACAAATCAATTACAATTAATTCAGACGAGTTCTATTTTCCTTTGAGGTCAATAATGGCTATGCGTGCAAAATCCATCGAAAATTGTCGACTTGGTTCTGATAAATACGCATCACTTCATTCCCATCTTTATCATTTTCTTTTCAAATGATTTTTTTCACATATACATATCCATATTTATTTTCTTAATTTCATTTCGGACATTTGTTCTACTCCTATAATATCTTTTATTATCATGGTCCTATTCACAATCATCACCCACACCTTAATTGTCTGATTTTATTTGAACCATGAGGTTCCTTTTCGATATTATTATTATTTCAAAAACAACGAAAGACTAACACAAACATAAAAATAAATGGCATTTATAGTAAAGCAGACAACAAAGAGAAGTAAAAGAATAAAATCTATATAAACCTCCACCTACACCATTTTCATCTTCGCATATATAAAATAATAGGAAATCACCAGCATCCTAACGTGACTCGATAGGACATCACGAATCTTAATCTCTATCAATTCAACTCCATCTGTGAATGAAGGCTAAAGTAAAACGACAAATCTTTTTCAATATATAAAAGAAATTTTTTTGAAAGAAAAACTTTTTTGAATTTTCTTCCCTTTTTTTCCCTAATATTTTTCCAAGAAACTGATTTTTATATTTTGAAAAGAAGAAAAACCAAATGAAATTTATTTGAATCAAAATTTTTCTGTACTTTTGTAATTTCGAAAAATTGAAAATATATTCTGAAAAAGTATTCTATTTAAGAAATCGAATCAACTTAAAGAATGGATTTATATATTATTAAAAAGACGATGGATAAATTAAGAAGATGTAAAAGAAATTGGCAGATGGGTAAATAGACAAGTAATTCGATAAGAATTGGAAATCTCAGAATTAGATTTTTCTTTTTTCCCAGATTTTATACCCAAAAAAGTTCTAAAAACATTTTCGATTTTGTTTGCTGTGCGGTTTTATTGGCTTAAAAGCTTCGTGACCTGTCTGGGCATTAATGAGATTACATTTTGACTAACAAATATCACACGACATCAACTTTTATTGTATTTTATCCAAGTTTCTTTATTTCGTATGAAAGATTTTTCACTTGAATTAGCAAAAACAATGTAATATTTGGTAAATCCAAATTATTTTCTCAAGAAGACAAGACATGAGAAATTTTTGCTAAATCAACCAATTAGCGCGTGAGAAAATTTTGAATTTAAATGTTAAGGTACGCTTTCGCTGGGAGCTATTGAAGGCGGCCGTCGACAGCGGTTGTCGAGCGGTTGAACAGCGCCGTTAACTGTTTTGTTTGCAGCCGTTTAAGAGCTGGTTATTTTCAAATCTAAGTAATTAAATATAAAATAATAATGGATTTCTTGAAAATATTATTTATTGAATAGGAGGAAGAAGAAGAATTTCTAAATTTATTACTATTGAATAAAAGGGCAGCCTATAAATAGTATTTTTAAATCCCGTGAAGAAGAAGGATGCTTTAATCTACTTATAAATGGTCATTTAAATACATCTGGTGAATATTTTGGACCGAACCGAATATATATTACATATATTACAAATTGTAAAAGAAGATTTAATTAAAAACATTTCAAAATGCTGTAAAAAACACGATTAAAAATCTATTTACTTCAATTCTATTCAAACGAACAGCTTCGATAGCGCAGCTGGACTGGTTCAAAAGCAGTCGAACGGCAACAGCTAGCTGTTGACAGCCGCCGATGAGCTGTCGAACAGCGTGAACGAAACCACTCACACGGTTCTGCCGTAAGAAGAATCATTTTCAACTGCGGCCGCCGTCAACAGCTCCCAGCGAAACCGTACCTTTAAACTGCATTTGATTTCCGGAAATAGTGAAGTTGTAAAATTTGGAACTCATTTACGAGTACTAAGGAGTAGCAAAATAGTATCTGCATATAGATGAGGAGGAATGTTTTAATCTCTGTGTCAAATTTTCTTTAAAAATCACATTTTCTATTCCTTTTCTAAGAAATTTTGAGTACACGGACCAGGCACGATAGTTGCTATAATATTCTATAATTATTTACGTGTTTTTAATGATTACCCGCAATTAATTTTATATTTTTCTTTTAAATAAGGCACACGTGTTTATCTAGATTTCTCAGAAATTTATTTTCAGATGGGAATTTCCATAGCACACGTTCTTCTAATCAACAATTCAACATAATTTTAAGGTATTTAATTTCAAATTGTTTGTCAATATTACAATCAAAATAGAAGCAAAACAATTAATTTCAGTTCAGCTAATCGATATAAAATTAAAACAGCGAAAATGCTGAAATAACTTTAAAATTTTCGTCAGATAATAAATTTTTGTACGCACAGACTCCATGCCTGTACGTCAAAAAAACTCACCTGCACGTATTTCTCAAACAAAAAGTTGCTATTATAAAATGAAAATATTTGACATATTTATTAAAATTTGATATAAAAGAATAAGAACTTCTTAAAATCTTCATAAGTTTTAATTTACACTGGAGAAAATGGTGTCTATGAGGAATCTGAAATTGCTCGTTTTGGGTGTTGTCTTTACTCTACAATTTGTAGCAGCAAAAAATCTTCAACCTTCGGGAATTGTTCTTGGATCCGATGCTGATATTGAAAATCACACGCATATTGTGTCCATCCTTACTTTATACCGTGAGGGAACAACTCTTATGGAATATGGATGCGGAGGTTCTATTATTGACAAAAAATATGTTCTTACCGCTGCGCATTGTATCAATCTTCCTAATATATTGAGAGTAACTATTTCAGCTGGTTCCAAAAATAGAATGGGGAATCCAAAATACACTGCCTCAAAATTTCTTTTGCATGAAAAATTCAGCGTAGATACTCGTGACTCCGATATTGCAATTTTGACTCTAGATAAAGAAATAAAATTTAAAAAAAATTCTATTCAAAAAATTGAGATAGCAAATTCGCTGCCTGATGCATCTGCACCAGTAAATATAAGTGGATGGGGACTGACCATTCCAGATGATACCACATCTGTGTCAAATGTTCTTAAAACGATTTCTCTTTCATACCAAAGTGTCGAATCGTGTCGGGAAGTATACTCTAAAGAAAGAGATTGGAATATAACCGATAACATGATATGTGCTCTAAATGTTCAAGAACGTGGAGGGATGTGTTTAGGTGATTCTGGTGGACCACTTGTATCTAATAATAAATTAATTGGAGTTGCTTCATGGCTAGACAAATGTGACAGTACTCTTCCAAATGTGTATGTGAATGTTCTGGCATTTAAAAGTTGGATTTGTGAACATACCCAAATTTGTCATAACAATTCAACTGTATCGAATTAATTCTATAGAATTCTACAATATGTTAAAAAAACTTTGACAAAATTTACTTATTTGTTTCTTTTTATTCTTGTGATTAATAAATAATAATCCCACAAACTTTATAATGTTGTTTCTTTTTCTTTGACATATAAGAATATTCCAAATCTCTGTAAAACGAATTAAAACATGATCTGATCATGTAACAAAATTCGAAAGTATTACATACGCTTGTATTTACAGGTTAGTCCTGAGGTCCAAAACAACACACCATATTGAAAACACTAGATCTAGTTCAATTACCGAAGTCATATTTATTTTGAAAATGCCGCATGCTTCTGGTTCTGGCGCTGTGTAATTTCAGTAAATGTAATCAAATAAGGAACTCCCAAAAGATGTCAACTGACTTCATATATATGTTTACAAAATTATTAAGGCGAAGATCACAAAAAGCAGAAATATTTTCTTGTGGGTGGCATTGGAAAGCGAAATTTTCTTGTACAAATTTTTCCAAAAAAAAGCTCATTGTTTCCATTAAAATATGGTACATTATTTAAATCCTTAAACTATCTATTTGCAAATAAGTGGCGTTTTTATTTTCAATATAAGAAGTCGTTACCATACTAAAAGGAATTAAGTTCAATATTTGAAAAAATGAACTTACTATATAGACTTTTTGTATTGTCGCCTCCAAATGGATCCTTAAAGTTTGCTTTAAAGTTGATACTAAATCAAACTGATGAGATATGATCATTTATTTATTCAAAATATTCAAGGGTTACAGATGGACATAATGTGGAATTTTTATAGCTTCATGATGAAAAAATACATCAAACTTCTAAATCTCCATCAAAATTGCTTCCCCATCTAACATTTTTAGTATCCGCTAAGTGTAACGTGGCAGCTAGTTATTAACATATTGCCACTAGTGGCAGAAACGTGTCAGCTGGGTCGAATACAAGCTAATCCGCGCTATATGCGGGATCGAAAAAGAATTGTAGAGTATTCTGATTGGATGATTCTGGGAGACGACTTGTATATGACGATGAATTAATTAATTCTATTATAATTAAAAGAGCATTTACAAAGAATATTTTAATTATTTTTAAATTCTATAATTTTTATGTAAAACTAATTAGAAAGAGAAATAATTAAAACTAATCCAAAAGAATTTAATTAAATTTAAAGAAGTTTTATTTACCTCCTCCTTTTAAGTTGATCAACGATATGGCTCTGAACAGGGGCCTAACTCTCCAAATATAATCACAAAAAATAAGAATTGAAAATTTCAATTGGAGTTCTTGCATCTTGTGTCTTTTATATAGGCTCCCACGAGATTCGTAACACATAGACATCAGAGCGGAAAACGAATAATGGGTGCAATATTTTTCTGCCGAATTGATTTGAATCTATAGTATGTTGTATTTTCTTTCATTCGTTCGAATCGAGATTTTTTAATAAGGAGAGCTGTTTTTTGTGGACAATTTAAACTTGGAATTTTTTCGAAAGATTTTCACCTAGCTGTAAAAATCATCGCACACAACTGATTAGAAATAACATAACTTTTTAATCAGGATGTGTCTTGGTAAGTAATCCTTGAAAGCATTATTCCCTAGTTTATTGTGAGACAATACTTGTATGACAAATGAGGGACCCCACTGAGATACATACGGACGGATGAGTAAAAGTTCTTTCGAGGAGTATATCCACAAAGTACATTAATAAATAACCCTTTTTAAGAGTAACTAAATTAAGCTAGTTTGTTTTTAAAAATAAATAGTTGTTGTTTAGTTTGCCATAGCATAATTTTTCTATGAATTTTATTTTCAATTTGGGAAATAAAATAGCACACATGCCTCCAGTCAAATTCACTATAATTTTTTAAGGTATTTAATTTCAGCTTGTTTGTAAATATCACAAGAATAAATAGACACAAACAATATAATTTTCTGATAAAACAAACAATATATAACCTAAAACAATGTTTTGCGTCAATGGCGACTGTTATTTATTGGAAAATTAATTATGTTAATTTTTCGAAGAAATTTACTAAATATTATAAAGTAAAATATTTAACCAGCGATATTTGTAAAAATTTGCTATAAAAGAATAAGAACTTCTCAAAGTTTTTATAAGTCTAAATATTAGCTGTACAGAAAATGGTGTCCGTGTGGAATCTTAAATTAATCACGTTAGGAGTTGTATTTACTCTGCAATTTGTAGCTGCAAAAAATCTTCAACCTTTGGGAATTGTTCTTGGATCCGAAACTGATATTCAAAATCACACGCATATTGTGTCGATCAGTACCAAATACCAGGACGGACCTGTACTTGTGGATTATGGATGCGGAGGTGCTATTATTGATAAAAAATATATTCTTACCGCTGCGCATTGTGTTAAAAAAGATAATATAAAAAATATAACTATTTCAACTGGATCGACCAAGTATATGGGAAATCCAAAATATATTGCCAAAGATGTTCTTATACACGATAAATATAATCGTTTTAATAATGATTACGATATTGCAATTTTGACTCTAGATAAAGAAATAAAATTTAAAAAAAATTCTATTCAAAAAATTAACATAGGAAATTCATTACCGAATGTATCTGCACCAGTAAATATAAGTGGATGGGGAACAACCATTCCGGATGATAATACATCTGTGTCAGAAAATCTTAAAACGATTTCTCTTTCATACCAAAGTGTCGAATCCTGTCGGGAAGTTTATTCTAAAGAAAAACATTGGGGTGTAACTGATCGGATGATATGTGCCGTTTCGGTTGGAGAACGTGGAGGGATGTGTTTTGGCGACTCTGGTGGACCACTTGTATCTAATAATGAATTAATTGGATTATCTTCATGGCTACACAAATGCGACAGTACTCTTCCAAATGTCTATGTGAATGTTCTGGCATTTAAAAGTTGGATTTGTGAACACACGCAAGTTTGTGATAAAAATTCAACCGTGTCGAATTAATTTACTAAAATTGTATATCAAAGAGCTTTGGAATAGTTTATTGTAAAATTGCAAATAAATAATAGTTTTTGAAGCCTTAAAACGTTGTTTCTTATTAATTTTACTTTCTTAAAAAGTTGTTCGAAAATTTTATTCATTGAAGATATAAAAAAAAATATATTTTTAAGTAGTTATTTTTTATCATAATCGCCTTCGTCCCCTTCGAGCTCAATGCACTTCAACAACTATTTTTGCTAATTCAGTTATAAGCTGACTTGCCGAAACTACCCAAAAAAGCCATATATAGTCTACATCACGTCTTCGTTCGATGAAAAACGCTTACCCATGTTATTCATATTTCCAAATAAATGAAAGTCTCACGGAATCAAAGCGGACGAATAAAGTGAATGTAGCAACAATTCAAATCATAATTCATGAAGTTTATCCATTATAATAGCTCAAGTTTGAGCGAATGCATTATGGGTATTCATGAAAACGCGTAAAACCCTCGTAAATCGTGTAAACTGCATAATTTTCCCGCCTCGTAAATGAACTGTCAAAATTCCTATGGAAAGTCCAATACACAAACCTAGGAAATTTCCGCGACGATTTTGGTGCGTAAATAACCTCGTAAACTTATACAAATCTAACTGACAATTGTAGTAGGAGAAAAAAAGAATTTTTTTTTGAGAACTAAAGAAATACTACTTATTTTTTGTTAAAAATATCGGAGGTAAGTCGAAACAAATCAAATTTAACAATTAAATTGACAAAATTATATTTATAAGACAAGATTTACACAGTTTATACACGAACCCGTTCATGAAACACTCCTCGGAAAAGTAAACATTTACGCGATCGGTAAAATTCCCAGATTTCATGAATACCCTTATTGACTAGGTGAAACATCACATTTCTCTTCGCCAAATGTGGACATTTTGTCATTATTATTTTGTTCAATTGCTGCAATAAACCAACATAAAATACTGTGTTGATCGTTCTCCCTTTTTGATGATAACCGAGGGTAACCAACCCCTCGTAGAGTTTACTAAAAAGTTAGTAATTTTAAAATAATTTAGCAAACTGGGTTTCAATTGTAGAGTAGATATTTTATTAGATATTACACAAAGAACCAATTTTTATTGAACTACTGACGTAAAAAACTTTTTGGGAAGGATGAATATGCTCCAGACAAATCGCGTATGACAAATTTTGAGCAAATATTATTATTTGTATCAATATTAAAATTTTTCAACACATTTCAATATTCAACTATCAAATATTTGTTCAACTATGAGCGTTATTTGTATTGAAAGCATTTTTAAATATTCCCAGGTACCATACGAATTTTTAATTTGACGGAATATCATTTAAAATAAATACACAGTAACACAAAATATAATATTTATTTAGCTGGCTGAATTAACAATAGTTAGTCAAATTAATTTGTGAATTTGAATTCGAATTCATTTCATATAAAAATATCCATGTTTTCGGAGAATTTATCATTTTCAATTTTAGAGTTGCTGAATATGTTTCTTCTAAAATATATTCAATATTTTGCATTTTGTTTTCTGACAATCGAAATCGGTAATGTCTTAATGAAAGACAATCTTTCAGTTCTAGGAATAATCGGTGGAACATTCGAAGATATTAAAAATCGACCATATTTGGTGGGACTCGACATAAGATACGTTTACGATAATGGAACAATTTTATATGATATATGTGGTGGTTCCATTCTTCGTCGAGATATCATAATTACATCAGGACACTGTGTCGAACCTAGAGATGGAATCAAACCGAATATAACAATTACATATGGTACAGAATATTTTATTCCAGATGAAAATTATACTGTCAAAGAAGTTATTATTCACGAGAAATTTATTTATAACAGTAAGATTATGGATTATGATTTAGCTATTTTGAAATTGAATAAAAAATTACCAAAAACCTTTGAGAATAATCCGATCCGACGAATTCATATAGCAAATAAATTGCCACAAAGTGGTGTTAATGTTACCACAGTAGGTTGGGGATTAACGGACGAATCAGATATTTCATCTGATTCATATATGCTTCGAACGGTCAATTTGAAATATGTTGATTCGATGGAGTGTACAACAATGTATACAGATACTTGGAAACTTAATATTACCGAACGGATGATATGTGCTACTTGGCAAAATAAATCAAGTGGTTTCTGCCGTGGTGATTCTGGTGGACCACTTGTATATCAGAATAAATTGATCGGACTGTCATCTTGGGTGCCAAAATGTGATGGTAAATATTATGATGTGTTCCAAGATGTTGTTGGTCTTAAAAAATGGATTTTATCCAAATTTTAATTTAAAATAATTTATTCGTTTGTAAAATAATAAAGAAAAATATATGTTTTTTTGATTTTTATTAAACAAATTCAAATGTAAAATGCTACTAGGTATATTTTTATTATATTATATTTTAAATCTGGGTAAACACTGTACTTGAAAGAGTTTGATACTACGTTTTAATAGAACTAAGTACATCTTTCAACGTCCAGGCAATGGCAACTAATTTCTGTAGTATATAATGGGATCTTTTCTACAATTTTCTATATTATTTTATGTTATGTTGCTTTGACGTTATTTATAAAATAGTTCATAAAATGTTCCCAAATTTCATATCGCGGAAACTCCTCTTATGGTGAATTTTAAGTTTCGAAAACGTAATACGAGTAGAATTTCTTCAATTTCTAGTACATTGAGATCTAAGAAAATAATACAACATAACAGTCTTGTAGAACTGTCTTGTAGAATATCAAATTAACGGAAAATAGTATTTTATGTGAAATTTAACGTAACATAACATAAAATGTGAATGCAATAGACCCCAATATTTAATATTGTCTCATTTCAAATTCTAAACACTTTCTTTATACATACGATCGGTTAGGAGGGGGATAAATAATGTTCTTCGTGCTTCTTCCAAAAATGTTTGTTTCTTAATAATGCCCACAAATCATCCACGAATTTATATAACTAACTCTAAATCACATAGAAATTTTCTTCTATTTTGCTTCAACTCTTGAATTTTTTTTTCCTTTAACTTTTGAAATTATTTATAAAAAAAAATATTCTTTTACAATGAAAATTTTTCTTCATTTTTCTTTTTTTTTAAACATTTTCAAGAAAAATACTAGATGCTAAATTTTCTATTCTTCGTTTTTAATTTGCGAGTTATATTTAAATTCATTTGTAAAAGTATTTCCTTGAACATATTCGCCTAAAAGTATGTATACTTTAACAGTTTATAATTAAAATTATAAATATTCAAAAAAAAATATTTTTTATTACAGAGAGATTTGCCTAAAAGTATGCATACAATTCGCTTGGAAGTATTTATTTTATTTTGTTTATAAATGATTTCCGGAGAAAACTTTTTTATATAATAGAGAGATTTATATATGTTTTCTTTTTTAATTTGAAGAAAGGGCACCTTTGTCTTTTCCTTGATTCTGTTGTTGTCCAGGAATCCTTTTCATTGACGTTTTAACCGCCGAATCAGGATGAGTAGGTTTATCACTATCACGTGTTGGTTATTAAACCAACCTAATTTTTAGTTTTTCTTGCTCGCCTCTTTGATCTTTTAACAATTGGTTTAACTTAAATATGTCATTAAAAATAATATTTGTCCATGAGCACGTTAGAAATTTGAACGAAATTCAAAAGTTCCAGTCATTTCCTATTCAAAAATATTTCCAATTTTTGTAATGTCAACTTTCAAATTTCCTTTTTCCTTTGGTGTTTCATGTCTTGTGTGTCTTATCGCTTTTATAATTTTCTTGTTTTTTTTTCTTGTTATAAAATCCTTAGAACAACTTTATATAAATCACATTCATATACAAAAAAAAAACCTGTCTATCTTTAAGAAATCACTTCAATTTCTTTGCTTCATTGTAAAATGTTCCTTTCTTTCTTCGCATCATCTCATTTCCATTCCTTTAGGATCCGGTCTTTGTTAAAGGCTATATCCTCTTTTGTATGAACGAAAAGAAAAGGGACACATACATAACTGTTTTCAATGTAATAACATAAGAAAAATTTCACGCGAGCAAAAGAAAAATTAAAGCTTATGTGTATATAATAACATATTGTACTATATGAAAATCATCAACTTTGCCTTCCGGTATGCTTTTTGTACTGGTAACATCTTTCCATTTTGTTGGTGGACATTTTTTAAAAAAACTGAATATGATAAATTTTCCTTCAATATTTTCTTTCGTTTCGATTCACTTCAATATCTTTTACTATTCCTTTTATTATTTCTTTTTATTCCTTTTTCTTATAGTAAAAATACTTTAACATCTTTTAATACGACATCATGATTCTCATACAGTCGAACTGTTACATAGCAGAAAATTTCAAATAACCACTATCTTTATCTTTAGGAAGAAATCTCCTTTCTTTTCTCATTTTGTATCCTTTTCGTTTATTTCAAACCAAGTAAAAAGGGTGATCCAACTTTTTCATATTCTATAGAATTGTGAGTAAGGATCTACATCTAGACTCCAACAAGAAACAATAATCAAAAGATGAATGTTACAGCATTACAAAAAAAAAGAAGAAAAATAGGAAGAAAGGAAGGAAATGCCACAATCTGAAAGAAAGTATTGAACAAAAAAAAAAGTTATGATGAAGGTTTCGACCAGGCAAAAGAAGTTCTGGGAATGGAGTTAAATGAACGTATAGTTAAATAAATTTCACATATGAAGTGTTTGTGCGAACATATATTTTTGGGCTATACAATATTTTATCAGTATTTATGTGATTGTATTAAGTAAAATAGAAAATTTAAGGTTAGGACTTTCACTTGAAGAATCTTAACATAAAACGAATCTGATGAAATATACAATCTATTGAGATGAAAATAGGTTCTCTAAAGGAAAATTGTTTGATCTTTATTTTCTTAAATAAATATGAGACGAAAAAAAGTTTGTTAAATAGGAACAATAAAATAGGAAATTGTTTGGCACGTGATCATTTTCACTTGGTGTTTGGTGTGACCATCGATTAGGGACATAAATATTTTCCTTCTTCTTAGGACAAAATAAATCAAGATATTTGTAGATTTTGCTTAGTTTTTGGTGTTTATATTAGAACGATTTTTTTTTTGGTTTTACAATTTTTATAAGAAACATATTCCAACATTGGTATAAGTCTCATAAATAAGGTGTCTTTGAAAGTTTACGAACAGATGTGGTAGGATTTGTATTCGTATTAAGCATTTCTCATTTTATAGGCGCTTATGTTAACTAGTTTGTAAATTTACGTGCAATAAAGCTGGTCGATATTCAATTTGATTAGAACTTCCAATCGAGTATTCAGCGCTTAATATATATTAAGATTTAGTGTTAAAATTTTTGCTTCTTTTTGACTTTTAAATGTACGAAACAGAAAAAAATTTGAACATTGTCGAAGTTCGAGCTCGAATTTGAACTCGAGACTGTTTCACCGCTACCAATATCTAGGCACTATCCAACTGGTACTAAACAATTTAAAATGGATATACTTGTTTCAATTTCTAATCATTTTGCAAACAGTTTTTAAAGTATTTAAAGGCATAAAGGCCTCACATTTTCTTCTCATTTTGTCTGAACAAGACCATAAACTTCGTCCAATATTGATACAGTACGAATGTTATCCGCAAATGATAACCAAATCCTTCAAAGTCTCGAATAAACAAGATTCTTTACTTAAACTTTGTAGAGCCGCTTTAAGAGATCTGGACAAAAAAGCTATTTAGTCTCACCCTCTCCTAAGAAATATAATTTAATTTAAAACTTAACATGCCCATACATACATATTTTTTACGTTTCTCCAAAATTCATTTAGAAAGTTAATGAAAAAATGGAAAATTTAATTTTTGAGTTTGGTTTGATACGACAGTATTTCTATTTTGGAATTATCCCTTCAAGTCATCGTTTCAACTATGAAGAATTGCATACGTAATCCTATTAAGTCAAATAATCTTCTTCATTCTGAAATATATTCTATTTTACAGTTGAATAATTGAATTGAATAAATTTGGGCACTGGCATTTCCCTTAAGGGAGATTGATGATATACAAACTCATTTGTCATCATTTCAATGCTTTCTCTATATACGTTTTCCACAGAACTAAACTACAGCATTTCCAATGCCATCATCAAAAACTTATAGATTTCATAGCCTTCGTCTCTAATATAATTCATTTACCACGATTCGTGGCAGAATATTACCAATTAAGAGTTTCATCCTTGAATAGAATGACGAAAGGAAAAACTATAGAACTGAGCTATTTTCTATTCTTATATTGGCTCAACATATAAAGTTATTAACTTTGTCCTGGACATTTCCCATTTGTCTTCTTCAGTGATATTCTTTTTTGTTTGAATCTTTTTTGTTTTTTTTTTTTTTTTTGAGTATACAAAAGTTTCTTCAATATTAGTTCTATGACTCCGAAAATTGGAATTAATCAGAAAGATATTAAACTTTTTTAATTAGGTTCAGTTTTTGGAATTTTTTTTTTATATATGGGAAAATATCGGACGATAAAATCAAAAATTTCTTTCAAATCTTGTAATTTGTTTTTTTTTTTTTTTAAAGATTTTTTTGGTTATAAGCTTTTTCCCCACAAAGTTCAGAAGTTTGATCTCTTCATAGATAATGTGTCGTTTGATGATTTCCTGCAAGTTCTTAAGAAAATATGTCTATCAGGACTATCATAATAATAGTTTGGAAGATAAATTGCTTCTTTATCGACGTCAGGAAAGGTGAGCAGAAAACCCATTTAACATTTTACGAAAAAGTGCAATCTTCTGCATAAGGAAACTTTGAAATATGTACTTTTAATATGGTAAAAATAAAAATTATCTCAAATTTGATGAATTTTTCAAAGTTTATTCGCTCAAATTTTTCATCACAAAGTTTTGTTGATAAAATTTTTCTTTTACATTTTTTAAAAGTTTTCAGTTTACCCGAGTTTTTTTTTACAGTGAATATTTATCAACAACAGTTTCGTAAAGAAATTTCAACAAAGGATAAATTCTTTTAAAATCCTTTAAAAATATTCCACAAACAAAATTGGTTTTGACTGTAAAACTCAGACTCATTTTTCATATAATTCTATACCAAATGCATATTTTTAATTCGTTTTCAAGTATATAAAGTAACATGCCCAATGACAGGCATCGTTTAGAAGAGAATTTTCAACTTGGATTAATATTAAAATTTATAAAAAAGTTACTTTCTTACTTTCAACAAGAACAGCTTTCGATTTAAGATTTTTCAATATTAAAAAAAACAAGAATACATTAAATAGGAATTTTTAAAATTACTGAAAAATTATTTAATTTAAAACAGACCTTTATTCGTGTGATATAAATAAATTAAAGTCAAATACAATAGTTAAAAATTAAAAATGCAGTAAAATGTAACTTCAAAAAGTTCTTGGATGGTTAAGTTAGGTTGCAC
Source organism: Xylophagus ater (assembly GCA_963422695.1). Taxonomy (NCBI): domain Eukaryota; kingdom Metazoa; phylum Arthropoda; class Insecta; order Diptera; family Xylophagidae; genus Xylophagus; species Xylophagus ater. Next base: position 41,161,896 of record OY730482.1, on the reverse strand, counting down.
GCAGTGCGGTGTTATCAGGCAGATTGTGCAGAGAATAAAGAACGAACGTGCAGAATTTTTCCTGCATATCTTGACGATTATAGTGCCTTTTTTAAAAGAAAAAACTGGCAGTATAGTTATTTTCTATACTCTCTGTAAGACACATTAAAAGTTAAAATTTCAAAATTATTTTTGCAGTAACTTATAATATCTCGTGTTCGTTGATAGTAGAGCGATGCGTTTAAGATAGGCCACGATGTAGTATTATTTCGTTTATTCTTTGTCTGACACAACAAAATTGTCTATTATTGCATATTGCCTATTATTTCGAACATCATCATAGAACATCACCAAAGTTAGTCACAAAGATATTACACTTTCATAGATATTTCTACTCGCTACGAGGTGCAAAACGTAGGGCAGCACGCACTACCGGGGAATACAGGCAAGCGAATCGACACAATATCTGAATGTGTTGAATTATAAAAAATTTGGTTATATAAAGATACATACATAGGTGCAGAAAATTATTGGCTCTTACAATTTTTGCAGGGTGTGCAGTGTACACACAAGGTCTAAATATTTCCCGAAATATGTGAACTCTTCCATCCAATTTGGAATAAAATTTTGCCCGCTATTAAAACAGTTTACGCTACTGTCTACTTTACCCTACATAATAAAAAGGAGAAATAAACTTTTTTTTTAAATATTCAAAGAAATCCACTTCGAAATTGCTACCTTGCAGTATCTTCAATAAAATCTGGGACAAGTGATATTTTCCATGCAAAAATATTTGGAAAAATAAAAAATTAAACTTTGCATTCTTTAGATTTAGAGAAATGCAAAAGGTAAGAATACATTCTAATAACTTATTGATTGATTCCATGAAGAATTCCCCTAATCATAGATGTTATGATCGCTTGGAACATATACAAAACGATTCTTATACTAGAGGCACACATAGGGTATTCATACCATAGTTTAAGGATACCATGTGGTATACCATATGTGTATCGTCGAATACTAGCTGAATACCATTTCAACGACGTAGCATAAATCTGGTATTTCAATTCGAAAAAATACGTGGTATTCCCTTTTTCACTTAATTTTTTCGGCCACTGTAATCTATTCTTTAATGATTGTCGCGCCTTTTAATTGAAGCGGAAAATAGCGAATGGAATTTTATAGGTGAGCTGAGCAATTGACACATATTTACACTTTTTTTTGAAAATATTATTTTAAAAAAGTGTAAAAAGTAATTAAATACGCAAAATTTTATGAGTTAATGAAACCTCAAAATTTATAGATGTTTGTAGGAATCATATAGAGGATTTAAGAGGAGCGAAAAGAAATTCCCATATTATTGCTGAAATGGCAGAATTTCAAATGTCAGACAAATACTATGTTTGATGTGCCAACCCCTTTTTATACCATGGTACAAGGCTATACTGTAGTATCGATACTGAAATATGAATGCTCTATGTGTGCCTTTCGTATTATATCCATTGTGCTGAAGCAAAACTATAAAAAACGGAAGTGTCTTTTTGACCACACTGCAGAAGTGAAGCAGAAACTTTTTTTTAATACAGCGCCGGAGTGGTGGGAGATAAAACTATTGAGTCTTCGACAGGAATAATCTTCACAATATTGCCAAACATTGCAATCGGCTAGGATGCCCATATAATAAGATATTTTGTAATGTGACGTTTCATCACAGAAAATCATCACATAATTTTTGCTAATCGCCCCCATAGATGTATTTCACTTCAAAAAGCTTGTAAATTAAATTATCAAAAAAAAATTATATTATTTATGTTAAAATTCAAATTGAAACGATTTGAAAAATTCAACAAAATATTTACAGTCTAGTTTCTTTATTTCAACTACCTCTATTCCTTAACAGATGTCGCCAGTATGAACTAAGATGATTTTTCTTCCCAACATGATCTTTATTAAGAATGCTTTCCAATATCTCGTGATCTGTTTATTCTTAAAAATTTGAATTTTATATATATGGCAAAGAAAATATAGTATTTCTAAAATATCGTGTTTTAATCAAAATAAAATTCCAAACATAACTTGACCGCTTGTTATTTTTAATTGATGTTCAGTTCGATCGAATGCATTAATTACCATAAATTTGTAATCGACGATCATCATGTTAAAATTTTTGAACTGAAAATGAGAAACTCTCGAATAACGTTAAGATAAGCCATGGATACAAAAATTTATGTAGAGAAGAAAGACTTCTGATCAATAGTGTTTCATTTAAGAAAAAAAAAAAAAAAACATAGGAAGAAGGTTAAATCTATAGTGAAAATATAATCTACCTAAAATGTTAAGAAAAAAAAAAACTTAATTGATATTCTATAATACTGGAAGAAGATCGTTGTTTTTGTTGTTGTTATTATTTAAACGTCGCGACAGTAAGCAAAATCTTACGTTTTTGATCTTAAAGGAAGTTTTAAAAAGATCATGTTTTGGCACTTAAGTTACCCTTTATACATTTTTAGTGTGGAGAACATGATAATGTGATAATACTTGGCGATCAAACATGCAATTTTTCTGGAATGTAAAAATAAATAAGAATTAACGAACGAACATGCAATGAAAGTCATGTTCGAGCAAATAAATAAAATAATTTGATTAGGATTGAAAGAGATCTTAATTTTAAGGCTTTATTTTTATGCCCCTTTTAGGTACTATCATGGATGTCAATGGATGTCCGTCCGTCCGTTAGGCTGTGTGCAAGATAACTCAAAAAGGAGTTATACAGTTTTGATGAAATTAACAATTTGATTTGGTTAATTCTTTTGAACTATTTTAGCTAAATCGGTCGAAAAGGAACAAAGTTATAGATCAAAAGCCACGGTGACCAGAAAGTTTTGTCGTTTTTTTATTTATGGTTTTTCTGATTTAAAAGGAAAGTTTTTGACGCAATTTTATTAAAACTATTAAAATATATATATATATATATATATTATAATATATATGGTAAATAGGCGATATTGTGTTAAATTTCGTTCAAATTGGTGAAAGGTTACTGGAAAAAAAAAGATTTGTAGTTGAAAAAAAGCCTTTTCATAAAGTTGTTTTTCGTGTACTTGAAAAACTAATATACCGATTTGAATAAAATTTTCAGAATACATTTAGGCTATTACGGCCTATACTAGCTGCAAATTTGAAAAAGTGAGTTGTTTTTCTGTCCCGTTTCTGTCATAGGATATCAAAAAATCTGCTATAGACCGATTTTCAGTTAGTATATGTTTAGATTCAATTTGGAACAAAAATTGATCGTTGATTGATTATACCGTGAAATAATTGTATTAGCATGATCATTCTTTACTACTTGTTTAAAAGAATTTAGTAAAATTAAAAACCGATCGCATGTCATGGTCACTTAATCACTTATATACTACTTACATAATTTAATTTTCAGGATCCAAAACGTACAGAACAATTTCAGGTACTTCATATTGATTTCGATTCTTCGTGAAAACCCTAAAAAAGAATAGAACCAGAGATTTGAGACCAATCGAAAGTTTAGTTTTCGATTAGAAATTAAAAATAGTAAGCAAGTCCAAAGCCGTAAACATTATTTTATTTATGCTTAAATGGCGTTGCATTCAATAATAAGATTTTCAAATTATTTCAAAGAAAAGATAAATGTTTAGCATTCAGTTTTCAGTGATATCGTCCTTTCGACGCAGGACCAAATAGTCAATATCATAAATTTATCATCTATATTTATAGATTTTGTTATATTTCCAAAATGAGAATTTTTCATTTGATTTTTGTACAATATAATTCGGTGTGGAATTTATTGATGGTCGGATATGTAAAATTAATAGTCCTCAAGATACATGTAATAAAAGATTTTGAATTAATTTTAGGTTTTCAAGTATATGAAATTATCGCAAGTAGAGTGCTCCATTAATGACAAATAATATATTCACAATTAGGGTTTCTGGAAACTCGGGTTTTTGGGACTCGACGAGTACAAGACCCAAATTTTTAAAACTCGTCGAGTCCGAGTCGAGTCCGGATCTAAATCTAAACTCAAATCAATAAGCGAAAATGTTTAATATTTTGGAGTTCAAAAACGATTCTCATAGCTGAAGTTTTTGTAACAAAGAAAAATTACTAAAATTTGTTAAAATTAGAATTACTTATTACATTACAAAATTTTCAACTGAAATTTGTGGTCCTGCCAAGAAATTAAAAAGAAAATGTATCCAAATTTATTTATTACTCAATTTAGCTATTTTCAAAAATTAGACTTTAAAACTAGATATAACTATTTGAGCATTTATTTGATTCAATTTAATTGTTTTTTTACCACGTTTTTATTAACTCGGTCTTTGTTTCTTTGTGTGTTTGTCCAGTACAAATCTTGCAATCGATTTTTAACTAACTTCCCGACTAGGTAGACATTTGAAACTTTTAGAACACGATGACAATGCATTCTTTTAATACTTTAAAACTTGTCAGGAAGTCTTGATCTGATTATAGTACAGAAGCTGCAACTTATCGAAAATGTTCTTTCATTAGGAGTTGAAGTTGGTTTTATGAAGTAAAGTGCGTTATACAGGTCATCAAGATTACTTGTTCGTTTTCCAGTATTTTCGAAAAGCAAAAATTCTTGTTTAGGTTTACTATAAATATCGGACTCGGACTCGTCGAATAATGGTTTCAGATCCAAATTATAATTGTTTAGTTCAAAAATAGTTTAGTTTTCTCAGTTTCCGAAAATGTTTTAGGAAAATTATCTTAATTAATTGTAAAAATTGTGTGGTTCAACATTTTTTATGTTTTAAAATTGATTATTACACTTAAAACATTTAATTTTACAAACTTATTGAAAAAGCAAGAATTTATTTTCAAAAAAAACCGAATTGACACTTGTTTCCGTTATTATGTCCACTATTTTTCAAATTCCAATCCGATAACTTTACGAATAATTAATTCACCTTTTAAAAAAAAAAGAAAATTCTGGAAAATTTAATAATTAAGTCTTAGGTCGTAAACATGGAAAGTCGAACTCAAGTTGAATCAACTTTAAATAAATGTGTAGATCGAGTTGAAATTGGGTTTGCTGGGCTTTTGTAATTGAGTCGAGTCGGAATAATGTCGCAAACACGAAAATTGGGTCCTCAAATTGATAGTTGTTTTAGTTTTTTTTTGGTTTTAATTTGTAGATAGTCAAAAAATTCTCCTTAATTTTGTTAAAAATGCTTCTCAAGGATTACTTTTATCCAAAGGTGTCAGGAAATAGAAGAATATGATTGGAAACTAACTAACATTATTGACATTATTAGCACTTTATTTTGTGTTTTTACAGAAATATTCAGTTGGCGTTGCAAATTGATTTCATAAAGTGTTCCTACTTTGAAAGTGATAAAAATTGCAAATTTAAAAACCTAGGAGCTGAGAAAATAATATATGAAAAAACAAAAATCAGTTAATTAGATTGAAATTTATTCTATACGAAAAGCTTTATTGGTTCTGAGAATTTATTCATTATTTTTTTTTTTTTTGTTTGGAAAATTATAATATTTATTTTATATATATATATAGCAAGTTATTAAAACTACATTATTTTCCAGAATAATAAAAACAATATAACAAATAATTGAATTTAATTTGTTCTCAAAGAATTATTATACAAATTTATGGGAAAAGCGTGTCACGGGAAGCCAGGATTTGGACAACAACCGCCTGAGATGAATAATGCAACAGCAATTCCTATCGGGCAAACACAATTTGATAAACCACCAGCTGCAGGTATTCAACAAGCACCATCTTTTACAGAAGGGAATTCGTCAGTTTCAGGAAGTACACCAAAAATTAGCGGGCTGTTCGATCCAAATGCACCGATAGGTTTTGGAGTACCCGCTACAACGCAACAACCAGCTTCGAATATATCTCTGTTTGGAACTACTCAACCGAATACCCGACCTTCTTCAGCATCTGATTATGGTACATCAAAACAATCCAGTTTTGTATTTGGTCAAGCTAGTACAACAACTACAGTTCAAACAGGTGGTTTTGGACAGAATATAACGAACGATGGTACAGGTTTTGGTTTCGGTACCGGAAATCAATCGTTATTTGGAAACAATGCAAATGAACCTGGAGGTGTTTTTGAAAATACAGGGCAAACAGCGAATACCGCATCTTTTGGTACTTACAATACATTTGGTAACAACTTAAGCAATTTTGGAACTCCAAATCTTAGACCTTTCAGTTCTATTAGTAGTACTCTCCAACAAATATGGGCATTCCCGTATGGTTATAGTCCAGTTTTAGAAGATCATACTGATGCTTTAGGGTCTACAAATCCAGCCGCACATAGGGCAATTTTAGAATCGAATCAATTTAAAATTTCTCCAAACAGAGCAAGTCGAATTAAAGTAAAACAAGATAGATATAGATTGAAAAAAGAACTTTTTGATTCTCTAGAAGCGTATGATAGGTCTGAAGAAAGTTTTAGTATAATACCAATCAGAAAAAATTTAATTATTAAACCAAAAGCAAATACTTCATCTTCTTCGATTTTACACACATCAAGGAAGAGAAGTATATTAAATATATCATCAGATCAAACTTCAAATAGTAACAATAATTCACCTAACGATCCTGGTAATTCTGCACAACAATGTGCAAACAGACATGAAGAATCATTTAAAAATCAAATTCCTTCAATAACATCTCCAACAGATATCGAAGATGTTATAAGACGTGAATGGCAGCTTCGTCCAATTATACCTGATAAAATAAACGAAGGAAATGAATTATCTGAATCTGTAATGGACGATACATTATCTGAACTTTTACCGGATATTCAAAATGAATTAAAACCATCAGAAAATGTAATTACAGCAAATAGAAAAAATAAATATTTTTCTGAAATATCTATATCACAGAAATCATCAAATTATATTGGACAAAGATCAAATGATAGTTTATCGTCATCAAGTAATCCTGATATACCGCTTATTAATTCAGAACCGCATCCAACTGGTATTATTTTGAGACGAGCCGGATATTACACAATCCCGTCATTGGATGATTTAGTATTCTTTCTAAATGATGATGGAACTTGTATTGTTCCGAATTTTGCAATAGGCCGTGAAGGATATGGTAATGTATTCTTTAATGAATCATTTGATGTAGCTGGAATGAATTTAGATGAACTAGTTCATTTTCGTCATAAAGAAGTTATTATTTATTTGGATGATGAAAATAAACCACCAATTGGTACTGGTTTAAATCGAAAAGCTCAAATAACATTAGATCAAGTCTGGCCTCATGATAAAATATTACGTCAACCAATTACAGATATTGATCGTTTAAAAGCTATGAATTATGAAGGAAAATTACGTTCCGTTTGTGATAAACATGATACACATTTTCTTGAATATAGACCAGAAACTGGAAGTTGGGTATTCAGAGTTAATAATTTTTCAAAATATGGTTTAAGTGATACTGAAGCTGATGATGATGATGATGATGATCTCATCCAAAGAAATTGAAAATTGGTTTAAAACCAGGCGAAATATTCAAAGGAAAATATATGGAAAAGACAACTTGAAAGATAAATACTACCACAAATCATATTCAATTCAGTTCAATCCAATCGATCAGAAATTTCGACATAAATTTACCAAATGAATAATTTCAACTTTATTAATTTTGTTTTTGTTTTTGTTTTCTTTTGCTAAATGTATTTAATTATAATTATAGGGTTTTTCAATGAGAACCTTGTTAACCCACATTACTATATTATTGTATATTTTTTATATTCCTTGTTGAAATTATATATTATGTATTATTATTATTAAAAATGTATACAAAATCACAGAACAATATTTTATATTGCATTTTCTTCGAAGGCCTATAAACATTTTTAATGAAATATTTCAATACCAAGTTTTCTTTTGATATTTTCCAAGTTGCTTGTTTTTAGTGAATTTTATATGAAATGAAATAAAATCAAATTTAAAAAACTGAAAACAAACATTACTGCTACTGTAAACTGACTGTAAATTCATTTTTTTCCAACTATTTTACAAAATTAACGTTGTGGTATTCTTTAAAAGAGCCGTGGAGTCCGTTGCAGTATGCGCTGTGACTCTATCTTGTTGGAACCAAAGGGATAGATGGTTTTCTACAGCTGGCCTTAAAAAATTTTCAACATCGTCCAATATTGAGAACTATTTAATGAAAACTGCAATACCGTCTTCATTTTCAAGGAAATATGGGCCAATGATCCTTTCAGACGATACAGCACCGCGCTAAACAGAGTACACTTAAATGAGTGTAATTGTCGTTGATGAACTGCTCTGGATTCTTCGCAGCCCATATCCTGCAGTTCTGCTTGTTTACGAAGCCATTTAATTGGAAATGGTCTTCATCGTTCATTATCAAATTGTGAATAAAATTTGGATTTTCTTCTGGCTTTTTTCCAGAAATAAAGTACGACAATTTTGGTTTGTTGTTCGATTGTGTTATTGTTCGCCACCTCGTAGTTTATGAATTTTATATCATTGGCCTTAAATCGGAATTTAAGAATTAGTTCAGGTGCGTTCAACGAAATTATTTTCTTTGTGCAGAAAATAATAAAATTACCTGCTCTTCACTTATTTTTTTTTTTCTTTACTCTACAACGAATCTAAGGAAAATGAAAAAAGTTCTTTTATAAAAAAAAAAGTATCATAAAAATTTGCAATAGTGAAGCAAATAATATAATAAGAAAAAAGAAGAAGAAGCTGAAAAGACGATATCACATCTTAAAGACGCGTGTCTTGCGGGCGACTAACCTGATACCAACAACCACCATATTATAAAGCTTCTGCGGACGATTCTTTATTTCTTTCAAGAACCTTCTATTTACTGTATCTTATTCTTTTTATATACAGGGTGGTCATTTTCTATATATATATAAACAAGTATACCTAACAATTTTTTGTATTTTAAATCATATACAAAAGGGTTTACATGGCAATGAAACTAAATCGTTTAAACAAAACAAAAAATGAACGAGTAAATAACGAACGAATTAAATAAATCTAGTTTCATTTTTTAAATAAAAATTCGATCATTGGTTATAAAGTAAGTTTTATTTTATGTTGTAGTTTTTGTTGTTGAGCCTACGCGCTCTTGTTGCCTGCTGCCCTCAAGGTGGAAAGGCAACCAAACATCAAATGCAATTTATAATATTAAATGGTTCTGGTTGAGTGAGTTATTTTCTAAAAGACCGTAAAATATTCATTATTGCCAGATGAAGAGAAATTGCGAATAATTACTTAAAACAGAAAATGTGTACATATTTTAAAATGAAATTACAAACGAGATCGATTAATTGCCGACATTAAATCTTTAAGGAATTTCATTTCTTATTAATTATTTGGCAAAGAAAAACGATCAACTTTAATCTTATGTGATTTAATTTAATTTTCATATGGTAATGTCATTCATTATTCATTTTTATTTCATTTAATTTTTCAAATTTTTTACTATTCTAAAAGTTTTTCTAGAATCTTGTAAATTGATAAGAAAATTTTGTACAAAAAAAAAAAAAAATTAGCTACCAGCAGAATTTTTTGAAACTCATCCGAAACATTGCCAATTTATTTGAATCCCAATATCATGAAGAGAGAAAAATGTGTAACGAAATGGACTGAAATTGTGATATGGAAGGGTATAGACAAATTATTGATAATGTTACAGAAAGACTGTAGGCATAGTGCGCGGGCGCGGTCCACTTTATAGTATTACAAATTGCACATTTATACGTATATGCATAAGCAAGGAAGTAAATACAGTTGGCCCCCTGTAAGTTATGCCGCCATATCCCAGCGAAAACCGTTTAATTTATAATGATGGGTGTAGAGGGTGCGGCAACTTTTAGTTCATTTTAAAAATGCATATTAAATAAAATGGAAATAAGTTTCCAATATTTCCCAACGTTGATCAAGCGTATATCGACTAATTTCGTTCATCGGGAATATAATACTGAATTCCTGTCACTTGACAGATGACATTAGAGCTATGAGCGGCTCGTTCAAAAACGAACCGAAAGATGCCGAACCATTTAATTTAATTTAGCAGAAAAGAAATTTTTTTATAACTATTATTACTTATTACTTATTTCATAATATTTCTTAAGACCTTAACCAAACAAAGCGATTACTCTATAAATATGTTAAAGAGTGTCAGTTTAAATTAATCTGAAATACAACTTAAATATGCAAAGAAATAAGGATTTGCTAACAGTTTTGAAAATGGTTCGATTAGCAAGTTTAAGTTAGGATGAATTTAAATTTACATGGAATTTAATAAAATGAGAGCCCATTGTAATACATAAATGCATTTGAATAGACCGGTAACGGTATGATCGCACCCAGCCTCCAAGAAATTATTCAAATGAGGTATTACCTATATCAACAAATACTCCGCGCACAAGTTAAAAAATAAATATGATCCTCCTACGCACAGAAAGTTTTCAAAAAGTCCTAAAGATTGGAATTTTACAGAAGAAAAACCTACACAGGAAAACACGATCAATGATCCTCTGCACTTCAGCATATAAGAAAAAGGGGAAAAAGGGGCTGACAAAGTAAACGAGCAAAAACAAGATCGCAAAAAATTGTATTCCACATTTTAATGACGTGAACAAAGCAGAGCAAACGATTAACATCGACTATGAGAAAAGGGGAACAAAAGAAAATGTCAAATAAAGCAGAAATGAACAAAAATGAAACAGAAAAAAAAAGATCGTCCATCATTATTGTGTTTGATAAAAACTGTAAAATTAAACATATAAGATAGAAGAAGGTAGAAAAAGATACCGAAACCTCCAAAGGGGACGTAAAATAGATAAAAGATAAAAACCAAAACAGAGAATGTGAGAGCAGAAAAAAAAATGATCGAGTTCTTTTCAAGAGCGAATAAAACGATCGTGTACGTGTCGCGCGGCAACCGATAAAGAAGCAGAGGAAGAGGAACTACTAAAATATTAAATGAAATCCATTGAACGGATCAGTGATCTTGTAGCTGCCTGTCTGAAAGGCTGGTTTTTCCTCTGCTGATGTGATCTTCGCGTTTCATTACTTAATCGCACGTATGTGTTTTTTCTGTTTTGTTTTATTTTTTCAATTTTATATCGGATTGTTTTCAAAACAAATACAAAATATATTTTATCAAAAGTGATCGTTCGCAAATGTTTCGAATTTCATAGAAATAGCTTTTAAATGGAAAACCAATAAAAGCAAAATAATGATCTTCGATTATCTTGTTTTTGTGAATTTGAAATCAATTTAATATTAGAAGTGTATGTTTTTTTTTGTTTTTTTTTTTAAATAATTAAACATATTTGTGTTTTGTGTATTATTATTGATTTATTTTGTATTGTTTAATTCGTTCATGGAGTGTATTATTGATTTTATTAATCATAGTAAATTAATAACATTTAATTATATTAATAGAATAATTTCAGTAAATCAGATTGTGTCAAATGACATAATTTTTATTAATTATAACAAGGTGAAATAATGACCATTACGCTGTCATTGCCGCAACGTTATAAGCGAACATTACAAGCAATGACACTTGCTGTTGCTATCATTTATATGACATTGGTTTTATACCAAAATGCATATGGATATCCAAATTTACAGGTGAGAATTTGTACTTTGATAATGAGATTAATAAAACAGTGGACCCTATCCAAACTATTGTTTACTATAAATCTATTTCGTGTTTTCATTATACAAAATTATAATACAAAATTATTGAGTGCCGAAATTTGACGTGTACATATGAGGTTGCCATCTGTTAGATAAAACTTTAATAATTTTCTTATTGAATAATGTTTAAGGGCGCACTGTATTTGAAGATTTAAATTATAATAGTGTTTCAATTACATATATACTGCCTTCGTCAAGAAAAAAAATGTTCGATTTGGTATGACTTCTTGTCTATAAATAAGTGACCATTTTCTCAAAAATTATTTATTTCACATAAATTAAAGAATAAATTTCGTTAAAAAAATATGAATTAAGCTTATTTAATATAGAAACTTAATTAATTACCATATTTTGAAGTTTTGTCACAATTTTCTCAGATATTTTAAATTTATTGGCAACAATTTTGATTGAGCCAAGATTTAACTTGCCGTTTCTGCTGAGTTCTAATAAATGAATGGTAGAGAGCTTGGCGAATTTTTCGAATCAAATTAGATTTTTGAAGTCAAACTATTATTTTCATATTTGGGGGAAACTGAAGTTTGGAAGTTTTCGTTAAAATACTATTGTTTTTAATGTAACAGACTTTATTTTACAAATAGCATGGCAAAATTGAAACTAATCTCCCTTTCAGTATCCAATCTGTCATTTACTTCTCTGAAGTCATGGCATGCTTTTCTTAATTTTTCATAAAATCTCAAATCAGACACTTATTTTAGGACTGATGCAGTATTACGTTACCAGTAAAGTTAGTTTCTGTCGAACGTTTATTTGTTAAAACTTGGAATTATACAAAAACTACCTCCGGAACATAATTGAACAGCATCGACTCCATTATTTAGATTAATTATTAATCCAAGCTGATTAATTCCCCGAATAATTTCTAAGAACGCTGAAAATAATTCCTATTAGTCGCGTTCTTAAATTATATTAAAAAAATGCAATATTTTGTACACCTATTTAAAGATTATAGTATTATATTGATAGCATTGTTTGATCTCCAAACCCAGTACAAAAAACCAAAAAAAAAACAAGCAAGTTCGTAATCTAATTTTTATAGCGTATGGTAGGTACTACCAGAGGGTATAATAGTTTTGTCACTTCATTTGTTGTAACACATCGAAATAATCGTCGTAGAATGGTTTTAAGGGTATGATTGTGCAGCGAATCAAAAGTTATATCGATTTATGCATGTTCAGCCGTCCGTCCGTATACAAGATAACTCAAAAAATTTACGATGTGAGTTGATTATTCCTTAATTGATTTGGTATTGAATTTCAGCAAAATCAATGCAGGGGGAGCAAAGTTATAAAGGAAAAACTAGAGTGACCAGAAAGTTTTGCCGTGTTTTTTGTTTATGGTTTTTAGGATTTAATTGGAAAATTTGTGAACTAATTTTGTTTAAATTTATTAAATAATTAAATTTCAGTCAAACCGCTCTAAGGATAATGGAGAAAGAAATAATCCTAGGAGAAAATAACCCTCTTCATATAGTGTTTTTGATGTACTTTTAAAACTAATACACCGATTTGAACAAATTTTGCAGATTAGACTTATGCCTTTAGGGTCTTGATTACCTGCAAATTAGAAAAAGTTATGAAGAAAAAACCTTGAAATATTATTAGTTTCGACAGTTTTTCTGCCCCATTACCATAGGGCATCAAAAAATCGCCTATAGGCCGATTTTAAATTACTATATGTTTTCTTAACGTTTCCCAACATTTATCATATTTAACATTGAACACGATATTTGTGTGTCACTTGTAATTTCGTCTTTTTTTAATATATTCAATCTTATCAAATTATAGACATATTAAAAACATTGGAATTTGAAATTCGAACATTCGTAAAAATCTGATATCTTAATAAAATAGCCGGGCTTGCGCCACATTTTTTATCTTTTTTTTGTTTACTGGAGTTCTTAGTCGGGTGTTATTAGTGTCATTAAGGTATGCAAAAGGGTTCTTTCAACAAAACCAAAAAAAAAAGGTAATCAAACAAAATTCATATCACTTAATGACTAACATTGAAATTCCTTCAAAATCCCAATCTATTGTCGTACCTTGCCCATTTATTTATTTTTTCTTGAATTTCAATAATCCCAAATAAATTCTTATCTTTTCGAAATTTGATTTACCAACCAAATTTTTTCGCGCAATCATTTTTTTTTTAAATATAATAATTTCGAACTTTCCCACGTTTTAAAAAGAAAAAAGAAAATAGTTATTTTGCAGGTGTTCGAAAAAAGAAATCCATTTTCGCAAAATATATATCACGTGATTTTAATAAAATAAATAATGAGTAATTATTTATTTATTTATTTATTTTATCGAAAAATAAACTTCCTGTCTTTATTGGTGGTCCATTTTATCGTAATTCGATATCAATTTCAAAGATTTAAATGACATTCGATGATTGATAAAAATCGAATTATAAAATACCAAGAAATTTAACTTTAAATAAATAAAAAAAAAAACCAAACAAATTAATTTAATAAGAATTGAATTTGAAAAAAAAGGAAAAGTGCTGATCACATATTCTGCACGTTCAGCATATATGTACATATGAGCATTGAGTTATGTTATGTACTTTTTTCAACTCTTTGGACTATTAGGTTGTGTGGTCACTATACACACCCGTGTTCATTTCATAGCAAAAGAAAGGAAAAAGACCCCAAAAAAAATAAAAAATGCAACTAAACAACTATCGCCGCACAAGAGTCACGTTTATGTCAACAACTAACAGAAAAAAAAAACAACAATTAAAAACCCCAAACGGCAATGCCCTAACAATTAAACCAAACAAACGAACATATAGTAACTGAAAATCGGCTAATAGCCGATTTTTTAATGCCCAATGGTAGAAATGTGAAAAACTGTCAAAACTAACATTATTTCAAGGTTTTTTCTTCATAACTTTGTTTCCCCTTTGCAAAATTTCTTTTAATTTGCAGGTAACCCAGACCCTAGTATAATTCTAATCTGCAAATTTTATTTAAATCGGTGTATTAGTATTTGAAGCATATCAAAAAAACTATATGAAGAGGGTTATTTTCTCCTAGGGTTATTTCTTTCTCCACTAGCCTTAGATTGGTTTGACTGAAATTTGTGTAGTTAACGTATATAACTAATTTAAACAAAATTGGTTCACAAATTTTCCAATTAAATCCTAATATACATAAACAAAAGAAACGACAAAAATTCCTGGTCACCTTGGTTTTTCCTTTATAACTTTGCTCCCCCTGGATCGTTGGATTTTGCTGAAATGCAATACCAAACCATGTTAAGGAATAAGCAACTCATATTGTAAATTTCATCAAAATCGGATAACGCATTTTTGAGTTATCTTGTACAGTGCATGGACGGACAGACGGACATGCATAAACCGATATAACTTTTTACTACCTACGCAACTATACGCTTAAAACCTTTCTACGACGATTATTTCGATGTGTTACATATGGAGTGACAAAACTAATATACCCTCTGGTAGTTTTTACCATAGGGCATAACAACCAAAAAGAATATATAATAGAAACGTTTGCAAAATTTCTCTCAACAACACAAACGAATGGGTTTGCGCGGGTGGGTTGTGTGATGACAGTGTGATACCAACATAAATCCTGATTATTTTGCAAATCTTTTCAACGTTATAGACAAATAATAAAACAAGATTTAAAACTGCACTTCGGTAATAATTTTAAAGACCAAACCCAAAAACAATATTCAAAACAGAAAAATATCCAAATCAAAATGTATTGAACTTTTTTTTACTTCAAAAATTGATTTGTTGTGCATTTTATTTGAATGCAAAAATTTCACAATCGCAAGAATTATGCAAATCAAACAAAAAGTACGACTATTGAGAGTATGAAGAAAATCAATAAAGTTCGAACAAGAAATTCCAATATTGAAATGAATTTCAGGAAATAAGAACAAGAAAAAAAGTGAATTTAATGGAATCGAAAATGTATCGGTATTTGAACGATTTCATTGCTGTAAATTAGCTTCATTTTATTTATTCAACGTGCTTCGATTTCGGTTTAGTTGTTGTAAAGAAAACAATTCATTTGATTTTCTTTTTCTTATATTTAAAAAAATATATATATATATGTTGCTTACGTCTATTGTGACGTTGTCTGACTCCCTCGGGACTTTCCTCACTATATGTTCATATCAAAGTGATGTTTGCCAGCCACGCCACTATTACCTAAGTATACTATATATGCGGGTTGAAACAAGTTTTCTTATGATCGAATAATTTGTATAATTCACCTCTAAAACTAATTTCCTCTATCTGTTATAATTAACAGTGTGAAATGATCGAATTGGTTTAGACCTCGTTTCTAGAAACTGAAACCCATTTTGCACAAACCTTTTTGAAACCTAAAGCTTCAGCTAAGATGTGATGTACTGATCTATGTGAGATGCCTATGGTGTCAGCTATCTCATCTACAGTCACTCGTCGATCTTCCAAAACAATTTTTTGTGTGTTTTCTGTAGTTGATACACTTTTTGGACGAGTGGATCATCTTCGAGGCTTGTACGAAAAGGGTAACCCATTTTTACAAAGTGGAAAGTGAAGTTGATGCATCCTTATATACTTCTAACAATATTGAATGAATTTCTGTAGGTGGTAAACCATCCAAGAAATTATTGAGTACCCTAGAAATTTCAAATATGGCATATATTATTCACAGAGACTCCCTAATTTGAATATGTGTAATTATTTGTAGTATCCTTTGTTGTGCGTTAACCTTATGTGTGGTTACTTTAGTCTGCCTAACTACAGACTCATGATGACCATGTGAGTCGTGTGAACCTGTATTGTCAGGATGGTCGAGCTGTAGGAGTTATACGCGTTTTGGTTTAAATAGTTAGTATAAATAATTGGTATTAAAATTTAAAGATTTTACAATAATTCCAGAATTTTCAGCTTGTGTGAACCGTCGGCATATAACTAACTAACTTATTTGATATATAAAAATTTTTTTGCATACATATTTGGTTGATTCCCTGCTCGTTGCTGCTATTTACAACACTATAAATTAAGTATAATAGTTTAATTGGCGGACCCTCTATATAGTATATACCAATAGAAAAGAGTCACAAGTACCCTTGGTCCGTTCATACTTGGAATTGCCCATTCTTATCTACATCCAGTATGGCGAAATGGACGCAAATGTCTCGGGGAATATCTGAAATCACTGGAAAAATAATGCTAGTGTTTTGTTCGCTAATACAGTTCAGTCATCAAAATGAACATCATAGGTTTATATATTCTTTGCGAATAAATTTAATAAAATATTTTGTGAAAAACCATTATTTTATCAAATAAATAAATTTTAAAAAGATATTATTTTGGACGTGCTCGTATTTATGAATCTAGTAACGAGGTCAGTACAAATCTTAAATATTTTTTTTTTTTGGCTTTTTTTTGGGTACAGACTTTGAAAAATTAAAAAGAAAAAAAAACTCCATGATATATTAAAGAAATAACATTGAAACGATGGCATCACGTCCATCACGCAATTTTATCATTAGATTAATATCTTTTTTTTTTTTGTCTCTGAAACTATTCTGCTAAAATTTCTAGGCTAAAAAATCATGTTGGGAATATTAGATTTTTGCTACTAAAAGAAAAGAAAAAAAAAATTGCCTCAAAGTAGGTATACGAACCCATTTTATTGCGTTTTTATTTAAAGCTTATTCTCTTATAAGAATGGCGGTAAAATTTCAAAAACAAACCAAAATGTTTTATTTGATTTAATAAAAATTTTGATAAAAACGGCGTATACTGAACACGTTGTCTCGATTTACGATGATTTTAAATTGAAGTAGAAAAGTAAATTTGAGATAAAGTAAGTAACTGGCTAGATTTATTATCGTCGGCTAAAAAATTTCTCAACACAAACCAAAAATCTATCTTATATAAATATTACAATACTCTCGATATGCATTGGAACCAATTAGTTATATTGGAACAACGCTCAAAGGTAAATTTATGAAATGAAAATGCTTTAAGCAAATTATGCTCTCCGAAGGAAATTCAATTCAAACTCATTTGGGGATTTTTTTTCTAGGCAATAATGTCGTAAAGTAGCAAAAACAATAATTCTTCTTTTTTTTCAATTATATTTAATAATTTTAAAAATGCTCGACAAAAAAAAAATTCACTTATAGCGATGAAATTTTTTTTGAAAGGAATCAAATCAATCGAATTCGAAATTGAACATGCAAGTTTGATGCTTTTTACGAAACAAACATGTTACATGTGTAATCTATCATCAAAAAAAAAACATGAAAATTACAATTGATGTTTGTAATTATGATTTACGGGACATGAAAACGCAAAAATTATGTTTTTTTTCTTTCTTATTCTGGAGACTAATAAGAAAATCAAAATGTATGTCAAAAGAAGCTGTTGAAATATTTATCGACAAACGAAAAAAAAGAAATAATATACCAAAAAATATTTATACCGAAAATTCAGAGCCTTCCATCGAAATGATATGTTTACCGTGATTTATGGATATTTTAAGGATAAATGATTGAAAGGCAAATAAATACAGCAAAAAAAAGCTTAAAGAATTCTTTGGAAATTCGATAAAAATAACAATCGAAGAAAAGGAAATTTATAGCTCTTTTTTTTGATGTGCTTAACACTAAATCACTAAAGATTAACAAAATTAACTCTGTTTAAAATCAAATGAAATTTTTTTTTTATATTAACATTATTTTAATCCTTTGAGTCATGAATTATATTTTTTTGATAAACAAACAAGAAAAACAAACGCTCACTCTATTGTACACTCAAAGAAAACGACTTGGGCACCCGATCCATATATTTTTAGAGAACTTATTTTGATAGACACTTTTTCTAAATTTAATAAAATTTTAGATTTAAGTACCAAGTGCCATAGAATTGGTGAGTGAATACATTGAACTGCTGTCTAAAATTTGGTATAGTTTAGTTGTATTATTATAGGTGCTAGAACCTAATTTTAGTAGCGACATTTCTAAGTTTTTTTCTTTTATTTTGTTTTAATGGAAGAACTCAGCCAGCTCAAACATGTAAAATATTTTTATATGCTTAAAATTTAAAGGTAATTAAAAATCTGTTAAATAAGTCGCGAAATTACTGCAGGCGTAATGAAAAGAAAATTTTTGAAATTTCATATTTATATCAAATTAGACAAACTCGACCAGCACGTTTATACGCAAACCAAATCAGTTCGGTCTGATTTGGTACCGTACCCAAATAAAGTCCACTAAAGATACAATCTGATCGGTTCGGTCTTCATTTATGCGTAGATTAAAATGGTTCAATCGTACCTGGTTCAGTATGCACATAAACCTAAAGTTTTCTTGACTTGCCAGAGCTCTATTAGTTAAGACAGTTGAGTGTCAAACAATTCAGATTTAAGACCAGCTGCGCGAAAACATTTTATTTTTATTAAATTTCTGTTAACAAATTTAAATATATGTCGTTTCTAGTTTCATGTGATAAGAATCACGAATCGAACCAACATCGTCACCAAAAAGTTAACTCAATCCTTTTTGAATGATTTCATTTTACAGACATTTCTTTAACTCTTTGTACAACGAATTGATTCCCACACAAAACATCAATATTTATTAAGTTTTAAAAAACTCCAATTTCTTATCTTTAAACTTATATAGTTTAGAACGTTTC
This sequence comes from Xylophagus ater, assembly GCA_963422695.1. Taxonomy (NCBI): domain Eukaryota; kingdom Metazoa; phylum Arthropoda; class Insecta; order Diptera; family Xylophagidae; genus Xylophagus; species Xylophagus ater. The sequence continues at coordinate 41,142,475 of OY730482.1, read as the reverse complement.
TTATTACATTTTTTACCTTTCATTTACCTTAACATTAACATTAAATCTTTTCAATTTACATCTTTTATGGAGCTGGAAATTTTAATAAAAATAATAGCTTTTATGTTTTCCTTTTGCCAACGCAAAATGTTCTTAAACTTGGTGAAATTCTTATTTAACGATGAAAAAGAATTCATAAACATTTGCAAATTATCGACTTTTAATGAAGACCTTTTTTTTTGTGTGGAAGAAAATAAACTCACCCAAAATAAATGCATAATAAAATATTTTTTTTTTTTGTATTTGTCTGGCTTTTTTTTCTTTCCGCTATAACCATTCGTTCTGAAGTAACCTTTTTCTTAATATTTTTAATTTCGTTTTTATGACTTGATTTAAGAAAAGTCCCATACGCAGATGCATAATCTCTATTATAAAGCAATATTCAAATGAATCATAAAAAAACGTAAAACAATGCCACGATTTGTTGGGTCCAACATAAAAAAAAAAACTAGAAGGCTTTACAAATTCAACGAATTCTTCCATACGCAAAATTTTCGTGCAAAAGTAATAAAAATTAAGATTTTTCGGGAATTTTACCAACCACGATAATTGTCACGTCGAAACTTTTAAAAAGTTTCGATCAAATAATTCACACACGAATGAAATTAAACTTTTGTTTGTATTATCGAAAAAAAAACGTTACGATCATATCTAAAAAGGATTATTTTGTAATGCCTTAAAAACAATTATGTGTATCGCACGATCCTGATTCATCTAAAAGGCACTAACCTTATGTGACATCATGGGATATTATATTATTGATTTTTTATTCGAAATAATTAATTTATAAAACGATAATCTACAAGGCTTTGAACATTTTCTTTGTTTTTTTCAATTCATATATGTGTCATATATGTTCTATTCGTCGTTCCTATAGGACGTCGCAAAAAGGCTCGCGACTAAACAATGATCATCCATTGTCGGTCACATTACTCGAATGAACGTTAACAAAATGTTTACATAATTTTATTTTATATTTTATTGTATTTAGTTTAATTTTATTAAAATTCATCTAATTTTTATATCCGCGAGCGTAAATTTCTGTGGCATAAAAGAAAAAAAACAACAAAAAAAAAAAAACGTTGAAAAACAAAAGTTTCAATTAAATTTTAAAGATATAACAAAAAATAAGATGATTTTAAAGAAGGCGGATTAAACGGTAAACGAACAAACCCAGATAAACAGGTAAAAATAAGAACAATAACAACAACACAATGAAAATTTGAGGAGCACGCGATACGAATACTAAATCAAGTTTGTCTGACAAATGCAGAAAAACTATCAAGCCGAAAGCGATTTAATATATAAAACTTAAGGATTTCATATGTTCTGCTCGAGCATAGATTAAATACGAAATTCAAAATCAACAATTTTGGGCATTTTCATTAAAGCATTGTGTTGATAAAAACATGCATACGTAAGCGTCATGCAAAATCCGATTGCAGTATTGAGACTTATCTGACATAAGAGCGAAAAACATTTTTTCTGCAATAGAATTCTGTAATTGTGAAAATGATTATCACTTTGGTCACTTTTAAAAGTGACAACTTCAAAGCGAAGCTACTACTAAGAAAATTATTTAAAGACTATTTAACAGTGTCAGCGTAATAGTTCTCACTTCAATTGTATCACTTTCAAGCGACAAATTGCCTTACGAATGAGTATATGAATCAATTGTCGTTTTCCAGAATTGCACTGCGCTGTATAATTGTGAAAAATAATAAGGAATTATAGGTGATATGATTTTGATGACAAAAATCTGATCGCAACTTTAATGTTATTCAAACAAGAAAACTTGCTTTAATGAAAACGACCCTTATTTGCTTTTTAAGAAGATTTTTGTATTTTATTATACCTTTTTGAAGAAATATTGTGTTTTAATATGAAAACACGTCCAATATAATTCTCATGGTGGTCTCTATTTCGAAATATATATATATATGTATGTAAGCCCAATTGTAAAACTAAATACACAAGTCCTAAACAAACGATTCGGTCGTGCTCTTTAGAAATTGTTACCTTCAATATTCCAAAAGAATGTGATGTTAATTACATTTTCCTGGTACCACGGGTAACTTCTAAAAAAGGAAAAGTCAACAAAAATTAGTACAAAAAAAAATCTTTTTTTTACCTTTTTTTCGTGAATCATTTTGTTTGGTTGACGATTAACAATTTCATAATATTTGAATTTCTTAAAAGGAATTCTACTAACTTTGAAGAACTTTAAATCAACAAACAACAAAATCCGCATAGTAAAGGTGATAATTGCTAATATTTTGTATGAAATGCATTTAAATCTCTTCAAAAAAAAAGAAAAAAGAAAAAAGATCCGTCGTATTTGTTTATTTAAAATCGATTTTTAAAACCGAAAATATTAAATGAATCAGAAAAAATAGTTTACAACAACTTTTCAACAACAACTTTCCGATGAAATCGTGCCCATTCAAATCGGAGATGTTAACTTTTTCTTTAAATTTAAATAAATTTATCATAATTAATGCTAATTAATAATTATTTATACAAAACTTGTAGGTTTTGAGTGAAGAAAATTTCAAATTAAAAATTCATGTTTTTATTTAAAAAAAAGAAATCACTTCAGAAAAATAAGAAAATAAAAAAAAAATGAAGAAATTTCTGATTTTTTCGAAAAAAAAGCGTGATAAATTTCGAAAATTTCTTTTGCAAATAAACACAAAATTACAAATTTGAAAGAACCACTAGAAAAATGTTAACACACTCAATTCTTAACTAGATTAGAATTGGAAAAGAAACACGTCGAAAATTCTGAAGAGTTCTTAATTAAAGTTCTTTCAATCGTTTCTATATCAACAAAACATCAATCAACTTGTAACGATTTTTATTAAAAAAAAAAAAATCTGTACTCGTTTCGTACCCATTTTGGAAACATAACAATTTCAATCCTTCACGTACTAAAAAGTAAAAAAAAAAAAAAAATGAAAATCATAGAAACAGTTTTCTCTTCTCATCAGAAAAACCAATGAACATAAAAAACCCAAGAAGAATAGAATCCAATAAAGGAAATTCCTGAAAAAAAAAGTTTATTTTAAATTTAAACTTCCACCATGTTTTGTGCTTAACAACATTTTCGGATTTTACATAATTAACATGCGCAGTTAACAAGAGCAAACATTTCATCATGTTGGTTTGGTTGAAGTGTTGCTTTGATTATAAAAACGCCGGTTTAAGCGTGCCCACAAAACTGATACTGCTGCATTTCTTCTTTTTTTTTTATCCACGAAAGAATAGCATTTTTGTTTTTTTTTCTTTTTTGGTGAACTCAAGAGTATTTCAATATTTATGGTTAATACTGTAATATCAGGTAAAACTCAGAAGACAGATAAGCATAGTGTGGATATATAACAGACACCAACTATGCCGTATATACCAGCATCAAATCACGTTAATCTCTCATCCAGCACAGCAGGTGTACGAAAATGTCATGAAGATCATTGGAAATTCGAACACTATATAGTAAACACGTTACAACAACAAGCAATTTACCAAAAAAAAAGAAGAAAATAAAGAATATTGGGTTGAAGGAAAAGTTATTTCGTTTTATTGAATTTTTATTATAAAAAGAGTCAAGGGAAATAAGCATAAAGTGGTCGACATTTTCTAATAAAGTTCTACTATATTATTGTTACAATATAGTTTAGTTAACCTGTAAAGAAAAACATTAACATTTGATAGGAGAACTAGCTGAATTCTCCGATGATGCTCGGAGTCCTTAGATTCTACATGCCCTTGATGATTAAAAATTTAGATTTACCCCACTATTCTGAGCGCAATCATAACATAACGTCATTGTCATAACTTTGTTTTAAAGACTATTTGTTATTCTGACTCGGTCATAACGAATAACTGTCATAGAAAAAGATTATAAGTTCTGACCGAAAATATTTTGCATCATAACGAAATTTTATATGGGTTCTCTGAGTGATACAATTGAAAGAAACAGAATGATGGATCGACGACGTATTCACGGTTTTCGATTTTCGATTTGTATTAAAAATAGTCCATCGTGGAACCGTCGCGTCTAATTGAAAACGTATATACACCCATACCTCGCTTTACGGCCTATATACGTTGCGAAAAAATTGACCGTAAATCGAAAAGCCGTATAACGAATCAATTATTTTTTGTAGCAGTGTTGCTTAAACGGAGAAGCTGAAATTAAGCAAAAGGTCGCTAACAGCTTTTTTTGCCGTATAACGAAACATTGGGGGCCGTAAATCGAAAAAGTGACATTATTAAAAAAGGCCGTTATAGCGATATGCCGTATAAAGAGCAGCCGTATAGTGAGGTATGGGTGTATTTAAAATTTTAATGTGTCATGAATCCGTCATTCTGCTTGAACCTTAAATGTTATTTTTAAATCATAAATACAGAATCATGAAACTCGATTAGTTCCAAAACGTATCGAAAAAGTATAAAAATCGTAATACATTTTCGATTCGATTTAATCACAAGCAAATTACATGATTCGATTTCAGATTTTCTAAAAAGATGACAATTATGGATATTTCTCTTAGAATCATGTGACTCGATTTGTTTCAAAACGTATGACCAAACTTTTTGACCACCTTAATATTGTTTGAATGCATTTTTGTACAACAATTTAAATAAAGTTTTGATCAAAAATATTTTTCTGGATGAATTTGAAATTTTAAATTTCATAAAATGTATCTGATATGGATGTTTGACCATAAAAGATTCTTCATACTAATCAAGATACTCGCGCAAAATAAAAAATGAAGAAACAAAACGCAAAATATTTGATTAAAGTGTTCTAAAGATAAATTTTTCCTTTTATGGTTTAAAAAGAGAAACAAAAAAGCAAGCAGCAGCAGCAGCAGCTGCATCCAGGCCATCATATCACAATTCAATATAAACTGGCTTTCATTTTATAATTGAATTGATCATACCTTGTAAAGGTAAAAACTCCATCATAATAATATGGAGGTCGATTTTTATAACCAATTTATATTATTTTTTTTTCCTCCATTTCAAATATGATCGAAGTACTTAACAGACTGCGAAAACTTAATATGTATATGCATTACTAGGAAAATAGCAGAGATTTTTTTTTCTCCATTTTAAATATATAAATATAGCTTTTAAAGCCCAACCAGGAAAGTAGATATCAAACAATAGAAATTGCAGGTTCTCTATTTTCTTTTCAGTATTTTTTTTTTTTTTTAAACTCGATTAGTATACTATCTCGAGGGAAATATTTTTCTAAGCATTCTTTTCTGTATTTTTCTGTATTTTCCTGTTTTCATTTTTTCACCTGTTCGGATGGTTAAAATTATTTGGTTTTTCCTTTATTTTCTAAGGTTTTCAACATTGCCTAGGTTCATTTGTTTTATCTTTTTGTTCCAGTTCAGTTGAACTGCAGATAATTTTATTTTCTGATTTTTTTTTTGCTGTTCTCTAGAAACGATATCAAATCAAAGAAATATATAGAAAAATAGAATAGAATGAAAAAAATAGCGAACAATAATATGAAAGGGACATTTTTAACAGTAGAATAACACCAACAGAACCAACCAGCAGCAGGTTCATTGTTAACAGAAAATAATCAGTGTTATAATGGAACAATTGTTTACTTTAAATGCTTTTTTTTCTTATTTTGCATTTGTCGTTCTTTATTATCATACCGAAAAGCTCGATAATAACTTTTTATTGCATTCATTTTTATGAAATTTTTTCAATTATTGCACCAAAATTAAGCTAATTATCAACATTTTATTAATTTTTATTAAATGAAATGATAGAAGGTATTTTCTAAATTAATTTTAAATTGAAATTATGCATTCGTTGCATTTACGTTTTATGTTCATAATTTTAAGATTATAATTAATTATTTAAAAGTCATATATACAACTTTTTATTTCGTCGTTTAGGTCGTCCGGTAGTTCGACACCTATCCAAGTGTTAGTAACATTATAATTCTAATAATATAAATGAACATTAACATTTTCTAAGAAATTCCAGCTTCAAAATGCTTGTATTTCTTTTAATATTAGCGACTTGGGAGTTTCTTGCGACAGTGAGCTTAACTTCAGACTTCATTTTGATTCCTTGGTTCATAAAGAACATTCGACTCTGGGCTATATTAAGCGGTGGTCCAAGAAGTTTTCTTACCCGTATGTCACTAAATCAAGACCAATTATGGAATATGCGAGTCAGGTGTGGTCCCCGCACCACAGGATTCATATCAACAGGTAGGAATCCTTCCAACGTAGGTTTTTAGGTTTTGCTTTGCGTAACCTACCATTTAATTATCCTTCAATGTTGTCACCTTACAATGATATGCTGAAATTGTTAAGTTTGCATTCTCTGGAAAAGCGATGAGAAGTGGCAGATGTAATTTTTGTTCATCTGATTTTTAATCGGGTCAGTCATTGATGCTCTCAATATTTTAAGAAAAATCCACCTTAATTTTAACATTCGTACGCTTGTTGGTCTTGTTCAAAATCAGTTTCCACCGACTACGGAAAGAATGAACCCCAGTCTCCCGAATTGTGCGTGTGGTAAATGCCAATGCACAAGTTTTTGACTTTTGGCTCAGTAAGTTTGAGCTGAGTAAATTTTTATATAATTCCTAATGACGAATGATTTGAACTGTTATTATTAACGATATAATATAACTAGTCACATAACAGCGTTTAATCGTTCGTATAATATATTTTTTCTATACCATTGAAACTCAAATTTGCAATTAAAATGTTTTAAATTTGGCTTTAAATTCAAAGTAAAAATTAGAAAAATATTGTAGTCTAAAATAATCTATTATTCTAAATTATTGTAATAATACTTCGAATGTTAAGGATTCAACCGTGTACAATAATAGTCAGTGCCAAAAAGACCCTTTCCGGAAGTTTCTTTCTCCTTTTATATTGAATCTTGGTACGGCATAATATAGTACATTAAATCAAAAACTCGCGTTAATCAAGAACATTTACAAAATATAAATTAGAAAACGCTACACTATCATTGAATCTTGAAGACTTTTAAAGTTCGTTGATATTCTAAAACTTGAGAACTCAAAGTTGTTATAGAAAAAATTATTATATTGTTCTTAAGATCAACAAGTTTCTGAATTTATTGAAAATTAGTAGTAAAAATTTTCATAACACATAAAAACTAAACATTTTTTCATATAAATAAATTCACCCAAAAATGCCAATAATTTATACAGCAAACCAAAAATCGGAATAAAAATTCCAAAATCCAAAAAGAAAACAAAAAAATGGAATTTATTTATCATGTTCTATCATTTTTATGATAATGAATCAAATTAAATCGTAAATAAATTATTCCACTTAATGTTTATATATATATATATATTTTTTTTTTCACCTCCAAAATAGTCAATTACAAATATAAAAGGAACCCCGAAGACGAAGATAAACGCGTTAAATTGATTTCCAAAGAACAAATTCATTTCTGTTGTTTCTTTTTTTTTCTTCGCAATCAATAAACTTTTATTATTTTGACATAAACATGGATAATTTAATAAGCTTGCCATTTTCTATACTATTCGGTCGATTAAACATTTTTAATATTCACAACCAAAAAAAAAAATTTGAATTCAGACGAAAATTACTCACGCATACCTACAAAAACGAAAAAAAAGCTTACGTATTAAATATTACAAGCTTTTACAAGAACGTCACACAAAACAAAATATATATATATTATTGAAATTACAAAACTTGATCGTCAATTAAAGAACTGACATCTGCCAGCAATCTCAACATTTTGTTCGATCATAATTTATAATTAAAATAATTTAAAGTAAATCATAAATATTTTATTAATGTGTGTGAAATTGAAAATCCACAAAAACCCATAATACTTGTAATAGCAGATTATTATATTATGTAATGTTTTCTTTATTAAATGGCATTAAAATAACCACAAAACTTCAAATAAATTTATGATATTTGGGAAAATAGTGCAAACCACGAATGGGCAGGATTTCAAATATGCACACAATGTCACACATTTTTTCATCCTTTATAATAAACACTCAGAGGTCGTACTTGTTATTTACATAAAACTATAATTATAACTATAGGATAAATTCGTAGGCAAAAAAAAAATAAACTATGAAAAACTGAGATCTGGATATGATCCAGAGTCTCATCAGTTTCTAGAAACGAGGTCTAAACCAACTTGACCATTAAACACAGTACTTATTAATTTGTTCAATTTGCCTTTCGTTAAAATTCTAAATATTATTCCAAACAACACAATATTTGTATTAACTATTTAACTAACTAAACCAAAACGCTTATAACTCCTAAAATGATCCTTTTTTGATAGATTTTCAAATAAAATTTTTGTTTATTTAAATCATTAAGGATCTTAATTACTACTTTACGACTTTATACTATGATATGTATCACACGTCTTTAAGTCTGATATACTATACGTCAAATATGTTGCTCGAGAAATAAATTAAGATTTTTTAAAATTACAATTGCCTTGATAAAATCGGGCAATGGAATCATGTATTTCGATTAAGACTAAATCAATTCGAAAAGCATTGTTATTTCTATAATTTTTTTTCGATACAATTTAGGTCTCAATCGAATTACATGATTCCATTTCAGTTCTACAGTGACGCTAATTGAAAAACTACAATCAATCTTCTTTTAAACTTTTCCATCAACACAATTCAAAATCATATACCGCATCTTTGTATCTTCGTTATTAGTATCGTTCCAACTTGTTGTATTTCAAATTGAATTTATTAAAGCAAACGATTTCTAGCAAATCTGGGGCAGGTTTAGGTTTTTTAAAAACTATCCTAATTAAAGGATTCAAAGAAAGAAGAGTTAATACCAAGAAAATCGAAATGATAATATTTCGATGGAGAGTATAGTACTTATGGCGTTGAAGTAACAATTTCTCTTCGATCCTTGAATTTGAAATATACTATTGAAATCAATTTTTACTAACAAATTGTAAGGCTACCTTAGTACCTATACAAAATTTTAATACAATTAAAATATACAAAATATATTTTTATATTTTTTTTTTCTTTTCACTTATATTTTCAGGCAATGCCATTACTTCCCGATGAACAGCATCAAATACAACAACAGCAACAACAAGATATTAAATTAAATGAACAACAATTTCAACAATTAAATATAAATCAACAACAAAATCAACAAACAACTGTGATAATCCGAAAGGATGTTCTTAGTTTTAATTTTTCAGATATTGAACTTTTAAAAGAAATTGATCGTGATACCAATAATAATCTAAATAATAATATAAATGATAATAATTATAGTGTAATAAATCATAAAAATCAACAAAAAAATTCATTATTACATGATTTAAGTCAGCGAGCGGTGACTGCAACACCAAAACCGCCAATAACAGAGCTCGATGATATTTTTATAAGTGTTAAAACAACAAAAAATTATCACGATACTCGTTTAGCGTTAATAATCAAAACATGGTTTCAATTAGCAAAAGAACAGGTAAGCCCAATGTATTTTTTATTTTTCTTTTATTACGAATTTACATTGAGTCGGACAATTCTAAAGATTTTAAACGCTTGTTGAGGCCTTTAAATTTTTTCTTTGATCCTTTGACACACATATTTAAGTCATAAACCTAAAAACTGATATTATTTGAAAGTATAAGTAAGTTTGTGTTATTTATAAATTCATTTGATAAGTAAGTAAGTAAGTAAATAGGATAAAACGAGTTAAATAAAACCTTCCTTTGAAGATCTTAAGGTCCGCCGCCGCACGTTAACCCTGTTGCAGACTTGAACTAAGCTACGCGGCGATATTTTTGGTAAATTCATGCCATCAGTTCTATTTGAGCCGTCAGAGAGATATAATGTGCGAGTACAGTATCGATGAATTATTACTAGACCCTTTCCACTTGACACTTACACATTTGTGTCGACAAGATACTACCACAAAATAAAGCAGACTACACTTTTGCAAGCATCGATTCTACGCTGTATAATGCCGATAGTACGTATAAGTTAGTGTCAGCTATGCCAGCAAAGCTCGTTCGCGTATTTGAGGCCTTAACTACGTGAACGAGCTTAGTTCGAGTCGCTCAAGACCAGGCGACGTAGTTTCAAAGCTTCGCTGAAATGTGCGACGACCAATACAAATACTGAATTTTTCACTTTCCGCGAGAAACTTAGCTTACGTAGTTTAGCTCGCTTAGCTGAAGTGTGCGGCGAGCGTAAAGTGCATACACAAATTTCTGTTTAATCAACATTCCAGTAAATTAAACATAACATAACAGTTTGTAAACAAAGTCAGTTGAAGTTATGCTAATTTAAAATTGCCTACAAAACTAAGCTAAATTAGTGATTTTTAAACGAACTTAAAATATTGTAAATATTGTATATCGATGTTATTAAAAAAAAAAAAAAACATTTAACTAAATACATATTATAAAATCATTCAATTTTCATTATTAAAAAATTTTTTTGATTGAAATTCAGTAATTGTCAGGTTTTGAACTGACTTTAATGAGGCAAAAAATGATATCAAAATACGATCAATTTTGTTGAAGAACGAAAAAGAAAAATAATCCAAAATCAAAAATGATGAATGAGAAATGGACATAAACTTGTCACAAATAATCTGATTTGAAAATATCAAATTCGATTTAAAGTTGTTTATTAGTTTCGACATAAAAGTTAAACAATTTCGGAGTAGTAAAATGATGATCAGAATTTTCAGTGTAAAAATGTATAATTTGTAATTAAATGATCAAAAAACGATCAAAAATAAAAAAATGAAAATTTAATGAGTTATTAAGGCGGAATCTTATATATCTAAAATGTGTAATTTATTAAAACGCGGTTTTTTTTTACTTTTTTTGATCTTGAAATTTGTTCGAACGATTAAATTTATGATCTCTGAGAAGATTTTAGAGGGGGGAAAAAAATCAAGATATGTTATTAGTTAAAGTGTGAAGATGGTGGAAAATAATTAAAAACAAAAAAAAAAAACAGATAAATTATCTAATTCAAAAAATTAAGGCAGTTTTTGGTTAGAATTATAAATGAAAGATAATGGAACTTCTAGTTGTTCCAGTATTACAAGTATATATATACTATATTTAATGACTTTAATTCGGTATTGTTAGTTGTATTTCTTGTTACCAACAATTGTAATCAAATTAACCAGTTGACTATCTCGGTTCACTACATATGAAAAGAATTTGTCATCTCCAAAAACTTAATCCATTATTAAATCATTATTATATCTTTTATTTTACCTTAAATTGAAAAAAACCCCCAAAAAATCGCTGAATTCATTGTAAAGGTTTTAAATAAATTTGAATTTCGAATCAGAAATAATTATTTTAATAGGATTTATCTTTTAATCCTAAAAAACAGAGACAACAACACATTCATCCCTAATATTTCTCTACGGAGTAAAAACCTGATAAAAAGGGATTTGTTGTTATTATTGTTATTGGGGTCTCTTTCCTTGAATAAAATGGTCACCACAATAAATTAACTATACGAACGTATTCAGTTTCATTTGCACCTGTTCTGCTCTTAACGTCCTTGTGAAGCAATCTCAGTGTCTCCAATTCTATAGAAAACTTAAAACCGAACGAACAAAAAGCTATTAATAAATTCAAATTCACTTGACCGAAAGTTAAACGGCTAGCCACTATGCAAATGGGGAGTACACCTGAACTGACATTCAAGTCATTGAGTTAAGATTTAAAACTTTTATAGGCACTTCAACAAAAAAAACAAAAAAAACAGAATTAACTTCATTTCATATCCAACGAGCGTACTTTAGAAAAAAAAATGAAAGAAAAGCGAACAGAAGTGAACGAGTTATGTAAAAATTTATTTTCTACAATTTTTTTCCACCTGCAAGAACTGAGGAAGTGCTAAAGTTAGATGAACTCTTTTTTTTCCCACTCATTGTAAGAAATAAACGTATAAACTGCGCTTGAAATGCAATGCATTCGAGTGCAATTTGTGAGTTAATTACAAGTTTCTTGTAAAAGAATGGGTGAACAGGTAGAAAAACATCATAAAATATGAGAAGATTTCTTATTGTTTATCAAACAGTATAAGAATTAGTTTAAAATGTCAATTACAGAATACACAATTATATATGTTTTCGATACAAACACAAACGCGATATATTCCCCGTGAATAATTAAAAATGAAATAAATTCAAATAAAAAGAAAATCGAATCCAAAAATTAAATCCAATTAAAAAATATGGTCGTGAAAAATTTTCAAAATCAATAAATTTCTTGAACTGTTTCCATCCAAAGAAAAATTGTTCACCTGTAATTAAATTTGTAAAATACCTGAAAACCAGATGTTGATCATAAAGTCGATTTTGTAACGCCCAATTATGAAGAGATTTGGGAATTTCTTTCTCAGAAAATTATTTTCTTATATATGGTATACCCTTACCGAACCGAGCAAAATTTATAATACAAGATTAACAACATTCAAAACGTGATTTTTCATTCCGATGGCAATTAATGTGAAAATTTTTGTAATTATGTGTAAGAAATTATGTTTTAACAGAAAAAAAAAGAAGAAAAAAAATGTTTTTTTTTTTCTTACAATAAAATCAGAATCACAAAATAAACTACTGAAAAAGATCACATTTTAAGCCGATGATGATCGTCATTATTTGTGATGATGACCGAAAAGATCATATACGCCCTTGTTGTAATCCGTTCATAATCATCACTGGTCAATAATATAAATGAGAAAAAAATTTGATCAAAAAAATTTAAATCGAGTACAACCTGTAATTTTAGTTCTTATTAAATTTTATTTATCGCGTATATAAGTTATGTTCAGAAATTAAACACGAATCTAATAATACCGTCGACACACTAACAAATAAATTAACTGAGTAGAACATATCAATTCATTCTGCTATAATTATTTGATGTTTTCGATTTTCATAAGTTTTTTTTTTATAAAATGTTATATATTTATCATATTTTATAATTTAAAAAATATTATGAAAGTTTTACTATTGTGAAAGCTTATTTCCATGATCATGTAAATCTTTGATCAGTGCACAAAGAACTATATATTCTCTGTGATTCGCAAATTTTAATCTAAATTGTTTCAACTCATGAAACTGATCTACGTGTTTCTTGTATTTTAAAACACCTAAACAGGAAAAACTTGTTTAACATTTTCAAATGTTTGTCTTAATACAGTTTAGCTGGTTCTGAACTAGTTTCGGGACATGATACTAGATGTAACAGTTAGTCTCGGCAACTCTTGTAGAATTGAAATTAACATCAATACATAAGTTGTTCATTGATAAACAGTATTTTTTTTTTTCAAGAAATCTTATTCCAGACTGCACTTTTATTTCTAGTCTGTCAACAAAAGCATTCGTCAATTGTTTTTAATTAAAATATTCTTAATTGTAATCTAAAAGGAATTTTATTCATATCTGGCAAAGCTATTTTCCTACCAGGCAATTCCATTAGACTTTTTCAAGACTTATTTTCTGTCGGACTGAAAAAAAGTCTTGTGGAGACTCGAAAAATTGAACTTTTTTTTCAGTCCGACTGAAAATATGTCTTGAAATAAGCCTAATGGAGTCGTGGGGTTAAATTGTTGCGAAGTATGAGTAATGATAAAGTACTCAAAGTTAGGGAAACAACCAAAACAAGTACGAAAAAAAGAAAAAACATATTGCAATAAGTGCAAAAGAGGACATGCGATTTTCAAAGGTAAAATCTATCAGGAAGAGAGAGAATGAAATTTTTTTTTTTAAAAAAAAGCACATGAATGACTTAAAACTCTATTTTTCTCCAGTATTTGTGCATTGCCATATAAATTTCAACACGTGCTTCTTTGCTTATATCATATTTCTCTTTCATCCATACATACTGTATGTAGCTCTATCTATGTCAGAAGTGGATAGAAATTTATTTGAAAATTTACAATAGAAATCTGAAAAACGTCGTCACAGCAGAGATAGGAAGTTGGGGTACTTAACAATTTACTTATTCTTTGATTGTAGTTGGTTTTAATAATTTAGACAATTTCCTTTAATTTTGAATTATCGATGAACAAGCTACTGACCTCTAAAATTTCTTAAAACGAAAAGAACCGACTCATTCTCGTCATGGATAATAATTCTTTAAAATTATGAAAGAAAAAAAAAAACATCACAAACAATAACTAATTTCCATACAAACCCAGAAAAACCATAATTTCTAATCTGGGATTATCACCAATTAAACTTCATTGTTCTTCAAATTGTTTGACAGCGTTGTTAACATTGAAAAAGTCGAAAATTCGATGACATTAGAAATTCCTATTTGTAAAAAAAATATTAAAAAATTAGAATTAAAAAGATTTTTTAAATATAAAATATTCATTTTAACGATCGTAATTTTTAAGTTTTCTTAATTAGTATTCTTAAAACGAATAACGTTTAATTATTCGAAAAAATTGTTTTTTAGAAAACAGATTATTAATATTTTTAAAATGTAATTTTTTTTTTTTTTTTTTTTTTTGTTTTATTATTCAATATTTTTTTAGGTGGGTTTTTTTGTTTCCAGCGGGATAAAAACACATTTAAATAGAATGAAAAACCAAAATATCCCTCGCTGTTTGATAAATGCAAATTTATTAGAATATTGAATCTGACAGATTTATTTCTACTGTGCTAGTGTAGAAGTTTTTAACTTCATAACTTTAATATAATTCGTAATAAAAAACCATGAAAAAACTAAAATTTTTGACACCCCCTGGCGCTCATTAATTATTTTCGAAAGTTCAGAATTTCTTTCGTTTTTTTGGCAAAAATTTTATGATATCATGTTTTCTTTTGGTGAACAATCGAACAAGCGATATTTAAAAATATGGAAGACATAAAACATGTTCTTTTAGAAGGTGCCAGTTGACTAAAATCTGTTTTTGTTTTTATTCCAACTCAAAATAGCGTGAAATATTTCTAATAAAATTTCAAAATAGAAATTGAAAATTTATCATAAAATCGAATTAAAACAATTTTATTCCTTAATTAATTTCGAAATAATTGACATTTAAGTTAAGTTAGAGTAGAGTAGGGGTACTTGCGTACAACACTAGGCACCTTATGAGCCCATTGTAATACTTACGAAACCAAGAATTAACTGACTGACTGACTTTCCCACAAAACTTAATTAAACTACACATATTGACCGATTGAAGAAACTCTAAATTACGGAAAAGGCAGCTACCCAGAATATTGTTGCAATTTCAACAGAGAGAGCGGAGCATGCACACTAGATGTGGGTGATGTTTTCAGCTATATCTTCACAGTACCGAAGATCGCTTTGTACCAATCCTAATATTTTAGCGTGTTTCCTTAGAAGGCAATGACCCAATAATATCTCGATTAGCGTGTGTAACTTATTCCTGTTCCAATGGATTATAATAGCCGACTATTCTTTTGATTCAACTTTAGCCATAAACATGTTTGACCTCATCAGTGAGTGTTTGATATTTAATATAAAAAAGAAATATGGCGTTAAAAATGTAATTAAACTACGAACTTTGAAAGTGCTAAATAATTAGTTCGATCTTGCAAAAATTTGTTAATTCGTTTTTATTTATAAAAGCGTATCTAATTGATTTCATTTAAAAACAAAAACAAAACAAAAATTCTTCCAAAGACAAAAGATATTTCTTAATTTTTGAAATGATGTCATTTGATGGTAAAAGAAAAAAGCTAAAAAAAAACAAGATCTTAATTAACCCGAACACGATCATCGTCTTCGTCATTAAAATGAAACTTCAAAAAGACAATATAAAAGACTTAAAAACAATTTTAATTTTCATAAAAAAATTCGTCTTTCCCCAACGCCCCAAAAGTAATCAGAACTTGAAAAAGCCTATAAAACTAGAATATTTAAACTTTTCGTTTTTTTTTTGGTCGTCATGCATGCGTTCATTGAAATTTAACCGCTAAAGATTTTGACATGTTTTATGCACTTTGACACTTTTTTTTTAGTGTCGTAAAATATCAAGTAAACCATGAAGTTAAAGAACGTTGTAGATCAGTATAAGAAAATTCAAAAAAAAAAAAAGCCATTCCAACGATGACGAAGAGATCCCAGAGGCCATTTTTTTCAAGTGCGTATAAATTCAGTAAACATTAGTCTCAAACAAATAAAAATTTAATACATGTTGTACAGTAGTACATGACTCTCCTCTATATATATACCAAAAGTTGGAACAGAACAATTCCCATGCTGTTCATAAATTCCATTTCTCTGGGATCTGGGAGTTTTCATTTTTGTGGAAAATATTATAATTGTCATTTCTTTTTGTGTTTAGGGTTTAACATGAAAACAAGATTAAAATATTTTCAAAAAAAAAAGTAGAGAATATATTTCTAGTATTAGAATTCCACAAAAAAAAAAATAGAAATTAAAAGTCGGAAGTGTTAAAATAAAAACTACATAAGAACACAAACCACTCAAACAGTTTTAGATGTTAGAAATACTACATTTAAAAACAAATTTTCCAACAAGTAGGTTCGTTTGATATCATCAACCAAAAAAATATAACAAAATTATGACACTTTAATGCCGAAATGCACTTTACAAGTTACTCCAAGCCTATATGTTTTGTTCCCGTCTTTTATTCAGCTCCCAGTTCATGGCACATGTGTGTGTCAAATATGTTAATTACAGCGACATGTTAATAAAATTATCGAAAACCATTAAAAAGAACCATGAATGTTTCCAGAAAGTCATGGGTTAATATCTTCGTTTTTTTGTTTTTGTTTTTTTTTTTTTTTGGTAAAACTACAATTATTGTAACAGAAAAAACTACTCAAATATCAAAACTATCGTTTCTTGCCCTCCAAAAAGAAATCAATATTTTAAGTTCACACAGAAAAACCTTTCGAATGAAATGGAAAATCTCAAGGGAGTGACAAAATTATCAATTTTAGTAGTCAGTAAAATTAATTTTCTTTTTTTTTTATGTACAAACAACTTAAAAATGTTTACAATATTTTCGAGTTAATCAATTTACTCGTTTAAATTCTAACTTCATAATTTACAACAACAAAAAAAGAAGAGGCATTTGTTTGAAACATTCATAAATTTTTAATTAGTCCATCAATTTTAAAGGCTCCATGTAACTCGCTCGTCTCTTTACGATATCTACATGACATTAATATGAAAAAGAAAAATGAAAATTCAACCACAATAACAATCTAAACCTTTTGAACAGCACTTCATTCTTGAAATCCTCTTTCATGTCATCACCACATCTTTCTAACAAATAAAGTCAAATGGAATAAGTTCAAAATTTTCCTGATAATAAGATGGCTTCAGATTCTTCCCCCAAAAAAAACAAAAAAAAACTCATCCAATATATGATAACAGAAACAATAACATAACGAAAGGGATAAAATTGAGTTCATTAACACCATATAAAAGAGTATATACCATATTATACACATGGGATGACAATGTTACACATGTTACGAGGGCGAAAAATTTTAACTTTAGTTTTTAAACATCTGTTCAATGTCAAAATAAAGAAGTGTACACTTACGCGAAATATTTCCCTTTACAAAAAAAAATATAACCAAACATTCTTGTATTTCCCTGAAAATTTTCGTAAATTCAATCATCTATGTGTGTTCTCTCCTGTCACCAGAAGAAGATTCCTGTCAAATAAATTCAATTTCATCCCGCCAAATATTTTGGAATTTGAAGGAAAAAAAAAAAAAAAAAGTTAAAGGAAATTTCCTTGAAATCTTGTCTGGCAATCTTTTAAATTTACTTATCAAATGTGTATAGCTTGGGTTTGGTTAAGTGACGATCTTTTCATCGTTCTAGATTTCGTGATATTACTTATTTTTTTTTTTTTTGTGTTTCTTGCAAACTGGAACAATACACCCCCATTTTAGAAACAAAAATTTTGTGTTCAATAAAGCTTTGGATGCGGGTAAACATGTTTCTTTTTTTATTCTTTTTTTTTTTTGCAAGCCCATCATCATAAAGCAGCTTCGGAATGGAACAGGATATTTCCAAAAGATTATTGACGAAAAAACATGATATATAAAAACATATACAAAATGATAAAGGATTTTCTAAGGATTAGCAAAAGCCAAAAGACATAAAAAATATATAATTAATTTATTTAGGATAAAAATATTTCGGTCTTTTTTTTTTTTTTTATATAAAGAAGGTGTTACGTAAATGATTTTTTTTTAATCCTCGTGTACACCAAATATTATCTAAAATAGACAAAGACAAGAAGAAACTATAATGAACGTTGAATACCCATGAAAAGTTGAAAGAATATGATCCGAACAGATGCTTTCAAAAGATTTTCCAAGAACTTCTTTACCAATTTTTTTTTCTTTCCCCAAAGAGACAATTTAAATCCATTCATTATAAAATTGTCCTATGATACAGAGTAATCCAGGGACGTTGTACGCGGAGATGATGGTCGTTATACTATTTAAGTGGATTTTCAAATAAAGATGTTGCATATTTAAAATGTATTTTTTTTTCTTGTGTACCTTTAAAAAGGTGGATTTACTTTGAAAAGGATCTAAACTAATCTTTTTTCTTTTTTTTTTTCTGGTATTAAGTTGTTTTCCTGTAATTAGGTTGTTTTAAAACAGTTTTTTTTTCTTCTCTTTTTCAATTTTATTAATGGAAACATTTCTTATGTTTCTTGTTTATAGACAGGGACAACATAATTTTCATATTACAAACCATTAATCTTTGTAAAAGGAAAAAAAAAAGAAAATCACTAAAAACTAATTTTAAAAGGATTTTCTTATTATACTATATTTTTGTTCATTATTCCTGTGTCGTTAGATGAATTTGTTATTAACCTTGTTTAAAACAAAGTGAAATAGACAATTTTAAAAATCTTAGAAAACTTATCTTAGTTATCTTAGTTAAGACTGTTGATTGGAAATTAATTTAGGATAGGAATCCTGCTAGTGACAAACAGTTTTTTTTTTTAAATATTGCCAGTTGCACTGTTCCAGAGGCTTTTAATCACTTGAAAAGTACAACTTAATTTTTTGAATTAAGACAATTCGAAATTTACATTTACTACAAGATTAGGATTAAATTATTGGATGATCAAAAAATCATTACGTTGTTAATGACTACAAAATCAAAACATTGATCGAATTCAGTTGGTATTTAAACGACACGAGAGATTGTTTAGAATTTTAATATATCGAAATCGGGCATTGAAAACTATTAATTTGAATTCAAAAGATTCCTGCCAAAATGACTTGTCTTCATTTTTCGTCTTGAAACTAAGAAGTTATACAGTGACAGGATAATGGCTCTACCAGGAAAATGGTAAAAGGTCATTGGTTAAAACGGACAATTTTGAATTGAATAATGTTTTGTTTACCATGAAATATTCACCCATTGAACAGAAAAGAAATGCAACATTTTTTTCTTCTATTCAATACAAAGAGGAAATTAAAATTGAAAATTCTTATTACTTTTTGACTGAATTTCTTGCCAAAATACAGTGGAATACATTTATTTCAAAGTTCTTGAAGGAATCTTCTTCTTCGTCTTAATATTTCATTCAAAGTTTTATTATAGTTTTTGTCAAAGAGTTAATTTTCTTCTATCAAAGTAATGACGGAAATGTTTATCGCAAAATACTGTATATTTATTTATTTGAAGAAAACTTCTTAAGATGTGTTATATATGTTTATAAAGTTCAACTTCCTCTTTCAATAAAGACTTTTCATTAAGCCATAAATATTCTTGAAATGCAAAACAAGAAAAAAAAATGTAATATGTTGCAAACATAAAATGTAAACATCAGAAATGAAACCAATTTCTTAAACAAAAATGTATTAAAAGGCAAAAAAATGAAACACCATTATGAGAAACTTCGGTTCGTGTTCTTTTTGTAACAAATGAAGCGCATAGAATAATGAATAGGAGATCTCTGATGTGTGATGGTGTCGTGTCGTCGTTACCACGTTTGTTACAAAATGTTACTTTTCTTCTCTTGCTTCCATTGTAGATGTTTTTTTTTTTTTAATATTGTTTGTTACGCTTATTATAAACATGGAAAATCTAGAAGCTAAACAATAATGACGTATCCAGAAATAAAAAAAAAAGAAAAGAAGAAACCTGACGATGACATATGGTTTTGATTTAAGTAAGATACTTGATGTTTCATTAAGAAAATTTCATACCACCAAAAAACATTTGAATGAGTTTTTAAAAGATGGTAAACACACAATAAACCGTGATGATGATGATAATAACGATGATTATAATGATGATGATTATGCCAAGGTGAGATCTGTTCAAATGGAGAGGAATATCATATATAATAATATAGTATTTTAATGAAAATGAAAAGAATTTCTTCTAAATCATATGTGCTTGAATTAAAATCGAAATTTTGGGTTATTTTTTTTTTGGTTTTTTTGGTTTTTATATAACATATAATCTTCAAAAGGACTTTTAATAATGGTTATATATAAAAAAAATGTTACAAAATATTTATTAATTTAATGGAGAAATAAATTCCGATTAAAAACATGTGAATGTAGAAAAATATCGTTAACAGTTCTCCTAATGGACGTAGAAATGGCTTATATCATTCATTTTTATTACTTTTTTAAAATCCATTGCACAAACACATAAATTCATTTTTATTCCAATTTGCGCGGCAAAAAAAAAGAAAGAAGCATATGCAAATATTTATTTATATGTAGTTAGTACCTATGATGGATACAAAAAAAAGAAAACCCTTCGTTCCACATTATCATCATCATCATCATCATCAAAATTATATTCGTTTTTACTTAGTTTAAAAGTACGTTATTCAGCATGTGATAACATCTGAAAATCACAACATTTTTATTCAAATTTTTCTGTTTTATATTTTTACCTACCCAACCTCTGATATTATCTTCATTTAGCACAAAGTTTACATATATTAACAAACAGACAAGAAGAACAAAAAAAGAAAAAAATTGTTATCCAAAATATGGACACAAAAATTTCATATCGAAAAAAAAAACTCTGGTCAAACTCGTTAAGATGCAATTTAGGTTCTTCTTCTCTTCTAAACATTGTGAAAATTAAAGAAAAAAAAAGAAATCACCTCATACCCCCATCCTCATCATCATCATTATTATTATTATTATACATAAGGTAATGCAAACTGGATCACTCGTTTGTTAAAAAAAAAAAATAATAATAATAATAAAATCTGGACGCTTTTCTTTTCTTGGTCTCTTCCCAAAGAAGATGAAGAAAATTTGATACTTGCTTCTTTAGTTTAGGTTTTTTTTTTTTGGTCTTTTTTGTTGGTGGATAAAATAACGATGAGGAACCAAACAGTTGCTCTCTAACTAAAGGGAAGGAACCATAACCAATTTTTTTTTTCTTTGCTTTTCTTTTTTGGAACTGAACAATCAAACAAACACAATGTGATCTTATAATGTTCCATCCTTCTGCAGTGTCACGTTTTGTGTAGTTTCTTAATAATCCGAAAAAAAAAAAAATAATATATGAAAATATTTTTTTTTTTTTTTTTGGGGAATATTTGCTGTATGTGCACTGAATTAATTTCACCTCCTCGACTATATATGCTATATAGTAACACACAATAGGAGCCAGTATGAAATGATCCCACAAGGGAATATATATGGGATAAAAATATGTGTCCCCCACATACGAAAGAACAACATAACATATATGGTATATTTGAATAGAATCTCCAACCGTGTTGGAAAAATAAAAAGAACAAATAAATAATGAAAATAATAGTTTAGTTGGCTGGATTTCACAGAGGTGAATAATGGATGAATCCAACTCGAAAATGGAATATTACTGCTCTTGGATTTTTGTTTTTTGTTTTTTTTTTAGTTGCATATATGCTTTAATTCCCTTGATGAAATTGAAGAAAGGAGCAAAAAAAAAATAGGAAAACACTGATACAACATAAAATGAATTAAAACACTACAGCAGCCAACTTGAAACTTGTTGGGCTCTTCATGTACATATTTTTCTGTTTTTGGACAATATATATTTGAAAAATAACAATGCAAAATTGAAATGAGCAATGATGACCAGTTTGGGGGAAAAAAAACTTGTTCTTTTTATGCTAAGTGCAGATATCCCAAAACGAGAATAAAAAATTAATAAATGATGTTCAAAATAAACAATGAGAACAGAAAAAACCATTTAAATTGGATATAAAAAAAAAATACATAAATTTTCAGTTTCAAAATACAGGACTTTAGTAGAAGTGTTGACATTCAAAAAGAAGAACCCGATTTCAATATTATAATAATCGATCGCATCAAGGTGAGGAAAAAAAGAAATAGCAAATCGAAAGTGATATCACTTTTTTTTCTTATTTTATTGATTCAAGTGGGTGGTGATCGATTATGATATTAAGAAAACCAATTTTTTTTTTTTTTTTTTGGGTTAATTGCTTCATAACTTATGTTGTAAGTTTCGTATATGTTTCAATGTTATTCTCAGATAATTTCAAGACCTGATGCACAACTGTGCAAGCACATTCGACTAATAATTCATTATTAATAAAGTAATAAAAAAAAATTGAATGTTTAGTATTCAAGGAAATGAAAAAAATTAATTTTTCTGATTTTATGTTTTCGAAGAATTAATGATGTTTTGTTTTGTTAACAATCAAACAAGAGAGACACGTTCATATTTCAATCAGGCAACAAAAATTCCAATCACTAGAAATCCATGTTCAGAAATTATAATTAAAAAGACGTTGACACTGGAATTAGAACTATTTTTGATAATACAAAAAAAGGGTTATCTGCCTTTTATCACTCCATTTCGATACTGCTTGAATGGCGGTTTTATTATCAACTCTCTGATATTAAAAGGTTAAGAAATATACAATTATTATTATTTATTTACAGAGTGTTCCATTTCATGGCCAGTAATCCAGATAATAATTGAACATAGTCCAATGGAACACGAGGACCTTCAGTGCCACTAATGACTATTTTGAAAAAACATATTATTTTATTTAAATTTGAATTCAAAAAGAATTTTTGGTATAAAAAGAATCATTTTCTATTTTAAAGAAAAAAATACTATATACTTTGTGTATTTCCTCCGAAACTAAAAGACTTCATCCTCTTCCATTTCCAATTTCCATATACAATTTTAGAAATAAATCCAAATACAACACCCAGTATATTCAAATTGAAACAATTTAGTAGTTTAGTTAAAATAATGTGGTCGCCCCATTTGCCTTTATTAGATAGTAGTATATACCAGACAACGAACGACGACCACATTTTTTTAAAATCCCTTTGAATAAGCCATTTATTTTTATAAGCCACTATATTTTATGGTTGAAGCCTTTTTTCTTAAGTTCACTACATTTAATACTATATATATGGTATATGGCATATACAAAAAAAGGGTATTTCAACATATATATAAATATAATATGCAGTTCCTGGTATATATACTTCATAATCTGAATACAATATTCCCGCCGTAGGACATGCATATTATTCGCGCAATATACATTTCCATATCACCAACGATAATATAATAGTTGGCTTATATGTATATTTATAGTCTTTCATAAAGGAATGGGATATTCCAAAGATCCGAAGCGACTATATATACGTGCGTGTATATCGAATGGTATTCCTTTACACTGTGAGTAGGCTCCTTTTGTATTCAGAGATAGTAAAAGAAGTGATCTGATGATGATGTTCTTTTTTATTATAAAGTAATCATATATATATATATATATAGACAGAGACGTTGAATAAATTTTTATAAATGTAAGCCAATACGGAAAAATAAAATTCAATAGAAAAGATAGACAAAAAATTTTATGATTGCAGTGCAAAATTCAATACTTTCAGATTGCATATCCTTTTTTGTTGGTTTTAAAATCTTACAAAAGATTGAAAAAAAAAATAATAATATTAGGGATATTCACGTTTCATTGTAATTCGTGGTGTGTTTAGTGTATTTACTATATAAAAATACACCTAATACAAACGATACACCTCGAGATTTACAACAAAGATTGAATATCCCTATTATTTTTTTTTTTTTTTGCTTATATAATATGAACTTCTTTTTTTGTCTAGATTTTTATTATCTTTAAAAGAAAAGGAAGATATTGAAATTTGAAATGCATCAAGTCCTGTCTGAATATGTTGGTTACGATAATGGATTGGAATTTTGTTGAATAAAAAGTCGCAATCAAAAGAATTATGTTTTATAATTCATATAAGGAGAAACTTTTGGTTTTATGTTTTTATGAGATAAAAACTATGCCACATATAAAATATCTGATAGATGTTGGCATCCTTTAGAATACATCATACAAAAAAAAAATGTAAAATAAACTTTATACTGCTGAAAATCTGCGGGCTAATTGATTAAGGTTGCGTTTGATAGGTAAAAATTTTATTCAATATTCTTAATTATAGTTTTTTGTTTGTTTGTTTGTTTGTAACGGTAAGAGTTAAAAATAGGACACAACTGAATTTGGTAAAACAATTGACAAAAACAGTTGTAATGATTTGATAATATTAATAGTAGAGGATAAGGCAAATGAACAGGCTAGTAGAGATAGTGTAGAATGGTCTAGTTGGTTAAGACCTCGACCTCGCCTCATGAGACTGATGAGACCCTGGTTCAAATCCAGATCTCGGTTCTTCACTTTTTCTCTACTTTTCTTTGCCTTACAGTAACTAAACTTTTAAGTAAATGTATCTCTAAAGACAAGAGCTTTCGAAATTTATTCCCGTAGTTTTTTAAATAAAATAGAATTTTTAAAACTTTTTCGTTTCTTAATTATTTATAATAATGGAAGTTTTTTTTTTTATAAGAAAGCAGTACCAAAACGTTTTGACTCTCTGACACAAAACGAAAAATCCATACCAATGGAGAAAGAGTTTTAATTAAAATAGCAAATATTCAAATATTTCACAATTAACAATTTTCTTAAGTATAAAGAATAATTTTAGTTTTGCAGACAAATTAAATATTGAAATATTGAAAATTTGATGGAACTTGCTAAAGAAGATTTTCTTTCGTTTAAATTATTATGCCTATGGTAGGTACAACCAGAGGGTATATTAGTTTTGTAACAAATTTGTACCGCATAGAAATAATAATCGGGGAAGAGTTTCAAGGCTTATAGATGGGTAGAGAATCAAAAATTATATCGATTTATGCATGTCCATCCGCCCGTTCGTGCAAGATAATTGTAAAATGCATTATGAAATTTACAATGTGAGTTGGTTATTCCTTAAGTCGTTTTAGTATTACATTTTACCAAAATCGACCGAGAGGGAGCGAAGTTATTAAACAAAAACCAGGGTCACTAGAAAGTTTTTTCGTTTTTTTTAAATGGTTTTTCAGATTTAAACAGAAAGTATCTAAAGCAATATTGTTTAAATTATTTACACGTTTTGATTACATAAATAATGTTAAATCTCAGTAAAATCGGTCCAAGGATAGTGGAGAAAAAAATAGTTGTAGGAGAAAATAAGCCTGTTTATTAAGCTTTTTTTCGATATACTTTAAAAACTAAAATACCGACTTGAATATAATTTGAAAGTGAGAAAACAAAGTTATACAGAAAACACGTTTTGGCTGTTTTTCTGGTCCATTTCTATCTGTTTATACATTCATTTCTTGAGATATCCTATTTCGTCCTTTTCCAAATGTATATGAATAACTGTTTTACAATTAATTGAAATCGCCTAAGAAGTTTTTAAGATAAAAATAAATCTCAGATTTTATAAATCACTCTTTCAGGTCGGTACCAAAAACAATAGGAATTTATTCTTCCTAATAAGCAACAAATTTTCCAAATTCCAATTACAACGAATAACTTGTTCGAGACATATATGAAAATGAACGCAGAAAAACAATCAGACAGACGGGTGAATATTTTTAAAAATAGGTTTTTGACCCGGAGGATCTCAAAACGTGAAGATCCAGGGAAAATCTGCAGGTCGGAATTTCTGACCATCACAAAGTGAAATGTATTTCCTTTTCGATTAGATTGTGTCATGTATCTATAAAAAGTTTGGTTTTAACGAAATTGGTTTTTAAAATTATACGAATTTTAGTCGTTATGCAAATAATTAACTTTTAATTAATAAAATGGGACAAATGAAAATACAAATTATATATCTGTGGTCTCAGGGGAAACAAGCAAATTTTGGTCATGATTATTTATTTAGTTCAATTTGTTTATTAAAATTGACGAATAATTTAATTTGGCTGTACTTTACTAGACAAATAAATACTTATATTAAAGTTCGGCAAAACCAATTTCATTAGGTAATTTCAACTAAAAGGAATCGTCTCTTGTCCAAATTAAAAAAAAAAAATCCACTTATGCTTATTTTCCCTGAGACCACAGATATATTGATTTCGTTTTAGAAATCTCATCACTAGTAATAATTAAACATTTATTTTTCTTTGCCTTTTTATAAATAATTAAACAAATCACGTAATAACTGACAATAAAAAAAAATTCCATAGTGATTGACCTTCTCGAACGTATTTTGCATTAGAAATATTCCTGATCGGAATACAATTTTCGAATCAATATTTTGTTCTTCTTTTTGAAAATGAATAACTTTTTGATGGCTATTTTGGCTCGTGCCTTCTATAAATCATGCAGAAATTGAAATTGAACTAACACACAATAATAATAACACAGCAAACAGGAATAATATATAATATTGAATAACAAATAAAAGAAAAATCAAAAGAATCGACAGAAATTGTTTGTTCGAAAGAAGAAACTCCAAACCAGGCAGGCACTCCAAGCACGTTTCAATATATGTATATATGTAGTATTATTTTTGTATATATGAAAACTGGAGAAAAAAAGAAGCCCTCCGATATATATCGTGGCACAAGTTTAAAATTGGTAAGCAATTCATGCAAAAGTAATATTACTGCTGTTGCCTATTTAATACTCAGGGATGGACGTCGCCCAATGTTTGTATGTAAAACTGTTTTTATTTCTGGATTTTCCGGCAGGCATTTCGTGAATCATATTCCTATATATAAAGTGGGCTTTCTCGTGGCCTTTTTTTCTTTCTTTTAAGTTTTTTGAATTTCTTCGATATTACAACAAACTGTTGCATTGTAATATTGTTGTATGTACATAAGTATATAATTCCACTTTTTCTGCATTTTACAATACTGTTTTTTTTTTCTGACACACTGATCTGACTATGGATGAGGTCGAGTATAAAATGGAATTTCGAATACAATGCAAGTATGTTACACATTATACTATTGTGTTGTATATTACATTGTTTTATTTTTTACAATTTTTTTTTTTTTTTTAATATTTACTCTTTCTTTTCTAGAAGTTGAATATTTTCATTTCTTACAAAAATATACAATCGTTGTTGTACTAGAATCATGGCCTCCTTTAAGGCATACATGTTTATACATATATGTATATATAGCTCATACTCTCGTGTTATTAAGAATCGAAAGGTTAAAAACTTAGACTTAATGTACTTTTTTTCTGCCTTTGGAGAAAGGTAAAATAATAATATAGAATTGCATGGAAAACTATTTTGTTGCTCATGTCAGACATATTTTGTGTACAGGTCATATTTTTATGAAATTATTTGTTCTAATTCATTGCGCATATTCTATTCCAAAAAAAGAAAAAACATATAGTAACTGAAAATTGGCTTATAGCCGATTTTGCAATGCCCAATGTCAGAAATGGGACAGAAAAATACCCAAAAATAATACTATTTCAAGGGTTTTTCTTCAAATCTAATTCGGAGGTAGCTTACACCCTAACAGCATAAATCTACTTTGTAAATTTTATTCAAATCGATATATTAGTTTATAAAGTACATCCAAAAAACTTTAAAAACCGGCTTATTTTTCCCTACGACTATTTCTTCCTCCACCATCATTGAACCGATTTCATTGAAATTTAACATGGTATCGTCCATTTATGTAGTCAACACATGTAAATAATTTAAACAAAATTGCTTAACAAATTTTCAAATTAAATCCGATAAACCCTAAACAAAAAAACGACTAAACTTTTTGGTCACCATGGTTTTTTTCTTTATAACTTTGCTGTAATGCAATACCAAATCAAGTTAATGCTACTGCATTCAATGTATTTCGGCCTTAAGTGAAATCACAGAGCAAAGACGCTATTTTTTGATCAGAAAACTCATTTTTTGGGTTTCCGAATAGAAAATTATCTAGCTCTTCGAAATAGATCTCTTAACTGTATACACGAAACACTTCAATGTGTATACACAGGTCTCTTGTGAGTCTCTTGTCAAAAGTGGTCTCCGAAAACCAGAGTCTCTGTCCGTGGATCTTCACCTTTAGAGTTACGAGATTTCGATATTCAATCAATCTTTTTGAAATCTGATTTTCAGTTGATTGTATTAATAAGAAATTGCATATTTATTTTATGATACACAACTCTCTCTATATATATATATATATATATTACAAAAAGACAGTATCTTTTAGGCCTAGAAGATCCAAAAATTGTTTATTCATAGAAGGCCGAATAGTATGTAATACTTTTATATGCCTTTTGAAAACTTTATAAGATTGATGGGTTCTGAAAATGCTTGTAAATATAAGTATAAAATTTTATGTTCGTACTATAGTAAGTTTGTCTTCATTACATCCATATCCATGGTTACGTGTAAGAGTTCGAATAGAGAGTTTTCATAAGGAGAAACCGAGCGAATTTATATGAATTTTCATTCGGTTATTTCGGACAGGTTTCAGAAATTATGGTAAGTTCTACCTATGAAATGTTTTACTCACCAAATGTCGAATAGTAAAAATCATCATTCAGGAATTTATTACATCGTAATGTTCACGGCGGGAAGTTATATATCCGCATTCAATTTTCCTCATATTTCCTTCAAACAAATCTATCGATATGCATTTTTCTTTTCTCTCATATTTATTTATGCAAAAGAAAAGTATACTATATATGATTTATAATGTCTGATATAAATTTCTTCTGGTCATATTTTTAAGAAAGAAATTTTCTTCAACTTTTTCTTTTCATGTCGTTATAAGCCAAAACTATCCGTATTGAAAACTATATAATATGCCCAAACTCATAAAGAACATATTCTACGACTCTGAAACTATATATTTTTTGTATTACAATTTATTGTTTAGAAAATTTTTAAACTATTTTTATTTTTCTTTAAACTTTATTTGACTCCTCCTCACCACCCTTGAGGGCGAAATATTTTAGGTTTAAAATTTTCAAATTGCCCAAGAAGAAAATCTTTCTTTTACATGATTTCAATGAAAATATAGTGAAATTATTTTATATTACTAAAATAGTAAACGAAATTTATAGCTTTCTTTATATTTAAAGAAATAATTTTTCCACGAACCGTTTTTCCACTTCAGTTGCTGTTTTTTGGTGTTTTCATTTTAAAAAGTGAAAACTTTAATATTGTTCATAACTGAAGTTGAAAAATATTAATAATTTAATTTCATTGCAAATAAAAAGTAAGAAACGATCCTTTTTATGAAGAATTTTCATACATAAGAACTGAACTGAAATTGCTTAAAGGAAATGTTTTAAAAAGAATACTTTGTAATTTAAAGTAATAATCATTGAAAACTGCTGTAAATGTCCTATAAAAATGTTATAATTTCAAATGTACCTGGGCACTGAAATTGTAGTATCGCTATAACTTCTATTAAACGGTTTAGAATCATTTTTGCTTTCTTATACCAAAAAAATTTTTAGAAGAGAAGTATTTGAATCGTTTAAAAAATTAGTAGAAGGTTTTCTACGGGAATGAATGTACATTACGATCCAGAGAATCTTCATCTTCTATCATATTGGAAATTAATAATTTTTATCTAAAATAGTATACACTTTTTGGTTTTCGGCATATCTCCTTCTCAACAATACATCAAAAAATAGGATAAAAAATTCAATAAATACAATACGATACATTTTAAATCACCTAAGAGTCCTAATTAACTGACTGGTATAAAAAGGTTTGATGTCATATCATATGATTTAAATTTAAGAAAGTAATTTTCTTACATGCAATAAATTCATTGGAATTCTTCAACAATTTGCCATCATATTTCATTACATACAAAAGTGTACATAATTTTTTCAAACTGAAATCCATCAAAGATTTTCTTTACCTTGGTCCAATTTTGATGAAATTAAAATTTTTATTACTATAAATATAAAAATATGTAATTTTAAAAATAATTTCATATTTTTTTGCTCTACAATTTCAATGCAATTTGAACCACAATTTCCACTTTGTAATTATTATTATTTTCTGTTATCATTAATTATATCTTTGGCACGAAAAACAATTTTCTACTCAAAAACTATAAGAAAAAAAAAAACGGACTCCAAATTGCAAGTAAAAAAAAGCATTTTCCAGATTAGTATGTACTAATTCTTAGATTTTGCCATTAAACATTATTTCATCTTTCCATTGAGCTGCTGCAAGTATAATACAATAACTTCCAGAGGCCGGGGGTAACCTCTTCTTTATCATATTCTGTTCTTTTTTTTTTCTGCAATACAAGTTGTTTTCATAAAACTAGAAGTAGTTTGATTTAATGACGCCACCAGAAATTATTATGATTGCAATTTTTTGATGCAGAAAATTTCATTATGAATGCGGAAAAATATAGAAATTACAGTAGAAATTGTTGAGATTATGAAAAGCGAAAAAGAAACATATTTTCTCCTAGAAATTAAAAAAAAAAAAAAACATCAGCAAAAGGGCATTGCATTAGGTGCAGCGCAACTGTATTTTAATTTCTAAGAACTTCGATAGATAGTTTTCACTCTGAACTAGAAAAATAGTTTCCTTTTAAGTTTAGTGGAATTTTCTTTGGAATAACTAGAATTTCTTAGATATTAATCGATTTGTTTGAAATTAGAATTAATAATTGTTTCATATGAAGTTTTAGTATCCTAGCTTCTTTTTGAGCTTAATTCTCAATTAATTAAAGTGACAACAAAAACTTCGAACCACATTCACATTTTTTGAAAGCCTTGGAAATTCCCATCAAGCTACGTACGTACAATATATGGAGCGACAACGTTGAGGAAAAAGCTTTTATTAATCCAGACTCCCAACGAAAACATACGTAGAAACGCTTCTTAATTTTGTAATTTAATTCAGGACCTGATTTTTGGATTCTTTTTGTAAATAAGGACATTTATTACTAGAATTTCATTATAAAAGATAACTTATAAAAAAAAGCTGTTTACAAGTTGTAACATAATTTTTAAAATTAAGAACGAAATAATTGTTTTATCCAAAATTGGTAATATCCAGTAGTTTGAAATTAGGACTACTTTTTCAAGAACATATATATGCGACAATCCCATATCTGGAAAAATATTTCAAATATGAAAAAAAGATATATAATAAAACCTGAACAAATTTTCTTCGCAAAAAAAGAACATCAATCACGTAACAGAAAAAGTGGAAAAACTGTTGAAATAACTTCAATCAAATGCGAAAGAGATGTGTTTTATGGAAACTTAAATGATTCCGCCAAAAGGTTCTTTTTATTCGTTCAATTATAAATAATTTTTTTTTCGTTTCATGTAAGAAGTAAAGCGCAGTCTTGATTATGATTATTACGACTATTATTTTATATATATACATCATGATCATACCGTCTTATTTGTTCCTTATAGATGAATGTTATGATATCCAACAGTTCTACAACGTTGAGCACAACCGCAAACTTTTCAAACTTATCTAAAAACACAGTTCTTTTTTACTGCATTTAGTTAAATATAAAAATGCACCGAACAAACTACATACATATGTATAGAAAATATTGGAAATACAGTCAAACCTGATAATTAGATTAGCCGTCGATGTTCAGAAATTGTTGTCCGATTAGCGATAAAATATTTTCCTTTATATTGCAAACTTTTAGTAGCGGGCGCTTCGATCATCCGTTTAGACAGATGATCTGGATATATTTACAGTGTTTCAATTAGTAGGTTCAACTGTATGTGGTTCTTATTGTACTCAATTAAGATTTTGATTTGTTCAAGATGATATTAACTTAATCAAAAAAAAAAAAATTGAAGAAGGCTTTGCGCTTAGGATGCACACTTCTCGTCATCGCCTACTGGAATATGATAAATTGTAATCGAAGAAAAGTGAAGTTTAAGAAACTACTGTTGATATTGTAATTGCTATTAAAGTTGGGAGCTTCTGTCATCAAAATAATCATCAATATCTTTACAAATGCAAGATTTTTGATTTTCTAGAAAACGTATTAATAAAATACAATTAACTAATTGAAGAAATCTTGCGTATTTTCTCGGGATTATGATATTCTTTCAATTTAATAGATTTATATTCAAGATGATTCATCTAAGAACGCTTAAATAAATATCTAAAGAATTAAAATTTCATGAGGGCCGGTAACTTTTGGTTCGATTAGATTTTTTTTTTGTAAACGCTGATAGAAGAAGTCTAATGTGCAATTTTATCTTGGGCCTCATTTATATCTGACTACTTTTCAAGCCTTGAGATTTTACTATATATATTGGCTTTTAGATTTATAAATTAAGATCCTGTTGTATGTTTGTATGTATTAGAATAAGTTCTTCTTTTAAAAGTGAGCGTATGGTGTGTATGCTTGTCGACCCGATAAATGGATGTGTGGATGGAACACCCAATCTGGTCCGTTGTACAACCAAATCCTATGGTGTGTAGAGAGTTTTATTGTGATCGCCGAGATATCTTTATCAAGGTTTCATTTAGATAGATTTGACAGTAATAATTTACTTTATCAATTGGATTTTCCTTTTTTTTTTTCATTTAATTGATACAAGACTAAATTTTAGAGGAGTTTTTGGTTGCTTAGTTTTTTTCATAATATTTATAATTTGCAATGAAAGTTTTATTAGAAAAAAGCAAAAAAATCCATGATTGATTGTGAATGGCAGTTGAACATGATTTTCCATATGAATTTTTCATTATTCAATTTTAGATTTTTAATTTTTTCCATCTAAATCGATTGACAGATAATCAATATTGTTTCATAATATTGCCAAGGATTTTATTTTGCCATATTTTAGTATTTCGTATGGAAATTGATATCTTGAATTGATATTAATTCTCTGATAAAGCCCACAACAATTCGTTCTGCTTATTTAATGATATTAAATTGTTAACTTTTCTAGAACCGAACATTTCTAATTGGATTTTAAGTTCAAGGAAAACCATATTTTGTTATTCCTCTTAAAATAAAAAAGAATATTGATACTTTTCTTAGAACTAATATTCTATAGAATATTCTGTCTATAATATTTTTATCTTCTTTTATCATATTTTATTAAATTGTTTTTCTATTTTTATTTCAGACATGGTTCTTTACAGACACCGATGACAAATATTACCAGGAAAAAACAAGTAAGTGATTCTTTAGACTGTATCTAATTTCAGAAAGAAAGAAAAAAAAAATAGTGTCTGCAAAAAGAAACACATAGTAAACACGACACAATCCCTTATTCAATTTACTTTAGATCGATCCCAAAGGAGTGCTTAAGAAATGCGCAACTACACTTTATCGATAAGATATATTTTTATTCTTAACAAAATATTGTCTTTTATAGTTTTCAATATTTCAATATTTTTTTTTTTTTTTTATATTTTTGTTTAATACAAAATGAGAAATGTTTCTGCTGACAAAACTTTAGTTCAATCAAGTAACTTCACGAAATGACCAAATTCAATATCTGAAAAAAATTCCAGACAACATACTTTTGTTTCGTCCAAATCAATTTTGAAAACAAGATTTTTGTGTTTTATTGATGTTGATTAAGTTCAATTTTAATAAAATTTCAAATTCTAAAATTTTTTATGATAAAAATGATATAAAAAAATTCCTCTATTTTGATGAAATCAAAATAGGAATCGTTAAAATTAAAAAAACTGATAGAAAAAAACAAACTACAAATCCCATTTAATCGTCTTATAATAAAGCAATAAAATGATAATATTTAAATTTAATTTACCACCTTGTTTTTTTTTCTTGGTAATGTCGGAAAAGAAGACAAAAAAACCCCGAAAATTCTTATCTCAGAAATCTTAAGAGAATATGAAAAAGATTCTTGATTTGTGTTTTACAGTCGAAGAAATGTCATCAATTATAGAAATAAAAATAAATAACATAAAAAAAAAATCAGTAAATGAGATGATATTTTATCCGATCGAATCGTTAAACTTTTTCGATTTCTCATTAAAAATTCGGTAGTGAATAAAATCTTAACTTTAAGTCTCATTAATTTGAAGAAAAAAAAACAGAAACTGTTAGAAGCTAAAACAGAGAAAAAAATGTTTCCGTATTCAAAAATCTAAAATTAATGATTTTAATTAGTTAAATATCGACTTTAATAAAAACATATAATAAAAAACATATCATAAAATTTCAATTCAAAAACTAAAAGTTTTCATTTGATTTGCTCTTAGGCCAGGGCCACAGTAAACTTGAGTTTTTAAGGACAATAAATCTCTTAAATTAGATTTGTTTAACAAAACAAAACTTGCTAAGTTTAATCAATTTTTTTTTGTAGTAGGTAGATCCAACTGTACTCTGCCCTATTTTGCTTTCTAAGTTTAGTTTTTTGTGAATTTTAATAAACAATATCGAAACAATACTTAATGTAACCGTAATTTTTGTTAATGAGAAAACTTGTAAATGCTTTGCTGGAAATTATCATGTCCTAGCAAATAATATGCCAATATGAAATGAAATCCAGGGTTACTCTTACATGGAAATAAAGTACTAATTACTGTCAATTAAACTCATTCATCATCGCAATTTCGCCTTGCATGTATGTTATAACTGTAAAGAACCAATATTCCATATTTAATGAAAAATTATTATGTACTAGAGAAAAGCATTCAATACATTACAGTTGTCAACTTGCATTCTTACGTGTCTTACGTGTCTGTAAACAAGATATCTCGTTATTAGTATTTGTAAAGAAAACACTGTATGATATAAAAATATGTGTATTTACGGTCTTTTTTTTGCAAACACAAATGACGAGATAGCTTCCTTTGCAGCCCTGGAATAATGCCAAAAATGTATACACAAAGAATTCTATGTTTATTTTTTCTATAGAACTACACTGTCAATGCTAAAAAAGTTGTCGCCAATGTGTAACCTCACCTTTATACTTTTCTATTTAAATTTTAATTGGTACAAAATAAAAAGTTTTGTTGCTCGTTAAATTTTCTTCAATTAAAAAAGATTAGTTTGATTAAAATTAAAACCAAACTGAAAGTAAACAAACACGAATAAAATCAAGTGAAAATCAATTTATTTGTAAAAAAAAAAAAAATTTTTTATTCAATAAATCAACTGTATTTTAAAAATTTCCAACTTCAATTTCATTGCCAACATAAAAATGGAAAACAAAATATAAAATTTATGTCGTATTCGTCCTTTATTATAGTTTGTAACTGGAGTCAACCCGCGCTTGATTTGTTTGATTACAATGCATTTTCATTGATTTCTGAAAGTACCAAAAAAAAAAAAAAACGAATAAAACAAATTCTTCTTATTTACGACACCAATTAAAAATTGAGGAACCTGGGTCCACAAAAGTTGAAATCAATGATCAAGAAGACAGTTTTATGGAATCGATACGATCGTAAATTTCTTTATAAGGAAAAACCAAATAATGGAAACAAATTGAGAAGTAAGTGGAATTTTAGTTGGAAAAATTGTGGAACCCTGAAAATTATCAAATTTTGCAAAACAAGTAATTTTTCATACAAAATATTTACGTTTTATTTGTCACAAACTGAGCACGGAATTTCTTATATAGTTTACGGAAGGAAATACATGTTTTGACATCCATTATTGTTCTAATCGATCATCTGTTTTTGGGCCACCAGTACATCAATTTTTTTATCTATTATAATTTGGTAAACAAGTATGTTTTAAGAGAAATAACAATTTGATTAATTCTCAGGCGTAAAAAAGTAAACTGGAAAATGGGTGATTTTGATTTAAAACGGAATAAATTTCTGTTTTTCACCTATAAATTCATTTCGTCTACATAAATCAAAAGACAAAAAAAAACTGCATAAATTTAAATTTTATCTCAACAATCAGACCTGGATTAACTATAATAAAAAAAAGAACCTTCTAGAGATTTGCGTATAAGAATTTTCATATTTTCAACAAAAAAAGAATTTCATTTTTTCATCTTAAAAAGAAAAGAATTTCTTATCAATCAACGCTTCAAATGATATTAATTTTTGTGGCCTAATTTTTTTTCCCTTTCATGTTCTGTTATCTTTATCCTTTTTAACGACCTCAACATTTTCTTCATTTTATCTTTAAAGGTGCTCTGTTATTTTTTTTTTCTTATCGTAAAAAAATTCCTATTAAAGAAAACTCATTTAATTTTTGGTTTAAATTTAAGAAATGTTTTAAAAATTTTATCTTAAACCATAAATTCGATTTATCTAAAAAAAAAAAAAGAAAAAATTGTTTCTAATTTCTGAAAAGGGGTCAAATTTTATCAATTTTTATAGGTTTTAAGAAAATTTTTATTGATAGTCGAATTTTGCATATATATTAGTTAAAGTTCTCAACTTTCTTATTTTATCTTTTCTTTCAAAATGTGTTAATTAAACAATTCCTCATTCCATAATCTATAGATTTCTTAAAGATCCACTTTCACTTCAAATTAAATGGATTTCAAGCATTGTATCGTATTTTCCAGCTTAAGAAAAATAGATTTGTTAAACTTTTTGAATTTACTCGAAAATTCTTTTAATGGTTTACTAAAACAGGTTTAAAATATATTGAACAAAAAAAAAAAAAAAAAAACAAGAGCCATAGAATTCTTTTTAAAAAATAACATTAATATTTGAACTAAAATATCAAACAGCACAATGAAAATCGATCGTTTATCAAATATTAAAATTTATAAGAAATTTTCCATAGTATATAGAAGTTCTCTTGACTGCACAATAGGACGATCGATGCAGCTGGAGGATTTGCATTTAGAAATTTATGACTCTGGAACAGAAATTAATAACGCTGACAACGCCCACTGAAATTGATTTCTACTTTTTGAGAATGAAATAAGAAATACACTCTTTCAAAACCTAACATAACGACATTTAGCTTCTTTTGATACATTTGTGTTCTTTGTCGTACTTATACTTACCCTATACAATGTTTAGTAATCTAGTCATATCGAGTAAATATATAATGATCACATTTTAAGATGTGTTTCCTTTCATTATGGTTAATGTATTACGAGATCTTCCTAGTTTTCTTATTGCCTGAATGAAAATTTGCACATCTAACCTTTATTTGGATTCATTTTCACATAAAATTAGTTTCTAGTTAAAGACTACTATATTAACCGTTTTAAGGCCAATCTCCACACAGCCGACTTCCTATTCTGACGGGAAAAATCAGAAAACTAGAAAGAGATGAACTTTTGCAATTTTCCCTAGGATTGATCGAATAAAAATATCAGAGTCTCCCCACACCATTTAGAAAAATTGGTAGTGTGCGACGGTATCATGTGTGAATATTTTCAGAGTATGAGCTCCCGCAGATGAAGTGCCATTAAAATCAGATAAACATGTACATCTGTTTTTGAGGGGAATCATCTGCAAATCGAAAATCAGTTGGGGAAATGAGAAATGCAGAAGCCGACAAAATTTGTAGGATGATTGTTTTCTCCGTTTCTGTTTAACCAATCTTTGTATAGTGTTATCCCATACTTGCATTAGAAGTAGGATGTCGGCTGTGTGGAGATTGGCCTTTATTCTCCAACTATGAAAAGACTATATCTTTTCATCGCTGTTACCGGATAACTAAAATATAGAAAAATTGTATTCTTTTTCAAAAATTTCGGAACTTTATATTCTTTAAGTTTTAAAATTTTGTGATCATTGATCTCCAAAAAAAAAAAGTATTATCTCATGCAAATTTCTCATTAAAAAAGCTGTCATATGCGTATTCAAGGACTGCATTGAGAATAGGTTGGAGAATAAGGCCGTTAATCTACTGTAGTTAGAAATAGTGACTACAAATTTAGATAGACTTTTTTTTGCACTTTTTTAGTTTTTCTTTTCTCCAGTTTACGTAATGAGAAATTTTAAAAAACTGCATCTTGGTAAATTTTAGTTTAATGTCGTTGAAAACGTTTTGCTATAAATGGCTCTTGATGAAAATACTATATACTAGCTTTTAATTTGGAATATTAAGAAAACCACATCAGTATATCCAAAATTATTTTTTTATTCAGGCAAAAAAAAAAAAAAATTGCGTCCACACACAAATTGTACGCTCCTACGCATAAGGAATTAATTTTTTGTTTTTTTATTATACCCTTTTTTAAAATCGATATTAAAAAATAAACAACAAAATCGAAGAAAATATTGATTTAATCAAGAAGAAGGAACAACAATCTTAAAAATCCACTTTAAAATGTCAAATTTTGATTGATGCCTTCTAGACTTTCGACTTTTTTCTTTTTCTTTTATAAAAACTCCTTTTTTTCTAACTGCTTTTCTGTCTGGTCTCCTAAATTGGCTAAATTTTCTTCACTGTTCATCTTTTATAGCATTTTTTAAATGATGTGTGACACATGAAAAAAAAAGAAAACCATAATCTGCGCACGCATAGTTACCAAATTCCATTTAAGGATTTATACCAAAATTGCTGGAATGATTACGAATAAATTGGACAGGTATCCCTTTTTCAGAAAACCAAACAAAATACTTGTCGTTCACATAACCTTTTAAAAATGTAGGTTTATAAGAATTTTGAAGAAACCTTTTTTGTTTTCTTATTCTAAATTCAATTCAAAATCGAACTAATTGACGATAAAACATCAAAGATTATCCCTTATCCATTTTTGGTTTTCACTTTTTATACCCTACGGTAGGTACTACCACAGGGCATATTAGATTGGTCACAACATTTGTAAAAGTAATCATCGTAGAAAAGTTTCGAGACTATAGTTGTTTAGACAATCAAAAATTATATCAATTTTGGAATCTCCGTCCATCCGTACATGTGCAAGATAACTTTAAAACGTGTTATCCGATTTTGATAAAATTCGCAAAGTGAGTTGATTTTTCCTTAACTTGTTTTGGTATTTGGGAGAGGGAGAGTGAATTTATAAAGCAAAAACCATGGTGAGCACAAAGTTTTCACCGTTTTTCGGATTTAATAACAAAATTTGTGAAGCAATTTTGTTGAAATTATTTGCGTGAGTTGGCAACATAAAAATAGACAACACTATATTACAATTTCAGTAAAATCAGTTTAAGGATGGTGGACAAGTAGTTCTAGGAAAAAAAAAGTCTGTTTAGTTTAGTACCTATTTCGGTTAGAGTTGCTATTCTTTTATTCAATTTTATCCTTAAGTTTCTATGATGGGATCTTACCCATTTTAGAGGAAATCAACAGACATAAGTGTGGATGTTTTCGTATAGTTGTTTTTGTCTACTTTATGGTCATATTTTTTTGTTTTTGTTCCTTTTATATTTATTTGTTTGACCACGAAGCGGTCAAAGCAAGTGACAATTTTGTGTTTTGTAAACAAAAACAGAAGAAAAAAGAACGCATTCCACATAAGTTGGTCGGAATTTTGATTAGGACGTTGCGAATGTACAACAGCAAGAATCAAAAATTCTGATCTTTTCTGGATCTTGTTATTCTCTTGGCTACTTGAAAATTTTTGGTTCATTTCTTTTTTAGTTCGTAATGGTGGTGAACTCTTTTCCATGTTTGATTCGTTTTTTTTTACCGAAAACAAGGTGCAACAATTTTAAATATTTTTATCCAATTAAGGATATTATTTTTTTGTATCTTTTGATTATTATAGTAAATGATCTTTCAAATTGAATGTTTTCTCGTTAAATTCAATTTCAAAACACTAATGAAAATGAAATTCCAATTTATCTAGAAATTTATTTAATTTTATATATATTTTTTTTAAATCATTTCCAGAAGGACATTTAATTAACACAAATTGTTCGTTGGGACACTTTCGAAAGGCTCTTTGCTGTAAAATGTCAGCAGAATTGGATGTATTTTTAGAAAGTGGAAAAAAGTAAGTAAAAAACCTATTTTATATTAAATGTTATAATAAAAATACAATAAAATCCGAAATGAATGAAAAATACTGGATTAATTGGTCATAATTTGGTTTCGTTGTGTTTAAAGATTTTCTTTTTTTCTTTTTGAAAATCCAGATTTCTTGTCATTAAAAATGCCATCATTAAAATGTGTAACACAAATTTGTTGTAATTAAATGGAAATTTTTATTATTTTTAAAAGTAAGATAAAAAACCCACTTGTAAAATCCTTTTTAAATTTCTTTAAGAAAATGTAATTTTCTTCTTTTTACTTTTTTGCATCAAGACATGTTTTTCCACAGAAAAATAAATTTTAATAGTAAATGTTTTTCTTTTTTTTAACATAAATTTTAATTTAATATCAAAAATTGTATTAAAAACTGGAGCTGCTTTTAGTTAATAATACTCTGCCGCTAT
This sequence comes from Xylophagus ater, assembly GCA_963422695.1. Classification (NCBI taxonomy): domain Eukaryota; kingdom Metazoa; phylum Arthropoda; class Insecta; order Diptera; family Xylophagidae; genus Xylophagus; species Xylophagus ater. The sequence continues at coordinate 41,101,790 of OY730482.1, read as the reverse complement.
TACTCTTGTCTATTTATTACAGTTTTCCAATTTTTTTTTCTTTTTACACATTTTATGTACTGGAATTCTTCGAGATGCGTTTGCGCACCATATTTAAGTCTTGTTCAAGTCGGCATACAAGAATTTTTCTCTTTTTTTTTTTTTTTATTAAAAATTATCTACTATAAAATACAAAACATGTCCATAATGATGATGATGAGTTTGGTTTAAAAGAATTAATCCGATACTATTGCCATCATAAAGTGTGATTGCGCAAAAGGCGTCCATTGAAATAAAATGACAAACCTGTCCATGTACTATATATATATAACTTCTTGGGTATATAATTTTTATGATGATGAGGAAAAATTGTAACATAAATAAATAATAGTAGTTGAAGGGAAAAAAATGTAATATATCGATGGAAAACCTCAACATGACCACAGAATATGTGATCAACCTCGTAATTTGCCTTTTTATATGCTGCTTTGCACACCAACAATGGAGATGAGATGAATCCGATTCTTATGTACGAGTATGTATTATGAAAACAATAATATGTATAGAGTAAAATGTTATATGATATAGTTCGAGTTAAATACCCGGCTATCGTAGATAAAATGAGTCTCTTTGAACTGAAATGAATTAATGTAAATATATATAGTATATTGTAGTTTATACAATAGGATGGTTCGCAATCAATAGTGGACTTCAATTCCGTAAAGCAATTTCTCACTTAAAACTGATAAATTCATGGTGCCAACTATTAGGGGATGTCACTTTTAACTAATGTTGTGGCGATTTCTAATAGCTTTACTTTGAAGCAAATCACTTTTGAAAATGACCAAAATGATAGGCACTGTGTCACCTAACAGATTTGTAGAATTGATATGTGTTTCTTTTATGTACATTGAATATGATTTCCAAGTTTCCAAATTGCAATCATCTAATCTTGGCCACCCTGTGTCTCTGAAGTATATTATTATAACACTATGTGTATAAAGTCTATTTTCTTCGATATTATTATAGTATCTTATCATTTCAGTTCTTTAGGCACAAAAATGGATAATGATTTGATGTTTATGATGTTCTATGGTAAAAAAAAAAAAAACACTAACAAAACCGTATAATTCTGTCTTATAAGAAGATGACGACAATTACGATGTCGAGTAGGTATGTAGTGTTTTGCTCGGAACTGCGATACCGCAATTATCTGGTATAAGTTTTGGTAACTTGAAGAATTTATAATGTTTTCATAATTTTATTGGATTTGTTCTTTTCTTTTTTTTCCTTCTTCTTATTTATTTATATCTAAACATTGATTACCAATTCATCACATCCATCCCTACAAAATGTTTATATAGACTGGAAACTGTCTTTTTTTAATGAAAGCATTTTCCATATTAATGATTGCGGTTTCATATTCAAATTTCAATGCAAAATTCATTTCTAGACATAATCGTAATACGATTTTATTATCTTTTCTTAGATCAAATTACTAGTTGGATGAATAACGAGCATAATTGACGTTGTGTGGTAGTTATTTTCATTATAAACAAGTATTAAATTGATTTCAATGAGACTGATTGTGGACGAAAGAATTTAATATTTTCAATGAAATTCATTAAAAAGTTCAATCATTCTATTTAAAATCAATTCATTTTGCATTTTAATATGGTTGTTATCAAATGTTTACATGGTTTCGAATTCAAATGCAGTTAATTTTAATTTATATTATTTAAATTTCAACAAAATTTGTATACTTATAATATCGAATTTGAAAATTAGACTCAACATAAATTTCGAGATCGAATTGACTTGAGTTATTTATTATTAAAATCAATTCATTATAATCAGGTAAAACTTTGATTCACAATATTCTAATTTCGATATTGTAAATTACAGTGCCTCAACATTGAATTACCATTACTGATGATTTTCTTCGATTTCTATACTTATGATTCCTTTGCTTACAATACAATTACAGTTATAGGCACACAATACGATTGTGCTTCTAATTTAGTAGTCCATTCTTGGTGCTTTTTTTCGCTACTTCTTTTAGAAGAGAGCAAAATCTTAACATTAAAAAGAACTACAAAGATGTACAATTTATTACTCTTTAGGAGCCTACACGTTCAATGTTACTTGACAAGTATTATTGATGAAAATTTTCGTCAAGTAATATTGATGGAAACTGCCTCCACACAAGAGCATCCAAACAATCAATGTTACTTGAAACATGAGTCATTCAAGTAAAATTGACAAGTAACATTAAACGTGTGTAGGCTCCTTTGTTGTTGTTAATACTTAATACTTAATTTTGGCCCTGTTCTGGGTCTAGAAAATGTGCAAATATATGCTTTCTATACTGCTTGTTTTGTATGCTGTTTTTTTAATCCATTTTTGATACTAACGAATATATTTCGGTATATGGAAAGCAGAAATACCTTTCATTTCAGATTGGAAGTTTGTGAACATACAATATCGTTGTTTTCTTTTAGTATTTCGGGTATTTAAAACATCATTCTGCACTTTCAGTTCCTAAAGCACAACAGAAACTTTAACAAGAAGTTTTCATATATATAGAAACTTCATCTTCTATATTGGCCCTAAAGCAATTTCTCCCACATTCTGTACCATATTCCGAACTAAACTAATATCTACCATACTTCTATGAATTTATGGAATTTTCTTCACAAGTTTTTATTATAAATTTAAATAGGCAAATGACAATAAATCATTAGTTGCACCAATCTATTGTCGATGGACTGTAGACCGCACTTATCACATTGTAAGCCGAAATTGTTTATACGAAAAAAAAATTTTTTTTTTAAATGGTTTCCATTAAATTCATTTATTTATTTTTATGTTGTCATCATTTTTTTTTCATTCGAAAATATTTAATGGCGTCTATTATTGCGATTTAAACACATTTTTTATGGTTTCGTCCATAAAATCATGAATTTTTTATAATTTTCATTTCGAATATATTGACTCGAAATGGAGGCAAAAAAAAACCCAATTTAAGTGAATCTATTTATTATTCAAGTTAACACACATCGCAAATGAAATTTAAATAATTTTTAATGAAAACCGAATCTGTATTTTGTTGCTACTTCCAAATTACTATGAATCAGAGAATATCCATGATAATTTGTGATCTTATTTAAAAATCATCATTGGCATCATTGTCTGTTTGTCTGGTCAAGAATTAAACACATTATTTATTATTTCATTAATTTAACATTTTATGTCAAAAAAAAATGTGTCATTTATCATATTTTTCTGAAAACTGTCAAATCAGTTAATAACATCCCGCTTAAATTCTGTTGTCATTAAAAATGCACCGACCGAGGGCAATTTATAGCTCTAAAAGAGACGACTTTAGTAATTGTCATCCGGTAGTTTAAATGACGTACAAAAGAAGAAGTGTTCTGTTTTTTTTTTGGGTTCTTCCCCTTTGTTTTTTTTTCCGTGAACAACAATTTTGACACATCAAATGTTTTTTGTCTTGTTTCTTTCTTTTTATTTAATACAATTTAAAAAGTAACAAGCTTGTGTCATCTTCCCTATTTGAGACAAAAACAACATGAAATCTTGTAGGCGGCAGTTCAGTATCATTTTTAGGTAGCAATTTAAAATTAATATGAGGACTATTAGCGTGCGTTATGGGTGTGTGTGTGTGTGTGTGTAGAAATTGGTGTTAATTACAGCCAAATGTCAGACGACTTGAAGATCTCTAAAAGAAATCGAAAAAAAGGAAAGATTTTTAATAGACTTATTAAATAAAAATGTTTTTGACTTTTTCTTTTTCTTGTTTTTAAGATTTTAAGTGATTAATTACCAATTTTGTAACATTTTAAATAGTAGTCATGTTAACTTGCTTGTAACATTTTGTTCTCGTATTTTCACTAATTTTTTTCTTTCTTTTTTTTTATGTAATTTATTTTTAACAAATTAAATACACGCAGTTTTTAAGATTTCAAATTTTTGAATTTTTTAAAATTTTCTATCATGGTCTATCATGGTATCAGGTCTACTTGATTTTGTTACAATCAAAACTGAACAGGAAATAAAAAATCACCTACGGAGCACCTTACTTCAAGAATTGCTATGTTTTTTATAGCTTAGAAAGTAAATCTACTCCAAAGTACCTAAATCCAAAATTTCATAGCAATCACCAACATGCCCACAGACGTCCAACATCGACACCAACATGGCAAGTTGACAACAATGTTCGTCGTCTATGGATCCCTTTACGATCGTTTCGTGTTGCATAGAGATTTGGGATAATCAATTTGATCATCCAAAAAGTTTGTTTGGATCATAAAATATTTTATGATTATATAAGTTTTAAAATTGGTGCCGAACCCAAGTGGGTAAAGTTGAGTCGAAGGGTACTTGCGTACAAAACCGGATGCCTTATGGCCCCGTAGTGATCCCTACGAGATCAAAAATGGTTGACAATTTCTCCTGTCAACTACACACTAGCAACAGTTTCAAATTTATATTTTTTTTTAGCAGAACGTTGTTCTAGCTTAGTATCTATAATTGTGCTGTGATTTAGAAATTATTTATCATAATTATTTTGAAGATTTTTAGTGTTACCTCTTGAGTATTTTTGTTTTTAAGTACAACAATCAATTTTTTTAGTTGAACGGGCTCTCTAGGAAGATATGTATCTTCATATTATCTTCGTTATTTTGTCGAACGTGTACAACGAAATCATTTTATACATTTTTTTTAAAGTAATTTCAGACAGTACCGACATTAAAAACATATCACATTTTATTCTCATTAATACTTTTTACATGAAATTAACATAAATAATATTCAAAAACAAAAAAAATAAAATAACTTATATTATTCTACACGCATATTCGAGACCAAAAAAAACTCACGACTTTCAAATTAATTTTGTTTCAGCCTAAAAAATAATCCTTGATGATGGATAATCGGATAATTTCAAGGACTTGAAAGTTAGGGTCATTACAATTTTCAGTATTTTTATTTCTTCCCGTCTGAAGAACAAAAAAACCATTTTGAATAAAATAATTTTTACCCGCAAAAGGATCTTTACCAAAAGCCTGTAAGATGCATTAATCATTAACGAACATTTTCTGTGTTCAAATGAAATTGAAAACATTTTTTTCCAGAAAGAAAAAAAAGGAAGAGACATCAAATTATAAGCCTTAAAACTAATATTTTAAAAGGCTCTGTGCTCTAACGAAGGAAACAACAAAAATATACAAAAAAAATACATAATTTCCATATATTATAATCATCATCATTTCTATGTCATATAAAGATGAGAGATTCCTTTCGGCCCATTAAAATGACGGCTTATAAGTTCTTCTGGCGAAATGAACTAAACTAAAAGAATTTTTTAATCTCCATGAATTTGTGATTTTATAATCGGATTTGTCTTTCAAATGAGGCGTACAGTGTAAAATGAGGCTCAGCCTAAGACTTTACAATGCCTTCACGACAAAAACGAAACAAACAAATATAAATGACGAAAATGAAATATTTATAATAATGTTGATTTTCTTTCTTTTTTGTGTTTGTTTGGAAAAGAAACAAAACAAAAAAGCCAGCCATTCGCGCATGTCACGTTCGTCAGTTCGCCTTGGAAAAGGATTACAATTTAAGGTTGTGTTCTGGATCAAATTTTTGTTGATTCTTAAATTTGAAATTTTTACTTGAAAATTTCGAAATTTCTTAAAGAACTAATTTTCTTTATTTCTCTTAACTTCTATACAAAAGTATGATAAGTTACTGGAATCATGAACGAAAAAAGAGATTTTTTCAAAATCTCAACGTTTTAGAAGATTCTAAATCATTTGCAATCATCAAAAAAAAGGGAGCACATCATTTGACTAAAAAAGGCAAATTCAAACACGAAAAAAAGACGCGCAATTCAAATTATTGAAAACAATCAGTCAGGGTCGATAATTTCCCAACTTTGGTACATGCTGGAATAGCGCGGAATAAATTTTCAGGGTTGAAACAAAAATTTGTCGAGATTTTGAACAAGATTTCAACAAAATCACAATAAAATCTCAAGATTTTGAAATCCTCTATTTGTATGAGAAATCCAGCAGATTTGTATGTTGATTTAGCGAAATCTGGCCAAATTGCAAGATTTGAAGGAGATGGAAACATAGTATTAGTTTCGATCGGACTAAAACTTCGGCTAGTTCCCGAAAAAGTGTTAAGTTTTTTGTGTGTTTTTTTTAATTACAGGGTATTGTAATGTTATTTATGAACCGATTTCAATGAAATTTGGTACAGGATACTTTTGCAATGAAACAATAATTATGTCCGAAAATCAACTGAATCCGATTACAGCGTAGAGTAGCTGTCGAACAAAATTCGAATTTTTTGTACGAAATTTGGAGCGTAACTTTGGGTGCTCGAACAAAAGTTCGAAATTTTCGTACACAAAATAAAACATACATTATTGTAGAAAATAATGTATAGAAGTTCCCATAGTGGTTTTGCGCTATAGCTTGTTTTTTTTCTTTTTTTCTTAAATAAGTATTAGTTTTTAATCTATAATTTGAAGTCGATCAAAACCGTCGACACTAGTCAAGAATAATTTTATTTATTTTTTAATAATTTGCTAAAAAAAAAAAAAGAATTAAATTTTTTAAGAAGATTATCTTGATTTTAACGTTCTTTGGCGGGCATTTAAATGTCAGTCTTTTTTTTTCTTGTATTCAAAAATATAATAATTAATAACGCGATACAAAACCTGCGAAACCAAAAAAAAAATTTACAAATATTAATAATTTTTTTTTTTGGATTTTACTTAAACTCAATTTTATAATAAATTCTCATCAAAAACGTGAAGAAAATCCCGAAAAAAAAATTCTAATAAAATTTATGAAAACAATGAAAAATAATATTATTTTCTATTTGAATTTCGAATTTTATTGAGTAATATTTGGCTACTTTTTTTTTGTATAAAAATCAAGTCACAAACTTCCAAAATAATATTCGCATCATATGAAAAAGAACCACTTCGGGTCGGTCCCCTTTCTCTGGCATTCATCATTATCGAGATTTTTATTTTCCGCTTTTAAGAGAAAAACAAACTCTCATAAGTAGCTATTATATGAGTTATTATGATTCCATAAATAAAGTTATTGGTATAAATTTTCGGGAAGTTTTTTTTTTTTGTTTTTTTTTTTTTGAAGACCTTTTAAATATAAATCCAAAATGTAAGAAATACAAATAAATTTTTTTGCTATAAAAACGTAGTACAACAAAACCAAAAAACCATTTCAGACGTCGAATTCATTTATAGCTGTCGATGTACAGTATCTAATGGTTTGTTGATGGAATCAAGAGATTCTTGAGAATATGAAGGGAATAAACCATAACCGCACCAACTGAATGGTTTTATGTTATAGCTCTATATATATGATATTGTAAACCATATTTTATGGTCTTGGTTGTCTTCTTCATTTGAAATTCATCTCATTTAAGAAACTCCCAAAAGTATCTATAATATCATCAATAAAAAAGAAAAAGAAAAGGAAAATAAAAAAAAAATGAATTGAAACAAGAGAGATATTAGGAAGACATTAATCATAATAAAGGGCGACATAATCTTTAAAATGTTCAAACAAATCTACAGGGTAGATCAAGTTGTATTAGAAACTAACTATTTAACTAAATATTAAAATGATAAAGTACTATACTAGATTAACCAATGCAAAATCAGTCATATCCGAAAAAATAGTTAAATTGAAAGAATGCACATAGATTGATGTTCTAAGTGTACGGCCATATAGGTTCTGCGCTTTCTACGCGGAGTGAGAAAAATTTGAACGCGGTGAAACGAACGAAAAGGTGACCGAAAAGTGTCCACATCGGATATGAATCTTTTCGTTGAACGCATTTACATTTTCTCTAGTTTGTCAGTTAATTCACAAATACAAATACAAATCTCTTCCCAATTGAAAAAAGAAATCATTGCATTCTTTTCGAAAGAGGCGAAGAATTGAATTTCAATTCTAACCAAATTTTTTTACGAAATATTTGTACTTTTATTACTTGTAAGTACGTAAAAGTGACAAATGAAAAGCCCTTAATTATAAAAAAGTTATCATTTACATTGTTTCTTATTGGAATGATATCTCCACTAATCCATGCTAGATACATTTCCAATTCCAATTTGTAGTTTGTCCAATAAAAGTTTTATCTTGCGAAAATTCTATTTTGTACAGTCTTTTGAAAAGTGTGTCTCCCAAAAGATTTAGATCCTATATTCTTGATTCGCCCTGTATACATTTGCAGACAGATATGCCAATATAATTCGAAGTAGTCATAAGTATCATCATCAACAGGCACCAACCGAATGAAGCATAAAAACAAAAATGTCAATTGAAATAAAAACTTAAATGATTTAATTTATGTTGGTTCTACTACAATATTAAGCAAAGATCGAATCGACATGTTCAAAGCTTTAAACACGTTTCTTCCTTATATAGGATTTTGTTTTACAAACGTTATGTGTTGTTTTTTTTTTTAAAATTTTGAACTTTCTATAAAACTGGATTGAATCGAATATTCACTTTTACTCTTCAAAAATCTTCATAATTCATAAACCAGTTTCCATAATATCCTGTAATTTTGCGGCAAATCGAAACCTTAACTATAGATGAATAATATATGAAATTGTTTACCAATAAAACAAGAAAATCTTTTAATAAATTTCCTGGTTTTTTTTCACACTAAACAAACAAACACGACCGACGTTCAAATTTGTCACAAATAAAGTGACTATTTTCCAAAAAAAACAAAAAGAACATTCACGTCTTTGAATAATTGTTTTTTTTGGTTCGTGCTATCATACAATTATTCGGTAAACAGCGGTAACAAAACTATTTACCACATTCACTTTTCGCGTTTGGTTTTTTTTTTTTTTTTGCTAGAAAAAGAAACAAAAATAAAGCTTCAACCTCCGGGAGTCATGCAATTTAATGGTGGTGGCCTACTATTTTCATGATGCAGTCAGAAAATAGACAAGAATAATAAAAGAAAACCATTTCAATGCGGTCACGAATGTACATATTGGAAATGGAGTACACGCGCGAAATCTATCCACACCCACCTCTAAACAATAATTAACTTTCAAATTCAAGCTCGTATCTACTGGTTTTTTTTTTTGGTTTTTTTTAGTACCTTATTAAAGACTTTTTTTTTTGCTATCTACGAACACTATTAATGACAATCGAATGCATTTTACTATAAACGTATAGAACGAAAATAATAGTTAGTTATTATATCCGCCTTGAATAATATTATTTCATTCGTGCTGCACAGTTCAGCTTTATGGTCACCAATTCTTGTTTAATAGACTCATTGATGTCATTTTAAAATGGAATAATGACGGAATTGATATAAATTTACGAATAAAATAATTGAATTTTCTTATGTTAGAGAAAAATTACAAGTTTTACCTTAATTGAAAATACTGACAAATATTTCGGATGATTCGTTTGTATGGAATACTACCCCTTATGGTGTGGTAGAGATACTATCAGAGGGTATATATTAGTTTTGTGATTACATTTGTAATGTGTCGTAATCATTATTGAAGAACTGTCTTAACACGTTCGTGGACGTGAATGCTATAGCATTCATTTTTTCACTGTGATCCCAAATCAGATGAACTTTTACTGTCCGCGAACGTGTTAAAACATATTGATATCGATTTTTGCATGTCCGTTTATTCGTCTGTGTACAGGATAACACAAAAACATATTGTCAGATTTTAAATTACAATTTTCAATATAGGTTGGATATTCCTGAACTCGCGATTTGGTATTTTGTATTGCACAAAAAACCACCAACGGATAATGCAGTTATAAAGCAAAAACCAAATTTAATTGGAAAATTTGTGCAAGAATTTTATTTAAATAGGTTTCATATGTTGGCTTCCGCAGTACTATGTTAAACTTCGATAAAATCGATCCAATGATTCTGTAAAAAAGAAATAGTTGTAGAGAAAAAAATTGTCCTTGTCATAAAGCTCTGTCGTTAGCTTTTTAAATTTTTTTTGAATTTACTTTAATAGTTGATATATCGATTTGAATAAAATTTTGCAGAATAATTTTAGACCATTAGCACCTAAAAATTTACTGTAGAACTTAATTCAAACGAATTCGAAGAAAATGAGACAAAGTTATGAAGAAAATTCATTGAAATATTATCAGGTTTAGGTGTTTTCTTTAGTAATATGCCAATATTATGTTTCTAAAGAGTGTTCGAGTAAGATCACTAAAATTTTGACAGAACACTCGAGATATACGCATACCCTAAAATGTACACGTAAATTGTTAGGATTTTCTGCCCTAGAATGAAATATTTTTTTTTTGGAAAAGGGATAATGATATTTATTTTGTAATTAAATCCCCAGTTTAATAAGGTATGGGTCAAATCTGTATTACCCAGAATACCCGAAATACTTCAATCCTGCATTTTTATTGAGACACCCTTTCTATGTTTCTATGCTTGTCATTACTTATTCAATAATTATAAGAAAAATGTCATTAATTTTCATGTTTAATTAGTTATAAAATCGATTCGTTAATATTTTTGTAATTAAATATCGTTTACGTTTCGTAATTTTCGTAAGGTCTAAAATTTGTTTTTAGTTAAAAGATATAACAAATATTAGAAGTTATATATTTGGTCAACCAATATCGAAATCATTAAATATTAATTATGATTTCTTCATGAAAAATAAGGACAACTAAATAACAATAAATTTTCCCATAATATGGAAATTTTTGTTGGGTAATAAAATTCATAAATTCAAAATAGTACAAGTTTTTTTTTTACCGCTTCTTACGAAGGTGTTGTTTCATTTTCTGCAAAATCTTAACTAATAATAATAAAAATTAAACTAGTTTTTCATATTTCAAACTAAATAACTAGATTATTAATATTTTTAATGTTTCAACTTTCCAAAGACGTTAATTATTACAGCGAAACGAACGATAAAATCGTCGTCTTGTACTTTTTTACACGCAACACACAAGAATATTAAGTTTTTTCTCTTAATTGAGATCACCTGCATTCATTCATTTTGTTTTTTTTTTGCATGATCTTAAAACGATTTAATTAAAATAAGAAAAAGAAAAAATATGAAAAACTTGAATGAGAAAAATTCATGAAAATTGTTATAAACTTTTAGTTTCTCTATATTAGAAGAAAAATTATAGTCATTTAAGGCCAGTCTCTACATAGTCGACTTCCTATTCTGACGGGAAAAATTAGAAAACTAGAAAGAGCTGGACCTTTGCAATTTGCGCTAGGATTGATCGAATAAAAACATCAGTATCTCACACAATTTAGAAAAATTTGTAGTTGTGCGACGGTATCGTGTGTAATTATTGTGAGAGTATGCACTCGCGTATGAAGTGCCATTAAAATCAGATAAACATGTTCATCTGTTTTTGAGGGGAATCATCTGCAGATCGAAAGTCAGTTGATGAAATAAGAAATGCAGGATGATTGTTTTCTCCCTTTCTGTTTAACCTTTGAATAGTGTTATCCCATACTTGCATCAGAAGTAGGAAGTTGGCTGTGTGGAGATTGACCTTTATAGTTTAATACTAGAAATAATATTTTCAAAAAATAAAAACTGTGTCAATTCTTCAGCTCCAGCTAGATATTTAAAAAGTTTTATGAGCTACCAGAAGACTTATTATAAATATTAAATCTTATAAGAAACCCCAAAATGCAACTATCTCAGCTATGTTAGTATCACTAATTGTGGGATATCGTTCGGTCCTAAAGAAATGTCCATACTTTTCTTCCAGAACTTATCAAGATTGAAAAATATGTTTTTCCGTATACAAAAACTGGAATTAAACACTTTTATTGAATACATACATGCTTCGCCACTTACTCGTTTTAGTACTATCGTTGAGACTATCAACCGAGAAGATACAAACATACCGGGGCATAGAGAAACTCATGGTATTTTCTTATAATAATAATTTTATAGAACAATTTTTCAACTTAAAAGTTTCTTTATTTGCACAGTGGGTGCATGCATTCCATAATTTATTATTGCAATTGAACTCAATTTAAACTTGAAAATAGAAATTTTACTTTTACGATCCAAAAAAAAAATAAGATCAACAAAACTTTTCATAAAAATGCCATCTTTGAACGCATTTATTTTAGTTAAAATTCGCGTATATTTATTATTCGCTGTTTTTTTGTTGTTTGTTTCAACTTATTTAACTTTCATTACATTCAAAGTACAACAAAAAAAGCCACACAAAAAAAAACGGTGCAAATACTGAAGAGACAAGGCCGACAGGTAATTTGAAACGATTGGAAAAGTAATATATATAGTGAAACTCTTAATACAAGAACAAGAAGTTGGTTACAGAGTCATATCTTGGGCGGCTGCTGGTTCTTGCAGAAGCAGTCAACGCGTAATCGCGAACCGATTAATAATTATGAAAGAAAAATGGTACTAAAAATTAAATGGAAAACGAAAGATAAAATATATATATACTTTTTTTTCTTACTTCATAATTTATTCATATTAATTATATGCTACAGTTTATTTATTTTCGTTTTTAAAATTCATATTCATAATTTATGGGTTCCAAGTCAGTTGCGTTAGAGAATTTCTTTTGGATACATTTTAGTATCTCATACCTTCTCATACCTGAGTTGGAAAAAAAAACATCACGTTGTGAGAGATGGAGTTCATCGATTTAAAAAAAATATATATATACATATATATATATATTCATATCACCACAAATGTGGGCCTATCTCTCCTATATACGCGTCTTTCTGTACAGAATCCTTTCTCATTTGACTTGGGTCTATGATAAAGTCACGCTACTGTTTCTTATAATTCATTTAATAGGTGTTATATATACTTTTTATTTTACCTTAATATAATATTCCGAAATAAAAGAACCAGTTAATCTACTTTTAAGATAATGATCGGTCTTTTTGGATATAATAATTGTCAAATTTTGATCTAAGATTGTAAAATATGTGTTTCAGACGATGATATTATTTTTATTTTGCTTGCTTTTGTGGCTTTCTTTAAACTCTGTAACTAATTGAAATTCATTGGAAATTAAAGTCGGCATCGATTAAAAGAATTATTACCCTTTAATAACCAATCCCCCTCAACCCCGATCCCCCTAAAAAAAACAAGAAAACTTAAATCTGCAAATTTATGACTATATAAAGAATTATTTATTAAGTCATCGAATATTATTATTAATTTTGTAAATTAATACTCATCTGAATCAAATTACGAAATTTAATATAGTTCTCGAAGATATATCAATATTGAAAATAATAATCCTAATGAAAATTGATCCAATCGATAAAAATAGAAAAAAATTGATAACAAATACAATTAATTATTATTCATTGAACATATTTATTAGGATATTGAAGAAAAACAATGACAGTATCTTTTAACATTTTAATGTTTAATAATGATAACGATTAGGCCTATAAATATTGCTTCAGTTTTTTTTTTTTTTTGTCTTTTTGTTTAACTTAGTGTTTCATTTTGTTTTATCAGATTTTTGTTTCGTCCATATTTCTTTCCCCGATATTTGGATGAAAGCCAAAAAACCATTAACCATTGATCGTTTCTAGAATATCCGAAAAAAAAATAAAATCAAATGTAATTAAATATTTCCGTTGGGTGGTGGTAAAATAATATTTAGCAAAGTGTGGCCCATAATATAAACATGACTTTTCTCTCTTCGATTATTTTTACAATCAACCAAAAAAAAAATTCGAAATGAAAATATATCTTTGTTTTAAAAAAGGTATTTAAGCTAAAAGGAATTCAAAACCCCATTTTTTTTTAAAAGTCGAAATTCAACAGAATTAATAGTATAAACTTTATCATTCGTAGTTTTATAACACATTTATAATATTCGAAAGGAGATAAAAGTCATTTGGGAATTTGGAATATAAATGTCTGGTTATATCATATTTAAGTGTCTGAAGAAAAGATGAATTTTGGCTAGGGAAAATTAAATACTATACATCTGCTCTTTATACGGCATTTCACTAGAACGGCCTTTTCTAATAATGACACTTTTTCAATTTACTGCCCCCAATGTCTGCGACCTTCTATTTAGTATCAGCTTCTACCTTTAGGCAGCACTGCTACAAAAAATAATTGATTCGTTATACGCCTTTTCGTTTTACGGCCAACTTTTCCGGAACGTATCTAGGCCGGAAAGCGAGGTATGGGTTACAGAAATGGGACAGAAAAACATTCAAAACTAATAATACTTCAAATATTCTGCATAATTCTGTTTGTTCTTTTTAAAATTTACTTTACTTTGCAGGTAACCTACGCCCTGATTACATAAATCTATTCTTCAAATGTTATTCTGATAGTACCCACAATAGGTCATAAACATTTATGAATTCAACGAATAAATTAGTAAAATTGACTAAAATAAAGTTACATAATTAAAATAATAATTTTATAATTAGTTGATATCACTAAATGACATTAGTTGAATTTTGTTAGAAATACTAACTAATGAATTAGTACATTTTACTAATTTATTAGTATATTTCTTCGCTCATGATTATAAAGATTGTATGAGTAAAATATAGCGACGATAGCTTAGTTAAGTAACCCAAGTATTCTCTGAGTTTGAAACCAAGAGGTGTTGTTGTTGGCTTTTTCTTCAGTTCTTCTCGTATACCTTCTTTTACCATAGTATAAAATTATATTAATTTTTTTCTCTCATATTTTTCGCCTCACTCTTCTCAATTTTGTAGTTTCATCTTAAGAATTAATTGAAGTATATTATTAACTTCTTTCTAAAACTATTGTCGTAAAACTTAAAATTTTTTATCTAATGTAATATCAACTAATCTTCATTAGAAATTTGAACTAATATGAATAGTAAACTGAAAGTAATCGAATTTATTAGTTGCCCATTACCAACTGTCTAAGTAAATCGCGTATTTTCGTTTTTTGTATTTTTTTTATAATTATTTTTCATTTTCTCATCAGACAAAATAATTTACGTAAGAGTTTTTATCTTAAAATTATTAATAAAACTATTTCCTATATTTTGTGTGACATTTTTTCTATTTTATAGAAATAATCTTTCGAATAGAATAGCTTTTCCTATGAACATATTTTCTTCAGCTGTCTAAAGATCTTATAACTAGACGCTAAGGAAGGAATTGGTGCAGAAAAATGTGACCGAATTTGTGTTGTAGACTAACTAGTTAAATGTTAGACTATATAATAGAAAATGTTCAATGTTTTAAGTTGGAAAAGTTCGTTTCAATGGGAATTTTTTCTATTTTTTTTTTTCTTCCAAAGGATATCAATTAAGCAAAGTAAAAAAGGATATTAAAATAATATAAAAAAAAGAAAACCAAGAGACTTTTATTGGTGGTTTTTCATCATCTCATTCGGTTCACAGAACACTATCCTCTAGTGGGGCTGTCTAATAAATTTCAGAATATTTTCACCATATGGCATTTTCAAGACAAAAAAAAAAGAAAAATTAAAAAGAAATATAAGTAATATCAAATTTTTCGGATTCTATGGAAGACCCATGATGCAAGTCTAGAAATAAATTTTCTCATATTTTTTTTTTTTTCGTCATCATTCTTCTCTCGAAAATAGCACATAGTTCCCTGTGGATGAGATACTCTTGGAATATGAAAAGCATACCACATAGTAGTTATGGCGACAACAGTAACAGTTTATGTCAGATAATCTCTTCTTTATGGATGAGAACAAAAACGAGAAGAAAAAAAAAGGAAATTTTCTTTTTTTTTTTTTTTATATAATTTCAAAATGAGGATGACAGTAAATCCGCAAATATCTGATTATGTGAATGTCGCTTTCGGGCTAAGAACGTATCATTTTTATTATACAAAAACAAAACAGAAAAAAAAACTTGATCTCATCATCATTATCAATATTCTTTCTCAAGCAATTTTTTCCACTTTTAGATCCTTTTAGTCTAATTCCGTATTTTTTCTCTTTTTTGTCTGCTGTTGACTATATAAATTTATGTGCTTTAGACTTGCACTTTAAACTAATCCACCAGCTAGTAGCAGAAGAAGACAGGAGAAAATCCACTTTACATAGTCGCCGGGATTTTTTAATGAAATGCGAAAATGAAAGGAAAATCAAATTGAAAGTTTATATACAAAAAAAGAAAAAAAGAAAAATAAAAATTAACTAAATTTTTCTTTTGGGAGTACTAAATTCTTTTGAGTCACTTGAGTTCATCATTCACTAAAGTAATTGAAAAAAACAACAACATTGAAATATAGTAAAAAAAAAAGAAAAAAAACCGCGCAACGAACCGGACGTTTCAATTAAATGTAATTCTTTTCTCCTCTCAATATAATCATCCATGATATTCAATCATTGTGATATGATGGCCACCGGTGGAAAGTTCTTTTCTAACTATAAATATATATATATATATATGTTCAACTGCTCTCAACGCAATTTAAAATGTGTCCAACGATGATGAGGATGAAACTAATTTGGAAAATGTCACACTTATCAAATCGTGTAAATGAATGAGTAATTTAGTTTGTTTTTTGTTTTCTTTTTTTTTAACGAAGTACGATCGTCGACACATTTTGGCACAATATGAAAGATATACGTTCCTCCAGCAAATAAACAAGTATGATTCAATTAAATAAAAATTTATGAAAAAAGATCATCGATCGTTGATCTAATTTAGAAGTTATAGACGTTCATACAAATAATTGGTATTAAAATCGAAAGGTTTTATCAATATTTCGAATAACTGTTGTATTATTTGGAATAATATTTAGAAATTATAGAAAAGGTAAATTGAATAGATCATATAAGTACAGCATGGAATGTTCGATTTGGTTTAGACCTCGTTTCTAGAAACTGATGATTCATAATTTAGTTTTTCTTTGCTTACAAACATTTTCTTCTATATATCACAAAATGATCTCTCAATTTTATTATGACTAAATTAAGCTTATTTTAGATTTTAGATTATTTATTTATATTTAATATAAAGATAATACTAAAAGTTCATCCACACTATATCCGATCGGTTGATAATTATCGATCAATATTTTTGTTCTTATAAGTCGTATAACTTTAATAAAACCTTTCTTATATAATCTTTTAAAATATTATTATAACTTACCGGAAAATCAATTTTATTTTTTTTTTCTGTGCACATAAACCTTCCACATAAATTATATAACCAAGAAGCCCGTCATTAAGAATTCATCCGCAACCAATTGGATTACTTAAAAATCCTACGTGATGAAATTATCAACGTTTTCAAAATAAGTAACCAAAAATTTCATACATCCACTTTAGTCAATCTACATTACTCCTTTGGAACAGGTTTATGTGTATATATATATATAGTCGGTGTGTACATCATCATCGTGATACATCATAAAATTAAAGGAATCTATACTTGGAAGAAGTTCTCAACGTGCTCTTATATTATTACGTATATATGCATAGTGTCTGGTTTTTTTTTGCCTTCAATATACAAGGACCAAAGATAAAACCACCACCATATAAACGATGAATTGATTTGAATCATTTTCATACTCATTCCTTCGGTGTTGTCGTCCATTGTAATAATCATAATTTTCAGAAATATCATATCTTCTTGGTTAAACGTCGTGCGCTTGTGGTAAAAATGAAGAAAATTGGCAAAAAATTGAATGACTTGATTTTCAGTGTGCCATCAATTTGGCTTTTTTTTCTTTCGAAACCCTTTTTTTTTGTTTTAATCTTCAAAACTGGAAAATTGAAAATGAATCAAACTAATTTTATGGACAATTACGAAATTTAATCAAAAATTATTACGAAAGAAGGTAAATTTGTTGGATGTGACTTGAATTTTCTGGAATCAATTTTTTTTTTTTATTCCCAAAAAATGCTTAATTTTGTATGAAATTTTTTTTGTCTTTTTTTCCCCGAATTTAATTTACTATGGTAAATTGAAATAAATTTTCTGATGATAATGCTAGTTTGTATCAATCAACTTCTAAGGATTCCATTTAGTAATGCTGTCTTGAGTTTGTGAAAAATTACCAAAAATTTGTACATAGTTCGGCGTGTTCAACTCTTGAGTTTCTGGCCTCATCTCTCCATGTATAACTCATGAATCCAGGATAAAATTCTCAAACACGCGCTGGTGTAATATAAAGAAGCACGTAGTGTCAAAAAGTTTATGACCGAAACTGGATCAAAAGAAGTCAACTCTCATAATGGATTGTAATAGGAATAAGTTGCGTACGCTAATTGGTATATTAACGTGTCACTGTCTTCTATGGAAAAACGCTAAAAGACTAGAACTGGTACAAAGTGATCTCTACCGATACTGTGGAGATAATGGTGCAAATCTTGAGTGAATATTCAGCCCTGTCTCGAACTCGCAACAATATCCTATGCAGCTGTTTCTTCGAAAACCTAGGGTTACTACTATTAGTCGAAATGGATAGTTTAATAACATTTTGTGGGGAAAATCAAATGCTTCGTGCCATGTAATTCTTTGTCTCGTAGGTATCATAATGGGTCCATAAGGTACCAAGTGTTGTACGCAATTACCCCAACTCTACCTAACCTAACCTATCATAGAACAAAAAGAATTCATTAGAAATTTCATTTTAGAAATCAAAAATCTTAACGGAAATAATCTAAATAAGAATAAATACATTTTTTTCTACTCCAAATAACTCCAGCCACAGTAATCAAAAACAATTAAAATTAACCTATTATAATACTCAATACTCGGCAGGATTAGAAATGAACTCAATAATAACATTAATCCGACAAGAATAAAAGATTATCCATCAAGATTTCGTTTCGTGTTTTCCATTAAATTTGATATCTTAAAAATAATAAAATAAAAAAATATATATTTTTATTCTTATAATGATCGATAATTAGTCGAGTTTGTAATAGCGTAAGAGTGAAGGAAAAAAAACAGCGCATATTAAAAAACGGTAACCGCGTATTCTTGTAAATGCGGATAATGTTCATATAGTGGCGGTACAAAAATTTTTTTGTCTCACATTCCCAACATCCATCATTTTCATCATTTTTATGCGGTAGAAATATGTTATGGCATTTTTATGATAAATGAGTTTCAATTTAAATAAAAACATATTAAAAATAACAAAAGAATTAATGTTATATTTTTTTTTTTGTTTTTTTTTAAATGGAATATGATCTTAAATGTATTTAAGAACGCTATGACCTCCTGACCCATCTCTTTTTTCTTTTGTAAGACAGGAAAAATGAAAAATACGAATTAATTCTACTCCATGATTAAAAAAAAAAATTATAACTTCACACGGTTTTTTTCTGTTGTTTTTAAATCTTTAAAATGTTTTCACCGAATATAAAACATATAAAACATGGCCTAACTAGGTGTCATGGGATACCACACAAATGCAAACATTAAATGTTTTTTTCATAAACCGGTAGCCTAAAAATTAAGATCTACTATTTTCCTAGAATAATAATTTAGTTTAATGATTCTTTTTTAAACTATCAACAAAAACAATAAAAAAATACTTGTTTAGATCTCTAAAAGAATTTCCGTCATATGTCAGTTTTAATCATAAAACTGGTATAGTTATATGTATAGTTCCAGTTTTATGAAGGAAGGTGTGAAAATCACTACGCTACTGTCCAAAAAATTCAATTACTACATACAGAAAATGTAAAGTGTTTTATATACCAAAAACATCATAATTACACAATTAAATCTTTTATGAACATTACGATGATGATCATATCAAGTGCTTAAAAAACTCATAATACTTAATGATAATAATGTGCTCTATGTACTCCTGGGAAGAGTATCTCATTATCATATCATATTGCTTGTAACGTCTTCATAAGGTGAGGTAACTCATTTAGTTTTTCTTCTTCTTTTTTCTTGTGTTTTTTTTTTTGGAAAAAAGCACCTTTAATTTCAATGAACTGTTAACATGTTAACTATAAACTTGGATATATTGTGTAAACCTAATAGTTTAGAGTCCAGCAAAATAGAAGAGACAAATATCACAATATGTAGAACTGGAAGAACAAGTTATTTTTGGACGTATGTAAATTCATGTATGATTTTCGTTATATACGTTTTCCTGTGTGGTCTCAATTTATACGAAATAAATGTTTTTGTTTTTTATTTTTATTCTTTTCATGTTTTTGATTACATTAATTTATAAAGCTACCCAATTAATGAACATAAATATTCTCCAAGATATAGAAAACAAACAAGTATCTTGAAATGAAGCAATTAGATGACCAATTAAGATCATTTGAATACGATTTTAATGATCGACGACTACATGTACATGAGTACTCTAGTTTAGGTTTTTATATTTTTTATGTTTAATGTAATTATTTCTATGATATTACACCTTTTTTTTTCTGTGAGTTTTATGACAAATTAAACACTTTTATAAATGTTATTTTTAGAAAGGCAATTTATTTTTATATTTACAATCAAAAAAAAAAAATGGTGTAGGAGATTGTATAATTAATTAAAAAATGATATTTATTAGAAAGGAACATGTTTAAAAATCAAACAACATTAATGTTGATTGTAAATTAAACTTTTGAATTGTTATGATTTTATCTAATTTAGATTAATCTTATGTTTTGTAATAAGATAAAAAAAAGTTTTTCGTTTTTGACCTCGTTGTCCACTATTTGTCCAACAAAAAAGGAAAACCAGACAACAGCAATAGCAAAAAAAAATACTATAACTCTTATTAAAATTAAAAATATATTATACATTAAACTTTCGCTTGATCCGTCATTTATTATCACACCTTTGAAATCGACTTATCTAAGGTTATACTGTTGGTTATTTTTTTGTGTGTCGACATTTCAATTTTCGTCTTGTTTTAAGAAATGTTTTTCTGACAATCTTTGAATTTTATAAAAGTACAATACAACCTAATCCTCGATTTATAGGGTATTCGAATTGCACAATTTCGGTTTAACATGATTTAAGAAATGAAGAAAAACTTCCATTTACACAACACTATATATTTCAGTTTAACACGGTCACAGAACACTTCTTCTTCTGATTTTTTTGTTTCTTTTTTGAATGTTTTATTGTGGATTTGAATTGAACGTTTTCGATTTACATGTTTTCCTGAGGAACCTATCTTCAGTGTAAATCGGGGGATAGGTGTATATAAAAAGAAGCAATCTCTTTTTTTTTCTTTTTTTTTACCTGTTACATCGTAATCTCGGTACTAATTTTGCGCATTTTTTTTTTCATTCTTCATAATGTGTCCCCTAAGGTGCTGTAATTTAGTTCTTTTTTTTGGGCGCATGCCATATAGTCATTTCAATAGAACCAACGTAATAGCATGATCACAACGATCAAAAGAAATCTTTTTTTTGCATGATACAAGGTGTTACATGTGACAACTATAAAAACAAAGATATGTAAAATTCTAAAAATGTCTTCATTTAACATGAGTAAACTATATTTTATTTTATTGAACGAACTTTTAGGAACTTGAAGCTCTTGTCATAAGACCTAATGTAAATTGCTTATGTTAAATAAAAGCTTTTTTGAAGTTTCCACATCTTGTCTTTATTAATATCTCTGATAAAAGTGTAATTTACAAGTGTTTCTCGAAAACGAAACCGTGTAGACATCTCAAATACATTTTTTTTACGATTTTTTGTTTAATCATAACCTATATATATCAAAGTACGTAAATATACGCAGTGATCGCCAATTTACATTTCATATTACATATTTTCCAATAAAGAATATTGCAAAATAAGCAGAAACACCCTGTTGAGAAAACTAAAACAGCAGTAGCGAATAGCAACAATATACTATACTAAGCCATCAGCAACGATATCCGTGAGACTGCAATTAGAAAGTTCGTCACGACAGTAAACCAACCCGAAAAAACATCTTAACTTCCACAAAACAGAAGTAAAGTTTAGTGAATGTGGAAGTTTTTCCTTGTTTTTTTTCTTTGGTTTTTATCATTTCACTTTTTCTTTTTTTTCCACTTTTGTAATTTCTATTTCACTACAGTTCGATGGATTTTCTGCTTTTTTCTGCTGCAAAAAATATTAAGAACGGAAACAAGAAACAGAACACATCTTATCCCAGTCATCAAAGAACGACTTAATTGTTTCATTATTGTTAGGTGAACTAGGACGAACAGCATGAATGGAAGAATATATAAATTGCACTTTCTCATATTTCAAATTGGTTTTTTCAGAGCACCTTCGTCACGCGAGACATGAAATACATTGTTTGTATGAAAAATCACGATTATTTATTTGAAAGGAAATCACGCGTGATGTCATAAAAGTATGAAAATAAAAATTCAAAATATGACGACATGCGCAATAAGCAATCTTTATATTCTTTCATTCATGGACAATCAGAAGCCTACTTGCTTGCCTCAGTAAGGTTTTGACGCACACTTATAATACTTCAATTGTTTTTCTGAAACCTACTAATATAAATATACTCTGAAAAATTTCATTCAAATTAATCAAGTCGTTTTTTTAATTAAATCAGAAAAGTTTAACAATAAAACGTAGAAACTTTATGACACTTTCTTCTATACTATCCTTGTATCAATTTTACTGGAATTTAAACATAATATATCAAGTACCCGGTACACGACTGTACCGCATTGATATAATCAACGTATATAATAAATTTAATTAGAGATGCTGTAAAATTTTTCAACTGATTCCGAAAAACAACGCAATTTTATGATGAAGCTCTTTTTCGTACTATTTGGATATGGAAAGTTCTATATAAAAATCACACTAATCGACCTCATCAGAGTTCCACTTATCAACCGGATAAGATGATAAAATTTATTAAAGCCGTCATTTTTATATTTTGCTTTCTTACCACCGAATAAGAATAAAGCTTTCTTATGTTAAAAAAATGCGACTTCAAAATTTTGTTGGATCTTCGCGTTTTGAGATATCCTCTGAATTAAAAAAATATACTATTTTTGGAAAATTTTTGTTCGATTGCCTGTTTGCCTGTCTGTCTGTTTATATGATATCTCTCGAACGCGTTATTTGATATAATTGAAATTTGGGGAACTTGGGTCACTTATTAGGAGGAATAATAGATCCATGTTACTTTTGGAAACTGATCTAACCTAATCTGATAACCAGAGTTTTAGAACATTTATTCTTTAGAATTTTTTGTTGAAGAGGATTTGATTTGCTGAAAATCGAAAAGCACAGACAGAAAATCAACTGAAGTTAATTCTCTATCACACATTTACTGTATATTACTACATTTTATCCAAAAAGGATAATAAGGAATATGGAAATTATTGGATCAATATAATATTCTTATTTTAAATATACACCTGGGATTATGTCGGTCTTTTTTTGAAATGATTTTGAAGTTACATGTCCACAATTTTCGAGTTTCCCCGTTGTACATACATACATACATATAGGACGTTGTAGATATAGTGAAAGTGTACGCAGCGAAATTCGGGGATTCCTTGTTGTACATATATCAACATTGTGTAATTAGAAGTGGAACGTATCTAACGCATAAAAAGATACCCAGGAGTATCTAAAGCTTGTATACATAACGCATACTGGCTCTCAATCCGAGTGTTAGAAACTTCAGAACTTATCAATATCTATTTTGAATCCAAGCAGAATTTTGATCAATGTTTTGGTCGAAATTTCAATAATTTTAATTGAAAGAAAAACACTAAAATCTGTGCAACGTAATTTAAACCTTAATTAAATCTTATGTTTTCGTCGGTATGGTAAAATTAACTTTATTTCTGATTGGGCCTTATATAAATATTCGATTAAATATCGCATTTTTAAACTGAATACGTACACAAGTAAAACAGCATTCTTCCAGTTCTATCTATTGGCAGTGTATTTTCTCATTAAATAATCTGAATTTGAAAGACAAAAATATGCAACCTACATGTTTAGATGGCCATCTTCTTTTTTGTTGTTTCATCTACCAAAGTCTGGCACAAACTTTATTCAGCTTATTTGTTATTTAGTACTTCTTTAGTGGTCAAATTTAACTTTTTTTCTTTTTTTTGTTGTCTTTTAAAAACCACTATAAAGCAAACAAACCGAAAAAATCTAAGGTGACGAAAAAGCAAAAAACGCCATTCAAGTTCATAACAAAAAAAAACATTTTTTTTCAAAAATCCATTAAAATGCAAATCGATTTTAGTGTTGAAATTTTATTTTTTTTTTTTCTTTCTAAAGTCATTATAATAAAATTCCCAATTTAATGAGTTCCTGAAAAAATAAATAAGAGAAGAAGAAAAAAAACGAAATAGAATTTCGAAAATAAAATTAAGATTTATTTTTCTTGGGAATAACAAAACCCGAAAAGAAGCCATCTTATCTTGGAAAGAAATTCTGACAAGATTTTTGTCTGTCAAATAATTCTCAGATGATTGTTAATTCCGTAAGATTATTGATAACACACAATGTTCTTTTTTTTACTTTACAAACATCATTGATAATGTGATAATTTCCAAAATAACCGTTCACTAAATTTTTCCCAATCCAGCTTCTGTATGAAAAAAAGTTTAAATCGTTTTACGAGCTTTTTTTTAAATTCCTTTTTCCTTTTTTCTTTCTAATTATGTAAATCTTTATCAATTTTCATACTTTCTTGTTGGTATTCTCAATAATATAATAATTAAAAACAGACAGACAGACATTGTGAAACAATTACGATTATTATTCACATAAGACTCGTATTTATTAGGTAATGTCATTCAAAAGAAGGATATGCATCAAAGCGTTTTAACTATAGAAGGTGACATATTCCGCTTTATATTCGTACACATTATTTAGTGTGTATGCTATGTTGACGTCATTAACGCACCGCATTCCAGCTGTGAAATAAATCAAAATTATTTTGCCTGATTTGTACTTCTTTTTAAATGAAAATTATTAGTTTTGTGATTCAATTAAAGAAAAAAATGGTTAACAGAAATTGTAGTGTCCCGAATTGCTCGAATGCGTGAAAAAAACAACGGAAATTTGCTTTTGACAACACTGTAGAAGTGAAACAGAAATTTTTTTTTTTAATATATCACCGAAGTGGTGGGAGATAGAACTATTTGGTCTTCGACGGGAATAATCTCCATAAAAACCTCCACAACTTTGCTGAATATTTCAAGCGTGTCCGACCTCTATATAAAAAGTTCAAAAATTTGTATCGACTACAGCGCCAATACGGTGGGAGATAGAACTATTTGGTCTTCGACGGAAATAATCCTCTTTACAACCTCCACAATATTGCCGAACATTGCAATGGTCTAGGACATTCGTATAATGAGATATTTTGTAATGTAACATTTCGTCACAGAAAATTGTCACATAATTTTAGCTAATCGCCCCCATAGAAATGTTTCACTTCAAAAGTGAAAGAATTGGACAATCACACCACATACCATTGATTTCCCAAAGACAAAAACAGCAAAAATGGTTGAAATTTTGCAAGATTTCAAAAGGTTATTGCCCCAGCATGGTAAATATGTTCAATTCATTTTGAAAGGGAATGCTTTAAAAGGGATCTAAAAGCCGAATTAAAGTGACGTCATTATTTCATTGTACTAGACTGGAGTAAATCACCTTCTATAGTTAAAAAACATTGGATATGAATATTGTTTTTGTTTAATATATGTTAATGCCAAAATGGTGGTTTTTCTGTTTTGGTTAATTTTTTATTCAAGGTGAATTCTTTGCAATTTTCGAAAATCGTGAGACTTGGAAGAGAAAACATTTTAAAAAGAAAAAAAAAAACTTAATTAACTTATGTTTTTGTTTTTCAAAGCATATTTTGTTTTTAACAAATTAAAATATAACTTAGTTTTTTTTTTATCATGTTTTCAATTAATCTGAGTTAGCCCTGACCTGTCGAAAAAATAATTTATTTCCCCACACTAAAATCAAATACCATTGCAGTTGGCCTTTGTCGAGTCCACGTCTAAAAATTAAAATTACAAAAACTGTTTAACAAATAATTGATTTTTGGACCAGAATTAGGTGAGTTTATTTGAAATAGCCATTCAGAAGTTGTATTTATAATCACAGCTTGTCGAATTTCGTGGTAAAAATAGGAAACTAATATTGAGAATTAAATTTATTTCATACTAAAACAAACGTCATTTATAAATTTTAGAATTTCTTATTAATCCAGAAAAATCGATAAACTCATCAATCGCAATTTATCCGAAAGAAAATGATTTCAATAAAATTTTTTCCGTTCAATAAATACATGTACCGGAAATCGATTATATCCAATACAATCGATTCGAGGAATATCATAAAACCCCTTACACACCATACGATTTGGTTCTACAACCGACCGACCGGCCAATCGACCAAATCGTATGGTGTGTAGAAGGTTTTAGATGATTTCCATTATATCGTATCGGATTTTTGATACCACAAAAGTATCGGGAAATGCTTTAACCCAAGGGTGTCCAACCTTTTTGTTTCCCTGGGCCGCATTGGAAGAAGACATGGTGTTTTGGGCCGCAAGTATATTACTATGTATGAATCCATATCATAAAATGAATGTGATGCTTGGCATTGAAGTTGAGAAACTAAACAGTCAATATCTGGTTCGATTGACGTGGTTGCAATTCTCAGGCAGTTCTCAAGGTGTTCATCTAACATGTTGGTTCTAATTTTACACTTAGTATGTTTCATTCTTCACTTAACCCAAGCAACAGAACAGTGTGTTTGACGAGCAACGCAATACAAAAAGAGATTTTACTACATAACGAAAGAGCATTCTGTTCTGATCCTGTTTCTGTTGTTTGTCACTTGGCAGCTTTAGCACGAGAGCGCAAACACACAAATCATTCCTCAGAAAAATGGACATGCTTCAGTAACTTTGAATACTTTCGGGCCGCATTGATACTTGCTTTGGGCCGCATGTGGCCCGCGGGCCGCGGGTTGGACAACCTTGCTTTAACCTATATGTGGAACGTTTGTTAAAATCTCTGTCAATCGATTTACTTCGTTTATATGAAGTCGACTTAAATCCAAAAATCATGAATATAAATCTGGATCGACTTGAATTCGACTTGAGTTGATCCGATGACAAACATTTTTCTGATGGATTTAAAATTTGCATGTAAATCCAGATCGACTTGAAAATTTAAATCGGAGTATGCTGAGAGGCGAAGCCTACAAAATAAAAATTTTCTTGGAAGCAATTGTCAATTTGAAACTGATTTCAAGTAAATTCGAAGTTAATCTTTCAATCTAATACAGTTTGAAACAACCCGGATTGACTTTCAAAACGATCTCAAGTGAATTTTGAAGTCGTCGTTGTAAACGAAGTAATTCATGAATAATTTCAGGAGAAAACCTCGAAAATATTAAAAAATACGTCAAATCCAAATCAAATTATCGAAATTCTTGATCAATTGAGGCAAATCGAAAGTAATTTAGAAGAGAATAAAATTGGTACCGCCTTCAGAAGAATCGAAAATGATGCGATTTTTTCTTTTTTTTGGAAAATGAAGATATTAAAAATTTATGTGTAAGAACGGAACTCTCGGTACTTTTGATAGATTACTAAATAAAATTATGAAAAACTTGCAATTCGATTGTAATCCAGATTTTAAAAGTGCCAACAGGAAACAACCTAGAACCCTTGAAAATCTTTAAGTTTTAAATCCAGAATTAAATTCTGCATATTTGTCTAGACAAGAATTAAACTTAAAATGTTTTGTGCAAAAAAAGTTAAAATAATTTATTAATATTATCATTTTTTATATTCATGGATTTTATTTTCTTCTCTTTCAGATGGTTTTGTCATTTCGATGATGATAACTACGTCAATGTACCACGATTAGTTCGATTATTGGATGAATATAGTCCATCGGTAGATTGGTATCTTGGTAAACCGAGTATATCTTCACCATTGGAAATTCACTTGGACAATGTGAGTTGAAACTTTTATAAACAAAAAATTATAATAAATTATTTTATACCTTTTTTTTTCTCCTTTCTTATGTAATCAAGATTTAAATGAAATAAAAAAGAAAACGTACAAATCAAAACTTAAAATCGGCATAAAGCCCATTTTTTGATAACCTATAATTGAAACAAATCTTTTGCTTCACTGAAAATAAAAACCACCAAAACTTAATAGTCTTTCAATGATGTTCCTAACATATATTATAACTTTTTCGTTTCTTTAAATTAACTTTAATTTAAACGCAACCAAGTCGCTAATAACGTAAATCAATTCTACAAAATCAAATCGGCATATCGGAAAAATTAAGCAAACAAACGATACAACTTTATGACAAAGACAATTTTTCTCTACAACTATTTCTTTCTGCACAATCTTTGGATAGATTATTACAAAACTCATTGTGTAATAATGTAAAAACAACGTTAATAATTAATTTAATTGAAATTGCAGTAGAAATTTCCCAATCAAGTTCAAATTTCTATGGTGTCTACCCTTCAACTTATGTATTTCTCTGAAATACAATACCAAATCGGGTTAATCTATTCATAATCTCATTGAAATAAAAAGTGTGTTTAAGTTATCGTGTAGGCGTAAAAACGGAAGGACATATCCATTAAAGCCAATCTCCACACAGCCGACTTCCTACTTTTGATGTAAGCAAGTATGGGATAACACTACACAAAGATTGGTTAAACAGAAAGGGAGAAAACAATCATCCTAAAAATTTTGTCGGCTTCTGGATTTCTCATTTCCCCAACCGATTTTCGATCTGCAGATGATTCCCCTCAAAAACAGATCAACATGTTTATGGCACTTCATCCGCGGGTGCATACTATCACAATAATCACACACGATACCGTCGCACACTATCAATTTTTCTAAATTGTGTGGGAAGACTGATATTTTTATTCTATCAATCCTAGAGAGAATTGCAAAACTCTGTTCTTTTTCTAGTTTTCTGATTTTTCCCGCCAGAATAGGAAGTCAGCTGCGGTGAAGATTGGGCTTTAATCGACATGACTTCTGGTGACTAATTTTTTTAACCCTTTGGTATAGCACCGTAGGATATAAAAAGCACATTTACTCCATTTTATTGCAAATATTTATAGTTTTTTTCTGTTCTTCTGTTCATTGTTCTATTTGAAAAGTTCAATAATTTTTCAATTCATTCTCAATTTTTTTCTATTCTTTTAATAATAAATAACAATTTGAACTCCACCTTCGCATCATAAATTATAATAAATGATTTGAAATAAATAATCATTTGTATTTATCTAAAAACGCGTAATATTTATATATATATATGTATATAAAACAAATTCATCTATAAATTTGTCATTGTCGAATGATATTGTTTGCGGGTGATTTTAATGATCACACACCATCGCATTACCGCACCACCAAACATCATAACGATCAACCCAAAATCCTCTGCAAGCACAACAATGATCAAAATCTTTATTTGAAAATGCTTTTTTCTTTTATGAAAAAGATCGTCGTAGGTTTTTGTCTTGTTATGCATTTCATAAGAACATTTTATTAATTTTCATAAGAACCTGTTCGATGATCTATCGATGGACATTTGTCATTATTTAAGATAAAAAAAAAAAATAAAAATGAAAATATTGTTAGTTTCTTATCAACAAAAAAAAAACGACAGAAATAGATAGAATACTAAACCTGTTCAACTATATATAGTTACTATTATCCTCACCGAGTTCTCGTACCTTAAATATGGTTTAAAGAAAACATTTACAACATAAAAGCAGTGTCTCCACATAGATTTCACATAGAAAATCGTTGTGCCAATGGTGTGTTTATTAAATATAGTATGTGGGAAAAAAAATTGAAGTGTTTTTAAGATAAACAATTTTCAATAGATTATGGGACCAAATGGAAGAATTTCTTCTGAGAATTTTACACTACTGGTGTTCTTGTTCTATTCACTTGAAAAATGAACCACTCATTTAAATACTATCAATTATTAATAATTTCATTGATTTCTTTTATAGATTATTTTAAGTCTATACAAAAACAAAACAAGAAAAAAGAAAAACAAATTTTACAAATAATCTTTCATAAACTTTGTAGAAAATTCTGAGTAATGACTTTTAGTAGCAAAACATCCGACAAGAAATTGATTTATATACCAAACAATTGTAGACACAAATGAACAGAGAGTGGGTCCACAAGAATTACAGTCTATTTAAGCAGACATTTTACATAAGATTTTAATATGAAAAATACATTAATCAGGGACCATGTATTCTACTTTAGGATTGAATGATTTATTTTTCCATCAATAATATTAAACTTAACTCTCTTCAGATTGAAACAATTCGAAAACACTTAATTGAAATTGAAAACTTAATGTTGCACAAAAATATCCTGAAAATTTGAATTCAATATCGACAATATTTCCATAAGAAATTCCCTATCACCAATCAATATTTCATTATCATAAAAAAAGAAGATAAAAAAACTCGAATTAATTACTATAGAATTTATGGTTTGAAATTAATCTCAATACGCTACCTGCCTGAAATCTTTTAATTAAAGAGAGGTTACCTTAGGTTAGGGGTTTCTCTATTTAAAAAAAAGGCCTTCTTTACTTTCGAAATCATATTTTTTTTTTCTTTTCAACCAAAAGCTCTACTCTCTTCTGGTAAAATCAGATAAAATCAGACAAAATCAACTCAGAAAGTCTATATTTTAAGTTCATTCTTTGTTTGCTGTTATTTACCTGAATTGATTTGATTTTCAATATTAAATTCGATGTAATAAAAAAAAAAAAAGCACTTTATACAGATGCCCTTTTTTTCGTCCAAAAAAATTGTTAAACCACCATCCACCCACTTTTCCATCTTATATGTTTACACTATGTATTTACCGTACACACAATGTATTTGAGTGCGCGCCCTCCCTCTTTCAAACGTCTCATATAAATGAGTTCTTCTGCGAAACCTAAATAAAAACAGTTGCCTAATTGAAGCCAATTGATCAAAGTGGATGGTTCCGACTTAATCTGTTCATCAAGAAGTTTCGATGCCGTGTACAGAATGTGGAGAATTACTGCTCCAAAATAGTAGGTTGTATAAATTGGATTTGTATTTTTTTTTGTTCTTTTCTTATAGCAAAGAGATTCCTAAATGAAAAGTAGAAATCAGCCCCTCCTATTTCTGTGACGTGAAACCCACTTATTCTGGTTTATTTATTATATTTTTTTTTTTGCCTTCAATCAATTTATTCAATTTTTTAGTTAATTTGTTCAGTCATGCTCTAATTTTGTTTTAGAACACTTTTTGAAACAAAAAGATTTAAAATGAGATATTGGAAGCCTATATTTATGAATGACGATACTAACCATATCATCGTCATCATAATTAAAGGCTTTAATATCGATTAATGTTTTTTCTTTCTAATTTATTTTTCATTCTCATTTTTTTCTTTTTACAGAAAAACTCTTCAATTCCAACAAATAAAAAAATTACATTTTGGTTCGCAACTGGAGGTGCTGGATTTTGTTTAAGTCGGGCATTAACATTGAAAATGCTTCCGATTGCTGGCGGTGGAAAATTTATTAGTATCGGTGATAAAATTCGTTTTCCCGATGATGTTACAATGGGATTTATAATCGGTATGTATTTTGGAATTATTTGAAATTTTAAATATCAAATTTGAGTTCGATGATAAAATAAACAAAAACTGACCTAACTAAATTTTTGCTTCAGCATAGATGATTATTACTATACTTATTTATTTCGATAAAAAATCAGGTAGTCAGTACAAACCAATAAATCCCTAATCCTTATATATATGGTATATCGTTCATATTGTATTTACATGGAATACTGTAGGCACAAGTTACCATATATAAGAAATAATTTCGAAGCAAATCTAGAAAAACTAGAATAGAACCTTGACACAACTTGAGCTTTAGTGGTATCATTGATAAAGGAAAAAAAAATCATCTTAAGTTATTAAGATTAATCTTTACATACTCGTAGAATAATCACAATGATAACATCGTGACTTTACATGATGCTATACAGTTTAGTGCTTTGTTTTTAAATTCACCGACGATTTTTTTGTATTTAATTAAAGATATTCCAAGTAGTAATAATCTGCACACAGAAGAATCACAAAGCTTTTGGCTAGTTCTGACCACTGAATTTTAGTTGTGAGAAGTGAAAACTCAGTTGTAACAATTATAACTTCAGTTGTCGAAACTTCACAACTGAAATTTAGTTGTTACAACTGATTTTTTAGTTCTCATAATCTTTTGGTAAAGAACTTTCGATAGCACCTTTTGCAATAGTTTTTAAATACGTTAAAAATGGTTGTCTATTAAATGGGATTGGTCCACCTTTTGTTGGATATGGTCCTGGTAAATTCTTCATCTAAAATGTTCTACAAATGATTTCTTTCCCACTTGGCGTTCCTATGGAATAACTTAATGGAATATAAATGCCTACACCCTCTTGTGCATCTAAATCCTTAAGATTTTTTAATGCAATCTCCCAAATAGTACACCAAACTGTACTTACTGGTATTGGCACAATTGTGACTGAAGATCCATTCCAACGTTTCGAATCCAAATAATAATCCAAACGTTGATTTTTCAATATTCCAATATACTTTCGTGCAAGGGTTCAATTGTTAATTTGAATTCTTTTCAAAAGGATATTACTTTCATAACCGAAGTACATAAATTTATTTACCAATTACTTCTGGCAAAGTCATTTTTGTATATTTTTAAATAGTTGAAAATTGGTTGAACAGCACAACTAAAATTCAGTTATTACACAATAAAATCGTCAGTTATCAGAACAACAAATTCAGTTACCATAACTAGGCAAAAGCTTTGTGATTCACTTTTGCTAATAAGGAAATGGAACTTGCATGCTACTTCGTCGTTGGGTACAGGACTTTATTTGAATCTGAAATTGAAGATAACACAAAGTTTTTGAAACATTTTAACCTATGAAAATGTAAAGACTGATAAATTCTTAAAAGAGAAATATTCTTGCTTTATTAAAAGAAGACTATTTGGTTTCAGGCTACTATATTTTTTTTTTATCTCCAAAATTTTCCATGTAAAAATTCCCTTTATGTGGAAGCACTTTTTTGATTTTAATGATTTAAATGAACAAGAATCAGCATCCTTAAGAAAAGAAATATCGTCTTAATCAGAATCCGAAGTACATTTTGAAATACCCTTTTTGAAAGTAAAACATGAAATGAAATGATTGAAATCATTCATAACGAATCTTCGACAAGGAACATTCTTTCGAATCGTCTTCAACAAGAAAAAACACTTCTCTTCTCTTATTAGTCGATCATTAATCATCATCATTACAAAATTTTATATATTTTTATTATTATTATTATTATTATTAATATTATTTAAACACAGAAGTGTTATTTTTTATTGAGATCAAAATTTTATCGTTTTTTTTTGCTTTTAATATCAAAACAAGACAAGACAATTTTCAAACATAGTTCGATCAAAAAAATTTTTGATTGATTGAGATTAAAACGAACAAAAACTTTTTAACATTCAAACTAAAAAAAAAAGAATCCATTAAAAAAAAACTCATGATTTTGTTTTCTTATATAATTTTTTTCTTTTTTTTCTTCACTTTACAGAACATCTATTAAAAGTTCCATTAACGGTTGTCGATAATTTTCATTCCCATCTTGAACCAATGGAATTTATACGACCAGAAACGTTTCATGATCAGGTCTCGTTCAGTTACGCTCGAATGAAAAATGAATGGAACGTTGTGAAAATCGATAATGGATTCGATTTAAAAACAGATCCAAAACGTTTCCATTCATTACATTGTCATCTGTTTCCATACTTTAGCTTTTGTCCGAGATGATATCATCATCATTATCAAAAGTAATATATTATTTATTTATTCGAAATATAAAATGATTTACCAATTCTCAAAACAAACATAAAATTTTATCAACCATAATTAAACTAATTTGATTGGTCCCAAATTGATTTAAAATTAGGTATTTTTCGCGGAATTTCATATGATTTTCTTATGTTAAATATTTATCGCAATTTAAATATGAACAAAAATGTAACAATAATTTACAATAAGATTATTGAAAATGTGTTTTAATTACAGATTGGTGAAAAGGATCCGTGAAACTCAAATCAAACAGTAAAATCGTATGTTTCCACACAGCAAAAATGTTCTCGACATATGAAAATCGTTTATTTTCTCGTGTTTCTTGTGTACAAATTATCTGTTGTGGTAAAGACGAATATATTATTTCACAATCCGTGTAAATTAATTTGTCATCACGGTCCATATCCACCGAATGTCAAGCGAATATTACTCGAGTATGTGATTATAGAAAAATATCGAAAACAATACGAGTATGGTTATATTAAAGAAAATTTACAAAGTTAAAATAAATGCGAAAACTTCTCAAATTGTGAATAACATAGCTCTGTGAGAAAAATTTTCATATGTGGAAGCGTCCGAGCAGAAAGTTTATCAAAAATCTCATTTTGAGCAATCCGAACGTCCAGTGGGTAGGCATTATGTATGGTGACAGGCGATAGTCGCTCTTTGCTTTGATATGATTTTAGAAGTTGATGTTTATGTTTTTGTCAATTTTTTATTTTACTTTATTCTTATTTCTTTTCTTTTTTTTTAATGCAAAAGAATTAATTTAAAAATATTATTTGAAACATTCAAAATATTTGTTTTCTTTTTGAGTAATGTCGCCTGTCACCGTACATAATGCCTACCCTGAGTGGGCATTATGTACGGTGACAGGCGATATTACTCAAAAAAAAACCACATCGCAGCCAGTTTATTTATTACTTAAATGTTGAAGCCGGTTCCGTTCCTCAACCCTGAACTGCTTCTTATGCGATGGCAAAGCGTGTGCTTTTAGTCGAAGAACGGGAGCTGTGCTGGCGTATTTGCGTAGGGGGTACATTTTGCTCATTCTGCCCAGACGAGCAAGCGGTATCGACAGTGTACTTATATCTATGAAACATTCCTTTGTCTGGGCACACCGTTACATGCCAGTTCATTTCCGGTTCGTGAATTAAATGCGTCGAATTAAATGGACAGGAGACCTTTTTAACATTTTTAGCGCTTCGACGACATTTCACGAGATGAACTTGATAATGCTCTCGTAATATCATATGTACCTTGTTATATGGACAATCAAGTAGATCGTTGCTTTTTGGTGGCGGATTAAAAGATTGCGCCATTGTCAGTTTATATATTTTAAATAGCAAAAAAATTAAGGCAATTACTCTCCTAAACACTATTAAATGACAACTTCTAAAATCATATCAAAGCAACGAGCGACTATCGTCTGTCACCGTACATAATGCCTACCCTGGACGTTCCGATTGTTACCAATGATATTTTTGATCGACTTTCTTTGACACATTCCCATAGAACTTTCTTACGGAACCGTTGTTGTGAGAAAACAAAAAGGTCCAGCAAATAAACGTACCAATTCCATTCATAGTTGTGGTAAAGACTAGTATATTATTTCACAATCCGTGTAAATTAATTTGTCATCACGGTCCATATCCATCGAATGTCAAGCGAATATTACTCGAGTATGTGATTATGGAAAAATATCGAAAACAATACGAGTATGATTATATTAAAGAAAATTTACAAAGTTAAAATAAATGCGAAAACTTCTCAAATTGTGAGTAACATAGTTCTGTGAGAAAAATTGTCATATGTGGAAGCGTCTGAGCAGAAAGTTTATCAAAAATCTCATTGTGAGCAATCCGAACGTCCAGGGGGTAGGCATTATGTATGGTGACAGGCGATAGTCGCTCGTTGCTTTGATATGATTTTAGAAGTTGTCATTTAACAGTGTTTATGAGAGTAGTTGCCTTAATTTTTTTGCTATTTAAAATATATAAACTGACAATGGCGCAATCTTTTAATTCGCCACCAAAAAGCAACGATCTATTTGACTGTCCGTATAGCACGGTACACGTGATATTACGAGAGCATTATCAAGTTAATCTCGTGAAATATCGTCGAAGCGCTAAAGATGTTAAAAAGGTCTCGTGTCCATTTAATTCGACGCATTTAGTTCACGAACCGGAAATGAACTGGCATGTAACGGTGTGCCCAGACAAAGGAATGTTTCATAGATATAAGTACACTGTCGATACCGCTTGCTCGTCTGGGCAGAATGAGCAAAATGTACCCTCTACGCAAATACGCCAGCACAGCTCCCGTTCTTCGACTAAAAGCACACGCTTTGCCATCGCATAAGAAGCAGTTAAGGATTGAGGGACGGAAACGACTTCAACATTTAAGTAATAAATAAACTGGCTGCGATGTGGTTTTTTTTTTTTTTTGAGTAATATCGCCTCTACATAATGCCCACTCAGATCATTTGTACACGAGAAACACGAGAAAATAAACGATTTTCATATGTCGAGAAATTTGATGCTGTTTGAAAACATACTATTTTCCTGTTTGATTTGTGTTAACGGATCCTTTTTAGCAATCTGTGCTTAAAAAACATTTTCAATAATCATATTCTATATTCTTATCATTTTTTTGTCCATTTAAAATTCATTTACTTTGTTTTTTGTCTCTTTTTGTCCGTATTAAAAAATAATAAATAAATAAAAATATATATATATATATATATATAAAAGTATTATAAAGTATCCTTAAATCCCTAGCGTGTTTGTTTTTCTTTCGATTTCGATACACAAACACCAGCAAAAAGTAAGAGTGATTGGAAATTATTTTATAAGAGTGATGACGTAGCACTTCCATGTGCTTCTTTTTCTCAGTAAAATGATTTCTACTTTGCTCTAATTGGTGTATTGTTTTAATCCATAGCTTTTAGATACTTTATAATTACTCATAATTCGCTTGTAGTTGTATTAAAATAAGAGATCTTGAAAATCTATTAATTATACAAATTCCAATTAAGTCTGGTCGCAGCCAGAGAATTTTATTAGAGAATTTCTAAGACAAACAACTAAAGCTAATTAAAACAAAAAAAAAGGTTATTGTTATTATTTAATTAATTAAATAAAATCCAGCTTATGTTAAACTGTGATCGTAAATATTGTAAATAAAATAAGAAAAAAAAAGACAAAAACAATAAAAATAATTAAAAAAAAAAAAAAAAATATATTAAAAATAAATTGTTAAAAAATGCAAATTAAAAATTACATAAATTTATAAAATTTTGTAAAAAACAAAAAAAAATGTTATTTATTTTATTTTTCAATTTCTTCCATTTGTTTTTTTTTTGTAATTAAAAAAAAATTTAAAAATTAAGAAAATTTTTGATTAAAATAAAAAAAATTTCTAGTCTTTAAAAGACATTTTCCAATAAAAAAATAAAAATTTTTAAATCCATGGCCGTTAAAACAAAGCAATTGTAAATAGAAATAAATATTTTTAAAAATCTAAAACTCTTGTTAAAAGAAAAACATAAAAAATATATGTTTTTTTTATGTAATTAAAATAAAATTATATGCAATTATTGTAAATTAGTCAAAGTGATCATTGTGAATAAAAAAAAAATAAAATAAAATATATTTGTTTATTATTTTAATAAATTTAAAAAAAAAAATATTATTTAAAAAGAAAAAAATTGTTTTTTTTTATTTTACTTTAGCGTTTCTCAATTAATAGCCCTAGTTAAGGCTAAGCGAAAGATAGTCGATGTATGAAAAGTTACCCTCCTTGTCAGTATGTTAAATAAATCAAATATTTTTTATTTAAACTCTCGCTTCGCTTACCAACCCCCGTGTGTATAAACAACAACCAAAATACTAAACCAATTCAAAAAATGTATCAAGGACTTTATTCAATAAGCTTTTTTTTTTGGGTTTTTTTATTTTCTTTATCGGTAGAATAAGATTCTTTTTTTCTCTTTCTCTCCGTCTCAATTTTTCAAGATGCTAAATTTTCTATTCTTTGTTTTGAATTTGTGAGTTATATTTAAATTCATTTGTAAAAGTATTTCCTTATATATATTAGCCTAAAAGTATGCATACTTGAATTATTTATAAATATACAGAAAAAAACTATTTCATATTATAGACTTATAGAGGGATTGGCCTAAAAGTATGCATACAATTATTTATAAATGATTTGCGGAGAAAAACTATTTTATATAATATGTAAGTTGGATCTTCCTTATACCTAATATAAAAAATGAAGCTAATAATTTTTATCCAAGGGTTTCTCGGATCAGAAATTTTTGGATTTGATCCGGAGTAAAATCGTTTAACTCGATTTGACTTAAATCGTAACGAAAAAGCATTGAAATCGCAATACATTTTCGATTCGATTTGATCTCCATCGAAATGCTCTATTCCATGTGACAGTGATGTTGGGCGCATGAAGTGCGTAGTTAAAAACCTGTAATTACTCCAATAAAACTTAAAAATTTTATCATCACATCTCATAGAGATTACATGTCTATTCTGAACTTGTAATTGCTTTACATTCCAAAAAAAAGTTATGACTACTGAGAAATTTCGTATTCCAGTGTAATCGAATCAAAAATATGTCCCAAAATATGGGTTTGTGAAAGTTTGAATTATTATTCGAGTTATCATGGTTATTTGAGAAATACTTACGAAAATTTTTTGTTATAAGTTATGACCACGTCAGAATACGAATTAGTCTTTAAAATAAATGTATGATTACGACGTCATGTTATGACGGTCAGAACTTATTATGTTCAGAATAGACTTGTTAATTACATAACGGAAAATAAATATATTTATCGGCTAAAGGTCACCAGTCACCACTGTTTGAACTAAAAAGCTGCCAAATTTCACAAAAACATCAAGTAAATTCTGCTTGCTATTAAGTTTGGTATTTCTGTGCAGAAGTTAGCTCTGAAATGTTTGCGGTTCACCGGCTGCAGACACCCAGAAACAATTTTGAATCTAGGAATTTCCTGTTTTAAAACGAA
This sequence comes from Xylophagus ater, assembly GCA_963422695.1. Lineage (NCBI taxonomy): Eukaryota > Metazoa > Arthropoda > Insecta > Diptera > Xylophagidae > Xylophagus > Xylophagus ater. The sequence goes on along the minus strand of OY730482.1, from coordinate 41,062,782 downwards.
TTTTTCATAGGTATAGAGAAAGCAATCATATTACAGGTTAACATAATCAAAACAAATTTGATATTGAATTGAAATGTTTTTGTTTTGTTTTTGCAAATAAAATGTTTCACACTTTACTTAAAAAAGAAAAAAAATTTTTATTTGTAAATTTATTAACCATAATAATTGACTTCCAATACAAAACAAGTCCGCCGAAAATAATTTTATTAAACGTTAAGAAATTGTTCTCAAATCAAGTTTTATTCTAAATTTGGAATGTCACATTTTTTTTCTTTCTGTTTTTTTTCGTTTATTCGATCAATCGATTGGTTCCAAAGGAATCCCGACTAAAATCAAATTTTTTTTCGTTTAAATAAGTTGCGTGCGCGTTCAATAAATCGAACAAAATCAAAGTAAAATCAAGTAGCACCGAACTGAATTGAATTTGAAATGGTTTTCAAGTGCAACGACATTTCAATATTTCTTCTGCTTGAAAATGTGAGAAAACTTTATTCTCATGTTGTTTTTCTAAGATTATTGTTTAATTTAGCATGAAGATGTCACTTGTTTTTCTTCAGTTTAGTTTCGGTATTATTTAAATATTTAAAAATCGCGATGACATCATAGAGCTCCACACGTCCAAATTTAAGGAAATTAAATTTGAAACTTTCACCCATCGAATAGAAATACACAGGAATTGTTCTTATGGTGTATATATGTTGCAGAGAGATGATAAAAACGGAGATTTGATCGAATCCCTAAGGTAGATGAACAATACACGGAAGATGTTAGTTTTTAAAATACATCGGAAAAACTTTATGAGCAAGCTTATTTTCTCCTACAACTATTTCTTTTTCCAATATTGTTCGGCCAATTTCACTTAAATTTAACATGTAGTCAACCCATGTAAATAATTGAAACAAAATTGCTTCACAAATTCACAAAAAAACGATAGAACTTTCTGGTTTTTCTTTATAACTTTGCTCCCCCTTGGCCGATTTTGCTGAAATCCAACATTAAACCAAGTTAAAGAATTACCAACTTATACCGTAAATTTCAACAAAATCATATAATGCGTTATTGAGTTATCTTGAACAAGGACAAGCGGACGGACATGCAGAAATGGATTTAATTTTTGATTCCCTACACAACCATACCCTTGAAACCTCTGGTAGTACCTGCCATAGGGCATAAATATTACAATACGAGTAGCAATAGAAACGGATGGACAGAAAACAGTTTCCTATCAAAGTGTTTATTTTCGAATAGCAATTTTTTTTGCTCTGAGAAAAAAATTTTCCCATTCACAATATGAAAAGTCATTTTTATCAAAAATTTTAGTTTTTTTCTTCCATTTTTATACTTTTGAATAAATGACGTGGAAATAAAGAAAAAAAACACTTAAAATAAAATTAGGTATGATGAATTTTTCGTTTACCTTGTTATCATTTTCACACGCCATTGAACGATTTTTATTCAGTTTTGATCAAACTCAAAAAAGAAAAAGAAAAGAGAACGAACAAAATGCACCACCACCAGCCGGTAATTTCAATTTCGATTGGTCATCTGACACCGGGTTTTGATACTGTACCGAAAATATTCATCTCAATTTTCCTCCATTTGATGAGAGATAAATATTTTGAATGAACATCAAACCGCAGGTAGAGGGTCAAAAAAGTATCCAACTACAAAAATTGTTAACTTTATTGGGCCATCGATGAAATTCAATATTGTTGCATTTTTTTTTTTTTTTTGTTTTGTCTTTTTGGGGGAGATTTCGTTCCCAATGAGCAAGTTTCCATGTTACTCCATCAAAGCGCATTTAATTCAAGTCATTTCTTTTTTGTTTCTTTGTTGGTAAAAGGATGAATTTGTTGGTGTTTTTTTTTTTGGTTGTTTTCGTTTTACCAGATGAATAATTTTCAATGAAAATTTAAATGAACGGATTAGCACGCAAAATAAGAAAAAAAATACACACGAATCTTTGAATAATTATGTGAACTGACCGAAATACTATCAAAACTGTTCAGTGAAGCTTCTTTTTACACGTTCATCACGTTTTTAAAGGGTGTCCCAAAATTCACACAAAATTTGAATTTTACTCTATTTGTGCGGTAAAGTGTTGCCAACGAAAAGAAAAAGACAGCGTGACAGCTGACAGTTCAGGGTTATTAAAAATGGAGGGCTACACGAAAGAACAACGCGTTTTCATTGTTGAACAATATTTTAAAAATAATGAGTAACTTCCTGGTCATGTATTTTCCTGTTTTGGTGATCAGAATTGGCCGTCCAGATCACGCGATTTAATGCCGTTAGACTTTTCTCTTTGGGGTTTTTTGAAGTCTAAGATTTATACCAACAAGCCAACGACTACCCACGCCTTGAAGGAAGAAATTGAGCACTGTATCAACGAAACAACCAAATTCAGCCACATTTGTGCAAAACGTTTATGGAAAATTTCGACAAAAGAGTGCAAAGTCGTGGAGGTCATTTATCCGATATGATATTCCATACATAACCCTACACTATATACTTTATGAACCAAGAAAAAATTTACAATTTTTGATTAGAAACCCGTGTTTTCTATCAAAATTACTTCTTGCTTGAATTTTGGGACACCCATTATAAGGTAATCAACTGGAAATTATAACTAAAGCTAGTTGATTGAAAATCCGTTCGAAATGAAAATCCCTTTTGGCTACTTACGCAAGTCATGTTCAATTTTAATATTTTTAGAGATTTTAACTTTTAAATTTTTAACTAAATTGAAATTTAATATTTCGATCGTTTTGAAAGGAATTTCGATCAGCAGATTATCGATGTTTAAAATTTGTGCTGGTGTGTAGAATTCGGAATTAATCTATACAATGAATAATCCTTTTTAACATTTATCACGAGTAACAAAATTACGGCAAATAACGACGAACAGATCAACCGGCGTTTATGAATGTTCCTGCGATTATTAAAATTCGGATTTAAAATCTCAATTTCGAAGTTATTTTTGTCGATAAAATATTTTCCATTAAATAGGAAGCAATTTCAATCATTTGAAAGCTTATTTTGTGATCACAAAATTCCTCCTAATGATGAGAAATACCATGGATTTTTTTGTGATTTCATAATATTTTATTTTTCTCTTCAAATTTTAAGTATTTAAATTGTTGTAATTTCAAAAATATATCGTACTTAGGTCCCGCTTTCGCATCATTTCAATTTACGATGTTAAATAAACTTTGAGCTGTAAAATTGATTTTCAAATAACATATCCATGACGTAAAACCTGGGTGAGCCTGGGTGTAATTCTTGAATTGAAATTAAGATTCACACGAATGTAACAAGTAACGTTGGCGGACATTTAGAGCGGGAAAATTTTGTGGTATTCATAAAGAAAAAATTTCCACCAAGAATATTATCAAGAATTTTCTCGATAAAAACGACACGAATATTTTTAAATTAAAGTTAAGTGTTGTTACTAAAAAAAATTGATACTACTATATCGTAAGATTGATTTAATATAAGAGTACTGACAGGAATACTAACAGGACACTGCAGACTCGAAGAACACCTTAACAAACTAGAACTTGAGCGAGATAACACCTGCAGATTCTGCGAGGGGACGAAGAAACCCCAATGCATATTCTTTCTGATTGTAAAACACTACTCCGTAGGAGAAGGAAACGTTTGGGGACGGGCATACTGCTTCTCCCCAAGTGAGATACAATCTCTTAACCCACTCCGGATACTAAAATTCCTAAGAGAAATAGGGCTGAAGGAGGTGCTGTAGAATAGGAAATTAAACTAATTATTGCACCAAAGAAAAGGGGGTGAGAAATAGGTCTGGAGTAGGTGCTTTAGAATGAAAGCCTAACCAAACGACTGCACCAAAGAAAAGGGAGTACAATAGATCTTAAAGGTCGCGGTACAGGAACACCCTAAAATTAATCTTAATCTATATCTTAAGATTGTATAAGTTCAAAAATCATCGTGAATAATATCGAAGGATTACTTAAATTTCTTGGAGAACTAATGATAATTCTTCCATTTTCAATGCAAGAAATTAAAGCATTTCGATTTTTCATCTAAGAATAAAATGTATAGTAAATCATATATCGGGTATCTTCCTTCAGGATTTATTTAGATTTTCTCTATTTTCAGAAACAGAAACGAATAAATTATTTAAACTTATTTAATCTTTCAACAGTAGTTCTTATTTAACACACGAACTTCTCTAAAAGCTAGAAAACCCAAAATAAATCTTACATGTCATACGAAGGTGAAAATTCCATTGATATGATGCGATAATGATGATGACGGTGGGCTTCACAAGATGTTCATTTTTCTGGTTTTTTTATGTTTTTGTTTTCTTTAATTTCTGCTCATTAATTGGTTCACCAAACAAAAATATGATTCAAGATTTATGTTCAACATTTTATTTATTCAATAAATACGTTCGTATACGTTCAAATTTGATCGTTTTGAAAAGAAAAATTTTATCCGAAATGATAAAACCATGAAACTATGGAAGGAAACAAAAAAAAAATTAATGACTTTGACATTTAGTATTTTACTGAAGCATCTCATTAGTGGATACGCCCACTCTGCTCGACCACAAACTGACTTACTGGTTGGAATGATGATGATGATGGTAGTCAATAGCTAATTAGGAGGAGTTTCGGTGACAGGGAATTATTATGATTAAGAAATTTTCTATATTTTTTTATTTATAAAATAATAACGAACCAGATTTTCAAGTCGGCTTTTAATCTAAATATCAAAAATTCAACAATTTTTTTCAAATTTCATTGATTAAGTTTAATGACTTCTGTTAATTAATCAATTTAAAATCAATAAGTTTAATTAAAAGTTTCAAGGATCCGACAAACAGATTTATGATAAAAAATAAAAATCAATTGGAAAAAGGGTTGGTAATTAAATTGAACGAAAAAAACACGGATTACATCCGGTAGGTTTTTTTAAATTCGAGAACTAATTCAAAGGATCGAATCTGAAAAGTTTTTTTTTTTGCTTAGATTGAACGAAAACAGCAGGACGTATACAAATCGTTTGAATCGTTGATTTGATATTCCGCTATCTATTGAATTCCTAGGATCTTTGCTTCTAGGATTTTTCTGAGTCTTCATCATTTTGCTTCTTTCTATTCATTTCGCAAATGTCGGGAACTAATCAAAATAGCCTTCAGGCCATTTTTACTACTCTGTAAATTCAACTTTACACTTACTTCACTCAAATGCAGGAACATGAAAGCTGGTCAATTCGAACACAACCTAAACCATACCGCGTTCAGGTAATATTAATAAAAATGATTTTATTGTAATTTTCGACCGTGTATATACGATTGTGCTACGATTTGTCGATTTTAATTTGGTTCATATGCACATCTATACCATTTTTTTTTTTCTTTCAACATATCTGGACGGATTTTTAGTTCCTTTGAAAGGGTTACGCGCATACATCAAAATGTGTTATCCTACCCGAAACAGTGAATAAAACCTCTTAATTGGATGCCATGCTCATATACTCTTGTTTCTTGAATGATTTTCTTATTTATTTTCTTTATTTAAAATTGTGTGTCGTTGTTTCATATTCTATGTCGGTTCGATTTTTGATCATTAAATCTGCAATTTCGATTTTACAGCTAAACAGCACCACTAACAATCACTTGAATAAAGAATATATCCCGAAGAAAGAAAGATTATAGATGAATTCGCGATATACCTTTCAGTTTTAGACCTTGAATGTTACTTTTTTCTTTTCCTCCTTGTTATAACACGCAGAAAAGAAAAACTACACAATTTTTCGATTTCAATTTTGTCCTAATCAAAATTCCGATGGTACATCGTCTGAGAGAAACTACAATATCCGAAAGTATTTTTATTCTTGTCGGCCTGTCACTTTCGATAAAGGTATACAATTCTTTGATTCCAAAATGTTCTGTTAAACGTTTCTCATAGTGCATACCAATTGTGCGGATTTTCGTTCCAGAAGAAAAAAAACACTTTTAATTAAAATTCGACTAAATTCAGTATCACCAGGGCAGTTAGAAATAAAACCGACCGCAAAATAACATGAAAAGAACCAATTTGTAGATTTAAGCTTTGGTAGAATGGAAAAATAAAATTAAATATTCACTAATAGACTACAACAATTTTAATTAAACCAATTTATACAAGTTTTTAATCAAAAATAAATCACAAACAAAAAATTTATTTAAGAGCAAAACAAAGTTTTTCGTTATTAGGATTAATTAGCATTGAACTGAAGATTACCAAAAATGTAACACGTTTCATTTGGAAGATATAGCAGATTTGGTTCATGGACGACTTCAAGGAAATTAATTGGAAAATAATTTTATAAGATATATGAAATTTCATATTATGGTTTCATCGATTTTCTCCCTGGGGATGTTTCCTTCTTTGTAAAGCCGTACAAAGTGACTCAATTGTTAACGCATTGAACTATGTAATCAAAGGTTGAAAGAAAGAACTAGAATTTGTAATTCCAGTTCCCGTCCATGTTTAGGAGGGCACGGTAATCACTCGGTTCAACTGAGCTAGAGAGTAACAACATTAAAAAAAAAAATTAAAAAGAGGTATAATGGTTCGCAAGACCTGAGTATGAACTCATTTCGAATGCTCATTAAACAAAAAAGTCGTAAACAGTCGAACTGTAAGGATTTCTTCCGAGGATACGTAGTAATAATAAGAATAGATAATAAAATCATTTATGCGTATTACACATTTATCAAGGGTAGAAACATAATCCTTCGGAATATCACCTTATGGCAAAGATATACGAGCAGAGAATTTAGTCCAAATCCAAATCGTCATCAGGAAAGAAAGTGAAATATATGATTTAAAACTTTTTCATACTTATAGTATGTCTTAAAGAATATTAAAACAGTTCAAGTTCTTCCAAAATTGCAAGAATATATTGTATCAAAACACGATCGCTCTAATTGAACTGAATAGTACCACTTCGGTATGACCATATAATATCTTAATCATAATATTTTCAAATGAACTGAAATTTTCGAGATAATTCAAACTTTCTCATATTGTATCGAATATCTCTTAGACTAGAATGTTTAGCCTTCTAGATGCCAAGAGTCGCGTGCATTCATCATGGATATTCTTATAACAAAAGAGCGAAATTGTATAACTTAAAAAATGCTTTATCATAAACTTATAATTAAAACATCTTGGCATGATATCCGAATGGATATGCGATTTCTAAAGAATCTTTTTATCAAAATTAAAGGTCAAAGAAGTTATACCGAATGATTTACCATTATCAACAGATTTAATGGCCCAGCATGAAGACATTTTTAAATATGAATGAAAAGTTCGTTAACGTGGTTTTATTTAATTTTAGTTGCAAAAAAAAAGACAAAAACAAAGATGAAACTATAAAATTCGTTTGTTATTCAAAAATCACAAAATTAACAATATTTTAATCAATTTTATGACCGATATGACATCTTTCTTTAATTACTTTCGAAAATTTCCTATTCTAATGGCTCGAACCTGAATGGGTTAACTATTTTCGTTCTTTTATGAGTTATTATCAATCTTTTGAATTTCTTGATTTTTTTTTAGTTAAAGAATATCTAATACAAAAGGTTTGAGAATCAACACCAAATAAATAACCTTAAAATGCGCAGTCACTAATCCCTTAGTTTTTAACCGAAAATATGCTTTTAAAAGAAAACGTTTAAGATGGCAAGCTAATTTCTTATATGTAATTTTTGACCGAAACTTTACAACAGTCTCTATCCCAAGATACCTTACTCGTGTAAGCAAGAGATACACATACGACGTATCAGGTTAAGTAAACATTTCACTGGGTACGCGAGTACGAAGATCTGGCGAGAACAAAAACATCCATTCCAGAAACGATCTTCGCTATCTTCTAAATGAGTATATAGTATTCACTAAAAACGCACAGAGAACGGGCACTGTACGCACCTTTGATGTGAACATATAGCTTCTGATGTTACAATTACTTTGCGTTCGCGCTAAAAACGAACAATTGTACATCTAGTGTACGTTTGGCAAATATGCAAATCCTACCGACACTACCAATACTCAAAATTAGCATTTTTGCTTGGAAAATAAATGTTTCCCTGGATCTTATAGTCAGTATTTAGTTCTACTAATGTATAAGAAAGTAAAAATATTAATATTTCATTTAAAAAGCATCTATTTTTCTTTTGTTATTTTGTTATCACTTCTTATGAAGTCGTCATATTATCATTTGTATTATTATAATTACAAGTTTTAGATTTTTAAAAGAAAAAAATTTCTTTGAAAATGTTTTCTTGAAATTAAAAAACATATTTTCTAACAAAACCTTTAAATTTACGACCTAAAGGCATCATTAGGCATCATTTGAAAAAATGTCTTTGGCTTTTATTAAGCTATTTTATTACTTTAATTATATATATATATAGCTGAAATAACTTCTAGTGATAATAACAACTATTAAAATGGCATCCCAGAAATTATGTTTTATCACATATCGACGTTTTTTTTGTTTTTCTTTTCTAACGGATTTTTAACGAAGGTATTTTTTTTTATTGATAATAAATCCCAAATGTGATGTGATCAAAATGTTCACATAAAATCAATTTGAATATGGGAAGAGGAGGATAGTTCGACAAAAGTAAATGACTAGAATCTGACTAAAATGACTAGTTTATGAGAAAAGCCGTGCCATGATGATTTCTTACCTCTGAATTAGATTGAAGCAGCAACAGCAGCATCAACAGCGAATGTCATGAGTGTTGCTTTTGAAACACATTACATGACAGAAACGAATGCATCACCTTCACTTTCCAATGTGAAAAAATGGGCTGCCCTTTTTAAATCTGGTCGTACAAGCCTCGAAGATGATCAACTCGAATATCGTCCAAAAAGTGTATCAACAACAGAAAACATACAAGTATAATAAATAGAGGATATTGTTTTGGAAGATCGGCGAGTGATTGTAGATGAGATACCTGACACCATAGGCATCTCACATAGATCAGTACATCACATCTTAGCTAAAGTTTTAGGTTTCAAAAAGCTTTGTACAAAACGGGTGCCACATTCGCGAACAATTGAACAAAAACATCTTCGAATGCAACTTTCTCAACAAAAATTGGAGCGTTTTAAGAAGGATAAAATGGATTTCGTACGTCGATTCATCACTATGGATGAGACTTGGGTCCACCACCATGATCCAGAATCGAAAAAAGAAGCTAAAATAGGTCATAGCAGCTGTAGAGGCATATTTTGGAGGCCTGCCGAATTTTCATTTCAGGGATGGAATCCTTGAAGAATCGTTAGAACAAGTGTATTGAAGTTCAGGGAAATTATACTGAATAATAAAATATATTTCATTAAAAAAAACAGTCTTTTTCTTGTCGAGAAATTATTGAGCACGCTAGTATATACTTGTATATTTTTATTACCTAAATGTTTGGTTGGAATTTCCTCTCAGATTAAAATGCTGGAGAATTTCTATCTGTACATTTAAATGACATCTATTTATACAATATTTCTAACTTTAAATATATAAAATTTCATTTTAATCTTTTTGTCAACATTTATAAATCCATGGAATTATTCTCCTTCTCCCCTAAATTTCATTTTCTTGGAAATTTATCGAATAAAATTTCCAAAAAAAAAGTTGTAAAAAAATCAATTTTTTTTTTTTTTTTTTTCTTTTCCCAACAAATTTATTGATAACGATAATGATCAAATTTCAATTTTATAGAAAGTTAATGATTTTAAAACCAAATTAGATCCTAAAAACCGCAGGTCTATAATCGATACGCGATAAATAAAATATGTTGTTCATGTTGTTGTTGTTGTTTTTGTTGATATTTCTTACCGACTTTAACCACAAAATTTGTGCACCACACAGAAGCACATCATGAGAATATTAAATCTAATTAATTCGCATGGGTTTTTAATTACAGTAATTATAATAATAATAAGATTATTAATTATCTAAAATTTGTAATCATGTTGAAATTATTTTAGTTGGCTGACACTGAACTCTAAATCATAGAATTTTTTGGGACTAAATTTTCCGTAATAAATTTTGTGTAAAAACAATTAATTTTAATGTAAAAAAAAACAAAAAAAATTTGTATTAAAGTTAAATATAACTAATAACTTTTTAGATGACATTTTGACAATTGGTACCAAAAAAAAAAAAAAAACAACAAGAATATTGGTTTTATCTTTGACAACTTTTAATCCCATTATTTGAACGTAATAAAATCAATCATTTTCAAGTTGTTCTATAATCAAAAGGCGCGAATATTCAAAAATTAAGAAAAGAAAAAAACAAAAACTTTACCTTCGGTCATTTGCCTTCCTTCTTCCCTGTAGTCTTTTTTTTTGTCTTTTATCTCTCCAATGATCAATGATTATTAGTTACGAAATCTGTAAATATTTTCAAGGTAGCCATATATTAATGTCCATAATTTAGGTGAATATTTAAGCTTCTATATATTTTTTTAAAAGTGGATATTTTTCATTTAAAAGGGTTCTGAAAAGGAACCAAAAAAAAAAAAAATCAGCGATTTCTTAATTTTTTGCGCATAAATTTGCATCTTTAGAGAAGAGTCACAAAAAAACAGCAACCTACAAATTTTAAATTAGAATAAATTTTGGCAACGTTTTTATTAAAAATCGAATAAAAAAAAAATTTTCACACTTTTTCTTCTGCATGAAATTTCTCTTTCTCTTGAATTGGAAATCTTGGACTTTATTAGAATGGCGTCAATACAAAAATGTAGGCGAATAACTTTTCCACTCATTCGAAATGATATGTCCATAATTTTGCATAAATGGAATAAAATTTTAGTATGAACCCTAAATGATTTTTAAACATATAGTAACTGAAAATCGGTATATAGCGGATTTTTTGATGCCCTATGGTTGAAATGGGACAGAAAAACTTTCAAAACTAACAATATTTCAAGGTTTTTTCTTTATAACTTTGTTTCCTCTTTTCAAAATTTCTTCTAATTTGCAGGTAACCCAGACCCTGATAGTATAATCTGCAAATTTTATTCAAATTGGGATATTAGTTTTTAAAGTACATCAAACAAAACTATATAAAGATGGTTATTTTCTCCTCGGATTATTTCTTTCTCCATTATCTTTAGACTGATTTGACTGAAAATTGGTTCACAAATTTTCCAATTAAATCCTTAAAACCATAAACAAAAAAGGTACACAAATTACTGGCCACCCTGGTTTATCCTTTACAACTTTGCTGCCCTTCCATCGATTTTGCTGAAATTCAATACCTAACCAAGTTAAAGAGTAAGCATCTTACATTGTAAATTTTATACAAATCGGATCTGGTAGTACCTACCATAGGGTATAAAAAGTATAACAATTTCCAGCCACAGATAAGTTTTGTTAAATTAATAGCAGAGCTCCTAAGTTAGTGACTTTGTTTATGACACAAAATATTTGTTAAAAAAAATCGTCTAATTCAGAGTGAAAATTTAAAATGCAAATTTATTTCTCGTGTATTTTATATATTTCTCATGATATTTTATTTATATGCTTGAAATAAAAATCTTGTAAAAACAAAACCATTTAATTAATTAAAATTTATGAAATTCAGGTTAGTTTTTTTTTATTTTAATTTAACAAAATTTCAAAATATTTGAAGATCTCATTTATAGAGACAATAAAGGAGGTGTTGAGTAAAAGTCAATTTAGAGAATATATTGAATGAATCAAAAAGGTATTGCGTTGTTGATGATAACCAAATCAAGGAATTGATCGAATCCAATCACCATTTAATGACACGAGAGATTACTCAGAATCTTAACATATCGAAATCGAGCATTAAAAATCATAAAACTATCAAAGAGAAATGTTTCATAATGCAAACGCTAGATCATATACAAGTTTGATCACTTATCCAAAAATTGAAAGAACTTGACTGGGAACATTTGTATGTATCCATCGTATATGATCTTGCATCATGAAACTACCATTTGTTTCGGTTTCTGCAGAACTCCTTAGACAGTGTAAATTTGAATTCTAAAGAAACAATGTTTTACGCCGAAAAAATCCTAAAAGTTCTATAGTGACGGAATAATGGTGAAAAGTCATAAACCAAAATGGACAATGTTTTTGTTTCTCATGAAAAATTTACCTTTCATTTAAACCATAAAAAAATACAAGGACCTTTAAGAGATACTTATACAATGTGGCGCTATTATCTGGGTCTAGTAAGAAAGAGCTATAGTTTATATATCTAGGATAACAATGGTACATGAACAGTTTTAAAAACAGTCTAATTTCTATATATTTTGTCTGGCTGTCTTAAAGAGAATGTGTATGTTTGTTAATCAAACCCTGATATTACTGAAACTTCAACATTTACCTTACGTCATTTTGAAATTTACTACTTTTATGGCCTTTTTAAACCAGATTTAAAACTTTTATCTTATTTTTAGAATACTTATTTGTATATAAGGAAAAAGAATTTAAATTTGTAATGGAAAATTCTCATTCTAAAACTTTCTCAACCAGAAAGATAAGATATTCTATTATTTTCTACTGATTTCATTAAACTAATTTAGTTTTTAAACAGAATTACTATCAAAAAAATTTGCATTAGAACAACATGAATTTTTCTGGTTAAAAAAATGTTAAATTAAAAGTAAGAACGGAAAAGTTTCGAATGAAAATTTAAAACTATAAATGGTCAAAAATGTATACAAAAACTTTCGAAAAGTTTGGATTTATTCAACGTTTTAATTCCAACCAAATTATCCGTTTTTTTTTAATTACTTTTTTAAGCACTAAATTACATTTGCCATAACAACTCTTCCTCCACTCAAATAATTTCCAATTACTTCGTTTTAACATTTTAAGTCAATGAAATCGTTAATAATTTAAATTTTTTCAACCGAAAAAAAACATATAGTAACTGAAAATCGGCCTATAGCCGATTTTTTGAGGCCCTATGACAGAAATGGGACAGAAAAACTGTCAACTGTCAAGGTTTTTTCTTCATAACTTTGTTTCCTCTTTTTAAAATTTCCTCTAATTTAGCGGTAACCTACACCCTAATAGCATAAATATAATCTGCAAATTTTATTCAAATCGGTACATTAGTTTTTAAAGAACATCAAAAGAACTTTATGAACAGGCTTATTTTCTCCTAGGATTATTTTTTTCTCCACTATCCTTGGACTGATTTTACTGAAATTTAACATGTTATCGTCTTTTTATGTATTTAACAAATATAATTAATTTAAATAAAATTGCTTTACAAATTTTACAATTAAATCCGAAAAACCATATAAAAAAACGACGAAACTTTCTGGTAGCCTTAGTGCTAACTTAATAACTTCGCTTCCCCTAGGTCCATTTCTCTAAAATTTAATAACAAATCCAGTTAAGGAATAACCAAGTCACATTCTAAATTTCAACAAAATCAGATAACGCGTTTTTGAGTTATCTTGTACGCGGACGGGCGGACAAACATGCATAAATCGATATAACTTTTGATTCTCTATACAACCACACCCTTGAAACCTTTTTTCTATGATGATTATTTCGATGTGTTACACACTTATGGTAGTGACAAAACTAATATACTCTCTGGTAGTACCTACCATAGGGCATAAAAATTAATCATGTTAATTATCATTAAAATTGAAGAAGGCAAAAATATAGCTTCTTTAAAGAGATGTGAATTTACATATTACACAACTTTTATTTTCTTTTAGTTTACTAAAACATAAGTAATCAAAAGTCAAACGACAATTTCCAGCAGAAGTGCATACATGTTTTCAGGCGCAAGGTATTCAATTATAAGAAAGTTTGGTGAGTCAAAAAGTTGTTGTGTTATTTTTTCTATGTAAATGAAAGATAAATTTTTAATGGGAAAGGAAAATTTGTTAAACCTAAATATTACTTATTTTGATCGATGCTCTTTTGCCGTTTTCCTGTCAGATCCATTATCCCGTGAATGTAGAAATTCTAGGTTTTTTGGCAAAAAATCGAAACAAACCATTTTCATAGACTTATTCTGAACTCAAATTTAAACTATCAAAGGAGTTCTGCAAAGACCGAAATAAATGGTAATCTGATGGTGCAAAGTCCGGACTATACGATGGTTTCATTAATATTTCCCAGCAAAATTCTTTCATTTTCTGGCGAGTAACAAATCTTGTATGTGGTTTAGCTTTATCAATTAACAATTCATGAATTCTGAAAGCTTATATTTGATGGTTTTCAACGCTCGATTTCGATATATTAAGTTTGTGGGTAATCTGTCATATCATTGAACTCCGTTCGGATTCAAACATATACTTTTTTGGTCGTCATCAACAACGCAATGACTTTTTGACCCATCCAATAGACGTCGTTTTTAAAATTGTTTTAAGTTCAATCAACGTCAGGCCGTCAAACCGGCCTAAACTAAATTTTTTTTCCATTTATTAGGAATATTTTGCGACGACATCACGTTGTTGGTGACAAAAAAAACATTTTTTCAATATTGACATGGAACAAATTTAAGCAAACAATAATCTATAATTAAGTAAAAAAAAAAAAACCAATAAACAAATAAAGAACGAAAAAAAACGGGCTCCAGAAATGTATTTGTCATATTAATTGTTGTCAACCAAACGAATTTATTATCGAAGAAAGTACACTCAATTTTATATTCCCTCTGAAACACTGTCAGACAATTTTCTGTTTTATTTGTTATTAACTTCAAGTCAATTGTTGAGCAATTAATAAGCTCAGCATCTTGTTAGACCCGACAATCGAAAACTTCTTGAACGAAACAATAAGAAGCAAAAAAAAAATATAGATAAAGAATGAAATGTCACCCAAGAAAATAGTATAGCCTGGAGGAAATTTTCATCTGATGATTATTTAGTTATGAAGAATAAACACAGCAGGACTTGAAATAATATCCAGAATGAATGGGGCTCTTGTATTAGCTTAATTACAGATTTTAAAAGAAAGTTGATATTCGCTTAAGCTTCGCTTAAATTTCGCTTAATTAAATTTCAAATATATATATATATATATATTGACATGAAGGAAACATTTTCCCTTTAGGAGAAATGAAAATAAATTCTATGGGAAATCAGGAAACTTTATTATACACAAGATTTCATGTTTAATCATCTTTTGACGAAGAAATTTAACATTCATATAAAAAAAAACTTTACATAGCAAGAAAGATGTAAGATCATCAAAGTTTCTTATTTTGATGGATCAGTAACTTTACCTGCAAATAAAATAGCACCAGTTGTCTCATCTTCGATAATATATAAAAATGGTCTATTCGCATGAAATGGTGGTGGACCAAATGATTTGAAAATGAGTCCAACTAAAAATTGATTTAAAAGAAGAAATTTAAATAATAAATTTTTTAAATTTAATTTAATAAATTTTCTTACGAGTTGCGGCAGCTGCTGAAGTTCCCTTTTCATTAACCTCAATAACAGCTTTTTGTAAAACTTCAGAAATACCAATTGATTGTTTTGATAAAGCCGGAAAATTGCGAGTTGTAAAAAGCTTTTTAATTCCGATCTAACAAAAATAACATATACAAATATTTGAAAAATTATATTTTTGAGATTTGAAATTAATTAATTACCTTTTCAAGAGTATGTCTTAATTTTTCTTCATATTTTATTGTGAATTTTGGTATTATAATGCTCATCTCACTAACTCTCATATTAAATTGAAGATCTCTTAAATGCGCGGGCGTAATTTTCTCAACCAATTGATTTAATCCATTTACTTGATTTGGTAATAAAATTGACATTGAGAATTTTTCACCCTGAACACGAATACATAAATTCATTTTAATAAATTCATTTTATATAAAAATAAAATATTTATACTTTATAAGCCATTCTCAAAATTCTAGCATCTAACTCGGCTGACTCTCCATGATAATAAGCGGCATCTTGTATCATGAATGGAACGCTAACGATCTTATCATCTGTTATGGAGAAATCATAATTCGTTGTCACTTCCTCTGGAAACATATGTGACCATGTGCCTTGGAAATAAATTGCATTGGCTAAAATAGCCAGACCATTCTCAATATTGTCTAATAGAGAGGAGAGGTTTATTATTATTATTATTATTATTATTATTATTTTTTTCAAACAAACCTTCTGTTACCAGATTTTCAATTTTTCCTTCAGTAACATTTGAGGCCCAATTATTAACAACTCCTACAACTTCTGATGGATTATTGAAATCTAGCCGTTTAACGGATGCACCATAAACACGTTTTGCGAGATCACCGAAACTTTTTTGTGGACGGCCAGCAAAATCCAAGAAAATTTTCGAACCGACATTTAATTTATAATTTTCATTTTCAGTCTGGTAAATTAATAACTATATTAGAAATTTAAATTCATAGTTTTTGTGATTAATTTTTACCTTAAGAGATTCAAGAACTTTCTTATAATATGATTGAATATCTTCTTCAGATTGTAATTTCGGTAAAAGAGCTGAAATTTCTTGATCAACATCAAATGATGCTGCTGAACCAATCAATGACAGAAGCATTTTTACCAATAACGGTGATACAACTACATTGCCTGATTGTTTTTCTAAGATTTTCTATGAATACAATAAAATTGAAATGAATAATTGTTTTTTATAGAATTAACTAATTATTTATGTTAATACTTTCAAAAGTGTAAATTCAAATTCAGTATGACGTTCTCCAGCAAAACGAGTGTACTTTTCTCCAAAGTCGTCATCGTCATCCAGTTCTTGGGCGAATGTACTTGAATAAGAAAGTACCAAAAATGCGAAGAAAACTATATGAAAAGAATGGTAATTGAGTATTTTTAAAAAAATTTCTAATTCACTTTTCTTTACCAATTCTATTCATTTTGGTGTCACTTCTGATATTAAAACCGTCTAAATTTATGAAAGAAAATTAAGTAACTAATTTGAAATGATAAGAAATCGAGTGTTTTATAGATGAAGAAAAAAAAATTAAAATGAAATGAAATGCGTAAATTAAGACGTCTATGAATATGTAACTAATTAAAAGAATATTTAATGTTTCATTTGACTCATACGTCTATTTGGTTACGTTTCATACACGGTTAGAAATATGGGAATATTTCTTAAAATTTGATTGAGTTTACTGAAATTTTAAACCGTTCTCAATATTAGCTAAACCTATGAAAAGTTTAAAAGTAATTTAAATACTAATTTGATACATTTATAAACTTTAGAATTATTAAGAAATAATCGCTACGTTTGGTTAGGTCACCTAACTAAAAGTTAGGTTTGATCACGCGTGTTTACACCGTACTAGACCAAAGTCTAAAACAACGTCATATGTGAACATTTATAGAACTTGGATATCAAGAGATGAGATGAGATGTTTGAGGTTAACCTAAACAATAATAACTACTGCAGTCAAAAAGTTCTTAGGTCGATTTAAATTTAAGGTAGGTCTGCAATTTAGGTGACCTAACCTAAGTTACTTTCGACGTGTTTACACCGTCATATTTAGCCCGACCTAAACACTTAGGTCTCTTTTTAAGTCTCGGTATAAACGTAGCCATTTAATAGTTTCAAATTTATTCTTATATCAGTTGTGTTTTTTGCGAATTTTTATCGGCGACCATATTTCACTTTCTCAAAATCTATGTACTTCTAACTTTCACTGATATTAATTGATGGAACATGCAGCCATGTCATGTCTTTTGATGTTTAAAAAAATTTCAAATTCTTAGAAAATAGTGAAATTAAAATAAACAATATTTTGCGAGACGGCTATTTGAAGTATTGCTTTTACCAAATAAATCGGAAAACAATAATAATAATAAAAAAAATTTACAAAATCTGGTAAGATTCAAAATTCAAATAAATTTTCTGTTAATTTCAAATACTACAATAAAAAAAGAAAACAAAAGTTTCAATTTATGCCATCTATACCTCGAATATAGTACTAAATAACTGTCGTTAAAATTAGACTCTGATAATAATATTGCTTAAATAAGCCTGTATAAAATGTATGTTAACCGTGCTTATTTCCCCCCCCCCCCAAAAAAAAAAAACAGAACTAATACTTTAACTAATAAATCTAGCGAATTTAAGTAGAATTTCTAAATCAAAAATGAATTGGAAATCTAAAAAACTTTCTAGTATTAAAAAGATATGGTTTTTTCTTCTGTATATAAGAAGAAATATTAGGGTTTTCTCAAACATTTTCATAGATCCCCTGACATTTACTTGTTTTCAACATATATCTGAATGGCACCTATATTCATTACTAGATTGTAAATGTAGAATAAAACGACAAATTTGAATTAGTTTAATAAGTAGTTAATAGTTTAGTTCGAAAGTCTGTTGCTTATTAAGCGAGTGTGCTGAGTTCGAATACCAGAACTTTTCAAATTCTTTTTCAGTTTTTTGATATCTTTAACAAAAAGGTATAAAACTATTATAACAATTATATTAAATTAAAATTAAATTCCAAAATAAAAAACAAGAAAGAAATGTGGGGAATACTCTACTTATGACTGTAGGGATTACAATGAGCCCATAAGATGCCTGGTGTTGTACGCAGTACCCCTACTCTACCTAACCTAACCTTACTTATGATAGAAATTTAGTTTTAAAATGATACTCTTCTTGGTTTTAAATTAAACTAAAACAAACAGCAGTTTAAAAAGTAAACCCTTTTTTTACTGAATCTAATTACGATTTGGATTAAAAAGTAAGCCGAAATTTCCAACCGTGTACACGTGCTTTAGAATCAATCATATTTAATGTTTGTTCAGCATGGATGCAACAAAATATTGGAAAATTTTTTTAGAAAACACACATTTCTCGTTATATCAAGAATTTTTAATTAAAATTCATTTTCATTATGAATAGAATTTATTATTACAACGAATTTTAATGATTGCGCGTGTTAATCATAACACGCGCAATCATTAAAATTCGTAGTTAGATGAGTAATTAACGCGAATATTAGGGAAGAAAAAGAAACAATGTGAAGCAAAATATAACTTCTAATACCTACATTTTTAGTTGTTCAACCATTAACGAATGAAATTATTTATCAAATAGCAAACCTTCGGGGCCTGATTTAATTTCAAAGAATTTAAAAGAATACTACACTCTGTAAACAGATGACATAGATTACTTAGAATAGTATCCGAAAGAAGAATTGAGATTCTGAAGTATATCTTTATGCCCTATGGTAGGTACTACCAGTGTATGGTTGTGTAGAGAATCAAAAGTTATATCGATTTATGCATGTCCGTTCGTCCGTCGTCCGTATACAATTTAACTCAAAAACGCTTTATCCGATTTTGATGTTTTGATTTTAGAATGTTAGTTGCTTCTTCCTTAACTTGGTTTGGTATTGCATTTCAGCAAAATCGATCCAGGAGGACCAAAGTTATAAAGGAAAAGCCAGGATGACCAGAAAGTTTTGTCGTTTTGTTTATATGGTTTTTCTGATTTAATTCGAAAATTTGTCTAACAATTTTGTTTAAATTAATTATATCGGTTAAGTAATTAGACTAATTAGACGGTAGCATGGTAAATTTCAGTAAAATCAGCCCAAGGATTGTGGAGAAAGAAATAATCCTAGTAGAAATAAGGCTATTCATAAAGTTTTTTTGGAGTACTTTAAAAACTAATGTACCGATTTGCAAATCAGAGGAAATTTTGATAGGAGGAAACAAAGTTATGAAGAAAAAACCTTTAAATATTATGAGTTTTGACAATTTTTCTGTCCCATTTCTACCATAAAACATCAAAAACTCGGCTATAGGCCGATTTTCAGTTACTGTATGTTTTTAGTTTTGTATAAATACAAATTTTTGGACGATAAAGATTAAAGAAGCAATTAAAATGTACAATATCCTTCGGATATATTTTTTAATATCAATTCTGGGTATTGTTCTTATACTTCATTTTCTCGTCGTCACGCATTTATAAAGAATCTTTTGATCTGAACATAAAATATGCTGACAAAGTTATGAATTTGGATTTTGAAAACCCAAAAAAAACAAACAACTAACATGATAGTAGCGTATTACAATTATTCCATTAAGTGTAACACAATAGTCAAGAAAAATGAAGATACCTTTTCTATTTATGGTATAAGAAAGTTAAATCTTAACTATGCTTGGAGTCAGACCTTTACTCCAGTATACAACTTAAAAGAATATTATAGTATGATAATATGAAAACGAAATTATTTTACCAAAACTTCGAAAAATGAAAACAACAAGAATATTAACTACCCATCATTGCCGTGCCATTCAAGACATTACCGAACTAATTATGGTAACTAATCCCGTAAACAATTGACATTGTTGTCAATTCAATTTCTTAATTTAGTTATTTTCATAGAAAATTAAAACGCAAGAAAAACTTTCAACATTATAAATATAGTTGAAACTCTGTTAAAACACTTTTAAATGTTTTTCCTTCCGGAGCAAATTGGTATTTTAATGAATTCATTAATTTATTTCATAGAACAGTAAAACCGACATCAAATAGACAGCCACTCTCGCAAAGAAGAAAAAAAACAACCCCAAAGAAACACACAGCAAACATTTATCATATTATAAGAAAAGTCGAGCGTGACTTCAAGTAGTTTTCTTCTGTTTTATGCCGTTAAGATGCAAATAAAAACGATTTTTCATAACACTTCGAAGTCTATTGACGATTATTATTGTCACCATCGTCTTTAATTTCTATCAATTCACTATCGTTCTATGGTAATGACACAGTGTCAGTGTCATTGCCAAGTTTCATAATTTCTTCTTTATTCATTTTCACAATGAAAAATATATAGTTTCTCATACTTTTCGTTTCTTCATATAATATTTTAACTCAGTTAAATTTTCCTGTCATTTTCATTTAAACCATTTCCATGCAAATTCGAAGAGTTTTTCACGATTTTTCTTTTTATTTTATATCAATTTTATGCACGACGGGAAAATACCTTGAATTTAAATAAATTGTACAAAACAGACTGAAGGATAATTCGTGTAGAACGAAATGAATATAAAAAAAAACAGAAAACCTTTGATGAACTCAACTTTAAAATCCCAATGAGAAAGTTTCGTTTACATTTTCCTATTCATTTTATATATGGTGTTGGTATATCACAATTAGTCCTGTAAACGTTGCTGTAAATATATCCAGACTAGATAGAATGAATACAAGGGGATGGTATACCAAACCAAACCTTTTTACATAACACTTTTAACATTGTACAAATAAATAGGCGGCACAAAAAAAAAAAAACTGGATGTGAAGTGTAAAATGTTTATCAAATTTATTAGATAAACCAAAATAATATGTGTATATATAGTAACTTCAAGAATTGTATCAAATCACTTGGAAGAAGAAGACCAGGAACCATGAAAATATGGGATGAGAAATCCAATTTGAATTTATGTGCGGGAGTTGTGTGTGTATGAGAGTGAAATTTAGTGGATATCGTTCTAAACGTAAAAACCCCGCATTGTGTGAAGAAAATTTTGTAAAGTACTAGACCAGGTAAACAAAATTTGTTTACGACAACAATATTCCAGATATTGTGCTTGGTGCCATCATTACTATGGTGTTTTTTTCTCTTCTGTCGTTTCAAGTGATTTAGTAGTTTTACAAGAAAATTATACAATAGTAAGAAAATTGGAAAATTAAAGACGCTCCCAGAATATTTTCCAGTTTTTTTTTGCTCTCTCTTCTTGTACTTCAATAAAATGACAATGAAAAATTTGTTTTATTTTTCTATATTATTGATTTTTTTTTTGGTAATTTATTTAAATTAATCTTATTTAAATAATTAAATGGAAATTATCATTAATCAATTTGAAAATTTGAAAAATGACTGTTATATGAACAACAATGAATTTTAATCAAAAATTTCACTTTCAAAGAAATAGCCACATCTACACAATTCTGGTAAACTATTATCTATGTACACATAAATGTTCTGACAAGAACATAGCCCAATGGATGAGTAAAATTAGTCTCCATGACCAATTAGTAAACATATGTATGTTTGTTTAGAAATTTCTGTATTAATTCAACACCAGATCACTTCAAAATTAAACAGTGTAGTTTAGGAACATAATATAACCTTTAATTAAAAAATTGTTGTCTATGGCCTTGTTACATGTCTTACTTAAAAATGAAGTCTATTACGTGATTACATCCTATTTTTAAATATAAATTATCTTAATTTTCAAATCATTAAACCATTTCAAATTGGTTTTTGATGGAATTTTCTCACCAAGTTTTAATGAAATTTTTTAATCTTTTGAATGTAGTTCTATACTAATCCAAATAGATATTCATTTTGGTAAGGTAATGTTTACCATATTATGACATTGGCATTATTTGTTAACCGAAAAACAATACGATTTCTTCTCAAACTCTATCGATTTTGATAACAATTTCATGCCAGAAATTGGGTTTTCATATATAAATAGAGTACATATTTATTGTATTTTCCAAATTATATTTGAAATCATCCAATATATCACAAATATTATTGTTCAGGATTAATAAATGTAGTAAATTATTCTACTTTTATATCCGAAAAAATTGCACTATTTCAAAAAACATGTCGTTATACGCATTTTCATCAGATTTGATATCAAAAATCTTGGATAAAATCATTTTGTTCCATATATTAGCACTTCATATTTTATTCAAGTTTATTATGAATGTCACGTCACTAGCGAAATCATATCACATTTGAGTTGTGGTATCCACATAGATATGTATGTCACGGTGCCAATTTTTGTATGGCAGTGATGTCAACAAAGTCTAACACTCTTACCAGTGGCTACTGACAAAGTTTGTCCGTATCACTGGCAAATGCAAATGGAAACTTCCTGATTTGTATGAATAATGGAATCACATAAACCAAAAAACAAAATTTCGGATTTTGAATAATTCCAAAACGGCTTGATCCATTCTTTCAAAAACTACCACATTTTCTAAGTTGGATCGACATATACGCTTATACCATTTGGTGGAAATCGGTTGAGCCGTTTCCAAATTTTATAATGGCACGGAAGCTGAGGAGTAGCACTTTTGCATTTTAAGATTGTAACTTTTTAATTTCTATCTTTTTTTCATTTGATTTTAATATCTTTAAGGGTCTAAAGCATATTACAGACACGGCTACATGTCCGTCAACCAGGTTGAAAAAACTGAATTTTAAGCGTCTGTAGGCTGGTTGACAAACGGTTGATCGACATATCGAAAAAATCAAAATTTTTTGATTTTCAAGAGGCTTCAAGTCTGTCGACATGTTTAACGTGTGTATGTCGGTTTTCAACTTGTTTGCAAACGTCATTGTGAAAGACGGAGCTGTAGTGTTCCATCCATATAAAGTTTGAGTGATTCAAACAAAATTAAGTCTTAAAAATCATCGACAGAGCACTTTGTCGCACGTGTGATTTTTCTAAAATGATGTTTATGTACAGGTCGATTGACATGTAGTCAGTCTGTAGGTTTCAGGTTGCAGACATGTCGATCGACATGTATCTATTTCTGAAAGGGGCTTACAAATTAAAAACAGAAAAATAGACATAAATTCTAATTAAAGATTCATACAGAAAGAGAATAACATTAAAAACATGAATGTTTAAAGGAATTATTTGATTTTTACAAAGCGCACCTCGTTTTTAATTGCATTTGTAAAAAAGACTGTAAATACATGAAATTTTATATCACACAGATTCATTTTAACACATACTATTAATAAGGTGACGCTTGCAGATGTGCCCAAATTGGAAACTCTGATTATTGCATGGTTTTTGGTAATACCAACGAAAATGTGTTGTAAAATTTCAATTTGCGTGAAAATTTATGTCATGTGACATTCATAATAAGGCTTCGACAAAAGGTCATTATTTTGCAAGTGCTCATTTTTTTTCCTCCAAATTCCAACTACAAAGCCAGATCAATCAACGATTTTGATTTCTTAGTTGAACAAACAAAGAATCTGTATTCTATAGAAATATTCATTCAATTTAAAAGAGATACCACCCATGGCGAAAAAAAACAAACCTACGAAATAATATTCTTCAAATTGTTAATTGTTATTTTGTAGATCATACTCTTGCTGAGTTTCGAGGCTATCCCGCTATTGTTTCTTCTAGAAAATCGCCGTTACTGGTGGCTTATTCATGGAATCACCGCAACAATATTCATTTAAAAACTCATCTTTTTGATCAACTCTAAATATTGAAGTTTATTCAATCTTTTTTCGTTTTTTTTTAAATTTTTTTTTATTAACTCGAAATAAGAAGCTGTGAATGAGTTTCGAAACAAACAAATCAAACAAAAAAGCAAACCAAATCGTTTTTAATAATAAAATAAAAAAAAAATTAATAAGATCAACAAAAAAAAAATGTATTTCAAGAAAAACGTGAACTTTTAGACAAATCTTCTTCTTGAAGGTGTAACAAGTTGCTTCCAGAAAATATTAACCAAAAAAAAAGAACCATATCAAAACGATTGGTGGTAATGTTTAACATCAATGTTTCATAAGAGTTTAAATTAGAAAAAAGAAAAAAATATAACTAAAAATGATGAAGGATGGATCCGAAGAAAATGACAAGGTAACATTTAGAGACAACAAACATGCTTAAAAGAGAATAATTAAGTAGAGTTAATGTGGATGAAGGCAGCATAAAAAAAATGGTTGGTGTCATGTTCTTATCCAAGTCAAAAAACACTGAGAATGAGAACTCGATTTTTTAGTTAAGAATACGCGGAATTTTAATGTTCATACGAATATTATCAACGAATCCAGTGTTAATTGCTTATGAAAAATATTTAACCAACAATCATAATTATTATTTCCAGTTAATTTTCCTAAACTAATTAAATGTTGGGGGAAGAAAAAACGAGTTCAACTTTTTTTCTTTATTAATCAGAATTATTTTAAGTTATACTTGAATTTTTTTCTCATCACAAATTACTATTAATCTGAGAGATAATTGTATATTAGGTAACCAAGAAAATTCGTGCTATTTTAATCAAAATCAATAAAAATAAATTATACACAAAATAGATAACAGCTTATTGGAGATTTCTTAAATGCCAAGAAAAGAGGAGAATCAGAAGGAGTTGGGGAATATGAAGGATGCGGATTAGAAATTCCCAGACGAGTCTAGTAATCATGGATATGTGTCTGGCATAAATCTTCTTACTCATATATTCCAGGCCGATTGAAATCGACACAGGTAGATGATTTCGGATTGCTTACATTAAATTGTCTTACAAGTCCTTGACAAGTTTAACTTGAATTTGACTTGATTACTGCCTTTCAACTGGCTCCCATCGAGATCTGATGGTATACCAGAGTAGAAATCATATTCGAAAATCTCATCTTCAGATGCAAATTTCTGGAATCACTTTCGAACACTCACTGTATATCATCGCCGAATTAGAAGAACATTTCTCGACCAAATTCTAAAGGCCTAGTGTTCAATTTCAATTTATAAACTAAACAAACCCGAATAATTGATTTTGACACTGTCATATTAAGGTCATTTTTTCAAAACTTTAAATGTTTTAATTCCATACCTATATTGATATTATCTGTGCTTACATATATCATTTAATACGTTCCATACCATTGGAGGTCACCGGTGACTGGCGCTAAGATGGTTCGTGACACCGTCGATCTCACCGATCTCACCGGTGAAATATTTTTAACGCATAATAAGAAATTCATGTTAGCCTGACGGGCAAGCCATGTAAAATTATCATGCCAGGGAATGTGTTACCAAATAATAAAACCTGGAAAAGGCATTAATTTCTTGGTTTACTTGATAATTCCAGCATTAAAATTCACATCGCGAAGCATGGACATGATATTATGGTATTTCCCAATGAAATGCAACGTCGAAATCAACAGCAACTTGTCCAAAGGTCTTACTTACTGATTATTATTATTTATTTCGGTTAATTTACTGAATATGGATGTCAAGGTTTTAGTATATTATTCTAAACTTTTAAAGCGTTTCGCTTTTTTTTGTGTCCAAGATGTTTTCCAGCTGCGCTTAATTCGAAATTTAATCAAAAAAAAAAAAAAAAAACAGAAAAAAAAACAAAATAAATAAAATAAAGATATCTGCTTTTCGAAACAACATATTTGTGTACTGTTTTTCTTTTTTTTTTCTGCCATTTTTTTCACATAAAATTGAAGATCCATTTCTTGAGTTTGACTTTTCCATTTATCTTTGTCAAAAGAAGTTTTTCGTTTTCAACTTGTATATGTACATAAAATTCGATGTCTAGACATCATTTCATAGCCTTTTGCAAAGCCAACAATCCATCTCTGAACAGTGTTTTATAATAAAAATTTGCACATACTTTACTTTCTTTGACAAACACAAAAAAAAAGAAAAAAGAAGAAAATTATGAAAGAAAAATGTCGGAAAATTCACTTTACGTGAGAAAATTTTCATCATTTCATTTTTTAAATTAAACAAAAAATATATATACATATTTATATCAATTTTTTAAAAATGTATTAATTAATTAGTTTTAATTTTGTTACAAAAAAAAACAGAAAAAATTCATTATTTCCGATTAATTAGAGAATTCCATAATTCCAAACAATTGAGATACTATTCAAATGAATAATTTTGTGTTATTTAAAAATTAATTTAATTTAAAAAATACTCATATAAAAATCCTCTTGAAAACATATTATTAAATCGAATAATGTGAATTTAAAAAAAAAATACTAATTAAAATGAAATGAACTTTTTGATTATATACTTTTTGATACATCATTAATTTGAACATAAATTAACTCAACCATATTTCAAGTGTTTACACCCAAGAATCTTTCACCACATTCCATAATCAAATCAGTATTATTAATGATAGTAATTATATTTAACCAGATGGAACTAAACTAAAATTATCGATATAAGTATCTTAATTTTGGAGTAACATTTCCTTCCTTGTACAATAAAAAAAAAAAAAACAAAAAATTATATTTTCCAAACAAATTATATTCCATCCTGGAGCTTTCAACTATATAATATACGATTCTTGATAGTCTATCACATTAAAATCTAACGAATTGGAAAGATATTGGGATGGGATTTCCATTATTTTAAGCATAACTGTTTCAGAAAAGCATTATATGTATTAAAAGTATCCTTACTTGTGATCCTTGATAATTAGTTAGTCCATAATCAGTATTAGGTGAAGAAATTCATCCTTAGGACACACCTAATTTCACAGTTCAATCACATCAGAAAATGATACGGTTATTTCAGTCAAGACTAAACAATTGGAATCCGCAAGTAATCATCTGTAACGAGATGAAAACAATTTGCTAAGATAAAATTGATTTATATCGAATAGTTGGGTTGGTTGAGAGTTTAAAGAGTTTTTAAAAGTAGAAAAAATTTTCGAATATCCTTATAAAATCCCTAAAAAGAGAAAGTTTTTAAAAGAGATTTTATTATTATATAAAGTTTGCTTAACTGTTTTGCCGCTTCGAATTTCATCAATATCAAAATTTTAATAAGAAGTAATTTTGCCACCCCCATCTTTACAAAAACTCCATATAAAAGCAATTATTTTTATAAATACAATAGGATAATGGTTGTTTGGCAGACTGCAGCCAGGATGAAAAACTGCCATTCTCAAATCCAAGTAATATCAGGAATAGCGAAGGAGTACTTTGATAACGGAAAAATTTTATACGAGAAGTATCAACGTTTTATATGCGCATATGAATCACATTAGATATTGGTTCGAATAATTGAATACTTGAGCAAACAGAACATGTTCTATTTTTTCACTGTCCAAACAGAAATGAATTAATTCTTTCATTTAAGAGAAACACAGCAAAAAAAATTTGGAAAAAATAAATTATGCGCGATCTTCCTTTACCTTTAATGAAAATGAAAGAAACAAAAAATTCCGCACAAAATAAGGAAAGAAAATTACAATTTTTCATTAGTGAGAATGAAGTAACCTATACATCGTGCTTCCTATAAGATAATTGTAGTAAGCGGGAGCATTGATAGTCTTATAATTAATAATAATATAATTAATATTAATAATTAATAGTCTATGAATTTTGGACTAAAGAAAGAATGAAACAAAGAAAGCAATCGAAATTTGTTTTAACTCTATTTTTGTAAACAAAAACCACGCGATTCTTTATACTTTTACGCGCCAAAACGAGTAGAAGAGATTTTTTGTTATGCATATTAGAAATATTTTAAGTGTTAGTTCCTGTATGAATAGTGATTCTTATTTTTTACATAAGTGTTAGAATTGTTTATTAAAGCTAAATCTATTTTTATCTTTGTTGTACTAACATAATGTAATTTAAAAAAATGATAGATAGCTAATGAGAATGGGATTTGAACCATATGTATGTTTAAGAGAATCTTTACTCTTTTTATTTTCATTGCGTTTTTTTTTCTTTTCGTCTATATCAAGATTTACTTCTCTTTGTTAAGTAGTTTTTAGTTAAATTCTTGGCATTTACATAGGAACGAATTGTTTAAGTAATTGTTCAAATAACTCTTGTTTGCTTACATCGAAAATGAATTATTTTTACCATGCCCTAAATAACATATTTACTAATATGCCTTTTTTAATTAGTACCAGTTGCTCTGGCACAAGGTCTTCTAGTCTCATTAAAAAAACGTCTATAAGATTAATAAATTTATACGATTTTAAAGTCTACGATTGAAACCCAAAATTTATTTCTCACCAATCTAATTATATTCCTTAAAATTTCGATGAAATACCAAAAATTTTGTGCAGCCGCATATATTTGAATTTTAAAATATTCAAAATACGAATTTTGCATGATTCTTTGAATTCTTCGAATTCAGACTGAAGCGAGCACAAAGCAATCAAAACGGTTCACATTTAATTTGATTTTAATCTTATTTCTTCTTTTTGTATAAAAAATAAATTGGAACTATTGATTTTAAAATAGATCAAAATTTTTGTATATTCAAAGAAAATCTATCGAAAAATTAGTCGAAAATTATGATCTCGTTTTCGTGCAGTTAATTCTTCATTTCTTGAATTTAAAAGAACTGAAAACAAAAGAAAAAAAAACAATAAGAAAACTTTTATTAACTTTAATTGGAAATTCACTCGAGGGCAAACAATTTCTGTTACAAATTCCGCAAGGCACAGAAAGATTGGGTATTTCTTTGCTTTTTAATTTTAATCAAAAGAAATTTCATTTTAATTAAATGATGAACGATTTTATTTAAATTGGTTTTGATTGTTGGAAATCTTTAATTTTGAAAAGAAGAAAAAAAAAATAGAAAAAAAATCTTATATAAAATGGAGTTTTTTTTTTTTCTTCATAATTCGCAGAAAAAAATCCGATTTTCTTTCTTATTATTTTCAAAATCTTAGCGAAAATAGTATTATCAGATAAATCAAAAAAAAAATGTTTGTTCGTGAATTATTTATAATACTAAACTTGTTCAACAAACTGAACTTTAACAGTAAATATATTATTAACGATTTGTCACAGACAGAACAATCATAATTTAATTTGTTCAATGATGATAGAAATTGAAAGAACATTATCTCAAAGGTACTAATTTATAGTGATTTTCAGATACTGCATGGTATATAATTATGATCTGAAAAAAAATAGGTAATCATTAGGTAATGATTGAAGGAAGACAATCTTAACCGTATTCTACGTTGTCAAACAAGAATTGAACGTATAGCTTCATAAGTAAACTTGCTTAGACTTTATGGTAAGATTCAAAATTTCGAACACAGATTTTTATAGTATATTTCTAAATTAATAGGTATTTTATTAGTTGTTAATAAGCAGTCGGAAGTACTTAAACCAAGTCAAATACTAGGATACTCAATAATTTCTCAGCCTCGACAAGAGAACGTGCTGCTAACAGGTCAATTTTTTTGTCTTATGTAGATACAATCTCTTCATATAAACACGTTTCATGTTTCACGTCGATAAGTCAATTCAGTCTCTGTTTAGAAGCTATTTGAAAATGACGTGTCATTGAATTTTTCGAATGCGACTTTCTCAACACCGTTTGGAGCGTTTTAAAAGATATAAAAAGGATTTTGTACGTCGATTTGTTACTATGGATGAGACCTGAGTCCATCACTATGATCCTGAATCGAAACAAGAAGCTAAAAGAGGTCCTAGCAGCTGTAGAGGCGTATTTTGGAGACCTACCGGATTTTCATTTCAGGCATGGAATCCTTAAATTGGAGAAACGTTGGAACAAGTGTATTGAAGTTTAGGGAAATTATACTGAATAATAAAATATATTTCATTTACAAAAATAGTGTTTTTCTTGTCGAGGCTGAGAAATTATTGAGTACCCTAGTACACCATTTCATTATTCCAGCATATAATATTGCAGTATACCCGAAAGTAAAAAAAGTCTTGAAAAACTGTAACAAATTACAGACTTCATAGAACATTTATTTTTTGATTACTTTATGATGGAATCATCTTAATTAAAGAAGCATATACTTTATATATACCATAAATATGAATACAACTATTCTTTCTTTTTTTTGCATCCAACTTCGCACTAAATTACATTATGCACAATCACCAATCAACAAAATCAAGATCTAAAAAAAGAAACAAATAAAAATCTGCTGATGGTCATCATTCAAACGACCAGAATAATTTGCTGGAAAATAATTTTTGAAAAATGGTCAGCCCTTATGATTGCGATCCATATAAAATCGATCCAAATAATAAATAACACGATCATCAACAATTTACGATTCGAAAAATGAATAACGATATTATATAAAAATTCTGTAGAGGTACAAAGGTAAATTCCACGGCACATGCGTACAGTAATATCAAGTACACCGCAAGCATAATGTCTGACTTAATGATGGTAACAGCTCAGACAATATTGCAAAATCTGTAATGTAAGTAATTCTTTGGCATGGGAGAAATTCGACAAAAACAAGCTATAGTGCGAAACTACTATTGATACTTCTATACATATGTTCAAAGTATATTACTTTCCAAAAATCTCTATAAAAAGAACTATTAAATTATGGAAATTCAGTTCCAATCCTTTTCGTCCCTTTATATAATGTTGTTTAATTGAAGTGAAATACTTCTTGCGATTAGCAAAAATTATGTCACGATTTTCTGTGACGAAACGTTACATTACAGAAAATCTCATTATATAGCTGTCCTAGACGATTACAATGTTCAGCAAAGTTGTGGAGGTTTTTATGGGGATTATTCACGTCGAAGACCCAATAGTTCTATCTCCCACTAATTCGGTGCTGTATTCAAAAAAAAAGTTTCTGTTTCACTTCTAGAGTGTGGTCAAAAGCACACTTCCGTTTTTTTTTTGTATACGGTACGGTATTTTCAGAAAATTGACGCAAAATAGAATTTTCATATTGAGATATCCTATTTTATTCTTTTCGCTTTTTTTAATATTGTAGGGTAATGGGTACTTAGAATTCTGACGTAAGATTTGATAAAAATTACTTGAAAATATACCTCAGCCAAAAACGAGTTCCTTCTGCGAGACCGATATCCTTTCTTAGATCCTGGCAAGAAACAACCTATGTCTGCGTACAACCAAAGAACTATCCAAATTTCACTAAAATCGGGTGACGCGTTTGTCAGTTATTCTAACTACAATTTATGAAGATAATATGAAAGGAAACTTTGGAAATCATTTCATTTCATACAAAAAATCCGAATTTTTTTAGGTAGCTAGACGAAATTGTAATTGGATTCAATTGATTTTCGAACATAATTGCTTTTTCACTGAAAAAGTATCGTATACCAAATTTCATTGAAATCTGGCCATAAATAACGCTACAAACACAAATACCGAACTTTTATTTGGCAGCTACCCCAAGTTTCAGTCAGATCAAACCCAATTTCTGATAGAATAACATAGTTCTCATGTATTATAAGCCATTTCTACAAATTTTCGTTTAAATCGCTTCAAAAATACGGCCACAACTTTGCATATCGCAGACGGATAGACAGACAGTCACACGGACATAGGATAAAAATGATTGCAAACGATTTAGAATTTTCTGAAACGTGAAGATCTTTTTTTCGATCATGATTTCAGTAACTTATATACTTTCTATAGAAGTTAAAAATATATACTTACAATATAATAAAAATAAATAAAAATTATTAATATTCGCGATTATTTCTAAATAGAACACAAATTATATGCGCAATCAGCTATATAGCATAAAACATGAAAGGATGAGCTGTCGACGTCCGATATTATAGTATTTAATTACAATAACACTATATCCGACCATTTCTTATATATATATATGCGTGGTTCGCTAATCAGTTGTATTAATATTTCATGGAAATGACACACAATTCTATTATTTATGCTCAAAATGCATTTTAAATGTTGCACTAATGTGGAAATTTATTCACGTCGGATATTTTTATTAATTGTGTTCTCCTTTTTCCTGTCCTTTCCTCAACCCATTCTCCATCTTACGTAGTAGAGGTCTTTAGAGACCGCAATTTAACTGAAACTTATGACCAAAATATATGATCAAAGACACAAAAGAAAATGACCATGGTTTATCATAAATTCTTTTGCTTCAGGAATTTGCTGTAACGAAATGTTGGTACAGAATTGTGGCTAATTAAAATTTTCATAACCGCATTTTAGACTCCGTCTACAAAGTAGTTTTGAAAAATAGGTTACATTCGCAAACGCAATGGCAATGCCATTTATGATTTATTACAATTTTTAATTTGAATAATGTCTCCACAAATGATTTGTAATTTATATTTGAAAAATATTTATATGATTTATTAAATAACATAAATAAATTGATTTGTTACAATTACGAACTAGAATTAAGGAATTTATAGAAAATAGTTTATTGCATTTTTCACATTGTAAACATATTTACTACGACGTCTTAATCCTTCGTACCGTGTTAAAATCAAATTCAGATACACTTGCATGGTGTGCAATGGTTACTTACACCTAAATCTAATGAGATGAAGCGTTTCAGGAGATTACTCTTAATATTTTATAACAATAGTAAAAGTTAGATCAAAAATCGATTCAGAAATTTCGGCGTTTTTTGTCGGAACAAACTTGCCGGAACAAACATGCTTTTGGATTTAAATACCTTCAAAATATTCAAATATTCATATTTATAAAATTATAAACACCCTGTCCATTAATCTGTTCTAATCAATTTAAGAAGTTTACCTTTTTATTATCTGCCTAGAACTTTATTTTATCAAATACATACCCTTATGACCATTTACCTGTCCATTTTATATCTACCTTTCTGCTCTGTCTGTCCATCAGCACGTTACATAATTATCTTAAATTTTATATCCCCTTTTCAAAATTTCTCAATTTTCTGGAGTTCTATTTACTTCCATAGTAAATAAAAAAAAAACTATATAAAATCCGAAATTCATTTCTATTCAGGTACTTCATACTTGAAGGACATTATCCATCTTCATCTATTTGCTATATAACTTCCCTTTTTATCTTAATTTAAAATCAACAAGTTTAAAGAACTTTAGTGAAGAGCAAAAAGTTTACAAAATATTTTAAAATGGTTTTTTCTTCGTTTTATTTCTTGGTTTTTTTTTATTTTTTTTGAATAAACCAATTATAAACTCCCGTACTAATTACCATCCCACTTGTCAGAAGAATTGATTGACAACTCTCATTACGTTTGGCTTCCAGAAGATTAGACTTTTAAAATAACTTAAGGCTATAGATATGAAAATTTGAGATGAAACGAAGTGAACTCGCGTTGCACTGTGATGAGAATCGAATAAAAGTGTAAGACTTTTGTGAAACCTTCCTTGTTTTTTTTTTCGTTTTTTCTCGCGAAACAAAACCCATCAATCATCGAACAAATGTAAAAACAATTATTATAGAGAAGCAATATATGGACTTAATTTAATCGAATCGACTCGTATATGTTGTTTATTTGTTAAAGTTCATAAATAGTGAAAGATTGTGTCTTATGAAGGAGGATAGTCTATAAAATTTGAGATGTTTTATGTTTTATTATGATGTAATCGCGTATAAAGAATGCATATAGTATATACTCGAATAGCGACAAGTCCATTTATAACAGCCTAGTATGAATCTGAATGGGAACAATAATAATGGCCGCAGTACATTTTCGTTCCATACGAACGGCGGCGTAAGTTTGAATTGTCACACATTGAAATTGATTTCGTGTCATAAGTTCATATTTTAATTAATTTTATTAGATATTTATATTGTTCCTCACAAAGATAATTAATTTCTTATACGTGATGAGTAAATTATGATTAATTAAAATAGTTTATCAGCATAAATGTGGTTTGAACTATGTAACTAGTTAGAAAGCATATACATATATTTTATATTTATATAGATTTTATGAAATCACCTATTTTGGAATGAAAATTTTCAATTGTCAGTTATCTCAGAAAAACTGGATAAGTAATAAAAGAGTTTTAGTTGAGAACTAAAACAAATAATATATGTATGGACGAAGACAGACGAAGTGGGTGAGAACATTTAAATTTTATGATATGATTATGTACAAGATATGATGGAAATGTTTCCAGACAGGTAACAAATCCATTGTTCTAAAGCAATGGTATTCAAATCTCGGAATCATGTCGAATCCTAAAATTAATCCTAAGTTCAAAATTTAAATTCAAAATGACGCTTTGACTTTGCAGGATTTAAACTATGGGTTCGGAAATCGAAAATTCCAATAATTTTCATTACATTTCTTTCTTTTTCGACTTTCTACTCCAGATTTATGTTCATCTCCAAGAAATCCATCTTACGCGTCCGGTGTTGATTGAAGTCTTAAGGTGCGTTTTCACCAAGCGAACAAACAGCGCGCGGATGCGGCGAGCGCTGCTTGCACGTTTGTTGGGGACGTATTGGCGAACAGAGCTCAGTTGCGGCGCGTTCTGTTTAAAAGGGTATTTAAAATTTTGTTCCAATAAAACAAATTTAATTAATAATATTTTACTTGTTGTCGCTTACGGTTATAAGAAATAAAAGAAACGAAAATATATACTAGTATACCCCAGCTCACAATTGAAATTCTAATTGATATATTTTGGAATACATCAAATCAGAAAAAAAAACTTCATTTTTTACGTAACCTCAGAAACATATCGCGGAACGCTCTTCTAAAGAAACAACTACATTCATTTACGTTAAATTATTTTGTTACAAGAGGTTGTTGATTATCCAATTTCATATTTGAAACACCAGAAATAAGGAAAGTTTTGCGATTCATGTAAGAGTTTATAGTTTTTCAATTAAACAAAAATTTAGTTTTCAACGATTCTCCTCGAACTGATTAACACAATTTGTTACTCGTTAAAAGCTATTTCAATAGTTTTCGAAAATATATGAAAAAGGAAATTGAAATTACTACAAAAGTATTAATTTATGTGTCGAGTTTTCTTTGGTAATAATGTAGTGTTCTCTTTGTGCCATCAAATAATAGCTATACACGCTACATTTTCAATATTCTAGCTAAATAACGATTTAGTTAAAACTTTAAATTGGTTTCTTTTTTATACTTAAATTGATTAAAACTATAAATATATCGTTTTCACCGATTTATATTCAAATGCAACTCTTGACCTTTTAGTTCATATTTATAAAAATCTTACTTCTTTATTCATGAAATATCCTTCTTAACTTAATCCGATGTCATTTTGTAGTCCAAAAATGCAATTTTAATAATAAACTAAAGAAATTTAAATAGAACAAACAATAATGTATTATATCCAATGTGTACGGAACGACACAGAAAATATAAGAGATTTTGTATGGAGGCCTTTTTTTTGCTGGTGGAAAACAATCGATGCCGCTTGTCATATATTTCATTCCTCATATGGTAACCGCAATAATTGTTTATACAATTCTGTATGACTTCGTTTAATTGTACATGTTCATGAAATATTTTTTTTTTCTATAAAATAAAATAAAACAAATTAAAAACAAAAATATTGCTTCAGGTTGGAAGTAAAACATTCAAAATACCTTTTTTGTCTTCTGTTTTTGTTATGTTTGTGATGTGGATCATTTTCCAAAAGTAAACCTCCACGGTTTTTGGTAACCATAAACGTTTTTTTTTTGATCGTTTCAAAAGATAAAATTAAAAATATTCCATTCAGAAGTTCAACGAAATCTCATTTTCTATCATTTATCTTTCATTTGTTTGCTCTTTAGGCAATAAAGAATATTCTTTAAAGAGATATTTTCCTTGAAAGTTGTCTGCTTTCCTTTCAGAATTCTATTAAGATATCGCAGCTCTTTAAGTAAATATTTTCTGTTTGAAAAATATCCTTTTTTCTATATAAGTAATTTGGATTCAATTGTTTGTAACAATTTGAATTCGATTATCTGAATGGTTATTTATTCTTAAAACAAACAAGAATTTAATTTTATAAATTTATCATAAAAATTAGTATATTGGAAGAAAGTTAACCATCTGAACGTCTCGTTCAATATGACCAACACAGGCTTAACGAAATCAATTTTCAAGATTTCATATAACACATGTAAGTGGCAGACATTTAAGATTTTGAGCGTATTAACAAACGAAATCTAAAATCGTGTATATTGTTATTAAAATATTCATATATACCAGGTCCAACAATTAAAGTGTCTAATTCAAATCGCTGTCAAATGTAAACCGCGCATTTTGCAACACTAAAATTTGACATGAATGTTGCTTGACATATTGTCTGAAATTGTCTAAAAACAATAATTCGTCTTTTGATTTTTCTTAATATTAAAGTTCTCCTTGAATCCGGACTCAAAACCGAAGTAAACCATTTCACCTTACTTTCTTTACACTATATATGAAATCGATCTTTAAACAAAATCTATATCTAAAAATGTGTGCGAATAATAACTGGAGTAACTAAAATGGCTAAAGTGACTGTTATGAAGTCTTCCGCGCGAAAAGTTATCTCACGAGGAGACTGTAATAAAGTGTTTGAAATGAAAAACCGATTTATAATTCGCATTAACTTTTTATAATGTTGGAATAACATTATTTGGATTCGCCGACTCTTTTATTTCTGCGATTCAAACTTACCTGACTTATTCTATTAAAATTTCTTTTGAAAGAAAATTGAATTTTCATCAAAATCGCTTATTTCCGTAATATTGTTTTGGTGACCCCGCTATTGTCAATATACGCGAATAATCCAATTTTGTAAGTAAGTATTAATAATTATAGTAATAATATAATTATTTTGCACCATTAGCAGTTTCGCAAATTTTAATGTTCCATATTCTTTCAAAGAGCAATGACCATGGATAAATTACCACATTCCTAGTTAATTTAGTTACTATTCGCACACGCTCTTAGTATATACTTTGTCGAAACTGTCTTTTAATTTTAATACACATTGCAATATGCAAGTGATAAGTTGTATGCGCAAATGATTCTGCAACTATTGTAAAAATCGATAGTTTCTTCTTATTTAATGTGATATAAACTACCACAATAAAAAAGAAAGTAAATAAAAACTTGAAAGCATATCATGGATATAATTGCAAAAAAAGATATCCTCTTAAACTGCTACTCAACCTGTCAGACGTCAGTCAATTCCAATTATTTCCAAAGAGAATTCCAATTGATTGGATACAAAAAATGATCAATATTTACTTTGTGTAAGGGTTTTTTTGTTTTTGTTTTTTTTAAATCGTTTACATTTTTAAAATCTACATGAAAACTTATCTAGAAAATTTACGTAAATACAAATATCGAGATTTCATTTAAGAAGTGTTAAACAACATTTCATTCATTTTGTAATGGTTTCTTATTTAAGAAAAAAAAGAGAAAAACTTTAATCGAATTTAATATTTAAATTGAGTTTTAATTACCATAAAAGGAAAATCATGATTCCAAAAAAAAAAAAAATATTTTCATGTATTTAAATTAAGTGAAAATGTTTTCAAAGTGCAAAAACTCGTCAAGAAATTGAAATACAATGCATATCATCACCAAAAAAATGGCAATTACCTTATCCGCTGTCGTATTCTTATTCATTCGACGTAACTATACACATAAAATTGCATCATTTTTGAATTACATAATCTTTAAAACAGTTGTCATCTTCTACACTAAGCTAATCTCATAAACATGAGCAATCTGTCTTCTATGATTTAGAGATAGAGAATTAATGAATTTCTTTTCACCATTCTTTAAAAAAATCCCATTTCTTAAAGACACCTTATTCTTTAGTCAAGATAGTAAAATATATCATTTACACTATCTGTAACAGTTTCTATATCACATATAATGCCGACAGTCTTTAGTAGTCTCTTGAGACCATATTGTTCGTTTTTTTTTCTCTCGTTCTTCATTATTTAACTCAGCATATTCATTTTACATAGTCGTCCTTGTAATCATCACCCACCACACTGCGTCTTCCATGATCGCCTTCCATTAGTCTATCGTATACCACATTTTCTGTATAAATTTCTTTAAGGTTTTCTCGTTTTTTTTTATTCTGTCTGTCTTTTCTTAAAATTGGTGATTTTAGTTTAATTCCATGACAAAAATGTCGCATTTTGATGTACAATTATTATACGAAAAATCGCTTCATTTCATTCTATCCTAAAACGAAATTTATATAAGTTCGTTGAGAAGATTTTATTCCTTTAAGTTAACTGAAAATGAAAGATTTTTTTCTTCTTCTTGACACCGAAGAGGAAAAAAAAACAAACAAAAATAATAAGTCCTGCAGGATGTGGATAAGAGAACCAAATAGCGGAGTGGTTCACAAAAGAAATGTACAACAAGGATTTCTTTTCTTAAGAAAACTGAATTGAATGGGAAAAATCTCAAGAAAAATAATATTGAAAATGTCGGCTCGAATTTAATTTTGTTATTAAGAATCTCTTTTTTGAAGAACTGTAATTTAATTTATGTTTAAACATTCTTTTAATAATAAATAAATTTTATTATTTTCAGTTGATTTGATTGGAAGAAATTACAAAAAAAAAGAAGAATTTATTTCTTTTTGCCAGGATTTGATCCAAATTTGTTCCAGTCAACAGTCTTAACTAATAGAACTATGTGTCGAGTCGAGAAAAAAAATTATCTTGTCTTTAATTTTCTGAAAATATTGATGCTTACATTGTATTACATATTAGTAAAAATCTGATTAAATAAAACTCCCATAAATTAAGACTTACGAATTAGATTAAGTAAATTTTACTATGGCCATTGTAAACTCAGATGTATCGTTGTATTAGGTTCATTTCTATACTGGAGATTTTATTTCTTTCGTTTCCACACAAAATTATCCAGAAGAAATGGTCACTTTTTATGATCTCGCTCGTTTGTTAAAAACGATTCAAGACCAATTTTTCTACGTTTCAGAGAATAAAACTCGCCGTTCAGCCAATCAAATACAATAACTTAACTTGGTTTCTTCTCAATTAGCATTTAAAATCTGCGTTATTGCAGATACATTTAACGCCAGGTATTATAGTATATTCTCAACTGTCAGGTAAATGAGACAGATAACTAATATCTCCAGTAATAAATTTTTATGTTCTATAGTAGCTGGTATCCATAGCTGTGCTCGCCTTATTCCTGGAATATGATTAGTTATTATATGTCTTCCTGAAAATCTGCCATCTATTGGCTGACTTAGAGATATTTTTATATTTTTAACTAATAAATCATTTGGGCCAATATAAAAGAAAAACACAAATTCCAAATTTTAATTACATGGATTGAACACCTAAAACTCCTACAATACTACAATTTACAATACAGTCTTTTAAGCCAGTTTAAATAAATCATAATACTTCTCAGTTCTTGCTATATTAAAACAACACCGTCCTTATATAATCATCCTGATGACTTCCTTTTATCCAAAATTGTTAAGAAAAATAATAACTTCATAAAAAGGGATATTAGATAAACACATTTGTTTTTTACTTTTTTTTTTTTATATAATAAAAAATTGGAAGCTCATAATTCTTTTGGCTGTGACCTAACAACGTTATGGATAAAGTCCTTTTCCTCTCCGAAAAGAACAATATAGCACTCAACTTTTATAATAAAGTTATGCTTTCACATCTGGCACCAAAAATTTTAAATTTCATTTTTTTTTCGAAATAGATTTCCATATCTCGGATAGATATAAATATCCATTTTCCTTATTTTTTTTTCTTGTTTTTTTTTGCTTCCTTAAAATGTGAAAACCATAAAAATCGAAGAAAAAAAAACCAGTTCAATCCCATAAAATTTTTATGGCAAAATTTTCATTCTTAGATCATTTTCTTTCTCATTCATTATTTAGCAATTTTTTTCCACTTTTGTGGAAAAGGAAATTTTTAAAATTTCAATCAAATTTCAATAAAAATGAAAATTTATTTATTGTCTGGAAATATTCATTTGAAAAGTTGATTATTTTTAAATTTTAATAGTTTTTCCCGAAGGTTCTAATAGAATAATTAACTTTTTTTTATTGAGTTTAAAAGAAATAGAATTATTCAGAAGTTTTAACAGAGACAAAATATTGAATTCTAATGATTAAAAAGATACCAATTTAAATACAAATAAACAAGCAATTAAAAAAAGTATATTTTCCATTTAAACCTGACTCAAAAAGCCTATAATGAAAATAGCTAAATTTCAAAGTTTAAACTAATTTTGATCGTAAAAGAGTTTTCAGTGAAATTTATACTTCCAAATATTTTCTCACCTGCTGATTTCAATAGAATAACCAATTTAATATTGAATTAAAAAAAAATCCTAATTATAATCTATTGTATTGTATTGATTAAAAACGTTTGTGTTGAAATTGAGGATAAGAAAAAAATTGAAGAAAAAAAAAAATTCGATTACGTTCGTAACGAAAAAAAAAAAAATATTTAACAACTTCATAGAAAATTTGTTTAGATTGAATGAAATGTATGTCATCCATATCCACGTCCAAACATCATCATCAACAACAAAATATCCAAATTTTGATATTTTTGATTTTATGATAACGAATAAAGACCACCTGAACCGAAAACTAATCATAGAAATGACATTGCATAAAATCATTCTATAGTTAAATGGCATAAAATCATATCATATACAGTGTTGGAACAAATGAATTAAAGATTTTAGATATATGGTATATAACTCGGGGCCTGTACGAATATACATGAAATCTAATATCCTTAAACAATAGCTGAAAAGATTTCACAGATTTCGTCGATGATCATCAAACCTTTTCAAATATTGTATTATAAAAGAAAAGTTCAACTTTGCAAAATTTCAAAATAATTAACCACCTTTGAAAGCCCAATTTGAATTGAATCAGGAAAAAAAAAAGGAAAAGGGAATAACATTTGTTATTATTACGGTCGAAACAAAATAACTCCATTTACATTTGATTAAAATATGACTTTCCAATTTACAAAAAAGCTTTTTAAACTTTTCACAATCTGAACATTTCCAGAGTTTCTAACAAATAAATGGGCAGGGATAAGATGTAAAACGATTGTTATTTATGTGACCTTTGTTCATCATGTTGGAAAAGTCATCATGCTTGAATCCTTTTTACGTTTCTCGGTATTGCAAAATGGATACACAAATAATATTAATGGGTCTCTAAACTCTGTAACAATTTTCGAAAACTGTAAAGAACTATTTTAAAATGTATAAATTTTCTAGATATCAAAACAAATAAACAAGGGCGAAATTTTTACTGTCACACATGTGCTTTTGATGGATTATTTTGGAAAATGCCGTACCTATATGAACAGGAAAAAAGAAAAAAATTGGAATAGGATTTTATTTTATTATGAATCTGACCTAAACTTTTTGGCACTATTTTAACCTTTTTTTGGATGGGGACAAGTATTTTTTGGCTAACATTGAAAATAATCTAGAAAATTTTATTGAAAAGTTTTATATTATTATACCGGGTGTTAGTGATTTCATTTAAATATCAATTTACATGTTATTTCTATGAATGAATATTTCTTTAGATTTTAAAAGTCCTAAAAACCACAAAATCTAACGTTCTGTTGGAGAAGACAACCGATTCCATTTCTTTATAATTATGAATAATCAATAAAAATCGAATTTATCGGATAAACTAACAAGTTTGACTTTCGACTCTGAAATCGTTTTCAATTTTATTCCTATTCAAAATCTTCTGTAAAAATATAGCATGTATAAGTCAAGAATCACATAGTTACCTACATAGTTACTTACTTTTTAGGATGTGACCTAAAAAACTTTTAAAAAATGGGTTTTTCCGAAATATGAGTAATAAAATCGCAAAGCTAAGGAATAAACAATTGCACCAATCAAACCACAGTAGTAACAAAAAAAAAACTAACGCAAAATTCACGTTTCAATAAGTGCAAAACATCACGGGCAGCTTTCAAATGTATCAAATTGTATCAGGAAGAGGGAAAAGGAAATTTTTTAAAAACTTTCAATTGACCTCGTGAAAATGTTGTGACTCTTATAAAATTTCCAATGACTCTTTTTGTTTTTATAGTATTTGTTCATTGGTATATAAATTTTAGCATATATTTGTTTGTTTACAATTTGAAATTGCTTCCAGTTCAATATTGCCTCTAATACAAAATGTTAATATTTCTTTGAGATAGATAAGCTTCTAAAATATGGAAAATTTAAAATCTTCGAAATCAAAGAAAATACTGCATCAAGAGTAAAATTGCAACAATACAAACAAAAAACGTATTTAAAAAATAAGATTAATTCTTCCAGCAGGAAAAATTGTGATTTCCAATAAAAATGATATGACATATTTCCTATAACATGTAGCTATCTATGTTAGCAGTGGATAGAAAATTCTTTGAAAATTGTTTCTCCCTTACTCTAGGTTAGCACGGCAGGGCTAGGAAATTGGGTTACTTTGTAATAGCTTATGCTTCGGTTTTTCTCAACGCACATCGTTCTTACAATATCACAAATTACTCGAATACCCCAAAATTAATATTCAAGTGATGACTTTGATAAAATTGTTACATCCTGTATATTTTCTATGTTTTTCTTCTCTATTATTAAGTTTTTTTTTTTTTTGCTTTTTCTTTGACACAGATGGTATGAAAATGGGGAAAAAATCCAGGAAAATTTCTAGAAATTCTATTTTGGAATGGAAAAATCGTATTTAATATCAACTTTTCGAATATTTTTTGTGCCGAAAATTCACCTATTATGCAATATTTTATTATGAAAGTTATTTTTCTCTTTGAATATGATATCATATTTTTATATCTAGATTTTCAAATTTTCATTACTATTATAAAATTTAATTACCTTAAAGTCTTAGACCTTAGAAAAAATATCATATTTTTGATTATTCATTCGTGTAAGATTGAAATCTTTAAGAAAAATAAATTAAGAAAACAAATACCATTTTTTATTTGTTGTCTGTACAAAATTTTCTCGGAAAATATAACAAGTATGTTAAGAGTAGAAAAACATTTAGTACATCGTTAAAAAGAAAAAGTTCATGGTCCAGTAAATCAGATAATAACGTTTTTTTTTTTTTTAGCATAAAAACATGAATGTCCAGTGTCATAAGTGAACAAAATCCGAACCACAAAAGAAATTATTCCTAGATAAAATTTGTTATAATTTTGTTCAACAAAAAAAAGAAAAAACC
Source organism: Xylophagus ater (assembly GCA_963422695.1). NCBI lineage: Eukaryota > Metazoa > Arthropoda > Insecta > Diptera > Xylophagidae > Xylophagus > Xylophagus ater. The sequence goes on along the minus strand of OY730482.1, from coordinate 41,019,048 downwards.
TTGAACAACATTCATGAACAAGAATTAATTTAGAACGATTTTCCATGTCCGCCTTTCAATATGTACAAATAATCTAATTGTATAATTCTTTATTGTAATGTTGTATGTCAAACCGATATTATTCACAATATTTGCATTAGATAAGATCATTTATATTTAAATCGTATTACTTATGAATATGGACGTCCATGGTTAAGAGACTGGGCTTGCTTGCTTGCAGTTTTTGCCCAACCTTCTTCATAGAATCAATATAAAAAGATTTTACAGGTAAAATCATTTGCGAGAGAGGAGTGGAAAACGGTCAAGACATATATAGTTTCAATTGTTTTACTCATGTTCAATATAACAAATATTTCGTATGATAATGTTTTCGCTTAAGAGCAACTCATTCGCTATAACCGTGTGTTGCATTATTTATTTTAATCAAAACGTATTGATAGAATAAATGTCCTATACTATATGCTTGATTAAAAAAGTTATTTGTAAAACTAACGAATATATAAATTGTATTCAAACAATTGAAAGCATTCCGTCAAAAATGTTGATATCGAAGAAAATTTCTAAGTTCTGTTGCTTATTGTAATTTGAATAAGATCCTGGCTGACCCCATTGGACTGTATTAATACAAAATACTGGGTAGACATTCTGTACGGCGATAGAAGATTGTTGCTCGTCGCTTGTTGCTTTTCGGCATTCCATAAGGTAATATCGCCGTCAATATCGCCGCATATTGATGAATTTAAAGCGACAGCTCAAAACTGACAACTACAGTTCACGAAAAAATTAAGTTGGGGAGGGAACGAAAGTGATCGCCCTACGTAATGCCGAAGTATACGGTGATCAGTTTCAAATTGGTTACAAGCGACAATCGCCTGTCGCTGTACAGAATGCCAGTCCTTAATTCAATCCAAACTCGATTACATTTATTTCGTTTACATGCATATTCGAAAACGATTTAAAATGGGTTTCGAATACATATTACACACACAGATCGATTTTAAATGGAATCGACTGAATCTGATGGCAAACTTTTTCCATAATTTCGATTCGAGTACTCAAATGGACAGAACCTTATAAATCGAATCGAATCATAATTTCATTTCGATTATATATTGTTTTAATGTTTTAGTAATAACAGCTCAAATCAACCCTAAAGATGGATTAATTTCTATAATAAGGTCATTCGTTATTATATAAAAGTTTTCTCAGTTCAAACTTACTGAGGCAAAAGTCAAAGACTTGTTCATTGGCATTTACCATATGCAGTATTCGGGAGGCTGCTTCATTCTTCCCGTAGTCTGTCCGGTGGAAACTGATTTTAAACAAGACCACGGATCTCAAAGAACAAATGTTGGAATTAAGGTGCATTTTGCTTAAAATATTAGGAGCATCAATAGCCCCATTAAAAATTTCATGAACGAAAATTACATCTACCACTTCTCGGAGCTTTTCCAGAGAATGCAAATTTAACAACTTTAGCCTATCATTGTAAGGTGGCAACAGTGAAGGACCATTCCATGGTAGGTTACACAAAACAAAATGTATAAACCTACGTTGGACGGATTCCAGCCGATTGATATGAACCCTGTGGTGCGGAGACCACACCTGACTAGCATATTCCATAATTGGTCTTACTAAAGCGATATAAAGTGATTTAGTGACATATGGGTCAGAAAACTCCTTTGACCACCGGTTAATAAAGTTAATATAGTTGGACTAAATTGAAAGTATAATAGTGATACTCTGCAATGATGGGACTATTGAATTATTGTTCAATTCAAACGCCCGGTAACATATTATCATTATAATAAAATAGATTACGATAGTAGTTCTTTTTGGCCTCTGGATTGTAAATAGGAGAACATTCACTTTATTCCATTTTCATTATATTTTAAGTCTAATGAAATTTTCAACAATAATATTATTGAACATTTCGATTTAAGTAACGTGCGCGCATGTGCTAAACAATTATCGTATAAAAACTAACTAACGCTAGGCGTGGTTTTGGCGGAAGTTGATTTATTATTGAAAATTTTTAAATAAAACTGAAACAAATCGAGCATAAGAATTGTACGTGTACAATTCAATTTTATTTATTTTCTTGTTTTTGAGGTTAAGATCGCCTGCTGATAGTCTTGTGTGTACGGCTGCATTTTTTTGTTGCGAAAAATCAATTCGATTGCGCACATGCAATAAAACTAAGTAATGAAACTAGTTTTGTTTGATTTTTTTTTGCAATATCTTTTATATTAGTTTAAAACTTAAATGGTTAACATTAGAAGAAAATAATCTTGGATAGAAAAAAACCATATATATACCTTTTAAATACTAGACCAATTCACGCTGATAATATATTCTAGCAGTTTTACTACAGGGTATCACAAGTAGGGCATTGATTAATTGATTAATTGAGTAATCAGAATTTGTTCAATATTCTGATTATTCAACCGAAAACTGATTAATTGTTTTATTGAAGAGAATGTATGTATGTATGTATTGTATTGGAGGGGCCCACACAGTTGCGGGCCTTAGCACGTAGGCCTAACTGACCTATTGTACCTCCTCCTAAAAAGCTTGTTTGAGAAGCTAGGTCTCTTCCCCGAACCGGTTAGTCCTTCTAATGAAGGACAGCACCGTAGTTAGGTCCAAGTCAAACAACCCCTCCTTACTTAGGTTGCACGCACCCAGTGTAGCAAGTCTGATTCTAAAAAAGGCCGGGCAAAAATATTCTGCTGACTCATTCTCTTTCAGACATGCTCTGTATATCGGACTGTCGGCCACCCCCATTTTCCACATGTATTCGTTTAAGGAGCAATGTCGTGTCACAATACCCACAATGGTTCTGAGGTTTCATACTCGAGTCCCATCAACATTCTCGTCCTTCGGCAGTCCGGCTCAATCAGTATCATTTAAGAGAAACAAAACAGAATAAATTTGAAGAGAGAAATCCAATGAATAAATTTTGAATAACTCTAGTAAATGTGAAATAATAATATATACATATATATATTTTCAAGAGAATATTTCCTCTTTTGTTTCTATTACACTTTCTCTTTTTCTTTTATAATAAAAATTTACTTCTCTTTCTAAAATGTTTTTACAGCAAAAATTTTTACGCTTGGCTAGAAACCAATTAATAAGTTTAAAACCAACAATTAATCAATTACCTCGGCAACCAACTAATCAACCATGCCCTAATTACAAGTTAATATACGCAATAAGAATGCCAAATTTAAAGGTTCTACAAGAATTATATGTAGTTCTCTATGGACTGACTACATAAGAGCATAAATATTTCGAGAAACTTATAATTGTTGCAACAACAAACAGTGACTGCTGAATGCTGAAATATCTATAGATTTATTGTCTAAATCAGTGTTTCCCAACCTTTTTTGTGCCATGCCCCACCTTAGCCTTTCTAAAACTGTTATGCCCCCCCCCCTCCCCTATGTAACATACATAATTTTTAATATTAAAAAATTGAATTGTTCACTTAAGAAACTTAAATGATAGGTTTTAGGAAGAAATCACTAGGAAATTGTTACTTGACGACGCCAAACACCCAGTTGATATTTTGGTCTCGTCAAGCGAAATTATACCTAATAATTATTTACCGCAATTATTTAAGAATTTGCTTTTTTTCGTTAAATTTGCCACCGAAATCTAGCATTGCATTTAAATGGCCCGGAGCGAAAGGGTTAAACTCGTGTCATGTCCATTTTCGAATTGCCCCCCTTAACAATCAAATTGCCCCCCTGTGGGGCGTGGGGCGTGGACCCCACGTTGGGAAACACTGGTCTAAATTAAATATTCCATCCATCCATCAACTTTAGTTACTGGATGGTTTTATAGAATTATTACAAAATATATTAAGTTTTAAATTGAAACATGCAGGATCCGATGACAGTTTAAACTCGTGTTTCATTCAACTCAACTTTTACCGCAAGGTCATTCATCTAATTTCTAAATGTACAGTTAAATTTAGGCTAATAAAAAAATCATCAAAGATTAGGTTTAAAACAGAGTTTTCTTACTACCAGCAAAAATAGTTCTAAACGAGATCACATGTTATACAAATCATAATTGTTTGCATAAAACACTTTATAACTCTTACATACCAACAACAATGAATCATTTTAGGAGTAATTTTTCTCAAACTTTGCAGCAATATTTAAAGAATATTGGTGCGATCCTAATAACATCTTTACATGACACCTTGTGTACATATAAGTTAGTTAACTAACTTCAATTCCGTAACTACTTTTGTATTTTCACTCGTTTAAATTGTTAAAGAACAATTTTACAATTTCTAATAAACTTTTATTTTTAATTGAAAGTCGTATTCGATTAAATCATATATTTCTATATTTAAATTGAAGTCGAATTGGTTTAGTTAAGATTTTTTAAAGATTTTTGTCTTTCATTTCATTTCGAAACAAACTCAGGCGACATGTCGTTAATGATTAAAAACAGAATGCAAAAATTTCAAATTGTATTTATTCGATTTTCTTATTTAAATATTAACTACACGACATTTATTCATTAAGATTTTATTGGTTTTAATTTATTTTATAAAATCTATCAAGGAAATTAATTCTATGACTAAGTCGTTCGCGTGAATTCCGCAATTGTAGACATTTTTATTTTTATAATTAATTAACTTTTATAAAAAACTTGATTTTAAATCGGGATTTCCTTTAAGTTTTTAGTTTTCAGTTTTAATTAATTTGAACTTATTTAATGAAAGAAGTTTTAAAAAATTTCAAAATTTTTTATTATCCCATAGAAGAGCACTTTTCATTTAACCGAACTTTTTATTTTATAGGTCCTGGAACCAAAATTAATTCCCGACAACTACTTGAATAAAATAATTTGTGGCTCCTTTACAAATTCGAACATTTTTAATTGGCTTTAGCAAATCATAGAGAAAAAAAAATATTTCTTCCATCCAATTCTACTGCTAGTTTTGAAAAACCGTTTACTGAAGATGTAGAAGATCCAGAGGTGGCTCAAACATTTTAGGCAAACTTTTTTGTTGCGCCCTCCCTATCCAAGGAATAAATTTTTTTACAAAAAGTTATAGTTATAGTTTATTAAGTACTAGCTGGTACCAGGCGCCTTGCTGCCGCAGAAGAAATTGTGGAAATTTCGTTTGAAATTTGGAAGAGTTATCTTGGATATATGAGGGTTTTAATTAACCAAATGATTGACACAACTTTATATATCTCTCTATTATATATAATAGTTTTATGACGTGATCGTAATATTTTATTTTAATAAGGCAAATAATAAATCGAACACAAAAAGTAAATTTGTAATTATGGGTCGCAAAAAATTGAATTTGTCTGAAGAGGATAGAATTTTATGTAAAACTAGGGGGCTCCGCCTCCTGCTCGCTGCGCTCGCCAACCCCGGTCATTACTTATATAAAAGCTAAAAATTAGTATACTTTCATATACTTTTTTCATTTGTTCTTAGAATTTTACGTAAAAAAGAACATTTTTGAAATATTTTGCCGAATTTTACCGAAGTGTGCCGAAATTTACGGAAATTTGCCGAAGCTACAAATTTACATTTTTTTTTTATAAATAATTATTTTACAATTAAAAAATTTTGTTTTAAAAAAATTAATAAAGTTTCTCAAATTATTAATTTTATTAGTTTTTTTCTTCAATATTCACATGGTTTCTCATACAAAATATTAATTCACTTTGCGTTGTTTCAGACTGCGTCGCAAAATTATGAAACGTATCTACGACGCAAAGCGGGGCCTAGGTGTATAATTATTTGTAAATAGAAAACGTATATAATCTACCCATCTATTATATAAAAAAGTTTTCTCCGCAAATCATTTATAAATTTTGTAGGAGACAGAAAAAACTGATTAAATAATAACTTATAACTGAAAAAAAAATCGGGCACCGGACTGGGGTCGAACTTCAACACAGCCTCTTACGCGCTATGCCATTGACTTCACTTTTCCAAGCAGTTCAGATTCGTTAATATCAAATTAAAACTGAATAAATAATTCTAGCTGAAAAAAAATAATCGCCATCGCCTAGGTTCGAACTTATGCACAGTTGATTTTACTAAATAACTTGCTTCCTCACCAAGCCACTGACTTGACTGCTTAAAGTAATTCAGATTCGCTAACGTCTAAATAAGGTTTGTATACTTTATTTAGATATTTAAAGAAAAAGAAAAATAGAAACTTATTCTAATGTTGATACAAAAATGAGGTGTTCATATAAAAATGAAGTTTTCATAAAAAATGAGGTGTTCATACAAAAATGAAGTGTTCATACAAAAAAAAGGTGTTCATATAAAAATGAAGTGTTCATACTAAAATGAAATGTTCATATAAAAATGAAGTATTCATACAAAAATGAGGTTTTCAAATAAAAATTAGGTGTTCATATAAAATAGAGGTGTTACAAAAATGAGGTGTTCATATAGAAATGAGGCGTTCATATAAAATAGAGGTGTTCATACAAAAATGAGGCGTTCATATAAAAATGAAGTGTTCAAATTAAGAGTAATACAAAATATTTTAAATTAAATTTATTAATGTTCATACAAAAATGAGGTGTTTATACAAAAATGAGGTGTTCATACAAAAATGAGGTGTTTATACAAAAATGAAGCGTTCATATAAAATTGAGGTGTTCATACAAAAATGAGGTGTTTATACAAAAAAGAGGTATTCATATAAAAATGAGGCGTTCATATAAAAATGAAGTGTTCAAATTAAGAATAATACAAAATATTTTAAATTAAATTTATTAATGTTCATACAAAAATGAGGTGTTAATACAAAAATGAGGTGTTTATACAAAAATGAGGTGTTCATACAAAAATGAGGTGTTTATACAAAAATGAGGCGTTCATACAAAAATGAGGTGTTCATACAAAAACGTGGTGTTCATACAAAAAAAAGGTGTTCATACAAAAATAAGGTGTTCATACAAAAATGAGGTGTTTATACAAAAAAGAGGTATTCATATAAAAATGAGGCGTTCATACAAAAATGAGGTGTTTATACAAAAATGAGGTGTTCATACAAAAATGAGGTCTTTATACAAAAATGAGGCGTTCATATAAAATAGAGGTGTTCATACAAAAATGAGGTGTTTATACAAAAATGAGGTGTTCATACAAAAATGAGGCGTTCATATAAAATTGAGGTGTTCATACAAAAACGATGTGTTTATACAAAAATGAAGTGTTCATACAAAAATGAGGCGTTCATATAAAATAGAGGTGTTCATACAAAAACGAGGTGTTCATATAAAATAGAGGTGTTCATACAAAAATGAAGTGTTCAAATTAAGATTAATACAAAATATTTTAAATTAAATTTATTAATATAGCTTATTTTCTAAGTTAAGGGCTGAAGTGAATTTTCTTTGAACACATGTTGTTGGTGTAATGTAGAGATTTTTTGGGGTTTTCAATTTTACTATAAAAGCGCGTATGTACTATAAAACTGCAATTGTGTAAATAATTTATTGAAAACCATCACAAAGGTTATTTTTCTCATTTTTATTTTGACAATTCTCATATTGAAATTTACTATTCTCATTTTGAAGTTTACTATTCACATTTTAAAACTAAAAAGGTATATTTCAATACGCATTGAACAGAGTTCGAAAGATGTCCTATATTTCATTTGTGAAAAAAAGCTGTTAGATATTTATCCAAATATTTTTATCAACTTAAGAATATTTTTAACGCTACCTGTTGCAGTAGCAAGCGGTGAAAAAAGTTTTTCGAAACTGAAGTTAATAAAAACTTATCTTCGCTCAGCAATCGCTCAAGAAGGGCTTGTAGGGTTGTCAAAAATATCAATAGAAGATGATATTTCCCTGGCATTGATGTCGAAGATTGCGTAACTGATTGCGTCAAGCAAAAGGCGAGAAAACAGGCGTTAAAAATATTCTTAAGGTGATAAAAATATTTGGATAAATATCTGACAGCTTTTTTTCACAAATAAAACATAGGACATCTTTCGGCGACGAACTCTGTTGAATGCGTATTGAAATAGATTATAGCTCATTACATAAATCCACTGCTTTGATGTCTTTGGAGCCGACATGACTTAATGCTGACTCAAGCTTAGTACACGATGCATGCAGATGCTGTGTTGTTACATTTTGTAGACTGTCAAGTAAAAATGCACTTTAAATCTTTGCTGGGGGTTCTGAATGAAATTATCTTACCCTTCATATGAAAATTGTTTTTTTTTTCTTTAATCGAATGCGATTTGGTTCTAGTTCAAATTCCGTTGGAATGTTTTACGGTAAATCTGTGATCAATCAATTGATTTTAGATTTTATATGAGAATGAACAAAAACATTGTAAATGCCGTATTTTTTGGCGCCCTCAACAGTTTAGCACCCTAGGTGGCCGCCTAGTTCGCCTATACGGTAGAGCCACCCCTGTGTAGATCAAATTTTAACACAATCGGCCTAATAGTAGTCGGGAAATGTTATGTACTAGATAGTTTTGAGAAAAGTTCCAGATAGAAATTCAGATCGTATTTCTATTTATGTATATTTGGAATGCTTACTCTAACTAAAAAGCATACAATAATGAGAGTTTCCAACTTAGATTCTGATTTGGGCACGTCTGCAGGCGACATCTGATTAAAAATATTTGTTACAATGACTCTATGTGACATAATAATGCATGTATTTCCTGTCTTCTTTATAAATACTATTAAAACGGAGGCACGCTTTGTAGCGATGTTATCGTACCAAAAATTTATACGCAAAAAATTCTATACTTTTAAGTTCTAGACGTCAATGCTGTCTTCATTCAATGATTTCAGCGTCACTCCTTCCTATATACAAGTACATTCGAATTAGTCTAGTCTCTAGTCTAGTGGAGCAGTAGAGTGCGTAACTTTATACAATATTTATGGTATTATGAATTTGTAACAGTTATAAGATATTTTTGTTTAGAACCGTTCTTTTTCCGAAGTTTACAACATCTTTTTCAGAGGTTTTTAAACCAAAAAGATTGGCTTTAGTCTTCCTTAGAGACTGTTTAATTAATAGTAATATTTTTTTGCGATTAACAATTTATTAGTTTTTTATATAGTCCCATTTGAACCTTAGTTGGGGTGGACAGGACGTCTAATTCAATTAATAAATTTGGATATCTACCTACACATAAAATAAGGTATTAAATATGATTTGAATATTTCCATTTCTATGCTTATGTAGGCTTCATTTTTATTATAATAATATGAAACTTTTGAAAAGGTTTTCACAAAAATATTATTGAAAAAAATCTACGAAAAGTTATTTTATAAATATAGATTTAAATTCTTGGAAATTGATTATTAAATCTTCGTTTGTCCCAGAGATTGGAATCTTGATCATTTTCATCTCGTTGCTATTCCATATTTAAAACAATTGCTTTGGAGTTATAAATAAGTCATCTTCTGTTCATATATTATAGTTCAATATAGTTGAATTTTGTCAAGACTATACACCTTCTGCTTCATGCTTCATGATCAAAATATTAAATTCTCAGTGCGTGCTTTAATCAACCAAAACCATTGTTCCTCGTTTATTAAGAAATAATTAATAATTGAATTTAAGTGCATATTTGGGCAATCTTCTTGAATTAATCTATCAAGATTATATCCTTTCAATATCAGAATATCGGAAGTTCTCAACTTTATGTATTTTAAATAGAGTTTCCTTCATATCCGTTTCACAGCTCATAAATAATCTTAATAAAATCTGATAAAATTGGAAATTTCTATTATACCACAAAACTTTGATCGTTGTCTCCAACTTTTAACACTTTAATGACTTCCGTTCAATTTCTGGATTATATAATGTAATTAAGTGAATCACTGAAGGTGTTGAGACATAAATGATACGATCTACCGCTAATAAAAAAAAAATAAAAAATTATCAACGAAAATTTAATCGGAAATTTTTGATTAAAATCAAATAATTTGATCAAAGAGCCTTCTCTGGCACACTTTCAACTATATCATTCGGCACTTTTTTTTTTCTTTCTTTGTGCTAAGAACATATCCATTTCTATAAAATCTCAAAATATTTGACCAATAGTAATGATAGCCAGAAAAATCACGGTATGGTGACTTATTTTAATACGCCACAGGAGGCCTACCACAAAAGCAAAGTGCTGTTTTTTTTTCTTGCTTTTCTTTGATTTTTTTCATTTGTTTTGTTTGTTTGTTGTCTTTTTTTTCCGATGGATACAAATCACATAGTCTGATTTTTTTTCCTCTTTTTTTTTTAATCAATTGATTGAAAAAATAAGATATAATAAGGAAAAAAAAAGAAACCTCCAAACATATACTCTCCACTATCGTATATCAATTCGATCTTCAATTAAGCTGTATCTTATATTAGAATCAGAGAGCGATCTAAGAGTTATTTTCGTTTACCATTCAAAATTAACAACAGAAAAAAAAATCAGCATGACACAACGAATTCACATGAAAGTAGTTACTTTTTTTTTTTTTGGTTGAGAAGTTTCTTGTTTTTATTTTGGATAACTCATCTTTTTATCTGGACATTTCTATCTTTATGAAATCATCATCATCATCATTATTAAAATCATCAAAAAAAAAAAAAAAAAAAGTACACGGTAGAGTTCAAAATATACAATCGAATCGAAATGGAATTAACACATCAGTTTTGTTATGGATTTGTAACAAGTGCTTTGTCCTCTTGTCCGATCCACTCCCACACAACACAAAAGCTTCATAAGCTTTCATATACAGAAGAAAACTTGAAGATTGAATTTCTAGAAATTCCTATTGTCATGATTAGAATTTCGAGATAAATAGAACAGAACACAAAAAAAAAAGACTGTAGCATATTTTCTTAAAGTGGAATCCTTCTTTTTTTTTGTTGGTCCATTTTTAGGTGAATGAAGTCGTGAGATCTTCAATGTCTAAATATTTATGCGTTTGTATAGGATATTAATTAATTACCTGATCAAGAAAAACAAAAACAAAAAAAAATATATAGAAAGAAGAAAACCAGAAGAGTTTTTGTTTCGGTCATTTTGTGGTCATCTGAAAATGACATGGATGATGAACTGGCGTGGTCATTCTTATTAATTGCTTATTATGACGACGGTAAACGACTTTTCATGTTCTCTTAATGATAATGAAATAAAATAAATCTATTTATGTGAGGTTAGAATTTGCTTTTAAGAATATTAAAATATTTCTGATTGGAATTCATTGGAAATTCATTTAGGATTAACAAATATTTGACATTATAAAATTGGAATTTAGAAATGATACAAAAACAAATTCGTCTCATTTAAATATTCACGTAATAAACTTCAGGGAATATTATTTTCTCATCAGTACTAACTAGAATTGATGGCCAAAATTTAAAAAAAAAAAACAAATCTTTTTCAATTCATTGTATGGTAGACATTTTACAATTGACATTTTGGTGTCTTCCTTAAGCTCTGTGTGGTGACCTTTATTTGATGTCGTCAAATTACATTTGATTAGGTACTTTTGAAACAATCCCTAGAAATTTTTTGATCTATTAAGTCCAGTTTAGTTTATCATATATTTGCCTTAGAGTTTAAATTTTTATGTTTTAAAAATATCATAATAATTTTTATTGTTTGGTTCATATTTGTCCGACAAACCTTTTCTTTAAAGAAAAGAAAACACAATAAGAAAAAAAAAATCAAAAAATTTATGAAAATCCACATTAAAATTGAAAGAAATAAAAAATTACCTTAGAAGAGCCTATATTCACATCTCATATCATTTCTCAGATAAAATTAAAGACATTCCTAATATCAAAAAAACGTGTATACTCTTTCAAATATGCTTGTTCACACTATCTGTGTTGATGTTTTTGATAAAATATGTGACAAATGATCTGTGAAGTGCTCTTTATAAAGAAAATAAAACAGATCCCATTAAACTAGTTGGAGTGAGAGCAAAACGTATTAGGCACTATCAAAAAGTATATAATATGAAAGAGACTTTAATCTATAGTGAAAATGTATCTATGAAACTTTAACCAAATTAACTTAGAAGCCACTGTGCTAACCGTCTTAACTAATAGAGATATAGCATATTATAATATTAAATATCTTGTATGTACGCAGTACATACATCAGCCCCAGAGGTAAAGCTGCACCTAATGTACATACTGTGAAACCATGTCTAAGAAGGAAACTTGTCTAACACAGGGTCTGGTAAGCCAGCTGGTATACCAGAAATATTGGCTAATGTGGACCCTGTGTTAGAAGGAATATTTTTCCGTTTCCTTGAACATTTGCAAAATGGAAAATTAATTTAGCCCCTTTAAATTTTAGTTTCTTTTGGTATAGTATTTTTCTTCAGTATATTTAACTTGTTATTAGCACAATATTGCTAAAACAGAATTTGTATGATATAAAAATACATTAAGATAAGTTTTAAAGAAGTGTTTCGGAATTTAGTAAAAATCTTATGTTTATGGGTGATCGAAATAAAATAAGACCCTGTCATTATCACTATCCAAAAATCATCTAATTAATCATACCGAATTACTATCAACCAGATCAAGAATCAAAATAATGTCTCTTTTCTTCTGCTCTAAGAAAAAAACCATAATAATAATAATAATAATAATACTAATTTTATATTTTATAACAAATTCTATCATTTATCATGGAAATTTCTACAATAACAATAAATCTGATATTTATCTGTAAGTTTTTTGGTTATTTTCTTTATTTTTTATTTGATATTCAAAAGGTATGATAATATTAAAAACAATGAAAAACCTTCTTCTTGGGTTTAAGAACCTGTACAAATTATTTTTATGTAGCTTCACAGTTGTTGTTGCTTTCATGATTGTTTTTGGACAATAATAATTCATTTTATTACTTCCATCCGTTTAAACAGGGTTTTTATTATTTATTTTTGGTGTTTTTTTTTTCTGTTTTTTGAGGACTTCCAAGCCATATAATATGTTCTAAGATATGACAAAGAACTGAAAATCTTTTAAAATCTAATATCATCATCTGAAATGTTTAAAAATATAAAAGATACGCTTTGATGGACACAAAATTTATTCATTCGACGTATTTATTATGGCAATTTACCTTTAGTTTTTTTTTGTTTTGTTTTATTTTCTTGCTGTACTAAAAGTTAAGATCATATCGAAATCTTAAGTAAGAACAATTTCAAACAGAATATACAAAAAAAGTTATAATGTCAAAGAATAAAAAGAATATAAAGCAAAAAAATTTCATAGATTTATTTTCAAAATTAATTTAAAAATCTTTTAAATTTATGAAATTGCTTTTTTTTTTGTTGTTAGGGAAATTTTTCTCTTTAATTTAAATTAAAGCAGAAAATTATAAAGGGTGTCCTAATAAGAGCGAAAGAATTAAATAGCGCGGCATTTTCGTTGCATTAAGTTAACAAAATTAACATTTGAACAGTTGTCGTATAGACACATTCCGATTATTCATCATCGAACGCTACTCAAAGGAACAAGATTACTATTTACAGTTGTTTCTGTTTCAGGAGACTATTGTCGGTGAAATAAGAAATACAGGGAACACAGCGAATTTAATTCATAATTAAATTCCCTGTCGAATGAGGTATAGATCTGCAGAATCCAAAATACCTGTGATATAAGGCGAAATTATAATCAGCGGAGCCAATCATTGACTAAAACCAAAAAGCATACCATAATGAGAGTTTCCAATTTGGGCACGGCTGCAAGCGTCACCTTATTAATAGTATTTGTTAAAATGAATCGGTGTGATATAAATTTTCATGTATTTACAATCTTCTTTTACCAATACTATTAAAAAGGAGGCGCGGTTTACAGCGCTGCAAACGTCTCATCAATTTATATAGAAATGATTATATGTGGTAAGACAAAAAACACTGAACGAATTCCAGCTTATGCTTGTCAAATCCTTTCAACCGACTATAATGTGCATAAGCCCAGAAGTAAGCATTTGACAGTACACCACCAAGGAATTCTGTGATTTTTTTTTTAGATTGTTTTTGGTAATTTAAAAGTGATTTTAGAAAATTGAGAATCGTTTGGAAAACTAATTTTCATAAAAAACCAAATCGTCAAGTCATATTTTATTAACAAAATATTTGAAATTCAACTATCGAAATTTTCGTACGGGGAATGTTCGTTGTTGATTTGTAGTCGATCAAATTTAACGAAAACACGGTTATGAACATTATAATTGTAGTATACGCGATTCATGAAGATGAGTACATTTCGGTAAGTTTATCTATGAGTGGCTCTTCCTGTTTTAATTCAGCCTAAACCCATAGCTCCATACACGTGAATTTTTCGATTTTCTGGCCAAAAAATGAATATTTAAAAATAAAAAAATAACAATAAGTATTCGTAATTAAATTCCTCATCGAATGAGATATGGTTCAGAATACCTGAGATTAAACGCGAAATAAATCCTGAACTCTTATTGGGACACCCTTTAGAATAGACATTTTCTAAAGTAATGAAAAACAACAAAAATTTCTCAATAAATAAAATTAATTAATTCATTTAAAAAATGGACAAAAAAAACAACAAAAATAAAATATTGTTGAAAAGCTTAAAAACTAACCGAAGAAGAAAAATGAACCATCTTGAAATCTCAATCAATTAAAGGGGAAAAAAGCACAATTAAGAAAATATGAAAGCATTTAGTTGGTCGTGTAATTAATTACATAATTTGTAAGACATTAATAATATTAAATACAGAAACAAAGGAAAGTCCTTTCGGTATTTAAATTATCACGAATTCGTATCGAAATAGTCTTTTATTTCCATTTGTTTTCTAATTCAATTCAATTGTTCTGAATTTAATACCAAACACAAGAAAGACAATAAACTTTAATTTTCTTTGAACTTTTGAAAAATAAATCAAAATATTTCGTTTTTTTGTTTAATTCTTAAAGCCGCTTATTTTTTGGCAGTTTATTTTCCGAAAATAAATTTTTCGGGCTTACAAAATCCCCAAATAAGTTAGAAAATCTTAAAGAATACATAATAATAATTTATTAAAATAAAGATTGATTTATTTTAAAACAGATATTCTTCTTCTTCTTCTTCTCATACAATCCGCAATCAGGCCTCAGCCTTTTCAATAAAGATATAGTGACTTTGAAGTTTCTAAATTGGTTGAGTGAAAATGATTTGTCAAATCGTTGCTCACCCCTTTTTTAAGAGGACCTTAGCCTCGGATGTATTAATAGTTCTTAAACACATCAGTTTCCAGCAGCCAACTCGAGGAGATAATACAAGTATTTGGCTAAGAATCTAACAGTTACAACTCTGAGTTAGAAACCAGTCATAGCCTACCTACACTCTGTCAATCCTCTTGCAGCAAATGAAAAATTCATTTTCAAATTTATACTAAACAAACAAAAATTATCAATCAACTTCAAAATATTATAATAATAATTAACTTAACAGACGTAAGACAATGTGAATTGCATTTCAGCAAAATCGGCGATTGAATACACAAATGGACGATAATATGTTAAATTTTAGTAAAATCGGTCCAAGGAGAAAAAAGAGTTGTAGGAAAAAATAAGCCTGTTTGTAAAGTTTTCTCGATGTACTTTAAAAACTGATTAACCGATATAAATAAAATTTGCAGAAGATATTTATGGTATTAGCGCTCAGGCTAGATCTTAATTAGAACAAATTCTAAAAAAAGGCGGAAAATAAATTAAGCAGGGCATCAAAAAATCGGCTAAATGACAATTTTAACTTGATATATATTTTCTTTTCAATCCATTAACAACACTGTCCTAACAAGCTTTAAGGGGACCATAGACGACAAACATTGTTATTAACCTTGTTGTCAACCTGGTTGTCGGGTTTTGCCACAGACGAAATGAAATGTTGGCAACCAACTTGTCAACATCACTTCCGAGGTATTGTCATCGGCTATGGATGTTTATTTTTGACAGTAAGTTCACAGTGCACAATTCAATTCAAAACTGATGTTGACAACCATGTTGTCAACTTCTCAACATCAGACTCCGCCCATCGAATATCCGATGTTTTCCAAATTTTTTGAAAACAACCAACTTTGTTGACAACATTGAGATACTAACCATCAACATGCCCACAGACGTCCAACATCGACACCAACACGGCAAGTTGACAACAATGTTGGCAACAATGTCTGTCGTTTATGGGCGCCTTTAGTGCCAGATATCGCGAATATTTGCCCGCTTTAAACGATAAAAGGGTTTAAAACCTTAAAACACAAGTTCTTTTGATTTCACTATTTAAAGGAATTATAGCCAATAATTGTGTTTACTAATCAAAATACTATATTATTTTCAATACTTAATCAATTGATTTTAAGCAGAAATTCAATGTCATGGTTTATTTTCTCGTTTGTTTTAAAACCGTCGTTTCTATGATATTTCCATTATTCCGATCAGAACTATTACAGCATCAGAATACTTGATAAATTCTCGCAGAATTTGTATTCAAAAGATAGGTCAATAATATTCTTATTTTTATGATTTTGATTTGAAAAATATGACTTTGCACATGTTTCGTATGTAATTAATCTTATGACTAAATATGTGTATGACTTTTCAAAGGCAAGAATCAGGTAGAGTACACCTTCCCGCCTAGATTTAGCTCATCATATTTTATTTGGTTTTTTATACCGAATTTTGCACAAATGGTAATTTCTTATTAAAATATGAATTTCATCTTTTTAACATAAGTTTGTTCAACACCATCGATAAACTAATCAAAAAAAAAAAAATATTGAAATTAACATGATGTTGTCCGTTCACATTGTTTTTGGTAAAACGACGTTATTCGTTGGGTGGCGGCACACACGGTTTCAGCAAATGATTGATTGCCTATGAAAATTAAATCAGAGCGATTGCATAGCAGGGGTGCATACCGGGTCTGGCCAGCTAAATTTTATATGAAAGATTTTCTATTTTTTTTTTTTTAGAAATATTGATTACAATCTGTTTGAAGTTTTATATCCATCCAAAGATTATCTAATGAATTTCGTAATTAGGATTTTATGTTGTTTGAATTTTGAAACAAAAAACCAAAATAAAATTAAATACTAAATATCGTGGATGTTAATACTTTTTCATCAATCCTTCTTCTTTCAGGTTTTTTTTTTTTTGGTAATTCGACAGGTTTTCATATTATTCCATAATCACAAAACTTAAAAAATTCGAATTATGGTCACAGCGATGAAGTCAAGCAGGTGGAATTTGATTTTTCGAAAGGTAAGTTGATTATTCTCCTAAAGTCACGAGCTATTAAAGCGAACAAATGAAGAAAACAGAAAAA
This sequence comes from Xylophagus ater, assembly GCA_963422695.1. NCBI lineage: Eukaryota > Metazoa > Arthropoda > Insecta > Diptera > Xylophagidae > Xylophagus > Xylophagus ater. The sequence continues at coordinate 41,001,706 of OY730482.1, read as the reverse complement.
AAAAAAAACGCCAATGTAATAGAAGGTATTTAATATCAGTTCAATAATATCTAAAATGATGGATCTATCTAAATAAGATCAGATTATGAAGTAAAATTGGGAATGGTTGTTTTTTTTTGGTGGAAGTAATTTAAAAGCATGAGATTTTTTTATTGAGTTTTCTATAGGCTTGTTTTATTTGTTGGGACTTCTCATGACATCAATAATAAATATTAAATAAATCATAATTATATAAAAATAGTTTTTTCTTTTTCTTTTGAGTAATTAAAACTATTTTATTTGAGTTTGAAAAATGTTTGGGCGCCTAAAATGAGAGAAAGAAGATTTACATTATTTTTAGTTTTAATCTCTAAAATTCATAAGTCTCATAGTCGTATTATGTCCACGAAATTTCCTGAATTTTGGCAGAACTTGTCGTCATGTGTACTTCGTGCTTCAGTATTATGAAAACCAAACTAACATTAAAGTAGCCGCTATCTAGCTGATACTTCCTAATATATTGTCACTAGTAGCTGGAACGTAGAAATAATCCTAGCTGGGAAAGAGATACAGCCGATCTAAGATCAATTGGGAACGTAGATAAATGCATCTGGTGAAAAGCAATAAAGTAAATTAAAATTGAATATGACAGTAACAAATTCAAACTGAAGTAAAGTAAGTATTGAGCACAATGTTATTAGTAAAGTGTCCCGAAAACAGAAAAGGAACTAACTATTTTGCAATAGGATTTGTTTCTATTAACAGAATTTAAGTTAATATACAAAAAATTGTCAATTTTTATTTGTTCTTACTATTTTCTTCCAGGCACCAAAAGATACCATAACTAAGCATTTACATAGAAGTACCAAAAACATGGCCAGTCTTCCAACATCATCAGTTATAAAATAATCAAATTTTTCATTTTGCCTTTTCAACTTTCAAAGATCCCCAAAAGAATTCCAAAATTTCAAAGAAAACAAAACGTTTCCAATTAACTCTTAAGTGACCTCTTAAATAATTTGTGTTTTTTTTTTCTTGTGTTTCATTTCTTTCAAGAGTTCCTAATTATTTAAATGTACAATCATTTCCGACATTTAGATATAATTTTGTTTAATTAAGAAATTAGCCACCCATTAGCAAAAATTTCAAAGATGTAAATTTTGAAATAAACAAGAAATAGATGACATTTTCTTTATAGTACACAATAGTATTGATTTTTTATGTACAAAAAGATAATTAATCACATACCGAAAAAAAACATATAGTAACTGAAAATCGGCATATAGCCGATTTTTTGATGCCCTATGGTAGAAATGGGACAGAAAAACTGTCAAAACTAACATTATTTCAAGGTTTTTTCTTCATAACTTTGTTTATTCTTTTCTTCTAATTTGCAACTAACCCAGACCCTATAAGTCTAATCTGAAAATTTTATTCAAAGCGGTGTATAAGTTTTTAAAGTACATCAAAAAGACTATATGAAGAGGGTTTTTCTCTCCTAGAATTATTTCTTCCTCTACTATCCTTGGACCGATTGGACTAAAATTTAACATGGTACCGTCTATTTGTGTAATTAACCTATATAATTAATTTAAAATTGATTCACAAATTTTCCAATTAAATCCTAAAAATCATAAACAACACAAAACTTTCTAGTCACCATGGTTTTTCCTCTATACCTTTGTTCCCTCTGCATCGATTTTGTTAAAATGCAATACCAAACTGAGTTAAGGAATAAGCAACTCACATTGTAAATTTCATCAATAACGCGTTTTTGAATTATCTTGTATACGGACGGACGGACGAACATGCATAAATCGATATAACTTTTGATTGCCAACCATACACTTAAAACCTTTTTACGACGATTATTTCGATGTGTTACAAATGGAGTGACAAAACTAATACTACCCTCTGGTAGTACCTACCATAGGACATAAAGATTTCAAGTTATGTCAGGGCATAGAGAACATTCAAAAATATGGAATTTATATGCATTAATTGATTATTATTCTAGTTTAACTCCTCCCACCCATCAAAGTAATATCATTTTGAAATTTCTTTTTTTTGAAGAAATTTATCTTCTAAAAGAAATTATATTCAACACAAAAAAAAGGGCGCGTTCAGTATTCAACGGTTATTTTAATTAGGAATAGTAATGAAGAAAAAAAAATATGTAATTCGAATCTTATTTGATTTTCTATTCTTCTAATTTTCTTCTTTTTTTGTGGAGGTTTGAAGATTCCATAAAAAGCCATGGGAGTCTGTAATGAATAACAAGATAATCTCTTATTATTAAATTGTATTGAATTTAATATCGACGAATAAATAGTTTTAATCGATTCGAATTTCAACAAGAAAAGTCTATAGTTCAATTTGAAAAGGTACTTTTCTAATTAATGATATTTCAGTTGTTGTTTTTTTTTTCTTTTCTTCTTAAAATTCTCAAAAGGCAACTATTTAACTATTTAATTAATTACTTTGCGATCATACTTTATTAAATACACTAATGTGTACTGTTTATACAATCTTTTGAACAACATGTATTATAGTAAGTTTGTTTCAATTAAACGTAATTAAATAGGCAAGCACATCTAGCAAGTATAATACATATTTCGCACAAGTGAAAATCACACCGTCTACAACGTAATATATTGTATCTTTTCGTCTTCTTCGTAACATAATCATAAATTAAATTAGAATTTTCTGTTTTACACATTAATTACAATTTGTTTATTAGAAAATTCAGGAAAATTCATCATTATTCATTATAGTTTGATTCAATTTAAATTGTTATCATACGAGTTTTTCACAAGTTTTATTAATTTCTTTTTATTTTCTCTTGAAATTTTTTAAATATCAAAATCAAAATATTTTTTTTCTAAATATATGATATAGAATGTTCCGAAAATGTTTGATGTTGGACTGGCTATGCAAATTGCACCGAGAAGTTTTGGAATAAGGCCCATTTTTTTTGATGATTTGATTTTTTAGCACTAAGTATTTCCAAAGTGCACTTTGTTTTTCACATTTATTTCGTTTGTTATCTTTTTTCAATGGTGGATTATTCACAGGCCCACACTACCGCTCAATACGACCGGCCCACAGGGAAACTTTGCGGCTTCCCGATGGCCCAGTCCAAGCATGTTGATATATAATTTAAATAATCCTAATTGGTAAATTCAAAATGGACAAAATGATATTTGATAGTTTCAAATAAACGACGCAACATTCTAAGCTGTATATGTGACATTAGATGCACATTAGATGTGCTTGAATCGATATAAAAGCTCTGGTCAGTTTACTTGCTCGGCAAATTTTCATCTATGGATTCCACAATGACGATACGTGAGTTTTTGATAAACGAAAGCATTTTTGCCTAGCATTATAAATAACTAGTAAAATCTCAGATACTAGAAAAGATATAAATCTGAAAAAACTCATAAGAAAATCAATCATACTTCTTTTTAATATTAGAAACGAAAGAATTAGAAAATTTCCTAGGACCAACGTGTCAAATCAAAAGAACTTCCAAAAATTTTTGTATTTCCGCAAATTTGTTGAAAATTGCATATTTTCAGGAGTATTCAAATTATTTTTGTTCATATCAGAAAATATCAAATTTTTGTTCCGCTCATTACAATAGAAAACACAAGAAATTCTCTTTTCAAATAATCTTGTGCGAAATGAAACATTTAGATTCTTCTCCTTCCTATTCTCAATTTACATGGGACGGAATGCATACTTGAAACTCATTTTTTGTCGTATACCAAATTAGTGTAACTTTAGCTAAAAACTCTTTTTTTTAAAGATGATTCCATACAGAAAAAAATGATTTCAAATATGTTTTATAATGCAGAGAAAAAAATGCATGCGTTGTAAAAAGCACCCGAATATTATATCGTTTAAATTATCTACTAGAAGTCGACTTCATTTCAAAAATCGTGCATATAAACCCGAATCGAGTTGAATTCGACTTGAGTCGATTCGATCATAAACATTTTTCTGATGAACTTGAAATTTTGCATGTAAACCCAGATCGACTTTAGATCGACTTGAAAATTGGTGTTATGAACAGCGGCGAAATCCAGTCCAGAAAATAGAACTTTGTTTGCCGAACGTCTGTCAATTTGAAGCTGATTTGAAATCAATTTCAAGTCAATCTTTCAATGTGGTAAAGCTAAAATAGTCGAAATCAGTTTCAAGTCGATCTCAAGTCAATTTTGAAGTATATTTCAAAAGCTAATTTTTTTGTTGCAGAATTAGAAAAAGATTGAGAATGAAATTTCGCTATTAATGAATGGCAGTGAATTCAAATTAATTATTTAATAGAATTTTTTTGAAAAATTAATTTCTTGTTTCATTCTCAATTTGTTCATAATTTACGTTATGCAAGACATAAACGACGCCAGACGTAGATTATTTTCAATAATATTTTTGTAATTATTTCTATCTATTATATAAAAAAGTTTTCTCCGCAAATCATTTATAAATAAAATAAAATAAATACTTTTAGGCGAATTGTATGCATACTTGTAGGCGAATCCCTCTCTAATGTGAAATGTTTTTTTCCGAATATTTATAATAAATAAATAATTAAAGTATGCATACTTTTAGGCGAATATTTTTTTGAAAGAAATACTTTTACAAATGAATTTAAATATAATAATTTTGATTCCCATTTAATTTATTTAATTAATAATATGATTGCTTTTGGATTTTTTAACAATAATTACGCCATTTCATGTGTTATTTTAAAATTGTAAGAAATCAAATCCAACCAAAAATCTAAATCTAATCAAAATTTTACTCTGAGAAATAAAGAAAAAACTTTACGAAACACCCTATCATAATAAAACATATTATAAAACTGTAATATATGTTTTGCAGCATAGATGTAAATGAAGTGCAATCAACTTCCACTATAGAAAATCATGACTTATTTTTTTTTATATATATAATGCGAAGTAAAGAGTTTGTATACACAGTAAAGAAAAAACTGTGGAAAATTTCTTTGAGCATTCTGTAAATGATTATTCATGCTGTTTTATTCTACATTATTACTATTTTATAATCATATGAGTTTATATAGTAAACATTACAATAGTTGTTGATATCTTTCGTGCTCCTGACGACGTGGGCTTCCATTGCATATCCATTCTGAACAAATGATATATTATGTATCCATATTACAAGATATTTACAATAATCTTCTTCGTTATATACATATATAGAACATGAATGCACGCGCGCCTTAAGTGTGGATCTGATGTTTACCATCGCCATCATCCAACCTCATCAATTCAACATGTAGTTTAGAATTTTAAACAATAAAAAAAAAAAAAGAAAAACAACCATGATCTTTTATAAAACAGGAACAAGAAAAGAAAATAGAGTAAAATAGTGGAGAAAAATTTTTTTTCATAGTATGTACTACTTTAAGAGATCGTATACCAAAGTATCTTACTTAAAAAACTTACTTTTACGACTTTATTACACAGGATAACAAAAATAAAGTTTTACTCATATATGCTTTAGTATACTGTCTCCATAAAATATGAAATTCTATTTCAATCTGTTACAACATCATTTCAACATTATAAATCTTGAATAATCCCTACTCTCACTTTCTCTATGTCAACGTTCTCCTGGAAAATATATGAATCAGAATTATGTACAACCTTTAAGTAGTTAGGTCTTCGGAGATGAAATCAAAATTGCCAGGCTTCATGGTATATTGTATAGCACAGGTTGCGCCCACTATAGCTAGTAGATGATAAATACTGTGGGTTATTTAATTTTCGGCAGGTATTATTGATATATTGAGGGCTTCCCAGAATGAATAATTTTATTCTCAACTTAACCATTCCACTGACAGAACCAGTGAAAAGGAATTTCATTATTATATTATGAGTAGGCATGTTTCGTTGTAAGTGGTCTTGTATCGTAGTAAAAAATTGTATCTTGTATATCTTGCACAGTAATAATTTTTCATACTTTAGCAATTTTACTACGATACAAGACAATGAATGACATACAATGAAACGTAAATATTCATATTGTATTTTCACATGATCTGCAGATGAGGTCTTTCACGTATCGCGGTAAATATTTCCACAAGTGACAATGTGCGACTTACTATACCTAACTGTCTAACTTCTATTCTATTACGGTTTGATCTAGCAAAACTAGAAAACCTTATTGAACAATATATCGCTGGTTACCTCACACATAAAATATGAAATTTTATTAATTTATGTAAATTACCTATGCATAAAGAAAGTCATGCTATAAGCACATTGTTTTTAAAAAAAAGTTATTTTTGCACTACTTTACTCCTTTCAAGAAGAATTAAAACAAGAATATTGCGGTTTTTGAAATGCAAACGAATGCAAATACATGAAAAAAAAATTTCTAGAATAATAATAATAATAATAATAATGGAAGAAGAATACTTTAAAAACATAAAGTTTTTTTTAGGTATATAATATTGTAAAAAAAAACAACAACAAACTTTTAGAGTAAAATAAATACTATTCATAAACTGCCGCTATACATCCAAGCAGTAAAAGGACTGAGTAGTTTTCCTTGGAAAATAAATACAAAGAAAAATCCTCATTACCAAGAAATTGAATTGATATCCTATAATACTATAGAATCATCAGCGTAGGCTGATAACTTCTTATAGGGAAGTAAAATGAAAAAGTTTCTTCAATATTTAATGTTTTTGAAGATTATTACAAAATTTTTAACACACAAAGAGGGTGGGGGGCTCACCTCCGGCAAGTGGAAGAGGATCTAAAGAAGATCTAAAACCCCGAAGAACTTCCAGTTTGATCAGAATGATCCGATAGGATAATTTATTCAATGCCTTTTTAAAATCCCTGCACAGTTGACGGTATATTATCCCTTCCCAATGGCACAGGCAAAATTCGATACAAATTCAAATAAATTGGTAATGAATAAACATACACTTTAAGAATCCCGTACTTATCGAATTTGCAGATTTACGTTGGGTTTTTGAGGAACGAGAACGACCTGAGTAGAAAATTGGTTGAATATGGTTTACTCATAAAAATGTATACCTCTAAAACTGAAATTCTATTTGTTTGCACATAACAGTACACATCGGTCCAATTCCGACGATGATTTGGTCATTTGATAAAAAAAAAATTCACATCTGTGAGTTAAATATAAAGAAACTAAAGGAAACAAAACAAAACTAAACAAAAAATGTTGTTTGCCCGTGATGGCATTGCAACAAATCATTAAAAATTTGAAAATATTTTGTATACTGAATAAATTAATAAAAATCAATCATAATATAATGAATTCTCTTTTTATATTAAATCTAAATTTTTAATCATTAAGAGGCATGTAGAATCCGGAGACCCCGAGTTAACGCCGAGGAATTTAAGTAGTTATTCTATAAAAAATACCATTTCAAAAAGGTTATCACGAAAAATTCGCAACTCTTTTTATTTCGCGAATCAAACCATTACAATTCCAGGTTTCCTTTACAAAAGTTACAAAAAAATCAAATCAATATTTCAAAAATAACGAACATAATAAAACATAAAAATCGATTTTTTTTACTCTAAAAATTCATTTAAATGTTCTGTCAATTACATAAAAATTCGACAATTCGTTCTCCTTTTTAATTAAACAGATTCCAATTTGATTGGGATAATTTCGTTTGCATTAACAATTTAACAATAAAAAAGACAAAAAAAACAGAAAACCAGAAAAGTCAATTCCCATTTTATTTACCTTTGTCGTTTCCCTGTAATATTTCCAATTCAAAATATTTACCAATCCAATAATTTTCACTGTCCAAAAATTGTTATCATTACTTTCAACGTTATGAATTTGATAGGCTTTCTCAGCTACCAAAAAAAAAAAAAAATCATTTAATTCTATATGAAAAAAAAAGGTAGATCGATTAAAATATTTATTACCCTTTAGCCATTTCCAATTTGCATGTAATTTAAATGTTAATTTCATTCTTTATAATTTTTTTTGTTTGTTACTGCAAAGAAAATTGGTTAAATAAAGAACCAAAAATAAGCAGAAGCAGACAAAGTGATAGTGATAGGAACAACCAAAGAATATTAATTAGTGGAATCGAAACAACCGGTCAAAGATTTAAAAGATACAACAACTCCACACCTTTAGGCAAAAGAATTAACTTCTTTTCTTCGGTATTTACAAGTAAAAATAATTTTAACATAAACAAAAAAAAAAAACCGAAACACTATCAAAAAAAACAATGATCACTGGATCTTCAAAAAAACGAGAAATTTTTTTCAAAAAAAAATAACACCATTAAGAAAACTATTATGCTATGACAGAGCCATCTAACGATGAATAGTAATAAGTAAATAAGTAATGAAACGATCACTCAGGCTGATCGTTAAAATCATAATTTCAGAAATTTGAAGTTTTGTTATCAAAATTGATATAAATCTCCTTTATACTAGAGGCACACAGAGGGTATTCATACCATAGTTTAAGGATACCATGTGGTATACCATATGTGTGTCGTCGAATACTAGCTGAATACCATTTCAACTACGTAGCATAAATCTGGTATTTAAATTCGAAAAAGTACGTGGTATTTCCTTTTTTACTTAATTTTTTCGGCCACTGTAATCTATTCTTTAGTGATTGTCGCGCCTTTTTATTGAAGCGGAAAATAGCGAATGGAATTTTATAGGTGAGCTGAGCAATTGAGACATATTTACACTTTTTTTTTGAAATTATTTTAAAAAAGTGAAAAAAGTAATTAAATACGCAAAATTTTATTAGTTAATGAAACCTCAAAATTTATAGATGTTTGTAGGAATCGTATAGATAGAGGATTTAAGAGGAGCGAAAAGAAATTCCCATATTCTCGCTGAAATGGCAGAATTTCAAATGTCAGACAAATATGTACTATGTTTTATGTGTGCCAACCCCTTTTTATACCATGGTACAAGGCTATACTGTAGTATCGATACTAAGGTATGAATACCCTTTGTGTGCCTTTAGTATTAGATGAGATATTGCTCGATTGGTTCCATTTAAAAGGAAATGTATGTATTTTACAAATCGTTAAATGGAAATACACAAATCAAAGCAGCTTAAAAAATGCTTTTAGCTTAATTGTAAAACAATAATCTCATTAATTAGTAATAGTAGTAGTAGTAAGAGTTAGTCTAGTGTCTAGTCTAATTACATAAAATCCAATCAAATAAAATGTATACCCGCCTCAATATCGATTTGTAACAAATTAGTATATTTATTCAAATGTGATAATATCTGTGTGCCCACAACAAGAAACTCTCGAAAACCAGCAGAATCAGCAAAACTTCTTAACAATATGCATCATCACGTTTGTAATTAGGACATGGTTAAACCATTCCACATTTTCCATTAAAATCGATTCTCCACACTCGACAACCATATGATAACCATCATTGTAATCGTTCATTGTACACATTTCAATATTCAAATTTCCATTTCCGAATCCTTTATGAGAATGTTTTACTAATTGTGGTTTCCTCTCTAGCATCTTTAGTTATTTATATTTCATTAAACAAAGTTATTCTGATGGTACTGCACAAAATCGATATCCTTAAAACCTAATATTTTAATTTAATCAGCATTTTCTTATTAGGCTTACCTTAATATGTTTAGGGATTGGAAATTTTCAAAACCGGAAATGTATTTAAATAATGCTTCAATTGAATGCACACATGTAACATTTTCTTGGGTTTTTTAAGGGAGCCAAAATATAAAACTTCCCTAAAACTTCACTCAATGGTAATCGGATTTTCATGAAACTTGGAATGTACCTTTTGAAACTGAAAAAATAGAATTTGTCTCAACTCGGTGGGGGCTTATTGGATTAATGATGACTCATTCCTATTCCCAAAACATCGGAATTTAATTTAGAATAGAAGTAAGTTAAATTCCCTGTCCCAATGGGGGTTTGACGGCGCGAAGCCTCGCAAAGCGCGAAGCCCTCTAGTTTTAAATATTGAAATTTTTTCAATCCTTTCAAAAGATTCTCGGATGATAAAATAACAACAAAAATAAATTTAATTCGATTTTTGTGATTCTCAAAAAACTAATAAAAAAAAACTATATTTAACATAAAATCCGATAAAACCTTTCCCAAGGATATATTTAAAATTGAAAACCTATTAACCGAAGGAATCCAAAGTACTATCATTTTTTTTTTATCTTCTTACGAAATTATAAGACGATATTTCCCTGATAAAATTCCAGAAAGTACAAAAACAAAAATTACGAACTATTTAGTTGTCCACCTTAAAATACACCCAAAGGTGTATTGCGATGTCATTTTTAACAAAATGTTTTAACAAATTAAAGGAATTTAATCTTTGCTAAACGAAAAACTTTCTCAAAAAGTGAAAGAAAACTTAAACATTTAGTAACGTAAAATTTTGTAATACCCTATAGTAGAAAAGGGATTCGCAATTAGGAAATCTATAGTTCAATGAATTAACTCTGAAAAAGAAGAACCAAAACTACTAATATTTCAAGTCTTTTTCTCCATAAGTTTGTTCCGTCCTTTTTAAATTCGCTCTAATTCATAGATAAGCTGGGCCATAGCAGCATAAATATCTTCTGCAAATGTTATTCAAATCGATAAATTAGTTTTTAAAATACATTGAAAAAACTGTATGAACAGGCTTTTTTTCCCATACGACTATTTCTTTGTCCGCTATCCTTGGACCGATTTTACTGAAATTAAAGATGATATCGTCTATTTATAGTAGTCAACCCATGTAAATAATTTAAATAAACTTGCTCCATAAATTTTCAAATAAAATCCGAAAAACTATAAGCCAAAAAACGACAAAACTTTCTGATCACTCTGGTTTTTGCTTGATAACTTCGTTCCTTTTCTATCGATTTTGCTGAAATGCAATATCAAACCAAGTTAAGAAATAACCAACTCACATTGTAAATTTCATCAAAATCGGATACCGTGTTTTTAAGTTATTTTGTATTCAAACGGACGGATGGTAGTATGGGAAATATGAAAAGAAATTTTTTCATATTTGTATTCATAAATTGTCACAATCCGGTGTCATTTTTGTGGTGTTAGAATGAATTTTTTTTTAAAAAAAAATTCGTAAAGGAATAAATATTTTCAAAATTCATTACAAAAACTGTTTCAAAATTATTGGAATTTAATAAAAATTAACTTTGTTTAAAAGTGAAATTTTTAACAAAGAGAAAGTATTTAATATGTTGAGGCTGGCATTTTGTCAAAGGAATATATTTAATGAGATATTGATTTTTCGAATAATACAAATTTATAGATATTTTGTACTATATTTTAATTTGTATACTCTCATATAGAATTGGAGCGGAATACTATTTGATAACACTTGCCAAAGGTCCCAAATATTAGAAAACAATTTCAAAATGAATGACACTTAAACTAAATTGATAATTGAAAATATTAAAGTTCAATATAAAATAGAAGCAAGATATGCTGTCCTAGGACGGGGTGACATGTATGTAGCAATTTTAAAACAGAGAAAATATAGGTCATTAGAGAAAAAATACCCATCTAGTGCCTTCAGACCGGTCTCTAATGATATACTCTCTTGTACAAAACACAAAACTTGGGAATGAGTATAAAATAAGTCATGTGCTATCAAGAATAACAGCTCAAATCCTTATTTTATTTTTTCTGGATACAATCAAAGCTGAAAAACCTTCCGTTTAAGCGTTTGGCTCTCTAAACCGAAGAACCGAATCTAAATCGAACCAGGTTAACAAAAACTGTGTACATTAGTTAAATATATTACTATTTAGAAGTCTTAATTAATGAATTTTATATTATTTGGATACTGGATCTTAAAATTGCGTTTCCTCTAGTTGGGACTTCTTTCTATTTAGTTTGTCTATGAGTCTACCACGGATAATTTATAACGTATACGTTCGGTTGCTCAGGTTCTATTAAATTTATGGTTTTTGATGGCAGGCTATCAAAAAATTTACAACCGCCAAGTCTGACAAACATTGTTCTTTACAATTTGCCAAAAGCAGGATGATTTTGATTTTTAATAGCGGATAAAAGCACACAATATACAAAACTTTTAATGGGTTTTTCTCCTCTGTATGCATGAATAGGTAACTCGAAAAGTTTTCAATATTTTTGGATAACGTTATTTTTCTAAACAACACATAGTATAGTATAGTATAGTTAATGCCCTATGGTAGAAATGAGACTCGCAGTTAGGAAATCTATAGTTCAATGAATTAACTCTAAGAAAGAAGAACCAAGACTGCTAATATTTCAAGATGTTTTCTCCATAACTTCGTTCCGTGCTTTTTAAATTCGCTCTAATTCATAGATAAGCTGGACCATAGCAGCATAAATATCTTCTGCAAATGTTATTCAAATCGATACATTAGTTTTTAAAATACATCGAAAAAACTTTATGAAGAAGCCTATTTTTCCCTACGACAATTTTTTTTCCATTATTTTGGACCGATTTCACCTGAAATTTAATATGTTGTCGTCTATTTATAGTAGTAGTCAACTCATGTAAATTATTTAAATATAACTGCTCCACAAATTTTCAAATTACATCCGAAAAACCATAAGCAAACCAATGACAAAACTTTCTGATCCCCCTGGATTTTTCTTTATAACTTTGATCTCCCTGGGCCGATTTTGCTGATATACTATACCAAACCAAGTTAAGGAAGAACCAACTCACACTGTAAATTTCATCAAACTCGTTTTTGAGTTATCTTGCAGAAATCAATATAACTTTTGATTCTCTGCACAATCATACCCTTGGAACCTTTCTACGATGATTATTTCGACGTGTTACAAATGTAGTGACAAAACTAATATACCCTTTGGTAGTACCTACTATAGGGCATACAAATTGTTCAGAATTCGCTTCATTATAATCTATCGAGTCGTTTTTTTTTGTTGAAATTTGTTATGAAATTTTAATTATAATTAAAAACTTTGACTCAATAAACAATAACTAAAACATTACTTTCAGAGAATTTGTTTCAATTTTCCAGATCCATTCATCTAACAAGGTGAAATCATGTCGCTTCTAAAGCGAGGTTCTTCTGGATGTAGGAGTTTAGGAAACACAAAAAAAGAAATAAAATTAAAATAAATTTTAAATTTTCATAAATTTATTTCTATCAAATATAAAAATGATTTTATAGTTTTTTATAATTTTTTCTAGTATAAAATATTTTATTCTAATATAAAACGTCCAAAAGGACATTTATTCCAATCCTGACCATCTAGAAAAATTAAAATTGAAAAAAAACAAATTTAAAATTAATAAATTTATCCAACCTGGTACACGAGTCCATATACCGAATTTCTGTTCTTCTTGAATTGATTGCATTTCATCGAGACTATCTCCATTAAAATCACCATTTTTTAATACATCCTTTTCTAGAGTATAAATTTTCATTAAACTATCTTCGTTGTCCGTTTCATTATTATCAGAAATATTATTCGAATAAATATCAACAAGTCGATTTAAATTCTGAAATTCTTCACCAGCTAATACCGGATGGACTAGAAATAAGCAACTTTATCGCAAATATAAGATTTTTATTTGGATTTTGTTAAAAAAAATCTTCAAAATTACTTACACTTTAATTGCTCTCGCTGTATTTTCGTTGATATTTAATAATCTCTCTTCGATATAATCGCGACTCAAATATAATGTCCATGGACGTTGATTTGTATCACCAAAAATTAATGTCTTATTAATATCGACATGCATTGATTTGTAAATTTTTCGTACATTTTTTGTTATTAAATTTTTCTTAATTGAACTAATATTTAATTCGATATCGGGCTCCTATAATAAACAAACAAAAAGCATGACCATTGATATCTCTGAAAACATTATTCTACTCGCTCGGTTTTATAATGCAAATGTAAAATAATTTTTGGCATATCATAAAAGGAAATTTTTTACAAAATGACTCGTGTGTGGTAGGGAATGGTTGATTAAATACTTTTCGAGGTTAGTGAATTATTGAGTAATTGGTGGTCTTAAAATGATTAATTTCTTCCTATGTTAAAAGCCAGAAGTCAAAATTTTTAAGCAAAATTTACTGCTTACGAAGAAAAGTAGATTATTATAGGAAAGGAAAAGAAAAATTGTAATAACAACAAAAGAGGAAATATTCTCTTAAAAATGCATATAATCCTCTTTAGCTATCTATCATTTTTTCAGATTACATTATGTTAGTGCAACAGAGATAAAAATAAATTTAGCTTTAATAAACAATTCTAACACTTATGTAAAAAATAAGAATCCCTATTCATACAAGAACTAACACTTAAAATGTTTGTAATACACATAACAAAAAATCTCTTCTGCTTATTGTTCGTACATGCACTAATACTTGAAAAAGTGCTGAGAAAATCATATTGGCGCCTAAAAGGAAACGCGTGGTTTTTGTTTACAAAAATTGAGTTAAAAAAATTTTCGATTGCTTTCTTTAGTCCAAAATCCATAATACTATTATAAGACTATTAATGCTCTCTCTTGCTACACTTATCTTATGGGAAGCACGATGTATAGGTTACTTCATTCTTTCTAATGAAAAATTGTAATTTTCTTTCCTTATTTTGCGCGGAATTTTTTGTTTCTGTCATTTTCATAGAATGTATTGGGAAGATCGCGTCTAATTTTCTCTTTCCAAATTTATTCTGCTTTGTTTCTCTTAAATGAAATAACTAATCAGTTTGGCGTTGAATACTCAAAATATTGGATCAATTCTGTTTACTCAAGTAATCGATTATTAAAGCCATGCCCTAGTGTGTGGAGCCCGCATTGGCTCCATTTACAATGAAATCAAAAAGAATCTCAAATTTGAAACCTTTTTATAGATTCTTTCTTAACAACTTAAGTCAAGTTTATCCATCACTGGATACTGTGTTTTAACCTTTAAATTGAATATCTCGACTCACAAGAATAATTCGTTCCGAAAACATATCATATCTGTCAAGCATATAAAAAATCTCGCTTATAAAATGTTTAAACGAATTTATTGTCGATAATTTTTTCACCATATTCAAGGAATCCGTTTTATACGAGAGAAAAAATGTTCATACTTGAATTCTTTATGAAGACATAAGAACTTAATGAAATTCTATTTTATAAAACTTTATTTCAAACAATTAATGAAAATAATAATGGTTCGGTTTTCATAGAAAGATATTTTGAAAAAGTTTCTCATCAATTTGAATATTTTTGAAGCATCGTTAAGAAAGTTTATTTTGCGGATGGGCTTTTGTAGGTATTCTTTTTACGATAATTGAGAAAAACTAAAATATTATTTTAAAACAATAATAAAACACCGAACTACATAAACTGAAATAAATGATATTAGACTGAAAATCAAATAAACTGTGCACAGATTAAAGTGCATTATTTATAAATCTCTCTCATCTCAACGAAAACAAACATAAATTTTGCTATTGGGTTGTTTACGTGGCTCTTTACTTCACTATTTTCTATATTTTTAAAGCAAAATAAAAAAATAGAAAAAACTTTTCAGTTTTCATTGAAATTCATTTCCCTTGTGCGACGGAAGTAAACTACTTCTTTCGCTCGTTACAACCACGGGAAATATAAACAAATAATCAATAAACTTTAGTCAAAACTAAACAATAATAAAATACATTATCAGAGGAAAAGTTTTACGATAGATTTTCCTTTTTGCTAGGATTTTATGTGTTTATCAAAAAACGAAGCTTCTTAAAAAAATTTTAGCAAACTAAAAAATAATTATGAAAACATATAGTAACTTAAAATCGGACTATAGCCGATTTTTTGATGCCCTATGGTAAAAATAGAACAGAAAAACGGTCAAAACCAACAATATTTTTAGATTTTTTCTTCATAACTTTGTTTCTTCTTTTCAAAATTTTCTTTAATTTGCATGTAACCTGCTAGCATAAATCTAATCTGCAAATTTTCTCCAAATCGGTGAATTAGTTTTTAAAGTACATCAAAAAATTGTATGGGCAGACTTATTTTCTCTTAGGATTCTTTCTTTCTTCACTATCCTTTAACTGATTTTGCTTAAATTTAACATGGTATCGTCTATTTACGTATTTAACCAACATAATCAATTTAAACAAAATTGATAGACAAATTTTCGAATTATATCCGAAAAACCATATGAGAAAAACGACAAAACTTTCTAGTCACCCTGGTTTTGCTTAATAACTTCTCTCTGCCCCGGTCGATTTTACTGAAATCCAATACCAGTTAAGGAATAACCAACTTAAATTCTAAATTTCAACAAAATCCGATTACGCGTTTTTGAATTATCTTGTATACGGGGATGGACATACGGACGGACAGATATGCATAAATCGATACAACCATACGCTTAAAACATTTCTACGACGATTATTTCAATGTGTTACAAATGGAGCAACAAAACTAATATACCCTCTGGTAGTGTACCTACCACCATGTGGCATAAAAATCAACAAACAAAAACTTACCTCTTGTGTTTGATTTTTACAATTAATACGAAAAATTCGATAAATATTAAAGCCATTAGCAATTTGATATGCCCAAAATCCAGCACCTTTTCGACGATTTGAATTCTCACAATTGTTTTCGGCAATTTCCATTAAATTATAAAAAAGATCTTCAATAAAACCAAGCATAGCCATTGTACGAAATAATTGTTGATTATTTGTTATTAAATTTTCAGTGTCTTGATCATTTTTAATATTAGCTTTAAATGAGAAAAAAAGAAAAAAACATAAATAAAATAGAAATTCTTTAACAATAAAAACATAAAAAACCACAAAATTTTACCTGCCAAATCAAATAAGAATTTCATCTCAAGAAAGCATTCAATATAAATTTCAGATAAATCTCGTAAACGTCCATCGCGATCAATTAAATTCCAAATTTCCTTAATCATAATCGATATTAATTGTTTAAATTTTGTTTTTTCAAATTTATTTGCAAACTTTTCGACATTCTCGTAATTCTCAGCGGTAAGAAAATTTCGTCCTTCCGTAATTTTGTCGCAATTCTTTGAAATACATTCTAAACAAATATCATAAATTTGAAATAATTGCTGTAAGTTTTTATCCAATTTTGTTAAATTTTTCCTTTTAATATGTTTGGCGTCGACATTTTTCATAGTATTTTTATGTGGCAACCAAAAAAACTCCTCCAACCAATTCATACAATAATTTGATGTTTTCCGAAATACATCTAAATCGGGCATTGTTTGTCCATGGGCACATAAATGCCGTAAATCAACTAGAAACGTATTAATTCCTAACTCTTTGGCAATTTCATACATTGTTTTGGTTTTGATACGTCGTGTTATTGATGACATAAAATTTAGGAATCTTGTAAATGCACTCGAATAGATTAAACGTAATTCATTTAATTTCTCATGATCTGTTATATGTTCGTTGTCCTTTAATTGTACTTCGAGAATTGCAAGCGTACTTAAAATTGCAGCCGGTGTAAATTCTAATCTTCGTAATTTCCATATTTGCAATTTTTTGTAAGCTTCTTGTTTGGTTTCTTGAGTTGCATTTTTCCCGTAAATCTTATTATAAACACAATCAAATTCGGTTCTGTTGGAAAAATTTGAAATTTAATACAATTTGAAAAAAAAAATGTTATTTCTTCTTACTTATTCCGCCATGGTCCAACACATGTTTTTCTATTTTCCGCTTCTAATTCTGGAATGGATTCATCTTCACTTAATTCGGAATTATCTTCAAATTCGCTACTTTGAGACATATTTTAGATTTTTAAGGGATTTTTATTAGTTTTTATGAGCGAATTCCCCCAACAACGTTCCACGAACATAAACAAATCCAAAACACGTGTACAAAATGTCATATACTTCATTTCAATTCCTACAGATGTCGTGAGGTCGAAACATTTCTGATAATATGGTTTGGGTATTAGGTAGATATTCTTTTAAACTTGTTTAATTTTAGAATCGAATAAAAAAACATTTCTACACGAAAAAGTACTTTGATAATATTGGAACACAATTAATGAAGCTTAAAAATATTAAAAATTCTATTTGTTGTACTAAATTTCTCATAATTATTAATTCCAAATTCAAAGTACACACTACTAATAAAGATTTACACATTGTACTGCACTGTACTGCACTATATTTACACAAACAAAAACTAGAAAAACACGTAATTAGTTAAAAAGGAATAAATTAGAATCTTTAATGGTTCTCGAAACCACCAAACATTCTAAGAAAACACAAATGATCATATTTTGTTTTGAAGTTTCTTGATGTTTATAAAAAACACGTTTCAATGCATACACAAAAGTTCTAGATTTCCAAAATGGGTTTAAAAAGTGGAAACACCGAAACAATTGAAACAGTTCAATTCAGAACTTGCTCAGTGATGATCAGGGAAATTTCGGAAAGCGATTACAACAGTTGAAATGAAACAGCGAAGTGTTTACATTAGTGAAATATTAAAGTATAAGTAATTAATAGTGTTTTCCATTGTAAATAAATTGTGGATAAATTAATCTTGTATAAATTAATAATAATTGATAGACAAATATTTTTAAGACTAATTGTTAACGCAGAAATAATTGTAAATAAAGTTTATACACTAAATTCACATATATAAAAAGTGTTATCATTCTATAACATTCGAGCCAGAGGGGTAGCACGGAACAATATTTTTGCATTGCCTGATACGCACGTGTCATAGGCACTAGATATCATTTATTATGTACAATGGGGAATAAAAAGATCGAGTCCAAATGTAGTTGAAAACACAAAAAATTACAATTTTTACCAAACAAATGAAAACTGTAACACAAAAACAAAATAAGTACAAAAAGATTAAAGATAAAAATGCTCATAAAGTTTTTAAATACAAACAACTCCCATATTTGTGGGATTTGGGCTTGACACAGCCATCGAATCCAATTTGAACTCGACTAGCGTTGAAACTAATAGCAAAGTGTAACTAATGATAAAGTATGGAAACTTCCCTATCCTTACCGTATCGCCATTTTTCAAATTTTGACTGTTCTTTATCAAACAATTTTCTTTCCACTGCTGACAGATAGAACTAAAAATTTTACGTATGGGTGAAAGAGAAACATTATTTAAAAAAACATCCCATTTTCGCTTTCGGGTAATTTTATAATGTAAACAAAAAAACGCAGGCAGAAATTTATATACAAATGCACACATACCAGAAAAAAAATTTGGCGCTAATTTTTTTTTTCTGGTATGTGTGGGAAATTTTATTAAAATTTCGAGCCATATATAAGATTCCAGGGTAATTCTATAAGATTCTGTCCGATTTTTAAGAACATTTCATTCTCTCTCTTCCTGATGGATTTTGCCTATGAAAATTCTATGTACTCTTGAGTATTCTTTCGCACT
Source organism: Xylophagus ater (assembly GCA_963422695.1). Classification (NCBI taxonomy): domain Eukaryota; kingdom Metazoa; phylum Arthropoda; class Insecta; order Diptera; family Xylophagidae; genus Xylophagus; species Xylophagus ater. The sequence continues at coordinate 40,982,272 of OY730482.1, read as the reverse complement.
TAATGCCACGTGCCTTTTCTGGTTACTTTGCTACCTTTCTATACTTTATCATAGTAACACTTTAGAATCAACAATCGGCCAGACGCAAACCAACAATATAACTTATATTAGCCGGGAAGCACTGTGGTGCTATTCGCACCACCAACACAATTACATGCCATCTTAAATTCAAAAATCATTTTCATTTTTTGTTCATGTGAATATAATTCGCAGTTCAAAAATGCACATTTTTGTACTTATATTAAATTTAATTAAATAGTTACAAATTATCAAAACTATGTTTCATCCACCAAATCCGAGTAAACTAAGTGAGTTACTCGTTCATATATCCGTCCATTACACATTTTTTTATTATTCCAGTTTTATTTAAAATCAAAGACAAAATGTATTGAAAATAAATTTGTCCAATGTTAAAAAGTGAAACGACGCTTCCGCCAACATAACTGCATCGCATACCGTTCCTGTCGCCGTCCCGTCTCCGTTTCATTAACTAACTAAGGCATAAGTCTTGAAGTCTTGAAATTGAATGAGATAATTCCCCAGCTGGACAGTTCGACAAGTTTTATAAATTAAAAAGGAAAAACACAATTTTTTTTTTTTTTTTTTTAAATAAAACATTTTTAATTAAATATTTTTTTTTTGTAATTTTTTTTTTTTTGTTTTTTTTTTTAAATAATTTTTGTTTTTTATTTTTTTTTTTATTTTTTTTTTTTTAATTATTTTCGAAAATTGTAATTTCTTTCTTTTCGCCACACGAGCCGATTTTTTGTTTTTTCTTTTTTTTTCTTTTTCTCACATCGAGTTTTATAATTTTCTTTTTTTATTTCCTTAAATATATAATATTTTGTTTTAATTTTTTACTTACTTCACCATTTTTCCCCCGTTTTTTTTTCTCTTCTTTATATTACAATTTGGCCTATTTTTTTTGCTTTGTTTTTAATTTTTTACTTTTATGTGTGTGTGTGTTTTTTTTTGGTTTAAAACTTTAATATTCCTTAATTAATAAAAATTTTTTTTTTTTATTATTTTTTAGATATTTTATAATAATTTTGCGTGTGTGAGTTGGTTTTCTGTTATTAATTTAATTTGATTTTTATTTTTTTTATATTTTTTTCTTTTTTTTTTTTTACAAATGTGTAAATGCTTCTTTTTTTTAAATTATTCTTAATTATTTTAAATTTAATTATTACTAAATTGTTTTTGCTTCTTAATTAATAATTAATTTGCTCATCTTTCTATTTCCACATTTTGTATAATAAGTTTTTCTAATTCTAAGTTTTGCTGTTGTTTTTCTTTCCCTCGATTTTTTTCGTTAATTAAATTTAATTTTTTTTTGTGTAAATTATTCATGAATTTTGCGTTGTTTTTTATTTAGTTATTTGCTTTTGTTTTTTGTTTTTATGAAAAACTATTTCTCGTATTCAAAAAAGGAAGAAAAAATGAAAAAACTCAGCAATTACTTCTTAGAACTAGTTTTTTTGTTGTAATTTTTAGTTTGCAGTTTTTTCTAAGTCTTAATAATTAACGGTTTTTTTGCTTAATAATTTTGTTCATTTTGATTTCATAATTAATAGTTTTTTTTTTTTTTTATTAATAATCAATCATAATTAATTTTTTATCGTACATTATATAAGTTTTTTTTTTGTTTTAATATTTAGAGTTTCTATTTTTTTTTTTAATTACAATTCTTAATTATAATTTGATTTTCTTTTTTCTTTTTTTTATAGATATATTTTTAAATTAGTAAAAATCATTGAAAAAAAAACAAATAATTTAATTATTCGTTTTTCTTAATTTTTTTTTTATCTTTTATGCAAGTTTTTTGTCATTTTTTTTTGTATTCTTAATTTAATTAACAAATCCATTCTTTTTAATATTTTTTTTTAAGTAATTTACTTATTTTTTTATTTTTAATTCTTTTTTTAATTATAATTTTTAATAATAAAATTGAAAACTAATAACTTTAATATATTTGTTTGTTTGTTTGTTGTTTTTTTTTTTTTTGTCATTCAAAAAATCTTAAATATTAATTATTAGCTTTATTTTTAATGGTTTTTTTAAAAATCTACAAAAAATTTTATTTATTTTTTAAAAAATTTATGATCCTTTTTTGTTTTGTTTATTTTGTTTTTTACATATTTTTGTGTTTTTACTAATTTTTAAAAATTTTACAATATTGATTTCGTTTTTTTTATTAATTTCTTCTTTTTTTTGTCTTAAAATTTAACTTAATTAATTTTTGTTTTCCTTAATTGTTGTCTTAAAATACTTAAAACAAAAAACATTTTTTTCTTAATAATAAATATTCCTTGTTTTGTTGTTTTTTTAATATAAATTTTTAACATAATTGTTTTATGTACAAATAATTTTGTGTTTTTTTTTTAGTAAAATTTTGCTTTTTTTTTATTAAGTTTAGTAGTTCACTTTTTGGTTTTTTTTTATTATTACTTTTAAAAAAATTTAATTTTGCTTTTCTTTTTAATTTTAGAATTCAAAAAATGGTCGTACAATTTTTTTTTTTTTTTTTAATTTTAATTTTTAAATGTTTTTTTAATTTATTGAAACCTTTTTGAAATTAATATAAAAAATAAAAACAAAAAAATAATAAAACATGAAAATATTTGGGTATATTATTAAAAAAGAAGAAAAAAAAAATTTTTGATTTTTTAAAATCATTTATGATTTCTAGCTCCTCTGCCATCCAACAGAGTGATGTAGAGCTTAATAGAACTACTCCGAATCAGTTGAAATTATTCGTAAATAAATCCGCTTAATTAGTAGGGCATCCACATAGTCCATAGTTTAAAAAAAAAAACAATTGTTCATCATAAGTATCATATCTTGGGTGGCCTCAGGAGTTCTAGGACGGTTTAGGATTCTCTACATTAGAAATATTCCGGCAAGCCTTTATAAACTGAGGATGAACGCCTCTTGTTTTGATTTATTTAGATTTTTAGTTCTTGCTTGATGTTTTTATTATCACAGTTTAAAATTTAAGAACCCAGTCCAATGACTTTTCGATATTAAGAAGGAACCGCAATTGGATGGTGTCTTAAATCCGACACTGTAAACATTTTATCTTCTAGTTTTCACTATTTTGTTAATAAGACGACATTTAATAAAACTACAATTTCAATTCACACACACTTCTGATATCTAGATATGGAAAATTTGTTTGAGTTTGAAAAAAAAAACTTGCCGCCCGTAATCAAAAAAATTACGTTCGATTCGATGTTTTTCTTTTTTTTTTTTTTTTTTGATTTTTATAGGAACTTTTACGCACATTCAAAACATATTCAACATGCTTGCCGGATATTTCAGAATTCCATTAATTTTCTCATCTTGCTCTGTCCTGATTCTACGTGGCCCGAAATTCAAATGATCATAAAAATCATGTTAAGGTGGAACACACATTTCCATAATGTGTAGACAAAGATTGTTTCACGTTGTTATGTTTCCAGTTTTCGAAACAACACTTGTTTTGGCCATGTTCCATGTTAAGCTAAACTAAAGTTTAATCAAAAGTATGAAAAACAAAAGTCCTACAGGATATTTTCTCTAAGTGTTGGCACCTCCATGAATGTAAATATTAAAACCCAATTTACATCATCGTGGCATTGGAAACATCCTTAGTGTCAGGACCGTATTTAGGATCTCTAGACCCCTAGATTGCGGTGCGGGCCCTATCGTAAAGAAACGAATGCTGCACTTTCAATTATCTGACGAATATTCTGGCCATTTTTGGACTAATTTGTCAAAAATTTGAATAGAATATGTTTTACATGAGAAATGTTGTTGATAAATACTTGAAAATGTCCGGGCTCCTTTGTGGCGCAGGCCCCTAGGCTGCAGCATATGTTAGCCTGACCGTAAATACGGCCGTGCTTAGTGTATGAGTGACGTAGACGATCCGCTTATGCAAACATCAGTTAAGCATAAAGAATACGGAAAATATTGAAGGCAAATTATGCCTGATTTTATTGACGCAAATATGCGCATAATTTGCCTTATTGAAAACATATGCAAAGCAAAATGATCGTGCAAATATGAATATGGCTTTGGAGACTATTCTTGCCTATCAAATGGAAGAATTAAGAGCTGATAAAATTTTTAAGGTATTTTCTTCCTGGTACAATTTTTGGCAGTTATAATTTAAATACGGGAATTTGTTCAAAAACAGAGTAACTGCAAAAAGCATTTTCGACTGATTATAATATGGATCCAAAGTTTATCGTCAGTCAGGTAAGCCAAACCATACAATAATGAAAACACCGAGCCTTTTCAGTAATGCCATAAAATTCACAATCAAATATTATGTTCACCGAGAAAATATGCAGAAACGTTATCTATTTCTATATGATTTCAGACAGAGCCACCTCAAATTTTGTGGTGTCTCTCATATACCATATTTGAGGTGTCCAATACAAACTTTACTAGACATAGCTCAAAAATATTGTATATTTCGGTGATTTTTTTAAATTAATTATTCAATTGTTTTAAAAGCCAGTACTATACCTGCTTCACCACTAAGTTCTTTTCGCCAATTTTCATATCAAAATTCTTCATTTTGGCGTCCCTTGGACCGTGAACGGCCTGTACAAATGTAGTAATAAATGCACACGTCTTAAGCTTCTGTAGTATAAATAACAAACATATACAAAGTTGTTTAAACTACGATATCTGTATTAACGAAAAGGCCCATTCTCATTTCTGTCGAAGAGAAAATTAAATAAAACTATATCACTTAAATAGATCTCATATTGATCAGTCATGACTGTCAGTTGTGTTTGATAAAAAGTTGATTGCTAACGGAAATTTTTGAATAATTATTGAGTTTTTACATTCACACTGATCAGTTTTCTCTTAGTTTCTCAAAACCTGATGGAAAACTGGAGATGGAGGAATCGTGTATTTCGATTGAGACTAAATCGAATCGAAAACACACATTACGATTACTATGCTATTTCGATACGATTTGAATCAAATCGAGTTACATGACTCTACTCCTGACCTATGTGGTGAGTCCGACTTAACACAGTTTAGGAGGGTTTTTTATGCTTCGAATGTAAATTGGACTTTTATAGAAAGGTTTTTTTTTGTAAACAAAACAAAAAAAAAAAAAAAGTTTCAGAATCGCCGATACATCAATCAAAGCTAAAATATAAAACAAAAAAAAAAAAAAAAAATACTCAAAAAATAAAAACAAAATATATTTATTATATTATTTTAATTTATATATATTTATGAATATATACTTTTTTTTTTTAAGATTATTTTCGTTAACAACTGACCCCCTTAAAAAAAAAAATATTACGCTAACAAAAAATCAATACTAATTTAAAAAATAAAAAGAAAAGAAAAAAAAATACTAATTTTTTTAATGTTTTTTTTTCTTTTTAGGTGTTTTTTCTTTGTTTTTATAAAAAATCATTTGTTTTTTTTTTTTTTTTTTAATAATTGCTATTTAAATTTTTAAGAATAATTAAGTTAATTAAATTTTAATTTTATTTTTAATAATCAATAATATATAATTTATGCAATTCATAATTTGTTTTATAATTAAAATTAACTTCATTTTTTTTTCTTTTGTACATAAAATCATTTTTTCATATAAAAATAATAATAAATACAATTTAAAATATTTAATTTAAATTATTAATTATAATGTTTGTTTTTAATTGAAATGAGTTCTGTGTTCTTTGTTTTTGGATTTGGATGTGAGACGGAGCAACAACAAAATGTTTCTTTAAAAAAAAAAAAAAAAAATGCAATTTTATAACAATTTTGGTGGATAATTTAGAAAACATAAACCAAAGATGTTTGCCACACTTGTGTTCCCGGAACAAAGCAAACATTTAAAAAAAAAAACAAACCAAAAAACAACAAACAAAACGGATCAAGCTGGAGTGGCATCCTATAAGGCGATAGGCGATTATCGCTTGTCGCTTTTCGGCATTTCGCGAAGTGATATCGCCGCATACTGATGAATTTGAGGTGACAGCTTAAACCCTGCCGCTTTCACATAATTTTAGAACTTAATCGCCTTCCATAATGCCGAAATATGTGGCGATCACTTTCAGGATCACTTTCACAATCCAGACGATGTATGTGTTTGAAGACACATAAATTTAATTCAGCCATATGAAAACCCATACTAAAATTGAAACGACTTACCTTTTTCTTTTTTTTGGTCGAATCAAAAGTGTGGAAACAAATGCTGATACCTCTTCAGGCTAAAAATTTGTAGTCGAATATTGTATAATGAGAAATAATTGCCAAATAATTAGCAGTATAAAATTTTGTAGTGAAATTTTATAAAATTATTACAATAATACGCTTCCAAAAATAGGACGATTACTTCGAATATCATCAAAAGTTCAAGAGTTGTCGTCTAAAAATTTATCACTTTCAAATGACAAATCATCTTTCCGCTATATATGAAAATGACAATCGATGAAACTTAAGGAGAAGATACATGAATACAAAAACTATTGGCCTCTCAAAACTATCTTAAAAAAGAGAGCCATTTTTCATTGAAAATGAGCAAGGAGCCGCACTAACAATCAATGGCGACCGTTATCGTGCTATGTTAACAGGAATGGAATTTTGTATTTCGATCCAACTGAATTTTCGATTCGATTTAATATTCGATCTGAATTCTTTTTGGCATCCTGTAAAATTATCGTATCGTAAATTAGTGTGGCCTTTGAGAATTCCACGCAAATGGTATAAATTTTCAAATTGCCTGATGAAATGTAATGAAATTTTGACAGCTGAGTTTTTTTTTTTTGAAAACATTAATTTAAAATGTTTGTGTTTTAGATTTGTTTTTAGTTTTGAATTATTTTTAAATTAATATTTAATAATAAATATTGAAATTGTTGGTCTCAATGAAACAAAATATCTTCTAGTGTCTTCGGTCCTAAATTTGGTGGCGTTTTTTTTATTTTGTTATAATGATAATTTCCACTTCGCTCTTAGAGCATCTTAATTGGTTGTAATTTCATGAAAATCTTGATAATTTTTTTAAATTCAATACTTTCAAGTTAACTTTTGCAAGCTTGGGATTTTTTTTGCATGAACTCAAGTGAAAAAAAATTTTTTAAAAAAATATTTAATTTTCTTTTTTTTTGTGAAAACTACAATAATTTAGTAAAAATTTAAGGAAATAATTGTTAAATTTCTTGTACTTGAGTTTTTGCATTAAAGAAATTAAAAATATGACAATAAACATAAAAAAAACATGTTTTCGACAACTCAACACTGATCGAATGAATTTTACACGATCACAGTGTAAAATATTTTCGATCCAATTTTAGCCGATACCAAATTGGTTGGTCGAAGTCGTATATACGATCCAATTGGGTCAAATCGAAATACAAAATTCCATTCCTGACTTTTTATACCCCACGATTGAAGAGGAAGACATCGCCGATATTTAGTTTCAACAGGACGGTGCTACTACCCACACAGCCAACAGGCTACAATCTGCGCCCTATCTTCTAAAATCGAATTATCAGCTGCAATAGCGATGTCAACTGGTGGCCGTCTAAGGAGCTGCGATTTGACTCCGTTGGATTATTATTATTTGTGGGGAGCCGTCAAGAATAGTTGTTATGCTAATTATCCAGAGACGATTGAGACTTTGAAAGATCCAATTAAAATGGCTATTGGTGAAATAGAGCCTCAAACAATTGACTGAATTGGGTCGACACAGAAAGAGAATGCAAATCCAGCCGATGCAGTCATTCCAATGAAATAGTATTCCATTCTGAGGCAGAAGGTTTACTCTCGAACATAAAGTACAAATAATTTGAAAATATTTATTGCATTAAAACGAACTAAAAGTTACCGGAGGCACATAATTTCATAACGTTTAGTTTTTTTTTTTCTCTTCAATACTATATTTCAATGATTTTATTAAAATATTTTATCCCATAAAACGTTCACATTTTCATTCTCTCTGGAAATCGAAAACTTTTATTCAAAAAACATGTTGAATTGACTCGAGACCATCTGTTTTTGAAATACCCATGGGTAGGAGGGAGATCTAAAATACGGAAACTTTTTAAATCTACGAAAGTCCGAATCCACACACACAACACACGTCTTTTGCCAAAAACAGTATTGGGTCTTCGGAGATTGAAGTATCTCGTTCGTGTATCTTCAAATTTAGAAACTTTTATAAAACTTGTTATAAAATGCAATTTTCTTTTTCTTTTCTTTTTTTAAATTTTTTTTTTTTTTTTCAAATATTTATAAATTATTTACAAAAAATTTTTTCTAATTTCTTTAAAAAAAAAATTTATTTCTATTTTTCTTTTATTGTAAATTTTTTTTAAAGATTTTCTTTTAAGTCGGTTTTTTAATTTTGCTGTAAAAAAAAAAAAAAAAAATTTAATTAATTTAGTTTTAGTTTCCGTTTTTTTTTTTTATTTCATTTTTTTTTAATATAAAAATTGCTTAATTTTTGTTTTGATTTTATTAAAAAAGTAAAGAAAAAAAATAAATAAAAAAAATCGCTATAAAATTAATTTCATTAATTTTTTCTTTTTTTTTTTTTTATTTTCTAAAAATTAAATTAAAAACAAAATAGTTTGGTTTCTTATTTTTCCATTTTTTTTTTTTTTTTTTATACAATTTTTAAAATTTATACAGTTTTAATTTCTTTTTTTTTATTTTTTTTTAATTTACAAAAATTTTGATTTGTTTTTAATTTTTTTCTTTTTTTTTTTAATACAAATTTGTTCATTTCTTAATTTTTTTTTACAGATTTTTTTATATAAAAACTAATTTTAAATATAAATTAATAAAAAAAAAAAAAAATTGTTTTTTTAAAACATACCTATTCTTTTTCTTCCACCCCCAACCACACTCCTCCTCCCTACTTCTTCTTTTCGTCCGTCTTCTTCAATTATTTATTTATTTAATTATATTTAAATTAAACAAAAAAAAAAAAAAGAAAAAAATATGTTAAATTTGTTTTTTGTTTTCAATAATAAAAAAAAATTAATTTATTAAATTAAAAATAAAAAAAAAAAAATGCAAATTTATAATAATTACTTTTTTTTGTTTTTCTTTTTAATTTTTATTTATTTATTTTTTTTTAGTTTTGTGTAACTTTAATTTACTTATAGGTTTAAATATTAAATTACTAATTCATAATAATAATAATAATAATAATAATTTTTTTATTTAGACGACAAAAAAAAAAAAAAATACATATATTTTATATTTAGTTGTTTTTTTTTTTGTTTGTTTTTAAATTTAATATTACCTAATTTTTGTTGTTCTTGTTGTTGCTTTTAGTTTTCGTTTTTTTTGTTTGTTTGTTTTTGTTTTGTTTTTATGTACAAAATACAATTAAAAATAATTTCATTAAATTCATTAAATACTACACGACCGACGATGTTTTTTTTTGTTTTTTGTTTTTAATTTTCCTATTATTTTTTATTTTAGTGTTTTATCTTTTTTTCTTTTTGTTTTTATAAATATTTTAATTAAATACGATGTTTTTTTTTTGTTTATTAAAAATTTATTCTATAAAATGAAATTAATTTGATATTTATTGGTTTTTTTTTTTTTTTTTATTTGTTTGAAAAAATAAAATAATTTAAAATAGAAGAAATTAAATGAAATCAAAAAATTTTTGTTGAAATTTTCTTTTGCAAATAATATTATCGAGTTTGTATAAGAAACTTGAATTCCTAAAGCAGCCTTTAAATGAGGAAACATGCTGTCACACAAACTGTCAAACAAAATGTTTGCTAAGTTTTTGTCGTCTAATGGATTGTTTGTTGTATTCACAACACCCGTCCGTCCTATTTAGAGGCGTGTGATCAAAACGTGGTGTTTCCTCGTCTAAAACCGTCTTAATGGACATAACATACACCCACCCACTCACGCACACACACACACAAAAACACACGTTATGGAAGTACTTACGGTTATATTCTCTTTTTTTTGCCCAAAACGCGAAATTAAACCGAATAATATTCATCATCAAAAACGTGCAACAATTTGGGCACAAGAAATTAATCATTCTAATGAACTTTTTGTTTTTTTTTTTTAATAGAATACCCGAAAAATGTGATAAAATCAAGGCGGGATATAGAAAGCCCAACAACAAATTTGTCAAACTTGGCAACAATTGTTTTTCTAATAAATTTGTTAGATTTGATTTAACAAATTGGCTTATAGACGACTGGGGGGGCTCATAGGTTTATTAGAGACGACTGGGGGCTCATAGGTTTATAAACAACCTAATAATAGTTTGACAAACTTTATGTAGAGTTGTTGTCGTCTATGGGTATAGAGCATTACCAATGCCTTCTAGATAACTCATCAGGCCAGGCACATAGACGAAAATGACATCTTAACTTTAAGTGTGTGAAAAAGAAAAATAATTATGAAGCACGAAAGTTAAAATAAAGGAACACGCTTCTAATGTAATTTGCATTATAAAAGCTGGAGTGGAATCGTGTAATGCGATTGGTAGTAAATCGTATTGAAAATACATTGGAATTCCTATGCTTTTTCGATACGATTTGATCGAAATCAAGCTACACGATTCCACCTCTGGTTTCTTTCTTTTAATCTGCATGCTTAATAATTGTTTCTCTTTTCCATGCACTTGAAGTTAAGACGTCATTATCTTCTATATGCTGGCCTGATGAGATATCTAGAAAACATTGGCATTACGCTCAATATGGACAAACTATAATTTTAGATCAACAATATATAATAAAAGGATAAGGATAATTTCTTTCTACAAGAATGAAAAAAACTAACATGAATAGAGAGACAATCAAAGGCACCACAATTTTACCTGAACCAGATTAATTTAGTTTTATTTAGAAAAAATTTGCCTGAGAATAATGGGTGGACTGTATTAAGCCTCACCTGGATAAAAAATTTTACACAAGCTACACACGACAGCAAACATTCAAACACACACTATATTGAAGTCAAAATTTAATATTGGTAAAAAAAAAAAAAATTCAATCCTCGAAAAAGGTGTATCTTTATGAGCACATTCGTTGTATTTGTTTAATATATAATAATGGAAAACTTTTAAAAATCCATTCCTGATCTTTTTTATTATCTTATTCTGGCTTAGAAGGCTACAAATAAAAACAACACCTAGTTAAATGATCAGGCATTTTGAATTTCACTAAGCAATTTGGTATAAAAACTATTATTGATCACGGGGACAGAGGAACAGGACTATTTTAACTGAAATAAGTAATTAAAGCTTATACATATTGTTTGCTAATCATCTAAAATTAAGTTGTTAAGGTGTTTCCGACAAAAAAAATTATATATATAAACGATTCTTTTCCGCATATTTATTGTACATCTCCAATCAAGGATGAAATTATAAAAATCCAAATCTATTACTCTAGTATTTCCCTACGTACGACGGCTGAACCATTTCAATCTATGTACATATAAATGAAAACCGAGCTTTTTTTTCGTATGGACTAAAATCAGATCGAACTGTCTCTAGGAAACTGAGTATGTCGAATATCCTTACGCGATAATTTCGTCTATAAAAAAATCAAAATGTTATTCACACCAAAACTTCAAAGTTCAAGGGTAGCCACCAGGCCAGCAATTATGTTGCTTCATCACTATTTTTTTCGACCAAAAAGTAAGTAATTTCAACTTTAATTTGGTTTTTAAATATAGCTGAAACAAGCTGACATGCTGACGTTGAATGATTATTCTCTATCGTTTTTTTTTTCTATAAAATGTATTTTTGATCATTTAGAACAGGAATGGCTAACACTTCGATCTCGCAAAACAACTTTTAAAAAAATTAAATCTGTATTTTTTTGTGTCTACTTTCAATTAATAAATATTATTAATAAAAAAATTATATTGATTTCATAAATTTTATATTATTCATAAATAGCAACTATTGTGTTTGAGGGAGTTTTTGATAAGCTAAAATAATCCCCCCCAAGTCATTTGAAATTCAAGTGAAAACAAATAAGTTTCTCAAAATAATATCGACTTTAAGAGCCAACGAAACAGCATTCTCGATAAGTTTTACTTTTTTTTTAGTTTAAATTGAAAGAAAATGCAGCTGGAGCACTTAGATGGGGATGAAAAAAGCTTATGGTGAACTTGCTCCATAAATTTCAACTGGTGATTTTTGGTTTCGAAACGATCCAGAGATGGCAAGTTTTATTTTTGAACGTTAGTCAAATGACGATTCCCAGACGTTTGAATGACATGGGAACATTTCTTTCAGCACGGAATCCGTGCTCTGCCTGAAAAATGGACAAAAGTCATAGCTTACAATGTGTTGTTTTCTGATCAAAAAATCTTTTAAACTCATAAATTATCTCCTAATACGTCGTAATAGGTCGATGGTGATACATTTTTAAGGAAAATAGTCTATTAAATATATAATGAAATTGGCCACCCCTGAATTTTAGAAAAATTAAAACTCTTCGACAAAATGGAATAAAAAATTAAAGTTCTCTCTCATTTGTTTGTTTTAAAACAAATAAGCCTGTGCCCAGATAAACACATTCAGTTTTCCCGTAGCTTTTATATACTTTAGTATTATTGCTATTAGTGGGGGCAGGGAGCGAACGTGGCTGCCTACAAAGAATACTTAGCTGGATATGAAAGATTGTGACTAGTCTCTTACTAAAAAAAAAAAAAAAAAATTTATGATCACGATTAACATAAGAACACCGATCGCGATATCCCAACGTTTACGTTCTGTTTTAAGAAGTAAAAAAAAAAAAAATTAAATAAAATTAAAAAAAAAAAAAAATTTAAAAATATTGCTGCCTACTAAAAAAAAAGTTATGATTTCATAATTTAATTATTTTTAATTTCATTTCATTTCAAAAACTTTTTAAAAAATCTTTTATTTTTAAAATTTTTGCAGTTTTTTTTGCTTTTCTTCTTGTTCCACAATTAATTTCTACTTAATTACTAATAAATTAAATTATGAATTTTTTTTCTTTAATTTCATTTTCTTATTAATTATTTTTAAATAATTTTTAATTTTTTTTTTATTGTTTTTCTAATAATTTTGGTCGATTTTTCTCTCTATTTTAAAATTATTTAATAAAGTTTTTTATGGAAACAAGAAAGAAAAAAAAAAATTAAAAACAAATTAATTAAATTAAAAAAATTTAGTTTTTATATTTTTTTAAATTTAATTAATTTGTTTTTAATTTTTTTTTTTTTTTTAAATTAAGAAAATATAATAAAATAATTTATTTTTACTGAAATTTTTTTACACTTCTTTCTTTTTTCTTCCACATTTTTCTTTCCTTTTTCTTGCTGTTAATTAAAAAAAAAAAAAAAACATGATTTTTCTAATTTTTATTTTTAGTTTTTTTTTTTGGGTATAAAATATGATTTTAATAATTTCAATTAAATTATGAGTTTTTTTTTATATTTAAAAAAATTTTTCTACAATTTTTTGTTTTTATTTACAATTTTTCACTCTTAAATTTTTGTTTTTTGTTTTTTATAAATATTATTTTTAAAGTTTCCTTGTTTTTTTTACACAATTTTTTTTGTTTTTAAAATAGTATCTAATATCACAGACTTTGTGAAGAAGTCGTCTTTTTCTTTAAGAAAATAACAAATATTGAACCCCAATTATTAAGTTTTTTTTTTAGTTTTTATTTTCAGTTTTTCTTTTCTGTTCTTAATATAAAAAATTAAGTTTTTTTTTGTGTTTAGAATTTTTTTTAGAAATTCGGTTCTTCGTTTTTGTTTCGTTTTTAATTTTTAATTTTTCCAGAGTTGTTTTGATTTTTGATGATGGTTTTTCTTTTTGCTTTTTTTTTTTGCTTTTTTCTTTTTTAATAAACACTATTTTATTTTTAAAAATATTAATTTTTCTTTTTATTTATTTTTTGTTTTTGTACATTCCTCAGGAGTTGTTGTGTTTTGTTTTTCGATTCATAGTTTTTCTTTTCTATTTTTTGATTATTCCCAAATTCGAAAATAAAACAAAAAAAAATAATTTTCTTTTTGTTTTTTACTTCTTTTTATGCCATTGATGCTGTCATATGATATAATTGCATTAAAACTTGTACATGAATTGGTAAGCATGATAAACGATCATGGGTGTTCGAATCCATTGCAAGCCATGATAATACATTGTAACCTTCCAGAACATACCTTAAGACATCAGCTGTTAATGATGAATCAAGCGGATGATCATTAGCCGATGAATGATTTTGTGCTAATGGATCATCTGTCGTTTGTTGTATACCAGGAACATGTAAGTGTAATGCAGTTTTAAGAAATACTGGACATACATTTTCTAAATGTGGACACGACGACCAGAACCATGATGGCATACGACCAGTCGGTGCTGTCGATACAAAATAACCTAATGCAAGGGGTTGTTGTAAAACTGTTCCGACCTGTGATTAAAGATTAAAAAACAAAAAAACATAATCAATCGTTAAAAAAAAAGATAATAATAATAAATATTTTTTTTACCTCTTCTATGTCTGATGCATCGTGTATATTTCTCATTGAATTAAAATTTGTACCACCTGGTCCAGGACTTTGACGACTTCGATTATCTTCCATACAACCAGGACTTCCATGATTTGAATTACGTTCCGGACTTGTTTGTTGCATTGGAACTTCTTTTACCAAAATTTCACAATCAATTATTAAAGAAGATGGGGGGGGGGGGGGGGGGAAATGAAAAGAAAACAAACATAGAAAACACGGTATAAATCAATCGGAATCATCATCAAAATAAAAAAAAGGAACATTCTTTTGTTCAAAATTATACTTACGGTCCCAATCAAAGATCTCTCCTAACGAATTAACATCACCGATTGGATCTTCAGGATCTTCACCGAAATCAAAAATCATATCATCATTTTCAAGACCATTAATATGTGTTTCATTGAATGCTTTCTGAAATGACTGAAATAAAATAAGAAAAAAAAAATCCAAACTGAAATTTATAGATTTATGCGTGTTTTTCTATGATTTTGTCAAATACGAAAGGAAAAACCAACGACAACCAATGTTCTCTTCCTTCCCATATCAAAACAAAATACAAATATGAAAATTCTATTTTTTTTGGTTTTTGATGATAATTTTTTCTTTACCTGACTAACAGCACTTGTTGGAAACACTAATATATGTGTACATGTTACATCCTGCGGTGTTGATAATGGATTTTGCATTGAAATTTGACTAAAACGTTCGTCTGGTGTAAATTGATCTGGCATAACACGTAAATTTGAATCTGGCTCCAATGTAACTAGACAAGCACTTAATATAGTCGGCACTGAATGCGGATACAATAGTGAACATTGTTTACAAATTTCTTTTAATTGTTTTGATGCTTTTTGTAGATTTTGTTTACTCAACAACCAACTCCATGATTTCAATTCACCATGACCAATACGTCCAATACGACCAATAACTAAACGCCATGGTTGTCCGGTTTGTGATATTATACCCAATATAAAATCCATTAATTTTTGTAAACCAGAACGTCTTGCTGGTGCACGCCTTCGACGATTACGATTCGGTATATCAATATTAATTGTTATTGTTTCTAATAATTCACCACGATCATCTGTAGCGGCTGCTAATAGCCATGATTGATCTTCTGATAAACAATAATTACAATACATAACCGAATATTGTTGTTCGATAGTTTTTAAACGGAAAGTATCAGTTTTTTCAGATTTCTCATGTGACGGTGCCAATATATAAGGTGGTGTATACATTTTATATGGTGCACGATTTTTTTCATCTTTATTCTTTAAAAATATTTCCATATTAGCGGCTGTACCAAAACCGGTTAGACTTTTTACATTTGTATTATGTGATAAAAATCGACGACATTGTGAGAATACACTCAATGCCATACATTTCATGTCATCACTGAAACGTAAACGTGTCCGATTACGTCCCAATTCTAAGATTGATTCTAATGAGATTATTTGAAAATTAATATTACAACGTATCGAATCAGGCACTGTTAATAATAAATCAGAATAACATTTTAACAATGATAGACAAGCAACACGTTGTAGTTCCGGTGAATCTGTACCACATGTGAATGGTTCAACAACATATATAACAATTACTGGTGGATTTATATCATCATCGTTACCAGTTAATTGTTCAGCAATTGGTGAATTTGTTGAACCCGATGTATTTAATGATTCACGTTGATTTTCTTGATCCTGTTCACATTTCGGTGTTGTCGGCTGTTTATCACCTGGTTGGGTTGGATCTGGTGTACTTGGTGGTGGCATTGGACTTGGTAATGGACGATCTTTATTTAAATTATTTGTTGAACTAATACCTTCGGGTGGATCTAATAGACTCTTATCATTTGGTATACGTGATAAATATGGTACTAATAAATTTTGAAATGCATATGCATACATACGAATTTGTTCTGTTAATTTACTATCACCTAACAATTTGAACCAATCATCGATTGTATCATATGTTTGTGTTGTTGATGTTGAACGTGGACCAACTTGTAAGATACCATCCCATCCTTTAATTGGCATATGACGTCCTAATTTACACATTTCATATGTTGTACTCAATTCTTTGAAATATGTTCGTGTTTTATTGACAACAAATTCATTATCCGGTGCTATTACTAAATATGCTACATCTCTTGCATACGAATAAGGTTCTAATAATAATTTATCCCAATAATGTATTGCATATGGTGCTACTGATAACCAATCTTTTTCATGTCCAACAATAACAGATGGTATCGGTTGTGGTTCACATTGTCCAGTACCACGTCCAGCTAACATATGAAATTGTCGCCATGTTAATGGACCTTTAACAATATATGTTGCCTCCCATGAACGTGGTCGTACTTTTGTATGAAATGCATGTTGTAATAATGGTTGTGTCGATTTCATAATACGTACAATATCTTGATTATTACGTGTACCACTTGCTAATACGTATGGCCATTTATGTACACTAACATTTGATTTTAGTGGTCGATATGATTCAATTTCCATACGTGAATTCATACTATGAGATGTTGTCAATTCATATGCAATTCGGCCTTGTTCAATGGCCAAACAGATAACATCATTTGCATCGGTAAACTCGAGTACATTTAATATACTATTCAAATTTGATGTTGTTATTCGTCGACGATAACGAGATACAGCACGTTGTATTGAACTTATCGATGATTGAATAATTGTACATTGATCACGTAACAAATCCATAATCATTTGTGGCAATGATATACTACTATTATTATTATTATGATGGTTTGAGGATGACGATGATGAATTTTCGTCTTGATTTTTATTTGGTAATTCTTTTAATATAAATGATAATAACGATTTCTTTTTATATTGTGATGGATCTTCGGCAATTCCAGTAATTTCCATTTCATCTTCGTAAAATAAACCGGAACGATGTGCTAAACGGCGATTAACAACTGCACTGAAACCACAACGACATGGGATTGGATCCTCATCAATATAACCAGTTTGATGTTGATTACTCATATTCATATTACCACCATTACTACTTCCTCCACTACCAGGACACGATGGTGAATCAATACTACCGAAGGCACTTACGTTTCTCATACTATTACTATTATTATTACTGTTATTTGTATTATTACCATTACCCATACCACTTAGACCTGACATTAAAGCCAAACTAATATTTGAAGTTCCATTATTTATTGCTGGATTAAAACTACTGCCGGGTAATGATACATAAACACCAGAATCTGCACCGCGTATATTACCGACACATTTTTGCCCGTCTGCATTACAAACGCATAACGTACAACTATCGAAATTATGATCCCGAAAAATATTCAATGCCGTATCATATAATAAGACATTAACTAATAAGGAATTTGCTTCTGGTGCTCGTGGTGTTGTTGTCGATGATGGTGTAGCTGGTTCTTGGGAATTGAATTGTTTATTTAAGTAAGATGATGTTGATGTAGCCGGACTTGATACAGCCAATTCATATGGTGGTGGCGGTGGTATCGGTGTACGACGATATTGATTCATATGATGATTCATTGGACTACCAGCTGGAAAACCAGGTATTGGTGGTCCACCAGCTGCTGCCGGTGATATCGGTGACATACCAGCTCTTAAGTGCATTTGTTGTTGCATCATTGCTGTCGGAGGTGGAACACCACCAAAATTCATCATTGCCGATGCTGCTGATGGTGGACGGGATAATTGATTGACTAACATAGTATTTTGATGTTGATGTTGCTGGTGTTGTAGTTGTTGGATTTTTTCACGTTCTATTAAACCAAGACCCAAACTACTTGGTGTGGTATTTCCACTCGGATTTGTACAATTAATACTATTATTGATATTATTAAGTGGGATATTAGAAAGATGAGGAGATTGCTGTTGCTGAGATAATAATGACTGATGTTGATGTTGGTGTGGTTGGGATTGAATTTTTTGATTCTGATGTTGATCCTGTTGATGTAGTTGTTGGTGTTGTTGTTGTTGCTGTTGTTGCTGCTGGTGTTGCTGCTGTTGTTGTTGTTGCTGCTGCTGCTGCTGCTGCTGCTGTTGTTGTTGCTGTTGTTGTCGCTGAGGTTGTTGCCACGACGGTTTATATACACAATTCGGGGGGAGTATTATTTGAGGCAGTGATTGACTTGGTAAATTTGTAAGTGGAGCATATTTTGATGAACTCACAAGCTTACACATTGTTGGTGGTACAAAAACATATGACCAATCCTGAAAAATGTAAACAATAAAAACTTTTTCCATGCAAAAATAAATAAATAATATTACATCAATTGGTTCATCAGCAGGACTTCCAAGTTCTGGATAAATGTCTTGTTTCAATTTTAGATTACCATCTGTAATGTCTGTCATTGGTAAATCTAATATTCCACCACTGCATGGACTTGAATTTGGATGATGTTCATGACTTGGTGGTGTTGGAAACATTTTTGATAATTCTTCTGGCCGTAATATACTAGTATTTGGATTATTTGAACCAATTGATTTTTTAATATCATCAATACCGCAACCATTTGCCGATTTATTTGAACCGGGCGGTGTATGAACTTGTATCTGTAATAAATTAAAATTCTATAAAAAAGAAATCAAATTTATATTCTTAATGAAATTTTTTCCATGAAATGAAAAAAAAACCCAATCAACTTACTGTATCATCATTTGAATTATCATCAGAATTATCAAATATCTGATCAAGATCTTTATATGAAACTTGTAATCCTTCATTTGTATATAAATTTCCAGTTAAATTTTTATCTTTTGATACATCATCCATCGGTTCTTTTTTCACTTCATGCGGTTGTAGTAGACCAACCATTCCATCAATATCATTCGATACTGTATCAAATGTTTCGTCTGTTGTCGTTATTTCACGTTTAATTTGTTGTTGATTTTCAATTATTGTTGTATAACTACCGAATGCCAATGATGTTGGTGATGGCATCGGTGGCTGTGAATGTGTTTGTCCCTCATATAAATTTCGACAACGTACTTTACGACAATTCAATTTTGAATCTTCATTCGGCTTGAAACGTTTAACAGGATGATCCATCCTAAGTTTTAGAGAGGGAGAGAGAGAGTATGAGAGTGAGAAAGAGATAGGACAATAAGAAATTAGGAAAATTTCAAAGAAATTAAAATAGTGATAAATTAAAAATGTTATAACAAAAATAGTTCATCATAAACAAAAAAACTTGATTAATTTATGATTTCGGAAGATTTCTATTAAGATTTTTTTCTTAGAGTTAAAAGATAACTTTCATAATTTGAACTTCATATGAAAGCCCGTTTAAGTACTCTGATATTAGCAAGTAAAGAAAGACAAATAAAACACTTACCATGCATCCCATGCTGAATAATCATACAAAAGTTGTTGTAATAAAAAATCATCATCAACTGAATTTTCATAGTCTTTTGTACTTAAATGTGGCCGTTTCAATAACGAAATAAATGTATTAATATTTGCTGCACCATTTCCACTTGCCGGTGTATTATTTGTTCCACCAAAAATACTATTATTACCATTATTATTTGTACTACTACTACGATGTTGATCATTAAAATCACCAACAACACCACCACGATTACTTAAAAGTCCAGGTTCAATTTTTTTTACACAACCACCACCACCACCGGGACTAGGACCCGGTCGACTATTTTCAACGACATTATTTCCATCACCAATACAATTACTATTTTCATTATTATTATTATTAATATTATTATTATTATTATTATTATTATTATTATTATTATTATTATTATTATTATTATTATTATTATTATTATTATTATTATTATTATTATTATTATTATTATTATTATTATTATTATTATTATTATTATTATTGTTATTATTAGTATTTTGGCAACTGCCACCGACACCACCATTCGAAGATGGAGGCTCTTGTGATAATGGTGGTTCAACACTTGGTGTCGGTTGAACATAAGGTGATGTTATACTTTTGTTGTCATGTTGATCGGTTGGTGTCGGTGCTGGAGTATTTTTATCTAAATTATCCAATGGTGTTGGTGGTTGCATATTTGGTACTGAAGTTGGTGGTCTTGGTGAAATAACAGATAGTAACTAAAGAGAGAGAAAAGAAAACAACCAAAACGTTATTATATAAAACAAAAAATATTTAAAAACAAAAAATAAAACAAACATGATCTGGTGGCGGAACTGATGTTGGTTGTGATAAACTCGTATGTGATGGTGATGGTCCTGCACTACCAGGTGAGCCAACTGATGGTATCGGCATTGATTCACCAATTGAATGGGGATTACGAGAATATGATGATGCACCACCTCCACCTTGTGGTGTACCGGGTGTTGTAACTCTAAAAAAAATATAAAAAAATTAATTCATCAGAGTAAATTCTTTAAAATGTTATCTTTTTTGTTTTTATAGTTTTTAGATGAAAAAATTAATGAAATTGGATGATATTTTTAAAATGATTTTTTTATATTATTTTTTATGTTTTCCATCAATTTTGTACAGAAAAACGAAAACACAATTTCTTTTTTTATATGCAAAAAAAAAATTAATGAATTACTTCCAAATGTTATGAAATTCGAGAAATGGCTTATTTTCTGTTGTTTTTTTTGCCATAAATCGATTTCATAAAAGTAATTCAATCTTCTGCAAAAAAAAATGTTAATTTTCATATTTCATAAACATTGTTTTAAGGCTAGAAACAAAGTAGCTGCGAGAAGTAGAGCTGAGCTGAAAAAAGCTGATTAAAAAATTCGAGAAATAACGAAACAGCGCTGTGCAATACATAGATTTGATAAAAGAAGCAGAACAGAGCCGGAGAGAAAAAATTGATATATGAAAAGCTGAAATTGTTATAAATGAGGAAATTCGCCATAATTTTTCCTATTGTATATTAATGGAATAATGTCAGAAACAGTATTTTTGGATTTTAGAGACAGAAATCCAACTTTTCGAGAATTGACATTTGATAAATAACAATAAAACCAAACAAAATTCTATAAAAAAAGTTTCCTTCAGACCTATCTTTTTTCCAATAAACTAAAATTTCGAAAATTAGAGACTTTTAAAATGTCTCAAAACATAAACTTTGTTACATGTGTATCACAATGTGTTTCTCGCTATGACGATTTCAGGTTATATCTCTGAGTTGAACATGACTCCAGCACATTTTTGAAAAAATTTATACGAAGACATCTTAACAAAACAGATAGTCTCTGAAGGCACTTTCAATAGAACCAAAATGAATATCAAAAAACCAGCATTACTTTTCATATTAAAAAGTTACGCTTTCAGGTATCTGTTTCTCTCGCACAGCAACCACTATTACTTCGTTTACATGGCAACTTGAAAATTGAGATAAGATCAATTTGAAACTCAGTCTGGTGTTTTATTTTTACTAGCTTTTTTCAAATTGAAAGTATTCACTTAAAATCGACTTTGACAGAGGCTTGGCTGGCATATTTATATTTCCCTAGTTTACAAGTTTCGCCTCTTTTTCATACTCGATTCGAAACTTTAAAATCGATTTGCGTTTATATGGAAAATTTCAAATCGATCAAAAATATTTTTGTAATTGAATCAATTCAAATCTATTCGAGTTTCGGATTTGAAGTCGACTTCAAATAGAGAGATCATGTAAACAAAGTATAAAAATGTTTCTTAACCTCAAAGATTTAATTTTTGAGCATGACAAAAGTTTCTTAAATATAAAATTACTTATTCATAATAAATATGAATAAAAATGCATGCAAATATATTTACGGAAAAACCATTTTTAAACATTCAAAAAACAATTTACTTAAAAATATAAAAATAAAAAACTAAAAATGTTATGAATCTCTAAGCGACAAAATGAATGTTTTTTAAGACAGTTTTTTTTTAAAGAACATGCACTTTTTTTTTTTTTTAAATTTAAATACCAAAAAACTAATTTATAAAATATTTTCCTAAAAAAATAAAATAAAATAATATCCCTTTTTTATTGTTTTTTTCTTTTTTTTTTTAATATGAAAAACAAACCCAAAAACAAAATCCTCCAAAAAATGTTAATGAATAAAACAAAATATTAAAAAAAAAAAAAAAAAAAAATGTTTTTAAGCGAATTTTTAAAAATTAAAAATTAAAAATATTACATTTTTTTTTTTTTTTTTTAGAGTACACCTTAAACCATACAAGGTAGTAAAAGGTTGGCAAAAATTTGAGCAGGGGTGAGGAGGAATGAGTGAGAAATTAAATTAAAAAAAAAATAAAGATATTTTAATGAAATAAAAAATAAAATAAAAAAAAAGAAGAGGAATGATGAAGTTTTATAGGACAACAAACCTTTGAATGGGTAAGGTGTCAAAAGAAGAATTATCTCCAGTTGATTCACCACAAATCGAAGTACTACTACCACCACCACCACCACCAGCAGCAGCAGCGATAGTAGTACAATGATCCGAAGATGATGTTTTTTGTCCGGTTGTAGTATTATTATTATAATTATTATGATTGGAATTATTTTTAGAAGTAGAAGAAGAAGAAGAACAAATTGAAAATTTCCCAAACATAATTGCAGTATTATAGTTTGTTTGCCTTCTATGAAATGGTATACGTTGTGGACGTGATGTTTTTTCAAAACGGCTACTACTTGTCGGATTGTTGTTATTTATATTGTTGTTGGTGTTATTGCCAACACTGTTACTACAACCAACATTTGATTTTCCGCTACTGCTACTGATGTTATTACTTCCAACAGTGACTGCAGTGAACGACAATGATGATAATAATGATGATGATGTGGATGATGAAGATGATATTCCACTTTCCCTGCTCGAACTTGTACGATTCGATCCTGATCCTGATCCTGATCCTCCTCCTCCTCCTCCAATTGATTTTTTACACCTGAAAGCCAATTTGGCCCATGCTTCAGTGCAGGATCTTTTTGTTTTTTTTTTTGGTTTTTTTTTTTTGGTATTATTGATTGTGTTTGTTTTTTGGTTTTTAATTTTTTTTTTAATTAAAAAAAAAAAAACAAATAAAATAGAAAAAAAAACAAAAATTAAAATAATAGAATTTTTTTGTGTTGTTGTGATTAAACCATTTACCAAACTTAAAAGTAAAGTAAAAAAAAAAAAAAAAAAGAAGAAAATATAAATTCTAGTCGATTTAAGAAAAGAAGCCTAATTTTGTGTATTTCAAAAATTTTCAGATGTTGACTGTTCCGGGAGGGATCATAAAAGTAAGTCGTACTATGTTCATGGCATATCAAATACGATTCACACACACACACACAATGTACTTAAATAAATGAAGTACTGTAAAATAAGTTCATTTAATCCATGTTAAACCACATTTACACATCCACACACCTCGCCATCTAAAAATTATGCATAATTGCAACAAATCTCCACAAATCTTCACAAAAGCAATGTGGAATGGGATTTATTTAGGCAGTCAAACATTTTTCTTTAGTAACCCAATCTTTTAATTATGCACAGGGTATTTCATTGTATTAATATTTTAAATTAGAATATTAAAGATATATAAGGTAAAAGTAAAGATACTGATTGGGTCGGACTGCCGTAGGACGAGAATGTTGTTGGGCCTAAGACCTTTAGAACCCTTGTGGGCATTGTGACAGGACATTGCTCTTTTAACGAACACATGTGGAAAACCGAAACCAAAAAAAGTTGAGAACATTAACTGGAATGAAATGCATTTCGGTTAGTAGCTCTGTTTAAAACGATTATTCTCCCCAAATCACAATAACTGACTTTTCATCGTTATAGGTCCGGTATGGGCTATGTAATCGTCAATCTATCGTAACCATAGAAGAATCAACAATAAAGAAAATTTGAATACTCGATTTTGAAAAAAAGCTTTATTATAATTAATTCATGGAGGTATTTGTTGATTTTCAAATAAGCACTGCGTTATGAACACATAAAATGCTTCACACTCTTCGTTTTTCGAGTTTTCACAAAAGCATAAATTATTTCCGCTATAAAAAAAAGTCAAACTAAAATTGAAATGATTTACGATATGGTCAAATCAAAAGCATAAAACCAACTGACATACTGGCAGCACTTTTCTGGGCACACTCCAGAATACTCCAGAATAGTATATCATTTTATGATTAATGTCGTTGAAGAAATAGGAGCGTAAAATTTTCCAGTTTTCATTGAATTTCATACATTTTATACAAAAAAAAAACTTTCTTAAGAATATTTATATTAAGATATTATTGGATAAAACGTAATTCTAGAGAGGCTTGTCTCCTCTACAGAATAACACAAATGTTTGCAAACAAACGCAACACAATCATCTCTGATTGTATTTGGTTTGTAAAAGTCTGAACTGAAATCGTCTCTAATTCGATTTTGACCCGAAAATCATCATAAAAATATTACAATCATGTAATCGTGTAATTCGATTGAAATTTTGAATCGTATCGAAAAAGCATTTCAATATTCTTATACTTTTTTTTCGATACGAATCCAGAGATTAAATCGAATTACACGATTCCATTTTAGAAAGTATATTCGATATGATTTAAACAGACCTATTCTGGCGTTGTGACAAATTTTTAGTCATAACAAATTTGCAACTAAAAATATTATGATTAAAATTATGACAGCTAAGAAAATTCGTATTCTAGCAGATAAGTCATAATTATGTCTAAAATATGAATTTATAACAGTTTAAAACAGTTATAATTCGAGCGAGTTGTCATGACTTTTTGTGAAATTACTCTTGGAAATGTTTCTATAGGTGTGTTTAAGAAAATAATGGAATTTTTTTCATATTTATCAATTAAAAATCACTCAGAAAACATCTAAAATTTCGTTGTGATTAAAAAATATTTTCGGTCATAACTTGTGATATTATTTTTTTATGACAGTTCTAAGTTATAAGCGCGTCAGAATACAAATTAGTCTTAGAAAAAAAAAAAAAAAAAAAAAAAAAAACTTATGACCGTTATGACTGAGCTCAGAATAAGTCTGTGTGTTTGTCATCTTTCTCAATCGAATTTTACATCGATTCCACACCTCCACACTCCACAACACTCCAGAATTTGATTTTTGGGGGATTTTTATGAATTTTTCTCTATAAATCGAACAAAAATAATAAAATAGCCATAAAAGAAAAAAAGAAAGAAAAAAACATGCAAAAATATAACAAAATTGGTTGTCTTTAAAACAGAAAAATAAAAAAATAAAATACAATAATCTAAAGTTTGTGGAAGAGGGCTTTTTTTTTTTTGAATAAACTTGAGAACAAATCGTTTAAATTTTCTAAGATACAAAAAAAAAATAATTCTATTACAAAAGCATGCCATTTTTTTTCTTTTTTTTTTTCTTTTTATAAACTTAATAAACTTATTAAACATAAAAAAAAATGAAATAAAAAAAAAGTCAAATTCACAAATGAAGACACACAACACAGAACAAACCAAGATAAAATTCTTGCTGCAAAAATTGTGGTCTCATCTGGGAAAAAGATTTTTTAGAGTATTTCGTTTTTATTTTTTTCATTAAAAGAAAAATATTAGAAGAGCTTTTACATTTTTTCATTCAAAATTAACAAGAAAATTAATAATATTGTTTTTCTTTTCAAAATAATAATAAATTAATTAATAAATTAATAGAAAAAAAAAGAAGGAATACTCACTTAGTACAAGTACAATTTGTCTTTTGTGTTGGATCCACAAAGTCCCATGTTGTTTTCAAATTGGAATCATTATTATTATTAATATTGGTATTATTACTGGTATTATTATTATTATTATTATTATTATTAGTATTAATTAAATTAGAATTAGAATTAGAATTAGAATTTTCTCCATGTATATCGGTTTGTTCACTATTATTACTAATATTATTTTGCATTTCATTGGTTCCAGAGTTATTATTGCTGTTAAATGATTTATCATTTTGATTACTGCTATTATTATTATTATTATTTATATTACTATTATTATTATTATTATTATTACTATTATTAATATTATTCGTTATTGTAGCTATTGATCCTTGATTTGTATTTGCTGTTGATGATATTACAATCGGATTTGTAATACACTCTTGCCAAACACGTTCTGGTAGGATTGTTGCTGCTGAAGGCGGTATATGTATATTTATTTGATTACCAAAATTATTTGCTGATGTATCATAAATTGATAAAGTTTTTGATAATTGCGATAATGATGATGACGATTGTGAAGATGTTGAGGATACTGCTGCTGTCGAACAATTTGGTGTTGTTGATGATGATGATGTTATTCCATTTATTGTTGTCCCATGATTATTATTATTATCATTATTATTATTATTATTATTATTATTATTATTATTATTATTATTATTATTATTATTATTAGTATTAGTATTATTATTATTATTATTATTATTATTATTATTATTATTATTATTATTATTATTATTATTATTATTATTATTATTATTATTACTATTACTATTATTTGGTAAACAATCTTTTTGTATAATATCATTATTATCATCTAAATCGGTGACTAGTACGTATTTTGAAGGGTAACGCATTTTAACACCACCTAGAAAAGAAAAAGAAAAACCAAAATTCAATTCAATTCTCTTTGTTTTCTTCTTCTTCTTTTTTGCTTACCTGATATAACTTCAACCATTGGAGGTAATTCGGAATTATCTTTATTGCACAATGGATAAAATGAGCACCAATCAACGAGTAATTTTTCAGTTGCTGAATCAACAGCTTTATAACTATTACCAGTTAATGTTGCTGACATACCAAATGGTGCTAGGATAACATTTTTTGAACGTCCATCATTATTTGCCTGTCCAGATGCTGCTTCTGATAAATATTCTGGTGTTAATGGACGTACAGCTGGATGTTCACGTAAATCCATTGATGCACATACAGTACTTTCTCCATGCACAAAAAATGCAAAAGAGAATGATAAATGATGGGAACTAGAAATGAAAAAAAGAAAAAAAGGACAAATATTAGATATTTTATTTAGTTTTAATTAGTTTTTGCAAGAAAGAAGAAAAAAGAATAAGAGTTTATGTAACAAGATTAACGATGATTGACTAAAAAAACTTAATAGATCAAATCACAGAGATCTTGTTTATAATTTTTATGTAGGAAGTTTGGTGAACGTAAAAAAAAATAATCTCTTTTTAATATTTTTGTCTCACAGGACTTCCATGTTTTTTTTTTTTTTTATATTTTATCAAAAAGAAATTTTTTATTTACCTTTTCCCAAATAATCGATCGTTTGTCGAACATGGTTGAACAAACCATTTTCCAAGTCGAACAATATCTTTTGAAAGAAGACATCTAAAAAATAAAAAAATATAAATTTTATGTAAAGTTTTTTTTTTGAATTCTTATATATTTTGTATTTGTCGTCACCTTTCAATGAGATTATGCAAAGCTTTAAATAACAGTGAACGACATTCGTACGATAGACCAGATTCCCATGTTCCTTGTGCATTCGCATCTAAAAGAAAAGAAAAAAAAAAAATTTTAAAAAATTTCAATATTAACAAAATTTTATATAAATATTAAATAGCTAGCTTTTTAAAGCCCGCCGCCGGCCTATGGATAGGGTACTAACCAGAGGGTATATAATTTTCGTCACTACATTTGTAACGCATAGAAATAATCATTATAGAAGGGTTTTCACGGTTATCGATGATGATGTGTAGAGAATCAAAAAAAAATATCATCCGTCCGTCCGTATATACAAGATAACTCAAAAACGTATTATCC
The DNA here is from genome assembly GCA_963422695.1 of Xylophagus ater. NCBI lineage: Eukaryota > Metazoa > Arthropoda > Insecta > Diptera > Xylophagidae > Xylophagus > Xylophagus ater. The sequence continues at coordinate 40,953,990 of OY730482.1, read as the reverse complement.
GATTTTGATGAAATTTACAATTTAAATTGTTTATTCCTTAACTCGACTTTTGGTATTACATTTTAACAGAAATCGAACGAGGAAGAGAGCGAAATTTTTAATCAAAAACCAGGGTGACTAGAAAGTTGTCGTTTTTTTTATCATTTATCAGAAATTTGTACAGCAATTATGTTTAAATTATTTGCATATGTTGTTTTGCATAAAAATATGCGATACTATGTTAAATTTTAGTAAAAATCGATCACAGAAAGAAATTAGTTGTAGGAAAAAAAAATGTGTTCTTCAAATTGTTTACGATGTATTTTAAAAACTGTTTAACCGTTTTGAATAAATTTTGCAGAGGATATTTAAGGGCCCAGACTACTTGAGAATTGGAACAACAAGAAGAAATAGAATTATACAGAAAAAATCTGGTGGTTTTTTGGTTTTTTTTTTGTTAATTACAAATCCCATTTCTATCGTAGGGCATATGTATATCAAAAATCGACTATTATGACTACAGTAAACCTTCCTATTAAAGCGGTACTCTCATAATGCAGAGTAAAAATTGTGACATCTATTCTAAAAAACGCGGTAATCTTATGCGGGGAAACAGAATGACGAATCCATGACGAATTCACGGTTTTCGATTTTCAGAATGTATTAAACATAGCCCGTCGTAAATCCGTCACATTCTATGTAGCCTAATTGAAAACGTAAGTATTTAAAATTTCAATGTGTCATCATTCTGTCATGAATCCGTCATTCTGTTTAGACCTTTAAGCCATAATTTCCATATAATCCGGTAGTCTTCTAACGCCATATAAGTCTCTTTTAATATTTACACTTTTAGGGTCGAAATTAATGCAAAAATACTTCAATTTAAGGGAAATCCCCTGTAAGTCTATTTCAATATTACCGCGATACAAATTAAACGCGTTGTTGATTCAATATTTTTCTTTTCTAATAGCAGTGAACTTCTCCTATGTTTGTATATCCTTGAGTCCTCTCAATCTTAATTATAATTACTCTTCTTTTTTTTCTTTTTTTTGTTCTTTTGGTAAACAATCTTCAATTAAAATATAAGACACAAAAAAAAAAAAAAAAAATAGCCATTAAACAAAATTCAAATATTTATTTTTTGGATCAAAAAATTTAGCGGAAAATTGTAATTACTTAATTTTCTTTTTATTTTCATAAGATGATTTTCTACTCTAAATTTAATCCCGCGAACAACAAACACAGCAAAACAAAGTGGGTTACAATAATGTTCTTTATAGAAATTTTTCTAAGATTTAATTACCTAAGAAAATTGGGAATTAAAAAGAAATTTCATTGTTTACTAAATAGATTTTCATTAACGCCTAAAAATATAATGCCTAAATAAATAAAATAAACGAAACAAAAAATTGAATATATTGTAGCTATTCCCTTGGGTCTGCCACCTTCCACCTTCACCCTCCACCCCCCCAAAAAAAACTCTCTTATATATACATGACTTTTTCATAATTATTTTTGGAAAAATAATAGCCGGAAAAATAATAGGAAAATAAAATCCTAATTAAAGGTTATTAACACTATTTTTAGCTGAATAATAATCGTCATCGTATTTTACTTAATATAACGGCAAGCAAAGAAAACTGTTATACGGGGGAAAAAAAAAAAAAACCTACTACAGAATAAATTGTGTTGAATTTCCGCGCTTGCGTGAATTTAATTATTCGAAATAAATAAATAAAATAAAATAAAAAAAAAGAGTTTATAAATAATTTTTTTTTTTTTTTTTAGTATCATTTTCATTTATTTAATCAAGGTCGATTATTTTTTTTTTTTTATTTATTTACGCTATTTCATTGAAAAAAAAAACGTCATTTTTAGAAACAAGTAGCCATTTGTAATAAATAATAAAAAAAAAAAAAAAAATAAAATCATAATAAAAAAAATTATCAAAAAAAAAAAAGAATTTTAATCAAAGAAAATAGATCTCTTCAATGAAAAAAAAAAAAAGAAAAAAAAAAAAAACAACCAAAATTTTACCATACGTCACTTTTCTTTTATAAACATTCTCATCTAAAAAAAAAAAAAAAAAAACAGCGAAAAAATACGCGAAAAAAAATATCCCCAACCACACAGGTCAGAGAATGCCGAATTTTATATAAATAAAGAAAATATAAACATTAACCACCAACACACTTGCATACGAATTAAATGAAACTATATTTGTCTCTTTCTACAAAAAAAAAAAAAAAAAAAAAATTGATTGTATTCGATACATATATCCCTACACACACGCACCCACACATAGGAAAATTTAAACATAAAATTCAAACCTTAAAAAAAAATTTCCCTTTCATATATTTCTCGAAATATCCTATATTATGTATTTCCTATATTATAAATAAAATGTGTTTGATTTTTGTTAATCTGGCATTACTAAATTTGTGTCCTTTTTTTATTTTGTCGTCCTTCTTTATTTACTTGCGCTAGTTTTTATTACACATGTTGCTATACAAAAAAGAAAACAACTAAAAAAAAAAAAGAAAACAAAGAGAGAAACAACAACAAAAAAAAATTAAACTATGTCAGAAATCTAATTTAGCCGGATACTTTTTTCATTTTTTTTCTCGTTTCCCAAAAAAGAAAAAAAAAACCATCTATAAAACTGTACCCAGTCAACATTTTCTGGTAGTACGTAAAAAAGCAAAGAAACACACCAAAGGTTGTGTTAATTATAAAAGAAAAAACCACAAAGAATCTACATCAAATTTCATGAAGAATAATCAGACCCCCTTCCCCCCTCCAAGCACTTCTAATATCCCAAAGACCGCAGCATAAAGACCGAGACAGAATGTTTTCGTTTCGTTTCGGTTTCGTTCCGACCCGCTACAAAACACGCTTTGTTTACACGTGTGTTCACATACGGATAAGTAGTTAACATATAGTTTCGTTTCGTTTTTACTATTTTGAGGTTAATAATGTTTGCGTAAAAATCTGAAATTTCGTTTCGATTCGGACAGATACCGGTACATTGTGATTACTTTTTCGTTTTTTCCTTACGTTTTTCGACATATTTCATCACTTTTACGGGGCCGGAACGGTACGAAACGATGTGGAAGAAAATTCTGTCTAGACCTTAAGAATCATCTCCGTAACATCAAATAATATAATAATTATCAATTAAATCGCGTAGGACTTGAATAGCACTCCTTTATTAGGTTCGAAAGGCTAATAAAAGAGAACATAACAGACTACTCAGGTCCAAAATACCCAAAAATCGCATGGAACGACGAATGAGAGATTGGTTAACTAATTTTTTATAAAGTAATATCCCAACTTGTATTCTCATATGCTACCGATTTCCAATCTGTAAACATGATATCTCGTTATTAGTATTTGTAAAAAAAAAAAAAAAAAAAAGGACTCTCTGTGAGCATTTGTTTCATTATTCCGGAATAAAAATATCAATTACTTGGTTTTACATGGCGGACTTCAGAATTGACTTGAGATCGTGTTGAAGAAACTCAACCCGCATTTTTTAGCTTTACCGAATTGAAAGATTGACTTGAAATCGACTTCAAATCAACGTCAATTTAGCAAACAAATTTTTACTTTTTAGGTAATGTGCCTCTTTTCATACACCACTTAAAATTTCCAACTCGATTTGAAATCAATGTGCGTTTACATGCATATTTCAAGTCGATCAGAAAAATGTTTCTGATCGGATCGACTCAAGTCGGATTGAAGTCAATCCCGGTTTACATGGACGATTTTCGGATTGAAGTCGACTTCAAATTGGATCATGTTATCGGAGTAATTGATTTGAGCGGTGGAGTCGTTATTTCTGAAACCTGGAAAACTTGGCTTTGAATCGTTTGGTCTAAAAAAGCGAGCAAGAAGATAAAACCGTGACCATTTCCACCGGCATAGCTGTGTATGGAGAAACAAGGGAAACGAAATCTCCAGTTAATTTATCTCTCTACGGTTCTGGTGTTGCTAAAAAGTTGTGATCATAAAAAATGTATGCAACACATTCATATTTGGATTTGAAAACGAACAAAATTAATAAACGAAATGAATTATTCGAAGAGTATTTAAAAAAACACAAACCCATATTCCTTCCGACCGACGAAAAAATCATTAACTGTTCTTTTATGAAAGAACAATAACAATCTAATAATTTGTAAATGATTCTGATTTTCATTTAATAATGCATTTGGCGAGTGTGTTTTCTTCGAATTCGCATAAAATCATCCTTGACAAAAATAAAAGCGATTCGAAAACGGTTCTTTCTTTTTGCCAAAACGTTCTGGCATAATGAGCGCGATTTTTGGCTTTTCAAGCGTAAAGAACTCATTTTGTTTGGTGGGTGCAAATCGTCCACAAGTAGGGGAATTAAATGGATTAAGTAGTCCAAAAAAAATAAATTTCTCCTCAATTTTTGTATGAAATTTTTCAAATTTTCAAAAAATTTTATTTAAAAAAAAAAAAAAAAAATTTTTTTTAAATAACTTATTTTAATACAAATCTAAATCACAAAAAAAATCAATTATTTTAAGTTAAAAATAATTAAAAATAAAACATTTTTCTTTCTTCACAAATTTTCAAACTTGGAGGAGAGAAGGGGGGAACGGCGGACAGGCATTCAGAATAACTTTCGAAATATTATTAACTTTTTGTTTGTAAAAAAGAATTCGTTGCGAATATATTATTTTCAATTCTTATATATTTTTTATTAAATTATGAAGAAAAAAAAATATTAAATAAATAAATTAAAAAAAAAATATTAAAAAATTTATTAATTTCATAGAAAAGTGTGGCAAAAAAAAAAAAAAAAAGAAAACTCCGGCTACCTAATTATATCAATGTGTTCGTGTAAAATATGTTTAGTTCACGGCTTTGTATAGTTTTTGACAATACATACATGAATTGGTCGAACGAACACACATTTATACAATAAAATTGAAAGCGCGCGCCATGCGTATATATTTTTCAGATAATGAGGGGAAATTTAATTTTTAAAATTATAAAAACAAAAAAAAAGAAACATTATTTTGCGTTAACATGGAGTTAATGACGTTTAGATGGGAAAGGTTTTTTTTTTTTTTTTTTTACATATTTAGAAATTAAATAAACAACGTTGCCATATTAGATAAAAAAAAAAAAAAAAAAAAAAAACGTAAAAAAAACATGATCATGTAATTTTTACAATTTAATTAAAAAAAAAAACGCGAAACTAAACACGATAAAGACAAAAAAAAGCATATGCCAAGGTCGTCATTTAACTAAATATAGAAGAAAAAAAATACAAAAAAAAAAAAAATTGTTTTCATTACATTAAATTCTTAAAAGATGGAACAAAAAAAAAAACCCGAACCGAAAAAACCCGAAATTCATAAAATATTAAAACCTAGATCCTTTTAACGTTGATAAATCATTCAACCATTTTTTTCATATTCCGTAACACAAAAATTTTTATATATTAGAAACGTAAATAAAAGAAAACAAAAAACATAGATTCGTGTCTTAATAAAATATTTAAAGACAAAAAACAATTTTTTTTTTTTTTAGAATTTATTATGTTTCGGAATAAAAAAAAAAGAAAAACTACTACTTTTTTTTTTTAGGCCAGAATAAACAATATTACAGCAATTTACACAACGAGTGTGCCGAATGTGTACGCATGCGTGCATTGCTCTCTTTTTTCTTCTCTACTCTCTCCTTTTATTATCTCTTACAGGTAAAAAAAAAAAAACATATAAAGTGCGTAAGAGTAGCAACCACCACAGCAACGTTGCCAGACTCGAGAAAACAAAAAAGTATAAACAAAAAACTTGCAGCAAACAAAATTTCCTATTTTCGCAATGTTTGCTTTTTGGAAATGGAAAAAAATCCCGGAAAAATTAAAGAAAATTACATTTATATATAATTTTATATTATTTTACATATTCTATATTTCCATATATATATTATGAGTAAGTATTGACGTGCTTCGTTGCATGCGTGATCTTGTATCTTAGTAACAAAAAAAGAAACTGGAAAAACTTTTTCACTATGCAAAAAGATACAATTTTACTACGATACAAGATCATAAGTTTTCATCATACCGCGAAACCTAATAAGGTACACCAAAAATTTAGAAACAATTGATTTGATTTTTTCTTGAATCCGTTCGAATTTCTTATTATTTTGTAGTAAATTGGAGACTTCTTAAAGGTTCGTTCACAATAGAGATGATGCACAAACCGCCTTCTCATTGTAAAATCGCACGTTTAGGCGCAGACCGAACCATTACAACGGTTGGACCAACAAAATCCACGCGTAAACGAGGACCGATATCGGTCCTAATTTGGTACATCTATTTTAGACCAAAGCAAAGCCGACAGACACACATAAGCTAACTTTTTATTATAAATGATGATCAATAAATAAATAATAAAATGGAAAAAATCTTACTGACTCAATTTTTTAAGTTTATGTTAATAAAGTGCCTTAATTTATTAGAAAAGTGGGGGTAACGGTAAAAAGGCGCATAAACTCAACAGCTGAAAAGACCAAAATGGTCCACCCGTACCGGCCGGTTCAGTCAGCGCATAAAAACGTTATAAAGGGTGATTCAAACCTTACTTTTTTTTTCAATAGGGTTTTTTTGACAGATCACGCGTGACTAGTGTCATTCTGATTTGTCATTTTTGTTCAGTATTGTATAGCAATTCATCATGTCAAGACTTATATCTGAGCAACGTTTGCTGAATGGGCGCTTGAACGCATCGAAGAAAATCCGGAATTTTCAAGCCAAATTTTGTTCAGTGATGAGGCTCATTTCTGGCTTAATGGCTACGTTAATAAGCAAAATTGCCGTATTTGGGATGATAAGCATCCACAAGAGTTTCAAGAGCTACCATTACATCCACTGAAAACAACAGTTTGGTGTGGTTTATGGGCCGGGGGCATCATCGGTCCGTATTTGTTCAAAAATGCGGCCAGCGGCCACGTTACCGCGTCAATGGTGAGCGCTATTGTGCCACGATAACGGACTTTTTGATACCTGAAATTGAAGCCCGTGGTCTCGACAATATTTGGTTTCAACAAGACGGTGCTACGAGCCATACAGCCCGTGTTACAATGGATTTATTGCAAAATTATTTCGGTGAGCAATTAATTTCACGTTTTGGCCCAGTGAATTGGCCACCAAGATCGTGCGATATCACACCTTTGGACTTTTTTCTTTGGGGCTATGTAAAGTCAAAAGTCTTTGCCGATAAACCAGTGACAATTGAAGCATTGGAAGCGAGCATTACACGTGTAATTCATGAGATTGCGGTCGAAATGCTTGAGAGAGTGATCGAAAATTGGACCGCCAGACTGGCCGAGCTGAAACGTAGTGCCGGCCAACATTTGAAGGAAATTATTTTCAAACATTAATTGCCATACTATGTGCTTAAAGTTGATAATAAAGATTTGATATTTGCATTCAATTCTAAGTGTTTGAATCACCCTTTATTAGGTTGTAAAAGAAACTGTTGCGCAACATTGGTGTGTAAAATTTATACGTCATTTTGGAGCGGATTTTGTTACTCTATAGTTCAAAAATAATTTTTGACAATTCTTCAAGACAGTTAAAAAGAGCGAGAACATGGAAAATAAGATGGAAATTTGTAAGATTTTCTTATGAATGAGTTGTGGAAACTGTTCATCAGACCTTTATAGTCAATCGACTATCATCAACTTCTTGCACGATAAAAGAGATGCCTGCCCCCGTCATAAATATGCTTTCGAAGAATTTGATAGTCGTCTGCACTACCCCACAAAAATGTCTTGATTTTAATGTTTTTTTTATTTCGATTAATATAAAAAAATTATTGTTTGAGCTGAGATACAATATGTGTGTGCGCAATTAAAAGGTTAAAAAATCTTAATATCCAGATGTGTTATAAGGGTATTCACACATACTTCGTTGTATCTGGGATCTTGTATTATTGTGAAATTATATCTTCTTAAAAAGAAGCCTACACACGTTCAATGTTACCTGAATGACTCATGTTTCAAGTAACACTGCTGATCGTTTGGAGATGCTCCTTAAGACTATTATAAATTAGAGATTAAAATGGCCAACATTAACTTTACCTTTAATTTTTTTGTGTTGCTGTTTTGGCGGCACAGGAGGCTAAACAAACATTGACCATGATTATAAAATTCAGTGCACATGAACCTTGAAAATATTAATTATTCAAAGATGCGAGGAGAATTTGTTTAAGAAAATCGCTACTTAGTTGATAAATTATAAAACTAATTTTTTTTACTAATCAAAAGCTTGTTTTTCATAAAGCAACATCATTCACGACGCGACGACGTTCGCTGCTTCTATCTAAATTCAGAGATTACATCAAAAATTGAACGCCACCGCCCCCTCCCCCCCCTTTAACCAATTGCAATGTGACTCCAGCTTATGTCAATATTCAAATTTCGTGAGGAGAAATACGTTACACCGAAAATGAATAATAGGTTTGAGGCATTGCTAAAAATTACCCCACAAATACAACACAATTTTAATACATTTTTTTCTTTTTTACAATGAAAAACCATGCATACCCTTTTTTTAAATATAGGGTCTTTCAAATGGGACATAACAATTTTGTATCTTTATATGAACGCACCCTTAAACATTAATAATGACCTGTCAATGTCAAAACGTAGATTAAAGTCAACATTTTCATCATGGTAAAGTTCACGAACGAGCAACGCTTGGAAATTATTAAAAATTACTACCGAAATTCCGAGTCGGTCGCCGCAACTTTAAGAGCGAAAAATCATCCTCAGCGATAGGCTGGCTCATTTTTGGCTAAACAGATTTGTCAACAAGCAAAATATGCGTTATTGGACAGCAACAAACCCACATGTGCTTCAAGAGACACCATTGCATTCACAAAAAATCACTGTATGGTGCGGTTTACATGCCGGAGGCGTGATTGGGCCGTATTTTTTCGTTGATGCGAACGATCGCCATGTTTGATGAAATTGATATCGGCGATATGTAGCTTGAACAAGACGGCGCTACAAGCCACACAGAACACGTTACAATCGATTTATTGAAGGAGAAGTTGGAATTGTTATGTCCTTAATGAAAGGCCCTTTATATTCGACAATTATGAATTTTTTTTTTTTTTACTATTTTCAATGTTAATGGTGAAAACCCAATGGAAAAAAAAAGAGAAACCAATAAAAATTAGTTACAAATGAGTTGGTTGTAATTAAATTTATGCAAAAAAATTATACTATTTAAAAATATCAGTGAAATGTATTCGCCCCTCAGTCCCCCCTATTCGTAATTTATATAGCAAAAAAAAGGCCGCCTATTTTTAAAAAAAACATGAAAAAAGTTAAGAAACCTTAAATAAAGGTAGAAAAACATGATTACAAAAAAATAAATAAAAAAGCTGCTCTAGTTTTTAACGCACAAGATAGAGCATAGAAGAGAGGAGGTGAAAAACCCAGAAAATCCATGACTAAATTTACTGAGAAATTAACTCGAAATGATATCAAAAGTAAAGATAGAGAGAGAGGGGAATTTTTTTCTGAGCAAAAATAAATAAATCTGGCAACCCCAAAAGAAGAAAAAAATTCAAAATCAATTTTATTACAATTTTGTTTTATTTTATTTTTTTCTTATTTCTAAGAATTTTGAAAATAAATTTGCAATTTTTGAATAAAAAGGAAAAAAAAAAAAAAAAAAAAAAAATCTGAATTTCTATAAAAACTTTTAAAAAGAAAAAAAAAAAAAATCGAGTGCGCAAAAAAAAATGTTTAGATAAATTTACACCAAAATCTATGAATTTTATGGAAAAAAAAAAAAAATAATAATATAAAATTATAAAATCACCACCCACCCACCTCTACCCTATTATTTATATATAAAACTTTTCCCCCTTTTTATTTTATTGAAATGCAAAAATGAAATATTTTCCCCTTCTTAAGAAATATCCTTTTTTCTTTTCTCTTTTAGGCTTTAGGTTTTTTTTATGCAATTGGAAAAAAAAAAAGAATGAATATCCCTTTTAAATCCTTCAAAACATTTTTATTTTATACCAAATAAGGTAAAATTGTAAACAAATAAAAACATAATTATGAAAAGTGAAGCCATTCAAAAAATTTTTGTCATAGGCCGCTGGGCACTATTCAGATTCTTTTGTGGAACACATTATTGAAAACGCACACACACACACACACCTATCAACACGATGTATCCCAATTCAATTGTGTGTACGCGCGTGTGTGTGTGTGTGTGTATGTAGATCTAATTCTTTCTCACTGAGTTTATTAATTAGATTTTCTTAATTTTCCATAAGATAAATTCAAAAAAAAAAAAAACTTCATGCTTTTTTTGATATCATATGCGTATTTAATAATTGATATTGGAAAAAAAAGAAAAAAGAATTTCTCGAAAGTGTGTACATATATAAGATGTGGGGGGTGGGTGGGTGGTAGAGAAGAAAAACAACCACTGGCTAATACGCGACATGAATTTATTGAGGTCATAGAGCCGCTTGTCATTGACACAACATCAAAAAAAAAAAACATTGGCAAGTGGCAAGCCACCAATCTCTCCGGCAGATATTTACAAATCTCAACCTGAGAAGAAAATGTTGCACATACTAAACAAAATAATAGATACCCGCTGCTAATGACCTTGAAGTTCACATAATTGGAGAGAAATGGTATGTGTTTCCTTTCTTTCTGATAGTTTGGTGGCGGCGGCGGCGGCGAGAGCTGTTAAAATCTTGCCAGTTATTGATTGGGTTAAAAATGGAGGAGAATATTTCGAAAGTCATGGCAGAAAAAAAAAAAACACGTTATTTTAGAATTGCCAATTGTGCACACCAAAAACTCCATAAGATGCATTATAATTAGAAGAAGATAAGAAATGTCATTCAGAAGAAAGAAAAAAAAAAAAAAAAGGGAAACTTTTGACCTTAATTCTTGTGTGTTTATATTTATTTCCAGGTTTGCTCTTTCAAACAAAAATGTCGGACATACAACCAACCAACACAAAATCGTTATCACCATTTACTTCACACATATATTGGATAACATGTCTCCCTCCAATTGATGGAAAAAGGCGGCGTTGGATACACGTGCCATCGTTCTTAGAATTTATACTAGAGACATTTTACGGACACCGCCTACAGCAAATATATGACACTTGCCCCCACCACACATCGAGAAAGTATTATTTTCTATCGGAATTTATTACATGGATAAAAATAATTTTATGATTTTTAATAGTATTATGGAGTTTATACGTGTTTTGTGTGACGGGGGGGGGGAGACACACAATCTTAATCAGCCCCTCAAACAGTAAAAATCGAAATGCATTCAGTCTCGCGGATACAAGTACTATTATTGATTTGAAAAGTATAGTAACGGTCTCTTCTATCCTTTAACTAAGCGGATGTCCTTAGTCGGGAATATATTCATATCAGCTACTTTCTATAGTGTTTACCGAGAATATATTATGAGCATCAATCGGGGAGAAGCAAGCAATGAAAGAATTGAATATCTTCTTCTGCTGGGATAGAATCTATTTAGAATGTATTTACATTGGTTATGTAATACAACAACAAATCACTTCTGGTAATATGTACAACTTCTTCCTTTCCTCAAAAGTAATAATGAACTGCTGTCAAAATTTCTAAAAAGAACCGAAATAAAACGATATAGAGGGAATGTTTCGACATGACTTATTCCTTATAATATATCTTATCTTTTCCAGCAATCTCAGTTTCGAAAACTTCAACGGTTGAATATAACCGGATTCCAATGGACATTACTGATACAATTTACTACAGGTTACATTATACCAACGTATGTATAAATGTTTTTATGTCACGTTAGTTGTAGAATGTGTTTATGAAGACGCAATTCTAAAACTAAAACTGTAGCATCTTCAGCCGTCTGAAGAAAATATAACAAGCGAAAATTTATAATTTTTTTTTTTATTATGAATGATCGGGAAATTTTCCCTGACAAGAATAACTCTTTAAAGGAATAATTGGGGTAATTGAAACCGCAGTGCTTTCTTATCAGGCATAAAAACTAAAAAAAAAAAAAAAAAAAAAAAAACTGATTTGTGCTCGATTTTCAGGCGATTCTTTTAAGAGGCGACTTCAGCTAGAAAAAATTTTTTATTATTAGGGTGTCCCAATAATAGTGCAAGATTTAATTTGCGTAATTTAAAGTGTTTGTATATCTCGGGTATTCTGCATCCTATAAATACAACCCATACAACCTCATTCGACGATCAATTTAATAACGAATTAAATGCCGCCATTCACCATTTTCAAAAATATTCCTTTTTAGGACAGGAAATCGAAAAATTCTCTAGTATGAAAGTATAAGTATATCTCAGGTATTCTGGGTCCTACAGGTATGATACATACTTCAATCGACGGGGAATTTAATAATTAATTAAATAAAAAATGCTCCGAAAGAAACGCATGATTTGAAATTTGTGGAATTGTCTTTTTGACCACAGTAGGCGCTCGAAACTTGACAAACTGTTAATAATAATGTCGTTTTTTCGTGCAGAGTTCCATGACTATTAAATAGCATCAATGGCATAGATGGTAGATGTCAACACTTTAGTACTGTCAACTTAATGAAACGAAAATAGCGCGAAATTAAAATCATACGCTATCATTAGAACACCTGATAGAACAAACATAACAAAACATACAATCACTTGACTTGATATTAGTTTTCTAGGATTATTTCCATGATGGTGTTTACAAAGAGATTACACAGCCAGTCTGATTTGGAACTCAAAAAAGCGAGGTTCAGCAGAATCAAAGAGATTTGAAAAAAAAAGTTCAATTCAGCAACTTTAGCAATGATTTTAATTATTGTTGTTGTAAATACAGAAATATTGTAAATAAAAGTAACAATCGATTCTCTATAAATATATTTGACTATATTTAACTTCAAAACGAGGCTAAACACATACCACAATTGGTAAATTTTTCCTAAACAAGATTTTTTCGTTTCCTTCAGACAACTGAATATCCTATAACTAATGCCTCAGTCAAATTCATCATAATTAAGCCAGTTTAGAATTGTATGAGAGAGTTGATGAGACGACTATGAAAGCGGGCTGACTACATATTTTCCTTAATTTTTGGATTCAAAACCTGCAAAAATTCGGTAAGAAAATATTTTTTATAATTATGCCCAAAGTACTTCTACTATTCGGAAACTAACCTTTAATTCATTTTCTTTCAAATTAACACAATTAAAATGAAAATCGATTTAAGATCAATTTCTAGGAGTACTCCTTAAAATATCTTGAAAAATATGAGATTTAACAAATCGGTTTGATTATTTATAATTTTTGAATTCGATACGTGCGGGGCCTAAAATCATGTTTCAAAAACCATTTTTCGCACTTATATCATTCCAAGCGAAAAGTTCATTGACTCTAAAAAAAAACGAAAAAGAATTTCCAAAATGTTTCCGGATGATACAAAAAAAAAAAAAAAAAAAAAAAACAAGAAATACTCGTCGAAATTTCTATTTTCTCCAAAAAGAAATAAAAAAAAATCAAAATTTACCTTTTAAGGATTTTAAAATTTTTTACATGATTTTTAAAAAAAACTGTGAAGCAATGAACGAAGCATAATTAGGGTAAGTGTTCCTATTATTGGTCATTGAACAGAACTACTCTGCAAGGCCTAAGTTATAGGACGATCATTGTAATGAAGGAAATAATTTTACAATGGAAAATTAACCTATTACAAAGATTATTTCTTTTTAAAAAAAATTATGCAAAACATGGGAAATAGTTTAGTAAATAGATTTTAAATAAAAAATCTTACATATCTTATATATCACGTAATTTGTTTTTTATAATTGTTTTTATAATTTGAATGATGGAACATGTTTTAATCGATCAGCTGTTTTGCTGCGTTTCAATTTCATTGCATTCCACTGAATAACTGCCAAGTTGATTCTAAAATCTGACTGAAAGTTTCTCTGACATTCGTAAAAGAGGTATAACTACCTTTCATTGAAAATCAAAGAAAAACGTTCGGTTCAATGATCGTCCTATAACTTAGGCCTTATGCTTAGAGCAGAATGCCGCGAAAACCATCGGGAAAACTAACGTATTCGAATGTCGAAAATCGTATTCAAATTTTATGTGAACACAATAGCGTAACGAAGTATAGTGTAAACTGATTAAGTTTGTGAAATTAATTAACATATATCAAATGAAATAACCATTTAAAACATATAACTTTTACCCTCAATAAGAATTTGATTATCACAAAAAATGTAAATAAAAACAAAGTGAGGTTAGAATATTTTGGTTCGGATTTTAACAAACTTGTTGCGATGGCTCCGTCGTTTTCACGTCAATGTGGGTAGTCGGATAAAAAACATATGTATTTGAATTGATTTGACATTCCAATACGTTGGTTTTCGCGATGGTTTTCACGGAATTCTGCTCCACACTTAAGGCTTTAATAAAAAAAACATACATACTTGAAATTATATCAAAGGCTTGGTACGGCGAGTGCAGAAGAATCCTCCTACTTAGTTACTTCGTTTACATGGCGATTTCAGAATTGACTTGAGATCGACTTGAAATTCAACCCGAGTTTTTTTATCTTTACCGGATTGAAAAATTGACTTGAAATCGACTTCAAATCAACGTCAATTTAATAGACGCTGCCAAACAAATTTTTTTTTTTTAGGTTATGTTTTCTCTTTTCATACTCCATTTAAAATTTTCAATTCGATTTGAAGTCGATCTGGGTATACATGCACGATATTCGGATTGAAGTCAACTTCAATCCGGTCTTGTAAACGAAGTAAGTGACAACCCACAGGTGTTTTTTTTTTTTTTTTTTTGGGGGGGGGGGGGAATTGTTGTCTACTACTATGTTATGACAGAGTTCTTAACTTGGATTCCAATTTGGTCACAACCCATCCCACTTTTTTAATGGTATTTAAAAAAAAAAAAAAAAAAAAAAAAAGGAGACTCTCTGTGTGATATAGACATGTATGTACTTACAGTCTTTTTTTCAAACACTACTAATAACAACGAAAATAGAATTTCTTGCACTGCTGCAATGGTCCCAAAAATTAAGATTTAAAACTCAACTTCTATTAGCGCTATCTATACCTTAACTATTTCATAGAAAACCTCTGTTAACAGTTAACAGTGAGAAATAAATCATACATAAATAAACGGGTATAAAATATATGGCAATCGTTCTTATTCTCCCGAAAAAAAAACATCCACACACCTATGATAGGAATTTTGAATTTAGAAAGTATAGTGGCCAATAAAAGGGACATTTACCGTATGCAGTTTCTGGTTATTGTTTCTAATTTAAAAAAAAAAAATAAAAATTATACAAGAAGAAAAAAATTTAACAACCGAAAAGAAAGTTTGGATCGCATAAAACCGTTGCTTCTCTGTGACGACGGCGACGACGACGAATTTTCTCGTTATTGCGGCTCTAAAATTTCAATTCTTCGTCGTCGAAAAACTGTGAAAAACCGTGCAAAAAAAAAAAATACTGAAGACGCCGCACGCATCATCGTTTTATGGCACAGCAACAGACAATGACCGAGGATGACCGACAAACTATTAACGTTTTTCTTAGTCTTCTTCTTCTACTTTTTCTTTTTCTTCTTCTTCATCATCATCTTCATTTTCTTCTTCTTCTTAATCAAAAACAAAACACCAACAAGAAAAAAAAATGAGTTCAAAAGACAATAATTTTCTGTAGTAGATTTTTTTTGTGATTTTTATTTTATGGATTATCATTTTTCAAACAAATAAAAATTAGGAACTTCTGGTAACACTATGGAATATATGCGAGACCGTGTCTAGACTTGAAAACCAACCTGAATTTGAAAATCATTGAAGTGCGGGATGAAAATGAAGTGAATCCTTAAATTTAAGTAAGTCATTAAATTTTGATCGTTAACAAAATATAAAAGAGACGTTGAAATTTGGCCAAATGTCCGATGGGCTAATAAAATAAGAAATTATAAAAAAAAAACTTGGATAAATCTTGAGGAAAATTGTAATTCCAAGGACGAATGATAGAAAAGTCGTGGATTGGAAAAAGTTGTGAGAAACGATGTGAACAAGAAGAAGACGGAGACGTGTACAAATTGTAGAACAACAGGTGAAAGTCGATTGTTTAAAGTCTTTTTGTTTTAAACAATTTGAATTTTCTTCTTTTTCTCTGTTGGAGCCAGGCACCCAAGAGACACAGCTCTGTGTAAAGGCTGTTTGATCTTATGCGAGAAACAGAATGACAGACCTTCACGACGGTTTTTAGATTGTATTAAAAATAGTCCTTCGCGGATTCGCATCGCGTTCTGTCTAGTCTAATTGAAAATGTATATTATTAAAATTTTAATTCGTCGTGAAATCGGTCATTCTGCTCGGACCTTTAGCATTGGTTCGACACCTTTTTCCCAATTGTAATTCAGAAAGTAATCAAACAAATAAAACAAAGAGGCTTTTCTACTTCCAAGATATTATAGGAAAGCGAAAATGGAAGTGGATCATGTGCGCTCGCATCGTCCAACATTGTACAAATTCACCAAGCCATGAATGACATGCCAGTCGATTGATAAATTATTTAAAATTCAAGATTTACTAAATATTCTCTGTCTTTTTTGTGATTTGCCAGATTTAAGCATGCCCAAAAATTTATGATTGTTTTTCTGAAAATTACAATTAACAAATTTGTAGATTCCAGACAGTTGTATGGGGAAATATTAGGGGTCAATAGAAAATGGTCATTCGACAAAAGGTTTTTTTCTCTGCAGAGATCAAAACAAATTGTAAATACGTGGTGATGGTAGAAGAAGATCAGGAATATATGATAGATGGATGTATCAAAAGTTCTCAGGTGCAAAGCTTTATAATCATTATGAAACACAATCTCTGAGTTCATTTTTCGATTGATCGAATCGACAGTTTTTTGTCGAGATAACAGAAATTGGGTACTTTCACACAACATCGAAACGAGAATTCAAATATGATCGGTCCTGGACATTTCTGTTTGATGATTTTTTACGATCGGGTATTTTGTGTATTGTAATCGTTAAACGACGGATTAGATTCAATATTTTTTCAGCAATTTTTACTCAACTCTTAAAAGTTTTTTGGTTCATTTTTTAAAAGACTCGAATGTTGTTGCGTTTTTTTTTTCGTTTTTTTTTTTTAGCAACAAGTAAAGTTAAAATTAAATCGGAAAAAAAAACGTTAAAATTGAAAAACATTTTAATCTAGCTTAAAAAAAAAAAAAATGAAAATTCCTTTTATTGAAAATCAATTTCCCTTCGAAATCTAAAGAATTTTTCCCTCCCCTCTTTTAGCACATTTTAATTATTACATTACTACACCAACAATAATTGTACCCTAAAGGAAGAAGAACAAAAAAGGATATCATGTGAAACGTGTAAACATTGAGATATCATCACCAAAAAAAAAAAAAAAAAATTAAGTACCACCATCATCATCATTATTATTAGAGATTTCGATTTAGTAGAGTTCATACAATATGAAAAAAGAGAGGCCAGGTCGTCGTCTTTTCATTTTTTTTTTTTTTCTTTGAATTAGATAACACACCATCCTCAAGAGAAACAACCCATCATCAAAAAAAGAGAAATGGAATTAGAGGAAGAAACGTGTATAATAATAATAAATAAATGAAGAGAAAAATCAACAAGAAAAAACCCCAAAAAAAAAACAACCAAGAAATAGGAGGCGTAATGATTGTTGCTTTTTAAGTCACACAGGAGGCCAGAATAGGCGCATTCTAATTTGTTCGTCATGCACAGTTATCAACCTCTTCAATTAACTTGCGCGCGGCATAGAAAAATAGAGAGTGAGAAAGAGAGAGAGAAAATACCTAATAATCGAAACAGATTTGAATGGTGATCCTTTTTTTTTTTCTTCATTCATTCAAAAAAGGATAATTACTACTGCACCACAAAAAAAAAATTATTATATGATTAAATAAAGATCGAAAGAGACAAAAGGATCTATTTTTTTCTTTGATTTGTATAAAAATGAAAGAGATATTTATAGAGAAAGGAATAAGCGGCACGCGTGTGTGTGTGTGTGCGTGTGTACCAACAAATTAACGGCTTCGCAACAAGCCAAGAAAGCGCAATTTCACGGTAAAAAAAAAAAAAACTAAAACACATTTGCTTTTACATTTGTTCGTATTTAAAATATGAAAATATTACAAAAACTTGCTGCGTTTATAGATTTTTGTGTACAAATTTTTGTTTATTTATATTCACTTGAAAAAAAAAAAGAAAAAAAAACAAAAAGGGGCCAAAAATTGGGCCGCCGATTATTTTATATTAAAATGCAATAATATTCAATATTCGATCATAAAAAAAAAAAAGAGAAAAAATTGGTCATATTTATATGCCTTGAGAAAAAAAAATGAAGGGGGAATTTTAATTTTTTTTTTCATTCTTTTATTATATAAGGAAATTTTAAGTTTTTTTTTTTTCTTTTTTAATTAATAAAATAAGCGGCCGACAAAATAACATTGTTGCCATATAAATTTTTTTTTTTTTTTTTTTTTTTTTTTTTAATTCAAATAAAAACTTTCATTTTATTTCGTAAAATTCTTAAAAAAAAAAAAAAAAAAAAAATCATTTTTCACAATCCAAAGAGAGAAAAAAAAATCCCGAGAATTTTCATAAATTACGCACGTGTTCATTATCCTTCTATTTTTTTTGTTTTGAAAAATTTCGATACGATAAAATCACCGAGAAATATCCGAAAATTAACGAATCATCTCGTATATATACACAAACACACACAATTGCATGTTACAAAAAAAACCCCTCTTATTTGTGTAAATTTGCAAAAAAAAAAAAAAAAAGTCATGAATTTATAAAATTTCCCTAATTTTTGCGTCATACATGAGACGAAAGAGAAAAGGGAACAAAAAAGGATGAAGAAAACTAGGAAAAACTTATTATTATTATTATTAGGAGAAACAGGAATATTCCTTTTCATATGATTTTTACATACATGTTCGGTGTGCATGTGTGCGAAGGTGGTGAATTTGAATAAACAAGGTGAAATCAAGTAAGAGAGAGTTGTAATAATAAGAATCGTTTTTAAACAAGCAACAAAAACACAAAACAAGTTAATAGAGATGATTGTGTGTATATAATATATATACATATATATATAATGGTGGGGTGAGAAGGAATGTGACGGGTGGCAATGGTGATGGTGGTGGTGGTGACAGCAACAATATGTAAAACGACTTTTCCTGTAAAAAAAAAAAAAAAAAAAACAGAGGAGAGAGAAATGTACATGTAGGAATATCACACATTTTCTATGGAAGAAAAACGTATGACGACGGGGGCCGCTCTATATATATATATATATATATATATATAAATAGAAGATGCCATGTGACGATGGTATTAGTCGGAGGGTCTGGTAAAAGTAGAAATGAAATGAAAAAAAAAAAAACAAAAGAGAAGTGAAGAGATCGATTATTATTCGGAACATCGGTTTTTATATGAGAAAATAGTTTAAATATTGTCGATGAAACCGAATGATGATGATGATGTTAGAGGAATATGCCTAAATCGAGTGCTTTTCCTAATAATCCGGGTAGGTAGGTAGGTACACCGCTTGGTTCATGGGAATCTTCTTTTCTTTTTTTTGTTATCATCAATGTTTTATAATATGGCAATACTTTCCTTCTTTTTGTTATTGCCCTTAGATAAGAAAAAAAAAACGCATGCTGCCGCGACGATGAGAACCTCTTTATAATATCTTTTTGCCATTCTGGCGGGCCGCTCTTCACCTCCCTCCTTTCCCTTTTTTTACACATACGCAATATTTCCTGGTAGAATCCGTACAAATGTGATGAAAATGAAATGTGGGAATAATTTTTTTTTTCATTTTCGGTAATTTTTAGATTCAAGTTTTTTTGGTTAAATTTCATATAAAATTGTTTTTTTTTTTTTTTTAAATGTCGGTTCTTCAAAAATATTTCACTTGGAGAAAAGAAAAATCGATAAAACATGGAAATATAAGTAGGGAGAGAAATGAAGGAAAAAAAAAAAAAAAAACAATCAAGGAGAATCTTGTATATTGATCGAAAGGGCAAAACGAATATCAATTTCATGTTCCGTCGTTGTGTGTCCGGGAAAAATGTTAAAAGAACACACAACAAATAAATGCGGGCTGGTGATGATGATGATGATGATAACACAACCGGCATAGAGAGAGGAGACCTTGTGTGTTGTGTGATAGGGTCTCTTCTTCTTCTTTCTTGTCAGACCAGTTTTTTGAAATTTACACAATCTTAAAAAAAAATATATATATATACTTTCTCACCAAAGAATTTCTATTAATCAGGTTAGAGAGAGATCCTTTTTCACTTCTTTATGCACACAAAAAAAAAAAAAGAAAACTTCAAAATGCCTGCCTGACTCAAATTATATGGACTTTACTTTTCTTGTAATTTTACAGGATTTGTAAGTAAAAAACTCTCAAAATGTGACATAATTTATTTCTCATTTTTCCTATTTTTCTTTTCTTTTTTGAATACTTCACGAGAACATGCGTTATTTAAATTTTGAAATATCAAAATGAAGCATAAGCTGCTAGCTATTTGGATCCTGGATTTGACCAAGTAAATTTTTAGATTTACAAAAATATATAGGAGAGAGCTTAAGAAAAGATATATTGACGAGCAGTGAAAACGCTGCGCGGGTGCTGTTCGCGAACTTTGCACGTACATAGTCTCCACTGCAAAATATTTCTTGGGCACAGTACGCGTACAGTTCGTATGATTGGAACACCCTAATAGTGTGGGACAAGTGAAGTTATTAATGCATCATATTCTGCATGCGAAGAGTGCGTCGTGTGGTGGCTTGTCGATGTTTTTGAAAAAAAAAATAAGAGATAGTGTGCATGATATATTTGCATGTAGACATTGGTTCACATTAAAAAAAAATAGTTTTAATTTGATGTATACCTTAACTCGGTTCGGGTGGTTGGGACGGACCTTTCCCAATATTGACAAATGGAAGATATACTGGTTAGGTTCAGATTGCAAGCACCTTTCACCCATTCCTTAGTAATGAATCGGCTTGTTTATTGGCCAGAATACTCGATCGATCAAGAACCCAGGTCACTCCTACTCTGTTAATTCCGATAAAATTATTAAGTTTCAAGCATTCTTGCAAAACAATAGTAGACCATCAATTAAATAGCAAATATTGCTGTTCTGTCCGATTGATCTACTTTGTAGATTTCAGAGCGACTCATACTCGTAAGCTTGCGAGCTACACTAGGGCACATTGTGTCTACAGAACCACTTCTTATGTCAGTGCCTGCATTGATGTACCTAAAACCATGACCAAAAACTATTTTATACCTCCCAGCGTTAAGCTGATTCTACAGAACCAAAGGAGTTTGATTAAGCAGACCGGATCCCATAAGTTTAGTTCTAATGAAATCTAAACCAGTATATATATATATATATACATATATATACAACAAATCCACATATGCTGTCAAAAAGTAAACTTTAAATTCAGACTATATAACCCTATCAGATACTTCACTTTATTAACACACACTTCACAGTCTAGTGTCATCAAAATATGACCAACCTTTGATTATAAGGATGATATATAACGCTTGTTCCTTGAACAGCACCATTTAAATTTTATTTTATTTTTTGATTTTGAATAGGGCATCTTTACACGTCGTACATGTTTTCTATTATTTCGAGGATGAGATAAGAAGAAAAAACAAAACAAAACAAAACAAATAAAATCTTACCTGATGTTTTAATTAGTTCAGGTTCAACTAATCCTGTTAAATTTGGTTCTTCACCGTACCAAAATATCCACAATTCCTTGGCAGCTGTTAATGATAATGGCGGATGTGTATGTGTACTAACAATATCATATGGAATTGTACTATTCGGATCTGGTTCTTGTCTTGGCGCTGCAACACGACGCCAAACACATAATATATCGCATTCTAAACATCGTGAATATGAACGTAAAACCGGATCATCGAGAGGATCACCCGATGCATTCGGTCGTTCACCAAGTAAGAATTTACGCCATTTTATGCCGCACAGATCAGTCTGGAAAAAAAAAAGAAAAAATTAAAAAGATATTCATTCATTTCAATGACAAGTTTTTAGTAAAAATAATAAAAGAAAAACAAAACGCCTAAACTTCCGCAACCTATTAGAAAGTAGAATTCCTGATAATTAGGTAAATATTGTGTGTATTTGTGTGTGCTTTTCTTTTTATTGCACATCTGTTTATTTACACATTATTTTTGTTTATTTAATATCGCCTCCGTAATTCTTTGAGTTAATATTATTTGATTGAAAAAAGCTTAAAAGTTAATCGTTTGATAATAATTAATTAACAATTCAAGAAAAAAAAACAAAAAAGAAAAAAAGAAAGTAAATAAAATCCGCAAAAAAAAAAGAAAAAATATAAACAAATTAAAATAAATAAAAATAATTTCTAAACATAAACAAATTTGGTTTAAAAAGATTTTCCGCGTTTTTTTTTTTTTAAATAAAAGGTTAAACAATTATTAAAAAGAAAAACGAACTAGCATGTCCAATGTTGACAGGAAAAACCGATTCCGGCAAGGGACATTTTGTAGTATTATTATATCAATCAAAATCTCCTGATCAAGTACCATTCTTGGAAATGATTGAATTATATTACGGACACATAGCTCTATCCTGTCGGGATCAAATTTCATTGAGATCAATCCAAATAATAATTGACTGTAATATAATATACGTTCCCTTTCCACTAGCATAAAACGTATATCAAACTGATACTACATTGTGAGGGACTACAACAATAGACTGACTGAATTTTTCTCATTCCAAAAATATGACAATTTTTACTTATTGACAACAAAATAATCATTTATCCAGAAATGAGCTTCATCATAAGTTTTAACAATGACTACACAATCCCTATCAGAAAGTTTCATCACACCTATTGGATAATCCTTTATATTCAACATCTATCTAGATATTGCCCCTCTAATAACTGTATAACATTCTTGGTCTTGTATCAATTCATCGATGATGTGTATGATAAAGAAAACTAATCGTTATGGATTCCCACCAATCTATGACATATTATATTAGCAATGATGTAGGAAATCATTAAAAAATTAGTGATGATGCTTACTGGTATTGCTGCATAAATGGATGCAGCATGAGTTTCCCTTGTTAAATAATATATCTCCTCAACTCATACACAACATCTCTATGATAGGCGCACGCATATCCCAAATTCAAATTCTATACACGTGTTCCGGATATGTAATAATATTGGTTGCTGCTGAAATTACATGTAAATAAAGGTACAAGTTCCGTTTTGTTATTTGCAAAAAAAAAAGAAATTCGTGTAATAATGTCCGTTCAATTTGTAAGCAAAAAAAACCTATATAAGAACTTCTATACATATGTATGAAAAACTAATTATATTAAACCATTTAAAATCTCATAGTGAGACAATACGGAGGAGCGACGGTGAATTTATCCGCTCATTGACCTCTTCTTTTATTATTTAGAGTTTTGGGATTTCAACGAGAAACTTTTTTCCTTTCGTGAATAATAAAAAGACGTGAAAAATTCAATAATTTTTGCCATCGAAACTCTAAAAATTGTAGTAATATTAATTTCTTATAGAATAAAATAATTGAGTAAACTGAAAATTTTCTAGAATATATGGAACGATTCTGAAAACCTTTTAGGCTTATTATTTATGACCGTGGGAGAGGGGGAGGGAGTCCGTTAAATTATAAAATATGTTGTAAATCGACATTTAAAGGCATATTTACAATTTCTTATTATAAAAATAATGT
The DNA here is from genome assembly GCA_963422695.1 of Xylophagus ater. Taxonomy (NCBI): domain Eukaryota; kingdom Metazoa; phylum Arthropoda; class Insecta; order Diptera; family Xylophagidae; genus Xylophagus; species Xylophagus ater. The sequence goes on along the minus strand of OY730482.1, from coordinate 40,930,073 downwards.
GGGATAGGATACATCGATATGGATCCATGGTGAATGACGACCACAAAATAAAACCGATAAGAAATGAAGACTACATAATAAAAAAAAATGCGATTAATTAAAAATATTTTAATACTCAATCAAAAAAAAGTGCGTTTTTTCACACCACACATAAAAGGTCTGTTTTATTTGCCATACCCTACACCGGCGCAGGGTAAGTGGCAAATAAAATGAGCAGGATTAGGAGAAAGCTTTAATTCAAATGTTTGTAGCGCTGCTTAGCAATCATATTGTAATGAAATAAGAAACTTTTAGCTGATACACTTTTTATGGTAGAAAACTGAACTAATTCGAGTGTAATAGTTACACCTGGTCTGAAAGTAGTGTAGCATTTGCACTTTTGTTGTTTTTGTTTTCAATGTAAAAATTTGCTCCACCCCAGAGCAAGTGGCAAATAAAACAGACCTAAAGATGAGAAAAATTATAATTTTTCAATAATTGAAATTAAAATACTTGATTTTAACTACTCTCAATAATTGAGAAAATCTTTTGTCCATTATCGAATTTTAAACGAGAATCGTGAGATAATCTAGATTATTGCTGCTAATGTGTCTTTAGTATTAAACAGAATGTGCCGTATATTGTTTTATTAATCTAGATTATAAAAAAAATCGACTGGATTAAAGCGTGTGGTATGTTTACAGTATTAAGATTTGAAAGATTTAATCCAAATATATTCAATCATACTAATTGGCAGCACTATTAATTTCTACCACATCCGAGTTTGATCATGCATCCGATAGCGTTTTTTTTTTTTTTTTTCATTTTATTTAACTGTTTCTGATTTTATAATAATCTTAATTAGATCATTTCAAAGAAATAAAATATATTAAGAAATTCCAGAAATCTTTTTATTTAAGTGTTAAGCCCAATTTACATCATCGACGAAACATGCAAAATTTACTAACAAATGAGTGAGTGAGATAGTTTAATTTAAATATATATTCGACAAAATTAATACACGGTATTATACCTCACCGATATTCACACGCATTCACAAAATATCTCCGGCAAAATTTCACTTTTAATCTTTGCTGTATTTTTCATACTAATTGATTTTTGCATAATCGATCGTTTTTATCTCAATCGCATCGTTAGTTTATTTTACATGCCTCGATAATGTAAATTGGGAATTAGTTTTGTTGCTGATTCTTTGTGACAAATATCTCATCCCAGGAGTTTTTCTAATGTTTTTCCATTTAAAATGTATATTTTTAGTTTGTTAATAACAAAATTGAATATGAAAAGATAGCAATTATTTTAATACACAATATGGGTATTCACAACAGTTCGTTGTATCGTAGTAGAATTGCTAAAATGTTTATTGCGCAAGATATACAAAAGATACAATTTTACTACAATACAAGACCATAAATACAACGAAGCGTTAACACACTCATATATGTTTTTTAATAAAATGCAAAACAAAAAAAAAAAACTTTCAAAATATACAAAATTTATAGATTTTGAAGAAAAAGATACAATCGAATACGTGTGCGAAAGAGACCAGAGACCAATATGCAGAAAAATGCTTCAACAAAATATGGGTATACACACGAGAACCAATTATCCTATGTATATTATGTCTGTTTTATTTGCCACTTGCTCTGGGGTAGAGCAAATTTTTACATTGAAAACAAAAACAACAAAAGAGCAAATCTTACACTACTTTCAGAGCAGGTGTAAACTATTGCACTCGAATTAGTTCAGTTTTCTATCATAAAAAGTGTATTAGCTAAAAGTTTCTCATTTAATTACAATATGGTTGCTAAGCAGCGCTACAAACATTTGAATTAAGGCTTTTTCCTACTCCTGCTCGTTTTATTTGCCACTTAACCTGCTTCGGGTAGGGTATGGCAAATAAAACAGACCTATTAATACAAAACACAAAAACATTATTGATTAATCCTGGAAACAATATCTCGACAGCGGATGCGAAGAACGCGACGAACGCAATAGCGTATTGAACTGTCAAATAAAAGTTAATTTCATATGAATTGTATGGGAGGTGGTAATCTCGTTTTAGACGCGACGAACGTCTACGATTCAGACGTTGTAAAGTTAATTTGTATTCAACTTTTTACGTCACTGAGGCGTTGAAATGTCAAATTGATGTGTATGTGCACTATTTTTTTGAGAACTCCATTTAAAAACGATATTTCTGTTTTTTTGTTAATTCAGACACTACTAATCAAAAAATTATTTTAATTTATAAACAAACAAAGATTATATCAAATAATAATAACAAATTTCATCAACGGCGTCGAATTTGCCTACACAAAAATATTTATAACGTCACTAACGACGTTTTTAACAATTCATGCGTTCGTTGCGTCCGTCGAGAAATTGCCCTCCTCCAGAGTAACTCCGACTAATTAGCTGTTATTTGTTTTTCGAACACGGCTAAGTAACACGAAAATGAAATACATTTTTGCAAGATCAATTTGTGTGTGTGTTTTTTTTTTTTATTAAAAATAAACAATTAATTAATATTCACGCTGATTGATTATCAGATTATTTGTTATTTATTTATTTAATTCACAAGATTTTGTCGCCATTATCATATCAGAGAGAAATAATTTCGGTTTGATTTGCTGCTGCTTTTCTTGTCCCTTTTTTTTGCTTGATTTTGGTTGAGAGTTTTTTGTGAAGATGTTGTGAATATACTATTTCTTGAAGAAGTTGGAAGAAACACAACACAAAATAGAGAAAATCGCGCGCGCGATATTTAAATTCGTGAAAACCAAAAAAAAAAAAAAATATCAAACATCGGGGTGTGTGCCGCCCCGACACACACACACACATATATATATTTATTTAAAAAGAAACATTTTCAAATGTTTTTTTGTTTGTTTTTATTTTTTTTTTGTTTACTATTTCCATTCGCGATGCTGTATTTTGTTTTTGTTGTTTTTTATTGGCTGTGTTTGGCGCTACTGGCTTTTGTTATTATTTATTTTTATTTATTTAATATTGACATACTATATTCTAGTGAAAGGTTTTTTTTTTTGTTTTTCTTATTTATAAATAAAAATTTTAATATTTTTTTTGTAATTGTTTATATTTTTTTTTTTTTGCTTATTCAAAAGAAAATTTCCATTTGAATACAGTACGCGACACCAACTGATAGGAGGATGACACTTTGAAAATATTGGTTATATCTTTGGTCGTTCAATACGGAAACAACAATTGGTAACACAAATGAACTGAAACAATGGGCGCATCCAGTAGTTCTAAGCGCTTTATAGCGCTTAAATCTAGCAAGAGGGACTGGATGCAATTCTAACTTTAAGCTTAGCTTAGTAAAATTCCAGAATACAAATTTTTTGCTAACTCGAACAGCGCATTTGAGGTTGTTGTTCACGCTAAGAAATGATATGTGCAAAGCCCATAAATTGAGAGGAATCTTTGAAAATTGTTTCTGAATTATTTAATTTTAATTGGAATGAGTTTGTTAAAACTTTTCCACTTTCCTATAAAATTTTTATTTCACTTTATTCTCAATTTTTATTTACTTTCGAAACTTATTTCATTAAAAAAAAAAATATATTTTTAAAATTTATTCAAATAAAACTAATTTGACGTTTAGCACAGACAATTCTAGTGGTGAATTATTTTTCGCTTAATTCAAGCAAAAAAAAAAAACGCATCCAGGAGTTCAAAAAATTCTAACTGCTTAGATTAAGAAATTTTGACTAAGCGCGCTTAGTAGTGCTGGATGCAGCCAATATTATGAAAAGGATAAAATTACAAAAAAAAAAAAAAAAAAAAAAAATCGAGAAGATTGAGCCGATTACATATCAACCAGGAAGTAAACACAACTAAAAAAAAAAAAATACACAAACCTTCACAAACAAAAATTATCCGCTAAAAAACATGACCAAAAAGAAATGCGGAACGTAATTAAAATCAATTATAAAATCGAATTATAATAAAATAAAGGAAATTGAACAACTAACTATTCCAACTCTATAAAGTGAAAAATTAAATTTATGCTTCATTAAAAGCATTTATTGCATCCAAAACAGCATCATGTATGTGTAGTCCCGGATAGTCACATATAAGGACATTGAAAGTCGTGTGATGAATTTGAATTTAAAACTATAGACTTAGAACTACTTACAACTACTTTAAGCAAGCTAAAAAAAAGAAAAATCTTCTGATAACTAGGGTTTATCAATGTAAGTATTATGAAGGATTTATTTACCCAAAATATTGCTAAAAATTATAAATCAATTCTTGGTCAATGGGGATGGATTTCCCCGATTCCGCTAATTCAAAAAATGAAAAATATGAGAATTCGAATAGGAATTAGACCAATTGACGATTGAAAAATGTTTAAAAAGGATTGCTCAAATACATACATATAATACGTTTTAAGGGGAATACCGCACCGGTATGATTGTTGAACCATTTTATTAAATTACGCATAAATGATTATATCTTTATTTTTGGGACTTACATATAACTGTTAGAATATGAAATTTGCGCTGCGCAGTCATAACTTTAGCAACAATTTTATTGTCACAATTTTTCTTAACTGTAACCCGTTTATTCTGGCATTATGACAGTTTTGCTATCATAAATATTTATGATAATAATATTCTGACTGAAATTATGACTGCTGCGAAAATTCGTATTCTAGCCAACGGGTCAGAATACCAAATAGTCTTAATAAAAAGTTATGACAAAGACGTCATATTATGACTGCGCTCAGAATAGGAGGGTAAATCTAGTAAGTCACAAGGTCCAGAATATACATATGTTAATGGAATTTGGTGCTCTACTAAGAGATGCCTATACTACTGGCCTTTTAATAGATCTCACATTGATCAGTCATGACTGAGAGTCAGTCGTGTTTGATAGAAATTTTGAATAATTATTGAATTTGACTGGCACAAACCATCAGCTTTTCCATTCACACTATGGTCAGTTTTCTAACAGTTGCTACAAAGGTGATGCGGAAAACTGATCAATGTGAGTCCTACATTAGGGGGATTTATGAACATTATTACTTATATAATACGAGGAATGTTTGCACAACGATCTCGAAAACCCGTCTAACGATTTTCACGAAACTTGGGAGTTAGGGGTTTTCGGGGACTAGAAATTGATCTAGATAAGTCTTACCTCTGAGAAAATTCGTTTTCCCCTCTCCTCGATACCTCTCGCTTGGTATTTTGGAATTGGTTGGTCCGATCTTAATGAAACTTTACAGTATTACTAAGTAGGCTAAGGGCTTTCGATTTTCCTACTACAAAACTCACTTTTCGTCTCCCCCGACACCCCTCGCCTGGTGGCTTCGAATTGGGTGATCCGATCTAAATGAAACTTTACAGTATTACTAAGGGGCCTAAGGACTTTCAATTTTCTGATTACAAAACTCACTTTTCCCCTCCCCCCGATACCCCTCGCCTGGTGGCTTCGAATTGGGTGGTCCGATCGTAATGAAACTTGACAGTATTACTAAGGGGCTAAGGGCTTTCGATTTTCCACTACAAAACTCACTTCCCTCTCGATACTCCTCGCTTGGTATTTTCAACAATTTTACAATTCATGGCCAATTGTAATTACTATTTCAAACTGTCTCCAGTATAACTTGCCAGTTTCATCGCGACCGGGGCCTTTGCACTCTGACGTATTGCTCGACCCACTACATTTTGATGAGCAGTCGACTACTTCAACTCAACCTAGCCGTGCTGCTAAGACCAGAAGTAAAGAAAGAATATCCGAAATCAAGGTTACCGAAAATTTGTTGAAAAATTGCCGAAAATTGAAACATATGGATATGTAGGAACTTTCACATTTCTATATTTTAAATTTTTCGCAATTTTTCGGCATACTTTAACTTTACTTTACCGAGCAAAGCTCGGTCCCCCGGTACTACTGTATTAAAGCACAACAGACACACAAATGAAAAAACCAAAAGAATAAATTACATTTAAATATAACTAATTTAATTATTTAAAAAAATAATTTCCCTTTTTTGTTGGTTTTGCTGTTTGAATACTAATTAAACCAACTTTCTCAAGAAATTCTTTAAAATTATATTAATTCAAATTAATATTATTTAAAATTTAGCTTTCTTAAAAATACTACAAACAAACAATTTTCATTCATAATATTTCAATGAAAATTTTGCGACATTGAAAAATCAATGACTTTCCAAATAGAAAATCCGCGTGAATTACGTATGTTAAAAAATTCTTTTAATAATAATTTTATCATTTTACATTTTAGTGGTTAATTCTTTTTTTTTTGTACATGGGAAATGGAAAATGATTTTCACATGTTGATAATTTTGTGATAGTATTTTTTTTTTCGTTTTTAAACAATTAAAAGAATTTATATTTTGATAATCAATTAATGAACGCGATTTATGGAAAAATACAAAACCAATAAAACAAAAAGAAAAAATGAAAATATTTATTTTTGAAAATCGGGAAAAATGTTAACCCACTCTAAATAATAATTTTGTGTGGTTTTTGATTAGGTTTTGGGGTTTTGATAAAAAATTGTTTGCAGGTCACTTTTTTTTTAAAACAATGAAAAATAGGTTTTTCAAACATTTTTCTTTTTTCTTTTCCGAAAAAAAAATCTCATTTAAATATGTCGAATAAACAAGCTATCGCGTAAAACCACGATAAGAACTTCTATACACATCGATCGAATTATTATATATTCAACAATTTTGTACGGAAAATTCCGGCGAGTAAAAGACTTAAAAGTCCAGACTCGAAATTTCAGAAATTGTAATTTCCGATTCAATTTGATTTTCATTGAAAAAAATATACCAAATTTGATTGCAATTGGATATGGATATGAACAACGTTCGAGTAGCTTTGAATTTAAAAACATAAAAAACTTATTGTTCGACAGCTATCCGAAAAGTTGTGGACCCACAGATAGACGGACAGACAGACAGATAGACATTTCATAAGAGAGTTTGAAAAGGATTTAGAATCCTTTGAAATGCAGAAAGAAAAAAAAAAACAATCAATCGATGAGAAATCAAAAAAAAAAAAAAATCAAAGAAATCATGGTTTTGGGGTGGGTGCATTCAGATCATTCAGCACAATTATGCACAAACAAACCAAACCAATTCGGTCTGAAAACAAAGCTCCATTCAAGATACATAATCGAACAATTGATTCGGTTTTCGTTTATGTGTAGACTAAATTGATTCAATCGGTATCGGTTCGGTATGCGCATAAACGTACTGATTCCTATTTTTTTTTTTTTTACATTCAAATGCAACAATTATTATTTGTAAATAATAATTGCCATTGTCTAGCTGCCAGGTCTAGCTTTGTATCTCTCTCTTTCATCTTTCGGGCAAACTATTCTGTGAAATACTGACATCATTATATAAAAGGTATTCAAAATTGACAAATGACGAGTATTATTGGTACACCTTCAAAAAGCAACAAGTCATATATATATATGTCTAATATTTAATGGGAAAAATGGAAAATAACAGATTCTACTTAGTATTGGATGTGTTTTGTATGAAAGGACATAAAAACACAAATTTCCCTCTCACAAATAATTCGAGTATATACAATAATTTGGGAATTATTAAAATTAATATTTTGAATATCGTTTTTACAAAAATTTAGAGGAATTAATTGTAAAAACCTGATTTTAGTAGAGCAAATCGTAAATATAATTCCCGAATTAATTTTGAGCTAAAAAAAAAAAAAAAAAAAAAAAAAACATATAGCAGTGATATTCTCAATCCTTAATCAATAGACACATTGTGATGAGGTACCATCACCACTCACATAAACATTTATACATTCTAAAGTCCTTCTTGTACGGGAATCAAACAGAGATTACCTTTTAGATAAGGAATATCGCGATGTTACAAGAGAGAAGATATTATTGTTGAAAATAGAATGTTTTAAAATCCATGATTAAGAAAACATTTTCGTTTTGATTATAGAGCTCTTGTCTAGAGCTTTCTTTTGAGGCCTCTTATACTATTAAAACTCATAATTTTAAACTAAATTTACCCATCTATTCTGAGCGCAGTCATAACATGAAGTTACTGTCATAACTTTTTTTTTAAAGACTAATTCGTATTCTAACGAGCTCATAACTTACAACTGTCATAAAAAAAATAATATCACAAGTTATGACCGAAAATATTTTGCAATCACAACGAAATTTCAGGTGTTTTCTAAGTGATTTAATTGTTATAAATATGGAAAAATTTCCACATCTATAGAAAAATTTCAAACCCATACAAACATTTTCGAGAGTATTTCTCAAATAACTATGACAAACTAGCTCGAATTATAACTGTTTTAAACTGTTATAAATTCATATTTTGGACATAATTATGACCCCTTCGCTAGAATACGAATTTTCTCTAGCTGTCATAATATGGTATTTGTAAATAGTTGCAAAATTTATTATGTGACTAAAAATTTCTCAAAACGCCTGTTAATTTTATTTAGATTTTAAATAGTTAATTTTATGATATTTACATACATAATACATAATTGAAATTGCATAATTAAAGATTACATAATTTCAAAATATCAGAACTTAAGCTTCTGTCGTTTAAGAAAATCGATTGTGATTTATTACTTATTTTTAACGATTCTTTCAGTTCTTTCTGTTTCTTTTCCCCCCACCCCATCACCACCAACATCACCCAACAATAGCCCGCTGGAATTTAATGCACAGCTGCTATATATATTTAAAAAATCATTAAAAATACTAATAATTTTGTAAACAAATTTTTAGTCATTAAAAAAATATTAAAAAAGAAATACCAATTATCAGACTAATAATTTTAAATGGTGCAAAACAAGTAATTAAATTCTTTTCTCTAGAAGAGCACGCATAAATTTTCTTAAGAAACTCAGATTTAATTCTAATTACATACATAAACAAAAAATATTACCATAAAATAAAAAACAAAAAACAAAAAACAAACAAGAAATAAAAATCTCATAAAACACACATCGAAGAAAAACTTGTATTTCCATTTTCTTATTTCGTAATGCATTTTATTGCAACGAAATCATTTAAAAACAATAAAAAAAAAGAACAACAAAAGTAAGTGCAAGTGTAATAGCCTCGGATTTTTGATCTTCTAGGCTAGGTTGATTATTTCTGTGTTGATTGTTTTTTTTTTCCATTTTTCTTATTATTATTGTTTTATTTGTTTTTTTTTTTTATATATTATTTTTATTAAGAAATAAAGAAAAACAAAAAAAAAAAAACAAACTAAAAGAATGAAATCGAATTATATGAAATTTTCCATTAAATTTTGAGATGGAAAATCATTTTTGAAATTACGTTTTAGTTTTTGTTGTTTTCATTTAACCTCGTTGTTTCGTTTAAAAATTTGTGATGAAATTTTTCAAGGATTTGTCACGAAACTAATTGTTTTCTTTTAATTTGATATAACTTTGAGTTGGAAAAATTCTAGAAAAAATAAAAACAAAGGAAATTAAAAAAAAAAAAAAAGAAGTCCAAATTATGATTGATTTCCACCAAAAATGGGGATCTTTGTTGTTGGATTTTTTAAAAACTACAAAAAAAATAAAGAAAAAACAAGAATTTAGTTGCTGGAACTAGAGATTGGGCAAAAAGTAGTACTCAATTCCACTTTTATTTTGCAAAATATATTTTTATCTCTTTTTATCGCATATGAAAATTTCATACTTTTCATTTTCAAAAAGTCAAAGCTAAAAAACAGTTCTACCAAAAATCCTATACTGTTTTTCATAGAAAGTTACGCCTAAGTTATACGACGATCATTGTAATGAAGGAAATAATTTTACTATGGAAAATTAACCTATTACAAAGATTATTTCTTTAAAAAAATATAATGCAAAACATGGGAAATAGTTTAGTAAATAGATTTTAAATAAAAAATCTTAGGCATATCACGTAATTTATTTTCTATAATTATTTTTATAATTTGAATGACGAAACATGTTTTAATCGATCAGCTGTTTTGCGAACTGCGTTTCAATTTCATTTTATTCCACTAGAGAACTGGCAAATTGATTCCTTCATCAGAAATTTTTCGTCGATATTCTAACCTCAAACTTCAGCGTCCCAATAAGAAAATAATTATAGTATATAAAAATATATATAAAAAAAAATGGATAAAATTTCTGGCTCATCGGTAAAGAAAGGAAAAGGAAGAAATAATCAAATTGAATTCGATGAAAAAAACTTTCTTCTTATAAGAAATCATTAGACGAATTCTTACTGAAAGTTTCTCTGACATTCGTTAAAGAAGTATAGTATACTATCTTTCATTGAAAATTAAAGAAAAACGTTCGGTTTTCATTAGTTCCAAGATTTCCTTCATTACAAAGATCGTCCTATAACTTAGGCCTAAAGATGGTTAAAAGTATTATAAGAATGCATTGTCATCGTGTTCTGAGCTATTCTAAAAGTTTCAAATGCCTAGCTAGTCGGGAAGTTAGTTAAAAAAACGAGGTTTGTAGTGACAAAAAAATAAGAAAGCGAGTTAATAAAACGTGGTAAAATAGAACTCAATAACTCTTTTGATCTCTATCTCACCTACTATAGGGATCCTTTAGTTCTATCTTTTGAAAAGTGAAAATTAAAAAATACTAACACAAACATATTCGTATTTACTTTTAATGTAGAGGGCTCTATTTTTGATAGTTTTTAACAATTTATTTTAACAAACTTTGTATTAATCACATAATCCTTTGAGAATATCCGTCCTAAAAATGGAGCATCCATAGGAAAAAAAAAAAAATACGCACATAGTTTTCCCGCCTACGTGACTAGAACATTTTTACGACCGGGCTAAGACAATAGAATGTACCATATGCATTTTTTCTGTATTTGCTCACAACATGGAACCGTTTTTATTGTAATGCAATGTGATATTAAATGTTATTTTTTTTCCTTAATTTTTATACATATACAATTCTATCATTGTTACTGTCAGCTAAAATATCATTTTTCAATTCCTTATTATTTAGAAGAGGTCAATGAAAACGTGTTCACAGATGAGATATAAAAATATCTTACTGTGATATCCCTAGTATGGGTATAGTAATGTAGAAAACGATGGGGCGGGCGGCACACCCAATCTGACTTCAAATAGTATAAAGCTAGTATTCAATGGCACACATACGTTATACTTGATCATAAATTCTTAAACCATTGTATGAATAACGAGACTTAAGGTCCAATATAGCAGAATTACAGATCCACGACGGATTCATGACACAATAAAATTTTAAATACACCTATCCCGCGCTTTACACGGGAGATAGGTTCTTCATAAAACCGTGCAACTCGAAAAATTAATTTGTATATAGAAAATTCGTGCAAAACGAAAAAGACTATAAATAAGCTTTTTTAGTCATTTATTGAACACAAAATATAACATAAGAAAATCTATTTCATAGAAATAAAGACTTAACTTCCTAATTTTAATCAAACTTTCAACGATAAGCCTTCTTTTACGAAATTGTATAATATCACTTTCATCACTGGATAATATTATCTCATTAGATTCTCTTTCTATAGATGATGTATTGATTTTAGGTGTAGTTCGATGAGACTTCTCAGAAAAAACGTCTGAAATAAGCCACTGTGTTTTATTTTTAGTCATATCTTTGTAGACTTCCTCATATTGATTTAAAAGTTTATTAACATCTCGTGGAAATTTGAGAGCTCGTTCAACATTCGGATCATATTCTTGAAAATAGTTGCCTAATTTTCTTCCAATCACAAGTCGCTCGCTAACGACTTTTGCTGTGAATGCATTGGGTTCATATTCATCAACATCAGATTCAACATCATTTTCATTTCCACTAATTTTTTTGACGATTTCAATTAAGTCATCTTCATGTAATTCCTGGTCTTCCATTAGTTCAGCAATATCTACTACAGCTATGTGGTCGAAGCCTTCTCCACCCAATGTATGACCGAACTCAATTATCTGAGAATATTCTTGCTCCAAAGATATTCTATAATTCTCACCTTCAGCTATATATCAGGCCATACTGCTTTCCAACATGCATGGAGCGTTGATTGTTTAATCTCGGCATATGATAATTCCTATATGCTTGACCCAATCTAACATTGTAAATTTTTTCCGGGCATCAATAATTGAAAGATTTCCTAAATTTTCCATTTGATTTAAAATGCCTTGAAATCTCGAAATTATCCCTTGGTTTAATGGTTGCAATAAAGAAGTCGTATTTTGATTGTATGTAGTATGTATACATCTTAAGTGTTACAAGAATTATAATTAAGTAAAAATAAATTCGCGTGAAGTCAAAATTAGTCTTTTTCTACAAAATTTTTTTTTTAAATTTTGATTTTAAAAACCGTGTAAGATCGAAAACGTGTTAAACGAGTAGCGTGCTAAACGGGAGATAGGTGTATATACATTTTCAATTAAGACGACTACATATAGAACACGACGGATTCATGACGGACCATTTTTAAAACAATCTAAAAACTGAAAGCCATGAGAATCTGTCATTCTGTTTCTCGAATTACTTTATAAAAAAATTTTTGGTGGCCTCTGAACATCAAAAATCCTGTATTAAGAAGTTGTAAATATTTCTAAAACTTTTTTTAATCGTAAAAAATCTTTAGTATGATCGAATATTACATAAAAACACAAATTAAAATAAAGAAACGAAACACGAGAGCTACAGAAACAAAACTAACCACACGGAAGGTTCTATATATTGTCCAGGGCAGGTGTAGTGTTTACAATTATAGCCCAATTGATACTAATTGCTCCACACATCATTAATAACACCACATTTGCATGCATATTTTCTTTTGTTTAATGGATTTTCTTATTCTTACAAGCGCGATCGTATAAATGCCGCGCTGTGATGTTTCACATTTCACAAATCAAAACAAAAAAGATTTATGATATATTTTCATGTAAATTAATTTTTGAAAGAAAAGATTGAAACACCAGTGCGAAAAAAGAAAAATTAAAAAAACGGTCGTTAAACTTTTTTATTTCTTATTGTTTTTGAAAATGAGAAGGTCTCATGGATGGCATGGCGTGTTATTAAAATATATATATAATGGAAAAACAATCAAATATTTGAATTTTTTTTCTTTTTTGAAAGAGGCTCGTCGTCGTTGTCGTCCTCCTACACTCGATTTTCTAAGGGGATTTTTTTTCGCGATAAAAAGAAAAAAAAAATGGATATCTTATTTATTATTAAACAAACAAACAATGTAGCACCAAAAATACATTGTAAAGCATTTCAATATTTCGTTTCAAATATCAAATTTTTTAAACAAACTAAAAAAAAAAGAACATATACTGACGTAAAATCGGCATATAGCCGATTTTTTGATGCCCTATGCTAGAAATTGGACGTGTAGTTAACAAATCTATAGTTCAATAAATTAACTCTGGGAAAGAAGCACCAAAACTACGGCTATTTCAAGATTTTTTCTCCATAACTTTGTTTCGTCTTTTTCAAAATCGCTTTAATTCACAGGTAAGCGACTGGGAAATATCTTTTGCAAATTTTATTCAAATCGGTATATTAATTTTTAAAATAATACATCGGAAAAACTTTATGAACCGGCTTATTTTCCCCTACGACTATTTTTTTCCTCATTATTGTTGGATCGATTTTCACTGAAATTTAACATAGTATCACCTATTTATGTAGTCAACTCATGTAAATAATTTACACAAAATTGCTCCACAAATGTTCCAGTTAAATCCCCGAAAAACCATAAACAAAAAAACTTTCTAATCACCCTGGTTTTTCCTTTATACCTTTCCTCCCTCTCGGCTGATTTTTCTGAAATCCAATACCAAACCAAGTTAATGAAGAACCAACTCACATTCTAAATTTCATCAAAATCGGATAACATGTTTTTGAGTTATCTTCTACATGGGCAGACGGACGGGCATGCATAAATCGATATAACTTTGGATTCTCTACCTACTCTACACAACCATATACCCTTGAAACTTTTCTACAATGATTATTTCGATGCGTTACAAATGTAGTGATGACAAAACTAATATACCCACCCCTCAGGTTGCACCTACTACCATAGGGCATAATAACCAAAAAAAAAAAAAAAAGCATTGACAATCATTGAAGTGAAGGCTTGATTACCAACGACGACGACGCTTAGTCAACAAAAAAAAAAAAAAAAGGCAGCGAAAAAAAGGCAAAAATTGTTTATTCAAAAACCAGCCATTAAAGAATTGAGATTTTCTTTCAAATGAGAAAACATAGAATTATTATATTGGAGAAAGAAAGAGAGGAAGAGAGAGCGAAGCATTCACACACACACACACACACACACACACACACATTTTCAATTATGTTGAATTACAAAGTTTTTAGAATTTAATTTACTTTGTTTTTTTTTGTTAATCATTAAAAATAGATAAATGATTCAGTTTTTTGTTTTTTTTTTTTAAATTTAAAATTAGTTAATACAAAAAATTAAGATTTTTTTTTTTTAAAGAAATGAATAAGAACATAATTTTTCTTTTATCATAAAAAAAAAAGAAATACTCTAATCAAATTTAAACTGGTGTTCACCACAAGAGGGATAAAAAAAAAAAATGTAAAAAAATGACAGTTCAAAATCAGTGAGACAACATTAAAATGTTGAAATTTTTAATTCTTATAAAATTTATAAAAAAAAAAAAAAAAAAAAAAAAAAAAAACTGCTTTTTTTTTTTATTTAAAAAATTGATTTAATTTAAAAAATTGATTTAATTTAAAAAAAAATTTTTTTTAAACATAATTCCATATAAAAAAAAAAAAAAATCAAATAGAATTTCTTTTCCAATAATTTCTCAAAGTTTAATTGCGAAGCAGATGGTTCCGTGAGAATTTAAATTTACATAAAATAAAAAAAAAACATCCTCACGTTTGTCTCTTTTATTCGCATCATGGATAATACGGAATAAAATGAAATTTGAAACGGAATTTACTACATACGACCGAGACACAACCGAGTGTGGTTAAATAGGAAAACACAACGGAAACTGAAACATGTGTAATACAAAAAAAAAAAAAAAAGAAAAAAAATGTACCGTTTAAGCGATGGTGTGTTGTTTCATTGCGCGCATACAATTGCGAAAATATTAATAATACAATATTTAATTGAACATACACCACACACACATACATGTATATGCATTTTCTTTTCAATATATGTAATAGGAAAACTCTACCTTGAAAAATTTCCCCATTTGAAGCAAAAAAAAAAAAACGAGTTAAATTTGCCATTATATTGTATTTTTTTTTTATTCTTCAAAAAATTTTCCATCTTTTTCCGGAGAGTGACGGGAAATTTCCCTTTTTTTTGTGTAGAATGAATAATAATAAAAAAAAAAAAAAATCCATCTGTGTGGTGAATATAAAATTGATTTGCGGAAAATTTTCTTTTTTTTTTTATAAATTTGATGGGGAAATTATTTTTTTGAAAAAGAATGGAAACAAGTTTTTCTTTACAGTTTTCTTATCATCACAAATCTTTGAGTACATTTGTACTCAAATTCAAAAAATTTAAGGATTTAAAAACAAAAAACATGTTTTTTTTTTAATGTGGATAGATGACACATAGTTAGCGGCGTACACACGACAGACAACAAACGACGACCGGACAATGTGATTATCCGATCTAATATAGACGAATACAAAAAAAAGAAAAGAAAAATCTTAAGCAAGGTATTCTTATTATGCCCCGCGCGCGCGTTTTACAAGTCACCTTTTTTAGTAATTTTTCTCTTCTTTTTTTTCTAGAAGGCGTAAAAATGAAATTTATATGCATTTTTCCATATTTGGAGATTTTTTTTTTTGAAATGTAGGTCTTTTTTTTTATTATTATTCAAATTAAAACGTATATACTTATGATGCGCGCCTAACACAGGGTCTACATTAGCTTTTATTTCTGGTATACCAACTGGCTTACCAGAAATAAAATACTACCAGTTTTTTTTACGTGGGCCAATACTGGTATGCCACAATTCAGTATCTGACATATGTCGTTGAACCGAGAAAAGAAAATAAAAATAGCCAAAATATTGGCTTTAATGTGTCGAATTCAATTCTGTGGCAATATCTTCCCATGGCCCTTTTTTTAAAATCAATCCTTCTATATATTTTTCTTCTTTTCCTCGAAACATATTTATTAATTTGATAATTTCACTCCGCAAAAATTTAGTTTACGCCATTTTATTAAATGCAAATGTCAAAAATTGGTATACCAGCGCTGTCTACACTAGCTTTTTAGCAACTAATTTTGCTGATATACCAGAAATAAAAGCTTAGGTAGACCCTGTGTAAGGAGAGTTCACATACATATTTCTTAGTTGTGACTTTAATCAATGAAGCTTCTTCTTCTTCTTCTTCTTACATGCATACATATGATGTACATACCTACAAATTCCCATTTGAAAGTTGAGAGCAAAGAACCTGAATACGACTGACTGAATTTGTGTATTCTTCGTTATGTTTTTTTTTATCGATTGGGATTTTCAAAACTGAACGAAAATTATTCGATATTTAAAATTTAAATGTTTTTTTAATTTGAATTTTATTTCTTCTAAGCCGTATAAATTTAAATCAATCTGAAGAATGAGGGAGGAAGGAATCTCGTGTAAAACAATACGAAAAAGCAGCATAGAAACTGCAATCCTTTTTCGAGATAAGACGATTTGATCTCAATCGATTCTGATTTTTAATTAAAATCTTTAGAAATAGTTTTGTAATTTCTATCTCTTTTAACGGATTGGAAAACGGAACAGAATACACATCACAAAAAGTTTACATTCTTTGTTTTGAAGTTCAAAACTATTGAATTAATTAAAAACTTGTCCTTAAGAAGTATTTTAATTTAATCAATTTTATATGTGTAAACTGGGCTTTAATAAAAACAATATAATTTTCTTAAGGAGAACATACACGAAATTTTTATATTTATATCACATGTACAGTCACGATCAAAAAAGTGTGACTTAACACCACATTCTATACAATTTCAGTACATATTTAGATTACATAGTATTTATTCTAAACTACTAGACAGAGAGAGAGAGAGAGAGAAATACACACACACACATGGGATATTCAATACTATGGTTGAAGAATTTCATCGAGTATATATCGCATGTGTGTCACTAAATACTAGCTTTATACTATATTTTGAAGTATGTAGCATAAATATATACTTCGTTTACATGGTCTACTTTGAAGTCGACTTTCAATCCGAAAATTGTGCAATCGTATACCCAGATCGATTTCAAAACAACTTGAGTCAATCCGGATCACAAAAATTGTTCTGATCGACTTGTAATTGTTCATGTAAAGCCAGATCGACTTGAAAATTTCAAATAAAGTACAGAAGAACAGAGGCGAAACATAACCTAAAAACTAAGATTTTATTTGCAAGGACATCTATGAAGTTGATGATGATTTCAATCCGATACAACTAAAAAACGCGGGTTGAGTTTCAAATCGATCTCAAGTCTGAATTCTGAAGTCCGCCACATGTAAACGACATAATAGTTTTGAAATTTGATAATGTTCGTGGTTTTACAGGGTTTTTTTTTAACATAATTATTTTGCTGGGATTATTATTTGTGTGAAAATATTACACTAACAAGGCCCTCTATTCTGATGTAGTGGCAAATTTTTAGTCACAACAAATTTGCGACTACAAATATTATGACAGCTGAGAAAATTCGTATTCTAGCAGACGAGTCATAATTATGTACAAAATATGAATTTATAACAGTTTAAACTATTATAATTCGAGCTAGTTTGTCATGGTTATTTGAGAAATACTCTTGAAAATGTTTGTATAGCTGTAAAATTTTTAGATTGGTGGAAATTTTTCCATATCAATTAAAAATCACTCAGAAAACACTTAAAATTTTCTTTGTGATGCAAAATATTTTTGGTCAGAACTTGTGATATTAGTTTTTTATGACAACTGAAAGTTATCAGCGCGTCAGAATACGAATTAGTCTTTAAGAAAAAAAAGTTATGACAGTGATGTCATGTTTTATGACCATTATAACTGCGCTCAGAATGAGCATGTTAGTATCTTTTAATTCCATTCAATAATAGCAATGACTTTTTTTAGACACAAATCTGTGTAATTTGTTATTTGTTTTCTAAACCTACACTTTTGACTCTGACTGTTAATTTATCAGCTGTTTTAAAAGAAGTTAAGACTTTTTATAACCAAAAAAAAAAAAAAAAAATCTTCAGTCTTAAATGATTTCATTTTATTTTCATCAATCAAAAATATGTTGGATTTTTCGAAAGTAGGTCTTTTTTTTCGTTCATTTAAAAAAAAAAAATAAAATTTAAACAAATCTGAGAATAAAATAAAACATAAAAAAAAGAAGGGATATAAAACAAAAGCATAGATTTTCCATTGACTTTTTTTTTTTGTTTTTAAATAAACTAAGCAAAAAGTAAAGAAAAAATAGCATAATAAAAAACATAATTATTACAATTGTTTTGATTGGTGTTACCAGATATTTGCCATAAAAGAAAAAGAAAACAAAACCGCACATAGTTTTTTCTCTTGTTTTTTTACAATCAATAAAAACATACTTTGATGAAGCAACATAAAAAAAAAACAAATAAACAAGAAATAAAAAAAACATAAAACTATGAGAAAAGTTAAATCAAGCAATGTGAATGCATTTTTTACGTGGAAAAACTCATCAAGGCTTCTTTTTTTTTCTTTTTCTTGTACCAGCATAAACAAATTGGATTGTAATGTTTTCGCAAAAAAAGTAAACTTTTAACTTTCTTATATGGGAATTTTTTTTTTTTTTTTTTAGTTTAAATCAAAAATTAGAATATCTTAAAATCGGTAAAGCTAAGTTTAGAGATGAGATGCATGCACGACATGACACACACGGACACACTCAATTCTTCGTGTGCTTCCGCGATTGGATTCGTGAAAAGTATAATGCGGAAAATACGTATCCACGACAGATTCCCGGTTTTCAGATTGTATTAAAAATAGTACGTCGCGAATTCGTGTTGCGTTCATATTTAAAATTTTAATGCGTCGTGAGAATCCGTCATTCTGCTTGGAACTTAATGATTCAAATTCTTGACAAATAATGCTGAAAATTCAACTTCGGAATGCATGAAATAAAAAAGTATGTGTGTAAGAACACCAGATATATCCTATTTTAGAAACCGTCTAATTACTACCCTGTTAAACATACATGTTTTTTCGGATACCAAATTAGGTATATTTGAACCATTTTAAGTGTTACAGAATTACGGATATAAATGAAGACCGATACTGGTACGAATCAGAAATCAGACTGGTTTAATAGTTCGACACACATAAACATTCTTATGAAGAGAGTCTATAAACAAGATTGAACGGCATTGTCTAAATAAAAACGCTGGTCAAATTCAAATTGGGTTGACTAGACGATTTGAGACTGCATTTGGTGATGTAGTTACTGGGGGGGGGGGGGGGGCGGATTGAGTTCAAAACTAATGGCCACCGCAAATATGCGAATTTAAAAGTTGAATTTGATTTGTAAATTTAAACGATTTTCATTGCTGGATACAAAAACTTTAACCATGATCGTTCAACTGGTATACATACATCAAATATGCGGGTCGAAATTCCAATTCAATTCTCTCGACTTAGATCTTTTATAGACTCATGTGTATCCAATTTTTTTCTTTTTTTTTCTGTGACTGATATATTTTCCCCGGATACTTAAATCATATTACCGAAGTCTTACAAGTCTTATACCTCGTAAATAAGAAAAACAATGAAGAAAAATACAAGAAAATCAACTAAAAAAAAAAAACTACACGAGACTTTTCAGAGCAAGAAAAACATGAAGAGGAGCACATAAACGCGTAAACCAATATAAAAAAAAAAAAAAAAAACGGTAAAATAAAAAGAAAAAAAAAACAATTATTTTCTTAACGACACAACAAAACAGTTATTTTTCCAACTGTTTTTATTTCTGTTTAAGAATAATAAAACAAAAATTATTATATTTTAATATAAAATAAATTTTTTTTTTTTTTTTTTATAAAATAGGAAAGAAAAAACCACACAAAATGACGAAAAATTCTACATAATTTTTCTTTTTGATAGCACATTTTTATTCGTTTAATTATTTTTTTATTAAGAAGTGTGAATTGCAACAAGGCGTGTCAGAAGAAGTTGTTTTCAATTTTTGAATTTAACATGTTTTCATAAACCGGTGAAGTGTGCACACACAAGGTACAAAAAACAACAACAAAATTCAATTGCCTCACTTTCACAAAATTAAAAAAAAAAAAAACTTAGAAACTCGTGCCTTCTTAACGCATGAGCAAAATTTCAAATCTATTCGCGCAGGAAAATCATGCTTATATCAATTTTATTTTTACCTTGATAAAAAAAAAGAAAAAAAAAAAACCAAGCAAGGACAATAAAAAAACCATTTATAGATATTTTAATTTGAAATAAAGACATTGGCGGAACATATCCCGGCTCTTATGCCACGACGTCATCATTGACATGCATCACAAAATATCACTTTTCTCGCTCACACTTCAAACACAAATTTATTTTTCATACCTTTTTTGCTTTTTTTTTTCTTTTTACAACGTTGTCACATGTCAGTGGCGGATTTTCCTACTTTTTAGTAATTTTTTTTAAAACAAAAAACACTCCAAATCATGGATTTTATCAGTTTTGGCCAATTCTAATTGACATATCTTTCAACTTTCAACTTTACCCGCTTATTCTGGCATTGTGACAGTTTTGCTGTCATAAATATTTATGTAAATAATATTCTGACTGAAATTATGACTGCTGCGAAAATTCGTATTCTAGCGAACGGGTATGTTTGTATAGGTTGGAAATTTTTCTATAGGTGTAAAGTTATTTGTGTGTTTAAAAAAAAATGGTGGAAATTATTCCATATTTATAACAATTAAATCACTTAGAAAACACCTGAAATGTCGTGATTGCAAAATATTTTCGGTCATAACTTGTGATATTATTTTTTTTATGACAGTTATTAGTTATGACTGGGTCAAAACATCCAGCAGTCTTAAAAAAAAAAAATTATGATAATGACGTCATGTTATGACAGTCAAAAACTCCTTTATTCCTTTTTTACAAGAGATTTTTGTGTATTCCTTCAAATTAATATGGATAATTCCCTTCTCTTATCTTTTGTAAAACGTGTGTATATGATTCGGTGTAATTTTTCTATACACTAAGTTTTACAACACAATAATGGCAAAAAACGACTATTATGTATATGCGTTTCATTCAATATCGCCAACCAGAATGAAACATATTTGCATTTTACATATGTCAAACATTTTATGTTCACGAGTTACCAAAAATGAATTGTAGTGAAGATATGTTTGTTTGAATCAAAGAATAAGTAATTGTAAAGTACACCAACTTCCTATCTCTGCCGTGACGACGTTTTTATTTTCAAATTCCTAGAATCAAATATAAGAGTTTTAAGAGTCATTCACGTGTTTTTTTTTTTTTTAAATGTTCATTCTCTCCCTCTTCTTGATAGATTTTGTCTTAGAAAATTGACCGTGCTCTTTTGCACGTATTGCAATGTGTTCTCTTTTTTTTGGACTTATTATTGTTGCTTCGCTAAGCTTTGGCTACTTTATCATTAGTCATACTTCGGTTTGGATCACAAACATCAAAATGAATACAAGCGATAAAAAGAAAGAGAGAGAGAGAGAGAAAGAAAAAACAGAAAGCGAACCGAAACAAATATTAAAAACAGTGCAGTCATGAAAACATGTTTTTAAGGTACAGAAATCAATTTCAATCTACGAGCGTCGTCGTTCGTCTTTACAAAGTTATCTGAAAACATGTTTAATAAAGTTTGGTAAGGTAGTGAATACCGCCCAATGTCGAAAACTTCATGACATCATTAATTTCAAATATATTTAAGCACAATATTTGTTTATTTAAAAAAACAAGAAAACAAACAATGTGGAAAAACAATATTTAAAGGAATTGTTAATAATAGGATCTAGAATTTTGTATATTTTTTATTGAAATTTGCATAAATAAAAATCAAAATCCTTTGTTAATTGGAAAACTTTTATAGCAGAAAAATGCGTGGAAAAATCCGTCTTTACATTTTCTTTTTTTTTCAAAATGAAATATTATTGAATTTATGATGCAACTAATTGGTTATGTTTTGTTATATGTCTATTTTTAAAGGATATAAATGGTATTATTTCTAAATGTTTAGGGGAAAAATTGTTCGCGCTTATAGCCTGGCAACGCTGGCTATTATTTTAATCTTTATGGTTGTCACCGCCGCCATTTATAAATACCTATATTTTCATTTTAAAATCAAATATTCGAATTTCAGTTTTAAAAGCATCTCAAAAACATTATCAATTCATCAAAATTAATTAATCCTAAGCTGATATACTGAAGTTTCCAACGTTACTGGTATTAGCTCGGGTATTACACCAAACGTAAAGGGACACTTATAAAACCACAATTGCTGCGTTTTATTTGCCATACCCTACTACTCCCTGGAGCAGAGTAAATAAAAGGAGCAGGAGTAGGATCAAAAGTTTTAATTCAAATGTTGATAGAACTGCTTAGCAGTCATATTGTTGTGAAATGATAAACGTCAAACATTTAAAAAATAGTATTTTGTATTTTGCTCTTTTGTTGTTTTTGTTTTCAATGTAAAAATTTGCTCTACCCCAGAAGCAAGCAAATGGCGAAAATAAAATGGACCGAATATTTCAATTATAATGATTGAAATGAATGGAAATTGAGAAACACTGTAAGAAAAACAGCTGAAATAGATGAATTTTCCTTAGTAAAATTATTTCCTTCATTCTAATGATTTTCCTATAACTACTCCCTTATATACTTCTTTTACATGGTCTACTTGAAGTCGACCTTCAATTCAAAAATAGTGCATGTAAACCTGGATCGACTTGAGTCTATTGAAACTTTGCATGTGTGTAAACGCAGATCGACTTGAAAATTTAGAATCGAACAGAGGCGAAATCTAATTTAGAAAATAAAAATTTGTTTTCCAAGCGTCTTATCAATTTGAACCTGGATTTGAAATCGACTTTTAATCAATCTTTCAATCTGGTTCAACTAAAAACAAGGTGGATTGAGTTTCAAGTCGATCACAAATCAATTTCCAAATCCCCATGTAAAGGACGTCATAGACTAGAAAAAAAAAAAAAACACTGAACAAATGAAAAATGTGAAAAATGTCAAGATCGGGAGATTTGAACTCAGGACCACGTCAATACTCCTATATATTTTTTTGAACTTAATTTCTCCCCCGCATTAACAATAAAATTTTAATTGTTTTGATAATGATTTTAATATGAAATATGTAATTAAAATTCGAATACGTGTTATCAAAAACAAATCACGTTTTATTATTGGTAGCTACACAAAAAAAAAAAAAAAAAAAAAAAAAACAAGCTAATAAAACCTACTTCAATAGGAAAAAAAAAATAAAGAGAAAAATGATTGACCTTCTTATCAAAAATCAATCAATTTCTGTGTAGGTGTGACTGTAAAATTATACACCAAAGATTAGAAGGGCAAGCACAACACATGGGTAACAGCCGTGGAGAGACAGGCAAAGTTGGAATTCTAGCTGTTTTGAAAAATATTTAGAGTGTAAAAAAAACTGGAAAGGCGTTGTAAACCGATGAAGATGCCACCTGGATGAATTAATTTTACTAAAGAAGAATAAAGCAAGATAAAAACTTAACCAAAAATATATTAAAAAAATGAGATAGAACGAGAGTAAACTTTGTAATAGTTTCAAAATTATGTCTGCTCCTCCATCTGACATTTTTAAAATATTTACCGGCATTATTAATTAATTCATGTTTACATTAACTGACTCGTGTGGTGTTTTTGAAATTTTTCTGGTTTTTCTTTTTTATCCTAAAAACTACTATTATATTCCAGAAAATGTACTATGATTTATGTGCACTTGTCTCATGTGTCCATCGAATCGAGATGGAAGCAGTGCTGAGAGAGTTAAATTCGGTAATAGCACTTACAACAAGTATTTATTGTACTAATTAACTAGGATAGATTTTCGATGATATTGGTGGTATGCTGAAAACGAGTTAACGAGTAGTTCACTCTGTTTCGTTGGCCTTTTTGGTAGAAAAAAAAAACGTGTATCGCAAAAATATGATTCAAAATCCAAAGGCAGACACAACAAAAGGGGCAGAAAAGATTATTTAAAATGATTTTTACAATACATTAAAATTTATTTGTAAAAGTATAAAAGCCTGCGGCCGTGCACGCCAGGGGTATAGGCCTTGAAAAAATTCTATATATTATTTATGATTTTAACTTAAAATTAACCTTAAGAGAAAAAGATCAACAAAGTAAATAATTTAAAAGAATAAACTTGGCTTAACTAACCGAATTGTACTGCAGCTAACAATTAATGCAAGTAAAAAGGAATTAGGTGGTCTCAACTTGCTTGTATGGGAATTGAGTGTGAACCTTTTTTTCCCCTTTTCTTTAGCGTCCTTTTGCTAGTAAAATCATATTTCAATGATTTCACAAGTAGTATTTCTACCAGAAATATCTTCTAGTAAAATCTAGAGGAGCCTACACACGTTCAATGTTACTTGAATGACTCATGTTTGAAGTAACATTGATGCTCTCAATGATCTTGTGTGGAGGCAATTTCCATCAATATTACTTGAACAATACTTGCCAAGTAACATTGAACGTGTGTAGGCTCCTTAGGAGACAAATTCCAATAATTTAAAAAATTTAAGGGCAGTCACAATTACATTATATAACACTGTAATTGGGAACACACACTTCATCAAGTACCTTTTATAAACACTCCGCTTTAAAAATATAAATTACTTCGTTTACATGACCGGATTGAAGTCGACTTCAATCCGAATATTGTGCATGTATACCCAGATCGACTTCAAATCGACTTGAGTCAATCCGATCACAAAAATTTTTCTGATCGACTTGAAATTTGCATATATACCCAGATCGACTTCAAATCGAATTGAAAATTTAACATGGAAACATAACCTAAAAAAGAAAAATTTGTTTGGCTGCGTCTATGAAATTGACTTTGATTTGAAGTCGATTTCAAGTCAATCTTTCAATCTGGTAAAGATAAAAAACTCGGGTTGGATTTCAAGTCGATCTCAACTCAATTCTGAAATCGCCATGTAAACGAAGTAAATGATAATAGTTAGTTACTAGCGCGCTAGAGTCAAGTGCCGTGTGCGTGAGTGCGTGTGTGTGTGTATGTGTGTGTGTGTGTGCGGCATGTGATCAAAACAATAATATTTTGTAATCAAAATCAAAGATTGAACTTGCTTAAACATGTTTTTGAAATTTCAAATATGATAAAAATGATGAAAGAACAACAGTATTACCAGATTTACATACATATTCTTTTTGTTAATCCTCATTTGCACTTAAAAATGGCAAATCAATTAAATCTATTCATGTTTTTATTTATTTATATATTTTTAACTTCTATACCTGAAGTGTTAAAAAGATATACATAAATTGATGAACATCTTTTTTTAAAGGATCTATAAGTCGATTTTCAAGAAGTTCTATTAGAATTATGTTTATACTGTCTGTTTCCTGCCTATGTGTATTAATGAAAAGATGATTTCAACGAAAAGTTGTGGGTCTAATAGTGGAAACAGAATGACGTATCTACAACGGATTCCACAGTTTTGGTTTTCAGATTATTTTAAAAATAGTCCGTCGTGGATCCGTCAAATCTGTGTGGTCTAATAGAAAACGAATATATTTAAATTTTATATGCGTTAAAGAACAATTTTCATCGGAATACGAGATCGGGCGGATTAGCTGTCGAACACAAGTTCCGTTATGAAAATTTAATGAGATTTCAATGTTATTGATTTTAATAAAATTTCGTAATAAAGGAATATATAGAAACTAGAAATAGAAGATTTTAAAGTAGGACTCACATTGGTCAGTTTTCCATCATCATTTTTGAGCAACTGATAGAAAACTGACCATTAGTGTGGAATGGAAAAACTGATGGTTTGTGTCAGTCAAACTCAATAATTATTCAAAAATTTCATGAGCAATCAGCTTTCGTATCAAACACGACTGACAGTCATATGGCTGCTGATCAGTGTGACCCCTTCTTATAAAAAGAGAAAAATAAAAAGTCAAAATTTATATTCAAATCCAGTTTTTGACAGTTTCACATCCTTTTTTTTCTTTTTTTCTGTTTCCTAGATTAGTTTTAGAGGTTTTTAAAATCAGCAGCGGAATTATGTAAGATGACACAATCGGTTGTTTGTTGGTTTCTGACCATCATATCACCGGTAAAACAATTTATTACTTTAAAATTGAAATAAATTTGACGACCATATTTTTTCTAACTAATAGAAGCCACAAAAAGTATTACTTAACAAAGTTCTCACATCTCCAGGAGGTCGGTGGGAATCATGTAATTGCATCATTTTCTATGCTTTTTCGATACGATTTAGTCTCAATCGAAATACCACGATTCCATTCCACAATTCCTAGTTTTTACAAAAAAATACTAATTTAATGTAAGTGAAGTGAAACATACTGCTTTGCAGACTGCAAAAATGTGTCAAAAAAATCAGAATTTAAATTAAGAACTCTGCTTAAAGGTGCATGCCAGATTGTATTCTAGTTTTCGGATAAAAAAAAAAAAACAGATTCACGATGAATTTACGATTTTCAGTTTTCAGATTGTATTAAAAATAGTCCGTTATGGACCCCGTCGCGTTCTATGTAGTCTAATTGAAAACGTATACATTAAACATTTTTAATGGAGATCGTGAATCCGTCATTTTGCTTGGACTTAGGCCACTTTCAAAATAAACGGCTCATATATATTATGGAGTATACATTTTTCAAACTAAACTTATACAAAGAGACATATGACAAAACACAGTCACAACACATTTTTTTTTTTGATGATAAACACATGATCTCGCCTTACAGAATTCCATCACTGCAGATCTTGGAATATAATAATTTTATATCCATATGTATAGAAGTGCCAATAGTGATTTTACTTCTTTTTTTTTTTTTTTTTTAAATAAACAAAAAGAAATACACGAACAAAATTTGTAATTGAAAAATATTTTTAATTAAATATTTATTAAAAAAAAAAAAAAAAAAAAAATTAAAAAAACCAAAAAAAAAAAGAGTTAAACTTTCAAGGTTTTAGGAGTTGTACGGAAAATGTTTCTAATTATTGCATAAACAACGAAAAAACGAGTTTTTTTTTTTTTGGATTTCTAATAATTTCTGGATAAACAAAATTTGTGATTAAAAATTTAAATAAAAAAACAAGAAATCATAAAAAAAAGGACAAATGTAAATTTTTGTGTAATAGATTTTTTTCCCGCTCACCTCTTATTGATTAGTATTTTTTTTTTTTTAGGCATAGGCATGTGTGTGTTGACTTCATATTTTTGTGATTCAAAAAATACATTCAAAAAGAAGTTTGTAATGAATAAAAAAAAAAAACAAGCTTTTTAAAAAAAAAAAAAAACACAAAACCGAAATTTTAAAAAATCTAATAAAAAAAAAAGAGCTTGTTCATGCGCAAAACTTCATTGATTTTGCTTGGTTGGTTGATTGCTGAGACAGGCTGGTGAGACTAGCTGAGAGCCTAAACAAGGCGTTAGTAGTAGTGATTAGTTGTGGAGATAGTGTTTTTTTTTTCCTTTCTTGCCTTTTTTCTCGAGACTTAAGATATTCTTTTTTCCCCTCCCCCCCCATTTTGATATCATTTTATTAATTATTATTCTAATTTTTTTTTCCCTCCTTTAAGTTAAAAAAAAAAAAAAATATGTTAAATTAAGTTTTTTGCTATTATTTTTTTGTGGGTGGTATTTTTTTTTTTTTTTTTTTTTATATTTAAAAGAAGTAAAATAAAAAATGGGTTCGTTGTTGCCAAAATTCAAAAACTTCAGTCCAGTCAGCAAAAAAAAAAAAAATGTAATTTTATTAAAAAAAGAAAACAAAAAAAAATGTCAACAAACGCAAAAACAATAATTTTGTAATAAAAATATTTTTTTGCTTAAGTTTTCAAAAAGAAAAAAAAAAAAAAACTACTTAAACTTTTTTATACAAGCGCACGAAAGTATTGTATTAGAGCAAAGAAGATTGGGTTAATTTTCATGATTTTAAAAATGTACTAGCTTCATTTTTTCCTTTTGTGACAGTAGAAAAGGCATATAGGCACATGTAGGGAGGGTATTAATGACACAATTTTTAAGAATCATCAACGTTATTGGGCGCTACAATTCAGTGCGAGTCTTCCTTCTAAATAAATCTCTATCTCTGTGTCTATTGTCCTCCAGTTCGTCATGTTCTGACTTTATACTGTTCTCATTAATCCCATCTCAGTTTTGATCGTCGCGTCTTTTTCCTTTCAGATTTTAAGATGGGTTAAGAATATCAACGTGAGTATATCGCATATGTGTCACCGAATACTAGGTTAATACTAGCTCTGTCCCGAAATAAATGTCTGATTTGAGAGCGACAAGTAAATATTAAAAGCAAGTTTATTAATTTTTAAACAGTTTCAATTTTGCCACACTATTTATAAAATAAAGGTGTGAACACATTAAAAACAATGTTTTTTTTTTTAATAAAAAATTCCAAACTTAAGGTTTTCCCCAAAATATGGATAATAAAGACAATATTTTGGCTGCAAATATTGTTCAGAACAAACCTAATTTAACTCTAACACATTCGCCAAGTTTCTATACACAACATTCATTATTAGAACTCAGCCACAACGCCAAGTTTAAGAAAGCATGGGAATAAAATAATTTTTAAGAAAATAAACACATTTATTTATGGCCAAGAAAAAAAAAGGGTTTTTCATTAAGGACATAACATAACGATTGTAACGTGTGCTGTGTGGCTTGTAGCGCCGTCTTGTTGAAACCACATACCGCCGATATCAATTTCATCTAATTCTGGCCAAAAATAATCCTCCAACATGGCACGGTAGCGCTCTCCATTGACGGAAACATGGCGATCGTTCGCATCAACGAAAAAATACGGCCCAATCACGGCATGTAAACCACACCATACAGTGATTTTTTGTGAATGGAATGGTGTCAATTGAAGAACATGTGGGTTTGTTGCTGTCCAATAACGCATATTTTGCTTGTTGACAAATCTGTTTAGCCAAAAATGAGCCTATCGCTGAGGATGATTTTTCGCTCTTAAAGTTGCGGCGACCGACTCGGAATTTCGGTAGTAATTTTTAATAATTTCCAAGCGTTGCTCGTTCGTGAACTTTACCATGATGAAAATGTTGACTTTAATCTACGTTTTGACATTGACGGGTCATTATTAATCTTTAAGAGTGCGTTCATATAAAGATACAAAATTGTTATGTCCCTATTAAAAGACACTATATCAAAATACTCTGATTTCTGAACGAAGGAGGGGATTTATATTTTTACTGATTTACTCTTTTATTGAAGCAGAAAATAGTGAATTTTTTCGTTGAATAAAATTTTGATAACAATACGTTTAAAAATGTGTACCAACAATTATACCATGATATACAAACTATACATTAGTATCGATGATACAAAGGTATAAGAATACCTTAACCGAACCTTAGACTTTCAATATTCGGCAATACTATTGACGGTGGTGAGGTCGATATTAAGGATTTCAGTTTGTACCTGTCTGTCTGAGTCAGATGATATCACTTTTTGCACAATATATTGAAGTAAAAATATTACACCATAATATTGAACGTCTGAGGTTCGCTTTATGTGTGCTTTTCTCTAGTTCTAGTATAAATCAAGTACAAAAAATCCGTTGAGAGAAAATCTATGAAAAAATTTTAAGTTTTTTCATAGTACTTTTTCATTTTGTACTTGGAATTTTTTATGGATCGATCACCCAGCCAGCCCAGTCGACTGAGTGATCCACCAAACGTGCAAAATGTTTATGCACGCGTGGGGTAAAAGAGAAAGAAATGTTAATCATGAATAATAATAATAAAAGAAAAATAAGATAGAAACTAGTTTTAATATAATTTTCTTGCAATTTAACAATTGCTTCTTTTTCACTCCACACGCGTGCAAAAACATTTTGCGCACGTTTGACAGAGACTCAGCTTAACATGTCATAATCAGAATTCTTTTCTAAACTAATTCGTATTTCGACTCGGTCATAACATAAAATCTATCATAACATTAAAAAAAAATGTAATAGAATTTCTTCTCAATTTCTAGTACATTAAGAATAAATGTTTTCATTTTAAGTTTATTTATAAACAAAAAAAAAA
The DNA here is from genome assembly GCA_963422695.1 of Xylophagus ater. Classification (NCBI taxonomy): domain Eukaryota; kingdom Metazoa; phylum Arthropoda; class Insecta; order Diptera; family Xylophagidae; genus Xylophagus; species Xylophagus ater. The sequence goes on along the minus strand of OY730482.1, from coordinate 40,899,679 downwards.
TATTAATAAATCAATTATTAGGAAATTTCTTGTAGAAATTAATTTTATATAATTTAATAAACATAAGAAAAAAAACATAACATATTCCAAAACACACATCGAGATATTTTTTAAATAAATTCAAATATTTATGTTTATTTATTTTCTTTTTTGAAAATCTCACCCAAATCAAGAATTAAAATAAATTCAACGATTTGTGTTCCTTTTTTTTATTATTTTTTTGCTTGCTCAAATTTCTGACAAAATGTTCTCAAATTAAAATGATTGTAAATTGCATGTTTTTCGATTAAGTTTAAGTTTAGTCGATTAACATAAAAAAGAACACAAAACATAAAAAGATAATTGTCTTCGCGAACACCAAATTTACTGAAATATAATATTTTATGTGAAATTTAATATAACATAACATAACATAACATAAAATTTGAGTAAACAAAATAAATCGGAATCAAAACTTTCGGCGTTTTTATACTAAAAGAAAGAAACAAAATAAATAAAACAAAATAAATAAACTTTTTTTTGGATCTGAAATTTCTAAAAGAAAAAAAAGGGGGGCATATTTAGAATAGAGTTAAATAATTAATTCCGAATCTGAGGTATCCAGTTGGAGAACTCATAATAGGGCATGTAAGTTCCACTACGAATCTTCAATTTGTCAAGTTTCTAAACTGAAAAAACAATGAAAACACATGAAAAAGTCAACATAAGAAAGTTTTTCATCATTATCACGCCTTCTGGCAACACTTTATTGGAATTAGCTTGTGTAAAAAAAAAAAAAAAATTTCCATTTCAGTTTACTTTTAATTTAGTTACGAATTAAAATGTAATAACATTTTTGAATACACAAAAAAAAAACAAAAACTTACAAGAGTTCGTTTTTTTTTTTTCTTTTTTTGGTTAATTTTAAATTTAATTCAAATCGAAAAATTTCCAAACAAATATGAAAAACCAAAAAGAAAAAAAAACACATGGAAACCAAACAAGTTAAATTTATGAAATTTAAAAATATCAAATAACATAATTTTTTAAATTTATGCAAAAAAAAAAAAAAAAACTCCAAACATTGAAGCCACATTAATAATTTAAAAAAAAAAAAAAAAAACAAAAAAAAATCCCCCATTCGTTACAAAGTTGACAGCTAATTCCCCAATTTGTACTACACGGAACAAAAAACAAATAAAAAAAAATTTTGTTTTTGTAATAATAGCCCTTGTTCAAGCGATGATATCCGATAGAGGGCTTGTCAAATTTTTAGGGAAATTTTTTTTTTTTTTTTTGTGGAAATTTCCAATAAGATAGAACGAATAGAATTATATTGTTTATGCGTTCTAGCCCACATGAAAAACGTCAGAGAAATTCATAGGAAAAAAAAATTTCCTTTAAATGTCATGTTAGGGGTAATTTTCTCTATACTCTTGAATGTGTTGGTGTAATTTCATAGAATATTTGTCCGGTTTTAAAAAAGAATCTCTAAATCGTCATACTTTGTAATATAAAGTACCTGTTTTTTTTTTTTCCTATTTGAATGGGATTCTGTAAAAGTGTGTTTGAAAAATTACACACACACACACAAGCAAATTTTCATGTGTAAATTACAAAAAAAAAAAAAAAAAGTTTTTCTTTTCCATTTTTATACTAAAATAAAATTGTTAAATTTTTATTATTTAAACAAAAAAAAAAAAAGAAAAAACCCAACAAAAATCGGAAGAAAAAAAAAAAACCAGTGTAAAAAATTTACATTGCTCTAAACTTGAACAGAAAAAAAAAAAAAACGAAACGAAATAAATGCATGAAGCGTGAGAGCACACTATCTCTTTTATGACATTACAATGTATGCGAAAATAATAAGATTATTTGTTTGTGTTCGCCGAAATGAACCTTGGGAAATTTTTTTTTACTTTATTGTTGTTTTTAACTCCATCATAACCACACACACACACACACACTCATCCATAAATAGTTATATATACGCATTCAAAAAAAAAAAAAAACTAACGATAAATGATTTTTATCCGTCATCAATGTAACAATGTTGCCAATAGAACAAAAACAAAAAAAAAAAAAAGTCTTGTTAATTTTTTGATTGTGGCAAAAGGATAACAAAAAAAAAAAAAAATCTCAAAAATCAGTTTTAATTTCTTGAAATTCCTAACGAAAAACCTAAATAAATCGATATTCTGAAGCACTAGAAAAAAAATCTGTTCCGGAAAACTTAAAATATTACAAATACACGATGAAAAGGCTTAAAATAATAGTCAAAATAAATAAAAATATCTATTTTTTTTTAACATTTTCTCGGTTTCAATTGGAAGTAAAAAAAAAAAAAAAAAAACAAATAAATAAATAAATAAACGGAAAATTGAGGAAAATTTCTGCACATACCAAAGCGAAAAAGTTTGTATGGCAATCCTCCAAACTTGCGCCGTTTGTTTGATGATTCTGGTGCGTCATAGTTGATGAATTTTTATGCTATTTAAAATGATAAACAACGGACAACAACACCACATTTTCATTTTATTTCCATAGAAATTTTTTTTGCCTTTTTTTTTACTTTTTATTCTTTTCAAACTTTTAAAATTTCTTGATTCAAAAACAAACAAAAAAAAAAACAAACTTTTTTTTTTTTCTTTCAAAATACACTTTTTTTTTTCTCTTATTCTATTTTTTGCTCTAAACTTTTTCTTCTTGTCGTGTATTTTTTTTTCAAGCACTCTTTATTTTCCCTTTTGTATTTTCTTTTTTCTTTTCTTTTCTTTTTTATTAACAATAAAAAAAAAAACAATATTTCTTCTCAAAATAAGAAATTTTAAAAACGAAAATATGAAAACACAAAAAAAAACTAGGAAAAAAAAGTAGGAAAACGCTCACGCACACTATTTTATCCGAAGAGAAGAAGAAGAAAAAAAATTATCACCAAAAATAGGAGAAATTAAAGTAGTATGCGTATTAAAGAACACTCTTTTTTTTTCCTCTCTCTCTCCTTTTTCTGTACACAAATTCGTTGTATTTCACTATCTCACGTTTTTTTTTAATATATATTTTCTTTAGTAAAAAAAAAAAAAAATCACTTATTTTTTATTTATTCTATAAAAAAAAAATAAAAAAAAAAACAGAAAAAAAAGATGAAAACGAGAATTAATTTTCTTGTTTTTATGAAATTATAAAAACAATTTTAAAAACAAAAGAAAGAAAAATAAATAGCATTATTTTGAATTGAAATTACGTTGCTGAAAATTTTTTATGTTTGACGAAAAAAAAAAGGGAAATTTTTGAGTATGCATCAACACTTTTAAGAAATTCACCACTTTCTTTTTTTTTTTCTTCTTGGTCTCTCTTTCTCACATTATTTTTATTTATTTCTCTTTTTTCGAGATTTCGTGTGTTGCTTGCTTGTTTTTTTTTTTCGTAATTTGATTTTTTTTTTTAAATCACAAAATTTTTGCGTATTTATTTTTCTTAACAAAAAAAAAAAAAAAAAGAAAGATATCAACTTTTCGTATATAAAAAAAAAAAACCGATAAAATTAAAGAGAAAAAATTTTTTTTTAAATTTTCTATTGAAAAAAAAATTTTCAACACACTTCTTTTATCTTTTTTTTTTCTTGTTGCGTTGGTAGTAAAGGGAAATTTTTTTCTAGTTTTTTTCTTCTTATTTTAGAATTTAATATTTTTATTTTTAATTTAAAATTCTTTATTTATATATAAAAAAAAAAAAAAAATCACCTTTCACACATTCATTTTTCATCTTTTTACAAACACTGTCACGAAATTCGACGACCTCGCGCACATCCTCCAAAGGGAAATTCTTTTTTGTCGTATTTATTTCCCCAATTGGAAGGGTGGTGAATTCAAAAGAATATGAATATAAAAAAAAAAAAAAACAGGAATTTTCCTTTTACACTATGCCAATTATTTCTTTTCTTTTTTCTCCGTTTTCTTTTTATCGTATTTTTATTTTTTTTAAAGAGATATAATAAAACTAATTTTTTTTTTACTTATTGTTGATTGTTTTAAATATGAATTCACATCAACGAAACGAGAGAAGACAAAAAGAAAAAAAATATATCGAAAATTAACTGTTATTTTTTGTCTTCACTTTGTCTTATTCGTTAAAAAAAAAAAAAAAAAAAAAAAGAAAACTTCACTAAAATTTTTTTTGTTGATATTTTATTTGTGTTTCATTAATTACTTGCAATAATTATATTTTTTTTTAAATAATTTATAAATAATTTGATCTTTTTCGAAGCCGTTTTCTTATTTTTTTATAATTTTAGGTAAATATTTATAATTTTTTTATATATTATTATTTTTTTTTTCACCTTCGCGACGACGTTGAAAAAGAGTCAATGATGAAGAAAATAAAACGGACCAAACGACGGCACAACGACACGACGTTAGTGACTGTAGAAAAATGGCGGATGATGTTAAGAATAATATGAAGCACGAACCAATCGTATATATGTAAAGAGAAAAAAGGTTGTAACACGCACACATTTACTCATTCTTGCTTTTTTTTTTTTTTAGTTTTTTTTTCGAAATGCACAAACACTTTAAAATGGCCACCAATCAGCTCTGTCTCGTTTACTGATTTTCTTTTGAATATTTAAAAATATGAAATGCATGCAATTTTCGAATTTTATTTCAGATTAAATTTTTCACTAATTTTGGGTTTTATTATAAATATTACAAAAAAAAATCTTATTTTCGTAATTAAAAATTTTGAAGAAAAAAAAATCCGGTGATTGAAATTACTTTTTTTCACAAAATGTTCCGTTTTTTTTTTCTTAAATTTTGTCTCTTTTCTACAATAAAGATTATATGAATTTAACAATATAGTTCTGTACTCTTCTTTTGATTGTCAAAAATCGAGAAGAGTAAATTTTATTTTCAACAAATGGATTTTTTTTTATATTTCATTTTTTTCACATAAAATGAAAATTATTTTCATTTAATTTTTTTATTTTTTTATTTTTTAAATTAATTTAAAACCAAACGACATCAAGAACAAAATTTTTTTATTATGTTTTTTTTTTTTTTTTTTTATATAAATTGAAGAAAAAAAAATTCATATATATGTATAATAAGTGTGTATACGTGAAGTTTCATTTCGAAAAAGTAATTCAAATATGCTGCACTAGAATGTATGAGCAGGACATATTTATGAAATAAATTGTATGCAAGAAAGAGAGAAATATATATTTTTATAAAATTTTTGTATACAAAAAAATAAAACCGCATTACTACTTCGCGCATATTTCTTGTTTTCTCCTCATTTTTTATTTCATACGAAAACGTATTTTTCTCCCTTTTTAACATATTCTAATATGGATTTTTTATCTTTTTTTTTTCATGAGTAAAATTTTTTTTTTTTTTTTTTTATCATAATATGTGTAATTTTTTCTATGCCGCGAATTCCCATTAAACTTCGATTTAAAACCGAAATCATCATTGCATACAGTTACAGAAACTTTTTCCGAGATGGCGGGTCTTGTGCAAGTTAATTTAAAGAAAACGGGTCAAGAAATTTACAATAAATGTGTGAGTAATAAAAAAAAAAAATAGAAAAGAAAAAAAAATTGTTGATGAAGTAATTTCTATAAAATCGGATTTGATTTTTCGCTTTATATCTATTTGATTTGCGAATAAAAAATCTTCTAAAGAGATTCCCTCGTGCGTATGTTTACCGCTTTTTGTCACATTTTTTTTTTTTTTTTATTTCTTGAAAACTTACAAATTCACATGCACTATTTGTCAGAAAATAGTTCTTTTTCGTTGTTTTATTTTATTGCATTTTGTTTTGTTTCTTTTGATTTTTCAAAATAAAATTATTAAAGTAATGTTAGTGAATTTTCGAAATAATATAGAAATTTTGACGTTTATCCATAACCAATACAAACATATATAAACTAATTTCTCTTTTTTTGTTGTTTTTTTTTTTGTGAACAAAATTACGAGTAAATGAAATATTTTTTTTTGTTAATTTCAGATAAAAAATTCGATTAGATTTTATGCAAGTCCATCAAAATTAAAAAAGAATAAATATTCATTTACAAGCGGACAAAAATTCGATTCGATTGCAGATTCATTGGCTTCGAAAGGGTGTGTACAAAAATTTATATTGCACTGGCAATACTCAGTATTTCGGAAGGTTTATATGCACACATGCATATATAGATATGAATATGTGTATATATATATGTCTGTAGAAGTGTGCGTGGGTATTTTTTTTTGAGAAATTTCGCGCATACATTCGTAAATACCGGAGGCCGCTTATGCATGCTAATAAGGAAAAAAACCACTAAATTTTACGGACTTGCCAGACTCAAAGTTTTTTTTTTTAGTTTTTGCGTACATCTTTCTTTTTTTTTCCTTAAATATTTTAAATAGTTTTTAAAAATAAAATTATTTTAATCTCGATATTAACTTACAGATAAATTAGAAAATTAAATAATTAAGTTATTTCGGATAAACATGATCACTAACAAGAAAATATTTTTAAAAAAAATCTTTCTTATTAAAAATAAAAATGATCGCGCGCATCCGCACACATAAAAATATGCATAAATGCGTGCTCTCGTAAAAATACAATGTTATTTGTTGCGGGATTGGGGGTTTTTTTTTCTTGAAAGTTTTTATGGGGATTCTCTCGGTTCCGGCTATTTATTTTATGATTACCCAACGGGGAATCGAGGGTCTTTAAAAAAAGAATACACTTTACGGAGAAGATTAGAAGAAACTTAAAAACTATTCTACCTGGAGTCGAATCAATTTCGATGGAAACAATGTAAACCCGTTCAAATGTCAAATAAAAGTTAAATTCTGTACAAAAACATATGGCAACAAGTAACCTCGACGCTAACATGACGTAATTAGATCCAGAATTGAATGTTGTCAAGTTCATTCAACCTCAATTTTTTACGGTTCGAACCGTTTTAAATGTTATTTAGTATTTGTTTCATATTATTTGTTTATCATTAAAAATATGTTACTTAATTGTTTAATTTTTCATATTAAAATTAATTAAAAATTTGTTATGAAAATATTCACATATGAATTGAAGTAAATAAGAAATGTTATAAACCTTTTTGACAGTCCCATTCATCAAGCTTTTGAAGAAACTACTAAAATCAATGATTACTAAGCTCCCTTTTCCCGTTGGGCATTTTCTCATTTCAATACTAAAACAGTAAAACAACAATTTCCAAAACAAGAGACTTCTCAAATGCCAGCATTTTTTCGTAATTTTCAAAAAAGAAAACATCAAAAACATTTCTAATAATTATTGGTTTTTAAATTTTTTTTATTTCTCAATTATGCTATATTTTCGTCGTAATAAAAATTGATTAATAAATTATATTTATACTCTTTTGGCAGGTAGCTATCACAGAGTATATTAGTTTTGTCACCACATTTGCAAGAGGCATAGAAATGTTCTTCGAAGAAAGGTCCTCAGCCACTAAATGTGTTGAGCAGTGATTCTCAACCTTTTTTTTTTTGTTTCGGTAGACTTTTAATAATTTCAAAAAATTTAGCGGCACACTAACAATAAAATAAGTTTAAAAGGATAAATTTGGCGACACACATCCAGAATTTGGCGGCACACAAAAGTGCCGCGGCACAGTGGTTGAGAATCACAGGTGTAGAGAATCAAAAGTTGTATTGATTTATGCATATCCCCGTCCCGTGTACAAGATAACTCAAAAACCCGTTGTTCGATTTCGATGAAATTTACAATGTGTGGTTTTTCCTTAACTTAGTTTGATATTGGATTTCAGCAAAATCGGCCAAGGGGGAGCGTAGTTATAGAGAAAAAACCAGGCTGGTCAGAAAGTTTTGTCGTTTTTTTTCATGGTTTTTCGGATTTAATTTGAAAATTTGTGGAACGATTTTGTTTCAATTATTTACATGGGTTGACTACATAAATAGACGATACTAGGTTAAATTTTAGTAAAATCGATTCAAGCATAAGTGGAGAACAAAATAATCCTAAGAAAAAAACAAATCTGTTCATAAAGTTTTTTCGATGTATTTTAAAAACTAATAAACTGATTTGAATAGAATTTGCAGAATAAATTTATCCTATTTAAGACCCAGATTACCTGTGAATTAGAACAAATTTACCTACGGGTCCCAGGCTGATTTGAAGTACTTACTATTGTATATGTTTTTTATTCAAATTATTATTTTAATTACACAACTTGGGGAAATCTAATTTGAATGAATTTAATAGAATTTTCATTTATTCTTCTAGATTTTTACGTTCAACAAAATCTTATAAACCACCGGAAAATATTGCGAATCAAATAAATGAGATTTGTATAAAAGTTGGTATCAAAAAGACTGCGAATTTGTGTGATTTCAAAGAAAAATTTCAAATTCTTGAAGCTTGTTTTAATAATTTCCAACATGGCATACCAAATTCACAACTTCATGAAATTAATACAATTGGTAAGTTTCTTTTTTTTTTTTGGTTTTTGGTTAAAATCTTTAATTCGTTTCTTTCTAGATGATATTGTAAAATTTTATGAGACACCTGTTGATACAACAGTTCCATTGGACGCCATGAAAACAATGAAATTACCGGAAAACGTTCATATACAATATGATTATGTTCGTTTTAATTCCAATACGGATACGAAATTTAATGGACAGACAGCTTTTCCGAAAAGTTCAACTTTAGTTACTGGTTTAAAATATCGTAATAAATATATTGGAAATGTTGCGAAACGATCATGGCCCTAGATTTTATAAATTTTACTTGTTATAATATTAGTTTAACAATTAAAAAATTCATATTTATTTAGTTTGCTTTTCATTAAACCTATAACTAACTATTTCTACACATTCATAAAGTAGCAAAAGGTATTTTGATATTGTCATGAACTGGGGGCCTGTATTTGGTTTCTCGACTCGATAGTTCGGATCGGTAATAAGCCTTTAAGTCTTTGTGAGTGTAATAGAAATTTGGTATTTCACATCAGAAATCGAGATCGAGTCGAGAAACTAAATACGGGGCCCTAAAAAAAAAAGTTCTTAAGACTTCAGGTACGTACAAAATGGAATTGTAATTTCAGCCAAACAAGAAAATATCTTAAGCTTTATATGTCACATTTGAAGGATATTAAATCTGTGAGGTTTTAAAAAGTTTCTCTACACCATTCCATCAGCTCTGATCCTTTGATTTTTATGTCCTATGGTAGGTATTACCAGAGAAAGTCAAAAGTTATATCGATTTATGCATGTCCATCTGTCCGTATACAAGATAACTCAAAAACATGTTATCCGATTTTGTTGGAATTTAGAATGTTAGTTGGTTATTCCTTAGCTGTATTTGGTATTGCATTTCAGCAAAATCGACCGACGGGGAGCGAAGTTATTAAGCAAAAACCAGGGTTACCAGAAAATTTTGTCGTTTTTTTTAATGTGGTTTTTCAGATTTAATTGTAAAATTTGTGAATCAATTTTGTTTAAATTAATTATATTAGTTAAATACGTAAATAGACGATACCATGTTAAATTTCAGCAAAATCGGTCCGAGGATAGTGGAGAAAGGAACAATCTTAGGAGAAAATAAACCTGTTCATAAAGTATTTTTGATGTACTTTAAAAATTAATACACCGATTTGAATATAATTTGCAGATTAGACTTATGCTATCATGGACTGGGTTACCTGCAAATTACAGGAAATTTTGAAAAGAGGAAACAAATTTATGAATAAAAATCCTTGAAATATGATTAGTTTTGACAGCTTTTCTCTCCCATTTCTACCGCAGGGCATAAAAAAATCGGCTAAAGGCCGATTTTCAGTTATTATGTATATGTTTTAATAAAGGTATGTTTTCCTTAAATTTGAAATGTGGTCTTTTTATGACTTTGGTGAACAAAAACTAATACCTTAAAATTGATACAAGTTTCTTCCATAAAATGAGAATATGGGCTATTTGTACGCTGATATAGCATTTAGGTTCTACCATAATCTTTCTTTAAAAAATTAAATGGTTTTTATTGAAACTCATTAGGCAGCTTCAAAAATTCCCCGTTTTTATTTATCTTAGGCTGCCATTGGCCAATGTTCAGGTCTGTATTTGACATTGCAATCGTCCTGTGCTAAACGACCTTTCTAACAATCACGATTGTTTTTCATGAAACCCCATATCTTGGTAATGAAAATCTTTCGACGACCTAGGAACTTGAACTTTACACATCTGAGACCCTTTATAATTTGGGCATTTCACCTTTCATCCCAGTTTGAAGTCTATCAGCCCCATCAAATGACAAGATCGTAGTGAATAACATGGACTGGATGTAATCTTATTTAAATATGAAATTGATCTTTACCACAATACTTCATTAAATATTTTTTGCATACAAATTCGGTCAGCTTCTAGCGCTTTTGAACTCAACTAAATGTATAACATAATGGAAAATATTCTACAGAAGCTTTCTTTCTTCGCAAATCAAAAATACCTTTTTTGGGATCTGGGACGCCTCTACAAAACCGTGATTTTGAATACAGTTTGTTTTTGCAGTAATGTGGTCGACATTACTGTATATATGTAAAGTCTAGCTTTAGTTGTGATGACAAAATGAAGAAAAGCTAGATATTGGAATCGAGAACGTGTTAACCACTGGTAAACCAGTCAGCTCCAATGAATTTAAGTAGTTATTTTAGTAAAAATTGTGGAATGATTTGTTGTGTTTTTCTTGCGAAAGAGACACCTTGAAGAAAGATTCTGCGAAGGATTTGCACAGTCAAAGAAACTTTCCACTTTTAATCATATTTTGTCAAATCTTTGGAAATCGCAGCAAAAAACAAAAAGGAGCGATCGCAGCTGCCCACGGTGGATAATGTTTGTTTTTTTTTTGATGTTTTTTTTTTTAATTTTGTTTTTTTTTTCCGCCGACTTGAGGAAGACGGAGAAACTTCACTTTTGTTTTTCTTTGTTTTTTTTTGAAGAGACGACTTTGGGTCTCTCCTTTTTTTGTTCTTGATTTTTTTTCCCTAAGGAATTTTATTTTATATATTATATTTCGACAATATCCTTTTTTTTTATAACTCCCTCCTCCTTCCTGATTAGGAGGAGGAAGAAATACATATATTTTGAATCGACAATATCCTCTCGCAATTACAATGGAAAGCGAGCAACCACTATCACCGTGAGACTTCGTACCGCCCAAAAAGGATGCTAAAATTTTGCAATATATTTCACAAATGGCTGGAATTATTTCTAAGGATTATAAATGAAGAAAAATTTACCTTCTCTATGAAAATATTTGTGAACTAAAATAAGTTAAAAAATTGATTAAAATTTAAAAACAAACAAAAATAAGGTTTTTATTTATTATAATTTATTACCGAAAACTTTAAGCTCCTCAAAGAGCTTGTCGAATAGCAGCTTTCCAATTGCATTTAATAGCCTGGACAACAACCGGTAAATGGAAAACATTTTTACAAGTAAAACACTGAAAGAAAATTTCCTGTAAATTTTTAAGTAGTCCTTTTTATCTATATTATTATATTGGTCGACATTATGTTCTTATTGTAATAAAGAACAAAAATAATAATAATGAAAATGAAGGATATTTATATTCATACGGAAAACAATTACTTAATGAATTCACTTATTTCTATCAAATCCCTTTAAAATTTCACTGTATAAACACACTACAGATAATCACTGTTCAAAAATGTCTTTGATAATTACGGTTCAGGTTCTTGATTCGAACTGATCTCGTTTCTGCGGCGGTACCCATGGAAACAAACTAGAAAATTTAGAATTGGCAAGACTAGTACGTACATGGAAATATGATTAATTGTGTTGTGTTTTCTTAGAATATTTCACAGTTTTCTAGAACCATAAAATATTCTAATTTATTTCTTTTGAATTTCAATTAAATGTGTGTTTTGTATTTTTTAAGAAAATCGTGGAATCTTTCCTAGAAATATAGTGCAATATTGTAAAAAAACACATTTCCGTAGTCAAGAATTAATTTTCGGTTGGCCGGTTAGTTACATCCAGTTGAGTAGTTTTTGTATTGTAGCGATACGTATTCATTCGCATAGGTATCATCAATTTTATAAAAATCGAGTCGATTTTGCATATTTCCGTCTGCCAGTGCACTCGATTGAGTTCGAGAATAGGCACCCAGTTCCTAATAATTATATTGTCCCCTTACCGACTACATATTAGCAAGAACAATAACCAAAATTACTAAAACAACAAAAAAAAAATTTCTCGAGGATACTAAATAAACATATAGTAACTTAAAATCGGTCTATAGCCGATTTTTTGATGTCCTATGGTGGAAATGGGACTCGTAGTTATCAAATCTATAGTTCAATGAATTACTCTGAGAAAGAACCACAAAACTACTAATATTTCAAAGGATTTTCTCCATAACTTTGTTTTGTCTTTTTCAAAATCGTTCTAATTCACAGGTAGGCCGCGGCCTAATAGCAGAAATATCTTTTGCAAATTTTATTGATCTCGGTAAATTAGTTTTGAAAATACATCGGAAAAACTTTATGTATTTTCTCACCACTATCCTTTGATCGATTTCATTTGAATTTAATATGGTATCGTTTATTTATATAAACAAAATTGCTGCGTAAATTTTTAAATGAAATCCGAAAAACCATAAACATAAATATGATAAAACTTTCTGGTCACTCTGGTTTTTTCTTTATAACTTTGCTCCCCCTTGGCCGATTTTGTTGAAATGCAATACCAAACCAAGTTAAGGAAGAAAGAACTTACAATGTAAATTTCATCAAAATCGGAAAACGCGTTTTTGAGTTATCTTGTATACGGACGGACGGATGGACAGGCAGAAATCAATTTTGAACTTCTGATTCCCGACACAACTATTCCCTTAAAACCTTTCTACGGCGATTATTTCGATGTGTTACAAATGTAGTGACAAAACTAATATACCCTCTGGTAATACCTACCATAGGGCATAAAAAGAAAATAAATCAGTGATTTCGCGATGGCTGTAAGTTGTTTCTTTAAAGCTTTCACTAATCAGTACAACAACCGGGAATATTTTCTACCAGGTAGAGAAGGTATATAATATCTATTCTGTGTCACAATCAAGCTCAAATTTAAAAAGCTTTCGATGTAAAATCAAACTTTTAACGTTGTTTGGTTCGAAAATATTTCCATAGAGTGTGTAAATTTTTCATTATTCTTAATTCTTAGAAATGATTCAGTTCCTCATATGAAATATATATTACATATTCGGCCTACGTTTTCGTGGACGGTACGAAGTCTCATGGGTAAATGGTTGGTCGCATTCCCAGCTTTTAAATTTGCGACACAATTCTTTAATTAAGTTCGTTTTAAAAAAAAAAAAAAGATGAGAAAAATGTTATTTCCAAGAAAAATAGAAACAAAAAAAAGAATTTATGTATAAGAAAAAAAAAAAAATTTACTCATAATTTTCTGTCCTTTCTGGACATTTGAAAGAAAAGCAAATAAAGAAAAAAACAACAACAATTTACCAAAATTTCGAGACGCCTGTTGATCGTCCTTTTTGTTGTTTTTTTGGGTGGGCGCTTGAGGAAACTTTTTTAATTTCCTAAAATTGGATATTTAAATGTTTTAATACTACTAATAATCCCTAATCACTTTTTTGGGCGTACTTACTATATATACATTATTAAATAATTGGAGAGATTATTATTGCTTCAAAGTAAGACGATTACTTAGAAAATTATCTAAATATTATTTGAAAGTGACAGCCGAATAGTTCTCACCTCAAATTTATCACTTTCAAGCGACAAATTGCCCAACGAATTTCGTATTTTCTATGGGTAGATACTACCAGAGGGTATATTAGTTTTGTCACTCCATTTTTAACACATCGAAATTATCGTCGTAGAAAGGTTTTAATGGTATGGTTGTGTCAGGAATCAAAAGTTATATCGATTTATGCATGTCCGTCCGTCCGTCCGTGGACAAAATAACTCAAAAACGCGTTATCCGATTTGGTTGAAATAATAGAATGTGAGTTGGTTATTCCTTAACTGGATTTGGTATTGAATTTCAGTAAAATCGATGCAGGGGGAGTGAAGTTATTAACCAAAAACCAGGGTGATCAGAAAGTTTTGTCGTTTTTTTTGCTTATGGTTTTTCGGATTTAATTGGAGAATTTGTGGAGCAATTTTGTTTAAATTATTTACGTGGGTTGACTACACAAGTAGACGATACCATGGCAAATTTCAGTGAAATCGGCCCAAGGATAGTGGAGAAAGAAATAGTCGTAGAAGAAAATAAGCCTGTTCATAAAATTTTTCCGATGTATTTTAAAAAAAAAACATAAAGTAATTTAAAATCGGCCTATAGCCGTTTTTTTGATGCCCTATGGTAGAAATGGGAGAGAAAAATTGTGAAAACTAACAATATATCAAGGTTTTCTTCATAACTTTGTTTGCCCTTTTCAAAATTTTCTCTAATTTGCAAGTAACTCAGACCCTGATAACCTAAGCCTAATTTGCAAATTTCATTCAAATCGGTGCTTTAGTTCTGAAAATACATCAAAAAAACTTTCTGAACAGGATTATTTCTTCCTACGACTAATTCTTTCTCCACTATCTTTAGACCGATATCACTGAAATTTACAATGGTATCGTCTATTAATGTAGTCAACCAATATAATTAATTTAAACAAAATTGCTTTACCAATTTTCCAATTAAACCCGAAAAACTATATAAAAAAAAACGACAAACCTTTATGGTCGCTCCTGTTTTTCCTTAATAACTTCGCTGACCCTCAGTCGATTTTGCTGAAATGCAATACCAAAACCACTATAGCAATAACCAAGTAGCTTTCCAAATTTCAACAAAATTGGATAACGCGTTTTTGAGTTATTTTGTCCACGGACGGGCGATAGTACCAAACATGGAGCATTAATATAGGGAATTTTTTTCAGAATTTCGGCTCATTTTCAAAACACAATTACCCCAATTTGTTCTGCCTGAATTTCACAATTTTTTTCATAAATATTTTATAAGATGTCACCTTTTCAGCGTGCTATAATATGACTTGATAGGATTAGAACTACTAAAGTTATACGATTCTAAAGCCAACTATTGGAAAAAAAACGCCACGAACTTTCTGCTTAACTGAATATTTTAAGGTTTTTCTCTCCATAACTTCGTTTCTTCATTCTCAAATTGGCCCAAATTCACAGTTAGGCTGTAGTCTAATAGTATAAACACGTTTCGTAAATTTGATTGAAATCGGTATATAACTTTTTAAAATACATCGGAAAAACTTTATAAACAGGCTTATTTTAGGCTACAACTATTTCTTTCTCCACTATCCTTGGACCGATTTGACTGAAAATTAATTCGGTATCGTCTATTTATGCAGTTAACCTACATAATTAATTTAAACAAAATGGAGCCACAAATTTTCCAATTACATCCGAAAAACCATAACCAAAAAAACGACAAAACTTTCTGGTCACCCTGGTTTTCCCTTTATAACTTTGCCCCCCGTGGATCGATTTGGCTCAAATGCAATACCAAACCAAGTTAAGGAATAAGCAACTCAAATTATAAATTTCATCAAAATCGGATAACGCGTTTTTGAGTTATCTTGTCTACGGACGGACGGACGGACATGCATAAATCGATATAACTTTTGATTCCCTACACAACCATACCCTTGAAATTTTTCTCCGATTATTATTTCTATGTGTTACACACTTAGTGACAAAACTAATATACCCTCTGGTAGTACCTACCATAGGGCATAAACATATATACCGATTTCAATAAAATTAGCAAAAGGTGTTTATGTTATTAGGCTCCAGTCTACCTTTGAATTTGAGCGAATTTGAAAAAGACGAAACGAAGTTATGGAGAAAAAAACCTTGAAATATTAGTAGTTTTGGTGCTTCTTTCGCATACCTAATTCATTGAACTATAGGTTTGTTAAGTACTAGGGCATGGTTTGAACAAGCAATTACTTGAGTAAACAGAATTAATCGAAAAATTTTGAGTATTCAACGCCAAAATAATTAATTCTTTCATTTAAGAGCAGAATAAATTTGAAATGATTCAACTAGATGCGATCTTCCCAATATTTTGTTTGAAAATGACAGAAACAAAAAAATCCGCACAAAATAAGGAAAGAACATATAGTAACTTAAAATCGGCCTATAGCCGATTTTTTGATGCCCTATGGTAGAAATGGAGCAGAAAAACTGTTAAAACTAACATTATTTCAAGGTTTTTTCTTTATAGCTTTGTTCCTTCTTGTCAAAACTTCTTCCAATTTGCAGGTAACCTAGACCCTAGATAGCATAAGTCCAATCTGTAGATTTTATTCAATTCGGTGTATTAGTTTTTAAAGTACATCAAAAAATCTTTATAAAGAGGGTTATTTTCTCCTAGGATTAAGGACGTAAATACTATACATATATTTCTTTTTTTTCGAAAAAAAAAATACTTTCTTTTTTGTAAATATTCATATAAGATTTATCAAAACAAAAATGCAAATCTGTAATGAGGAGGAGAACATTCATTTATAATATATATATATATATATATATATGTGGAAAACTGAGAACTGAGAACCGCATGGGTTCGAACTCGGCACCCTTGGAACAGTATAATAAACAGTAAGAAAACTGGCGAACAAAATGTGAAAAATTACGAGTCACCTCGCCAATTTTGCGTTTATTTTTAGAATTTTACGCCCGTTTCTGCCACCCATTATCTTTATTTTCCATGCATGTGTGCTTTTTCTCAATAAAAAATGTATATTAAAAAACCGCCATCTTTTTATGCTCTATCATTTTTTTTTAGATTACGCTATGTTGGTGGAACAGAGATGAATATGCATTTAGCTTCAATAAACAGTTCTAACATTTATGTAAATAATAATTGATACAGACACTAACACTTAAAATATTTGAAAAGTACATAACAAAAAATTCCTCTACTTACAAAAAAAACCACGAGCTTATCAAAAATCGTGTCGAGGCTTATTCATACAGGCACCAATACTTGAAAAAAATTTGGGACTTTCAAATTGGCGCTTAAAAATATATGATTTTTGTTTACAAAATTTGGGACTTGTCAAATTAAAAAAAATTTCGATTGCTTTCTTTGTTTCATTCATTCTTTTGTCCAAAACGCATAAGACTATTATTGGTCTCCCTTGCTACAATTATCTTATAGGGAGCACGTGGTAAAATTTAATATATTTGATTAATAGGTTACTTCTTTCTTTCTAATGAAAAATTTTAATTTCCTTTCCTTATTTTGTGCGGAATTTTTTCTTTCTGTCATTCTCAGAGGAAGTATTGGGAAGATCGCGTCTAATTTCTCTTCATTTCCCAGTCAAATTACTGTCTGTTTATTATACTGAGTATACACAGTATAATGTTTATTATACTGAGGTTTTGCCTTGGGATTCTTTCATATCAATTGATATCAATATTTTTGTGGAGAAAAGTAAAAATAATTCTAGAAAAATATGAAAAATCTTTTGAAACATGAAATTTGTTTGCATTTTCTATTTTTTTTTTGATATTGTAAGGTTTTTCTCGTTTTTTATTCTTTTACCACGCGCTATCATGTAGTCCAAGGCTGGCCAACCCGCGACCCGCGGGCCGCATGCGGCCCAAGGCAAATATCAATGTGGCCCGAAAATATTCAAAATTACCGAAGCATGTCCATTTTTCTGAGGAATGATTTGTGTGCTTGCGCTCTCATGTTAAATCTGCCAAGTGGCAAACAACAGAAACAGGACCAGAACAGAAAGCTCTTTCGTTTCATTTTATGATATGGATTTATACATATGGTAGTAATATATTTGTGGCCTAAAACAATATGTCTTGTTCCAATGCGGCCCAGGGAAACAAAAAGGTTGGACACCCTTGATGTAGTCAAAGTGAAGTTATTCATAGTTTTGTTTGCTGTTGTAGTACACATAGTAATTTTTTTCGTGAAACATATTATTGAGCATAAAAAAAAAAGAAAAATAACATTGAAAAGATTTCATCTTGCTAATGATTTTTAAATGAACATAAGAGATGGGAAATGTTCAATGATACTAGCCAGAAAACGTGCATTCTCTAAAAAACTTTAGAAGATCCGAGTGAAATATGAAGAACTTGTGAACTCCATAAAAATTTAGAAATCCACCGGAGTAGGAGTAAGTAGCAACTTGGGGGTGTAAGAGAATAACAAATTAACGTACATTTCACAGAAAATAAGTCTTTTTTAAAAAACGGTTTTTACGGATTTTACACAAATTTAAAGATCAAATTCAACCATTTTTTTTTTTTTATTTTAAGAAAAAAGAATGTTAATTTTATTTTGATAATGAAAAGAACTTGATGATTGTTTTAAGCTTATTAATTGGCGTCACAAAATAAATTTTACATAGCAGTGTGCCGACATTGACACAAGAAGCAAGTATCTATTCGGAATCTGAAATTAAAATTTATGGTGAATTAGAAATATCGATGTTATCAGATTTTTCAATACTTGGTGATTTTTTTCTTGCATCATCACCCTGTCCAATTTTCTCTTCAGCATCATAGTCTCGAACAAGCGATTCTTCAGCTAGTTTCTTCAATTTTTTTAAATCACTTGACCGTGAACGCCGTTTGGATGAAGATGATGATTTATTATCTTTTGAGCGTCTTGTTCGTCCTCTTGAAGATAAGCGACGTTTACTTCTTGATCTCGATCGACGACTTTTTTCATCTTTTCGATGACTTCTGTATCTTGAACGGCTACTTGTGTCATCTTTTCGGTGACTTCTGTATCTTGAACAACGACTTTTGTCATCTTTTCGGTGACTTCTGTATTTTGAACAACGACTTTTCTCATCTTTTCGGTGACTTCTGTATCTTGAACAACGACTTTTGTCATCTTTTCGGTGACTTCTGGATCTTGAACGACGAGTTTTTTCATCTTTTCGATGACTTCTGGATCTTAAACGACGACTTTTTTCATTTTTTCGATGACTTCTGGATCTTGAACGACGACTTTTGTCATCTCTTCGGTGTACTGTAAATAAACGTATTATTTAAATAAGTATTTTAAGTTAAAATATCTTTTTTATTTATGTATTTTAAATTTTTATTCATGTTTTTTTTTTCCAATTAAATAATTACGCTTTCTTTTTACTTACATTTTTTAATTCTCGAGATACTTCTGCGTCGAGAACGAGAGCGACGTCTTCGATTTTTTGATCTGGATTGCTTGGAACGTGAACGTGACCTTTTACCTTTATGTGATCTGGATCGCTTGGAACGTGAACGTGATCGTTTCGGACGTGAAGGAGAACGTCTCGGATCAATATCGGCGGAAATCACAATTTTAGCTTCTTTTACGTTTGACATAGCGTCTTCTAATTATAGAAAATTTTCATTGTTTTAATGAATATTTTGAATGACATCGAAAGCAAGACCTACTAAAAGGGGAAATTTGTTTACATGGAAATTAAAGTGTTTAATTTTTTAATAGTTCTAAGCCAGATAAAATTGAAAAAAACAGATTTACCTTTGCATTTTTTAATGATGAACATACTTTCAGGAAAAAAAAAACTTTTAGAAATGGATCAGAAAAACTCTGTTAAAACTAACATTATTTCAAGGTTTTTCCTTATAGCTTTGTTCCTTCTTGTCAAAAGTTCTTCCAATTTGCAGGACACCTAGACCCTGATTTGTATCACTTCTAGGTATGTCTTAACACAGTTTCTATATAACATGGAACGTATTCATAGGAGGTTCGTATGTACACCGTTTGAAAATAAATCTTCCAGAAATAGTGTTATTGGATTCTGAAGTCAAGATATCACTGAAATATTGTATATAACTGGGACAGGAAGACAATTAGTTTTTCTATTTTTGTATAATTCTTTTATTGTTAGGTCATTAATTTTAGTAATACAAGAGAGAAAAAAAATGTATATAGAATCTAAAAACAATTTTCAAGCTTAAAACATTAAATAAAATAGATTTTTTTTTCCTCTCAATTTGGAATAGAATTTAAAGAATTTATTGCTTTGATGTAAATTTAAAGACTCCTTTTCTTTGGCTACGATTTTCACTCTAAAAATAAAAAGGAATTACATTGCATAAATAGTAAATAAATAAAATGGAGAATCTACTTACTGCATGTCGATTACCGAATAACATTTTGGCTTTATCTTCTTCTTGTGGTGACGCCCTTTCACCGGTTAAAGAGAGCGGTGTCCTACGATGAATTTGTAATTTCTGTTTAATTGCTTGCGATAAAATAACACGTCGACTATCAGATTTCATAGCTAATAATAAATCCAACCATGTCCATGTAACATTATGATATTCCAATGTCGGTATAACCAATGAAAAACCGGTAATATCTTCTAGATTCTTCTCTTTATTACCTTTATAACTAACACGGACTGGTACTTCGGGTATTTTTATATAAATAAATAATTTATTTTTTTCAGCACGTTCTTTCATTTTTTCAACATCATCTTTTTCAATTTTCACATAAAATTCCGAATCTTTTGAGCTCTTTTTTGATTTTGATGATTTCTTTGATGAAGATGATTTTAATGATGGTGTTGATGTTGTTAATGATTGATTACTAGTACTACCACCAGCTGAATTATCATCAATATCATCAACACCATCCGCCTCGGATGTATCTCGATCTGGAAAACAAAATTTCAACATGGTACTATAGAATTTTTTCGTAATCGCTATTGTTATTGGTGCAACATTAATTTCGAAATGTTCTTTAACCGATATACCACCGACTGGTGGTTTTTCACGACAAAACACCCGTAATACACGTTTATGCGTATCAATTGGCATATCTTTTTGTAGTTCCGTTGGACAAATGACTTCTTTATAAATTTCTCTTGGTATTAAATTATTCATTCGTATATTACCCAATTCTAGTAAATGTTCAACAGAATCATCATTTTTAGATTTTTTTGTATATAAAAAATCACTTAAAACTAAATCAGCAATACCAATTTGTCCATCGGCTTCAGTTAATCTCCATTGGGCACGTTTAAAACATATTTCATTAGCTCGAACAATTGTAATCGGTTTATCTGGTCTGACTGTTGTAATTGCAGATAATTGTGTTTCTTTATAACATAACAACATCATATCTAATTCTTCACTTTGTGTATTTAATAGATCTTTACTAATTTTAATATGTTGTTGAACATCTTCATATTCATGCTGTAGCTCATCGGTATCACCTTCTTCGGTACGTGCTTTACCAATCAAATGAATATCCTTTTCTAATGAACGAATTCGAGACATTAAACTTCGAATTTGTGTTTGCAAATGTTGTATTGGACGTTTCTGATCTTCACTACTATACAATTGTAATTCGAAACGCATTCTTGCTAATTTTTCCAGTGCCTGCTTACGTTGCGGTTCAACATATAACATTAAATTATTGACAATATCTAAAATCATAGCATATTGTAATGAATTTGTACAAACATCTAAATCATGATGCATTAATGTGAATGCATCAACTGGATCATCTTGTTTTTCCCATGGACTTAATGTTTCTTCAGATGGTGGCGGTGGAACTTCAGTTATTGTACTCGGATCAATTGTATCGCCATAGCTAACATAAAAAAATTCACATTTACAACGTGACACAATTCTTTGTAATTGAACTGGTTGTGTTTCACCTAAACCAACATAACCAGATGCACCCACAGTTTCTGATACAACACCGCCAACACTTTGTCCGCTACCAACTAAATGTGGTAAATCGGGTAGATCACTTATTTCGGCAGCAGCTTTATCCTTTTCTTGAATATTATCAACAGTTAACCACATTATTTCCTTCTCTAATAATGAATCATTTTCACCAGCACTAACTGTTGCATAATATTGCATACATTCTAATGAACCTTTCCATGTAGTTTTTGATACTAAACTACGATCACGCCAAACAGCACGATGTACACGTTGTAGTATTTCAGCTTTTGCTGCACTCAAAATTACATAACCAGATGTTTCACAGCCTTTTAATAAAACCTGTGAATTTACCAATGATATAAACCAATTTTCATGGATAACATCATTTGAACTACATGCTTGTAAACCTTGTAATTGTAACTCACGGGTTTGTGTCGATTGATCATCACTATAAACATTAAATTTATGATCAGCTTCAGCTATTAATTGTTGTAGCATAGCTGTTGCATGACTAGCTTGTTGTGGTTTTGTTATAGTTTTACTTGGAAGAATATCAGTTGAAGTTGATGATGTTGATGTTGTATCATTCATACGTCGCGATTTTAATAAATTTGAACTGCCATCTTTACGAAAACCTTTTAATGCTTCCGTTGATAAGTTATTCTTTAATTTTTGTGATTTCATAAATGAATCGAATAACGCAAATGCAACATCACGATTGTTTTTTGTCCATGCACCTTTTAAATCGTAAACAACTAATTTATGTGTTGGTGTTATAGTTTTTTGTTTATTTTGTTCATCATTAGCATTTGTTTGTAATAGTGCTTCACGTCCGTATGATACTTTTGCAACACTCAAAAAATAAAATCGTACAATTTTAAATGTATCCGAATTCGTTATATTCTCAGAACTTGAATCTAATTTCTCATTTAAAATACTTTTCAACCAAATTTCGGCATCATTCAATTCACAATTCATATAAACTGTTGACCAATCTGATCGGGGACGATGTATTAGGCCATCATCTAATGGGAATAATGTTAAATTATGTTCAGAACTGAATGTAACACGTCCACCGTTCAATTGAAAACCACGATGAAGTGCATGCGACATCCAATATAATACTTGAAATTTATGTAAACTCATTTGTAGATTTGCTTTTTTATAATGACGACTTAATTGTTTTTTACGTGGTCTTGTATTATTAAAAACTGGACCACGTCTTGTCGGTCGTGTTACACCCGATAAGATTAATTTTAAACTTTCAAACCAACGTAATGTACTACCATATAATACTAAACTAGGTATATCAATATCTGGTTCATCATCTTGAATTGGTTTCGTTTCGAATGATATAAATATATTTAGATTTTGTGACCGGAATGCCCGAAATGAATCATGAACTTGATTACTTGAATATTCTGGTAATTTATCTGGGGCACATGGTATTACGGAATGATGATCATTTGGATTTGCTAAACAAACCCATTTTAATTTGAAGGTTAATTTTAAATTTGGAAAATGTAATAAACGACAATCATCATAACGTGATGCCGTACGTACCGATATATTTAATTCACCTTTAAACATTATTTTTGCATTTGTCCATATAATACCGCAATTATTCCATGTTAATTCCATTTCTTCAGTTGTATTATATGGATCTAAAGATGCATGTAATAATACTGTAAATTGTTTAACAATCATTGTTAAACGACCATGAAATAATAATCTCATTTTATCCCAAAATGGTAATATTGGACTTGGATCACGTGATGGAGCGGAAATTTTTTCAAAACTTAAATTACATTGTGCCATAACTGGTTCCCAACATGGACCGAATGCATAACTACAATGTTCTAATTCACAATCGAAATCATGATAGAATTTTAACGCAGTCATTCCACGCTGTATCATATCATAACCGAATGGTTCACCGATATCAATTTTTATATCACGTTTAGCACGTTTTGGTGCTATCTGTTCAGCACCACATAAAGTACCAAATAATCTCATTGATTTCACATAAAACATTGGTTGTGGAAAATCTCTAGAAGGTGGAAAAAAATACAATTATTGTTATTTTTCCGTGAATAAAATGATTTTTTATTCTTTTATTAGTTTTACCTTAACATAAATTTCCATTCCGTACAGCTGATATTAACCGATCGACACCATAATGTTACAAATTCTAAACCTTCTTCTGGCCATGGACTATCTGAATCGATTTCTTTCATTATTCTTGCAACATTTTCTGTACCATGAATTGATGGATCTGCCATTGCCATTATTTCTAAATCGGTTATAATCCATGCAAATAGACGTGTTCTTGTTGGGCCACTTTCATTGATTTTCTTCGAACGTTGAATATAAATTTCAGAATTTTTTCGTATTAAATTTGCATAAAGACTTTCAATTGTACCAGCTGGTACTAATAAACGTTCTGAACAACGTTCAGCAATTTTCTTTTCAAATAATTTTTTACGTTTTAAACTTTCTAAATATTCATCAACTAATAATACATAATTATCACGTAGTTTAACTTCAAATGGATCATCGCTCATCTCAAATAGGAACTCTTTTATCTGGAAAAGAAAAGAAATTTCATAAAACAGTAACAAATTATTCGAGAAGAATTAAAAATTTACCTGAATTATCATATCACTTGGTAACGGAGAATTCTCAGTGAATTCTTTCTTCTTAATATTATGAACATATTTTAGCCATTTAAATAACGATACATATTCATTTTGGATTGCATCCGAAAAATCATGATCGTATGGAAATATACCCTAGAAGAAAAATTAACCATTAAAAAGTTTTCCAAAAGAAAATAAAGCTTTTTTTTTAAATAAAAGGGTCAATAAAATAAGAAATTATTAAATCGCTTGGTCATCTGACTAGGATTTCTAACTTCTAATGATTGGTATTGATTTTTTGATGCCTTATGGCAGAAATTGGACAGAAAAACAACGAAAACTTTTAATATTTCAAGGGTTTCTCTGCATAACTTTGGTTTTACTTTTTCAAATTTACTCTAATTCACAGGTAGGTAGCCTAGGTGGCCCTAATAGCAAAAATCTATTTGTAAATTTTATTGAAATCGGTGTATAACTTTTTAAAATACACGTCGGAAAAACTTTATGAACAGACTTATTTTCTTCTCCGACTATTTCTTTATCCATTATTCTTGTACCGATTTAACTGAAATTTAGCACAATATATCGTCTATTTATATAGTCCATATATGGAAATAATTTCAATCAAATTGGTGCATAAACTTTCCAATTAAAACCGAAAAACAATGAAAAAAAAACGACAAAACTTTTTAGTCACCCTGGTTTTTGCTTTATAACTTCTTCTCCTTGGCCGATTGTGCTGAAATGCAATACCAAATCGAGTTCAGGAATAAAGAACTTACATTTTCAATTTCATCAAAATAGGATAACGCGTTTTTAAGTTATCTTGTACACGAACGAATAGACAGACAGAAGATGAATAAATCGATATAACTTTTGATTCTCTACACAACCATACATCTTTACGATAATTATTTCTATGCATGTTACACACTTGGTAGTACAAACATATAGAAACTTAAAACAGATCCTATAATTGGTACTTAAGTTATAGAGTCTACGAAAATTGAAAATTTGAAGACGATATCTTCTACAAAATTAAAAATCTTATACAATTTATTTGTTAATCTTTTGATATACCTTAAATCCACCAATTGTTGTTACCCAAACTTTATTTGTCGGTAGTATAAAACCTTCACAATTCTTACGTTCTTGTGTTAACATATCAATTTTATATAATGATTGTATATCAACATCTTTAAATGTGAAAATATGTTGTTCATCAATTTTTATAAATATATTCTCAACAGATAATAGAAAACGTTCTTTATAATTAATAAACATATTCTCAAAATATAATTGCATTGAATGCCTTTCAGAGATTTTTATTTCAATTAATAAATTCCTTTCAATCGATATATCAATTATTATATTCATTTGTTTCTTATCATTCATATTTATATTCTTATTATTATTATTATTCAATTGTTGTTTCTTATCATGATTATTTAACATTAATAAACCCATTTTTAATTCATTTATATCACGTAATAATGTTACAATATGCATATGAAGATTTGAATTCCAAATAGCTTCGGTATCATCTAATATATAAATTGAGAGCTGTTGTAGTTTTGTTTGTTGTGATAATTTCTCATATTCAATACGTATAATTTTAATATTACCAAAAATATCATGAAAATCTGTTAAACATAATGTTTGATGATTTAGAATTGAATTCATAATTGCCGTTTGAAATTCTTCCAATTTAATAACAGATATTTGTTGGGTACGTGTTAATGTGATTTCTGATAAACTAATCAATATACATGAATCATAATGATTTATAAAATATATTGTAATATCTTTGATTTTTGCACTTATTAATAAATCATTAAATATATCAATATCATTTGTTTTTAATTGTGTTTTTATTAAATCATTTGTTATTATTGTTGTTGATTTACGTTCATAGAATTTCCAACCATACTCTTTAATACAACGTAACAATTTTATTAGAAATTCTGATAGTAATAAACTATATTCTGTACGTAATGTATGAATTGATAAATCCAATTTTGTTATATTACCATAACTACATAGTTTTATTAAGCTAATACCTAAAAAGAATGGACTACCACGTTTATGGGATTTTTTTAAATTATTTGTATCAATTAATGTATTATCAAGTGACCACCATAATGATTCAATCATTAATTCTGTACTCCAATGACGATTATTTAATAATAAATTAATATAATAATTATTATAGATACTGCTACGTTTATCATCGTATTGTTCTAATAATAATTTACTATGACTACAACTGATAGCGGCATTTTTTTCATCTAATTTCATTAATATTGATATATTCCATAATTCAGCACAACCTTTTATTATAATTCGTTTTAATAGCCATTCAATTAGATGATTCTTTTGAAGTTTTTCATTTTTTAAATTGAATTCATTTAAAATTTGTGTTTTTGTTAATAATATTGGTTGTGATATTGATTTTTTACGTGATAAAAAATTATTATTAATCCAATCATAAATTTCTGTATGATTATAAATCAATTGAAATGTTTTCAATTTTGAATAGATATTTAAAATATCATTTTCTAATTTCGAATCAATTGTAAATTGTTCAATAAATAATAATTTCTCATATTTCGTATCAATATCTAAATGTTGTAATTGCAATTTTGTATATAATGTTGGTAAATTGATATTTTCATTAAGAGTTTTTGAATTAAATTTCCCAGTTATCTAGAAAAAGAAAAACAATTATTAGTATGTAATAAGAAAAACCAAAAAAACCTGCTATTTACCGTAAACAATTGCATTTTAGCACTGAAATCATTTTGTGTATTTTCTTTAACAGCCGAAAATGTTGCAGCTTTTATGATTAATGTAAAATTTTTTGGTATTATTGGTGCAATTTTATGATATGCGTCATGATTATTATAATTTTGATTAGGTTTTTTAATTAGTTTTATTGTATTTACTTGATTTGTATCATCAACGATATTTGTACGTTGTTTTGCTTCACGTAAGAAATCATAAAGACCACCATGTATTATTGTTTTCGTATTATTCATTGATAATTGTAATTTCTGTTCAAATTGGAAATGAAAGAAAAATATATATAAGAATTTCATTTCATTTCATATAAACATACTTCTAGTGAAAGTGGACCTTGTGCTATTAAAACACCATCCAATGATACATCAAAACTTAATTCAGCCAAACATGGACGGATTTTATTCAAATTTTCCAATGATTGACGACGTAATGGACAGTGTCGAAGAATTTTTGCCTTAAAAACGAACAAATTTTTAGATTATTTAATTTAGAATTTAGGATTTTTCAAAATTTTCTGAAAATTTTTTTCACCTGGGCATCTGTTAAAGCGGCATTCACAAGTAAAGTTTTCGCATTATGAACAATACTTCCATCTAAATGTAGTTCTTTTGCGATTGCATGAAGAAACCAACCAGGATCAAAATCGTTATTCATTAAAACAACAGAAATATTATTAACATGAATTGCCATAAACTGATAAATAATTAA
The DNA here is from genome assembly GCA_963422695.1 of Xylophagus ater. Lineage (NCBI taxonomy): Eukaryota > Metazoa > Arthropoda > Insecta > Diptera > Xylophagidae > Xylophagus > Xylophagus ater. The sequence continues at coordinate 40,871,836 of OY730482.1, read as the reverse complement.
ATATTAAAGGTGATTTTCTTGAATTTAAATAAACTAAATATTAAAAACCTGAGCAAATGTAACAATACTTGGTGGAACTTTTGTATTACGAAAGTCTGGCATCGATTTTATATGATTCTCTGATGTCTCCGACGAATCATTACAATTTCGATTCGATATTCTTCCATCAATATCTTTATTAATTCGAATATCACGTACATTAATTGATAATAGTTTTGTGACTTCTGAATTAAAGAAACTGCTTCGAATGCAAATTTCTTCAATTTGCTAGTAAAATTTTAATTTCCAAATATTATTTCAACTTTATTCTAATTCTATAAAATTTTATTAGATCGAAATTTTTTTCTTACCACTGAAAATCCATTTTTACATATATTAACATTTTTCAATGAAAATGGAAAACTTATTCGTCCGACACGAACTTTTATCTTGAATTTTTGTTTCAATAACCAACCAATTATTTTCGGCAATATCCTGAATATAATAAAAATATTATTATTTATTTATTTCTTTTATGATAAATTTGTTTATGAAAAGAAAACATAAATTTTATTTGAATTTTAAAGGCGTGTTTGAAAAAAAAAAAATGTCGTGTTTTTACCATGTTATTCCCGCATAAAATGCAACTACAATAATTAATAAAACAATTATTATATTCATTTGGCTTTAAAAAAAAAAATTAATATAAATTTACACAAAATACATTTTTTTTGTTTTGTTTTTTATTTAATAAAATTTTTGTTAGTTTCTTTCCGAAAAACGAAATAATAAAAAATTTGTTCGGATATGTTCTGTAATGTTTCTTTTTTTTTTTTTTTATTGGAATGGAAGTGATGTCAAAAACAGCTGATTAAGAGACAGAGATGATGTCATTTTAAGCTATAAAAAGAGAGAGTTTTTCAGTTTTATTACAATTCTAAAGAGAGTATATTCATAGAAGCCATGGTAAAATGATTAATTTTCTGACTGGAATGCTTGACAGTTGTGTAGGAATAATAATTAAAATGACAGTTACTTAATTTTTTCTACCAGATGTCGCACAAAATGTTTAGAATTTTAATTTTAATGTATTTCATAAAAATAATCTACAATAAATACAAAATAATATATTGAAATCTGAAATGGCTTTGAACATATAAAAAAAAAGTGTATTAACAGGTTGCACGTGATTACGGAATTTTTACATTAAAGAAAAAATATTTATTATTTGTTTACAAAATGAATGAAAAATGTATTTCCAACATGCATCTCCATCGGAAACAAGTAAAACACAGATTCTAAAGAAATAATCAATAATAAAACTGAAAAGAAAACATAAATTATGTTAATTTTAATTTTATTTTTCTTTATTTTCAAAAATTCATTATTCAAAATAATATTTATTTATATAAATAACCGCAAGGTGTCTCCACAATCTGTAAATATGATTAAAATAAAATACAGTTCAGTGAAAATTTTTAGAGATGGACACTCCATTTGTACACATATTATTGATGTGTGAGTACGTTTTTGATTTTGATCGTTCGGTTTCGTTGTGAAAAAAAAAGAAAAAAGTTTTTCCGTTCGAACGCATTTAAAAATAAGAGTTTTTTTTCTTTATGTTTTAACGTGTTTCCCTTCAATAAAAAAATTTTATAATTCATCAAGTAAATAACCAAAAGATTCCAATCAAATAATTTGTTTGGGATTTTTTTTTTTTTTGTAATCGAAAAGTTTTTTTGATTGCAAAAAGAAAAAAAAAAAAAAGAACAAGAACGAGTCGAACATAGAACAAAAATTTATATTTTTTTTTTCTTTTCTTTTTTTTTTTTGTTTTTTTCTGTGCTTTCCAATACAAATACCATTCAAGTTTTTGAGATTTTACTTCAAGAAAAGAGAGTTGTGTGCGTGTGTGTGTTTGTGAATTCGCATTAAAATGGAATAGAAAAAAAAAAAAAGAAATTTTGATGTCAGTAAACGTATAGAAAAAAAAAAATTCGTTAAATACAGAAACATTTATAGATTTTATAAACAAAAATTTGAAACGCATACATTCAGAAAAACAAAAACAAAAAAGAATCAAACGGGAAATTATGATAATTCAAGAACCTGTGAAGGTAAAAAAAAAAAAGAAATGTCAAAATTTTTTATTTTTTAATAAATTCCTTTTTTTTATGTTTTCTTTTTTTGTTTTTTGAAAAAAGAAAAGAAAAAAAAGGAATTATGATTGTTTTCTAATAATTTTAAATTTGTTTTTTAATTTAAAGGCGGCCATCTGGCACTGTTTAAATTATTACGATCTTCAAGATGCGACTTTCTTGGCTGAACGACTCTGCGCGGAAGGTAAAAAAAAAATAAAGAAAAAATATAAGGAAAAAAAGGATTTAAAATATTTTTATTTACAACAATATATAATAAAAAAAACGGGGAACAAGATAATAAAAACACAAAAAATGTTCATCAAGTTTGATTGATATTTCTTATTTCTTTAAAAAGAACATTTTTACATGGACTTGTTTCCGTCTCGTAAAGATTGGTCACAGTTTTATTTAATCAAGGCTTTTTTCTATCTTTTTTTTTTTGTATTATTTAAAATCAATCCTGAAAATCATCGCTTGACAAAAAAACAAAAACTAAATACCAATAACTTCAAAAGAAACACCTTAAATTTCGAGTTTTCTTTGAATCAAGAAAATTTCATTTCAACGAACTCATTCAAATCTCATTCAAATGCAATTAGGAATTGCTTAGGTTTCAATTAAAGAAAATCCATGGATTGTATAAATTTCTAAAGTCTTCATTTATTATTGAAAACAGTTTGTACATAATTCTTATGTTGGACTTTCTAAAAAGTTACTGATTTCTATTTTGATAAACTGACATGTTTGTGTGATCTTTGTGAATCCTTTTTTTTTTTTTTTTTTTTTTTTTTAGAATCAATGGATTTTAAGAGACCACTTGATGTTATATGTTTCAATCAAAATTCATCTATCTTCGATAAATATTATAAAATCAGAACAAACTGGAATTGATATCGGGTCTAATTTAAACGTTATGCATGGTCAATTTGGAAACTTTTTTACTTTCAAGATTTATCTAAATTGATTAGAATTATGAAAATTCTATTTAGAGAATTACATTTGAGCGATTATTTTAAAAATTTCGAATATTTTGCGAAAGTTTTCAATCCAATCGTAATTAATTAGGATTAATAAAAGTTCCTCTCAATGTTATAGAATTTTTGTGGAACAATTTTTTCTTAGCAATACAATAAATCTCTTCATGAAATCCTCAAAATTTTTGTATTATAAATATTTGCCTCATGAATTTGTAGAGAAAAATTAAGATATTAAGTTTTTCTTTTCAACTTTATGCTTTCTTCACATAGAAATGGGCAATAAAGGTTTAGATCTCAAGATTTTATGAAAATGTTAACCTCAAAATAGTCTCAAATCGAACCTGAAATGCGAAATTAATACAAAATATCATTGATAGGATATTAGGAATTAAATACTAGATTTCTCAGTTCATACTTACTGATGGGAAAAGTCAAAAACTTGTACATTGGTAATGGATCGTTTTCAAGATTTTCTGAATTAAAAAAATCTATATGTAAAAATTTATTTTGTCTCCTTGAAAATAGTCCCAGTTGATGCGTTAGACATATCCCAATGATTAATCAAGTCGTTGAAACACTTCTTATAGGCATTTTCTGGTATAGCCTCCAGCACTTTATGCGAATTTTGTTTTATGACTTAAATGGACACAAAACGTGTTCTACGAAGTAGTAATTTTAATCGGGGGAACAGGATAAAGTCACAGGGAGCCATATCTGGGGAAAACGGTGCTTGATCGATAACATTTGTTGAGTTTTGGATCAAAAATTTGCGTACAACCATCAATGTGTGGGACGGAGCAATATCGGTGCAAAATTGAAGAATTGTTCTTCCACGAATCTGGCCTTTTCCGACAAATATTCTCTTTCAAAGGTTTCATAATGCCCAGATAATATTGTTTGTAAATTGTTCGATTCTCTGGAAGGAATTTCATGTTGACAACACCACGTAAGTCAAAGAAAACAAAAAATATGATTATTTTCGAGTGACGTTAATGTGTTTTTTTCGGTTTCCGCACGTTATCGAAACGCCATTCGCAAGCTCGTTGGCTAGTTTGCATGTCAAACTCATATAAACCCATGTCTCGTCACCCGTTATGATATGTTTAATGAATGTAGAGTTCAATTGTTGTCTTTTTTTAGGAAAATTTAAGAAAAATTGCAGAGCACACTTGAACTCAACTAAAAAAACCAACAATTGTAAAGAAACTGGTTGACAGATCAGGCCAAATTTTTGCGTGACAATTAGGTAAATTTGTACCAACTTAACTACAAAATACATTTTTTCATACTTTTTATGCGGGCTTTCTAAATGAACAATTCCCGATACTTATTTGACGGAATGCATGTATAAAAAGTGGAGCACCATTTTAATCTAAATTTTATTATGTTTTTTCTTTCTGGTTCGGTCGTTATTTTCTCCCTGTCATTGTTATCGGTTTTGGATTCCGATTTCAATTCTTGAGAATTTAATTAATATGATTTTCAGGAAAATTTTAAATAACGAAAATTCTTAGAACTCGATAATATATAGGGTGTTCAAATTTGAGGTATTTGTTTAAATTTTAAATAAAAGACATAAATTGTATGAAATTTTTATTTATTTTATTGGAAATTAAAGTACATTAGTTCCGGTTAGTAATGAAAAAGAATGTCGTTCAAGTGATCTCCTCTGCTAGCTCGGGAGGCTGTCAATCTTTTGCCAAAATGTTGAATAACTTTTTTTTTTTTTTTTTGAGGTTTCTAGTTTAATTGCTGTGAACGACGACGAATTAATGTCCTTGGCTCTTCAGCAAGACTTGTGATAACAGCTGCAATATTTTCACTTGAACGACCCACTACCACAGTATAACAGTTTATTATACTGAGCCACTACGATGATAAATTCTACTTCTCTGATCTTGAAGTGAACCAGTTTCTTCAAATTTATCAATGATAAGTTTAATAGCACGGTTTGTCGAGAATTTTCTTCTCCAACTCTTCTGAAAAACTTTCACCATATTTAAAATAAGTTTTAATAATGAAAACACGTTGTTCACTCGTGCAGTGATCCATTTTAACTAACTGGAATTATTTACTTCATAACATGAAAAAATGGCGGCAAATTAAAAAAGATACCTCAAATTTGATCACCCTATATATATGTACTTTACTTTAAAGAATAATAATAAATAATATATTTTTAAGAAAACTTTAATATCAATTATAGAAATTATTTTTTTTTTTTTTTGTTATTTCTTTATTTTTTCTTCAATTTTTTAATATTTCTCTTATTCTAGTTGAAACCGATGAAACAATCTTCTTATTGGCAACATGTTATTATCGATCGAATCAAATTCATCAAGCATATTGGTTATTACAAACAAAATCAACACTACGTTTGGCACAATGTAAATTTTTATTAGCAAAATGTGCCTACGAATTAAAAAAACTAAATGAATCCGAATCAATATTATCAAATCAGAATTTTTCTGAATTAAAAAATTTCGATGATATTTGTAAAGAATACGGTGAATGTGCATGTTTTGTATTACAATTGATAGCGAAAATCTGTTCAAAAACTGAACGTTATCAAATTGCCGGTGATGCATTAAAAATGGCATTAAAATTGAATCCATTTTTATGGTATTCATTTGTTGATTTATGTAATTATGGTGAGAAAGTCGATCCGAATGGTATATTTCAATTGTCTAATGTTGATACATTTAGTACATGTCAAAGTAATAATAATTTAAATCAAATGTTAGTATTCGATATGAATACAAAAACAATGAGTGATTTATTTGCTGGCATTACAACAATGCATCAACAATTAGACCAACAACAGCAACAACAACAGCAGCAACAACAGCAATATAATGGTTTAATAACAACCGGTGGTGGTGGTGTTGTTGGAGGACAACAATTATTACAAACGGCTGGTGCCGATTTAGTCAATAATTTAAGTAATAATTATAATAATATATTATCAACACCAGTTGAACAAATCTCACAAAATCTAATAACACCAAATAATAATAATAATCATATTAATAATAATATAACAAATAATAATAATTTAAATAATTCAATACAAATTTTACGTAGCAGTTGCGGTATCGGTAGTACATTTATTGATGATAATAATTCACCAATATTACAACAACAACAGCAACAGCAACAACAGAATGATAATAATTTTGATAGTGGCGGCGGCGGTGGCGGTGGTGGTGGTGTTGGTGCTGGTATTTGTACACCATTTCGTAAACAATTTAAATATTTATCAGCAATAAGTCCGGTAACACCAAGTTTTGGTATATTACCATTGAATAATAGTCCATATGATATGTTAACAACAACGACAACAACAACAACAACACCTATTATAAATTATAATTTAACAACACCATCACCTCATCAACAAACCTTAGTTGAAATGAATCAAGAACAAAATTATAAATTGATTGGTAAAAAAATGAAAGGTAATATTATAAGTCGTAAAGATTTGAGTACGGTTATTGGACAGGATACAATTGGTGGACGTGTTGTTGTTACACAAACTGGTAATATAACACCGCGTACACCGAATTCATTAACTGGACAGAATGTCCGTCGTAGTTCACGTTTATTTGGTAATAGTAATTATTCAGTTAAAGAAAATAATAAAAGTCCAAATATTAATAAATTCATACAGCCACGTTCACCGCCACGTAAAACGAAACAGCAACGTATCACAAAACTTCAAACAACAATTAATAATGATTTAATAAATACTGATAAAGATTTAATTAAAAATAATAATGATTTATTAAAAGATAAAGAGAAAATCGAAACGATCACATCAAATGATACAAAAGTCTTAATAAATAATAATATAAATAATGCACAAACCTTCTTAAATAATGTATTATTATTAAAGAAACAAAGTGCTGATGGTCTAATGTCATTGTTACGTGATTTCGGTCAAAGTTATCAATTATTTACACAATACAATTGTAAAGAATCAATTGAACTATTTCAACAATTACCAAAACAACATTTGAATACTAGTTGGGTACAAAGTATGATTGGTTTATGTTATTATGAGCAACGTAACTATGAGATGGCAGCAACAATATTTCGTGAAATACATGATACCGAACCGTATCGTATGCAATTAATGGAAATCTATAGTACAGCATTATGGCATTTACAGCGTGAAGTTCGTCTATCAGCATTGGCACAAGATTTAATGTTACAAAATAAACAATCCTCGATAACATGGTGTGTTGCTGGTAATTGTTTTTCATTACATAAAGAACATGAGACTGCTATTAAATTTTTTAAACGTGCCGTACAAGTTGATCCCGAATTTGTATATAGTTATACATTATTAGGACATGAATTAGTTATAACCGAAGAATTAGATAAAGCTATGTCATGCTTTCGTACAGCTATATTAAAAGATCCACGACATTATAATGCATGGTATGGTATCGGTACAATATATTCAAAACAAAAACGTTATCAATTAGCTGAATTACATTATCATCGTGCATTAAAAATAAATCCAAAAAATTCCGTCATTATGGTACATATTGGTGCTATGCAATTTTTAATGCAAAAATCTGAACAAGCTCTACAAACATTAAATACAGCAATAACATTAGATTCAAAAAATCCATTATGTAAATTTCATCGTTGCTCAATGAATTATTCATTAGGTAAACATCAGGATGCATTAAGTGAATTAGAAGAATTAAAACAAATTGTACCAAAAGAATCTGTTGTATATTATTTAATTGGTAAAATTCATAAAAATCTAGGTAATGTCGATTTAGCATTAATGCATTTCAGTTGGGCTACTGACTTAGATCCAAAAGGTGCTAATAATCAATTAAAAGATGCATTCGATACAACAAATAATAATAATAATAATAATAATCATACAGTTACATCAGCAACAGCAACAACAGCAACACCAGGTAATAATACAACAGGTTCAACAACAACAACCGCTAATTTAACAACACCAACAACAACAACGACAACAACAACAGGAGCAGCAGCAGCAGCAACATCACCGATTATACCAGCACAAGATCAACCATCAACATCTCAATCTACAATATCAGATTTATCACAACAAGTTACGAATGATTTAAGTAATTTACTTGATGCTGATATCGAACCGATATCGGAACGTAGCGATGATTCGACACAAGTACAATTGGATTTAAATTATGAGGATAGTGATAGCTTTTAAAAAAAAAACAGGAAGAACAGGAAGAATAAAAAAAAAAAGAAGAAAAATGGGAATTCAATGATTTTTTTTTTTTCGTTTTCATTTTTTCGTTTTCTTTTTTGAGGCAGGCAGGGAAATATTCAGGAAAATGATTTTAAAAATTATTAAAAATTTATATTTAAAAAAAAAAAAAAGAAAAAAATTTCCAAAAATTTTAGTAATTTTTATTTGAAATAATTAAAAAAAAAAAAAACAATATTTTATAATTTTTTTTGTTTTTCTGACGATATTAAATTTTTCTGAATACTTTTTAAGTTTTTCCATAATTTTTCTTTTAAAATGTGTATAAAAAAAAAAAAAAGATTAAATTAAAAATATTGAAAAAAAAAAACAAATAATAAAATTAAAATACATTAAATATGAAAATAAAAAAACGATTTTAATTAATAAGAAAGGAAAAAAAAAATAAAAAACAAAAACTTAGAAATATACAAAAAATTAAATAAAAAAAAAAAAAAACTAAGATTTAAAAACATTTAATAATTTTACTGGTTTTTAAAGTAATTATTATTATTTTAAAAATATTAAAAAAAAAAAAAAACAAAAAAAAAAAGGAAAACATAAGAATTGAAAAAGAATAATATTAAAAAAAAATTATACGTGCAAAAAAAAAGAAGAGAAACAGAAGAAAACTATTGAAAAAGTAAAATCACTTATTTTTGTTTTTATTTATAAACTAGTTGGTTGCCCGTCGTAGCTCTTTCATAGAGCTAAATGTGCGGCCACATAGGCTCTACGCTTACTGCGAGCGCTTTCGAAGATGAGAGCAACGATAAATATGGTATACGCGTGTAATTAAATGGAAGTGGTCATATAGACGAGTTCCTTGGAAGCGCAGGATACAATAGAAAAAAAGAGAAGAATTGAAATTCTTAGCCTCTTTCGAAAAAGAAGGCCATGATTTCATTTTTCAATTGTGAGGAAGGTTTGTATTTGTATTTGTGAATTAATTGACAAACTAGAGAATTCAACGACAAGAGTCATATCCGATGTGGACACTTTTCGCTCACCGTTTTCGTTCCTCTCACCGCGTTAATATTTTTCTCACTTCGCGTAGAAAGCGAAGGACCTTAGTGGGCGTACACTTACTCTACATTAGACTTTAATTAAAAGATGGTCTACTAAGGAATTCTCGGACCCTCATATAACTAAAGCACTCTTCATTACCTTGGTTAGACCTATTTTGGAATATGCCAGTCATGTGTCTACCACAAAAGTCTAATTAACAGATTGGAGTCTGACTCATACGTTTTGCATTAAGAGCTATTCCTTGGAATGACCCTTTTCAAATACGTCCGTAATATGATAGGTTAAAACTGATTGACCTGCAATCCGTAGAACAGTGTCGGCAGGTGGCTGATATTGTTTTTGTTTACCAAATTTTCAATTGCGCTATTGTGATGCTCCTTTACTATTAGAAAAGATGCCGCTAAATATTAATGTACGTTCCTTAAGGTCAGTGGACTTATTTAAAATTGTATACCACAGAACGGATTACGGGAAAAACGAACCAGTTTCTCGAATGCTATGTGAAGTTAATATAAATGCTTGTAGTTTCGATTTTTGTCTTAGTAAAATCAATTTAAAGAAGCTCTTGAAGTAAGCAATTAAAAAAAAAGACTGGGCTCCTAGAAATTGCAGTTTACAAATCACTGTAAATTAATCAAGATTAATTTTTAAACGATATCTTGGCTTAAACGGATCCATTCACGAGTCAAATCTTTTTCTAAACCGGCCAAAGTTATGTGTTCTTTTTTTGCAAACCACTGCTTGTAAAATTCCCCAAATGGAACAATCCAACGGATTCAGATCTGTTGAATACAATGAATGTCGATTGTTGACTTACCAATCAAATAAAGCGCATCAATTGGATTTCGTTTAAGTGCCATTCTATAAAAAATAAGAACGCTTCATATCACCAACAAATAATTTTTACTCGTAAAATAAGTTAACATTTGATTTACTTGTAAAAAAATTTTAAATATTGCATTACCATGATGTAATTTAAAAAGAAAAAAAATTATAGATAGCTAAAAAGTAGACACCAGGAATCAGGATACATTTCTACAATACTCCTGTATTATGGGAGCATAACATCAAACAATCTTCCTTGAGCAGATCTCCCCCGTAACTTTTAGAATTTCTTTGCATTTATTTAACAAACTTTGATAACGTTGGCTGTGCAAATGAATACCCATATGAGCATAGAAACTGATATTATACCAGTATATCTTTGACACTGAAAATGTATCAATAAATAGAAAAAGGTGAAAAGGGAAAAGACAATACTTTATTTCTTTCATGGAAGGACAATAAGTAAGTAAACTTGAAGGCTTGTAATTTAAGTGTTGGTGCTGCTTTTTTGCGGTAGTATCATACCAAGGCGTTCCATAAATATTTTTATTAAAAACTAGATTTTTATGGTAGATGCTACCAGAGAGTATATTATGGTTTTGTCATTACATTTGTAACGCATAAAAACAATCATTATACAAGGGTTTTAAGGCTATAAATGTGTAGAGAAAAGTTCGTCCGTCCGTCCGTGAAATTTACAAAATTGTGTTAGTTATTTCTTAATGAGGTAATAGCGTGGGTGGCTAAATTTTACAAAATATTTGTGCGGAAACAGAATGACGGATTCACGGTTTTCAGATTGTATTAAAAATAGTCTGCCGCGGATCCCTCGCGCTCTGTGTAGTCTAATTGAAACAATATATATTTAAAATTGTAATGAGTTGTGAATCCATCATTCTCCTTGGACCTATAAAACGCGAATTTCACCTCGTCTGTAGGTTAATTTGATTTGCTATTGCATTTTAGCAAAATAGGTCGAGCAAAATTTTATAAATGAATATTAATTGATTAATTTGAGGTCGACTCGTTTTGATACCTCTTGGAATGGACTTTTTTTTTTGGAAATAATACAATAGGTATAGGTCGTCTTGGACAATAGTATCTTTCGCTTTTACTTTCTTTTCTATTTCTGTGAAATTTATCTGCCAGAGTGTACGGATGGCCAACACAACTAGAAAAATCAATTCATTTTGTTTTATACAATTTGGAGTCGAAGCGGAAAGGAAATTGTCATTACTATGCTTTTGCGATATGATTTGGGTCAAATCGAAATGCGCGACTTCAATTATTGCAGAGTTCTTCTAATAACAAAATTAGGTCTTTTCCTTTGGTCGTGAGTTTAAGTACTTTTGATGTTTTGTAAATATGATGGAAAAGGTTATATTTGGTTTGCTAGATTGTTAAGAAGCCGCTGTTGTGCGGGGGAATTCTTGGACTACATAAGATAAAAACTTCAATACGTGCTAAATTTTTTTCTCTGAAACAAAGCTAATAGGATGAATAGAAAATTTTTTTGTTTTGGGGGTTCAAAATTCTTGGTCATTAGGTGACATTTAAACGTATCCTCATATTTTATATATCTTCTTGCATATTAGTTAAGATTTAAAAATTAAAATTACCAAATTAAAAGGCAGAAAAAATAGACATTTCTGTTTTACTACATTTAGATATGTTTATTTCATATCAAATTTATAATGATCTTCAATAGTTGTTACTAAATTCGTCTTCATTAATGCGTCCAATGCTTTTTGAACTTTGAAATCTTTCAACAAATCAATTGTGGTTAATTCATTTTGCAAAGATTGTATCGTCGGATAAACTAAATTACTTTTATTATCCGTTATTGATGGTTTATTTAATATTGTTAAAATCTTCTTTTGTAATTCAATTTCTGGATCAGTTTCGATATTTTTAATTGGTTGAATTATTGGCGGCGGCGCAATATCAGCGGCATCACCAAGTTCTGCTTTAACTTGTATTTCACGCTTTTCAGTTAAATATTTTATAATTCGATCATATTGTAATACAGTCAATGGTAAATTATCAGCTAATAAATTTAATAATTGTTGTATTGCATCCGGATGGGTGGTGTCTTTGAATTGTGTTGATGGAACAGAAATATTCGATGGTATTATTGGTAAATTCATTGTTAATTGTTGTTGCTGTTTTTTAATATTATCTTCTTTCATTTTCTTTTCAAAATCAGTCATTATCAATGCGATAGCATCTTCGACCGGCATATTACGATGTTCGGCCGGTTGACCATATAAAATGTTTACAGTTATACTTCGATGTTCCTCATTTTGTGCTGTTACTAAGATTGCATATAAACAGCCACGTGAAGATATATTTGCGAGAACTTTACCGATTGGTACCTCTTCATTTGGAAATAATAAATCGATTTTTAATCCTAAACGTCTTAGGCGTCCCTCAATAAATTCCGCATAACTTCTGTAAATTTTGAAAATCAATTTAATCAAAAATTTCTTATAATAAATAAATGAAGAAAAATTACGTATGGTTTTTATGTACAACGATAACTTCACAATCATTATAATCATTACTATTATTATTAATTGGTGGTAATGATGAATGATTATATTGTTGGATTTGTGATGGATTTTGTATTGGATAGTCCATATTCCCATCATTACCACCCGTTTTTGATTTAGGTTTTCCTTTTCCTGCGCCAGCATTTCGTACCACAATTTTTTTCCCATTAAATATTGAGCCGCTTGTTGCTGATGCCGCTTTATTTGCGACAGCTTCATTTTCAAATTGTACAAATGCGAAATTTTTCTGCACCAATATTGATAGTATTGTACCAAAACGATTGTATTTTTGGTCTAGATCTTCTCTTGTACAATTTTCAGGAATGTTACCAATAAAAATGCGATTTCTCGCTAAAAGTGGATCACGAATAATTGCGGTTGGATCCATTTGTTTTGTCTTTTTGTTTTTAAGATTTATTTAATAAGATATTTAACTTAAAAAAAAGTAATTTTATATTTATGAAGTTAATAAAATATAATATTTCTGTGAAATATTTGTATGCCAACTTTTATTCGTAAAAAATAATTAAAACTAACCAAAAACTTTATTCACTAAACCGACTAAAACAAAAACAAAAAAAAAATCAATGATAAATCTTCTTCTTTATTTTTGTTCTTTTGTGTTGTTTCCTTATCTTTCTTGGAATATTACACTGACATTTCTATTAACAAAATGGTTTCATTTCCTTTAACGATATATTTTATTGTTTAATTAAATTGTATAAAGGAAAATTAAAATGACAAATTCAGAAGATTTAAATACAACATATTGTTCAGAAATTGAAGGTAATATATTCTAAATTTTCTAATATTTTAATGAAATCTTTTGTTTGTTTTTTATTTAATATATAGGAACACGTACACAATGTACACAATTACAAAATGATGAGAATTCATTTAAAAATCTTCTTAATCTAAATAATGAAACAATAAATCGTTTAAATGAATTAAGTAAAATGATTAAAAGTTATGAAAGTACAAAAAGTCTATCACAAAATGTATTAAAATTGATATTAATTGAATTAAAAGAAAATTTTAAAACTGGAATTGAAGTTTTAACAGAATTAGAACAGGTAAATTAAATTTGTTTTTGCTGTTTGCTCATAAAGTAAATAATCTTTTTATTTATTAATTCAGGAATTTGATAATAATGATTTTGAAGTTTTAAAAGAAAAATTTATAGAAAATAATGATAATGAAAATCTTATAACAAAAACTATTAAAAGTATTGATTGTGAAAACTCATCAAATATTGTTCAAAATAAATTACCATTCGATGAGAATTTAATTGAAATGATGATAAAAACAATTATAAAAAAGACAAAAAAAAAAACGAAAAAAAAGAAAAAAAGAAAATATAATGAATTACAATTGGAAATTAAGAAATATAATAATGAAATTACAGAAATCAAACGAAATACACAAACTAGTTTAAGTAATTCATTTATGAATTCATTTGATCCAATCGAAAGATCATCAATAAATAATCATACACAATCGAATAAATCTGTTGAGAATCCTTCTGAATTTAATATAAGTGAAATATTATCAGAATATTGTTCATCAATTAAATCTAACAATTCATCAAAACCAAATTTAAATATTACTGATTATATATTAAGTAATATCGATTGTCAATTATCAAATGGAAATTCGGATGATGATATAAGAAAATATTCATTAACAAAAGATGATATTGAAAAGCTTGCAAATATTTTGAAATTAGAAACATATTCTTTAAATCTTGCTATTGAATCGATTCTATTAAGTAAATCACAATTAACAATAAATACAACAAATGATGATATAATTTGTGAATCAGATAATTCGATAATAAATCCTAGTCAGAGTCCGATTAAACGACAATATTGGAAAAGGCGAAAGAAAATTAATAATAATTATTCAAAATTTGATAACGAATTTTTTTCAAATTATTTTCGAAGATGAAAATGAAAGATAATTTTTTTTTTTTTTTTTTCTTAAAATCAAATTTATTCGACGCTAAATAACCATTTTTTTATACTTTTTTTTTTTTTTTACCTTTGATTACTTTTTTTTTTGCTAATTAACAATAAAATATGTCTTAAAAATGTTTTATAATTATTACATAATTAAATTTCTTCTCTTTTTTTATACATTCACAATGTTTTTTTATCTTTTTTCTTTTACACAATTATTACAACGAAAACAAATAATAATAAAAAAAATATTTTAAGATTTTCTTTTCTTTTTTCTTAAAATTACTAAGAATAAAACTAAAAATGATATTTTTATAATAATAAAAAAAAAAACAATTAAGTTTACTAAAATTTTTAAGTGTTTTTTGTTTTTTTTTTTTTTTTTTGCCAAAAGAATAAATTCTTTACTACGAAATATGAAATTTTAATTTAATTTATTTTCTTAGAATTTCTAAATCAATTTATTACGTTTTTTTTTTATTAAATATTTTAATTAAAAAAACAAAACTTTTTGAAAATATTTTTGTATATATATAAAAAAAAAAAAAAAAGTTTGTATGGAAACTTTTTTATTTTTATTACCACAGAAATGTCCGAAAGATTTCAACATTTCATCCCGTTTTAATGCCAAATAAAAATTGAATTGGAAATTCATTTTCGAAATCCTTACGAACTCAAGAGAGAAAAAAATGCTGATTTTCCGATCCAAATATGATGCCTTAAAAAAAAGACGAGATGAATTTGCCTGCAATCCTTACAAAAATTTGTAAATCGTTGAGATCCTATGAATCAACGAATTTCATTAGACGATTTAGTTATATATATTAATATAAAAAAGAAAAAGTTTCCTAGTAAAATATATTTTTTATTTTTGATAATTTAAATGCTGTTTTAAAGGAGGCTGAAATGATAAAAAGAAAAAAGAAAATTATTTATTAAGATATCAATAAAAAATAAAGTAGAATATCAAATTTCATATTAATCAGCGGGGAAAAAGAATGACGGGATCCATGACGAATTCACGGTTTTCAGATTGTATTAAAAATAGTCAGTCGTGAATCTGTCGAGTTCTGTATAGTCTAATTGAAAACGTATAAAACTTTAATGCGTCATGAATCCGCTGTGATTCTGTCATTCTGTTTGGACCTTAAAATTTGTGACAGACCAAACTCATTTAACTAGTTTAACATAAAAAGGTAACTTAAATCTGTACAAAATGAACGTTGTGATATTCTTTAAAAAGAGCCATTGAGCCCTTTGCAGTATGCGTTGTGGCTTCATCTTGTTGGAACCAAAGGGTTGGAGATGGCTTTCCACAGCTGGTATTAAAAAATTTTACAATATTGTCCGATATTGAGCGCTATTAAATGGAAACTGCAAAACCATCTTCATTTTTCGAAGAAATATGGGTCAATGATTCTCCCAGACGACACACCGCACTCACCCAAACAGAGTACACTTAAGTGGGTGTAATTGTCGTTAATGAACTGCTCTTGTATTCTCTGTAGCTTATATCCTGCAGTTCTGCTTGTTTACGAAGCCATTTAATTGGAAATGGGCTTCATCATTCATTATCAAATTGTGAATAAAATCTAGATTTTCTTCTGTTTTTTGACGGGGAAATAAAGTTCAATGATTTTAGTTTGTTGTTCGATTTGTGTATTGTTCCATTTCAAATTCCCCCAAAATTATAAATAATTCAAACCACAACGTTCATTTTGCCCTGTATAATTTGTTGAATTCGTTTTTAATACTCTACTCAATTCCTGTACTAAACTAATATTACGATTGTTTTTTGTTTTTTTTTTTATATACATAAATTCTCACTTACAAGTATAAATACTTTTTTCGGCATCGAACGTTGTACTAATTGAGACAATGTTAATTTTTGTAGCTCATCTGTTTCTAAATCAACTTGAGTATTATATTCTAATGTTAATTCTGGTAGATTTTGCCAGCCAACTTTTAATGGATATAAATTAAATAGAATTTCTTGTTCCGAATATGAGAAAATTGATATATTTAACTGAAAAAAAAAACAAATTTAATTGCTAGAAACAATCTTTGCTGTTAAAATATTTACCTGTTTATGACCAGAACACATAAAATTATCGGTAGTACTTAATTGTGCAATTAAATGTAATACTTTTGATGTTGGATTCTTTAATATAATCTTTAAACACATTGGAATTTTAACGAACATTTTCTCTTCAATTTTACAATAAATATTTATAATTGGTTCGATTATTTCGATACCGTTTATAATAAATTTTGATTCATTTTCATCATTGAAATTATTACGTTTCCATTTAATACAAAATATACCAAAAATTGGTAGAAAATTAATAACTGAAGATGATGTATTTGTTGTTAATAGACCATTAAAGAAACCTTTACAATGTCCAGTCGCTTGTATTGATTCGATCGCTTTATTATATATATAATGTGAATTTTGTTTTAATTGTTGATTATTATCTAATAAATCATCAGATTTTATATCTTGTATATCATATTTTAATTTTAAATCATCCGATGATGATGATACATTCATTAATGGTGATATTATTGTTTGTTGTAAATTATTAATTGGTAATAATAGATTATTATTACCAATAATTGTTGTATTTATTGGAATTTTTGATAATAGATTTTTATTTAATTGATTACCAATATTATTCGTACTTAAATTTAAATTATTATTATCAATTGTTGTATTTAAATGAGATTTTATATCATTTTTATAACGATTACGATGATTTTTATTATTAAAAGGCATTATATCATTTTTGATTTTATTCATTTCATAATCTTGTTTTGTTATCCAATTAATTGTGGATGCATTTGAACGTAATAATATAACATCTTCAAATGTTTCACCATTTGAATATATGCTAGTATGTTTTTTACGTTTAAAACTGTATGGTGATTGCATTAAATTATGATCCTGGAAGAAAAAAAAACAGATATTAAATAGCATTTATAAAAATGTATTTGAAGTATATACAATTTTTTTTTCTTTCGGCCTATAGCCGATTTTTTGATGCCCTATGGTAGAAATGGAACTCATAGTTAACAAATCGATAGTTCAATGAATTAACTCTTAGAAAGAAACACCAAAACTACTAATATTTCAAGGTTTTTGGTCTATAACTTCATTTCATCTTTTTCAAATTGGCTCAAATTCATAGGTAGGCTGGGGCCTAATAGCACAAATATCTTTTGCAAATTTTATTGAAATCGGTACATAAGTTTTAAAATACATCAAAAAAATTGTATGAGCAGGCTTATTTTCCCTTACTTTCTCCACTATCCTTGGACCGATTTCACTGAAATTTAACATGGTATTGTCAACCCATGT
The DNA here is from genome assembly GCA_963422695.1 of Xylophagus ater. Taxonomy (NCBI): domain Eukaryota; kingdom Metazoa; phylum Arthropoda; class Insecta; order Diptera; family Xylophagidae; genus Xylophagus; species Xylophagus ater. Next base: position 40,853,757 of record OY730482.1, on the reverse strand, counting down.
AAATAATTTAAACAAAATTGCTCTACAAATTTTGAAATTCAATCCGAAAAACCATAAGCAAAAAAAAACGACAAAACTTTCTGGTCACTTTAGTTTTTTTTTTCCTTCTCGGTCGATTTTGCTGAAATGCAATACCAAACCAAGTTAAGGAATAACCAAATCACATTGTAATTTTCATCAAAATTGGATAACACGTTTCTGAGTTATCTTGTATAGGGACATGCACAAATCAATGTAACTTTTGATTCTCTACACAATCATACCCTTGAAACCTTTCTACGATGATTATTTCGACAGAACTATGGTAGTACCCTACCATAGGGCATAAATATTACTTGTAAATCTTTAATTTTAAATAATTCGGTGTTTAATTTTCTTTTCTTTCTTTTTTTTACTTACACAAATAAAATACGTTTCCAAAATATCTAAATCACATTTAGATTGAATTTCAATATTAGCACGTAATAAAAAATCTTCACCACGATATCCTTTCATTAATGGTTGACGATTTAATGTATAAAAACGTCCGACAAATTTAAATTCCGGCATACATGTTATTATAATAGTGTCTTCTTTTAATTTACGTAAATTTTTATCATCAATATAATCGATTTGTATATTTGTATTGATTTTTTTCGCTAATTTATCAATTAATTGAAAATTTTGCTGTTTATTTAAACTAATTAATAATGAATTTGTATTTGTTGGTGAATCATCATTATTAATTGTATTCAAATTCATTTCGAAATTTGTTTTAGGTCTTTGCATTTCTAATTGATACCAAATTTTTTGTTTTAATTCAATATTAATATCAATTAAACTATAAACATAATATGTTATTGTTGTATTACTTTGTATACCCAATTCACCAATATCAATTTGTATATGAGATAATAATTTTTGTCGGGTTGTTGATGTTAGATCAGTTGTAAGAAATACTTCGAGAAAGAAAGAAAGAAAATACGATATTATTTTTGAAAATGATTTTTAAAAAAATGTTATCACATTTACCTTTGTTACGAAGATTTCCTGGCACACTGATACTAATACCAACATTTTGTAAAAACATATTAAACGGATTACTTATATTACTAATTACTTTAAAATATTCATTGACAAGCATTGGTTGCATATTTTGGTTATTTTGTGTTACTAAATGGAATCTGAAAAGAAAGTATAAATTGATTTCTTTTTTCGAAAGTTAGTTTTTATAAGTTTTTTTTAAAATACTTACGTTGGAACAACATAACAAGATGGATTATAATTAATATTATCAATAAATTCATCAAAACGATGATGACTTTTAAATATTTTTCGATTTAAATCTGAACTTTTTGTTAAAATAATATAATTTCGATCAGTTCCCATATCGATTTCTAAACGTGAAACCTATATATTTTCAAAAGGCAAAAAGATTATTAGTTTTTCTTTTTTATTATATTTAAATTTTGATATTACTTGTAATTCAACATTTTCCAAAAATTGTTGCGATTCACCATCGAAAATAATTTTATAACAATAATTCGATTCCAATTTAAAATCAGAATCAAATTTTAATACATCTGATGATCGTCCTCCATTCAATTCATTTTCACGTAAATCATCAATTGAACTAAATAAATTATAATTAATTGCGTTTAAACGATAAATCTCTTTACCATCCGATATAACAATACTAAAACCGCGAATTTTAAGTGGTACATCAGTTTGAGACCTACAAAAAAAAAGAAAAACAAATTAAAAATTATTTTTAAATATAAAAACCGTCGTCCCTCTTACCTTATAAATAATTTAATTGTTACAGTTTCATCATTATTGATTTGTGATTTATCAAAACTAATAATACATTCAATAAAATCAATAATTTTATCTAAATCGATTGCAATTGGTGATTTAAATGCGGCCAATGATTGTTCCCATGAAGCACGTAGTTCAGGAGCAATTTGACTTTGTGATACTGGAGGAACATTCTATAATTTCGGGGAAGGGAGAGAGAGTATATGAATAAAAATTTGAAAATCACAATATTTTCACAATTCAAGCATTTACTTGGAAAACTTTCCATAAATTTTCTAATACAATAATTCTTTCGTTATGATCACATTTCACTTTTAACGATAACGCTTCTATACTGCATGAAATGAAATCAGCTACAGATGCTGATAAGAATGCACAACGTAATGTTTTTAATAAAACATCTGTAAATATTGATTCCCATTTATCTTGACGATAATCCGGAAGCATTAATGAATATAAACTGGGACAAAAAAAAAAAAAAGAATGAATAGAATATAGATTTTTTAGTTAACACATCAAAAGAAAAATATAAATACGTCAAGGCCTTGGAGTGATCACCACATTTAAAATATTCTTCAGCCATATCAATTGTTAATTTCTTACGAAATCTTAAACATTTGTAAATTTTAAATTGTCCCATCGCTTGTTGAAGTAAATATATTATAGCTGCTGAATGATTAAAACAACGTTCATTCTCTTGTGCTAAAGATATTGCCTGCTGTTCAGAGAATGGTTCACCCGATTTTATTGTTCGTATACCAAAAAATTCACTAAAAAATGTCGACGGATTTGTAATACGATTTGGAGTTTGTGGTTCTGTCGGTGATAAATTTAAAGCTAAAATAATAAAGATAGTAAGAAAAATATTGATAATTATAAGAATTTAAAAATCTTACAACAACATTGTAGAAATGCTTCTTTACGTTTTGTTATATATTCAGCTGCTTTATGAAAATAAATACCAGGATGTTGTGTTTGTAAAGCTGGTAAACCATTTTTAATTGCTTCACAAAATAATTCAGCAAAAGCGCTATGTCTGAAAAATGTATGTGAAATTTAATTAGGGAATTATGGAAGAAAAACCTTTTGGCGGTGAGTTTTTCTTACTGTGTACTTAACCAAGCATAATGTTCAAATAATAACTCCTTAAAACCGACACGACTTTTATATTTATCAATATGATTTATAAAATGAGTAATTGCATCGCGTGGTATATTTAATTTAAACATTAATCTACAGATTTTGTAATTTAAGAAGCCGGCAATTGTTTTAATTTCTAAACAATTTGTATCGATTATACGGATTTCTTCTAAATTGGAATATGCCTGAGAATAATGTCTGAAAATACAAGAAATTATTTTAAATTACTTGAAAAAAGTATGAATTTTCTTTTTTTTTGCGTATTACTTCATTGCTGTACTATAATCCAATCTCATTTCGGATATAAAACCTAATTTAAATTGATGTCGAATTCGAAGGGTTTGATGTGCTGATGTCAATTGATCACGATGCATTCGTATCCTTTTCGACATTTGAGAATAATATGATTGTGCCATTTCAAGAAAAGCCGATTCCAAACGTACGGTATAACCTAAAAACAATTACAAAAAGAAAAAATTTAATTGAAAATACATTTGTAATTTATTTTTTTTATCTACCCATTAAATGATCACTATGTGGAAGAACGAATAGCATTTTTGCACTTATTGCACATGCTGTTGTTAGGCTAGCAGCACGTTCGGATGCAAACAGATCTTCAGATGCTGGTAATGGGGCGGATTTTTGTAATAAAACCAATGCTAAACGTGTATTTCGCCCCTAAAAATTTAAATGTTTTCATTTTTTTGTTATTGTTTTTTTCTTTTTTTTTATTAAATAAGATAAAAACCTGTAAATTATTTTTCAATGACTGTAATATTGAGGCACATTGTATTTGCTTTTCAGACCATTGCGGATCGTTCCATTCGAGATCTTGAAATAAAACGACGACAGCAGGCAATACATGAAGATGCTTTAGCATCCAGTTTCTTTTTAAGATTCCTTTCGGATGATACCATTCATAGGACGGTCGTTTCGGTTTCGATACAGGAAACTCATAATTTGTTGGTAAGATTTTGAATTGGACACCAACTCTTTTTTTTTTGTTTTGTTTTTTTTTATAAAAATAAATGAAATAAAGAACGCAAATTATGATATAATAAGGAACAAAAAAACTCGATTTATAAAATTGTTTATTTTACCTATCTGGTTTACGATTTGTATTAAATGCATCGAAAATTGATTTATGAATTGAATTTTTTGTCACATCTAATCCATAGAAGCCGATCAATGGCTGGGGAGCTACCAGCAATTCAGACGGTAATGCGGAATACATTTTGTAGAAAATTTACTTTTTAATTTTGACTAAAAGAATTAAAAGAAAAGAAAATATTACGTGACATTTTGGTGCTTGTGAAAATGACGTCTTGTAATGTCAAATAATATTAATGACATAAATCAATTTGCGGTAAGTCTTAAATTCGAAATATCCAAAAATACGAATACTTTTCATACGTTTTGTTTCCTTTCCTTATATGAATTTAATTGTTTTTTAATTGGAAAATTTTTATAAATATATTCACATTAATTTATTATTGATAAAATAGAAAATTTTTAAATGAAAAAAACTCAGAAAATTTATTCCAATTTGATTTGTATGACAGTAAAAAAAAATTTTTTTTCATTATTTTGTAATCAGCTGCAAAATGTCAAAATATGAACTATGACGTGGGGAATGATATGAAGTTGGATGGAATTGTGAGAAAATATACTTTTAGAAAGGATAATTAAAAGGAAAATTAAAAATTTTGTATAATAGTTTTATTTAATTAATGAAATTGTTTGTATTACAAAAAAACTGAATCTCCAAAGACGAAATTGTATATATTTTGTCTAAAAGGAATTAAACAATTAAGTGATTCCGATTTCTTGAATTTGTGGTGATTTTTCTTAGTATCAACCCAAGTCTCAAACCAATTTAATACTTTTGATATTAATATAGAAAATTAAGGATATCATAGTCCCTATGATACTACATACGGACCTCTTATAACACGGTGAAAACATTCCGTTGGAACTGAAAAAATCGTACCATATTATCAAACCAAGGAAAAGGTACAGTTATCGTTCAATACATAATATGAAGTTACATGCATACCAGGGACGAGTGGGTCTGTATATTTGAAGGTAATGATTGCTTCCGTAGGAAAATTCAACTTGGCGAATTAAAATTCAATTTTATTTATTCATTCAAAATAATGATAATTTCATTCTGAATTTGTTCCTAAGAACATAAACATTTTCGATCCAACTTGCGAAAGTTTTTTATGACATGTGTGAAGACCGATTTTCTATAAATCCTGACGGCTTAGAATAACTTCAAAACCGAAAAAAGCAATAAATTTTCAGACGTTCCCCTTTTTTCTGTAGAAAGGTCTGATTCTGTATGTTTGAGGTCTAACACAAATGTCATTCTTAGGCTCGTCGCACACTTGAGCTAAGATACCCGGTGATATTCTTGGTAAATTCATTCCATTAGTTATATTTGAGCCGTCAGAGAATATAATGTGCGAGTACAGTATCGGTGAATTATTGGTCTAGCAATAATTCACCGATACTGTACTCCACTTGACACTTACACATTTGTGTCGACAATATACTGCCATAAAATAAAAAAGACATTACACTTTTGCAAGCATCGTGTCTACACTCTATAATGCCGAAAGTACGTATAAGTAGTATCAGCGATACCAGCGAAGTTCGTTCGCGTAGTTGAAGCCTGAACTATGTGAACGAGCTTAGTTTGTGTCGCTCATGACCAGGCGACAGAAAAAGCAAAGACCAATGCAAATGCTGAATTTTTCACTTTCAGCGAGAAACTTAGCTTACGTAGTTTAGCTCGCTTACCTTAAGTGTGCGGCGGGTGTTAATCTGTTCCTCTTTACAGCAGTGAAAGGAAACGAAATCATTATATTCCATAATATAAACAAAAATAATTTGAATACGCCTTTAAATATGCAATTTTTGAAAGTTGTTTTGTCCTGAGAAAATCCTAGAAAATCTTCTAGTTTTTTCGTCTCTAATATTGAAAAGAATTATAATTGATTTTCTTAGTTCCTGATTTCAAATATTTATTTTCTTTTCCGTCATAGAGCGAAGGATATTATACGTTTTTTTTTAATAAACGAAAGCACTAAGCTTTCGTTCATCAAAATCTCACGCTTCGTAAATGATGCATACACATTGCGAGAATCACTCAGAAAAAAAAGGAAATACAATACCATTATAATACATACAAGGGGAATTCCCGGTAAATCTGAATTCGAAACAATCGATTGGAAAAATTCGTATTATACGAAGATTGTCCAATTTTATAAAATCGTCCTAAGAAGAATCGTTTTATAAGGCAAGCCAATTAGAAAATCATTTATTTTATTTTCTACACGTCTCGTCTAGTCTAGTCAATCAATTAATAAGTACGGACTGCTGCTAGCAATAAAAAGATTTCCGTTTAGTATTCACGATGAAAAATTTAATTACTTTACGAGTCGATAAAATATTTGATTTTTGAATTGTATTTTTCTTTATATGAAAATTAAAAAAAAGACACCAAACATACATCGTAAAAAATTAATAATATAAATTAGCTTACTTATAGCAAACACTAGAAACCTGAGAAATTTCCAAGAAATGCAAAAACTATGTCCTTTTACATAGATGTGAATAAAAAAAAAGTATATTATTCAGCAGCAAAATTGTATATATAACAATTCGTAATATGGCGGATGATGTACCAGGTGGACTGAAAAGTTCGTATCGTTTTAAAGAAAAACACATTTTCTTAACAAAACTCGATTTTATTATAGTTGCCATCGAGGGCGATACACCGATTATAGCGATCTTCTAACCTTTCGATACCATTTTTATAGTACGATTTGTCTTTTGCTTGAAAATAGGCGTTCATCGCGTGCAGTCCACTCGGCTGACTGTCGTTTGGACTCAGGAGTGTAATGATGGAGCCAGGTTTCATCCATTGTCACATATCGACGCAAAAAATCGGGTTTATTACGATTGAAGAGCTCCAAACACTGCTCAGAATCATCAATTCGTTGTTGTTTTTGGGTCGATTGTGAGCTCGCGCGCCACTCACTTGCACAGAGCTTTTGCATACGCAAACATTTATGAACGATATGTCCAACACGTTCCTTTGATATCTTTAGAGTGTCAGCTATCTCGATCAACTTCACTTTACGGTCATCCAAAATTATTTTGTGGATTTTTTTGATGTTTTCGTCCGTAACAGCCTCTTTTGGACGTCCACTGCGTTCATCGTCTTCGGTGCTCATATGGCCTCTACGGAACTTAAGAAACCACTTACGAATGGTGGCTTTGCCTGGCGCAGAGTCCGGATAACACTCATCAAGTCACTTTTTGGTATCAGCAGCATTTTTTTTCATCAAAAAACAGTGTTTCATTAATACACGAAATTCCTTTTTATCCATTTTCTTCAAAATAACAAAAGTTGCTACACTCAAAATGCTATATCTCACAAACTAATAGTCCGACAGCTGTCAAATTTATACACGTATCTTTTGAAGGTTGGTACTAACGAAAAATGATATGGATTTAATTCTAGTGTCGCCCTCTCATAGAAACGATACGAACTTTTCAGCCCACCTGTTATTTGTAAATAATAGTCGATTGGAAATCAAAAAAAAAAAAAAAAATGCCGCACCCCATTTCTATATGATCAAACGCAAATATATAAATCACTAAATGAAAATATAAATAATGTACACGAACGCAAAACACGAAAAAATATTGTATAAAGTCCAAAAAAAAAAGCATATAATCATATTTTTCAATTTGATCCTTTTTATTTTGAAGAAAATGTTTATGTATGTTGCCAACTTAAAAAAAAAAAATAAATAAATAAATAAACGAAACCGTCAAACACGTGGCAATCGCTTCAGGGTTGGCTTTAGGAAATGAACGAAACGGAACACAACAAAAAAAAAGAAAAAGAAAAAACAGAGCTCTTAACGAATAATAGACTAACTTCCTTATTACTTTTATATAAGAAGAAGAAGATACAAAAAAAGAAACTAACAAAAAAAAGGGGAAGGATATAATTGTGGTGGTAGAATAAAAAAAAAAGCAAACATTTCAGAAAGAAGGAAAGAAAAAAATCATTGCATTTCAACCCCTTCAAAACGGATTATAACGAAGAATATGTTTTACGCATACCATCATAAAATTTACTAGTCCGTTAGCAAAAACAAAAAAAAAGGAAACTTCATGATATTTTTGTGTTTGCGGCATTTATAGACGAAAAGGGATTGCATTAAAAAAAAAAAAAGTGCCACTGGAATGAGATAAAACGATTGGTTCTTCTTCTTATTGGTTTGATATATGGTGGCAATAGTGCGATGCTGCCTTAGCGTAGGGTGGAATTTTTTTTGCGTTTTTTTTTTTGTACTCTAGAAAGAACAAAACATTTTTTTTTTCTTTTGAGATTCATTTATTTGTAGTCCCTGGATTGGTTAATGTGGGGGTTGTGTTTTTACAGTGGCGGCAAAATTGCATGTACGTATATTTTTTTCTTAAAATATAAGGGTCTGAAATTTTTTTTTTTTAGCATTGTACTCAAGAGGGGTGGGTTTTTTCTCGTTAGTAATTTTTTTTCTATGTTTCAGGAAATAAAAAATGGTGGATGGATTATTTGATGTTTCAATTTTATGAAATTATGATTTTATAGTTTCATATTATTGTAATTTCATTTGGAAACCAATATTTAATTAAGTAATCATTAAAAATAATTAAGGTTTAAGGAAGTTAATTAATTTTTTTTTTGTTAGTTTACTTTCTCTATACGAAAGAAGTTTACTAATCGCATGTAGAGAAAATTAAATGATGTTTGATTTGAGGAATGTATTACGTGAGAAAATTGATCCAGAAGTTTTGGCATCTTTTTGATTGTTTTGTCTTACGTTTTTATAGGCCCATAACGAAACGCCATATAAAGCGGGCATAGCATGACATGGGTGTGCAATAGAGTCTTTTTTGTATACATTCCTTGCAAGGTATCCCATTTGGATTAAACAGGTATCCCTCGAATAGCATGGTACTTGAATACTTGAATAGCATGAAGTCGCGAACAACACGGTCAAAAATTGCGACAACCCTTGAATAACACAGGATTTGAATTACACGAATTTGCAAATGTATACACACATATTACTGTTAACGATCACACAGTTCATATGTACATAACAGGCTTGTAGGAAATACCTTAATATCAAACAAAGTTGTAAAACTCAGTTCTTATCGCAAATAGATTTTCTCTCTTCTTTGTGCTCAGAATAGTTTTAGTATCATTGCATAAAGTTGTGAGTGTTTTCTTCTCTTTGGAACCAAATGTACAAATTTGTATGGATATCGACTTTTGAATTGCACGGTTTTGAATAGCACGGAACGATATTTTCAAAATTGTATAAATTATTAGTATCGAATAACACGAATTTCAATAGCACGGTACCAGTTAACTGTTTTATTTGCGGGATACCTGTATAATGGTAATATTTCTGAAACTTTGCAACCTGTACTTCAGGTATATCTAATAGATTGTCGCATAATATTCTTACATTTAAGCACTGTTTATCTCTTAGTACATTCTTTGTTAAATAATTGCTCAATCACAGCACATTAATAACCGTAATACTGTTTTTTATGTTACATAATATAAGAAAATGTTACTTTTGTAATTCTGACTATATGAGACTATATCAGGCCTATTCTGGCGTTGTGACAAATTTTTAGTCATAACAAATCTGCAACTACAAATCTTATGACATCTAAGAAAATTCATATTCTGACAGACAGGTCATAATTATGTCCAAAATATGAATTTATAACAGTTTAAACTGTTATAATTCGAGCGAGTTGTCATGGCTTTTTGAGAAATATAAACCCTTGAAAATGTTTGTATAGATCTAAAAAAAAAATGGTGGAAATTATTCCATATTAATGAATTAAATTTCTCGGAAAACATATAAAATTTTGTTGTGATGTAAAATATTTTCGGTCAGAACTTGTGATAATTTTTTATAACAATTGTGAGTTATGAGCGAATCAGAATATGAATTAGTCTTTAAAAAAACGGTTATGACAGTGAGGTCATGTCATGACCGTTATGGTTATGGCTCAGAATAAGCATGTATATTTTTTATTTCACGTTTTAAGGCTTTGAAGCTTTTGAACCAACTAATTTTAAAAAGATTTCTGTGCAACAAGTCAATTACTCGTGTATTTATTTCAATAAAATTATGTCTGCAGATGTGTTATACTAAAATTAATATCTTATTCAGATCTTATTAAGAGGATCCATTAGTAAAAAATTACAAGATTTCGGTGAAAAAATGAAAAAAACTTGATTATCTCGTTTCGCAGCACGAAACTATAAAATATTGACATAAAACCAAAAAATATATTCCATATTAGGCTAACATCATCCATCTCTGACTCTCCGCGAACAACCTAAGGGGATCCTTCGGTCAAATGACTAATATCTACATTTCTGTAACAAAAAACGAAGGTTTGAAATAATTTTTTTAGTTTAAGTCAAGGCTGTCCAACCCACGGCCCGCGGGCCGCATGCGGCCCTAGGCAAGTATCAATGTGGCCCGAAAATATTCAAAGTTACTGAAGCATGTCTATTTTTCTGAGGAATGATTTGTGTATTTGCGTTCTGGTGCTAAAGCTGCCAAGTGACAAACAACAGAAACAGGACCAGAACAGAAAACTCTTTCGTTATATAGTAAATTCTCTTTCCGTTTGCGTTGCTCGCTCAGCTACACTGTTCTATTGTTTGTCACCTGGTGGCTTAAGTGAAGAATGAAACATACTAAGTATAAAATTAGAACCAACATGTTGGGTGAACACCTTGAAAACTGCCTGAGAATTGCAAGGACGTCAATCGAACCAGATATTGACGGTTTAGTTTCTCAACTTCAACGCCAAGTATCACATTCATTTCATGATATGGATTTATACATTTTACATTTATTTATTTATAGACATGGTGTTTTGGGCCACAAGTATATAGTAATAAACTTGTGCGGCCCAGGGAAACAAAAAGGTTGGACACCCTTGGTTTAAGTCATTCGAAAAAAATTTGCAAAATTGTTTTAGTTATCAAAGAAAACAATGGGCAAAACATTTCAAAAGAGTACCGGGACGGGACCCAACTCTTCAATCGATCGATTTCATATACTTTTTTACAATTTCTTGGAAAATTTTCTCTTGTTTTTTTTACAGCTATGCTTTCAATTTAAAGTTAGTATTTCTTAAATAATTGATGCAATTTCCATCGCTGAAAATTCATAACTTCTTATGTAATATCATAAAGCATCCAAATAAATAGAGTACCCAACTTGTATTCTCATTTGGCATAGACTTTCAGTCTGTAAAGAAGATATCTTGTTGTTAGTATTTGTGTGGAATAAAAATGCATGTATTTATATAGTATTTTCTACAAAGAAATACTAATGAGCCTTGGAATAGTGCCAAAAATGTATACACAGTGAAATCTCTGTTTAATGTCACTCTGTGGTAATATTTAATAGAATAATATTGTATTAAAAAAAAAATGTCAGTTAAAATTTGAGAAATTCAAGAATTTTTTTGGATTTTGTGAATATTGTACTTGAAATATTGTATGTAAGAAAGTTGTGGTTTTGTTTTTTTTAAATTTTTGGATTATTTCAAATAAATTGCATAAATATTTTATTATTTTGATTTTATTCTGTTTGTGAAAAAAGTAGGTGAATTAATTAAATTCGTAATTCACATAAGTTCTATAAATTTATGAAATGGAATTTTAATATGTTTTTTTATGTATTTAAATTAATAAAATAAAATTTTAATTATTTATAAAAATTGCAAATAATTCTGATGAAATGTAAATTGAATATTGCAGATTTTAAATTTGATTTTAATAAAAAATTAATTTAAAAATAAATCAGAAAAATTTAATTAAAAAGCAATTCAATTGGAAAATGATTTCATATATGTATTCATAATAAAATGGTCGTGTCTGAGTTCACGAGACTAGTTGGTTCTTAAAAAATATCTTTTATCTTGAAATTTTCTAATAAACCGTTAATCATTAGCTGAGTGTCACCAAAATGTTTCAAAAGTACCATAATTGGGTGAGAAGGCCTAGTTGGTCGGTCTAGCCTTCTTACAAATCTCACGCACAAAAAAATTACGAAGTTATTGGCTAGTTGTATAATAACTGAATTTTATACTTGTAGGAGTTGTAATAATTGAAAATTCAGTTGTAGAAATTTCACAATTTTTCTGTATGCATGTAAACACTTTGAAAGTACGATATTCTAGTGGCAAAGATACTTACTCTTCTAAATCATGATGTTTTCTTTTTGTCCATATATATTTGTTTGATTTTTTGGTTTTCCAACGTTTTTGCTTTAATTAAGCCGTTTAAAAATTCTAATTATATATCACCCTGTATTTTTAAAGGATAGATAAGTATAATAATGTTATCCGCATGAGAAATTTATTCGAAAAGCAGAACTTTAGACAAGTTAATTAAAATCTTGATTCAATTTTAGTTAATTTAAAAAATTTAATATTATAAAAATATTTTCATTCAATTAAAATTTAATCAATTTTTATAATTTTCCGGAAACTTTGAAGAATAGAGAACTCTAAATACAGAAAAAAGTTTTTAATGAATTTTTTCATTAAAATTATATTTAAAAAAAAATAAAATTTTTTAACAATTTTAATTAGATTTTCTTTTAAAACAAAATAAAAATTTGTCCTAAAACTGAACGAAACTAATGAAAAAAAAAAATACCTGAAATTAAAAAAAAGACAGAACAAAACTCATTCAATTAAAAATTTATATAAAAGTTTTCATGTATGAAATTTAATTTCCATGTTATTAATTATAATTACGCAAACCCATTTACTTCTAGAAAATGTGAAAGTTCCAAACTTTGTTAAATAATATTGTGAAAAAATTTCTCGGATAAAAAAACGAAATAGTTTCCTTAATCCTCATTTGCTTAGAGTGGAGTTTTTCTATAAAAGTTGCATTCCAATGCAAAAATTTTATATATACTACTACGTTCAAAAAGTACTTTTTAAATAGAAAAAGTCGTTTTGTAGCCATATAGTCTTTAGGTATTTCAGCGAACTCCTTTCTATTACTTCTACGGAGAAAATACGACATAGACACATGATTACATTCAAGTAAAACGTTGCTAATTGAAATCTATGTATATTTATTAAGTTGTTGCCAAAAAATTAACCGTCAATGCTAAACTTTCTATAATTTTTATCATAATTGCTTCACGCAAATGACGCAAAACATTTAAATATTCTTTAGTAATAGTGTAGGTAGATAATTGAAAAATAACTGTAATAAATCGAGATCAGGACTTATGCTGGGGTCTTTTATCAGTTTCTGGAAACAAGGTAAAACCTCTCAAGCATTCTAAATTATGCATGTAATTTGTGCAATTTGCTTTTCCTAGAAATTCTAAATATTATATTCAAACAATACACTTAAAATGACAATAATTTGTATTTAATTGTTAAACAAAACGCTTATAACTCCAACTATAATTCAGATCAGTTAAAAGAAATTCCGAAACTCTGATTATCGAAGAAAATATACTTCTGATATACTTTTTGAACGAAGTAGTATATGCATTTTCTTCAAATAATCATAATCAGTGATGCAAAAAGAATTGCATATAACTATATTTAGTTATAAACTAAATCTCAGTTAGAGTAAAAACCCCAATGATTCACTTACATTTTAATATGCTTACCCAGTCAAATAATAAGAGTCCTCTAATAACATCTACAGCATTCGCGCTCAACTAGCCAAACGAAAGTTCACCCAAACTGAAGATCGCATAATCAACCAACCCTTGAATCTCTTATTCATATATATTTATATCCGAGAATATATTATCATCAAAACTCTTCGTTCTTATATCTCTATATCCGTATATGTATACTTGTTTCCTTCGTTTAACATTTTACGCCTTCAGTTTCTTGTCATCATCGCATAATTCCGGACGAAAGCATCTCATAATGAGCTTAAACATCCAAGTTTTCTTGTGCCTTTCAATGTGGCCTTTTTGTTATTAGGAAAGAAAACGGGATGAATATGTTAAATTTTTTCCTTCTCTCCTATAGTTTGCCCTTTGCTGTTTGGTTAGGTTTTTATATATGAATAGAGGAGCATTAATTCGGATGCAAAAGGATTTATGAAAAAGAGTTGTAAAAAAAAGAGAGAAAAAAAAATTGCACAAAAAAAAATGTTTTCCATGTCGTCGAAGACATAGAATAAAAGTTCATGGAATAGGAAACATCCATTCCTGATTCCAAATATCAAGCGTTCTAAATATTCATAATAGTCTGTCGCCTACATTCGGAATTTCGAAAATCAAAAAACGAAAACAAAAAACTTTGCATACAAATAAAAACTGCATTTTTTAGGTCCGTTTTGATCTCCTTTTAATGGAGTTTATAGAAACGTATTTTTGCTTTTAGCCCTCCACCAAAAAGATTACGATCCACTATTTTCATATTATATGTGGCAATGCCTTTTATCACTACATTATTCTGGCCTTTGGCTAGGTTCTTTGAGAAATGATGTGTTTTTTTTTTACCGCGACTGATCCTTTTTTTTAACCCTCCTTAAGTGACTCATAAAATGCGCAAAATTCCATTCAAGTTCATCCCCATTTTTCGCATCTAAATTTTTTTTTTTTCGTTTTCTTCCACTATAGTCGCGTTCTACTACCTTTTTGTTGAGAACAAAATATGGCGCGTCTAGGATGTAAAAAAAAACATACATATGTATATACGAATGAAAAACGATGACAAAAAAATGGAAAGAAAAAGAAAACGGAAAATCAAAAAAAAAAAAAAATAGTATGGGTTGAAAAGATGAGAAGAAAACTGTGTCCCCATTACATTTTTTCTCCGTTTTTATAAAACTATCTCTTTTCTTCTTCTCGCGATTTTTCATATGACTATCTCATTCATTTTTTTCACTTTTTTTTTCCTTTTTTTTGGTGTGATTACATGTTTTTTCGTCCTTCTTTTTTTTACCTCGGCATATAATCACCCACACCACCCACACATTTTTCTGTACATGATAAAAAAATGAATGAAAGAGATGGAAAATTTTGATTTAAAAAAAAAAAAAATAATTCAAAAAAAAAATTCTGCACTAATAATGATATGCACTGCTTTTTTTCAGATTTAAGAGAAAAAAATTGAGTACGGAGGGAGGAGGGTTGAATGAAAGATAAAGAAAAAAAATATTATCGATATTAATGTTTGAAGAGATGAACACTATAAATGCAGGACCACGTTGTTGTATTTTTTTCTTCCAACATTTTAAAAGAAATTTTTAATTATGGAGGAGTTAAAGGAAACCAATATGGATGACGACTATGGGCCATAATGGTTTTCAAGGATGATGATGGGTGATATTTACTCTATTACCCGTTTTGCATATATTTTCATATAATATAGAAGGATGGTGGTATAACTGACCTCCCATCTTGTTGGAAAGTGTTTATACTTCCATACATGTATACTTTGAAATGGGGGTGGTAGGAGGATATATCGAATATAAATGGAAAAAAAAAATTCCTATTTGACGTGATAGAATTGGGAAAGGACATGAAGATGGCGTGGAGTTCTTTTTTCTGTTTTCTTTTTTTTTTTTAGATTTGCATAAACCCACACAATCATGAATATCGCGAATACGGCCATATTTTTTTGAACTAAAAATTTTTCTTTTTATTTTAAATAGGATACAGTTGTTGACGTTTTTTTCCCCTTTTTCGCTCAATATGAAATGTTTTATAATAAATGCGAGATTGTTTGAAGTTTGAAGGATGAGAAAGGAAAATGGACAATTTTTGTTCGTTTTTTTTTTTTTTCTTTTTTGGGAAATCTTGGAATGGGATTTTATCGCAAATGAAGAAAGAAAGAAAGATAAAAAAAAAAAACCATTGAAACGGAGAGAGATTGGTTCATATGACGATAACAAGGGGATAAGTCGGTGCAAATATTTGAATAAAATTTTATAAAAATATATACTTGTAATGTACTTAACAAGTAAAAGATATTATGATGGCGGAATGATGATGCGATACGATACCAGAAACAGATATATTTTTTTTTATTTTTCGTATGGCGATTTTATATATATATATATATGAAATGATGGGAATGAAAAAATGTATATAAGGTAATTTTTGTATACTCTCTAGATTGATATAAAAAGGTAAAACGCGTATAGGGAATAAAGCAATTTTTATTTTAATTCTTGAAAGGGATGAACGACAAATATACGAACAAAAAAAAAAGAGGATAAGTTGAAACATGGATTACATTTTCATTATTGAATTAGATTCGAAAATCATAATCCAAATATTTAATAATGTCAATATGACAGTGATTTCATGTGTTTTATTTTGTTAATTAAAAAGTTAAAACAAGAAAAAATTTGATTAACAATTTACTTATGTCAATAATAGTATTGTATTCATTTTCATTAAATATACGCGTATTTTCGGTGATTGAAATTCTTTTGGTTATATATGTATGTACAGGCCATATCACTGATCCATTTTAGATAAATTTAATCGCGGAAATTTTCAAATAAAAAAAACCCATGAGAGTCATTATTGGAAAGTTTTTTTTTTTTAGAAGCCTTTGTAAATAATATCTTATTATCTGATATTTATAGGTAACTATAGCTGAATTCAACGGCGTTCCTCGTGGTACCTGGATTCTACATGTCCCTTAATGATTAAAAATTTAGATTTATTGTAAAAAACAGAATTCTTTTATATTATGAATTATTTTTATTAATTTATTCAGTATTTATATATTAAAGTTTTAAATGATTTTTTGCAAAGCAATCGGGTAAACAACATTTTTTGTTTTGTTTTGTTTTTTTTATTTTCTTTATATTCAATTAAATATAAATGTGTACTTTTAATCGAATGATACAAAATCATACGATGTGAACTGATATGCGCAAACAAGTAGAAGTAGAATTTCATTACATTACTTACATATTAACATCTTCGATCACTCAAATATGTTGATTAAGCTAATCATTTACCTTTGTATAAATTGAATGGTATTCAAACAATATAACCGTTTTCTGTAATAATTGTAAACCATTCAATGCCAATTATTTGTTTATTATTATTCTACTAAAACTAAAACTTCTAAAATGTTTATATAAATGCCTTAAAATTGTATTGTTTAGTTTCCAAATAAGAAAGTCCAGTCACAAGAAATTTCTATTTTTTACTTGTTTTGATTGAATCTCTTCTTTTAACCACACAACAATTCGCTACCAGTACAAATAGTCCTGTTTGAGAAGTCAATAAATGCGAAACATTAAAACGCGATATGTTATTATTATTATTAAAATTTGTTGTTAACAAATTACTTGAGCCCGCTATAAATTTGCAAGTAATTTTCTATCCACTGCTGACATAGATAGCTACATATTGTACGTATGGGTGGAAAAGAAACAGGATTTGATTTTAAAATTTCTAATTGTAAACAAACAAATTCATATCGGAATTTATATGCCAATGAATAAATTCTAGAAAAAAGAGAGTTTTAAGAGTTTATGACCTCATGCCATGTGCACTTTTAACAAAATTTCTTTCTTCCTCTTCTTGATAGATTTTGCCTTTGAAAACTGCCCGTACTCTTTTACACTTATTGCAACGTGCATTTTTTTTGTACTTTGTTCTGATTGGTGATATGGTTGGTTTGCTAATATTGGGTAATTTATAATTACCAAAGTATAGGTAATGATAAAGTACGGAAAGCTAACAAAGTAGCCAGAATAAACGAAAATAACTGAAAGAATCTTAAAAACCTTATCTGTCTTCTAGTATTAGTGCATTGCCATATAAATTTCAACACGTGCTTCTTTGCTTACATTATATTTCTCTTCCAACCATAGGTACAATATGTAGCTAGCTATGTCAACAGCGGATTGAAAATTGTTTGAGAAAGATCAGTCAAAATTTGAGAAACGACAGTACAATAAGGATAGAAAGTTTCCATACATTATCATTAGTTACCCTTTGATAATTACTGTTGGTTCGACCTGTTTTACCTTGCAGATACCTAATATTTTGGTTTGCCACTCTGGTAAAAAGTAATAAAGACCAAATTCTATGCGATGAACACTTTATCAAAAAAATATAAAAAGAAATGGTTTTAAGGAAATCTCATGAATTTTTTAAAGAATAATTTAAGATGTTTAAAATTTTTTTTTATCATAATATAACTATTTTTTTCTCTATGAATTTATTCCTCAAAAGGATCTTCTAGGTTTGAAATAAATTCTAGCTTGAGGGATACTTAAACCGTTTCCTTCCTTTTAATAATATTAGCTTACCAAAAAAAAATCCTTTAAATTTTCATTGCAAACAAGCGCAAAAACTGCGCCTAATGAAAAATAAGAATAACCACGAAAAAAAAATAACAAAATAGAGACCCGCCAAATAATAATAATAATAATAATAAAATGTCCTATCGCAGAATACCGGTGGCATAAAACAGGAGGAAAAAAATTGTTTGAATTGAATCTTGTCGAGAGGACCACTATCAAACTTTATAATATCCCGAAAAAAAAACTATAGTCGCGTATATAACAGGCATATACAATCATACAAATATAAAAATTTTTAATTAAAAATCTGGTGTACTATCTACTCTCTTATATTTATTCCTTTTTTCCTATTCATAGAGTTATAAGCCGTTGGTCGTTGTTGTTATTTTAGTATCATTGTGAAAGATATTTCAGAAATGATGAGGACGACGACAATGACACCGCGACTACTGCATTATATATTTTTAGTTTTTTTTTTCCAGGAAAAAAAGGGTTATAGAAAAGTTGACATAATATAGAAAAGAAAAAGAACTTCACGCGACAGCATGAAAAGAACCAAAAAAAAAAAAAATGAAAAAAGAAATGAATAAATGGAATATAAAGTAAGTTTTGTAAGTATTCTAAAATATAGTACAATATGCCATTTGCAGAAAAACTACTATGAAACAAAAAAAAAAAAAGGAAAAAGACCAAAATCTGTTACTGAAAGGGTTACCCCGGAAGGACAATAGCATATATAAACCGTTGAATGCATTTTAATTTGTATGCCCTATGGTTGGTACTACCAGAGGGTATGTTAGTTTTGTCACAACATTTGTAACACATCAAAATAATCATCGTAGAAAGGTTTCAAGAGTTATAAGATAACTTAAAAACGCGTTATCGGATTTTGATGAAATTTACAATGTGAGTTAGCTCTTCCTTAACTTAGTTTGGTATTGCATTTTAGCAGGGAGAGCGAAATTATTAAGCAAAAACCAAGGAGACCAGAAAGTTTTATCGTTTGTTTACTTATGGCTTTTCGGATTTAATTTGAAAATTTGTGGAGCAATTTTGTTTAAATTATTTACATGAGTTGACTACATAAATAGACAATGCCATGTTAAATTTCAGTGAAATCAGTTCAAGGATAGTGGAGAAAGAAGTAGTCGTAGGAGAAAATAAACCTGTTCATAAAGTTTTCCGATGTATCGGCTATAGGCCGATTTTACGTTACTATATGTTTTTCTATGTATTCAAATATATAGTATAGTAGAGAATTGAACGTGATTTTTTCCTAATGTGCGGTTATGACGATCTCGCGAGTTTCAAATGGAAAACGAAAACCTTCGCAATCATAATAATTTTTCTCGGATTCTAATTTTTGTATATAGTGTTATTTTTGGGTCCTTCGTTTTATTATTAAAAGCCTTTTTATTCAACTCAATATATTTTTGGCTGATGCAGTTTCTCGTTTTTATATACTATGGGACTTTTCAGTTTAAAAAATGATATTCCGCGATAATAAATACATATGTCTAGAGATTCGTTCCCGATGTATTATTGGACTAAGAATTGGTTACGTCTTTCTTCTATGTAAATGATAGGTGAATCTTTTTATTGTACATTTTGATCGATCACCTTCTGACAATTTCCTCCCAGAACCATTAAAACAAATCGTTTCCATAAGCTCATTTTGAACTCAAATTTGCACACTTAAAGATGTTCTGCACAGGCTGAAACAAATGGTAGTATTTTGAAAATAAACTAAATAAATAAAATAACTGTCTTTATTGAAATCTATGAAGTTATCAATACAAATATTTGAAGTGAAATTGATTAATTATCGTTTATAAAGAGATTCCAGTAATTCAAAACTTGAAGCGTAACGCTGTTGATGAGTTTTAGATTGAATTTTCCATGCGTTCTTAACTTTGCCCCAACGTTTACAATGATCACTTAACAGTTCCTCCTTGGTTGGTAAAGGTTCATCTAGATCATAATCCAATTTAATATTATCCTTTGAAGAAGTTTGCTCGGGGAGTAGAGAAGGAATACGTGTAGCGGAAATCGATTTTGGTGCTGGCATTGAGGTTATTTCTGTAACTTCGCCAGATTTGTATTTTTGCAAAAGATCTTCAACATTTGGTCTTACTTCTGGCGATGGTGTACGTTCATTTCTCAAGTTCTTTATGGAGGATGATCTGGGCATATTTGCAAACCAGGCACGACAAATTGGGTACAATGCAGTAGTTTCTTTATACTTAGCGAGATCCAGACTTCTATCGTGCAATTTTAGAATAAGACTTTCATCAAGCGGACTTGGAGTTTCTTTTGCTTCCCGTTTCAATCGATTTGGCGGTCTCCCTCTCTTTCGAATCTGGAGTTGTGGTTTTTTATCAGAGTCATCCGAATTTTCCTCATCACTAGCTGCAACGAAATCGTGAAGTTTTCTCTTTAAACGTTGACGGGTAGTTTGAATTTTACTTCCTTTTTTCTTCGGCATTGTTACGAATTTCATAAATTCCAAACTTGAATCTTGAATTTGTTTATATAACTTCTTTTTCTTCTTCGTTTTTTTTTTTAATGAAATAGGGGCCAGTTTATGAAAACATGTGAAAGCTTGCTGTGAAACTGTCACGTATTTATATAAAATTGGATTGAAGCAATGCCTACTGATTGATTTGAATTAAATTTTGAAATTATAATTGTTTTAAAGTGTAGTGATGTGAATTTTGTGAATTTTTATTGTTTTAATGCCATCTTTTTGTCATTTTTTGTTAATTTAATATGAAGATCTCTAAGAGCATAGCGAACAAATCTACGCTGAATAGCTTCAACTCTCTCAATGTGTACTTTATGATATGGCGACCATACTTGACTAGCATATTCAAGTACCGGTCTAACAAAGGTAATGTATAGGGATTTAGTAATATATGGGTATGAGAACTCTTTAGACTATCGTTTTATGAACCCCAATAGTGTAAATATGACAACGAAAATTAAGCTCGGCATCACAAATAACACCTAAATCTCTAATAAAATCAACTCTTGAAATAGAGTTTCTAGTAAAGTGTAGTCAAATATATATGTATATAAAATATATATGTGATTTTGCTACGTTTTCGCGTAAATGTTATTGTTTGATACTTACTAATATTAAGTGACAAGTCATTATTTGTACACCAAGAAGCAAATTTACCGAGATCAGCCTAAAGCAAATGACAGTCCTGCGTAGAGGAGATTACTTTGGAAATTTTCATATCGTCAGCGTAGATTGTAATAGCAGAGTTCTCAATAATGGACGTGACATCGTTAATAGAGATGATGAACAAAATAGGACCCAAGTGACTACCTTTCAGGACTCCAGAATGGGCGATAAAAAGATCAGATTCAGTAGCAAATATAATGATGAAAGGTCATGTATTTGCGGTGGATGCATCTAAGGTTACCAAACAAATTCTCTTAATTTTTGATGAGTGACCAAACTTATATGTGGTCTAATGTTATCATGATGAAATATAGTACAACACTTTTACGATTCATCAATTGTGTTTGATGGTTTTGAGTGCTCAATTTTGATATGGTAAGATACTGAGCAAGCTCCCATGTCATGACTTTTTTTACATTTCCGATAAACGAATGTTTATAGGAAAGTACTATAATCGTGCGAAAACCTAACTTTTGATCTAGAAGGGCTAGGAAGATGAAAATAAGTGCAAAATCCGTTTCGTCAAAAATAATTAGCCCCATGTCCGTCCGTCCGTCCGCTTTTTTAAATCGTTTATAAAATGGAATGGATGGTCCGATTTCCATGAAACTTCCACCATTTTGGTGTTGCATCAAATGCCAGATGGTGTTAGATTTTGTGCGAAATTAATATATGGCAACACTATTTGGTAACGCTTTTTTGTCTAAAAACGACAAAATTTTGTCCGCATGGTTCAGACTAAACTGTTGGTCCAATTTCGATAAAATTTAACAGTTCATGTATTTGACCCTAACTTAGATCTGATTAGTTTTTGGGCCATATTCGACTATGGCAACACTGTCTAAAAAACATTTTGTCCAAATATAGTCTATTTTTGCACTTGTTGTAAAACCGAAACTGCTCGTCCAATTTTGATGAGATTTGCACAGTTTGTGTACTAAGATCGAAATCAGAACATATTAACTTTTCAATGGAATTTACATCTAGCAACACTAATGCGCAAAACTTTTTTAAAAATGTTGTGGTGGAAATATAGAAACTTCCTTAATCGGCCAATAATGGTCGGATTGTAATGAAACTTCGAACGTACGTTTGGGATGGACCAACTGAAAAAATAAAGTATGTCTCCCCGCGGTGGGGGGTTGTGGAGGGCTAAAAAAGAAAACTTCAAAAATTCACGCAATAATAGGCAGATTTTCTTTAAACTTGGTGTACACATTCTGGATAGGGCAAGTGAAAATATAGAATATAGACGGCTGTGGTGCTTTGGAGGTACGAATTATGGACTGATGAGAGTGCTTTCATATTCCATGGATACTCTGGTAAATCCTCTGCTTCCTCCAAAACATCACAGTCGAGTGCTTATGCTCTTCAGAGAAGTTGAAGCGATTTACTTTGTTTGCGACAGAATTGTATGGCATATTCCGGGTAACCTAGGTCTTCAATACGGCTGATGTGTATCTTCTAGTTATGACCCATTTACTTGTTTCTCTTCCAGCTACGTAATTTTAATTTACGGCTACTTTATATGGAGTCATAGACGAGTTTTTTGAATAAAATACTTATGCCCTACGCCAATAAAAGTTCATACTGCCGTGTATAAAAAACCTCCACCCACTTTCGCCCCTTTTTTTGTTATTGCATTTTAAACATATCATTGCTAAATCTCCAAAAAAAAAAATTTTGAATATTCTAATTAGAACCCAATAAAATCGACATGCAAAGAAACGTTTTTCAAAAAATTTCAAGTCTAAAAATAATTATGCCCACCTCTGTACATTGGTTCGTATATGGAAATTATTAGATGGACTAAGAATTGGTTACGTCTTTCTTCTATGTAAATGATAGGTGAATCTTTTTATTGTACATTTTGATCGATCACCTTCTGACAATTTCCTCCCAGAACCATTAAAACAAATCGTTTCCATAAGCTCATTTTGAACTCAAATTTGCACACTTAAAGATGTTCTGCACAGGCTGAAACAAATGGTAGTATTTTGAAAATAAACTAAATAAATAAAATTACTGTCTTTATTGAAATCTATGAAGTTATCAATACAAATATTTGAAGTGAAATTGATTAATTATCGTTCATAAAGAGATTCCAGTAATTCAAAACTTGAAGCGTAACGCTGTTGATGAGTTTTAGATTGAATTTTCCATGCGTTCTTAACTTTGCCCCAACGTTTACAATGATCACTTAACAGTTCCTCCTTAGTTGGTAAAGGTTCATCTAGATCATAATCCAATTTAATATTATCCTTTGAAGAAGTTTGCTCGGGGAGTAGAGAAGGAATACGTGTAGCGGAAATCGATTTTGGTGCTGGCATTGAGGTTATTTCTGTAACTTCGCCAGATTTGTATTTTTGCAAAAGATCTTCAACATTTGGTCTTACTTCTGGCGATGGTGTACGTTCATTTCTCAAGTTCTTTATGGAGGATGATCTGGGCATATTTGCAAACCAGGGACGACAAATTGGGTACAATGCAGTAGTTTCTTTATACTTAGCGAGATCCAGACTTCTATCGTGCAATTTTAGAATAAGACTTTCATCAAGCGGACTTGGAGTTTCTTTTGCTTCCCGTTTCAATCGATTTGGCGGTCTCCCTCACGTTGTAATCTGGAGTTGTGGTTTTTTATCAGAGTCATCCGAATTTTCGTCATCACTAGCTGCAACGAAATCGTGAAGTTTGCTCTTTAAACGTTGACGGGTAGTTTGAATTTTACTTCCTTTTTTCTTCGGCATTGTTACGAATTTCATAAATTCCAAACTTGAATCTTGAATTTGTTTATATAACTTCTTTTTCTTCTTCGTTTTTTTTTTTAATAAAATAGGAACCAGTTTATGAAAACATGTGAAAGCTTGCTGTGAAACTGTCACGTATTTATATAAAATTGGATTGAAGCAATGCCTACTGATTGATTTGAATTAAATTTTGAAATATTAATTGTTTTAAAGTGTAGTGATGTGAATTTTGTGAATTTTTATTGTTTTAATGCCATTTTTTTGTCATTTTCGGAAGTTGCTAATTTAATATGAAGACCTCTAAGAGCATAGCGAACAAATCTACGCTGAATAGCTTCAACTCTCTCAATGTGTACTTTATGATATGGCGACCATACTTGACTAGCATATTCAAGTACCGGTCTAACAAAGGTAATGTATAGGGATTTAGTAATATATGGGTATGAGAACTCTTTAGACTATCGTTTTATGAACCCCAATAGTGTAAATATGACAACGAAAATTAAGCTCGGCATCACAAATAACACCTAAATCTCTAATAAAATCAACTCTTGAAATAGAGTTTCTAGTAAAGTGTAGTCAAATATATATGTATATAAAATATATATGTGATTTTGCTACGTTTTCGCGTAAATGTTATTGTTTGATACTTACTAATATTAAGTGACAAGTCATTATTTGTACACCAAGAAGCAAATTTACCGAGATCAGCCTAAAGCAAATGACAGTCCTGCGAAGAAGAGATTACTTTGGAAATTTTCATATCGTCAGCGTAGATTGTAATAGGAGAGTTCTCAATAATGGACGTGATATCGTTAATAGAGATGATGAATAAAATAGGACCCAAGTGACTACCTTTCAGGACTCCAGAATGGGCGATAAAAAGATCAGATTCAGTAGCAAATACAATGAAGAAAGGTCATGTACTTGCGGTGGATGCATCTAAGGTTACCAAACAAATTCTCTTAATTTTTGATGAGTGACCAAACTTATATGTGGTCTAATGTTATCATGATGAAATATAGTACAACACTTTTACGATTCATCAATTGTGTTTGATGGTTTTGAGTGCTCAATTTTGATATGGTAAGATACTGAGCAAGCTCCCATGTCATGACTTTTTTTACATTTCCGATAAACGAATGTTTATAGAAAAGTACTATAATCGTGCGAAAACCTAACTTTTGATCTAGAAGGGCTAGGAAGATGAAAATAAGTGCAAAATCCGTTTCGTCAAAAATAATTAGCCCCATGTCCGTCCGTCCGTCCGCTTTTTTAAATCGTTTATAAAATGGAATGGATGGTCCGATTTCCATGAAACTTTCACCATTTTGGTGTTGCATCAAATGCCAGATGGTGTTAGATTTTGTGCGAAAATAATATATGGCAACACTATTTGGTAACGCTTTTTTTTGTCTAAAAACGACAAAATTTTGTCCGCATGGTTCAGACTAAACTGTTGGTCCAATTTCGATAAAATTTAACAGTTCATGTATTTGACCCTACCTTAGATCTGATTAGTTTCTGGGCCCTATTCAACTATGGCAACACTGTCAAAAAAACATTTTGTCCAAATATAGACTATTTTTGCACTTGTTGTAAAACCGAAACTGCTCGTCCAATTTTGATGAGATTTGCACAGTTTGTGTACTAAGATCGAAATCAGAACATATTAACTTTTCAATGGAATTTACATCTAGCAACACTAATGCGCAAAACTTTTTTAAAAATGTTGTGGCGGAAATATAGAAACTTCCCTAATTCGGTTAATAATAGCCGGATTTTAATGAAACTTCGAACGTACGTTTGGGATGGACCAACTGAAAAAATAAAATATGTCTCCCCTCGGTGGGGGTTGCGGGAAGGTGAAATAAAAACACCCTAATAATAATGAAATATAGAAACTTCCTTAATTCGGCCAATAATAGTCGGATTGTAATGAAACTTCAAATGTAGGTTTGGGATAGACCAACTGAAAAAATAAAATATGTCTCCCCGCGGTGGGAGGTTGTGGAGGGCTAAAAAAGAAAACTTCAATAATTCACGCAATAATAGGCAGGTTTTCTTTAAACTTGGTGTGTACATTCTGGATAGGGCTAGTGGGAATATAGAATGCGTCTCCCCTAGATGGGGGTTGCGGGAGGGTGAAATAAAAAAACCCTAATAATAATGAAATATAGAAACTTCCTTAATTCGGCCAATAATATTCGGATTTTAATGAAACTTCGAACGTACCTTTGGGATGGACCAACTGAAAAAATAAAATATGTCTCCCCGCGGTGGGGGGTTGTGGAGGGCTAAAAAAGAAAACTTCAATAATTCACGCAATAATAGGCAGATTTTCTTTAAACTTGGTGTGTACATTCTGGATAGGGCAAGTGAAAAGATAGAATGCGACTCCCCTCTGTGGGGGTTACGGAAATGCAAAATAAAAAATCCTTAATAATTCGGCCAATACTAGTCACATTTTCATGAAGCTTGGAATGTGCATTTTGAATAGGAGAACTGAAATGAATATTTGATGACATTATGGGGAAAGTTCCATAGCGGTCCGGCCGATATAGAGAAAATGTAAATTCACTACTATGGTTTGCTTTGCTCATTTTTTCCTAATCCAAATGATTTTAAATTGATATCCGGGAAAAGAAATAAATCACAAGGATTATAACTATATTTGTATTTTTTTGTTCATAGATAAATATTTTAGTTATATAAATTTTTGTCATTGATAAAAGATTCAAGGAGCGTCTTGAAACTCATTTTGTTTTTTAGTTTCTTATTGATTATGCTATATTTGTGTTCCTTGGAGTTTTGTCTTCAGGATGGACGATCTCTTTTCTATTGCAGTGAAATCTTGTAACTGTGCTGGCAATAGTTAGGCTATAATTTAAATAATTCAAATAAATTAGTTTAATTCTACTCAGTAGCGCGTTATGGTAGCATGGCAATTTATTTAACGGGCCCGATGTTTTTTTATTAATAAAAATTAAAAATTTTAATTTGATTTTTGATATTCGGATTCATTTTGTAGCAAAATTATGTTTTTTTTTTTATGGCAGAAAACTAAAAAAAATTATGTAAATATTCAGAAATGTGATACAATTTGTATTACATTAGGTTTTATTTCTTTCCAGAAATCTCCTGGGTAGTAAAAATTATTTTACAGATTTGATGCCCACTGAAATTCGTTACCCTTGACCCTTGTTTTATTTATCTAAAGTGTAATATCGCGCTGATTGTGCTTGTGTTAAAGGATCAAGGATTAGAGAACTGAAATTTTCTGTATGTGAATCATATTCAAGTGATGACGATCATGATGACAAGCATATTTTGTGTACGTATAGTAATTCGGAGTTAATAACGATTCTTTATTATTTATTATTTGTTACACTCTATTTATAAATGAAAATTACTTAGAGATCTGATTCATATTTTCAAAGAACTAAATTTGATGGACATTCTTCATAAGTTTCATAAAATTTTAAGTCTAGACACCAAGTTTCATGACTTCTAAATGTATGTAAATCTCATCAAAAATTTGGTAACAGTTTCCAATTCCCAATTTTATTAGTAATCAAACCTAATTTAAGTAACAACGACATGTCGATTTCTAAGTTTTTTCTTTGAGTACAGTTTGAATAAAAATTTTAGAGCTATTATATAGTAATTTTTGAGTCGACTTTTTAGTAGTTTCTATATATGTCGATATATATATATTTCCGGTAGAAAAACTTCACAATTTATTATCCACGCTCTATGCTTCTTGGACACTAAGAAGACCGCATCAAAATAAGATAAAAAAGGGGCTATAATACCTTTTTCAAATAGTTTCTATATTTTCACACATGAGAATTTCTATTTTTTTTTTTGCCTGAATCCTCTTAAAACAGAAGAATTATATTCAATATTCGATTTTATCGGAAATATTTTATCAATTTTATGCAAAAAAAAAGTAACTTTATATATATTTTTGTTTTTTTTATGCTTTTAAACAAAAGAAAAAGGGTCTGTCAAGTAATAAACATATCAACATTGGGGTTAAAAGAAAACACCATGTTCTTAGAATAGAACGTGCTATAGAACAACAGCAAATGTATTTAACGGCTACCTTATTCTATTGTTGTCTATTCTGTTGGACGTATTTACTAAGAAAACATGACAAAAATTTGCATGTTCTTCTATAAAAACAAAAGGTGAAGAAAATTCTCGAAAGTATATACATAACTCTCTTAAACAGATGTTATAGACAATAAATTGGACATAGATAAGATATAGGATCGTATCACAAATTCAAAGATCGTGTTAAAAACCTTTCATTATAAAATATAGATTATTTTTTGTTCTGGGTGTTTCTTTTTTTTTTTTTATAGGGAATATTTCAAAAATAGCCGCCGGATAGAATATAGAGTGATTGGAAGCTGCTCGCGATCTTATATAAATTTATTTTATACAATTTTCACATAATAAAAATGTAAATAAAGTTCTATAACAAAAAAAAAAAAAAAAAAACAAACGAAGGTAATCACCACCACCACAGTTTTATATCCACAGTTCTTTGGGTAATACAATTTTCTCTTTCATTTGAAATTAATTTATAGTTTCCATATGTTAATTCATTGTGTGCGTTTATCCTCATTGAAAAAAGGGAAGATGAAAATATCCTTGAGCCTAAAAATTACATAAATAAAACATTGTATAAGAAAACGCGATCTTCAATTACCTTTGATGATCGGTATAAGATTTTTTGTTATGCTTTTGCATTGGTTTCTTATTTTTTACCTGGCAAAGAGATGCTGTCTTGTCCAGTATTAAGTATATTATATGAACAAGATTTTTATGCACCTGGATGAATATGAGCAAAAAAAAAAAACAAGAAAGAGTTAAAATTCTGATTTAAATTATATTTGACCTCAATTTGGTTTCATAGTGCAATTGTTAAGAACCTGTTACAAGTTTTTGTACTTATATGATTCTGATTTTGCGGATTTTTTTTTCATCGGTTTTGGTATTGAATTGAAATTATATAAGAATGAATGAAATTCTTGGCTTTTTCTGCCTATATATTAATTCACGTTTCACGGTTGAATCAGCAAAAAAAAAATTCGGTTTAAAAAGTAGTAGTGATACAAGGTGCCTTTATCTGGAATAAAAAGTGATATTTAGAATTAATGATCAAAACTTATAAATGAATTTATTTTCGTGTAAATTTATCGCAATAAGAATAAAATATTGCACTATACTTCACTAACACGTAATTAATTAAGACAAACAGGAATAAATGAGAAAGTTTGATGGTTCTCGAAACCACCAAATATTTTAAGAAAACACAAACTAGCCAGACAAATGATCACTGATATGTCGTTTTGACATTTTCCAGCAGATTCTAAGAATAAGTTTCTTGACATTGATAGAAAAACGTTTCCATGCATATAGGAGAACATTCTGGAGTTTGAACGATGAGTATATAAGGTGGAAACATCGTAGGAATTGACACAGTTGAAATCAAACAGCGAAATGGTTTACATTAGTGAAATATTAAAGTGATTTGATAAATTAGTAAAGTAATAAGTAATTAATAGTGTTTTCCATTGTAAATAAATTGTGGATAAATTAATTTTGAAATGATTGTAAATAAAGTTTATACACCGAATTCACATAAATAAAAAGTATTATCATTCTATAACATTCGAACCAGAGGAGCAGCACGGAACAATATATTAGTCTATACAATTGTAATTTCTCTAATACACCCTGTATAGAATTTGAAAAAGCAAATCTTCTGTAGTTTGATAATAAAATCGTTTTGCCGGACAAAATATTTGATGAAACTAAATGTTATTCACTTAAGTGATTATAATCTTGGTGACTATTT
Source organism: Xylophagus ater (assembly GCA_963422695.1). Classification (NCBI taxonomy): domain Eukaryota; kingdom Metazoa; phylum Arthropoda; class Insecta; order Diptera; family Xylophagidae; genus Xylophagus; species Xylophagus ater. The sequence continues at coordinate 40,823,623 of OY730482.1, read as the reverse complement.
CCAAAAACGATGGCTTCAAAATAAAGTTATTATTTAGAATATCGCCTAAAAACTTTTTTAAAGTGACAGATTGATGTCACTTCAAATTTATCACTTTCAAGTGAAAAAATCTGCTTTACATGTTATGTATAAAAGTGAAAATCGATTTTCGCTTGTCACCTTACGTAATTCGACTGTAGAATATATTTATGCCCTATGATAGGTACTACCAGAGGGTATATTAGTTTTGTCACTCCATTTGTAACAAATATAAAGGTTTTAAGGGTATGGTTGTGTCGGGAATCAAAAGTTATATCGATTTATACATGTCCGTTCGTCCGTCTATCCGTATACAAGATAACTCAAAAACGCGTTATCCGATTTTGATGAAATTTACAATGTGAGTTGCTTAGTCCTTAACTTGGTTTTACATTTGAGCAAAATCGATCCGGGGGGAGCAAAGTTATAAACGAAAAACCAGGGTGACCAGAAAGTTTTGTCGTTTTTTGGCTTATGGTTTTTCGGATTTAATTGGAAAATTTCTGAATCAATTTTGTTTAAATTAATTATATAGGTTAACTATACAAATAGACAACACCATGTTAAAATTCAGTCAAATCGGTCCAAGGATAGTGAAGAAATAAATAATCTTAGGAGAAAATAACCCTGCTTATAAAGTTTTTTTGACGTACTTTAAAAACTACTACACCGATTTGAATAAAATTTACAGATTAGACTTATACTATCAGGGTCTAGGTAATTTGCAAATTGGAAGAAAATTTGAAACCAGGAAACAAAGTAATGAAGAAAAAACCTTGAAATTATGTTAGTTTTGATAGTTTTCTGCCCCATTTCTACCATAGGGCATAAAAAAATCGGTTTTAGGTCGATTTTAAGTTACTATATGTTTTCTACTCAATTTAGCTAGTCTCAAATTGTGTTACACTTTTTTTTATTTTAATTTAGCTTACACACATTGGACATAGTTCAATAAATCGCCATCTTTAAACCTCCCTTTGAACTTTCATCATCATCATCGTTATGGCAGCGTTATCATCCACTAAAAATAGCAATCAGATTAACTGAAAATCATTTACTGTAAGCATTTATTTTTTCAGAACTTTTTTTTAAAAATTTAGTAGTCTTTTTTTCGCAGTATATTCATATGAAAACTTCAGGTAATTGCATTTTAAAAATCGCGAAAAAAACCACAACAATACGTATAGCAAGGATTTAATGTTGAACATGCCAGGAAAATCTAAACTTTCAAAAGCAGATTTCATAGACCAGAGTGCAATAGTTTTGAGAGGATATTTTTTTTTAACCATGAGTATATAGTAACTAACGGACATGATTCTTATATAATAACATATATGCACGTGGAATATTCTAGTAAAATTTGCATTTTTTTTATTTATTTATAAAATTTTAATATTGAAAATTCTGAAATTTTTGTAAATTTTTTCTATTGATAATTGAAAAATCCATATTGTCCGGATTTTTTGGTGTTTTTTTTTTAGCGAACCGAATCTCAGGAATTCATTGATTCCCTTTTTATGGATGATGGTAAAAAAAGTCAATTCATTATCACATCTTCGGAAATATATGTATGAGATTTTTAGATCAAATTCTGAATGAAACATTGTTTTGAGGATGGCAGAATGGATATATACATTTAACAATAAAATAATCCAAAATTTAAAAGGTACAACAAGTGGATTTTGCGTGTCTATGGAATAATAAAAATTCACCTATGCATTTTGATATCCTATGGTAGGATACCAGAGGTTTATATTAGTTGTGTCACTATACATTTATATAATTATTTGTATTTTTGCATGCCTCTCCGCCTGTACGTCTCTAAATGAAAACATAAAACGGTATTTTCATTATTTCAATGGAAAAAAATATATATATATACATATATACCCCAAAAATATATGGGTAGATTGACCATTCCGTAAACTCGAGTTGATATTGAATTTCAGCAAAATAAGCAAGGACCTAGTAGCATAAATTTATCCTGAAAATTGTGTTCAAATCAGTATATTAGTTTTTTGAAATTTAGCACAATATCGCCTATTTATGTAATCAACATATGGAAATAATTTCAATAAAATTGGTATACAAAATCTCCAATTAAATCCGAAAAACCATAAGAAAAAACAACAAAATTTTCTGGTCACCCTGGTTTTTGCTTGATAACTTCGCTCCTCCTTGGCCGAAATGCAATCAAAATCGTATAACGCATTTTTGAGTTATCGTGTACACGGACAGACAGACAGGCCATATATAAATCAATATAACTTTTGATTCTCTAAGCATCTATAGCCTTGAAATCGCTCTATGGTGATTATTTTTATGCGTTGTAAACTTAGTAACAAAACTAATATATCCTTTAGTTGTTTCAACCACATAAAAATTAACGTGATTATAAGGTTTTATCGTTTCTTTCATCATTTTGCTTGGCTTGATTTACCAATGTCAATAGAAACATATTTTCACTATCAGAGCCTATTTTTCTCCTAAATTAAAGCAAATTCGATGAAGAGAAAAATTATACAGAAAACTCTTGTTTTTGGTATTTTCTTCTTTTTTTCGGAGTCATTTGCATCAATTATAAATTTGTTCCATGATGTATCAAAAAATCAGCTATGAGCCAATTTTAAGTTTTGATATGTATAAATATAATAATCAGTATTCTTTTCGTGTTTTTAAATTGCGTTTCCATTGTTATAAAGTATCGTTTAACACAAATAAATTGATTACGAAAAAGTTTTATACAATTTATAAATGGATCTTTAAAAATGGTCACTAAATAAATGCACGCATATTGCAGAACTTTAATTAATAGGTCAATAGGTCAAAATCGGTGGTTCAAAAGACTTTTATTGATCGGTTTTTTAATTGAGAAAATTTCATGACGCATATATGTACATTTAAAAGGGTTATTATATCAGCTTTATTTTAAATGTTTAAGTATTCTTTTAATTCCTTTAATTCTGTAAAATTATTTGAAATATTTATTTTCGAAAATCTTAAATATTTTAATTTTTTCCAAGTAAAATTTGTTCTAAAACGAGTAATTAATTAAATCAATTTGTTCATGCCATGAACACCGCAAATCTATATAAAGTATGTAAACTTTTCATATATACAGAATTATTCGATTTAATGCCATATGGTAAATAGAAAGTCTATTTTACAAACAAGGGAAATTGCATTTCAAAATAATTAATCTAATAATATGCCATCCTGTCTGACATTGTTATAAACAAGGATAAAATTGCATTTTCGCAAATACAACAATGAAACATTTCTCTATGGTTGGAGCAACAAAATCAAGGAAGGAAAGAACGAATAAAAAAGGTTTCAACATAAAACTTGACTATCATAAAAGTCTGGTACATATATGTATGTAGATATATAGTTTCTTGTTCAATTTCATTTGTTCAATTAAGTCATTAGCATCCATATTTAAAGAGTGTATTGTTCTGCTAAATGGTGTACATTTTTACTTACATACTGGAATTTATTAGATATTATTTGTTGGGCTTAAAAAATACTATTATTAAATTATGGATTTTAACTAAATTATAGTTTCACAATTGAAATTAAAAACGAAAAAAAAAATTATTGTATTTTAAAGTTGTTGATATGTACATATATGGTAAAGAAATGGTCATTTTTGTGTAAGAATTCCATTTAAGATTGCAAAAATTTGCAATGGGATAAGCTTGGATGAAAATTCATATGGTACAGAATATTTTTTAATCACGAAAACAAGACGATTTTCATCTGTTCATTGAGATAAGTCATTTATTGAATTGATTCTATCATTCGTAAAGATACAGGTCGCAATTGAAATGACGAAAACTTAACAAATTTAATAGCTTAAATATTTTAAAATCTAATGACGATTAGCTAAAGACACTTCAATACATAATTTTCATATATTTCACCTTATTTTCAAATGACTATACATGTTTATGGGTATTTATGAGAAAAACTGTAAATACTGGAACAGAATAAAGTAATGATAACAACTAATTGCTTATAAATACATATTAAAAACAACATTGGAGTTCTGTCAGACGGCAAGCGACAATCGATTGACGCTTTTATACAATTTGTCACTTGAAAGTGATAATTTTGAGACATCGGCCATTACATATCAAATCATGATTAGGTGATATTTTCGGTAACGGGCCTTATTTTGAAGCCATAACTTTTAAAAATCAACAAAGTGATAATGACATTTTCATTGTAGAACCTCCAAGTAAAAGTTAATTTGTCAATTTTATATCCCTTTTTTGATGAAATTTTTATTGAAAATATTGTTAAAAAACTAGACCCTATAAATTCGAAATATTCCAAACTTTTGCTGAGACTAAAACTCTCCCAAGCAAAACACTGCTCTATATACATTTTCTGCATATTAATTTCAGTGTTTTTTTTTTGTGAATCTTTTCAAACATTATTAATTTGAACAAAATTTATAAAAGATTAACGTGAATAAAATGTTTATTTAATACAAAAAAAAAGGAAGAAAAACTACAAATATAATTTTCCAGACACTTTAAGAGGAAAATATTTATTTTACTTTTTTAATCAAAAGCTTCAGAAATTTTTTTTTTTTGGCCACTTCAAATTTTGCATAATTTTTTTGTGCATCAAAAGGAATGTGTTTTTTTTTGCAGGACATTTAAAATTCATTTTATAAAAAATTTTTTTGTGGTCCTGTTTATTAAAAAAAAAAAAAAAACATTTCATATTATACCTGATTCTGCAACCGAAAGTTGAAAACAAAAAATATGCCGCCATCATTCAAAATATACGTTTTCTTCTTTTTTTTGGTTGAAATTATTTTTACAATAATGTTCCTCATGAGTGTTATTCAAAATATAAAACCAACCATAAAAAATCTCTAATTATTATTATTTAATTTAATCGTATAATCATGAAAACGAAAACAACAAGTACAAAAATATTTGCCATTGCTTGTACTTAATTCTTCATATATAATGGAAAAAAAAGTTCTGTGATGGTAAAAAATTGCGATCATTGGGGCTTTTGATGGATCTCCCTATATTTAAACCAAAAAAAAAAACATGAATATTCGTTGGTCTATCTATCTGTTAGTTTATATCAAGACTGTCCAACACGCGGCCCAAGCCAAGTATCAATGCGGCCCGAAAATATTTAAAGTTACTGAAGCATGTCCATTTTTCTGAGGAATGATTTGTGTGTTGTGTGCGCTCTCGTGCTAAAGCTGACAAGTGACAAACAACAGAAACACGAACAGAACAGAAAGCTTTTCGTTCTGTAGTAAATTCTCTTTCTGTTTGCGTTGCTCGCTCAGCTCAGCTCCACCGTTTTGTTGTTTGTCACTTGGCGGCTTAAGTGATATTAAATGAATTTCATGTTCTGTTTTTATAATCAAAAAAATTCATAAACTAATAAATTTTAAATTACTTAAACATGAAAACTGTATATTTTACGTTTTTTTCGCTCGTCAGCTATAGTAATATACTTTTGGCCCAAAACATCATGACTTCTTTCAATATGGCCCATGGAAACAAAAAGGTTGGACACCCTTGGTTTATATGATATCTCTTGAATACGTTATTCGATGTAATTGAAATTTAAAAAACTCGTCGCTTATTATGGAGGAATAAATTTTTACTATTTTTGATGTCAAATTGAAAAGGTTTTAATTTTATTCCAAAAGCTTCGTATCTGATTTTAATGAAATTTAAAACATTGGTTACTTGGATAGACAGATTTAATTTGGTAAAAATTAGAAAGAGGACACCGTTAGAAATGGATCCAAAAAGGATAATAATAATAATATTATAATTCTAGATTGTTTTTTTTTAATTTAAATGGAGTTTTTACTAAATGAAACTATAACTTTGATAAATATAGTTTAAGGAATTAAATGTAGAATTATTTAAATCGAAAAAAGCATTCTTCCAGTGTATGTATTGGCACTGTATTTTCTTTTTGTTTGTATGTTCTTTTAAAAATTTGGTTAAAAAAAATCTGTATATATGTATGTTCGTCTCGAGTAGGTTTATATATGTTTCTGTTTTCATATTGTATTGACCATAGATAAGCAAGGATATAATATAAGCTTTTGGTTAAGGTAGTATATCTCATAAACATTCATTCTAGCAAAATTTGGAGAAAAAAACCATAAAAGAAAAAAAAAAAAAAATAATACCAATTTCGGTTTTCCTTTTATTTATATGAAAAATTTTCAAGTATAGATATCCTTTGGACCATATACATATTTTGTCCCATGTCCAATTTCATATTTTTTCTCGTTCAATTTTGTTCCACTTTATGTGTAAAATAATAAAAAAAATATATATATAAAAAAAATGTCTACATACTGTTAGATATCCTTTATTATATATGAAATACCAACGAGGTCAGGTACCCCATTTTCATATATATATAGAATATCTACTACATATGTGTACTAATAAGTCCTGCTGTACTATTGTACTGTTTTTTTTTTTTTTAACATTCAACCCAGTATGGTATTGAAATTGGAAAAATGTATAAAAATGTATAACATAGAAAAAGAAAGAGTGATGGGGTTAGAGAGAGGAGCAGGACTGAAAATAAACAAAAAAAAAAAAAAATCTCTACCATTTTTATATAATACATTCCATATAGTAGGAATTTTTTTTTTATCCAGGATCAGGATCAGCCGGCTGGTCGGCTGAATGGCTGGCTTGTCGTTGTTTTGGCTGGGTTATAATATTATTGTGTAGACCAGGAAAAATGAAAATCTCGAACTCAGACATGGTATATAGAATCGTGTATATTCATATGCATACTCATATGGAGATTCCATCGTATACAATAAAATTAGTATATGAGAAAGGAAATATATAGGATAAAAACATTAGCAATGTTTTTCTTTTTTCGAAGTATCTACTTCTCAAAGGTCTAGTGCCAGACAAAGATATAGTTTCAGTCTGATTACGTATGCATTTGGCTTTTATTTTTGTCCATGGACATATAAGTGTTCTTCATTCTTCTTTTTTACTTCGTCCAGTATATAACATTTTTATTATGTTTGCTTTCGTTCGAATAGAATCTCTAACCTCCTTCTTTAGTCGCTTTCTATTGTATATATATGTACATCCTTTTGAATTAGTTATGAATAAGAAATTGAAAAATTTGAATGGACAGTACACATTCATAAGCATAACATCATCTGTTGTATACTGCATGTAAATAAAGTCTCGAATGGATTTCTTATCAACATATGAAAAAAAAAGAAGTATTGTTGTATGTTTTATTAGAATAACTATAATAGCTTCAAGGATGTTTGTTAGACTTTAAAAGTTTAATCATTTCATATCTTCTTATATAAGTTTTCTTTTTATTCAATGGTTGGTCCATTATTCGCTGATCGTTTGACCTCGCGACTTTAACAAAAAGAACAAAAAAACATAAAGTAATTAAAAATCGGCCCATAGCCGATTTTTTGATGCCCTATGGTAGAAATGGGAGAGAAAAATTGTGAAAAACTAACAATATATCAAGGTTTTTTCTTCATAACTTTTTTTGCCCTTTTCAAAATTTTCTCTAATTTGTAAGTAACCCAGACCCTGGTAGTATAAGTCCAATTTGCAAATTTCATTCAAATCGGTGCATTAGTTCTGAAAATACATCAAAAAAACTTTCTGAACAGGGTTATTTCTTCCTACGACTACTTCTTTCTCCACTATCCTTAGACCGATATCACTGAAATTTACAATGGCATGGTCTATTAATGTAGTCAACCAATATAATTAATTTAAACAAAATTGCTTTACCAATTTTCCAATTAAACCCGAAAAGCTATAGAAAAAAACGACTAAACTTTATGGTCGCCCCTGTTTTTCCTTAATAACTTCGCTGCCCCTCGGTCGATTTTGCTGAAATGCAATACCAAAACCACTATAGCAACAACCAAGTAGCATTCTAAATTTCATCAAAATTGGATAACGCGTTTTTGAGTTATTTTGTCAACGGACGGGCGGTAGTACCAAACATGGAGCATTAATATAGGGAATTTTTTTCAGAATTTTGGCTCATTTTCAAAACCCAATTACCCCAATTTGTTCTGCCAGAATTTCACAATTTTTTTTCTAAGTAACTAAGTAACTAAGTAACTAAGCCAACTATTGGAAAAAAAACGCCACGAACTTTCTGCTTAACTGAATATTTTAAGGTTTTTCTCTCCATAACTTTGTTTGTTCATTCTCAAATTGGCCCAAATTCACAGGTAGGGTGGCGTCTAATAGTATAAACACGTTTCGTAAATTTGATTCAAATCCGTATATAACTTTTCAAAATACATTGGAAAAACTTTATGAACAGGCTTATTTTAGGCTACAACTTTTTCTTTCTCCACTATTTGATTCCCTACACAACCATACCCTTGAAATTTTTCTCCGATCATTATTTCTATGTGTTACACACTTAGTGACAAAGCTAATATACCCTCTGGTAGTACCTACCATAGGGCATAAAAAGATAAAATTACAAGTTAAGTATAGATACAATTTTCTCTTTTACATATTTTAATGAACGGCATGAAATCAGATGAGATAAAATTTGTATAGGACGAATATATGGGAGTCGTGTAACCTGATATATCGGTGTATACTAAATGTGTACATATAATAAATATGTGCGATGAATTTCAAGAGATCAAGGTGCCATGTTTTTCGTTTTTGTCCATCATAAGGGTCAATGTTAACCAATGTATATGTAAAATGTATTCAAATGTTAAATGAAATATTAATTGATTTTATTTGAAAGTGAATTTTAAATTTTTTCGTTTAATATTATTTCGGAGGTTGTTATTTTTATTGTGTGGTGGAACTTCATTCCAATCTTTGAATGATGAGTTCTCAATCTCATAACGCAGTTAATAAATTCAATTTACGATATTAACTTCCTTGCCATTTTCAAGAACAAGAAAGCTTTTCAACTTTCAAATGTTTATACAATATTTGAAAAAAAAAAAATGCAAAGATAGCTATGTATTTCTATTAAGACAATATAGTCAACATATTAGGATAATTAACGGATCTATGAAAGTCGAAACGAATGAACGATTACCCGTCAGTGAATCCCAACATACATGACTGCATTTATATTAATAGTTATGCGTTTGTGTCGTTATAGAGGCGCATGTAAGACCAATGTAAAACCGGCCTGTTGGATTTTAGAGTGCAAAAATTATATGGGAAATATTTATAAGGACGAAAATATTATATCACATACGGTTCTGTTTAATGGGATAACAAATAATGTTTGTGTAATTATATATAGCGCGGTGCAAACATATTTCAGGTTGTCAATGATTTTAAGTATATGGTGTAGTAAAATGACTCCAATTAGTATACTATATTATTTTATGTCTGAATTTCTGTAGATACCGAGTACTATACAAAAACCGGATATGAATCGATTGAAAACAATTTCGAATAGAAATCAACATTAATTAAAAATTGCGTATTTTATGGGTGAAGGATGAAATGGAAGCTATCGTAGATACATATATATTTTTGTTTTAACTACGATGTTATACGACAGTCACCTGTAGTTCCCAATTATATACCTTGGTCTATTTATATTAACCTAAATGACAATAGTTGAACGTAGTTAATAATTGTAAATATGTAAATTAATTTAGCGAAGATGAAGTGGGAATAAAATCTGTTCCTATTTATTCATTATGTATGCGAAAGTGTAAAATTCAATATATGTACTTTTACTTTCTATCATTAAACTGCAGCCACACACAATATACAAGGTCTATAGAAAACGTAAGGATGGTACAACACCTAGCCCAAAATATCGAAAACAGAAATATCGAAGTAACGATTTTAAACATTCGTCCCATATATGGAATGAATCTATGAAATCATCTCCTGAAATGCTGTTTGCCTACTCATGATTTGCTTTTCTAACTTATATGAAATTACTTATATAATATGAGTTGCACAACGATCTCGAAAACCCGTCTAACAATTTTCACGAAACTTGGGAGTTAAGGGTTTCCGGGGACTAGAAATTGATCTAGATAGGTCTCACCTCTGAAAAAATTCGTTTTCCCCTCCCCTCGATACCTCTCGCTTGGTATTTTCGAATTGGGTGGTCCGATCTTAATGAAACTTTACAGTATTAATAAGGGAGCTAAGGGCTTTCGATTTTCCTACTACAAAACTCACTTCCTCTCCCCCGATACCCTTCGCCTGGTGGCTTCGAATTGGGTGATCCGATCTTAATGAAACTTTACAATATTACTAAGGGGCCTAAGGACTTTCGATTTTCTCACTACAAACCTCACTTTCCCCTCCCCTAGATACCCCTTGCTTGGTGTCTTCGAATTACGTGAAGGGATCTTATTGAAAATTCGCAATATTGCTAGGGAGTAAGGTTTTTCGATATGCATGAAAATATCACTTTTTAGATATCGATCGGCAGCGATAAATAGTAACTACAAAACCATCAAGTTCCCTGAACCTCATTATACGAATCAGGTTGCAATTACAATCGGATTCAATTACTCAGAGACAGACTGCATTAGGAATTACAATTAATGGCCAATTGCAATTACTATTTCAAACTGTCTCCAGTATAACTTGCCAGTTTCATCGCGACCGGGACCTTGCACTCTGACGTATTGCTCGACCCATTACATTTTGATGAGCAGTCGACTACTTTAACTCAACCTAATCGTGCTGCTAAGACCAGAAGCACAGTATTTAATATACAGTAAAAAATCAGTGGAACAAAATGTGAAAACTGATGAGTGACCTCGAGAATTATTCGCTCGTTTTTGACACCCACGAAAATTGCCGAAAATTGAAACATATGGATATGTAGGAACTTTCACATTTCTATATTTTAAATTTTTCGCAATTTTTCGGTCCCCCGGTACTGTGTCATTAATAGGCAACGAATTATGGTATATAGCAACCCAAATTTGTTTTAGCCAATATTCAAACCATTTCAAGTAATTCCATTTTATTTATATGTACTTCATACAAGCGTGTTTTGGCTCTCCATAAGTCAGCATTTATTATGATGGGTTATCTTTATTATCCAACAAAATAAACATTCTTGACATTTATTTTTTAAGTATTATTTCTTTCAAATGTTGGCCGTAAGTGCGTTTAACATGGTCCATTCTGAAGTTCCAATTTTCGATGATGCATTTCGAGTGGTATTTGGCGAATAACGCGACTAATGTCGCCTTCCTCAATCGTACCCGGCTTATCCATGTAGACTTTGGACTTAAATAGCCCCAAAGGGAAAAATCCAGAGGTATAATATTACACGATCTAGGCGGCCAATTTACCGGTCCGAAGCGAAAATAACTGTTCACCGAATTGTTTTCGCAATAAAGCCATGGTTTCACGGGCTGTGTGGCAAGTAGCGTCGTTTTGTTGGTACCATATGTCCTGAAGATCACGGGCTTCAATATGAGGCAGCATGGCACGATAATGGGCGCCATTGAATCACTCTTTACAATATTTGAAATCTGTTTTTTTCATTTTTCTTTAACATATTTATGGCAGTTAATGCTATTCGTACAATTGCAATCTCTTCACCAAACCAATTTGGAGTGGAATTGTGTATTTCGATTTGAACCAATTGCATCGAAAATACGATTCGGCCCAATAATTTGGTATGGGCTAAGACGGAATCGAAAACATTTTACACTGTGATCGTATAACATTCATTCGATTGGTATTGAGTTATCGAAAACAAGAAGTTTTCACTAAAAAAAAAAAAATAAAATATTTTTTTGTTGAGAGAATAATTAGTAACTGCTAATTTAACTCAACCTAATTTAGCTATGACTTTAATATTTATTATAATTTACGTAAAATAAATATTGCAGCCAATAAAACCGGATAAGAATGGACACGTCTTAAAATACCTGCATTAAAGTAACATTTTATTCAACAGCAACTTGCAAGCTTTGAGCTAAAAAATGTCCTAATTTTCTTTCACTTTCACTTTATCATTTTCCTAGAAGACATAGAGTTTGCTAGAGAAGATAGTGTATAGTGATAGTGATCTTTGATAAGATCCAGATTATGCTTGGGAAAATTTCACTACTAATGCAAAAACAGTAATTATAAGATTGTTATTCATACAGTACATTTTTTTTGAACTTTTCATATAGAGGTCGTACACGATTGAAATGTTCTGCAAAGTTGTGGAAGTTTTTATAGGGATTATTCCCATCGAAGACCCAATAGTTCTATCTCCCACCACTTCGGTGGTGTATTAAAAAAAAGCTTCTGTTTCACTTCTACAGTGTGGTCCAAACCTCACTTCCATTTTTTTGTTTTTAATTTTATGAATATTATAAAGTCTAATTCAATCTAAAATATTTTCCTATTTTTATATATGTGGTCCAGAATAGACCAGTGAAGTTTTTTTTCGGCATAAATGCCCTAAATTGACAGAACTAATAAAACCAATTATTTACTTATTTCATTTGACTTACAGGCCTATTATGGTGTTGTGACAAGATTTTAGTCACAACAAATTTGTTACTACTAATATTATGACAGCTGAGAAAATTCGTTATTCATAATTATGTCCAAAATATGAATTTATAACAGTTTAAACTGTTATTAATTATTTCCCGGAAGCCTAAAACTCCCACAAATGTCTCAGCAGCATTCTTGTGGGAAATCAAAATAATGTAGAAATAATAAAAAAATTATGAAATATAGAATAATATGGTTTCGTTAATTTTGTAAATTTCTTCATATCATCGCAAACTTTTGACTTGATAATCAAAAGTCTGTTAAATGGTATTCCCTAGAAATATATATGTATTTTCAAAAGTCAACAACATATCGTGTAAAACATGTCGAACGAAACGATTTGTAAACTTTTGCTGCACCGAAATTCAGTGTACACAACATTTTAGAATTGTCAAATATTTACGTAGGACAAACAAACCGACGGTAAAAAAAATTAAATTCTTCATGTAGTTTCAAGAATTAACATATAACAGATATCATTTCGATGGCTATTCTATACTGTTGTCCAACCTTTCTTTTTATATAGTACAAAAATAAAAATATGTCGTAAAGAATCATAAATTGAAGTGTAATGAATGACGATTTCTTTTCCTAAAGGCCGAAAGGATTGAATTAAAAAAAAAAGGATACAAATTCTAAAAATCACATAAATATATAGCCTGAAATATAGTCCTATAACAGTCATTTGCATAAACATAATATGGTGATGATGATATGTGACAACTATCACGTAAAGAAGGGTATACGTACGTTCAGTTTCTTTCATATATTTTTTTGTTAATTTTAAAACTTTCTTATACTGCGGTATTAATTTCAAGTTTTGTTAAGGTTATTGAATTTCCGAAAAGCATATAAGTCAATGCTTTATATTTTCCATTAGAAATTAACGATTGGAGCTTTAGTGACATTTCTTCCCTTCATAAACCTTTCATTACGACAAAAAAGAAAGTGCATAAATATTATAGTCATCTATAATTTTAAAGTCATTCCTAATGGGAGAACTTCCTGACGTATGTCGCGAACTACAGAAAAGTATTAACATTTTCATATCAAAATCATATAGTCTTTTGAGAAAATATTAAGTTATATAATTCGTGTACATATTTATCTTCCATCGCATTTTTACTCATTATTACACATATGCTTTGTCTCTCTCACACTGATGGAGATTTAACTGGAAATTTCGGTTTAAGAGATTATTTTTTTTTTAAAGAAGAAGAACTAATAAGATTTAGAATGTCAACCTAGAAGCTGATTATTTTATGGTTAATTTGGTAAATATATAAAAATATTTATACATAATTTTCAGGGTTACCTGTATACTAATTTTTGTATCGTATATAGTTTATGAGAAAATTACACTTGAATCTTGTGTATAAGAAAGTCGAGTAGTTTGTCATACTAGATATTTGTCTTTAGGCTATTAAAGGTGTTTCAAAGAGTAATATATTTGACAAATAGAATACTTACTATATATATCTAGTGCCAGGACAAAAATGTATTTATATAAAATTTTCCTTTTTTTTGGATATATTTTATTTTGCTTAGTTCCAGGAAATAATGTTGAAATCACGTAGAAATGTTTACCAACACGATGTTTCATTTGAAATAGTATATCCTTGCTGGAATTCAGATTATTTTTTATGTTTCTCTGTTGTGTTTTTTCGTTTTTTTGATTATTTAAACTTAAATTTTTACATGTGCTTTCTGTTTTATTTGAAAAAATTTCTTTCATTATAACATATATGTTCTATTTGAAACAAACATTTAAGACATTTGTTATACTTGTTGTAAGATCACTGAATGAAACATTCACGAATATGAATTGTAGCTAGAGGAAGCGGAGTTGGTGGAAAATTAACTAATTTTTTCGGTATGCTCTTTCAAGTTTTTAACTAAGTTATAATATATATATTACATTTGATTATGTATAATTCAATTTCAGGTTGAGTTCATATTATCTATGGTATATAATTTTCAAATAAAACATATTTATGACACCAACATTTTCTTTATTATTTAACTAACTTTCCTATAATTAACTTTAAAACCAAAATTTTAAATAGCTTTTAATACTTTTCATTTAAAACAAATTATATTACACCATCACGCATCATAATTACATATCTCATTAAATCATATTTTCATAAAAGAAACTATTTGTGAAAATCCTTGAGGGTATATTAAAGAAAATGATTATAATGTGTTAATAATGGTATCAAAAAACTATACAGTATTTTAACAGAAGATGTTTTTGATAAAAATTTATGAATTGGAAATGTGGCGCATATATTCCATCTGTTCATGTATTTTTATTTTATTTTCCCAGATTCTAAACAAAGATTTTCATTTATTCAGATTCCTTTACAAAATATAAATTTTAATATTACTTAAGAACAACAAGATACATAATCCTATCACAACATAAATAAAGTAATATCTTAATTGTGAATCACATGCACCTATTATATGATATCCAATGGATGGACGATGGATAAATTACAATGAAAAAAAGGAAAATACCTCATAACATTCATTAGGTGTCTTTTCTTTATTATTATTTTTTTTATTATTATATAATCTGAAATATGTTTTCGCTATAAACTCCAGAGATCAAGTACCGAAGATAGTGGCAGCTGCGGTTGGAGGCCAAACTACTTTACACATTCATATTCCACTCACACTCAAACCGATTTATAATGTTTTATTTTATATACCATACTTTTTTAATATTGCAAACTTGAATGGCTATTTTTATATTCTTTTGCAAAACTTTAAATAACGTTGGGTTAACCTGAATGCTTGACTATTTTTATTAAGAATTTTGATCTTAACTGGTTCTTTTGATCGTTATTCTGAGTCTCTAAAGAAGATTTTAAATGTTGTTTTTTTTGACATGATTATAAAGACAGAAAGAAAAAAAACCAAAAAAAAAAATCTGTTTAGGTATTTTATTTTTATCTAAATAGCCTCACCTAACCTTTTTCTAGAGTGGAGTACAATGCCTGAACTTATGTGGTGATACCGGAATAATTTTTCTTGTTTAATATAATGTCCCTCTTCTTTGACCAAAAATGGCTTTAGTAGAAGAGGGCTGCTTTTTTTTTTATTGTACATACCTTTTTTAAAATAAATTTTACCTACATTACTAGATGTATGCGTGCTTATATTTAATTCTTAAGAGTTTTGTATTCAGATATGAAATGTTTGCGCGCATCTGCCGACCACGGGTCAAAAGGGTTAGATTAGGAATTTTGCTGTTTTTGCTTGGGTCTAAATATCATCATTGCTAATGTTAGTAATTTGAATGCAGAACAACACATCACATACTGTAGAAAAACCTTTTTTCTTTTTTTTTGTTTGATTGAAAAGATTTCAATATAAATGAAATGCAAGGACTTTGTTTGCTTTAATAAACGGGTAAAAAACAAATGAAGAGAAAAGAATTCATCTAAAATAATGAAGGACCGAAGATCCATAAGGTAAGATCAAAACAAACAAAAAAAAACCGTTTATAAGTTGCGCGCGCAATAAAAAAAATCATACAATGAACATTTATTCATTGAAAAATAAGCTGTTATGACCAAAACAGGACCCATACCATGCGGGACTTTATTAGTTTGAATATCATATACCAAAAAAAAAACAACAAAATATGGACCTTTTTTATTTTTAAATTTAGGTAATCTGCATATCCAGGACACATGAATGAAGGTCGACGAGAGATTAATTTATTGAAAAGGATAAAATAAAGAAGAGTTTTATTAATATTCCCTCCAGAAAAAAGGTTGACCCTTATAAGTTGAATGTTGCATGATGTCTTCTCTTTAGTTATGCTGATTTTGAAACCGTAAGGGTATATACTCATGTATATATAGTATATCTATATATATAGATACATGTCGGACAGGACAGTAGTAAGAATGATGACGGACAAAAAGATGTATAATGTTCCATGATGATAAAGATGATGGTGTGTAGGAACGGACTGTGGTAGGTGAAATAATAATGATGATGATGATGCTGTTCAAGGTTCAAGTGAAATCATGTAATTGAGAAATTAATTCAGAACATCTTCTTTTGGCATTGGTATTTTTGTTTCTTTGATTTTGTTTTTATTCCTTTTGGTTTTGGTTTGGTTCTTGTATAAATTTTTTTTTGTTGCTGTTTTAAATCTACCACGTGGATATATATCGCGATTTCTTTTCACTTCTGTTGTTTAAATACTGGCCTTTCGGGTAGTGCTTTGCAAAGTTTTATCTTAGATTTAATACTTTTTTAAGATCATTTTCGAAATTCAGTTTATCGCGTTGAATTCTTTAGAATGTCTGCGAAAATCTTTTTCGGTTTTTTTTCTCTTTCTTTGTGTGTTTTTGGTAGTTTGAATGAAAAGTGAAAGTAAGAAATTTCGTTGTGTGCAAGATGTTTTTTTTTTTTTTTTTTTGGGAAGAAATTTGGATAGTGTTTTTTTGTTGTTGATTTTTATCAAGTGAAGCTTTCAAATTTTTTCAGGTTTTGTGTTTCAGCTTTAAGGATAATTAGGATAAACGATGGATGATTTTTTGCATATGTAAGTAAACTTTAGTCAAATCTCTAAATAATGAAATCCCCTTTACAAAGAAAATCTTCTTGTTATGCGAAAAGAATTCGGCACTTTCTCAAGTTTTTATGATTATGCAGAATGTTTTTTTTTTATATTATTATAATAGTCGCGTTCATTATAACAAGATTTCCATCGAAATTAAGGAAACTTTTGTCATCAAAATTAGTACTTCATTTGAATAGAATTTAGTTTTCGCTTCCAATTTTATAAGAACACAAATTAAACTTTATTACAACAATTTTAAATTATCTATAAAACACCCCGCCTTCCCCCAAATTTAATTTAAAAAAATAAACTTTTAATTACATATTTTAATAGGTATGAAAAAAATATTTTTAATTCTCTAAAAATGTCCAAATGAAAAGTTCGTTTGGAAAATTGAATTTTTTATTTCCAAAAGTAGATTAAAAATTTCTCTCAATATTTAAGGAATTTGTTGAAGCAGGAAGAAGAATGGAAATTTTTTCATCTCGTCAGGATTCCTATTAAATTACTACAAAAATTTTAATTTATACAATATTTCGAAAGTTTTTTTTCTTGTTTTTTATTAAAAAAAAAAAAAAAAACAAAAAAAAAGAAGTGAAATATAAAAATTACTTTCATGTAATTTAATGAAATACACAGGAAAAATTAAAATCCTGGGATTGGTTTTACCTTAAATCGACGAAAAGAACAGCGGGCGAATAAAATCTGGAATATTGAAGAAAAAGTTTTTGTATATGAAATCAGAGGAAAAAAAAGAAGAAAAGGGCAAATTCATATAAAATGCAGGAAAATTGTTAGATGAAAATGTTGTGTGTCAGAAATGGAGATTGAAAAAAACAAGGACAAAAAAAAAACGTGGGGGAGATTTATGTATATAGTTAAGAAGGATCTAGAAGTTATTCATTTGAATATATTCTTTTTTTTTCTTCCTTAAAAATGCCTGCCTTGCCTTTATAGGATGGGGAATCAAGCAATTGATACTACTACTATAATTCTGATCCTGATCCTATTTCTATGAGTACTTGTTATTTGTTTCTTTAGTATAGGTTTTATGTAGATTGTAGTTAATGATTAAAAAAGTTTGAAAATATATTGTAATGTTTGTGGAAAAATAAGAAAAAAAAAAAAATAATACGCTTATATATTTACAGATTTTTATTTATATGAGCGCGAAATTTGAAAAAACCTACGAAAAGGAATAAATAAGTATATTATTTGTTCATAGTATATATTGAAGTAAAAATGGCTGGATGAGAAGGATATCATCCCTTCTAAATGTATAGTGTTCTTTTTTTTTTCCTTTTTTCTTAATAAGAAAAAGTGGGTGGTATATGTATTATGAACTTATATAGACAAGTGATCAAGAATTTGGTTTTTTTTTCTTTCTTGTTCTATTATTACTAGTTATCGTCCTGTTTTCAAAAGCATATACAAATATATAATATGTTCTGCAATTATTCTGCCTATTTAGAAAATTCGAAACGTTTTAGTATTTTTTTTTTATCTTCTTTGGATTACATTAGAAGAAATTCTATTTTATTGTTGATTTTAATTTGCATTTTATTCATGTATAAGAATATGCGATGGGGATGAGTACCTTTTTTTGTAACTGATAAAATTTGTTGCAATATTTTGGGTCTTAAAGATATAAAGAAAATCTTCTGAGGGTGATAAGTGCCACAACAAATTAATTTCAAAGACAATTACTAATGATATATATGAATTTCATTTTTTTAATTTAGTCATAACTCATTGCAATAATGAGATTATATTTATGTTAAAAAGAAAGTTTCTAATTTTGGTATTACTATGCGTACAATATCTAATTGAAATTTTGAAAGGGTATCGATTTTTAATATTAAAGAAAATGTATGACAAGAAAATTAAGTCGATAATATTTCTTTGGTATGTACGTCCTTAAAGCCTTTTATCATTTTGTGAAATCGCATAAATATTCCTTTGAAATATTATAGCGGATTTGGTTTAAGTAGTTTACTTATTTGCGGCATTTCTTAATATTGTTGTTTCTTTGGTTGAGCTATGTTTTAATTGTTTGTATTGTTAAATATATCGAATATCACAAGGGTATTAATTATATTACACCTATTTGACATTATTTCAATATCAAAAGAATTTTTCTTTGTCCAGAATTTGAGTGTATGTCCTTTATGTAAGATTATTATGTTCTAAATATTTATTTGTAAGGTTTCTTTTTAGTAGTTTTTATTAAGCGTTTATTTACCTAATTATGGCTTAGGAATAACAAGAAATGATTGGTATTGAATGATTTACAATAGTTGTATTCTTTGAATAATTATTGAACTTATAGAAAGGCAATAGCTTAGGAATTGTGTTTGATTGGTCGATGATAATTTGGTTCGAATCACAATTCATAGTTCTTCACAATTACTTATATTTAGATATAAAGAATAAAGAATCGAATACTGGTGAAATAATCAAAATCTTACATGGAACTGAAATATATTTTCCTGTCGAAAATCCAAATAACCCAAAGAAAGAAATATTTCTTCAATCTCCCTTAGTGAATCGAATTTATGATGGTATATATGTAATATTTCGACTGAAACTCGAACTAAATGACTAAATGGAAGTTGACTACTTCTTCCGTTATAAAATCGTCTTTTACATATTTGTTGCGTAACGGATTACATTTATTCAAATAATATCATCATACTGTACTGAAAACCAGTTCATAATAACATATTTTTTTTTCTAATATTTTGGGAGCAACAAAAAAAAAATGTCCTTAAAAAGTCCAGCTAAAAAAAATACCCTTTTTCAAATTAATTATATGCAAAACTCTCTTAACAATAAATTCGAGTTAACTTTATCATTTGAAATCAAAAACTTACAACAATTCACGGTTTTTTTTTTCAGATCCCGGAAAGAAAAAGACTGCTTTGACACCCTTTTAAAAGGATACTAGATATTTGTATTTCTCTGACTGTATATATATATATACAGTCCTGGTTGGGAATATAGTTTTTTTTTGTAGATCCTTGTAAAAAAAAAATTCTAATAAAATATAATATATATATTTTTTTTTTTTTTAGTATCATCCTGTGAACTATAGGCACTGCTCAATTGTAATTTTATTTACGGGAACAATTGAATTTGATGGTGGGATTTGTTCACAGTAGTTTTGCTAACACACAAAAAAAATGGACCTTAAAAAAATTTATATATTAAAACATGACAGGATTTATGTATGTTCTCGAAGAAAGGCAAAAAAAAAAACTAAACTACGTTCCAATGATTGTTCTTCTTTTGATTTGGATACATATGTGAATTTTTTACTACTATATTATTTTCAACTTTAATTTAATTCATCTCGTTAAAATTAATTTTGTACGAGAAGTTGGTGTTTTTTTTTTGCCTCCATGCTGAACAGTTTGTCATCATTTTGATGCAGGACGAAAAAAAACTCTTCAATAGAAGAAAATATATGAGCAAAAAAATAGAGTTATATAGTTTAGTTTTTGTTTTCTGTCTGAGCATAAAAAAACAACAACAACGTATCACTATGAAGAGGATATACACTTTTCATTATTTTCATTATGGAAAATGGTTAAAAATTTTGAAATCAAAAACTTCCTGGTCGGTCGAAAATGGAAAATGGATTTCAATTGGAACATATTTTCCGGTACATATTTCAATTATTATAATTTGAAACAAGTTTTAGAAAATTTTTTTTTTGCTTAGTTTTTCTAACTCAAAAGGGATTCACGACGTAGACGAAAAAAAAAAAACGTACAATAAGGAAAAGTGTAACAATTAATAGAGAGACACGCAAAAAACTGGAGATTTTTTTTTTTAACCCTTATATTTTTTCCTTTTTTTGTTTGGGCTAAATGAAATCCTTTCTTGACGTTTGAATTTCATTTGCACCGTTTATAACTCTATATGAGAACCAAAAAAAAAAAAAACAGAACTGCATTTAAATATTGAATATTATGTTTTCATATATGGTAACGTTTCGTTTTCGTTTTTTTTTTTGGCTCATCATTCATAGAAATGATTTTTCATTTAAGAAATTTTCCATTTATATATTTTGGCTTCATTTCAATATTCTGGTGCTTTTTTTTCGGTCCGTTTTGATGATGATGATGATGAAAAATGACAACTAGAAAACTTACTGCATTATGAATATTTTTCTATTTGTTTGTTCGGGAGGAAAAAAAGCCATATTTTTTTTTTGGTATCCTTATATTCCTCTTTTCAATGAACTAGTTTTATAAACAAAAAATATTTGCCAGAAGGCTATATTTGAGATTTGATTAATTATTATTGAAGGATGAAAGAGGATCAGTTTAAGTTGATGTATTATTTGGTTAGTTAGTTTAATAATTTATTGTAAGGGGTTGTGAAAAATCATGTTGTAAGGGAATTTGTGTGGAATTCTAAAAAAATGAATCTTACTATCGGCAATAACAGTTCCAAACGACTAAAAACCAAATAAAATAACTAAGTTCTATATTAGCTTTTCATTCAATTGATTTTAATCAGACTATACAATTGTTAAACTCCTAAAAATTCAACTTATTTTGGCATAAGCTCAAATCCTTTCATAAACGACGGAGATCGGCTTTTGGCCTTCATTAAAAAGAGCTATTTTTCTAACTTATGTAATTTTTAAAGATATGTTTTATGATGTACAAACTGGACTTCTAAAGTTTTCAACCTTTGTTTCCAATATTTATAAGTATAAAGCCGCGATTCCATCAAATGCGCAAAATGGTGTTGCTCGCATGGGGTAAAAGAGAAATAACTATTAAACCAGAGTATTAAAATGAGAGAATCATATAACTCATGCCAATTACATGAAAACGGGTTCCTCTTTTTCTATTATTCATGGTATAACATTTCTTTCTCTTTTATCCACGCTAGCAAAAACATTTTGCACGTTTGTTGGGAACGTAGCTTAAGAAAGTAATGATCCTTAAAGAAATATTTTTATATCTTTTTCTATAAAATGAAAACATTGGTTTAGTTAGTATAGTAGAATTGATTATCTGTTCCAAACTCTCGGTATCAATTACTCAAAATGCTTTCGCTTTTGAAGCCTTCAAATACGTTAGAACACTTAAAGACAAAGCTGGTGGATTTGATGCATATTTTTACAAAATTAAATTTAACGGACGCTATTCCTAAAGGCCCAATTGTAATGCGAAGAGCCAAGCATAGCCGAACTTACGGAAATGTACTAATCTTCATAAATCGTATACTGCGATTACAATGTGCATAGCCGAGCTTTCGTTAAATTTTATTACGGTTTCGTTATGTTTAAGCAATACATGCAATATATGGAACTCTTTGGTAATGGCTTCCAAGTTTTAATTTTATATCTGCTAATTGCAAGGTTCGAGTAACTACATTGTTTTAAAATTTCTTTGTTAAATTTTAATTCAACAATAGAATCCATCACTTGTGATTTGGATAATATCCTTCTGTTTTCGACAGAGATTGACAGATAATTGAAATTAAAAATGATTGAATATTCAGGCATTTTAATAATACAAAATGGCACTTTATGGAAACCAATCCTTTTAAATAAAAAATTCCGCTATTTTATTTTTCGATTAACTTTTCATGTATCATATCAAAAAGTTTTTCATTTATTCTTGTTTGAAAAAAAAAATATAGAAAAAAATGACGACATATAAAATTAAAACACTTTAAATGTCATCAAAATGTCATTTATTCCATTTTTTCCTACTACTTTTGCTTTTTTTTTTTTTGTAAAAATAAAACTTTTTCTCGTCCCTTTACGCGAAAATTAAAAAAAAAAAGAAGAAAAACATAATATATAACTGACATGAATACTATATCCTTTTTTATTTCGGCGTTGTTGTCGCATTTAACCCTTTTCCAGGGTCGTCCATAAGATTAGCATTTAAAAACGTCGTACTCTAAATATACATTTTCCTTGAATTTCATATATAAACTGGAAACAAAAGGAGTGAAGAGATTTTGGTCATTCATTGGAATCTGGAAACAAGAACAACAATGAATATATAACGACAAAAGTAAAGGTTTTTATATAACGACAAACCTGAAATCGATACAAGCAACATGATTCAAGTTAAATTCTTCTATGCTGCTTTCACATTTTTTTTTTTTGTTGTATTTATGATGAGAAATTGGTTTTTGTCTCATTCACGCGACACATATTTAACCGCATACAATATTTTTCAATTACTGTTGTTTTTCGCAATTACCAATATGAACAAGAAAATACTTGAAAAACATTTAAAAAAGGACGAGAAATGACCATTAATGAAAAATATATCTATTTTTTTTTTTTTAGTAAAAAAAAAGAAAAGTGTATTCATGCATCTAAAAGTCAATTAATCTCAATGAACGTTGACATACCGCATTTTGCAAATCCCTAGAAAAAAACAAAAAAAAAAAACTAGGATGATATAACTTAACTTTTGTATACCCCTCAGTTTTTTTTTCTTTTTGCCTTGTTCTCATTTTGCGAATAAGTACTTTAAACCGCATTCTAATCAAGTTTTTATGAACTATTGACATTAATGCTTGAAGGGTTTGAAACCTAGAGATGAAAAAAAAAAAACGCTTACCACATCATCATCAGTATTCATCATGATTATCCTCTATGCGGACATAGAAGAAAGAAAAAAAAAAGTGAGACATCAATAAGTCACCCCTAAAAATTGGCAAGTGAAAAAAATAACACTTAAGCCCATCATCATCTCATAAAAAAGGAGCCGAAAAAAGTGATCACTTAAAAAAAAAAAGCAGAAAAAAACACAACTACTGTAATATGGATGTAAATAATTTAACAACGGACAAACAAAAGAAAAAAAGCAAAATCCTGTCTACCGATACCTGTCAGATGTGTACACATCACCGGGGACTAATTCACTGTGTGTGAGGGTATAGTGTAGTTTTTTTCTGATATAAAAATAAGCCATTTTTTTTGTATGTCCTTTTTTTTTCCTCGTGCTGTTATAGGGTATATAGGGTCCCAAATAAAGTCTATACAAAAGTTTTCGTTACCTGATTCTATATTCTTTTCTGTTCGATTGTGTTCTTGTTCTTTTTGTAAACGATTGATTTATGTTATTGATCTTTTTCGATATTTTGATCGTGCAAAACGTATTTTATACCCAAAATAATAAGGAAAGGTATATAATACTGATCATTAGTATTCAATAATGAATTTTCTAACAAATAAGATCAGTATCAAAACAAATTTTTTCGAGGGCACGATCATTTTTTGATCGGGAAATCTTTGAATCTTTGGCTGTCAAAATATTGACTTTTTTTGATTGATTATTGATTGAATATTTAAATTGGCACGTGACTATGCGAATGTTTCATTGTTGGGTTTGCAGGAATGATCTTGATAATGTTAGTAGGTTGACTTAAGTATAATTTGTTTTAAAATTCAATTATATATTAAATATCAATAATTTTCCATTTATTGATCATAATTTTCCTACGGTAATCGGATTATATGATTGTAAGCTTCAATTTTGAATGGAATAGCAAAGTTTTCAATTGTCTATAGTAATTAATTATAACATGAAGTAATCACAAGGGTATTCGGTCAAGCTTTGTCATATGAAAATTTGATGTTGTTCATCCTATTAGAAAAAGGATAGTCCAATTATTCACAGACATTAATTTTACCTTGCGGGTATTGAAAAAGACATTTTTTCATGGCATATTTTCAAGAATTTTAATCCAAAAATATATAAAAAATAAAAGCGAAAAAGAAGTTCAACACCCAAAACTTTTCTTAATAAAGTCTCATTCTTCAATTTCATGGTAAAAAACGAAAAAATCCTGGCCGCAATTAGTGAACAATTTTAATTGACAAATATTTGCATAGGTCCGTAGACCGCCGGAGTTTTTCACCACAACATTCATGTTTTGTATACGTGGATCTCAACTCTCTCACCTGTTTCTAAGAACTTTATTTTGAAATCCTTCTTTTTCATCTTACCTATTATTATTATTATTATTAAATACGTCGTTCGTTTTCATTTCATTTTTTAAATTCATTTTCATGTTCGTTCAATTGAGAAAATTTTCAAGTCGTTTTTTTTTTCTTCTTCATTTTATTATACTTATATAGTATAGTAAATTTAAAGGATATCCTTCACACTCCCTAATAATATGAAGAAAACAAGAAAAAAATAATAAATAAATAATTAGAAAAGAAGGACGAACATTATTCGTTAGCATGGTCCTGCCTAAAGTTTTATATTATAATATAAGTACACGAATATGAAATATAAAAGCGTCCCATTTTTCGTGGGTACCTTAAAAGTCATTCTTTATTTATATTTTCGAAAAATTTTTTTTTTTCTTTTTTTTGGGGGCGCAACAAAAGACCGACTTTTCGTCTTCTTTGAACAAAAAAAACTATAGAAAGAAAATAAACAACATGGGCCTCTAATGAGAACAAACACTACCAAAGAAATGGATGAAATTTTCATTTTGTGGGTTGCGTTTTTCTTCTTGGAGATGGATAAGTATTGTTTTCAGGGGATTTTTAAGTGCATTTTAACAGTATATATATATATGTTTGGTTAGGATGAATGTCAATGTTGTTGTGTATTAAGAAGTTAAAAATTTCTCTTCCATTTCTAGGGAAAAAATTAAAAAAGAGCTTCGAGACTAGTCCTGTACGAAATTTTATTAAAAAGTTAAGATTATTCAAAAAAAAAAAAAAAATGTACATCAAAGAGTTTGGAGGCATGATAAAGACAAATGGATATTGTTCATTTGTTATGACCTTTCATTTTCTTTTTCTGGTAGTTATATTTCTTCAAAAACCTTATCCAAATGATAGGAATTGGAAGCCCCGGTGCCAATGTAACTGCCAATATTTAAAAACAGTTGTTTTGAAAAAAAAAAAACGAACAAATGTTTGTACCTAGCTTGGGTTTGAGACAAAATTTTCATGTGTATCAAGAAAATATTTGCCTTATCTTGAGTTTTACATTGTCGTTGTATATTTTAATATAAGATAATGAAACAATTTTTCAACGAAGTGAAATAAAATGAAAATTTTCTTCTTTTTTTTTTTTCCTTTAAAAAAAAATGACAAAAAATAATCATGGATTCTTTTGGGTGTCCCTCTTACGATTCAGAATAAATAAGACAAATGATAATGTCGTGTTGCGGTCGTGACTGTTATTGCCGGTGAATCAGGACGTAAATGAAATATTAGGAAAAAAAAAAAAAATAAACATCCACTTTTATCACCATGTTAAACAATTTTAATTTTTATGATTAATGATAGGCCATTTTCGAGAGCATAATATTTAAAGATGTGTATTTAGGATGTCTGATTAAAAATTACCAAGAATAAAATTGAATTAAATTGAATGAAAATCAAAAAAAGAAGAAGAAAATTCTTTGGAATTATAATAAAAATTGATTTTTTTTAAAAATAGATAAGATGTAAATAAAAATAAGGCTCGGTTTTAATTGAATATCCAAAAAATGTACTTCATTAGGTACTCGATTTGTACATTAAAAGAGGATTACTTAAATTATGATATCTTTGATTGACTGACACCCGTAGTAAACATTAATTGAATTAAGGATGGAAAACTTGTAAAATATATTAAAAAAAAAAAAAAAAAATAGATCCTGAAAGTCCTTTTTTAATTTATTTTTTCAAATTTAATTTTATGCCTCAATATTTCAATTAGACTAGGATGTTTCTTTTTTTTTTCTAAAGTCATTTCGGTTTTTTCATCCTTTCTATTTCATTTGGAGGGCATCGGCGGATTGTGATGAAAATTCAAGAAAATTCTTCTTGATAGGAAAGTGTAAAAAAGATAGACTGATATTTGTTAGCTGTCGGTTTATATATGTATGTATATATTTAAAAACTTCAAGATGTCATCATCATCATCAGCGAAATGAATATCATAAACCAACGTTTCATTCCTTTGTCAAGTCCTTGCTGTTTCTTCTTCTTTCTGTGACAATTTATATCCATTTTATAGAATATTTTCCTCATTTTCCTTTCGGAGTTTTGTTTTTTCTTTTTTCTGCTATGATCATAAAACAGGGGAGATAATGGAAAATTTCAATCGCATTTACTAAATGGGAAAGATGGAAAATATTTTTTTTTTTTATGTATATTATGGTGTGGTAAGGGTAAATGAAGAAGAAAATTTAACATGTCCGATTGGGGTGGGCGGGTGATGTGATGTTTGCTTATATACTTAACTTGTATATTAAATAGGCGTAATTGTATATCTGCTGTCTAAATGAGACTACATATTCTCTAATGGAAGACGGAATTCATAAATTTTTCATTTCCTGTAACGACCAACATAGAGTTGGTTTTTTTTTTATTCTGTTATATACCTTGTGTCTGTTTTCCTTTCGAAATAAAGTAAATGAGCACAAAATTGTAATTCATTTTTCTGCCTTTTCATTTTGTACATCTATAGTTTGTGTGGGTGTACACATTTTATTAGATTTGAAATTTGTTAAATGTAATATATTTTTAAAAAAATATTAGTTTTAATTATTAGGATATCCTGTTCAGAGAACATTTATTTTGCAAATGAATTTTTTTTTATTAGATATTTTGATACTTTTGTTTTTATAGAAAATTGAAAAATCCTTTTTTAAAAATAATATATTTTTAAAATAATATTTGTGTTAAAAAATGAAACCGGATATTTCTATTTTCATTATTATAATTGTAATAGCAAGTTTTATACGTTTCGAGGTTTCAAAAGTCCTATATATATTTGTTTATTCAATTTATTACTTTTTAGAATCGGAAGTAAAATTCATGTAAAAAATAAATTAATTAATTTGAAATTTTGCAGCACATGCATAACAAACCTTTGGGCAAAATACGATATTCTAATAAACCTGATAACCGTATTATATCTGCTTCATGATTTCACTGCAATTTAATCACTTTACCCACTGATGCATTTGATCAAGCATATCAGTCTGCATTTCCCTAAAATTGCTTTTCTGTATTATACAAAGTTTGGGCATAATATACCATCTAGGACATTACCTCAAACTATTACAGTCCTGTCCAAATTAAAAAAAAAAAAAAGAAACAATTTTATAAAACACATTTCGATAACTATGAGTTCCTGAAGGTAAATGAGAATTCATAGGCAATCAATATTTCACTATTAATTAAATGTAAAAAATGCTGCAAAAAAAAATATTTCTGTATTTTCAATTGCAAATCTGTTAACTTAAAATATATTTCGGATTCAATGATTGGATTTTTCTTTTGAAAATTTCATATAGAAAGAGTTCACATAGAATATTAAACATTTTTAAGTTATCTCAACTTTTCCTTATATCCTTTCAAAAATAAAAAAGTAGTCGAACACATAAAATGGCCAAATACAATATAATGGAAAATCAACTTCACGGCCCTATTCTCCAATCACACCGACTTGTACTTGTCGTCATTATAAATTTATTTTTGGCTGACTGCATTAAACTTATTTCAAGACATAATTTCAGTCGAACTGAAAAAAAGTCTAATGGAGACTCGAAAATTTGAACTTTTTGTCAGTCCGACTGAAATTATGTCTTGAAATAAGTCCAATAGAGTCGTGGGGTTACGACATAAAAAAAAGTTTTTTTGTTCAAAAGTTTCCATATTGCAAATTCGAATTTTCTGATCCTCAAACAAAAGTATAGAATCATACAAGTCGGTCATTAATCAAGCTCGCACAGATCAGTATTTCAGAATAATGGTCCTGTTTATAAATGCAAATATGGGCATAGTTGTGCAAAACAATGTGTTTAAGAAAAAACTTGCGCAAATCTCATGTGTTCAAAAAAGAAACTTGCAACGTAAATTATTGCAAATAGGCAACTAGTTTAGAGACTATGCTTATCTGGCTAAGGAAGAAGAAGAAGAGTATGGGAATTTTGGTAATGCTGAAATTGCAGTTTTGACGACTTTGCATATTCCGCCATTATCCAGCAGTTCAATCGCAGAGCATGAAAACCTACAATATATTATTTCCGTATTTCTAAACAGATTTATGCAATTCATGTCAAATTTTAGCCTTACCTCAAGAATACATTCTCATCTACCATAAATCCATTTTCAATCTGACAAATTTACCAACAACAGTATTTGGAAAACTAAATAGAAACTGATGCGTTTTCTTCTTCTTATGTACAAGTTGCATGTGAAAATTGTATACTGCAAAATATGCCGTATTTTTGAAATTTAAAGACATTTTTAGAACAGACGACGATTCTACAGATTTTTTCAGTGAACACATGCTATGCGCATAGTACGCAAATTTTTTTAGATTTATCAAAAATGGAAGCATAAGAAAGTGATTATCTTGATTCTTCAAGTTATTTTTATTATTTTATTAAATTATAGAAATTAATATATGTAATTATGTTGACAGCAATCTGATCGTAAGTTTAACGTCACGCAAGCAAATAAGTATGCATTTATGAACAGAGCCAATAGTTTTGATTGTTGTGATGCATAGCAATCACAAAATTTGTAGCGACAGTGATAAGTAAATTTAAAAGACGGTTGGAGAATAAGCCAGTTAATATTTCTCTTGAAAATTTCATATGGAAACATTTTGGACTTTCACATAAAATATTATGTTTTCGCTTGTAATGATATTATCGCTTCCTTGTTATATCAAGAAAAAAACACGAATTAAATATTAATAACAATTATTAAAGAAAAAAACTTCTTTATCAGATTATATTTTCTGTAAAACATTAATTTTGTGGAATTAACAATTTTAAATCAGCTTTTTATTATATTTTAAAATCAAAAACCAAAAAAAAGGAAAAAAATACATATACTTAAAACCGGATTGAAATTTTTTAATTTGTGAATGTTTTAACAAATAAGACAAGACGTTAAGTTAATTATTGATTTTTAATCGATTATCAGAAGAACATAATATGCGATGTACAAGTGATAATATCTTTTTTGAACTCTACTATATTATCGATAACAGAAATACAAAAAAAAAAAAATGTATTATACGAAAGTATTTATACTTTCTTTATATTTAGAATTACGGATATGTTAGATCACTTTTATATTTAAACCTGTCTGATAAAAGCCTAATCAAGATTCCATGACACTCAATGCCAAATTTCAGTTTTATAAATCGTCGAAGGAGTGACAAAAAGCCTGGGTGGATGTGCCCGAAATCTCATATTGTATTGTTATTGGTTGAATAATATTTACAATTTATATAAAAGGCAAATTGAATAGATTTATAAGTACAGTGTGGAATGGTCGAGTTGGTTTAGACCTCATTTCTAGAGACTGATGTGACTCTGGTTCAAATACAGATCTTGGTTCTTTACAATTTATTATTTCCCGTGACATTGTTTAAATTTTTTATAATAAAAACGAATGAAAAATTGTCGACTTTTTCAGGTACAACCAGCTTTATAGTGGCTAGTATCTGATAAGAATCAGGTTTGATCTCTACTCTCGTTTCTTCACAATTATTTATAATACATTTGCTTACATAAGTACCGAGAATGCAGTCTAATTATTTCCATTTTAGTTGTTTGTTGAAGTTATTTTAATCTATTATTATAACTAATCAGTTTCATATTTTTTTTTTCTAAAATAAATTAATCGAAAAGGAAAAAGTAGGAAAAAGATATCTTCATCAATCTGAACGTCAAAATCTTGGTTTATCTTTTTCTTTAAGGCTGATTAATGTTTATAGCACTGGAAACTGATTGACCGCAAATGCGTAGGCTCTCATGTTGTATTTATGTGGAAAAAGATCAAATTCTTAATCATTACAAAATATTACAATCTTGATCGTTTGATAATTATTGACTGCAAATTGCATATTTAAATACAGTAGTTTCGTTATGGGGATCTGTAAGTGAACATTATAACATGAAAATGAAAAAGATTTTATCATATAGACGATGTCTGGAGTCTATCATTATTTATATCTATGATTTTAATATCTTAATAAATAATATTATTAATTTTCTAGAAACGCTTTTTTTTCATATTAATTGATTGTTATCTTAAAAGTTGTATGTCAATGACCATTTGATCTTCTGCGACTATAAAAATTATTATGAAATTGAAAATTACATTAGGAAAATTTTCGTAAAAAGACTTAAAAATGACTATTTTATAGAGAGAATATTTTAGGAAGAAGGTGTAGCATTATTTCCAATCATTATTTGATTTGTTTCTTAGTCTCGTAGGGATCACAACCGGCCCATAAGGTGCCTGGTGTTGTACGCAGTATCCCTACTCTACCTACCTACCTACCTAGTTAAACAAATACTCAGATGTGTATAATATAAATCTGGATCGACTTGAATTCAACTTAAATCGATCGACTTCAGATCGACTTGAAAATTAAAGTTCTAGTATGCAGAGAGGTGAAACTTACAAAATAAAAATTTGTTTGCAAGCATGTTGTCAATTTGAACTTGATTTCAAGTAAATTCTAAGTGAATCTTTCAATTTGGTAAAGCTAAAAAACCTGGATTGAGTTTCAAGTCGATCTAAATTCAATTTTGAAGTCACCATGTAAATGAAGTAATAATCATTTCTTTCATTCATAGCTTTACGTCCGTGTGTTCTGAACTAATCTTTTCCTTCGATATCACTAAATCTGCTAGCATAATCTATAGTACTCCCACACTTTTTAGCATTATCGTTTCTGTAAACGCCCAGCGAGATTGTATTCACAAACATAACCTTAAGTGTGTTAATTTTCTATGAGATTAATATGTAATTTTTTTTAAATATTAGTTCTAGGAGTCATCCAAACAATTGAAAATTATTTTCAAAGTTTCTAAAATAAACGTCCATATCGAAATTTTGAGTGACTTTCATTTTATTTAGAGGGACTTTAGTTTTAACTGAAATATGTGGAGATATCCAAATTGATGTTAATAATATATTTTTTTATCAAACGAATTTTAACTCCACGTCCGTTTAGTATTTATACCATAAAATCTGGTTACAAAACTGTTCTATAAGAAATTACCTTTCAGATTTTGAATGTTACATGACCACATATGTGATATTGTATGGTTTTTTTTTTATGCAAAATCTTTAAAATTCCTCGATTTGCTGGTATTTTAAAATAATTAAAAATTACATTCCAATTTCTTCTTTTTCCAGTTTTTGTGCCATTATTTTCAATATAAACTCTTCTCTTTCAAGAAAAAAAGAAAACTACTTTTTTTTTTTTTGATCATTTTAATTTCATGGACATTTCGTAGCCCACCAAAAAAAAAAGAACAGGGAAAAATCCCTTAAAATGAAAATTCTTTAGTTCTACAAATTATACTATATAAAAGAGAATAAGGAACAAAAAAAAAAAACACTAGATTTTCTACTGAAGGTATTTTCAAATTAAAAATGCAAATTAAAAGTGCAATTAAATTGCATCCAGAAGAGATGAACAATATTCCATGTATAAAAAATAAAATATATTTAAAAACTACAGATTGGACGAATGTTAAAATTAAAAATATTAATGGTTCACCACAGAAGGAGTAAAAGATTTTTTTTTGTTTTTATATTTTATATATAATTCCATAGAATTTCTATAGTATATAGACGAGAAGGTTATTGAAAGAAAGAAAATTTCTCTGCAATAATTTGTAGGTTTTCTCTCATACATATTTTTTTAATTTTTCTTTTTTTTTTCTTTTTCGTTACCGACCAGCATTTTCTCTGTTTTTCATCTTTCACAATGTTTTATTTTCTTCATTCAATTTTTTTTCTGTATTCTCTCTTTTTTTTCTATATATTTTGACGTACTATATTGTAGAATTTTGAAAGATTCCGATTCCTGAAGCTATAACTAACGAGCTATCGTTTTGAGACATAATTACATATACCGTTCAAGAGTTAGCTATATAAATACGATCTCTTCATAATACTATTACATAAATGTATGTAATTTTAAAAGTAGCAAATGGAAAAAAAACTTTTTCTATATAAGGTTTTCTTTCTATATACATATATAGTTGGTCGACTACACCCTGTATTTTGAAATGGCTGAACTAAATCGTGCTACTTACTTTTACTAATATAGACAGTGTAAAACCACAATTCCTTTGAGTTCCTGAAAAATATAAGCTTGAAGAAGAAAAAAAAAATCCTGGAAAAATTACACAACGTTTTCTTTTTTTTTAACCATTTTTCTTTGCTTGTTAGAAACCAAAAAAAAAAAAGAAAAAAAAATCCAGGAAAATTTCATCCTACATCATTTTCATGCCGAGTTTTTTTTTATGGGTTTCTTTGAAATCTCATTCATTATCCTGCAATATATATTTTATATACATTAGAAGAATGCAGAAAAAAAAACTCTATAAAGATGACTGTCTAGACTCGAGAATGAAAGTGGATTTTGAAGGTGTTTTTAATAAGGATATTTTCTGAAAAGACGAAAAAAATATGTTTCGCATTAATTGAAAGAAAGGACAGAATAAAATAAAAAATCTTTTTTTATGTTTTTTTTTATTTTAATTACCGCACTTATTACAATAATTTATAATCTTAATTAAATTATTTATTTTGTTTGGTTTTTACTGTAATTATCTGCGCAGTTATCTGCGTTGCACCATATTAGTGCTTGTTTAAGGCAAAATTTATATTTATTGTACATAGTTACTATCCTTTTGAAGCGATATCTGCATTAATATTTATTGAGATAAAAAGGAATCAAAATTAATATCAAACGATAAATATGAATTTAATTGGCTTGTGTTGGATTCAAACTGAATTGAAAGATTATTTTCTTTCACATTTAAATTATTCTACATTAAATTCGATATTGTTTTTCGTTGATTTTAAAATGTAATCTTAATTGAGCGTTAATTTCGCCTCATAAACGCTCTCATTGTTCAAAATAAAGTCGCAAAAGGGATCAAAACTTATATTAATCAAATAATTTTTCATAATATCATTTTGGGACAAAATTTTACGCAGATAATTAGTATCAGTTGAATTCAAAATTTTTCAGTTAGGAATTATATGCCTTAGGATCTTTTTTATGGTGCCCTTTTCTCGAGCGTAGCCAAATTAAATCTTTTCCAACAGAAGTTTCTAAGGAATCGTTTTCCTAGATTTCATTACAATTGGCTGGGAAGTTTCTTAGATAAAATTAAGTCTCAGTTTTCATAAATCATCCTCCATTACTTGATCCCAGTTTCACATATTCCATAGAATCGTGTAACGGATTGAAGAGACATCTTGCGAACTAAATTTTGACAAAGGCAGACAAACCAACGGAAATATGTTTTGTGAATTCAAGTGCATTCTAAATCCATTCTAGATTCGTCAAAGGTTGCAAATTTTTACAATTACAAAGCTTTACTTTTTCATTCTATGCGAAAAAATGATGATCTACATTACTTCCTATGTAGATCATCCTTTTTCCGGATTTTGGTTATTAACTCAAAATTTATTTCTAAGAAATAAGAATTAAATCAATGACAAATATGAAAAAAATGATAAATTTAATATTAGTTGATTTATAAATTAAAGAATTCTTTTCACTTCTTTTAGAAGTGTTGAAAAGAATACAACAGTTCTAGCTCACAATCAGTAAAACTTTTACCCATTATAGTAGTTTCTTAAATTACTCTTCTCTACATCACCCAGCTAGCATTTTTGGTCGCTGGCATGTTTCTGCCGCTAGTGGCTATATGTGGACTAAGTAGCTGGCACGTAGCGGTTATGAAAAGTACATATTTTTCTAGAATATTTTTTTTTAGAAAATAAATTTCCCTTACTAATGGAAAAATTCTAAAAATTACTATGTTAATTTAATATATTTTCAAAAGAAAAAAGAAGAAAATAGAAAAGCGTGATGTAAGAAAATTCAAATATTAAAAAAAAATGTTTGCTTTCAAATTTCCATAAATCTTCATATAAATGAGAAGAAGAATCCGAAAAAGTGAATAAAATAAAAATGTCCTATTAAATAGAAAATTAATGCTCGTGGACGATAATTTTGTTTTCCCAGTTTTTCATTCTCTTCATCTAAAGCCAATAAAACGCACTCGTTTTTTTTTTCTCTCGAAAAAAACGACATCTAATTTATGGAGAGACCATAAAATAATTAAATTTTGAAAGATAGCGTCATGTATATAGGTCTAGAAAAGTGTAAGCACATACTATAAAAAAAAAAGAAAGCTTCACATTTCATTATCTCAATTTTTATTATTATAAACTTGAGGGGGTGCGTTGTCTTTTCATCCTAATATACGATTTTTAGAAAATATCAGCCTGTATCCGAGCAAAAGAAAAAAGAAAAACAAATCTGAAACAAGGGAGATGTCTTCTTTTCACTAGAAACCGACCAAAAAAAAAAGCATAACAAGGAACACATAAAAATAAATACTAAAACATGTCGAGGACCACAAGGATATTTTTGTCATCTATATTTAAGGGGCTTCGTTTAAAATTTATTCTCATTTCATAATTATTGTAACTTTCTCTTCTACTATATTACTTATCTAACACAAATGGCCACCATTTATTCCAATCCCACAAAGAATAACCACCCATTTATTATTATGTTTCCGAAAAATGTCCACCTTCTATTTTCGTGTATAGAACGTGTGTGGAATGAATTCATATTATTTGTTGTTAGATGCTGAAAAATCACAAAAAAAGAAAAAAAAAATGTAATTTTCTTTGAAAAAGAAAATTTAATTTTTTTTTTGTTTTCGCTTTCTTGTATATCAGAAACCATGTCCTTCTTCATTT
Organism: Xylophagus ater; assembly: GCA_963422695.1. NCBI lineage: Eukaryota > Metazoa > Arthropoda > Insecta > Diptera > Xylophagidae > Xylophagus > Xylophagus ater. The sequence goes on along the minus strand of OY730482.1, from coordinate 40,787,691 downwards.
TTTCGGGTATACTGTTATAAGATGGTACATTGAACCCTCCCTTTTTCTCTTCTAATGTTGTTGTCATGGACAACTATATGAAATTTTGTCCATATTCTTAAGATGAGTTCTCCCATTTGCATGCGAATAACATGTGAAAATTTCTCTATTGTACACCCACACAAGATAAGAGCTTAAGATTTTTTCTACGTACACTAAGAAAATTCATTTATTCCACGTACACTTTTATACTTATTTTTCCGTTTTTAATGCATATTCCACCATAATTGCCAACCGTCATTATTATCAACCATCTCTTCTATCATCATCATCACAAAATGGTTTTCCTGTTGTTTCATTTTTTTTTGTTGGTGTGTGTGTGTGTGTGGAGGTTGTTTTTTTCTAAATAATATTCTGATCCGAAAAGAAAAAAAAAATGAAAAAAAGAAAACGCGAAAAAATTTGTTAAAAAGAAATCGAATGAATAAACAAGGGGGAGAAAAACCACCCTCTTCTAATAATTGTCCTTAGTTATATTTCATTTTGTGTGTATATATAAACCGAGTGGGAGAGGAGGGTTGATTTTTTCCTTGTTATATTTTCGACGTTTTTTATTCTGATTCCGCGTTTTTTTTGTTGTTTTTGATTTGGTTATTCATCCAGTCAAATCAATAATTTATTCAAGAAAATAACGAGGCGGTACTTTTGCGATACAAAAATTAGAATTTTTTTTTTTTATTTGTTTTGTATTGGAACTGGAAATGGTGGATAACCAAAAGAAAATTTCATTTTTATAGATCGAAAAATTTATATATACATATATCGAACAAACGAGGGTTGAAATTAATGGGAATAGGAGAAAAAGAGGGCGAATTTCATTATATTTTCCGAAAAGAAAATATACAATACTTCAAAATTTTTCTTGTTCGTTATTTGTGAAACTTCTATATAAGGTAAAATGAAGAAAGTAAATTGATTTCGTGGAAAATAAATCATATTTTCAGAAATTCGAAAATTATTATTATTTTCCGAAGTCTGTCTCGAAATCAGCACCAATTTTGAGACAGACTTCGGAAATAAAAACAATTATTTTTTTTTTAAATCAAAGGCTGGTGAGGATTACAATTTTTTCCAAAATGTTATCAATTCTTATGAATCCTTTACTGGACACTTGTTTTGCTTATAAATCTTTCTTAAGGGACTACTCATCTTCTAGGCCTGTTCAGTTCACTGTTATCTTTTAATGTAGGTAGAAATATACCCAAGATTAAAAATATGGGATTGAAATTAGTTGAAATAGTTGTCTGAATAAAAGTTGAGACTAATTTCTTCGAGAATTTTTAATAGAGGAAATTTAAATGAATTTCAAAGTAATATAATTTTTTTCGAAGGTATAGAAGTTGTATTAGTGGTTTTGTTCACATTTTCATTTGTAATAGAATTCGAAGAAATGCAAATTTAAGAAAACTGTATAAAAAGATGTCAAGTGTAAATCTTATTTTTTATATTGAAGAATAATAACGAGCTTTGTGTATATTTTAATTCTCAAGAGGGCAAAAGGACTGCAAAGTAAAATTCAAAATGAAAATGTTCACAAAATGAGTTTTTTTCTTCTTCATTTATTCTTTTTTATTAATTTCAATGAAAATGTTATTTCAACTTTTCACATAAAGAAAATGTATATTGAAATATATATATTTTTTTTATATATACAAACTTCAAGCGGAATTCGTTTTAATTTCATAATTCTTTTCAATTCAGTAATGTTACAAATGATCAGACCGAAATAATTGGAACTAACATTAATTAGTTTTTTTTCAAATCTGTAGGATTCTGGGATGTACTCTAGCTATCCAATTTAGAGTAGAAGCAAAAATTTTTGTTTTATGTAAACGTTAAAATTCTGTTTTATAACTGTTATAAAACTAAGAGTTTCATAACATTTCTTACTGTTTTTTTTCCATAGGAGTGGGAATAAAGTTTTGATGAATCTTCACAGCTTCATATAAAAAAACTTGGGTTCTTTGGTGTATGCATATCTGTATCAAAATTTAGTTTATATAATATCTATTGAACAAGTTATTTGATGTACCATGATTGAAACTTGGGGTGCATGGAAATAAAAGGTGATTTACGAAAGTTGAAAGTTAACTTTATCTTAGGAATTAATTATATTAATTATATAATTAATTAATAAAAGGAAAATTGAAGTGAAACTTACTTAAAATATGTTTGAAGCAGTTAGAAATGAAAGTACACTTAATTCTCTTTTTACACGGTAGATACGTTCCACACAAAACCGTGTAAAAAAAACCGTGTAAAAAAGGCATGAAGAAAAAAATGGGATTAGTTCCATATTCTTCAACCCTGTAAAAAAATAATTAAAATAATTGATTCATACAAAAAAAAACTATTATGAGAGTCGACACGTCTCACATTCACCTAAAAGATTATGGTTAATAAAAATAGTTTTCCTTAAAATTTCAATCAAATAGCTTTTTTTAATCGTGCTAAATCGAATGAAATCGTGTAAAAACGGAATCAATTTTTTTTTCTAGACCGTGTTCAATCATAAGACCGTGTAAAAACAGAATTGGGTGTAAATGAATAATTTCGCAAAAATTCTAATTTTTACGTAGAAGAGGTCTGTTCTGAATATGTATCTAATTCAGAATAGCAATTTAGGCGTTTATGTAACTTTGCTTACAGATTGTTTTGTATGTAAAGTTACGATTACATAGTCATACAATTTGAAAATATAGCAATAAATGTTGTAAGGATCCGGCGAAAGGCACCGTAAAAACGTATCGAAAAGTATATAGTGTCGATTATTAGGTGGTGAATTCAATTTATTACTATAAAATTTGTTCAAAAAAGGATAATAAAGGATTATGTAACCATGAATTTCGTGGTCCATTATATTTTGTATTCTATTTGTATTGGTTTGTGTTGGTTAAGGAGTGTGGGTATTTTTTACTAACTTGTTTTGTATACTAATATCTTCCTTTTCCCTCCTCCAATAATAAGGAATATAAAAAAATTTCCGATCAGTATATGCCTTGATCTATTTTACTTATTTAAATGGAAGAAAGTATTCTTCCAGCATATCCTGTTGTCAGTACATTTTAATTTTTAACTTCTATACAAAGTATATAAGTAACTGGAATCATGATCGAATGCAAATCTCCACGTTTTATAAGATTCTAAATCGTTTGCAATCATTTTCATCCAATGTCTGTCTGTCTGTCGGTCTGTCGGTCTGTCGGTCTGTCGGTCTATCGGTCTGACTGTCGTGAACAAAATTGCGGCCGTATTATTGAAGCAATTTCCATGAAAATTGGTAAGATCGGTTTATTCCTCATAAGAACCATTCTATCAGAAGTTGGGTTTGATCGGACTAAAACTTCGGGTAGCCGCCGAACGAAAGTTCGTTTTTTTGTGTTTTTACATTACAGGGTATTACAACGTTAGTTATAGACCGATTTCAATGAAATTTGGCATGAGATACTTTTTCAATGAAAGAACAATTGTGTCTAAAAATCAATTAAATCCCATTGCAACTTCGTGTAGCTGCCGAACAAAATTCGGATTTTTTTGTATGAAATTTGGAGCATAACTTTAGGTTTTTGGACAAAACTTCGAAATTTTTGTACAAAATAAATCATAAATTTTTGTATGAAATAATTTAGTTGATATGTATAGAAGTTCCCATAGTGGTTTGTGTACTTATAGCTTGTTTATTATTCTAATTTATTGCAATAATTTTATGGATGAAAATTTAACAAAAATCATTAAATTTTACGCAGCTAAAGTAATAATTCCCAATTAATTATTTTTAACACCTATTTTTAATAGTATCCAATTATAAAATCATTTTCCATCAAATCCGATTAACTGTTATACAATTTTGTAAATATGATTTTTCATGTTTTTCTTTTTCGTTTAATAAAACAAAAAAATTTTCATATTTTTCCTTTTTTTGTGTTCAGAAATAAATCGCGATATAAAATCTGTTCATTCTTTGATTGTGGTTGATTTTTGTGATAAAATAAATGATACAAAACTGAACGCGCTCTGAACGTACAAAGTTGTTAAAATATTTTTTTACTAGCAATTTAAGTCTAATTCCTTTGCGTATATAAGCAGTTTATTTACGATTTGATGAACAAAATTTTATGGGCCTTTATATGATCAACATTATGAAAGAGAAAAACCTGAACTTTTAACATTTTCGATTGGAGTATACAAATGGTGGATACGCGCTTTGAAATTCATATATATTTTAGACTTGTAGAAGAATATAACATACATATATCTGGTTGGTTTTCTTTTTGTTTTGTATGTTTTTTTGTATAGAAACGTTAAATTTACAACAAAAAAAGAAAATCATTAACATGAACATAAACTTTTAACATTCTCCTGTTAAGTATATTAAAAAATAGTAGAAAAAAAATTGTCAAGTTTTTAATACCAATCTAACTGAAGTAATATCAAAGAAATAATAATGTAGATGGGATTACTATCATTGTACCAGCATAGTTCTTGAGGGAATCAACGGCACCAAAGGAATCTAATAAATGTAATAAAAATATTTTCATAAATTTAAGTAATAAAATTATGACTTTTTTTCGCGTTCATTATGTTTATGTTCATTTATTTTTAGATAAGAAATTTTTTATGTAAGATCTTATAACTACTACTTAATTAAATCTTTTGAGAAAAGTGAGAATAAAATAACATAAATCAAATAAATTATTGAAAAAGTTTATTATTTTTGAACGAGTCTATAGTCTTCTCGAGTTATACGCTTAGGGTACTTAATAAGGAATCCAACTACTTGAGTTTTTTACGAATCGAATAATTTTATATTTTAATACATTTTTTTTGAAATGAAAAAAAGATTATGTGTTTCTAAATTATTTATTTTTTATTCATAAAAAAATAGTCACGAAATATAAAACCATCTAACTGATTGCACACAGAAGCTGAAATCTATTAAAAATACCCTTTCACTAGATATTGAGGTAAGTTGAATGATAAACAACGCTTGCAACAATTTCTCTGTAAAAATTACATTTTTTCCGCGATTTTCTTTAATCAGTTTTAGTTCCTTATCTAAATACGAACACGCATAATAGACTGTATTATTTTCTTCAGTTCATTCAAAGCAGACACTTCTGCACTTGATTCTCCTTCAAAGTTTTCATCTGGATTTTCTACTGGATAAAAACAACCTTTTAAGTGTTTCTTTCGCTAAAGATTTGCTTAAGTTTTATGTACTAAATTTTATTGAAATCGGAAGGAAGAAGTGGAAAGCAGTATGTCTAGAAATCAAAAATATATTAAATAGTGGTAAAAAAAATTAACTTAACACTTTTGGTTCTTTTGTTACAAAAAAGAAAAAATTGAAATGTATTCGTCGAATAGTTATGAAATTTCCTGGGTAATCGAGTAATGGAAAAATCAATAAAAATTCCGAGTATCTCCGTGCTCTGTACTCGAAGTTGGATATACTAGTAGTTAAGTCATTTTTCAACAATTATAGCGTTTGATTTCCAAACTTTCAAGTATGTACTTGATTATTTTAAGGACAACAACGAAATAGAACATATTGTTCATTTTTAGAAGTACAACACAACACAGAAAACTGTTGGCGTATCTTTAAATGTTTGAAGCTTCAATGATAACGTCGCAATTCGCGAAATCAATTAGGCCACTAATCTTGTTTCTACAATTAAATTTTATGTTATGAGAATGAGAAAAATGTCAGTGCCCTGGTCATGAAAAATACAAAACAATACTTATTATACAAATTATATTTATATATTGTCCGAAGTATATGTCAAAATGTCGCCCATGTCGTTACTTTGTTAAACAGGGCCCTGACTGCGAGACCTCTCTAACTTGAATGACCTTAGCTAAAAATTTGAAATAATTTCATCGTGAATTTATTTAACCTCAGAGATCCTTTTGAAAATGTATTCGATGAACTTTCTCCTTTCAAAATCTTTAAATAGATGTTACCTAATTTTAAGAGGTAGTACAATACTAACAACAGATATCTGTTTTATCACTAACGTCTTCTCACCAGAACACAACTCAAAGTTTCTTATAATATCTTTAATAAATCAGTTTTTTTTTACAGTTTCATCATATTTTGGTAGCCTTCTTTAAAAATCTCATGTCAATCAAAAATGCAGCCAAAAAAAAAACTTCTTGCATAAATTTTCAGAACTCAGTTGGAAGGAACTTTAGCTGAAAAATAAAAATCATAATAAATAATCCAAAAAAAGCTTATTCTTTTTATTTTTTTTTCATTTTTTAAAAACTGGTTTAAAAACAACAGGAAAATAAGTGCCTCACTATGAGTAGATCGCGCAAGCGTTCAGCAACCGGTAAAATTTTAAGATAAGAAGAAATTATAATATAAAGGGCATCAAAAAAGAATACAAAACAAAAGAAAAAACTACAACATTTCATCTCCGGAAATAAAAATTTTCTTCTTGTGTCTTCTTAAAAAACTGTATAAAAAGAAAAATATTAAAATAGGGTCAACAAAAAAGAAAAAGAAAAGGGTTGAATGTGCCACCATTTACGAAAAACACAAACCCGGCGATCAACAAAAATATTTCCACAAAGAAAAACAATAAAGGAAAATATAATAGTAACAAAAAAAGGTCCAACACAGAAAATATGTCGAGAGGACCAAAAACGTGAATGATATTTTATTCAGGTGACGGTTGTTTCTCTTCAAGGAATACAATATAGGCGACGACCGCCAAGGAAAAAATTATTTAGGGAACTCTATTAAAAAAAAAACAAAAAACCCGTTGTTCAATTCGTTTAAAAGGTAATTTTCTCACGATTTAATTTTTCCGGCATACCTGAACATTGCTGGCGTCTCAAAAAATTGCTTCTTCTTCTTTCTAGTTTCGATGATTAAAATAACAAAACTGTCTTCTTAAAGACCATGGAATTTTTATTATTTTTTTTGTTTTGGTTCTTGAATTATTCAAATTAGGTTCACGTAATGAGAAATAAGACGACAGTCAAGAAAAAAAAGGACCACTTCCAATACTTTTACTTAAACAAAATGAAAAATACACAGCCAATGTCATACACTAGAAATATGTTAAAATTTAGGAAAACATAAATGCTTAATTATCGTTTTGGATTAGAATTTTTTTTTTTAAATGATTTATCTTTTTTGTCCGTTTTTATAATGGCTTTTAATCGGTCCTCATTTTATGTGTCATTTTTGAAAATGTATACTTACAAAAAAGGACATCGCTTTTTAAGGCCACTTTTCATTATCAGAATTGGATACTACTTTCGACAGGCTGGCAACCGAAAGTGTAGGTTTCAAACATTTTGTTGGACATTAAAATGATTAAATCCTCAATCTAGGAAATATTTACTGTCTTATAGTGAAATGCCTGCAACGTTACAGTCTTTAGCATGTATACCTATAATTGGCGATTGTATACCTAATGTTTACTGACACAAACCTTTTTATTTCCAGTAATAGGAAGAAAGCAAAAAAAAAACTTTACTTAAAAATATGACGAGAAAGAATTTTTCTTAAGATGAAAATCAGGTTTTGATTTGTTGGATGAAAGTTTCTTTAATGGAATTCCCAGAAGACCTTTTTTTTTATTTCTTTATTATTATTATTTTTTTTTTGTTTCCGCATAATTGTTTCATCACTTCCTTATGGAAGAGGGACACATATTAAAAATTATTAATTCAACTGTTTTCTGGCGCGTATTTTCAATTAATATTCATAACTTAATAAAAACGAAATTATTTATGCAGATTTTGTTGCTGTTGTTAAAATCTTAAGAAAATGCCTGGCAATGTGAATATATTAAAAAAAAAAAAATCGGTAACCCTTTTTCTTGTCGACGAGATTTTCAGAGTGGTTTTTGTACGTATAGAACGTAATTTATTAGAAAATTCACTCTGTGATAATTCATCAGGTGAGGTTTTCTTGTTTTTTAATTTCTATTTAATTGGCTGAGATTGAAAATCTGTTTTTTTTTAAACACTTTGTGTGAATAATATTTAGGGATCTCGCAAATAATATTCAAAAATTTAATTCAGTTTTAAATATTGTATTTCCTTTTATTCATTTGAAAGTTACTTGCTGGAAGCAAGTGTGTTGCATTCTATGTATAATTCTGATTTCCTATTTCAAAATTACTTATGCGATCTTTTTTTTATGCCCTATGGTAGGTACTATCAGAGGGTATACTATTTTGTCATTACATTTGTAACACAACGGAAGAATCAAAAGTTATATCGATTTCTGCATGTCCGACCGTCTGTTACAAGAGAACTCAAAAATACGTTATCTGAATTTGATGAAATTTATAATGTCAGTTGGTTCTTCGTTAACTTGGTTTGATATTGTATTTGAACAAAATCGGTCAAATGGGGGTAAAAGTTATAAAGAAAAAACCAGGGTGACCAGAAGGTTTGGCATTTTTTTGTTCATAGTTTTTGGAATTTAATTTGAAAATTTGTGAAGCAATTTTGTTTAAATTATTTACATGGATTGACTACATAAATAGACGATATCACTTCAAATTTCAGTAAAATTGGTACAACAATAATGGAAAAAGAAATAGTCATAGGGGAAAATAAGCTTGTTCATAAAGTTTTTCCGATGTATTTTAAAAACTTACATACCGATTTCAATAAAATTTGCAAAAGGTGTTTATGCTATTAGGCCCCAGCCCACCTGTGAATTAGAGCGAATTTGAAAAAGACAAAACAAAGTTATGTCAAAAAAATCTGGAAATATTAGTATTTTTGGTGCTTCTTTCTCAAAGTTAATTGATTGAATTATAGTTTGGTTAACTACGAGTCCTATTTCTACCATAGAGCATCAAAAAATCGTTACGTTACTATATGTTTTACAAACAATTTTGTAATTCTTCTATTGTACAGAATATTCTATTGTCCTAGGGCTCTAAGGTGTAACAGTGTGTAGGGGAATTGAACACTCCAATATGAGGTGATTATTATATTCTTGATAAAAAGGCAAATTAAAGAAATTTAACAAGATTTTATTGGGTACTTGATAAAACATGAATAGTGGAATAAGATTTGCTAGATTCCGGTTTTAATAATTTTGAATACCTGAGATCACGATTCGAAACTGCATCAGTTACTAGTAACCTGATCTAAACAATTTCGTTAGTTATTTAAATTTTTTGTAATCTTTTCAATCCCGACTAGCGATTGAATAAAACCCATGTCAGTTGTAAGTATGGTTTAATTGTCCTATTTTGAGCTTTTTATAAATAGTCTCGATTATGATATCTCTTTAGCTCTTATGCAGATATTATATAATTGATCCCAGGCATAATACTCAGCAGCACCAATATTTCAGACATAAAATGTGTTGTTCTTCGTGTACCACATAAATATATATAGATATAAAGGTATCCTATGAAGTTTTCAGGAAATTTCGAAATCTTCTTTATACGTTACTTTCTCTAATTTACTGCTGGACGATAGTTCTCCATCTCTAGTTGTTTGCCAGACAAATGCTATCCTCAGAAGGGATTCACATATCTAGTTACATTGTGTTTTATATTTTACGTAAATGAAATTAATACAAAATATTATTGTTTCCATGAAAATCTTTGTGTTCAATTGAGTTATATAAAATCGGGTAATAATAATCGAAACCGCATTTGATTGACAATCTTTTAGAACAGAAGTTACACCAATAATACAAATCAAACAAATAATAATAAATTGATTTTGACATTTATCATATCAATAATTTTTATTATTTTTTTTGAGGTTGTAATTGAGCTCATGAAGTTCCTGTATTACTGGCATATATATATATATATATATATTCTTAATTGTGTTCATTTTAAGCAGTTCACATATACAATATTTTTTATCTCGTATTTCCCGATCAAAAGAGAAAATTAAAAAAAAACTCAATCCTAAAAAATGATATCTTAATAAAAAAATAAATTAAATCAAATCACATATCTTGTGTACGCGGAAAAATAATTTTGATTGATTGTGGGAAACCTGTCCAAAAAATGAATTTCTCATGTTTACCAATTCGTCCAGAATCTCTACGTATTTACATATATAATGATTTTCATCACGTAAATTAACCTGAACTAATTCTATGTAATTAAATATTCTGTCGTTAATGGTTATCTACTCTTTTTTTTAACGTAATTCTTTAAGAAATAAATATTTATATATGTAATCCGATTTACGCAAAAAAATTACCACAAAATTTATTTATTTAGTCTTTTCGCTTTTTTTGTTTGGAAATCAACTCAAAATCTTTGATCAATGAACATAAAAAGTAGCCTCTTTGTTTTGCGAACAACGATTTTGGCTGATTTTAAAAGGCAAAGTTGTGATATTTCGTAACAAAATACATCGTAAACTAATAAATTAGCTGTTGTCATGCAAAAGCACTTAAAAAGATATGTATATTAAGGTTAAAATTTGATATCGTTTCCTTTTGAATCTTAGAATCCAATTTCTATTGATGTTTGCCGTTTCCTGCACATACAGTGGTGTTCAATGAAATCCGGACACCTATCATTTTTCGATTTGAAGCGATTTTTTCCAAAGAAGCAGTGATGCTCATTCGGTGAAATAATTTTTTATATTACCTCAGGTAATATTTACTAAAAATATTGTATGGTTCAATCAGTATTTTTGGTTTTATTGGAAAATTAAAAAAATTAGTAGGAATTCAGATGATTTTTTGTAAATATTACGTTTATTAAGATACAAAATAAAACATGTTATAAATACATTCAATAAAATTTATCAATTGTATTTTGTACACAGTAGTTGGGACCTCCTATTTATAATTAAGTATGACTGCCATTTGCCTTAATAACCGCTGTGCACCTGTGCTTCATGGAATTCACCAAATTTCCAGTGACGTCATCACTAATTTCATCCCAAGCACTTTGAATTTGCCACTTTAAGCCCTGTTGTGTTTGGAGATTACCTTTACATACTTTTTCTTCATAATAGCCCAGATATTTTCGATGGGATGAAGATCTGGGCTGTACGGAGGCCATTCCAAAGTGTGATTACCGTTTTGGTTTAGGTAGTCTTTTACCTGAAAATGAAAAAAAAACGGAAGTTAATAAAATTTCACAAAATGTTAGGACTGGATTTTCTTGAGGATTGTCCAATAGTTCTAAAAAAATAAATAAATACCTTTTCTGAAGTGCGTGCTGGCGCATCATCTTGCGAAAAGATGTTCCTTTCAGTTTCAGCAAACAGCTCCAAAACTGACGCTTTCAAATGACTCTCTAGGACATTTAAATACACATCTGCGGTTACTCTTCCATCTATAAACCCCAGATGACCTAAACTACTTACACTGAAACATCCCCAAACCATTACTCCTTCAGCTTTGTTGGGAATTTCCTGAATGCAGTTATCACTGAGGCGTTCTCCTGGCTTCCTTGGGACGCGTAGCCGCCCATCCCTGACATGCAGCTTAAATTTGCTTTCGTCAGAGAAGACTACTCTATTCCACATCTCTCGGGTCTAACTGGAATGTTCCTGGGCCCACCGAAGCCGAGTGATCTTTGATGAAACCTTTAAAGATGGCTTTTGGAGCGAGCAACGTGACCTTAGATTTGCCTCAAGTAACCTCCTCCGCACGGTTATTGCAGAAATTTCAGTTCCACTGGCTAAAGTAAGCTCCGCTTTCAATTTTGTGGAAGGTTTAAAGCGGTCTCGTTTGCAACGAAGGACTAGAAATTGGTCTTCTACTATGGTTGCCTTGCGTTTCCTTCCAGATCCTTTGGAGCGTTCTGTGGTCCCGGTATTTTTAAACTTTTTTATTAAATCAGCAACAGAGGACTTCCCCCGTGATACTCTATCACTAATTTCCCGTACTAACAATCCTTCATGCCATAATGCGATAATAACACTTTTTTCAGACTCACTTAATTTCGACATTTTTTTCACTTAGTTAATGTTTATGCTCATTACTTGAGTTATCGATTGTTTCTAAACTATTTTTTGAAATATACAGTTACTACATAAATCAAGTAACTAAATACTGAAAAAAAAATGGGAGGGGATTAAATTTCGACCTGCACCATGCATTTTTTCCAGGAATTCAAAGTGTCCGGATTTCATTGGACACCACTGTATAATGTTCATATTATTATGGAATTGGCGAACTCTGATATAGTCCAAAAAGTCATTCTATTGTTGATGATCGGACAAAATAAAGACATTGATCAAATTCAGTCGGCGTTTAACGATACGAGAGATTTGCTTAGAATAAGAAAACTATCAAACAGAAATTGCGTTATAAATCGCTAGACCATATACAAGGTTGGTCATTCGACCAAGATTCAGGAAGCTTGGCTGAGAACTTTTGATGAATCCGTCTTAAATATATTTGATCTTGCGCCATTAGGCTACCATTCTGGTCATAGAACTTTTGACGAAACGATCTTATATATCTGATCTTGCGCCATTAGGCTACCATTTCGGCATAGAACTCTTTTAATGATGTAAATTTGAGCTCAAAAGAAGCGTGAAAATGATTTGTTTCGTTTTTTCACTCAATAAATCTAGAAATTCTACAGTGATGGGATAATAGCACTGACAGGAAAATGATAAAAGTATATCCATCAAAGTGTACCATATGTTGTTTAATATCGACTTTAATTTATATACGACTTTTTGGCCTATCCAATATATATGTGTGCACAATATACAACATGTAAAATGTAAGTGTATCTAAGATTTAATAAGGAAGGAAAAAAAAATTATTCGCATACGTGTTCGTGGTACGTGTACGTTTATGTTACGAAACCCTGAAGAAATATGCACAATTGATTTAAATGAAAAAGCTTTACTGGTAAAAGAAATGCTATTGCAATATTATTACAAGTGAGTAGACTGACAGAAGCCATAGTTTTACTTATCGTCAAAGAAAAGAAAAAGGCTCCTACAAGTTTTTTTTTTGTAGTAATGACTTTTAACATCTTTATATACTTCAGGTCCGTAAAAGTTTTATGGAAATGAATCTTGCATGAAAATTAAAAACAAAAAACTTGGTAGAATAAAATACGAGACAGGTACATTATATTTTGTACTGGGTATAAATTTTCTATTCACTTTAGAAGGTGATTCAATCGACAAAAGAAAAAAAAACTGATTTTCTTTTGATGAGTAGCTACTTGTTTAACAAATCGAAAAACGAAATTTAACAGAAAAAATTGAACAAAAATTTCTTTGCTTTCTTTGATATTATTTTGTTTAAAATACGAGTATAACGCCCGCCGCACACTTGAGTTAAGCGAGCTAAACTATGTAAGCTAACTTTCTCACTAAAACTGAAAAATTCAGCATTTGGATTGGTCGTCGCATACTTCAGAGAATTTATGAAACTACGTCGCTTGGTCATGAGCGACACGAACTAAGCTCGTTCATGTAGTTCAGGCCTCAACTACGCGAGTGAGCTTCGCTAGAATCGCTGATACTAGCTTATACGTACTTTCGGCATTATACAGTGTAGACACGATGCTTGCAAAAGTGTAGTATGTCCTTTTTATTTTGTGGCAGTATCTTGTCGACACAAATGTGTAAGTGTCAAGTGGAAAAGGTCTAGCAATAACTCATCGATACTGTACCCGCACATTATATCTCTCTGATGGCTCAAATAGAACTAATGGAATGAATTTACCAAAAATATCGCCGCGTAGCGTAGTTTAAGTTTGCAACGGGGTTAGGGAGCCCAACTAAGCTATGTAATTATAGCTAGACACGCCCGTATAGCTTTGCTCAAGTGTGCGGCGGGCCTTATGCTTGATATGTGATTCAGTTTTGAACGTGAACTACCCGTCTGCACATAAAATAACTCAGAAGTGTTTTCGCATATTTCGATTAGTCTGTATTTTCGATTCGATTTTATAAATGATTTGAATTATTTTTGATATCACGTAACGAAATTGTAATGCGTATGTTTGTTGAGAGTTTTGTCACCAAACATAAACCAATATGTTTTCGACAACTCAAAACTGATCGAATGAATTTTGTATGATCACAGTTTGTAATGCTTTTGATTCCATTTTACGGGATACCAAATAGCTGGTCGAATCATATTTTCGTTAAGATTTTTTTTTAAATTGCCATTCCAGAATGCCAAGTTGCGTCTACATAGACCGTGAATAGCCTCCAATTGGTAGTTATGCACCCTGAAAATGCGGCATTGGTGATTTTGAATGCGAGCATGCTCTTTGGGAAATACTTATATAGTTATTAAACCGAATATTTCCTACAATTTGCATAATTTCTATTCATTGAAAATATTGTAATTTTTGAATAATTATATAAAAAGAAAAATAAGCTTTTTTTAATAAGACAAAACATTTCCAAAAAGAAAACAGCTATTTTCTGTGAAACTTTTACGACAAAATTATAAACAAAAGTGAAAAAGTATTATTGTTGATTCTTTTCTTTAGTTTCTGTTGTTTGGAAAACTTTTCTTCATACAAAAAAAAGGGTTTGAAAAACCACTTTTTGTTCCTTCAAAAGTTGAAATAAAACAGAAAATTTATTAATAAAAAAAAATAAAAAAATATATTTTCCAACAAACTAAAAATGATTTAACAAAATCCAAGTAGTTCGAAGGATCAAAACTTACGGCAGGAAAGAAGTTTTAAGTTATTTTTTTGTTAATTTATTACATTAAAATAAGTGAAAACAGAAGCAAATTTTTTTCTTCTAAAGTTTAAACAAACCAATTTGATGAGCTGACATCCTTCAAACATTTCCATGGTTTTTTTTTGCATCATTTTTTGTAGAAAATATAAGAAAAATGTCAATTGATTCAACAATCCCATCGCCATCCGGCAATGACATCCTCTGGAGTCATGATGAAATTTTCGATCTCTATGTATTTACAGAAACCTGTTTAGATCAATATCCTTTCAATAATATTTTGTAGAAAACTTTTCTTCCATCGGAAAGGAGTCAATCTATATTGATGACTATATATACAATGCAACAATATGGTGTTGTGTTCCTGCCAGACATGCAATGTTTCAGTTCTATATATTTTCCAAAATTCAAGAATCCCTATAGCCAAGTCCATTGTAAATAATTGCGAAATTTTATGAAAAGTTCAAACAACACGGTAAAAACAGGCGGAGTTGAAGGAGATAAAAAAAAAAAAAACGGATTCGAACGATGATGATGATGGATTCTTGTTTGATTTTGAGTTTATGATGTTTTTTCTTGTTCGAGGAAAGGAAATTTGAACAAAAATTAGGAACTGTTCAGAAAATTTGAAAGGAAATTTATTATTTTTTTTTTATGAGGATGGGAAATCTATTTTCATATAGTTTTCTTTTTTTTTGAAGAACACGAAAGTAATTATTCGGTCTGCACATTGAAAGTTATTATCTTATAATTTCAAGAAATTGTCTAAAAGGACGAACACTTTCTATAGAAATGATAAAATTAAGGCAAAAACTTGAAGATGCTTCTTTGGATGTAATTGAATGAAAACATCATTATAATAGTGATGCTAAATCAAAAGATGTTATAACCTTGTATATTTTGTTATTTCCCATTTAAGACATGTAACTATCTACCATATAAGGCATAAATATTCAACCAATCGGCATGCCCATGGGAATATGTATTCTGTCAACTGTAGCAACAATTCGTGCATTTAAGAAGGAAATGAACATATTTAGTTTTAATTCAAATATCCTTTCTTTTATTTTTGAACTAGATAGAATACTCAATACACCATGAAATTGACTACATTCATTAATCAGAGTAATTTGTTCAGTCCTATCCCTAACTCTAACCACCTCGTTTGCAATTCCTTGATGGCACTCTTTAGAAAAACGAAAAAAAAAAAACTTAAAAATATGTTAGTTCTATGTGATTGGTCATTTCGTTCTTATTTTAGACTTGCAACATTGTTTTTTTCTTCGTTTTATTCAGTAACCATTAAAAGACAGCTCCATTGGAGCTTTATTATTAGATTCAACCTTTATCAAAAAAAAATTTGTTATTTTACCCATTTTTAGTATCCCATCCCATCTAGTTCCTTAAGAACAAATTTATTTTCTTCTTGGTATTATACAACTTTTATATAAAGAAAAGTCCTAACTATATAAAAGAAGAAAAATTCAAAAACCAAAAACGAAAGACAATTTTCCCAATAGACTGGAAAAATGCGGTAAACGTACAACCATGGCTCATTTAGGGTGCATTCTCATCTCCCGAAAAAGGTTTTATGTAATTACAAATTACAATAAAAAAGGAAAGCCATTTGTTAAACGTGCCCGGATCAACTTTAAAGATTTTTCTACTGTGCTTCGGTTTTCTGTTTTTATCCTATTTATATAGCGATATGAAGATTTTGACTAAAAATTTATAATGTTCGTGTTTGGGTTTATTATATACACTTGTGGACGGACGGGCTTGTGTAAACGTCTTCTTAAAAGTTAGTAAAAATCAAAATGGCCAGAAAGTTTTTCCTTTTTTCTGTGAAAATTATTTCATGAGAAATGATGAGAATACGATAATAAATTTAAAGGAGTTACCTAACACCTAGTGAACCACCTAATTTATAACTTTCATCCTTGTGTTCTTTTGGCTTGACTCTTTTGGTTGGCCCATCATTTTCTATACCACTCAAAATGACGAGTTAATTTAATCGGAAAAATTTTCTTTCATTTCTGTTGAATTTTCATTTTCGTTTTTTTGATGGAAAATTTTTGAGGATTTCTTCATTGCACATTTCTCGGTATTTACTGAATTTTTGGGATGAGAAAACTGCGTGGTAATTATAGATGAGTCCTTCTGTGAAGTCATAACGGTTCATTGTGAGATTTTAATCATCTTTTGGTTTTTTTTTGGTTTTTCTTGTTGCTTTCGAAAAACGTCTTGAAATTTAACGGGCTTTATGATGTCGGACGTTGTGGTGGTTGAGGATGTGGTTTTGGTGTTTTCTTTTTTTTTCGGTCACATAATCAATGCCGCCGCGTTGGTTAATGATGCCAGTGACTTTTGAAATTATGACTTTTTGACTGGCAGATATTAATGATAAGAATTGGTAATAAAATGTTGGAAAATAGAAACTTATTAAAATTGATGACCTTTTATTTAAGACTTTTCGTCGCTTTTCTTTCGAGACGAAGAAGAAGAAGAAAATTTATTATTTTGTTAGATTTTCTTTTTTTTTTCGATTTTGGTTCTTGATTGAAGGGATTTGTTTTCTATTTTCCATTTTTTCCGTGCGCATAATTAATGATAATGTTCCGAAGGTGATTACTAATTGGATTCGAAATCTATTTCATTTTGGATATTTCGATATTATTAAACTTTTTTGTTTTGTGTCCCTTTTAAAAGGAAATTAGAATAATTCAGAATGCTATTCATTTATTCGTTTTCTTTTTGTAGGACTAATTGATATTTGGTAATTAGAAAGATTTAATATATTTCTTTGGGGAGGGGAGGGGGGTTTAAATAAAGTTTCATTTTAGTTTATTATGTATTTTCAGTTATTTTCGAAAGCTTTTTTGAGGTTTACAGCAATAAAGGAGTTGTGCAGAAACTGAAACAAATGGTAGTTTCATGTGGTGTAAGGTTAGGACTATACAATGGATATATTAAAAGTTGCAGCGAGGCTTTCTCAATTTTTAACGAACCACCAAACTATTGGGTGATTTTTTGGGCGTTTGATTTTTCAGTGTTGCCTTATTGATATTTCGCCCGTGATTCGTGACATCTGTCAAAGTCAAAAATGCTCAGTTAGCATTGCCATTTCATCATGGATAGACTAACAAACGAACAGCGCTTACAAATTATTGAATTTTATTATCAAAAATCGTGTTCTGTGAAAAATGGAAGATCTTTTGTTTTACCGAAAACTTGTGTTCAGCGACGAAGCTCATTTCTGGTTGAATGGGTTTGTTAATAAACACGCATTTGGTGTGATAAGCAACCACAGACAAGAACTGCCAATGCATCGAGCGAAATGCACTGTTTGGTGCTGTTTATGGGCTGGCGGAATCATCGGTCCGTATTTCTTCAAAATGATGAAGGTAGCAACGTTATCGTCAATGGTGCCCGTTATCGTTCAATGATTACGAACTTTTTCTTGCCAAAAATGCATGAACTGAATCTGGACAACATGTGGTTTCAGCAGGACGGCGCTACGTGCCACACAGTACGAGAAACAATGGACCTATTGAAAGATGAGTTCGATGAGCAATTTATCTCACGTTTTGGTCCGGTCTGTTGGCCGCCTAGATCGTGCGATTTAACACCCCTAGATTATTTTTCGTGGGGTTACGTGAAGTCACTTGGAAGACAACATTACTCGTGTTATTTGCGAAATACCAACCGTAATGCTCGAAAAATTGCTTCAAAATTGGACTTCTCGAATGGACCACTAAAAAGGTAGTCGTGGTACAACATTTACATGAAATAATCTTTAAAAAGTAAATGGCAAGAATTGATTTATCGATTTAAATAAAAATTTCATAAACTTTTTACATTTTTCTGTGTTTTTTTTTTTTTTAAATTAAAAGCCTAAAAAATCACCCAGTAGTACCAATATGGCCTAGCTTTATCATAATGAAATACAGTACAATTTTCGATTCACCAATTCTAAACGTTTCTGTTTGATGGTTTTGAAATCTTGATTAAGGTATGTTAAGATTGTAAGTAATCTCTTGTATTGTTAAACGCCAATTGAATTTGATCAATACATTTATCTTCTTGTCATCAACAACGTAATGACTTATTGACTTATGATTTTTTTAAAAACCCAACCAACATTATTTCGTCTCAGCCGAAAGTCATTTGAAAGTGTCTGAGACTTGATAATTCTGTGGAACACTCAACAAGCGATATTTAAGGCTTCAAAATTGATAATTTTATGTTTTCATTTATTTGATTCAAAATTCGAATTTTTTATGTTTTTAATTACAATACATTTAGATTTGATTTCGATTCGATCTTTCAGCCTTCTGTATCCATATACGCGGGTTGTAATTTCGATTCAATCTCGACTTGACTTTCCATGGTACCAGTATTTATAGTAACTGTCCCAGGGCTCTATTTAAAATGATGAGGTTTTTAATCTTTTATCAACAGATGTAGAATTTATTTTAGCACATTAGTTTTTGAATATCTCGTATTTATTTCAATAAAGTTCGTCTTTGTAAAACAACAATTATTTACGATTTAATCCAATATTTTGAAATTACCTTCGATTCCTTGATAGATTTGGTTCTAGAAAATTATTAAACCGCGTAGAAAGAAATCACATAAGTCGTGTTTAAAATTAATTAATTAATTGCGCACATTAATTAAGATATTATTTGGTCTTTTAAGGAAACATGCTAAAAAAGTAGGATTGGCACAAAGTGATCTCTGCCGGTATTCTTGAACTTGCAACAACATTCTGGATAGTTGTTTCTTTGACAAATTACGGATGCTTCAGTCGGTCAATATGGGTAGTTTAATTAAATTTTGTGAGAAAATTAAATGCTTCAAAGTGGAATAGGATACTTATTCTACCGCAGCCTGTTCTTAGTCTCGTAGGGATCAGAATGAGTCTATAAGGTGCAAATATCCCTACTCAACTTAGCCTAATCTAACATATTGAAAATCTAATTTTAGTGCGTTAATAATTTATTTCATAATAAAATGAAATAAACTCATTAATTATTTTGAAGATATCCGAAAAATTTTAAGAAAATTTTGTCCGAAATTTCATATTTTTAGTACTAAAAATGTGTATCGACTAAAGTGGTAACAGTTCTTTTAAAATGCCGAATTTGAATCTAGTGTTCGTCAGGTGGCGTAAAAGTTATGGTTTGAATCTTGACTAACAGGATCTCAACGATAGATGCCGAAAGTTGTATCATTTTGGAAATTTTCTTAAGGCTTTAAAAATTTTTAAAAATTTTATTAATAATATTTTTTTTTTTTTAATTAATTTATATATTTAGAATTACGATTAAAACTAATAACGATGTATTAAAAAATCTTATTAAATGCTTTATTTATTAGTTTTTGTTTTTTTTTTCATAATTTCAGTTAACCCATTTCCTGGCAGAACTGTTTTAAAGCCCAGTCAAAAGAAACAGAAAAAGACAATGAAATTGTTTTAATTAAAATGCGAATGGTATTTTTTTTTTTTTTGCAACAATGGAGTCGATTTAAAAATGAAGTTTTATTTTTTTTTCAAGTCAAGTTTGTTAGGCGCGAATTTTTTTCTTTATTTCGATGGCTTCCGTTGAATATTAAAATAATTACATATATTTTGTGTGCAAATAGAATATTTATGATTGCATGAATTTTTTAAATATTGAAAAGTATTCATAACTTGAAACTGATAACAATTCGAAAAGTATGTAGGAAAAATTGCAACTAATTTGATGACTTAATTTCGTTGTTGTAAAAAAGTTTTGATAGTCTTTTCAGTTTTAATTCAAATTTGAATTAAATTTTTTTTACTAAACAAAAATGTGTTCAGTTAATTCCATTCGATCAGTGTTTGAATGCATTGAAACTAGGGTACGAGTCCCAAATTTTGAGAACTCGTCGAGTCCGAGTCGAGTCCGGATCTAAATCTAAACTCAAATCAAAAAGCGAAAGCGTTTAATATTTTGGAGTTCAATAAGGATTCCAAATTCGAAAAGGGTTCATGTCGGCGTTTTATTATCTTCACGTATGGACGCATGTTCCATTAGCAAAAGGGTTTCATATCTGTTCGCCAAAGTGGAAAATAAAATGTATTCAAATTTATTTATTATTCAATTTATTTATTTATTTATATTTAAGAAATACTAACGAAGAGACTTAAGAGACTTGTCCGCCAGTCTCGATCTATTTGTAGTACAGAAGCTGGCACTTATCGAAAATGTTCTTTCATTATACGTTAAAGGTGGTTTTACGGAGGAAACTGGTCATCAAGATTATTGTTCGTTTTTCAGTATTTCTGAAAAGCAAAAATTCTGGTTTAAGTTTGCTATAAATCTCGGACTCGGACTCGTCGAGTATTAGAGTCCAGTCCCCAATCCGAGTAACTATCCAAATACTCGACGAGTCCGAGCCGACTCGATTCGAGTACAGAAACCCTAATTGAAACATTCATTGAAACCCAGTTTTGGTCTCCATGAATACGTAGAAATTAAAAGTTTCAAGGATTTAATTGTTACTCCTTCAAAGATGATGTGTAAGAATCGTCGTTAATTTCATGAAGGAAAACTTTGATACTAAACACTCAAATGGAAAATTTTTATAATTCGATTCGTATTATTCAGCAACTTATTAGGACGGATCATATTATACCTCCTAATAGCTTTATATGACGACATTTCCAACATTCAAAGAAAATCTTTCAAGTTAAATTATAAATTTTGATATTATCGATTTTCTAGTTCGACTAAGTAAATTCATTTGAAGACATTAATGGGTAACATAAAACTTTTCTGGAATAATCGATATTAAATTAGACAACGTATTCCGGTATTAGAAAACTAAAAAATTCAGACGAAGTTTTCCTTGAGCTATATAGCTCCATTAGCTAAGATTATTGACTGGAAGAGAATTTAGGCTCAAGCCTAGTTGTGGACAACTTTTTTTTCTAATTTTTTGTTAATTAAAATGTCTTTATTAAATATTGGCAGTTGTTCTAACACATGGGCTACTAGTTAAACGATAATACTGTTGCTATAACTTGAACAAATAAATTTAAGACTAAGTTATTCTATATAATTTTCTAGCTTCTACAACTATAGTGTTTATGAGTGGGTGAAAATCATAGGAAAATCTGGCGGAAAACATTGGAATTTTGGTTTTATTATGAGTTTGACTGCGTTGCCTATTTCCAACTTGTAATGAATAGCAATGAAATCATTCATGAGGTAAAGAATACCGCATAAGTCAGGAATTGTTTTTCATGATTATTGCCTAAAGCAAGCAAGATCTAATGATTCTATGAACAAAATGACGATATAGCACATCATACGTTAACAATATTCGATTCAAAACTCCTTCTGCCTTTTATAATCTGTGATACACCGATTCTAGTAATTTTCTGGTTTGACAATTACTTTCCTTGGAATAGGAAGAGCAACCCATAGCCAGATCAAATAGATTGGAATTGATGAACTCTTTATATCACATCTAAATTCTAGCTTAAAGTGAATGTATTCAATGGATACTAACTAATCACAATTGTTGAAAAATCTTCTTTTTATGATATCTAAATATAAATCGTATACACTTATTAAAGACGTATAACATATATTTAGTGACATGTCGTGATATAAAAGACGTGTATTTCAATGCTCCAAAGAATCCTGATTAATTCGTTACTGTCTATCTTGGAAATTTAATAGCATTGTTTTGCAACAAAGTAAGTGCTGAAAACTCATAATAATCGTTCCATGCAATTTATTTTTAATCAAGTTTCGTCTTAAAGGTTTATAAATTCTCGGGCGTCTCTTAAAAATGAGGAATCCCATATTATAATGAATGGCAGTCATGTTAATTAGATTAATTTATACAAATCGAAAATAAAGTATTTCTGGTGAACTTTTCTTATCCCAAGCGTTCAACTATATGATTTTATCTTATATAAATATTCAATTGATTAAATTAAAATGCAATATAATGTAAAAGATTAAAATTAGCGAATAATCAACGATAGAAATTCTAACCCCATATGTGGTAACTTGTAACATTATATAACTTTTCAAATTTCAGTGAAATCGGTTAACAGGGTATATGAGTTATTTCAAAAAAAAATTGCAACAAATCTGTACTTTTTTATTCTTATAAATGTGATCATTTTGGACTGATTTTGATTAATTTCAATACCAATTTGAGATGATGTATCATAATTCTATATTCTGGATGAAATTAAAAAAAATCAAATAAATGAAATGAGTTATAATGAACAAATAGATGGCCAGATGGACAGACCAATAGACGGCTGGACGTACGGATGGACAGACAGATAGACAATTGGACAGACGAGCAGATGAATAGACAAACGAAAAAACTGATATAACTTTTGATTTGCGGTACTTCCTAGATACTAATGTCTGTCCAAGAAGATAAACGTATGTCCTTGGTTTACTGTCTTTGGCAGAGAAACTGTTATGGTTTCTATACTATAGGATATAAAAATATGAAAAGTAAGAAAGTATATTTTTATCAATTAAATGTTTTATAAAAGTTAAATAAAGAATTTTTGATCGAAACAAATGGAAAATATTTCACACTATCTTTCTGGGCCCTTTTTTTGTTTGAATTCGATATGAAGAACTTTTATTTATGAGTCTGGACGTGGGACATAAACAAACAACACAAAACTTTATTCTGTATTTTCCAGATATCGTGTTTATATATAGAAATTTTTTTTTATTTTTGCCCCTCTATAGTGATTACAGAACATTAATAAATGGTTCGAAATAAAAATCTTTCCAGTCATTACTCTTTTTATGGGTCAATTCTAAACCAAGCAAAAAAAAAGAACCATCCTATGGGATGAATGACCACCGTTAATTTTGTTTCATCTGCAAAGAAAAAAAAAACTAAAAAAACGATTTAAAAATGGTGAGGACAGAAAATAAAATCCGGTTATCCTTCTTTTTAAAAGAGGTGGAATATTTTCGCGAACAAAAAAGTTATGATTTCGAAAAAAAAAAATAAAAGAACTGTACATAAAGTAGGATGACCAGATAAATTACGATATTAATGACATTGGATATAAACAATCCAAAGAAGTGCTAAGAAACGAACTGAAAAAAGAAAAAAAAGCAAAAATGATGGATTCATGAATGAATGTTGAAGAGGAAAACTTCCTGATGACATCCTCTACGAGACCAAATCCAAACCCTGTTTCTTCGTCTTTACTGTTTGCAGGTCTATTTTATTCCGGAAAAGAAGATGTTTTTTGAATGATGAAAATATTATTCCGTTTGTTTCTTTGAACGATAAGAGAAATATAATGTTGGGGACAAATAATAAATTGTTATACTTGAATTTTTGTTCAGATGAAGTGTCAACAGCATAATCTTAAAAGATTAACAGTTTTAGGAATTGAACATAAGAAAAAAGAAAAAAAAATGAGCAAAGCAAATCATAGCAGGGAATTTACATTTTCTCTATATCGGCCGGACCACTATGATAATGTCATAAAATATTCATTTCAGTTCGCCTATTCTAACTGTACATTCCAAGTTTCATGAACATGTGACTACTATTGACCGAATTATTTTGTTTCTACTTTGGTTCCCTCAACCCCATCAAGTGGTGACGCATTCTATCTTTTCAGTTGGCCTATCCAGAATGTGCACACCAAGTTTTAAGAAAATCCGCCTATTATTGACTGAACAACCCCCACTAAAAGGAGACATATTTTATCTTTTCAGTTGGCCCATCCCAAACGTACATTCCAAGTTTCATTAAAATTCGACTATTATTGGCCGAATTAGGGAAGTTTCTATATTTTCTTCACAACATTTTTTAAGAAAAGTTTGGCGCATTAGTGTTGTCAGAAGTGAATTCCGTTGAAAAGTTAACAAGTTCTGATTTTCACCTTAGTACGCAAACAGTGCAAATCTAATCAAAATTTGACATGTAGTCTCGGTTTTACAACAAGTGCAAAAATAGACTATATTTGGATAAAATGCTTTTTAGACAGTGTTGCCATAGTCGAATATGGGCCAAAAACTAATCAGATCTAAGTTAGTGTCAAATACATGAACTGTTAAATTTTATCGAAATTGGACCAACAGTTTAGTATGAACCGTGCGGACAAAATTTTGTCGTTTTTAGACAAAAAAAGCGTTACCAAATAGTGTAATTTCGCCCAGAATCTAACACCAGCTCGCATTTGACCCAACACCATAATGGTGAAAGTTTCATGGAAATCGGACCGTCCGTTTAGATTTTATTAACGATTTAAAGAGGCGGACGGACGGACATGGGGCTAATTACTTTTGAGGAAACGGATTTTGCATTTATTTTCATCTTTCTAGCCCTTCTACAAGTAGAACAAATGTTAGGTTTTCGCACGATTATAGTACTTTCCTATAAACATTCGTTTATCGGGAAAGTAAGAAAAGAACAAGAATGAAAACAAAAACAAACCGGAAAATATGTTCTTACTTTAGTTTAAGAATCTTTTGGTAAAGAAGTGGTTTGAGGATAATTATCAGGGAAAACGATTATGCAAAGCCGAATAGAAGAGCAAGATTATTTCAAAAGTAATCCAATATGTTTGTTTCTTTATAGTACTACTCATTTGCTGTTTGAACAATGAGCCAGATTCTTATCGCTTATAGCTTAAATCATATTATATACTAATATGCTTATTTTGAGCCTAGTCATAACGGTCATAACATGACGTCTCTGTCATAACTATTTTTTAAAGACTTAATCGTATTCTGACGCGCTCATAACTCACAATTGTCATAAAAAATTATCACAAGCTCTGACCGAATTATAGCAATAATAATTAGTTTGAAGTTGTTGAAAATTACCAGGATGATAATCATTGTAGTCTTACTCCTGGTCTTTCGTTCTTCTCAGATTTGAATGTTCTGATACGCTTAATGTGATAAGCATTTGGACTTCTTGTCTCATTTCGAATTCATTTGAGGCGTCATATTTTGAATTTGGTTCGATGACGTTTGTGACGCTATTGTCGTCTACCAATATTATTCACCTCAAATATTTTTCATAATATTTTCATGTATTGAGAATGTTAATTCTTAGGAAACCAACCTGAAAAATGTTGCGGGAAAACTTCCTTCTGCCAATATGATTTTCTAGTGCACAAGAAGACACACGAAAAATACTCGCCAAGGAAAAAACTCGTACGTGTCCAATTCTGTGGAAATGAATATACCAGAATGGACAATACGAAAACTCACTTGAAAGCCCTTAGCCATATGGCCCAGGAGGTCCTCAATTTATGTGCTTCTGGGTTGTACTAAGAAAGGTTTACGAATTCAAACGTGTAATCTCTCGTAAACTTGGACTCTAATTAATGAAAATTAATGGATTTTAAAAATATTTGCAAAGAATATGTTTTTTAAGCAACATATTTCTGAAAATTTTTATTTAAATATTAAAAAAAAACAATAAATAAGATTTCAAGAAAAAAACTTAAATTAGAGACACCATTCTCCTCCCATTTAATAATACCTTTTTTTTCTCTTCTTAAACGACAGGGAATATAAAATTTCAATGAAGCTCATTTCTTTTTAATTCCCTACCATTTCTTCCATTTTTCAAATTGCATTTTGAATTGCATCGTTGCATTTCTTCATATTTTTTTATTTAAAGGGGTTGGCTTTTTTTCGAAACACCACAAAAGTTCTGACTTTCTGTTTACACATTCATATGTGGTTTATGTAAAAACAAAAGAAGAAAAATGAAAAAGAGTTGAATTAATTGTTCAACTGGAAAATATGTTTTGAAATATGTACATTTACAAAAGAAGAGTGCAACATAAAACAATCATCAAACAAACGCCTTATCAGATGGCGTCATGATCGATGACCGCAAAAAAGAAAATTATTTTCATTTTTTTTCTCTGCATTCATTATGATATCCCGCCCCCTCCTAAAGATATTGCATTTAAATGCATTTTGTATGCAATTAAATGTCTGTCTGAATTTGTTGCATGCAAACAAAAAGAAAATATCTGAATATGGTACAACTTTCTTATACACAAATATTACATAAAAGGACTTTTTATATAATTTCCATTTCATTGACTTAGCTATAAAACGGACATTTTGTGTGCATGTCAGGCAACCGTGTATGAAGAAAGGTACACTATATGGAAAAAAGTGAAGGGAACCGGTCAACTGGTAGACCGAATCCAAGATGGGTACAATACAGTGACGACTGATACGTCGTCTTTACTTTGGAAAATTAATGAAAAATTTGCTGCTAGATGCCGAGAGACAAGGAAGAAAAGTTTTGGAGGATGCGTTCGGAATATGGCCTGTATTACCATTTGAAGAAGAAAATATAAGAAAGAAATGTTTTGTAATATGAAAAAGTGCCTTATGAAGTGGATATCATTTCGGTATTTCGTTTTTACATAATAAAGGCAGAACAATTTCAGACAAATTAAATTTGGCGGCTTCGTTAACTAATTATGACTTTAAATATGTCTGTACATTTTTTCATATGGAAGATATTATAATCAATATAATTAGTTGGAAAATGTTTTGATTTGAGAGTGAATAAAATTTTAAAGTTCAATATACACAGTGGTGTCTCAACTTATGAAAATAATATACGACATAATTGGTGTCAGAAGGAGAACGTCTTACATTTCAAAATAAAAAGAGACTATAAACACGTATAAGGTAATGTTCCGAAATTATTCTTTATTACAATTTAGTTAAGCGTGTATAGTTCTGGGTTTGTAAATCTGAATTGAAAATTTCTGAGTCGATGATTTTGCCTTAATATCATACACCTGAACATGTTGAAAATGATGCTTGAAGAACGATGCTGTAAAATGTATACAATCAAGTTCTGGATCATGTTTTTTGCTTGGTAAATTAGTTAATGATATTTCTGGTTGGTTTTCAATAATTGGAATAACAAAATAAAGCTTAACTCATTGTTGATTGGTGTAACTGCTCATTCAGGCTTACTCAAGTCTAGTTTAAAACTGAAAATGAGGTTATCAAAAAAATAGAATATTCAATATTCCGTATTGTATTTAATGTTATAAGATTTTTGGTAAATTATATGTTAGGTGCCTATTTCAATGAAAAATTATTACTAGGGGGCTCCACCCCCTGCTCGCTTCGCTCACCAACCCCCGTTAGTTGATAAACAACAACCAAAATACTAAACCAATTAAAAAATTTTTTCAAAGAGGCGATTATTTTGTTTCTTTTTATTTTCTTTAGCGGCAGAATAAGATTCACTTTTTCCTTTTCTCTGCGTCTCAATTTGTCAAGATGCTAAATTTTCTATTCTGCATTTTGAATGTGTGAGTTATATTTAAATTCATTTGTAAAAGTATTTTCTTGAATATATTCGCCTAAAAGTATGCATACTTTAATTAAAAACTATTTTATATTATAGAGGGTTTCTCCTAAAAGTATGCATACAATTATTTATAAATGATTTGCGGAGAAAACTATTTTATATAATAGATAGAAAAAAAAAGAAATTCAAGACACTGGGTCCTTACATATATATCATGTGAATTTTTTTCCTGAACAGACTGTAATGTATAGGAATTTATTTTAATTTCAAAATTTTGATATTCTTTTTGATTAAGTAAATTCAATATTTCCAAATTGATATATTTTTTATTTTTTTACATAAAAGATGAAAAAATTCGTTGTACTTCAAATTAAATTCATATTTTTTATTTCTTCAATAAAAACAAAAAAAAAACCCAAAAAATATGAATTCGCGTTCAATTTCTCTTCAATAAAAATTTTTGTAATAAAATACTCTGAAAAAAAAGAAATGCATAAAAAATAAAACTCAATATTTTTTATTATTATTATTATTTTTTCGTTTTGTAATTTCTTTTTGGTGCTCAAAAATTTCAACCACAAAAAAGCCCTAATAAAAAAAGCTCTCGACTTTTAATGCGTGGAATATATTTTTTTATTTCAAATATTTGTGCACGTTTTTTTTTGGTGGCAGTTTTGGGATTTTTTCAAGTTTTAATTCAAAAATATTTTTTTATTTATTTATTTATTTATTTATTTTTTTTTTTTTGCTTTTGGAGATTATTTGATATTTATTTCATGTCGACTGAATCGAATATTCGATTTAGTTTTGGCTTAATTGAATGTTCAGTACAGTGAACATTCAATTAAGTCGAAACCTCTTCAAAATTGCTTACGGAATTGTATGAATTTTGAATTCTTAACAGATACATGTGGTTTTTCTGGTTCATATTCATGCGTGTGCATTTTTTTTTAACCATTTACTTTCAGATTCTATTTACAGATTAGCAAACAGGGTATCTAGGCAGGAGTAATGGTAATAGAGATAGGAAACTTAAATGAGAAACTATAATTGACTTAAGGAATCTATATCGAGTTTTTCGGCACTACAAATATTTTTTTAAATAAAACAAAAACGGTTTGAGATATCAATGAATTTTTTATTTCATGTTAAAGCAAATTCTATGCCATTATTCACGACCACCACGGGCCGATATTGCAGCAATTTCACGTTCAATATTTGCTCTGAGTTCTTCTAAAGTCGCCGACTTATTGGTATAACCCAATGGCTTCACGTGTTCTCAAAGAAAATAGTCGAGAGGCGTCAAACCGCATGAACGAGGCGGCCAATTGACGGGTCCATTTCTGGAAATAACACGCTCACCAAACTTACTTTTCAATAAATCGATTGTAACGTTCGCTGTGTGACAAGGGTCACCGTACTGTTGAAACCACATATTATCCAAGTCCATATCATGCAATCCATTCCAAAAATAATCAG
Organism: Xylophagus ater; assembly: GCA_963422695.1. Lineage (NCBI taxonomy): Eukaryota > Metazoa > Arthropoda > Insecta > Diptera > Xylophagidae > Xylophagus > Xylophagus ater. Next base: position 40,758,180 of record OY730482.1, on the reverse strand, counting down.
TTAGAATGGTTCAATAGCGATTTCCATTTACTGTAGCATGGCGGTTTTCACGTTGTTCAAGTGTGTACTGCCCCATGATGAAATGGCAACTATTCACGAGCATAAATGTCAAAAAAACAAAAAAAAAATATTGCGTGGTTCGTTGTCCCTATTGGAAAACATTTGTCCCATTTGAGAAACCCTTTCTTTATTAAAAAATGCAGCATATGAAGCGTCATGTCATGGCCTATGGTAATGGTAATAGTAGTAAGTAGTATTCTACTAATTTTTTAAAATATTGTGTATCGGATTCGATCCTTATTTTGTTCATGTTGTTTGACAATCCCAAGTTTTGTGATTAAGCAATATAAGCATCATAAGCCGCGAAGTCACTAAACTATTTTTGAACTTTATTAAACATCCTTGCATCTCTTAGTTTGTCATTAGTTGCTAATTTACAATTCCCTTGATTCTTTGCTCTGTATATTTAAACTTTAATCAAAAACATTTGTTCGTTTAACATTTAGTTACTGATTTGTAACTAACACCCTGTAGTATATGATCAATTTTTGTTTGAGAGATTTCATATAGTGTGAATGTGCACTTGAATTTTAATGTGCAACTTTGCAAAGTAATTGCATATGAAAACAGGAAAAAAAGTGCAGTTGGCAATAACAATTATCGTCTCTTTTGGTGCATTTTTTTTCTCCCTAGATGAATCAAATACCAAAAAAAAGAAGAAAAAAAAAACCGAAGTAATAAAATATATAAAAAAGCTGAAGCTAAAAAAAAGAAAATGTTTAATATAGTAATGAAAATGTAAAACTATTGTATTATATCCCGAGAGAAAATGTGAAGTATTAAAAACAATCAAATTTGCATACCATATAGTATATGAAATTTGTACGCGCTTAAAACAATAGCATTCATTTGCTGTGCTGTGTGTCGTAGACGAAAAAAAAAAGAAAAAAATTAAAAGGTTCCACCAAAAAACACGCTGCATTAATGATTATTATTGTTTGGCGCATATATAAAGAGTCGAGAAAAACTCTCTCATATTCACTTTTGGTTATCATAATTCCCTTTTTTTCTTCTGGAGAAAAATACAATTCAAATTATTATACAAGGTTGGTCGGAAATATCCAAAATGAGTTGCTAAAAATCAGAAAAATTTTAATTAGACTCAAATTGTAATAAAAAAAAGAAAAAAAAACTTTTAAGAAATTTAGAAATTTTCATCAAGAAATTATAAATTGCCTATTTTCAGGAATTATGTTGCGTTACATGTTACACGAGGTAAATTTAAATGTACAAGTTTTTGACTTTTGCCTTAGCAAGTACAAGCCAAAAAGACTCTTATATAATTATTAGCTTTCTTTTTGAACTAACTTTTATGTGACCGCCATTACAGTGGTCAATTTTATTTTAATTTTTTTGTGTTGGTTAAGTGGTGGAGTTATTTTTTACTAACTTTCTTTGTATACTAATGTCTTCCCTTTCCCTCCTTCCCAACACTAATGATGATAATATCACTTTATACTACATTCGATGCTTCGTTTAATCGTAATGCATGATAATATGTGATGCTTTCTTTAAGCATATATCTGAAGTGTTAATGTTAATCAAACTAAAAAAAAAAAAAAAACGTAATATTTCTGAAGAACTTCATGCTTTTTCTGATCACCCCTGTACATGAAAATTCCATCCACAATTTTCCTTTTTCTCATTTTAATATTGTTAACATGAATTATTCAGAAAATGAAAATAAATATGGCGTACAATTTTAATAGGAATGTTTTTTAAAGATAGACTAAAACACGTTAAAATAATTAAAGCTTGTAGGATTTTTTCAAATTTTGTATTTTGAATTTTAAATATACAAGTATATATTTTTAAGTGTTTATCGAACTGAAAAAGTTAGTACTGTGTGTTTTCGTATAGATCTGCCGTCGTTTTTCCCAACCCAGGCTAATACTATTTCTAACAGGTATATTTGTTCATTGATTAGATCCCAGATTCAGCCTTACCTTGTGACAGAATGTCTGTCGTTCATAGAAATTTCAGGTTCTCTGGCCACCAGAGATTATCACCTGCAAATAAGATACTCAAAACAATTTGTCTAAATGCCTTTATGGCTATACTTTTCAAAGGATTTCTTTGACACATACAATCACAGTAGTAACTACACAACACTATCCAATTTTTCATAAATAGAAAAGAATGCAATTTTAAATTCACCAACAAAATGTTTATCGATTGCAATTCGAGTTATATTCATTTTTATTCATATAGCAAAAAAAATGAGAATTTTAAATTTTGTAGCAATGAGAATATGGAATTTTTATAAATTTTATAATGTTTTTGAAATGTTCTATGTTTCTATGAAAATTAAAAATTTATAACGCTCATGGAAAAAATCCAAGAGATTAAATTTCTTTGTATTTAAAAAGAAAGTCTTTCACATTTCGTCGCTTAGTTTTTCTAGTTTGGCGGTTTGGTTTTGTAATTCTAGACTTTGTATTATATTTTTTGCATTAAATATGTAGAAATAAATATTTAATCTTCGAAAATGTTTTTCTTTTGGTTAGTTCTATCGTTACTGTTGTTGCTACACAATATAACTTTGAATTGAATTTTCAGGAGTATTCCTAGAACATTGGTAAATTTGTAATATCACGTTCAGTATACCAATTATGTACATTTTGTGTTATTTTCTACTAAAAACATAGTCCGAAACTCATTCCTTACGGATATTGAGAATATATGTATAAATAAATGTCTCGATGGAAAATTTTCTGGTCAAAAGTCATAAGTTATAACAGAATGTAGTAAAATCCTTTGGGTACTGAAAATAACATCACTGGAACTGCATCAGTTCAATTACAGATATATAAATGGAACTGAAACAGTCTCACGCTGAGGCATATAGTATACCGTCAGTACAAGTACTTGAATGGAATTATTAAGACAATATAACTTAAGGTTTCGCAATATATCTTGTAATAGTAATAGTAAGAATAATACAACTAACTGAACGAATTTGGTGTTTTCATGTTAAGTTCAGGCGCTATGATACTAAAATGAAAGATAAATTCATGATACAATAATTTTGGGGAGATTTACTAATATTTGTTGAAGCTTAATCGTATTTTTCCAGAAAAATTATTTTTGTAATTCCAAAATTTTTATGGTAAGAACCATAAAATATAGCTTGAAATACGGGTTCACCAGTTTTAAAGAAAAACAAAATAAAAGTTTACCAAAATATTGGAATCAAAATTTTTATAGTTAAAGAACACATTATATCTCCGCGGTATTAAATTGTTTTTGGTCTCTTCAAATTTTCCATCATCCAGTTGATTTCTTTTTTTGCACGGTTCTAAGAGTTCTTCCAGAAAAAAATCGAGAATATCAATCATTTAAATGGTTTGTTTTTGACAGGTACATTGAAGCTTTTCATATACAAAAAAAAAAAAAAAAAAATATCATCCATAAAGTTGTTCAAGGAAAATGTAATCAACAAAAAAGAAAAAGGAAGAAAAAAAATTTAAAAAAATTCAAGGAATAAAAATCCAAGTATTAGTGTGTATGACAGAGATTGAGATGTATTTTCTCAAAATAAAAAAAAGGACACTTTTTTTTCAAAATTTTCCAAGCTTACAATTTTATATTCATCTTAAGAAAACTTTAATTTAAAAACTGAAAATAAAAAGAAGAAGGATTTCTTCATTTTTCAATCAGAAAATATTTTATTTTTTCGCGATTCTGTTTTTTCTTTGTATATTTGATGAATTCCACAAAGTTGTTCGTTATAACTTGATCTAATGTAACGCCCAAAAATGGATTATATTTTGAGATATGCTCTAAGAAAGTTTTTTTTTCTATTAGGGTTTAATTCCATGTCAAATACGTGTACATGATTGGACAGCATATACTGCTGTCAAATAAATAATCGCCAACGAACAGTAATTTTTGTCCAATATTCGTTGTAACTGTCATTGAAATTTTTTGGTATAGACAAGTTGGCAACTGCAAACAAATCACAGTGTTAGCAAAAATCGGTCACAAGTACTATTTGTTGAAAAATAATGATGCCAAAAAGAAAGTTCGTATGGAAACGTAATCTTAAAATTATTATGTAGTATGTTGATGAGTCCTGAGAAGTGTTTTATATTTGGGGATGAATAAAATTGAAGTCAGAAACATTTATTCAACTTACAATGAATTCGAATTGTCGATATTGTGGAGACATCGGAGTGGCTGAAGACATCAAGCACATTTTATGTGAATGCTCAGCTCTCTCGCGAGCTCGTAACAACTTTTTGGGCAACCATTTCTTCGGGAATTTAGGGATACTTCAAGCGACTGACATGAACAGTCTAATACATTTTTGCAGAAAAATTAAACGCTTTGAAGAGGAATAGGTTTCCCAATAGGGTAACTCTTGATCTCGTTGGGATAACAATGGGCCCATAAGGTGCCCTGTGTTGTACGCAGTACCCCTACTCTACCTACCTACCTACCTACGATGAATTTATATCTTTATTACAAATAGATGAAAATGGGAAAATGAGAATTGATTCTTTTTGTTGGGATTCCTAATATTGCATATACAATATAATAAATTTATTTTTAACTCAAAATCAATTATTTTTACCATATTTTTCTTTCTCAGAAATAACAGAGTATGTTATTTGAACTTCATTTTTATCCTTTTTCTTAGTTTAACTACCTTTTACGAAGGCATAAGCTTATGGGATTCACGTCAGTACAGCTGGATTTTTCTATGGATTTAAAAGTATTCATGGTTTTTATATAATAAAAAATTTGCAAAGAATTTTATCCAAAAACCTTCTTATTCTCATTCCACGGTTTGAGTTTTAACTTTACTTCTCTTATTTCTTATTTTTTTTTTTTTGTGAACTTCTTAGACAATCTTAAGTTTTTCTAAAAAAAAAAAAAAAAACTCCTTCAAAATTATAGAAAAATAATTCTGAATTGGTCATGCATATAAAATCTGATTTTTATTAAAAAATTTCAACAATTTTTATAAGATTACGATTGCATTTTTCTTTCGTTTCGATTCAATTTCCTTGAATTTTTCTTTTTTTTGTATCAAGAAAACTTTTCCAGATAACAATTTCTTTTCAGGAGAGCGAGGCAAAGGACAACAACGAAGACAAATAATAGCAAAAACTTTGTGTAAAAAAAATAAGAAACATTTCATTTTCTACAAGATCAACTGGAAAGTTTTTCAAAACAATGTAATAAAAGTAATTTTGTTGAAATTGCTGAACTAGTTTCTAATTATTTTCACGACAGTTAAATATCGTTTTATTGTAGTTTAATTTATGTTTTTTGTTTTAACAAAATAAAATTTTCTATTATACAAAATGTTCTGTTGTCGCAACTACAATTGAGTTTTTAGTTGTAAAATTCAGTTGTCACAACTAGCAAATAACTTCACAAATTTTCTGTATGTTAATCTAATTATGAAAATACATATATTATAATCAAATACTCAAACCATTTTCCAATTTCTTATACCATAGTGTAATGAAGTACACCCAACCCTTGTACAACACGGTGTCCTACAATACGGTTTCACTCCAATACGGTAATAAAAATTGCAGGAAACCTCGTATAATATGGCACCCTATAAAACATTTTCACCCTCCGTAGGAGCCTTTTTACCGTGTTATAGGAGGGCTACCAGTACTAGCTTTTTAATGCTGCAATACGTCGAGAATGAGTTAATCGATTTTAATAAAATTTGGTTCAGAGATTTGCTGTATAAAAGGAAAATTTGAAATGTTATTGAACAGAAATTCTAAATTTTGTAATGGTAAATTTTGGTTAACATTCACTTTGTCCTAATGTGGCGTAAGGATTGAGTGTCAATGATGATTCCTCTGAATTTAATGATGTTTAAAAGAATGATATGATAGAAAGAACTGATTAAATTTTGAGGTCAATTGTTGGGCTACGATTTTACTATCGTATTTACATTATCTTAGTCTATAACAGGATATTTAAAAGGAAGTTTAATGGGTGTTACTGAATTGTTGGTTTTTTCTAGTACACACACACAGAAATATATGTTATACATCAATATTTTTTGATGTAGAATCAAGCCGGATCCAAGATCCAAGAAATATCAATTTTGTACACTATTTTTTGACTCTTTTAATCGGTTGAAGATTTCGTATCATAAGTTTCATTGAACGCTAAAACTGTTTTAGCTTTCAAAAAGTGAAAATTAATAAATACTAACAGATATGAACATAATCACATGTAATACTCTCCTCTAGAGAGGCCTGTGAAATTTTATAACAAAACTAAAACTTAATAAAATGTGTATAAGAAAGTCGAATGGTTTTGTCATGTTCGATATTTTGTTTTATTATTATTTAATTAATATATTTTGTGTATTTTAAATATGATTTGTTGGATCACCACCTCTGTTATCATTCATTCGGGTCTTTTTTTTTCGGCTGTTGTTGTTTTGTATCAAATAATTTGTTGCTGTCATTTAAAGCAATGAATCATGGAGTTTGTTTACTGTTCGGTTGGTTGCTTTTCTTCTTTCGAGGAATTTTCTTTTTCTTATTATTTTTTTCGAAGAAAATTCTAAATCAACAAGAAAAAATACATATAATGAAATTAGGGGATGCGAATTAATGCAATTAATCACGGCTGTTTTGGCATTAAGTATTTTTTCTTCTTGTCTAAAAAAAAATATATATATATATATATATGTATATTAATATTACAATCATCAACGTTCATTGGCCTCCTTCCTCGGGAACCGTAAATATGAAAATCTTTAAAAAAAATACTGAACCGGAAAAAAAACATGCCAAGACCACAACTTTAACGTAAACTTCTTTGATTTATGACTGACTAATTATTAATTTTCTTCGTGGGATATGGGGTTGTGTGTTTGTTGTTATTGTTTTGCTTTTTTTTTCTCGCGAGTATAGTTCGCGATGGTGCTTAACGAAGAGTGATAATTACCTTCAAACGTTTCGTTTTAAATAAAGATAAAATAATAATAAATATCGAAACAAACAAAGATAACAAAAAAAAGCAAGCAACAAAAGAAAAGAAATAATTTCTTATTCCATGGTGTCCAGTGGGAATAATCTTGTGTTGTAATGATAAATTGCTTAAATGTTTTCCAAATGATAAAATTCTTGTTGGACTTAGGAAATAAGTACTTCTTCAAACCAACAAGATAAAACCGACCATCATCAGGTATTTCCTTTTTTTTCTCTTCTTTTTGTGATATTTAGTTTGTGTACTTTATTTTTTGCTTAATATCAGGGACAGAAACCATTGCAAATTTCACCGTCTGGTGGTTTATGGTTTTTTAAAATTATAACTAATGTTTTCAGGAAAATGTTTTTGTGGTATAATTTGGAGTTGTTGTGGTGCAAATAAAAATCAGTTTTAATTTAAAATTTAATTGTTCTTTAATTTTATGCTCATAATATACTTAAAGACAAATTAACAAAATTAATATATTTAACATTTATATGCTCTAATAGAAAACATAAAAAAATGGATTAAATTGGTATAATGGTTTAAATTTCAGCAAACTGTTGCTTATTTAAAACTGGATCGTCTTCAATCCGGCTTGAGTCGATCCGATCCCAAAGATTTTTCTGATCGACTTGAAATTTGCATGTAAACCTAGATCGGCTTCAAATCGACTTAGAAATTTAAAATGGAGTATGAACTGCGACGAAACATAATCTAAAAAACAAAAAAAAAAACTTTAGTTGCAAGCATTTGTCAATTTGAGTTGAGTTTTAAGTCGAACCCAAGTCAATTCTTCAAAACATTTTCCGTCCCTGCTTAATATTTATTTTTAATGTTTAAATTTAAAAATACCGATTATATTTATATTATTATGATATTTTCATATGATAGATAATTTTCTTTAAGCTTTTCACTCTACCGAGGTGTGGTGGTGGGTCATTTTGAAAAAAAAGAAGATTTTTTTTTTCATTATTAAAGAACACAACTAAATTAATATGGAATTGTTAGAGAAATAAATAAAAAACTGGTTGTTTTGTAAAAAAAAGACATGTTTTTAATATTTTCCGTATTTTTTGATATATTTGTAGAATGTGGAATTTAATCTTGTAACGTCGAAACATGCACAAAACTATTCAAAAAAGGAAACCTAAGAAAGGGGAGGGAATCCAATTATATTCATATGTCATTCATGAACTGAACTGAACATATAAAAGATAATTTCAAAAATAACATATATATTATTTTATTTCATAGAAAAAGTTATTATAATGCCATTTAAACCATCAATTATTGAGAATGATATTAAAATGAATTCATAATATAATTAAAAGATAAGTTTTCCTTTAACGGAAAAATGATTGATTTCAAAATAAATTACTTTCCATAATACAGCATTTGCATCCTTTAAGTGTACATGTGCTCAAAGTATTGCCCATCCATTTCAAGGTACTTCAATATTAAGTTTTCAAGTATATACAAGTTTGTGAGGAGAGCGAATGGAAGCGCCTATTATATAAATATTAAATTTCATAATCGAACTTTTTGTTCTGAAACTATCCGAAATTTTAGTCTGATTCAATCCAACTTCTGAGAATCTATTCTTAACCCTAGTCAATTCAATTCTTTTTTCACTAATGCGTCTTATTCTTTTATGTTATGTTACAATAATTCAATAATTCTTTTATGTTATATTATATACTTGTTGTATAAAATTTTTAAAATGCCAAAATTTGACAGGTAAATCATATTTCGCCATCTATGTGACAGAAATTTATGAATGTTTTTTTTTCTATTGAACTTAAAACCTGATATTTTCATTTTAGAGTGAAAAGGCGACAATCTGTTTTCCTAATACTTGGAGAAAATTGTGTACAAAGATGCATGAGTCAAAATATAAATATCGTTATAGCATAGATTAAAAATATATCATATATAGATGTCCAAGGTAAATGGCTACAATGATGCTCTGTATTGTTGTTGCAGATAAAATGGAAGAAGAATACATTAAACGAACTTTAATGTGCAAGTAAACGACGAAGCAATAATGTGTAGGGATATTAGTATACAGGAAGATAAAGTTTAATACAGACAGATGTTGCTCATAAAATGTGAAAATATTATTCAATATTGAATTATTTCCAAAATTTGCTGGGTCCGTACATGTGGCAAACGCAGTTGTTTCAATTGTAGCATTGAGATTTCGATTCAACTATCTCTTTCACTTTTGTTAAAGATACTCGAATGCTATAACTATGAAAATTCACATTTAAAGCTTTATTTTTATGTTAAAATGTTTCATAATCTTTCAATCTTTCGCTATTTTTGATGTTCATAAAGATGTCCGACGGAATAACTAAAGTATATTTTCTCTATAAGCTTAATATTATTTTTATTATTATTACTAAAAAGAAGGAAGTAAACATCCTTCAAACATTATTTCATACATTTTTTTTATCGTCAATATAAATCTTTTAGTTTTACCTAAAAATATATATTTATATATATATACGAATGTCCATTTCCTGAATATAAATGATCCATAAAAGCAATCATTCTTTTCCATGGCGAATATCATAAATCCTATAAAAATATGGCGAATTTATTCTAAACAAAATAAATAAATATGTAAAATAAAATGGCATAAAACATTTTTGCACTTCATAAAACAGCCATAAGGCTTGAATGAATTAAAAAAAATGAAAAAATATTATATATAAAAAATTATGATTTTTCTGCATATCCTTTTTTTTCTGGAATAATTTCATATTCTCGGTGATTTTGTATTTCAGAAGAGAGCCAACTATTATGTTTCAAAGATATATACTAAATAACAAAACCATTATGCAAATTTTTTGGCAAAACAAACAAGACTTCATATTGAGTCCTTTTTTTTTATATGCGAATGAATTGTTATATTTTTGTTAGACATTTTTATTGTAAAGGATTCACCCCTAAACGAAAAGCGCAAACAAAAAAAAAAGAAACTGAAGAAAAGATTCTATTATTGATTATTAATAATATTTTATAAATTCCCATAAAGTCCTTGATTTAAATTAATAGAAATACAATCGAGAAAGAAAAGAAAGGTGAAATAAAAGGATTTACCATCATAAAAATTGTCTAATATGACATTCATTCAAATCGTTCGGGCGTATCGAATTGGTTTATATATATTGTTCCTGTTTTGTTTTTTTTTCTCTCTTCTGAGAATGTCCTCCCTTTTTAGGTGTTTAATACAAAATGCATTTTTACCTTTTTTTTCTCTTCCTGTTGTGTAAGCATAATTTGCATATTAGGAAGTTGATGTGTGATTTCTTTTTTTTTTAGTTGGTATAGTGTTAAAAATTCTTTATTATATAGAAATACCGAAACGAATTTCTATAACCCTTTTTTGTCAATATTAAATATTTCCCTTTCCTGATGGAATCTTTGAAAAAAAAAGGATGACAGATTCCCACATTCTATCGAAGTCCTTTTTTATTATGTGCATCCCAATTATGAATTCTGGTATGCAAATTAGTCAGTCGTCATATAATGAGGGATACATTTTTTTTATGCTTTTCAAAAAAAAGGACGATTTGATACACGGAACTTAATTTAAATATAATCTTTTATGATATATATTGGTTTTGATTTGTGATTCCTTTACATCCTGATCTCTTCGAATACCTTGAGAAAGAAACAGAGTATGTTTTCTTGGATGGAACTGGAAAGGTCTGACACCTTTCCGCAGAAACCGATTGTATGAGTTCGCGTTGTTGGTACAAATTAAAGTTTTCTTTTTTTTCGTTTTGAATCTTTTCAATCGTAAAGGGATTGTATTTTTCTTAATGATTATTTTTATGTTTTCGTTTTTTCGTTTTTTCTTTTTTTTGGTTGTGTTCAGTCGAGGAAAATATTCAAGAAAATTTTTGATGGGACATTAAAGATTATGATGGTTCGTTTTTCGTTGTTTTTTTTTTTTTAAATTGAAAATGATTTCATTCAGGTCTTATACCTGAAAATATATTGGATTTAATTTGCATACGGAAATTGTTTTTTGTATGAAATGTAAATAGGTTTTTTTTTTGCTTGAGTTTAGTGTCAGGCAACTGGCTTCGTTTTTTTTATTGATCCTTTCACTTTTCTTAAGCACGAAAAGAAAGAGATTTTCTCACGATTTAAATATAAAAATAAAATTTTAATATTACATTTTACTGTTATTATTATTATTATTGTTTTTTTAAAGATTTGTAAAGAAAATTCTAATAAACAATATTTTGTTTTTAAAAAATTTAAAAATATATGCAAACACAGACTTTTAATAATATGAAAGAATCTTTGCGGATGAAACTGACAATTTATATTAATTAGAACGGAATTGATAAACTTAACAATATTGTAAATAGAGATATTCAATTTGATTAGATTTAATAAGGTGATCCTTCCACTTTTATTAGCTTAGTCGTCCGAAACATTCATAAATTTCATTTACGCATATTAACATAAACCGGGATCCAACTTAGTATTAATTTTCTTGATTCTTAGGTTTTTACGATTTTCTTCAAGACAACGAATTCACCAATCCCAAATAGAAATTTGGAAAATTTTAATTGAAATAAGGCTACGGAGTTATTCGAAGTAATTTCTATTTTAATTAAACCTATTTTTCATATTTACTTCTGTTATTGAAAATATCTTTATTTAAGTGCAAAACTGTTTCAGAAAAGCGTAAATTACAGAAGTTTTCCAGCCATTTCTACGCGTAGACAATGTAGAAAAACAATAGATATTCTCCACACATAGGTCACATAAGTATCTACTGGTGATGAAGCTGTAAAAAAGGATGATCTCAGTTGCCCAACTTGTAATAGTTTTCTTTTACCTGAAAATACGAAATACACGAAGAAAAATTTGTAAAGTTATTGGCTAGTTGTGACAACTGAATTTTGGTTCTCACAACTAATTTTTCGGTTCTCATAACTAAAATTCAGTTGTCACAACTAGTCAATAACTATATTAATTTTTCTGAGTATAGATAAATAATTCTTCTTCGGTACTGAAAGATATTTTTCTTTATTAAATCTAAAAAAGGATGTTTTATGGTATTCCACTTAAATTCCATTAAGTAAAATTTAAATGAATACTTTTTTGTTATCATTTATTAATGTTTCTTCATAAATATTGTATAAGCCTGTCGAAAATATATGAAAAATTAAAATCCATTAAAATTCTTGTGTTTTATTAAAAATTTATTAAAAACAAAAAAAAAATCCCATTCAAATCCTATTCAAAATGAATTACCATTTCCAGAAAAATACAAAAACCGCTGCAAACAAACAAAACAAAACAAAAAAAGTGAGATTAATTAAATTCACTGAAATAAATTCATTTTGTGGAAATTTTTATATCACTTGTTGATAGTACTTATGATAACGATAATGACTGGGGGATGAATTCAACACCTCCCTTTATCACAAGGTCAACATTTTTAAATACAAAATCAGCTGAGCTAATTTATCTAAATTCCAGTTTTGTTTTTATTTTTTTACTTTTCTTCTTGTTGTTGTTGATTTTTTTTTTTTTTTTTACAAACGCACGTACTCATTTTACGACTAATTTGTATTTGTGTTTGTGTGTGATGATTAAAAACACAGGACCAACACCACCAATTTAATGGGTTTTCTGATAAAAAACAGAAGAGGGATTGGATTAGAAAGATTGTTTCAATACTTTTCTGGTGGGAGAATGAACACACTCACAAAAAATATAATGATCTAATACCATAAAAAGCCATTGATGAAAATATATTGTGGAAGGTCCAGGATAATATTTTCATCAATAAAAATTACCATAAAGATTCGTTCGCAGTAATTATAATCAAAGGAAAAATAAAGAAAAGAAAATGAAAATGTAAATAAAAGAAACGCATTGAATTTTCATATGAGCCCATGATAGTGATGACGATTGTATGCAACTATATAATTAATAGAATACTATCACTATTACATGACTTCTTAATCACCCATTTTCTTTACATTTTCCTTTTCCAAGATATATGTATTTACGTTTTTCCTTCGTTCATTAATGAAAATTCCTTAAAACTAATACATATGAAAATGTATGCATTATATAAATTTACACACACCACACCTCCCTTTTACACATACATTAAATTAATGCTAATATAGTGCACTTTAAAAATTTACTCTAAGAGGATACAAGAGAATGAGTGAGAAGGAAATCTAATGAAAATTGGAGAAAATACTTTGAGAAAAGTTAATTAAAAAGAAAATCTTTTTGGTTTCCTTATTTCTTGTGTGTGTGTGTGTATGGAAGAATCGAAAGATAGAGAATAAAATTTTGATGACAAAAAAGAGTGAAAGTAACGAATCATCGGCGAAATGTTAATTTTCTTCAACCTGCCTCCCCCGCCCCATACTTGCCTTGGGTTATTAAGAATTTTCTTTTATAAAAAAAAATATAGTGTGAACGAAGAATTATTTCAATGTGTGAAACATTTCAGTTTTCATCTAGGCAAAATGAGAGGAATGGAAACAACGAAAAGGAGTCACTGTCACATCTTCTTTTGCACGGAGTCTCTGTATACTAACCGGTCCTTAAGAAAATGATGATGATGATGATGATGATGATGAGATATGTCGTTGTGTTTGTTAGTTGTTTTCATTTATTTTAAAATGGTTTTATTTTAATCTAACAATGTATTAGTTTGATTTTAAATAGTATTAATAACTTTTGTAGATGACAGGATATACAAATATAAAGGAAGATGTATAGTGTAATGGCGGGAAAAAGTTTTTTGTTTTTTTTTCTTTTTCTTGTTGGGTAAAAAACAAATAAAAACAAATGAAAAAATTAGCTTAAATAGGGTGGCATTGGTGGTAAGGGTTTGGTGTGTGTCTGGTGTAGATTGCTGGATAGAAAGTTTTGGTACTGGAATCTTTTCTTTTTGTTGGCTCTTAAAATAAGGTCAATGTTAAAATGTAAATGAATTTTCTTCCTTGTAGGTTAAGTTCATTAAAAGATTTCTATCTTCGTCACTCTTTTCATTTTCTGAATTTGAAACGAGAGACCTAAAACAATATTTACGGTTTTTTTTCTTTTTCTTAAAGAAACTTCATTTTAAAACTGATGAGTTTATTGATTTTGTTTATATCAAGGATAATTGTGACGTATTTTATGGAAATTTAATTTAAGTTTGTGTGTGTGTTTATGTGTGCAGGAGTTTTGTCAGACATTTAAAGGACATTTGATTAAAATATATCATGTAATTAAGGTTTAAGAAAAAGTGAAATTTTCATTTGACAATTTTCAAGGTTTCGATGATGGAGACAGGAAAAAAAGGAAAATTGTATATTTAGGTCAGGAATGAAATTAAGATAATATTTATATATATCACAGTCAGACGAATTTTATTAATGAAATTAATTAGAATTAGATTGGGTGAAAGATTTTGAATTTATTTTTAGAATTTATTGAATTGGTTGTGTTTTCGTAGACGATTTTCTAATTATTGAGCTTTATTTTATGCGATCTTTGATAGTTACGTTCATAATCATGTTAGGCTTGCTTTTTACGGTACACGCTCCCGTATTTAAAGTTTATAAAAAAACTTTGGGCATTTGTTAAATAAGCTGTTTTGGGTTGTTCATTGTTTACTTACCATGACATGAGCAGGAAACTAGTTATTTTTGTTTGACCGAAATTAATTCTAAGGGATTGTCTTTTAACCTTCAATTCTAAGGAACTCAATATATCCATAACTTATAATTTGTTTTCATATAGTCTGAAATAAAGTGTAAAGTTAAAATAAAATAAAAGACACTGCCAATGTATTTGCTAAACTGGTAAAATACTCTTTACCATTTAAATTAAAAAGAAAGGACGAAAAATATTATTATTATTATTTTCAGTTAAAATGGATATTTTTTTGTTTTTTTATTCTTTTTTTACTGTGTCTTTTCTTGATCTTCACCATAATAAATCTTTCAGAAAATAATCTAAGAAATTGATATTTTAAATTTCATTACATCGACCAGTTCAATTTGAATTCATTGAATTTCTCCGCTCAGGGCTGGTTACCGGTTGTATTTACCTATAAAGAATAACCAATAGGCAGGTTATTTCCTTTTCATTGAGCTGTAACCTTTCAGTAAATTTCTGCCAGCTAGATGACGAGATAATGTGTTCAGGATAAATTAAATAAATTTCATTTTATTTCCAAAATAAACGTATATGAAAGTATTTTCTTTAAAATTCTTTATTTTCATAAAACTTTAATTGAAGCTATTTACAAATAATGAAAAGTATAAAAACAGAATAATAACTATTCTGGATAAAAATTGACATTTTAAAATTATTGTTAATAAAAGCATGTCCTTTAAAATGTCAGAAAAATAACTTATTATAGTTTTTTTTTTTTTTTATTTCTTATCTGAATTTTCCAATCAAATTCAAAAATATTATTTAAATATTATGAAGCAAAAAAAAAAGAAAAAAAAATAACCCGATACAAGATAAATCTATATTTTGTATATCTAAATTTTCTTCATTTTCGAAACATTTTTCCATTTCGAGTATCGATCGAAAAAGAAAATTCAATTTATATTACTGACATTCGTTTACTTCTTTCGTTTTGTTGTTGTTGTTGTTGTTGGTGTTCATCATCATTTTCAACTGTTTTTTTTCTTTTTAGTCTTTTTTCCAATTTCTGGTATTTTTTCTTTCTTTTTCTTTTCTGCCTCTATCCACCCATTATTATTATTTTTCATTTTACCTTTTTCATATCGTATTTTTCTATATCCTGAATTCATGTGCGATATTTATCGCACGGAAAGGATATTTTCGTTAGGTTTGTTCGTGAATAAAATACGTAATGTATTCGGGAAAAAGAAATAAATAAAAAATTGAGAATAGTTTAAGTATATATAGAAGGAAGGATAAATGGAGTTTTTTTTTTTTCAGGGAGTCATTTCTATATAGTATAAATTGTATTAAAATATTGCTTGTAAATGTAATTCAACGTTATAGTCTTCTCTTCGTGCGCCATGAAAATATGGTGAGGAAACAATATAAAATCGAAGAAATACAGTGGAGTATCACTCTTAACGGACACACCTTCACTGAAAGGACACTGTTTTCAGATGGACGAATTGATGTAACGATAAGTTTTTGTCACATTATTTCTCATATATTTCTGAAGAGGACGCTGTTTTAGATGGTGATGCGATTAAGCCGGAACTATTTCGTTCTGACATACTTATTTAAAAGATATAAAATCATAAAAATATCATTCAAATGGTCATCTCTTAAGAAGTATGTATAAAACACTTTTTGCGGTCCTTTGATTATCCACCTAAGATAGTGTTCACTGTAGTTTTATTCATTATACGTGGCCGTTTTATACATGCTGAATATAAAATGTAGAATATATACATTTTTTTCTTGTAATGCAATATGGCGATTCCCTCCCTTTTGGTTTCCTTTAATATTAGTGTCTATGCAAAACATGGAATCGTTCTTTTTTCATTTCTAGCTATTTTACTATCTAAAAATATTTTTCTTTATAAAAGTTGTCTTCTCGTAGCTCTTCACTATTATTATTATTTTTTTTTTTTTTTTTAAAGTTCTTGGATAATATCGTATTCAGATCACAAATTTTAATATGTTGAAAACGTTTCAACGGAAAAATTTACCCCAAAAAATAAAAAAAAGAACGTTTATAACGGAAAAAATGTAATGTCAGGAAAAAAAGGAAGAGAAATAAAAAGGAAAATTTTTTATCAACATTTTCATATCGAAGCTCTTTTTTTTATTTAAATATGTATGCACACACACATACACATATGAAAACATAAATCTATACTTTTGATATGCAATTTATATCAAAAGAAAAGAAAACTAAATAAAAAGAAAATTCAGAGCAGAAAAGAAAAAAAAAAACTTTAAAATCGACTTTCAAAATAGTTGACGTGCGCATTTTCATTTCCAAATCATTTAAAAAACTTTGTCCTTGTGTGAATCCTTTGGATTTCATGTTTTTTTTTGTTCAGCTTGGGACGATTTCAATGGAAACGTAAAGAAAATTTTTAGAAGAAAAATGAAAACTTTTTCAAGAAGAAAATAATGTCCCAGAAATACTTAACTTAGATAAAAAAAAGTTAAAAGAGGTGCCTAGAAGTGGGTTGCACAAATACACTGAAATAAAGAAACTCCAATATTATTGCAGAATTAAACTTAAAATTTCAAGGAATTGGAGAAAGTCGACATAGTATTTCTCCTTAAAATCTGTATGAATGTGAGAGATTATTTCCTCCTTGCTAGGTATATAAGTTCCCCTTAATTTTTGGTTGTTTTTGAAGTATTTTCGAAGATTTTCTACTTTCCTATTATCCTTATTTTCCCGCTCACATAAATTTCACCAAAAACACTAAAATTAAAAATAACCCAGTGGGACTAGCGCCGAATAGCACATGCATTTTGTAATCACTAGTTTCTGCAATATAACATAGATTATCTTCACATTACGATGTCCTAGGCTACTTTTTACATTACTGAGAATTAAAAAATTACAAATCGAAATTATACAAATCTTATGCTATATTACCTTTGCCATGACATTTTCATCGTTTCTAATTACATACGTTTGCAAAGAAGAATTCTTCGAATGAAATTTCACTAGCTGCAAGAAGTCCCACTGGGAAGAAGAAGTTTCATCCCTTCCAAGAATGTAAATGTGTTGAGTTGGGTGATTTTTTGTTGGTCCTTTTATGGTGGTGTATTTTAAGGAGGTAATTTTAGAGTGTAGCAGTGAATTTTATGGTGGTATCTATTTTTGTGAGGGTGGTTTATTTTTTGGTGGGTGGCAGTTTCATGGTAGTTGTAGTACTTTCTTGAATGTAGTTAATTTATATGATGAGATTTCGAGGGGTGGTGTATTGCACTTGACAGAAACGATGTTATTTTCTTTTTCCAAGTGGGTGAAAAAGGGAATCGATGCTTTCGTACCTTTTACAAGGACAAGTAAAATTGGTTGGTATGCGCGCATACTCATTTATATAGTAGTGTCATTTATTTCGTAAGGTTTTTTTCTCGTTTTAGTTGTGTACAAAACAATTTTGAAGATGGTTTCGCCTTTGAATGGGAATATATTCAAATATATATTCTGTTATCGCCCTTACAAAAGAATGAGATTTTTTTTTTTCGTTTTTGGGGGATCGAACCAAATTTAAATTTGACTTATCCACAAACTTTTCTTTTTTATATACTTATGTAAGAATTGGAATATGTAAAAGTATATGTTCCTGCACAGAATGGTTTCATATAAGGATATTTCCTTTTTTTTTATGATGAGATTTTCATTTTACACACGTAATGCGATTTTTACCGATTTTCTTGGAAACTTTTCCGGAAAAAAATGGTTTCTATTCGTGCGAGATTTTGATGATATGTATGTGTGTGTGCTTTTTTTTTAATGTGAGGATGATTTTAAGGCATGGTTCTTTTTTTTTGCAATTTTTATTATATCAAGGAAAAAAGGGAAGTGGAAAATGCTTTCTTATTTCTTTTTTTTTTTTTTTTTTTAAATGGAAAATAAATCGGTTATTGAAAAATTATGAAACTAATTTAAAGGATTATAAAAACATGATACTTAATTGATAAAATTATAAATTGAGGAAATACTTAATGATTCTTAATAGCTAGGCGGGAATTATCAGGGACTTAATAATCACTTTAAAAATTATTATTTGAAAATGGAAATTTAAGTAATAATCATAAGGATTATGGTTGTTTAAATTGTGTCTATATATAAAGTGAATTTAAATTTAGTATATTTCCACTTAATTCTTAATTAATAAAGTAAGAATAATGTTTAATTGAAGGTTTTAGGAATTATAGGTTATATATTTTAGTGACAGGCCATTGATTATGCAAAACGCTAATATTTTTGGCTTAGCAAAACATAGTTCATGTATATTTTCCTGTCCTATTAATGAAGGATTTGAGATATCTTAGATTTAGAGTTGCAATTTTATTCACTCATCAAAGGGAACATATGACAATGAAAAACAGAGCATTTCTCCTTTTCCTCATAAAAATAGTACTGCGGATACATTATTTAGAAAATTAATGTATCTTAATAAATCCCCATGGTACACCTAAAAAGCTTATTTTTACATGAAATTATGCAATCTCAGTTGATAGAATCAGGACTTTGAAAAACGTAAAAAAAATTGTCGCATACAAAAATATAATCATTCCATTAGAGTACTGAATAAGATCTTTAAAATTTCTTAGTCTCAAAATATTTACCTTTATTATGAGTATTTCATTAGTATTTAAAATATTATAAAATTGTGGTGCCTGTTAAAACTCATTCAATTTATTCATAACCAGTAATTACAGTCCTTATACAACCGTTCAATTATCCTGTCCAATTAATTTTCGGATAATGATAAAATCTTCTGATTACATCGTCGAAAAAAAGAATAAAACATAAAAAGAGACTCTTATAGCGACTCACGAAACCTTTTATTAAATTCTTTGGTATTCAGAATATTTTTCGGTTTTAAATAATGTTAAAATTTTTCAATTTCATGTTTTCTTATGTTCTTATTTATTCTCCGACATTTTTGTAACTCCTATCAAAACATATAAGAAGTGAAAAAAAGGAAACCTACATATTTGAACATGCTATCTAACAATATAATTTCAAATATATTCCAAGTGTTCTAAAGAAATATTAAGGAATATTTAAGCTGTCCCTGTGTTATGTTATTTTGGAATCATCTTGTTTTCCGCAACCAATTTAGAAGACGTCTATAAATAACAATTACCC
The DNA here is from genome assembly GCA_963422695.1 of Xylophagus ater. Taxonomy (NCBI): domain Eukaryota; kingdom Metazoa; phylum Arthropoda; class Insecta; order Diptera; family Xylophagidae; genus Xylophagus; species Xylophagus ater. The sequence goes on along the minus strand of OY730482.1, from coordinate 40,738,319 downwards.
TGTCACTTGAATGTACCACAAAATAAACATTAGAGTATATATATATACAAAAAAGCAGTTCTAGCTACAAGAACAAATCATGTAGAAAGTCAAGTAGAAACCAAGATAACAGGACTTAATCGATTTATTGTAGTAGTATATAAAAATGGATTTAGGTTTTGTAGTTTCTTGGTTGTGTTCGAAAGCATAACTCTCCGCTTATATAAGTTGCATCTTCTGGGTTTTAACATGAACCTGAACGAATTCAAACCCGGTTAAAAATATATTTTGGGAATCTGATCTTTTGGGTGTTTCCTTTGGGATTTTTTCATCAGTACAGTATTTTTTTTTTTTGTTGGTTTTTCTCTTTTTTCTCGTTACTCTATAATTTCACATGAAAATCAGTATTTTTTTTTTTTTTGTTACAATTCCTGACAAAGTTGGAAGAACTTCCTAAATTAGGTGGTTATGTATATAATTCGGTCTACACGTATTTTTATCACAACTTTTTCTGATCGAAAAATCATCTTAATATAATATTTCCAACAGTTTTGAAGAAGAGCAGGTGGAAACTATAAAGAAAACATTTTTTGCCGTTGTGTTCTTTTTTCTTGTGGTCATTCTATAGTGCGTGCCTATAATGGATGTTGGTTATATATGAAAATTATCCCGTCAGTGTAGAATTTATGTCATGAAGTTGATTTATGGACAAGAAATGATCGGAATTTGAAATTGGTTTTTTTTGTTGTTCAAAGAAATTATGAAAAAAAAAGCGAACGAACGAACAACTTAAGAAACTGGTTATGTTCTTTTGGGGTTTTTTTTTTACTTCGAATGGAACCGATTTGATCAGATCAGGTGATAAATTTGATGTAAGTTTAAGATCAGGTTTTTTTTTTTTTGATTATTGATTTGATGATGTGAATTTTGGTTGGGTCGATTTATTGATTATCAGATGCAAATTCATGGAAACGAAATAAAAATCAGAAACAGAAAAGAATTCCTATCTATTAAATTAGCACCTTTCTAATATCACGCTATTAATAATAATCGATTTTTAAATTAGTAAATATAATAGGCCAATTGACAAGTCCCCGGCCTGACACATAGATGGCGGTACTAGAATTAAATCCATATGATTTTTAGTTAGCTCTAACCTTCAAAAGACGCGTGTATAAATTTGACAGCTGTCGGATCATTAGTTTGTGAATTATAGCATTTTGAGTGAAGCAACTTTTGTTATTGTGAAGAAAATGGATAAAAAGGAATTTCGCGTGTTGATTAAACATTGCTTTATGGCCAAAAAAAATATCGTTGAAACGAAAACTTGGCTTGATAATTATTATCCGGACTCTTCACCTTCGAAATCCACCGTTGGAAAATGGGGTGCCTTTTTAAATCTGGTCGTACAAGCCTTGAAGACGATCCATGTCAAGAACATCCAAAAAGTGTACCAACAACAGAAAAGATACAAAATATAGAGGATATGGTTTCGGAAGACAGACGAGTGGCTGTGGATAAGGTAGCTGACACCCTAGGCATCTCATATAGACCAGTACATCATATCTTAGCTGAAGTTTTAGGTTTCAAAAAGCTCTGTGCAAAGTGGCTGCCGCATTTCCGAAAAATGGAACAAAAACACATGCAAATGCGACTTTCTCAAGAACATTTGGAGCATTTTCGAAAGGATAAAGTGGATTTTGTGCGCGGATTCATCACTATGGATGAGACTTGAGTCTATCACTATGATCCTGAGTCGAAAGTAAAATCAAAAAACCGATAATTCGGCTCCAAAACGGGTTAAGGCCCAAAGATCAGTGAAGAAGGTTATGGCATCAGTTTTTTGGGATGCAAAAGGAATTTTGTTGGTGGGTTACCTCCAAACTGATTAAACAATAAACTCAGATTATTATTGAAACCTTTTGGACTAATTGGATGTAAAAATTCGTGAGAAAAGACCTGGTTTAAAGAAGAAAATTCATTTTTCACCAAGACAATGCACAGTGTCACAAGTCAGTGAAAACGATGGCAAAAATCCATGAATTGGGCTTCCGCATCCACCGTATTCTCCAGATTTGGCCCCTAGCGACTATTTCCTGTTCGCAGATCTCAAAAAAATGCTCGCTTTAGCACCAATGAAGAAGTAATTGCCGAAACAAAGGCCTATTTTGAGGCAAAAGACAAATCGTACTACAAAAATGGTATCGAAAAGTTGGAGGGTCGCTATAATCAGTGTATCACCCTTGAAGGGAATTATGTTGAATAAAAAAAACGAATTTTGCCAAAAAAATGTGTTTTACTATGGTAGGCCGGGGACTTTTCAATTGACCTGTTATGTATATTATTTTCTTGTAGAAATTAATATTGTTTGGTTTCAATTGAACATATTATGGAGAGATTCGAACACATCGCAAGATACATATTTTAAACATTGCTTAACTAATCTGTATTTAAATTTGGAATTATCTTCTTGAACTTCCACTGGCTGGTTATACAAAGTTGAAAATACTTCTATTTGTTTAAAATATGCTAACACAAATTGGTTCCTATGAAATTATAAATTGAAAAACAGTACCCTATTTTATTGTTGTACATATTTTAATAGTCGAAAGTTTGTATCTTTTTTGTTAAGATATGAATAAGATTTGATATAACGACAGAGAATAGAAACAGAGAATACTTAGTGTATACATTTTTGGCACCATTGCAGCGCTTCAGAGAAATATACTTCGTCATTATACTGTTTGTAAAAACAGACTGTAAATACATGTATTTTTATATAAGGCAGAGTATTTTTTACAAACACTAACAACGAAATATCTTGTTTACAGACTAAAAATCTGTACCACATGAGAATATAAGTCACGTAGTCCGTTTACTTTCTCTGTGATATAACATAGGAAATGATGCTATAATAGTTGTTTTTGAATGCATTTACAAACATATTTTGTCCTCCGATGTGAAACTCACAGTCAAAGGAAAAACTTGGGTGCTCGTCTTAAGTTTGATCAAATTTTATATCTAAAATTTGGTAATGATTTAATTTTACAGGTGCCGAAACCTAAAAAACTGGGTTCCAGCACTAAAAAGGAGCGACAATTAGTCGATTTCCAAGAATTTTACTTTGGTGGGTTTAGGACCTACTCATTTACAAAAATTGAATGAAATAAAGAAGAAATAGTTTAGGTGCAATAACTATTAATAAATGTCTTGTTGAAATTTTGCTTTCTGGATTATGATCTGTGTTTGAAGTTTCGATATTTCAATCCCAACTTTGAACTGAAACGTAGCGTACTATGTTTGCAGTCCAATTTCTAAGATTTGCAAGAAGATGAAGAGAAACTTCCAATAACCAACTTGAATTAACATAAAGCTGAAATTATAGAGTAAAATATATTTTAATTGTATTTAAAGATGGGACATTCGAGTGCGAATTACAATAAGTATAGGGAATGAAATATCTTAAGTGATCGCTTGAATTATTAAGACGTAAATCGCGTTTCAGGCTAGTACATAATTTAATATATATACAAGGTGGAGTCCAAAGTAATCAGGACTTTTTGAATCTAGCGCCCCTAGTGGCGCCATCTATATGCCGACTGGTGCGTTAGAATCTGCTATCCTTTATCGACTTCCTGTGAGAATTTCATGACATTTCATCTATTGAAAGTGAAGTTATTGCGTTTTAAGTGCAGTATGTTTGTGTCATCGGTGCGAAAATGACCAAAAATTGCTCAGAATTCAACATTTGAAGGACATCATTAAAGAGGTCAAAAAGGACAAAAACTTCCTTTATAACATTGTGACTGGTGACGAAACGTGGTGTTTTCAATATGATCCCGAAACGAAACGCCAGAGTGCTGAATGGAAGGCGCCGGACGAGCCGAAACCCAAAAAATCGCGCCTGGAGAAGTCAAAAGTGAAGACAATGCTGATTTGTTTTTATGATTCCAAGGGTATTGTCCACAAAGAATTTGTTCCACCCGGTCAAAACGTTAATGCGGTATTCTACCTAGGAGTTTTGAAGCGTTTGGTGCGCCGTATTCGACGTGTTCGGCCCGAATATCGCGAAGATAGAAGTTGGCGTTTGTTGCACGATAATGCGCCGTCTCATCGATCGACGCTTGTGACCGATTATCTCACCAAAAATCACATTTTAACCATCAACCACTCCCCGTATTCACCGGATATGGCACCGTGCGACTTCTACCTTTTCGGAAAAATGCATTTGCCGATGAAAGGAAAGCGTTATGCAGACGTAGAGGCCATTCAAAAGGCTTGCACCGGCATACTGGCGGCCATACAGGCCAACGAGCTAAAACACTCGTTCGACATGCTTTTGGACCGTGCAAAAAGCTGTATTGAAGCAGAAGAAGACTATTTTGAATAAAATCAATTGATTTTGCCGAAAAAACCATTTGTTCTGTTTTTTTTTTTTTAAGTCCTGATTACTTTGGACTCCACCTTGTATGTAACAACCGAATATACGTTTTTTTGATGTTTTGTATGTTTTTTTTTTGTGTTATTTCATACATGAAAATAGGACATCTGTAATTTAATTACAAGTTTGTTATCATCAACAACGACTGCGTAATGAATTTATTCATTATGCGGACACAAAAAAAAAGATAAATAAATAAGACACGAGGATATTAAATACTTGAGTAGATATTCAAGTGACTTGTGTATCACTTGGTATCGAGTGATATGTGATAGGGCGTTGCATGGCATAAATTAAAATTTTGTATATTGGCGACAAAAATTGTGGTTTTTTTTGTTATGTAGCTTCTGGGAAAATTGATGAAAAAAACAGAAAATTATAACAGAAAAAAACAACAACCAATAAACGAAGAATATTAAATTTAATGGTTTTAAGGACATGTCTTTTAAAGGCTATCTTTTTCTGATCGTTCATTTTAATATTCATCTTGTTAATTTCATTTTTATATTTCAAAGTGTTTTTCATGGCATTCAGAATGTTAATAAATTAATGAAAATTTTAAGTTTTCTTTTATCGATTTCAATTCAATGGCTGTTATTTTGGATGACAGACAGGTGACACAAAAATGAGTAACCCAATTAATATATAAGAGATCCGATCAAATACTGGCAGATAAATTTTTTAACATATTTTTGGAGACATGTTCAACGAACGTAATGTTTCATAATGATAAATTTTTTCGAATAGAATGTTGTATTTGATGGTTTGCTGGTGTTATGAACCATTGTTAGTACCGCAAACATTTTATATTTCACGATCAGTGGATCGCTTTATAATTTTGTGTTCTTTTAAAAAAAAAACTATTTATTTTGTTATTTTTATGATTATTTTTATAGTGATAAAAGAATCAATTTACTATAAAAGTACCCGATGTATAGAAGACGTAATTGTGAGTTGAACTTTTCCTATAATTCTTGAATGAAATAAATGAAAAATTGAGGTTGGAGATTATTCTTTGTTATATTTATTTCCTCTTCAGGTAAATACTATAGAAAGGAATTAGACGCGGTCATCGCAAATGGATATCCGTTTCTTGAGATAATAGGTGTGATTTTAATGAATAAAATGACGGTTTGGCGCTCTTTTTAAGGCATGTCAAAACCAAGGGAAGGAACAAGAGCAGAACACATGATCTGCAAATGCTCAGTTGGTGTGGACACCTTTCCGATCAAGCAAAAGCATACATGTCGAGTGGGAATATCATCGGATTTGCATGTTCTTGCTTTTTCAATTTGGACGACAGTTTTTCAAATTTAGTTCGCTTTTTTTTGACAAATACTAAAAGTTTTCATTTCTTATCCTTGTAATAGTTTTTAATAGTTTTTAATAATAAAAGCCATTATTTTTTCTTACGTCTTAATGATTTATAAATTATAATAAAAGAAAAACATGCAATTTTTTCGTCATCTGACATCATGAGTACTTGGATCAATAGCGAACGTGAAGAGATCATTTGGTTTGAATCAAGGAGAGGATGTGTTTTCAAATATCAGGGAATTCGGGCGAATATCCGCAAATCACTGCTTTAGCCTTTAGCTATTGTGTAAATTATTATCATCTGCGAAAAAAAGAAATAAAAAAATCTAAAAGACTATAAAATATTCACAAGCAAACAAGTCATAATTTTTAAAAATATTATGGCTTGCTTTGATGTACCCCGGTATTTAGTTACTATCTAATAATAAAGGTATTTTTATGTTACAAAATAATGCAATCTTAATTTTATAATTGCATTTATAAAAAGAAATAGGTACCTAGTGGTTTAGCATTTACATAATAATTATAATGAATACATGATGATTTTCCAATTCTATTCTTTATATTTTAATTAAATATATTTAAATTGTTTTTTAACAAAATTCTTTTATTAGAAAACAAAATGTATGAATGAATTGTCTAGAATGAATTGTAATTATGTGAATATGAATAAAATTATAAAATAGAATAGATCGTATATATAAATTTTATTGTCTTATTCTTTTTCTAGTTTGCAATTAACAAGCAATTTTAGTTTGTGTTTTTAAAAATGGTACATTATTCTCACTCAATTTTGTATGGAAATTTTCATGTTTAATGATCACATTCGAATAATAAAATAACACAAAAACATAATGCGAAAATCGTTAATCAAGACGTTAGATCAGTTCCCTTGAAATTTTAATTGTTATTATCCTGTTATTGATCCATAAAAATGTTATCAAAAGAAAAGACTTTGAGAAGTTTTCATTATGGAATGGTATTTGTAGATTTTCAAATTATTTCAATAGCTTTCTAATGCATAATATTACTTTTTGGATAGAAATTTCAGTTACATTGCAAGCATCTTTTTATATACCCTGTGGTACGTACTACCACATGCTATATCAGTTTTGTCATTAAAGTTTGTAACACATCGAAATAATCATCATAGAAAGGTTTCAATAGTATGGTTGTGTAGAGAATCAAAAGTAATATCGATTTATACATGTCCGTTCATGTCCAAGATAACCACAAAACGCACTATCCGATTTTGTTGAAATTTAGAATATGAGTTGGTTATTCCTTAACTGGATTTGGTATTGCATTTCAGCAAAGCGAAGCGAAGTTATTAAGTCAAAATCAGGGTGGCTAGAAAGTTTTGTCGCTTTTTATGGATTTTCGAATTTAATTGTAAAATTTGCGAAGCAATTATGTTTAAATTAATTATATTAACTACATCAATAGACGATACCATGTTAAATTTCAATTAAATCGTTTCAAAGATAGTGCAGAAAGAAATAACTTTTTTAATGGACTTTAAAAACTAATATATCAATTTGAATAAAATTTGCAGAATAGATTTATGCTATTATGGTCTAGGTTACTTACAAATTAGAGGAAATTTTCAAAAGAGGAAACAAAGCTATGAAGAAAAAACTTTGAAATATTGTTAGTTTTGACAGTTTTTCTGTCCCATTTCTGCCATAGGGCATCAAAATCGGTTGTAAACCGATTTGCAGTTACTATCATTTTTTTAAATTCCTATATAGGCTTTATTATCTTAAATGTTGCAGTATTGGACATCTTGCAATAAAACATATATTAGAAACACAGAGAAATTGGGAAGTTATTGACTAGTTTTGACAACTAAGTAATAGCTGTATGTATATATTATTTAATAGGCTAATAAAATTTAAATTTTCTCATAAATTATTGTATAGATAGGATAAGGATTTCCTTCTATATGAAAAAGTATATATAATTTTTTTTGAGTTACCCTAGTAGCCCACAAGATATGAGCAAAAAACTAAAAAGTTTTCAAATCCTTGGCGTAAAATCTTCTAATTATGATTTGATAACTAATTGCCATCTAAAAGCTAATCCAATGTCATTAAATAACCCATACTATGGATATTATGTATACAGTCCAATACATATACATCTTTACACAAATTCCTGATAAAGATTTCTTATCAACGATCATATTTAAAAAATTCAATTAAATCGTTTTATAATCGTTGATCTTCCAAATTTTATTTCTAAAAATGGTGTAATCCATAAAAACCACCAATTAACTTCGTGTAACAAAAAAGTTGGTTGATTAAATCTTTACAAAATAACATCCTAATTAATTGTCCTTCTATCTTTTTACAAAATCTTAATTTTTCAACATAATTGTTGACATTTTTCCTTTAATAAGTTTACTAGTATTATCTTATACCAAAAGAAATAAACAAGTAAACATTACCAATTACATCGCTTGTGTAAAGAAAATACGAAACCATATCCATTAAGATCTCATTCTAGCAAAAAGAAACACATTCCTAACGTGCTAATAATGGACGAAATGAATGTTCTTTTAACTGCAAATTAAGAATAAAAAGAAGGACACAAAAATTAACAAGAATTCGAGTCAACAAAAAAAAAACATTTCATTGAGATTTTTATGTAGTGTGTCTGTTTAACTAATATTCATAAAATTTCTTCCTTTCGTCCTTAAAATCCCATCTTGATGTGATTTCTTTCGAACAGAAATATTACTATTTTTTTTCTTCCTCTTTTCTGGCTGTCCCACGTCCTGCAATTCAAAGAGATACCAAAACCAAAAAAAAAAACACTCTTAATAAGGGGGACGCGTGTAAATTGGTCAATTAACAGAAATAAGGACTTCTTCATGGCAATTGCCTGTAATGGCGTCTTTTTTTTTATTTTTTTTTTATTGAGTAATATGATGGGTCCCATGGCTACATTACGTTTTTTTTTCTTTTTTTTTTGTGGAGACTATAAATGAGGAAAAAAAAAATGAATTAAATGAATGAATGGACGACCGGCCGACCTAAAAATTTTTCGACTTTTCCTTCTTTTTATAGAAAGTTTTCTTTTTACAATTATGGTTGGCGATGAAACACTTGAAGGGAGATGACAGGAACGAGGTGTATGGAAGAAAAATAGCCAAAAAAGAAACCCGTAAAAGAAAAAAGCTTCTATTTAACTTTCGGTCTTAAAACGTTTGTTTGTGTTTTTGTTTTGTTTTCATTTTAATTTTTTTTTTTTTTTTGTTTGCCATCATCTCAATTCCAGAAAATCGTAATTTTTGTATACGAAAAAAAAAAAAAAAACTTTCTGTGGGGATTCCCCTTGATGAGCACGTAATAAGGATGAGTTTTTTAGGGTGTGAAACAGTGTTGTTTTTGTTTTCTTTTTTCTCTCGACTAAGTATTCCACCATTGACTAGCCAAAGAACAAACAAAAGTGACTTAATGACTGCCATTCAATTGGAGGCTGGAGGATCGTTATCCTTTTTTTTTTAGCTTGTTGTTGTTTCTTTTTTAACGCCAATTATGAAGTGTAATTGTAATTGACAAGCGATTTATGTAATTTTTTTGTATGTCGTTACTGTTTTTATATTTATTTTATTTTTAATGTATTTTTAGTATGAGGCTGGTTTTTGTTGTTTTATTTATTTAGTTTTTTTTTTGTGGTGGTGGTGGGTGTACGAGATCTTTTTGCACAATTATTTTAAGGAGTGTTGAAATTTTTGTGGTAATTTGCTGCTATATTTGCGGGGTAAAAAGGATATGAAAGTTTAGGGTTCGTTTTTTTTCTTTGTTGGTTGGTTATGCTGATTTTTAATTTCTTGAAAGATGGTTAGTATTTCTGGGTGGGAGAAGCATATTATGAGCGAGAAATTTTTAATGATGGGATGTTTTTTTTCTTTTATTTATGAATAATTAGATATTATTGAAGGTGTGGAGTTTATATTTTGTGTATTCTGAAGTAGAGAGCATGGATAATGCTATTTAATTTGATGGTTTATGTAATTTTATATAAGATGATGTAATTAACGGTTTATGAACTTATTTTAGGATATTTGGTGTGGTAATAATTTGGGATGGTTGATGTTGTGGTTTTTGAAAATGAATTTATAGGTTAATGAAATTAAATTTGACGGGTTTATTATGGAGAATTTGATGAAAAAAAAAAATGGAAAACGGATGATAATGTTTGTTTTGGTCAAATGGTTTTTGATAATGTTTTTGTATGTTTTCGCATGTTTTTTTTTGGGTTTTTTTTGGATTACTAAAACGAAGAATCGATATAAATTCAATTATTTGATAAATGAAAGTATATCATATTTTCAATTTGTTTTAATATATATATATATATTTTATATTTGAAATGAACATTTTTGAAATAATTAAACACTAAAAATTTTATTTGAAATTTTTAAAGAGTATTTAAACCGAAAATTTCTTTAACGATTTTTATGTTAGCTTTTAATTTCATTTTATAACGTCTTAACACAAGAAAAAATTTCCATTAAATTATATTATATTCAAAAAAGATGGAGATACTAAAAGAAAAATGTTCCATCATCATTTTTTCATCTTCGTTTTTTTTTTTCTTTTCTTTTCTGGAAACTCTTGTGTTCAGGTGGTTTTTTTCTACATCATATCAAATTGTGCATATATACTACCTTACATATCACAGAATGTATTCTTGGGGACTTAGTTCCATCAAATCTTTTCACCATTTTAGAGAAAAACACACCACCGCCATCACCCAAAAGCTTATCATTTCCTTTTACTACGTTTTATACCTTTCACTTTCCAAAAATGAATTTTCTCAACATACATAAAAATAAAAAAAGAAAAAAAAGAAAAAAAAAGAAAACGATTTTTATAAAAGTAAAACTGAAAACGAAGTAAAATATATTTTAATCCCCTAGAAAAACCTTTAAGGTTATGGTCGTCAAAAAAAACTGATGGTGAAGGTAGGATACACATGAACGACGATGGATAATCGTTGGAAGAAATTCTATATGGAGTTGGCAGGTTATTTTTTTTTGTTTTTTTAAACCAAAACACAAACAAAATACGAACAACTATGTGTAGTAAGAAAAATCTCATATTAGGACCAATTTCTTGAACATATATGTATTAACTTCTTGAAGAATGATAAAGATCATATAATAACGTCTATCCTTGAAAGAATATACGTTTCTATGTGAAGAATTTCTATATATCAATATATATATATATATATATATATATATATCTACGACAAAACGCACTTTAATACAAAAAAAAAATTATATTAATAAACGAGATGTGAATTCATATGCTGAGGGATCCCGAAAGAAACTTGTTATGTTAAGAACACATATACATAGAGTAGAATGAAAACCCTTATTCAATTTGGGGCTGAGCCTTGAAAGGAAAAAAGAAGTCGTTTGAATGAAGAGAGGGGGGGCAGTAAAGAACATTGAATTGCAGCATCGGTTTTTTAACACCATCTATAAACCACCCATTTTTTGAACTCCCTTCAAAATAAAGGCGCAGTATAAGAAATGAAATATGTACACGAGAAGGAACAAATCTAAATGATTGCGTTTTCCTTTTTTTTTCTGTGCTTTCCTTTCGTACAGGATTCACTTATAGTATGTTTTTCGATGGTTCCATGGTTGGCACGTGTGTGGTTGTCGTCTTAAGAATATATATATATATATATATTTTTTTCTCGTTTTATATACACTATACTTTATTTTTATTATTATCATTTTTTTTCGCCGTCTTTTTTTTCTTTTCCTCTGTACGCCTCCTTTACAAAAATTGTGTTCTGCAGGGTTGAATGTTTCCATTTTGGAAATTGTATTGGGAATTCGTATATATTCCTTGGCAGGAAATTTAAGTATATTAGATATTTTAAATCCCTTCGAAGGGATGAGAATGAAATTACACATAAACTCATGATATTTATAGGTTTTTTTTTTCGTCTTCATGGATATAGACTATGCTATTTTTTCTTCTACGTATAAGAAACATATAAAATCATTCATCCATGCATAAGAAACCAACCATTTCAGAAGGAAAAAAAATTTCCGAAAAATATTTTATCTTCTTGTGGAAAAAATACCAAATGTTGTTGAATTATGTCGAATCAGTTAAATGGACCAGGTTCCAACATTTTTTCGCAATCATAATATTTAATTTATTTTATTCTATTTTTTTTTGTTCTTCTTTTCATTGGGATTTTTATATTTTGGTAATTTTTTAACATTAGCACTGAAAAATGTTGGGTCTCGATAAATGCGAGTATTTTGAGAAAGTTTCATGTCTTAAATCAACATTTTAATACAATCTTAAGTTTTATAGTCGTCCCCTGACTAAATACATGACTTCACATAATTTGAAAGTTATTTTAATTGATATAGCTTTCAATACAGATTAAAATAAAGAAGCGATATGCCAGTAGAAGACGTTGGTGTCCCTAACAGACTAATCACTAATTAACTACAATTACATTGTGTAAATGCATGTCTTTTCAGTTTAAGGCGATTTCAATATCCCCACGACTCCATTGGACTTATTTTAAGACATATTTTCAGTCGGACTAACAAAAAAGTCCAAATTTTCGAGTCTCCATTATACTTTTTTTCAGTCTGACTGAAAATATGTCTTGAAATAAGTCCAATAGAGTCGTGTAGTATTTTCTTCTGCAACTTGCGCCTAAAATTTTCATTGAAGATTTACAATAGCTGAACAAACGACTAACGATTTTGTAGGGATTTGACCATTATTACCGCAGAGAATCGTTTAATAGTAAAAGTTGAATGAACTTTAAACAATGCTGAGACTTAAACTCAGAAATGGTTTAATTCGAAGGACACATATTAAAAGATTACCACAAGACTACCAATCTATAGATTAATAAACTTTATTATTATTATTTTTTTTTATATAAAAAAGCAAAACTTTATGTCTAAAGAAAAAATTTCTTCAATTTTCTTTGTATATTTTCCGAAACTTTAAAATTAATATAAAATACATAGAAAAAGTTTTTCCTTCAGAAATTTATATGAAAAATATTAAACATTCGTCATAACCATTTGTTTTCCTTTCTAATATTAAGAAAACGGAAAAGATAAGGCCTTTTCCTAATAGAAGGGCAGACGCCCGTTTTGTATATGTTCCAGAAAGGAGCAATAAATTTTTATTATATTGTTTTCTTTATTTTCATATTTTTTTGTTTTATGTTGTTTTGTTATTTTAAGAATCTCATATTTTTGTTCCCTCAGAATTTTCTCATAAAAAATACTCCGAATTTTTCCTCATATTTGCTTTTAGATCCTGACTTATGTTTTTCAATATTATTATTCCTTCAAGGAAATTCTTTACACAAATTTTATATGCCTTTTATTTTGTTAGTTGTTTTTTTTCTTTTTATCTTATTTTTGTGATAAATCTGATGTAAAGAAATGCCTTTTTGATATAAATTTTATATTTTTCGTTTTAAGAAGAAGAAAAAAAAGTGTTTTTCTTTTATTGAAATTTTTGAATGAAAAATATTAATTAAATAAAAAGAAAATATCTTCCTTTGCTGTAGTAAAAGACTGAATTTATAAAAATTTAAATTAAATTATTGAAAAAAAAAACATATAGTTACTTAAAATCGTCATGTAGCTAATTTTTTGATGTCCTATGGTAGAAATGGGACTTGTAGTTAACAAATCTATAATTCAATGAATTAACTCTAAGAAAGCAAACCAAAACTTATAACATTTCAAGGAGTTTTCTTCACTTTCTTTTCTCTTCTTCAAATTTGGTCTAATTCACATGTAGCCTGGGCCCTAATAGTATAAATCTATTCTAAATTTTAAATAATAAACTAAATTTTATTTAATGACTGACTTTTTGGTAATGTAATATTAAAATAGTGTGTTCATATTACACTTTCTGTTTTGCCATTTTCTAGTAACTTCTATAATAGTTTTATATAATGAAAAACGAAACAAATTTCCGGGTTATCGCAAAGTTTTCTGTTATTGTGATGCAAGTTCAAATAACGTTAGGTAATGTAATTTTGATAAAAAAAACACTAAATCACTTAGTAACGTACCGAATTATGCTTTGCATTCCTGGTTTTAACGAATTATTTAAGATTAACTGCGGAAAATACTTTTATGATGAAGATCACATACAAACGTAAAGATAAGATGGGACTTGGAACGACCTGTATTATCGAGGTAGTTACTGAAATTCTAATGGAAATTCAAAACTTTGACCCTTTAAAAGCTTATAGCTAGAATATTTTTGCACGAATCAGCTTGATAAATTTTGTCGAAATTTTTACACCAATGAATTGTATTGATTCGCAATTTGAACCTTTTTTTTGAAAATTATGTCTCTGGAAGACATATTTGCAGAAAGAAACATATTGAAACTTGAAATCGATCAAAACTAATAATATTTCAAGGTTTATCTTATTAGCTCTGTTCCCCCTTCTTCAAATTTGCTGCAATTCAGAGTTAGCCCTAGCCCTAGTATAATAAATAGCTTCTGCAAATCTTATTCATATCGGTGTATCAGTACACAAGGTAAATAGCCTTATTTTGTCCCACAACCATTTCTTTCTCCACTGAATAGATTTTACTAAAATTTAATATATAGTATTCTCGTCTATTTACCATATATAGTTAATTCATCGCTCCACTTCGGTCATAGTGAAAAAACTAATATACTCGCGGGTAGTAGGGCATATATACGACTACCATTAGACGGGTAGTCGTTAAGTATTTTTTTTCCAATATATCGTAAGGTAAAACAGAGAAATGGTTTTCTCGTACACAAATTTCGTTATTTAAAATTGTTAATGTTTTCAAATTTTGTGATTAAATATTATGATTATTAGTATTATTACAATACTACTATTAGTCTTATGATGAAGTAATTATTGTTGAAAGAAGTTATAATATCATGCAAGTCTGTAGCCAAATAAGCCATTCGTTGGATAGCGATAACGAAAAGTTTATCGACATTGTTAAAAACATTATAGGACAGGAATAGAAACTTAACGTATTTCTTCCAAGCTTATATTTTGGACAATTGAAATCCTGAAATCAAATATTTCATGTTTAGAAACCCTTTTAAGTTCCTATACATTTTTTTTTCATTTTCTTACCCAATTTTTTTTTAATATTAACGCATTTTGCTCAGCGATTCTTAAATTATTCTTCAATTTTGGATAAAAATATACCAAAAAAAAAATATAGACAATTAATTTTCTTTATAATATCGTTTGTTTTTTCTTCTTTGCGACTAAAAAACAATATTTTCTTTTAGATAATTTTTTTATTTACATTTATATTTTATATTATCGTTATTTTTGAATTGTAATCTTTATCTGGTATTATAAAAAAAAAGTCATGCAAAGACATAATTCAAAGGACATCGACATAAATACCTGTCACACTATCATCGTGATGGCATTAAGAACGAACCGAAGAACCATTAACAGACGTAAAGATAAATTCTAATTCTGTGAGAAAATGTCCACACTTATTGGACATACTATACTTTATCGTTATATATTATATATATTTATCTTTAATGAAATGAAAATCCAAGGATATAAGAAATGGAAAATATTGTGTCTTTCGTTTTTCATATTTTTTTTTTGTTTTTTTTTAAAAAAACCTGTGAAATATTCTCAAGTATACAACGATTCAGGTGTGAATAAAAAAGGGACTATATTCTTCGATGAGTATATACCCAAGAATGATGATGATGATGACAAACGAAGAATGTTGGATTACCTAACCCAAAAAATACATCTTTTTTTTTAATGTGTATATAAAAAAAAAATATATATTATAAGAAAATATGAACAATATAAGAAAAAAAAATAAGAAAATGCTGAGTCTTTTGGTCCGATACGAGAGGATAGTATCGTGATGACAACAATTGGGAAAGGAAAGGCGAAAAAAGCATAATAATAATAATAATAATAATAATAATAATAATAATAATAAAGAAGAAGATGATGATGATGGAAAAAATGGCGTTAATTTATGTTGTTTATATTTTTACTGTTTGTATAAAAACTCAACCGAAGGTAACAAGTAAAAAAAAAAAAGAAAAAACACCAAGAATGGAGATGGGAACCTGTAGACTATCCAATTTTTCACTAAATTTTTCATATCTCATATTTTTTAAGTCCAAGAAAAGTCCACATTTTTATCATCAAGCTTTTTACACATTTCTTTTGTTTTCATAGATCTTTTCATATATTGTTTTTTTTTCCTTTTTCCTTTTATATATCTCCTCATATACATAAGACCCGATATAACATAGTGTTCCATATACACTTCCAAAACTCCAAAATTTAAAATTAGTTGTGTTTGTAATGGATATATTTTTTCCGTTATAAACAATGTCTTTAAATCGAATTAAGACGATAGGATGATGAAGAAGACAACAAAAAGAAAATATATGATAAGACCGCAAAAAGATAGAAAAAAAGAAAAAATGAAAAGCTTTCTGGAGGATAATATATTATCCTTGCCATATAATCAAAAATGATGAAAAATACTTTTTCACGTAATTTTCCACACAATATTTGTGTGCGAGTGTGTCTGTTTTTCGCTACTTTATGTTTACTTGAGATATATTATAAAAGTTTTTTATTTTATTTTTTTTATTTTTTTTTTGTTTCTTATCATCATCATATATTTCTATCTCGTTTTATAAGTCTTTTCTTCTTATTTTCGGATATGGTTTTGGTAATGCTGTGGTTTTTCCAAAGATGAAAATTTTATGGTATAAGACCGACAAAAGAAAAGAACAACGGCATTTTTCTCTCATTCGATGTCGTTACTTTATCTTATTTCTGCCAAAGAAATGGGAAAAAATGTGAAAAAGGATGAGGATATATTTTATATGTTTCGTAAAACATTGTTGTACGAAACTATATTGAGGTGAATGTTTTTGGGGTGGGTGGTTTTTTTTTTTTTGTTTTTCTTTAGATAAATTATGTTTAGAGCGACTTTCGGTTAGTAACTCACTGAAAAATCTACGACAGTGATTGGTAAAGAAAGAAAATACATTTTCTAATATCATTGTTTATTTGAAAAGTTAAATTTTATTATTTAAGGAAAACCAAAAAAAAAAAAATAAAATAAAATAAAAATATAGTAATAAATGTTTTTTGTTATTTTTTTTTGAAGCTACAAACATTTTATCTTTCCAAGTTTAACAAATTTAAGAAAAATATTACGAAAATGGTAATAAAGTCTATTTTGATCTCTATAAAATCTTAGGATCATGTTGTGTTACCCAAAGGCCACTAAAATACGCCAATAATAAAAAGCATGAATCAGAACCAGGGAGGAATAATAATTTCATGTGGATAAGAGGAAAATCTAAGGAGTCAGTGACGGGATCCAATGATATTAATAAATTAATAATAATATTAATAAATAATAATATTAATAAATAATATTAATAAATTTAAGAAATAACCAGGGCCGGTCCAACCAATAGTGCAATAGAGCCACCGTACCGATCGCCAAAGTTTGGAAGGCGCCAAATTTGAGCGTTTTTTTATTTAGTGTCGCGAGCTTTTTCATTTGGCTTTATATTACATTTTGTGGAAAATTAGAAAAGCTACTATATTTTTTCTTTGATTATATTGTATAAGGAAAAAGTTCATGTCGTTTTTTTTTTAATAGATGGCTTTAGAGTCGCTTACTTTAGTAGTTCTAAACCTATAAAGTTATATTATAGCTCGCTTGTAAAGTGACATTTCATAGAATATTTTTAAAAAAATTGTAAGAAGTAATTGCGGTAATTGGGTTTTGAAAATTAGCCAATTTGCTATATTTTACTATATCACTTCGACCAAGGCGACAAAGCTTCGTTTATGTTGAAGATGATCTATCAAAACCAGCAGCACGTAAATGCTTTGCTCGTTTCCGCTCTGGAAATTTCGATGCTAAAGCTGCGCCGTGCTCTGGTAGACCAATTATTGAACAAGTCGATGAAATTATTCAAAAAATTGAGAAATACCTGCATATTTCATTTTATAACATTGCTGGGGAACTGATCAAAATACCATTTGCGTGAGGCTGGATACAAAAAGAAGGCATCCGGCGCTGAAAGCTTGTTACCGACGTTGGAAATAACTATGAGATTGTGGAGTAGTAAGAAATATCTGTAATAGTTCGCATGAACTCTTCTCCCATTCCAATAGTACAAATGTACAAATGCAAAATATTATATTCTAGTGAAAATATTTTTCAAGATTTAAATTAACATATGTTTCCTTCTTATATAGCCTTTTGTATAATAGTTTTATTGTTTATGAAACATAATAAAAAAAGAAAACAAATGTCTTCGTTTGGTTTAGCTGGTACAACATGTTGTTGGGTGGTTTAATTTAAATTCCAGACTTAGCGATTAAACATTTCTCTCAGGTTTTCAGTTGATTACACAACAGAATACACTCTGTTACGAAAGATCGATATTTAGAATTTCAAGAATCTCAAAAAGAAACAAGATACTAAAATTTATTTCAAATTAAAATAAAATGACAGATCCTCAAGCAACAAATTTATTTGAACTATTTAATAATAATTTTATTTCTTCTTTTTTTTTATTAATAAATTTTCTTTAAGCTTAAATTTTTGGCTCACATTATTTTCAATTATTTTCTGTTTTATTTTATTTTTTCTTGTTTTTTCCGTTTTTCTTTTTTTTTCTTGAATTTTCAATTGAATTTCTTCCTTTTTTTCCTTATAAAGCTTCCATTTTCTTCGTTATTTTTTTGTTTTTTCTTATCAAATTCATATGAATTTTATTTTTGTTACGTTATTTATTTGTCGTTTTTCTTTCTATGTTTTTTTTTTTTGCCAATTCTTTTCTGTTCATGTACAAACGAATTCATTTTCAAGAATATTTCAGAAGAAAATTTCATTTTATTTTCTGTATTTTTTTCTTGTTTTTTTTTTCATGTATTTGCTTTCTATTCTTATTATGTTTGCTGTGAAGTTGTCTCGCACAAGAACAGAGAAATCTCCATTTTCAGTAAACTTCTCAACAATTTTTTTCAATTACTTTGCCTAGAAGCTATAAGATAAGCGGAGCATCCATCACTCCTGGGTAACAGTATGTCGTACATCCTTAACCATCATTTCTTATATATATATATGTAAGTCTTCGTATTGTGTGTTCCTTTTCAATATCTCCATACATATATTTTGTGTTGTATGTTAAAGGAAAAACAAGACTTTGTACAAAGGTATATTTTCTTCGTTTTTATATTATTATATTTGGTTTTTTTTTTCTTCTTTTTTTATTATTTTCCGTTGTGTTGTATATTATCTCGATTTTTCATCGAAACGAGATAAATTCGTATATATTTTGTAAGGATATTGTCCGTTTTTTTTTTCATCTCATTTTCTTCGTATATAATAAAATAAAAAATTTCAAAATAAAGAAGAAGGTATTGAATTTCTTCTTCTTTTTTTTATTTTTGACAAAGCTTGGAATTTTTGGGTGGTAAAAGGAGAAGAAAAAGAAAAGAAAAACACGAAATGAATCAAAAGTTTGGAGATATTATTTGAAAGCGGAAAGAATATATGATAGAACTGTTGAACAGAGAAGTATGAGAATATATAATTTGTTTGGCATGTTTGGTTCGGAATTTTGTACACAATACTTTTATAGAAAAAAAAATAATAATAATATGGTATTCTTTTGTACTTCTTTGGATCACAGAAAAATGGAAAAATATAATATGGGCATAATAATATCCTACTTTTTTTTGTACGCTTCATTCCCCGTATAAGAACGATATAAATATGTTCTCAAAGCTTATGAAGAATTGTATTTATGAAAGTTTGAAAAATGAAATTTCTTTCATTTATATCTTGAATTCCTTTTTTCCCATATTTGTAAACGTATAAAAAGGACTGGACTTGATATCATACGAAGAAGGGATCATAATGTTAAATGAATATTTTATTCTTAATATTTCGTTTGACTTTATGGTCGCTAAATAAATATATAAGATTATAAAATCTTTTGAGAGAAAGATTTCGAAATAAAAAATTCTTCTTTTATTAAAATTGTAATGAAAACAATTTCAAAAATGATGATGAATTTTATTAAAATACATATTTAATTTGATATGATCTTCTAACGTGTTATCCGGTTGTATACTAAGAATTTCGTATGAATTTTACTATTTTATTTAGTACAATTATTAATCTTAAATATACTACCTTGTATTGTATTGTATTGGAAGGGCCCGCACAGTTGCGTGTCTTAGCACGTAGGCCTAACAATATACTACCTTAAAACAAATTAAACACAAGCATTATTTCTTAATTTTATTAGTTGCTTGTTCGAATCAACCTTAAAATCTTCCTTATATTTTCAATTTAGAGAAACTATAGTTCATTGTTCAGTATCATGTTTTTATAAATCGGACGGCGCTTTTGATCATTTGAGAAACTTTAAGAATGAAGTTTAAATCTCAAAATATGGTTTATACTTTTTATTTTAAATATTTGCAAATTACGTTCCCAAAGGATGAAATAATTACAAAAATAATTTTTTATATTTATAAAATCCGTCACCACTTTTAACATCGAATTTCTTTTCTTCAATTAATTTGTCTAAAATTTTGATTGGTTGAGAAAGTGAACTATCCGGATATTTCTCATGCCATCCATTTAGAATATGATGTATTGTATGTAAACCAACATAATCAGCTAATTCAATTGGTCCCATTGGATAGCCAGCACCTAATTTCATTGCGATATCAATATATTTTGGTGAAGCATCACCACATTCCAACATACGTACTGCTTGACCAAGATATGGTACAAGTAAACGATTCACAACAAAACCGTTTCGTTTTTTGTGAAAGATTCTTTAATTTTTCATGTTTGAATTTCCATTATAGAATCTGTTTTGAAGATATTGTTGAATATATTTGAAAATTTTCAGAATTATTGACATATATATCTTCAAACTACTTGTATTTCAAAATATACCTTTTTGTAATGAATACCATTTCGCTTAAAACATAAAATCATAGTTTTTTTTTTAAAAAAAAGAAAATCTTTTCATATATACCTTTGGGTTTCATTTAAGTTTTTAACTAAAATTTATTTAAATACATAAACAGGATAATGAATATATCATCCTGGAAAAGAGGAAAAAGAAAAACTAATCTAAAAATGCAAACATATCCACCATAAGTCACCACAAAGAACACGTATTTTCCATTCAAATGAAAAAACCATTTATCCAAATTTTTTCATCTCAAACTTTTCTTCAAATTTTTTTTTTTTTTTCTATTCTAGATTTTTTTTTTGCATTAGAGATGCAAAAAAAAAGCAAAGAAACAAGAAACAACAACAAAACCAACTAAAATTCCATTACCATAAAAGCCCTAAGAAAGCTCCAAGGACATGAGTATAATAAATTTTCTTAAACCAAACAAAATTTTCTATTTCTTGACATATATCTGGCAGCACCACATACATAGCAAACAAAAAAAAAGTGAAATAAATTTTTTCTTTTTTTTTTTTTAGCTGAAAAGAAAAGCTTTCATTTCCCACTTCAAGACTTTCGAAAAAAAAACGAAGAAAATTATAATAAATATAGAATTTTTTTTTTCCTATTATATTTATTTAGAATTTTTTCATGTTGGTACACTTGGGTATAGCATAGAGAGAGGTATGTAAAATTTCCATCATGTATGTATATGTATACGTGTTTGTTAGGAAAGGAAAAAAGAAAAAACTTCGTTCAACGAGTAATCCCTGAGAAAAATAACAGAACTTTGTATTATAAAAAAAGAAGACAAGAAAAAAAAAGAAAAACTTTCAGGCTGTATGGATATTTTCTCTATAAGTGGAAGATTATATCATCCCGACTCATTCTATTTTTAAACTTAACATTATCCTAGTTTTAAGCCATGAACAAACAAACGAAAAAAAGGAAAAGCGAAAAAAACGGGAAATAAATAATTCTAGTAGTTTTTTTCATATTCCACTAGTATATAGGAAAATTCATTTTTTATAATGTTGGCACTACTGATTCTGGTATTATATCCTCTTAACTTAATCTTGTTGTTGTTTATTAGTACCTGAAAATCATATTATATGTTGCTCAGGAAAAAGAAAATTGTAGAGGGTGTAGGGTGGTGTGTTGAACAGTTGGTTATTCGCAAAATATACAATAGTAGTCCATTTGCTTTTTCCTTTTTTTTTTTTTTGCTAAATTTAAGTGAATCGGAAAGTAACGAATACGTGTTTAAATGGCGGACATTATTATAACTCGTACAACACATGCATGCAAAGGCGATTATAAAAAGGGTGGTTCTTGTATGAAGGCGAAAGAAAAGGACGAACAATTGAATAAGAAATCGGTGAGGATGTATGAAATGGAAAACTTTTTTGCATAGTAATTTTGTGTGGAAATTTTGGATTCAAAATATTTATATATAGGAAAATTTTGAAAATAATTGTTTTCTTTTTTTTTTTGTTCTAGTTGAAAGGTATTTAATTATGTTTTTACCAAAAAGTAATCGCTGTTAATTGCAGAATAAATTTGTAGTTAATTGTATATAAATTATGAGAAGGGCAAAAAGTATTTTGATAAATAAATGCGATGTTAATTTTAAGGTAAAATGTTGGAACTTGCAAGAGATTTGTGAAAATATAGGGAAATGTTTCAATAATTTAAATCAAACAATTATCGTTGGCATACAAAATAAATATAATTGGCTTTAAGATTAAAACTACTTGAACTATCAAGAAAAACGAAAAGACTCTGTACTAATTCAATTGGTTTTATTTTCAACATCTTTAAAAAAGGTTATTCTCTTTAAGTAACTTAAAAAAATCTTATTAAAGAAATTTCTTTCAGATAATTTATCAAGCAAGTAAAATGGGGTGTTCTCATTTTCCTTGTTTCCTTAAAAATGAAATAATATTAAAGGATTGAAATAAATTTAGATTACACGTTCCCGATTTATTTGTTTTCTTTTCGTCTTCATATTTCTATACATTTACATATAAATATACCCTTTTCTGTTTCGTGTCGGCTTTACAACCCCCATGAGATAACATTTGTCAATAAAGTCAAAATGTTATTAGATGAAAAAGTCTTCTCACTAAAATGGAAAGAAAATAAATTTCAACAAAACGAATATCAAACTAAATATCGAATTTCCCTTTAAGCAAACTTTTGGAGGCAGATTCTGTAATTTGGTGAAAAGCCATAAATTCTTCGCTTAGTGAACCGTTCACCATTTCAAAAAAAACCACCCCCTTTTTTATACATAACAAAAAAAAAAAAATACAAATTCTAGAAAAAAAATCCTCACCATTTTTAAAGTGACAACAGAAGAAGAAGGATAATGAAGGTGCAGGATAGAATAAAATAAGATATTATAGAGATAGCTCTTCGAATATTTAGAAGGATGAGAGTTGAAAAAAAAGCTGATGATTTCTTTCTTTAAGAAAATATTACACAGAAAAAAAAGGAATTGTATTATTTTCAGCCCTCATGGATTTAAACACGTACAATTTCAAGAAAACACCCTTCTTTCACTATCATGAAATTTGTTTTTTTTTTTTTTAGCCTTTTTCAAGAAAGGACAAAAACATTTTCTTCGTTTGTTTTTTTGTTTTTTTTCTACTATCGAAAAGCTTCCGTAAACGTTTTTCTTTTCACTCTGTTCCTGAGATGATCCTTTTCACGGTGTGGATTTCGTTCATAGAATTTAAAAAGGATTTCTGTTTTTTTTTTTTTGATTATATAAAAAGAAAGCCTTTTTTTTATAAAATTCTAGAATTTCAAATAATCTTGTCATGTTTCTATTTGTATGTTTGCCCATCTTTACGGAAGCTTCACTTTTTTCGTGACATCCAAATTAAGTTCACTTCAATAGTTGAGAAAATATCATTTGATTGACATAAACATACACACACACACACACCCACACAAACCTATACAATAATATTCGAATTCTGATAAATTTAATTTACTTTTCTTTCCGAAATATCTAATTTTTTCTTCCTTTTTTTTATAGATATTTCTTGATCACCTATTTTGTTCTGGGAACTTTCTTTTAAATCAATTTTCTTCGGTGAGAATTACTTTATGTTGTTTTTTTTTTATTTTTTATTTAAAACATGAAAAAAGGATATATCTCGTTGAATGGAAAATGATTTCTTTTATTCCTTTTTTGGTTTTTTAAGCCGGATAAGAAATGTCTTATTATCAAAAAGAAGTGAAAATGATTGGACGGAAATGACCTCGAGGAAAATTTGATTGAATTGAAATTTATAGGATTTTATTTGTATAAAAAAAAAAAAAAGACATGAATTTTAATTTGGTTTAATAGAAAGAAACGTCCATTTTGTTGTGTAAACGGAAACCATTTGACAGTTATAGGCATTACCATTTCGAATAGATGTGAAAGAAAATCTAATGAATTCAGAACTTTTCATTTGATTTTTCTTATTTTACGTGGTGAAAGGTTTTTTTTCTTTGTTTTGTTACCAACTTTAAATTTTCTAAAGAAAAATTTAAAATCAATTTGGGAATTATTTTGTGTCCTTCGATAGCAATTAATCCTAAGCAAGAAAAAGGTTCAGTTTAAAAAAAAAGTTTTCTTTTTCTTAGTTCTGTTTTGGTTTAAGGTTGTCCTGTCTTCAAGTTCAAAATCAACTCCTTAAACAACCTTAAAATAAAAATGAAAATTTGGTTGCTTGCAAAAAAAAAAAACAAATTTCTTAAAGAAATCTTTTAAAAAAAACAAAACGAAAAGAATTACAAACTTTTTTGTTTTATATAAAAAAAAAAATATTTTTTTTCTCCATTTTTCATCGTCCTCCTAGGAAAATGGAAAATTATCGCTGGGTCGACCATTTTTTTTTTTCTTCTTTTAAGTACGGTAAAGAATTTCAACTCAGTAAAGACGACAACTTCTTAATGAATGAACTTTCTTCCAAACGTACAAAAAATGGAAGCGTAGTGATGGTGTGAAGGCATTGAACGAATAATTATTTCATGAATTTTCAATTTCGTCTCTCTCTCTCTCTCTCCTTCCTGTGTCGTTTTATGTGTCCTTCATAGCCTTAGGGATAATATACGAAAGCATAGTTACTAAGGTTTCCCTTCACTTTAAAGTCCTTTCGTCTCGATTTTATACTTCTTTTCTGATGTCCTTTTTTTCAAAATTAAGTGAGTAGGTCACGGGGTTGAATTATACAACGAAAGAGTTCTAGAAAGAAAATAAAACCGGGAAGTTCATTTTCATTTTCCATGTCTTGGGGTTTTCATTTTGTTAATGAAACTGTAAAAAGAAGCGAGAAAATTAAAAAAAAGAAAGAAAAACCATTCCCAAACCATGAAGAAAATGAAAATAATGGTTTGAGAAATAAAAACAAACAACTAAGAAAAATTGAATGAAAAGGAAGCAAGTCGAGTAAAAAAAAGAAGAAAAAAAAAAAACAAATTGCAAACCAAGGAACTCGTCAGGACTTAAGAAAATGAAGCAAATAAAAAAAAGTAAACCAAGCAAAAGTTGAATGAAATGAAAACCATCGGAAGGACGTAATGAGTTTTAAGAGAGTAAAGACTTTTGGTATATAGATATGGTCGCTTAGTTGCCGTCGCCTTCACCGTACTTTTGAATTAAGTATCCCAGGTCAGGATCTTCTCGCTTCCAATGTTAATTGCTTGAGTTGATTTTTTTTCTTTTAAGGAACAAAAAAAGAAAAACACGATAGATGTGGGGAAAAGTTTCTTCATTTTATAGTCGGGCGTCTCATAGAATGGTGAAGAAAAGCACGACTGGAGCTGGATGATGAAGGATCTGGACAGTGGTTCATATTATACCATAGTGGTAGTAAAGTTGTAATATTATCAGTCTAAGTAAAAACTTTGCCTTCTTCTATATAGATGACTTTTTTTTCTTTCTTTTATTAATGAATGAAAGGTCCGTTGTTCAGAGCTACTAGAGAACAGATCAGATACCAGACATTGAGAATTTGTAAGTGGTGTTTTTTCTTTTTTTTTTGCCTCACTTATTTTTCCTTGAATGAGATTTTTCCTTTCGAAGAGTTCATCATCATCATTATCATAGTGATAAGGAAGAAAGTGGTAAGTAAAAAGTATCCACAAGACGACCGTTGGTTGGCCTTCAGACTTAATTTTTTCAGTGTCTTATTTTTTTTTCTTTTCTTTTTTTTCGAGTGGAGTGGGAACTAAAATAAATAAGAAAAGAAAAATATTCCAAGGATCTTGTGTACTATATTAGACGACCTTGTTAATAAAGAGAAAGTGAAATTAGGACAAAAGTCGAATAATGAGTTTAAAGAAAGAAGTAAAAAAAAAGTTTTTGTGAAATTTCACTTTCAAAATTGAGAATTAAGAAAATTTCTTTATGAAATAAATTAGAACGAAAAAGAAAATGGATTTAAAGATTTAGTTTAAAAGAGAAAGTTTTTGAAGAAAGATTTTCTTGTGTGAAATATTTAAAGAAATAATTTACGAAACAAAATTTTTTATTGTAAATTTTTTTGTTTCTGCTATTATTTAGGGTTTTTTTTTTACCAAATAAATTTTGTTACGTTTTAAATTCAATTACATTCTAGAAGGTTTTAGAACTTAATTAGACCCTACCTAATTGGTATTCTTTGCATATATATTTATTCACAATGAAACATTTGAATTGAAGTTTTTGTGATTCTCAATAAATCGGTTTAAGTTGCTGAATCTTAAACTTTAGTTTTACCAAAAAATACTAAAAACAAATAATAGAAAGAGGCAGGTTATAGATTTTCTGAATATAGCAATCCTTTGAGTTTCTTAAGACAGATTTTTGTACTAATTACAATAAAACGCTTGATTAAAATGTTTATTTATTCTGAAATTATGACAAATGTTCATTGTTACAAGGAATTATCGGATCTTCTCCATATATCTAGGATAGTCACGAATTGTCATAATTATTAACAAATGTGCCTTCAAAGTAGTCATTTGTAAAATATCTATTATAGTTATTGGGTGTTCAAGATCCAATAACAATTACTTTATTGGTTGCAAATGAGTAAGGGCAGTTAAGACTTCCCTCTGGAGCGCAGCATAATCTTGTTAGTTATTTTATGTGTTAACTTATAGTGGCCACATTAGAAACATAAAGCTTACATAAAGCAGCCGCTGGATATGAGTTTCCCGCTGAACATTATTCCAACATTATCAGTAGTATAATGAGCGTTTTGAATAGGACGTACGTTTCGCTTGACCGTCTGTGGCAGCTATTATAATGACACTTATTTATTAATCTTTCAAATATAAACTTAAACCATAAATAAACTACTCTTAATTAAGTTATACAAGAACGAGCCGTCTTGTAGCTGTATAGGGTACCCGCCGATGCCCCCTAAAGAATATTCGTAAACAAAATTAATTTTTTTAAAGTCCGCAAACTTTTTTGATTAAATTTTCAACCAAAGACCTAATCAAATAGCTATATTAATTAATAAAACTGCTTGTGGTATTATTGCCTACAAATGGGACAATATTCGGACACTATTCTTAGTTAGTAAATCAATTAACTTGAAACAAATGTTTTGGTTAATGAAAACGCAGCTTTTATATTTACTTATAACTTAAAGTTATTAAATAAATTAGTTTCAATCACATTTTGTATTAATTTATTTAATAGTAATTTAGTTTGTATTCATTCGAAAGTTTGGTTTTCGTTCACATAGTTTTGCCGTCGGTAAAATTCCTCGGAACAATTCTATTCCAAGTTTCAATCAAAAATTATAAAATTCCATTAAACTCGAATTATTTTATTATAAAATCACTTTTAACAAATTTTACTCTTTAGTAAATTTAAAACAGAGTAAAAATTTTCCCTCAAAATTAATTTCAAAATAAACTTTAAAGTTTTTCTCTTTTTAAATTGAAACTTTAAATCTCCCAAAACAAAAAAAAAAACAAAAAAAGAACTTTGACCACTAAATTTCTTTTTGAAACATTTTATTAATTAGAAGCAATTTTTATTTGTAGTTTGTTGAAGATCTCATAAAGTACTAAATTCATAGTAAAAGTAAAAAAATGTTTAATTCATTTTTAAAACGATTTTCCAAAGTACATAAACCCTTTTTTTTCAACGCTGTTCCTTTTTTTTTTTTTGGTAAAATCTTCTAAATCCTTGCGTTTAAAAAAAAGGTTTTACCGCAACAAATGCAAATGAGTTCCTTTTTTTTCCTATTTTAAAATGGCCACCACTAAATACAGGGTGTTATGCGTGAAATTATTCTTGGGAAATTAAATCCTTTCATTGGATTTGTGTGTTTCTTTTTTTTTTGTTTTAAATATTTGGTAACAAGCAAAAGGAGGAAAAAAAATCCGTTCTAAAAATTATTCACGAATTGCATGAAGGACGAAAAAATTTGCATCATAAAATTTATTATTAAAAAATATTTTGTAAGAAAGGAAGAAGAAAAAAGAAACAATAACCCCAGAAGAAAATGTTTTCTTTCAGGTATTAAAACTGGGAAATGTCCTTTTTTTCCGGTTTGTTGTTTTCATCTGTTTTTGTCGGGGACTCTTTAGTTTTTAAATATATGCGCTTCCTTTTTGTTGTTGTTATTTATTTCATTTGATCCTGAAGGTGAAACGAATTAAAATTATGAGAATCAGTTTTTTATTTATTTATTTTTTTTTTCTGGAGGATGATAGATCAAAAATGTTTAAGCATTTAATGAATCCTTTTTTTTTTGCATAGGACTAGATTTTTGGGAATGTTTAGAAATGTAAATGAATTTTTTTTTGTCCTATTCAATTTTGAAATAATAAAATAACGGCTGTATTTTGCGACGGCATTTCAATTTGTTGATGAACAGATTTGTTTTGATCCTTCCGGCTAGTATGTAGACTTTTCTGTACTTTATTTGAGAATTTTCGACATTTTTTCCAATATTTTTGTTTCAGTAAAATACTTTAGAATATTTTCATAAAGTATTTTTGTTCCAATTCATTCTCGAATGAGTCAAATCGATTTTACTGAGTAGAGCTGAGAAATATCCAAAAAGTATGAATAATTTGTGGGAAAACTGAATGTTTTTTTATTTATTCAAAAATGTAAGTACGAAATCTTCCCATTCAAGTAAATATATTTAAAAGACTTTCACAAGTTATTAGAATAATAATCGATCTCTATAGTAAAAATTGAAACAATAGAAATTGAGATCATCACTTTCAAGCTTAAATCTATAAATTTTATTGATTTTTAAACACTTTCTATAAGTAGATGATAAAAACACTTTTAAAATATATTTCAATACTAATTAAGTCGCAAATAAGTAATTATATCAAATCGAGTATCGAATATCACGTCCGTTTAATATCGATTTCATTTATAAACTGAATTAATAGAAAAAAACTATTCCTAATCACTAAAAATATAAAAAAAATGTTTCTCATAACAACTTTGTATTTAAAAATAAAATTTAAATAAAAGTTTTCTCATTGAATATCCTTTAAAAATTAGCATGAACGGAATGGGAGGGGATTTTTCCATAGAATAGTTTCATATATGTAGAATTAAATCAGAAGGATTCCTTTTTTTGTTGTTGTATGACCTCTTATTTTCTTCGAAATCTAATTAAAATTACAATGAAACATGATTTTCATCCCTTTGAATCTGAAATGTATAAACATGACACGTTCTAACAAAAGGTGTGAAATGGGTACAAACGCGCACACATATAAACTCCATGCATAAAGAGTTGTACAAACAGAAAGACAGACAACTGGAAAGAAAATATTAATATACAACAGATTAAAATAGAAAAAAAAAATATAAATTATGAGGAAAAGCAAAAAAAAAATAAAAAATAAAAAAGGATTTTCATATAAATGAGAACTCAAAAACTACGTTAAAGTATTTTAATTTGAATCCTTGTCATCCTGTGTTAAAGTCGTCATTGTAGCTTTTTCTTCTGGTTCTGTCTGTATTTGAATAAGTTTGAAATAAAAATATGAAGAAATTATATCCTAGAAAGTTCCAGTTTTTGTTGTTTTTGTAAATACAGACGACGAGAGAAAGAATTTTGTTTTTCATTTTAATACACACTTTTTTTCTCGAATAAGAATAATAATATTGTTTTCTTTTCCATTAAAGGTTTTGTGTCAGTGAAAATTTTTCACTTCAAACTTTTGATCGATTTTCTTTTGGGATTTTCTGAAATATATTTTTAAAAATTGTCCATTCATTTGTCTGCCTGCGTGTCTGACTGTATCTGGATTTACTTGCCGAAATGACCAAGGAAGGCTTTCCCAGTTTTAATGAAATTTAAAGAAATCCTTGGTTATATGATAGGAATAAGAGATCTAGTGTTTTTAGACAGGATTTGCAAACAATGAGTAGTTATATTAAGAGCGATGATATTTGAAATAAGAAAAGTTTTGATGATGTATGAATTTTAGAGCAAACCGATTAAAGAAAATTACAGAAAGGGGTAAAAACTCCGAATTTACAATAATTTCTTTACACATTTTCAAAATACTTTTAAGCCATAATCGTAAAGAACGATTAAGTATACTTCTAAAGGGATTTTTTAACTTTCATTTTACAGAGAATTGATATATACTTCTAGTGTCTGCAATTGGCAGTGTATAATTTTCGGTGTGTTTACAAAATTAAAAACTTTCAATTATTTACAGAATAGACGATCGTTTTCATTCCAAAGATGGATTCACACATGGTTGGTGACGTTGTGGGAAATATCATTTTCTTTTTTGGTTCACAATTTTTTAATTATATTTTTTTCTTTCTTAAAAGGGATATATGATAAAGGATTAAAAGCAAAACAATTATAAAAAAAGAAACCCATTAAAAATGTCTCATTTTAAAATATGTATATTAGAAAATTTATGTTGGTACTTTTTTTTTGTTGGACTTAAAAATGGAATAAAACGAATAAAACTATGAACTAACAAAAGTTGACAGTCGAAAAAGATTTCGAAGTTTTTCATATAAAAAGCGTAAGAAAAAATTTAATGGTAAAATAATTACATAGAAAACTATATTATGTATATTTATGGGTGCGACTTTTTCTGGAATAAAAAGTTTGAATGAAAATATTACAAATTAAAAGGACATTTGAGAGAATTGTTTTTTTGTTGTTTGATTCCAAAAAGACGACATTTCATTAAAAACGAATTTAATATATAAAATTTTAATGAATTGACATATGTTGTCATCACAAATGATAATGATTTACTCTAAGACGAAGGAACTCATCCTTTTCTTTTGTGATAAAAAGAAGGAGGACAAAATAAAAAAAGTGAAAGTTCCGCATATGTCATTCGAAGACGTTTCTCGATTTTTTTTCATTATTAATTTAAAGGATTTTAAAGGGATTCCTTCAAAACTAACAAAAAAAGGGTTTAATAAGGTTAATATGAATTGGTTATCTGGTTTTGAAGATTGCTTTTTTATGATCACTTAATTTCCAATTTGTGTCTTGAATTTTTATAGAATCGATAAAATCATTTTTAGATTATTTTGGACTGTGATAATTTTAAACTTAATTAATTTGATCTTAACCACAAAATGATATGGAATACGATTTTTATGATGAAAGAAAGTGACAGTTGGTTACCTTTTGACGAGTATTGGAGTAACAAAATTGAGATAAAAATGTGTTTTCGTAACATTTGGTTTCAATTATTTTTGAAATTTATTATATTTGGATTTTTTGATGAAAAGAAAAGATATGACTTTACTGTTTTCGGCCATGCTGGGTATTTATATGTCTGTAGAATTGTCGCTGTGTCACTGGATGATCATTACAGCTCTCATAGATTCTCAAAGAAATATGAAATAAATAAAAAGAAATATGTGCTTATCCGAAAAATTTGTATCTAGCCAGTACTGGTCGATTCCAATATTTTCTTATACAACTTCTTCCTAAAAATTTGCATAGGAAAAATTTGCAAAAAAATATTCAATTGATTATTTCTTATTAATTTTTGTTTCAGTGAGCTAGTAAAAATCGCACCAGGCCATTCTTGTTTCAAAAGACAAATCCCTTATCTATCGGCGTCGATAACAAAATCAATATAAACCTGTTAATTTCATGTGAAAAAAAAAATATCTTCCGCATTAATAATCTAAAATCCTATCAGATCCCAAACGAATTTACATTTTCTATAAACTCAAAAAACTAAATTGAAATTGACAAAAACACTGGTGTTGCGAAAAACTTTCTCACAATAAAACCAGAAAAGGGCAGGTACCAAAAAAAAATACAAAAGGTAAAATATTTGCATATCGAATAAGCCACTTAACAGAAAATACCAAAACAACACCTCAACAAAAACGAAGGACTACAATATTGTCATAAGTGCATCGCTTCGAAGGGACACATTGATTGCATTAATATTGGGATTTGCAATAGTTGAAATTTTGCATTTCTATTTCTGCAAATCTACAAATAGGACACCCTTCTTTTTTTTCTTTTTCGGAAAAGGTAAAATTCAATACTGAATTTTTTCTCTCAAGTCCTTTTGTATAATAATAATAGTACCGAAGGGTTGTTTATGATAATTTGCGAGGTGTAAAATGTGCATTATTGCAATTTTTTTTTTGTTCGATTAGTATCAAAAAGGTATTCTTTTGTGTATCCGTTTTATTATTGTTAGTTCCGGGACAACAAAAAAAAAGGACTAATGTAATCAAAAGTCAAATATAATACAATTTTATTAGTTGCAAAACATGCACTTTATTGACTTTAATGTTTTATTGTTTTGTTAATAAGTATTCAGGACTTCCGGAAGAGAAAATTTTGTTTTGAATAAAATTATAAGATTTTCGGTTTATGAATAAATTTTTCGCATATTTTATTCTAATTTTATCTAATAATGGAAAGTCCTTTTCTACTTGTCTTTTTTGATGAAAAATAAACTTATATATTATATAAATTCATATTAAAACAATTAAATACAATCAATTAAATTTGCATCCCTAAAAATACAAAACAATTTCCATAACTTAAAATAATTTCTCTTTCCAAATTTTCGTCGAAGAAATTAAATTAAATTATTTTCCTTCTGATTAAACAAACAACCAAAAAATTGTTCATCCATAAGAAAAAAAAGAAAAATTAAATAAACCACCAAATTATGTTATCCGCATTACATTTAATTACCCCCAACTGAAACAGTTGTTGTTTTTCATTGTCGCCACCCAATTAATATGCGAGGAGATCGGAAACGGCCTTCAAACCTAAAAATGGAATAAAACCAAAACAACAAAACACCATTCATCCCACAATGAAAAAAAAACCTACCAGAAACCAAAACTTTCGCCTACTTCTTTGCCTAAACTTAAACAACCATAATAAAAACAGGATATATGTCTATGCTGTCTAAATGAATTCACCAACTTTTCCGCCCTTCATTATTACTTTCTGCTTTCTCATAATCCGGAATGGAATTTTTTGGTGTCTTCTCATTACCGTAATTAGATTTCTTCATTTAAAAAAAAAAAGCCGTCCTGAGAGTGTGAGACTGTCTGATGAGAAACAAAACATAATAAACATGTTTCCACACGCTTTAAGCTGTGCCGAGGAAATGAAAGACGAAGTTCTCATTCGATGGCTAGACATGTAAAAGTATAAAATCATTTTCAGGAAAGAATTAAAATTGTTTTTTTTTTTTTTGTTTTGTTTGAAAAATCATTTCAATACCAAAACCAACAAAATATTTAATTAGAAAATTTCTTATAAGAAACGATTACGTCAGAAGCTATTTTTCCAAATGGATTCTTAATATCAATTGAACGCCATCTTCTATCGAATAGAATAACTAGAATCTAGAGAAACCCACCACCCCATTGGGTTGATACAAACACATTTTTCATGCGTTCCTTGTTTGAGTGTATGTTGCTTATCCCTTACAGATGCTATTAAATAACTTTTTTCTTCTGCCATTTTACTCCTTCGAAAGAATGAGTTTTCATAACACGGCAAACGAAAAACGTGGCAAAAAGAAAATTGAACCAAAAAAAAAAAAAAAAAATTGTAAAAGGATGTTGTATGAGGAAAGATAATGAAAAAGAAAAAATGTTCACCCTCAAAAAAACAAAAACAGAAAAAACCTGCCATTTTCTTCTTCGAACTTTTTTCTACCCGCCTCTTTCCTTTTTCAATTTTGCGTGTGTACGCCAATTTATTTTGGTTCTGACAGCTGAGAAGGATATACGAAAAAGAAAAAAAAATGAGGGTTGCGCGCTAAGCCACACCTTTTCCTTTACGTTTTTTTTTCTAGTTCTTGAATTGTTCCTAACGGTTCTTATAAATTCTTTTTTTTTTGTGTAGGTGAATTTCTATGTATTCGTCAAAGTGCGTGAACTAACAAACAACTGATTTATATCTTGTTGGTTTTTCTTCCTTTTTTTTTCTTCTTTTTTTTGGGAAAACGGATAAGTTTTTCTCGTCCTGTTGATGGTCTTCTCCATCTTCCCGGTCATCGCACATCGTTCTAATTCCCATATACGCACAACAAACACGCAATTTTCATTACGTTTTTTTTTTTTTTTTTTCATTTTAGAGAGTTTTTTTCTCTTACCGGGGACCTTTACGAAAGTCATAAATAAGTCGTTTTCTTGGACTATCTTCTTTCTTGTTGGTTGGCGCCTTATTTTTTTTTTTGCGTATATATATACATAGAAAATTTTGTTGCGGTGCCGTTTGTGCCGATGGCGATATTAATTTTTTATTCACCCTCGAAGAACACCAATAATGATGATGGTTGAGGGAATAAAATTAAGGAAATTCGATTAATATTTAAAATCAACGAATACATGGAAAATATTTTTTTTTTCCCTATTCTCAAAAGAAATATTTTACGATTTTCATAAATTTTATTTATATATTTTGAGAAGAAAAAAGCAAAATTTGTGTTGTTTTTCTCACTTCCAAATGCGTATGTGTGATAATTCTTGTTTACAAAGTTTTCCTGTTCAAAGAAAATCACTTCATAAATGGCGCAATCAGTTCAAATGATGAACAAACAGTAAACAAGAAAAAAAACAATCCAAGAAAGAAATTAGAAAAATGTTTTTCCCATTTTGGTCCTCCTTTCCTTGGGACAGATTTTTATATTTCTTAATATTTGTACACTGATATTGTACTTCGTGTCCTTTTTCGAGATTTAGTAAAATTCTTTATATTTAGAAAACAGTAGAAGATAAATTTTGATCAAAAACTCGTACCATCAAATTGAATTTCCATAAAATGAATACTTTTCTAATTGAAAATCAATAAGAGAACTGTTCAGAGCTCAACAAGATGAACAAAAAGGAATCTGCTTTGCTGCCAGGTGCCACTTATGTTAAAGTTAAAAAAAAAGTAAAATGCGGGAAAGAAAAATTTAAGGGAAAATACTTTAAAAAAACACACACACACACACACACAGCAATATAGAAGAAAAAAAGTTAAAAAAGTAGCAGTAATTTTATGGAAAAATTGAACTTTATTTTCCCGTTTTTCTTTTGCTCTTTTAGAAATATATGAAAATCGAAAGAAAATTACAATTTGTGTCACAAGAATTCTGAAGACAAGCAATTTAAAAAAAAAGAAGGAAAATTTTATTTATGAAAAAAAGAATATGAAAAATCAAAAATTAACGACAACGAAAAATGATCGATTCGGGGAGGAATTGAAGAATGAATTTGAAAAACCAATGCAAAATGTCGATGATTTATGATCAAAGAAAATTCGGATTTGATGTAGAAATCATTTTTTTTTCTTTTAGACTTTTATAAACATACGAAAATTGGAAACAATTCTAATTAAAGCAATTCAGTAGAAAATTCGAATAGTAAATTCCTAAATTTTGTTGACGAAGAAAATAATTCAGACGAATTATTTTGCAAAACTTTAAATTCGAGAAGTATTTAACTACTACTTTAAATTGGAGCTAAACTATTCTATTGTCCATATCGAACCGTAATGTTAGAATAGAAAAATATCCACCAGACTTTTGTTGAAATCTGTACCATAGATTCCCATTAATTTGATCAATTCGTTAACTAATAATTGAAAAAATTCGGATATATAATATACGTGTTCTTGAATTGTCTTATAGACTACTAAACGGAGTCTTAGTGTACGGCCACATAGGTTCTGCGCTTTCTACGCGAAGTGAGAAAAATATTAACGCGGTGAGAAGAACGAAAACGGTGAGCGAAAAATGTCCACATTGGATATCACTCTTGCCGTTGAACATATTTACATTTTCTCTAGTTTGTCAGTTAATTCACAAATGCAAATACAAATCTTCTTCTCAATTGAAAAAACAAATCATGGTCTTCTTTTGCGAAAGAGGCGATGAATTGAATTTCAATTCTTCCTTTTTTTTTCTATTATATCCTGCTTCCAACGAACTCGGCTATATGGCCACTTCCATTTAATTACACGCGTATATTTATCGTTGCTCTCATCTTCGAAAGCCCACGCAGTAAGCGTAAAGCCTATGTAGCTGCACATTTAGTTGCAAATTATTTTATACAACGTTCATAAAGCCAGATGGACAAGTTGAGACGGACTAATGGGCCGTGAGACGTTTAAAATATATACAAATAAAGTAGATCTGCATTAACTAGGTTTGAGAAAGTATAACCAAGAATCGGTCGTATTTGGATGCTTTTGTTTGAGTTTTCCAGGAATCGATACAAGATAGTATTAAAATTACGGTGTACGGGTGAAGCCTAAAGTACTATTCCCACCTTGTTTTAAGTGAATACATTTTTAGGAAAATGTTAAAAACAACTTATTCATTCCAAACCAAATTCTGTCCATCTAACATATCATCCTGTATTATAAACAATTTCTAAAGGATGTATTGAAGCAAAATTTACTTATTGGAAATCTGAATTGAACTCTAAATATACTTTGTTGAATGAAAACAAACACAGTAAAACAGAATTTCGAATGAATAACTCCTTCTGATGAAATATACAATTGCTTATTTCTGATTAAGTTTGATGAAATGTCTGTGGAAGTCCATATGCCCGCAAGTTCATATCCACTTTTCTAGACAATATCCATTTATACACATATCGTCTGTACATATTTTGAATTTTCCATTTTTTTTCCCAGTAAATGCATTACAGAACTGTCTATTATCTCACTCCAAATTTTCTTCCCACAACTTTTCTAGTCCATTCAACGTAGTTAACCGTCACAACAAGAGTGAAAGCAATCAAAGCTAACTTTTCGCTTCGATTGATTACTTTGGATTTGGATGAGTATGAGATTTATTCGCTTTATCCTTTTTAACTTTGTATATATTCCAAATTTCATTCACTTTGAAAAAGGGGGCCTCTATTATAATCCTAGACTATAGCCAAAAATTTTTGGTATATTTCCTAAAACAGAAAAAAAAACTTAATCAGAAAACGAAAAATTAACGAAATATTTGATTGGGTGATGTTTGTTGAAACAATTTCCAAGTCTAGAATTTATTTTCGATTATCGCAGAATTTGTTTTTTTTTTCAACAAAAAAGGCTAAATATGAAAAGAAAATATCCAATGCCTGAACATATATTCATAGAAAAGTAATATACAAATTTTGGTTTTACTGAAATATGAATTGTTTTTTTCGTGGAAATTTTCAAATATTTTTTTGGTGTCAGAAGAGAGATTCTTGGAAATTGGTTAAAAATATTTGTTTGGTGGAATTGATTGTTTGGTTTTTGTAATAAGTTAAGTTTTTTTACTCTATTGACTGAGGGCAATTTCCGTTTTTTCTATGTTTATATGAAATAAATAAAAGGCCTGAAGGACCAAAAAGCAATTTTTACAATCGACTAATGGCTAAAGAAAAAATTCGGTTTGTTTTTGATATGCAATCCAAATACATATTTTATTTTAGCTTTTATTTGGAATCTAAAAGCCTGTTTCAATATAAACTATTCGTTTGTTTGTTTCCTTTTTTTTGTTGATTTTTTTTTTAATATCAAAATTTTCTTTCTAAATAAAATAAAACGAATAAGTTATCTAACCCTTTCGGTTAATAAACTAAAATATAGAGAAAAAAAAAAGATCAAACCATTGAATATATATTTTCTCATATTTAACGATCCTTGATTCCGTGTTAGTCAAAATAGTACAGAAAAAATTTAAATCACCATTTTTTTATTTTTGTTTTCATGAAGTAAACATCTGACATTTGAAATGTCAAATCCAATAAAAAAAAAAGAAATGCATCGACAAAAAAGTATACTCGTCCTTTTCTTAAATGACATTTTCTAGTTTTTTGTATGTCATTTTGTCGTAAAAGGATTGTTATTTTTTCATGATTTTATAAATAGATAAATAAAGCCTAAGCCACCATCAGAAAAAATAGAACTTATTATATGAGTATCCTTTTTTTTTCAAATATTTTAAATCCGCGAAGGGTTGTCCTTTTTTTGTTGTTCTTACATTTTTTTTAGGAACCCAATCAAAAATGACGTCAACAGAAATTTCATTTCGAATTGTTAAAATGATATCAGCTTTTTTTTCGCCATATTTTAGAAAATATGTTCAATAATTTTTGTTTTTAACGTTTTGTTTTTTATGATAGGACGTAGTTTTTTTTTAATAGTTTTTAGACGCCAGGATTTTAATGGTTTAACTTCCAAATAAAATGTCGCTTACATTGTTAGACAGGGGATCTTTCAGTATAAATCATTGTAAAATGTATTTGCATATGATTAATGAGAAATTCTTTATTTTATTAGTACTATTTTTTTGTGTGCTATTTTGTTTTTCATTACAGGACTAGTTATGTAGGAATTATGTTTAGTTTTTATGTCATGGCAATTCAAATTTTTTGAATGAAAGAATACAGAATTTTTTTTTTTTTTAAAAAGACTCTGAAAAATGGTTTATAAACTTCGTTGTATTTATGAAGTTTGTTTTATGCTGGTTTTAAAATTTGGGTAGATTAGAAGCGAGCTGGTCGGTATTTTACGATTTTTCCCATTTCAAAAATCCTTCTGAAATCACCTCGTCTTGTAATGAAAATATTAGGAATATATTTGGAATAATGTTTAAATCGTTATCACCTTTGTTTCTGGGATCATAATTATTATCTGGATTTATTAAATTTGAATAAAATCGAATGACGCGTTCGAAAATGATTAAAAATGTCTCCAAAAATTAATCACTGGGGTTAAATTGCCGTAAAATTGGTCACCTTTAGTTCACGTTATTAACCTTTTTAATATATTTTCTATCCGATTCTTAATCAATTGGCGAATTTGTACACTGAAAATTTGGTAATTGACTAGACGTCGCTACTAATACTTGTTAGCATTATCTACAAAATTGGAAATTATTACCAAATTCTAAATAAATTTTAGACATTTAATAGTCAAAATCATGAAACTTGGTATCCCCAGATCCCAGAAAATTTTTATGAAACTTAGGAAGAGCATTCATAGAATTTAGTTTTCTATAAATATAGATCAGATCATGTATGAGTATTAGTTACATAATTGTTGATTAATACAAATAATTGGCATAGCAATTGAAAGGCTATAGAATAGTTGTTATATTTCGAATAACAGTTGTATTGTTTGAATAATGTTTAGAAAAAGGCAAATTGAACAGATCGAAAAACACAGTGTTGAATGGTCGAGTCGGTAAAGACTTCGTTTCTAGAAGCTGATGAGACCCTGTATCAAATCCAAGCTCGGTTCTTCATGTATTTATTTTTCTTTGCCTAGAATCATACCATGTTTATCCTTTGAATCTAAAAATGAAATAACTTTGTGAATTTCATCAAAATCCATTTCGAAGTTGTTAAGACCTATTCATATTAAATAGAAGATATTACAAATTATTCTGCATGACCCGACATCTGAATACAATGAATAATTTTATCAAAATTTCATTTCAGTCTTTCAGGTTGTTGTTTTAAATTTCGCTTATTATTTTTCCATTTTATTCAATTACAATTTATTAAGAATGAGAACCGCCTAACTTCAATGAAAAACAATCCAAAATCTAGGCAATATTTCGTTACAAAAATACAATCCGAGTTTGTCGAAATTTTTCTCATCGATTCTAAAAGACGAAAGATACAAATAATTACTCTTAAAAAAAAAACAAGATAAAAAAGAAAGGTAACATTTGCCTATACAATAACAAAAAAACCCAAAACAAAAATGTCTTTTTTTACTTAAAACTATCATGACTATCATTCAGAATCTCATCATCCTGAAAAGGGATATCAATTACTATCAGATTATTTCAATTTCATTCTTTCCTTTTTTTTCTTGCTTTTCATCTGTAATAGGGAATCCCAATTTAATGTTATACCCTTTTTCTCTCGTTCGCCTTGGTCATGATAAATTTGCATACGTGTAGAAAAAAAAAACAATAGGACAAGAAAATAAGGATTCAAGATAAATACAAAAAAAAAATAAAACAGGATCTTGTCTCATTCACATGGCCCTAAGTAAAAGAATAATATTAATTTTGAAATCTATTCTGTCGACAAAAAAAATATATATATGCACACGTTTTTTTCTACCTTTGGCGGGCTATTTGAATAAAGTATATAGTATTGTAAAAAGAAAAAAAAATAGTAGAAAATTATTGAGTGAAAGATTGGTCCTTTTTTTCTGCACAGTTGTTCATATTTCGATCAGGATAACATATTGCCGTCTCTTATGTTTTCATAATTGGAACTCGTTCTAGAAAGTGTTGGAATTTGAATCTGGAAGGAAGGAAAAAATGAACGAACAAAAAAATTTAATAACTATGCCCTTTAGTTCGAAATATATGCAAATTAACATCCGTTTCATTCTTTTCAAACAGTTCTTTTTATGTATTTTATTCATATGTGTGCCCAGTTTTATGATTTCATATAGAAAATATTAAATCAACACTAAAAACTGTGCTCCCTTTTATTTGTGTGGAATCCAAATTAGAATTTTAGAAGGTTTTCTTTCTATTTGAAAGAAAACATGATGGGCCTTTTTTTGTTTATTCAAAGAAGAAAAGATTGTGGGAAATCTTAGTACAATAAAAAAGGGTTTTTTTTTCTTTTTAAATATGGGAACTTTACTTAGATATCCAGAATTAATTTTTGAGGTTTTCTTTTTGAGAAAGAATTCTCGAAAAAATTTTTAATTCTTCTTAACCAAAAAATAATTCAAGAATTCTTAAAATCAAATTTTATTTAAAATATTTTTAATTTATCCACGTTCTTCACAACCTTTTTTAATGAAATGTTTTGTTATACAATTTGCAGGTCGAACATACAAAAAAAAAGAACTTTAATTTGCATAACAATCGATTATCACACCTCGAGGGTATTGCATGTTGCCAAAAATTATGCGTCTTACAAATTATTATCATTATTATGATTGTATAATAACAAGAAGAAGAAGTTAAGGCAGAAGAAAACAAAACACGAACATTTCGGGATTAAGTTTGGATCAAAATTTTTTTCAATTGAACTCCACGCGGCCCATGAACCTCGAGGGTTTTACCAATGGTAAACAGTTTTTCTCTTTTGATTTGAATGAATTTCATTCAAGTGTTAAATTTTATTATCGTGTTAAATACAAGAAATTCCGAGGTGGAAAAAATTTTTTATTGTGTTTTGAAATCACAAATTTTTCAAAAAGGAAAATATATTTACTTGAATATAATTTTCCGATTCATTAGAAACCAAACTTATGACGATTAAATATAAAATATTTCAAGCATTAAATGGAAATATTTAATTTTGTGTAACTAATTAGATTTTTAAAGAAGTTCATGTACCTAGTAGAACTGAAAAATTTTTCAAATTTCATTTAAATTGATTCAATCTTATTAAATACTTAAAATCATTCTAAAATATTTCTAAACATCAAAAATTTAGATAATTATACTATATTTCGCCTCTAATCAACTCAGCCATTGGATATCGGGTGCCAATTCAGGCAAATAAAAAATTTGAAATTTGAAGATGAACTGTGTATGTTTTTCCCTATTGATAATAAAAGGTGCGTTTTTTTCACATTGCTCTGCTTCGGATCAAAGCAGTATGTGAATACTAAATGTCGAAAATAGTTGAAGGTGGAAAAAACAATTTAAGAAAATGCAAATTAATAAAAAGTATGAATCGATTTGAAAGATTTTCCAATTTGCATTTTTCATATACTCAAACGAAAACTGTCATAATTAGCAAGAGTACAATATTGAAGTATCAAAAAACCTGAAACGGAGCCATCTATATTGAAAAGTAGGAATTTTGATCCAAGTAAAACCCAGTGTAGGAATTGTTGTTGTATTCGATGTCAAATTTTGTTCTGCTCTGGAGTAAGTTGTGAAAAAAGCGCACCTAATAAATTCCATAAAAGTCTATAGAACCACATAAAAAATTATGTATAAAATAATTGTCGGAATAGTGATTCTTTTCAAAAGTGGCTTATGTGTAATAACTCAACAATCTGGAGATGCACTGTAAAGTTTTCGATCTGCAAAAGAAAATCCACATTGGAAATTAAGGCATAACATTAAGTGATTCCATCGTAATAAGCCACCGAATCATATTAAACTGAAGAAATCTCAGTACTTTAATTATTGCGCCCAGAGAGTATAATATTAAATTACGTATCCCTAAGAGCTTCTTCAAATAAACTGTTGTGAAATTTCAGTCTTCCAATTTATCTTTTTAAATACTAATTCAATAAGAGTATTTTAAAATAATTGACCGAATTAATTTCAAAGTCAATTAAAATCGTTGTAGTTGTATTGGTCTGCAATTAAAAATACTCCTAAATTTATATACATTAAAAAAACCGGCAACAGGTCCTTTTCAATATATCCGGATCACATAAAATTTTGTATCTGGTCTCATGAACATATGTATATATTGGTATCGATTTTCAACCTTTTCCTGGGCTTTTTTTATTACACTACTATATATTAGAATTTTCATCAAAATGTATACCACGCAAAAAAAACTGCATTATTCAAGTGCATAACAAAAATGCAAATGCATGATGCTGATGTTTTATTATCCTTTCAACTGTGCGGTTTTGAAGGATGTGCAATAAACCCTCATCACTCTATATTGTCCAAAAAATTTGCTATACCAAAAAAAAAAAAAAAAAAAATAACAACAAAATAATGACGCGTGCACAGGTCGTACTTGTTTTTGTTGTGCTCATATCAAGTGCAATAAAATGCATTTTAACAACATGCAGACACATACCTTTCATAGATATTTAAGTACCTGACATCAATAGTCATGAGTATTATATTAAATCGAAAATTTCCGATAGGGAATCAATTGATCAGAGAATATCTACAATGCAAAAATGAGAAAAAAAGAAAATTCAATACGAGAATAATTGTTAAAAAAGGGACTATTATATTGCACCCCTAAAATGTCACCTCAAAATTATGAATGGAAAGGGATGTTTTTGCAAAGAATAAAAGTGTCCTTCTTCATTTTTCCTATTTTCTTTTTTTCTTTTTTTTGTTGCAAAATAATTATAGAAAAAAGGATTTTCATGATTATTACTGTTTGTTTGGAAAAGAAAAGGATCATTGAGACATCTTTGTCAAACTAAATAAACCATTTCTATTATTAGTATTATTAGTATTATTATTATTATGTTTATTTGAGTTGTACATTGTCAATTGTGACTTCGATTACATCCCTTCAAATATGTTCGTTTTGTTATTTTATTCATTTTTGCAAATATCCCGATTATTAGGGGACACTTAGTATGAAGAGATTTTGTCACTGTTTGTTGTTGTGTAAATTTTAAATTAAGTGCGGTGACTTATTGATTGCAGATTCTCAATTATTCGAATTATATCGAGATTGGCAATCCCTTTTTAAATCATTTGTGATGTTAATTAATTGTTGTGAAAGGATAATTCATCGATATGAAATGAATATTAGATAATTGAGATTAAAGTCCATCGAATTTTGGTTTTATAAAATTGTGACAATGAAAAAATCTTGGGAGTTTCGATTTATAAGAAATTGCAATTAGTTTTTTTTTCAAGGAAGTAAGACTTTTAACATTTCACTAACTAAAAATTAGTATCTACAAGAAAGATTCAAAGACTTTAATTAAGATAAGCTAATATGAAATATAAGTACAAAAAATAAATTACGAAATTTTTATTATTAAAAATTTTTTCGGAAAGGCTTTAAGTTCCGGCTTCTGAAGTATTCAAATATTTTGTCAAGGATCTTGTTTTCAGTTTCAATCTACACTTGACATGTTTTGATATCCGTTTTTGAAGATCTCTGAAAATATTGTCATGGGTTTGGTTCTCATACTTGATCCTGAAAAGGTTTTTAAATACAATATATATGGAAATACCTACACTGTTGTGTTGCCATGAAGAACATAATCATGTCAGTTTGACATATCGTCATGATCCCTTTTTTTTCTCTTCTTTGGTTTTATGAAATCATTTGAATTGGATCTAATTCAGTATACGTTTGTATTCAGCATGTGTGTTGTCTTTTACTTCTCACGGTAGTCTTTATCCTTTTAAAACCAAGAAAAAAAGAAGGAGTTTTCATTTCACTATATATGCATAAATTAAATACCCAAAAATCAGGAACAA
This sequence comes from Xylophagus ater, assembly GCA_963422695.1. Lineage (NCBI taxonomy): Eukaryota > Metazoa > Arthropoda > Insecta > Diptera > Xylophagidae > Xylophagus > Xylophagus ater. The sequence goes on along the minus strand of OY730482.1, from coordinate 40,693,910 downwards.
CAAAATTTTTATATTCCTTAATAAAATGATAAAAGATCGTTTTTGTCTTGATGTATGTTACATGCCCTCTGTTCCTTGTTGCTTTGTATCACAATGTTGTTTATGAGAAAGTTACAGGAAGTGAACATTATACGATTTTTTTTATATATCATATGCAAATTAGGATGTATTGTTGTACCTTTGCCACATAACGTCAATTACTATTACGTTTATATTCTGATTTTGATTCATAGGCTGTCTTAAAGAATAAGAAATCTTTACGTTTTTTTTTTGTTATTTTCTAGGCCCTTTTTCCTGATTAACATATTATATTTGGACCAATATTTTCTTTGTTTCTTTTTTTTTGTTACTTTTAAGGACATGTGTTTTATTAATAAAGGAAAATTATTCTCAGCACGATTTTTTTTTGTTGAATTAAATTAAATCTTTACTATTATTAAAGAATTTTTTTCATGCTGAATTCACTTAAAAGTTTTTTAAAGAAAATTTCTTGACATAAAAATTTCGGTTCGTCTTATTGGATTAATTATTTTCATCCAAGAGAAGTAGAAATACTTGGTTGCTATTAGAATATGGAGTTGGAATAACAATTAGCTGTTATTTATTAAAAATTAAATAATTTAGAACTACACTTTCTATAAAGTGTACTCATGTGAAGTTTGTGAACTCAACGTTTCTTCTTTTCCTCACATTTTTCGAGTTAAGAAACTGCTATTAGCTACAGATATAAGTTAATTTTTACCTTCTATACGAAGTATACTTGTATAAGTTACTGAAATCATGATCTCAAATCTCCATTGCAAATCTCCACGTTTTATAAGATTCTAAATCCTTTGCAATCATTTTCGTCTGTCGTCTGTCTGTCTGTCTGTCTGTCTGTCTGTCTGTCTGTCTATCGCCTGTCTGTCTGTCCGTCTGTCGTGTACAAGATTGCGGCCGTATTTTTGAAGAAATTTCCATGAAAATTGATAAGAGCGGTTTTTTCCTCATGAAAACCATTCTGTCAGAAGTTGGATTTGATCGGACTAAAACTTCGGGTAGCCGCCGAACAAAAGTTCGGTTGTTTGTGTTTTTACATTACAGGGTATTTTAACGTTATTTATGGACCGATTTAAATGAAATTTGGCATGAGATACTTTTTCAATGAAAGAACAATTGTGTCCAAAAATCAATTGAATCCGATTAAAACTTCGGGTAGCTGCCGAACAAAATTCGAATTTTTTGTATGAAATTTGAAGCATAACTTTGGGTGCTCGGACAAAACTTCCAAATTTTTGTACAAAATAAATCATAAATTTTTGTATAAAATAATTTGATCGATATGTATAGAAGTTCCCATAGTGGTTTGCGCACTTTAGCTTGTTTTTCTCTCGATTCAGCAAGATCATGCAATAGTTTAATTTCGAGTATAATCTTGTAATTGGATTGAGATAAAATCGAATCTAAATCGAGTTACATGATTCCACTCTAGTTCAATGCCTAATTCATGTTCGTTTCAACTTGTAGAGTCGGCAACTTTTGACATATTGACCGTATTCTGTTGTTTAAATTCAGTGTTTCTTTTTGTCAAACCAAAGTGTTTCAATCAGATTATGCAATAGAAAGAAATGCGACAATGCTGTTCATGGAGTGCCATAGACAACGACAGCCAAAGGTAAATTAAATAAGGCAAAACTACAAAATTACTTACTGTCGTAGAGAGTTTTTTTAAATAGTATATTATCAAAATTCAAACAGTTGTTTGATTAAAAAAAAAGAGACTTTAAAATGTTTGAAAAACTCTCACTTTTTTCTATCTTAGGTCTTTCAAGGATGTGTAATATGAAACTTGCATATGTCATGTAGAAACAAAAAAAAAACAGAAAAAAAAAATCCTTTCTACAAAAAAGGCTAATTTTTTCTAGGCCTTCGTAATCTAGCAAGGTACCTACGTCAAAAAAACAGCATTAAAGCTGCAATCACATTCATATAATACAAATAAAAAACGCTGCCCTTTCGAAGGGAGAAATCCGGTACCGGTTCTCATTTGAATATTTCATTTTTTTTGGCCAGAAAGATTTTTTTACATACTTCTTTTTTTTATTATTTTATTTAAATGCCAAATCATGATGTTTATGATGCCATGTACAAAGAGCGCACAAAATTTACTCCACGCAATATACAATTTGATTCTATCGTATGTGTATAGGTTGTTTTTTTGTGTTTTAATTTTAATATATTTAAAACAGGAAGAAAATAAGGATATTGTTTTTTTTCTGCCTTAGAAGCATTTTTTTTTCTTTAACCCTTTTTTCTTCATCCCATCAAGTTTCATCAACTTCGAGGATTCTATAAAATTATTCTTTAGTTAGAATTTCATTCAGTATTTCTTTCTATAACCGAACAAGTTGAAAATGAAGAAGAGGGTTTCGTCTGTTTTTTTCTGTTTTAGATTTGTTTTGAGCTTTGATTATTTTCGCGGAATTTCTTAGTTACATGAAAAGAAATAAAGTTTTTCTTCTTTTTTTTGAGTCATTATGACATTAAAATATAATTTTATATTCATAATTTGAGTGCTTTGTTGTGACATCTGTCAGTTTGAAATAATATAGTTTTAAAGGTCTTTTCTTTGAATTAAGAAGAATTAAGATTGAAATACAGTGAAAGTGAAATGTTTATTAAAAGTGTGATAAAAATTCATAATTTTTAAATATAAAAATTCCAAACGCATGCGCAGCCGGATAATGTGAATTTTGGGATTACATTGCAGAGGATTGAAAGACCTATCGATTGCCCAGATTATGATTTGGATCGAATTTATTGGTAAATAGTATTGAAGAATTTTGTTTTGAATTTGTATGCTTACCCAAATGATGTTGATATAGTAATAGAATACTGTTTTAACAGGACTACGGAGAATCTTTGTAAAAAATATTTTCAAATAATGATGAGTTGAGACTAGAATCAATAGACAGATATGTACTAGAGTTCGTAATGATGTTCCAATTACGAGTATTACCTATTCAGATAAGAAATTACAACACTTAAAAGAATTAATTACATGAGAACCATTTTGCTTCTGTAGTAATAATGATACGTCAAAATAAAATAAATTAATAAGAAAACACAAAAATTTGAAACCATGTCTACCACTCACATACACTGACGTTCTGCCAACTTTTACTCTAGGTTATTATCACTTGAATCAGTTGAAAATTCGCAGGTATAATAAAACAGTTGCTGCTCATGTTGGGTTATCTTTTATAACAAGAAACAAATAATCATAATCCTTTCATAGCCCATTAAAATAATAATCTTTTCACAACAATATGATATTGAATATTAATAGATCTTATCACTCTGTTTGATCATTTCGAATTGTAACCCTGTTTCTGAATTGACGTACGTTCTTACAAGGTTTATCAGTAAATACAGGACTTTTCCATATCGCCGCTTATTTTCTACGAGTATAATTTAATATATTATGTAATTCAAAGTACAATTTCTGGCAATATCTCCTTTCCATGTGCCAGTTTTAATTACTTGAAAGTAGAAAGCTAAAAATATTTGATACACTATCTGATATTTGTACACAAAATTTTCCCAATATGTAAATTTGTAGTTGATTTCGGTAGTTGCAAAATTATCGTTAAGCATCAAAACTTTCAAAATTTGAAAAATATATTTTCAAATCAGGTTTTACTTGCAAAAATTTATATTTCATTTCAGGGTTGTGGTTCTTTCAACTGTCTACATACGATCAAGTAAAAGCAACGTCTTGGCGTCTCTACGTTAATTTTTTATGATGTTCGGTATTTGAAAATCGTACATCAGTAATGTATGGTCAACTTTAGTCAAGAAGTACGTTTTCCTTCATCTCGTTTAGACATTTTAATATTCAAATACAAATTGAAATGTGCAAATGGAAAGCTACCAATTGAATCGATACATAATTCGAGAAATTTTTTTTTTATCAAAACGATGAACCAAATTTGATTACGATTATATGGAAAATAGTTTCAGATACAGTTTTATAAAATTTTCTGAAAATATAATTTCTTCAAATAAAAAATAAAATATAGTATGAAAACTCCAGAAAATAAAATTAAGTTAAAATTTTTTTTTATGATAAGATTGAGTTCCTTCCTGTTTCAAAATAGAATGAAATCAAAATTCGACTTCGACATGGACATTTTCTCGCACAGAAAAAAAAAAGAAAAAACGAAGAAAATCAAATCATGGAAAAATTGTAAGTTGATTTATTCAAATCATGAAAATCTTCTAGGAGAAAAAAATCATCTTTTTTGCTTTTCTTGTTGTTATAATATCCTCCATTTTTATTCTTGTCTTCTTCTTCTTCTTGATTTGTAGATCACATTGAACTTTTTTCTTTTCGTCCTGTTTTTTTTTGTGTAACGTCTTAAATCATTTTCATTATTATTAGTTTTTTTTCTCGTTGCTGAATCAATTTTTTTCTTCTTAAAAATTTTTTTTTTCTGTGCCAACTTTAGTCCTGTATGCCAATTTTGGTCCTTTTCATAAATCATACAAGCACAGAAGATTACGTCAAGTATTTCTTATATATATATATATTGTATGTATCCTGTTTTCTCTCGAAATAAAGAAAAAATGGGCAAATGCGTTTGGGAAGGAGTATCGATTAAGTTCTAAGGAAGAGATATTTATTTGAAAGGGGATGGCATAGTTGTTCAATACAGAAGTGTATAGTCGAAGAAAAATCAACTGAATTGTATAAAATGGATAATGCTTGAAGTCCGTAGACGAAGGCAAGAGGCAGTATGAAGAATATACATAAAAAAAAATTTTTTATCTTTATAAGAAAAATACGAATAAATAAATAAAGAAAGTTCCCTAAATCATATATAATCGATGTAAAATCTCGCACACACACACACACACCCACATGCACTCATTTTCCTGAAGTTGGCAACATATTCAAAATGAAAAACATCCAAAAAAATGTGGAAAAGAAATTTTTTTGTTATATTTTATTTATTTCGTTTTTGGAATTTTTCTTCAGGTATTAACCGCGTTATTTCCATTCTCCTTCAAATTTTATCCCCCGAAAAAAATGGAAAAAAAATTCCTAAAATACACCAACAAAGAATTCCGGTACAACAACAAATACATTTAAGCCAGGAGGAACAAAAAAAAAAGGGAAAAAGAAAACTCACTCAGGATAAAATGAATCCTATTTTTCTGAAAAAAGGGCAAAAATTTCCATCATTCCCTCAAATGTTTTCCTTTTGATGGGTGTTTTATGTGTGTTTTTCTTTTTGTGTATCCACTTCAAACCGTCATCATTATTCCTGTGTTTCTTTTTCTTCGTTTGGTGAGGATTTTTTTTTATTTTTTCGCTGCCTAAAAAGTATTTCGCATACGGACGCCATCTTCCTGTTTTGTTTTCTTCTCCGTTATGACATAAATAGAATAGAAATTTTTTTTTTGCTATATTCCTTGTATTGTGTCTGTTTCATGCCTCCTTTTTTATACGTATTTTAAGGTGGATGAACCTCCATCTCCCAAAGAAATAAAAAACAAAAGTAAAGGGAAAATACTACAGAGGAGAAAGGATCAGAACTGTCATGTATCAAACCAGATAAATTCTATATCATCGTTAAAAATCCACCCTCTTTCATATACAAAAAAAAACCCTTAGAACTCGCTCAACGATTAAGGACAAGATGATGGTATAACGCCATCGAATGATGATATTCGTTTTTTTTTTTTTGGTTGGTGATGTATAGTTGTGTGGTTTTATCGCGAGACTTTTACTATTATCCAAGAGTATAAAATGTCGTCCTGTTCCATCAGAAAATGGAAAAATGATTTGCGTATATCGCGTATGTATATGATGATGGTAGCCGATTTTTTTTTTGTGTGGGGTGAGTTTTTTTTTCCTACTTAAAAATGTATAACGTAAATGAGGGTGTCAATATTCTTCATTTCGGCCATCAAACATTTTTTCTTTGTCGATTTTTCTAACCCCCCTGAAAGAAAAAAAACGAAAAACAAAATTTTTTTCATATCAAAATTTTTTAGGGTAGTTTCTATCTGCTTTTCTTAGAGTGTGGGTTGTTATTCCTTTCTTGTTTAATATTATTTGCCAAAACAGGAACCATTAAAAAAAATGACGAATATCAAATACTATATATTTTCTTTTAGGATGAACGACATTAGTTAGGATAAATGGATGAATGATTAAAGGAAAATCCTATTTGATAGTGTCTTTTGTGCATTTTTGAAAAGATAAGAACAACAATGAAACCATCAATACTAATTTAATTTCATATATATGTATATCTATAGCAGATACCTCTTCACTCAAACTTCTTGTGTCTACGATAGAAAGAAAAAAAAAAAAAAGCTGTTCGAAATATATTAGATTTCCTGAAAATTGAATGAAGCGCACCAGAATTCTATAAAATCACAAAACTAACCAAAAAATAAGACTATATACCAATCTAGACATCCGGTCATATATCAATCGGTATATATGTATATTTACCTACAGGATATATATGATCTCAGCATCATATCCTGTTTATACTCTGTATGGAATATATGTATGAGCTTGAAAGAATCCACATAAATATCATCTGATCGAAGGACATTCATCTAAATATTCTCTGAATTTTGTCTGCCAATTTTCATTCGTTTAGGTTTCATCTGTCTAGAGATAGTAGAGACTGTATCGAAATCCACTTTCTTTTATTTCAAATCGCCCTCGAAAAATACAAAATACTGAAATGAACAAAAAAAATAGAGAAAACAACAACCATATATACTTATCCACTCAAATATATTGGGAAAATTATATTATGAGGTTTTCCATACTAAAATGTATTCCCAAAAAAAAAAATAACATAATGGTTATTTTTTTTTCTTTTTTTTTTGTTAAATATAGTACATGATATTGAACCTTTATGATTGGAAAATTTATCTTTTAGTAATTTGTTTTTCATGTTATCCATGTTGCCTCTGGGTTCTATTTAATAAAAGATATGATATTTATATTGGAAGTGAGCACAAAACGGGATCAGGAGAAGGACCAAAGAAAATATACTGGATACTATATCGTTATACCATTATTAGAATGTATAAAGGCAACAACATATATATATAAAATTATTTTAAAAGATATTATAATTGGATAAATATCTTTGAAAATGTTTTTTCTTTTTTTTTGGAAAGGAAAATACACTGATTTTATATTATATTAAATAAACGAAAAGAAAAAAAGGAAATTATGTCTGGGCCAACTTTTTAATATGGAAAAAAATCAAATACAAAAAAAAAGAAAATAATATATTTCGTATAAAAATAATTTGGTTGAAATAATAATAATGAGTTTTAATGACGAGATCAGAAAATATGTTTTTTGTTGAGATTTAATTTCGAAGGTAGATCCCCCAAAATGCCCCAAGAAAAAGGACTGGTCTTGAAAATATTAATAGACTATCTGAAAAAAAAAATTAGAATATAATAATTAAAGTAGAAAATTGCTTTTATTTTTTTTGTTTTTCAAAACAAAATTGGAATTTACTGGGCTATTCTCAAATCGTAAGACTATGTAACTGAACATTTACATACAGAGAATTCTGTATGGAAAGTTACATAAATGCCTAAATTGCTATTCTGAATCGATGTCTATTTTGTTCTCGTAAATTGAATTCGTCGTCTACTGTGAAATGTCTAAAGTCAAACTGACACCGAAGAGTTTTCAAATAAATTTATCACAATATCAACATAATTCCGTGCCCGATACTGGGATAACAAAATAGTTGTAGAAGTGTGTTTTTTATTTACTTCTATCAAAACTATCATTTCTCTGAAGGAACGCAGCTTATAGCCGATATGCCCTATGATGGTAGAAATGGGACAGAAAAACTGTCAAAACTAACAATATTTCCAGGTGTTTTCTTCATAAATTTGTTTCTTCTCTTCAAAATTTCCTCTAATTTGCAGGTAACCCAGTCTCTGATAGCATAAGTCTAATCTGTAAATTTTATTCAAATCGGTTTATTAGTTTTTAAAGTACATCAGAGAAACTTTATGAACAGAGTTATTTTCTCCTAGGATTATTTTTTTCTCTACTATCCTTGGACCGATTTTACTGAAATTTAACATGGTAGTGTCTATTTATAGACAATTTATAGGCAATATGATTAATTTAAACAAAATTGATTCACAAATTTTCCAATTAAATCTAAAAAACCATTTAAAAAATTGGCAAAACTTTCCGATTACCCTGGTTTTTGCTTAATAACTTCGCTCCCTCTTGGTTCATTTTTCTGAAATGCAATACCAAATCCAGTTAAGCAATAGCCAACTCACGCTCCAAATTTCAACAAAATCGGATAACGCGTTTTTGAATTATTTTGTACACGGTAGGATGGACGGTTCGTAGAGCTGCAAATAAAACTAATTCCGGTTAATCGATTTTCAACTCTAATTAATGAATTGTTTAATTCTTCAATAGAGAGAAAGTGGATTTTTATATAAACATGAAATAGCATATTCGACTTAATAACGCTTATATCCCCACAGTCGCAAAGGAATAGGTAAGATATATATGGTATGTCAAATATTCTACAAGTATGTACATATGTTATGTTACTTGAATAATGTTGCGCTGGCATAAGCATCCTTTATAGCAGAAAAATAGGTAAACATTTTTGATTTTAGTTACAATTCTTTTGCCAATCTTCTATCTTATTACGGTTTTCTTTCAGTTTTTAGATAGTAAAGTATAGGGAATTTTTGGATACGAGATTTCCATGTGAAATTTTCGCTTAATAAACTATCTGAAATGAACTGTAATGGACGATCAACAGCTAGTGCAGATTTTATATCAAGTATAATATATATCTCAAGTTTGACAATATGAATTTAGTTTGTTTTCCTAATAACAGTCATAGTTATTCGGTTCAAGTTTATTAGGTATACAACAAACCAATTTATAAGTGGATTAATGGTATTCACTTCTAAATACAATGACTGAAATGAAATCTTATGCTATACATTACTACTCCTAGTAGATAAATGAAAATTATTTTAATTATTCCATTTCAATGATCTCAATTCCAATTATATTTAATTAGTCAAAAATGCATTTCAAATAACATCCTTTTTACAATTTCAATGAAATTTCTAATTTAAATTTCCATTTATTGTGAACATTGTTAATAATTTTGCTATTTTCAATTATCCTTAATGAATTTTTGTAATTAATTGAATCGAATCGAATGAATCGTAATATTAGTTGTAAATGCAATATTCTTATAATAATTTTCATAAAATCTTTTATTTTCAAAAATTCTAAATTGGATACATTTTTTTCCCGGAATTATTAGAATACAACTCAATAGCAGAGAATATTTGCACTGGAATATTTCCTCAACCATATCTATTTTAATAATCCACTTGACATATTCATCATCATCATCATCTAGATGAGAAACATAATCCAATGATAATGATGATAGTAATTATATAAATAAATAAAAATTGCACTTAGAAAAAATAAATACTTTAGAATTTTTATATTTTCCCATCGAATAGGTACTATATAAAGTTTTATGTCGGTGAAAAAATTTGAAGTATTAATACTGTGAAAGTGTTATTTTACTTGAATGGAACTAGATGAATTGGTTGGTTGGAAGGAGGAATAAATTCTTTTTAATTTCAGTATCATTTATTCAAGTGTTAAAATGTGAAAACTACTAATCATATCAACTTGACAGACATTCACTAAATCTTACTAAATTCTTAAATATTTTGGCTTTCATTTTCTATAATACATTCGCAGTACACTTCAGATTGCTTATTTCAAGCCAGCAATATCATTCATAATAATATTGATATGAGGAATATTAGTGCGGCAGAAAGGTAAATTAGTGGAAAGGAAGAAAAAAAAATACCACCTTCAACCCACCACCATAAATCCACCACAGAAAATAAAATAATACATATAACTGTTATGTTAGTCTCACCCTGCTAATAACAAAAATACATGTGGGCAACAACCAATAAAATACGAAAAGGTTAACCGGAGAGGTTACATATTCGATAATACAGCAGAGTTAGTGACCAACAGACTCTTCAGTTTCTGCTTACTTAGGCGAGAAGTCAAAGTGTGCAGAGTTTTTGTTTACACTCTGTAACATTTTAGCAACTGGTTTAAACCTTCCATAGTCAGTACGATGACAGTCGATCATGAATAGGCTTACACTTCTTAATGACTGCGAGTTAACTTTAAATTTTATGCGTTCGAGAAGGCTCGAAGACTCAATGGCACCAACAAGAATTTGTGGAATGAAGACTATGTCAGCTACTTCGCACCGTTTCTGCAAAATCTGAAGATTAATCAGCTTTAAACAATCACCGTAAGTAAGGAGATTGATAGCATTGCTCCAAGGAAGACCTCGCAGAGCAAAGCAAACAAATCTATGCTGAATCACTTCAATTCTCTCAATGTGTACTTTATAGTACATTACAGATTAAATGAAATGCTTCATGGAAATATGGACTATGAAGACTTAAATTACGTAAATAATTAATTCATTTTTTTCTTAACTTATCACTTATTACTGTTTAATTCCATAATTTTAAAACGTATTTTATAAAAATTATTAAAGAAAACAGAAATTTAAAAAATATAATATTTACTCGCAGCTCGAGGTTGAACACAAATTCTGTTTAAGTTTTTTTTGGCTTTCTAAAATCGATATTTGTATAATTTAATACAGATTTCCGTTTAGTGAGAGTCTACTGTAAATCTTTTATCTTTAAATAAAAATTGGTTCAACATAAAAAAAAAGAAAAATATACTTCTAGTACAATGTATTAGCGATGTATTTTATTTTCGTTCTTGAAAAATCCTTCCAAATTTAACAGAAATACTATATAAGCCATTATTATTTTAATATGATTTCTTTCTTGAAGGACAAACGGCTGAACAGCACTTATTCAAAACTTCAGATTCATCCAGAAGATACTTAAATCTTTTCCATGGTAACACAAAGAATTAAATTAAAATCTTAAAATATTATGGAAATTATGTTAAAATTAGAAAACCGATACTCAAAATGTTTACAAATAATTACATAATTGGAAAATTGAAAGGAAATTGGATGGAAATTCCTTTGTAATTCGTTTAGATTTTAATTAAAATTAAGTTTCGTGCGCAAAATTCATAAGGAAGTACTTAGACAATTCTTTAGTATCGCTAATCTATGGAGATTATTGTAATTGATTGTTATTAAACTAAAAATAAAATTCGCGGTATGATTATACTTTCCGTATACATAAATACAATGAAAATATGATAAATATAGAAATTATTGAGTATAGAAGGATTTTGTTATTATGGCTTAATTTTTTAAAGATGCGGTTAGTTGGGTGACAATTTACAGTGAAAATCAGGAAAATATATACATTCGGAAGAAAAAAAAAGTTACATACATTGGACCATTCATATAATCAATTGGGACTTTTGACCATGTGTCGAAAAAGCTAAAAGTAGCCCGATACGTACAAGCAAAACGTACCTCTTGATGTTGTAGTACGTTTCAACATCGTAAATTAATTCTGTAGCGGTAGCTTAATCTATTGATCCATTAATAATTTGGAATTACTTTATAAGAACTTTATTGAGACAGACAAGGACGTATTACATAATTGTATGCAAAATATTTGTTCGCATATTCGAAATTACTGTGTAGAGAAAGCTGTCCCACAATTCAAGTCTCTTTAATTTAAACTACGTTAAAAATATATTCGTTTCCTTTGTGATTGATTAAAAGAAATTCCTTGTGTTTTTTCCTGAAAAAATTTTCTTACTTCCGTGATTTCAATTAAATCAAGGTAAAAGGCAAATAGATAGGGAATCCTAAAAAAAAAAGAGAACTACATACATACTATATATACGAAGATTAGAAGACTGAATATCCATAACGAAAATGAAGGATGAAAAAAGAAAAATTAATATTACGGAATTATATTTTAATTTTTCCTTTTGAAATAAGGAAAATATTTGATTTGATTTCATTTTGCTTGTCGTCTAAATTTTCTGGATTGATTCCCGCCAAACGAAACGAAAAAGGAAGAGAAAATCAAAGTTTTTCTGGTAAAATTTTTATTAGAAATGTATAAGCGGATTATTTTGAATCGCCTGATTTGAATTTTACAACCCTCTACCACACTTAAAAAGAAAATTTTTCTAATTTTATTTTCTTGGAGAATAGACAAAAATATACGAAAGAATTTTCTATTGTAATTTATTAAAATAATTGCCTTTAAGCAATGTATTTTCTTTTTTTTTCTTTTTCTGTGAAGAAAATCTTGAATAATATTAAAATTAATAAAAAAACAGAACCAAAATGTTAAATAATTCAACGAAATATTAAAGAACAGGGATTTATAGGAAATTATTTAATTTGAGTTTGTTTTAATCAAAATTCGGATTAATTTCGATTTAATGGAATTACTTGTATTTAAAGGAATTTCAATTGTTTTTCTTTAACTGTGAGAAAGTATCGAAGTGAAATGACTTTAAATATTTTTGAAGGAAAATTTTTGGTACTCATTAAATAAGAACTTTAAGAATCGATTAAAAACCTGATGTTCTTACAGCAGCCAGAAACTATTTAAGAAAAACTTCTTAGAATTAAAATTTATTTTCGAAATTATAAATCAACATGTCTTGTTTTGGGATCATTTGAATATTTCAGATCTTTTCCAGATTATTTTTTTTTTTTAAATAAAGTAATTTTTTCCTAAAATCTTTTCGAAATTATTTTCGTTCACGGGGCCCGCCTTTATTGCAATGAAATCTCTCAATCAAAGATACATTTTTTTTTTTATTTGATACAATAAATAAAAAAATATAAAAAGAGAAAAAAATTAAATTGGATTCCTGTCGAAAGGAAATGATGATAACAAGGACCAAAAATGATTCCCAACATCTCTAAATGATGACTCTTTGACTTTCGAGCAGCAAGATTTGTATTTATTCTGTATGTATTCCGAAAAGGATGAGATTGAAGTTGAAGGATGATAAAAATTGAAGTATTTTCTATATAGGAAACACATTCCGAAACAGTTACAGGAGGGGTAAAATGGTCCATCATTTGAAATTTTATTTTATTTTTTTTTTAAATTTCGAATGATGAAAAACGACATCCACATTATATATGACGACATTTGAATGATTGCTGATTGCGATGAAAATAAATAAAATTAAGATAAAAATTATTTTGAATGTAAAATCAAGAAAAGAAAAAGGACCTAAAAATATTTTCCAAATAAATGTTTAAAATAGAATTTCTTCTAAGAATTTTACTGAAAGAAATTTACTAAAAACGAATTTAAAAATCCAATCAGCAACGAAAAAAAGACATGCAACGTTTTACCGCAAATTTTTCTGACTGGACAAAATTTTCGATTTTTTAATGAACTTTTTTGATTTATAAAATGCTTGAAACTATAAAATTTTCTTTTTGAATTTGTTAAGTAAATGAATTTCTATCCTTAATTGGAATAAGTCTCTCATCACTGCTTTTATCATCTGCCTCAGACCTCTAATCATCCCTATCACTTGACTATTCAGTATCAGGATAAATTTGAGTCCTCACAATGTACGTTCGATTCATATACGTGTTTTTGAGCTGCGTAAATTTTATGTACGTGATTTTTGCTATGAAATACAAGTGATTTTCTTGTGCCCGATATATTATACATTTTCTATGAGCTTACTTTAGGAATGATCAAAATGATAAATCAAGGTCAGAAATGAATTACGTCCATGTTAAAAACGCTAAACAAGAAATCTACTATGGAGGCTTGATGCTCAGATTTGTTCTTCCTTTCAATAAGGACACGGTCTTATTCTCCAAATTTAACGACTGCGATTTTTCACCTTTAAGTCTTTATTGTTCATTATTAAAACAGAAAAATGTTATTCTTGTGCTACCATGTCATCATTTATTGTGATCGTGTTAGGATTTTCCTTTATTTTAAATTCAAATGTCATACAAATAAGTCATTAAATAAATTCACAGTGACAAAAGTTTTAAAGATACCGATCCATAAAACTGTCGTTACGTTTCAGATATAACAGAAATAGTCTTAGAAGAGATATTTTTGTGTCGGTGTTAATTTCAGTGTCTCAGTTTTTATTTTGATCAAAATTGGCTAAATTGAAAATTCGATTTGATATTGATTAGAAAGAATTCTTTAGTTTATTCGGTTTTTAAATTTTCAGAAAAAATACACAAATTTATTTTATAATTTTTTCGAATTTAACAAATACTCAAAACTTTTTAAAAATCGAATGCGAATGATTTGAAATTATTTTAAAAACCAGGATCAATCATCCAATATTATATAAAAGTTTAAATCTTTAAATATTTAAATATTTAAATCTTAAGAATCGAGGATTGGAAAGCTTTTTTCTATTCAGATTTTTTTTTGTGATTTATTTTTTGTTTTGGTTATGGTAAAATGATAATGGCTTCCCTCATCTTACAACAATCCAGAATATATACGTTTACATTCGAATTCGAATACATAAACATTAAATTGGATTTACCTTTCAGATTCCACCTGTTTTTGATGTGCTCGTGCGTTTATACAACCCACTTTTAAAGCTTTTCATCCTATTTGGTTATAGGCCAGGACACAGTTGGATAAAAACTGAATTTGATATGACGAAAAAAACCTCCCATTTGGATGGCCTTTGACGAAGATAAGAATATTGAGAAAAAAAAAAAAATTAGAATAGATTTATCTGTTTTCATATACATATCTTTCGTATAGTTGATATATTTTTGTGTAGACACTTGAATGAACTCTTATCCTAAAGTAATGGCTGCCCATTTATTTTTTCCTTTTCCCTTTCTTGTTAATAAGAATCTCTATAAAGGTAGAAATGATATTGGTTAGATTTGTGTTAATAATATAAATAAATAAAAGATTCAGTTTTTACTAAAACTATATAAAATCAAATTAAAAATATATTAAAAACAAAAACTTCGAATAGATTATCCTTAAAAATCCACGAAAATCTTCCTAAAAACCAAACACAAAAAAAGACTGTAATAATTTATGTAGACACTTTAAAACCGAAAAATAATTTATCATATTCATTCTATACTAAACAGTGACCATTCATAAACGTATAAAAAGGACACGGCACCATCCTGAATAATTGAAGAAATAGAACACCAGAAAAACAAAGGAAAAAAAACCACACTCAACAAAGTCGTAACCATTTTGCCTTATCTTCTTGTGGCTATTAAATCTTCATCACATAATCCGACCCATTAATTATCCACGAAGTTAAGAACATTGAGAAAACCGTAAGATGAAGGTGGGCGAATGAAGTAGAAGAATGAGAATATACCATCAGCATCATTTCGTTAAGACCACAAAATGTATAACAAGTAATTTATCCCAACTCCTGACACTATTTTCGAAATGAACTGAACGAAGAGAAAGCTGGCTTTTATTCCTTTTTCTTTTTAGGACTTCACTTCGTTTTTTTTTTGTTTTGCTATAGTAATGGTGATGAAGGGATAATGATGAAAATGTATTAGCCAGAGACGAACAAAAAAAAGGAAAGGCAGTTATACCCGAAAAAACATCTCCTTTATTAGATTAGGAAAAAACAAAAAGACAAGTATAAAAAAGAACCTCGAGATCAGGATATATTCCGACAGGATGAAAAAAAAATAACTCCTAATACTTACTTAAGTCCTTTCTAATTTGGTTCGTCGCTTGTTAACGCGTAAATTAAACACGGGAAATAGCCTTGTACTAAAGATAATTTTCAAGCTTTTCATCCTTGTGATAACCTAATGGAACAGTACTACTATTGGTTTTGCCATTAATTTCTAAAAAAAAAAAGATAAA
The DNA here is from genome assembly GCA_963422695.1 of Xylophagus ater. Taxonomy (NCBI): domain Eukaryota; kingdom Metazoa; phylum Arthropoda; class Insecta; order Diptera; family Xylophagidae; genus Xylophagus; species Xylophagus ater. The sequence continues at coordinate 40,677,995 of OY730482.1, read as the reverse complement.
AAACCTGGCAATGAAAAATACTTTCATTTTGCTTGGGTTTCTGTCAAATGAGTAGGCATTAAGGACGACAATTTGGGATCAATATGGATGAGAGGGTTGGGAATAAGATAAAAAAAATTAACATCGTTAATGAGGAAGAAATTTAGTAAAAGGAAATATTTAATGGGATTAATGGAGATGAGCGGAAACTTCAGGGAGTTAGTACGTTTTATGAGAAGGTGTGAAAACTTATTATTTTTTTATTTTTACTTAATGAAATTATTATAAAATAAGAAAATTGTTAGAAACTTAGAAATTATTTCCAAAAATGCAAATGTATGTGTTTTTCAACTTGAACCAAAGTCCAAACCTTTAAGTTTGTTTGATTTGTTTCGGTTCGGTTTTCTGTCCAAAATAATTTTCATCATCGAAACGCTATCCTTTTTAACCAAAACGAAATCCATTTTCCAATTTCACTACTAATACTATCAAAAATTATTTGTTATGTAGGAAAAAAAGCGTATACTGCAAGGGCTGATTTCTGTTGATCCTATCGAAATCTTTGGTTATGTTGTTGCAAAAGCTTTTGGTTTTTCTGCTTCCAAATGCTTTAGTATTTTTTTTTTTTTTTGTACGATATATAGTTTGATATATGTCCTCCTTGATTAAAAGACCTGAAGGGGGTGATGGGGTGATCAAAACTTTATAATGATGGACATAGGCAAAATGTACATATTTCTTTTTCTTTTGAGAAGTTCAGGAATGAGAACAAAATATTATGTTGAACGATATGATGGGTGGTAGTAAGCATGATAGTGACTGTTGTCAAAACGAAGATGGATTGGTATAATTCGTTTGATTTGGCCCGGGTAAATCCCATTGAGTTTTTTTCCTTTTTTGTAATATATTTATTTTCCTTCTTTTTTTTCTTTTTGATTCATTTTTCGGGTGGAGTTTTAAGAAGATATAAAAGAAAAAAAAAATTGTAACAAGAATAACAAGAGCAAGAAAAAAAAAACTTAACAAAAATGATGAAAAAAAGGACTAAGAAAATTGGATCCGAGATATATGTATATACATATATTTGAATAGAAGAGAATTAGGAAAATGTACAAGAGGACTGAAATGAAAGGGAATTTGTTGTTTTTTTCTTTTGTTAGTTCCACAAGCTTGAATGGGTGACTGACGAAATTTAATGGAAAGTATGAGAGAATCATTTGAATGCTTTTAAGGATAAACAGGAAAATGCCATTTTATAAAGTTTTATCCTACAGTATTTTTTTGAATGTTTTGTTCCATCTTTGTTATTTTGATAAATAAGCTGGAATAAGTTTAACGCAAAACACATACACACACCCACATATAAAGAGGAAGTAATAAAATACTTATTACATTTTTTCGTTATTTTTTTCTTTTCTAAAACTCAATGCGTTTCCTAAAAGAAAATCTCCTATAGTATTTGAAATCTTCCAGAAAATACGTCATTTAAATAATATATTGTTTTGTAGAAAAGCATTTTGAGAAACTTTTGACATTATGATGTTGTTCCTTTCAAGATGGCAAGTCGCAGGACTTTTCAAGTGACAGACCACTTTAAATTCTTGGAAGCTATAAGTTGGCATTATAACACTGTAAATATTGTTGACAAAATATTGGAATACTTCATATTAACATTAACATATTAATACCGACGAAAAACAATGTACCATAATAAAAATGGCTCAAACCGAATATTTGTCCTTTAGTTTTCCTTTCGTATAACTTTTTAATAAAAACTTTAACAAGTAATTTTCAATGGAAACATAAGTTTTCCCTTGAATTAAAAACACATGTTTTAAGAAAATGTCCATTTGTCTGTCTGCCTGGCTGTTTGTCTGTGTTAAAGTTTCGTTTACACAATATCTTAAACACATTATCCGACATAATTGAAATTTGGAGAACTGGTCAGTTAAAAAGGTGGTTGAATGATGGACGATGTGATTAATATAATTTGATATATAATTTTATCTTAGAAATCCCTTAACTGATTGTCGTGAAATTTGAAGACGATTATAATACTGTGAGTTTGTTTAATTCTCTCAAACCTTACTACAAGATTTTAACCAAAAAGAATAATAGGAAATGTAGATATTTTAGTCAATAAAAGTCGATGTACTTCGGTGTTGAGTAAGACTTTGGCATGTTTTTACTTTCCCGATAAACGAATGTTTATAAAGTACTATAATCGTGCGAAAACCTAACTTTTGTTCTAGAAGGGCTAGAAAGATGATAATAAGTGCAAAATCCGTTTCATCAAAAGTAATTAGCCCCATGTCAGTCCGACTGCTTCTTTAAATCCTTAATAAAATCTAAATGGAAGATCCGATTTCCATGAAACTTTCACCGTTTCGATGTTGCCTCGAATGCCAAAAGGTGTTAGATTCTGGGCAACACTATTTGATAACGCATTTTTTGCCTAAAAATGTCAAAATTTTGTCCGCACGGTTCAGACTAAACTGCTGGGCCAATTTCGATAAAATTTACATAGTTCATGTACTTGACACTAACTTAGATCTGGAATGGAATTTTGTATTTCGATTTGACCCAATTGGATCGTATATACGATTCGACCAACCAATTTGGTATCGGCTAAAATTGGATCAAAAATATTTTACACTGTGATCGTATAAAATTCATTCGATCAGTGTTGAGTTATCGAAAACATTTATAATTTCTTTAATGCAAAAAACCCAAGTACAAGAAATTTGACAATTATTCCCTTACATTTTTACTAAACTATTGTAGTTTTCAGAAAAAAAAAGAAAATAAAATATTTTTTAAAAAATTTTTGAGTTTATGCAAAAAAATCCCAAAGTTAACTTGAAAGTATTGAATTAAAAAAAATTATCAAGATTTTCATGAAATTACAACCAAATAAAATGCTCTAAGAGCGAAGTGAAAATTATCATTATAACAAAATAAAACAACGCCACTGTATAAATTTAGAACCGAAAACACTTGAAGATATTTTGTTTCATTGAGACCAATAATTTCACTATTTATTATTAAATATTAATTTCAAAATAATTCAAAACTAAAAACAAATCTAAAACACAAAAATTTTAAATTAATATTTTCAAAGAAAAACTATCAGCTGTCAAAATTTCATAAAATTTCATCGGGCAATTTGAAAATTTATACCATTTGCGTGGAATTCTCAACAGCCACACTAATTTACGATACGATAATTTTACGCGATGCCAAAAAGAATTCAGATCGAATATTAAATCGAATCGAAAATTCAGTTGGATCGAAATACAAAATTCCATTCCTGACTAGTTTTTGGGCCATATTCGACTATGACAACACTGTCTAAGAATACGTTTTGTCCAAATATAGTCTCTTTTTGAACTAGTTATAAAACCGAAACTGCATGTCTAATTTTGATGAGAGTTGCACAGTTTGTGTACTAAGGTCGAGATCAGAACATATTAATTTTTCAACGAAATTCACTTCTGGTAACACTAATGCACAAAACTTTTTTTAAAAAATGTTGTGGAAATATAGAATCAAGAATTTGTACATTTCCAATCCATTTTTTGTGCACATTTCAAAGAAAAAAGGCCATATCCCACAAAATTACGTAGGTAGGTAGGTAGGTAGAGTAGGGGTACTACGTACAGCACCAGGCACCTTAATGGGCCCATTGTGATCCCTACGAGACCAGGAGTTACCCTGGGGGAACCTATTCCTCTTCAAAGCATTTATCTTTCCTACAGAACTTCATTAGACTTCCCATGTCGGTCGCCTGAAGCATTCCTAAATTCCCGAAGAAATGGTTGCCCAAATAGTTGTTACGAGCTCGAGAGAGAGCTGCGCACTCGCATAAAATGTGCTTGATGTCTTCAGCCACCCCTATGTCTCCGCAATAACGGCAGAGGTCGGTCTGCACCAAGCCCAGTCTTTTAGCGTGCTTCCTCAACAGACAGTGTCCCGTCAGTATTCCAATAATCGTTCGTAGACGATTCCGATTCCAGTCTATTAAGAGCCTCGACTTTTTCTGATTCATTTTCGGCCACAAACTTTTTGACACTTCGTGCCCACTAAGATTGTGCCATCGTGTGTTGGCTTCCCCGAAAATTTTGTCCTTGATACGTGCTTTAAACGCCGAGAGGGAAGCCAGTACGTCAGTGATTTCGTGTTCTGAATCGTCTGCACCTTCCTTTGCCAGCATGTCTGCCGATTCGTTTCCCTCGATTCCGCAATGGGCTGGAACCCAGCATAATCTAACATTATTCTGAACGCAAAGTGTCTTCAACACCTTGCGACAGCTACTGACTATTCCCGAGTTAACAGCTACCGAACTAAGCACGTTCATGGCTGCCTTGCTGTCTGAGTAGATCGAGATATCCCTGGAGGATATCTTTTCCAGACTAGATGTTTCTGCAGCCTTTTGAATTGCCAATATCTCCGCCTGGAAGACGTTGCAATCCAGTGGAAGTCGGAAAGCTTTCGCTATGTTGAGATCTTCCGAGAATATCCCCGAGCCTACGCCGTACTCTGTTTTAGATCCGTCTGTATAAATGGCGTTTTCGCCTTTGATAGGAACCTTATTGTCATACCAATCTGTTTTTTCCGGGTATAACATCCTGTAAGGGGTATCAAAGTCCAATATTTCCAATATGGTGTCTTTATCCTGTCTCTTGAGAAACCCATGGTTTCTTAGCCTCAGAGCACTGTTACCCGCCGCTTGTTTAATGTACAAAATTACGTAAATGTCCCTAAATTCCTAAATTCCTAAATTAAGTACATGTGCACATAAACTAAGGACTTATGGGAAAAGTTGTCAGTCCTAATCTGAGTTTCGTCGCTTGTCGAATGAAGTAAGAGACTAGCAATTTCGAATGGTCACTTTAGTTACTATTCGCATACGCTCTGAGCAAATCCTAACTCAATTGTGCATATGAAATGCGCCCACGATTTTATACACGCATATTTAGAATCTTTAGAGGCCATCAACATAAACAAACAGTTTCAATAGACCTTGTTTGAAGTACACATTTTGTGTTGGAGAAAGAAACTATCTGCAATCCAGAAATTACGTTTCATTCCAATGTCTTCGATCAAAATTCCCAATATGAAGGAGGTTATGATAGTAGGAGTAAAACTTCCATAATATTATATTTATACAAAACTTTTATTTTTAATATTTTAACAGTCTCTATCATCAATAACAAAAAAAAAATCATCTTCATTCAAAAAAAAAAAAAAATATTTCTCCGAAACAAAACTTGAAATTTTTAAATTCAAAATTCTACTTGGGGTACTTCTAAATCACTTAGTGGTGGTGCTGTGTCTTCAGCGATTTCTTTATAGTCTCTTTCGAGAACAGCTAAATTTTCTCTAGCTTCAGCGAACTCGTCCTGTTCCACTCCTTCATCAACATACCAATGAACAAAAGACCGTTTCGCATACATCAAATCGAATTTATGATCAAGTCGTGCCCATGCCTCGCCAATAGCTGTTGTTGATCAATATCGGACGAAAGCCTGAAATCTAACATATCCAAAGAAGCGTTTTTAAGAGAAGATATTTTAATCACAAATTGGATGCTTGACAATTTTCTGTTTTCGAATATAAAAGAACCGCTCAGCACAAACATTTTCATATCTTCTTTAGGCTCTGATTCAAATTGTTATAAATATGATTCGAAAATGAACGAAAGTACTCTTATGAGGAAACCTTCCATAGATTGTTATTATTACAAACATGATATTTACTTTGTATGCGGCGTAATAAATAATGTCTACAAAAAAAGTTTGTCCAAAATATAATATTGAAACGGGAACTTGGAGTGAAATAACATTTGAATCAGACCGAGGTAGTCTTGGAAGTTGTGTTCTTAATGATAAAATGTATATTGTTGGTGGCAAGAACGCTGGAGTCGTATTTCGAAACGATGTCAAAACGTACGATTTTGAAATCGGAGAATTGATTTCGTTAGAATCAAAAATAAATGAGAAAAGAGTATCTTTTGGAATTGCAGTTCAAAATGGAAGTATTTATACGTGCGGCGGCCGCGGCTGTGATTTCGAAGATTTAAATTCTGTAGAAAGGTTTGATCTTCGAGATCTTTTGGACTGCAGTGATCTGATTAAGGCTTTTGAAGCAGATAGGGCTAAAAATGAAGACAAGGAAGATATGGTGGAACCTGTGGAGACTGAAAAGGCTACGTATGATATCCAGCAACGTGTAAAACTCATTGAGTTTTACTATTCCAGCAAAGAATCAATTGTTCAAACTCAGAAAAAATACCGACAACATTTTAATGTCAAAGTATCTCCTAACGATAGCATGATTCGGAACCTCGTCACCCAGTTTGGAAAGACTGGAGATGTCAGCGATATTCCGTGAATAGGTGGAATTAGAAACTATACGGCAGAGTGTCCTTGAGGATCCATCTACCTGATTAACATATAAAACCAAAAAAAGTTTTATTTGTTATTAAAGCAAAATAAATTTTAAGTAAAACCAGACGAATCCAATCCCATGATGCACTTTCGCACTGAGTTTTAAATGTTCGATATCAGTTTAATAATAAAAATTTTTTGTTTAATAATTTTAAGTTCAGATAAATAAAATTCTTGGCTAACTATAAAAAATTTTAAGGATTCAAAAACACCCAACTTTTATGAGAGGGCAAATGGTTATTAATTCCAGATATGGAAGATTTGCGTGCGCGGTGCTCTTCAGCTTTTGTTTCTGAAGAACTTTATTGTTCTGCAAGGGACGAGGGCATTATTAAAAAATTCCACATACGAATGAATTCTTGGGAAGGAATATCAAATTTATACTCCGTCGGAGATAATTGCTTAGTGACAAATCAAGGAGAGTTGTGTGCGGTGACAACCGACCAGATTTGTCAATACAATCGAACTCGAAATAACTGGAACCAAATTTATTCCTCATCAATGTATTCCGTGGGTGATTACGTAATCGCAACTTCTTTTTAAGTTTTATATTCCACTCTTTGGTTTTCATCGGGATAATATGTCAAATTTAAAGTTTAGATAACAATTTGTGGAACGAAAAAAATAGAAGACAACATTGATACAGCACGATGAACTGGCGCCAGATCACCACCAGGAACAATAGATGGTGGCTTATAATTAATACCGACTTTAAATCCAGTCGGAGACCAATCAACAAATTTTATTTCGGTTTTAGATTTTACCGCAGCGATTGCAGTGTTGACATCTTTCGGTACAACATCGCCACGTGAATGTAAGACACTTAATTTTTGTTACAAATATCATAAATCGCTTGATTATCGACCATAAATGCGCAATCTGTAGTATCCAAAGTACAATGAGTTGTTAAGACAGAATTGTATGGTTCAACGACAGTTTTCGATATCGCTGGAGCTGGATAAACTACAAATTCTAATTTACATTTTTTCGCAATAACTTTCAAACAATTTATCAATTAGGAGTGCAGAAAATCCAGATCCAGTACCACCACCAAACGAATGAAATACAAAGAAACCTTGAAGGCTACTCGATTGTTCGGCCATTATACGGATACGATCAGCTACCGGTTCGATCAACTTACGACCGATCGTATTGTAACCACGTGCAAAATTATTGGCAGCATCTTCTTAACTATTGATCAATTGCTCCGGATGAAACAAATCAACAAATTTTTTCTCGGTTTTAGATTTTACCGCAGCGATTGCAGTGTTGACATCTTTCGGTACAACATCGCCACGATATAAAATACAGCATGCCATATATTTACCACTTCTTGGATCAGATTTCACCATTTGATTATCAGGTTGGAATAATTCTGATGTTAGATTAGAAAATGTAATACCTTCGTGATAGGCTTTTTCTAGTGGTAAAACGGGTGAATATGATGCCAATGTAAAATGAATTCTTGGATATGGAACCAAATTCGTTTGAAATTCCAACATATCAACATTTAAAACACCATTGAATCGTAAAGATGTTGTTATACTAGAAACAACTTGACTGATAAGATGATTTAAATTCGGATACGATGGACGTTCGACATTTAATCTACAATAAAAAAAAATTTTATGTGAAACTACAAATCTGCGTGAATGTAAGACACTTACTTTTTGTTACAAATTTCATAAATCGCTTGAATATCGACCATAAATGCGCAATCTGTAGTATCCAAAGTACAATGAGTTGTTAAGACAGAATTGTATGGTTCAACGACAGTTTTCGATATCGCTGGAGCTGGATAAACTACAAATTCTAATTTACATTTTTTCGCAATAACTTTCACACAATTTATCAATTAGGAGTGCAGAAAATCCAGATCGAGTACCACCACCAAACGAATGAAATACAAAGAAACCTTGAAGACTACTCTATTGTTCGGCCATTATACGGATACGATCAGCTACCGATTCGACCAACTCACGACCGATCGTATTGTAACCACGTGCAAAATTATTGGCAGCATCTTCTTTACTATTGATCAATTGCTACGGATGAAACAGATCTTTATATTTACCGGAACGAACTTCATCTGAATTACATAATTTAATAAGGATGACTATAGCATTAATTTGTACAATAATTATAAATACCTATAACGGTTGGTTCCGTATCAATAAATGCTGAACGTGGTACAACTTTTCCATTATGAGCTTCCGAGAAAAAAGTACTATAACAATTGTCCATATCACTAGCTTGATCAACTCTTAAACTTCCATCTGGCAAGATTCCGTGCTCCAAGCAATAAAGTTCCCATGTGGAATTGCCAATTTGTACACCAGCTTGTCCAACATGTACGGATATTGTTTCACGCTCCGAAAACACCTAAAAATATTTGCAATAAAAATCCGATTTTAATTTAAAAAATGTTTTAATTAAAACCATTTTTATCTTTTTTTTAAAGATCCTCAAGAATTTCCCTTAATTTCACGAAAAATTTTAATTTTTTTTAAATTTTTGTGGAATAAAATCAAAAGGATAAAAAAGCAGTTAGCACTAAATTTAAAATAAATCTGTAAATTCTTAATAAGTTGGAATTTTGATAACGAATTAAAATGCGTTAATCACAAATTTAAATTAAATAATGACATTTCATTGCAAATGTTTTCGAAAATTGAAAAATCAGGCTGCTTGGATTTTTTTCTTTTCGTTTTCTTTTTCTAGGCAAAGTACTTTTTATTACCGCAAAGAATAAATCATTGGCGTAGCTAATTAGGGGGTTTGTTAGGATTTTGTAAAATTTTAAAATTATTTACGTTTTTAAGATCCAACTTTATTTGTTACAAATCCATTAAAGCAGTTGAGATTGCAATAATCTTAGATGACTTTTTTGGGATTGGGAGACATTCGACGTATTCCTATATCCAGAAAATTAAGAATTCGAAAAGTATTGCAATGGCTGATATATTAGCTGGAATTTAGTCGGTTGTTTCCATAAAAAAACTATGTAGGAGGAATGGTCATTTCTATCAACTAAAGCCCAACATTTTCCGTTTCAACCAGTGAGATATAATTATTTATATTTGGTTTTATGTCAGTTGGGATTTAAAATTTGCATTGTTGTTGTTAGTTTCCATACATTTAACGCCAAATTCTATATTGTCCTCTGTCGGCTCACGGGAGACAGAAATAAATATCTCTACTAATATATATCTATGGTTTTATAAAGACATACATACATAGACATATTTCTATATCTCAGGTTATTGAAGTTAAATTTTATATTTAAAGATAATAAAGAAAGTAGGACAAACTGTACTAATAAATAATATTGCCAATTATTACTGGATTGTTTGAATAGCAATAAATTGTAGCAAACTAAAACTAAACGTTTGTTTGGATAACGATTATAGCTGGTTCGTTGTCCCATCTTGGTTTATCTAACTCAATTCAAATGTGATAAGAATTTGAAAATTTTTGATTTACGAAGGGAAACTGAAATCCATTTGCAGACACAGCAATTTCAAAAATGAAAGTATTCAGTCAAGTAGCAATAGTATTATTATTGGCAGTAAGTTTTCGTTTTTATTAAAAATTTTATTTTTATATTAAATATTTCTTTTTAAACATTATTTCAGAGTGTGGCATTTGCTGCCATTACGGAGTTCAATTGCGAATCAGAACCATCATTATGTATTCTGTCGCGTGGCAAAATTCTGGGATTTCGAAAGATCACCTGCCACTTAAAGCTCAAGAGGAATTTGCTGAGTTTTCACGTGACTCGAACATAAAACTACAATTTCAAAAAAGCCCTTGACTGAATTCTGGATCGGAACTAGAACTGAATTTCCCACAATCGCTGATATGGCGTTAAATATTCTTCTTCCATTCAGCACCACATATTTATGTGAAGTTACTTTCTCAGCTTTAACACATATTAAATCCCAATATCGTTCATCGATAAAAAATGTTCAAGAGGTTTTACGTTTAGCAGTGTCAAATATTCCACCAATATTTAATTTGTTATGCAATAAAAAACAGGCACATCCATCTCATTAAATTTTTTCCTTTAATTTTAATTTAATACTTACCATTCAACGACTGCGTTCGAATATATTCGAGCGAACTAAGACGGTCAGAATTCCTTTTTATTTATGTTATTGAATTCTAAAACTATTTATTTTTATATGTATATGTATATTGTTACCTAAAAAATAAATCATCAAAAAATATTAATTTATCTTTCTTTTATATTTATATCGAATCGTCAGGAAACTCGCAATCATAAATGGGGTCGTGAATGAAAAAAGTTTAAGAAGCCCTGCGTTAGATGGTTCCAAATTAATTGGGTTTTCAATAAGAGATTATTCGATTAATTTTACTTTCCCGATAAACGAATGTTTATAGGAAAGTACTGTAATCGTGCGAAGAAGATGAAAAGAAGATGAAAATAAGTGCAAAATCCGTTTCATCAAAACTAATTACCCCCATGTCCGTCCGTCCGTCCGCCCGCTTGTTTAAATCGTTAATAAAATCTAAATGGATGGTCCGATTTCCATGAATCTTTCACAATTTTGGTGTTACATCAAATGCCAGATGGTGTTAGATTTTGGGCGACATTAATATATGGCAACACTATTTGGTAACGCATTTTTTGCCTAAAAACGTCAAAATTTTGTCCGCACAGTTCAGACTAAACTGCTGGGCCAATTTCGATAAAATTTACACAGTTCATGTACTTGACACTAACTTAGATCTGATTAGTTTTTGGGCCATATTCGACTATGGCAACACTGTATAAGAATACGTTTTGTCGAAATATAGCCTATTTTTGCACTAGCTGTAAAACCGAAACTGGATGTCCAATTTTGATGAGATTTGCACAGTTTGTGTACTAAGGTCGGGATCAGAACATATTAGCTTTTCAACGGAATTCACTTCTGACAACACTAATGCGCAAAACTTTCGTGGGGGGCTAAAATAGGAAAACTTCAAAAATTCACTCAATAATGGGCGGATTTTCTTCAAACTTGTTATGTACATTCTGGATAGGCCAATGTGTCTCCACTTGATGGGGTTGAGGGAGCCAAAGTAGAAAAATATGAATAATTCGGTCAATGGTAGTCACATTTTTAAGAAATTTGGAATGTATATTTAGAATAGGCGAACTGAAATGAATATTTTATAACATTATCGGGAAAGTTCCATAGAGGTCCGGCCGATATAGAGAAAACGTAAAATCACTGCTATGGTTTATTTCTTTTATAACAAAATTACAGAAAACTTAAAATTGTATGTGTAAGAAAGCCAGGTGATCTGTTATATTAAATACTTTCGCAAACACGAACAAATATTCAACTAAAACGTTTCAATTAGAATTAAAAATGGCGTGTGATTTTTAATAGGTGTTTTTTTTCTCTTCTCTGAATTGAATCATTTTTGTTTTAAATTTATGATTTTTGTTAGAAACAAATGCATACAGGTAATATATGTAATATAGTAAAACATGAACACCTTAATATAATCACGTAAAAGAGAGAAAAAAACAAGGTGCATGCAAATTAATTTAATTGTTTGCGCTTCCTTGAAACAATTTTTTAATATACAAAATACATTGTTTTCAAGGGGCTTCGAAAAATAATATAGTAAAATTTCGAAAAAGAATTAAATAAAATGGCGACTTTTATATATTAAAATATGAGAAGAAAAACAAAATAAAAAAATATTTATCGGGTGTTTGATCTTTGACATCTGAGGAAACACCCTTTTTTTGTTTTTAGATGGCGGGAAATTCAAATTTTTTGCATGCATAATTTTTGATGGAAATGCTAATAAAATGGATATCAATGTAAAAATATATTTAATTTATGCAGTTTACACGCAATAATAAATACAATCATAATAATAAATATGATGTGATATGAAACTCCTTTTTTCGAAGAAAATTATGTTGAATTGGAAAACACTTTGCGGTTGTTTAATTAATTATTTCCAAAGAAATAATTGTTGTAATTATTAAGTACAAGAACTAAAAAAGAATATTTCTTTAAGAATACGAACAGAAATGTTTTAAAGAACCAGGAATAAATTAAGTTTTTTTTTCTCTTCTTGCGAATTTATTATGAAACGAGACTGCAGACGAAGTGGAAAATAAAAGTCACGGTGTGAATAATATCATTATTTGAAATTATATCAATTAATTGACCGTTATTGATTGTATTCTTTTATTTTGCTTTTAGTTTATATATTTTAAATGAAATAATTATAGATCAGAATAATATTTAAAAGAATTAATGATAGGGTAGTGCTAGAGGTCCGTGTTTTATTTTACTAAGATCGTTAAAAATGATGCTGATTGAAAACATTGACATTAATTATTAAGAGTATGAAAATATCGGATTCTAAGGGTAGGTGTATATAAATAATTGAGTGAAAATTTTGTTGGTCAGTCAATTTTTACAATACGTTTGGTAGGTTAGGTAATGTAGTGGTACTGTGTACAACACTAGGCACCTCATGGGCCCATGGTGATCCCTAAGAGACCAAGAGTTACCCGTTTGGGGTAACTATTCCCACATAATACCATTAAACTACGCATGTCAGTCACTTGAAGCATCCCTAGATTTTCGAAGAAATGGTTACCCAAAAAGCAATTACGAGCTCGAGAGAGAGCTGAGCATTCACATAAAATGTGTTTAATGTCTTCAGCCACTCCTATGTCTCCACAGTACCGACAGCGATCTATTTGCACCTCTTAGCGTGCTTATTCTTAACAGACAATGTCCCGTTAATATCCCAATGATTTTGCATAGATGATTCTTGTTCCGATCTATTATGAGAGTCGACTACTTCTGATTCAGCTTCGACCACAAGCTTCTTGACACATTGTGCCCTTTTAGATTGCACCAACGTGTGTTTGCTTCCGTGAGAATTTTATCCTAGATTCGTGCTTTATACGCGGAAAGGGGAGGCAGTACGTCAGTGATTTCGCTTTCTTTTATTTTATTATTTATTATTTTTTTTTTAAATATAAAGCACATCAAATTAGACCTGATGTAACAGGCTGAAGTTATTAGCATCTCCTAAACAACAATTTGAAATCCAGTCTATTAATGATATGACATTGTAGTACAATACAGTTTGAAGTTTGAAAACAATATCATTATTTTATTTGTCACTTGTTCCGGAGCGGAACAGAATTGAAAAACAAGAGTTGATCCACTTTTTTAGTTTTCTTCCTTATTAAAATTTAATTCTTCCTCGGAGAAGAGTGATATAAAATGCTTAAACTAATATTATGTTATATTATATTCTACATGAAACTAATATCGATAACTCTTTTGCGGGTTTCATATCGAATGAATTTAATAGGCGGTAAAGGTATATTCGATACTTGTGCCTCTAATACTGATATTTTTGAATTTTTATTTATGTCAAAATTTTACTGATAACTTCAAATAAAGTTTTGGATTATTTTTTTTTTTTTTTAATTTCAATATTAAGTATGCCTCCCACTATTATGGCTTTCAAATGCCGTGGAGCACAATTGCATAGTGATGGTTGTTTGTGAGTTGATTTATTTTTGCAGTATTTCTACAGAATTTCAAAGTTTTCATTTTTGTTATCCGAGAGTAGTACAGATTATAATAGATACAGATAATACTAAAGAATCCTTATAGCGCATCCTTATATCAATTAATTATAATAAATCTTCCTTGAAAAAAGAAATAGATTTAAATCTACTTATTATTTTTAAAAAAATAATTAGATTTTTTTCATGTTTATTTAATCTGAAGTAGTTTTCCATATTTCAGGCAAGCGGGTTTTTAAAAAATTCATTTCTATTTTTTTAATTGTATACATTGGAATTTAAATTTTCAAAAAGAAATGCATTTCATGAAAAGTATTATTGCAAATAAACTCATTCGTAACATTATTAAAATTTATTCTATTCTGAAAATATTCCTTTTTAAAAAGGTTTCCATATATAACGAGCACATTGAAATCGTAAATGAAAAATATAATTAATATTCGTTTTTATTTTTTCTACTTTATTTGAATTATTTTACATTCAGTAATTTCATAAAATTCCGACTATTTTCAATATTTCCAACTAGATGTGAACAAGATTTTTTTAATTATCACATGAGTAGAGAATACAATTTAATGAGCATTTCAACGCATTAATCAACGGTCCTTTAAAGTCTTACGTAAGTATTTAAATTTATAATGATTTGTATCAATTAGTGGAAAATATTATTCTGATTTTGAAAATCACTTTTATAAGACAGTTTTTCCTAAATAATTATATTTAAAAAATTAATTACTGTGAAATTTATTTTTATATCAATTTTATGAATATTTTCAAAATAACTAGAATTACGCTGGTAATTGCATCTTAATTAGTGTTCTTATGCTCGAAAATCTACACTCAAGTTCTGTAATAAAACAAGTACTTGCGTTAGTTTATAATAATTTATTACAACATAAATGTAATTTATTTTTGAAATTCTTTTTTATGAAAAGTATAATAAAATGCAGTTCTTTAGACCGAAAAATATAAATTTAAAAATTGATGAATTTATAAAATTTCCAAGATTTTATAATTTTACATGTTATAGAATTTATAGGAACTGGGCTTGATCTCAAATTCCCTTCCTGCAAAAGCTCTTTTTGAAGTTATGATCAAGAAAATATTTTCAAAAACGATGATGAACTTTGTAAGAAATGATTTAATGTTGCTTTAGTCAATGTCCATATATAGTTTTGTGGGCTATTCATTTAAACTACATTAAATGATTTGTGAAAATTTCTCAAAAACTTCATCATATAGTTTCTAGCCTTCATGCAAAAATTGAATTTGATGCTAAA
This sequence comes from Xylophagus ater, assembly GCA_963422695.1. NCBI lineage: Eukaryota > Metazoa > Arthropoda > Insecta > Diptera > Xylophagidae > Xylophagus > Xylophagus ater. The sequence goes on along the minus strand of OY730482.1, from coordinate 40,662,699 downwards.
TTTTCGCCGTACTTCAATTATATTATGTGTCTACAAATGTGGTTTGGACTCGCTACGTTGATTCTTCGGTACACCCACACTATAGTGTCGTTTAGCCTCTTTCTACTTGTAAAGAAAATACATCTGCAATTTCAATTTGATTATAAACATGGATTCCTAGTTTGCAAAATTCCAGAGATCATAATTTGACAGTAAAATGGCAAATTATATTCAATTTAACATATGGTAATGAAAACCAAATCTCGTTATCACATACGTTAAGAATGGACACATATAAATGTGTTTTATTTTTTATTTTTGCCAAAAATAAGGACCATCTATTTTATACCCGTTTATTTATGGCCGTTTATTTTTAACAAAGCTATTTAATGCTATATTGAAAATATAGATGGCACAAATCGAAGCATTTATATTTTTATTGCATTAACAGAAAATTTTGTTTAAGTTTTGAATCTATTAGATTTCAGGCATGTATCTTTCGATGAAAATTCCCAACAAAAAAAACAGGCTATATATAACGGGTGTTTTACTTAGAGGTTTGTTTTTCGAATTGGTAACACTTTTTCCAGCGTTAGCCAATTTGACGGCTGATAGCTAATTTATGCTGAGTTTGGTTTGCGATTGCACCATGAATAGACTTACGCCAGAACAACACTTGAAAATTGTGTAAATTTATTAAACCAGAAACAATTAACGATTCGGAAGCCAACATTTACTGCGTTAATGCCGATATACGGCCTCAGATGCTCTAAAAAGTGGTTCAAAATTGGACTTCCAGACTTCCCATAAGCTGGAAGTCATATTTAAATACTAATAGCATAAAATTATCTTTATAACAAAGCCAATATCATGGCCATTACCACGATTTTCTGTGTTTTTTTTTTAATTTTAAAGTTCTATACCTCTAAAAAAAATACCCTATATAATGTTTTGAGTATTTGAAATTAAATTTTACTGGATATGTACTCCTTTATTTGATTGAATTTCTGTAAAATCATTGGCGTGAGTGAGCATCGCTTCAAAACAATTTTTTTTCCAGTAATGCGTTTACAAACTTTACATTTTTTTCAAAAAAAATATTTCTAGAAATGTACTCCTTTAATTAAATCTCAATTTTCTAGCAAAATAACAACAATTATTTCAGTTTAACTTCTGAATTCCTTATTTTTGTACCATGAAAGACAAACAAGAACTTTTTTTGTTTTCAGGATCATTTGACCCTGTTTGTAAAATGTCTTCCATTCTTTTTTTTCTTCTTTCATTATAAAATTACTTGACTGTAATATAATTTGCATAAATTAGCACCGAAAATTGTTACTAACTGTTAAATGATTTCAAGTTCTTCTTTTTTATTCTTGATTTTTTCATCTTGGTTGGAAAAAGGAAAATGAAATAATCAACTAACTAACCAGCTATAAAAGGAAAATCTTTGTCAATTTTTTTTCTTGTTCAAGAAAGAAGTAACTTTTCTTTTTGGCGTTTGGGTGATGAGGTGATTCTGTTTTTCTTTTTTTATTTTCTACACTAATCTATTTTTTTTGTCTTTCTTTTTTCTGGGTGTTAATTTTATTTACATCGTTTTTTTTCTCATGATGATCTTTTATCCTACGGGTTATATTAACTTTCTCTTTGCAATGTTGATTTTTGGAATGATTTACTTTCTTCTTGGGAAGTTTTTTCTTTTTTTTTTGTCTAGCTGTATAATGTTCTACGACCCCAGAAATACTTAGTTCACGTAATTATCTTTTGACTATGGTATTCTCTTCGTTTTTTCTGCAAATATTAAATGAATTTGACTTCTGTGGACCGAGGACGAAATAAATGCCAATGACTCTAATTAAATTTACCTAATTGGATACTTAAAGTTCTTATGGCTATGTTGTCTTCTTCTTGGATATTACGGAAATTGCTAGATGTGTCATCTTTATAAAGGCTCTATTTCTTTTGGCTAACATGTTTTTGTGTAAAAATGATTATACAAACGATCATAAGACGTAATATTCAGGTTAAGTAATGAAATTTATTGAATTTAATTATTTAATTGAATTACAAGTTATAAAAGTCATTATAGATTTATAGATTCCCTTCCTGTTGGAAAATCAGTAGACTACTAAAACTGCTGCTATGCCTGTAGTATAAGAATATTTGGAATAGCTATCATGTTGTTAGTTAAGGAAAATGATCCAGCCATAATTCTTTAATATTCCTTTCCATTAAAATTTGGAACGCCTGACTATAAGTTGGCGAATTTTACACTTTCCTCACATTTTTTGACGTTGTTTCAATATTTTTCTTTATCGCAAGGAATTGTAATCGTTGCATACTTCTTTAATATTATTATTAGAAAATCGTAATATGATAGCAAATCGTTGTGTAAAGATGTCTCTATTTCCAGCAGGAAAGAACTCTAGTCTATGGTTAACTATTTTTATATTCCTTGGATAGTCTAAGTCTGGGCAACTTTATATACAACCTCATATATGTGATTAGAGCTTCCATATCAGAAGATCAGATCTACAACACTTTATCTACAACCAATTAACAGCTGTTTACCATTTATGATACAATTTTTAATAATAAATAAAGGGAAAACGACAATTTCAACTAATTTCAGAGATTTTTATCACATCAACTAATTACAAATATTATTCTAAACTTGTACGCTAGACCTTTTTCCTTGCTTTTTTTTTTAAATACATGTTTTCCTATTCATAAATTATATCCTGTTATATTACAGTAATTATGTCCAATTTATTTGCTAGACACAAACACATATAGCCCAATTCCAGGACAATAAACATGCGCTATTATAATAAAATGCACTTTGTGCGGGTAATTTTTTACTTTTTTTTTGTGGGGTATAATGACTTATTAGAGAACATTTTGGACTATCAAGTCGTTAATGTTTTATACTGAAATTCACCTGAAATAGGATTCGTATAGTCATTACGGTGGTTGAGATATGAAATTATGTCTCTCGTAAAACGCCTTTAGCGAATTAAAAACGGGAAGATAGAATCGATATACGGTTTTTTCTTCTACTTACTCCTTAAGTTTGAAATTAAAGGATACATATTAAAAAAAAATTAAATAAATAAATAAATTTAATGGTCTTTATTTTTGGGTAGAAGTCGTTATTTTTGGGATGTTGTGTGTTTGTGTTCAGTTCCATAATACCGTGTTTTGATATCATAACTTTTTTTTGTCTATATTGATTTAGTTTTGATTTGTTTTCGTTTTTGAATAATTCATTTGTAATAACTTGATTTTTTCGAATAGAGTGGTTGGTTCTTAAGGAAGTTTATGGATTCCTTAAAATGTTGCCTAGATGGAAGGGTTTTGATGTTTCTGAATAATATATTATCGGTTTTCAATCAAGGTTTGTTTTGTTGTCTTATTTATTGGGGGGGAAAACAAAACAAAGAAACAAATTAATAAAGTATCACAATTGTTAAAACTATATTATAGTATACGATTATATAGGTTAAGGCACGAATATCGTATTAACAGACATGCAAATATGTATCTTATTTACTGTGGATCATATTTTATTATAAAATTTTCTTCAACTCTATGCCGTCCACTGCCGTCTTAAAAAAGAAAGTTCGAGACACATTTACATACACAGTAAAAAAAAACTGTAATTTTACACACTTTTTTTACAACAAAATATAGCAAAAGTCTATAAAATGTGTAAAAATACCAGAATTCAGAAAATAAATTGGTACTTTTGAAGATTGGAATCATTTTTGATATATGTGACGAATTTTACATAACTTTTAATATGAATAATATTGTAAAAATGCTGGTTCGTACCAAACTTTGCAAAGCTATTGAAAAATACAGAGTTTATAGACGTATTTTTACTAATTCTAGTCTGCATTTTTATAAAAATTTATTGAAGTTGTGGATGTAAATGAAACTATACAATACTACTTTGACTACTAAATTGCCATAAAGAATTAGAGTAAGAATTCCATAGAATAATTTATCGTGTCGAATCTTGTCGGTAATCGCCGGGTATTAATACACACATATGCATTCCGTACATAGAAAATATGTGTTGTGAAATTCCACGCGCCTTATAATTCAGTATCATTTCAATTTGAGCTGACTGCTGTTCCGGTTTGCGAAATTAGTTTTAAAAATATTTGTGTAAGTGGTGTGTTAATTATAAAAATTATGTTTAAATGTTTAATTTGCTCCAGCATTCATTGTAAAACTATAGACTACCAAAAGCATTTGCAAAAACATAGATTTGCTAAAAATGCTAATTTTAAGTGCTATCAGTGTGGCCAAATATTTACAAACTATTCTTCGTTTTTATCTCATACATATCGAAATCATAAAAAAAAAAATTGATTCCCAAAAAATGTAGCTTTTGATTGTGTAGTGAATTATTGCAAATTTAGTTGTGCAAATAAAATAACAATTGTAAGACATTTACTAAAACATTTGAAAAGTAATAAATCTGTGCAGTGCCCATTTGATAAATGTTCAGATATTTTCCAAAATATGTGGTCGTTTCGATCACATTTACGCAGGATGCATTCCTTTAAATTTCATGATGCCGACGAGAATATAAAATGTTCGGTCTCCAACGCGAATATTATCGAGGCACAAACAACAGAAAATTTTGAAATTGGTTCCATTTGCAATACCGCGTCTCCTGTCATGTTTTCGTTTCAAGATCTTTTTTTGCGGCTTAAAGCAAAATATAATATTCCAGAAAACATTATTAACTTTATAATTCGGGAAATCAAACAAGAATCGGAAAATTGTAAAGCTTTTTGTTTAGCTGAATTACAAACCATTTATACAAAATATAATTTAAATGCTGATATAATTGAACAAATTAATGAAAAAGTGATAAAATCAATAAATTTTAATTTGGAAGAAGTGTCAAGTTCAACCTATAAAAGAAATAAGTTTTTTGGGAGCAAACAAAATATGATTAAACCTTTACAAATACTGCTTGGGAAAAACGAGTACCACAGGGATTGCTATTACCACTACGTTCCATTACTTGAAACACTAAAATCATTATTTAATGATATAACAATAAAAACTCAGATATTGAAGGACATTATTCGAAATTGTGAAGGTTCATACGCAGATTATAATGATGGTGCGCTTTTTCGAAATTCCAATTTTTTCAATAATAATATTAGAAACTTGGAACTGATATTGTACATGGATTCCTTTGAGGTTTGCAATCCGCTGGGTTCTGCAAAAAAAAAAAATAAAATCCTAAGTGTATATTTTGTGTTAGGAAACCTATTGCCACATAACAGGTCAAAAGTAGACCATATTCAGCTCGTTCTCCTTTGCAAAGAATCTCACGTCAAACATTTTGGTTATAACAAAATTTTTAACAAATTAATTACGGATCTGAAAAATCTTGAAATAACTGGGGTATCATCAACAGATTATAATATTCGCGGCTCACTAATAGCTATTTGCGGTGATAACTTAGGATCACATCAAATAGGAGGATTCTTGGAAAATTTTAGCAAATCGAATTATTTTTGTAGATATTGTTATATAACATTACAAGAATTCAAAACATCCTGGCAAATACATAGAGAGCAACGAAATCCTTCCAATTATGCAAGCGACGTTATAAAATTAAATAATTCTGATGTATCTAACTATAAAGGAGTAAAGCATAATTCAGCCTTTAATGGTCTTCAGTTTTATCATGTTTGTAGTCCAGGACTACCTCCCTGTGTGGCACATGATATTTATGAGGGCATAATTCCAAAAGACTTTGGTTTGTATATACAGTATTTTATTCATAAACAATGGTTTTCATATACCGTATTAAACCAAAATATTCGTTACATTAACTCGACTTTAAAACTGAACACCTCTTTTCCCGAAATAAACAAAAAAACGAAACGAATTCCAGGGCACGCTCATCAAAATTTTATTTTGTTGTTGATATTCCCGTTTGTAATTTTAAATTGTGAAAATAATGTTAATTATGACGATGATGTGTGGAAATTGTACTTGGACCTTTTAGACATTTGCCGAATAGTTTCCTCAAACACAATATCCTATAATCAAATACATAAATTAGAATTCATAATTCATCGGTATCTAAGCGGTAGAGTACATCTATTTCCGAATGAACATTTATTCCCTAAACATCACTATCTTCAACATTATCCAAAACTTATAAGAAAATTCGGGCCTTTGATTAAATTTTCAACTATTCGATTTGAGAGCAAACATCAATATTTTAAACAAATTATACGAAACGCAAGAAATTTTAAAAACATTACTAAACTTTTGACTGAAAGGCACCAATTGTTTCAAAGTTCCATCGAGTTCCGCTTTAATGATATAGTGACAGCCGACTTAGTAGAAATAATTTGTACCAGCGATGAAAATATAAAATGTAAATACAAGTTCCAAACAAAACGTGCTAAATATAGAGAAGTTTTATATGAATCTGGTGCATTGCTCCCAATATGTATCGATGAAATAAATAGAATTATAGCAATAAATATCAAATATATATACATTAATAAGACATATTCAGAAATTTCTTTCTTTGGCCATATTTCAACAATAGAATTTAATTATATTAAAGGACTATATCACACGGAAGAACTTTCATCCGATCCGATATTAATCCCGTATTTCAAGGTGTTGTCCATTTTCCCTATTAAAATCTATTCACTACACAACAAAAACTTTGCATTTTTACAACATAATATCCCACATTTATTATAGCAACCAAAGGTAAGTTGATTAATTTAATATTAAAACTACAATTTTCACAAGACTTACGAATATTCCAGATGTCTAGACGGGCGTTTAAAGTATGGAGTTCTGATCGCGTAATTAAGAAAAGTTTTTGTTGCGAAGTCAATTTGACAGAAGTCATACAGAAAGGTACCATGTATAAAAATTTAACTAAATAACAAATCTAAACACGAATTTTTTTAGCAAATAATATTGGAATACACGGAAGCCGATTAGTGTTGGAAGAAGATGGCACTGGGATTGATGATTCAGAAACTCTAGAATGCTTTTCTGATAAAGTTTTTCTGTTACTAAATCATGATATGGAGTGGCTTGCATCACCACGTGAAGATATTGCTTGCATTAGTTCTCCAATAGTTGCTTCTCCTTCCAACACGATCAATCCACCACAGTCTCCTCTACTAAATATTTCGGACGATACCTTATCAATGACGAGTGGTGCATTGTCTGATAGTTCACTTGGATCAAATATTGGACTTGAACAAAGCAAGCAATTATTTAAAAATTTTAAAATAAATTGGGATAGAATTCCCGCACATATAAATAAGCTTTTTGAGCAAGGAGAGCCATTAGGCAATTATCTTAATGATTTTATACATTTTGTTGTAGATGAAATGCGATTTATAGCTTTTTATATACCAGTTCCAATATTTCGACGTGTTGCAGAAGAAGCCATGTCAAAATATCCAAAGAGTCTGGGCATTATTATTGATAAAAATGAAATTGACATAGAGTCTGTGAACATAACTGCAAAACTAGTTTATCATAATAACTACTTAAATAGAAGTACAGGAAAAAGAAGCATCTTAAATGAGGGTACAAAACCCAGCTTAATAAAAAAATTGAAAACGTTAAAAGAAGGCTGTCCAAATTGGATAACTGAATGCACAGAAGAGGAAGAATCTTTGGAGCAAAAACGAATTTTTTTGAAGGAGAATGTGTGTCTAACTAATTTAAAGTCATTTGATGTGGAGCAAATAAATAGTTATTTTGAAGACACTTACTCTTCTCAACGGAAGTTTTTAAATAACATTGAGAATCCTCCTACAATATCAGAAATTGATCAGAAGTGGCCACATTTACTTGTCCCCTCTTATGCCAAGAAACATTTTTCTAAATTGGTCAATAGAGGTACTATTGATTTCATAAGAAATTTAGAGAAATTTATAAAACCTATAATTGCTTATGCTAAAAAAAGGGGTAATCTAAAAAAAATTACTGAGAATGAAAGGAACGAAAATTATGCAGTGCTTTTGGTAATTACTAGATATTTTGGAGAAAATAGTAATTTTATACTAAGTAAATTTAAAGTGAGTATTTTGTGTATATAAATCAATTGGAATCAATTTAAAGTAAAATTAATTTAGATCGGTACGGCGATTGAAAATATGGAACCAGTTACTAATTCCCCATGGGCCGCTGAAATAGGTATATGTAAATTTACTTAACTTAATTCTTTTCAAAATTAAATTTGTCTTCTTTCAGAAATTGATCCTAATACCAGTATATTTTACATATTTGTTGAAAAAAAAAAATGTGCAACGGCCAAAACATTTCTGGAGGCTTTAGAAGTATTAATAACATACTTTTTTAATTTCAACATGAGTTACCCCAAAGAAATCAGTCTTACCATGCAAACAATACAAAATTTTATGGGTATAACTTCATTTAGTAGATCGTCTAAAAAGACTTTGGGAAATAAATCCAAAGTTCACTCGTTTTTAAGCGCTATAAGAAAAGAAGTCCAAAACATACAAAATTAAAAAATAACTTTTCAAATAAAGCGTACAATTTGATAATACCGTTCCTATTATATTTTATTGGCTAATAAATTTAGTCTCAATGAAGTACATATGTATATGTCATACATATTTTAATTTTATCATGAATTTCATATTGTTTTACCTTAATAATTAATAAAAAAAATTAAATTAAAATATAATTTTTCTATGTAGGCGTTTTATTTAACAGGAGAATTTCTTTTCGTTTTAGATCGGGGTGTACCGCTGTAAAATTTGGTCTAGATACCATAATACACCACGATTTGGAACGAAAAAGGATCACTTCTAACATTTTTCCTATTACCCATTACCACAGTATTTTTTACAACCTGAAAATCTGTTTCTGAAATTTTACCTACTGCGTTTTTAAAAATGCACTCCGAAAGAGCACTCCTTTACTTAATAGACAGCATTTATACATATCGTGTGTGTAAAATTACTTAATTGCCGTGCAAGTTTTACAACTCACAAATGCACGGTTTACTTAACTTCATATTAATTTTACATTTAAATCGAGCAAAATTATCATAAACAGTATAATTCCTACGTTGATCGTTGGCAAATTTTGTGCCAACGATAATCGTAGTAATAATACATGAAAACTTTTTACAGTGTAGTTTTTAGGAATTTGAAATTTTGTTTTTAACTTTCATATGGCGATATACTATATATGTCCAAAAATTTATGATTTATGACGAAATGAGCTACAAATATGATAGAATGTTACTTCTTAGAACGTCAGTATAGTTGTGTCTACCTTATTTTTGATAACCAAAGAAAGAAGCATTAATGGCTCGAAATCTGGAAATACTTGGAAGATCTCAAGAAATAACAATAAACTTAATTTTATACGTGTACTAAGGCATGATGAGTTCGATGTTAATAAGATGGCTGTTAACTTTGAAATTATATACATATAGCCAAATCTGTTTTATGGAACCTCAAAAGTTTCATTAGAAACAACTCTAGAAGTTCATAACTAGTCTAAACTAGCTAAACATCTACTGGATCTCAGTAAATCAGCTGAACTACTGTAGGTAGGGAAAAGTGAGTCCTTCTAGAACAAAATGTCTTGTTAAACTTTTATTTACTGGTTTCTTTATGGAACATACGTTTCCCTTCTTTTGAAATCTTCTTAAAAGAAGCCCGTTAAAACAAACAAAATCTTAAACAAATTAGTAACTCTAGCCAAAACTTCATAGCCTCTCCTTTGGGATTAATTACGCATAAATAAATCAACGGTTGTTATTTATTTTTCGTATATTTATATTTGTTTTGAACATTTTTCGAATGTGTCCTTTTCAAAAGGGAAATCTAAATGAAAACAATATCTCAAGGATTTTCGTTAAGAAAATCTTTTATTTTCTATCACGCGTCGATTATATTAAATATATTCGGAAAACAACAAAAAAATAAAAAAATCAATCCTTACAATTGAATAAAAAAAAAAGTCTACCAACATAAAAAAAATAAAACCTTAAAGAATAAGATCAAAACATTCATCCATCTCTTTCATTCACAATCGTCAAATCATAAGTTCTTGTCGTTATGCGGTTGGCAAAGCAACGTAAGAGACGCCACATACGCATATAAAACGAATATATAAGAAAAAAAATAAGCACAGAAAAAACAAAAAACGTATATCCTTAGGGGAGGAACATTGTGGATATGGGGTGCTGTTGATGGTATTCGCACACATTCAAATGAACAAAAGAATAAAAAAAAAATTACCCTCCTTGATTACTTGTTTTGATATATTTCCGTTGATCGTCTTGCGTTTCGTTCGTCCTTTCTTTTTGGTTTCATAAAAATTTTCTGATCCTTAAGCTTCAGAAAAAAAAAAAAAAAATAGAAAAGATATAACTTCTTATTGTGGTTGAGACGATGGAAAAAATTTGCGTTTTTTTTTTTTTTGGTATTCCATACGAGGCTGATTTTGACAGGATATTGTGTATGATGGAGAGAGGGTGTGGCTTACCTTTGGTATAAGAAAAGAGGGTGAAAAAAAATTGTTGAGAGGGTAACAAGAAACAGCAACAAAATTGAAGCAAAAAAAAAAACAGTTAAAAAACATGTGAAGGGAAACATTTTTCTTTTTTTGTAGGAATTTTAAGGTGGTGAATTTTTCTATATGAGGATTTTTTTTATTTTTTTTTTTTTTGTCATATATCTTATTTTTAAAACTTTTGGGGTGGAAAAAAATTATATTATTTTTTTTCTTAATATTGGTATTTTTGGATTGTGATGACATCTATTAGACGATTGCTGGGAAACGTTTTATTTCTTCTTATTGGAACTAAAAAAGGATATGTAGTATAATTTTCGTTATATAATCTAATTAATATTTAATTGTAGTTTAATTAAATCGAAGAAACGATAAAAATCTATATTAAAATACACAAAACTTTATTCAAAGGAACATTTATATTACACAAATTTAGTGTACTAATTTCAACTTGTTACTTAAACGTTCGTCCTTGTGATCCAATCCACAATAATTAAAATGTACAGTTTGAAATGATGATAATCGATATCTATTAAAATACGGATTTTCGTAGAATTGAGTATGAATGAGTTTTCACAGCTGTTATTATTAAAAGAGTATAAAAAGAAAGGTATTCCGATTTAACCACAAACTCTAAATCAACCGTTAAGTTATGTAATTTTAAAAATTAAAGTAATTCAAATTAATTTCAGTATCAAATTTCTGGTCAATTAGAAACTCTTTGCAATTCATCAGAATATAAAATTCACTAATCAATAATTCGCGAAATGAATTGCTTTAAGAAATACTTCGAAATTACTATGTCATGTAACTCCCGACCCAAAATATTTTCCAAAGAATGAGAATATATACTTTGCTAAAAAAATCTTAAAAGAACAACATTAAAACTTACCTTAAGGCGACTCAATTATAACCGAAATATGTATTTTATTGAATGGATTTTTTTCTTAATATTATTTCTTCTTTTTCGATTACTTGCGATTATATAGTATCATAAAAGAATAACATAAAAATACATTATTGTATATAATTTTGTACTTTATCTGCGTTGTTTTTGAAGGATCCACTTATAATACACCTGACTGACCTGAGGAGATTTCATCACAATGTCCTTACCAGATAAATTACAAGAAAACAAACGAAAAAAACCAACGGCAAATAAATAATTGCATAAAGAAAAAAAACACACACACACAAATAATAGAGGAAAAACTTTCTTGGAAAAACAAAAGAGGATGATTGCTTTTTTCTTTATTTAGTCAAAATATATAAAATTAATTTTTTTTTTTTAGTTGATTTTTCGTATATTTTTCATGGGCTTACATGATGAACGTTTTTATGGATTTGTTAGGCGGGTTTTAGATGGTGAAAATTATTTAAATATACTTTATCAGTGCTAATTACACCTTCTGTACCAAAATAAAGTGACATGTTTCTGTAAAACTTTCCGATTATAGAAAGTTGTCGAGAATAATACGTTTTTGTTAGTTTGTTTTAATTTAATTTAATAATCAATTAATATTAATTTTATTATATTAAGTTTCCGTTCTGATATAAAAAGCGTTGCTTAAAATTCCTTGTCTTTCTTAGATAGGACTGAAAACAATTTTAAATACCATAAGGAAACCTATGGACTTGCGAACCAGTGCTTCCAATACTAGAGACAACAAAACAAAACATTAATGCAAAGAAAGATCGGTAATAATTTGAGTTGCGGTACTGTTAAACTGTTTTTTGAATTTAGCAAAGATCAAACATTGTTGACAAAAATGATTGTATATTATAATTTGGGACAAATGGAGTATAATATAAAGAATAATTTCTATGCCCAGTTGTAATGTTGGCAACAAGAAAAAAACATACTCCCTTAAACTTACCGACGTCGGACATAAAGATCCCATGTCGTAGAAAACATGCAAACATTCTTTAAATTATAATAATTAAATGCAAGATGGTAAAAATATTCTTTTGTTTTTATATATATTAAAAAAAGGAATCGATCAAAGGAATTACTTATCGATCATTAATGATCGTTTAAAAATATTCACAGTGACATGTTTACTAAAAAAACACGAAACTAATGAGTTTCGCAAGAGAATAATAGTAATTAATATTTTTGCATGTTCTTTATCACATGATCGTGACAAAAAAACAAAAACAAAATAAAAAACTGAAGTTTTAAAGATCATTAAAATAATGACTTGCAAATTGACGCATTTATTGATCGTAAAATATTGATCGATATTTCTTTTTCTTTTGAAATTACCGAAATTTCAACAAAAAAATAAAATTATAACTCAATTTGTCGATTGATCGAAATGTTCAACTGTTTTTCTTTTCTTTATCGATCGATTGTCTGACAATAGTGAGAAATTTAATCAAATAAATAAAACTATTTGTATTTTCCTGAAAGATTATTTTATTAAAAATTCATTCAATCCTCTCTGATCGTGTATTTTAAAGATCGATATTGGCGATGAAACTGACTGTTGTATAATTTTCTATAAATCGATTTAAATAATTCGATTCGATCATTTACCGATAAGGCACATTCGTTATATATGCGAAAATATATTTTAGTAAAATAATTATTGTTCGATTGGTTATTGAATCATAAGACTTGCAACAAGTGTACTATATATTATTGATCCATAATTTTAAACAAAAAATTTTACAACTTTTTACATTGTACTCGTAGACTAAGCAATTGATTATCGTCAGTCGATTCGCCATTTCTGTATTTCCTTTATTTTAGACAATTTTTCAGATATTCAACTGTGACGTTGATTAAATTACAATGTTCCAAAGCATAACACAATCAGAATGATTTTATGATTCAATCATCTTCGATAAATTATTTCAAAATTGTTGCGGCAGCAAAATGAAGAATGAGACTTGCCAAAAAAAAGAACTTGTCTAACCAGTGTAAAATCTGTCTTTAATACATTCTTGTTGATATTGTTTTACATACAAATTACAGTTCTTCTTAAATTTTTTCTTTTTATTTTTTTCATCAAAACAATATGAAAGAATTTGTAGATGGTTTCTTCGTTTTCTTGAGATTGTTTGCCAAAGATGACCACAATCATCGTTAATCGATCATCATCACATGTTTAAACTGTTAAAAAACATCAGCCGATTATCGTGTTGTTAGTTTTCTTCATTTTCGAACTTTTTAAATTATCTTAAAAAATTAAAAAAAAAAAATTATATAATATTCAACTTGTTTCTGGTATAATCAACAAAATCCATACTCATTATGTAATTATGGACTAATTTAATAGCTTTCTTGAAATAGGCTTTGATCACGAAAACTCTTCTTTTCTTTTGAAGATCATTTCCAAAAAAAAAACCCAAAAACAAAATCGATTATTATGATCGTTTTTTTTTAGGACATTCAATTTCGAATAAATTATTTATAATTTTGTGATAAATTCATTCGATTAGCAACTTTTCATTATTATCATATTTGATAGGTTTTTGTTTTTGAAAAAAATCAATTTTTTAATAGCCACTGTCTTGTTTTTCATTGATTTTACTCAAATATGAAATGAAAACATAAAGTAATTGAAAATAAGCCTACAGCCGATTTTTATATGTCCTACGGTAGCCATGGGATTCGTAGTTAATAAATCTATAGTTGAATGAATTAACTCTGAGAAAAAAGAACCAAAACTACAGGTTTTTTCTCTATAACTTTGTTTCGTCTTTTTTGAATTCGCTCTAATTCACATGTAGGCCTAGTAGCATAAATATCTTGCAAATTTAATTGAAATCGATATATTAATTTTTAAAATACATCGGAAAAACTTTATACACAGGCTTATTTTCCTTTACAACTATTTCTTTTTTCATTATTCTTGGACCGATTTGATTGGCATTTAACAGAGTATCGTCTATTTATGTAGTCAACTCATGTTAATAATTTAAACAAATATGCTAAACAAATTTTTTAATTAAGTTAGGAAAACCATTAAAAAAAACTACAAAACTTTCTGGTCACCCTGGTTTTTTCTTTATAACTTTACTGACCCCTGGCCGATTTTGGTGAAATGCAATACCAAACTAAGTTAAGGAAGAAACAATTCACATTATAAAAAATGCGTTTTTGAGTTATCTTGTGTACAGACGGACGGACGGATGGACGGACATGCAGAAATCGATATAACTTCTAATTCTCTACACAACCATACTCTTGACACCATTCTCTACTATAATTATTTCGACGTGTTACAAATGTAGTGACAAAACTAGTATACCATGTGGTCGTACCTACACCATAGCGCATAGCAACATTGAAGTTCAGATCTCCAGGTCAGAGCAAATTGATTTCCATAAGTTATTAAAATATATCAGGATTTTGTTATATTTGCTTATATTTTCATCTTCCTAGCCCTTCTAGATCAAAAGTTAGGTTTTCGCACGATTATAGTACTTTCCTATAAACATTCGTTTATCGGAAAGTAAAAAAAGTCATGACATGGGAGCTTGCTCAGTATCTTAACATATCAAAATTGAGCATTCAAAACCATCAAACACAATTGATGAATCGTAAAAGTCTTGTACTATCTTTCATCATAATAACGTTAGACCACATATAGGTTTGGTCACTCATCAAAAATTAAGAGAATTTGTTTGGTAACCTTAGATGCGTCCACCGCAAATACATGACCTTTCATCATTATATTTGCTACTGGATCTGATCTTTTTATCGCCCATTCTGGAGTCCCGCAAGGTAGTGTACAAATAATGACTTGTCACTTAATATTAGTAAGTATCAAACAATAACATTTACGCGGAAACGTAGCAAAATCAAATATATATTTTATATACATATGTATTTGACTACACTTTACTAGAAGCTCTATTTCAAGAGTTGATTTTATTAGAGATTTAGGTGTTATTTGTGATGCCGAGATTAATTTTCGTTGTCATATTTATACTATTGTTAACAAAGCTTCATCAATGTTGGGGTTCATAAAACGATGGTCTAAATAGTTCTCAGACCCATATATTACTAAATCCATATTCATTACCTTTGTTAGACCGGTACTTGAATATGCTAGTCAAGTATGGTCGCCATATCATAAAGTCCACATTAAGAGAGTTGAAGCTTTTCAGCGTAGATTTGTTCGTTATGCTCTTAGAGGTCTTCATATTAAATTAACAACCTCCGAAAATGACAAAAAAATGGCATTAAAACAATAAAAATTCACAAAATTCACATCACTACACTTTAAAACAATTAATATTTCAAAATTTAATTCAAATCAATCAGTAGGCTTTGCTTCAATCCAATTTTATATAAATACGTGACAGTTTCACAGCAAGCTTTCACATGTTTTCATAAACTGGTCCCTATTTTATTAAAAAAAAAGGAACAAGAAGAAGTTATATAAAAAAATTCAAGATTCAAGTTTGGAATTTAAGAAATTCGTAACAATGCCGAAGAAAAAAGGAAGTAAAATTCAAACTGCCCGTCAACGTTTAAAGGGAAAACTTCAAGATTTGGTTCCAGCCAGTGATGACGAAAATTCGGATGACTCTGATAAAAAGCCACAACTCCAGATTCGAAAGAGAGGGAGACCGCCAAATCGATTGAAACGGGAAGCAAAAGAAATTCCAAGTCCGCTTGATAAAAGTCTTATTCTAAAATTGCACGATAGAAGTCTGGATCTCGCTAAGTATAAAGAAACTACTGCATTGTACCCAATTTGTCGTGCCTGGTATGCAAATATGCCCAGATCATCCTCCATAAAGAACTTGAGAAATGAACGTACACCATCGCCAGAAGTAAGACCAAATGTTGAAGATCTTTTGCAAAAATACAAATCTGGCGAAGTTACAGAAATAACCTCAATGCCAGCACCAAAATCGATTTCCGCTACACGTATTTCTTCTCTACTCCCCGAGCAATTAACTTCTTCAAAGGATAATATTAAATTGGATTATGATCTAGATGAACCTTTACCAACCAAGGAGGAACTGTTAAGTGATCATTGTAAACGTTGGGGCAAAGTTAAGAACGCATGGAAAATTCAATCTAAAACTCATCAACAGCGTTACGCTTCAAGTTTCAAATTACTGGAATCCCTTTATGAACGATAATTAATCAATTTCACTTCAAATATTTGTATTGATAACTTCATTGATTTCAATAAAGACAGTAATTTTATTTATTTAGTTTATTTTCAAAATACTACCATTTGTTTCAGCCTGTGCAGAACATCTTTAAGTGTGCAAATTTGAGTTCAAACTGAGCTTATGGAAACGATTTGCTTTAATAGTTCTGGGAGGAAATTGTCAGAAGGTGATCGATCAAAATGTACAATAAAAAGATTCATCTATCATTTACACAGAAAAAAGACGTAACCAATTCTTAGTCCAATAATATATCGGGAACGAATCTCTAGATATATGTATTTATTATCGCGGAATATCATTTTTTAAACTGAAAAGTCCCATAGTATATAAAAACGAGAAACTGCATCAGCCGAAAATATATTGAGTTGAATAAAAAGGGTTTTAATAATAAAACAAAGGACCCAAAAATAACACTATATACAAAAATTAGAATCCGAGAAAAATTATTATGATTGCGAAGGTTTTCGTTTTCCATTTGAAACTCGCGAGATCGTCATAACCGCACATTAGGAAAAAAGCACGTTCAATTCTCTACTATACTATATATTTGAATGCATAGTAAAACATATAGTAACGTAAAATCGGCCTGTAGCCGATACATAGGAAAACTTTATGAAGAGGTTTATTTCTCCTACGACTACTTCTTTCTCCACTATCCTTAAACTGATTTCACTGAAATTTAACATGGCGTTGGCTATTTATGTAGTCAACTCATGTAAATAATTTAAACAAAATTGCTCCACAAATTTTCAAATTAAATCCGAAAAGCCATAAGTAAACAAACGATAAAACTTTCTGGTCTCCTTGGTTTTTGCTTAATAACTTCGCTCTCCCTCGGTCGATTTTGCTAAAATGCAATACCAAACCCAAGTTAAGGAAGAGCCAACTCACATTGTAAATTGCATCAAAATTCGATAACGTGTTTTTAAGTTATCTTGTAACTCTTGAAACCTTTCTACGATGATTATTTTGATGTGTTACAAATGTAGTGACAAAACTAATATACCCTGTGGTCGTACCTACACCATAGCGCATAGCAACATTGAAGTTCAGATCTTCAGGTCAGCAGAGCAAATTGATTTCCATAAGTTATTAAAATATATCAGGATTTTTTTATATTTTCTTATATATATGACGACTAGATGTCACATCAACCTTAAACAATTATTGATGGATTCTTATTAGGAATTTAACTAAATTTTAAAGAACCAATTCAGCTGTTATCCGGAACTACTTATATAAAAACTGAAATAATTTTTGATTCTATATATTTGGGATAATATTCATATAAGTCGGTGTACGTGTGTGTTTATACATAATTTTCCAAGAAAAAACTCATTAAAGTGCTCTTCGTTATTAGCCTATTTAGTTTTATGATCTTAATAAAAACTAATTTTAATGATAACATTTATGTTTTCATTTTTTTTTTTTTGATATTTATACGATCATAATTTTTAGTTCATTTTTTTTTTTTGTTTATTTTTGTAGTTCACAAGATCAGTCAATGGCTGAATTTTTTTTTTTTCATAATAATATGTTTGGTTGTTACGTTCCTCCACCGACAGCGGATAACGGTGCATATATGTTTAACATCTTATATTTTATGATAATTTTGATTATGGTTATGTCTTATTTTTTTCAGATCTTTAATTTCTTATAGGAACCACTCATATTATGTTTTTTTTTTTTTTTTTGGTTTATAATAATTTTTATATTCCTGTTTTTTCATCTTTTGATTTTAAATGATTTTATGTTATTTTATTTCGCGATCAGGAAAATGATCATATTATAGGGCAGAGCTGGGTATATTGTGTTTCAATATAAATATTATCGAAACATAACATTAGTACGGAGTTGAACTCGAAACTGTAGAGCTGCTAAGTCTAGTACTAACCAACTCGTACTAAACAACTTCATGAATATATTTTGTTTTTTTTTTAGCGCTCTAAACAAACAGTACGATCGCTATTTTGTATTTATAAACCATCCAATACTAATTATTTATATTAGGTATTAAACAAACGTCTGAAACTCATACAATTTTAGGAATTTTTGAATTTGTTCTCATATACACACACAAATAGAAGAATTGTGAAGTTCTTAGCTAGTTGTGACAACTGTTAGTTGTAACAACTGAAATTTATTTGTGATAACAGGATATTCAATTGTCGCAAGTAAAATTTAGTTGTCACAACTTATTCTTGAGTTGTTAAAACTAGTCAAAATTTTCTCAATTTTTCTGTATGTGGCTACGAACATACATATATTATAAATCAGGAGTGGAATCGCGTAACTCGATTTTGATCAAATCATATCGAAAAAAGGTATTCAACTTTATTTTATAGCTTTTTAAACATGATTCGGTTCAAGTTCAGTTATCCAATTTCAACCAAGAAATGAAAGTTTGAAATGGAATCTTCCGCGAAATCTCAATATGTCCTGGTCTTTCCTACACTATTATGACTAATACATAAAATAAAAAAACAAAATGTATACAACCAAAAATTAAGTGGTTTATCGCTTTTATATGACTAATATTTTATTTTAAATTAGTGATCTGCTAATTTAAAATGATACCAATTTACTTGGGACTACGGTTCTTTCGCTGTTCTTTAGAATATTTCTACAAAATACTTAATTATGATTTGGTGTTAATCTAAATTATTTGTTATTTTTTTTCTCATTTTATATGATTTTGTAATAAAAATTAAGAATAGGAATAAAAATCATGTTTCTTTTGTTTGTTAAATATTAAAAAAAGAAATGTTTTAGAACAGGTGTGAAAAAAAAATGATATTTGAAAATGACAAACAAGATCAATTTATAATGAAGATGAATTTTATGATGCTTTTGGGCTACGAATTAGGTAAGCAAAGTGACTAGTTCGTGGTTTTTAAACTAATTAATTTCTCGGCACCCTTTCTTAGGGAATAAAGATGTTTGACAGCACAGTAAAATAAATTTTAATACCCAATTAAATAGGTGAGTCTGAGTCTTAAGAGATGAGGCTTAGAATCTAATAGCTACTTTCGTTTGACGTTTCGGACAATATTTTAGGATTTCTTACCAGAATTATTAAAATTACTGAATATTCTGTAGCGCCCAGAGTCACTGAGGCTATAATATTGTAGTTAGTGGATTATTTTTTAGATGTTATTAATGGAGTTTATTTTTTTTCTTAATTTTATTGGCACATTTAAAGAAAGAACATGAAATTATAAAAGCAATCAAACTCAGAAAGATATAAAAATGTTTAAACTTCAAATTTTGCAAATATGAATTTATGTTATGAAAACGCCAATACCTTAAAATATGACTAATTTTGTTGGTATTTTAAATTTTTGCATAATAATTGCAAATATTTTTCTTTTTATTATATAAAATCAATAAAAACACATTTCTTATTGACTCATTCAAGAACTAATCAATAAATTCATTGTCTTTTAATTGAAACAATGAATTTAATTTAATTATAATATAATGTAAAAAATTTTTGTCACGATTTTTAGCATTTTTCTCGAATGTATCATTAATGAAAATCCGTTGTGTTCGATGAGTTTTTTTCGATGAAACTTTGATAAAACTTGAAATAAGAGATTCGATGACAAAATATTAAGATCAAGATTATATGCCTGTTAAGGGTTCTGCTTATTGTTAGGTTAGTATCAGAGATCAGACGTTTATGATGATCTGAATCAGCCGATTGATTACTTTGAAAACTTGCTATCTTTCACTAGGGTTAACCGAACTTTTACAAATATTATATATAATTATGTAGAATCTCAGCTTCCGGAAATTATAGGGAAACGATAGGTGCATGCATGTGAACACTTATGTTAAGGACTTTTTTAGACTGAATGGGAACTTAAATTTAAAAGGGAATCACTTCGTTCCTTTGTAATAAATATTACAGTACAGCTTTATATCGTATGAACGGTTACTTCCTTTCAGTGAGCTTCTTCCAGGTATGAAAATCGACAATGACCATGAAGATGATACTTTGGAAGTGATTTAAAGGAATTCAGTGGAATGTTTTTAACTATAATAATTCATTTTACCATAAAACGATCCTGTGCCTATCAAATAAGCTCTTATTTTAAAAATTGCAATTTCATAATAATTGTAAGTTTTTACATTCATATGAAGGCGAATTTTATGTTCTTCCTGGAATTTTATGGATATGCAAGGTTTCTTTTTATTGCATATAATATGTCAATTGAGTTCTTCTCACCTGCTTAATTGTTACATTTTCATGTATATTATTATTCATTGTGACATGTAATTTTTTCATATTTTACGATGAAAGTCGTATTTTCAGATATGTAATCGACACCATTCGTTCGGTGCAAAATATAAAAAAGCAGTAATATTGAAATATTAGCTGAGTTCAAAAATAAGAAACTTAAATATAAAACTTTTTATACTTTAAGCAGTTGAATAAAGTTTTATTTTTCTTTTATTTTACAGGTGATCTCATACATCTGGTTTTCTTTTGTAATTTCAGAAGAAAATTTTATTCTTTTGCTTTCGAGAAATTTTTAATAAATAATTCTTTTTTTTTCTTTTTTAAATTAATTTATAAATATTCTTTAAAAAATTATACATAAATTTATTAACGAGAACTGAAAAAACAGACTTGGGATTTTCAGGCATTAAATATTAGAGGTATTAGATATCCAATGTGTGATAAAATTTTGAAGAGAAAATGCTTTTGTTTGAAAAATTCCCAAAATCCTAATGACAGCATATGACCCAAGTTGCATTATCACTCATTCTCAGTTATTTAAGAAAATAAAGTTGTTCGTGCAAAATGCTGTAAATACAAGAGCTAGAATGTTGTGTTCAGATTTTTATATCTAGACATAGTTTTAAATTGTTTCTCTTTAATTCATCTTATAAACTTTTGAACTTAACCAAAACCATACAATACGTACAATGTACCTAATTTGGTTGAAATCTGGTCAGCTGTTTCAATGTAAATGCAAATTATGTGAAACGTGAGCTGAAAAATGCCCCATACCAAGTCCAAAACGGCTGGATGGATTCCTTCAAAAGGTACCACATTTACTTAGTTGGATCCGTGTATAAGTATGTACCTAATTTGGTTGAAATCGGTTGAGCTCTTTCAATATAAATTTAAATGGTGTGAAACGTGAGCTGGAAAAGTGCCCTATACCAAGTACGCAGGGACTAAAATCCAAAATTGTATAATAAACGCGATAAATAGTACAAAAAAGACTGAAGAATTTATCGTAAATAAAAAACTACTCAAAAAAAATATATATATTATATTTTTGAGTGAAATTTTCATACGAAATCATCGAAATCTTATCGAATTTATAACGTGAATAATTGACTACTGGGAGTATTACGAGATGCGAAAGATAAATTATATGAAAGGTGCCTACTTTTAAGAAGCACCAGAAACAACCGAAAAAAATAAATAATTAGTAATAAAATAATGAAACAAAACCATTATTAATACCCGAAGCAAAACGAGTATAAAAATTAACATGTGCGTTTTTCATTGTTAATTTCTATATGCGCTAAAATTTGTTCCGCCTTATTTTATATTTGCATAAATATTCACACACGTACCACCTTTTTTTCTTTAAAAAAAAAAGCATTAATTTAATTTAATAATTACTTATGCCACTGAGAAATAAAAGTACACACGAGAAAAAAAAGACAATATTTTTATACAAAAAAATTTTACCAGTTAAAAAATACCTGCTTTAAAAGGCCTGATAATTGTTTTAGTCAGGTTTTAAAATGCCACAGGTGTTAATGTAATAAACAAGTTCATAGGGATCAGGATCAGGAAATCTAATTAGTAATAAATGACGAATTATTCTAATTAGAGTTGTGATATTTCCTGCTATATATTTCTCACTCAAAATGTCTATCAGCAATGTAAGTAGAGAACTGCATTTCCAATATTCTAATTTTCTAGTCATCTTAAGATGGCGCTGATGTATTTAAAGAGATTTTACACGAGATATCCTTTAAGGATATTTTATGTTTTTGGATAAAATATTTGCTAAAAGGATATTTTATTTGTTGTTTTCTTTTGGGAATTTTTTTTTTTTGTAATATATTTTTTTATTTAATAAATTCCTGTAATTTATTTGCTTCCTGTTTTTCAAAATTAATTAATCCAAAGTTTTAGTAAGTGTATCCTTTTGAAGAACAGACATTTTAATGGCTGAGTGTGATTAGTTTCAGTTGTTTCTTAATTCGTTTTAACACTGAACCGGATAATACTTGGACTATAACCATTTTTGATATCGCACACCGCAAAAATGTGTCCGTCTTGATTTTTTTTGAATACTCGTAAAAATATTAAGAATATTTAATATTTCAATATTTAAGAAAGATGTACCTTAATCGGCAATCTAACTTTTATAAAATTACATAAAAGAGAAAAAAGAGCCATCATGAAACTAAAACAATTAAATCTAATTAAAGGGAAGATCTTGAGCGTAGTCAAAAACTAAAGAATTTGCAGCCGTATCGATTGAATAGGCTAAAGACGAATTCCCAGGGAAGATATATAGTAAAAGAATAGAATGAAATCACATTCCGTTTACGGAACCCACAAAATAACTGTTTCTACTCAGAAACTAAGAGACGTAAAAGGTGAACTGAAAATGATGAAAGGAATTGCATACAGAAGGCTGGTGCCGGGGCTATATATTGTAATTGTAATTATAGAGCGTGATTACCATAAGCTAGTTTTAAACTACTTATATTGAAAATGTGATGCTCAAGGATATTTTTTTTTTCAATTGTTTCTGTTAAGGTTTGCATAAATTGTGTTCGAAATTAATTAGCTGTTCTTAGCTGTTTTTTTTTTTGAAATTTAAATTATTAAAGTAATGATATAGTAACGGACGAATATTATTATTATTATTATTCTAAGATTTTTATAAACGGGCTACTTGTTCTCATGTTCTTTCGGTCAAGATAATAAATTCATTAAAGTACTTTTATTACTTTCCCGATAAACGAATGTTTATAGGAAAGTACTATAATCGTGTGAAAAATTAACTTTTGTTTTAGAAGGGCTAGGAAAATGAAAATAAATGTAAAATCCGTTTCATCAAAATTAATTAGCCCCATGTCCGTCCGTCCGACTCTTTAATTCGTTAATAAAATCTAAATGGAAGGTCCGATTTCCATGAAACTTTCACCATTATGGTGTTGCGTCAAATGCGAGACGGGGTTAGATTCTGGGCGAAATTAATATATGAAAACACTATTTGGTAACGCTTTTTTGTCTAAAAACGACCGAACGGTGCAGACTGAACTGCTGGCCGATTTCGACAAAATGTATGCAGTTTATGTATTTGACGCTAAGTTAGAAGTGATTAGTTTTTGGCCCATATTCGACAGTATGGCAACATTGTTTAAGGAAACGTTTTGTCCAAATATGGTCTATTTTTGCACTAGTTGTAACACCGAGACTGCATGTCCAATTTTAATGAGATTTGCACAGTTTGTGTAATAAGGTCGAAATCAGAATATATTAACTTTTCAACGGAATTCACTTCTGGCAACACTAATTCGCAAAACTTTTATTTAAAAATGTTGTGGTGGAAATATAGAAACTTCCCTAATTCGGCCAATAACAGCCGGATTTTATTCAAACTTGGAATCTACATTCTGGATAGGCCAACTGAAAAGATAGAATGCGTCTCCCTTCGGTGGGGGTTGCAGGAGGGAAAAATAAAAAAAACATTAATAATTTGGTCAATAGTAGTCACATTTTCATGAAACTTGGAATGCTTACATTTAGAATAGGCGAACTGAAATGAATATTTTATGACATTATTGGGAAAGTTCCATAGTGGTCCGGCCGATATAGAGAAAATTAAATTCACGGCTATGGTTTGCTTTACTCATTTTTATTAATAAAAGAACAACTTTCCAAACTGGAGTGTAATTTGGTTTAAACGTATCGTATTGAAAAAACATCAGAATGGCAATACATTTTCGATATACGATTTAGTCTCACTCGGATTACACGATTCCACTTCTGAATAACAATGTAAATAAAACTAAATTTCAAAATAAAAACTTTATCATAATTAATAAAATCATTTGAAAAAGAAGAAAAGACTTATCCGAAAAAAAAGTAACAAATTTCAATAAAATCTCTTACCCCACGACTCCATTGGACTTATTTCAAGACATATTTTCTGTCGGACTGACAAAAAAGTCCAAATTTTATAGTCTCCGAAAGACTTTTTTTCAGCCCGACTGAAAATAGGTCTTGGAAAAAGTGTAATGGAGTTGCCTGGTTAGTAAACAGTTTTTTTTGTGTTAATTAAATTTATCATAAATCACAGAACATGAATAAAAAAACGACATGCAAAATAGTCTCCAGGAGTGTTCGATCGTTCGATTTGCATAAATTTTCGGTTGTAATTCAATTAAATATTTGTAAAGGAGCAAAAAAAGGGTTCAACAAAAATGATGACCTAGAAATTTGAGAATATTTTCATAAATTCCGTTCATAAATTTCTCACAGAACAAAAAAAAAACATGTAATTTAACGAGTAACAGAATTTCCAAATAAGAAATTATATACGAAAGGAGATTTTAAATAAATCATCTAAAATCGATCCAAAAGGAGAACTGAAAGGTATTCAAAAATATGAAAAATGAAATTATTCATATTTGAACCCTTTTCCTGTCGTTTTTCAATCGTCTATGCAAAAAGATCACAAAGAAAATTATAATCAAAAAAAAAAAAGAAAAAAGGATTTAAATGAATTTGAATGAGAAATTTCGTTATATTCAAATGTTTTCTTATTCTCTTACAATATTTCAATCATTTCGGGAGGTGTTTTAGTATGCAAAATAATCAAATTTCACAACAATATAATTTACATATATGCAAAACTCCGAGAGAACGAAGGGATTTTGATCATCACCATATGATCTCGAAAAGTTCCACGCAAAGAAAAAAGGATAATGAAAAATTGAACACAATGAAAAAGGTTACATAAATATAAGTTCACTGACTTTTGATTCACTTTCGAATATTTCTCCAAATATCCTTTTTTCGTTTGCTTCCTTTTGTTGTTCAATTAAAAAAAGGGGTTTCTTTTTTTTCCTTCTTATAGAATTTTCTTTTACTGAAACGGAAAAAAGAAAAGACATCAGGTATTCTTCGATGAGAAATCTTTGAAGGATATAATTCAAGATATATGTATATTGAAAGGGTTATGTTGTTTTCTAACCCAGCTGGATGATTCTGTATATATTTTGTTTTTCGAAGATCACAGGTGCGGTTTAACGAAGAAGAGTTGATCCTTGATGATATCTAATTTCAATGTGAATAGAAATGGGTGAAAGGTCTTCTTTTCTTTTTTAGATGGGCTCATTAAACATGGGTTCTGAGAAGGTTTTAGATTTCTTATCATAGAAACAAAAAAAAGAAAAAAAGAAATGAAATGAAAAATTGAACTCGTTAAATGATGTAACAAATTTATTACAATAATATTACTATTATTGGGAACCAAGGAAAATAAAAAAAACGATACCAGATGGGAATTACATGGGTTTTTAAATTAAGAAAAACCAACAAATGTGTTTTCACTTTCTTTTATTTTTATTATTATTTAAAAATTAAAATAAAATATAGAAAATTATATGAAATAATTAAAAATTTGCACCTGTATTTTCGACATCAGTTCATTCTTGTTCGAACATTATCCATTTTATCCAGATTTACAGCAAAATACATCACCTAATTTCCTTTCAAAATAATTCAATAGAAATTATAATCGTCATCATCCAAATAACATAAGACAAATCGAAAGAAATATTTAAGAATTCTTGTTTTTTCTTTAATGATTAACATCCCAGAAGTTGTTTAGTCTTATGAAGAGTCTCATCCTGTTAAGAATATTGATGTATCGCAATTAAAATAAAATTATTTCCTTTGACCAGTCAACTTTTGTATGCTTTACGATGTCCATGCAGTTTTAATATTTTAAAAGTGTTTATCAAAGAATGTTTAAGCAAGATAGGAGTAAACTGAGGTATTTAGTTGACTGATCGAATCATAATACTCTAATAGCAATCTGTATTGAATTTTATATATTTGTTTTGGGATTAAATTTCATATTTATTATAATAATTTTAACAGTACCAGAGAACATCCGGAGGCTTAAAAAATGTTCGACAGGTCAAGTGAAAAAAGAATGATGGAACAATTATTATTAAGATTTATTTACTACTGTGGATAACTAAGCAAGTAGCAAAGTATGCTGGAATGGCCCATAAATAATTCCTTCAGTTGCCCATTTTTAATCATTCTGTGTAAATCGAAAAAAGGGAAATAATCAAAAAGAACAGGGTATATACAATTTTAAATTACATTTGGTACCTACAAGTGAATTGGAATTAAGTCCATTGCACAAAAGTAAGAAGAAGCCGAATGAGTGATAACATTAAGAAGAAAAAAATGGTATACTATATATATATAATACGAACATCTAAAGAACATGTTTCTTCCATCTGTTGGGTATCAATAATACTTCAAGAAGTTACAATTCCATCTGTTTGTTTGTTCAATTCAAAGTCAATTGCGCATGGGTACTGCGCTCATAAATTTTATGTAAGAAAAATAAACAGAACAGTAGCCGACTGGACATACCCTCTCGTTCATATCCTCATCAAAATTATGAATTAATTGTTATTATTATTGAGATGAAATTAAATAAAAATTAATTTGCGCGGTTTTTTATTAAACGATAGTTTTCCGATAAAAAAAAAAAAAACTTGGAAATAAATACTTGTTTTAAGGAATTCACCTTGATGGCATACGCCGAATAAGAACATTAAATTTTCTACTCGATAGTATAACAGAAAATAAGACAAATTTTTCAGATATTTACTTCAAATTTCTTTATATACATCTTGCAATTGAATTGAAAATTGTCGGATCAGCCTGAATGATAGTTTAACCGATAAGGCGTTTTTTCCTAATTTTAAATTATATAAAAATACTGTAAAATTCATATACAGGCATCCCGCGAATGACATGGTTAACTGGTACCGTGTTATTGAAATTCGTGTTATTCGATACTAATAATTTATACAATTTTGAAAATATCGATCCGTGCTATTTAAAACGGTGCAATTCAAAAGTCGATATCCATACAAATTTGTACTTTTGGTTCTATAGAGAAGAAAGCACTCACAACTTTATGCAATGATACTAAAACTATTCTGAGCACAAAGAAGAGAGAAAATATATTTACGATAAGAACTGAGATTTATAACTTTGCTTGATAGCTATGGATTTCCTGCAAATCTGTTATACATATGCACTGTGATCGTTAACAGTAATATTGTTGTACACATTCGCAAATTCGTGTAATTCAAACCCCGTGTTATTCAAGGGTTGTCGCAATTTTTGACCGTGTTGTTCGCAACTTCGTGCTATTCAAGTACCGTGCTATTCGAGGGATACTTGTACTCTAATTTTTGGCACACAAGGCAGTCAAAGGTGAAGTCTGGTATTTATATTTTATTTAATAAACTTACAGTAGTTGAAATTCGGCCTATAGCCGATTTTTTGATGACCTATTACAGAAATGGGACAGAAAAACAGACAAAACTAATAATATTTCAAGGTTTACTCTGCATAACTTTGTTTCTTCTTTTTCAAATTTGTTCTTATTTACATAGGTAGCCTAGGCCTTAGTAGCATAAAACAAATTCTACTGTATTAAATCTGAAAACCGTAAAAAAAAGACAAACTTCCTGGTCACCCTGGTTTTTGCTTAATAACTTCGGTTCCCTCCTCGGTCAAGTTAAAATAACCAACTCACTTTGTAAATTTCATCAAAATTAGATAATGCCATTTTGTGTTATCTTGTACACATTCGGGTGGATGGACGGACATGCATAAATCAATATAACTTTTGATTTTATGCACATCTACTGGCTGGGGGCCTTTCCTCGATGAATATTTCTGTCGTACCTACCATAGGGCATAAAAATAGAATTTATATAAGAAATTCTTCATTAAATAGAAATGTGATAACAAGATATCTTGTTGTTTTGGTAATAAAAAACTTGTAAAATAATAATCGAGGAAAAAAGGAAGTATTTATATTTAATAAATAAATCTTTATTAAATTGAAAATAAAAACCTGATTATTCTCCAACTATAATGGATACATATTTCATCGATGTCCATAGAATGTTTGTGGCAACACCAACAACAAAAGCTATTCTTCAATACGGCCCTTTTGTACACATATTTAATGACAGACTAATTTTTAGAGAACAATTTGATCACGAAATTTGAAAAGTAACAACATTTTTAAATACGAAATTTTTTGTTCTTGGCGATGTTCTATCATTTTTCGGGGACTGTAATTCTTACCATCCGATTTTATATGGCGACATTTCATGAATTCAACTGAATTATAAACGTGTCAATTATGGATATTGGATTATATCTTGTTTATCTGTAATTAAAAAAGAAAATACGATTTTATAATTAATATATTTAGAATATGAAATCTGAGGTAAATCTTCAGGTATTTGAGGTTTGATCAAATTTTTGGCAAATGTCATGGTAAATATTTTGATCCACTTGGAATGTTTTCTAGGAATCACCAGTCATGAGCGGTGTTGAATATTCAAGAAGAAATAACCATAGATTTTATATTAAGGACACAGATAGGCTATTCATATTATGGTTTAAGGATACTATGTGGTATAAGACATGTGTGTCATCGAATACTAGGTTAATACGATTTCAACTACATAGCATAAGCATGGTATTGAAATGCGAAAATTTACATTGTATTCCCTTTTTATGCCCTATATGGTAGGTACCAGAGGGAATATAAGTTTTGTCACTCCATTTGTAACACATCGAAATAATCATCGTAGGAAGGTATTAAGAGTATGGTTGTGTCGGGAATCAAAAGTTATATCGATTTATGCATGTCCGCGTCCGTCCGTCCGTATACAAGATAACTCAAAAACGTATTATCTGATTTTGATGAAATTTAGAATGTGAGTTACTTATTCTTTAGATTGGTTTGCTATTTCATTTCAGCAAAATCGATCCCGGGGAGCAAAGTTATGAAGGAATAACTAGAATGACCAAAAAGTTTTGTTTTTTTTCTTTATGGCTTTTAGGATTTAATTGGAATATTTGCGAATCAATTTTGTTTAAATTAATTATATAGGTTAACTACACAAATAGACGATACCATGTTAAATTTCAGTCGGTTTCAAATCGGTCTAAGAATAGTGGAGAAAAAAATAATCCTAGGAGAAAATAACCCTCTTCATATAGTTTTTTTGATGTACTTTAAAAACTAATACAGTGATTTGAATAAAATTTGCAGATTATGCTTTCAGTGTCAGGGTTAGTGGGTTACCTATAAATTAGAAGAAATTTTGAAAAGAAGAAACAAAGTTAT
Source organism: Xylophagus ater (assembly GCA_963422695.1). Taxonomy (NCBI): domain Eukaryota; kingdom Metazoa; phylum Arthropoda; class Insecta; order Diptera; family Xylophagidae; genus Xylophagus; species Xylophagus ater. The sequence continues at coordinate 40,632,532 of OY730482.1, read as the reverse complement.
GAAGAAAAAACATTAAAATAATGGTAGTTTTGATAGTTTTTCTTTCCTATTTCTACCACAGGGCATCAAAAAATCTGCTATAGTTACTATATATTTTACTTAAGGTTTTCGGCCACTTTAATATATTCTCTACTTATTATCGTGCCTTTTTCTTGAAGCGGAAAACAGCGAATCGAATTATTTAGCTGTCAAAACCACGAATCAAAGAATATACAGATTACACCTTCCCATATTTAAAATTGGCGTAATTTGTATATTCTTTGATTCATATGTTAAAACCAATTGATGTGTTTTCTACAGTTTGTTTTAGAAATATTATTTTTAAACAATGGAAAAAGTGAAAAAAAAATCGAAAAAAAATATTCTATTTTAAGATGATTCGGCAATGCACATTTTTTGAGACTTATTAGATTCCGGAAACTTGCAAGCGTCAACATCGTGTACAGCGCAGTTAGAGTCGTCTGAGTAAATCGATCCGGGATACATCTGAATTGTCTTGAACGAAGCAAACAACTACAAGAAGAACTTATTAAATTCTAGAATCAACAAAATAAATAAAAATAACAGCTAAAAATTTATAAAAAATTCAATTCCACTCACTACAAAACTTTGAAAAAGCATTTCTTATACTTGTCGCCTTGTTGAATACCCCTCTGGACTATTTGTACGGTTTTGTTGAACTTCCGCGTCTACACGAATAGACTGATTTCTCCAAGAGTTTCTAGCTTTTTCTTTCAGGCAACTAGCACTTATGTTATTATTGCGTTCATTATATATATAATGCAAAACGCAGCAAGCTTTTATAAGTATATGACCATTATCAATATGTACCTCCAATTCTTTCCTAAGTTTTCTAAAATGGGCCTTCACATGTCCAAAAGCTTAATAGCCGGAGTTTTCGACCTTCAAATTTATTCCCATTATTTCCTAATGTAAAATATGTAAAAATGCATTCTACTGTGGACCATATTTTGCGTTTATTTCGCCGAGCCCATGGACACACCACATTCTTCTTAACATTGCACACCGCATGTAAATTCTAACGGCAAGCATTCTTAATTTCTCATTTTTAAGGTTCGCTCATCATGGAAAATCTGAAAGTCTGGAGTCAGCTTAATAATTTCTAAACCAGATCTCTTACTCTCTCATTTTCTAATCATCCAAATACACTTTCAATTATCTTGAATTAAAAATTGACTTAATAATTTTAACTTTAAAAATTTCCAAAATACTATTTAAAAAAAAACACACACACTTTAAAATCTTTAAGAAATTCGATATAATCTTTTATTACTCGTATAACAATTCTCATGTTAATATAAAATTCTTGTTTCAAAATAAAAAAAAAGAATATCCTTAAAACTAATTTCTTTTCTTCAGGGCGGGGGTAGGATTGATTCGCCATCCTCCCTGACAGTATTCTGATCATATCTTATTTTTATTCGTATCATTCTTGTGTATATGCAAATAAGCTATTAAAATATGTGAATTCGATTTGTTGTTGTTCTCGTCCTTTTCGCCATAAATGTATTTTATTATTATTATTATTTTTTTTTTTATGTTGAATATAGAATTTTCCAGAAGATATGCGTATATACATATGTGTATGTAAAAGAATCCTTTTGAATATTTTTGCAACAATTTTCTATCAATCATCTTATATTGATCCGTTTTTTTTTTTGGTTTGTTTTTTTTTTTCCTTTTACAAGAATCAAAAGAAAAAAGAAAATACCAAAAATAAGAACTAAAATGAAATTTTCTTCATTTTATATATTTGAAATTTGAATGTATACGTTTCCAATGCGTGCGTGTTTGTGTGTTTTTGGGAAATGTATTTGTTTAGATCCATTTGTCGTCAGCATCTTATTTTATATACATCTATATATAGTATATAAATATACATCCTTTCTTTTCTAAGCTTTTTGATTGTATATAATATTGTGAGATGAAAAAAACTTTTGTATTTTGAATCAATTTTATATCAATCTCTACCTTATTCAGTCATACACATAATAATTCGCAATATATAGATTTAAGGTCCTTTTAGTCTCTTTCTAATAAAATAACGCACAAACCAAGAAAATATTCACCAAAATAAACCCAAAAATAAAACACGAACGATGACGACACAACAAAAAAGGATATATCCAGTGATGTATGCAAATTGTATCTAAGCTTCCAGGAATAACATTAATACAGTAACACACACACGCGCACATGCACACACACCCACACAAATGAATATATAGTAATATAAGCTTTTACAAACACATTTAATATTATAACAAAAAAAAAAATACACAATAAATATGGGAATTTTCCTTTTTCTATTCTCAAGAACTAACGTCGTTCACACATTCTCCTAACCAACAAAAAAAAAGGAAAAAACCAAACACAAAAGCACAAAAAAAAAAATTACTAAATTCGATTTAGATAGCTTTTTTCTTTCGTTCCGCTTTTTTCTTCAATTTATTGAAATCCTTTTTTTCCAACTGAATCGATTAGAATTATCGAAACAATATTTCCAAAGAACTTTAATCAAAAAAAAGAAAAGAAAATGAATTAAACAATTCCCGTTTAAAAATTTTATTCGAAATATCCTTTTACCAGAAGGACACCAGATTCCTAAATGAATTGACTTACGGGGACCCAGTTCATCGGAATCAGCGCAATTAACACTAAAAAAAGCATCTCTCGCTGATGAGTTCATTTACATAGAGGAAAGGCAGAAAAAAACAGGACTCCTTCCTTTTTATTATTATTTAACGAAGGAATAACAGAGAAAGCTTTTATCTAGTTAAAAGTTTTAATTATATGTTAGAATGAGATGGAAATATTTAAATTGTTTTATATTCAGACATATTTGAGTTTGCGCTCAGATCCTTTTTGTTTTTTTCTCAACATGATGCAAAAACAAAACTGCTCCCGTTAAGGATAATGTCGGTACAAAAATTTATTCATTTTTCTGTATTTAAGAATGTATTTGTTGGTATTCGGAGGGAGGAATATAAATATTCTTCTCGAAATGGCAACTTCTATGAAATGGCGTTTGGGAAATGGTTGTTATCCATCTTTCGAGTGATATATACATTCACAGTCGTCGTAGGTGAAAAAAAAAATTAAATTTGATTAGAATAAAAAAATTTCCATCTTATATAGAAAATTGTGGTTCTATCCTTTTTTATGAATATATATATTTTTTTGGGATTTGTCTTTGTATGCCAGGATAAAGAGGGTAGAATTGTAAAAGGGAAATGTGTATTTCTAAGTTATATTTTGACTTATTTTGCATATAAAAAGGATGAAATATTACAAAAAATAAAATACACTGCCAATGATTTACACTAGAAGTATTCTTTCTTCTTGTAAGTATTGATTTCCTTAATTTAATAGAAATATAAAGTGATGGATAAAACTATTGATTTTCGATCATATAAACTATGGAAGTGTTTCTTTTTACGGCCACCAGTATAGTAGTTTCAGTTGCCGAAATAATAAATACATAGATAAATTTAAAAGAAAATTATGAGACGGAAATTTCGCCCAAATAATGATACAATTTTAAATTTCGCTAATATAAACTCGAGATAAAATACAGCGGAAGTAATGAAACGAGATAAGCGTAAGCCTCTTTCCTGTTTCTCAAATAATTTGTCGCCTTTTTGAATTTCCATCTTCTACAAAATAAAATTGAATTAAATTGATCCCATTTTGTTACACACAAGTGGAATTTTGGGCAGAAACTAGAAGCTTTCTTAAGATACGTATTATTATGTTCATTATTCTTATTTTTATAACTTTCTAGGCTATGTTCTCCATCGCACTTCCGCCATATTAGGTCAGATTTAATTCAATCAGAAATCAAAGTACAAAATTTCATCAAAATTAGTTTGGAGACTATGGCGATATACTAAATAATTGACAAAGTTTCATTTAATTCTGATACTGGATTCGTGAGTTATCACGTTGACAAAATGCAAACTCATACAGGACGTTAAAAATCGGTTTCCCGAATTCAGAATACTTTCAAACTCTGTACTTCGCATTTTTTAATAACACAAAACTTTATTATCATTATATGGGAAATAAGAAATACAGTGGTGGATGATTTAAAATAGTCCGGTATATGCTTTTTCTTGGCATTGCTTGTAAATTGGTTGGTAATTATGATTATTTAGAACTTATTTTTGAACACTTTCAAATATTATAAAGTCCATTTAGTGATAAATCAACACTTTTTCTTACTATCTACATTTGATCAGAGATTCCTGCGTTTGGATGGAAAAACATATGAGGAAATCAAGGGTACTCCAAACAAGGGTGAAAACAATTTTATCGGTAAGTTTATGAATATTAATGTTTGTGATTGACTATTTTGAAAAAAGAACAAATCTACATGAACATATAGTACTATGCTTCATTATTGGGCCAACGCGATACTGGCAACAACAAAAAATTAAGTGCTTCTCCAACCCGACATTACACAGGCATACAAATTAACAATTGCTTTGGTAAAATTGCACGAATTACATTAAGAATTAGTCAAACATCCATTGTATTCTCCAGATTAGTGTGCTTGTAACCATTGCTTGTTTCTAAACTAGCAGATATTGTTTCAAGGTAATAGACTTGCATTGAATTTGGAAGTAATCGATGTAATTCTTTTCAAACACTATTTCTTGTTACTCTACTCTAATAATAGGTCTGTTTTATTTGCCATACTCTACCCTGGAGCAGGGTAAGTGACAAATAAAACGAGCCGGAGTAGGAGAAAGTTTTAATTCAAATGTTTGTAGCGCTGCTTAGCAATGAAATGAGAAACGTTTAGCTAATACACTTTTTATGGGAGAAAACTGAACTAATTTCGGGTGTGATAGTTACACTTGGTCTGAAAGTAGTGTAGGATTTGCTCTTTTGTTATTTTTGTTTTCAATGTAAAAATTTGCTCTACCCAAGAGCAAGTGGCAAGTAAAACAGACCTAATAAGTATTTTCAAAAGTGATCCTCAATTTTATCATGCACTGTTTATTGTCCTTCAATTATTTTTATATAATAAGTATTACCCTTTTACTTGTATACTTTCATTATCTTATGGGATCCATTTGGGTGCTGAATATTATTTTTTATCACACATTAGTATTGGTTTCCACTATAAGTAATGAAGAGAAATTTTATCATTTTCTTTTGATCCGCTCTCAAGCGGGAGAAGAGCAATATTTTCCGAAAACCTATTAGTATATTTGTTAGTATTTGTTCTCGTTTCACAAATTGGGCTATACATTTTTTGGGCTTTTTTTTCTCATGTGATTCAATTTATCTCGTGAAACATATTTTCTTTCTTTTTCCCTCTTCATCATCATTATCCTTGATGAAAGTTCATTTTCTTCTGTGTGCTTTCATTATTCATATACCACCCATTATTTCATACATATGAAAATAATTTCCGTCATTTATGAGTTAAAAAAAGGGATGTGGAAGTGTTTTTTTTCTTGTTTTGTCTTTATACAACTTCGCTTTTCACGTGCGTTGCTCTCGAGGAAAATGTCTTAAATGAGGATTAAGCGGCACTTAAATGTTTCAAGGTCAAGGTGAAATTTAAGTTGAATAACTTGCGCGCGCGATAACATAATGAGAAATTGTTTATGAATTGAAATTGGTTTGGTAATGATGAGTTGGTGTTCCGAAATAAAGGATCTCGACGAAGTAGATTCCAAGTAAATGAAGATAATATTATATTATTCGTATGATGAGAATAAAAACTTTTGAGTGGTAAAGGACAAAATGTACGGAAGTAGAACAATAAATATGGGGTAAAAGCACTTTCATCTCATGAATTAATTAAAATATGGTACGGAATGATAACAAAAAAGAAAGAACTTTCAGAGAGAAAGTGAAAGTGTTCTTTTCTTTATTTTGGTTTTAATGTTAGGAAAAATTTCTTGGGTGTAGGAGGAATTTTCCATTTTTGAGGGAATATAAGGGGTGTTTAGAAAATTCATATTCTGTTTGTGAATAGTTTTATTTAAGATAAATTTCAAATTCAGAAAGAAAAGGGTAGATCGCATTTTCGTTTGGGTTCGTTAGAATTTCCATTTAAATTGTTTCATTTTTATTTTCTTTTTTTTTTTTGTAAGAAATTGAGACTTTCCAGACGTAGTTGCTTACTGTAGTATCTTTCTAGCATAAAGTAGTAAAGGAAGAACATATGTGTAGGGAATAACACACATGTTTATAATCCCATCATCATCTTAGAATAGACTAAATTTTCAAAATGGCAGTTTTCGAAGAATTGAAATTCTTATTGAATATTTTATCGAGTGATGCGGTTGAAATCCTTTCCATTGATGTAATTCTATCAAAGATATTCTATTTTTTTTTTCCTTGAAATATATTTCTATATAAATTTGATTGACAATTTTCATAGCAAAATTTCTCCACTAAAAACTTTATGAATATATTTAGAATTTTATATTCGAAGAAGATAGTTTTGATATATGAAGTTGAAAGCTTGAATTTTATTATTAAATATAATATAAATTTTTTCTTTCCTTTTTATATATAAAATAAGTTTTGGAACCACAACATCCAGGGTGTCTATATATCAAAAGTTTTCGTTCTTCTTAGGTACAAATTCTAACTTGATGTCAATGTGTACATATATAATAAAATAATAAAAAAAAACAAACTCCAAGGATGAGAATATAGTAAAAGTAGTACGAGTTTTCTTTTTTTTGTGATAGCATCCCCATTTTTTAGGGTGAAAAGGAATCGAAGAAGAATGTAGCAACAAGCAGAAGAGTTTATTCTAGTATGTTGTTTTTTTTCTGTGTGCTTTTACTTATGGTAAAGAAAAGCAAAGAAAAGGAATGTGTGTATTTTCTTTTTGTTCATTTTTCTTAGAAGAAAGTAGGATAAGAGAAGAATATTGTATTTTTTTTTTTTTTGATAGAATACTCCCCATCGTGACATACAGAAAAATCCGTCGCGACGTTAGTGTTCCTTTCATTCGTTCAAAGTTCGTCCCCAAAAACAGACGCGAAATAACCGGGATATATATTTCTCGATTGTTGTTAGAATTCTTCGACTTAAGATTGTGTGTTCCGTTATTTGTTCTTCGAGAAAAAAAAAAAATTATAATAATTTTATCTTCTTAGTTTTCATTTGTAAGAGAAAAAAAATTCCAATGTTTCTTTTCAATCGAAACTTTCTTTTATTCTCAATTCTTCAGAACTTTAAAACTTTTTATCCTTGACGGAGTAAAAGTTTTTCTTTCTAACAAAATATGTTTCTTCAAAAAAAAAAAAAAAAAACCAAAAATACGAGAAAAAGAATGTCTAACGGCTTCTTTACTATCGTGTGAAAAAAAAACCAGCAAAATAAAGGAAAAATGAAAAGTCGTATAAAAATTATAAGAAGGAAAGTTTTCTTCAAAAGCTTTATCATATATTTTTTAAGGTAAGGAAATTTTTTGAACAGAAAGAAAAAAAAATTTTTTTTACATAAAATCGCTAAGAATTAGAAGTTTTTCTTCATTTTCTTCATACGAGTAAAACTTAAAAGTTTTAGCTTTTGTAAATAAAAATTTATTTCAAAGATAAACTGGAAACTTGAAATGATTTTTTTGTACTAATAAAAGTCATTTGCACACAATTTAACTAAAAACGACACAAAAATATAGAACAGGTGAAAATTGTTGAATATTTTCTGAAAATGATTCTCGTTTTCTTTTCTTTTGGGGATGGAAATTTGAACGAAAGTTTAAAGATAGTTTAAATACTGTTTTATTATATTTATTAGTTAATTTTAAATTGTGAAGTGATAGTTGATATGAAAGACAATTTTTGAAATAAAGTGGGTTTCTTTTTAATGAAGAAGGTAAGTTTCGTAAAGATTTTCTTAAATATTTCAATATATTTCCACAAAAATTAGAAACTATTAATTTTTTTTTATATTCCTTAACCTACTCAGTCAATAGTCAATTTCGAAAGCGTTCCAAATTTGTGATACTATTTATTCACCTATCTTTAGATATCATCATACGAATATGAAATTGTGTCACTGTATTTAAACTGTTCTTTTATAAAGTTTTAGTTTTATTTAGTTTAATAATAATTTAAAATGAAAATATTTAATTCTTAATTATTATTCTGCTTGCGTAACCAACAAAATGCATATTGCATTTGCATTAGTTTATACAAGGTGTATCAGGAGTGGAATCGTGTAATTCGATTGATAGTAAATCGTATCGAAAATACATTGCAATTCCTATGCTTTTTCAAGAAATCAAGTTACACGATTCCACCCCAGATTATTGTTAAATATTTATAATTTGTCGCGGTTTTGAAACGCTAAGCTGCGTGAAAAATCTAAAAAATAAGTTTTATTACCTAAACAAACAAAAAAAGAACACAAATTACAATAAGTCGGACATTGAAAGAATTAGTTTCCACCTGCAAGCTTATTAGGTCAGGTAAGTATCAGGAACATCATCTTTTTTTATGTTAAAGTTGATAGCCTTCGCCTTTAATAAAATAGATTAAAAAATAAACTATTTCAGTCCTTCAATAGTACTTCTGTATCAATAGATTAAAGTTATCAGGGACGACAATGAAACGTGTATTTTTTGGAATATCTTATCCACAACTATTTAATTTTCTCAGAAAGAACGATTTTATATAATCTATATATGTACTTATAAATTTTTAATCCGGATATTGGCACTACCATAAAATTTACTGCAATATCCAGCCAATTTCTGTTATGTTTTTCGATGTTTGAAAAATTAAAAAAAATAGTGATATTAAAAATAATAGTATTTTTCAAGATGGGCATTTTAAGCATTGCTCTAGTCAAGTAAATTTTAAAAAAATAAAATGATTTTAAGAAATAAAAATAATAGAAAAAAATGGCCGAAATCAGGCAAGATTCAGAAATCAAAAAAAAAAGTAATAAATTAGCACCATCTATACCTCAAATATAACATTTAACAAGTCTGTTCAAAACTAACAGCGATAAATAACATTACTTAAATAAGCGGGTATAAAATGTAGGATAACCAGCTTATTTTTTCCCAACAAAACACATCTAAAGTCGTAAAAAGCAAAATAAAAATATAATTAATTTTATTCCTATCGGGAGTATAGAACCTGAATAAATTCACTCCAATTAGCTTTAATCCTTTCTATGATCTTTGAGCTCACAATCAGTCCAAGTTAAAATTAATTACTGCTCCTTTTTCATTACCAATTTGAGTTCTTAAGGAAGTAGATAAGTATTCTCTAACTTATAAATTGTAGTTTCCACTTCGTATTGTTAACCCAGCCATTACGTTCAAAGAGCCATATTGTAGAATAGTCCTTATCAAATTTAATATTATTATATAACTTTCCAATAAATTTCCTATTAAAAAACTCTCAACGTCGTCACATATGATCATTTTGAAACAGCTTGTATATATTAAATAGGAAACCGTCGTTGTTGTTTTTTTAATTAGGAATAATTACTTCCACAATTCATTAATTCCCAATAAACGTTTTTACCACACGAATAAAACTTATTTAAATGCAATCAGCAATTATTTGTGTTATTTATTTAATTGCAAATTATTTCATAAAATAATAAAAACATGAAAATAGAAAACAAGTTGCAAAACGTAAAAGCGGTCGTTCATAAAGTTTTGGGGAGAGCTGCTTTTAATGATAAATGTTCATTTATAAATGAAAAATTTTCACAAAATACAAGAATTGAGTAAAAAAACAAAAATGAAAAAGAAACACATTACACTCTGATTTGCATTTATATGAATAAAATTTGAAATTGATTAATAAATCGAAATTTTTCAATAAAAAATGAAAGAACATTTTTGCTGTATAAGAATTTCGAAAGCCTGGACAGAGAATTAGTTTGTGTGGGGAGTTTTCTTTCTACCTTACAAGAGGTCAAACATTTTTCATGTTTTCAAAAAAAATATATAATCTTGTAATATTTTAAAGTTTTTCCATACAGGTGTGCACAGAAGTGCATTCGAACGGCAGCGATTATAAATTACCTTCAAAACTGCAATTAATTAAAGTATTGGCACTTAACATTTAATTGAGATTCATTTTTTCTGTGTTATTTAAATTTGAAATTTAAAACATGTGGAAATTACAAATGTGTTCACGAAGTTGTCTGTCCATAGACAATATTAATGACAATTTACTGCCAGTTGAAATACGCCAAGTCGCATTTCTTGTTTCATGTTTTTTCAATGAACTTATGAACATTTTCAAGGAAAAAAATTTTAATCGTTTTGTCAAGAGTTTTAATGTTAAAAAGAAAAAAAGAAGAAAAACAAAAAACATGAGAAATTAATTAGAAAATTTTGTTCATTATTAATGGCGCCAATTAAATAATGATATTTGATTAAATATTTATTCAAATTAGAAAAATATTCCAATAAATTTTTTGGTATTCAAATACCACCCACTTTTGATTATTGTTAATTTGATATCTGATTTGGAAATATAGTGTCGGTCGACACAAAACAATTTGTTATTAATATTTCATCAAACCACTAAACAAATTAAGGAACGAATTTATTAATAAGTTTTTATAATATTTAAAAAAAAAAATAACTAAATGAAACTGTTGTAATTTTGTAATTCACTCAAATCGCTTTTTTTCTTGTAATTCCATTTAACTGGAAATTGAACATTATTTACTTTCATTGCAATTCGTTTTTCGTTGAAAATAAAACCTTCTGACGACGAGTTTTACTTTATTGTTAATTTTCAATTAACTTTTTCACAAAAATGTTCTAAAATTAAAAAAAAAAAAAAATAATTTTTCACTTTGTTTTTGTCAATTAAACTTAAGAAAAAATTAAAAGTTTTTCTTCAAATCTAGATTTTTTACAAAATCTGAGCATCATAAGAAAAAATCCCTAGAAAACTTTCCAACTTGAAATTCAAAATAAAACTGCACTAAAAATTTGTTTCACAACTTTAAAAATACGATTCACAAAAGAAAAATATTATATGCAAAACCTTTTAATCCAAAAAATTATCTGAAATTATTCATTTTTCTAAATACAAAACAAAAAAACTCGCGAGATCCTATTTTGTCAGGATGTGTTTCCTCCTAGTTTTTCTGTATATTAAAAATAACAGAATAAAAAGGGTTAAAAAAAAACTAATAACACAAACCGTTCGCAATACCCTGGAATAAGAGAAAAATTCATATTAGAAAAAAAAGGGACGATCATTGAGTATAAATTAAAATATATTCAAACTAGGAATAAAAAAAAAGGAATGAAAGGGTTTCTTACAGGTCAGAAGACCCTTCGAATACAATAATTTCCTGCTTTCTTTTTTCAGAGCAATGTAAAATCAAAGAAAAAATGGGCGGGATATTTTTATCGTGAAAATATGCTAATTAAATAGATTTTTCATATCATATCGATATTTATTGGAAAGAAAAAACCAATTTGAATCACTAAGGTTTCTTACCCTCTTATCGGTTTCCGTTTTTTTTTTTTTTTTTCTGGTATGTTTATCCTGTTTTTCCGGGCTTATAAAACATGATTTTTGTGCAAATATTTACAAAAATACTTAAAAACGATATGATTTTAATAAAAATAGACTTTATCAGGAACTAAGCTTAAATTTTAACAATAGATAACTAATTTCTTTTTGTTAAGGGTGAAAAGTTTGGTAATTTCGGTATATACAAGTTTTTCTTTTTGTATTTCGGGATAACAATAAAAAAAAGGAGCCCATTAGCATATAATGTTAGAAGATCTACATATAAGTATATCGAAAAGCAATACAAAAGGATGTCTGCACAATTTTCTAGGATCATTTTTTTTGTCGCTTGTTCGCAGAATTATTATTATTTTTTTTTTGTTACCATAAATCTTCTTCAACGCGTTTTTTTGTTATGCTTAGAAATAAAATATATATATTGAAGGGATAAATCTGCCTAGCCGCCATCATTCAATGAGGAAAAACGAAATTAGCATATAAGTTTTTCCTTTTTTTCTTCTATTTTTTTTTCACTTTGTTCGATATTATAATCCTTAACGAGGTGGCCGTTAAGTACGCAAAAAAAACGACATTTTTTGTATTATTTTGTTCTATAAATTGTTTACCACCGTTATTTTGATAATCGAAAAATGGTGGAAAAAAATTATGCATTTAATGTACTTGTAGAAGAGTTTGAAAATTACAAAAAAACGTTCATTATAGGCAGTTCTACCTTTAAATGTGAGTACGTCTTTAAACTGAAAGTGAAACCAGATCGGTTTTTTTTTCTTCAAAAAATGCTAAACAGATGTTTAAAACGTGATTGTCATTTAGAATCTGAATTATTCAAACATCCATATGTCCTTTGTAGCTAAAGAAAAAAAAAATCGTAAACCCTTTTACGAAGGAAGTCTTCGGCGTTGTTATTTAAATGAAAAGAAGAAATACAAGATGATCTTAAGAAAAAATTCTAAAAGGGGTTTCATAATGTAAAGAATTCTCTACGCGATCTTTATGCTTTTTGTTATCTGCAGCCGCCTGTAATATACTCCAAAAAAAAAAAAACGAAAATACCTGCAATAAGGTACTTCTGATTCTCAAATTTAAATATGATGACATCATGTTTTTATTGCATTCAAATCCTTTTTTCTTTTTCTCTCTATTAAAACTATTTACATACGGGTTTGTTTCCTCCTTACAGACTGTTGATAAGCAAGTCACTATTGAATTAACGTCCATGAAACGTTAACATTACATCATACTAAATATTGTATATGTTATTCTTTTATGTAATGATATCCTTGAAATATCTTCTCGACAAAAAATGCTATATGAAATGAATATTCTGGGTGCACATATGTGAACTAATAGAATTTTATTTATAAAAGAAACCTACAAGAACTCAAAATTTCAATAATTGTAGAAGAGAAAAAATTTTCACTTTATTTCTACACAGATGGCACATGTAAATTCCAGTTCAAAGTATATCTGATATGGTAAACCATCCGACTTTCATATACAGAAACATTTAAGTTTAATATTCTTATTCGCATCCAAAAAAAAATTCTGAGACAAAAAATTAAGGATTCATTTCTTCCCATAAAATAAGAACAAAGTTTAGTGATGGTAAAAACTTTCGGCTTCCACGTTTTGATTCCAAAGATATATTTTAGTAAATGGCAGTTCGTCTGTCTTGATGAAATTTGGAGAACTAGTCGATTATTATGATTGCTTTTAAACAGGGTCTGATGATAGAGAGTGATTTATGGAATTTGAAACTTCATTTTATTTTGGAAACTTTTTAACCGATTTAATAAAATGGAAAAGCATTATTCCTTCAATAATTTTATTGAAGTAGACTTAATTTGATAAAAATCGGGAGAAGGATATTGTAGGGAGAAATCAAGAAGCATAGGATTCAGATTAAAAAATATCAAATTCAACTGAAATTATTTCTTTGAGTTTATTTTATATTTTACTACACAATTCTATCCAAAATGGATAATAGTTAAGAAAAGATACAAGGTAAAAGGTTATCTAATATTAACTGAAGAAGGAATTCTTTCAAAAAATTATACCCGAAAAATAAAATCCTTACCAACTGCCTGTTTACTGTTTCAATTCAATTCCTAATCATTATTTCATTAGAATAATTTTGCTTTAGCAAATTGTATCAAAATTGGCTAACGTATTCTAAAACTATAGAAGGTACAAAAGTTATCAATTCCATGCAATTTAAAACAACCGGTACAACAGTACACCAGGATTTATATCGGAAAGAGAATGTGTCTAATATCTACTTCAGTAAGTATAAGAAAGTGAAAGCAAAATTTTCAATATACATAAATTGTTATAGAATTTGTTTTTTCTTCATATTTTCTTTTTACATAAAAAAAAGTATTTTCATGCGATAATAACCCTTTTTATCGCTTCTAACAACAACATAATTTATACAAACAAGAGCATCTCATTTTGGATCACATATCTTTGAAAAACATAAGAAAATATGTTGATTTATTTTGCCATAGGTTATACCTTGTTACGGAGAGAGTTTTTAAACAATCGGATCTCATCTCTGAATTTTCCACGAAAACAAGAACCAAGATTTAAGTAAACATTTAAGGAAAAAATAAACATTATTCAATGTTTTTGTTATATTTTGAAAATATAAAATAAGAAAATAATTTTCCATAATGTAAAAAAAACAAAAGAACGAAATTTCTTTGTGTTCCGAATGATTACAGCGGTTTTTCTTACAGTGGTTTTCTTTTTTTTATTTACAGCGGCCTTCGATGGATAATAAACAAATGGCAATTTCTTTTTTTTCCATGATATTCTACAGAAGTAATTATAAAATCGTTTGTCTTTTATTTGAAAGTAAAATGATATCGAATTGAAAAAAATCGATTCTTATCGAATACTTAACCTCATACTTTCAATTGAAAATCTTATCTAATAAAAAAAGGGATATTTATGTTTAATGATGCATCATATAACATATGGAAGAGAATAATCAAATTTTTTGTTAGAAACGCACTTTCAATATCCAGGTTTATCGGTTTTAATAATACAAAAGGATCTAATTTTCTCATACATCATTTATTTGTTATTTCTTTTATCGAAAACTGATAGTAAAACCATCCCATTTTCATAATTTATGCGCGTGATCAAACAATATGGAAGAAAACAAAAAAAAAACTGAAAGGGTTTATTTGATTATTTATGTTATAGTTTTGATTATGATCCTTAACATGCATAAAACTATGAGTCCTTTTGTGAAAAAATTTCGATAATATAACATCCATTAAATTCGAGGTATTTTATTGAAGATGTCCTTACCATAAGGATAGTATGGCGCCAGATGAAGTCTTGTTTTTATACATTTTGAATATTTATATACAGATATTGTATATTTTTCGGTTTAATATTATTTGAGAATTCCGTAATAAAAGGGTTATAAATTTCAGTTGAAATTATGAAATTTATATCCCACATTTAAAACGAGAAAATTCATGGACGATTTAACATAAATTTTTTTTGCTTTGAATTAAAAGAAATTTGAATATGAAAATACATAGATCCTTGGTTTTTCTATTCAACGATATTTATCATAGTTTTTGGGTAATAATGAAAAGGGCATTATACTCTAGATAACGAATCAGGTGTTTATTGTGAACAATTTAGATACCCTTTTTCTCTTGAATCTCAATTTCATTTTATTCAAAATAAGTTCTGATTTTATCTTAACTCTTTTTCTAGTGGTTTATTTAACAACACAAAAAGGATATACGAGATTAAACCAGAAAATACAAAAAAAGGGTATAATCAAATAAAACGCAAGAAAACCCTTTAAACTTTAAATTTTTTTTTCTTTTTTTTTTATTACGAAAAGATTTGCTAGACTTCTCAATAAATCAAATAATCTGAAATTGTATAGAGAAGCAATATACCCTTCGCATCGAAGGTATTCCAAAAACCTTTTTTCTACATTTGCTATATACGAATTTATATATCATATTTTTAAACATATTTTTATTATTAATATTATGCAATTTTTTTTTTCTTCATATAAATCCTACCTGACTCCTCTTTTTTTTTTGTTTTCATATATTTTTGATAATGCATAAAATATCCGTTAAACATTCCCGTCGAGAGATTTCAAGGATATATTTGTATACAAAACCAAACGAAACAATAGGGTGAGATTTGAACACAAACACTATACAAGCCCATCATCTTGATATTATTTATCTATTCTCTTGAAAAGGATTCAGAAATCAAACTGTTCCAGTATGTTTCCTTTGGTTTTTGACTATTATTATATGGGAAGTAAAAAGGTTCGTTCTTTTTTTTTTTAAACCCTTCTGTAATGTCTAAAGTTTGTTTAGTTCTCAAAAGATGAATTGGAGTAGTTAATTTAAGGATTACCTTTTACGTTTTTTTTTTCTACCTTTCACACAGATCGATTGTAATCGATGAGAGTAATTGATTGGATTTTGGTAATAAAAAAAAAAAAAGAATAAAGACACTTGTTTTTCTTACGAATTGATGATTTTTCATTACAAACTGTTCCAACAATATTAAATTATCGTTGTTTTCGAAAATCTAGTTAAAAGACAATTCAATAAACGGTATTAGAAAAAAATTTAACTTTCTGAAAATTTATTATTTCTTCTTGCATGTCAGTTACTCGTTTATAATATGACGTGATTTTCATATAAACCGAAAGGATTAACTTAAATTAAGTTTATTATCATCAATTTATCGATTTCCCTAAGCATAAACATCAATTTCCTAAATTCAAATAATTCTGAAAGATATATAACTAATACTCTGTCTATAATAAACAAACAAATAAACAAACAAACAAGAAAAAAACCAACACAACATCGGAGTAGATTAGAAGTAAGTACTTTAACTGATTTGACGATGTGTTCTTCATCGGTGTAATGTATTTTATCATTTACGTTTATCATCATAAAACGGATTTATCTTTATTCATTTACGGAAATTAACAAAAAACATCATTAAAACTACATTTAAAAGACTTCGTAAACAACCTGCAAAAATTCACTGTATTTTTTTTTTATTAAAAAGAAAAGAAAATCTTTTCATTTTGACACTGTACTTAAATTCATTTGTATATATAATCATCATTTCACCCACTATCAAGAAAAAAAGAAAATCTTTATTCCAACATATGTATACATATTTGAAAAGCAAAGAAGGACACTCTCACTTTTATGCTCCACATTCATTTACACTCCACCATTACAGTATATAAAATATCTGTTTTTTTTTCTCCTTAAAGTTTTTCATTAAAATGAAAATTTTCATTCATAAAATTCCCGCCAAAAGAAAGAAAATTGTTTTAATGAGAGAAAATGAGGGCGAAGATTTTGAGTACACAGAAAAAAAATGGAAAAAAACAAATCCGGGAAATTCCTGAAGGGATAACAAACAATAACTAACAAGAAAAAAAAACAAGGCCAAGAAAAATATTTGAAAGGACCTCCTTCCCTGTTTGTAATTGTAAAAACCACCCCAACCAGACGTGAATTTGTATTTTCCTTTTTTTTTTTCTGTATAAACTTTTGAGAACAGCAGCTATTTCGTTGGTTGATATGATGATGAAGATTGGATTGGGTGGTGGTGATGGTGACGGTGGTAGCAGTGATGATGTATTTTTCGTAAATGAGAACATGTTCGGTAATGTCAGTAAAATGGCTCATTTTCGAGGGTCGCAATTAATTAAAATTACATTGAGGCTGGTTAGGAATTTCTGTTTCGGTTATTTTGTTTGTTTTTCTTTTGGGAAGTTGTATTTAAATTTTTGTTTTGGGAAGGGTAAATTAAAACGTTAAGATGTTGTAACAAACGAAATGAAAGAGAAAGCAAATTAATTTGTATGAAGAAACACAAGAAAGAAAAAAAAACACTTTGATTTATGAGCCCTTAAGGGTTTTTCTTCCCTCAGCTACAACAAAGATGAAGAACATGGGATTTTCGAGTAAAAGAAAAACACGATACCCAGACAAAGTTAATTGATTTACGAGCTGCTGATTTTATGAATGAAAACTTTTCGTGGCGGAGGTTAAATGAGAACATCTTTAAAGGCGTCGGGGTGTAATTGCGGATGGCAGACGTAAAAATTGTTGGCGACGTCATTGAATTGTTGTCGGTAGTCGGGTGAGTGAAAGTCTCAAGGCTGGCACACTAATTGGGTTAAAGGAATGTTTTCTCGGAAATTTAATTGTATTGGAATCAGTGGGAAAATTTTTAAATTGAAACGAAAGTTCAGTGACCTAAAGATATAAACAAATGGAATGATAATGGTTCGTTGATTTTTAAGGATTTTAAGGATTTCTATTGTATTTGCTTTGTGATTCAGCATCTTTTTATTAAAATCCATTTCAATTCATTTTTTGGTATTTTATTTATTTTAATAAATCACGTGCCACTTAATATTAGGAAAATACGCGGGAAATTTAAATTCTTTATATTAATATAAAGACAGAGTAAAGAACAGATTCTTCCTTTAGACGTGTTTTGACTGTCTATTATGCTATTGAAATAAAGAAATAAAAATAATCAGAAAATATTGTAATAGAAAAGTTCTAGGAAAATAAATGTTGGTAAACAATAAATCCTGAATGTTTTTCCAAGGAGATCATATTTTGAAAAAATTATAACTAGAACAATTATGAAAATTTGGTTTAGACTGTGTTGGAACAGTTACATATATTCGTAAACTAATATTTGACTAGAAGAACCACTGAAAGGGCGTGAAACTGTTCTGCTTTAACGTTTTGTACAATTTCTAATTATGTTCTGGGAATTCTTTCAAGATCACAAAATGAACTTTTCATTCATAACTTTTATCGTATATTGTTGTCTTTTTGTATTTTCTTAAAAATTCAAGTTCGAACAATTTATTTTGCAAAAATTCGGATTTTCTCAAATTTTTTCAAGTCTACAAAAACTAATTGAGAATCATTTTGGTTTAAAAAAAAAATGGGAAATAATCGAAAAACTTAAATCGTTAGACCTGTCACAAGATCTAATAAACGATTTAAATGGATTCCAAATGAAATATTTTGAAATCAATTTCAAACATTATCGATTCGATAATCTGTCACATTCCAAATTTTCTGATAAAAAGAAAATATCATTCGTATATCCTTTTTGAAACGCCCACAACAATAATGGCTGCCGCATATAGTATGTAAAAATTATGGTGGCAGCCAAAAAAAGGGGTTATGAAGTGTAAAATATTATATATTTTTTTTTTATTCTTTAAAATTTTTGTGGAAGACCTTATTTTCAAAAAGTCAAAATTACAGAAAAATCTTTTCATATACTTATTTTTTTCAAAAAAAAAAAAACACAAGAATTTATTGTGTAAATTTTCTTTTTCGTCTCCACTCTTTGGCTTTCCTTTCAATGTAAAGTATTTTGACATACAATAGAAAGCAATTACATGTCAAGCCCGAAGCAAAGTTTTGGCATCAGACCATCTCTTATCCTTTGCCATATATATATGTATATATATATTTATAGTCCTTGAATAACCTAAAAAAAAAGTATATAATAATAAAGGATTTATACTCATACATGTGTGATGATGATAGGCGCGTGTATTTTCCAGATAAAAAAAATTCAGTGCCCTAAGGTATTTTACACCCTCATCATTGACGATATTTTGCGTACTTTGCCAAAAAAAAAAAAAATTGTATGTAGAAGAATACATTATATTATATCGAGTGTTATTTATCCGCACCCTTTCATTTTTTTTCCCTTATTAGAAGAATATCACAAAAATTGTACATTTTTGATGGCGTTTTCGCATGAAACTTTCTCTTATATGACATTGGAATTCTACATCATCACCCGTTATCCATAACATACTGTAGTAACAGGAAATCGCTACACTATATAAATTGTGGCCTGTTGTTGGTGTAACCATGTCAAAAAGAACCAAACAAGTTTCTGGATCAAAAAGCAAAGTGTCTAGAAAAAAAATCTTGTTCAAGAGTGGAACCATTAAATGGAGTAGGTGGTAACGTAGCAACCCTTTCTCTTTAACATATAACCTTTAAAACTCAAACTCGGATTCCGCACTTGACGTCATAAGTATGTGTGGGCCTTTTATTCTTCTTCTTTTCGTTTTTTTTTTTTTTTTTTTGAAGTATTGCAGATGAAAAACGAAACAAGGATCTTGTTATATTTCGTTCCTTGGAAAAAAATAAATACAATACTCACCCTTTTAATGCGAATTCTTTTTTCGGGTATCAAAATACATTTTATCTTCATCCTTGATTCTATTTTCTCGTTTTATTTATTTGTTACACAAAACAAAGCTTATTTTATATTTATTTTTTTATTTTGTATTTCACCTGGAAAAAAGGATTGTATTTAAATTTTTGATTTGATTGTATTTGTGAGAATCCTTCACCCGTTAAAAAGTATAACCCACCCATTTTTTTGTTATATTTTCAAGAAGCCTTTTCTTTTTTGTGTCGAAGGCGATTTTTATGTATGCAAAAAAAAGTTCGGTACAATTCTTTTGCCTTTTCCCAAAAGCAAAAAAACCGTACTAAGTTTTACCCTTCCACTCAAAACACTGTAGTTCAACCCACCGAATTACACATATGAATCTTTTCTACATACATATGTGTACGCATAAAAAGGATTTCAATAGAAAACAGCATATCTAGTTGCTGGATTCTAATATAGCACATATCAGTGTGACTATTGCAATAGGAAAATTATTTTTATTGGAATTAATTTAATGAATTAAAAAGAATTAACCAGTAATTTTGAGATTATATATATTATAAATAAACTTGTTTAATATTGTGTTTACAAAATATTCAAAGAATAGAACTCTGCTAATTGAACTGAACTTCGTCGAGTAAGGAGGATCATATTTTAAGGCTTTTGTTTTTAAATAGCTTTTCCCAAAAATATTTCCAGAAAAATAATTTTGTCTTAGAAATTTCAACACAGTTTTGAAAGATTTGAATGTAATTCTAATCAATCAAACGAGTAAACGAAACTTTCCACGACACCATCACTTGTCGTTTTGCATATAAAAAAATTGTCGTATGAAAACTGAAATTATGGAATGATCATGAGCTAAAAAAAATCCAAAACCCTGGAATAGATTTATGGTCAAAAACGTAAAGCGAACAAACCGAAAAATCTTCATTCAAAGAGAAAAAAGTTCGCATCTATCTATTGCATAAAATAGTTTTTAATTAAAGTATGCCTGCTTTTACATTACTTTTACAAATGAATTTAAATATAACTCATAAATTCAAAATGCAAATAGAATATTTAGCGTCTTGAAAAATTGAGAGAAAAAGATAAAGATAATCTTATTCTACCGCTAAAGAAAGAAAAAACAACAAACAATAGTGTCCTTGATCAATTTTTTTAATTGGTTTAGTATTTTGGTTGTTATTTATACATATCGTGAGCGAAGCGAGCAGAAGGCGGAGCCCCTAGTCTTATGAAAGAAAAACTGAATTTTGATGTTCGCTGTTACTCTCAGAACTTAGATCTGGAACAGTGCTTCCTATGTGCCTGTTTCAAAAGTTTTTCGCCGGGTGAAAAAATTCGGAGACTACACGTACAAAACCCTCATCTAAAATATGGTATTCCCCATTTGTAATTTTGTATCTAAATGCAACAACCAATAATAATAACTACTAAAATTTGTAGCTTTTCTTTTGAGTGGCTCGATTTCAAAATATAAAAATTTTATTCTCCATACAAGGAATATACGTAAAAGAAAGCAACTAGTAATTATGGCTAATAAAATTGTAATAATTTCATGAAGAATTATCAAGAATATTTCCATTTTGCGGTTTACATCTCCATTTTTAGATATTAAAGAAAAATATTCGTTTGAACTTTTAATTTTGTGTTTATTAGGAAAACGTTAACGCTGTCCTAAATTTAAAAATGTTGTTAGAGGAGATATTTCAAGTTTAACTTTTGCATAGATTTTGTGAGTAAATTAACAAATTTTTTATTTTTGGTAAAAAGAAAATCATTTCTGAAAAAGCAAAACAGTTTCCGGATAAGTTGTTTGCCAAATAAATAAAGTTACTACACATTCAATGGCGAAAACCCATCCATTTGGACTCAGGGAACCTGAAAACATGTATGCATTGAATATTTGTGGAAAATCATAGATCGCATTTATAAACGATTATCATTATAGTTATACGTACTCTTTGCTCAGTTTAAGGAATTAAAATTTTGATTTTCTAAATATCCTTTCAAATTTCTTCTTCTAGTTTCTATTTTCTCTGATAAAACATTTTCGAAAAAGGCAATTTTTCTATTCAAAACACAGTAACAACAACAATAACTGAAAACTAGTTTATTTTTAAAAAGGAAATATGTCTATCAAAAAAAAAGGGAAAAACAAGCATAAAACTTTAACGATAAAATATATTCCGATGCCCTCAAAAAAAAAAAACGATATATCGTAAAACATAAATTTTCTTCAAAAATATTCCATCACCATCAACTAAAACCGAAATCTATATTTTATTTTGAAAAATGATGGAAAACTGTATCTGGTTCTACGTACTTCTTTTTTTTCCTTTTTCGTATGCTATTTCCAACTTCATACATATTTTGAAAGGATCCATCTATTTTGCATGTTATGTTTTTTTTATTCTACTCCAAAAAAAAAAAGAAAATCATTTTTTTTTCATTTCCTTAAGGATATTCAACGCGCCGTATTTCTGACAAATTCAAAACCATTCCAGTGTTGCTTTCCATCTTTTATTTTTTTTTTTTTTACATATTTTTTTGATAGATCGAAAAAACCCTTCTTCCTTTTTTTTTTTTTATATAAAGTCGTTTTTCTTAGGCATAAGTATAGAAAAAAAAATAAGTTTCTAACGAAAAAAAAAACCTCCCGGAAAATTTTCCGACTACCACCCAAGAAAAAACCTCATCTACCCATTCATAATCATTCCATTCTTGTTATTTAAGGTATTCCACCGAATTTCTAACAAGTTACCAACAACAACAATAATAGCTATTTTTTTTTCCTTTCTTTTTGACAATGGGATGTATGTGGAAGAAAGTTTTTTTTTTAGGTGATTTTGCATAGAGGGTGGTGATAAAATGAATGAAAAAACGCGAATTATAATAAGATACATCCAAAATCGAATATTTTTATCATGTGTGTTGTGTTTGTTATATGATTTTGACAACAAAAAAAAAACGAAAAATAAATAAAATTTCAAATACGAACGATACAAAGCAATCATTCATCACTCACTATATGCGGATCCGTATCCTTGTTTCTTCATCTTCACATAACAGTATCGCACCCTTTCTTTTTCATTCCCTTCTATATACGAGTATTACATATTTTTTGATACTACAAAAGTAGATCATCCTTCGCATGTCATCCTTTTTTTCTTTTTTTTCGTTTTTTTGTTGAAATTGCCATATTAAGAAGGGCATATAGTAGTACAAGAAATATAGGAGCGACGCAACCACAATATTTCCCGTTCCACGATTCAGTATCATTCGTATACGCATATACCGAAAAGGAAAATATATATATATAAAAAAAAAAACGAAATCCATTTCACATCTTTCACTTGGTGTAGTTATTGTGTATGTCACCCCCAGTATTTTCGGTGCTCCTAAACCGGTGAGTAGTCCTTTCCCTAGAATACAACCCTTACGAAACTTGTACATATACATACTTGTTGTAGCTCTACTTGGAGGTGGGAGGGTTTTTTTTTGTATGTGAATGATGTGGCGGTAGCAGAAAACAGTAGCAATAGTAAAAGAAAAAAAAACCGGGTGAATGACATTGGTATGATAACATTGGTGGTATTTTTCTGTCGTTTTGTTTGTTTCAAAAAAAAAAAAAGAAAAAAAAATTTTACAGTAACTTGTCACATATACAAAAGAAATGGATTTTCCACATATCCACATATTATGGAAATGGATTAGAATGTAGTATATGTGCAAAATTTCGTCTTCGATTTTATGTTTTAATGTTTCTTATCTGACATACTCTTGTTCTTTCGTTTTTCGTCATATCCACAAAAAAAAGAGCATGCAACCATTTAGTTTTTCTTTTTTCCGTTTCTTCTCAAACAAACTTCTTAGAAAAATACTGTAAAGACGACTACTGTATGTGTACGCGCACACACTTTTTTCCATCTTTTTTTCTTTTGAGGGTGGTTTGACTTGAGCTTATCGAATAAGGATATTATAAAGTTAATGCTGTTGTTGAGGGTGGCAATAGTATAATGATGACGATGGTATATCAGTGATGGCATATATTCTTGGATGGGTTTTTTTTTTTGTTTTGCTCTCGTCATCGTCAATCTTTTCGTTTCATTCCATTCTATTTTCTTGCTGCCAAAGTACACCTCTTTTTTTCCTTTTTTTTTTTGCTGTGCTTGGTGGTACATCCTCAAAATATTCGAACAAAACCTCATTGCAAATTTGACGTGGTGATGACAAAGACGAAGTTATTCTTAAACTTGTGTTTATTTAATATTTCTAGTGATTTCAATTTGTAAAAATTTTTATCTAACGGACATTTTTTAAGTGATCACATTTTATTTTAAATAAAAAAAAATCTATAATTAATAATTACAAAAACTTGATTCAATTAATTTGGTTTTATATAAATGAAAAATAAGTAATTTTAAAAAGTTTTTATTACACAAAATGCACACGCGATCGATCTGGTAAGATATTTTAATTGTTATTTAATTTGAACTTAAATTGATATAATCAAAATTGATGTTCAACTTGACTTGTTTGTTGTTGAACGACTAAAATTCAACTGAAATTAATTTCAAAATATTTCAATGTTAATCGGGTCTCATTGACTAATAAACCCATACATGAAAATCTGAATTTTAATTGGGAAACTCTCTTAAAAAAAAATATAGAATTTGAACGACCTCATCCTCACGGAAACATCGTGATGGTGATAAGTTTTTTTTTCTTTTTTTTTTTGTAGGGAAATTAACTCATTAACATATTAAGCCGGTTAAGAGCAGATGCTAAACATTTTTATTTTTTGAATTGATTAGATCCTGTGACGTATATATGCAAATGAATTATGTATCCTTCAGGGGATATATGAGAAATAGAAATTGAATAGAGTTCATTTGCATGCGTACCTTTTTAAAAATATTAGGGATGATGTGCTAAAGGGTTTCTTCAGGTATTCATGCTCTAAAATTGTAACGTTTTCGATTTCATTTGATTTATTTCAGGGTTTGGAATTTTTTGTATATTATTTTGTTTGATTTTCCAGACGTACTGAAAGCTTAATATTTTATATTAAATTTCGTAGAAAATACTGTAGTAATTTGAGTTTTTGAAATTTCTAAAGAAAATCTTATAGATCTTATTCGCTTATTATCTCTAAACTAATTTCTTTTTAAATGAAAGTATTCTAGGGATATTTCAAATACAATATATAAAAATAATTTTAGTCCTCAAAAAATTAATTCCCATCGAAAATGAAGTCACAAAAAAACTATATTCCTGTAAAGTGTATAATGTTATACAAATCTTACAAAATCCTTTATTTATTTTTCAGCGAAAGCAAAAAAGAATTAAATGTTTCTCGAGAAAAGGTCATGCTATAACAATTGCTTCAAAGAGAACCACTGGCAAATAAATTACCCTTCAAGAAATCCAAAAGAAAAAAAAATAAATATAAATAAATAAATCCCACATAAAAAAAAAAACAAAACACGAACAAAATAATTCTTTCCAATTTCATCGAACCTTATCGATCGTTTTTCTTTTTTTTGTACTTTTTCTTTTCATTTGGTTTTCATATGATGTTCTCTTGTGATATTTGCTGAACCAATTTCGTAAACTTTTATTCTGTTCATCTTCTTAACCATCACCCAATCCTTGATGAAAAGAACACATCCACCCCCAATCAGTTTTCAAGGATGAAGCTAACTCCTCTATCTTTCAGTTGAACAATAACAGCAAACTCAAAGAATTTGCGTATATACGATACGCCCGAATAGATCACAATAAAATTTTAAGATGACGACAAAAAAAAAAAAAAAAGGAAAAAGAAAGTCAAATACAATTCCAAAAAATAAGAAGAAAAGAATAAAACACGAAAACTTAAAACACAGTTGTAGAATCAGGACCCCATAAAAAAAAAACTCCAGAAATCAGTTCTATATTCAGTCTCAAACCCCATTTAACAAAATTTTTGTTTTCCTTCGCCTGAAAAGGACGTAATCAGAACATGACTCGGGATAAAAATTCGTATGCAAATCACACGGATCGGTTATTTTTCGAAAGGGTTACTCTCTGATTGTGTTTCTTTGGAAATACAAGAAGGCGTACATGTACAAATATTCTTTTATAGAATAACTAAAATCGAAACCCAACCACACTATGAAAAGAAAACATGTCGTTCTCAAAAACCTTAAAAGAATATAGAATCATGACGGCGTTATACAGTCTGGGGTGTATACTACATCACAAAACCGATCCCGAAAAGCTTAGGAAAAAAAATATATAAAATCAAATAAAAAAAAATATATATATATATATTAAATTTGCATACTGTATTAGATTTGTTCAAATCGGCAATAGTTGTTGGGATTTTACGGTCGTTCGGCAAATAACCTTTAACAAGAATTCAATAAAAGCAAACGACATAAAAAAAAAAAAACAGAAGAAAATCCTTCAGTTTATTTCCAATATTTTCTCATTTTCTTCATGTTCAAATCATGTTCTCCACTCGTGGCCTATTCTGATCGAACATTTCGAAATTAGACGAATTATTTATTGCAAACAATTTCACGAGATGAATAAGGATCAAGGACCAAACAATAATATAGGAAATAAATCGAATTCAAAAAAAAGGATCTAGTTACCTTTTTTCTTGAACATTGTCATTTCGAATGCAGTCAAATAATTTCGAGCTATTTATTGCATCGCTAAGAATTCGATAGGATGATTAATTTTATTTTACATATCTTTTACCCTTTTTTAATTTGCAAAAATCTATGCAAAAATTTCCCGAAAATATGCAAATGAACACCTTTTTGACGTTTTGCAAATCAGGATGTACAATGTTGAATTTGGTTGTTACGGATTTTGGCAGTTTTTGAAACCGGTGCGGTACAATATAAAAAACTAATTTCAATAACAAAAAAGAAAGGATCTCGTTTGTATGAAAAGGGTTTTTATAATATGCAAATTATATTTGAAGTGAATCTACAATCGTTTCGTCAAAAAAAAGTACGGGCTTAAAGAATTTGTTTAAAACTTTGGATAAAAAAAAACCGTTAGCACTTTTCCCGATTTCATAGAAAGAAATTGTTTCTGTTTATGGAATTTTCAAGAATCTAGGAAATTTATTTCTAATTCAATATAATAATTGAAAATTCTTCCAAAACACTTCCTTTTCAAAAAAAAAAAAAAGAGAAAAATCTAATAAATTTTTGTAAATTTCTGCAAATAAATGATGGAGAAAAGAAAATTTCGTATATATTTTCCAATTTCCCACTTGAAAATTTTTACAACAAAAAAAACTACTATATTATAAATTTCGAAAAATGCTTTCTTTTTTCTTTCTGTACATTTCCATTCCGAAAGAAAATAGACCGGGAAACTAATGAGAAAAATAAATCCGGTGTTTTTGGCTCGAATTTGTGCACTTGACATCCAGCCAATATGCAGTAAATTTTTTTTTTCTTATGTCGTAATACTAGAAAAGCGTGGATATTTCCCTATTCTTAGTGTTCTATATATTTCTCTGAATCCATGTGAATATTATAGTATGTCGGAAATTTCGTTAGAAATGGAAATATAAGAAAAATCTCTTGAAACAATTGAGTGTTAATAATCCGGCAGTAATGATGTTTTATAACGAAAGGAAATATTTGAAGCTAAAGATTTTCTTGGCTTTTTCTAAATTATATTTTATAGAAGTGTAAAAAGAAAAAAAAAAAAAAAGAAAACGGGTAACCCGAATAAAAAGAAGAAAAAAAAATTTTGTGAAAAATACAAAAATATAGAAAACATGTCACAAAACAAATTGTATTTTTTCAATTGGTTTTCTTTGGCTATACACATGAAAAAACTGTAAAGAAAGCAATTTTCTTTTAAGAAAAATATTATATTCAAAATTATATTTAAACTTATCGCTTTGAACTTTTTTCTTTCGTTTTTCTTTTTTTTTGCTTTTTGTTTTTGTTATATGGCAAATGAAAAACTTGGTAAGGATTTGAGTGTTAAATTTTTATGAGTTTGTGCGGTTCATGCTTGAATAGAAAATTTATTTGGAAAAGTATATGCAATGATTTGATCAAGAGAAATGAAATAGAATTGCACTTGGTTATGAGTTATAAATGTTTTTTTGTATTTATAAGCATTTTCATTTCAGTTTTTCTCCAGAAATCATAAAGTAAAATTTATGGACTCGGGGTTAACCAGGCAAACACAAATTATGTTTCAGAAAGTTTTGTTTGAAATTAATTTTTTAATGAAAATAATTTTAATTCGATTAAAAGTTCTTAGACAGTACTTTATTTGATATGGTAATATTTTCGTCGCCCAATTGCACGTTAAGCATTACCGAAGGACTAACAATATCAATGCATTTTCCTTGTTTTTGTTTTCATAATCAATATCTTTTTAATAATATACACAAGAAATACTTTACACGTGTCAATGCTGAAAATAAGCAATCCCCATTCAAATTTGCTATTTACGTTGTCAGAAATATAATATTTCTTTTGCCGAATGTTGATAAGAAATCATACTGTGCAATTTTTCATTTAATGATAAATTTGTTAAGCCCACTTGGTAGTAAATTGTATTAAAACTCACTGCAAACAGCTTTAAATACTTCAAGTATTTATTGGACTGATTTGTCAATTTTAGCTTCTTTGGCAAGTACCTTCTATACTCATATAGTAAGACGCCACTGATATCACCCAAAAATCTAGTTTACTTCTTTATGGTAATAATTCAATTTCCTTTTTTAAAAATGTAAATAAATATAAAAACTTATATACAAGTTTTTATTATAGAAAGTACAAAAAAGATTTTTGTTTATAAATCTTTGGATATCCATTTTTTTTCTGGTGGATAAAGTCTAGGAATGTTTATATTCTGGGATAAATTCTTTAAAGTTAAAAAAAGAAATGTGTCTATATAACTACAAGTACTTCATAGGAAAAAAGAAAATAAATAAAAATCTCTTGAAATCTTATAAAGACACTACCATCAACAAAAGCACAGAAAAAGCGGAGTTACTTTAATATAAAATAAAGGTGCGATAAGGCCCTTCATCAGCACTTGAGTTTTTCCTTTATAGTGATTTCATTTTTTCATCATATTTCCTTTTTTACGTAAACTTCTTTTGGTTATTGTATATGGTGTATACTTTTCATCATATGCCAAAATTATTAGATATATATACACCTATAAAAA
This sequence comes from Xylophagus ater, assembly GCA_963422695.1. NCBI lineage: Eukaryota > Metazoa > Arthropoda > Insecta > Diptera > Xylophagidae > Xylophagus > Xylophagus ater. Next base: position 40,603,538 of record OY730482.1, on the reverse strand, counting down.
GTATCTATCTATAAGAAAAGAGTATCCCATAAGCAAAACAGGAAAGCTTCCAGGAAACTTTAGTTGAAAGATAACAAAAAGCCTTGAAAGATATCAAGAATGGTTCTTTCGGCATCATCATCATCATCATCATCAAATCATCTTCATGTTCATTTTCTTTTTTATATATGCATATATACTTTATTTTTTGCAACATCATACAGCGTCAAAAGTATAATTCTGCGAGTGAGTATGTACCAAAAAAAAAAAAAAAGAACCAACCGCAGTATTAGAATACCAACCAAGTCATATTCTTCTTTTTAAACCACGGATATAGAGAAAATGATATACGTAAAATAAGGTAGTAGAATTGACGGAGAAGTTTAGGAACAAAAATGAAAACCTGCAAAAAAAATTTGTATTAGAAGGAGTGTGTATATAAAAACTCTACTGAAAATCCCTTTTTTCTTTTTTTTTTTTTTGTATTCATCTATATGGAGATATCGGTCGACAAGCCATACAGGATATACGGTTTTCATGGATAGATGAAAATTTAAGATAGATATGAAAACGCGATGATATTCAAGTGTATATATGATTTAAATAAATATTATGATTTTGGTTGAAGTTTATTCAAATGTGATGTTATATTCTAAATCCAAATATATCCTTGATGGCGCCTTCTATCTTTCAATATGATCGTTAAGGAATATAATATACATATATAGGAAAATCATAGATAACTATACTATATGATTTTTTGGTTTGGAATATTACCGATTCATTGGTTTCTTTTTCGTTTTTTGAAAGGATATCAATGTGATTTCCATACATAGATGATACTTTTGGAATAAATGCAAGTGTATGGTATTAAAATATATTTTCAGAAAAAAAATGTCTGATAACAAAATTTCGTTTTCTCTGGTTTCATATACAAGAATCATTTTTTTTTTTTGAAAAAGAAATTACTCCATAATGGAATTTTCAAAAGGATAAGAGGATATCAATGTAGGAACCCTATGGCTAGATATATGGAAATTTTTCTTCGATATATGAAACATCAATATCAACATGGGAATATTTTTTCTAGATAGAAAAAAAATACATAAAATAAAAAATGTCAACTTCCAGTTTTAACAAAAAAAAACTCTTCAATTCTTTAATATTTTTGTAAGTTATTTTTCTATGGAAAATTCAAATTCAGACATTGACAACAGCGAGCATGTAAAATTCTATTTAATTTCCTGTGATTAATATATTTTACTTGTAATAACATCAATTCCGTTTCGTATCCTTTTTTCTAAATGTCGTATAAATCTTTGATATTCAATTTGTTTAACTTTTTTTTCATTTTTAAAAGTCATACATAATCACATGTTCGTACTTTATGTTATGTTTAATTCGTGTTAGTTATTTGCTTTTTATAAATACATTTAGAACATTTTTCAGAAAGCCAATTTTTGTAAATAAACTACGAGGGCACTGGTGCCTATTACTATTGACTTGAACTGAATCATAGAATGGGGTCAATTCATATGAAATTTAAGAAATTTTAGTATGTTTTCTAAACAAAAATTCTTTATTTTTTGTTTTAATAAAGAATTTTCGCAAAATAAGAAATTTGGAAAAATTTTATAAACAATTTTATGGATCAATAATATCAAAGCAGCATAACCTAAAATAACAGAAAATCGTAGAATTGGCCCCAATATTTTGGATTGAATTTTATATCTCACGAAGCTGACTATTCTTTGCATACAATTTAACCTCTACAACTTTTTTCCACCATCATCCGTATCTGTTTAAAGCAGAACATAAACTTCTGTCAGGTTTTGATTTTGGTGGTTCAAATTTTCATATTGTATAAAATCAACCATAAGGACAATATATCTATAATGTATTTTATATAAAACGAAGAAAGGTTAATTGCCTGGTTTTAAATAATTTTTATTATAATATAAAATAAATTTCCTTTTGTATACTAATAAAATATTACGACAAAAATATTTTACGCGTTTGGATTGAAAATTACATTAAAAAAAAAATAATTCTTATATATACGAAGAAATCAAAGTGAAATACCATAAAATTTTATGTCCTCCTGATTTTCTGCTATCACAAAAAAAAAATTTATTTAAATTTATTTCTTTAACATATTTATCGTGAATATGTGTAGCAAATTTATTAAAGTATACACACACACACGCACGTATTTATAATTTTTCATCATCATGTTTACTGCAATACAGTATAAAGCTCAAATCCATCATCCACTTAAAGCAAGCACCAATTTACTCTTATCAAGGATACCATAAAAAGCACATATGCCTGATCATTTTTTTTTCTTCTCATTTTTGCTTCCATTTTATCAACTAAAGAAACACATATCCTTCAAATACTGCGAACATAAGCACAAATAAAGGCTTACACATTTTTCACTCATTCTTCCTTTTTTCCAGTTTAATTCGATTTCTTCATTTCTTCACCACCCTTTCAAACTACATAAAATTATATCCCTTTTTTCCAGATATATGTCCTTTTTATGAAATTTTACTAGATACATAGTCGAATTTATCTCACAAATTTTATAGTATTTTTCTCATATAAAACTCCCATACTTTTTTTTGCCATTTGAGAAAAAGGAAATGTTTCCTGATATGAGCACGAAAAAAAAGGGTGATCAGCTAAAAAGAGAATACTAAAATGGCAACAAATTTGCCTATCGTCTGCTCTTTCCATAATTTTGAAGTTCTTTTCTACTTTAGAATGCGTTGTTTGAATGTCAACCCAACGAAAAGGATCACGTAGATACTTTCTTCTTTTTTTTCTTTTTTTTTGTGCCGATGATACCGACATATTTCTGTTCTGTGAAAGATAAGTTTATAATATTAACTAGAAGGTATATGATTTGACTTCGATAGGGGTGTATGCTTCCAGCATATATTCGCTAAACTTAAGACTCTGATCAAATTTGTTAGAACATTGAAAATTTCGTATATCTCTTAGAGTTGATACTCCTCCTCAAACAACTCGAACAGAAGACAAAAAATATATATAACTTAAACGAGTTCGATATCTATCGTGAGTGATAGCTTTGAAATGTATACTTTTTTCTTGCGAAATGGTGGTTGATGGTGGCAAAAAAGTAATCCTTTATGGTGATGATTTTTGTTGCTGCTATATTGATGAAATACACATTTTGATTCCTCTTTCATTTTTCGTGGATAATATTATATGTTGTTTTATTGCTACAAATTCTTTTTTTTTCTTTGGTATTGGGTGTCTTTATCATCATCATTTCACCAACAACATCATCATCATCATCATCAGTATCTGTTACGTTTATTTTCTGTCGATGTTGTTGTTGTGTGGAACTTTATATATCTTTTTTTCAAGTTTAATACAGTGTTATTTTTCAACTTACTTTTTCGTTTGATATTTTACTTTATATTTCCAAAAACTTTCTTCCATCCTCAAGCACTTAACGCGTTTCATTTCATATCTAGTTTTTTCTTCCTCTTCTTCTTCTTCTTCTTCAATTTAATACACATACTTATAAAATAGAATGGGATGCCATCTCTTGGGAAAAGTATTTTCAAATAATAAATATACGAAGTAAAAAAAAAAAACGATATGAAATAAATGTCAAAGACCAAGAAGTAATGTATTGAGAAAAATGAAAAAAAGATTTCTTCTAAATTCAAAGGATATCGTTCATACAAGGATAAATACAGGTGAATATATCTCATCCTAAAAATGTTATGAAGAAAAAAAGTTATTTAGAAGAAGAAAAAAAAATGGATAAAATTGATAGCGCATTTGATATATATTTTACGTTACACATCCTTTATACGTTTCCTTTTTTTTCTCGTTGGTTTTCATCAAATTTTGAATAAAATTTATTCACGCCAAAAAAAAGAAAAAGGGAAAGAAAAACCAATATGACAGCATCAAATTTTCAGCAAAGAAAGGGATACACATATAAAAAAAAAAACAAAATTAGAATAAAAAAAAGGATCCTACTACTTCAAGAATGATGTATTATCAATTCCCAAAGTACAAAATGTTATTATGATAAAAGGTAAAATTCATTTCTCACAGAAAGCAGAAAAAAAAAGAAATTGGATAAAAATGAAATGCTCTCTGTTGAATGTGCCGAGTAGATGTTCCACTTTTTTTTCGTATTTCTTGTCGCAAGTAAAGGTGGGGCCTTTATTAAATACGTACGAGTTTCCATAAAAACGAATGTGTATCCTTTTACTGCTTTGAAAATGGCTGGAAATTCGAAATTCATTATAAAATTAGAATATTTTTTCGCTTTAACTCGGAGTTCGTGTGTTTCCTAAAACTTCTTTTGAATTATTTTATATTTTAAAAAATAAAATAAAATATTTGAAAATGTTTTACAAGATTTTTTAAAATACATGCTTTTATGTAATGCTAATATTAATCTCTTCCTAATTGGAAGTAAAAAAGAACTTTTTTTTTCACCAAAAATATTACAAAATCAAAACAGGATTCACCCCAATACCCAGCGTATAGAAGTTCCATACATTTAGTAGCTAAAACTATGAAATTTAAATTCGATCTGCGGTTTTTGGTGTATACTTTATCTTTTAGATAACCCATAAGAAAAACTCAATTGCTCTAAATATTACTCGTATTTTACCTTTATCAGATCTATTTGTGGGAAAAGTCCCATTAGGAATGGTCAAGAAGAAAACTTGTCGCATTGCGGTTGCAATTGATGTCTGGAATATATTGAAGTAGAAAAACAACTAATAAGTACTTTGTTCATAAAATTGAATAGATATTCTAGGTACTGATAACCCTGAATATCATAGAAAGTCATGATATCGTACTTCAAAAAAAAAATGTATAAAACTCAAGCTTTAAGAAAAACATTTCAAATTCAATAATTCAAAGTTATTCACCATATTTTTCTTCATAAATATTTCAGAATGAATAATAATTCACGATCCAATTTTATTTTAGTCCTTTCAAAAATTTCCCGTCATTTTCGATTGGATAAATTCCAATATATTACTAGAAAAAAGTGAAAAAAAAATCTAAAAAAATTTCGTTATATCCTTTCAATATTGATTTCATATATTCCTTATTTGATCCTTTTTGGTAAAAAAAAAATCATATCGTCTCTAAAAAAAAAAATTTTTCACTCCAAAAATTTATTATTTCTCGATGTTGTTTTTTTCTTTCTTTTCCTTTTTGATCCTTCCAGTCATCATCATCCAAATCTGTTGACAGCATTTGAAATTTTCTTTAAAAAAGGTTATTAAGTTTAGTATACCGAATAAAATTCGAACTAAAATGTCAAAAAGTATATGTCCTTCAAAATTGTAGCCATATATAAGAATATATTCATATATAACGTGCTCCCGTTTCCATCCCTGTTCAACGATCAAAAGTTATATGTATGAAATATTTCTTTTTTCCCGAATTTTTCAAATTTGTTCTTTTTTATCGTATCTTATATAGAATTCATGATTTATTATGATTATACTTAGAATCTCCATTTGCTTTATATTCAGTGAGTTTTGTCCTTTTTCTCGGGACGATATGTACGCTCTTTTGCTGGAATTTTGTTTTCTTTCTTGTTCGTCCTTTCATTTTGGGTACATATGACAAAAATGCGCGAGATATTAAAAATTTCTTTGCCGTTCTAGATGTTTTTTTTTTTTTATAAAAATGTTGGTTTCATTTTTGAATATAAATTCTATAAAGTAAAAAGGATATGAAATGAAATGGCAGACATTTCGTTTTTTTTTATTTCAAATATTTTTAAAAGAAAAATTAAAAATTTCATAGTAAAATTCTCTAAATTTTATAATTTTATTAAATATTTTTATTAAATTTATTTATAAATTTAAAAATTCCATATTCTGAATTGTATAACTAACTTCTAACTGCTTTTCAGATATATAGTAGAATCGTATAGACAGTATTCAGACTTAATACTTTATTGCAAGAAGAATGTAACTATGTTAGTTTGTAAATGAGGAAAAGAAAATATCTTCAAAAGAAAAGGTTTGGGAAATATTTAGAAAAACGTATCTGATTTAATTTTTTAACGTTGCACAATTCTGTCTAGTTACTATTAGAATAGTCTCTCCAGTTACTCGAATAACTGCTATTTACTATAGTTTATTGTCATAAGGACCAATCATGTTGCGCAATACTAATTTGTTTTAAAGAAAATATAATCTTAATGAATTTTCTTTTGTCATGGTACAAGATAAATATATAATTAGATAGTGTGCCATTTCGGTACTATAAAATAGTTTTAAAGTGATTAGATTAATAGAAAAATATAAACTGAACTTCTTAAATTTACTATTACTATCGATTTAGAACGGTACTAAGAATAATATTATATAAAGTTTTGTCTGAGTTATGTACAGTATATGTATATTCAATTAAACCTTCCTCAATAACAACACCCAATGTGGCTAAATTTAAAGCGTTAATTTTATCTATTTAAATTCATATCAAGTTATAAACATTTTTCAATAAAAACAACCTGTTAGCTTCTATAATTTACGTAGAAAACTGGAAAATCCTGATTAAATTCTTGACAAAAAATCATTATAGATACTAAACCGAATAGGCAAAACATTATTTAGGTATAAATTCACTTCCAATCAACTTCTCATTTTCTGGTGCCTTCAATTCTGGTGATTCTTTTCTTCTTATTTTCTTTTTTGTGCTCACCTTTAAACCCATTCCAAGAAAGCCAAAAAAAAAGCTTATTCAGTTCTTAAATTCACATTCAAAGTATATTTACATACAATTTAAACATGTAATGAGGTTTCGCATGTTATTCCATAATACCAACTCCTACCAAGCTACTACCTAACGACTTTTTTCTTTTTTTTTTGGTATTTTTCATCGCCATCATAATCATCCTTTTCTTTTTCTTCAGTTTTTTATTTGAGCGTTACATAGTAATAAGAAAAAAATTTGCTACTTACATACGCCTTCGTTCAAGGATATATGAAAAGTAGGATGAATTTTTACTTTAAAACCTGTTCCCTTTTTTCTTTTTTCCAATTTTTTCTTCTGTTAAATATGTAAAATGAATAAAGTCACAGCGAAAAAAATGAAGACATTTGCATATGGAATACATACACATAAACTTCAATATACTTCACTTCGATCCGTTTTCACTTCGAACGTTCACAGTTTTAAGAATACGAAAAAAAAAATAAAGCATAAAATGAAAAGTCCTTTGGGAATATTTAGATATACACTATACGTATGATATAAGCTTATATTCTTCTGTAGAAAAAAATTTAAGGCGTTATGAAGTGAATTTTTAAGTAGGATCCCTCTCATTACATATCCTGCTCAAAAAATGCAAAATAAAAGACACATCAAATATACTCTGGAAAAGTGTACAAGAAGTTAATGTACACGAGAAAAAGAAACTAAGTAGGTATATCATAAGCATGAGGAAAATGTTAGGAATTTTTCAAGGATAATATACTTTAAGGCACTACTTGTAACACCATCTTGTGAGAAAAAATTAAAGTATCAAATTAGGAATTAAAAATATTATTTTGCTAATTAGTTAAGAACAGGTTTAGGAATTTTTAAAATTTTGAAATCTTCAAATATGGCATATGTAGCTGAAACTATAAAATGTATTTGCCGAAAACTATGAGGAAAGGAAAATTTTATTTCGTATTTCATTATATGAAGTTTTGAAAATGGAAATAAAATTCGTCAAACTTTATAAGCTGTCACTATTCCGTAATGTACAACAATAATTAAGTTATTACCGAAAAATGTATGATTTTGACATTAATTTTTCACTTTTCTTGTTGTAAAAAATCACTTCAATAAAAAATTGGCCTAATTTTTCATTTTCCTTCAGTCTGTGCCCTAAATGCCAACATTCCAAAGAAGAAAAAAAAATGGAATTATGCAAAAATCCTGACCTATTAACGAACGACGTTAGCAAAACAAACGAGGCATAGGTAAACAAAAATTCCAAAAACCCCATCCAACCATCCATTCACCTTATTCGCAATCATCATTTCGAAGTTTTTTCTTTTCGGAAGAATCTTGGGAACTTTTTTAATTTCGACTCATATAACTTCCAAAACCCAACAAAATTGTAGTACACCACCAATCTACATTTTTTCTCATCTTATAAGTTCGAGTTCAAAATTTCGGTCTTATTATTTTCTTGTTGTTGGTAAATGGAAAATTGTTGTCGTTGCTCTGTGCTGTGTTATTATCATCATCATCGTAGTCTCTCGCGTCCTTATATGGAATGTCGCCTTTATGTACTCATTAGTATTTAAAACGTTGCATACTAAGCAAAAAAAAAGAAAAAACAACAGAGAGTGGGAATGAGACTTCTTTAAGACGGCACAATCCAATGTTATTACCAAGTTTTAACCTAACCCACTTCATGTTGCCGGTTTCAGTTTTTTTTCCGGGCCAGGTTCATTCATTTTCCTTAACCAAAATACCGTATCTTTCCTATCAAAGCTACCTTATCAAGTTCATTTTACACATTTTTTAAGTGAAAGCATGTTATCAGATCGCATACTGTTGATAGCTTTTTCGTTGCCCATCATCCCTTCTCATATCCTGATGAAGATTTTCATCGGTACAACAGAAAGAAAAAAAAATGAAGAAGAAAATGAGACGACTTCTCATTCTTCCTCTTCCAAATTTTTACTTATGCTGCTACTTCTGTTTGCCGTTGATGATGATGATGAGCTCTGGTGTTTAGAGAAAATTGATTGAACATGGGGTGTGATGATGGTGGGTGCAAATTGTAGAATATAGATGGTTTTCTTTTAAAGAAGAGGGTTTGTTTTTTTGGTTAGAACGATTGCCGGAGGTTTGTTTGTTTTTTTGCTTGAGTTTCTTAACTAATAGGAACGCCCGAGTATAGGAAGTTAGTAAAGATTTTTTTTTTTCTTTTAATATGATGGCAGACATGATTTTGTTCTTCTGGAATGAGTTTATGCTTATTGCTGGAGTATATTTTGTGTTAAATAACTGTCTTATATGAATGTACGTGTAAACGATTTGGCACATTTATTTTATAGTACTTTTTTTTTTTTTAGATATGTCTGGAATTTGGAAGAAAAAGATGTCTTAAGAATTTCAGTTCATTCTCTTGGCGATATGCCATGACCTACCCGATCTTTTGGCGGCATTTAATTATGACGTGGTGGTTTCTTTCATGGGAAATGAAATTATACGGTAGAGTTTCGTAGAAAAGCGAAAGCCACATCTGGTGGTGAAAAAAATGTGGTATCTTCTGAAGAATAAGGACAAATTTCGAATTAAGTTCTTACATACTGAAAAATTCCTCATTTCTTTTATTCGTCTTTAGGATAGGTATGCATAAATCTGGAAATTGATTAGCCTAAAGACAAATAGACAGAAATACGGAAAAACAAATAGACAAAAAATAATATACGGAATAAGTTGAAAATAATAACTTCTATATACATATATGAGTAGCGGGAAGAAAGAAATGATTATAATAAATATACGAACACACGAAAAAGTACATTTTTGCTAAATGAGCGAGAGTGAATGAATGAAAATGGAAAAACTTGTATGTAGAAAGGATGTGTAATGATTTTCACCATATTTACTCCCTCTGTCAAAATGAAGCAACCAGAAATTTTTCCAGGCTACTATAATTTCGCAAGAAGAATATTACTTCTTTTCTTGTCTTTGTTATTTTCATTTTGTTGAGTTCCGGTTCTTGGTTTACTCGTTTGTAAATTTTTCGTTATAAACGCTGAAAGCTTTTTTTTTTTCTTGTAAAATCAAATGAAAGCGAATTTTTCTTTTTTTAATTTGTGTGTCTGTAAATGTAGATTGTAGAAGAGCAAGGCCATTCGGTGGGGTATATAATGAAGTAGTAGATGAGTTCAGTTAAAAAAAAAAAAAAAGAAATATGGTGGCAGTAGTAGGATTTCGGATGGTATTAATGGTGGATGGTTTGTTATGTATATTTTTGGTATATATATATATTAGAACGTGCTTTTCATTCATACATTTTCCAGGGTGGAATTTTTACTACTCACGTGTAGTACGATTTCGTGTAATTGACTGGACGAAAAAAAAAACTGATGGGCGGGAGTTGAAACGATAAAGTTCATGTGTATTTAAGAATTTGGGTCATAGAACCTTTTTCGCCGGTTCATATGTTTAATTATTGTGAACTTTTTAGGCTTTCAATATGAGCATGTCAAGTCTCTGAATGAATGAAAGTGAATTTTTGTTTTGGAAAAGTTTTAAAGAAATTTTCTAATAATTTATTAATCGAAATTATATTTATTTGTTTTTCTTTTATCTCTCTTTCAGAAAAATGTCTCCTACTCATTTGTTTTGGAAAAAAAGTAAGTATTGTCTAAGAAAAAAAAGTTGGTTTTTCATATATTGTATTATTATAAAAAAAAAAAACTAAAGATATGCTTTTCATTCTATTTCTTTAACTAAATTACTTGATCTGAGACCAAATTTATCAGATTCTTTTATTCATCCGCTGAAAGATATATAAAGTTAATTAATTATGGGACTTTCTGTAGGATTGTAATATTAGTGGCAATATTTAAATGCGTTTCAATAGAGTAAAATGTGTTTTAAAACTTTAGAAAAAATTATCTTAATATGTATATAAATGCACTGAGATAGCTTTCCTGGCCTGAATAAGTAGAATACAAAACCTTGTTATCAATTCCAAAGATTTTTAAGATCTTCTCATATAAGTCCTGTGATAATTAGTTTTCTTTCTAATATGAAACTCATAAACTCCAAATATACTCAACCAGAACGGAAAACTGGCACATCAATTACTTAAATATGAAGTTATTAAATTGATTCTTATAAATTTGGAATTTTGAATTTAATTTTATTTTCATTTCTTATCCACACCCACCTCTCGCAATTCGAAATTTTTCGATTACTTTGAAACATGGAAAAATAAGTAAGAAAAAAAGAAATATATATCACATATCGAGACAAGTTGACATTATATCCATTTTTTCTTTCTCTTTTTTTTTTTATTATCAAAAAATTTATAATACAAAAACTGAAAATAGAAGTTTGCCCAAGTATGTGAACAAGCAAGCATATTTTATATGAAAAAAATTTTTTTGATATATTATAAATTTACATCCTTCAATTCTATTCGTTTATTTTTTCATGCCATTTTTAAGATAAGAAAATATTTCTATATATGACACATCCACATCCTTCGCCAACAAAAAAAGGAAATATTTTCTTTATATTATATTAAATATATTATATATATATTTTTTTTCTTCTTCTTCCATTTTTCATGTGTTTTTTTTTTTTAGTGTCATAATATACACAAAGGAGTTTGTTTCTTTTTTATATAATATTTTAGATACATATATGTATATGTATACATATCCTTATGATACTAGTACTTATGAAATTGTATTAGCAAGAATATGATTCTTCGAAGATATATTTATATATATGTATATATATATATATATATATATATATATATATTCAATTCCCACAGAAGCAATATCAAAGCATCTATTCCAAATATTACCATTTTTACATACATGACACATGTGTTCAATAAGAATGGTAAAACGAAAGGACGAAACAATATACAACCCAAAATAAAATAAAAATGGATATACATATGGAAATGTTTGTTATTATACCAATATCAAAAATATATATATATACATATATATATATAGAGCAAGGGTTGGTTACTACCATTCTGACGGATGATATCGCATTATACTGAATGGGTTGTAGGTGGGAAATGTTCATTTTCATTTTTATATATTATTTTATAAGAAAAGAATAAGATCAAAAAGTATGTAGACTAAAATAATACGGTGTAGTATCACACGTGCGCGACACAACGACTACAATTTCATATATAATAATGTCGTTATATTTTTTCCCAAAATATTTATTTATATATATATATAACTGGAATCATATACATTTCGCCATCATTCATGCAATATAATATCAAAAAAAAAAAAAGGAAAAAAGGAAAATGTTATTGCTCAAGCATTTTCGCGTTATTTCGTTTATTCAAAATATATCATCACATATTCTACTCAACAAAATTCTATTTAATTTTTTTTTATTATATTCTAGTGAAAAATGAATTTATTTATATTGTTATAAATATTGTCAAAAATCTACATCAATTCTTACTAAACAAAAAAAAAATAAGAAAAAAATAGAAATAATATCATTACAGTCGTTATATGCTCAAAAAGAAAATATTCAACAACAAGAAATTTTCTTGAATAGATATTGCGACAAATCCACAAGAATATATATATATATATATGAAAAATACCACCCTTTCTTTGTATATTTGCATATTTTTCTATATATATTATATTATTCTAGATATTACTGGAATATCTTTTAGCAACAATTTCATATTACTTTTAGTATGAGCATTTATAAATTTCATCTATCTAAACTTGTATCATGAAGAATTCAAATATTTCACGGGAAAATCTGATTTTCTGGATGTACAAGTAGAATACGTTTTTATACTTTCTTTTTTGAAACAATCTTTCAACTGTTTTCCAACATTGTTGATTTAAATGTAGAAAAGAAAAAAAAACGAAAGGAAATTCTAATAATTTTAGATATTTAGAGAAATTGAGAGATATTACTAAAAAGTCGACTGAAAGAAATAGGTATTAGATATGCTAATCAAAAAGCTTTATTTTATTAAATATATAATATGACTAATTCCATACTATACAGCTACAGTTTACTAAATTCCTGTGAACAAGATTGGGTCACGTTTATACATCTTTCGTGCTTCGCTTAGAGTCAAAGAATACATGTATCCCCAAAGTATTCTAAGCTGAGGTAATCATACAGTCTACTGTAATTATAAGTTTTCGGTAAAACTGGAGCTCATATATGTTTGCAAAGATCCTGTTTTTTGTATTTATTACTTTGCAAATATTTACTAAAATGATCACAACCAAAAATTTAGATCTGATTCTTCAACCTAAATATTTCAGGGTTTTTCTGTATTGATCACCTGATCTTTTTTTTGAGAAGATTGCGAAATATCCTGAGTTTGGGTGGAAATAGACAACCAGAAATGAAATAGTTTTGAAATGAAATCAGAGAAAGTTTTCGGTTTCTCATTAATATTTTCGGTTCAATTTCATACTTTATGAGAAAATTTAAATACTTTGTATAAGGCCTGAGTTATAGGATAATCATTAAAATTGTGGAATAAGGGAAAACTGACCTTTTTTTTTTTTGATTTTGCATGAAATACGGTTATACAAATGTCAGTGAAATTTAATACTAATTCTCGACTTTGAGGTTTAAAATGGACGAAAAATGAAACCAACAAATAGACAACACTTCATTGGAATGAAAGGAAATTGAAAAACTGTTATAAAAAACAAAATATGTGATATACGTAAGATTTGTTATCTGAAATATAATTAAAGAAATAATCTTTAAAATAAGTTAATTTTCCTTTGTATAATGATTTCCTTCATTCTAATGATCGTGCTATAATTTAGGCCTAGCTAAATAAGTATTTCAAATGGAAAATCTGACTTGATAAACAAAAACTAGATTTCTAAAAATTCTTCCTGATTTGAAATAATTTTGAAATATGAAAATGTATAAACTAGTTTTATTAGATTTAAATACAAAAAGTATATTTATATAAAAATTATGTAAATACTTAAAAAATGAATGTAATTTTTAACCGTTCAGGAAATAAGAAAAAAAACTGATTTCAATTAAAACTTTGAAATACAAATTTAATTACAAACAATTTTAATTATTTTTTGTTTTTTAAACAATTTATGAACATTTAGAATTATTTACTACGGTGGACAAAAGGTAATGAGACAGTATTTTTAAAAATACGCTCGCAATGAATATCAATGTGTATATCTATTTGATAGATTCTTATAACTGTTGTGAACAGCTAATGGAAATCACATAATGTTTGCTTTGTAAGTTTAAAAATTTCAGCGTCTTTTGTAATTGCGAAAAATTTGTTGCAGCTATTTTTTAATATGGATAAATCTATTGAAGAAAGAATTATCATTAAATTTTGTGTAAAACATGAAATTTCTTGTACGGACACATTAAAAATGTTTAAAAAAAGTGATCAGCGTTTATCAAGATCACAAGTTTTTAAGTGGTAAAAATCATTTGGTGAGGGTCGTGAAGAAGTCGAAGACGAACCTCGTTCAGGAAGGCCACCGACCTCAACTACTGATTAAACATCAACAAAATCAAGGAGCTTTTACTTTTCAATCGTCCATTAACTCAAAGACACCTTGTAGACATTGTTGGCATATCAAAAGAATCAATAAAAACAATTTTAAAAGACGATTTGGGCTTGTCTCGTGTGTCATGTCGTCTTGTCCCAAAATCATTGAATTTGTTTGAAAAACAAGGTCATGTTGAAGTCAGTTTTTCATCAAAAATCAAGTGAATGTCGTTCCGCAAGCACCGTATTCGCCAGATATGGATCCGTGTGATTTTTTTCTTTTTCCTCGATTGAAATTACCACTTCGTGGACATCGTTTTGAGTCAGTAGAAGTCATCCAAAATAATTCGCTGGCCGCTATGAAGGCTATACCGGAAGCTGAGTATAATAAATGTTTCGAAGACTGGAAGAAACGTTGGAATAGGTGTATCCAAGTGGGAGGGGATTACTTTGAAAGAGACAAGATAAATTTGTATGAAGAAAATATTATCAGTGTCTTATTTAATCACTCCCATTACTTTTTGTCCCTGGTAGCATATCTAATTTTTTATATTTATGAATAAACTTTTAACGGTTCACAAATTAAAAGTTAAAATGAAATTTTTTCACATAATAAAAAATTCACTCTTATTCCAATGTCCAGCAAATCTCCATATATGATAATCCCTTGTAGTAAAACTTATTTTATTAAGTTAGTAATTTTGAACTAAAACCTATCCTAAAAAAAAGGCATTCCATCATCTTCTGAACATCCAATATTTCAATATTTCATGATAATATATCAACAAAAAAAAAAGGATACCCAAAAATATAATACAAGAAGACTATATTCAAATATCGTGTTAGTATTTTTTCGGATATAAGATACTATATATGACTGGAGAACAGAAATTCTGATCCAAAAAAAAAAAGTGATGAATTTCATGCAAGTCCCACAGTCATAAGATTAATTCTTGTGTAATCAATCATATCTAAGGGAATTCGCCTCCAGATATGGGAGCAACATACATATTTTTTTTTTCTTTCTATAAATATTGATGATGATGCTTCTGTGGATATTGTTTTTTTTTTTGTTGTTTGTTATTATAATTTAACTCTGTAGATTTTCCAATAAATATTATACGAAACTGAACTGCATTTACACATGCTTTAACTCAATAAGTTTTTCTTCATTTTTTTTTCGCCAATGTACATAAATAATATCACGGAAATTTATGACGAGAAAACGAATTTTTGAAGTTTCATTCACTTTATTTCTTGTCTTGTAAATTTGATGAACAGAAATAACATGAAACCTCTCTCAATGAATATATTTATTATAAAAATTATTATTTAATATATTTATTTTATCCAATTTCGATATATTTTGCTTGCGTTTGGGTTGGTTGTGTGTTCGTTAACGGTTCTCTTTTCAATGTTTACATATTTCATGAAAATATCGAAATTATATTAACATTCCAATGACAGCCACTTTGATGCCATTTACCCTTAAATGATAAATCGTAGCAAAAAGAAAATGGAAAAGGAAAAATATTTAGTAAAATAAATTCATGAGAATATTTTATTAGAAATATTACATTTCATAAAAAAAAGAAAACGAATTCTGTATAAGTTTTAGCAATTTTTGGACAAACGTTGTTGGTTTTGTTTAGACAGGAAGCATACTATGGAATCTATATTGAACACACATA
Source organism: Xylophagus ater (assembly GCA_963422695.1). Classification (NCBI taxonomy): domain Eukaryota; kingdom Metazoa; phylum Arthropoda; class Insecta; order Diptera; family Xylophagidae; genus Xylophagus; species Xylophagus ater. The sequence goes on along the minus strand of OY730482.1, from coordinate 40,587,590 downwards.
ACTAACTTTTCAGTATGTTGTGAGGAATACTTTAATACGTTTATATAATTTTCGTTTTTCTTTTTTTTGATTTATGCAATAACAGACAAAAGGTCTACTTATAGGTAGGTACTACCAGAGGGTATATTATTTTTATCATTACTACCAGAGAAGTGTTTCAATGCTATAGATGTGTGGAGAATCAAAAGTTATATGGATTTATGTTCGTCTGTCCGTTCGTATATAAGATAACTTAAGAATGTTTTATTAAAAATGTACGTTAGTCCTTAATTCGATTTGTTATTGCATTTCAGTAAAATCGGCTCAAATATGGCGTAATTATAAAGAAGAGTAAGAGTTGCAGAGAAAAAATAGTTTTAAGAAAAAACCAGCGTGCCCATAAATTTTTTTCGATAAACTTTGAAAACTGATATAGAATAATTTTATGATATCAGCTACCAGCGAATTAGAGCAAACTTAAAAAGGACGAAACATATTTATGTAGAAAAACTTTGAAATATTAGGTGTGTTTTTTTCATCGGAGTCTAGGTCAGGGTCTGCTTCATAACATGTAAAAGGAACAACAACATAACCCAAATATGGAAAACGATTGCTGCGCCATCTCTTGCAATTTTACGTAACTAAAATATATCGGGGTCTCAGGCCCTGACCCCGATAAATATTTTGGTGATGTTGTTGTTGCAGACCGTGACCCAGACCCCGATGAAAAAAACGCGTCTATTATAAGTTTTAATTGTTGTTTTCTTAGAAGTCAATTCATTGAACTTGTTAAGTTTCTTAACTACGAGTCCCATTTCTATCGTAGAGCACCAATAATTCGTTAAATCATCCTTCTTTTGGAACACAAACTATTTTCATCAATTTTGTACGAAATTAATGATTTTTCTTCTCTTTTATGTAATTTTTCAAAACATATTAATCTAAAAAATTAGTAATTGTTTATTTTTTTTTGATACTTTATTCTATTACAAACATAGGAACCGAAAAATTGTACTTATTAAAACTTCAAATAATTTTAATAATCCATTGAAAATTCTTAGGTTCAAATTTCCATACAAAAATGAAAATACTTGCTCTCTCCGGGCATCGAATGAAAACGATTTCGTTGATTTTTTAAGATGTTAATGAAGACCTCTCCTTAAAACGCATTATTTACAATATAAGATAATAAAAGGAAAATTTTCGAACTTATATATATACTATATATATAATTACAATAATTTACAAATCTTTGAAGACTGCAGCAACAATAACGACTCCATAAAGAACGAAACTCTTTATGTATTACATGTGATTGACTCTTAAAAGTACACCTGGAATATAAAAACTTTTTAAATCGGGCTTTTCTTGACGTTTCAGACCTTTAATCCTCAACTATTTGACTATAATTTCAGTTAAATTATTCATTTTGACACTTCATCAAAATTTATGCTTATTCGATATTATTTATTTTATTTTAAAAAGATATAACTTTAAATAATAACTTCGCCTTCGCATATTTTGAAGAATTTTTTTTTTTCGTTTTGTTTTTATTTTGTGAAAAGAATTTATAATACATTTTTTTATTCAAGAAGAAGACAATTTAAATTGCGCGCGCACATATAAATTATATTTGAATATTATGATTTTTTCTAAGATATGCTATTTAGAATATCAGAAACAAATTGTTTGTTGTTATTTTCGAATATGTTCAATATAGAAGGCGTAATTGTTTTGCCGTGATTTGTTTATGAATTATTACAAAAATCATAAAATTTTAAATTTTCTATTAGTATTTGTTCTGAAAAAAAAACTAAAAAAAAAAAACCACGATATTATAAGTGGGTGAGGTGCTGAAATATTATAACTCAGGTGAAGTATTATTGTTACTTTTTGTTTATTAATCGTTAGCCTTCATGAAGTATATTAGTTTCGTAATTGCTTTTGAAACTGAACTCTTCTTTTAACTTCTTATTTCTGGGAGTGGTATTCTTAAAGGTGTAAAACTCATGAAGGTGTGTAATATATTCTTGATAATATTAATAAAATTTGATGGTCAAATTTATTCTTTATATATATATAAAAGGTTAATTGAATTGACTGGAAAAAATTTTTATACAAAACAAGTTCTTTATAGTTTCATATTAAATAATCTTCGGTTGAATAACCGCCCACCCACAATTTCCAAAAATTCCAAAATCTACAAAAAAAACCGACCAGTAATATCGTTTTATATTGAAATATCCTTTTTTTTTCTTCTTCACTTTACTTAACAAAAGAAACCAAAACCAAATCCAATCGATTGTTTGGAAATGACCAATCCTGATCCCTTTTTGTCCTTTTATGATTTAGGGATAAACAGTTCAAACATTTTGTGGTTTCTGTTACTGTACAATAAGTTTGTATATGTGTATGAAATTATAGGGTGAATCAAATGATGATTTTTTTTCGAGAAAAAAAAAGAAACTAGGACACAACTCATATATTCCTTGATATATATCTTTTTTTTTTCAATTATTTAAAAAAAAGCAACACATTCCTGAACACCGTTTTTTTTTTTGACATAAAATTCGATACAAATCCTGAAATTTGTGATAAACATCAATTTGAACATTGAACTTACCCAATCCTTAATTTATTTATTTCTGTATTTATATGGGCTTGTTTAGTATATATTTTCTTTAAGTGAATTAAAAATCACGAATTTGAAAACGAGCAAAAAAAAAGCAAGATTCTAAAGATTTTCTGTCGTTTCGTTTTTTTTTATATATAAAGGCTTTTCAAATCCTGTCTACTTAAAAAGATTGAGCTTAACCAATTTATCAGAGAAAAATATAAAACGAAAAAAAACGAATACGAAAAAGAAAAACCATATATATATATATACAAATACAAATGCATTAAACAACAAGTCAATAAAATAAATCCTAGAGACGAGAATTAAATCCTTTTTAAATCAGGATGAAATTTTCTTTTCTTATTTTTTCCATTTTTTTTTTTTTTTGGTGTATTTTATTTTCGAATGAGAGATTTAGAAAGGATCAAACGACGGATATGTTAAGAATAATCTAACATTAATTTGGCAAATAATAATTTAAATTTTTTTTTGATAAAATATAGGATATTTTTGTTTCTTTAAAGAAAAAAAAATGGAAGAATTGTTATTTAACTTAGTTACTTAACAATTTGGAATAAAACTAAATTGTTTAGGGGAGACCAGAGACAAAGTAGGTTATTGTAAAGTTTATTCTGTCGAAAAGGAATGATATCATGTCTCGTCTTTCGATTGATCTGTCTGTTGCATCTCTCATATGAATATCCTTTAATCACCGACTGTATTTCAATTTACATTTTATGTTGTACCTCGTATCTTGACCACGACGGAGTTAAAGTAAGGGAATACTAAGAGTGTGTTTACATCTGACATTTATTCGCCAGAAAAAATACTCTGACATTTGTATAAAACGCCTAGTTGTGACAACTTAATTTTCTGTTTTTTCAATCGAATGTTGCGCATAGTAAATGTCAATAGTTTTTGAGTTTTCCCTCAGTAAGTATGAACTGAGAAAGGTCCCATTCAATCCCTAATATCCAATCAATGATATTGTTGCATGCTACCCCTCTGGTTCGATTTTATAAAGATGATAACACTTTTAATTTGTGTGAATTTAGTGTATACATTTTTATTTACAATTATTTCTGCGTTAACAATTAGTCTTAAAAATATTTGTCTATCTATTATTATTAATTTATATAAGATTAATTTATCCACAATTTATTTACAATGGAAAAATACTACTAATTACTTTTTACTTTAATATTTCACTGATGTAAACAATTTCGCTGATTGATTTCAACTGTTGTAATCGCTTTCCGAAATCTATCTGATCATCACTTGGTCAAGTCCTGAATTGAACTGTTTTTTGTTCTATCGGAGTTTCCTCCTTATATACTTATTGAGTTCAACTTCGAGAATATTCCTGCATGTAAACGTAGTTTCTATGAATGCGAAGAAACTTATTCCTGGAATTTCTCAAAATGTCAAATCAAATAGTCATCATTTTGTGTTTTAGATTGTTTTCGTGATTTTTTAGAATATTTGATGGTTTCGAGAACCATTAAATATTCTAATTTATTCCATTTCAACCAATCGTTATTGGTTTAGCGTTGTTGTTTAGTGTTTTGTGTTTTTGCAGGAAAGTTCCTGGCCCTTCTTTTATCAAGAAAAGTCATGGAATCTTTACTAGAGATATAGTATAATATTTTGTATTAATTTTCCCATTCAGGCTCGATTTTTAAAATTGAGATAATTTTATTGGTAGCGGTACACCTACAACTTCTCGCCGAAATTTAAAGTATACAAAATTTTAAGAAATTCTCAAAATATATGGAAATTTAGAGAAAACAGGATTTCGATATTTGATAATTATATTTTATTGAAATTGACAAAATTTTAAATCTTTTTTGATTTACAAAATGATTTTTTCAAGCCGAATTTGGTATTTCGAGAAACTAAAAGATTTCATCCAAAAATATTCATATAAGATATTTTTTGATTACTTCGCATTTCTCTAAAAAGGACATATGAAGATATGTCTTTCTCTCTGCAAGGATAGATATTTTATTATACATTATTATAATATATGTATATATATTTACACCATTCACTTTCCTCTAAATTTTCGAGAATACAAAATATTCTATTCTAACGGATAAATAAAACGCATTCAATTTTCCTTGAAATAAGGATATTCATCATATAAGTGAACACATATGTGAAAGTCCTTGAGGTTTTCGGTTGGTTTTTCTTCTTTTCTTGTTCTTTTGATATGAAATGAATAAAATTTAGACAATTTTCTTTTTTTGTGTACACATATTTTACCTTAATATTGGTGTCTTTTATCAAAATTTTGTTTTTCATATTTTCTTTTATTTATTTATTTTTTTTTTATTTTTTTGTTACTGTTTTCTACTGAAAAGTATATTTTTCTCATTTCATGTTAAATTTTCTATGGCGCGGTACTTTGACTATAATTCTTTAAAATACCTTCTGTAATAAAAGCAAAAAAATCTTGCCCATTCTCAATTCGTGAAATGTATCCTATACCATATGTTGAGAAAGAAAAAATCATGTATAAGATTTCATACATATATCACACATGAATTGCGATCCTTTTGCATACTTGACATATGAAGAAAATGAGATTCTTTCTGTTTCTCGTATATACTTATATTCGCATTCCATAGAATTATTTCTATATTTCATATTCTTTTTATTATAATATTATTTTCTTTTTCTGATCCTTCTCTATATCCTTTCAATTTTTTTCATATGTAATTAAAAAAAAAAATTATAGTTTAACAATTTGTGGAATAGTATTTAGAATAGATAATAAAATTTTGAAAGGATCGAGAAAGATAAGAGTATAGAATTATATTCTTCTAGTACATAACCTCATTAGGACTTAGTTTTTCTCGGTTTTTATCATTTTATTCGTATGTTAGTCCTAAAGATCCTTTCAGGTATTATTAACGAACTAGATTCATATAAACTCAAAACATGAATAGTATATATATTAGTTTTAGTTGAGAAGTACTCTCCATCAAAATGCAATTCAATTTGTTGACATGCCTAAAGGATGCAATATTTTTCAATTCAGAAAAGAACACTACCATAGTTTACAGGAAAAAAGGAAATAAAAGAAAATATCTTCTGAGAATTTTCAGTTTTTCAACATTTTTTTCAAATGCAGATGTGCACTTCAAGTTGAACCCTTTCTCGTTCGAATTGTCGACATGCATTTTAAGTTGACGATGAACAAGAACAGAAATTGAGGTTTTTTCTTTTATTTATTTCTCAAGGCGTTCCTGTTTTCTTTTTCTTATTTTCAATTAAATAGAAATATAATAAATAAAAACAAAAAAAAAGAAAATTATTTCAATTTGAAAAATTTCAATGAAAATAAAATTCGTTTTTCTATTTTGAAAATGAAAAGATATGTTTTTACATACAATAATACGTACTTATCTTGCAATAAAAGCCAACCGAGTTTTGTAACTCTTAAATTAATTACAGAGGTATTTCAATTTCATTAATTATCAGCCTTAGTTTTTATAAAATCAGACCATAATACCAGTCTCTTCAGGCTCAACATTCAACAACCAGAAATATTCACGCGGATCCATCCTCACTTTAATTACTTAATATGAACGTATGCAAACCTTAGACCATTGAAAACTAATAAGTTGAATAACTGCTATAACTTTCATATATGATTATGTCGTCAGGTCTGTGGTATAGTTGAATTTAAGTTGTAACTTGATATTATCAAAAAAAAGCCTGAACAAAGGCAATTTATAATTTCTTGATGAAAATTTATATATTTCTCCAAGCTTTCTTTTCTGAAGGGCAGATTCCAGCCCTAACGAAAACCAGTATGTTTTTATCTTATCTTTTTCCCATCATTATTGAGGAGATGCACTTAGCTTAATATTATATAGTATTGGACACCAAAATTAAGATTGCGGTAACAAAACTCAGTTGTTACGAGTCGGTAGGAGACAGCTCTTTGAATCAGACTATCGGGAAACTTTCCTTTTAATAATATGAGAGTTTGAACGAATTGATTTTTTTTTTTTTTATAAAAGAAAAATCATTTCTGCCTGAATCAAATCGATATTCTGTTAATCGAAATATTAATTGCTTTACCACTAGATAGTCGTCGTTATGTATTAAAGAAAAGATGTTGTTAAAAAAGGGTACAAACGATCAAATTGTTAAAAATGGTGTCAATAAAGTGTGAACATTTTTGATAAGAAAAAAAAGAAGTGAAATCCTAAAATAGACAATCCGCGATTATAAATACTTTAGTAAAAATTTATAAGATTAATATAAGCTTTTCTACAACTTCATAAAAACTTTTAACACTATCTTATCTATTACGTGTATGGCCACCCTATTTCCGAAAATCGCACATATCAGTGGTTTCGTCCCTGATTAAAGAGGGGTGGAATTCAGTCAAATCAGTAGCATTTTTCATTTATTTTCTTTTCTCTTCCACACATTAGAATTATTATTTGCAAATTTGTAACTCATGAAAACCCAAGAAAGGATCTATTCAACCGTAAAATTTTCTTCCATATATATTTTTCGTCTTTATTTTCATAATTTCCATGCATGATGTCCTTTTATTCTTTTATATATACACATATGAAAGTTGTCCTTATTTGGTTCGGCTGTTTTGCATATATGTTCGACTCTTCAAAATTTACTTTTCATGAAAATGTAAACATGATATTTTGAACAAACAGAAAATGAGTATTTTTCTGTGTAAACCAAATTTAATACAAAAAAAAATGTTTACACATATATATGCGTTCACTGACGGACGTGATGTGCACCAACCATCAATTTGGTTCGACATTTTCTTTTATCAACACCCTCCTTTTTTTTGGATGGGCCAAAAAAAAAAAAAAACAGCTAACAAAGAAAAACATGTACAAGATGAAGAACATTTTCTCTAAACACAAAAAATTCATGTTTTTCTTTCGCTGGTATTCCTCTGCCATTCAACCGAAATATTGTTTCGGTTTTCTTTTTTTTTTTCTACGTGTTTATTTTGTCCCGTTTTGTTACCGGCATAAGGGTAGAAAATCTCATATAATATATGCCCGGACAAATATTTTGTGTTTAGGATTTTCATGTATTTTTTTTTTTTTTTTTGTTCTTGTCTAGATTGAACATTTTCTTAATAATCAAAATACATAAAATAAGAAAATATGAAGAAGTTTTGTGCGGTTGTGATGTTCAGCAAGTGGAAAATCGAAAATAACGACGTGCTCCCAGAAGGAAAAGGAAAATGTAATGCCAACCAAATAAAAAAATAAAAAAATAAAAATATATAAACTCTTCGTTTTGGAGTTTAAAATATATAAATATGTATAAATATAAAGTAAAAACAAATTCAAATCAATATTTTGAAACCAATCACCATTCAAATCGAGAAATATTTTGAAAATTGTATTTTTGTTCTTTAGAAAAGTAAAAAGTTGCATATTAAAATGTTTGTGGGTTTTTCAGCAAACCTAAAACAATATCAAGATTTTGCTGTAATCTTTTTCTGGGTGCGCCTCATGGATAACGAATTTAGTCCTATATCTGAGTTGAACTAGCAACCTAACTTTTAGCAATTGGCAACTTTTCTTTGCTAAAAGACTGTCGGGTGGCAAAATCGCAAATAGTTTGCAGCATAAATCAATATATAATAAAAACAAATTCATTAATACGCACTTCTGACGAAGGTCCTGAGAAGAAGGCCCTCGTGCAATTTTATTGATATTTATAGAGTTTCCATTTCAAAATAAAAATTACTCCTAAAAAGAACTAAAAAAGTATTTCGAAAAACAAATATTTAATTATATTTATTCCTGACCATAAAAATACAGAAAACAATCCTTTTCTTAAAATATTTAAAAATTCCATCAAATTCTTATTCAAATATGCAAACAGGCTGGTTTTCAATATGACACATCTAAAATCACATCGTGAAGCGACACCTTAACAAGTATATTGTCGTCAAATTCGTGTGCCTTTCTCCTTATAGTTTACTGAATTTTTCTTTTTTTCCTATGAAATGTCTTAAAAGTACACCATGAAACTTACAAAGATCTTCTTTTTTGATCCAATAGAATTCTACTATTTTTATCATAAAAAACATTTCCATATCGAATATTCTCCGCGAAAAAAAGAAGAAATTCAAATTCACTTTAACATCCTTTTTTATGATTATGAACTCATAAAAGATGGTACTTCAAAATCTGGATACGATTGATTTGTTGATGTTGTTCTTGTCGTTTCGTTTAATTTTAGAAAAACATCAAAATTTGTTCCTTGTTAAAATTCGTATTCATATCCTTATTGTTTAACTTCAGGATAAAATACTTAGAAGAAAATAGATTCGATTTGCAACACATCATTGAACCAAAAAAAAAAAAAAATTTCCTTCAGCGTATCCCGCATCTAAAAACATATTCTACTTTTTTCAAGCGGTTTCTAAAATTCGAATTATGTTGCGCATAATTCTAGAAAAGAAAAACAAAATCGATAAGATAAAAGAAAATCGTCTATGCAAATGAAGAAAAGCAAGATCTAGAAAAATAGAGAAAAATCTAACAAAAACGTAAAATGTCTGCCATTTAATTTTATAGTAACTTCGGGAACTTTAAATAAATATATCAAAATGAGATTACTTGGTTTTAGAACATGACCCATCCTATATATCTTCGCAGGATATGGTACACAAATAACAATGTAAAGAAATATTCTCCTATTCGACACGTTACAATAATTAAGTACATAGCGAAAAGAATGTATGCGATGTCTATTGTGAATAATTTCTACAGAAAATGACACAAGTAGTAGTCTCATAGTTCAGGGTCAGGTCTATACGCTGGGTGCATCAAAACTTCCCAATTAAGCTTTCCTAATTTTGTGTGCGATCTAGAGATGAAACATACTTTTGTATTTCACCATTTCTGAACGTTTCTTTTTGATAGTTTTCAACGCTCAGTTTCGTTAAAGTACTGACAAATCTCTTGTGCCAATGACTTTTTGATCCATTCAATATTTTGTTGAGATTTTCTTAAAAAAATGGAAACAACTTTAGAGAAAACGCCACTAGTTTTATAAAAGGAATAAAGAAGTTTTCATTGATTCTCATTAAGATCCACCTTAGTTGAAAATTCAGTACTAGCTAGCTTAAACTCAATAGCTTTCTTGTAAATATCTAATAAGTGTACTACTCAATTAAGTTAACTTTTAAACCAATTTACACGACCTAAAAAATTGTTTGAGTATTCCTTGTAAAAGAATTGAAAATCCTTTTTACTTAGATCTTTTTATGAATTACAAATAACCTTATTTGCTTACAAAAACAGTGAAACGGTAACAATACAATATTTTTCAATTCAAATATTTTGCCATAGTTCTTTTTCTTTCATTCAAATATCAATAAAAAACATTAAATTTACACAGTCTCGACTTGACTTTTACTGTTCTTCGAACCCATAAGGTAGAAAGGATCACAGGAAAAGGGGTTATATTTTTTGTATACAGATGAATAAGAAAAGCTCTTGGCGACATAAGCTTTAAACTAATTTGTATTGATATAAAAACTGACGACGTTAAGGCGAAGAAAATTGAATTCAGTTTTCTTGTTTTCATTTTTCACTTTTCAAATTATGAATCCTTTTGTTTGTGTGCGTATATGGGAATAGCTTCAACAAAAGTAATATTGGCATAAATAATACAGAAAATAATAATAAAATAAGAAAAACATAGAATTTCTCGACTTTCAACTATTGCGACTTTTGCTAATGTAATTGCTTCTTACTTTTTTTCGCTCTCTTTTTTGTATCCTTTTTTGTCCAGAATACAAAATCAAGAATATCCTTTAAAGATGTATATTTTAAAAATAACAAAAGGATAATGTAGACATTTTCTTCGATTTATAACTATTTGTTTTTGCCCGAGAACAAAAATGGAAAAAAGTTTTTCATATTTCTTTGCATTTATGCGATTTGATTTGTTTTTAGTTGATTTGATTTTTTCAATTTTTATAAAACAATTTTAATAAATTAAATCATAAATAATAGATATTAAATTCAAAATGTAGGCAACTGGAAAAATTGCCGAAGACTAAGCTTTAACAAAAAAAAGTTATCTTAGATTAGTAATAGTAGTTCTATACGAATTAAATCAACCGAGACTAATATAATATTCTTATTTGATTTTATTAACATTTTTGTAATTGTTTTTTAAACCATACAAAGGCAAATTTCTTTGGACACAACTCTTATAATTTCTATAAAAGGAAAGAGATGGATAAACGTGAATGCAGTTCATATGAAACTATACAATTGACATTAAACCAAATTAATACTACTTATTTACTTCGATGGCGCTACAGACCATGGAGATCCTGGGTCTGATGTAGTATTTTCTTCCAACCTGTCCGATCTCGGCCAAATTCTCTCCAGTTTGGGATCCGCAGTATTTTTAAGTTTACTAAGGTCTCGTCTCTCCAACGGAGGCTTGGTCTCCCTCTGCGACGTGTTCCTTCTGGTCTGGATTCAAAGATAATTTTAGCTGGAGCATTGTTGTTCATTCGCTCCACGTGGCCCAGCCATTGAAGCCTTTTGAGTTTTGTTTTCCGAACTAGGTCGACGTGACCGTATAGTTGGTATACTTCGGCATTATATCTTCTCCTCCAGACTCCATCCTCCTGACAAGGACCGAATATACAACGAAGTATCTTTCGCTCGAAGGTTCCAAGCGCATACTCACTTGCTTCGGGCAGTGTCCATGACTCTGCTCCGCATGAAAGTACCGGAAGTATGAGTGTTTTAACCAAATTAATACATAACTATTTTATTAATTATGGTTAAAATGAAAATAAAAGTTACAGGACTAATAACAGTTGTATGGCTTTATGGTTTGATTAATATGCAATTTATAGAAAATCAAATGAAGAGCTCATTAACATCACTTGAGTGGTCGTAGTTATTTAGACCATGTTGCAATTAACAAACCAATCTCAGGTTCGGTATGATTATTTATTTTTCATTTGCCAACATTTATTAATTTGAATATGAGATCTATTTTGGCTTTAAATTGTATCCTGTGACCTAATAATGCTAAATGAGATTGTTTTGAAAACAGAGTTTCATAATCAAATTGAAATTCATATTAATAGATTTTAAACTATGTCTTTCTTTTGCTATTTAAGATGGTTCACCGGCACAAGCTTCTTAACTAAATAACAAACACTTTAATTACATTATTCAAAAATTTAAATCAATAATAACAATAATTCTTTGAGGTATTCCGCGAACAAACCAGTTTCCACTTTCAATTTTTATTATATTCATAACTTTCCAGTTGACTTAATATCCTGAAAAAATGATGAAACCAATTTCATCCCTTTTTTTGCATACATGTAATTTTACATGGAATTTTAAATATTTTATGCACTCAAAAAAAAAAAAAATTGTACAAATCCTATATCTAATATTCATAATAAATTTCTTCTAACCCTTTTTCCACTGAAATATGAAAAAAAAGGATTTTACGACTAATAAAAAATTACACCAATATATTCCTGTTGGAATTGAAGAAGTTTTTTTTTGTGGAAGAATATTTAAGACAAAAAAAAGGGGTTATGAAATATTTTTATAATATTTTCGCGCTATGGATTCACATTTGTGCCAAAGGTTTGCAGTTGAATTTTGCATAATATATTGGGAAATGCAAAATATTCTTGGGTGCATCATCACCCAGAACCGAAACAACAACAAATAGTAATAATAATTCAAGCATCTGTGGTTTTTGATGCTTCTGATCTATATTTCTTTTGATTTTAAATTACCTGAAGGTTGATCATGTAAAAAAAAGGGTTCAGTATTGTTTTCTGGCTCAAATACAAATAATGACCGTGAAAATATTTCAATATTATCATCGGATTGAATTTCACGGTGTTATTAATTTTCTCCGATTTTTTTTTCCAAAAAAGGAATCTGGAGAATTTGCTTCCTTATTCAATGATGCAGAAAAAATAAATCAATAATTTTGATACTATTAAATACGGGTCGGGAAACATTGCTATACTAGCTGGGCAAATTCATATACGAACTATTAATATACTCGGATATTATTTCTATAATATTCGATTGAATCTTTTTGTCATATCATTTCAGTTGACATGAAGAAATTAAGAAGAACATTTTCTTATAATAGAATATGTTCAAATATTTCTCCGCACTTTTACGAAAACTTTAAATCAAATATATTCTATTTTATCGTGATTCCTATAAGATAATTGTAGCAAGGGAGAGATAAATAGTCTTATAATAGTCTTATGGATTTCGGACTAAAGAAAGAATGAAACAAAGAAAGCAAACCAAATTTTTTTTAAGTCAATTTTTGTAAATAAAAACCACGCGTTTCTTTATACTTTTAGGCGCCAAATGAGTAGAAAAGATTTTTTTTATTATTTACATAAATGTTAGAATTATATATTAAATCTAGATTAACTTTTATCTCTGTTGCACTAACATAATGTAATCTGAATAAAATGACAGATAGCTAAAGAGAATCATATGTATTTTTTAAGAGAATATATCTTATTTTGTATTTTTATTAGGATTTTTCTTTTCCTTCCATATAATACTTCTCTTCGTAATCAGTCATTTTTCCTTAAACATTTTGATTTCTGGATCTTAACATAGGAAGGAATTAATTACTTTAAGACTTCAATTACTCGATTGTTCACTAGCCTCGAAAAGTAATTAATCAAACTATGCCCTAGTATTCTTAATTGGATGAATCGCTCTGTTACGAAAAGTATACTTAAAATTCTTTAAAGTTACCCATTAGACACGCTGTTTTGTTCCGGAACAGAGCAGAAGCGAAATAAAACGGCAAATAAAACAAGAACAAGAAAAAAATTAAAACGTTAGTTAGTAGCAACAATTCGAAACACATGAAAATTAAACGTGCAAAACAAAACGTCGAAAACATCATAGTTTGAAAATATCCTCATCATTGAAATACAATTTGGAGCAATACTCTTACACTAAATAAAAGTTGTTCAATGTAAGATTCTGTTTTGTTCCGGGACAACAACTATCACTCCCATTTCCATAACTTTCTATTATTTTATTGTCAAAGCGAGCCATATACACGGGGCCGACTTTGAGATTAAAAAGAAAATCTCGACTCCCCATGAAAATTGAAAATTGCAAAGTTTAAAATCAATTTTGCTTAAATCAACCCTTCAGTGTCTGAATTTAGAATTGAAAATTAAATGCTCGCCAAATGTCTCCCTTTAGAAAGAAGAATTTATTACATTTTGTGGCTAAGTTCACGATTTTATCACGATAATTGTTTAATCTAATCAAAACATATTACATTTGACATCATGTCGATCGTAATTTCAATTTTCCAGCAACAATTACTTAAACAAAGAATTGATTAATTTGGTTATTGTTGAACGATAATTTTACCATACAAAGTGCATTTTTCATTTCCCTCCTTCGTATTCCTCTTCATCATTAATCTTCATTTGTGCCATCAATAAATCACAATAAACGATCAGTATTTAAGAAGAAACTTAAGATGCGCGTTTTTCACATGGATTTAAAAAAAATTCCTCGAAAGAAATATTCGTAAATTAAGCCCAAAATATGTATATTTAAGTCCGGAATTGATAAGAAGAAAAAACATGGCAAAATCTAATGTGGTAAAGTCCGGCTTGCCGTTAATCCATATTGTATGCGAATTCTATTGGATTGTACTCGAGTTTTCGAGATAATTTTTTACTTTACCGGCAAAACGACTGTTTTCAAATAAAGTATTACATTCGTGCGAAAACCTAACTTTTTGTCTAGAAGGGGTTGAAAGATGGAAATAAGTACAAAATCTGTTTCATCAAAATTAATTACCTGCATGTCTGTCCGTCCGTCCCCTTCTTTCATTCGTTAATAAAATTTAAACAACAAATCTAAGACCACTTTTTGTCCAAATCTGGCCTATGTTGCACTCGTTGTACAACCGAAACTCCGTGTCTAATTTCGATGAAATTTGTACAGTTTGATTATTAGGGCCCATCTCAGATGTGATTAAACTTTCAACGAAATTCTCTTATGGCAACACTAATTCACAAAACTGTTATGTATGGAAACATTTGTTTATGGAAAATTTGTGGTCCGAATTTATTGAAATTCGAACAATGTTTAAACTTATCTAAACCCAATTGAATTTCTCGTCAGAATTTGACTATGGCAACTACTTGTATTTCTTTTTGTATGCTTCATGAAAGCCAAACCACTGGACCGAATTCAACGAAATTCATTTTACACCGAATTCTGATAAAGAGTAATGGGGAAATGGGCAAGAATAGCCGGACGGGTAGATCGACACGAGAGCTGAGCGGGTTTTGAAATGAGATCGATTTCATAGTCAGGCCGAAGTAGATGAAAGTATCAACTTAATGTTTTGCTAATTTTTGTATGTGTTACACCCCAAAAACGAAATCGAGTTGTGGACATTCGTAAACGACCAAATACCGGTGAATAAATTAACAGTTTAGATTTAGATTATTACTACTGACTAAATGCATGCTCGCTCCACTCGCTAGTATCACAGCTGACGTAACATATACAAATCTAAACTATCAAATTTTAACAATATCACTGACAACAGTATCCACTTAGAGTCCACAAAAATCTATCCACATCATTACGATTATTAGATCTATTCAAAATACATTTTTTTCATATTTTTTGAATTCAAAAGAAAAATTTCCTTTTTTCAAAAATGTCCTTGTGTCTCAGCTAAAATGTTTGTGGCTTCAATCATTATATCCTTTAAACAATTTTTCTTTCTATTGTCGCCATTTTTAATTTGAATTAAGCTGTTCTATCACAGATGGCGTTATATAGAAAATAGAAACAGGATTTACTTATAAGGATAATGCAGATTTTCACTCAAAAACACCGATTTTCACTCCAAAATTCGAGTGAATTTTCATTTGAACCAAAATTTTTCTAACAAATTTTTCTTTTATTTTTCAGATCGACTAGAAAATTACCGGCAATTATTGAAATGTTAAATTCGTAAGTAAATAAATTATTTATTTGATTTTAAAAATATATTGTATTCAATTTTAATATTTTGGAAGATTTCCAATCGATTTTCAAATAATTCAATAATAATCGAATTGATTTCCTTCAATTTATATTTTTGAAATTTTTGTTTGAAAAACTAATCCATCTCAAAGTTGATTAAAGGATTGTTAAGGATTACATGATTATGCAATTTTACAATATTTTAAACTAAATCGAAAATCACAACACAAACGAAAAATTTGCAAAATCATTCAAAAAACCAATTCAAATGAAATTGGTTTTCTTTATTCTAAATTTTTATTACGAACAAAATTAAAAATTAATTCTGTTAAGCTGAAATTTAGATCCGAATTAAATCCCCTTTTTTTTTTTTTTTTGTATTTGTTGCTTGCAAATTATTAAAACAATTTTGTATTTAAACGAATTCGATTTAGTTGAACGATAGTCCATTTTCTCTGTTAGGCAAAAACAATTTGGAAAATTTGATTCCTGCAATTGTGTCGTTATCCTTGTTGACTTTAGTGACAAATCACAAAAAACGAATGAATCAATTTGAAATGCACAATCATCGTCACTTAATCGTTAGAGAACACCAAATCGCTGTAAAAGGATAATAAAATCAAACTTAAACAAATTAATTCCAGCAGGTGGTCTTTTTTTGTTTGTCTTGACAAATTGCTTTATGTAAAAAAAAATATAATGGAATTCATTTTAAATGAAATTAATGAATGAAAAAAAGGATATTACAAATTTATTCAAATCAATTTAATTGTTTTAATATCAAAATAAATTGTTTTAATAAAAGAAAAATCGGATTTAAAAGGTGAAATAATTAAAATAAATGAACTCCAAGAAAAACAAACAAGGATAATTTTTTTGTTTTCATTTAAAATAGAAAAAAAACTGTTCTCACTTTTCTATTCGAAGTACAAAATCCTGCCACAGCATATAATTTGTGTACTAAAATCTTATACCTAAAAAAGCGAATACATAAACCCAACAAATATTGTCTGAGAAAACTTTCACTTCTCAATAACTATTTGAGTTCAGTTGTCGGAAACATGTTTTTGGATCTAATACAAAACAAAAAAAGAAACAAGGCGGAGTTGAAGTATTCCATATATCAGAAAAAATGGGGAAAATGCATTTTAATCTTTCGTGTATGCGATTTTATCTTTGAAATCAAACTGGCAGGCGGTTTTTAGAACAACATTTGTGCCCTATTATTGTGGCCCACTCTCATAAATTTTTGAATAGAAATTGACAAAAAATTAATTAAATAGTTTTATTTCAAATATTTATATCTGAAAAAGGACTAAGTTCTATTTTTGTGTTACATTTCTGTCCGACAATAATTACTATTTGCCGGAAGAGTCCAAATAATTTTTTTAATGTCGTGTGGAAAAAATTTTACGCCCGACAAAAATGTACGACTTTAACACCGACGGCAAAATAATTTTTTTTTTTTTTTTTTGTGTGGATTGGAAAATTAGTTTCGTCAAATATTCTCAGTCTTTTTTGTCAATGTGAAAATTTTTTGAAAAAAAAAAAAAAAAAATTTTTGTCGGAAAATTATTTTTTTTTTAACATATTTTGTTACGTTAAGAAAATTCCATCATAAATTTTATATGATTCTACGAAAAAGTGGGTGTTTTGGGTTGGAAAAGTGATGAGTTAAAAAAAAATCATAATCGCCCGATAAATTGATATAAATTTTATTGTTGTTGTGTATTTTTATTGGTTTCCCGGCTTTATGCGTTTAGTTGAAGGCCGCGTCTTCGTGCCAAAAGGAAAAACGAAAACAAAATTTCTAAGACTTAAAAAAACCGGAGAAGTTTTTAAACTTTACACCACAACAATTCCAAACGAATTGAAAAATGCGCAGGCGTTTTTAATAGGCGGAGTTTTTTTCATTTCCCGCGATTTTTTTTTTTTTGCTTTGTATTTTAGAAATATTTTTCAAAGGCAACAAAAAAAAAGAATTTGTTTTCTTTTTCTTTCATATATTCTTTTCTTAGTTTTTTTTTTCTTTTCTTTTTTTTATTTTCTGTGTACTTTCTTTTTTTCTCCGAAGTTTCCACCTTTTTTTTGCTATTCTGAAAATGTATTCGAAAGAAATTTCACGGATCTATTCGTGTGCTATGGTCACTTTTAATCGTGTGACTCCGATTATTGAGAAAGGCACTCCATTTTCTTCTCATCCTTTTTCTCTTCAAGAATTTCTACTCAAAAAGTACTTACAAAAAGTCTTGCGCATATGACGCCTTCTTTTCTTCATATAAGAAAAAGCAGCACCACCTCAACCTAAACAAAAAATTTTCTATAATTTTGTTGTTTCGTCCTTTTTATTGTGCTGTTTGATTATTTCATGCACTTGAACACAAGATGGCATCATTGTATTCTGTTGTTTTCTTGTTGTTGTTGTTTTTTTTTTTATTCTTTTCTAATAAATTTTTGATTGAATAAGGACGAAGATGATGACACGATCCGAATAAAAACGCGGTTAAAAGACGACATCTATTTGACTAGAATATAATAGATAGATTTTCTGTATAACAGAAACTAACGACGAATGAACCAAACAAGGATAATAAATAAATATTCAATTATAAAAAAAGAAATGTTTATATATATATATATATATTTGTGCATCGCGAATGTTTTAGTAGTAGTGTGATTGATGATATGCATTCGTTGTATTGGTGGGAGATATGGGTGGGTGGGTGAGAGAAGTATAAAGAAAATAACAACACCAAAAAGCGAAGACATTGATTCAAATGAATGATAATGATGGAGACGTCGTATACACGGACTGACGGGCGTCCTGTTTATTTTTTTTCGCTTTTTCTTTTTTTTTGTAACTTATATACTATTAAAAACATGATTTCGCCGAACAGTTTGTTGATGACGATTATACCGCAGACATTATATTATTTTTTGGTGTCTCACATAGTTATCCTTCGATTGTAAACCGGTTCGCATCGAATCGACAGCAAAAAAAAAAGAAAAAAGGGAAAAATAATTTTTACGTTTTCTTATTTAAAAAAAAAAAGGAAAACATTTAAAAAACATGATTTTTTAAAAACTAAAAAATAAAATATTTAATTATATTTTTGGCGGGAAAAGTGTTTCAGTGAAATTCAAAAAAAAACATTCAAAAAAATTAAACTATGCTCTTTAATAATTATTTAAAAAAAAGAAAAGTGTGCGAAATTTGTTCTAAAAATTCGGTTTGTTTTTAATTAATTTGATGGTAAAAAGAAAAAATTATTTTTAATAAATTTGCTTACGTGAAATATTATTTTTTCTATTTTTTTTATCTTTTTGGTTTTTTGGGGAAACATTAAACATAGGTGAAAAACTAAACCAACAAAAAAAAATCAACCTGTTCCTCTTTTTGTGAACGTAAATAATAAATCTTGGCTTTTTTAAAGAAGCATTTTTCGTGATTCCGTTGACCCATTTAACGTGATGCATTTGTTGGCACGTTTTTTTCTTTTTTTCTTGTTGAAAATACCGACAAAAAACCCTTTCGATCAAATCGAATTTTAATATCGACAATAACCCGTCATCATCTTCATTGTACATCTACAAATTTCAGGCATCAGAACAAAACCAAAAAAAAAAACAAAAAAAAACATATATTCGTTAAATCTAAAAAGAAGATCTCAAGAAACACCAAAGAATACCAAACAATCGCGCGGATATAATTTCTTCCCTTTTCTTCAATGTGATTTTTTTTTGGCTTCTTTTTTATTGTTGGTAAAATTCTGAAAATTTATGGTGATCTGGTTTTTGTGGCTTTCATATTCCTTATTTTGCTTCTTTTTAAGAAATTAACTCGCAAAGAGCCAGGAAACGCGAATAATCTTGGATACAGATTCATTTCACTCGTTTTCTTCTTCTTTTAGTTATTATAATTTTTTTTCTTATATTTCTTGATGTTGCATGTCTTATTAATAAAACGGCTAAGGAGAAGAGAATTCAAGATTTTTTTGCGAACGTTTTTGCCTTTGAATTCCATGAGTTCCTTGTTTTAACGAAATCCTGATTTTCAATTTTTTTAATGATTATTTTGTTGCGTGTTCATTTTTTTAAGACTTTTTTTTGTTTTTGTGGCGACCAAATTCCAATTTGGTCAGGTTTTTAATGGAGACTTTTTTGGAGTTAGTTATTTTTTTTTTTTTTTTGGTGTCAGAAGAAGGATTTTTTCTTTTCCTTCATCGGAAAGATATGTTTTAAAATTTAGCTTTTTCGTGATTTTATTCTTAAGAAAAGTTGATTCTTTTTATCGGAGTCAAATTTAGGTCAAATAAAGAAAAAAAACACGTTTACAATGAGAAAATTTTTAGTTTTCAAAATGATTTTAAAATTGGTTGATTTTCGAGTTTTCTTTTATTTTTTTTTTATTACTGAAAATATGTTTGAAACTCATTTAATCTTAAATTTAAACGTTTAGCACTTGAAATTCGATGGCAAGAAATTTTTTTTGGAATTAACAAATTACAACTTTTTTTATGACTCTTTTATAACCAATTTTATTAAAAAGATAAAAATTATTTCTTATTTTTTTTTCTTTCTTTTTTTCATTTCAAGAAAATCTAATAAATTATAAAAATAATTTCATAAATTAAAAAGATTCTAACTTAAAAGTTTTGTTTGTTAAAAAAAAACAGGAAAATATTAGTCACATTAAAAAGAATTCATTTCTTCGATAAATTTTAAAAATTTTATGCCTTTTTCTTTTAAGAGTTTTTAAAATTTCTGAAAAACCAGAATAAAAGTATTTTATTCAATAAAATCGTATAAAATAAATTTAAAATATTTTTTTTTTGTTTTTTTTTTTGCAATTAAAAATAAAATACAACCAGTTGTGAGAAATATATTTTTAAATTTTTTTTTTAAATAAATAGAAATGACTGTATTTTTAAAATTATTAGTTTTCTATCAAAAAAAGAAGAATAAAGAAATGAGATCTTTTTTACTTTTGCCAAAAAAAAGAATTTATATTTTAAAATTTCCGATTAAACCAAAAACAAAAAAAATAACAATTCGAACAAAAAATCCTGTTAAAATTTTCACAAAAAATTGGTCACACAAGTGTTAAAGCTAAATTTAAAAAAATAA
The DNA here is from genome assembly GCA_963422695.1 of Xylophagus ater. Lineage (NCBI taxonomy): Eukaryota > Metazoa > Arthropoda > Insecta > Diptera > Xylophagidae > Xylophagus > Xylophagus ater. Next base: position 40,566,800 of record OY730482.1, on the reverse strand, counting down.
TCCGGTAATAAAATCGCTTTCAAGTTTAGTTAAAAATCTGAACATTTTCCTTTTTTTATTCTTCAATTTATATTTTATAAAAATTTAGATTTAATAAAAAAAAAAGCAAAAAATTTCTCAAATGTTAAAATTATTAAATTAAATTGAAATTAAATAAAATCAAAAAATTAATCGAATTATTATAAATTTGACTTCGAATACGAAAAAATCTAAAAATTTAAATTAACTTTTTTAACACGGAAAAAAAAGAATACTTTAATTGAAATCCATCAGGTAACACTAATAAAGTCTAGAATTATGCCAAAACCTGACCTTTGCCATGTTTAATACAAACAATTAAAAAGTACAAAAACAAAAATACCATAAACATAATTTCATCTTCTTCCTCTTTATCAGACAATTAAAAAAGTCAAAATTTTCTATTTCAGTTTTTTCATCCCTCTCTGACTTTTACTGTAACAAGCGATTTTTTTTTTTTTTTTTTTGGTTTTTCCAACAAATACACTAAGGAAAATGAGTTTCTCAGCAATTAACCCCCACCCCCGCCACAATAAAATAAAAACTCGATCACACTAAAATATTAATAAACTTTTTCAAAAATTTCCGAATATTATTTTTTAAGTAACGAATTTTCTTAATTCTTGTGAACTGAAAAATTTCCCCATTTCCAAAAAAAAAAAAAATTCGTGTAAAAATTCATATTCATATATTAGTTTGAATGAAAAATTTCCCCACACAACACTCCGTGATAAGTCCAACAAAAAAATACATGTGACGCCCTCAGCCAACCCCACACTTGCCAATTTCATATTTATTGCGCAAACTCAATTTACACGTTCTCATTAACATTTAAAAACTACATATTAAATTGCATTTGAACAGATGAAACACTGCTAGGGTATGAAGTTGGGGAGATTCTGCCCGTTCCCTAGCCTTTAGTTTCATATCTAAACACTACGTATAGAAGCGAACCAACCAACACTATATTGACACCCCTTTTAGTGAGAGGAGAATACGGAAAACCCCTTGTTTTTCAGTTTACACAATTCATATAGGTATATATGTGTATATATGAAATGCATGCACTCGAACCGTAAATGCAATTTAACGATGCACGTATGCATTTCATTCGCGTATGTGTATGATACTAAATCGAATAGGTTAAATTCAATTGCAACGGGGAATTCATGAAGAAACATGATGTTATACCACTCCCTCCACATTGCCAATTGTGTGTATACGTGTGTGTACATTTTTAACATTAGGGTAGTGTTGTAGGAAATTTCTTAATACAATTCGAATGGGGTTGCTTGTAAATGAAAAAAATAGTGGAATGAAATATTTTAAGGGGTGAAATAGTATATACACAATTGGTATTACTGAGAAAAGTGCATTGGGTTAGGTATTCTTTGTTGTTTTTTTTTGGTTCTTTTCATTTTGGGTGCGGAAAATTTGTGGGCCCGATATATATATATGTATGTACAGGCATGTGTGCGTATTTACCGCATGTTTCATTTGATTGTAAAAAATTGTTATTCGCTCGATTTAATGAAAGAATTTATAGGAGAATGTTCTTTTCTTTTTCTTGTTTTTCATATAAGAATAAGTTTTCTTTGAAGGAGTGTGAGGGGAAGAAGTAATATAATAGAAATTTTGTATCTGTATGTGTCACTAAAAAGATTCTAGAGAGCTTTCTTTTTTAATTTATTTGTTCATTTTGTGCGTTTTTCACCTTTCCAACTGTTCAAAATTCATATCTGATTTTTGAACAGTTGGAGAAAATTGAAAGAATCTAAAAGAATGGGGTTGAGAAAAGTACTGTACACATTCGTTTTTCGATTGGGGAGAATATTTGTATGGATGTGTGTGTGTGTGTTCGAAATTTTATATAACCCCAAATTTTTTCTCCTTCCTTCGTGTATATATAGAAGAAAAGGTGAATAAAAAAAAAATAATGGTATGATGTTTTTTCCTATATTTTCTTATTGGAATAAGAGCCTGTGTCTTCACCACCATCGTACACCTACCATTAAAAACGCAACGCATGAAATAATTACAAACGTTAACCAGAAATGGGGGAGACAAGGATAGAGCACATATAACGGCAACCACTGAATCGAATAGAACTGAGTGAAATGGAGCAAAGTCAACGTATTTGTGGAGCAAAACAAAAAAAGATTTTTTTTTTATTTTTAAGAAAAGCACTTCAACGTCCATCATGTTTGGTTTTTGAAAAACATACCAGCATGGGACGTCGGTATCATTAGAGTCGTTGGAGTTATATTAGAGTTGGAGTATTGTCGTTGACGATGGCGGGTTGATTTTGTGATTGTATAGTTTTTTTTTTTCTTCTTTTCGTTTTTTATTTATATTTTATTGGGATTTATACAAAGGTGTGTTGTGCTGTGTATAACTACGAACAGTACATATATACATATATATATATATATATATATATATATATATATATATATATAAATATGTTGGCGGCGGTGGCGGCGGTATAAGAACAATCACAGCAACGTCGACGACGACAATGTATACTCTTTTATTTTTCATTTGAACGGTGGCAGTGTTTCTAAAAGCGATTATTTTAGCTTGCTGCCTTAGCTTTCGATAAAGTTTCACATTCGTTTATAGACTTTCGGACAGTACAGCGGCAAGAAAATTGTTTTCTTGTTCATAAAAATATTTAGTAATATTTTCTGTACATTTTTCTAATATTTTTTGAATTCTTTTTTAAAATTTAAAACTTGATAAAAATACAGTTTAAAAAAAAAATGTAAAGTGTCTTTTGATTCACGGTGTTTGAAAGTTTTTGCCAGAACGTTAAAAATATACAAAATTTTTTACATTTCTTTTATTTTTTAATTTAATAATTCTCGGACTTTTAGAGATTTTATTTTATTTTTATTTTTTAAATATTTTATTTAAACATTTTTTATTTTTATTTTTTAAATAGTGACGACGAACTAATTTTTAAAATTGAGTATAAAAATAATTTTTTTTTTTTTAAATTTTTACGAAATTAAGTGAAGTGTTTTTCCAAAAATTTTTTTACCGGTTTTTACGAAATGTGGATTTTTGATTAAAAACAAGAATAATTTATTTCTTTTTAAAAAGAAATTAAAATCATTTACCGGTTTTTTCTAACGAGTTAAAAAAAAAATGGTGATTATAAAAACAAAACTAATTTTTCTTGAAAAACAAGCGCGCAAGAAAACTGAAAAAAAAGTAGAATATTCTAGGAAAATCCAAAAATAGTGATCTAAATAAAATAAAAAAAAAAAAATTTAACTTAAAATCACTCAAAAACTAAAAAGAAAAACAAAAACAGTATTAACACAAAAATTCAAAAATAAATTCAAACATTTTAGTGTGTTAAAAGAATCGCGAGAGATATTTTAAGTATTTTAATAATTTGTGATTTTAAATAAAATTTATAATGATTAACCAAAAAAAAAAAAAAACCAGTAACATATTCTCGGAAAATTTGGTAAGTTCTATTCAATATTGTTGTTTTTTTTTAGTACTAAAACAGTTTTCTTACACTCAGAAAAAGTTAATTCAATTTTGAAAAAGAAAACATTGAAGCAAAAGACGTGTGTTTTTGAAAACTATAAAAAAAGGTTTTCTTAGAAAGTCAACAACCTTTCAATTATATCCAAAAAAAGAAGAAAAAAAGAATATAATCATTTTCTTGTTTACAAAAGAAAAAACGACACCTTGTTTATTTCACCTGATCTTCAGATGAAATAAAATACCTTTTCCAAAATTTAGAGAAGACGAAAAAAAAACAAATAATTTAGACACTTCAGAGATTTACCCAAGAAATCATAGAAACTACACAAAAATCAGAAGACAAATCCCAGAACACGAAGAAAAGAAAAAGAAAAAACGACCCAAAAAAACAATAAATTTCAGTCCAAACTTTAAAATCCGGTTTGAAAAAAAAAAAAAAATACAAATCAAGAAAACAATATTCATAAAAATTCCCTTAGGTGGATTTTTGAATTCCCGAAAAGAATTCCAGTTTTTAAAGAATTATAAATCGTTGAGAGAAAAAAAAATACTTTCAGAAAATTTTAACACCAAAAAAGGGTTTTCGTGCCCAACAACAACTCATTTATTTCGAAACACAATAATTTTCCCAAAGAAAAAAATACCCAAATTGGATGTTTTATTTCGATTGTTCGAGTGTGATTAACAATTATTGTAAAAATCGTGTTTTAAGTACCCAAAATCGAAATAAATTCACTTCAAAATAATGTTCAGAATGCTGGGAATTTGTTGTTTTACGAAAAACATCAAAACACGAATTAAACAAAAAGATTTGATTACAAACAATTTTTGATGTAATTTCAATTTTATTTATCTGAAATTAAAGATGAAAAACTTTGGTCATTATTTTTCTTTTTTTCTTGAGAAATTTTCAACACAATAACTCAAGATAAAAATGTATTCCGATTTTTAGTACAGTTTTAAAATCATTTTATTCAAAATATTTCAAACAAAATTAATATTTAAAAGAAATTAACTCATTTAGTACTAAAATCGTCAGATCTCTAGAAAGAAAAAATATTTGATTTAATATGTTTTCCAGTTTAATTTTAATTTTAGTACCAATTTAGTACAATCAAAAATAACCGTCCGTCCTTGATAAATCATTAAAAAAAAACGATTTTTGTATAGCTAAAAATATTAAGTAAAAACCAACAAAACAACAACAAAAAAAAATCCAACTCCAAAACGATGATAAATGAAAAATAAATTCCACTAAAATGCAGAAACCTCAAAAAAAAAATGTCTGAAAACACAAATTAAATACAAGGAAACTACAAAAAAAAAAAGAAATAAATACATTAAATAACATAATTTTATTTAATGATAGAAAATTGTTCATCAGAAAATTATTATTATTTGGCCTTTAGTTCTCACTGCCATTACAATGTTTCACTGTTTGTAACCCGTCGTCAACGCCGTCACTGTAGTCGTCACCTATTCTCGGTTCGAGGGTAAAAGTTCTGTTAAAGCAGACTTATTTCATCGGGTTTATTTTTTTTTTGTTCTTTTACTCTGTTCTAAAAATGATGTTATTTAAGAAGAAAGAACAAAAAAAAAACACATCCAATTAAAATTAACTCATCTGATATGTCCAGTTTTATCACACACATGCCGAATTTAGTATAAAAAACCAGAAAAAAAAATTATTACTGATTATACAAACAGAAAGAAAAAAAAAACACGAAAATTTTGATTATGGCATATTAATAATAATAATAATACAAAAAAAAAAAAACATAATTTTTATTATCACACAATTTTTTCCATTGCTTTAAGAATTATTATCATTAGACAAGAATTATTTATTTTAGTCGAGAAATACTATATATGAGAATGTTCTAAAAGTGTACTAAAAAAAAAGAGTTATTTCTTAGACTTGCATACAGAAAAGTTGAACAATTTTTAATGCCAAAGAAATGCTCAAGTCTTCTTGATATGGAATTTATCCATTTTGATGTGGATATAATTTCTACCTTCTGAAATTCCAGTTCACTGGATAATATCGAGTGAATCAGAATGTATGAATTCACTGTGCAGTTGAAACTATCTACGATTTTAGGATTACACAATAATCATTTAAAAACTGTTCTAAAATTTCTGATAAACTTTTTTTTTGTTGGTATCTCAAAAAATGCCTGATCTTAAGTCCTTTTCGTTCTTCTAACAATCGTGTAAACTTTCTTCTTCTACAGACTGTATTATTTTTACCAAACGATTTTAGTTTTATCAATTTTCAAAGTTGAGAATCAAAAACTCTCCAAAGTAGCCATACCTATTCTTTTCATATGTAATTCGATCAACTATTTCCATTATCTCTAGCTCTACACGAGATTTAGTTCGACTTAAAGAGAATATCTGAAATGGTTATATTAAGAAGAAGAACAAAAAAAAACTTGTACTAATTAAAACAAATTTTAACAATTGAATTATAAAAACAAAAATAACAAATAATTTATTGACTTTTAACTTGAAGCTCGTTTTTAAAAGATTATAACTTTTTGAGTACGTCATTTGCTGCCAACTCATGAACATTTTTTTCATATTTTTTTCTGTTTTTTTTTTTTTTTGCTTTGCTAGATTGATTGGCCCCTTGTTGCCACCATCTTATCAACATAGCAACTAGAAATGCATTAAAAAAAAAAAGTTAAAAATAAAATATATTTTATTTGAAAATGTAAGAAAAATTGTTTTTCTTTTTGACCGATAAGAAAAATATGCATTTTTTTTAGTACTAAAAATAAAAATAAGGTAACAAAAAAAAAATAAGAAAACCAATTCAACTTTGATTTATGTAAACAGCGTTTTTTTTTCTTCTTTTCGTTAAAAACATTTTTTCTTTTTTTTTTTTGGAATACAATAATAAACTGATATTGGTTTTGTACAAAAAAAACGTTATCAAATCCATAAATTCAAGATGTCTGGGGTTCGAGCCACTAAAAACCTAAACAAAAAAATTCCTCAACAAAAAAGCTGAAAAAAACGAAGGTGAACTTATCAATATAAGCAATTGGAATGCGGTTCTATATTTAAAAATTATTGTGTGATAATCTCTCACAATACAAGTGAAAGCGATTTATAGAACCAAAAAAAAAAAAAAAAATTGCGAGATAAAAAAGAAATTGATTCTAGTTGAAAATGGAAATTTTTTTCTATTTTTTCTTCTTTAGATAACCTCAAAAAAAACGAAAGAATTTATTTAAATATTTTCTTGGTTTTTCTTGTTTTTCCTGTTAAAGCGCGATCCTAATTTATGGGATTCAAAATTTATGTTTTTAATCTAAATTTAAATGAAATCCTTTTAGTTTAGTCTCAAAAACTTATGTTCTAAAAGAATTTTTTTTTTTAAAAAAATAAGATGTTTCTATAAACTACAGAAAAAAAAGTCTTAATTCCCAGGTTTTTTTCTTCTTTTTCTTTTTTTTTTATTATAATTATTAAAAGTGTGGATAAATAATTCGAGGGTTAAATTTTTTCGGCACTCTTTTTGAGTTCTTTCAGTTCATAGTTTTAGAACAGGTGCAAAAATTTCAAAATTATATTTAGTTTTTTTTAAGTCGTATACCTAATCTCTTAACTGTTAGGAATATCTTGTTTCTTAGAGAATTTTATGAATGTACCCAAAAACCCCTGTGGTTCACCTTTAGATCTCTTATCCCGCTGTGTCATTTCATTTTGGGTCCTATTTAAGTCACAACTCATTAAGAACTGATGTCTAATTTAAGTGTATTTCTTTTTTTTTATTATTGTTGTTTTAATTATTATCATAAATTTTTCGAAATTTAAAAAAAAAGGTAACGAAACCGAAAAAAAAACCTGTGATCATAAAATGTTCAAGATAAGAACTTTGATAGATGTTCTTTTGATTAAAACATTTTTGAATATTGTAATACGTTTCCCTTTTTTTTCGTTTTTTTGTTTTGCCAAAAAGATTTATCATATAAGAATTTGATTAATTAATTAATTCTTAATTTCTTCTTTAGTATTCACTAAAAATTATTTCAGAATCTGAAAGTATACATTAAGAATCGTGCAAAAAATATGTCTTGAAATGATGCATATAGTATATAGTACTTTTAGAACACTTTTAGTACATTATCGAATTTTCTAAATTTTCTTGATTTCCAAATTGCACTTAAAAAATTCTAACTGAGATGGTTTATAAGACAAATTCTATTATGTCTCATTAGATTATTGTTTTAGTACTTATTTTACTTATTAGTACTTATTTTAATTTGTTTTTTTTTTTTTTGTAAGTAGATTTTATGATGAAAAAGAAGTATATAAATAACAGGAATACAATTTTGTAGTTTAAGAAAATGTTATGTTTAAAAAAATCAGATTACATATGTTTAGACACTGTATTATTTCTTAACAGAAAAAGAAAAATCAAGATTTAAAAAAAATAAAAAATATGAATAATCGAGTCTACTACCGCACCCGTCTTTTGGTTATCCAAAATCTATTTTCCACTGTCTATATATTTTGAGATCATAATGATGATGTACCTGTACCTGTACGAGGAGTGGCTCCTCTTCAAATCCAAAGAGTTATAGGCTGCTCTGACAATCAAAAACCACATATTCTTTTATTTTCTTTAATTTTAACACATATGATTTCTTTTCTTATATTTGAAATTGACGACCCTCTTTGAATGTTTTATGATGCGTTCTTCTGCTTATTTGAGACCCACTATATATATATATATATATGTTGTACGGCCTACAATGAGGCTCTTGTCTTGAAGTGATTTTTTGTTGAAAAGGCGTTGGCTTTTTCTCTTTTCTTTTTCTTGTTCAAATATTAATATATATACCAAATTTTTTTTTATAGTCATTTTATTTCTTACACAAAATATATTATATATTGTTTATTATATATATATATATATTTTTTTATACATTTTTAATGCCTTTCATAATCGAATAAAAGCTTAAATTTATGATTTTCTTAATCCGGTTCTAGCACCTATATACTTTGAACTATGAGTTTTTTTTGCTAGTGTTTCTTCTTTTTTCTTAATTTCTTTCAAAAATGCTTTTAGTAATATGAATTTTCGATTTAAACATCAAAATCTATTCACATTTTAAAAAGTATATTTAAAAAAAAAAAAAACTATATATATATAAAATAGAGAAAGAAAAAAACTTGCCAAATATGTTTTAATTTATGTTTTCGGTCTTTTGAAGAAATTCTAGAAATGAAATTTTGGTTAATACATAATTTAAATGTCTTAAAACGATCGTTTTGATATGAGCTCGACGATTATTAATTAATAATTTAAAAAATATGTGTTCTTCTGGTTCTAAACTTTTTCTAAATGTTATGGTACTAAAAATAGAATCTTTTAGGAAACTTTTTTTTTTTAAAAAAAATAATTGTTTTCTAAAAAAAAAAAAAGAAAAAATAAAATTTTCTTATATTTTCTTTTTCTATTATATTTTTCAGATAATCATTGAATCACATTTTCATATAGGTATGTATTTTTATTTTAAATATTTTATGCAAAAAAAAAAGAAAAGTGTACTAAAAATAGTATTTCTAGTATTCAAAATGTAAGTCTTAAAATAACCATATTCTTTAAGTTACATATTAGATTAATTCCAAAAAAAAAAAGAAAATGTTCTTACCACCCTAAAACAGGGTCAAACCAAATATTTTCATATACATCAAACAATCGATATGACCTTTAGTTACTATGTGATATTTAAACGCTTGGAAAATCAGCTTAGCCCACGTATATAGCGATTTGCTATTATCGTTTTTTTTTTTTATTTTTTATTTTTTAATAAAACGACGTAAAAAAAAAATGTTATCAAAGAATAATAATGTATATTTTGGAAAAAAAAAAATGTTTTCCATAATCCAAAAAGACAAATAAATTTAGACAAAATTTATAAAGCCACAAAAACAAAAAGAAAGACACTAAAAAAAAAACATATATATAAGTCCTCAACCTGTTCACCTTAAAATATTCAACTGCCTTTTCAGTTCAAACATCGTCATTTTTTAGTACTCGTTTGACAAGGAATTCTTTTTGTTTTTTGTTTTTCATTACATTTTTTATAAAATATTTGTTATTTTGATATTTTTTTTTATTTTGTGTTTTTGTTATTATTTTGCGTCAGACTTTAAAAATTCATAAACTATGCATTTAGTACTAAAAAACTCAATGATGACTCAAAAATGTAAATATTAGTGTCAATCGACGAAAACAAAAAATAAAACATGGTTTTTTTTTGGCTGTTTTTTTTTGTTTTTCTTTAGAACTATTTTTCAGTTCAAATTAATCGGTGTTGGTTAATTTGGCCGCATTTAAAAGTCTCAAGAATTTAAGCTCCAAAATAATATAAACACTAAAAAAAAAATGACTCATGTATATTTATTTAATTTAATTTAATTTTTTTTTTTCGTAATTAAATGTTTAACATTTTTCTTAGAGAAAATCTTCAAATTTTTAATATGCCAAAAATATTTTATATCTTGTTTTCTTTTTTTTAGTACATTTTATTAGTATTTTTAGTAATTTAGTAATTAATTGACATTATTTGTTGAACAATTTGTTTTTTTTTTGTTAGATTTATTGAATAATTTAGCATACAGCATTTTTTTGTGTTAAAATGAAACATATTTTTTATTTAAACTCTATTATTTAGTACAGGAAAATGAGTCATTATTATTTATTTTTTTTTTTTTCGTTATTTTTGTACTAAAATATTTTTTTGGAAGTATAAATTTTGAAAAAAAAAAATAAAATAAAATAAAATAAAATGTTTTTCTTTTATCTGACTTTATAAACTAGTTTTTTTTTCTCTCTATTCGTAATTTTAACACGACGTGACTTATTTAAATTGAAATTCGTGAGTTTCAGTTTAAAACAAAAATAATTGTATTTCGTTTTCTTATTTCTTTTTTTTATTATTATTTAATTTATATTATTAAGTTTTTCTTCGTCTGGAGGGCATAATTTTTAATACATTTAAATAAATAATATTCAAAAACAATGATTTGTTTTTAATGTGAATAAATTTCAAATCTCAACAATTAGATAGAAACAATTTATTCGATTTCTTGTTAAACACACTGTATTTATTGAAAACCTTCGATTTTAATTTGGGTGATCGTCATTTTTTCATACATTTCCAATTTCGTAACGCACATATATATATATATTTTTTTTTTTTTAAAACCTTTAAATAGATTCAATTTATCTTGTGTGACATTTTATAGTTTTAGAAACCTTCGATATTATTGTAATTAACCTTTTATAGTACACACACAAATCTTTACAATCTTAAAATGTGTTTTTACCTTTTACTAATAATGGTTTTAGGTTGCTTTTTTTTCTCTCTCTTCACTTTTCAATATCATTTTTATAACAAAATAATAATTTTCATAGATCTTCAATGAAGATCATCTTAAAAGTCATATATAAAATCTCGTTTATTTTCGATCTTCAAGATTGATCTTCAAAATACCATTGTTCGTGATCGTCTACTTATATTAGAAAATGTTTACGGCATTAATTTTGACGTGCGCCAAAGTTTATAGTCGTTACGTTCAAAAAATCGTGAATTCAATTTCTATACAATTTGGAAGTGTCTCGTTTTTTTTGCTTCATTATTTTCGTTTTAATGTTTTATTAACTTTCTATTTAAAAATTTTTAATTATTGAATGATCTTGCAAAAATACTTCGTCGTGAAAAAGGAAGAAAAAAAAACAATTATTAATTTTTTTTTTTTTTGCTTTTTAAAAATTATTAAATAACCGCAAACTAAAGAAAAAAAAATCAATTTTAGTTAGAAAAACTTGTCACACCATAATTTTTTTCGCGGTTACATCTTTATTTTGAAATATCACAAAAAAAAACGACGATCGCAAGACATCTTAAAACAAGGCAAGATCAATAAATCAAGAAATTTTATATAACAGGCCATAATATTTTTTATTTTGTTTTTTTTTTTATTTAATTGATTTTTACTTGTCGATCAAGAAAAACTCGTCACCCACAAAAATGAGAAAAAAAATTGCCAATTTTTATTTATTAATTTTTGCAGTTTTTTTCTGCTTGTTCATTACAAAAAAAAACATATTTCAAATGATCTGAGTCATTGCTAAATCATTTTTAAGACGCCAACAATAAAAGAGAAATAGATCTTCGCGTAAATAAGAACAAGAAAAACACAATAACGAAGAAGATATAATATTTATCTCATAAATAAAAATCAATTTGTGCGCCTAAATAAAATTTATTCAGGGCTATTCTGAGGCTCAAGTCACTTGTCGAATGAACTGACTGAATTTGAGAATCACTTCATTCAACAAATGAAATGATTCTAAATACAATTCTTATGCAGTACATTTAGGCTCAATTTGAGCTGCTAGTATAATTATTATTATCGTTTTCACATACTCGAAGCTTTCTTCATAAAATAATATCTGTCTGTCTGTCTATTTGTATAAACACGATGAGTGTTTTGTCCACAAAATATTAATGGTTTTAAGAATGGCTAGGTGCGTACCAGTTCGATTTTTCTACGTCTCTAAAAGCAATGATGACGTTATTTGTGTGAATCAGTTTGAATAAAATTTGGTATAAAGAATATTAATGAAACAATCATATGTATAGAAGTTCCAATACTAGTTTGACACTATATCTTGATTTCATTAATTTCAATATGCTTCCGATATTGATTTCTTGATTTGGCGTCTATTAAATGTTCTTTTGCTAAAATTCTGTTGATTAAATTGTACACGCAAATGAAATGCAAAAGAATTGAATTTTCTTATAAGAAATAAAATTATGGTAGATCACTTTTCAATTTCTACAAAATAACAAAACACAATTGAGATTATAGTTCAATATGTAATAATTTGAAATACGATTATTGAATTTTGCAAGTTTGTTGAGTAAATTTTTATACAATTAGCACACTGTCTAACAACTAAGTATATATCCTATTTATATATATATAGTTTTTCTTACTGTTTGTTGTTATTACTAAAATCGCTTACTATATACAATATTTGATATGAATTCAAAGAGAAATAATATTCAATAGTAACTGAAAGTCGATAGATTTATATTCAAAGTAAAAAGAAAACCAATCAAATATAGAATTCTTTATCAACTATAAGTAAGAGTATGCAGTTCAAACGAAACAATTATGTTTACAGAGTTCTCCAGCAAACAAATTGTTCATTTTACGACGTTTTTATTAACCCGCTTTCTTGTTTGTTTGTCCAGAACAAATCTTGCAATCGATTTTTAACTAACTTCCCGACTAGGTAGACATTTGAAACTTTTAGAATAGCTCAGAACACGATGACAATGCATTCTTTTAATATTTTTAGCCATCTTTAAGCAAAATTGAATTCATTTTCGGCAAATTTTGAAAAAGTATTTATTAATACATAGAATTGTCAAGTTTATATGATTCAACAGAAAATTTAAAAACGTGGTATATACAAATTATTTTTATATTGTAATTATTAGATTTAGCTATAACACCAATTTTCTATGGGAAACTTCGTTTCATTAGAATTGTATACTATAAGTTCATACTATCATCGCCAGTGGCGCTACAAGCCTGTACGAGTCTTGGCCTTCTCAAGTCTGCTTCGCCAGGAATCTCTGTTTCTCGCAGCAGTCCGCCAGTTCGTCGCTCCGATTTTGACAGCATCTTTCTTAACAACATTAATCCATGGCAATTTCGGTCTGCCGGTTCGTCTTCTTCCTTCTGCGACGGTGTTTAGGACTCGTTTATAAGGGTTGTTGTTATTAGACCTGATAACGTGTCCCCCCAACCGAAGCCTCGCTAATTTTATGATGGTGACGACATCACTATTGTTGTATAAAGTTCATACTATGCTTAAAATAATATTACAAAAGATAGATAATGTAGATAAAAAAAAGAAGAAGAAAAGAAGCATGTCAATAAAAATATAATCGTATCAAAATATTTATGTACGAAATTATTAAAGTAGACGATATAATTCTATTTTTTCTTACAACTTCTTGTGTATGAAATGTAAGATAACGATATTATTTTGAGGGTGTTTAGTGGTGGTTTATTTGTGTATTTTATTACAAACGCAAGCGTAGATATATTCTATAACAATAGATACAACCAATATTCTATATTCTAAATTGCTATTTCTATGTTTTTCCTTGTGTTTAACTGAAATTAAATTATTTGCTAATTCAATGATGGCAATGTGTATTGACTTATTGGATAAATGATATAAAATATATAGTATCTCGGTCTTTAACTTTGTCGTTTTTTTTCTTGTTAAAAATTCGTGTATCACAAAAAATCTAAAAGATTGTCTTTAAGACAATGCTAAAATAGAACTCTCTTTTAAAATTTAAATGATGACATTTTCTGGATTTCTATTTAAATGGCAATTAAATAAAACAGAAACTTTGAGTTTAACTTAAGTTGTTCGACGAGTTTTAAAAAATTATATTTTGAAAATTATTAATATTTTTAATCATTAAAATAACAAATACAATAAATACGATCGTTTATATAAACACATTAGTTTGCCTGTTTTTTGAGGATCTATTTTTAAAGATTTTATACTTAGTTTTCTATATTTATGATTTTTATTTCCAAACAAACTGCTTAAAAGTTAACTTGTTATATTGTTAAATGTCTTCTTTTTTTTTCTCTCCAAAAACACTAAAATTAAAATGTTAAGTAAAAAGAAGAAAAAAAAATTTGACTAATTATTTTTTTCAAAACAACATCGTTTTGATGATAATGAAAAAGAAAAGACGTCTATAATTTTGTCACAATTTATAAGAAAAAATTACATATTTTCATCTTTATTATTAAATTCATAAAAATTAAAATTAAAAAAATAAAAAAACCGATCTTCATGCACAAGAAAAATGTCAATGAACTATCCAAGAATTGATTCTCTATAAAACGATGCTATAATTAAATTTAAAATCTAAAATGAAACATATATAAAACATAGAATATTTTTAGACCTGTTCGTAAAAGTTATCGTAACTTAAAATGATCATATTTGAAGATCATATTTGATCCTCGATAGTGTACCTCATGTGGTGATGGATACTCTTTAAAAAATACTAACAAATTTGTCACAATCTCTCTATTCAAATGTTAATTTACCAATTTGAATGCAAATTGTAGACTTTTCCTATAGTGTTTATTTTATTTTTTATTTTCATTTTTTTTTTCCTGTTTTGTCCAAGCTTTTATTGAACTAAATTGGCACCTATGATCGGCGATGGTATAAGATGATCGTTTTTTTTTTCTTTTTGATTTTCTTTTTTACCTTTCAACATACAAGTATTATAAAGTAGATGAAGATGATGGAGGGTTAATTCATAGGAACCCGGTTTTTATAAATTTAAAAAAAAAAAAAAAAAAAGAAACTAGTTTCGTCATATAACAACTTTATGATCGCAGGCTCAAGTTTAACATATATTATAAAGGTTTTGATTATACATGATTGGAAAGAAAATCACTGATTCCCCGTTTTGAATATCATTAATTATATATATATATATGTATGAGAAACATTTAATATTTATGAATTAAAAATCGAAAAAGAAAAATTAAATATTTATAAAAAAATATATCGAAATAGAATAAAATATCGCGACGTGTATGTAAAACGAGATTCTCGAATGAAAAATTAATGGTATAATTATTTTGAACGATCTATGAACAAACCAAAAAAGGGGGTAGAGGGTGTATAAAATCTATATTTAGATAAAACTTGTTTGCATCAACTTTTAATATGAAACTGTCACTTGTATAAAAGCCTTTTTGCAGAAAAACCAGAAGAAAAAACAAAAACCTGAGGAAAAATAACGACTGGCCTAAGATTCGTTTGGCGATTGCAACGTTTTTATAGCAGGTGCATTTAGTACCCGATCAAAATATATCTTTTTATATTTATATCTCTGTTCGTGTTTACATGTGCATTAAATGGGATACCAAAAATAAAGAGAAAAAAAAGAAAAATTAAAGAAAAACTATATATAGCTCTAAAATTTCTCATAGAAAACCAAAAATACCAAAGAAAATGCTTTTGAAAATTTTGTAATAATAAACAAAAATCATATTACTATAATTAGAAATTATATTTTAGAACAAATGCTTTTTTTCTTCTTTGTACTAAAAAATCCATTTTGTTATTGTGTGAAAATACATATTTGAAATTTTCTTAGATTTAAGAATGATTTACGTTTTTTCTGTATCATATTAGTACAAATTTTAATACAATTTTTAGTACAATTTTTAGTACACAATTCAATTCTTTTTTTTTTTTTTAATTGAAAATATTTTCTTAAATGTTTAAATGATTTTTTTTCGTTTACATTTAAAACATTTGGTAAACAAGATATCCTGCAAGTGATATAATAAAAAAAAACTGGTCCTACAGGATAGTATTTTTAGTATGATATTAAAATAAGGAGAAAGAAGAAAAAATAAAAAAAAATAAAACGTCTTACGTAAAGTAAATAGAATATTATTTTTGTTTGTCGTAAGGTTTTTCTTTCAATCTGAAATTCTTCAATCTTCTTGAATAGGATAAAAACCTATCAAAATGTTTATTTTTGTATTAAAAGACAGAAGAATAAAAAAACGCAGGAGACAAGTTTTCAGCTGTATGATGAGAAATGTCTAAGCTAAAGATGGACAAGAAAAAAAAAATTTTTTTTTTCTTATATTTGTTCAACAGAAAGAACACATTGCCCGAGACAAACAATAAGGATGAAGACACTCTCACTATCATTTTATGTTGTTGTACATTTTATTGTATCGAGTTAAGAAAAAAAAAAAGGAACAATTCATCCCTTGACAATGTTATATAAATATTTAATGTTTTACTAAAGAAATTTTCATGTTTCTGGATTTTTGTTTTAAAGCCTTTTTCCTGTTAAATACAATTTACTTAGGTATAGAAGATTTTTTCGAAATTTCTTGAAAAATTATTTTCAGTCAACTTTCATTCGGGAGAAAATTTCCCACACAAGTATTAAAAAAGAGGGCTAAATTACAATACAAAAATACCGATAAATATCAATAATGATTTTCAGTAATAACCCTTTTCAATATTATACTATTTAACCCTTTTTTTTTTAGTATATTGAAATTTGCATCCCTTTTTCCTTCTGTTTCCATTCCAACGGATTGTCTAAGATCCTGTTCATTGACTCGGGTTGTTTTTTTTTTTTTTTTTGTTTAATGCTTCAAACGGGAACAATGATGGTTTTCTCACTAAACTGAAATACAAAAGGATGATCCTTTTTCAATATTCAATAACAAAAATATATGTATAGGAAAAATAAACACTAATAATCGGTTCATTGTTATCCTTGTACATACTTTGACATTTATTTTTGAATTATGCGAAAAAATATTAGAAACCCATTAATCTTATTATTATTAGTTTTTTTTGCACATGCAATTTTCTGATACTATTTTGGGACAGGTAGAAGGCACATATTTCGGGATATTCAGGAATGAAGAAATCATAAAATTGCATAATATTGCACAAACAAAAAAGGGATCGTTCTTTTTGTGTTTGATATGTGTTTTTGTAATGCAAATTGATACCACCGAGTGATCTTTTGATTCTGAGAACTATAATAGATCTTTTTTTTGTGAATAGACTTTTTATCCTATCCAAAATATTATAAGTGACTGAGATCATGGTAAATTATTAACAGAGAAAAAAAAAACAACAAACCATTCATTGGTAATAAATTATTTTATTTAAATTGGATCTAAAATGTAAATACTAAAATTATTTAAATAGAAGCAAAAAAGTTAATCAGATTCACGTTGATAGATCCCCGAAAATTTTTTGACGAAAGAAAAAAGGGTTTGGAGATATAAAAATTTTTTCTCACGCGATTCAATAATCAAATAAATTAAATACTTTTTAAATGTGATCTTCTTTCACTGAGTTCTTTTTTTCTTGTTGAATTTTTGATTTATGTTTTATTCAAATGATAATCAGGGATAAGATATTTAATAAGAAATTTATGTAATTTATGTCTTATATGAACCAAGAAGGTTGATGGTATTATATCACTTTTATAATTCTGTATTCAGCTGAAAGTTCGAATAGCTAAGCAAACTGAAGATTAAGAACTTCTGTATGTAATGGAATATAATATTTATGGTAAATCCTGTTGCCTGCCAGTACAGCATCTCGACTTTGATTCCTGATTTCGATGATTTTATATTCGAGGCTATACAGGCTATACTATAGTGGCTTCTTTCAACAATATAATGTTTATCCATGTTTACAATTACTTGGTTTACATGGCGACTTCAGAATTGACTTGAGATCGACTTGAAATTCAACCCGCGTTTTTAGCTTTACCGGATTGAAAGATTGACTTGAAGTCAACGTCAATTTCATAGACGCTGCCAAACAAATTTTTCTTTTTTAGGTTATGTCTCCCCTCTTTTCATACTCCATTTTAAATTTCCAATTCGTTTTGAAGTCGATAAGGGTTTACATGCAAGATATTCGGATTGAAGTCGACTTTAATCCGATCATGTAAACGAATTAAATGACGAATACAAAATCGAATAGGGATTACATATTTTCGATAAGAATATTTCAATTTTTGTTTACAATAAGCAAACAATTAGCGCATTGAAATCCTTCATATTTTAAATTATATATTATTTTTAATTTTTGATGATATTTTACAAAAGAAATAAATCCTTGTACATACAACTAGGTTTATTTTCATTAAAGTACTTTGAAATAAATAAAAATTAAGATTCGAATTTCTTAAGAAATATTTCTTAAAAATCGAAGGTGTTGCTTGCTTATGATGTAAAAAAAAAAGAAAAGGAAAACAACTTTTTTTTTATGAACATTTTTTGGTATTTGAATTTTTTGTTATTTAGAAAAACATAGAATCGAACTTAACTCTAGTACGAAAAAAACAAGAGTTATATAAAAAAAAAACATAAATATATTTTTGATTAATGAGTTTTGGAATATTATTTCGCCTACCTTTTTCAAATGTATATTTTATAACAACATTGTTATAACATAAAAAAAGACGAAAAAAAATGAACACATAATCGCGTGATCTTGTCTTATAATGAACATTATAACAGCATATGCCTTTATGCTTTTTTCTTCTTCTTCTACTTCAACCATGTTACCGAAATGAATATCAACAATGAAACATATAAAAAACAATAACACACAAGTAAAATTACATACTAAAGTTTCTTTATAAAAAGAAATAAATCGATTCTTAAAAAAATGTAACTAGCAATTAGCACCTTATTTTGGCAACAAAAAAAGAAATATGATTTTTTCACAATTATTGCATTTTTAAATTGAAGCCTTTCACTTCACCAATCAATTTGAAATCTGGGAAGTTTTTTTGTATTTTGGCTAACCCTGGACAATCCTGAACCGATCCAGATGTAAACCTATACACTAAGAATATATTAATTCTGTGCACAAACATTAACGTGCAATAAATGAAAGGTTTCTCATTTATCTCGATCGAAAAAAAAAAGAAAAAAATTATATATTCAAATTAGTTTATGTAAAACGAACCATAAAGGGTTTAAAATTGTACTAACCTAAAAAAAAAAGGAAAATAAAAGCCCAGGCGAAACGAATATCGAATCCATCTGCGCAGCATTCTTATGAAGAATTTGAATGCGCGTCAGGATTAAAATAATTTCATACCTTTTGAAAAATTACCCTTTTTCCTTGCGTACATACTGTTTGTTGTTTATTTTTTGTTTTTTTTTTAGGGTAAAAGGAAGACGATATTTTCGGTTTTCTTATGATTTTGTTCCTGCAGTTTTTTCTTTATTTTTTTTTTGTCCAAACTTTTAAATATGTGCGATGGTGTTTCATTAGATCGTATATGAGTGCACACAAAAATCGCGATAACTATAATTTAAGAAATTCTTTCATTCGTATATGGTTTTTTTTGTCCCCTTTTTCGAAGAATGCTTTTTTGGGGAGTTATTTTGGATTATTTCGGTGTTTTATTTTTTTTTATTGTTTCTTCATTTTCTTGTTCAAAATCTTCTGTGGATGGGCGAAAAGTAAAGCACATTTTCATGGAACTGAAATTATTTTTGATATCGATTCCAAAATTAAAATATAGCCAAAAGGTATTAAAATGAAAATCAACATATATGTATGTATGTCTATGGTTTTTTGGTTATTTTCGGGAATTTTGTATGGTTTCTTTCGTTCTTTTTGATTATTAGTATAATCATGAGAAGCCAAAGGAAGGATTTTCAAACAAAAGTATAATGTTCATCTTTTTTTTTGGGGGGGGGCTAAACATTTAAGAAGACACGATTATTATCAGTTATGACTTTGGTTTTTGGAATTGTTTCGTCTCCAGGAAGTATATTCATACAAAATGTCTTTTGATTTAATTAATTTTATTTAAATTACAAGTTTTCTTATAAAATGCTTTTGTTGGAAAATTTTTTTTTTCCCCCGAAAACGAAATTATTTTATAATTGAAGATTTCCTTCGGGCGATATAAACACTGAAATTTTCTCAATTATTTCAATAAAATTCAGTTTTTTTTTTTATCAATAAAAACAATAATATTGGGTACAGAGATTTTTTAATATTATACACGAAAAATAATTGATTGGAATTTTTGGAATTATTAAACAGAAAAAGAAAAATTCGACAATAATTCCTATTAAAAATCATGAAATTTTTATATTTTCTTAATGAAATTCTTGTTCAGATTGGTTTCTTTTACAATTTTAAATGTAATTCTTTTCTTCGTTAATTACTTCAAAAGCAAATGATAATAGAACCAATTTTGAAAAACTTGCTTTTAAATGAGTTTGCTTTAAAACATTTTCGAAAAATATGAAAGTTTTCAATATTCCCATATTTGCTTTCACAAACCAGAAATACAAATCAATTCTTAAAGAAAACATCGATTTTGATTAATCATTGACCCTTAACGCCCTTAAATTCAACTCTCTTTTCTTTGAACAACCGGTCAAAAACTTCAGGAGAAATTCAGACAATAAGGAGACATTTTGAACTGTTCATTTTATATTAGAATTATTAAAGAAATTAATTATTAATCAAAATATTAAATCAATAAAAAAAAAATTTTTTTATTAATAATAAATCGATTTATCATTTCTTGTGACTTGAGTATATAGTCTCAAGAATGATAAAAATTAATTTCCTTTTAAATATAAGAGAAAAGTTCCTGAAACAAAATTTTGTTGCTATGCAATTTAAGACTGAGACGAGAGTTATCGGTCATTTACTACGTTTACACATGATCTTCTTGAAGTCGACTTTAATCCAAAAGTTGTCCATGTAAACGCGGATCGACTTGAACTCGACTTGAGTCGATTCGATCATACAAATTTTTCTGATCCTCTTGAAATTTTGCATGTAAACGTAGATCGACTTGAAAATTTAAAATGGAGTATGAACAGAGACGAAACATAACCTAAAAAATAAAAATTTGTTTACAAGTGTCTATGAAATTGATAAGTTTAATGAGTCACAGGGCCTAAGTACAGGGATCTTTAAGAAATAATTAAAGTTATGTTGATATGAAGTCGATTTCAAAACAATTTTCCAGTCGCTATGTAAACGAAGTAATTGTAATATTGAAATCGAAAATGTATGTAAAGAAGATAGCATTTTTCGTTTTAGTAGTTCGTGGAATATAAAATAAATATTTCGTTACTTTACATTTAATGATATCGGGATTTGACCTGCTATACTTAAAATAAATCATCTTTTGAAATATTCAGTAATAGAGTTTCCCTTCAAAAAAATAAAAAAAAAGCCATAACAAGAATTATGAAAATTCATTTTAGTTTATCTTATTTCCAAAATTAGAAAATTTCTTTTAAGACTAATATATCCCCCATACTAAGTTAAAATCATAATTTTTTGTCTAAACGATCACAATGTCAAAATAACTAATTTCCATGTCTCTTTCTTTTATTTCCAGTTGAACCAGCAACATAAACATTCAGAGCCAAACAGGCCGAGAATTGGTTTCTATCTTTACGGGATTATAATTTCTTAAAGGCACACCAAAGAAAACAGAACACTCATGTCACATATCAAGAAAGAAAACGATACACTTTGTCATATGTCATTCAATATTTATTATAATAACATCAAAGTAAGTTTTTTTTTCTTCAAAATAATTTTCAATAGAATATTAATCAAATTAAAAAATTTAATTTATCGATCAAAAGCATATATGATCATCACTTATATATTTAGTTTCCAACACCATTCCCTGAGATTAGATAACTAAAAATAAAAATTTGAAAAACCGTACTACATACGCAAACGGATTAAATTATGGCGTTTATATTTTTTTGAAAAATTATCTAAAAATCAAGAACCTAAAAAAAGTTGTTCTCTTTTTGTCGAGGTTTTGTTGCCTGAAAGCAAGAAATAATCTATTTAAAAGAAAAAAAAAATAAATAAATTTTGAAGTACATCCGATAAGCATATTAAAAGTATCAAAGTGATCAGCGCACGCGTATAACACTTTAATTTTTATATCCTATCGTATGGAATACCAAAAAGTTTTTATCCAACGAAGTTTTAAAAGTCTCAAAACTTATTAGTGGAAGCAAAATAATTACATAATTATGAAGAGCTGAGTTCAATAGTGGCATTATGTAAGGCGACAGGCGATTATTACTTATAACCTATTTGAAAATGATCGCCGCATATTTCGGCATTATGGAAGAGGATTAAGTTCTAAAATTATATGAAAGCGACAGGGTTTCAGCTGTCACCTCAAATTCATCAATATCTCGCAATATCACCTTGTGAAATACCGAAAAGCGACAAATGATAATCGCCTGTCGTCTTTTAAAATGACACTCCTGGATTCGAACCGGACTCTCATCAGTTATAGCAACAAGAGCTAACCAATTTCGAACACTCAAGCACGGTACCTAATCTAATTATTTCTTTTACTATTAATTCGGTGGTCGTCAAACAATACAACAGTTCTTTGTAATATTTGTAAACCATTCAATGCCAATTATTTTGTATTACACCTAAAACTGCAACACTCGATCTGTAGGAGAATCGGTAAAATTAAAACATTGTTAAATTTACAAGTATAATATCGTTTTTTTTTTTAACGAAAATTTAGAGTACTCGTAACATACAAAGGATTCATGGTTTTATAAAATTGAGGCTATATACCGATTTCAGTTTTTCTTTCTTATATTGCCATGTTTTTTTTTTAAGCGATGCACCTTTGAAATTGCATACATTGTTGAAAATTGAGCGCTACTTAAAGGTAATTTTTATCTTTGATTTATGCTTAAAAAAAAACAAACTGATCGTAACAAGATCTTTTTCTTGGAGACGTCATAAATTTATTATTATTATTTTTCGCGAAAATTGATCTTCAATCAAATTACGTTGATCTCTTCTTTTTCCTCGATTGCATATCAAATTCACAATTCTTGTTTTTTGTTTTCGATTTCTGCAATATTCTGTGTGAGGTCTCTTTTCAATTCGAATTGTTTTCTTAAGCAATAAATTTTTATTTTCAACAATATTTGGCATATGCATTTGCCAAAAATAGGCAATTTCAGAAAGAAAAAGGTTAATTGTGAAAAATTTTCATTTTCAGAAAAACATGTAGGTATTTTTGGAGATTTGCCAAATTGGGTCAAAGCCATTAATAACCTTTTTTAAAAACAAAAAAATGCTGATCTTATAAATTCGCGACAACAAATAATCAAAAAAGTAGGATTTTTGAAAATATATTTTTGCGCTGATTTTTATTTTCTTGTTTTTTTTTTTTTTTTTTTTTTTTAATGAATGAATAATCCAAAAGAAACAGATTTTCTCTTTCGAAGAAAAAAATCGGACACAAAAAATGTTTTTCCTTAAATTCAATTCTAATTTTAATTTAATTCATGATGGCCTCAAGCTTGAAAAATAATGATTTAAAAGTCGAAATAAAATAATGTTGAGATTATATATTTATATATTTATATATATATATTTTTTTTTTTAAGAAATCTCATAAATCAATACATTTTAAAAATATTATGTGTGCGCGCGCAGATTTCAAGAAACAGAATTAAATATTTGGTACCTATACAACTTTCTTATATACATTATTTCAAGTTTAATTTTCTCATAAATTATGGCCAAAACCAAGAAGCAAAATTTATATACAAAATTTTTAATTCGATATCTCAAAAATAATCGATTTTTTCAAAAGTAGTATAAGAGAAGATATGGATGACAAACAGAAAATTAAATCCATTTTAGTCTATGATCACCCATTTCAGCTTTACTACTTTCAGTTAAAAAAAAAAAAACAAAAAAATCATATCATGTCTAAGAACACACTTGTGTATACCAAATTTTATAAAGATTCGTCCCCGTTTATTAAGTCCACACATTCTAAAAAATGGTAAACACCGATTCTCTTATAACCTTAAAAACTGGAATTGTAACTTTCAAACTTACAATCATTATTGGGAATAGTGACTATTAACAACCTAAATAACATTTTCAGTATCCGCTACGTGCCAGATACTTATTCATATGTCGGCACTAGTGGAAGAAATATGCCAGCGACCACAAATGCTAGCTCTGGGAATAAAGAATATTTATAGTATCCTTCCCTTTTTTTAAAATTGTTTACTTCAGGCGTTAGAATCATATAAGAACTTCTTTAAATTGATTTTACTAAGGCACAGATCGAAACTACAAGCATTTATATTAACTGCACGTAGCATTCGAGAAACTGGTTCGTTTTTCCCGTAATCCGTTCTGTGGTATACAATTTTAAATAAGTCCACTGACCTTAAGGAACGTACATTAATGTTTAGCGGCATCTTTTCTAATAGCAAAGGAGCGTCAATAGTCCCATTGAAAATTTGATTGACAAAAACAATATCAGCCACCTGACGACGGTTTTCCTTATTACGAGGCAACAATTGACTAGTGATCGGAAGGGATATACCACTTTACGCCTTTCATGATATATCGATTAAGATTTATGTATATTTTAGTGAAGTATAAGAAAGTATGTATGAAAATTCATAAAAACAAAATATGAATACAATATTTTTTTTAGTTTGCGTGATAGGCATAAAAATAATGAAATGAAAAAAGGCTCATATTATAATATCGCGTGAAGGTTTTTCTTTCTTTTTTTTTGTCTCTCAAAAAAAATGCCCTCAAGATTGTCGGTCAGTCGAAACTTTCCAATTTATAATTTCTTTTTTATTTCAGTTTCAATTGCACCTTCTTCGATTTATTTCACTAAGATTTGTTTGGTTTTTTTTTTTTTTTTTGTTCTCAATAAATCTGATTTTATCGAAGGGATTTTAATTAAGTAAACGAAAAACGTTGTGTTTTTAAATTAACTGACCATCAACACAAGAAAGAAAAAAAACATAATGTTTTTTGATAATTTCTTTTTTTCCTAGTAAATTTATTCACGATTTTAATTTCCTTGGACTTTCTTCTTTAACATAATTAAAAGTTTATTTAGTTTTTATTTACATATCCGAATTTTAAGATGTTATAACTTTCAGTAATTCAAGACGTTATAACAATTTTGCGATATAAACAGAAAGTTATTACAGACAAAAAAAAAAAAAGGTCTTTTTTTTTTAACATTTAATTATATCACTTGGTTCATTTTATGTTTTTTAATTAACCTTTTCGTTATGTACACAACGATTGTTCAGTCTTTATATTTCATCAAGAATATTTTTTTTGTTCATAACATATTATTTTTAATAATTCCCTTACTGGGTCCGGTCCCCTTTAATAAATTACAGTATATACGGGTCTAAAGAAAAAAAAAAAGGACCATCAAACAAAATTATTAACTATAAATAATATGCTCCTAATTGTAGCTTATTTGATCAAATGAATTACCTACTTTATTAATATTTTTACCCCTCACCTTACCCATAATAACGAATTACAAAGTAATAAACTAAATATAAAGAAAAGGTAAAAGGGCGACTTTTTGTTGTTGTAAAGTTCTATCACACCAAAAGAATTTTGTGTCGTTCTTTTTTGTTGGACAAGAGAATATATTCCTTTTCGTACAGAGAAATGGCACACACATCTGCTATATAGAACAAATTAGACAGTATAATAGTATCCTGGAATCGTCGGAAACTTTTTAAAAGGTTTCTTTTTCCCATTTTTTTTTTTTTTTTTGGGTTCCTTTTACTAAAACCAAAAAAATCGTGTCTGTCGGGTGTTCCATTTCTGATGGTTGTTTTTGTTGGTTAATTATGTATATCTAAAATTCTCTGTAATTATCGTCTATAGCCATTTAAATATGTAGTTTTTTTTTTCCTCTCTCTTCAGTTTACAGGGTATTTTTTTCAAATAAATTCCATGGGGTTCTTCTTTTAAATACGCATGTAATTTCATTTTTTAACGTTTCTATCGAAAAGGAACTAAACTGCTTTAAATACCTTAAATTATGTATTATTATTTTATATATATATATATATATTTTTTTTATTAGAAATAATATTTTTCGAATATATAATTTTGATCGTCGTTTTAAAATTCATAAATTTGAAAACTTATATGAATTTTTATTACAGGTTCATAGAGACTCATGTTTTGGGTAATATTTCAAAAGTTTTCCATGGTTTTTCAGTTAAATTTTATCTATTCGAAAATTCGGAGATGTTTTCCAAGTGTGGATAGATTTTTAGAATTATTCAATATTTGTATTAGTTTTGAATAAAGACTTATAATTAATTAGGAATTAGTATCTATTTAGTTTCTTATATTATTTTGTTCTAACAAAATGTCACAATAAAAATTGCTATGGCTACGTTTACACCGAGACTTAAAAAGAGATATAAGTGCTTAGGTCGATCTAAATATGACGGTGTAAACACGTCCAAAGTAATTTAGATTAGGTCACCTAAATTGCAGACCTACCTTGATTAGATGGCACTGCAGTAGTTATTGTTTAGGATAACCTCAAACATCATCATCATTATTATCATCATATATTGATGTCCAAGTTCCATAAATGCTCACATAGGTCTAGTACGGTGTAAACACGTGTGACCAAACCTAACTTTTAGTTAGATGACCTAAAAATTTTGTCGGTTTAAAAATAGCCCATCTTTGTCCGAAAATAATTCTCTTAGGGTTTAAATTTTGTCCAAAAGTTTAAAAAAAGAAATATTGTAAAATATAAAATCTGACTAAATATTTAACTTAAACAAGAATTAGATATTTTCATTATTATTAAGTCAATTTTGGGCATCGACTTTAAATGATTGGAATATTGAACTCTTATACCAAAAAACTTCAATTTTTTTTTCTTTTATTTATTAAATATTTTTATTTATTTAATATTTTAATAATATTTTATGATATAACTAAATCCACACTATTATTTCTTTCTTTGAAAAGGAAAAAAAAATAAGAAAAAAACACGTTAAAATCTTTAATTTATTCTAAATTATTCAAAATATGATTTTTCTTGACGCATACCTCAACTGAATATTAATGGCGCAGCCGTTCTTCTTTTGGGCAGTTTTAAATAAATATAAATTTCTTTATTATTATTATTATTATTATTACTATATATTTATTTAGCATTTTTTATTCGAATTCTACCATTTTTGGATATTCAAATAGTAGTATTGTAACCGTTTTTTTTTTTTTTGTTGCTGTCCAAAAAAACCGAAACTGACAAACTTTCAAAAATGAAGCACACAACAATAATGTTCCGCGCGTCCATTGACAGCCATTAATTATTTGATTTTGAGCGTTTCGCGTTTTTATGCTTCTCTATTCGAGAACATTATTATTAAAAAGTTCACAAAATTCAAAAACATATTTTTGCGTAGGATTTTAAGCTTTTAAAAATATTTTGAAAAAATTTTTTTTGTAAAATTTCTATCATAATTCTTAATTTTCATATTCAGGCATGAATAAAACAAAAATTGCCGCTTTTGATTTTTTTTTTGTTTTTATTACTTAAAAATGTGGTCCACACTTTTTATATAAATAATTGTTTTTTATTCTTTGTTTTTGATATATGAGATTTTATCATGTCCAAATTAGTTTTATCATTTTTATTACATTTTACCAAAACGCAAAAAAAAAAAACTAGAAGATTTTCTTTTTTGTTACCAGGTGTAATAGAATAATTGGGATATTTTATTTGGCTTGGGAAATTTCAATTAAAAAAATGGCGATATGGAATTTATTAAGTTTTAATTTTAGTTTATCATGTTTTTTAAAATATTTCTTTAAAGAACAAAAAACAAAAAAGAAATTTATGAATATTTAATATAAAATAATTTTATTCAATTTATCTTATCAATTTTTTAATAGAAAAAGAAAAAAACCAAAATGATTGGGAATATAAATTAGATAAGAAAATATTCTTCTAAAAAATATTTTCTTTTTTATTTATGTAAATGAGATTTTTTAAAAAAAAAGAAACTAAACAAAAAAATACTTCAGACGGAAGGAAAATTTTGAACAATTTTAATTTTATTGTCATAAATTGAAAATTATAATCTTTTAATTTATCGGTCCTAAAACAAGATTTTTTTTTTTGTGAAATCACAAGAATTTTATTTCGGTTAATATTTCCATATTTTCGTAAATATGTCAGAAAATGATGATTTTTTATTAACCATATTTAGAAGCTGTTTTCAAAATATAGTTTAAAATTTGAATATAAATTGGATCTGCATTAGGAAACTCAATAAATCAAGAATTCAAAATGAATCAACTTTCATATATATGAAGAAAAAAAAAAAACGAGAGATGTAAATTTGTGTTTTTTTACGACATCTTAACACGTGGCTAAATGACGTTGATTTTTTATATTTTAAGATTATGTGTGACTAAGTTTATTGTTTATTGAATTTCTTCACTATTGATCAATCGAATTCGAATATTTCGAAAAATTATGATGCACGAAATATAAATAGTCTTAAGATTATACGTGTAGGCAAAGAAAAATAAATACATGAAGAAACCGAGCTCTGGATTTGAACCAGAACCTCATCAGCTTCTAGAAACGAGCTCTAAACCAACTTAACCATTCAACACTGTATTTATTAATCTGTTCGATTTGCCTTTTCTAAACGTTATTCAAACATTACAACTGTTATTCGAAATTACAACAATTATTCTATAACCTTTCAATTTTGTATGCCAATTATTTGTATTAACTATTTATTCAAAACCTAAACTAAACCAAAACACCTAGACTCCTATATACGTGCTTTGAACTTAGACAGATATCAGATATGTTTCAAAGTAATTCAAATGCAGAAGTTGGTAAAATATATAGCTAGTAAATACATAACAGTTGTGTCCAAGATTAAATTATGATTTTTGTGTACAAGTCGAAATAGGTAAAGCGACTCCTTCGCTTGTCGTTATTAGGTTTTCAAGTATAATCATTAATACTATTATGCGACAGCCGTCTGACGAATACAACCTGTATGACCGACATTTAAACATATCCCAAGTTGATCAGTTCCGAACCGATTTACAATATTTAACAACAAAACAAAACCGAAAAAATGAGTTATAATAAATTTGGGATAAGTTACACTAGTCTCTAATTTCATAAGTAAGACAAGCCGAAATATGTCCGACAGGGAATTTTCAATTAACTTTCTAAATCCCTTCATTTTAATAATTCTAACATAATAGTTTGCCCTTTTAATTTTGTAATTCGTTAATGAATTGGAACATATCCTAAATTTTATATTCCAATTTTAACATTAAACTAAAAATATAATTGCCCCTTTTTTTGTTTTGAACTAAAATAAACGTTAAAATATAAACAATTTTTATGTCGTTTGTTTCCAAAAAGATCAACATTAAAATTACGAAATTAATGTTCTTAAATACATTGAAATTCCTTAAAACTAAATTCGGTAGTCGAATGACTTTTGTTTTGAAACAATTTTTTAACATTATTTCATTATTTCTTTTTCTTTTTTTTTTTGTTCAATAAAAAACTATTTTTATTGGTCATTTTAAAGTAAGTTTTTAAATACAAATTCTTGTTTTAATGTTCTTAAATAACTCGAACAAGATTTTTCTCCTTTCTTTCTTTTTCTTAATGACTGAAAAAAATAATAATGCACATGTTTTTCTTTCTTAATTAGACGTTAATTTCTTTATTAGGAATTTTTATAGCATTCACTGGAATTTAATGGTTCACAAGTTTTTTTCTTGATACTTCGAAGAGAGTATTAAAAATAAAACCGAACATCAATTTAAACTTAAAACTAAACTAACTAAGAACTGAATATATTTTTCTTTTCGATACTATTTTTGTAGTGTTTTTTTTTTCTTTTCTTCTCTAATTTAATTAATTTTGAGTTAGAAAATGAAAATTACTTTTAATTTAATAGAGAACAAAATCCATTTGTTATTTTCTTACAATCAAAATTGCTCCTATGGGGAATATTTTCCAAAGAAAAACATATCATTAATTTGATTGGAAAAATTCATTTTCCCAAAAAGAAAAAAATAAAAAAGAAAAGTAAAATTACTATCTAAAAAATTCTCCCACATCGAATATTTCTTTTTTTCTTTCTTGTGAAATAAATTTTCAAATTGACGCTTTTTTCTTTTTTGGATGGGAGTTTTCATCATAACAAAAATTTCATCACCTTGTTAATAAAACAAACCACAATCCTTCGTCTGAAAAGACCCGAAAAAAAAGAAGACATTTCTTCAATTTCAAAATGTTATTAAGAACAAGCCTAAAAAAATAAGGAAATACAAACAAAAAACTTGGTATATTAATACATTTCCAAAAATAATCGAACAGTTTTTTGCGGTTTTCATATAATGGACATGGTTTTAAAATGCATCATTATTGTTGGACTGCATTTTAAATAAATGAAGGCTGGTTTTTTTTTTTGGTTCACTTAAACTTTTCATTATCGACAATTTAACATTCTTTTAAGATATTATTAAATTGAACATTTTCACGCAGAAATTCCCAAGTCTTCCCAAAAGAGAATAAAATACAAGTTTTTTTTTATTAAAGAAAACAACGTCTTGTTCTTGTCGACTTTTTATTAATATTTTGTTAAATATTACTTCTGTTATTGATGATTTGTTTTCATTACATTTGTGGCCAACCAACGAAAAAAAAAAAATGATGAAAATAATAAAAATAATAACGAAATGAACAAGAAAAC
Source organism: Xylophagus ater (assembly GCA_963422695.1). NCBI lineage: Eukaryota > Metazoa > Arthropoda > Insecta > Diptera > Xylophagidae > Xylophagus > Xylophagus ater. Next base: position 40,535,999 of record OY730482.1, on the reverse strand, counting down.
CAAGTACAAGTAAACGGTTGAAGTTCGATCATGTCATCCATATGTCGGGTGTAATCATTCATCATCATCAACATTACATGTACACCATAGGGTAGAAAAGAAATTAAAATAATAATATATATATATATATATATATGGAAAGGCCTTCCATATATTAAAAACACTGTGTACTGACTTTGTATTTTGATGGTAAATTATATTCGAGTGATGATAGCGAATATCTGATATTAGCATTCGTAACAAACACAATTCGAAATTCAATAATATAAGTTTTTAGCATAAGAGTTTCTTCTGTTATACAATATGTTTCATATGAAACTATCCACTCAATTACAGTTTCATTTGAAAACTACCCTATCATTACATTTAGTTCGTTTTTCTTTATATGTGGCTTCCTTTTTTTTTCTTTCTTTTTTTTTTTCGTCTTGTTAGTAAATAATACAATAAAAAAGAAAACTTTCCCTTCACAAATATGTCATTTTCATTTAACGTACTTAATTTATAAAAAATATATATATATATACAAAATAGAGGTTAAATTTAACAGCAATTGTCAGCAGTTACTTAACTAAACAAACTAAAAAATAACAAGAAAAAAAAGTTTTTTTTTTCTATTTACTTTATTCAAATTTTAACCCCTTTGCCATACCCCACCAGTGGTATTCTATGTACTTTTAAAATTTTTGTCTATTTGAAATTTATCGTGATCGCGGTTTTTCCCAATGACGAATGATGCGTGCCTATGTCAAATGTTGTCAAAGTAAATTTTAAATATATTTTTTTTTTTTGGATGAATATTACTTTTTTTGTTTTAAATAAATATGAAAACTAATATTAAAAAACAAAAAATAATAATTTTGTTAAAACAAAAGGAAATTTTCATATTTTGGATCTGGGTTTTTCTATTTTTTTTTTCTTTTTCTTTGGAAAATGCCAATTTTATTAATATACTAAAATTTTTTTAAGTTCTTATTATTCCCTATGGTAGGTGCTACCTGAGGGTATATTAGTTTTGTCACTCCATTTGTAAAACATCGAAATAATCGTCGTAGAAAGGTTTTAAGGGTATAGTTGTGTCGGGAATCAAAAGTTATATCGATTTATGCATGTCCGTCCGTCCGTCCGTATACAAGATAACTCAAAAACGTGTTATCCGATGAAATTTACAACGTAAGTTGCTTATTCCTTAACTTGGTTTGGTTTTGCATTTGAGCAAAATCGATCCAGGAGGAGGAAAGTTATAAACGAAAAACCAGGGTGACCAGAAAGCTTAGTTGTTTTTTTTTTGTTTATGGTTTTTCGGATTTAATTGGGAAATTTGTAAATCAATTTTGTTTAAATTAATTATATAGGTTAACTACACAAATAGACGATACCATGTTAAATTTCAGTCAAATCGGTCTAAGGATAGTGGAGAAAGAAAAAATCCTAGTAGAAAATAACTCTCTTCACATAGTTTTTTTGATATACTTTAAAAACTAATACACCGATTTGAATAAAATTTTCAGATTAGACTTATCAGGGTCTTGGTTAGCTCCAAATTAGAAAGAAAAGAAGAAACAAAATTCTGACGAAAAAACTTTGAAATAATGTTAGTTTTGACTGTTTTTCTGTCCCATTCCTACCATATCGGTTTTAGACCGATTTTAAGTTACTAAATGTTTTTTTTTGAAAAATATTAACTAATATACTTGTAATTAGTATCTAAACAAAAATTATAATTTTTCATTTTTTTTGGTTGTTATTCTTAAAAAAAATTCTTTTGTTTTTATGGTTTATTTACAAAATATGTTTTTATAAGAAAAAAAAACAAAAAAAAAATAAGAAATAATGTTTACAAAGACCAAAAAAAACATCATCGTTATATTTTGTCTGAAATTAATACTGTTACATAATTTATTTATTTATTTAAGATTAATAAACCATGCTCAAATAATAAACAACATAAAAGACTGAAATTATGTTGTATGGAAATGTTTTCTTTCTTTTCTTTTTTCTTTTTAAAACATACATATTCGATCATACTCAAATGTTGAACTCTTGTGTTAAAGGGTTCAATTGTGATCCAATAATAATAATAATAATAATAAAAAATAAGTAAACAAATATAAAAGCAAAAATTTCTGTACACAAATCCTTAGGCCGGCCTCCAGAACGATGGGGCTCTTATCGAATTCGAATAATCTGAAATTAGTATTCTATTCTATTTTATTATTATTTTTTTTTTCGGTTAAAAATGTTCATAAATATTTTTTTGAAATTTGTCAAAAATCGGCTTATCCACTTCAATACTTAATCTCAAAGAAATTTAATACTTCGATAGAAGATCAAAGAAATTCCGACATGAACCAGCAGAAATCGAGCAAATAAAAAAAAAGGATTTTTTCGTTTCTTATTTTTTTTTTCTTTTTTTATTAAGCCTGACAAAATTGACAAGTTTGACAAGTTGCATTTGTAAGGTATATTTTCTTTTCTTTTGTTGTATTAATTTATTTTAAAATTATGTTTTCTTTTTTTCTTATTTTTAAATGTTAATGAACTTTATCGATATAGTTTTTTTGGCGTATATTTTATTTTCAAAAAAAAAACCAAAAAAAAAATGAAGTACTAAATATATCTCTAGAGAAGATGTGGAAAGTTTAGAAAAGCTTTTATTTAACATAAGTAATTTACATTAGTTCTTATGGCAAGAGCTTTAAGCTTCTAAAACTTCCTTCCATATGATCTAATGTAGTTTAGTCATATTTAAATGAAAGTTTTTAGAATTTTACATATCTTTACCATAGACTGAAAATAAAGACTTCCAACGACTGTGCATTCAACTGATTCTTTTTGTACCGTGATATCGTGACACAATATAGATTCCACTTTTCATCCATTCTTCTTTAAGTTCAGCTACAACAACAATACTTAACATCACGCTGCTCATTTGACTTGGAAATCTAGGTATACTAATCTATGTCTTTACTCATTTATATCTTTGGTATGATGATCAAACAAAAATAATTAGTATTATAGAGTCTATAATACTATCACGTCAGTTTGATCAAATCAAACCATTCAACAGTTCCTCCCTAACGATTTGTCAGTTAATTATATTGAAATAAAATGCACAATTATCAGTTTCTACAAAATTGGTTATGTGAAAGTGAACAGGGATAGAAAAAAAACCTCAAACCTTTGTACAATTTCTATAGTTATGATAAAGTCTATTTTACCCTTTCAAATATATAACAATAATACTAGGTAAAACACGCTACAAGTGAACGTATAAATAGATATTTTTATGTTTTTTCTCTAAAAAATTTATGTACTAAAAAAAAACGCGAAAAAAAATTTAAACCAATTTAGTACAAAAACAAACAAAATGAATAAAAATTAAAACTTAATAATAATATCGTGTTCGTATACTAAAAACCGATTAACTACTGTATTTATACTATATTATAATTTACAATTAATTTCACATTATTATTAATTTCTTTATAACAAACAAAAAAAAGATATAATAATAAAAACTATAAATGTTTTGTTTTAGAAATAATGATTCAATATATAAAATAAAATTTTAAACAAGAATTGCGAGTAATTCCAAAAACAAAAATAATTATCGTGAAATAACAAGTTCTAAAAGTAATTCCATAGTATGCAATTATTTTAATTATACATTTCGTGTCTGTTGCTGATTTAAAACTTACAAAACACAGAAAAAAAAAGAAAAAAATCTAATATAAAATGATAAAAAACAAAATAAATCATAAATAAAAATGAATAAAATCAATTTCTAACTAGAAAACGAACTCAACAATGAGCATAGTAAAGAAACACCTTTTGCTTTTAACTTCATAAATACCTTTAGGTATTATAAGATGTGATCGGCAACATTTCATGTACGAATCTTGTATTATCAAATGATCACATTTTTCATTGTTGCGATTGTAATTAAATGATTTCATTTTAACGGAAGAATCATTTATCATTCGTTCGATCATATATTTTCCAAAAGGATTGCCCCTATTGTATAGATAAACTTCTATAGTCAAATACGTTAGAATACCACTACTGTATCTTCTTCAAAAATCTACAAAACTACATCAAAGATTACAAACACAAGAACTTAACAATCCCTCCAAATAAATTTGATAATTTTATTACAGTCTTGTCTTGCAAATGTCAAATAATGTTGAGTGGATAATTTGATTTTAAAATTTTTTTTCAATTTAATGTAATCAAATAAATGATCGCTCATTTCGAACATGAATGATTCTTAAGAAGTTCTTAAGCAGGATATTTTAGTTTTTGACAAAAATCAATTCTGACAATATAATTATGTTCAGTGAAACACAATGATCGAGATGAGGGTACAAATAAAAAGTAATACAATTTGGCGTTCACTACCATACTATAAATTGGTCAAGATGACGACACCGACACTCTATCACGTTGTCGGTGTCGATTTGAGTAACTTTTTTCGACCAATATCATGTGTCCGATTATTGTCTTTTATATTTCGACATTTTGAATTTAAATTAAGAACAAAAAAAGAAATCAAAACTGCTAAAATAAATATAAAATAAAATTTGAAACCAACAAAATTTCGATTTAATATAAAAATTTTATTATTAAATTAAATATTAGCAATTCTAGATACAATAATTTACCAAAAAACGCGTATTTTCTTCAAGTATAGAAATGACACTAATTAAATATGATCGTTCATTCGATACATATTTACCATTATCGACACTGTTTTTTTTCTGTGACATTTGTTTACACCAATGTTGTCGTGACGTGAACGTAATATTCTAGACAGATCTCCGATGTTAATGATCATTATTGCCCAATCCGTCATTAAAAGTCGATAATGACCTTTATTTATGTAATAATGATCAATTTTAAGTATCTATTTCATGCATCATTATTTTTTTAATTATCAAATGAAATTGTGAAGAGGTCCTAAATCTACATTTGAATAATTTAAAAATTTCATCTGATTTTGACATGTTTTCTTCTTTCACATAAACTTAAAAGGAGGAAAAATGGTTATTATTCTAAAAATTCCTTAAAATTTACTAAAATACAATTTCAAAAAATTAATTTTATTGAATCAAAATGAATAAACATTCTATTCTGAAAATTATAATCAAAATAGTAAATTTATGAATCTTTCGGAATGACAAGAATAATGATTCAGAAGTATCATTAAAAATAATTATTGTAATTAGAATCAGTGATCTGTCTAGAGCATAACCCAGCTATTTTAATTCTAATTCAATATAGTAAAGTTAGTATATATATACGAAAACGTGTCGCAATTTTGGCATTTAATATTTTGAAGTTTTAAAAATGTTACCGATCACTGCTTTTTTTGTGATATTCGTCACTTGTTTTTTTTTTTTTTTGTACGAAAATAATATGTACTTGTTATTTTATTTCACTTTTTTTTTGTATCACAAATACACATCGGGGCACATGATCTCACATTGTCTATTTTGATGATAATGATGATGATACATATTTTATTTTTATACATTTAGTTGAGATGAAAAGAATTTATATTATATGATTTTTTTATGTTTAGTTTTAAAAATACTTGTTCAGTTATGCCATAGCTAAAATGAATCTGTGTACAAATATAATAAATTCATTCATTATGCTCTCTCTTTTATTGTTTTTGTTCCTGTTGTTACGTTTTTGTCAGTATTTTTATTAAACTGATTTTTATAATGAAAAAAAGTTCCGACAGAAAATCATAATCAGCACAATTTCTGTACTCTATTTGATTTTTATATGGCATTCATGTCAATTCACAATTAAAACATAATAAAAAATCAAAAACAAAAAAATAAAAAAGAAGCTCATAACTCTTGATTAAAAAAATAATAGTTTTTTTTTGGTTTAATTAATTAAACAGGAATAAAAAAAGAATATAGAGCGATAAAAACAAGTACTAATTAACATACTAATGGAGTACTTTTTTGTGTGGATTGAGATTTTAAAATCATTTTTTTTCTTTTTAAATTGTGAGAGAATTCTTTTTTAGTAAATTTAGAACAATTATAAACAACACTAGTTTAGCTTTTTTTTTTTTCTAATGAAAGATTTTTTCAAATCAGCCATGCATAAATGTTTGAAATTTATTCTTAATTTTAAGATTTTAATTACATTTTTTTAAAGCACTTAGTACTAACAAATATTTTTTCTTCTTTTTTTTCCAGATCTTTTATTATCAATCGTTATCATATGGGAATTTTTGGATTACAAATTTTATCTTGAAGATGATTTTTATTTATTTATTATTTTCATGTTTTTCCATTTTCATTTTTTTTTTTTTTCATTCTTTTCAAAATGGTAAGTTTACATAATTCATGACTTTTTTTTTGGTTTATTATTATTGTTTATTAGTGTTTTAATACAAAAAATACCCAGATTTTTTTTCTTTTTTTAAAGTAAATTCCTAGAATGTGTGACTCAAAAATTTTAAAAAATTTCCGAAGAGGTAAAACCAAAGAAAACAAGCTATATATAGCAAAATCATTATAAGAACTTCTATATACAAATGAGAAAATTGTTTCTTTACTAAAACTTCTTATATAAATAATTAGCAATTCAGTATAAATTTAGTTTGGGAAACTATTCAAGTTCCATTTAAAAAAAAAAAAAAGGCATAACTTTATTCCTATATCATCGAATCCTCCGAATTCATTCAAACTGAAACTAATGGACATGCATTTTGATATAGGAATGTGATTACCCATTAACTTAGAGATCCTTCTACTGAATACAGAGCAGTAAGCAGTATATATAAGTCAAAAGAAGTCAGCATAAAATTAACATTTTTTCTTGGCATAATTCATTTGTTTTGGGAATGTATATAAAGAACAGTCTTCTTTCTAATTAATTAATTTATGCATGTTTGATGTTTTATATTACATTAAAAACAATATTATTAAGCAATTTTATAATCATGTGCTCTTGATTGTGCCATCAATTAAAATTCATAGTCTCTGACCTCATAAAGTACCAAAAATAATGTTGTTTTTCGTTTTTCTTCTTTGTTTTTTTTTTTTTCTTTTTTTGTTTAAAATGTGATTTGTGCTTAAATAAAATTTATAAACACGTTGTACGAACAAATTACAACATTTATAAATTACATGTTAAAACAATTTTTTGGTTGCCATTAATTGTTATCGTTTTTAGTTATTGTTAATTTATGTTTACTTATTATTAACGAACAAAAGCAAAATGAACAAGAATAGCTAACAAAAATAAAACGAAAAACAACAAAAACTCAAATTTATGTTCATTATGAGTGGCATTAAAAGCCTATAAAACTGTCATGAATCTTACACGATGTCCATTGAGTCATTGTTCTTAATGACTATAAATACTAACACATCTACAGAAATTTATAGAATGGAGAGAAAAAAAAAATACTTAATTATCTTCGATGATCGATTGATCGGTGATCTTGAACATTGGCACATAAATGAACGAACAAAACAAAAAATTTATCAGAATCTCAATTTTTTTTATTGAATCATAATTTGTTTTTTTTTTCTGTTGTTTTGTATTAGTAATTAGTTTTTAGTGGCGCTTATTAGACAATTTTTTTCGGCTTCAAAGTTTCTTTCTTACACATATGAATAGGTACAATAGAACAAATCTATTAGATGAGCCATTTATAAAATGGTATCCTGTTGTGATTGAGCTTTTTACATGAACATGGAAGTTTCCATCTTAACTATACAAGTATACCCGTAGTTACTATAACTACTTGATCGTGATCTTTATGCTTCATAAGAATCTAGCATTTATTTGTTATATTGATTTTTTCCTTTTCCAACCTAAACTAAAATCCTGTGCAGATCACTTTTAGCACAGAATTAGAGTTGTTTGAACTAAGCTAAATAAATGTTATTTTTTAGGGTCAAGAAAAAAGTAACGCGGAAAGTGCAGCAGACTAATAAAGTAGTGAAGGAAAAATAAATAATTCTAGGGAAACGAGATCAGAGATCGAACATTGATATTCATCAGTTACTAGCCACGAGGATCTAAAACTGAACGAACTATTTGAATTGTTCATTTGTCTTTCTACAATTAATATTTACATTTTTGTAAATCATTCAATGTTAATTGCTATATTTGCATTAAACACCTGAAAAACTTCTACATTAGTTCAGTAATAATTTAATTTGATGAGGATCGTATTTAATTGAACTTAATCCTTGCATACGAGAAGTTTATTACCTTTTTAGATATCTTGAGTGATTTTTAAAAACCAAATCTGACTTAATTTGATTGAATTTTAGTGATTTTATTTTCTTTACATTTCTGATCTCTTGTATTTCGCTTGAACTCTCGATAATGGTGATGAACGATCAACGATCATGTTGTAAAAATTCCTTTTACTTTTTTTTTTGTTTTTGAAAAAAAACATAAAAGTTTCAGTACCTATTTTTAAAATTTTAAAGTCTCTTACAAAACTAACTTTTAAAAAAAAACACGATCATTAATTATTTTTAAATATCTTTTGACATGTGAGCATTTTTCTTATTGATGTGTGCACAATTATTTTTCGCCTTCTTTCTTATGTACAAAACAGAAAAAAAAAAAACAAAAAACCTTATTAAAAGCTATTTAATTTTTATAGCCCACCACAAAAGTAAAAAGCCCAATTTGAAGAGTTTCTTTTCCTTTAAAATCATTTACCAAAAATCAACAAAAAAAAGAAAAGGGATGACATGTGTTTCAATTTTTTATATAATAAAATAAACCCAAAAATAAGTGAAATAAAATTAAGAACAAGAAATAAAAATAAGAATTTCAGCTTTCTTTTTCATATTAAATAAAAATCATGTACGTAACTCGTTCTGAAAATATTTTTATTCTTTTAAGAAAGTCTCCAAAATCTGTTCCAAAATATTTCCAAAAAAATCTTTTTCACTTTGATAAACATTTTTAATTCGTTGGCTGCCTTTTTTTTGTTGTCTTCCAAAAAACCAGTTTTTTAGTTTTTGATCACACAAAATTTTTTTATATATTTCTTTTTTTTCTTCTTTTTTTTTTATTTTTTTATTATAAAACCATTCGCCATTATGATGATGATCAGATTGCACGTTCTTCTTGTTCTTCTCTTGTTGTACATGTGTCCTTAAAATCTTATCGAAAATGAAGAAAAAGCGTCTTCATAAATGGATCTTATGTGGAACTTCGTTGGCAGTCACAGTTTGATATTTTGGATGCACATCAAAATTAACTGATATTATCATGGAAATTATTTTTCTCTTTCACTTGAGTTTCTTTTTATAGTATAAAGTTTTTCTGTTTTTTTGTTTTTTTTTTTTTTTTGTGATCTTCAATTTATAAACGACAAGTTTCTCAACAGAAACAACATAAAATTTGTGAAAGATTGAGGGTTAAGAAAAGAAAAAAAAATCGAAAATTTCCAAATCTTTAATGATGAGGATGATAAAAAAGGAAATAATAATGATAAAACAAAAATGAGTTCGATGGAGATGTTCTTTTGGTTTAGCCGAGACACAAAAAAAAGAAAACAACAAACAAACGATCGTGCATTTTTTGGTAATCAAGATTTTGATGATGATGTTCCAGTTTTTTTTTTTGCATATCATCATTTTGATATCAATGCACTCTCAAGATCATATTTTCAAAAAGTTCTAAATCAACAATCAAATCTCCTTGCAATCATGTAATTCGTTTCCATGTCGACTTCAAAATTGACTTGAGAGATCGACCTGAAATTTAATCCGGTTTTTTTTTTCACCTTTACTATATTGAAGGATTGACTTGAAATTGATTTCAAATCACCTTCAAATTGACAGACACAAATTTTTATTTTTTAGGTTTCACCTTTACGTATTTATACTCCAATTTAAATTTTCAAGTCGATCTGAAGTCGATCTGGGTTTATATACGATTTTCAAGTTGATCCAGGTTTATATACACGATCTTTGGATTGAATTCGACCTCGAGTAGATCATGTTCGATGGTTCCCACAATTCATATAAAACTGTTGTTGAACACAATATTTTGCATGACAAAAAATTGGCCATTTTTGCTAGTTAAGTGAAAGGAAAACAGCTGATGACATACATAAATAATTATCTGTATGCGACAGTGTTGTTAATTTCTTTATTGACCGTAGGGAACGGAAGTTAGCTTATTAGGGCGAAGCGCCCGCCCTTCTCTCTCAGTACAGTATAGTATTTTAATAGCTTTTAATAACAAATTTTTTTAATTCATTTTCATGTAAAATTCACATGTTTTAAAATTTGTTAGAAAAAAATTTCCTTATTATCACATAATTTATTTTATGTTTTTAAATAAATATTAATATTATATTTATGATATGAAATAGAAGATTGTTGATGTTTTTTTTTTCTTTTTTTTTATGATTTTGTTAAAATAGAAACATAATAGCTGTCTTGTTGTTCCCACACTTCTTTTTCAATTTAATTTATATGTTACAAGTTTTTTTTTTTTTTTTTTACTTAATGATCGTTACACACATGCGATCTGTATCATAGTTTTAAGATTATTTATAGTTAGTTAAAGTATTAAAATAAAAAAGGCAAAAAAAGAGAATAGGGAATAACTAACTATCTTTTACGATATTTGCATTTTTCCTAATGGAGGAACATCCATATTCTATATAGTTTTATTGAATGCAGTTTATTTGACTGTGTAGTATACTATATATTGTTGTTTAAGTTATCCTATTTTGTGGGAAACAAATAATATTCATCATAAATAAAATTTTTACCACCCACTGTAAAGTGTCGATTTATATTTTCTTAAACATGCAACAAAATTACATATTATTGACGTGAAAATTGAATGTTATGTGTTTTTGCTTTTTAATTTCTTTTTTACATATTTTTATGTTCAAAAGTACCATATATGTTTTTATGTTTTGTTTTAGACTTGAAAAAGTTGCACACGCATAGAAATGTATGAAAATTTTGTGCGACAAAAAAAAGAAAGAAAGAAAACTGGGTAGTTTTCTTTTTGTTTTTTTTTTACAATATCGTTAACATTTATGAAACATGTTTGCACCAAACTAACAGAAAAGAAAAGCACCCATTACAGTGTAATTCGTGTACTTGCGCTTTAACAGTTCTGTATATTGTCGATTTAGTGAATATTATAATCAAGTTGTTTATTTAGTTTTTGTTGCTGAGCATTACTTATTTTTTTCTTTAAAGAAATATGCGTGACATTCTTGAAGTGGAGTATATTTTCATGTTTCTTATTATTATTTATTTATTTATGTTTTTTTTAGTTTTTGTGTTTTAAATATTGTATTTTTTTTTTTTATTATTATTATTATTTGCTTCAGTAAATTTTTTTACCTTGCGGCCAAATTATTTGACTTCTCCAGTTTATACTTTTTATATATGTTATAGCATGTTTGAAACAAAACAAAAGCAGCAGAAAAAAACAGAAAAATTGTTGAGGGTTCTCAGGTTTTTTGGCGGTTTTTATTTTTCATAAAACATTTATATATTGTACATACTTTTTTTCTTTTATAAAAAGTCTAAAAATAAATGATATAAAAGCAATGGTGAAAATACTGACAGCAACATAAAACTATATATTTTGTTTTTTTTTCCTCGATCCAATATGCTGCCTATGCCTATGTACATTTGGCAGGTATATGTTCCATAAACATACGTTTATGTTTCTTATGTTGAAATATTTTTTACCAATTGGATTGTGGTAAATCAAGTCACAATATTACACAAGGGAGGAGGTTAAAATTATTATATTGAACAAATATGAATAAGAAAAATATGTCAAATTTATATGTTTCCAGTGCGTATTTATTTCCTTTTTATTGTGCTAACTGGTTTATTGCTTTAGGACACAATAACTGAAAAAAAAAGAATATTGTTTTATTACATTATTTTCTTTAGAATGAAATAAATTAATACATATTGTCTTTGTTTTTAATGTTTTCGAAAGAAAGGAGCTTTCATTACAGATCATTTAAAATAACTTGATATAACTTTGTTTGTACTAGAGGCGCACATAAAATATTCATACACGGTTAAAAAAAAAGACGTCAATTTTAATGACTTTCAAGTTAATACCAGCATGAACTTACCCTTAGTGACCTAAAAACATTAATTTTGAGTACCATTTCTTGTGTATTTGAAAATCATTAACTACCCAATAATAATAGCGAACCAAAAGGTGGAAACGTCCCATTTTTAACCGTGTTCCTTTGTGATGGGTTGTACCATTCTATGGAAAAGCATTAAATTATTAAACTTAGTAGCGCTTTTTAAACACTGTAGAAAACAACGTGTAAGTTGCTCAGCTCTCAACTATAAAATTCGATTCACTTATTTCCGCTCTAATAAAGAATATATCAAAGTGATTGAAAAAATTAAAATATATATATATATAAACCACGAACATTTGCGAATATTTCAAAATCATATTTATGTTACTTGTACTTGAAATGGTATTAAGCTAGTATTCGGTGACACACATCCGGTATAGTCGATGACATTTTTAAACCATGAATACCTAATGCCTCTCTAGTATTAGATTGAGTTGGTTTTAAATCATTTTTGAATTCAATAAATTTCCCAAAAAGTTCGATTTTGCAAGTTATCCTGAAAAGACCTGTATTTTATTTTTTTATTTTCATATAATTGAAAATAAAATCCTATTAGATCGAGAAATATAAAAAAAATTCAAATAAAATAATCCACATAAAATCCAGTGGATTTTTCAAATTTCCTTTTCTCCATTTGCATTTTCTTTTTTTTTCTTTTATTTGGCAGATTTTCATAAACTTTTTTTTTTTGCATCAAAATCAATCAAATTTCCGGAGAAAAAAAATATGAATGACTTTTGAAAAAAAGAAGCAAAAAAAAAAATTAGGGTGTATTAGATTTAACACTGAACGTGTGCAATATCAAATGTCGGGTCAAATGCATTTAAAATGGTGGCAACCTCGCCCCCCGAAAAACAGAGAAAATCTTTCTTTCCCATTTTATTGAAAATTTGATTCTATTGATTTCTTAATATATCCAAAATCTGAAAAAAAAAGAAGTTGGACATTTTTTTTTTCACTGGGGTTCGTTCAATAATTTTGATCTAAATAGGAAACCCTCTTTGTTTGTTACACATGCAATTGATGTGTTATGGTAGCACATGTGTAAATGAATATATTCGATATATGTATATATATTTTAAGGGCTGTTATAGCCAACAATCGAACTAAAAGAACAAACAAACAAAACAACAAAAAAAAGTGGAAAAAATTGGGAAAAATTATAAGCTATGTTTTAGGGGTTAATAATGTCCCGCCCTTCAATTTTCCACATATCGTTTGGTCGGTCACATATGAAATTACCGAAAAACGAAATTTTTTGTGTTTTATATAGTTTTCATGTTTTTCGTTTTTTTTTTTTTTGTTTTTTTTTGGAGAATACTATATGAACATGATAAGAGGGTTGGTTTTATAAGTTAACAACCTTCTTTTGAATTTCGAATAAAACTGGTTGTGAGTATAAGTACTTTGAAATATAACTATTTCTTTTTTCCCATAATATCCATATATGAGGTTTTTTTTTTCATTCTCGGTGGTCAAATTTTACATACTCAAATGGAATTATTAAAAAAAAAATAAAATAATAATAATACCACTTAAATTTCGATGTATTGGAACCCGAAAAAAAATTACATTCTTCAAAAAAAAAAAAAAAATTGTTTAATAAAATTTATTACCATCGATTTATGAATCAACTAATAGATTTTGGAACGAAAGAGAGAGAGTGGGTGTGTTCAAGTCACGAGTAATATTATATTAGGGTTGTTTAGTCTCTCCCTTATAGTATATAGATCACATAAAAACAAGGTGGATTGGGGTGGTGAACTTTATACTTCGTTCCACACTGTTTCTTATATCTACTTTCAAATATGATGAATTGACAGCAACTGTAATGGTGACGGTTCTAAGTACACTCTCTCTACGAATTGGTTTTCTAAGGGATGGCATATATAGTTTCGTTTAGTTCCATTGATTTCATATTTCTTTGGTAAGGGATCATTTTATAAATCATTGCTAGGATGAAAAAAAACAGGGAAATTATGCGTTTAACTTTTATTTATATATATATATTTTTTTCTCGAGAAAATATGCCATCAACTTTCAATATTTTAGATGTTCTGTTTTTACATTTTTTTTTTTTATTGATAAATATTACGACATTTACAATGAATTATATCTCAAGATGAGGCGTTAAAATATTACCACCATATTTTATATTTTAGATTCCCTTTTATTTTCGAACTATTTAGAAACATATTATTAAACACTTTGTGTTACAACAGGGTGGAATTCAACCATATTATACAAATTATTAGATTTTTCTGTTGTTTTTTTTCCGAAGTTATATTGTGGATCCCATAACACAGATCCATTTCATTTCAATCGTTAATTTATTTGTTTTTTTGTTTTTTTTTGTTAAATCATTTTATCATCTCTCTAAAACCCAAAATTATTTAAGAAAAAAAAAAACTTGAAAGTGAAAGAAAATCTTATTATACTGGACATGATTTATTTTCGTGTGATATTTTATAGCGAAAAGCTAAAAAAAAAAAAGAAAATGAAGAAAAAAGAAATGGTTGTCAAATATTGAAATGCAAACACGAATAAAAATGTATGCTTTTGTCTTAAAGAAGGCATCAAAGTAAAAGCTATTAAAACTAAAGAAAAATCTAAAATTGGAAATGGATCCATAAAAATAATAAATAAAATAGAAAAGACCAGAAAAAAGAAAAGAAGCGATATGGTAATTTTAAGAAATAAGTTTTTTTTTTTTTATTTCTACCAAAGGTGGTTTGTGGAAGAAAACTTTATGATCCCTGAAAACTCATAAAAAATGAGATATTGGTCAAATAGATTAGATTGTTTTTTGTTTTTTTTTTTTCGAAGCAGGGAATTTGATAAAAGACGATATTTTTCTTTTCGTTTTTCATGAAAAATTATATTTTCAATTGGATTTTGTTATTTAATCAATTTTTTTATATTAATTTTTTTTTTATTTTCTTAAAAAAGACATGTTTTTTGGGCTTTTTTTTTTTGTTGGAGCTGAAACTCCACTCGTTTTTTTTTCAAGTGACTTTCTTTTTAGACTTTTATGAGGCACTTATGTACCTAGGTTCGTTTTTCTTCTTTCTTTTTTTTTTTTTTTACTTTCTGTAAGGGTACTACAAAAAACTGGTCAAACATAAAAATTATATATGCTTTTGAAACAATCCATAAGAGAGAAAAAAAACAACAACAAGACATTCAATTACATTTATATCACATATAAAATTCATGTGTTAAATTTTTGTATCTTTTGTTATCGTAATGACTGTCAAAAGTGTACAGCAATTAATCAGAATTAATTAAAAGCTGTTAGCTTGTCAACTTATCATGACTTTGTTGTTTTTCTTTGCCTTTTGTAATTATTTCAAATATGAATTTAATAAATTTAAAAAAAAAAAAGAAAAAACAATAATAAAGTCATTTGTTGAAAGTTTCTCTTTGAAATGGAAACAAAAAAAAAAAAAAAAGAAAATATAATAATTAAACAATTATCAATTAAAATACGTGACAAATATTAAACAATATACGAAAACTAAGTAAATCCCGTTGAACAAAAGATACTAAAATTCAAGTACCAACAATATTTTGTAATTTATAATTCAAATTGTTTTAACGGTGATTGAGTGGAAATTTTTGGAATTATCTTTAAATCAAGGATTTCCAATTATCCAAACATTTGTCTTGTAATGAAATTGTTAAAGGAAACCCCATCCACAGATTTCGGCAATTCTTGTTTGCATGAAATATTGTGCAGCCAAGATAAACATGGCAATTATTGCAGGCTTTTTGCTGTTCTTGCAATAATATTCATATAGTACAAGAAATTTGAAATTTGATGTTCAAAATGGCGGAAATTCAATTAATTAAAAGAACAACTGCTAAAATATATATTTTGCGATTTTGTAGAACAAAAGCTTGGTTTCTCCTTTCTTTTTTATTCCTCTGCAATTCAAGCCGATACACATCAGTAGCTGTTACCTTTCGAAAGACATCTTCATAATTGAAATTGAATGTACAGATTGCTGCAATATTTTGCTAAAGGCCCAAACAGAATGACGGTGCGACGACGGATACAGGACTCATTGGAATTTTAAAAGTAAACGTTTTCAATTAGACTACACAGAACACGCCGGGGATTCACGACGGACTATTTTTAATATATACAATGTGAAAACCGAAAACCGTGAATGCCCATAGTGGATCCGTCATTCTGTTTCCTGCATAATAGAGAGACGTAGGGTGAATTTAAAAAAGGTCTAGTCCCAATATTTTTAAGACTCAATAGAATAACTTTTTCTTTTCCACTTAAATATTCTCATAAAAATGCGTCGGATCGAAATGAACAACTTTCTAAAAGTGTGTGATGTGGATTTGAAATTAATATCACTATTAGTGGCTATATAAGAAGGTATCCTAACCTCGGTAACTTTTCTATAATAACGAATCATAAATAGGTGTGTGTATTTATTTTTAAATAAAATAGTTTGTTTTTTCTTACTCTATGCTGTATGAAGGTCATACCTTAACAGAAGTCAACAATTTCATTTGCATAAAATCAACGTTATTTAAGATACCTTACCCGAAAAAAAAACATACCTGAATATGCGTGGATTTAGCCGTGATTTAGTCACACAAACAATTTACCAACAAAGAAAAAAAGAAGAAAAAAAAAACGTTTCTAATCAAACAATCAATAGTTTTGTTATTCATTCCACAATGTTTTTCTTTTCGTGTTTTTGGGAAAAGAGCCTATGTGACACGAATACTAATAAAACTAACAAAAAAAATTATTAGAAAAGAAATTAAATTTATTTTATTTGACTATTACTTTTTTTTATGTTATGTTATGTTATGTTAGAAGGTAAACATTAGAAATGAATAGGTTCCACACAATTTTTGTCTAAAATGCTTAAAACTTTCGCGCCCAAAAAAAACTATGTTTCTTCTTTTTTTTCTGTCTAATATACTATTTAAAGAGTTAAAAAGAAAATATATATGTTTAGAATCAGTACATAAACTATGTATGGGAATGTGGAACATGGAAAAAAAAAGAAGAAACACATTCAAATTTTATGTTGTACGATCATAGACACTAAAAAAAAAAAAAAAAACTATATACAACATAAAAATAGAAGTGAGAGGGAATAAATATAGAGAATGGGAATTACATATATTGAAAAGAAAAAAAAAAATATAATATGTTTGTTTAGACCAAAGTTATTTTGTATTCCTTTCGTATGGATTTTATTCCCACTTCTTCTATTGTCCAATGGTCATCATCATCATCATCATCATAATCATCGTGGCTGTGTTGTCAACATCATATTGCACGATACTCGTCATCATTTATAATATTAAATTTTCTTTTTTTTTCCTGAGAACATGGGCTTTTTTTTTTCTTAGGTCCACAAAAAAATTAAGTATAAGAAAAATATACTTTACCAAAACAAAACCAGCGAGAAAGAAAGAAAAAAGCAAAAAAGTTGAAAAGTATGAAGCACAAGCACAAGACAACATTAACCACATAAAAAAAGTATATATATATATATATATATATATAATCAAACATAAAAAGTGCGCGAGCGCGAGCCCGTGGCAGTTTGATAAATAACATACAAGAACCAACAACTACAAAAAGCTGTATATATATATATCCAACATGTAGCCAACATGTATTTATATATATATATATATATATATATATTTTTTTTTAAGATGAAACGTGGAGACTGACAAAATTCTGTACAATATACTTTGGAAGTCAGTTTAATCCGTTCGTACAACGTGTTTAGTTGGGCCTATTCTATTCCAAAATGAACACGTTTTTTGTAAGATTTTATTTTCAAAAAAAAATAAAATAAAATAAAATTAATATTTTATTTTTTCATAAAATTTTTTCTCTATTTTTTTTTTGGTGGTTGATTATTTTTTTTTTTTTTTGTGATCAAAGTTATAAAAGTGAAGTGAATAATATTTGTTTCTTTCAGTGTACTTGTTTTTTTTAAATTAAAAAATTTAATACTATTTTTTTTTTTTTTTTTGGATAACAACAATTTCTTCATATGACATCTGGTGTCTGCCATTAGCGAGGTATAGAGTTCCTACGTAATATTATATTAAATTGTAGGAACTTCATACCGTGCTCTTGGAGTGCCAAAGAACAACAACAAAAATATTCGCTAAGAAATTAAGGAGCAAAAAAAAAAATTAAAATAATAATAAAAATAATAAATATGAAATTATTATATTTTGTTTTTTAGTACAAAGTCATGTATTTTGTTTTTATGAAATTTTTTAATTCAAAATGACATCATCATAATTTTTTGCTACTAAATTTTAGTTCAAAAATCTATGTTGCACGACCGTGTGTGTGCCGCGTTGTGCTGTTTTTCCTACTGTTGTATTATTATAGGAATAGTGTGGCGGATGATCAACAACGATCGCTGCCATAAATTTTTTTTTTTTCAGAGGGGACGGACGCCCCCGCCCGCCCCCTCTTTTTAAATTGTGCTGGTCTCTCTATTTTCAAGTGCATTTAAATGTGTTTTTAATAAATTGAAATTACTAATTTTTTTTTCATTCAATTCATTTTAAAATGATCAAAAAAATCAAATGTACTAAAACACGATCATTGAGAAAAAAAAAACAAAAAAAAAAACGAAATCTAATTGAAATTTAAATATAAATATAAAAAACAAAAAAAAAAAAACTTTCTAATTTTGATTATTACATATTTATTTCGCGGGGGTTGAAGTGAAACATATAAAATGGTAAAAAAAAATGAAAATTTATATATTATGGTGATTGATAATTTTCTAGAATTTCCCTTTCGAACGTTTTGCGAATATAAAAACCAAGCAAAAAAGAAAACTATCTTTTATGACAAATCACCCAACTTTCTTATACATAAATTGTTCGAGTTACATTTAATCATAATTTTATAGAATTTTACATATGAAAACAAGCGAATAAGGATATCGATTGGTAGAAGTTGTAAAATGATCAGGAGGCTATACAAACTAGGTAAGATGAAATCAAAAAATTAAAACTGTAGGCAAAGAAAAATAAATACATGAAGAACCGAGCCTGGATTTGATCCAGGGTGTCATCAGCTTCTAGAAACGAGGTCTTTACTGACTTGACCATTCAACACTGTATTTATCAATCTGTTCATTTGCCCTTTCTAACTAAACATTATTCAAACAATACAAGTGTTATTCGAAATATAACAAATATTCTATAACCGTTCAATTATCTATGCCAATCATTTGTATTAACAACTTATTATGAAGCTAATACTCCTACAAAACTACACTGCATGCAGATATATCGGTACATAGATATGTCTTAAGGTTCAAGCAGAATGACGGATCTACGACGGATTCACGACGCATTAAAATGTTAACTCTGCGATCGCATGTCTACTCTCAGCCACCAACTCTTTTTTACCGTTCCAGTCGTATGTCTGCTCTCAGCCACCATAGTCGACAAGCTTCGGAGATACGTAGAATTCTTTAAACACTGACTTTTATATAGAAAGTGATAACGGTTGTTTTGAAAATATTTATAAAGTTTAAAAAAGAATTAATAGATTTTATTTTTCCTTCATAATCTTGCATATTATGTATTACTGTTCATTCAACGAAAATTAATTCCGACCAACATGACATCCATATATATACTTAACACGACCGCAAGCAAAGGGTTAAATACATAAGTTTTCAATTAGGCTACACAGATCGCTACGGTTCCATGACGGACTATTTTTTATACAATCTGAAAACCAAAACTGTGGAATCCGTTGTAGATACGTCATTCTGTTTCCCGCATTATGGCTACCAAATAGGCCTACAACGAAAATACCATTGTAACTACCTTTTTTTTAAGGGTGAGAAGAAATATAATGATTGGGTAGGTTACGAGGAGAAAGAGATGTCTGAGGTAAAAAAAAAGAAGTGTAAAGTATCGGTACAGTATTAGAAACGTATAAATGCTCCAAATGTTAAGAGCTTTCCAACGAGTGGTGAAGGGTTTTCGTGGGCCTGAAACTAAAGGAGTTACTCTTCCCTAGCAACAGATTGATTGTATGTGAAATTCCTATGGGACATTTTTCGTGACGGACGGACAAATTTTCAGAATGACCCCCAGCCGTAAGACATATATCCATGTCAATAAAATTTAAATATAAAATGTTTAGCCTGCTATTGAAAGTAGCGTAATATACGAGTATCTACAAAATTAGCAGAATTGAAGACGAGGACACAGACACAACGAAATCCTAGCAGTAAATTACTATTCTAGCGAATCGAATCATTTGCAGTGTAAGAATTCTAGTAAGACGACAATGATTATAATTTTTGTGTAATTTTCAAAGCTATGTCTTCAGAGAATCGAGTTCTAGTCTTGGACTCTGATTTGGTCACATTCACATGCCATCTCATTAATAGGATTTGTTAAAAAAAACTATGGGATATAAAAATGTATATATTGTATTTACAATTTCTATTAACAAGGAGGCAAGCTTTGCAACGCTGCAATCGTGCCCAAAAATGTATATACAACGAATCCTCTTTTTCTTTTTTCTGTGTTATTACTTAAGGTTGTTTTATAAGCATGGAAAAAAAAGTAAGAACGCAGAACTCAAAATCTATGAACTTCGTATAAGTATGAAAAAGCGGAGAAGCGTAAAACTTAATTTTATTTAAGCTTTTATCGAAATTTTTACATGTAAAGTGACAAATATGGTGTTATCTGCGCTTTTCTTTCATAAAATCTGTAAATCTACAGCAACTTATTTATATCTACGTATTTTTAATTTAAATTTCAAAAAGGGAACATTTACTAGTTTTTACATCTTTTTTTCCACTTTAGTGAATTTTGTCATTTAAATTCTTGCGTTCTTACTCCATTCTTACATTACCTCAAAATCACAATCCAAGAGAATACTAAGCACAGATCCTTCCATCCCACAATCGTAATTGTAAAATGGTATTTTAAGATTCCTTGTAAAAACCAAAAAACATGTCAATACAAACACTAATGACGAGATAGATTTGTTTTGCAGTCCTGCAATTGTGCTAGCAATTGCATGAATTCTTTGGTGTATTGTCTCAGTGCTTAAATATAAGAAAGTAATAAAGCCCGCCAAAAAAAGTATGTTGTAATGTTTAAAAAAAAAAAAACAAAATAAAAAAATATATTTAAGAGTGAATGATTGGATTAAATTGCGCGCGCAATTCATGCTGAAGAATACTGGCGGTTTTTTTGGGATAATATAAAATGGGGTGAGGCTAAAATAATTTTTTTTTATTCTCATATGTAAATTGTTTGAATTATTTTCTGCTTTTTTTTGTGAAGAGAATTTTTAATAAAGTTTTTTCTATTTCAAAGGAATAAGTAAATTTTTCGACTAAAAGAATAATTTGAAATGGAAGAGTTGGTATATAGGAAGTGTATTAACCTTTACTTTAACACATGAAGAGAGTACACGGCAAATGTGTTCTATGCAGTGTATCCAAAATACTGATTTTGTCATAAATATAAATGTCAAAGAATGGACACGTAAACATCACTTTGCCATCTATTTGAAGGGATTTTACTAAAAGCCAATCTCCACACAACCGACATCCTAATTCTGATGCAAGTATGGGATAACACTATACAAAGATTGGTTAAACAGAAAGGGAGAAAACAATCATCTTACAAATTTTGTCCGCTTCTGTATTTCTCATTTCCCCAATTGATTTTCGATCTGCAGATGATTCCCCTCAAAAACAGATGAACATGTTTATTTGATTTATATGGCACTTCATCTGCGGGTGGATATTCTCACAATAATCACACACGATACCGTCGCACACTACCAATTTTTCTAAATTGTGTGGGAAGACTATGACGTTTTTATTTAATCCATCCTAGCGGAAATTGCAAAAGTCCATCTCTTTCTAGTTTTCTGATTTTTGAAACTAAATGTAAATTTATAATAATTTATATTTTTGGTTTTTAAATGTATTACTTGAGATCAAGATTTTGTCCAGGATATTGGTGTTAACTGGTTTGTAAAATAAAATTACTTATACGAACTAATCTTTAGACTGCACTTTGAGTGCAGTAATGTCGAGAAATTTCTTCCTGGGACTGAAATTCTATGGTGTTTCATTTCGGTGGTCAAATAGTTCTGGAAAATAATTTTACTTGGATTAATTACTTTTTCTATTGACATATATAATCTCATTAAGTTTTCCATACAAATTTATCGCGGGCTAACTACTAGTAGGATGAAAATGACCGACCAGTCTACACATGTGACACATTTGTTCCTATATTTTGGACGTATCAGAAAGGAATAAATAACATTTAAATACATTAGTAACAAAATCTGATATCAATCAGTCAAATGAGGAACGTATTCTGTAATATGACTTAAAGAATAGGAAGGAAATGATTTATGTAGTTTTGTTCAATAAATGTGACTCTTAGAATGAACTATTATACAAGTATATGAGGAATGGAAGTTTTTCACTATAGTGGAGCCTACGCACACAACTTTCCATATTTCTAAGTTTGGTCGAAGAAAACGGCAACTGTATTTTATTGGGAATCCTCTCGGGCGCTAATTTACTTTCTCAAAAGAATGATTTTTTTAATCAATGTTCTTATAACCTTTAATTTCGGATGTTGGTAGTACTGATATTATTTGACGGAATAAAACAACAAAAGAACAAAAGAGATCAAAGTTTCGATTTGCGCCATCTACCATCTGACAGATGTCGCTTAGTACATGTTTTCTATCGAGCGCTAATTTAGCGCCCGATGTTATACGGCGCTAAATAGGAACCTATAAAATGTATGGCAAGCGCGGATAGAATTCGCAATAAAATACAGCAGGCAATTATTTACACTCAACCTAATTCTACTGAAATCACAGAAGGGTTTGTGATCCTAATTAGTTATCATGGGTCAATAAATAAGAGTTATAAAAATGTTCATACAAAAAAAAAGACCCAAATATAGTACGTACCCAAAATAAAACACTTCTCCTGTACCTTTTTCATTTATTGAAAATGTTCCATGTCAAAAGTAGAAAACTATGTCACAGAAATAAAAGTCGATATATTAAAAGTTTAAACCTGATAAAATCGCGATGAGGAGGTTTACACGAAAATTTCTCTATTTTGTGGTCTATACTGAATAAATTTTTGGACAAACAAAAAAAAGCTAAAAATAGTCAATCTGATGTTAATTAATCTGATAATGCAAACACATATATAAAAGTCGTCTTGTTATCAGCGATAACATTATCGTTGAAACACATTGACGAGAATGCATTAGAGAAATGTTTATTCCGAAAAAGTTTCATCATTCTTCCGGCTTCGAAGCCTCTAATCCTGCGAATATTTTCAGTATAAAATACCAATTTGGAATCATTCTGAATACAGAATTAATGACACTTTTTCTGTTTTTTTGAACATATTATATGGCAACGCAAAACTAAACACGTCTCGGGCAGCACAACACACCCTTAATTAGATAAAAGGTGTGAATCGAAAGCACACATAACTACAAAGGTAAAAAGGCAAAAAAAAAAAAAACGAAAAAAAACGCGAGATTAGTTACAATACAAAAAAAGAAAATAAATATGAATACCTGGTGTGATGGTGACGAATGAATAATTGTATGAGGCTCGATGGGCACGACGCTGTCTAGCTAGAATTAAATATATGTAGTATATTTTTTTTTGTTTGTTTGTTGCAATTTCTTGTTTTACTAGACTTTTGATTTTTTCTGTCATTTTTTTTTTTCGCTGGTTTTAAGGGTGACACGTTAATGGTTGTAACCTGAAATTTTATGTTTAGGATAGAGGATATGACTGTAATATGTCATCACTCCAGGAAGCCAAAAACTTCGATTCATTTGGTAATCATGTAGACACTGACCGGTATTACTACCCCATGCTAAAATTATATGTGGATTGTATTGCTTCGGTCAATATTGTAACAAAATAACTTTTGGGTAAAAGATATATGTTTTTAACGATTTTTTTTGTGTTGTTTTGTGATTGTTATTATATTTGATTTTCTTTTTTTTTTTATTTTATGGTGTTGTGTCATTTTGTTTAAATTGAAATTTTTAGAAATAAATAAAAAATTTTCTTTTTATTTTCTTGAATTTTTTTTTCTTCTCATTTATTCTTTTTGTGATTGTAGTAGTTTTGGTCATTTGGAAAAGCGACGGGTGGTCACTGCAAGTAGGTTTACACGTTTACATTTTGGCGGCAAAAAAAAAGAAAATATGGCTTCGATGTTTTTTGGGGATTTTAATATAAGTATTCTAATAGTAATAAAATAGTATTAATGAAATTGAATATCTGAAATTACGGATCTGGTGGAATTTCCCGGACCCAACAATAACTAACAACATTTGTTATTTATTTATTAATTGTTTTTTTCTTTAAATTTATCTTATTTTTATGTTATTAGTAGTGACTTAATGCATGCTCATTACGCTAGGCTCCGCTCGCTACACACACTTACGGATTTATACTGACTGGTTTCAAATATATGACAATAACTTGGCTGTTGGGTCCGGGATATTACACCAGACCGGAAATTACTTGCAAAACAGAAAATTGCAGTTTTTTTGATAAGAAAAAAGGCAAAACTTTTTTTTGGGTTTTGTTTTTGTGCAGTATTAAAGAACAAGGTGTGTCGCATTCTGTTATTAAGTGAATTTGAAGAGGACCCCGTGACACATAATTTTTGACTGATTTCTCTAAAATGCTGAATTTTTTTCTGCTTTTTTTCTTCAATTATTATTTTGTCACTTGTAAAAACCAAAATTTCTTCTTATTTTCTTTTTTATTTTGTTGTTAAAAATAATTTGCATGCAGTGTTGTTGTTTTTTTTTATATTTTTGTTGTTAAATGTTTAATTTTTTTTTTTTTAGTCAATGCCAAAAACCTCATTTCTTGAATCGAAACAACAAACAATAACAAAATTCCATTCGAAAATTGTTTATTTATTTTTTTAAGTTTTTTAAGTTTATTTTTTACGCACAAAATATAATATTAAAAAAGCTCAAAAAAAGCCAAAAAGCCAAAAAAAAGAAAATAACAATATTTTTCATATTTTCATCACGTTTATGAATTTATTTATTTATTATTTTTTGCAAGTACGATTTTGTTGATGGATACAAAATTGGTTAAGCTAGTGTTCGTTAAATTGGCGCATATCTTCATTTACATGTGAATTACTCCCAAAAAAATAAAAAAGAATGTAGAAAAATTTAAAAAAAAAAAAAACGGAAAACCATGAAAAATTGCACTAGAAATAATAAAAATCTGCTCGCGGGACGCGACATAATACTATTTGAATGACATATGTCATCCGTATGTGTTAAAAAAATTTTTATTTTTTATTGTTAGGATTTTGGTGTACGATTTATTTTTATATGTACGGAATCGTATTTAAGTTTATGCAGTCATATTTTTCAGAGATAAAGTTATGTGGCTATTGACCTCCGCATGCCGATGTTGATATGAGAAAGTAATAATACTTTTAAGAAAACAATTGTTAATAATAATAATAAAATTCTGTGAAACAAAATAAAATATTTTTTGCTATATAAGCCAAGCGCAGACACTTTTATTTGACTTATTCATTTTGTTTGTTCGTTTCTTAAGCCCCTTACAGACTAGATATATGTTGATCGACATGCCGATGCTGCAGCCAGAAACCCACAGACTGACTACATGTCAATCGACATGTAACATATATGAACGTCACCAGTGCGACAAAGTCGATGATTTTTCAGACTTATTTTGGCTTGAATCACTCACACTTTATATGGATGTGAACACTACAATTCCGTCTTTCACAATGATGTTTGTAAACAAGTTGAGAACCGAGATACACGCGGTAAACATGTCGACAGACTTGAAGCCACGCTTCTTGAAAATCAAAAAATTTTGATTTTTTCGATATGTCGATCAACCATTTGTCGACCAGCCTACAGACGCTTATAATTTAGTTTTTTCAACCTGGTTGACGGAGACATGTAGCCGTGTCTGTACTATGTTTTATAATTTCCAATTTACATCATCGAGGCATAAAAACATGTCCAAACTATGTGAGGGAGATAGATTAATTTAAATTTACATACGACAGATGTAATATACGTCATTTCGTCCACATTTATACAAAATATCTCTGCCTTCAATGTACTCTTTATGCTAACTGATTTTTGCATAAGGATAAAAGATTGTCTGCCGGAATCACATAGGATGTTTTTTTATGCCTCGGTCGTAGTATGAGCAATTATAAAATACCCAAAGCTAATGAACAAAGAATTAAACTAAACGAAAAAAAGTAGCAAAAAAACACGAAATTCATGTTGGAATAAGTGCAAAAGGACAGTTTTCAAAGGTAAAATGTATCAGGAAGAGTGAGAATGAAATTCTTTAAAAAACTTCGCGTTGAGCACATTTCATAACGTCACTCACTTTTATAAAATTTCAATCACTCTTATCGTTTTTCTGGTATTTATGCATTGGTATACAAATTTCAGCATGTTGAGCATTTCTTTGTTTACAATTTCAAATTGCCTCCAATTTTGGTGGTATTTGATGTTGCCCATGATAGTCTTCTCTTTCACTCATACCTACAAAATACAGCTCTATCTATATTCGGGAGTGGGCAGAAAATTGTTTGAAAACTTACAGTCGAAATTGGTAAAAACGTCGTCACGGCGGAGATAGAAAGTTGGGATTCTTTATAATTACTCATACTTCGGCATCGGTAATGTACATTGGGCTTTATTTATATATTTATTTAACACGAGTGAGATGCGCGTGCATGGATGGCATTATCATGGATAAGATTTTTTCACAGATTTTCTTTGCGAATTTTGGCTTTCTTAAAAATGAAAATATTCTAGATGTTTTTGCTTAATAAAAAATTTCTCTTTTCAAGTAGATTTTTTACTCTTTGTTTTCGATATATGTAATGTCAAAGAATACACCAACTTTTTGATGGAACTGAAATTTAAAAACATAGTTTATAGTTAATTAGGAATCGTTGGCGAAATTATTATTTAATTAATTTAATTAATGTCACATAAATTGGACTAACTATAGATCAAAAGCCGACGGCAAATCTGTTCGTGTTTATTTTTTTTCCGTTGGATGGAGTTGATTTTGTTTTAAGAAAATGACTAGTCACACGCAGTCAATGTATTCAGCCATATCCACCAGGCTCGAATTATCTTTTTACAGTATGGCCGTTAAATTTGAAAGTTTAAGTCCATTTGTTTCTTTTTTTTGATTTCAAGTTAAGAGCAATTTTGTAAAATGATCCTAATACAAATTGCACTAGACAGTTGTATTTTATATTGATTTTACACCAGTTTGGTATTTTTTGCTTTCCATTTATATTTAATATTCAAGTACTTGAACGTAGTTGCAGTATGCAAAGGTCTATTGGAGAGGTACTAAAAATATGAGATAAAATTGAAACATAGAAAGAAAAGATTCAATAACAATCTATAATTATTATGGACACTGATTGTTTCTACTTATTTCTTAATAATTCAATAATATTAAGATATCTATGTGATTTTTCATTAAAAAAAATATATGGAAACTTCAAATCAGGGTAGGCATTCTGTACAGCGACAGGCGATTGTCGCTTGTGACCAATTTGAAAAAATTATTGTTCGTCAAAAAAAAAAATATTGCGTGGTATGGAAATGTATTTATTAATAGTTTTTTTTTAATAAAAAATAAAAGTGTTATGCTAATAGATACATTAAAAATCTTTAATTTTTCCTGCATATTCAAAGCACATTAACACTCATTTAAAATATTATTTAAAAAAACAAACAAAATTTTTTAAGGTTTTAAATAATATTATTAAATTAATTTACTTACAATTAAAAAAAAAATAGAAATAAAAATAAGGTAAAATAAAAAATTCCCAAAAACATGAACATTAACTTCTAAAATGATATGAAAACGACAAGGCTTGAGCTGTCGCCTCAAATTCATCAATATGCGGCGTTATTGACGGCGATATCACCTTACGGAATGCCGAAAAGCGACAAGCGACCAGTGGCAATCGCCTATCGCCGTACAGAATGCCTATCCTGATTTTTCGATGTAATTACACTGAATTTAGAATATGCTCTGTTACTTATTAACTTCGCGGCAACATTTTTGTACTTGAACAAAACTTTATTTCTTTCGCAATGAAGCATAAAAATTACATTACACACTTTTGACATTCTTCGAGTTCATATTTTGCATATTAATTTCCGTTTCAAACATTTTATAATTTATATTTTAATTAACAAATTTATTAACAAACTGAATATGTGCATTTTATTCTCTGGAAACATGTAAAAAGGCCTTCCAAATTACATTTTAAATCTACTTAATAATGTTATTGTTATTAATGCATATAAAGTTCATAAATTAAACAGCCCACAAACAAAACCTTGAAACAAACAACTTTTAAAACTTTCACCAAACTTATGCACTATTGGAGCCGAAAAACTTCGCAATTTTCTCGAAGTTATAGCTATGATGATTAGATGGAAAATTTTTTAACATACTTTATATCGAAAGGGAATTCAATAAAAGCGAAATATTTCGTTGGAGACTTCACTATCTACTTATGCAATGTGCGTGTGCAAATATTTTCAATCGAATATAATTTCTAATGCACAAAAATGCATTTAATTTGTTATATTCGTTGAAAAACTTTCATCATTTAGTATTTTTTTTCCGTTTTTATGAATGTTTTATTAAAATCTCCTTTATGCTATTGGATATTATTTTTATATAAAACTTTCAGGTATAGATTATGCATTTTAAACATTTCGGAAGTTTTTGATTGCGTGCAAACTGCACCGATTGGTACAAAATGCATATATACTTTTCTTTTTGATTATTATTTTTATTGGTATTTTGAACAAGAACAAAATTATGAAAAATTTACTAACAAGGCATGAATTATTACGAAATACATTTCAATTGTATATAGTTTGAAAATTTTGTAATTCGGTTCATTAATTTTATACGAAAACGCTTAGAAAGAAAATAGTTTATAAATCCTATCGAAAGAATACTTTTGTGAGATAATATTGTATTGCGTTAATTTTCTTTTAAATAGTAGCGGATACTTGGGCATTGGACTCCACTATACTCTTATACTAAGTCTATTTTATGGCTGCTATTTATTAGATCAATCCTATCGAAAATTGCAAAAGTCCATCTCTTTCTAGTTTTCTGCCTTTTCCCGTCAGAATAGGATGTCGGCTGTGTGGAGATTTGCCTTAAAGCTTGATTACTAGCTGAAACATATAATCAATTCTTATAATTTTAAAGATTTGTCATTTGATCGACGTTTAATTTATATGTTTATGTGTATACTTAAATTTTCACACAATTGATTTGTATTGCCACGTGAACAAGTCTCTAGATAAGATACGTTGTCAAGAATACGCTTTAGCTGGACAATTAAGTAAGTTAGTTAAGGGAAACTGATTTGGATCGGATATAAAAAGAACATGTATGAATATTGATCTCTCAGTTCTTATCCTTTAAAATGTACCGGTAACTAAATACGAAAAATGTGTCTTATTGCGGATTACACTCAACTTTTTTATTAACTATTTGGTCTCGGTTAATTTGATCATAAATTATGAAATCTAAATATAGTACAAAATTATTTATGTATGATTTTTTTTTTATGTAGAAAAAAAGATATACGAAAAAAATTTTAAACTTATCCAAATTTTATATCAGTAAATTTTATATGAGTAAATTTTTGTAGCAGCTTCTATCAAGATCTCTTCGTGAGTTCTTAAGTAATCGTATCCATAAAAAATTTATGATACTAAATACAAAACTGTCAATTTCGATTCCATCCACCTTAAAGATTCTATTGTTATTGAGAAGATGCTGCTAAATTTTTGATAATAATTTGTGATTGTTATTGAATTTATTTTTCATTGTTTCAATAATATTTCAGTATCTTTAGGACGTCTTTAATTGACGCTTCGATACTTCAACTACGAGCAAGTACTTGAATATTAAGTATAAATTGAAAGCTATTGGTCAGTAAATTCTGATATTCTTGAAATTTTTAATTAGAAGATTACTGAAATAAAAAGAAAAACCACTGGAAATCAACTAGTTACTAGCTACTAGAATTAAATTTTAACACCAATAAAATTGAATATCTCTACAATAACTTAGAAGTTGAACACATTTAGTAACCAAAATCATACAACTTGGTATTTAAATTTAAAATTTCGTCAAACTTAAAAGGAACGTCCATAAAATTTAGTTTCCTAAAAATATATTTAATTTTTGATTATGTAACATTTAAAAAAGTACACAATCGTGTTTGAAATTAATTGATTTTAATATTTTCATTGTTCTTGTAGATTATCTTAAATCGGAAACAATATAAATTGATAATAATACACTTAATTAACCAACACCTTAACATTAACTAATTACAAATATTTTGATAAAATCTCCAGCAAACGAATACTCTAATATAACTACAATATAATTTAAGGCCTATATATTAACGTGATATCCTTAAACTCAATATATCGAATTAGCAAATCACTGTGTACTGTATTTTAATTTACTTTAGTAATTATCAAATTAACTCATAATTTTAATAACCTTCTATTATGGAAAACCAAAGAAAAAGAAGAAAAACCAGAATTTCCTTCCTTTTTGATTTAATAACAAAATAATTAAATATATTTTCCGCGACCCACAAACAAATATATATATTCCCCCGTTTTCATTTTTTTTTTCGTCTTTTGTGTTATTTTGAACGATAACAAAATTAATTTCTTTCAGTACTATACACATTTATATATGTATATATATATATATTTTTATCAATAAACGATAAATTAAGTTAATTACACAAAAAATTCGTCGAAAATTCCTTTCAGAAGAACAAATAAAATTATCACAGAATAATTTTCTAATATTTTTAGATTTTATTCATAGAAAAAAAAACACGTGAAATCAGATAAATTAAAGGTTTTTTTGATAGTGCGTGTTCATGTATTTTCAAGAGTAGATGTATTTTCTAACGCATAAATATTGAAGTTAATAATGACACAAAATATTGTAAAGTGTCGTAATTAACTTGACAAGCACTACCCTTTTTATTAGAAAGAATAAAAAAATAGATTATTAATCAAACATTGTCAAGTAACAAGTTCGACAAGCTTTTACCAGTTCTCCCTTTAAAAAGTTAACACTTCATGTTTATCATATGTGAGAATAGAATTTTTGATAAATAAACAGGGTAACTAATAAGGTGCATTGCATATACATTTTTATAGCTTTTCACGAGATCTTTAAAAGGAGAATCAAAGTGTCTAATATAATCTTTAATCTTTTAAGACTTAGTTTCTAAAAATATTCATAAGTGACAGTAAACATCAAATATCCAGCTTCAAATTGCCAAATAAGGTTAGACATACTTGTTTTCCTGCCAAAATGCTGAAAATTCTCATATTCTTATATTCGGAATGAAATCGTATAATTCGATTGAGTAAAAATCGAATCGAAAATGCATTACGATTGCTGTACTTTTTCGATATGATTTGGGTTAATTTGAATTACATGATTATTTCAGATTATATCACTTGAAAATTTAAATATATAATTATGACTTTGTTATAGCGCTACTTGTACACTCCAAATGTTATCCTATACACTCATATGATAGAATGATAACAATTTAAGGTAAATTAGGGTAAATAGTATGAGTTCTGAGGTATTCTTGTCGAACTTAGAAAAGCGACTAAATTCAGTAAACGTAAACTAAATACGTTTCCAGATAAAATAAATAAATTTTTGAACTTTTGCATCACCTTGTATAACAATTAATAAATACTACGAATACAAAATTTCTTATTATTAATATCTCTTCAAAAACTTACAGGTTATTTAATGTATAATAAAGGTTTATTTTAGTCAAATAACTTGTAAACAAAACAGTTATCCATATTTCCAAGGATAATGACTAGAACAAGGGTGTCCAAACTTTTTGTTTCCCTGGGCCGCATTGGAAGAAGACATGGTGTTTTGGGCCACAAGTATATTACTATGTATAAATCCATATCATAAAATGAATGTGATACCTGGCATTGAAGTTGAGAAACTAAACCGTCAATATCTTATACGATTGACGAGCTTGCAATTCTCAAGCTGTTCTCAATGTGTTCATCCAGCATGTTGGTTCTAATTTTACACTTAGGATGTTTCATTCTTCACTTAAGCCACCAGCTGACAACAGAATAGTGTAGCTGAGCGAGCAACGCAAACAGAAAGAGAATTTGCTACATAACGAAAGAGCTTTTTGTTCTGGTCCTGTTTTGTTAGTCACTTGGCAGCAAACACACAAATCATTCCTCAGAGAAATAGACATGCTTCAGTAACTTTGAATATTTTCGGGCCGCATTGATACTTGCCTTGGGCCGCATGCGGCCCGCGGGCCGCGGATTGGACAGCCTTGGACTAGAATGAACTGTGCGGGGTAAAATTCTATATTTTCGGTTTCATGGAAGATTTATATATCCTACTTTAATATCACGAGTATTTTAATTATTACCCAAATTAGTGGAATCACGACATTTTAATTAAAGAACTTTCTCTGATTGAATTTTTGTGGAAAATTATTATTATTAGAAATAAAAAAAGATTATTTTTAGTACAAAGCTTAAGTAATTGATTACAATATTTCAATAATTAATAATTTTTGAAATAATATGAAATGAACTTAAATTTGCTTGAAAAACGATATTTAAAATAAATCAGAATCATAAAAATGTTTGGATGGAAGTTTTTCCATATTGGATCTCAACCTTACTAACCACTAAACTCGTATAAATCAAAATCAAAATCAAAATAGAGAAAAAAATTGCCCTGATACATATATATTGGGCCATTTTTTCTGTTTTTTTTTTTTTGTTAAATAAAACAAAAAAGGAACAAAATGTGGTCAAGGGATTCGGTTTTGAAGAGTCTAAAAATTATACTGAATTTTCCGCTTGTACGTACATATATATATCCAGTCCAAAAAAAAAAATTTATTTTTTTAAAAATCAAAAGGAAGAGAACTTTCAGCCAGATAATGGTTCGACAAGACTAGTCTGTTGGAAAATGATAATAAAAAAAAGTCGACATAAACCCACAATTTAGTATTCACGGTAGACAGAGTACTCTATTGGCCAAATACCCGATTGTACGTTTGGTTTGATGCATCCGAAACCATATTTAACTTTTAGGACATACTATATGTGTGAGCTTAAAATTTATTTTTGCATATTGAATTTGTATATATGGTTTTATTTGAATATTCAAGAGTTTAAATGCATTTTGAATAAAGCTGATTCACATAGTATAATCGAATGCATATTTTATGAATGTATTTTCTGGTGTAGCCACATCAGGACTATAGAAAAGTAAAATATCCGAAGGCAAAGTAAATATAGATATGTAATTTCGAAAAAAATTTAAAGGTGCCTCAGGTATTCGCTGTATTGACACATGAATGATCGCATATCAATAACAATATTATCAGAATTTGATTCACAGTTACAGATCCTATATACTTGTACGATAGAGAAACGAATTTATGGCAGTTTTCAATTATAAATCCATGTATTAAAATTTCATTTTTATGGATACTTGAAAAATAGTTATGGAAAGAAGATTATGGTCGACCACAGTTGCAGAAGTTTATATTCAAAATTAAGTATATTAAATTGTTGTTGGAACAACTGAATTAGAAACTTAATAAAATCCTTTAGTAGCCATAGTAGATCTCAAACAGTATCTTTTTTTCTATATGACAATAAGAAAGTCGTCATTCTTTTCACAAATAAGCTATCGACAAATTTTATTTCATTTTTATCCAAATAACTTACATTTTAATTTATAATCATACACCTTCAAGCTTTAATTAGATCAGCCTAATTACACTTTGTCTAGACTTTTGTTTTATAGAAAATTAAGCTTATTTTATCGGAAGCCATCAATGGTTCGGTTTTCCTTTTCCTTTTTTGGATAAACTTCAATATATTGTTTCATTCAATGGAATTTCATTATGTGTGTGTGTATTTAAAGTTTTTTGTATAATCGAAAGTAATTTTATTTTTCATTTTGGGTTAAATTTAATCAATATTTGAATAAGCCTTCTTCATTTAGTATTCTCATAAGTTTTCATATTGAAGTCCGTTCATTCGTTTTGTCTATAAATAGTTTATTTATATTTTTTTATAGGATATATGTATATGCAGAACAAATAAAGAATTCATTTATATATTGTATATAAATCCCCTTTTATGAGAATATATCCATACTATTGAATAGCATCGAATAAAAGGAATTAAGTTATTTCCAATTGTAATTAATTTCTCTAAAGTTAAATAATGTCTGAGGTGTATGCTATTGATTGTGGTTTGCATTGAAGTAAATATTCAATTGAGTTGAACCGAAATCTATAGGAAAACTTATTTCAATTCACATACTTAAGTATAAGTTTAGCAAATTAACTCGAATGTAACTCTATCAACATTTAAATTTCCCATTTAGTTATACTCGTATTAGATCAATAAATTACTTAAGATAAGTTTCACACATGGTGGCATAATCGATTTCAATTCAAAGCAAAACATCTATCAGTGCATATTCAATCGCATTTTATATCAAACCAAATGCTAGATCAATGATACAAATACATAGCTCCTTTTTTCAGCTTAAATCATAATCACACATAGTGGGATGAATATCAAACAAATTGATTACTAAATTAAAAATGGATTATTACTAAACAATGTGTCTTAATGCGAACAAATCAAAACTAATTCAACACTTTATGATTTATATGTCGCAAGATGGAAATTAAGATTTTGTAACTTAAATACCTAAAAAAAATTAATATCAAATTCGGTCGTCCAACTAAACGATATTTTTTAAAATTCCAATTTGAATTGTGTTTTTTAAACAAGCTTTAGTTTTGGGATTTTTCTTCCACTTGCATATAAGTACATAAGTAGCCGAAATTTTAAAAATATTTTTAAAGCGAGATCTCTGAGCTTATATCAAATTCATACTAAAACTTTTTAACTGCTGGGCAAGCTGCCACTGCTATGTCAGAAAAAAAAAATTGGCATCGCTAATGATTTCAACTAAAGTCTTATCACAATTTTCTTTGATCTTGTTTATAAATTTCTACAGGATTCTTCTGCACTCCATATGCTTTCCTATCGATATAACCAAAAGCTATATCATATTCAATTTTTATTGTGTGAGTTAAATTCTGCAGATTGATCCAAACTCTTTTGGGACTGACACCAACTTATTCTTTTCGAATCAGTCTGTCTAACGGTTCTAGTATGCAATTAGCTATGATCAAACAGCATACAATAATGAGAGTTTCCAATTTGGGCACCTATGCAAGCGCCTCATTATTAATAGTATTTGTTAAAATGACTCTGTGCGATATAAAATTTCATGCATTTACAGTCATTTTTACAAATGCTATGAAAAAATAAGGAGAGCTTTGTAGCGCTGCAAACGTGTCATCAATTTATATAGAAATGATTACATGTGGTATGATCGTATCAACTATTTTACTAATAGAGCAGAATAGTGTTATGCTTATACATAAAATTAGGACAGATTTTAAACCGTTTTTTGATCATATTTTCTCCGTAAATTTAAATATTTTGAGTTATGTTAGTTTTGTAAAAAAAACCACCGATATATTTTACTTAATACGCCAGACTGGATTTGTAGACTAAACTTTTCAAAATAAGCAATAAATCGAAAATGGAATTTATAATTTTAACTATCGTTTGACTTTAAAGATGTCATTAAATTTTCTAAACTTTTATTTTTTTTGGGCTCTTAAAGAACAGAAAATCACCATCATTGAAACTTAATTCAACCATTTTAACTCGTTTTCCTTAAAAAATCCATGTTTATTTTAACTACAATATTTTCATGGTTTCCTTTTAGTTCACGCCTTTTAACCACAACATATAACTTCATCATCATACGAATATTGAAATGGAGCTAGAAAACCTTGGGCAAATACCACCCAAAATCCATACAGAAAAGTAGTCATTAAAATGTAGTTAAATTTATTTATGTTAAGGGTTTTTTTTTTTCTTTTTCTGCGCATGTTAAAGAGGATTGACATTAAATTTTTGCATAACTTTATGTGTTTGATTTTATGTTAGTGTCGTGCTAAGTGATGCAAAACTGGGGCGGAGAAATGTAATTAAATATTATTAATATTTTATGATTTTTTTCTTTAACGACGTATAATTCAGCAAAGCGAAACGTTGAGTGGTTTTTCGTCTAGGATGTCTTAATTTCATTTGGCAAACATTGAAATGTTATGAAGTTAATTTTGTTGGAATTTTTTTCTGCTAAATACCAGAAGAAGAAGAAGAAGAAGAAGGTGTATACCTTTTCTTTCTTTTTTGTTTTTCACTCATATTAAATTACAAGCAAATTTTAATTGAATAAAAGAGAAGCCATTTTATTTATTAATTAATTTGAACTTTGGTTCTTTTGGTTTTTGTATTTTTGCATAAAATTAGCTGTTAAAATGAATATTGTGATGATATAAAGATAGTATATTGACGAGATTGGGTGGGTGGGTTTTTTTGAGAAACGTCTAGTAATAACAGGCAAATGTATTTTGAAGTGCCTATAATTTTGATGAAATAAATCTACTGGGCGGTCACAGTGTACGTACAATGGTTGAATATTCTTTATAAATGCATAAAAAGAAAAAAAAATAATACATCATAACTTATGTAATTTAATGCAAAATTTTATTCGCAAATGCATTTTAATGTAATTATATGTTAATTATGTTATTTTTTGATTTATTTTTATTGTATTTATTTGTTCCATCTCTGAACAGGTAAAATAAGTTGCTCGTATTGAAATCCAAGCAAGTTAATTAACAGGGAACTTAAATCCTTTGTTGCGCCAATAAAATATTCACTTTTTCAAAGTATATATTTTACATTTTAATAACTTGTAAATATTCTTTTGTTCCGTTATTTTATAGAAAAAAAACAGTAGCTATTCTGATGTAGTGCGAAATTTGAAACTTCTTCGAAAATTTCTAAGATTTTTAAACCATTTTAAAGTCGAAAAAAAAAATTAATTAAGAAATTAATTCAGATGTGAAATTGAATTTTTCACTTCATAGAACCAACCGGCAAAAATTATAGACGAATTTTGTTCGAGTTTAGTTAGTCGGAAATGTTATTTGGAGCCAAAATATTGGATGTATTTTTATAAAGAAAAAAAAAAGAAAACTATGTTCAACTGAAGGAATGTGGAGTATTCGATAACTGCATGTTTGTGATATAAAAAAGATATTATATTTAAATTGCAATTTATTAGAATAAAGGTGTTAAAAGCAACAAACAAACAAAAAAAAAAATGTATATAAATATTTTAGTGTTAAAAGTGTGTATATATAGGAAATAAATGCGAAGAAAAACTTCTGCTTGAAAATTGGTATTCGAGGGGATATCATGGAAAACGTATTTATACAAATATTCCGATGTACTTAAAGAAGCATGATTGGAATGGTACAATTGCAGCTGATATGCTAGTTATAACAGTAGTTGCCACCTGCATTATTTGTTTGCTATGGAACTTGTCCGATGGTATAGCATGGAAAAGATAGACAAATATCCATGGAATATCTTAACAAAAAGACAAAAGACTCTTAATCATAGCTGTCAATCGATAGTACAACGATTTGTACTCATATATACAAGAGTATATAGACATAGTTTGTGATTATTAAGGTGGAGTGAAGTATCATATAATGTGAATGTCACCGATTAATGCACGTGAGATATATTCATTTTGCTCATATTTGCAATTTGAAGAAGTGCATATATACTTAAGGTAAGTAACTGTTTCCCTAGATACAATCTTGTATGCAAGAAAAAAAAATGTATATAAAACCAAACAATTTGAACATGACTTGAACTCTTAAATAGAAAGCTTGTTATCAGACTTTTTTTTGATATATGCGAAAATATTTCAAGTATTTGATTATAAAGGAAATCGGTAAATTTTATTAAAAAGGTGTGCTCACAAGGAAGTTAAATTGAATTTTATTTTTATTGAAAAAAACAAAAAATTTGTTTAGGAAAATATTTGAAATATTTTTATTTTTTCTTAGAAGAAAATAATTTTACTATCTTTAAAATTCTTTATTAGGAAAATTATTCTTATATATACCATAATAAAACTTCAATGGACTGTATAACTAGTTGTAGGATAAGAAAGCAAAAAATAAAAAAAATATCATATATACAAAAAGAATTCTAAAGAATAGAGAGGAAAAAAATCTCATTTTCCGGGAAAGCGATTATCTCCAATTATAGCTAGTTGTTTGGCAACAATTAAATGTTTTTCATATAATTCACAATAGTCATAATACAGCATTAACACAAAACATAGTAAAACCGTCTTCCTCCATAGTTCTTTTTATGATGATGGCAATTGGTAATTCCTTCTTCATATTATATATAAATGCTTTTGTTTTGAGAAAAAAAAAAGAAAAAAAGAAAAAAAAAATACAAATTCTGCAATCATCTACCATCAAGAATCCATCCGTCCTTCCGTATAATTGTTCGTTTGTCATCCATACACATTTTTGCGGTACAGGAAGGTCATTTTTGTTTGGTAG
Organism: Xylophagus ater; assembly: GCA_963422695.1. Lineage (NCBI taxonomy): Eukaryota > Metazoa > Arthropoda > Insecta > Diptera > Xylophagidae > Xylophagus > Xylophagus ater. The sequence continues at coordinate 40,497,083 of OY730482.1, read as the reverse complement.
AATGAACTCTCTTAAAAATAAATATGGAAAAATAGAAAAACTGAAGAAAATGCATTCATATGTGAATTTAAAAAAAAAATATACTCACAGGAAGAAGAAGTTCAACAGCAATCACACAGCATCCGAGGACAAAAACGCAACCGTCGACCGAACAAAATCATCACTTTCCTGTTGTTATTTATATTTATATTGTTTCCAGAATTTCGTACCAAGAATAAAATGTAATTATGTACTTTAGAAATTCCGTATAACTTATAAGAAAGCAATTTGTTGAAAATAATTACGAATGAGTTTAGAATTGGTTCCGATTGGAATTTAACTTACTCTAAAATCTCTATAGCAAAAAACACTGCAGGACGGTTGACATTTTAGATTTTACAATTTAAAACTAAGTTTGTATATATACGAAATCTTTAAATCTTGACGAAAACTGTCATTAATACATTTAAAAAAAAAAAGGCTTGAAAAATCGGTCACGTTATCAGCTAAGATTCCGTTGATTCTTCTCATTGAAGACATCTAATTAATCAAATCATATGAATTTACACCCAACCCTCCTATAACACGTTTTCCTACAACACGGTTTCACTCTACCACGGAAGAAGAAACAAGAAACAGGGGTTCCGGCCCCTTGTTCCCGTTTTCTCTCCCTGGGTGGGTGTATTTAATTTATTTTCGTTGTGGTATTTTTGTAAGTTTTCATTCTTAGCTAAAATAATAATAAACTATAATCTTTTCTATTTTCACAATTCCTATATAATACTTTTCAGAAATCTAATAGGTGGCAAAGATCACAACAATCCACCTCGAAGGTCCATTGTTATCTGGAATCCATAGAGTGAAATTGTGGCCCGAACATTTTCATTGCACAAATGTTTATTACCTTTAACCTACTCAGCACTAAAAGATGACAGGCAACTAGACAAGTAATATTATGAAAAAAAACAAATATATATGTTTCTGGAAATTGGTTTTTATCTTATAGGAAATTGCAATTACATATTTGTGCTGTAATAAAAGTACATTACTCGTAAGATACCCCCAAAGACTTGTTGTCGGTACAATTTTATATTGGATATAGGCAAATGTTAGTTGAAATTTTAGATAAAACAAATAGGATGATGGTATCATTACAAAATTCTGCCATAAATGGTAAAACAGAAAAATGTGCCTTGGAACTAAGATCTATACTGTTATATGAATATGGGTTTCATTTGTGCTTTATTGCTGCAATCTGCCGTATGGCCTCTGTTCTATGAATGATGAAAAATTGTGGTGATTACAATGAAGAGAAAATCACTTGTGTGCGAAAAAAAGCACTTATCGTATTAAATGATTACATGAGTTTTCGGAACTGTTTCGCAAATTTTACAAAGTTTTTTTTTTTTGATGAACTGATGGACCACACCCGAAAAATATATAATATATAATATAATTCAAGTTTTGAATGGTTTTACAATGTAATTCCAAGTGGTTTACTTTATCAAATTATATTTTGAGTATGAAATAAACTAATAAACTGTATTTTCATGAACAATGTTAAGCGTGTATAGTCGCTTGTATGAAAACGCCTATCGTTGTGAAGAATTGCTAATGCAAAATATAGTTTTTTCAATAATTTCTTATCAGTTGCTTTTTTTAAAAATTGTGCTACCAGAGCCCAAATCTAAAATATTAAAACATGTTTTAACACTTGAGTAAATGTGAATCAACTCGAATAGCATTAAATTCAATTATACATAATTATGATTATAATTTATGGAATATTTATTACTTGTAAATCGAAACATGTCCACAGTTGTAATATTAAACCTTATCAAGAAAAAAAAAACAGAAAAAATTAAACATAAATTTAACAAATAATTGTAGTTGTCGCGTCCCAAAGGATCAAATCTAAAGCAACCTTCACAACAACAAAACCAACCGAAACAACTTTTTACTATTATTTTTATGATTTTGTGTTTGTTTTGGTATTAATTTTGTTGGAATGCAAAAATGCGCAATTTTAGTTGCCTTCAGTTCCATTGACCTGTTCGCGGTGTAAAGAAAAAAAAAGCTTTAATTTGCTCGCGCATATTTGTAATAATTATAATTTTGTTTTCAATTTCTTGAGATTGGTTTTAATAAGGAATTTTAATGAAAAGATATGACATTACAAATGCACTTAATTGTTGGTGTTCCCATTTCAAAAAAAAAAAAAATTCCAACGACAAAAACTATTATTAGTTTGTCAGATTGTAAAACTATAATTATTTTAATGAAAGAAAATTAATACAAATTTGTTAAATTGAAGAGAATGGAAATATTTAGTACAAATTTCCATAGCCGGAAAATTTTTTGTACATTTTTACAAACCCATACGAATTGTAAGTGTTTCGATTATTTATTATCATTTTTATGCCCTATGGTAGGTATTACCAGAGAGTATATTAGTTTTGTCACTCCATTTGTAACACATCTGAAATAATCACCATAGAAAGGTTTTAAGGGTGTGGTTGTGTAGGGAAACAAAAGTTGTATCGATTTATGCATGTCCGTCCGTCCATCCGTCCGTCCGCATACAAGATAACGCAAAAACGCGTTATCCGGTTTTGATTAAATTTGCAATGTGAGCTGCTTATTCCTTAACTTAGTTTGGTATTGCATTTCAACAAAATCGATCCAGGGAGAGCAAAGTTATAAAGGAAGAACCAAAGTGACCAGAAAGTTGTGTCGTTCTTTTGTTTATGGTTTTTAGAATTCAATTGGAAAATTTGTCAACCAATTTTGTTTAAATTAATTATATACGTTAACTACACAAATGGACGATACCATATTAAATTTCAGTCAAATCGGTCGAAGGATAGTGGAGAAAGAAATAATCCTCTTTATAATGTTTTTTTGCTGTACTTTAAAAACTAACACAGCGATTTGAATAACATTCCCAGATATGACTTATGCTATCTGGGTTATGGTCTGCGTTATCTGCAAATTAGAAGAAATTTTGAAAAGAGGAAACAAAGTTCTGACGAAAAAACCTTAAAATATTCTCAGTTTTGACACTTTTTCTCTCCCATTTCTACCATAAGGCATCAAAAAATCGTCTATAGGCCGATTTTCAATTACTACAAGTATATATGTTTTTCATTAATTTCTCATTTTATAAATTATTTTTCAAAGAAATTTAAATAAAATAAAATCTTTAATGAATTGAACAGAATCCGCGAAAATAGGGATTGCATTGAATTTCAAAAGCCTCCAAAACCCTTTTAATTGACTTTTAGGAAATACTTACTTAGCACTACAGATTGTAAAGTAAAATAATATAATTAAAGATAATTAAAAATAGGTAAAAGTCTTGAAGATGAAGAAGAATATCCTTTTGCCATTGCCAAACGAAGAAATCAAATTGAATTGAAGGAAAATCTAAAAAATCATCGATCGAATTGTCACAATGTAACGTACTTTGGATTCAGTGTAACGACGATCGGTTTCTTGATCGTGGTGAAACTCCAAAACACTTCCAAGCCCAAATTTTTCATTCCGGCATGTTTATGATAGCTATTCGATAACCGTCTGGAGTGTCATAGAAAAGAAATTAGAGCGCTAGTTTAGAATACGTTTTTCTTAGCTATGAAAATTTTAATTTTGAAAGCAAGATTATGTTTAAGGTTTAAGAAAAAGCTTCGTGTTACCAAAAAATTTTATTTAATTTATTCCGCGCCTATATGTGATGTACTTAAACGGGTTTTCATTGTATTTATATTTTCAATTATTGAGTTTTAACCTTTTCTCACGAAATAAAATTAATTATATGAATTTAAGGTGAAATATTTTACTTATATAATATTTAAATGAAATGCATTTTAACTCAATATATTTTTATTATTATTATTTTTTTCCCTAATAGTGCAACAATTAAATGCCTTTAAAAAAAAAAGTACATGCAATTTAATTTTTATAATTGAAAGTTTTAATTGGTTGCTTATTGTATTAAAAATAAAACAAATAAAAAAAAATTATTTTTCCATAAATTCTCATTCAGACCGTAGCCAATTATTTTTTGTGAAAAAATATTTAATTTTTTTTTAAAAATACTTGTTTTTATTATTAAAAAGAAATCATATTTTTTTAAATTTAAGGTTAATCACATTTATATAATTTTTTAGAAATATTTTTAAAAGTTTTTAATGCCATAATTCTAGAATAAAAAAAACTTTGCACTTCATTTATGCATTTATGGTTGTTCGTTTTTTTTTTATAAAAGTTATTTTAAACGTTTAAATTGGAAATACCTACTAATTAATTTTCTATGTTCACAAAAGATATGTAATAGATTAATTTATGTAAAAGCAAAGCCAAAAGGAAAATTAATTAATGAAATGGGATACAATTTTAACACCTACCTAAAACCTAAAAAAAAAACACATAATAATAGAAGAAATTAAATTAGAAATCGTTGGCTTTTAATTCATTATGATGCAATCAACAAAACCTTTTCTATTGAACTTATAAACGCCTTTCGAACTCTCTATAAACATTAATTCATTAATTTTGTATAGTTCTTCAATTAAATGAATAGCCCTCGTATTTGCAATTAGTGACCATATTTACTTTCTTATACCATTTTAGATAATAAAATCATCCGGTATTGATATCATGGAAATATACAAATCGAGAATTTTTTTTTTAATGATTGTATCGTGGAAGATTGTCTTTCTATCTGTTGACTTTTATGTGGGTGGGAAACGTCGTTAATGGGTTTGCCAAGGCCTGTTGCAATTAAAGGCAGATGTTGTGATGTTGGCTATATTTTATAACTATCGTTTTATAAATTTTTTTCGCTAATACTGTAAATAAATTTACACTTAACGTAAAAAAAAACAGATTTTTTTTTTTTAGAGAACTAAATTTTATCGATGGTCTTCCAAAGTTTGATCATATTTTAGATCTAAATATGTAAAAAGTTTCATAGTTTTTGATAATTGTATGAAACAGAATATTTGGTGGCAATTTCCAAGCTGTAAGTTTAAAGGAGTTGGAATTTTAACAGTGAATTAGTCCATTGTCATGTTTTCAGTTGCAGTGGTTAATAATAATTTGGGAAGCACGTATAATTTATATATACACTCAGAAAAAAAAAATAAATTTTAAAATTAATGAAATTAATAAAATAAAACCACAAAAAGTTTTGTTTACAATAAAGGTTATATGAAACCAATAACTTTTACCTTAATAAGTATTTATATAGATTTTGAATATTTACTAGTTATCGTTTTAAAATTAATAACTCTACGAAAGCTTATATTTAAAGATTGTACGCGAGATAGTATAGTAAGTTAAGAAATCAGAATCGATTGGTAGTATTATCAACTTTTTCCATATGATTTGTGAAAAAAAGAACTTCAAAAATTGTATATAAGAAAGTTCGTTTGTTACCGCATTATTTTTATATGAAATTTTAGAAAACAGAATCACGATAATGGGTTGTACTTTCTTCAATTATGGCCTTTTTCCGTAATATTTTCTTAATCTTGAAGATTGCATTAAAATCAACGTTTGCTTACATACTCAAAATGACATTCTATACAAAAGCTATTTGTACATAAGACTCAACTGTTTTTTTTTCTTTTTTTTTTTGTATAAATAAAATGGTCAATCAAATACTTGATTGTGAAATGAATTTTTAAAGTGTTCGCCATGGACTGTCTTGAATGTCACCATTTTCAACATCATTACTCTTCCATAAAGTGAATTTTATTCATATTATTGTACAATATATATATATATATATATAAAGATCTGTGACGAAGACCAAATGACAAGACTGACCCATTACTGTGGGGTATGAAACCACATATTAAGTGCAATTAGAGAAATGACACCGACATAATTGTCCACTTAATTTGTTCCCATATAGGAACTTTTATATAATTTACGATGGTCTTTTCGTTTTCTTCTTTTTTTTTAATGTTTTTCTTTAACGCCATCACAATATTCGAATAAATTTCATTTTTTGTACTATATTTAGTTTTGTGCTAGACTTTTTAAATTAACTAAATGCGTTTTTTTTTCGTCTTTTTATTGTGGTGTGATAGATTAAGTCAGAAAGAATATTAAAAACGTATTAATTTATATATATAAAATCGTGTAGTGTGGGTCAGAACAGCAAGTACATGTGAGCGAACTATGCGTGCTAAGATTTGGCAGGTGGAAACATGATAGAATTATTATGAATAAAGTTAATTTCTAATTTTATTCTATGAAATTGCATTTTCCATCGAAAAAATCTTTCCTTTTTTTCGAAAGTATTAATATGAATTCCAGGCTTGATATTTTCTAGACACTTTCGATCTTGGAATGCGCTTGGTTAGTAAATGAAAAAAATAAATTACGTTTGGTGTTTTAAAGTAATATAAGAAGAAAGTTTTATGTTCTTCTTTTTTATTACTACCTTTAATACGTTTTGTTGTTAGGTGTTTTTTTTTATATGCTTTCCTGTTACTATATTTGCAATGACGGTAATGGTTTGCATTAGATCTCATTATACTGCCATTACTATTCGTTTTTCAGCATGGTATATGAAATGTAAAGAGTAAAATTGTTGGAAACTTTTGCATTATAATACAATATATGAATATATATGGATAAATATTGTAAAGTGTTCTTCCGTCCACTTGGCTTTTTAAGGTGTTGTACATAGTACACAAAGTATAGATTATAAAAGAAAACTAAAAACAAAAGATCGTCTTCTTTGTATATAGTTATTATTCTGTACATTTGTGTATACTAACGAATAATTAAGATTGATTACTTAAGAAAATTATGGATATCAAAGTAAAACTTTTATTTCATCGGTTTTTCAAGAAAACTTGAATAAAAAATATGCATCTTTCTATAAAGAAAAAAAAAACTCTTTCCTGCTACGATTGCATCCCGCATTTTCATTGAGTCTTTCCCACCACCTTCGAATCTTGCAGATATATGTATTACGTAATCAGATTGTCAGCTTGATTATATTTTCCTCCATTTAAGGAATTTATAATAGAATAAAAAAAATGGTTGGGTGGCAAAAGCTGTTGGTTTGCATCTCGAAAACTGAGAATTAAGAATTTTTACACCCAGAAAAATCATAAAGCTTTTGGTCAGTTCTGGCAATTGAATTTTTTGTTGTGAGTTTTCAATTTCAGTTGTGATAACTGAATTTTAGTTGTGAGAACTGAAAAGTCAGTTGTGAGAAATAAAATTCAGTTGTCACAACTATCCACTGCTTGTAACTTGAACATATTAATTATTAATGGAGTATATAGGGTGTTTCAAAAAGAGTTTACCGATATGAGTGTGACAAAAGAACAAGGTTTTGCAGACGAGCTAAGCTCTAAGTCTGATACACAGTTGTGTAATTTGAAAATAAAATTGTTTGGGTAGTCGAGAAGACCTGCCGCACTTAGGCCTCCTTGTAGCTCATTTTCCTTTTTTTGGTACCTGTCACCTGTTGAATGTGCCTCCACAAATCACAAATTCAAACTAAAAACACGTAATCAAATTTTTTTTTTCTTTTTTCAACCCAATCAGGATTCGAACCTAAGATAACAGACTTCTTAGCTCAAAACGTTACCCGACTGTTTCATTCAGACAAGAAATGTGTATTTCTACAATACCCTATATAAGGATGTCAGTTTAAGAAACTATTTCCCAGTCCTCTCAACAATTTTCACTCTGAATATTTTTATTAAACTCCGAATATTATTAATTAATATGACTACAATAATGTAATAAGACACCCGATATACTACAAAAGTATATAAATACTAAACAAAAAAAAATAGTGTTTTATTAAAATTACCCTTTTTCCGTTCAGAATGTTGTTAAATGAGAAATTTTATAATACATTGTATTTCGTTCAATTAAAACAACCTATAATAACGGAATATAAAATTATATACGTTCTTTAAAATTCACATACATGACTTTATTATGCCAGATAATATGAAAACAATTTTTAATATATTATCCAAAAAATTGCTCGAACAGTCTAGCACACCCACCCACTCCATGTCATATTCACCATGATCATCCTCCTATAAAGGATTTTTTCCATATTGTTTGAGCATTGAACTGTTCGTAGAAACGGAAAAAGTATATACGAGTAATAACAATAACAATAATAATAAAACTTCGATTTTATTGCAGTTTTGTTTAATATTCCAACTTTTTAATATAAAATATATTTACTATATATATATTTCAAATCCGCGAAACAACTTTCGTATTCATATATTTAAATCGATATACAAACACTTATCATTTTATATCTTCTAAATTAAATGACATTATTGAGTAAACATAAAAGAAATGAGACATTGTGACAAATGATCTGAAGCCATCAATATACACGCTTAATAATTTCATGGTGGATTTTCTTAAATGATAAACTACAATATATAGTCGACAAAAAAAAGAAAATAAATAAATAAATAACAACAGCAATCAAATAATCAAGTATTATAAATATATATACGAACTGCATCTCATAATAACGATATTATATGGTTCCTTCATATGGTTGCATATTGGATTTTTTTCTGTTTTTTTTTGTAAAGACTAGACGAGAATATGTATAATATCTTTGGATCCAGAAAACTGTGAACCCAATCTAAAAAAGCTTTTGTACATATATCAGAACGACATTTACGATCCCATCCTACGCACGATCGTCACTCAGCAAGTAATTCAATTGCAATAAAAATGCATTTTATGAGATGCACTTCCAGCTGTGAAAACATATTTACGGGTGCGCTGATCGTGTGTAGTAATATTCTGTTATATTATGTATTGTATGAAGGTGTATTTTTTTTTCGTAATTTTTCATTATTTCGTTGGTATTATTACTCTTTTTTTTCAACTGAAAAAGACGATCTTCGTTTATAATTTCAATTCTACACTTGATTTTTGTAGTCTAGTTTATTCTTAGATATTATACAAAGCAAATAAAAAACATTTTTTTCAACAGTCTAGTGGCCTAAAAAAATAAATTTCCAATTAACTTTAATATTGAAATGAAAAATCTTTCAGAAATTATAGAAATTTCAATTATATTTGACCATTCGAATATATTTGAAAGAATTCAGAATGAATTTTTAGCATTACAGTGTTTTTATTTTTTACTAAAAAAAAAAAAAAAAATGACTGATTTTATGTTACTAATCGAATCAAGGATCAAATTATTCCAAAAACCAAGCACCTTACCAGGCGATCGTCGAATTTATTTGCATATAGTTTGTCTGTTTTATTTACCATTTGCTCTGGGGTAGAGAAAATTTTTACGTTGAAAACAAAAACAACAAAAGAGCAAATTCTACACTGCTTTCAGACCAGCTGTAACTATCACACCTGAAATTAGTTCAGTTTTCTCCCATAAAAGGTGTATTAGCTAAACGTTTCTCATTTCATTACAATATGGTTTCTAAGCAGCGCTACAAACATTTGAATTAAAACTTTCTCCTACTTCTGCTCGTTTTATTTGCCACTTACCCAGCTCCAGGGTAGGGTATGGCAAATAAAACAGACCTAATATTTAATATTTTCATAAGCACAACTTTCGAATAGGTATTAGCATAAAAGAAAAGGATTTGGTTCTTGTGATCTTGTTGACCATTGACCATCTTGGTACAGCGGATACTTTCCATTTAACACCTTTCGGGGATTAATTAATAACTGTACAAATTAATGTAATTTGTTTTAGCATAATAGTTTCATTACACCACTGTATGACGTGTTCTAATCTGTAATATCATTCAAGGAAGCAAATTTTTCTCTCCATGATCATTTGGAAAACGAAACCCTACTGGCCTTGTCTGAATTCAAATTAAAAATTTTTTTAATTCAATAAAAAAAATTTTTTTTTTTCGAGAAACAACAAAAACCACATCAAACTGCATTTATAAAAGTCTTAAAACCGTTGATTTTTTCGCGCTTATTAACACTATTTCGAAAAGGGTTACACCATAACCAATCATTTAACTAATTTTTAGGGTTAAATAGAAATTTTTTTCTGCACATTATTCTTTCAATTAACTTAAAATTATAGTCCCAAAGAAAAGAATGGTCCGTTTTTTTGTTCCTAGAGGATGATTCTTTTTCCGTCTGTTAACGCGCAGACATAACATATGCATTTCCTTTAAAAATTATGAACAAAAAAAAAATTAATAATTTTTGGAAAGAATTTAAGCCAACAAAAAAAAGAAGGTTCTAAAAGGTTTTAAAATTAATAAATAAAAAAAATATACTTCTACGTTTTTTTGCTTTTATGGGGAAACCCTTTTCATATACAAAACAATTTTTTTTTGCTATAGTTTTTAATGTTATGTTTTTTTTTGTTAATGTTAAATTTACAGAAGCAAAGCGCACTCGCGATGCATTAAAATAAAGTTGACAAGATCAATTGTCCATGTTTGAATTGAACATCTGATATTTGGAATGATTTGAATAAATCCCATACATTTTTGTCGGGTTTTTTTTTTGGGTTTTGGACGTTTTTTTTTTTTCTTTTCAAAATAATATTTAAAGGGATTTGTTGGATTGGGAAAAAAAAAAATTCTGGATAAAAAAATTACTTGAATTTTTTTCTATGGCGTCTGAAATGATCATTATAAGAAAAAAATTCATTTATATTCAAGAATTTAATTTCAATAACCAAAAAAAAATGTACATCATGAGAAGTAATACATATGTGGTACGCTTTTTTTTTGTACTCTCTTACGAGGATGTAGCACACGTTCGCTTAAAATATACTAAATTTTTTTTTTTACAATTAAAAGTGTGAGCAGCCGGCATGTAGGCCTTTCACAGACATAAAAAAAACCCAAGTTAAAAAAAAATATGGAAATGTGAAAGGATCAAATGAAGTATTTTTTATGAGTCTGATACTAAACAGCAAAAAAAATTCCAACAAATGCAAAAAATTCGAATTTTAAATATTTAACATAAAACAATCGGGGAAAATAACAGGAATGGAAAAACTGATTTACAAGAAAATAAATCAAATTGAATATATGTAACTTGGTTCAATAAAAATAAAAAAAGAACGAACATCCTGCTTTAAACTAATGTCAGAACGAATTAACTCACACAAAATGACTGATTATTGATGGTTTAATATTAATAATGGTCGTAGTCATAACACAAGTGTTGTTTTAAAAGGTTCTAAAACATTTTTTATTATGCAGATTTTCCAAAACTATTCAACCAAATAACATAAATATAATATTAAATTTGCTTCAATGGATTTCTTTATTATTTTTTGTTTGTAACTTCTTTTGATTTGGTTGTGCTGTTCAGGTTTTCTGAGAACTCATATCATAGGTATGTATTTTGAAAGGCAAAAAACTAAAAAAAGAAAACTATTAAATAAAAAATCCTTTAATATTTTTCTCCCAGTCGCGGTGATGCAATCACATAAATCAAAACCAAATTTTCCACGGGGAGTATATAGAAATCAGTTTTTTTTTCTTCATATTTTTATAAGACGAACAAAACTGAGTATAGTATTTTTTTCTTGTTCCAGCTGTAATATGATTCTGTATAAAAATAAATCATTCAGTTGTTTGATCTGGGATTTAACCCTTTCTTAAAAATAATAATAAAAAAATCATTTCAGTTTTTGGGGTCACAATATTTGAATGTATGAACTTCCTTGTACGAAAAAAATTATTCACATATCAAAAAAAAAAAAAATAATTTAAATATTACTGATGCACTTCAGAAAACTGAATGACCGAATTGCATGTCCCTGAAAAATATTTGGACCCTAAAGAGAAGAAACGAACAAAGTCTTCACTATTGTATGGTAGACCCCTTTTTACGTGAAATCATCATCTCTAATTTGCATATGAAGATTGCATTTTTTTTTTGCATAAGAAAGAAATCCTTTTTACTTTCCTTTTTATGTAATCGGAAGTTGAGATCATTCCGATTAGGGTCTTAAGATTTGTATTTTACAAATGTAATTATATTCGGAGAAAAATCGACTTCTTATCTTTTGATAATTTCAATCGAGTCGCTTTTTACAAAAAGTTTGAATTTGACGTGCACTTTATGGGAATTGAATTTTATATATTTTTCTGTTTTTTTTTCGGGTGAACTCATTTGAATATCAATCACAAGAATATGTTTAAATTCCTTGAGAATAAACCTCGATAATAATAATAGAAAGTTGTATATTTTTGCTTATATTAAAATCAGTTATTGTCTGCGGGCCTAACATAGAGCTGTGGGACACTCTAGTTCGATAGTTGCATAAGAGATTTTCTATTATACTTGTACAGTTTTCTGTCTACTGTGTGCTACTGAAAACCGTGAGAAATAAGACGTACAAGGTATATGCGGATTATGATATATTCTGATCATGTGGGAATTTTTTTTTTCTTTTTAAATGTGAAATAAATTTTTAAAATAATTTTTATTAGAAATGATATTTTCTCTAGAATAAGGAAGTGATTAGAAATTCATAAATTAGATTATGATTTTTTCAAAGAATTACTTTACATACGAACATTTTTAAAGGTAACTTAGACTTAGATGATTTTACTTTCGAACTTAAGTAGTTTTTTGAGATCCTCTGTCAAATATATTTTTGACAAAACAGTTCCAACGTCTTAAACATGTACAAACAGATCTATTAATTCAGGATGAGCGAGTGTTTGCAGTTTCAATTACGATAAAGCACGGGATTGGCTTACTGAGATTAAAATTAGAATATTTTGTAACGCCTTCTTCTTTCACCATTGCTGAAAGCAAATCCGTATATATGGATTTATATATATATAGGTATATTGTGATCAAATCAACATTTCCTTAATTTGTACAAGAAATGCGAAATGCCGAAAAACTCCTACGTAATTCTTATTATATATTAATTGTATCCAAAAAGTCATAAAGTTATAAACCAAATATTCTTTAGAATTGAAAGGAAAGGATTTTATTTGGTATTCACCAAATATTTACAATTCTTATACCCCAAAAAGCCATTCAGTTTGATTTTGCCACAAATCCTAAATAGAATTAAGTACACAGAAAGTGTTATTAAGACTCAATTTAGTATCATTATTATGCCCTATGGTAGGTACTACCAGAGGGTATATTAGTTTTGTCACTAAGTGTGTAACGCATAGAAATAATCATCGTAGAAAAATTTCAAGGGTATGGTTGTGTAGGGAATCAAAAGTTATATCGATTTATGCATGTCCGTCCGTCCGTCCGTCCGTGGACAAGATAACTCAAAAACGCGTTATCCGATTGTGATGAAATTTAGAATATAAGTTACTTATTAACTTAACTGGATTTGGTATTGCAGTTCAGCAAAATCCATTGGGGAGGGAAGTTATTAAGCAAAAACCAGGGTGACCAGAAAGTTATGTCGGTTTTTTTATATGGTTTTTCGGATTTAATTCGAAAATTTGTCAATGAATTTTGTTTAAATTATTATTTCAATTATATTATTATGTTGGATAAATACGTAAATAGACGAGACCATGTTAAATTTGAGCAAAATCGGTCAAAAGACAGTTAAGAAAGAAATAATCCTAAGAGAAAATAAGTGTGTCCATAAAGTTTTTTTGATGTATTTTAAAAACTAATTGACCGATTTGGATAAAATTTGCAGATTAGATTTATGGTAGAGTCTCAGTTACCTGCAAATAAGAGACAATTTTGAGAAGAAGAAACAAACTTATGAAGACAAAACCTTGAAATATTATTAGTTTTGACTGTTATTCTGTTCCATTTCTACCATAGGGCATCAAAAAATCGGCTATAGGCCGATTTTAAGTTACTATATGTTTAAGAATTAATTTTAATTTCCTTTTGGTGTATTATTTTTCAATAGGAACTGGGTGATATCACTAAAATCTTTAAATTACACTACTTTTTGATTAGAATTCTTTTAAATTTACATCAAACAATCTTCCTTATTGCATAACAATCTGAATCAATCAATCTATGTTTATTAAATATTTTAACTTTAATCTTCATAACTTTATTTATGTTATTTCTATTATTCGATAAAATCCTATTATTATTTTCTTCTCAAACAAGAAAATTGGAGTCAGTAGTTTAAAAGAAGACAATGTTTTCATAGAAAATCTTATATAAGAAAATTCTTCAATTCAGTTCTTTATGCACAGAAAGCATCTTTGTTCACATTTTTTTTCTTTTCTTGCTTTCAAAATCTTCGAACAATGATAAAGAAATTAAACTTGAACAAAACTAATAAGAACTTTTCAGTTTTTTTTTTATATAAATATAGTTTTAGTACTTATTATTTATATTATTCCTTTTTTGTATACTTCTTGTACGTGCACTTTTAAAAAGAAAATACCTGAATGGATTAAAATTGAAAAGTGAGAATTTGAATAGTTATAAAGTCGCAAAGAATTCCAGAAGAAAAAAAAACAACAACAAGAAATATGAAATGAATTTTTCAACAAGAGACAAGCGTATATTGTGTAATCAAGCTTAACGGCACAAGCAAGCATATAAGACAGATTCTAAGATTAAAAAGAAAACACTTCATTTACAACTCTTTTTGAGCCTTTCATAGATTGTATAGAAACAAGGAGGACACCCTCATGAATACATAATTATGGCTTATCTATTGAAAAAAAAACAGAAAGAATAAGAAAAAAAAAACGAATATATAATATTTGAGCAACAAAACACAACAAAGTCGCATAGAGAAGGATAAATGTGAGTATTCAAAAGGAAAATCTCTTAAGGGAAAAAGTAAAAACAACTTTTCTTTAAAATCTGCTAAAGCAAACAGTTCCCATGTTAAGACATACCGATAACAGAAATAACCAAAGTCCAGAATCTATGAAATAAAACCGAGAAGTTGGGCGGGCATAGGAAAACAGCATTAGAAATTCTTCTTTAGAGGTTCGTGTTTTTTCTATTTTTTTTTTACAATCAAGGAAACAAGAAAAAGTGCTGATACTTTCTCGGTTAAGAGTGATGGAATCAATGACGCATAATAAACCGCCTAAATGACTCCATTGTTATGTTTTAATGTGTTACTTCTTATATAGGAAATTTGATGGCGATATATTGTAGTACATAGTACAGGGTCAAGTATTTTTCTTTTTTTCTTTTTGAATCGAATCTTCGGCAACTTGGCGCTAAGCCTCCCAAAAAAAAAAATGATGAAATGTTTAATTCTTTCTTTTTTTTTCATCCATCTTCAAAATTTCTATTTTTTTTTCCATGGATAATGTTCTTTAGTGGATTTTTTTTCTTTTAAAAGCTAGTTGATGATGGATTCAAGTGTTGAACAAGTCATTATTTGACTTTTTTTTTCCATTTTGTAGTATTTTAGAAAATGTCTTAACAATGAATTCAAACTTTTTCAAATAAAACTTTTCATTTTGTTGTTGTTGTTGATCCATCGAGAATATTATAAAAGAAATACTTACATAAATTTAAAAAGAAATAAATAAAACAGCCAAGACAACTTGAGAAATACAAAAGACAACTCTTTCATTTAAAAGAAATAATATTTGGGTTTTTTGTTGAACAAATTATTGAGAACATAATTGTTTCAAGATTTTTACAAAAGTTCAAATAAAGGCTACACGACTTTCTCTGGATTTTGTATTAACTTTAAGAAAAAATATATATGGTAAATTCTTATAGTAGAAATTTTTGTGTTTCTGAAATTTAATATCCCTAATGATGCCTCAAATGCTACAAAGTTTATAACTGACTACTAGTAAATTTGGTAAATTGGTAACTCAGATCTTATAGAATTATATTATTCAGAAATTTGAAGAACATATTCAGTACATCCTCACGAAAACACGATGATTCAAAGAGTAGCGACAACTTTACCAGATGATTCAGGGCCTTATTTGTAGCAATAAGTATAATATGAACATTTGTCCGATTCTTCATCTATAAGTTAGTTAATTTCAAGAATCAAATGAAATTTTATCTTATTCCAGTTCAAAAAAAAAACGACGAATTTATTCCACAAAATTTTTTCTGTTTATTTTACATTTAAACATCTTTTGGAGCTATGCCGTGATTAAAAATCCTGTCTACTTTGATCTTAAAAGACAAAATTTTTGTAAAAATTTTCATAATTCGACAATAAAATTTTATTGTGATTCATAAATGTGTTTGAAAATTGTTTTTAGATGGCTTTTTTTATACGTTATTATCGTAATTTACGATAAAAGAGGTTTTTTGTTGAAACCAAAAATAAGCTAAAATTTACAGAAAAATACGTGATGCAATTCGTTTGGAAGTTTTGTGCATCAAGAAGTTGTTCTTTTGTACATTTTGTTGGCTGTGGTCATAAAAAAAAGTGCTGAAAACAAAAACAAATATCTACAAGAACACAAAGTTGTGATTCTAGATTTGGATTTTTTTGTGGTTTTTGCCATTTTGTCAGAAACTCAGAACAAGAAATTCTAAAAAAAGAATATAATTTCGAAGAAAACAGAACGACAAAAACAGCGAATTTCAACGGCAACAAGATTTACTCAAAAAAAAAAAAAAAGATAAATAAATAAAAATAATAATAATAAAAATAAAAGAAAAATAACAAAAACAAGAAAAATACTGCGGATATGCGTCCACTGGTTGAACAAGAATCACAACAATCCCACCGTAGCCTCAAATGTGAACGAACTTAATGTAAACAGTTTTCCAGTTATTTTTTTTTTTCGGACCCAATCGACTTTAATAATAACATAACTAAAAGTTGAAATAAAAAAAAAAACTGTATTAAAAATCAAGAAGAAAATAAATGATTTCGAGTAGGATAGTTTGGTGTGCCAACAAAACAAAATTTTTCGAAAAGAAAAAGGTGGATGCATTCAAGTTTCCCAAATATGAGAAAAGTCACTGCACTTGAAATGGACGTTACAACGAATTCAGAACTCCTCTTCAATTTAGCTACCAGACTTTTGAATTCGAATTTGTATGAGGAAAAGTCCATTTCATTTGAAACAAGGTAAATAAACACGTTTCTTTTTATAAACGCACAACTGAGATACGGAATTGAGTTCATTGGACGAAAAAGTACAATAACAAAACGAAAAAAAAAAAACAGAAAAAAAACAAAGATGCACCGGCCATTGCACTTGTTAATGTAGCGCATCCAACTTTAATGATATAAACCCGCGCGCGCATCCCAAAAACTTTTTCAACATATAAGATCGGTGGTTGGTCATTTAACGACAAATTGTGGTTCAAGGTCGTAAAAAGTTAAGTTTTTGTTTTGGGTGGCTTTTTTTTCTTGTATACAAAATACTTTTAAATTATAATCAAATTACGAGCGTAGACGACATTAATGGACATCAACCAGTGAATATCAAGACTTTATCCGATAAAGGATATAACTGACTGGAATATTGATTTTTTGAAAATGTAGTTCGTCACATCATTAATGATAGAACTTGGATCGTATAAACAGTTTTATGTTGCTTGTTTTTTGCTTGGTTTCCTTATTGATGGAATGCAACTTAATTTTAATGAGAATGAACTTTCTTTCTTAATTAAAATGTATTTCGAAGTGATAACAAAAAAAACGTTACGAGAAGTCGTAAAATTTACTACAAAACTGTTTTGTGTGATATTTTGTAAGAAGCTATTATCTTCATGATTTTATTCTTATTTGATGACTTTATTTTCAAACTACTTTAAAAGAAAATTTTAATCGCTTTTTTTAATGGCAGTTAAAAAAAAAAAAAAAAAAAGAAGAAAATTTGAATTTTGATAATTCTTTAAATATTGATTTTCTTTGTAGTACAAAGTTCGAATTCTTGAATTAATTACCTTTGAAATTTAAAGAATTCAATTTGCAATCATTATATTTTTGTGTTGTTTTTTTTTTCTGGGACGATATTGAAGAATTTCTCTTGGAAATTATCTGTCGAAAACCAATTTGAAATGAAATTTTCCACTAACACATATATTCCAGTTGCATATTAAACAGAATGTTTTCCCTTTTGGATGTTTGAAGTTGCAATGACAGAGTATATCTCATTTGCAAAATATATGTCTGTGTGTCCGTTGCATTTGCTCTGGTAAAACTTGAAAGCTATATGGAACGGATATTCATCATGTTTTTACTGTTATCTCGTTTTTTGAAAGTTTCACCTATACTTTAAAAAAGCGGATGGATTTTATGTATTCACATTAGAGAGCTTGGCAATAGTGTTCAAGTTAGATAAAACCACATATAAATTGGTACCGAATTCAACCCATTAAGGGACAATAGAAATTAACTAACGTAAATTGAAGCTGGATGTAAAAGTACTAGTACGTACATAAAATATGTTTGTGTTCCTGAAAATCATTCAAAATATATTCTTAAAACAGTATTCTAATTTGAAAGCAATCAAATTAAAATTCTAAAAGGTTTCCTTTGAATTTCAAAGTGCCTAACAACAACAACAAAAAATAAAATAAATAAAAAAAAAAGTATAATACCTATTTTATGTAATAATTATAATATAAACGATTATAAACTAACGACATCCCTTTAAAAATGGAAATATTTGGTAAAATCATGTATTCGATACCTTATCAAAATAATAGTCCTTAAAATAAGGATAATAATGAACCGCAAACATTGACTATTTGCGAACAATAGAGAATTTTTGGGTTTTTCGGGTTTTGTTTGTGCAAAATTTTCGAATTCAAGGGATCGAAACATATAGTTCCTGGTGGAAGTATGAGAAAAATGGGGTAAGGTTTTGTAATAGAAATTGGTAGAATCAATTATATAGATACAAAAAAAAAAAAAGAAAAAGGTTCTTTTTTTTACGATATATTCGCGGATATTTATCACATAATTTAATACATGTTTGACTTTTTGGCATTACAAAACAGGCTCTCTTGAATAGAACAAGGATATTTGCAAAATACGAACAAAATTATTTGGAATACAATAGACGAATTCAATTGTCATCGTAATGTTAAGAACGTTTTAGGAAGATTATAGAAAAGAAGGGAAATAATAATGGTTACACATTCTCGTAGTACCTATACTGTGCAATATTTTGGCATATACAAATTTACAAATCATACATTTGTACATATTGATATATCCTTTTTGAGCGGATTTTGAACGTTATATAAATAGGGAACAATAAGAATCAAAATTTATTGGTATAGTTTTGATATTTTTGTCTTTTGAATTGTATCTCCTGTATTAATAGTCCTCGTGCATTCCAGGTTTATTGTATCTTATTCATCTTTTTCCATTACAACTTGATTTCACCCAATTCAAAAATCTATCCTATTGTCCTCTGCAAATGAAATGTAGGGGTAGTTGAAATTTTACTATTATTATGATATTGGTTTTAGCAAATTGAAAGTATAATGATGTGTTTCAATATAATTGCAATTATTGATGTGATCTAATGTTTGTTTTCTTTTATTGTAATTTTATTATTCTGTAATTGAATTGTAATTCGCAAATATATAAATGTGGTTTATTTATTTGTTTTCTATATTAGATTTAGAATAATTCGTAAATGTACTTTTCGTTAAGGACAATTTTGTTGGAGATCACATATATTGTTTTGGTGAAAATATATCATAAGAAAAAATATCGTATTTTCAATAAAATGCTTGAAGTATGTTTTTTAATTATCAAAAAAAAATCCTTGGATTATGAAGATAGTTTTTGTTTTTTTAATTTGTCGTTGCCAGCACATAAATTATAAAAAACAAAAAAAAAACGAAACCTATTTTTATAATTTTATTTTTGTTTAAAACAAAAAAAACGAAACCCACCCGTCTAGTCAAATCCTTTATTTTATTATTCCGTGAAAAATAAATACACAAAAATATGAATTTTAAAGGAGGTCCTTTCAATACAAATTTCATAAATGCGGGTTTATGCTCCTGTCTGAGCACATACTGTCAAAGCCGATTCAATTGTTTTTCCCAAAAATCTTTTGTTTTTTATTGAAATAATAGGACCCCCTTTGTGAAAAAAAAGAAAAATCCATAATCATAAATGAAAGAATTTTACATACCATATTTTTTCGATTGGATTTTCAATTTGCATTGATCTTATATGATTTGTTTTAGAAGACTGCTGGCTGTTGCAACCGCAAAGTAATATTCTTTTTATGATGTTTTTTATTTTCAATTTTTTTTTTTTGTTCTCCTTGCTTTTTGAGTAAAACAATTGAACTAATCAGAAAAAAATACAAAAACATAAAAGGATCATAAAAATAATACAGAAATTCCTCATTTTTAATTAACATATAACAAAAATTAACACTCTTTGAATATGCAATTTGAAAAGAAAATTAAGAATTTTATTTGAAAGAATCCAGAATAGAAAAACAAAAAAAAAACAAGGAAAAAGAATTCGCGATCAAATGAATTACGTGATTTTAACAACATATGTGAATGCATTTATATGCACAAACGTTTCGCACGTCGCGTTGCATTGTTTGAGTTTCTAATTAAAAGCAAAAATATTTGCTTTTCGAAATGAAATTTACGTTTTCATAAGAAACAAGGAAATTTTTGAGGCGGGATTTAAAGAAATAAAAAACGCCCGCTAACAAATTGCAATTTCATTGAAGAAAATCCTATACAGTAAAACAGAACAAGAAACCTTTATTGGTTAAAGAATTTGCCTTTAATTTCATTGTTTTTTAAAATGCATTTGTCATAATTCCTGTTTTACTAATGGATTTTTTCATTGTTTATTAACACTTTGTGGATTGGGTTGGTTTGAATATTCGATGAAAGTTTGTAATTGTTCTTTTTAATCCTTTAGGATTCATGTAGAACTTTTCAATGGATTCATTTTTTTTTTATTAATAATTCAAGTAAATGGAACTTTTCTACAAAGACAATATCTTTATAGAATGAAGGTAATTTTACTAATTGAAAAATTTCTACCTTGGTATTTTCATGTGACTTTTGTCTTCTTGAACATAAATATTGTGTGTTTTATTTTTTTTCTATTCAACTGAAAGTACTTAGTTCAAATAAATATTCATTTGTTATGTTTCGTATTAGAATTCTATAAAATATGATCGTGTCACAAAAAACGACATTGTTTTCAAATATGCTGACAAAAATTTCTTTTCTTTTTCAATGAAAATAATAATTGTAAAGTATCTGGATTGTGTCTATGCTAAATGCATTTTATATTTTTATTACAATAAAAAAAAAATAGCAATTTTTAAAATTACTCTTCTGCAAATAAATTGCTTACAAAGTCATAAAATTGTTAACAGTAACAAAAAGTTATTATTTTCATTTTATGAATATATTTTTATAATATTTTAAAGTGCATTATAAAAAGGAAGAAAAAAAAACACTTCAAGGAGTTGTCTGTCTCGCGTTTGTTTTGTTTCATATATGAAAATAAATGTTCAGGTTATGAGAATTATCTTAAAAGAATAAAAAAATTGAGTGCCCGGTCGCCACGCGCGTTAAAGGTGAAACTTCAAGAATAGAGGGATGCGAAATTTGTAGGCTAAACAAATAATTGAAAAATTGAAATATTTGTAAAGATATTTATAATTGAAAATATATCTTTATAAGCAACTAGCTGGTGCCCGCGGCTTTTTTAGCGATATTCTCAGAATATGAATGTAAATTTCATTTTTGCCTATTGACAAAATTATGGTCCATCTTCTATTTTCTACACCCCGCAACCACTCACAGAGTGGAGACATATTTTATGGGATGTTCGAATTTGAAGTCTCTTTTTAAATTTGCCGCCATTTTTTTACAGGTACCAGATTACACCGATGCTTTTTCATGTACGCAGTAAATAATTCCGGTTAGTTAAAATGGATCGCTATACGAGTGATCAACGTGTTGTCATTATTAAAACTTATTTTAAATATGTTGAAAGTTATTCAGAAGTTGGAGAAGAAAATGCTCCGACAAACCGTGCTATTAAATTTATCATTTATAAATTTGAAGAAACTGGTTCAGTTCAAGATCAGAGAAGCAGAATTTATCATCCTAGTGGGTCGTTCAAGTGAAAATATTGCAGCTGACGAGTCAAGGACATCAATTCATCGTCGTTCACAGCAATTAAACCTTAAATCTAAAAAGAAAGTTATTCAAAATTTTGGTAAAAGATTGACAGCCTACCGAGCTAGCAGAGGAGGTCACTTGAACGACATTCTTTTTCATTATTAACCAGAATCAATGTACTTTAAGTTCCAATAAAAAATAAATAAAAATTTGACACAATTTATGTCTTTTATTTAAAATGTAAAAAGATACCTCACATTTGAACACCCTATATATTTTTAGCTGCCCTATCCAGAATGCGCATTCCAAGTTTTATGAAGATCTGATTATTACTGAGCGAATTTTTGATGTTATATTATTTTCACCCCCACAACCCCCACTGAGTGAAGACATATTTTGTATTTGCAGTCGGTCTATCCAGAAAGTACATTCCAAATTTTTTTAAAAATCGGTCTATTATTGACTAAGTTATAGATGCGTTACACTTTTCGTTACACTCCTATTCCCAAAATGAAAAATCACTATGTCGAGACATAAGAAGAATGTAAAGCATTAAAAATAATAAGGGTATTCATGAAATTTGGGAATTTTACCGATCGCGTAAATGTATAATTTTCCGAGGAGTGTTTCATGAACGCACCTCGTGTATAAACTGTGTAAATTTTGTCTTATAAATATAATTTTGTCAATTTAATTGTTAAATTTGATTAGTTTCGACTTGCCTCCGATATTTTTAACAAAAAATAAGTAGTATTTCTTTAGTTCTCAAAAAACAAATTCTTTTTTTCTCCTACTACAATTGTCAGTTAGATTTGTATAAGTTTACGAGGTTATTTACGCACCAAAATCGTCGCGGAAATTTCCCAGGTTTGTGTATTGGACTCTCCATAGGAATTTTGACAGTTCATTTACGAGGTGGGAAAATTATGCAGTTTACACGATTTACGAGGGTTTTACGCGTTTTCATGAATACCCATAATATAAAATAAATAAAATAAGAATAGAAATATATACTCTTTTACATTTTTTTATATTTTTTTATGTTTAACTCTTTTTTAACTATTTGAATATCATATTGCATGCCTTTTTAATATCATGTTACGATACATGTCAGTTGAACAGACCAGCAGGAGAATACGTATATAAACTTAAAAAAAAAAGAAAAAATAGTCCTGATATCTGATGTAATTTGGAAGGAAATAAAAACAAAAAACAAAAACAAAAATGATACCATTTTATAGAATAGTATAAATTTAATCCTTATCCTGAGGCTTTTTTCTTATTCGTTCATAGAACATGAAATAAAAAACAAATCATTTGAGAAGTTTCTTTCGAACAAGACATTTGAGCGCATAATAATAAAAGAATAAAGAAATTGCATCTTTAAAAGAATCGTGGATTTATTATGATGCCATTTAAACTTCAGCAATTTATGAAATTATCCATCATCATTGTACACTCTGAATACATATTAGCTGTAATAAAAAAAAGAAATATACCAGACAATGATGCCAGTATATTATCCTGGATATATTCCTGTAAAATAATTTGGAATAATTACCTTATAATGACAATTCAACACTGTGTAATTTAATATCATTAAATCAAATTTAGATATTCGCTTTAATAGTTATGATACTTAATAAACGGGCTAATTATAATGTTAAAAATAATCGGTATTTTGTAATGTTTTCATGTTGTTGTTGTAATAGGAATTTTCAATTTTCAAAAATATTTATGACTAAAGAATATTATTTTAAATTGTATATTTTAAATATAATTAATTTTATGTTCTTAACGAAAATATAGTATTCTTAATAATTGATTCGGCAGCTATTTTATTCGATAATTGTTTTTTTTTTTTTTTGTGTAAAAGGATCTGTAACATAAGAAGTTGGGTTTTCGCACCCTAAAAACATTCGTTTTGTCGGGAAACGCAAAAGAATACAAAATTATATTATTGTATTTCTAGCCTCTTCAGGCTACTTTAGAGTAAATTTTTAATTTGTGAATGTCTTCTGAGTAGGGTTTCTGGAAACTCCGGTTTTTAGGACTCGGCGAGTACGAGTCTAAAATTTTAAAAACTCGTCAAGTC
The DNA here is from genome assembly GCA_963422695.1 of Xylophagus ater. Taxonomy (NCBI): domain Eukaryota; kingdom Metazoa; phylum Arthropoda; class Insecta; order Diptera; family Xylophagidae; genus Xylophagus; species Xylophagus ater. Next base: position 40,472,983 of record OY730482.1, on the reverse strand, counting down.
CGAGTCGAGCCTGGATCTAAATCTAAACTCAAATCAGTAAGCGAAAACGTTTAATATTTAGGAGTTCAATACCGATTCTCATAGTTGAAACTTTCTAATAAAAAAAAAATTACTAAAAGGAAAGTACAGGTCATCAAGATTTCTTATTCGCTTTTCAAAAGCAAAAATTTTTGTTTAAATTTGTAATAAATCTCGGACTCGGACTCGTTGAGTATTAGAGTCGAGTCCCGAATCCGAGTACAGAAACCCTACTTCCGAGGGTAATAATATATCTCACGAGTGCTCACTTAGGGTGTTTAGTGGGGATAAATAATACTGTTCAATGTTAGACCCGAAAATATTTTTTAACAGGAGATTTAGGTGAGATTCAAGCATTTTCGGCCTGTTAGTTGGAAGGTTTTGCATATATGTCATAATAGGTGTGATTTCCGAATCTCTATATATACTATAATATTGTTGGAATATCACTTCCTATTTGGTTTATGATACTTCGATAGACAGTGAAGAAAAAGCTGTATGTCATCTGCCACATTAGATCTAATATACAACCAATTCGCCAAAGCATAAGATAGAATAGGTCTAATTAGGACCTTATATATAAGTAATTTGTTTTCGGTTTCCATTAGCTTAGAGATTATGCCCTTAGAACGAGAAAAATTAATTTCCATTTTTTAAAAATGACAAATAGTTAAATATTTATAAATTTATATATTGTTATGTATATTTCCATTCCATATATTTTCAGTTTTCAAATAACTGAATTATATTATCCTTTAACTCAAATTAAACTTAACATTAGATGTAAGTACTTTAGATTAATTAGAGTAATTTGACGTTAACTTAAGTATGTGAACTATGATATGAATGGGTTTAAAATTGAAAAATTTTTCTCTTCATTTAGGAAGTTATGGTAGTTAGTTAGTTAGTGGAGTAATTATAAAAATAGTTTTAGTTGAATTACGAATTCATTTTCATTCTTTTGGACCTCCCAGTTGTTTTTAGGAAACTACATATACATACATGGATACGAAAAAAGTTAGGCTAGTATATTTGAATAGACAAAGTGATTCATATTAATTGAAAATATAAATTTCCTTTTTTTTCAATTCATTTATATTAATTCTTATTTCCCTAGAAATAATATTAATAACAAAAAACAAGAAAAAATAAGAAATATAAACTTTACATACAACAATTTATTACAATTTCTCATGATTGAATAATTTCCTTTCATGCAATATTATAAATTGCATATGCAATATTTGTCCTTAGGCCTGTTATTCACATTAATAGGAAAATATTTTCTAAAACTAACTTTGCATCAATCAAATTTGAATTTGAAGTTTTTGTTGTTTCAAAACGGAATGAACATCATCATTCATTTTCTTGAAACGAAAATAAAATTCTCGACAAGGTATATTCTCGTATGTAATATTAAATTGGTTTTGAATCGTTGACATTAGGTATAAGGAGCCGGTTCTATGGTATTTAGCCTCTGTTTTACTGTGAAGATGAAAACACATGCATAATTACTTTGTCCACGCGATTTTTTTCTTCTTTATTATAATTAAATCTAAAGATGTTGCTGAGGATATGACGGGTCTTCAAACTTACGGAATGCGATTATTGTTTTACCTTTAAAAGGAAATCTAAATTTAGACACAAAATAAAAATTTCTTGAATATCAACTTAACTTGTTTATATACAGAAGTGATGTTTAGTAATCTCAAAAAATATGAGATATATAACAAAGTTTTGTATTTTACAATAAATTGTTTATGGAATTTTTGATTGTAGTAAAAAATCTACATATTCAGTTTTACAGTTCCGATTAAAAGCTAATTGAATTTATTTGGTTTTACAGTAATAGAAAAAAGAATTTATTATATTGAGTATTAGCTCAAACCAAAAAGCATACAATAATGAGAGTTTCCAATTTGGGCACGTCTGCAAGTGTCACATTATTAATAGTATTTGTTAAAATGACTCTGTGTGATATAAAATTCCATATATTTACAAGGCTTTTTTACAAATACTATAAAAAATAAGGCGCGCTTTGCAGCGCTGCAAACGTCTCATCAATGTATATAGGAATGATTACATGCTGAAACTAACCAGTTTCAAATTACAAGAATTCTTTCTTTGGTCTTCCAAAAAACTAAATTTTGTTAAACTACCAATTGAAAATTCTATTAGTGAAAATTTCTTAACAAATATGTAATCCAGGTTAAAATCAAAAAAATGATTATACAAAACTGACACGATCGTTTCAAGGATCGTTTTTTTTTTAGGAGAATATTTTGTACATTTCTTAGACATTAATTTATGTGAATATTGAACTGATAAATGTATGTGTAAGAAAGTTTAAGTTGGTTTACAAAATTCGATATTTTTTCGGACAAGAACCATCAGAAAATGAATTGAAAGGATGAACCGGTTCTACGATCTAATTTATGTGATCTCTTTATCTAACGAGCATTTTTTGTGGTCAAATTTAAAATTCTTGTGATCACTTTGCAGCGAACGATTTAGTATTTTTTTTTCTTCTCTTTTTGGGGAATTCGATGATTGAAAATGCAGGTGTATCAATGATGGTGCCTTCTAAGAATTTCAACGACTGATGTTCAGAGTATAGAAAATAGCACGAGACCAGAAATTATAATTTGCTTCCCTGAGAATTTATGATTCTTGAAAATCGAATTAGTTTTTTTAAGTAAAAATTTTTTTTTTCCTTTTTTTACACAAGTCATTAAAAAATATTTTTTTCAAAATTTGTTGTTTCAATTAAGGTTTATTTAACAAAGATATTAAACATAACATTTTTATGATGCAATAATTTGCCAGTTTTAATTAGGATTTAAAAAAAAGAAGACTATCTTGACAAAGTCAATAAACAATTGAATTAATGTTGTGCTACTGTTAATCGAATGAAACCCACATAAAAAATGTCCTTTCATGTGAATTTTTTAAGCTGTTTTAATTAAGATATATCTTAAGTTCAGGAACACATTTCAGTCACCACCTGGATATAAGAAATTTACCAGCATTTATATAATAATATATTTTGTTTCTGTTTCAAGGCAGAATAGTTTAAAGCCGACAAAAATATGGTGCAACACTTTAACTATATTTTACATTAGAAATAGCTAAAATGAAAATAGTAAAAGAAAACGGGTGCCCGTTGATTTTTTATTGAATAACTTGGAAAATTAACAAGAAAAATAAATCAAGTAAATTAAAATAAATGTAAAATTTTGGGCGCAAAAATTCATATATAATTACAAAAATGATTGCTATTGAAAAAACTTTTTCAATCATTTAGAAAAGTTGTCAGCGTTTATAATTGACTATAATTAATTTTATCAGGGTTTGCCAGTGCACTGACAAACTTTGTCAAAATGCACTGACAAGGGTCGTACAAAAACTGACAAAAATACTGACATTTTAATAGTAGCTTTACTAATTTTTTTTATTACTACAAAATGTTATTAAAAATTTGAAACAGTTTGTTTTCTCAATTGGCATAAATATCTGATTCGCGATGAAAGAATAATTTAATTTTGTTTCACCAAACTGAAAATAAAGCGGATAAATAGATAATTTCCATAAGAAATTTACGAAATAGAAAATCTATCTGAAATTAGTTGCTATTAGTAAAAAAATATAGGGTTTTATATACCACAAAAAAAAACCCTTAATGGGTTTTGGATAATCAAAAACTACTAAAAAGGGAACAAGAAATATGCATATGCGTTTTTAAAAATTGTTTAAAATGAAAAAAAAAAATGGATTTAACGTTCTTTGAATATGTCGCACTATCAGGTCATGTGTAATAGTTCTAAAGGTAGATCAACTTTACATGACGATATACTATTAAAAATGAAATAGTTATAAATTATGTAATATTATGGTGCAGCTTGTATTTTATGCGTTCATTATTCATACAGTTATATTATGTCTGTTTTACACAATTCCTAGATACATCTAAGTATCGCAACTATATGCCAAACGATACATCAAATGTCAAAATATACGACGAGAATGTGTCAACTTTTTTTCTTATCTTGATTCTGTCACGCTGTCCATTACTATAAAAGAAATAGTTTTCTTTTTAAAAATATATTTTTAAGGGAGTTTATGAATTTTCTAGTTTTCCTTTTTTGAAAACATATTCACAGTGTTAAATAATTATTTTTATTACATAGAAAATGTACTCGACTATATAAAAAAATTGTATAAAACTAAAATATTAAAGAACATAAAAAAGGTGGAACATTATTATTCGATTATATTATTATATTCAATATGGAACTTCAAACGTGGACTTGCATCTTATCCGCATCTTTAGAAAGTTGTAATGGATTGTTTTGTTTTTTTTTTTTTGACTTGGTGCTTAAATTTTGCTAATCATCATATATAAGCTTTTTTTTATGTAACTAAATAATTTTGATTATTCCAATGGAACATGATTCGGCAAATTATTATTATTATTATTTTTAAACCCTTCAAAAATATAAAATTGCTTTTCGTAAATTTTCCAAGTACGATATAATGTTAACAGCATCGGAAGACGTTTTAAGAGGAATCTAAGACATATTTTTAATTGATTTAGAACATCTTTATAAATTAAAATATAGTGTAAATTTATAAAATAATTAAAATTAATATTTTCTCCTGGTTTTACGAAAAAAAGAAAACAATATTTGACCATTTATCTCATTTTAATGTCAAGTTAAGTTAAAAACTTTCAAGAAATACATAATTTAGAATTTAAATTCCTACACTTCTTTAGAACGTGTATCACTAAATGACAACTTATGATAAAGGGAAATTCACAAATCTTGAATCATAAAATTTACCTTAAAATAGAAATTATCATTTAACATCGAACTTTGCCAATATTTATAAACTTTTCTAATTAAAAAAAAAAAGAATGGAAAACAAAAACATATTTATAAAGATCAGAAAGAAGATTTTCCTACATCTTTAATGATCATGAATACGATCAATAATATGAAAATGATAGATGATCTTTGATAAAGTCTTTCGACGATAATTGTAAAAGAAAAGAGGAGGAGAAACTGTATACACGGAATTACAGTGACCCCAATCGAATTCGTAACAAACATTACAACGAAATAAAATTTACATCGAATAAATCATATTTTTTAAACTTTTGGATAAAGATCAAATATGTATGACGATAATTATGATGACATCTACAACGCCAAAGACACACATCTCTCGAATGCTTCGAAAATATATTATTTTTATACATGATGGATTATTGATAATTATTCATGTTTTACAATATTTTTTTCTATTTTTAAGATTTTATAATTAAACATGTTTATAGAAATTTTCTCTTCTCGTTTTTATTGCGGAAAAATACATTCTTTGAGTTGGGAAATTTCGTCGATAAAATTATTTTTTTGTGGATTTTATTTTAATCATTATTTCGCAAAATTGTAATTGATATTGTTTTTATTTTATTTATCAAAATATTTATGGAATATTGGAGAAAAGTTGGCTATAAAAATATATAGAATATTCTATAATAGTAACTTAAAATCGATTTTTCATGCCATATGGCAGAAATGGTGCAAACACCCAGAACTAGTCAAAGTATGTAAATAATTTTAAAAGAATTGCTTCATAAATATCCCAATTTAATCCTAAAAGCAACATATAAAAAAAAAAACGACAAAACTTTCTGGTCACTGGACTGGAATGGAATTCAAAATCGAGTTAAGAAACTTACTAAATTTCTTCAAACCCGGATAACTGATTTTTAAGATATCTTGTACACGGACGGACAAACGGACGAACTGACACGTAAACATGCATAAATTGACACAACTTCTGGGAGTATCTACAATAGGGCATAAAAAGAAGTATTAGTTCAGAATATACAGAAAATTTTTTTTTGGATTTACAGTCCATAATCCAATGAAGGTCAAATTTTCTCCAAATTAAGGAACCTTGTTGGTGTACTCAATAAAAGCCGAGTTTTGCTTTTAGATTTCTTTAGATTACTAAAAAACTATAATAAAACTTTGACAAAACTTGGATTTAAAGATTTTAATTTATTTTCAAAGCGTTTGGTATTTCATTGTTACTAGAAAAAAATTTAAAATAAAAGGAAATTAAAAAAAAAATTAGTTTTTCTCTAGTTGTACTTGATGCAAAATCTTTTCCGGTTGGCGTTGACGTTGTGTATTAAAATACTAGATTTTCTGAATGCTTTGTGAATAAAGACGTTAAATGGGTCTAGTACATTGCTAGCCGTGTCGATAGTATATGTAATGGAAAATTTTATCGGACACTTTCTAATAAAAAAAACGATTTTTTAATTTATGTACTTATATCTTTTAATTCCGAATGTAAGTAGAACTGATACTATTTGATGGAACACGCACCCAACTTGAATCACGTCTTTTGATGTTTGGAAAAATGAAAAATTGCTTTTTCTAGACAAATTGTGAAATTAAAATAAATAATATTTCGTGATTTGATGAATTGCTTTAACTAAATAAACCTGAAAACTATAAAAATAAAAATAAAATGATCAAAATTTGGTAAAATTCAAAATTCAAACAAATTTTCTGTTATTTTCAAATGCTGCAATAAAAAACAAAAGTTTCGATTTGTGCCATCTATCTCTCGAATATAGTACTAAATAACTGTAGCTTAAATTAGACCCTGATGATAACATTGCTTAAATAAGCGCGTGTATAGTATATTCCCAAAAAGTATGTATTCGTTATCGAATTACATTTACTAGAACCTAAATCTATAGTACCGAAAACTAGTCGATTTCCAAATAATTTTTTCCAGTATGTTACTTAAATTAGAGAAGCAAACAGAATCAAATCGAAATTTTTGAAAGTTTCTTAATCCAAGTCCCTTTCTTGCCAAAAACTCGAGTAACGCAACTTTCTTATACACGATATTTGAAGTTTATAATTCGTTTCTGTGTCGAAAATTACACATCCTTATTTTTTCTGTTACCTAATATGACTCACTTTTAATTAATGGATTTCGGTCATTCTTTCATTAGTATAAAGCTTTGTATCAAAAATAATCAATATCAGATAACAGATTCTTGTGATCACAACAAACTTGATTTTATTTCACTAAAAATTGAATTTTTGTGTCGCAAGTGTATCTAATTTTAGCTTCGAACATTTAAATTTTCTTAATTTTGCTTTTGATTGAAATTATTTTGTTTCTTTATTTCATTGGAAAAATATTCAAATCGAAAAAACGATCGTTTTTTTTATTTTGATTATTTTCTTTCAAATTAAATTAATTAAAATTCATCGTATCGATGTTTTTTTTAGTAAAGAATAAATTTTAAAAGGATGACATTTTCGTGGTTTCAAATATTCAATTATTTCAAACTGAAAAAAAAAAAAACGAAAGCAACTAATTTATACAGGCTTAAAAAGAGCGAGATTTTTAAAATTCATTTTGTAGGCCTTTGGATTATAAAAATTAGCTAATAATGAAAATTGTTTATTAATTTATTCATAATATTGATTAGTGTTAATTATTTTGTACCGTTTTTTTTTCTTGGAACATTTTTTTGTTTTTGTTTTTAAAAGGTGGGCGGATAGTTAATTTGCCGAAAAACCTACGTGTTAATGAATTTGTTATAACATCAAAATCGAAATATCTTTAATCAGCAAAAAATTGATTAATATTTTAATTTTTTTTTTATCTTTTGTAATTTAAAATAGCGTTTATAGGGCAATCTTTGTTATTTGCTTAATTTGAGTTAGAAGATCAAATTTTTAATTTTATTCCCATTCACTAAATTTACATTTCCTCTTAATTTAACACAAAATATCTGATTTGGTATATCACCCAACTTCTTATACAATATATGACTAGGGGCTCAGATCAGCCTCGGCCACTCGCGATCTTCAAACAATAACTGTTATGCATACGCATAGGATTGCTATATACCAAAACTGTTGAAGAATTTAGTGCGAAAAGTTACAAAAGAAATTGTTTTCCCTTATTTGTTATATTTCAATTGTCGGATCCTGTAAATTTTATCAAAATTAGTAGACGTGTTTTAGATTTATTAAACGATTTGGGTAACCTCAAAGGATATATGCAAAAACCATGGGTTTTAGGAAGTAAAAATGAACATATTCCTATTATTTGAAATCAAAAAAAAAAAACAAATTTTAATTTATTTTAATGTTAACAATTTATCACAAAATTTTAATTAATACCTTTTTGATCTTACATCGATTGTCGACTTTGTTTATAATACATATTGCGATTGTAAAAAAAAAGAAGAATTTAATTAGTTAGTTTTTTAGAATTTTAAATTCACACGCAAATTATATGACATTATTATTAGTTTTTTTTTTTCTTTTTATGGAAACCAATTCGGCCACAAAAGGCGGCATAAAAGCAAATGAACAATAATAACAACAGTATTAACCACACCAGTTAATTAGCATGAATTCATAATTATAGATTATAGTGGACTATGGTTATGCACATTACATTTGAATGCCATTAGAAAGACAACAATAGCATGGACATGCGGTGGACTGTACGATAATTAACAATACAAATGTGCATAGAGACCGAACCAGACTGTTGGTCTACAATCATGGGACACATATACTTGTCGTTCATAACGGCTATTAAAATATATAACTTTAATTTATTATTCGTATATCATCCACTTATATTTTATTTCATTTTATGGTCGTATATTCCACCCTTGAATTATTAATATGGAAGAAATTGACTTCATAGAAATTGTTAAGGGCGAAAAATATCGCGATAAAAAAAAATATATATATGTTTAGAATATTTACCACCATTTTACTAGAGAATACGTTGGCGTGTGAAATGTGAACCGCCCTTTAATTTTTCTCCTTTTATTTTAATTATTAATTAAAAAACATACTGTTTTTGCGTTATTAATGACAAAAGTAGGTAAAAAAAAAAACGGTGTTAGTTTTTAGATTGTGGTCAGTTTTTTTTTTCTCTTTTGGAGTCGTTATACTTGAATTCATTATAATAGGAATGCAAATTAATAAATTTACTCATAATTACCTGAAAAGTGCGGCTCATAATTAACATAATGTTCTTTCACAAATGAAAAATAGAATTTTTTTTTGCTTTTTGTTTCAACTTAAAGTTACATGAATTTGATAATATTCATAATCATGTATAGAATTAGATAGTGTAGTTTTTACACACACACATTATATAAGGTGGAACAAAAGTAACTACAAGAAATTTGTGTAGATATGGAATTGTTTTAGAGGGCAAAACATTTTAGAACATCCGGAACTCTGAAGTTGAAAAAGATGTTGTACATCATAGCATCACAATAACTAAATTACATCCTAAAAATATTTTCTTTTGAGATCATAATTCTTGAATGTATAAAAAAATCTTCAATATATAATTGAAAATTATTCTCAATCACATTTCTGGATGAATAAAGAACTGTTCTCACGTAGCCATCAATTTCATATCTTCCTTTTATGGGTAATTGGGTCCTTCAATTAGTCTAAAATGACATAGTCTTGGATTTAAAATCAAAGAATGTTCTTGCAAATCGACATTACTTAGAAAGATAAATGCTTATAGGTTCTATCCGGGTGTATCATATCCATCGCCATTTACAACTATCTAGCTTGAGGAATTTTGGTTCGACTTATACCAAAAAAAAAAAAAATAAATAATGAAAACCAAGTTTCGGTTTAAAGCACGCGCTAATGGTGCGATACGGTTATCTAGCCGAGCATGCATTTATAGCGCGGAAGTTATTATACAATATTTTTCTGAATTTGCGTATTTTGCTTTTTCGTTCAATTTTTCACATTTCTATTAAACTTTGCATCATTGTTAAAAGTAACACCACCGATAATTACTCAATACGGTTTTTCTATATATGATAAATTTATATATACATTTTCTTTTTTACCTCATTTTAATTCAAATTTGTTATTTAATTAGTTTTCCACGGAAAAAATCAAAAGAAATGAATTCAAAGCAAAAATACTTGTATTAGAATTCTAATAGATTTGTTTGCGAGAAAAGAAAATGTCGTGTTTTATAGATTTAGAAAATTTTTCATCAAGAAAAACAATTTAATTACAATAATTACCTAATTTCTAGTGAATAATTAGAAAAAATTATGACTTTATATTTATTTTTGGATTATTTTCACAAATTTATGTTCTTCAAGAAAACATAAATGTTTCGATTAAGAAATTAAATTAAATTAATAAAAAAGAAAAAACGGTCATTCAAATTAGAAAGGTCAATAAATGGAGTTTTCTCAAGGAATCCATTCGTTTTCTCAGTCCATAAATACTTTTAATTGATTTATTGAATTTTATATGATCTTTTGAAATATATATATATTTTCTGGAAATAACTACCTCGACTGGGATTCCACCATTAATATTCGAAAAACTAAGAAATTTTTTATTTTTTTCCTTTTTTTCTTTTTTTTTTTGATAATTTTAGATAAGAAAATTCCAAGATATTGTGACGGCCAAATAAGAATAGCACATCACCATTTTTAGATGATGAAACTTGAAGACAAATCCGATAGTAAACACTGTAACTTCATTTCACCATGAAAACCGTTGAATAAAGATTCTTTCGTTTTTATTTATGTAATATGTTGGAATAGAAGACACTTAAGTCATAAAATATTCATTCCTCACAGCTGGTGAAAGATGTATCTTACGAAGTTGGAGACTATTTTGCCTTAAAAATTGTAAGTTTGTAGTGGATTTTCTTTTAGTACAAAGTTTTTTTTTTTGTTTCTTTCTTTAAAACTGATTTGTAACTATAATTCTTTATTATATTGTATAAGAAAAAAGATACTAAACAATAGTCACTTCCACATAAATTTAACCATATTTATCAGAAAGTTTAATCCAGTCATGGTCTGGAATATATCTAAAGATACACCATGTGCCTTCAGACATACTATATAAAAGAAATACACTATTGCAAAATATGGTTTTAGTATGCACGCATATATTTAATTTAATTAAATTTTCCAAGATATTTTCTGAAAATATTTTAAAGCCATTCATGGATTTAAAGATAAAAAGAAAAATGTATATATAAAATTGGATTTATAATAAATATTTTCATTTCTTACTTTAAGTAGTTTTCCAGTTTGACCATATAACTAGTTCAGGTATTTATTTGACCATATATATTGAAATTTTCGTAGAATGGTTTTGTGTGGTATACCGGATCATATGGATCGATTGTAAAAGATAATATCTTTGTTTTTTTTTCTACGAGGAAATAGTTACATTATGCGGTTAAAATGATTTGTTAGTTCGTACGATTATACAATATATAAGTTGAGTGAAATATAGTGCGAGAAAATCTGAACGAATATTGGACGAAAAAAAAGATGTATTTAGTGTTAAGATGCATTCGAGTTTAACCATGAAAACTTATATATTCTTATAGTATATTTTATATTGAATAGTAACACATTTTTTTTTGCTATTATGCTAATCAAATCAAACAGAGTTTCTTGACAAATAGGTACAAATCGCTTCCGTTTGATTAAATGGTTTTTTGTTCGTTTTAATCTTTTTTCCTAATTTAGCTTTGATTTAGAAATGAGTTCAATCCGATAAAATCAATACTATAGGAGATAATATTTTCTATCTTTGGTGATAAAAATGAAGAAATAAGTGAAAAGCAATTTCTGTGGGCCGAATTGATTTAGGTTTTCTTTTCTTTTTCTTGACAATAACCACCCATGAAGATTTTGTTAAAGTGTAGGCAGTTTTGTATGAAAGAAAATGTGTACTAATTAATTTTCATTAAAATTACAAAATTTAATATAGAGTGTTCCAATAAGAGCTGAATTTTTTGAAAATTACGTTAAAAATTGATATTAAATAAAATGGTAATTTTTTTGAAGGTATTTTTCAATACTTTTAAAATCTAAAATATGAAAGTTTGTGTTAAAAAAAAGAAAGGATTAATTTTTTAATTTTCGGTCATCTCTTAGTGGACAACTCCGTCCGATTGGAATACCCTATATAGGTTCGTAGTATTTGAAAGGACTTCAAACTATATATCATAAAAATAAGAAAGCGTCTTTTTTTAAAAACATTGTATCTTGTCTTTCAAGAATTCAACATTTCATGTTAATTAATGACAAATTGCTTTTATTAATTTACACCATGTAAGTCAGAAATGGAATTATTGTTGGAATAACTTTTAACAAGGTGCAACACTTCAAGGTTTCAGTTTAAAAGTATGTTTATAAACATGATGCCTTTCCAGGTTTTTTTTTTTTAGACGATCACGATTCAAAATTTGAAATTATTATAAAAACTATACAAGAAAAATATGACTTCCTTGAATTTAAAAGAAATCAAGTTTGTTCGGAATTATATCCATAATAAAATCGAGTATATAGTAAAAATCATTTCTCACACGCGTGATGCCTGTACAAATATAAATATAAAATAACTTATATGAATGCTTCTTCTCACTTATCGATACAACAACCTATGATCCTAATGCTTATGTCCATATATTTCTATATAACCAATATTCAATATAAATATAGTATATTGGCTCGTATCAGTTACTTAGAAAGTCTCTACACGCGGGGACCAATTATTCCCATAAATCAATAAGCGGCTAGAAAATTCTGACATATGGATTTCATACCATAGATACCACTTTGTCGCAGGTTTGTTAATTTTCAACTTTTATTTAACCATTCAAGTAGTCAAGTTGTCTTTTGTGTTTTTCTTTTTTTTTCCTATTATTTTTTTTTTTTTTGTTGACTTCACTATATAATGTCATATCCTCATCATTAATATACCTATAAGAAACGTAGGACGGAAGGTGAAACGATACTGGAGGAATGATTTTGTCACCTTATATGGGAATGAGGAAATTCATTGGCAAATTGGTTTCTTAGTAATAATGAAAAATTCCATTTAATATCTTGAAAAAGATGATTTCTAGGTAATTGATATAAGATATCTTAGACTAAATACATAAATTCTAGAAAGAAATATATGTATATATGTATTTCAATCAAGATAATGATAATTATGAAGTGTTTCTAGAGACTTTAGTTAACAATTAGTTAGTAGGAAATTAATATATATAATATTAAAAAAAATAATTTTTCAATTAGAATTTAAATTTGAAAAAAATAAGAAATAAAAAGAATAAATTGAATGCATTTACTGAGATAAATATTTGTATTTTAAAAAGCTTCTACTAAGGAAAATGTTGGCCACTCTAACTTAAGTGCTGGACAAACAAAAATTAGAACACACACACACATACAAATTTCTGATAGAAAATATGCTAGCAACATTTTCCTATAAATTTTCATATCGCAAATATTTCTACAAATGAAATTATTCTAAAAAATAAAAAGAAAAAAGAAAGAAATTTATTATTATAATTATTATATGAGAACAAGTTTCAAGAAGCATGACAAGCAAAAGAATCAAGTGCTTTGAATATGATCTGGAAAAGGCTTGGTCATATTATTAAAATCGCTTTATTTAATTTTTTTTTCGTTTTTTTTTGCCAACGATATCATCAACATGGCGCCATCATCTTATGAGTATAATGACAAACGATGCGTTTTTATATAATATATATGCTTGAACCATCATTCCATTAATATTTCTCAATCTTTTCAGTTCTAACTCCCTCATATTTTCGAAAATCATTCATCATTCATATGTGGATACAGTTTTATATTAAATATATATATAACAGATCTGCATATGTCACTCGTACAGATCCTATAATCTTGATAATATAGAAACAAATAATTCTATGTACTATAAGTACAATGTTGCTTGAAACTTATTTATTGTGAAATATCCCATATTCATATATGTGGACCACAAGAATATCATCTGAAAAGGCATCATGACGGATATATAGTCTTGGTAAACTATAAGATTGATTATTTTATGGACAATATTTACTTGACCACCAGATGCTTGAGATACATCGAAATACATGAGCTAATACTATATATTTTCCTCAGCGTCTATCCATAGTCTTGTTGTGTTCATTTCGTTAATTTGATTTGTTCATATATAAATTATATGAAATGAAGTGAATTTAATAGTGGTCATAGTAAAATCTTTAAATGAGAGATTTATTAGCACATTCATATTGAGAGTGACCTCATAAATTGAACTAGCTTAACAAACAAGTGTTATAAGATTGCAAGAACAAATATTACCAAAAAAAAAAAAAAAAAAAATATATTTTATATTATAATTTAGTTTAGGTCATTCACATTATTCTTAAAAACAAGTACAAATAAAACAGATTTTTCGCGTAAAAATTCTATGTAGTAAAATAATTTCAAAGAAAATCTAAGAAAGGTGAAAGAAATCTCCAATGAAACGTTCATGTACCTGTCATAATATCGCCAATTGGAAGTCACGTTTTTTAACAGACCCGTCAAAAATTTTGATAATAATGACAAGAAGTTTTGTTTTTATCTAATATGCTCGCGTTCAAAGGGTACACACAAAACCAAATTCGAATCACTAAAAGTATTTCAGCCTGAACAACAGCGATGATTTAGTGACCACTATGACGTTCAAAATCGACATAATGATTGACAGTAGAATTCCTTAACAAATTTTACTATTTTCTTGTTACACAGTTTATTTCGTTTGTAGTCTCCGCATTCAGGGCTTTTTTTTGTTTTTTGGTTTGAATAATATTATGAATTTTCTATTCTGATTACAAAAATATATAAAATTTTCTTCTCTATAGAGAGACTAAGGATTTGCCAATGGAAAATAAACAATCAAGTTGCGACTATGCAAGTCGTTTAAAACAGTGGTGACAGTCAAAGTATAATCGAAGTCCAAAATACAGTAAAAAAAACGAAAAAAATCGTATGTTATGAACGAGTCTATAAAATAGAATGCACAACATTTATATGAAATTTATTTGATTGACACCAGCGGCTAATTACCATACAATCGATATCGATATTAATGCCAATTGATTTGAAAATACAGCGAAATACGTAAGTAATAAAATATAACAGCATTTTCCTGATTTCAAGTCGACTTCTATTTGGATATCATTTTGGATATAATTCAAGTCGGGCGTACTGTTTGAAATTTGACTTTCTACATGTCAAGACTTTTATATTTCTCCAATCGGTGGAAGGCTAAAATAAAAAACCTTCAAAAATTTTGAATCATCAAGAGAGACATATAGAATCTGAGGACCCCGAGCAACGCCGGGGAATTTAGCTAGTCTAGTTAGAAAAGTTACTCCACAAGAAACGAGTCAAAATGGTTTTTAGGCAAACATGAAAATTCAATAAACTTAGGAAGCCTAAACTTGTAAGGAAAAACATGTCGAATTTTTCCGATATATTGTATATTACTTAAAAAATTCATTTTGTTGATAAGAAATTTTCAGAAGTCTCCGACTTTTGGTTTATGAAGTTCTTTCTTTTTTGAAATTCAATTCGTTTCCGTAAAAGAACTTGCAATTTATTTTTCTTGTTCGGATTAAGTGTCGATATGCACTTTTGTTTTAAGTTTTCGAAGAATTTAATCTTACTCACAGGCTTTTCCCTGAACAAAGAGTTTTATAATAAAGATTATAATAGTTTTTTTTCTTTCTATGTGTAACAAATTATGACTAATTTTTCTTTGGCGGCTAAATTGTTTTTGTATTTTAAATAATTACGAATGCATTTTTTAGTTGTTAGACATAATTTTTATTTTAAACTGAAATGATTCAGAATTTGAATTTTTCATATTTTTGTGAATTTTAAATTTTTAAAGAAAACAACAAAAAAAAAGAAAACATTCCATTTAGATTTTCTTATAATCAGAATTATTAAAAAATTTACGTGTGTTTTTCATTGGAATTTCAATGGAATTCCATAGAGCTTGTGGTAAATTAATTTTGTACGTGAGTGGGCGTATACAACTTGCTGCAAACCTATATGCTGTTATAATATATAATTAAGTTCAAAAAAATACCTAATTGTTGTGGCTGAACCAATAACTGACACTTTTTATAACACATCTTGTGAATGGGTACTGCTTTAATATGCCGAAATACAATCCAATGATTTAATTTTCTAACTTTAGAATTCATTCATATGCTTATTTACACAATCTATAAGCCCTAGTCGTTCCCGTTGACCAGTCCCCCGCATAGTATATTCAAAAAACTTGGTCAACTATTGCTTCATACAAATTTTATAGTACTCCTAATATGAGTCAATAAATACGAATTCTTATTCAACGTTTATTCAAATGTTAAGTCTGGAATATGGAAATAATACTATATCTCAGAGAAAATTTCATTGAACTTGCTTCATAAGTAAGTAATATCGTATTCTATGTTATATAGCCGGCGCCTGATGTGTGTGCCAACTACCATTGAGATCTATTCTTTATACAAAAAATTTTAATAAAGTATTCCTGTTTTCCAATTTCTAGTTATTTTTGTTTTTTGTCAATTATTGTATTACGTGTGAATTCTGACTAAATTACTTTCGACAAAGATTTTTACGACGTTACAAACGGGTAACTTTGCAATCTAGTAATTCACACGAGCGAAACCATTCTAAAAGACTTGATTGTTCTATTCTCAACTACCGATAAAGTCAAAGAACTTCTCATGAAAATCTGATTAAGATTATATGTAGCAAAAAAAAAAAAAGGAAACAAAGCTGCACGCTCCTATTTTAAAAACTAAAAATAATTTATTTCTTAATAATTTAAATTAAATTATGAAAAAATTTGTATAATCTTATTTTTATGATTTCGTAAAAAATTTATAGTGATTTTTCGTTCGTTCGCAATATAAGCGATTTTTATGTAAATTTTTGTTGTGCTTTATAAATCGATTACTAACATCCGTCGTCGTTTGGCTTGTACCACATCAAAAGGTCTTATATTGTTGGATAATTTAATTCTGGGATATTGTTGTTTGTTTCTTGCGCTTTTAGTCTTTATACTAAAACAAAAATAAAACATACAATATACGAAAGGAAAAAGATTGATCCCTCATTTGAATTAGTTGAACATCTTCGAAAGAAGTATTTAAACTTTATATCTATTTTATAGAATACCTTAAAACCAGATATCATATACCTTTATATAAACGCATATATTTATGTAGTTCTATACGATTTATATATCTATGACTCTTAGGGAGACAGGAAGCAGACAAGATCAATACATTATGCATAACCCGTAAAAACCTGGGATATATAACATCAGACGGGAGAGAGAAAAAAAAAAACATGAAAATAAAAATTGAAAGATCTACTTCTTGGCATGGATAAATACATAAAACAACTTATTCCAGAGCTAAATGAATTACAGCATCATTGAATGCTAATCAAGCCTTCATGTAAGGTAAATACTGGAATTTTAAATTACGCTCACGCATGCACAACTACATTCATATTCATAATATATAGTAATTTTTTTTTATCCTCAAGAAATAGTATATTATGTGATTCTTTCAAAAAAAAATCCAATACACTTATTCAATTTGTTCAATTTGTACGTGCCCCTCTATAGACCCAACCTGTATTATAAATTATCAGAACAATAATCGTATATATATGTAAGTCGAGACAAAATTTATTCCCTTTTTAAGTTGATTATCCTGAAATTTTTTAACGATGTCTGGTATAGATTTTACGCGCATGTTCAAATCACTTTAGTTGCGATTTTACGCGACTAAATTTTAGTATAAAGAAAAGCAAAAAAAAAAAACGGATTTTTGTTATATGACATGAAGTGAAGGTGACAACCTTTACATTTCTATTAGAATATTTTGCCGGATACAGGCGGGACAAAAGAACTAAATAGATATATAGATTTAATATATACAAAAATCCGCTATAACCGGTAAAATCAGAAAATTCATTTCTGATTATTTTGAACACGTGTTTGACGTGATTGCTTTCCAGCAAAGACGCCTTTTATAAATATCAATGTTGTCCTCATCATCAGTTTCACTGCACAAACGTTGTCTTCCTTCACGTTTAGATAATAGACGACTTGCATGATAAATTTATTAATAATATTTAAAATTATAATGCGGGAAGGGAATGAAACAAAAAACGAAAACATAGATTTATTATTATTTATACATAATGTCCTCAGATATTACAAAACTAACCAATCCATTATATACCTGAAGAAGAAGGAAGCCCATATTATTTAAGACGTAAAAAACAAAAACAAAAAAAAAATTCAACATAATATGTGAGAAGAATTTATATCGAAAGTGTTGGTTAGGTGGAATTATAGTAAAGGGAAATATATTGGTTAGAAGAAAATAAAACAGAAAAGGCCTGACGCAGAATAATTTATCATATTGGTATGACAGCAAAATTTACAAGAACTTAGAAAATACATAAAATTGAATTTTCATTCGGTTCGAATACGCATGTTTAGTACATATCAGTGACTAAAAGGTAGATTATTTATTTATCCAAAATTTTTAATATATTGATTGTAGTTATTCTATGGAGGATATTAATAAATTCTTTGTTTCTAATCTAATCAAATGTTTGTTAAAAATTCGAATGATTCTACACTATCAATACCAATATCCCTATTTCGTTACCTAATCTAATATAGCAATGTCAAGAAGTCGCCCTTTTATGATCATCATTCTTCTTAACTTCCTTTCATCCATTGTTATGTACATATATATATATATTATATATATATATATAAATTCCTTTACAGAGAAGAATATCTTCATTCCACTTGAAATTTTACTCATATATCTCTTCAGTTTGTATGTTGGCCACTTCTGCATGTTCTACTCAAAAATTTATTTGTGGTAATAATATCGTTCGTACATGATTTCCCAATGCTTACGGAAGGAGTTTTGCTATACTTCCATTTTTCCTTTTAGTATCATCATCAGGATCATCATATATAACATAAGGTATATATGATGTAACATATCTTATCTATATACTGGAAAGGCAAGCATAAGAAACATATATAATATAATTTCAAGAGTCCTTCAAGAAACACTGAACACTCTCAAGATTTGTTTTTTTTTGTTCTGACATCATGCGAAGATGTGTAAAAGATATTATGTTTTACACACATTTATGAATATAGCACTTTGTATAATATTAAAAGAACCCGTCATGTTGTCATCATATCCTTAGCTAATATATTGTCATCGAGGCAATGAGCTCGCATCTTATACTTCATTCACAATATTCTGTGTCTCACACCTAGTTTATTTGTTACATTTTTGATTCACTCACTTAAGTTTTTTTTTCTTTTTTTTTATCAATGTATACGCCAACATTCAAGATGATACTTCCATTATACTGTATTATATTCCTTAGATGAATTCGGGTGGTTTGACTAGAACCAATCTCATTGGATACATTGTATAAGGTATATAAGGTAGATAGATGACTGGAAGGATATCATTGTTCCTACAAGAATGCATATATATACTGAATGAGTTTCACCAAAACATAAGAGGTAATACGTGCTCAAACAGAGATTATTTTAGTATAGGCATCATAGATTATTAGGGAAAGTGCTTTCTTTTTTCAGTTTTTTTTTCCTTTCCTTTTTCTGATATATTATTATGATGAGAACCATGATGCAATATTCTACTTATCTATTTGCTAGGATGGTGTTTTTTTTTATTCTATACTATTTTTATATTGTTTTATGTTTCCATAGTAATGAATTTATTCTATGGTTTTCAGTTTTTTTTTTTTTTAGAGAAAATTTCTTTCCAAACATAAATTACTGATTGAGATAAAGGAAAACATGTAATTTTATATCACACCAAATCGAGTTTTTCGTTTCGTTAAAATTTTCATGTGAATGAATAAGATATAAAAGTCCTGAATGGAACTATATGATAAAATGACGATATATGTTATAACAAAAAGTATGCATTTCTAAAAAGGATTCTTTTGATGAATATTTTCATAATTACTTCTTATATGCGCATATCTTTTCAATGCGATGCCGGTGATAATGATACACTTGTGAGGTGTTGAAAATGATAACGATCATATGGATATTTTAATGAGAAAACGTTAAAGGTGTTATTGTTTACTCAGCAACAAAAAACATAGAAATTGAAAGAAGAAAAATATGGATTTGTTCAAGATGAAATTCGAAAGTATGATGAGTAAATATGGATTTAATTCAGTTCATTTATCTTATTCCTTAATGTTCGCGTAATTTTATTTCAAAAGTTTTAATGAGACATATTTATTATCTAAGTATTTATAAAATATTTGTCATAAAGTTTTTAAATATATTAATGAAAATAAATGCATTTTCTAAAGATACTATTAATTAAAATTTAAATATTAAAACAAAATTTTATCGCCATAAATTAGTAAACATGCGAATAGACCGATATCTTGTATGTTAAATTTATTGAAGTTATGTTGTTCATCATTTTTCATAATTAATTCAATCAAATTACACTCAATTTATTAATAAATTTTACTCAATCGATTTTTAACGGACAACCTTAAGAAAATCTTAATAAATAATGGGTCTATTCTGCTTTCGCATGTTATGTTACGCTCAATTTGACATAAAATTGTACGATATTTTTGGCTAAATTGGTAGTCTACAAGGTATTTTTCTACTATGTTGTATTATTTTCGTACTCTATGCAGAGTAAACTAAAAAGGATCTAAATAGGTGTTGTTAAAATATTTTATGAACAATTTGAAAAGATTGTTCAGAAAATTAGGCCAACATTGACTAAAACGAGAAACTATTTAAACATTTGTGTGATTTGTATTTATTTCAATTCTTCGTTTGGATGACTTCTCCAGATTTAGATGACATTTTCTAAACGAAAATAAAAACAAATGGTCAGTTTTTCAGTGAACGCTTAAATTAAGGATTACTTAAACCAAGTACCACGATTAAATTCGTTGTTTAACTCGAATGCGTTTTTCAGTTCATTTTCATTTTTCGTTTACCTAATCTGAAAATAGCAAGTTATTGTGAATGATTTCCCTTTACTTACCATTATGATTGAAAATTTTGAAGTTCAAATAAGATTTTATTGCTAATTTATCGAATGTTGAATTCTAGAACAAATCTTAAATACTAATTTCAATGCATTTAAGTTCGAATAATTTTTGATATTTATTTTATCCTTTTCTTCTCTTATCTTCTTTTCCTGTATTTGATTGGTTAATCGAAATTAAAAATCGTTTACATTCTTTAAATCGGCCTATTTTGATTAAACTGAATTTTAATCGGGCTACAGACGTTAAACTCGAACTGTAAAACCAAAATTTTTTAATCCCAAAATTAGACGTCCGTCGGAGTTTAAATTTTCACTGAAAAACCGGCCATAAAAGATTCTGATTGAAAAATATCGTAGTAAATGTGTTTGGGATATGTCTTTTTATGTTTAATAAATAATACAAAATTAATTGCTAATACATCATAAAAGGATTTTTCTAGAATACGAAACTTGGAAAAAGTTTGATGAAAAATTTTATAAATAACGTGAAAGTAACATAACATAAAATAACCCTAGAAAATCGTAGAATAGAGCCAATCACCGCATGTGCTGTATACTGTAGCATATTAATATGAGATTTCGAGTTTCGGGTTTAATTAGGTGTCTTGAAATATGTTAAATTACGTAAGATGTTTACAAATACGTATACCTGTTGTATAAAGGCAATTATTTTTAATATTTTAGTCTTATATTCGATGCAATGTAAACTATGGACTGCAACTGTCAAAAAAAGGCAAAAAAAAACTCGTTTAATTTTTCAAAAAAATTATGAAAACTTTAACACGAAAAGAGTTAATGAGAAATCATAAATTAATCAATAGAAAATAATTATTACATAAAATGTAATTACATGATTTCGATAAACAAGCTACTTGGCTATTATAAATGGGAACTTATCGAAATTAGGAATTATGATTGTCAAAATTCAAGTATTCCAATTTTCTCTATGAATCCATTAAAAATGAAACAAATTACACTAATCATAAACTTATAGCAGATTTCTTCATTTCAGTTTTGAAAATGTGTACTAAATTTTTTAATAGTTACGAAATCTTTCAGTTTTGATTAAATTTTTGATAATAATTTAATTTCATTTTCGAGGAAAAAATGAAAAGTATTTCAAGACGAAAAATTATATGAAAATGAATTTATATATACTTGAAACTGGCGCATATAATTAAAACGCAAAAATTATCAACACACTATTTTAGGTTAAATTTATTGATTATGGACACGCTTTATACGACCTGATGTGGTTCAGATTAAATAAGTATAATAATAAAAGAACGTTTTTTTTGTGT
Organism: Xylophagus ater; assembly: GCA_963422695.1. Classification (NCBI taxonomy): domain Eukaryota; kingdom Metazoa; phylum Arthropoda; class Insecta; order Diptera; family Xylophagidae; genus Xylophagus; species Xylophagus ater. Next base: position 40,450,598 of record OY730482.1, on the reverse strand, counting down.
GTTGCTTTTACTTAGGTATATAAATTAAAGAAAGAAAAAAAAAACACAAAACAAATTAAATGAAATAATAAATTGGTCACGACCTAAAAAAGAAATGGTTAAAATGTGGCGTTATGGTGACTTCTCATTGCTAATTCATTACATCGCACAGTAGTTGTACACTTACTTACTTCATTTCAAATTTTAGCACGCGACGAAATTTATTGGACAGTCCTTCACTGGAATATTTTCAGAAAATGTAATTTTTTCATTTGTACAAAAAAAAAAACAATAATTAATACACATAAATATGGAAATTTTCAATTTCAGTTTTGTTATTTATTTTCTTAATATTTTAATAAGTTTATTTAATTTTTAATCGTGAAATATTTTACTAAAAATCAACACCTATACTATAAGTTAATCAGAAAGTCAGACATGATTTACAATTTCAAGCTATCAAAACCTTTTAAAATGACCTCAAGACTTTTAAAAGTTACCCTGGAACCTAGAATCCTATAATATTTAAAGTTATATAAAAATATCTAACATATAGGTGATCACAATTTATTCACCTATTTCGAGTTTCATTAAGTATTTGGTAGAGAAATATATTGAAGGAAACATTTTTTAGGCTTAACAACACGTAAATCCAGTGAATGACTTCCAAAATTCCGAAATCGCAAATTTCTATGTAACTATTTATTATAGACCAAATGAAAAAATGGCTAGAAGAGACAAGAATTTCTTAAGTGAAATAAATAAATAGAATTATTAGTTTGGAGCGAAGTATGAATAATTATAAAGTATCCCAATTTCCTGCCGTGACGAAGGTTTTTCAGATTTCGACAGCAAAATTTTAAAACAATTTTCTATCCACTATCCACATGCCAGAAAAACGATAAGAGTGATTGAAATTTCATAAGAGTGAATGACGTCATGCCATGTGCTCAACACAAGGTTCGTTAAAAAATTTCATTCTCCCTCTTTCCTCTTTGAAAACTGTGTTACTTTGTTCTGATTGGTGTAATAGTTTATTCTTTAGGATGTAGCAACATTATAATTACTCATACTTCGGTTGGAGACTTATATATATTTCTACAGTTCTAGATAAAATAACCTTTTTTGAGATTCAGGTCTCAAAATAACAGGTTCAGCAAAAATAACTTCTTCAAATATATATTCAGTCTGAAACAAAGTTGTTGTATATTTTTGAAACCTCGTTTCTAGTTTTAACTAGATATTACATCAAAATCTTTAATACATTATTCAGTTTGCGGATTAACTCAATTCTAATGGTTTATCCTTATAAAAGTAACTTTGTCTCCTACAGTATTAAGTTATGGAACGCTTCTAACATTTTCCAATATTCATTTTGTATTGCAAATAATCCATGTTTCATAATTATAATCTCTATCAAATATTTCCTGAAGAAAATTCCATTTCAATCAAGACAACAATTTTTTTTTTCAGTCAATTCAATTTTATATTTAACTCTATCAAATAATTTATCCTCATTTACGATCTACCGCCTGCATTCTCATGCAGGACAATATGACACTATCTCATTACGAGATATGAAATGCAATTCAAAATTATTATATTGTTTTCAATAATGGACAATATCCAGTAATTCAGGCATATGCAATTAATCTTTTCAATCTTTTATATACACTTTATTGAATTTCTCAATCGACAAGGAGAGACCAATTCGAAAGATTTCTCTTGTTAATAAACTAATATGAAACCAATTCCTAATTCGCAGTTATTCAATCTCTAATATAAATATACTACTTTATATCCTATGGTATAGAATACTAAAAATAGTTGGTTTCGATTTTAATCCTTAAAGTATTAGATGTTGGTTATTTTAATCGCCATTTCATTGGACATTCAATGGAAATTTACCAGCGTTACCATAAGGTACAAACAAATTGGTTATAGACCGATTTTGATACAATTCTGTATAGTTATTTTTTAGAATAATGATGTCTTTTTATTATTTAACATTATTAATGGATTTACTTTTGTTGACTTTATCTTGTGCAATTCACTTCGAAAATGAGTCTTTTATGAAATGCACTTGGTATAAAATGCATTAAGTTGTCCAATATATATAAAATGACAAAAATATATAGATATTGTCATTGTCATTTTTCCAATTTGCGTTTATAGCTGCTAGTTTCTCTTCAACAGCGCAAATCGATAGATATTCTATTCAACTGTACAAAATCAGCTGGACTACAATATGCTGTTGCAGTGTCATCGCATTGAATAAAAATGCATTAAAACTGCATTTATCTATATATATATATTTAGTACAAAAATGGTTCGGTAGTTGATTATTTCATTTTGAAATTCATCTACAATATATATTTTTGCAGGTGGGATTTGTTTTCTGCAAAAATTTTATACGACCATGGAGCTTCCGTTCATCTGAACCGAAACAATCTTTATATATTATTATAGCTTCATTTTGATATGGGATTCAAATAAATGGCTTTTTTTCCCAGATAAATTATTAAAAAAGAAGGAAATATCTTTTCCATTGTAAATTATATGTGCAACATAAGTAGGTGCAATATAAAATATGTATGAATATGTATTATATTCGGAGATTGGTTTAGTTGAGGAATTTTTACAATTTATCTGATTTATTGTTGTAATTTCTCATGTCAATTTGTGTTACGGTACCGTGCTGGGCACTGTGTAGAAAAAAAGAAAAAAAAAACTTTCACATCGTGGTGGTGACTTCAATATCTTTTTCTCTAAAATATATATATAATGTAATGTTCATATATGTATGTATGTATATAATAATATTCATTTAGAAATACCTTATTTTAAAAAACCTATAAGAATCGAATAAAGTCTCTGGGGTCTCTTGAATCTTGTGTGAATCTAAACTAAAGGAGTTTATTACATAGACAAGACGTACAATAAAGGCAATGTAGTTTAATTTTCCAATGTTAATATCTCTAGGTACTTGTTTCCTTATGGTTTGAATATATAATACTACTATATTTAATGATAAGAATTATTTGTAAGAAAGGAGCTTTTTTTTTGAATGATATATGATATTGGAATATTTCCTATGGTAGATATATATCGTTTATATACTTGTACTTGTACAGTGTACTTAAATCTCTAAACACAGCGTATATATTATATTATTGTATTTATCTTGTTGGAAAATTTGTCGTATTACTGTGGATAACATTATTAATGGAAAAAAGATTTTAAACATGTTTACATAATTCAAATTTTATACAGAATTTCTGATATAGTAACTTATAAGGATAAATTGGAGAATAGTAAACACTTAATTTGGAAATTTTTGTATTATATTGCAACTAAATAAGAAAAAAAAAATTACGCAAGAATTCTTATTTATCCTCCTATAATTTCTACTTTTTACTAACTATAAATTAATGAAAGGAATATTAAGTTTACTGAGATATTGACTATTACAAAACTTCCTGCCATTATCGAAATTATAGTATCAACTGGATTTCATGCATTAGGCATATGTTTTTCGTCACTACTTTGTAGTATTTTATTTAGTTGGATTATCTGATTTAGATTACACTTTAAAATATGGTAAAACGTGTTTTATTTAATTATTTTCTTCATCATAATTAACTCTGATTTTATCATTAAAACCATATTTTATACTTTAAGCATATTGAAATCTGAAAGTCTATATGTACTTAAAAATTAATTAAAACTCGAAATTAGATTCAAAATAAACTCGTTTAAATTATACAAAATTTACAGATAATTAATATCCCCGATTATTATTATCACCTAAAGCATTTTGTTTGCAATTTAATTAGTTTATTTGTCACCATTACATCTGAAATTTTGATTTAATCGTTAAAAAGCATGTTTTACGCTTTTGGTTATACTATTTAAAAAGTCCAGGCTTAAAAATTAATTAAAATTCGAAAATGGATTTCAAATAAATGCATTTAAAACCTACAAAATTACATATGACTAATACAATATTTTCCTGTTATTTGTATTACCTAAAGCATTTTTATCTCATATAAAATTTAGGGATGCCCTTCTAGTTGCGTTCCTTTCACAAATCATATCATATCATTTCACATAATAATATGGTTGATGTAATATTACTTATAACATACATATATGTATATATTATAGGTCCAGTCTGATTTATCTACTAATATCGACTCATTCACTTATTAATATTTGCTGATATATGCAAAGTGAATTACCATTAAAATGCATAATTCGTGAAACGTGAATCCCCAATATCGTGCTTCAGGAAACCCAAAAGCTATCTCATCGTATGTAATCATATGCCCAAAATGAGATATGATTGATAGTAACAGTATATATTCCTTTGGAATGGTACGTTTTTGGTTGGTTTAATGTAACTCAAAAGTAAGTAAGATAGTTCTTCGCCATACTATTTGGAGATGGTATTATAATAAAATCGTTGTATTTCTGTTATTATATTTCAAAATGAATATATCGATATTACACAGAGAAAAAAAACGGCGGTGTTTATTCATTACAATTTAATTTACACCTAGTGACGGAGTTCATTTAAAAGGGTATTTTCGGATATAAATTAAATTATTTTATCCCATTGGTGGAAGCTTCTTTTTCTAAGAATTGTAATGGAAAATTTTTGCATGCATCGGATACAAAATTAACACTGATCGGTTGTATTCAGCCTTTTTATTAAGACTTATTTATTTTTTCAGTTTTAATAAGTAATTGTGTTCAGATTTATTTTTTTAAATGCCTGGCTGGACTAAAGCTTTTAGTTTGTCATTAATTAAATCTTTTCTTATTAAATTTATAGTTTGATTAATTTTCACTGCAATATTTCGATTACAATTTTTTGTTCTAGATTGAACAAGACTTTTGTTTTTAATATACGGCAAAGAGACACATTTGATTGAAAATTGGCCGAAATTAATTAAACTCCGATGACAGGAATACATTTCGAATTTCATATAAATTAACATGAAGAATTGGCAAAAAATGTGGAATTATAGTAAATCAATTTAGATTAATAACATTAGATGCACTAATTTTTAAATATTTGTTTTTAGACTGGACTTTACTTTGAAGAAAGTACTCGTAATATTATATATCCCAGATTTTGGAAAAAGTAATTGATATATTAGAAATAAATCAAAGTATTTATTTTATATAAAATGAATTAGAAAATGTATGTTACGAACATAATTTAAATTATTATAAAGTAAAAGATAAAAATGAAATTAAAATTATAAAACATAGATTCTCTAAATTTAAAGAAACCATTTGAAATTATTTTCAATTAAGAAAATTATTGTTACTATATTCTATCGAAAATTATTTGTTAATTAAAAATGGATTTAAAATAATAAGTAATCTTAGACAAATAAAATGCATTTTAATTCCGACAATATTTCTGACAATATTTAACCCATTGGTAACAAAAAAAGGAACCAACAGAATGTGTGAAATCTATCTGTACTGATAAGTGAAATTTCTGAGAAGGTGTAATTTTACAGTATCTGGAAAAAAATTATAATTATTACACCGAATCTGACTGCCTAAACGGATAGTAAACTGGTTTATCCGATCAGTTAGACCGTATTCAACACCGATTCGGAATAGAATTAACACCTAAAATAACCAAACACTGGGAAATACAACCAGGACTAAGGCAGGCCAAGGATCTCCTTGTGGAATACAACTCCCAGAGATTCAAAGCCTTTATCAGCACCAATAAGAAGAATATAAGAGTACTAACAGTGAATACTAACAAGACACTGCAGACTCAAAGCACACCTTAAAAAACTAGGACTTGAAAGAAATAGCACCTGCAGATTCTGCGAGGGGGACGAAGAAACCCCCATGCATATTCTCTCCGATTGTGAGACACTACTCCGTAGGACAAGGAAACATCTGGTGGGATACTGCTTCTCTCCAAGTGGGATACAATCTCTTAATCCACTTCGGAAACTAAAATTCCTAAGAGAAATAGTCCTGGAGGAGATGCTGTAGAATGGGAAGTTAACCTAACTATTGTACCAAAGAAAAGGAGGTACAATAGATCTTAAAGGTCACAGTACAGGAACACCCTAAAACCTAATCTAATCTAATCTAAGCACCGAATTTTTTGCTGTGTATCATTCATGAATTGGTTTTGGTTCTACCGAAAAAAAACCAATACCTACGTCTATATGTATATAATCCAATACAATGCATTTCTATAGTACAAAAGCTGTGCCATTAAAATTTTGAAGCTAATATTATGATTACCATTTTGAAATTGTCTAACAAAATATAACCAAACGAAAATCTAACATTGAATAGATATGAAAATGAAAATCATGTATAAAAGGCATATTTAGAAGGCGCAACAGTGCAAAAATGCAAAATATCAGAATATATTCATATGATTTTGAAGGTTTACGGGTTTTTTTTTCTTCTTTGGTGTTGTATGCAATTTAAATTGCAATGCAATTCAAAGCAATATAGAATGAAAATGTGGGTTCTTTTTTTTTGCCTGGAAGTGTTTTTTTTCCATAGGAAATCCACTGAATAAATATATGATCTGATGCATCTTGCTGGTTCGTTGGTTCACTGGGACTCTCCCTTAATGCACTTTTAATAGATTTCAATTGTATGAATTTCATTTTAATGAGTTTAAATTTTTATTACTATTTCACGAGTTTTATATAAGTTAAATGAAAACAAAAGTAATATATTAGATATGGGAATAGTAGTGAATAAAAAACAGTCGAATTCAATTTTATTTAAATTTTTCTTTTATATATTTTACATAAATTTAAGAAGTTTGTTTCGATATTCTTACAAAATTTGTATATACTTTTATGAGATCTTAGAAAATACGCAGTGATCTGTAAATAATTTTTATTAGTAACACGAAATTATGCAAAATTGGTAATAAAGATATAGTATTGATTCGATAATTGCAACTGTCATAATTTCATAAATTTTGTAGTACTGCTTATTACAATTTTTCATTGTGAAGCGTAAATTGTGTGGGAAAATAGGATAATATCGGAGATTTTCAAATGTTAATAGGGACGTTTAGTACAAGGTCGAAAGAAGAATCCGTAACTTAACTAAAACTTACAGAAATTGGTGAGGTCAAGTGAAAGCTATATGATGATTGATAGAAGAAGTGTATACGAAAATAATAAATATGAAATCGTTGAGGTCAGGGCGATCGAATTTAAAGTCAGAATTCGAAGTTAATGTATATTTTTGGTACATTTGTCTTTTTATATTAATTAGATAGTATTAAAACTATACAAATGCTATTATTTGACTAAAACTAAAATCCTACAAAATTTCACTGCTTGCTTATAGATTGGAAGAAAGTAATGTAAGTTTGCAACGTTGGTAAATCTTTGAGAGACATTACTCGATAGTTTCAGTAATCGCAACATATCAGTTTTTAGTTAATTTCATTTATCCGGTTGACACTGAATATAAATTTAAAGAAATTTTATTAAATTCGAAAAAACTGACAAAAATTCTCATTTCAATAAAATTTCTACATAACATTGCGTGCTGTCATAATCATCCTCTTAAAGCTCTTATGAATTGCATCTTATTTCTTTCTTCGTGATTTCTGTTAATTCTTTATAATAGTTGTCCATTATTTTTTTGTTACAAGAAAACTTTATACGACACGACAACGTACAGAATTAAAATCACGTTAAAAAAAAGTCGGAAGTTTTTTTTCTCGTTATTTTCATATAAAAATAAATAGATTTAGTTGTATAAAATTGCATCAACAAAACTGCATGAAAACAAATCCCCGATGGATGATTTTAATGCTTACTACTTAAATTGTGTTACACGTCAGATTTATGTCATAAACTAAGATGATACTTTTAAAGGTTCATATAAAAACAAAACACGCAAAAACATACTTAATAAGTCTTGTCAAAAAGTGAAATCCAGTTTATGGTAAGCATCCATAGTCAAGGATGGCACTATTCATCAATTTGTGCTCACCTTAATGAATCCTTCTATATAGTTTCTTTTGAGATTAGTGACTTATAAAAATTTTGCTTTGATATGACATCCTGTTATATGTAAATATTTTGTAATATCTACTCGAAGAGTATATATTGTATGAGCGCGATTTGGCAGATTTAAATACTTGCATTTTAAAATAGAAAATCTTTTTATTTGCAGTTAGTTTTTGATTATCTTTATTTTATGAATATTATGGTAAATAAGTTCGATAGCATTTCAAGCATATGAATATGTATAATATGAAAAGAAAATAAAATAAAATATATATAAAGGATCAAGATAAAACTCTACTCCTTCTGAAAACTTGAAACTAGCCAAATTGGACCTGATTGCACCTGTAGACCCTGTTCGATTAATTCCATTTTAACTTACGATATCTGATATGTCTGATATATGCCATAAGCAAATATTCGCTTTGATTTTAATACAATATTTTCATTCAATAAGTGTTATTTCGGTTTCTTGTAAATGTTAAATTTTTTTCCTATGAACAAAATATCGAGCATACTTTTTTATCGCTATTTCCAACGAAATTTTAATATAATCTGTTTTTATTTTTAAAATTAAATCCAAAACCTCGAATTCAAGGATTGCATGTCTATTGAGTATTTTAATTTTTTTTCAAACCAGTTACCGTCGGCGGTCAAAAGGAAATTTCAATTTTCATCCATTTTTTAAAAACAAAATTCAGTAAATAAATGTTTCATATATCGACCATGTATTAAATATTCTTCTATTACAATAAGTCTGATCGTGAAGCCTATGCCATCGCACCACCATTCTTAGAGCCCATAAATATTAACAACGAAAATTGTCCGGTGTATAGGAAATTTTTCTCCTATCACAAGAAGGGCATCTCGCGTTACTATTTCAAATGTTTTTTTTTTAATTTCCCAAAAAAACACGAGAAACCTCGAAAAAGTTTTATTATATATGTGGTTCCTTTTTATTATGTTTTTGGGGGTGGGTTAAGGTAAGCAATTGTACGAAGATATAAGAATTTCGTGGCCACATTAAATGGAAATACACATAGTTTTTCTTTTTATTTTTCACATTATATTAGTGTAAAATTGTTTAGTTTAGTGTACATCTTTTTTACCACCGAAAATAATAGTATGGAAAATTTAAAGACAGTCGCGATTTTCAGCGTTTGATAACAGTGCCAAAAGTTTCATATGAAGAGACATGTGAATTAGGGAAGAGATATAGTTTATACCCATAGGTCGGGCGAATATGGTGTCTGTTACAGTGAGGTATTTGTATAGTCAGTTTGAAATTTCGGCACCAAAAAAAAGGAATTCTTATCTGTCCAGACAGGGTCGGTCCGTTTTCATGTATAAAACAAATCATTTGTATTTTCTTCCTTTTTTTCGTGATTATTTACAGTGTTGCTGCTGATGTTGCTGCCATACACGATTTTGTATACTTTCTTTTTGTAGTTTTCCAATTTTTTCTTTCCCAAGAACGAAGAAATATTTTTTTGTTTGGTGAAAAAAAGTGGATTCCACCTTCTTTTCCATAGTAGTATATCTTTTTTTATTTCAGTGAATGAATAAATGACTTTTGTCTGTAAAGTTTTTAAACCGGTGTAATAGCTTTTTTCGCGTTTTATTTTGGTATAATTTTGATTTGTTTTTAAACTGCTATTATTTTCATATAATTTTTGGTGGGCGGCGTTTTCTTTAAATTTCTCTGATGCCGTATAAAAATTTAAATGCATTCGTTTTCTTAACAAGATTTTAATTTAGGCAAATAAAAGAGGTGTATTTTAGTAATTAGGCATTCAAATTATAACGATAATAAATTATAAATTTTGTAATTAGAATATAGTGCTTCGAAATATTGTTGTTAGTTATGCAGATTTGATTCGCAAAAATATAGGCAAATTTATTTAATAATATATTTTTTGAAATGAGGTCTATTTGAGAAGCAAATATTCACAATTCATGATCTTGAATTTAATGATGTACTTACCCAGAGCTGTTGCTACCATTACGCAGTACGTGGAGATGCAATCTAATGCAAAATAGGGACTGCAAACTGTGCGAAAAATAACATCATATAATGCATGCGTAAATTTTATAAAACGGACACATTGCAGATTGAAATGATTCCCGCGTTCTCTCGCCAACTAAATGTTACTGTGAAGTGATTAGTTATAAATGAGATAAATGAAAAGCCATGACAATAATGACAATTATGACTAACAACGAGGCTCCTTACAAAGCGAGATGTACAATGAATAGTCTTGTATTTTTAGATTCATGTTTGTCATATAGTAGTGTCCATGGTGAGGAACCAAATGGCTACGTGGAACGGCATTTACACTTGACACGGCCTTGTACTTACTCAATCAATTTTATTCGTGAAATGACTGTTTTTTGGATACCAATCTGTTCATCTAAAAGAAGTATCGCCTTAATGGAGCGTTTTTATTTTCATCAACAAAATCGGCAATTTCATGTGTTAGAATCTTATATGGATATTGGCCAGAAGACGATTCTGTTTGAAAATTCTGCATTTAATTTTGGTTTTAAATTTTTTATTTTAATCTAACCAGTAATTAAATGGGTGGGAAATTGAAAAGACCACACCGAATATATCGAAGAGATCAAAATAGATGAAGTTACGAGTTAAAAAACTTTTTTTCTTTTTAGAAATTTTTTTAAAAGAATTTAAAACAAAAACTTCAAATAATATGATTTTTAATCGATTATTTCTCATGTTTTATTCTTTATATATTATTTATATTTTGGCGGAGTTATATCAAATTTCATTGGTGTTCTTAAATCTAAAAAAAGGTAGGGTTGTAGCGCAGCTAAAATCATTATAGAAGGCTTCTTTGAAGAAAACACACTGCCTCTAACTTCATTTCCAGTTATTTTTCGTATAAAAAATGTTATTTTGCCTTTTTCGTATTTAATTTTATTTCTTCAACATTGACATTTGTTTGTTTTTGTGTCCTTTTTTTAATTTTTTGTGCATAGGTTGTGAACAATTGTTCATAAGTTTAAGCTTTAACCAGATTAAGCTTAGGTATACGGTAGGAAATTTGAGATCTGTCGAGACATATTTTACGCGCCACCAGATAGTCATTTTTTTTACGCTGTTCAAGGTATAAATTCGATGTCCTGTCGCATATGTTTTCGTCTATATTATATTTAGGAACACAATTGTGGTATCTTTACATAAATGTTGTTATAAATTTTAAACGTTGAATATAGTATTTGTTTTTGGAATATCTTGTGTAACACTTTCTGCCGTAAAAGAACTATGTACTCACTTCGGAGTTTGAGGCGAACTCTCAGTTTTAATTGATTTTTTAAGAAAGTAACTTTAGCAAAAAAATATGTAATTTGAAAGAGAATCTTATTAAAATTGTCTTGAAAAATTGAATTTAATTTAAATACATAAATATTATGGCCTTCGAATTGTACATATTAATGTGATCAAACAAATATTCATATTTCAATTAATTTTAAATTTAAACTTTCATAAATAAAATTGCAGAAATTTTATGAAATTGAAAGAAAAAAAAAATGTCATGGCGTTAATTAAAATATCGCGCCAAATGTCAGAAAAGATTAATTGAATATGTACGCTTGAAGCTGCTAAAATAATATTGTCATTGACATCGAATCATAATCGTTAGAATAAATCGAGAAAAGCTCAAAATTAGTTTAGAAGGGAATATTCATATTTAAGCTATAGTTACTTCTTGAAGAAAAGTTATCATAGCAAAATCCTGTAAAAGAAATGTACTAGTACTAGTACTTTTGTACATTTCACTTGTTCTATATTTTAATATACATAAATCTTGCATGTCAATCACGTTTAAGATCGATGTGACATAGATTTTTTCCTTTATTTTAATCGCATAACGTTTTTATTTTTTCTCCTGATACAATCTTAATATGTAAAAAAATATACTAGTTGTAGAAAATAATGACTATAAGTGGCACCATATGTACATCATTTTAAATATTTGAAACATCGTCCAACTCATAATGACGGTAAACATAGTTCTCTGTTTGCATACCCAAACCATAACCGACATAAATTTTCGAACTTATGTTGGTATAAACGTTTAACTATTTTAAATGAAAATCACTGCCTATATGGATACGCATTTGGAGAACTTTTTTTTTTTTTTTGTTTTCTATTTTAGTTTAAATAGGTTTTCTGTGGTGAATGCTAAAAACCACAAATTAAATTATTGTTTTTCATTAAAAACTTTATTGGCTTGACCAGATTATGTACAGTTCAAATGCAACACACCCACTTGAAAATGTTATTTAAAATATATTATTTGTTGATATCCAGTCAGACTATCCTGTTTATCTACGTGTATGCAGTCCAGTCTAAATGAGTTCTATAGCATTCGAATACGAGTTTATTGTGGTATCTAAAGAACCACGTATGTAAAAAAACGCCATACTCTCTACTTTAAAATATAGAGCAATAGTATAATATCAAAAAAAAAAAAAAAAACTGGAATCATTTTCAAGCCTTTAATTTGATTGTAAATTTATTAAGTAAAATATCCCACTTTGACAAGATTTTCAAATTAATTTTGATCGATAATATTATTATTATTATTATTTCGATGAGAAGGCATGTGATAAATATGTTTAATGATGTGTAATGAGGTGTACTTTCGTGCGTGTATATAGAAAATTTGTTCAGGTGGTTTTACAACACAAAACGATTGCTATAAATAATAATGAAACAGCGAATTGAAACGTGGTAACAGACTTTCACTTTACATTGAACAATGTTTTTTTTTTTCTTTATTATTTTCCTCTTTTGCCTTTCATTAAAATCGGTACATTGTAATAAATTATATTTATAATTTTGTTAAATGGATAAAATTTCGGAAGGTACCGGCTTGCAAATTAATTACATTTCAATTTGTCTAAAAATTATTTAATTATAAACATTTTGTTGTTATTTCATTAATCAATTATAATACTATAGTGTACTAGATTTTCAAAAGATGAAAATTAATATTGAGTAAATCTAAATCCTATTAGCTAATTAGTTAGAATACCCTGTATTACCCTGTATATCAAGACGTACAAGAAAAGAAATATTATATATACAAAACTCTAGAATAAAAATAGTTTTAAAAAAAGGAAAAGGTGTGTTGTTTTTATCATGAAGTTCTAAACACAAATAATAAATTCAATAAAATAGCGAACGTCTCAACCTAATTGCGATCAGTATAGGAGATTGTTACGCGATCTTGCTCAAGGTCTCTTCAAATATTACGTAAAATCACTTTTCCTTAGTTTTATAATATATATATATATATCTTTTTTTTTTACTTTTGCCTTTACTATTGTACAATTCTTAATACCTTTTCATTTGAAGTGCAATTGCATTACATTTGATTCTTTTTTTATTGCACTGATCGTTTTTGATCACGCTCTACTATATACAACATATACAACACATTGATTTGTATACCGTCTTATAAACTATTGTTGTCGATCGTATTTTTATTTGGTGCATAAAAATGCATAACGAAAAAAGCAATTCTATTATGCCAAAAGTATTATACAGATCGATCGATTGCAAACCTTACAAGTTTTTGAAAGTGACAGGCAGGCGTTTGAATTTATTTGATGAGCATGTGATTTGCTTTTTAAATGAAACAAAATCGAAAGATTTTAAATGTGGGATCAAGATCGATAGGAAAATTGATTTTTAATAGAATTTGTGAAGTCTATAAGAAATGATCTTTTTAAAATCTATGATTATGTTTATTTTTAGGTCAAATAGTGTATAATTTTAATTCAATTATATTATAAGAAAGGTGATGTAGGAGGAAACAGTGTTACCAATAATTAATACGTATGACAGAAAAAAGACTGCAAAAGGTTTTTAACCTGAAAATAATTACCACATTATCAGAATCGATATGAAAGGGACAATATAAGTTGATAAAGGACCATAAAAGACTAAATTCACCTGCATATAACCATTGGTTTTCTTCTTTCGTTTTTCTTTTTTTTTTTACCCGATGGTTTATTGTTGCCACTTTTTGATCTTATCCCAATCCATTATGAGTTTTTCTTCATTTATTAGTAACCAATGTTGGTGATTCATTCATTGAAAATACCTTTCTGCATCGCGTCTTACATCAAAAGTCTATGGATTACAAATGGAAAAACGTAATCTAAGAAAATGATTATCTATAGTTTATCTTCTACAACTGCTTGTTCACCTTTTATTCCATTCACCCTTGTCATTTAACCATTATATCTCACTATCGGTGATTTTTACCAAAAACACCTGTGTTTTACATAAAGTAATACAACAGGTTTTCTTTAGAGATGTTCTATACTTTTTTTTCTTCCTACAGTTACTTGATTTGACTACCTTCTTCTGCTATGTTGAAGCTTTTAGAGAGAAAAAAAATTATGGTATAACTGAAAACCACCAACGCAATTGAACTGAGATGAACAGTTAAAGAAATCATTATAAACAAGCAAGCAAACAAAAAAAAAGAAAATCAAAGACGATCACCATTGTAGCGGGATTTTTAAAAACAAAATACATTTTTACACGGAAAATGAGAATGGTGAATGTATATTACTATATATCTGTGTCTATACAGTGCCTAACGCCTGGATGAACATATTTTCTGATATCAGGATAAAGGGCTGACCAGGAGGCAGAAAATAATTCTTATGCCCTTCAATTCAATACCTTGAAAAACAAAAAATAAAAAAGTTGTATGATGATGTCTTTTTCTTATTCTTCCACTTCGGCAGATGTTGAAAGGATCAAAGGAAACTGGTAGTTCGGATAGGTATATATACTTTTGTTGTTCTTGTTTGTTTGTTTGATTATTGTGCGTTGGTATCATTTTATCTGCTTATTCCTGGACAGGGTGTTCCTTTTATCGTTTTATTTTTATTTTACTTTATTTTTTTTTCGTATATAGGAAGCTACTCTTTGATTTTGTTTATGTCCGCATCCAATATAAAAATTTTCTTATTGTTGTTGTATATTTATTATTTTACTCTTGATCTTAATTTCAATTTCTTGTACCTGAGACATGTCAATTAAGATGGTGGAAGTGAATTGTATATTTAATTTTTTAAAGTGCGATAAACATACTTTATATTTAATAACTTGGAAATGACATTCGACGGGTATAATTAATTTGTTCCTTTTTTTCATCGCTAAATTGAAATAGGTTTTAAGAGTTAGGTACAACAGGTCTCGTTATCAATCTTTGACAATAAGGTTTGGTGAAAATAAACACGAAATTTTGTCTATTTGTTATATTAATTTATTTTCTTTAAAGTATCGATCTGAAATGAAAGTTATGAAGGAAAGTTATCAATAAATTGTTTTTTAGCATTTAGCTTGTTGTTTATAATATACTACTATATCTAGTCGGTAGAGGACAATGCAATTTTATTAGGAACTGATATACATTTTATATTTTCTCCAATGATTCGACTTTATTTTGAATCTTCATCACGGGATCAATATTATTTATATATCAGAAAATCCTAATTATTACAGAATTTTGGCTTTTTACTGTTGTTAAATGCAATTATAAACTATAATTCATAGTTTTTCTATCTTTGTGACTTTTTTCCTTTACTATAATTTCTATATCTTGTGAAAGATATGGGAAAATCACGTATTGCTATCAATAAAAGAAAAGTTTTTTCTAAAAAAAATTCTAACGCCGACATGAATACGCTTTTCGGGATTTTCTTATAGCAAAAGTCTAGAATTATGATTCACTAAAGTAAATTTCTATTATATTTCATAATGAAAAAAAAAAGCCCAAGCAAATTTCATTTCCGCACAAACAAATATAAAACTCAATTTGAAAATTATTATCCAAATAAAAGCGATATAATTTTTAATTGGAAATTTTTTGAAAAACATTGTATAAAAAAATCGTAGCGAAAAAAACTTACGTACGTGATATTTACATTTTAAATACTCTCTAATTACTTGAACCTCCACAATAAATAAAATTGTAGCCAAGGGTCAATTTCATTTCATAAAATCTTTGATTAAAGATTTGATCAAATTCGTTTATTACGTTAGTAAACACTAATAAAAAAAAACAAGGCACACAAAAAATTCCAATTTCAAATAAGCCATTATTAAATTTTAATTTTTTTCTCAAATTTGCTTTCTTTACTTTTATTTTTGTGTTTCTTCTTTTTTTTTTACTACTTCAATTTTATTCTCCTTGTTATTGTTTATTTCTTTTTGAGTGTAATTTTTTCATATTTTCTTTTTTTTCCAGTCGCTACGATAGTTAACAGGCCTTAATCGACGAGTAATTGCAAATTTTCCCTCCAATTATCATCAAATTAGCACTCGATATGAGGAACTGATAGCAAAAACCGTATAATGGCAGTGCAGTTTTAGTATAATAAAAAAAACGAAAAAAAAAAAAAACGGTATACTATATTATGTGGAGTTGATAGTGTATCGTTGTTAAATTGAAGTAGTTTTGTCCAATAGTGAAAATTATTCCGTAACTGGAAACTAATATGTTTGGTAATAAGAAAGAATGGCAAGCATATTTTTTAAGTGTTGTATAAAAATTTTCTCTACAGTAGCAAATTGGACGGCACCACCTTGGAGTTGTGTATTTCAGCTTAGCAGAATTTTTAATTTGACTATATTAGTTTTTCATTAAATCATAAAAAATATGGAAGGTAAGAAATTTTCATGAAAATGTTGACAAGAAGTCTTGGACTTTAACTTTTAAAATTCTGGCAAATCAAATTTATTGTTGACTTATGGTAGTTCGTTGAATATATTTCAATATTGTATTTTCATTAACTCAATATGTTTGTCCAATATCCTGAAGGTCTTTGAATTGAATAAAATATCAAACAGAAAAACGTGAACCAAGAAAACCATTGAATCCAATCTTCGGAACTCATAAATATGCGAGAGCTACTGTTGCCAATATGTTTCCATTTTCAATTCGTAACATGAAAGTGTTGACTACGTCTTTATAAATATTCTTTGTTCTAAATTAATTATGTAATTAACTGAAAAGGATTAAAAAATGATTCCCAAGTCTGTAATTATTATCGAATCACATTTTAAACAGTTCACCAAATTCTCCAAATTTAAAAAAATTTGTATAAATATATTGTTAGCGACCTCTTGATTTTGGGAAATACCTGTTGAAGCATATATAGTATTTAATTTTTGTGAAAAAAATATTTAGAGATATAATTTGAAGAATTTAGAAGCGTAAAATTGTAAAATAACTTATGTGATTGGAAAAAATAACCTGAAAAACAGTATCCTTCACCACGTTTATGTGCAGACCGAACCTGTACGCGAGGAATGGTTCAGTCCTTTCAGCTGTTGAGTTTATGCGCGCTTTTTTTTAATCTCACTTTTTATTATAAATTAAGGCAGTTTGTTGAAAATCGGATCAGTAAAATTTTTCTATTTACAATAAAACGTAAGGTTATGTTTCGGCTTTGTTTTGGTCCAAAGCAGTTTATGCGCCAACACCATACCAGTTAGGTTTCATTTGGTTCGAACCAAACTAATGGACCAAATTGGTTCGGTACGGTCCTAGTTTATGAGGGTTTTTTTTTGTCCAAACGTACTGGTTCGGTCTGCACATAAACCTGCTGCTTGACGGTAATATTGCCTTATGCTGACTAATATAGCACACTATTTGCTGAACTAAAATCGTCCTCCGAATTCATCTACTTTTATTTTATGCAATATCGTTAAAATGTTTCTGGTGTAAATTGTTCACAAATATTTAATTTATTTGCAAAAATTATTCAAAATTTTGGTCATATATGTTTTTTTAATTGATTTTTATTATGTTGACGTCTTTTATACATTTCTCGGACATTTTTACGAAATTTTTCTTAATTTTCTTATACCGCTTTTAACGCGTACTATGAAAATCATTAAGTTTGATTCGTCAGCTTTCATTTAGACGGTAATGGGTTAATGTGATCTTTTCAAAGGCTCGATTGATTTCCATATAGGTATTTGTTACATGAATAATATTACGTAATGTGTTATTCGAAATTAATATTGTTTGAACATTTTCTAAAGAACTGCAATAAACATTTTTAATTGTTATTTTTTATTATTATTCCAAATGAATCCACCGAAGTTTTGTTGAACAACTTTAAAATAATAATTACAATATTATTGTCAAAATTTTATAATTGAATTAAATATTTCCGGTTTTTAACTGTTATAACCCGAAATTATGCATGTTTAATAGTTTAAATGAATTCAAATTAAATTGTTTGATATGTAAATTTTCATAGTATGTAATAAAATTTAAGTTTCTCATTCGGGGAACCCGGTGAAATAAAGGAAGTTTATTATTTGGTATGGAAAACAAGTAAATTATTAAATTTTCAATTTAATATAAATTTTGTGGTAAATTTTTAACTTCACATACACATATAGATTGTATTTTCATGAACCACAAAATTGAGCACGTCTCTCTTATCGCTTGACCAAAAATTTGAATCTATTGAAATTCTATTTGAGGTCAAAAATCCCATTTGAAATATTTCGAAAAAGGGAAGGAACTGAATTAAAATTAAAATTTCTGACATCCTAAAGAATAAATGGTTCCCAAAGAAAATATGCATTCCAATCAGATTAATAGGTTTTTGTTTTGTTTTGGGGGAGTGAGTTTTATACAAAAACTATTTTAGATCTTTCATTAATAAACTCTATTGTCGTTTTTTACCTTGAACGAAACTTACGTAGTCGTACTAATCAAGGTGAAATCTTTAAATATTTGTTTGCGAGAGGGTTTGAATAGTGGTTTTTCACACCAAATGTTTTCAAAATCCTTTCCATAAAAAAAAAAAAAAAAAAATATCAAATTCTTTTTCCGCTTCTAGAAGGAAAATAATTCAAAACCATGAGATTTTTTATAGTTTCTAATATCCTTTCCATGTACATGTTGATATAGGCTTTTTTGTTTTTGGGTTCCAGCACATGAGTCTCCATTTCATACGATACGATATCTTATTTCCTTTTCAATTATGCTCAGTAATGGGTGTAATGATCTTAAGAGATGAAGGATAGGAATACAAATACCGGATGGAAGTTAATTCTCGACATCTTTCTTATACATTTCTACATTGTAAATTTTTATTATATAGTATAGTATGTTCAAAATCTATCCATTATTAACTGATATATGTTTTTTTTCCAATTTATATACATATAATATTTATTATTCAGACAATTATTAAATTTATTACAAATGTTAGTTAAAAATAAGAACAAAAAGTTTTAGATTGAATTAAAAAATTGCTTGCCTTTGAGGTGAGACTTAAATGCTTGCGTTCACATTAAACAGGAAGAATGTCTTCGACCTGAAAAGGCAGATGCAAGCTAGACGGTTTGTTTTTTGTCTAAACGTCTATTATATATATGAACATTAGTGAAGAACCACAATTTTATTATAGCATTATATAGCGATGACAATGATGAACTTCACTTATGGTGTTTTGTAACTGCACTGAGAAGTTACTTGGTATTCGGAATGACCATCTTATGCATGAGGTGCATTAAATAAGTTTCAAGATAATCATTATAAGATATTCGAAAGGGGTTTCCATTTTTCTTTCAATTTCAAAATCATTTGTTCTCCCTACGTGGGGCGTCTTTGTTAGAATATTGAACAACAGTTGGAATAGAATAGTGTGTTTTTATTTTGTTCCTATGTGATTGGATATGTTTCTTATAAAGCCCAATTATTAAAATTTTTATTACAGAATAGTTTAGGTTAAAAGAAAATTAATTACAATTATTTACCTTCTTATTTAACAGAAGGGATTTTTTGTCAAAATTTCTTGTCTATACTTTACGAGCAAAACTGATCTTAAGCTTTTAGAAATTTTGTAACTGATTCCTGGAAATATTTAAAAACATTTTCGTATAACGCGTGTATCAAAGTAATGTTCGCTATATCGTTATTTACAATAATTGTAAACAATAGATATCTTACTCTAAAAGACCTACCGAAATAGTCAGCAATATTTTAGTGTTATCGCAATATGATGCAGCTCACATTTCATGCAGATGGGCCCATAAATTCATATTTAATCTCATAAGAACATTATTAAGATTAATTTGTCGTTGAAAAGGTTTTGAATGTTTTTCTTTTTTCAGACATCTAAGACTTCTATAAACGCAAAATAAGCTTATCACTTACGAAGAACCTATACCTTAGATAAGGTTAAGAACCGGAAGACATTTGAATCTATACAAAAAATTTAAAATAATTAAATGAATAAATAAAAGCTTTTTTTCAAATTACTTAACATTTTCGTTGTCATTTTATATAGAGAACTGTATGGCCTTTTGATTGAAACAAAAATGTAATTATTTTCTTACGAAGTCTATAAATATGTTCGAAAAATCAGTACACAAAAACTTGTTTCTATGTTATTATCTTACAACCCACAAAGGATATCGAATATAATTTTTTTTTTTTAGTATATTTTTGTGGGTGTCTCCCGTTCTTTTAACAGGACTTCTTCCTATCAAATGTATAAAAATTATAATATTCAAGTAGCTACAAAAATCTGATTTCCGCTTATATAGTACTCTACTGTGCTGGATATGAAATATAAAAAATTGCTGGGATTTTTATTATATATATTTCTTATTACAAATTATCATTGGAAGTGGTTGTGTTGTTATTTTCATGATATTACATAACTAACCACCCATTTTATCTAAACCGACTAATGGAATTTACTCCTTCTCCGAATTTGTTTGTGCGTCCTCTTGAAACACATATATTTATGATAATATCATTTATGTTAGGATATTAAATCGCATGTTTTATCCTTTGTTAGAAGTACGAGAATGGGTGTGGATAGATTTGGTGTCTCATAATACGACTACTTATATTTTTCTTTTTCCCTTCCGTTTATGTAAAAGTAAGGAAAGCCTTTGGCCACGATGTTATGATCGACATAATGTCGAAAAAATGTGGAACAACGAAATGAAATCAACGACTATTTTGGAAGGATATAACACGATGGAAACCTACAATAACAACAAACAAAAAAAAAATAATAATAAAATAAAATTATATGAACAGATTTTGGGGAAGAATATTCTTTGGCATACATGCTGTGTTACATAATTTTCGATGCTTAGTTGGTTAGATTGAAGCTTAAGAATGAATGGATTTTAGTTAGATTACGTACGGTAGGCATCGAAAATAAAGGTGGGTAAACGAATTTTCTTTTCATGGGATATAAAAGAGATTGAATACTAATTTTTTTTTTTTTTCTGTCAATTTTATTTATCATTTCTGAGACAGATTTTCGAAATCCTTAAAAGAAATTGATGGTATTTATTTCCGTTTTCATATTCTTTTCAATAATTTTTATTAAATTTGATAATAAATTGAAGAAAATAAAACACATACTATTTCTCAACAGATAAATTTACCTATAAATAAGCTGTTAAATTATTTTATAACAAATCCGGCCAAATATAAGGTGTTCACATATAGGTGAACTAATCTCTAACCCCAAAAAAAAATCTTTTCTGGTTAGAAGACATGTGCAGAAAAAAATGGTATTATACAAACAAACAAAAAAAAAATACAAAAAAGAACAAGAAGACGTCTTTTAGAAAATGAAAAACAGAAAAATTATTTCTACATTCGCAATAGACTCCTCCCGTGCCAAAATCCTATTCGATCCTCTACAAAATTTCGCCACAAGGTACACACGGAAGTCAAGCAAACAGCAAATCGGTGAATTTTGCAAAAACCAAAGTCAAACGTGTGTACAGAAGAAAATTTTCTCGAGGAAATTTTATTTTTTTTTTCTGGTGAAAGAAAGCGAAGAAAATTTTTTTTCTTCCCAAACCAAAGCAAAAAGTGAAAGCGATGTACAGCCCATACTTTTGCTGTTTTTTTTTTTTTTTTTCATTTGATCACATGTTCAATTGATTCTGTTTGAATTTCGAAAAACATGCTTCAATGGAAACAGCAAACAATTGTGGGACGTCTTTGAAAAGATTCAAACATATAAACTTTTTGCGCGTTTAAGATTACGGATAACGTATTTTTAGGGTGGAAGTGATGATTTACGAGAAGTGCCTCCGGTTTTATGGGTTTTCATTTAAGAAGATTTTAAATTATTTGTTTTGATGAAATAGAGTACATTGGCGAACTTTTTTAAACTTTTTTAAATAACCAATTAGAAATATATGTATAAGTTTAAAAAAAAAAATAGTCTCTAGTCTAAATATTCCTAGAAAAACGAAAAAAATAAAATTTCTTCTTCTTTGAATCGAAAGCAGAAATAGTCGAACGTGCTCTAATCTGCCCTATAAAGAACTTTTTATACTTTTTTCCTTTTCCTTTTTTTTTGTGGTACTCGTATCTATAAAAGTAATTTATAAATGTAAACATACGTATACAACTAGTTGTTTACCATTCTCGTTATAATCGTTAATGTCAATCATCTTAATGTATTTCTCTATTCAAATTGCCCAAAACCGCATAATCAAACCCGAAAAGAGCTATCGAAATAATTTCTATTGAACATAATTTCTGATGAAATCTCCTAAATCGAATGAAATTCAACCACAAAACATGTTCTATTTAGGCCAAATCAAAAAAGGATGAATGGGTATTTCTCGGAAGTATTGAATATCTGTACCTAGTTATCACATCATATGTGGCCTATCAAATTGATTAATGTAAAAGGAATCCTTTAAGGATTTTCATGTGGAAAAAAACTACCGGATTCCAAACGAACAAATCCTTTGATATGGTATTGTTTTATTTACAAAAGACAAAACGAAACCATTTATGGGGATTGCCTATAGTAATATTTTGATTGTGAAAAAAGGGATTCTTGTGGTTTGGATTTTTTTTTTCTTAAGGATATTCGCCTTTATATTAAAAGATTGGAAAAAGAACAGAATTTCCGGTTTTTAATGGACAATATTTTTACGAATACAGAATTTTAATTAATTATATTTCATTTGAATTTCGAAGTTTCGAATATCTTGTGAAATTGTTATGGGAATATTATTAGAAAGACCGCAAGTCAGTATTTTATTAAAAATGTAAAGTTTTTTTTTTTTTTTAAATTATAGTTAATATCTAAAAGGATAAAAGATCCTTGTAATATTTTTGTGGATAGAAACAAAACATATATTAAAATGATTTTATTTCTATGATACAAAAGGAAAAAAAATGTATATTACCACACAAAAAAACCCTTCGATAAAAATAATAATATATTTTAGCTGAGCTCATCTGAAAAGAAAAGTCCCAAAAGCAAAAATAATAATAAATGAATAAAAATTATTTTCGTATGAAAGGACGACATAAAAAAAAACATTGCACCTTTACCCGAAAAAAAGAAGAAGTGATTTTTGTGTTTTTTCCTTGGAAAACACCTTAGGAAAATTCTTTAGACTTTGCCCGAGAGAAAAAAGTCTAAAAAAAAAAAATAAGTATTTCTTACTTTTATTATAGGCATTCTTTTCTTAGGAAACTCACCGAAGTGAGCCAGCCCTTCACGTGGGATTGCGTGTTAAACTCTTCAAAATTGTTGTTTCTTTTTTCTTGCTCCAACATTGTACTTTATTTATGTTGAATTTATTTAGTTACTTTTTTTTATCCTGTCCTATCGTGCTTACGTCCTTCGCTTCGTAATTCACTCTTTTTTCTTTTTTTTATATATATTAAAAGGAAAAACAGGATTTGCGCTTACTTTTACTTTTAATTTTTTTTTCCACAGTATATTTTACTAGGAAAACCTTTTCATATTTTTTTTTTGTTGCCATAACCTCATTTCAAGATTTTTCCTTTTTTTGCGTTTTTTGTAGCACTTTCTATATGAAAAAAAGCGAAGAAAACAAAAAAGATTTTCTTTTTATTTTATGTAATATTGTAACGTGTGAATGTGTTAGAAATTTTTCCGTACGTCCGCATATTTATTGCCAGGACAAATGATTTTCGACACGAAAAAGCCTGCATGGTCTTCTACAAGTGTAATATATAACCCTTTTTTTTGTAATGTTCTTGAAGTAATCTTCAAAAGACTTCATACCTCTTTCCAAAGGGAATTGACTATGGTTTTCTCTAGATTAAATTTGAAGTGACCCATAGGGTGTTTAAGCCGATTTTTAGGTAGTTAGAAACGTTTGTGTTTGTGTAGGAAAGTATGTATGTAGGTTTTTTTTTTTGGGAAATTATTTTAAAGCAAACTTTTCGTATAACAAATCTTATCGGAAAATAGTGAAATGTCCAATTTTTGTTTTAGGATTTGTTTAATCATGATAGAAAAACTAAAGTAAATTTTGATAAAAGAATTACGAAAGAAATATTGCATGTTTTTGGATTAAACAAAAACAGAAATGAAACATTATTTTACGGATTACAAACTAAATAATTTACATTGACTTCATTGAAATATGAGAGACAACATCGACTTTCTCTATACCTGTATACAATACTATAATAATTAAGGTATATCTGCATTGACAGTTTAGACCAGATTCTGCCTACATCCTTTTTCTTATAGTTCAGAGTAAAAGTTTGAAAAAAATTTAGAACCTAATAAGCTTCAAAATTGAAATCAATGTTTTTAAAATTTTAATTATTATTTTTAAACATTTATATTAAATTGAAAAATCTGAACGAAATACATTTGTTCTTCTAATAATTTGAAATTTATCAAATATCGTCAATAAATGAAAATTTTCCAGACATCTCGAAAATGAATTTGCATTGCGTAAAATCTCAGGAAAAATTCTCCTATGCAAATAAAAGTCATTATTTTCCATATGAGTTGTGAAAGTATGATAAAATCTTATCTTTATTTTAACTCTTTGTTATTTAACCATTCACATTTCGTATATCCTTTTTTTTTTGTTAAAAATTTCTTTTATATTTTGACGATGATATAACGATGGATAATTTCAATAAAAAAAAAAAAATTGAAGTATTTCTCATATCATTTAATTCCTGATATCTATATGTTCATTGGGAAAAATAGATGATTTCGACAGCATCATCATGTCTCGACGACATGTACATCGAAGAGTTCATTAGAACAAGTGTCATTCATTTCGTTTCCTTTTATAGAAATATTTTAGCGAAAAAATATATACAAAAGTGTATGTATTTTTGCGCGTTCAAATTATTATTATTTTTATGGTATTTTATTTTATTTTTTTTGTTTCCATTTTTCAGGAGCTCTCCCTTCTCAAAAGGTCCTTAAAAAGAGTGATGATAAAAATTTTCGTAGACACAGGTACATGTATGTAGAATACTTGTTTTTTTTTTTCAATTTCTAAAAGACTTTTTCAAGTAGTACTTTTCATAAGGATACAACAGTTTTTATCCAGCTATCATTGAAAATATTTTCATCCCTTTAGTTTTTCATATGAATGTTGATGATATCTCATTGTGGTGGTGACAGGATTTTATTGCTGTGATGATGATAATGATTGTGTGTCACTTATTCTAGACTTTTCAATTCCTTCGATTACAATTAGTCATGTTTAACGCTGTACACGAATACAATTCTTTTCAATCCAGATTCACTTTCTATTTTATAGAAACGACTAAAACAAACCATCTAAATATCTTAGAGAGTTATATTTTGTGATGCATCTGTTAATTGGAAGGAAAATATGATCATTTAGAGTGTATTTCAAAGGTTTCTATTATTCCATGTAAATATTTCCATTTTTTTCTTCTTTTCGTTTAACATCATTTTATATAAGAAGATAATTGCTTTTGTCTGGGACTCTAAAATTAGGCCTCTTGCCGTTCGTTACATTATAGTTCTTAATTATAAAAATACAACTGACATTGTGTACAAATAATAACATAATTAAAATACTAATTTTTCGAATTGATATATTTCGAAATCAAGGATATGAAAAACGGTTTGATATTTTCATAAGAAAATACCATTCAAATTTAAAGGCATCGTCGTGAAGATCAAATCTTAGAATTGGTGATTAATAATAAAAGAAAAAGGTGTTCGACTTGGACGATCATATCTTACTAATTACTAAAAGAAGAAGAACATTTTAAGGAATTACTTAAAATATATAAAGTAATGAATTCCAATATCCAACTTTCGCGCCGTTCTAAAGATGTTTTCCAACTTGTATTAGAACGAAAGTCCTTTAAACATTCAAAAATGAATTCAGTCTTTAAGGACACTAGAAAATCTTTAAAATTTTCTCTTTAATAATTAAATTTTTTTTTTGTTTTATCAAAAATTCATTCACTTAAAGTTTTCCCTAATCAAATCTCACCAAAAAAAAAGAAGAACAACAAACAACAGGAATTCATTTGACTGTCTGGGGTGAATTAACTTCGTCGGCGTTTCACTAAATTAACCCAATTCCTGACCATCGATTTTTAAAAAGAAAATTTAAGATAAACAAGAAAAATAAATAAAAAGCACAAACCAGAATTGGGCTATTTTTTTCTTACACTACCCAAAAAACCCGAAATTTGTTAAGTACATCAAGTTGTGACCTACCTCAATTGATGGAGGGTGGCAGGATAGCGGATGGTGACTTCAACGGAAACATGAACTTTTTTTTTTTTTTTTGAAAACGGAAAAATGAGCCACAAAGTGTAAAAAATTATGCCTAATGCCTTTAAAAACCGTTTCTGACCTTATTATAGAATTAATTTCATTAAAGCAAACACCATACACACGTACAAATTCTTCGGTCTTCAAAATTAGGGAGAAAATATACATCCAAAAAAAAAAGAAAAAAAATTCATTCGACTACAAAGATTATTAAATTCGGTAAAATATTCTAAGGAAAGAGAAAGTAAAATGAAGAAAATCGAGCCCGTTTCTCCATCATCATTATTTTCTTTTTTGTTTCATGTTAGTCCCTTCATCCTTAAAAGTACGTCTTATTTTAATTTTCTCCACGAATTTAAATGAAGGTCGTCGAATATATCAACGGACAACTTTTTGGAGTGGTATATTTCAGGTTCGTAGGAAAAACGAATTCAACTAAAGATGTACGCGTGTAATCTTCAAGATGAACGGAAGAAAATCAGATCTCGTTAAGATCAAAACTTCTCATACCTTTTTTCTTGGTTTTTGTTCATTGAAATGACAAAATGAAAATGAAGTGGAAGTAAGATAATATCGAAATGTGTATCCAGTTTTGTTCCTTAATCAGAACGGTATTCTGGATATGGATAAATATGTAACCAAATGAAATGAAAACCTACCGCTAAACAGTGCCTTAAAACATTCCTTGTCGTTTTTTTTTCTTCATCTTTTTGAATGGAGGTCCACCATCACACCATCATTTATGTATATTTCATGTTGGAAACCATGTTACTGTCATACCAATGATATTATTGTTGGAATTTTTTTTTTTCTGAATTTGGGTGGACATTGTTTGTATTTTTGTTCTTTTTACTTGGTTTTCGGGAGCTCAACCCATAACGCATTTTTGATCCTCGTCCTTATTTAAATGATGTCTACCCAACTTTTCATTATTTTTTTTTTGTTCTGTTGTTCTTGTCTTGAACTTTTTGTTTCTATATTTTTTTTTTTCCTTTTTTGGGGGATAAAATAGAGAAAAAGTTTAATAACCCAATATTATAAAGAAGAAGCTTAAATAAAATATGAAATGGATCCTTCAAAAGAAATCAATGTTTAAAACAAAAAAAAAAGAAATTTTCCTTTTTTTTAACAATTTTTTGTACGCAACTTAAATGTGGGTGTATTCTGGATAATGTTTATATGTCAGATAGGACAAAGTAACAAGAAAACAGGAAGAATTTGGATGATTAGATGAGAATATGTTCTTGGCGTTTTTTTTTTTTTGTACTTTTAACGAAGAACAAGAATCTTTCGAAAAAATGTTTTAATATCTTCAAAATGAGAAAATTTCATTTTGTTCAATTTTTTATTTATTTTTGTTGAATTTTTCTTTTCTTTTTTTTTTTGCTCTTGTTGGTGTTCTTAGAAGATTCAAGAATCTGTAAACGTCGTGTACTTCAAGAGAAAATTTTAATACTTTAAAATATGATGGAAAAAAGAATATATCATAAAATTTAGTATCTTATAAATGAAATAAAATTGGTTCTACTTAAAACATTTTAAACGATTTAATACTAAACTGTAATTTAATATAAAAATGACTAAGGAGACCAACAACAATTTAGTTAATCATAAATTAAATTTGGTTTTTCGTTATATGAAATTTTTCATTCAAATCAAATTTCTATTTTCATTGGGTTAACCATTTTCACCTGATTATAATCGGACAGTAGCCCAGTGACATAATTTTTTTCTTGTGTAACCAGTCACGAGTAATTTTTTCACGGGGCAAATTTTACGTATGCAAAATATTTTGGTCAGTATTTATATTCCTCATGAATTTAAATATATGTTATTCGGTTGAAATTTCATTAATGTAGTTTATGAAAGGCTATAGAATCATGTTCTGTCCACACTTACAAAAAAATTCATTTTATAAATCATAATGGATAGAAACAAGTAGATGAGAGGTTACAGTAATATTCAAAATATAGTAGAACTCAAAATTCTCAGCATAATGAACTTGAAACTGAGTTCAAAAAGTTTTCTGTTTTTTTTTTTTAACAGGCAAGTTCTATAATGGATGAATATCCTATATAGAATATATACAAGTATATTTCGAGGTCTGGATATGCATCTGAACTCCTTTCTATAGAGGAAGGAAATTCTATCCGTATTTCATATTCATATAACTATATATAATATTGTAATATGGATCAGACCCAATGCCTTCTTTATACAATAGGGGGCCATTGATCAGACAAACCTTTGTAATAATTGACAAGAATCGTATGGGATTGTTAAAGGGGATTTCTAGAAATGTTATTATATGAAAAGATTCCCGAAGAGTATTATATAAAAACCCATTTTCATAAAATGCAATATGTGCTTAAAAGCTCATTGTATTATGAATTTAATATATGATTTTTTTTTTTTGGGGATTTTATATGTCTGGAAAGTTTTGGCCTAGATAAAAAGATGTATTTTTTGTTTAATATTCATTATATTATTTCAGTAGGTCAAAAAGTTTAAGAGGTCAATTGTTGATTTCGAAAGAATCTGTTTTTGTTGTCATTTGTTTTATTTGTAAATACTCCTAATTTAAATAGACGCCGGTTTTAAATGATTTTAAATTCTGGTTGAAGTTTATACCCTCGAAAAATTACCCAAAAATTAGGAAAGAACATTTTTTTTATTATCAATTTTAGATAATCTTTTTTCCAATGAATTTTCATGATACTCGAAATGTTCAAGTTAATAATTTCCTCTCATTTATTGTATAATATTTTTCATTCTATACGTTTACAATGTATTAAAATGTTCACGTTTGAAATTCCACCCCATAATCGTTCCCTGTTTGGTAATTAATTTATTCCAAAAAGGATATTGACCCCCAACATTAATAATACCGTATCGTCATTGTTGTTGCTGTTGATTCTAAATATTGAACGCGACCTCATAAAGATGAATTAAAGTAGAAAATATCGGGCCGCATATTCACACAGTCGAACAGACAACTACAAAAGGATATATAATTATGGATATTTTAAAGGTTATACATTTAGGATTGGGGATGGTGCAGAATTAGATCATCGTTGAAGAAATGGAAGTTGGGTTACGACAAATTTGGCCTTGACCTCATTAAATAATATTCAGAAGAGAGTTAATGATTATATTTTAATTAAAATATACTTTAGATAAATTGCTCGTTTATCTTTAGCAGAGAAATCGATATAGTAAAGTTGATTGTGAGAAAAAGGAAATAATATTTGACTTGCTAAAGTGTGTATCGCAATGAAGAAGGGGAAAAGTTCTAAACCTAGTTTGTAAATTATTTCCTTCAGCAAAGATAAATATGAAATTTTTATAAGGGGATATTGGTGGGATATTTTACGATTTTCTATGTTATTTTATGTTATGTTACTTTGATGTTATTTATAAAATTGCTCATACAGTTTTTCCAAATTTTGTATTCTATAAAAATTCTTTTATGGTGTATTTAAATTTCTAATACATTGGGATTAAGAACTTGAAATTGTTATGGAGTGATCTTTGCTTTAAAAAGTTATTTTGTATTTGATTAAGATTATTTATAAACAAAAATATAAATATAAGAAAAGGCAATTAGCAAAATGTATGTGCGGATAAAATTTTTAATAGGAAATCTCTTGTAGAAAAATTAATTTTATATATTTATCAAACATAAAAAGACAAATTCTAAAAATAACTGCGAGGATATTTTTCAATTAAGAGAAACTAATTGAATATTTCTTTTCCCTTTGGCTTAATAATTAGTTATAAGATGAAATATTTTACGTTAATCATGTACTTTGATTTTTATAATTGTTTTTTTTAAATTGACTGATAAGAAAATGAAAAATATTGCACTATATTTATAAAAGCACAACACAGAAAATACATTATTAATTAAAAAGAATAAATTAGAATGTTTCGTGATTCTGGAAACCACTGAACATACTAAGAAAATACGAATAATAACCACACACAAAGGATCACAGTCGTTTTGACATTTTCGTAACCAATTCTGAGAATAAGGTTGTTGACGTTCTAGAAGTACGTTTGCATGCATGAAGATTCACGAGTTTGAAGCGATGAAGTATATAAGGAGGAAACATCGCTGGACGACACAGTTCAAGTCAAACTTCGATATAGTTTAAGTCAAAGTTCGAAAATGATTGAATCATAGGAGATTTGAAACGTGATTATTTGTGGTTGGCTTACAAAGGGATTAAATAAGTAAACTAATAAGTGATTAATAGTGTTTTCCATTGTAAATAAACTGTAATAAATAATTATTGATAGACAAATATTTTTAAGACTAATTGTTAACGCAGAAATAATTGTAAATAAAGTTTATACACTAAATTCCGATAAATAAAAAGTGTTAGCATTCTATAACATTCGAACCAGAGGGGTAGCATGCAACAATATTTATAAAAGAAAAGTATACCTGATATTATTAAGAGTATGCATATATCTTATAACTAATTATTTATAAAGCTATTTCCCTTCTTTAATCTTTAAAATGGCCTAATTTTCTTTAGCAAGATCTCTTCAGGCGTTTTAACAATTAGTGAAATAGCCGAAAGATTAGATAATTTTTTTGTAATGCCTGAGAAAGCTTTAGGATATTAATGAAGACTTAAAATGAATTTTTGATGAAATTATTTAAATATAAGAAATAATATTAGAATTTAAATATTTCAGATTTAATTTAAAAATCTCTTCAAAGAAATTTTTCACAGCCCTTTCAGTTTCATTTCGGATCCTGTTTGATATTAAGGAAACTTTGTGCCGACATTTTTCCCTCGATAAATGATTCAACATGAAAACTTCAAATACATTTCCTTATGTTACAGGAATATTAGAAAAAAAATGTTAGTACACATATTCGTCGGTTCTAAAAAAGAAGGGACAACAAAACTTTATATTCAGAAGATGAAGTTTTTTGATTTTATATAGTTTCTCTATTCTCGTATGGCGGAATACCTATGTATATATGTTGTACATCGTTAAAAACATTATCGTTTAGATATTTTTCTATTACTTTATTTCATTTCTTCCAACCACTTTGTATTATCACAATTTGAATCCAAAAAAAGAAAAAAAAAATAGTATAAAATGTTAAAGAATAAGACTTCTTAAAGGGGACTTGGGGAGGTTTTCCTTTTCTTATTATTTAAAAAATAAAAAAACCATATTTGTGGTATAAAATTGTATGATATTGTAAGATACGGAATATGTATACATTGTATTCGTTCTTCTGCCCATGGAAGAGATTCACCCATTTTACCACGCCTTCTAAAAGGATGTGGAGAATATGTTTTCATTGAAAAAAATTGCTCGTATGGTTTTCATCCTTTTTTATTATTTTATGAAATTCTGGTTTCTTCCATTTTCATTTCTTTTATCAACTTTTTTCTTCTTGTATAACTTTCTTGTTTAGTACATTTTTATATTGAAAAATAAAAATCTGAATTTTATATGACGAAGGAAGTTTTTGGTGGGCTATGATAAAAAAAAGCACATACCATACAATATCATGAATATTGAATGAAATTGAAGCAGACGCGCCAATATAGAAATGAAAAAGGGTTGTTAATATGAAAAAATGGAAGTTTTATGTACAATGTTAATGCGAAAGTTCCGACTTTTTGTATTTCTTTTTGTTTTAAAAAGTTAGTAGTATGATTTTTATTACTTAGAATAATTCTTTTCAGTATAGTTTGTTTTGGCCTTTATTAATTTTTGTGTCTATATTATGATATTTAATAATGCTACTTTGGTAATTCAATTTTATCAGTTAGGTGATACGAGTTATGATAAAAAATGTTTCAGAATAATTTATTTAATTAAATTAATAAAAACACTATCTTTTAACACTAGTTATGTACATTTTATGTCGTCTTCTAAATTCTAAAATTAAAACTTGCAAGCTTCATAAAATAGCGGCTTACTTGACTACTGACTGAAAAATTGGCAGGTATGCGATACAAGTACTTCACCATTTATTTGACAGAAATTTTATCTAAATTGAAATGAAAACTCTGTATTTGAACTGTAATTAAAACCAAATTTAAATATCATTGAACTGTCTGCTAAAAAAATAAATCCATGCTTAAATTTTTGTTGTCAATTAACAGAAATTTGATTTACATGTTTATTGTATTTTATTGCATTTTGATGATGATAAATTGGAAAGTTATACTATTTAATTTGACAATGCGTTATCATAATTTCGAAGTAGGGAATAAACGCAAGAATTTAGGCTCAACGATTACCAACTAAAACGAAGAGATTGAAGAGTATAATTCAAGCAAATAAAGCAATTTTCTGGATAAGTCAGGATTTCTCCCTAGAGAAACCAAACTAAAGTTATACAAAACCATGACCCATCACCACGTTATATGCTATAGAAGTGACGTTTAAAAAATCGACAGAAGAAAGACTGAATATATTTAAAAGAAATTTTCTTAGATGTATTGATGTAAGAAAGAAAATATGATCTTAAATTGCACCATATTGATGATGGAGATAGGAAAGAGGGCATGATAAAAATAATTCATTTTCGATGTAAGCAAACAAGAGTTGTTTGAACAATTGCTTAAACAATTCCTTCTTATGTTAAAAAAAAATTTTAAGGAAAAATGACTGATTACGAAGAGAAATAAATTATTATATGGAAGGAATAGAAATAAAAAGATAATAAGAAATATTCTCTTAAAAATACACATGGTTCTCTTTAGCTATCTATCATTTTTTCCAGATTGCATTATATTAGTGCAACAGAGATAGAAGTAAATTTAGCTTTAATATTTATGTAAAAAATAAGAATCCCTATTCATAGGAACTAACACTTAAAATATTTGTAATATCCCTAACAAAAAATTTCTTCTACTCCTTTTGGCGCTTAAAGTGTAAAGAAACGCGTGGTTTTTGTTTACAAAAATTGAATTCAAAAAAATTTTGATTGCTTTGTTTGTTTCATTCTTTCTTTAGTCCAAAATCCATAAGACTATTATAAGACTACTAATGCTCTCGCTTACTACAATTATCTTATAGGAAGCATGACGTAAAATAGAATATATTTGATTTATAGGTTACTTCATTCTTTCTAATGAAAAATTTTAATTTTCTTTCCTTATTTTGTGCGGAATTTTTTGTTTCTGTCATTTTCATTAAAGGTATTGGAAAGATCGCGTTATTTTTTTCAAATTTATTTTGGTATCTTTCTCTTAAATGAAAGAATTATTTCATTTCTGTTTGAACAGTGAAAAAACAGAACTTGTTCTATTTGCTCAAGTAATTGCTTCTTCAAACCATGCCCTAATATAAAATTATGTATTACATCTATTTTGATCAAGAGACACATGAATATGATGAGCAGGATACTTCGGCAACATGCCAAAGAGAAAGATATTCTATAATATTCAATAGAACTGACCAGTCTGCACAGCTCGACATTCAGATAGATCGCCATCTAATGTGTGTTGTTTATTTCAGACAACTAATTAGAAATTCGTAGCCAAATTCACAGAGCCATGGAAGAGTATTACAGAGGACGCAAATCAGGCTGTAGCGCCGTTGAAAAAAAAAACAATTGAGAAAATATTCAACATTTAAATCGTAACAAATATACGAATGTGGTTTATTTAGGACGTTTCGCTGTGTAATTTTATGGGATTTAAAAATATATTCTTGACTTTTTGATCATCAATTTATATACGAAATCATTTGATATTAAGAATCAATCAGAAGAATATATTTTATTGATTTTGAATATTAAATATTTTCTTTTTAAATTTTTCATTTTATTTCATTTTTATTCCCGATATATTATTTTATATTCTCCCTGATATACTCATGTTTTTCTTTTTTTCTTTTTGATCTTTGATATTCAAGTACATGTAATCATCATCATCATCATAAAATGAAAATGTACTTTCTTATTTATGTTAACTACCATCAACCATCATAATATCAACAAAAATATTCAAAAATGTATCTTATGTATTTCTTTTTTTTCGTTGGATGAAATTTTTGTCGTTATCATTTCGAAAATATATTAGAAAAAGGACGAAAATGTGGTCTGTGATAACATACCTGCAGAAAAAAAAAAAAAAACAAATAAGAAAACCAAAAATATATTATTATTATTATTTTTTTTCATTTTCATGAAAACATCGAATTTTCATGTCATATCATTTTTTTGTTGATTATTATACCGGCATTTTTCCTCTTCTATATTTCATTTTATTTTTTTTTTTTTTTTGTCAGGTGAAAACGCACATTGGAAAAGGGCTTCTTACGACCGTAGAGACTATGAAGAGTATAATGTACACAGGAGAGAGGAGATTTTTGGAATGAGTACTATATCACTATTATTGTTGATACACCTACTATACCTGAAGTCATTTTATGTATAATGATACAAAAAAAGGAACCGGAAACGCCTTCGCTTCAAAAATTCGATTGGAAGAGAAAAAAAAAGAAACGAGGGAAAAAATCAAACAATCGAATCCTTGGAAAAAAATATTCTTAAATTTTTTTTTTCCGTTTTTTGGGGAGGTATGTTTAATGCCTACATTTATGATATTTCTCCATTCTCAGTAAGTGATATCATGTCCAACTTATCACAGTTCAGTAAAATCCGACATACATAATTCCTATTTTATAGGATTCAGAATAATATTCATTTTAAGCAGAAATGAAGAAGTCATTTAATGACTATAAGAATAGGATTTAGGAAAAACTAGTTCTTTAAGATTAAATTGATATTCGATTATCCCTAAACCGAATTTCCTTGAACAAATCATATTATGAAAATTATCAAAAAAACGCATGCGCTTCCTTTTTATTTCCTTTTTTTTAATATGATTTCAATGCATGAATAATATGCTTCATTTTTGATACCCTCGCATATACGATATCCTTGATACACATATATGGTTTTTATAAAAATGCCTTTACAACGTTCATAGGATAGTGGTTTTTATTTTTTGCAATGTTTATGATAAGTATATGTAAACATGTATCGCGCGTTGCGCTATGATTTCAATTGTAACATATGTACATGGGAAGGTGTATAAAAACTCATATATATATATATATATATTTTTGCATTTGAAAGAAAAAATTTTTCTATATGGGTTTTTTTTTCTTTTGCCTTTTTCGTATTTGCCGGAGGTGATTTTCCTTTTCTTTTCTTAAAGAAATACATTACAACATATGAGATTTGTGCATGGTAGGAGGAGCTCTCTTTACCATTTCCTATATATGTCAAATCAGATGTGTTCTAGGCAAAGATTTTGTTTTTTTTTCTTGTTTTATATCTTCGAGCATGGATATTTTTCGAAATATAGTAAAAAGAACAAAATGGCAGTTTTATTGTGAAAATAAGACATTTTAAGATTAAAATATGTTGAATATCCTAAATTGTGAATCGACCAAAGTGGAGACAAAATTTTTCTCGCACCTATTATATTTCGTAAGAATATGATACTATATGAGAAGAAGAACAGATTCTCGAAAAAAGCCTTTAGGACCATCATAATAATAAATTACAAAAGAACCGTCTCAAGTGGATATGAAATATGAAAAACTGGGCTCCAAGTATATTCTTATAAACAACAAAAAAAACCAAAACAGGGGAAAATAACATGCTGCGAATTACACGTTCGTCCTCATACTTGTGTGACACAAAAGGACAAGTCCTTTATCCTTTTGTGGGTTTTTCTGCTTTTATCCTTCTGTCCCACCAAAAAGAGAAAATCACATTTAACCAAATGCCAGGCATTCAATTTAGGAATGGGAGAATCTTTTGTTCAGTTTCTTATACTATTTATATGAGAACATTTGATTGAGTACGCGGGGAGTCAACATTTCCCTGATGTAAGTTTATATACATGTTGAAGACCATAAACAATATCATAGAAATCTTTGTTTTTAAATATCCACTTCTCAAACTTGCTTCTTTTTTTTGTTCACTTTACAAATGGAACGAGAAAGGATTGTGCATGTTGTTATTCAGGAACACTCTTGACACTTATATCCTTGTCGAAAATGAAAGGCCAAAAACATGAAGAATAAAAAGAAATTTACACAAAAGAGAAAATCAGTTTTTACAAGAAAAATCTTGAATTAAGGGATTCAAATTTTTTAGCCTGAATATTTCGAAAAGTTTACAGAAAATATGAAATGAAGAAATTTTCGACGATGAGAAGTAAATGAGTTCTAGAAAATTACCCCTACGGCTAAAGGGTTGAAAATACATGATGAGAAGAAAAAAAACTGTCTCATTGTCTTCAGACGAAATCATTAGTAGACTCGTAGTCGAGGAAATTTTAAGGATATAGTCGAGATTCTTTCTAGGTAGTTTAATTTCGGTAATCTGTCTATGCGGCTATAATTACTCTAACTCTAAGTGTTGTTTGAGGCAAAATAGTAGGATAATAACATTCAGATAAGTGCACTTCATACGATTTTTGTTGAAGAAAATCGTTTTTCTTTTTTTTGCGTGTGATCAGTTGATTTTTCTATAGAGTCCAAAATGAGGGCGAACAAAGTTTAATATCATATTCAAATGACTATTTCACATTCGATGAGACAAAAGAAGTTGATTACTTTTTTGTGAAAAGAAAACACTCTTAAAAATTGACCCCCAGGTAATTTAGTCTAGATCCAATTATTTGTATTTCTGAAGAAGAAAGAAATTATTTCATGCAAAAACTACTTCAAAATAAGAGTAAATATGTATACAAAGTTGGAAACGGAAAAAATGCAATTTTAATTGAAGAAAATCATCTTTTATATTGCAGAGTTTTAGAAAACTCAAAAGTTCTTTTTATATCACAGTTGTTTATGTTCATTTCTCGAAACATTTTCAAAAACAAAAAGGAAAAGAATCCTTTTCACCTTGAAATTATAAACTGGCATAGCAACATCAGGAAATTGCATTTTAACGTCCATGATAGACAAGTGCATACAAAAGACTATATAAAACGAAATGAAATTGTTATCACTCCATAAGTTAGGTGAAAATTATGTGTATACACTTCAGAAAACAGGACTTTTGGTAAGGGTGGATATGAATGGATTATATGAGAAGAGTTTCATGTTTGCAAAAGGTAAAAAAAAAAAAATGCATTGAAAGAAAGCACCTTTAGCGAAGTTGAGAGGAACAACTTCAAAAAAAGCGCTTCAAAGAATTTTGAACATTTTTAATGTATCTCGGTACACATGTGCATCCTTCTATTTAGCATTTGAATGCATTATTTTTATATGGAATATAATATTTATTTTTTTTTTGTCCTGTATTTATACGACGCCATTTCTATAGAGAAAAGAATTCCTTCTTTAAAATTCTAAAGGATAAAATATTTTTTTTTTTTTTAAAGATTTTTTCATATTTTTCAAGTGGTTTCTACCTTAACAACAGGGCGACACCGTTCATGTTGATGTCGACATCATAACCATCTTCAATATAACTATATACAAATGTATATATGCTGTTACGTAAGGACTATCACCGGATAGATTTATATGGACCCTATATTTTTCCATATAGAAAAACACATTTTAAAACAAACCTCCATACTGCTTTGGTTTTAAAAGGTGACTACAGATTCATATTCAACTTTTTGTAGAGGAAATTTATTATTTAAAAAAAAAAATTTTTTTTTTTCTTTGAAAGAAAACTCAAGCTTTTCTAACTTGCATACAAGTTTTTCGTAGAAAAATAAATTGGAAAAAAGTGTAAGGTTGATGACGTAAACATAAGTGTTTTGTGTATGCCCATTTAAATTTAGAGCACAAACAACGTAGGGAAAAAAAAAAATATATAGAAAAAAGTTCATATTCATAAAATAGTGAAATTCGAAGCGTAGACACTTCAATTTGAGTGTGAACAATTTCTCAAAAGTATAGGAGACTTCTTCGCTTTTAACCACGTATATATGCTGGAATAAAAGATCCCAGCTGAGATTATGTTGAAAATTCGATTTCCTTATTTAACGAGCATTCTTAGAAAGATGGTGTTTTTAAAGAATTTAAAAGAAAACTATGGCTTTTAGATTTTACTATCTACTCTAGATTATTTATGATAGATGGTTTAAGCAGCGCGTTCGCCATGCCCAGTGTATGTTAATACTGAGGATTGATATAATGATTTAAAACTGACTCTAAATGGATAACATAGAAAATCGAGATATATATCAAGTAGTGGCGTGCGGTCCATATGTGCAAGGTGCATACCCTACAAAATTGTGAGAGACAATAATTTTCTGCACCTATTTTTATATAACCAAATTTTGTATAATTTAACACATTCAGATATTGTGCCGATTCGCTAGTCTGTATTCCGGCAGAGCGTCGTGCCCTACGATCTGCACCTCGTAGCCTGTAGAAATATCTATGAAAGTGTAATATCTTGTGGTGATGTTTTGTGATATAATGGGCTGAAAAACAATTTTGTTGTATCAGACAATGAGTAAACGAATTTCAACAAAACAATTTCAGCTAATAGTAGTAGAAAAATTTATAACACTAGATCGTAGCCTATCTTAAACACATTGCTCTACTATCAACGAACACGAGATATTATAAGTTACTGCAAAAATAGTTTTGAAATTTTAACTTTAAATATGTTTCACAGAGAGTATAGAAATTAAGCTGTAAAACTATAGGGCCAGTTTTTTTTAAAGCACTACAGTCGTCAAGATGTGCAGAAAAAATTCTGCACGTTCGTTTTGTTTTATTATTCTCTGTACAACCTGCCTGATAACCCACCGCACGCCACTGATATCAAGCAAATGAAAACAGTAACATAAAAATGCACAAGAAAATCTAAGAAAAAAAAAAGAATGCATCAAATTTACAAAATTCAAAGAAAAAGCTACCTCGACTCGACCTGTGTATACTTGGAGTTGGCTTGACTCTGACTTCATCTCTGCATGCAAATGGGGTAATTATGATCTCCGCCGTATTCAACCTTATCCTTATCGTGCATATACACTCTGAAACATATATGAGTGCAATATTTTTGACATTCTCACTCAAACCAACGTCATATATCATTTCAATGCCGCAATATGTTTTTTGGGGTCCTTAAATTTTTTCCCTGATTTCTTTTCAATTGTTGTTAGATATATTTTTTTTTTTATTCAAAATAATTTTTCAACGGTGCGTTTTTTCTTTTTTTTTGTATTGCAGCCATCTTGATCCTCATCCTTGATAAAATATCAAACTTGAAAAATCTTCTATATATAAGCACCCGCCATGATTAATTCATGCTTAAGTACTTCATGCTTTTCAAGGGTTAAAATGTGCTTCTGTATTCTTATTTTTGTTTGGCGTCCCTGACAACAAGTGTAAGAAGTAAAACTAAAATAGATGAAAATTATAGAAAAAAAAAGGAATATTTGTTGAGCTTTTTTTCCTATACCTCTTTTTTTTCTGGATACATAAGTAAGGATATTTGAAATAGATCAAGGAGAGAAGCAGAGAAGTGGTTGAAGCTTTCAAAATAATACTTCTTTTTTTCTGCATATTCATTGGAATTTTATTTTAATTTTTTTTTTTTCTAGAATTATATCTTGTATGCAAAAATTCTTAAAACTTAAAATTTAATTTTTTATGCGAAAGTTTTTTATGTTTTTAAGCATTCGAATTTGTTTGGTACTTAAAATCTAAGTTAAAATTCAAATGGGTTTAAGGAATTATTAATATCTGAAAGTCAGGTGGACTTTCTTATACATGTATACCTGTTAGACATCATCATAAAAGTGGAAAGTTCGGGTTACCTACTCTTTCTTGCCATTTTTAGAATTGCTGCACTTGAACTTACCCGCCATTATGTTATGCGCTTAAATTTCTATTGTACTAATATTTCAAACAGACATTTCCAATGTTTCGGATAAGTTTTTAAGACTTCAAAAAAACAATTAAAAAAATTACACCAACTTCATAAGAAAATTTGTCTAATATTTTTAATAAAATATATAATCGTGCGAAAACCTAAGTTTTGTTCTAGAAGGGTTAGAAAGAAGGTCCGATTTACATGAAACTTTCACCGTTTTAATATTGCCTCAAATGCTAGATGTTAGATTCTTGCCGAAATTAATATATGGCAACACTATTTGGTAACGATTTTTTTTATCTAAAAACGACAAAATTTTGTCCGCAAGATGCAGACTAAACTGCTGGGCCGATTTCGAAAATAGTATGCAGTTCATGGGTACCCTAACTTAGAACTGATTTGTTTTTGGCACATATTCGACTATGGCAGCACTGTCTAAGAATACGTTTTATACAAATATATTCCATTTTTGGACTAGCTGTAAAACCGAAACTGCATGTCCAATTTTGATGAGATTTGAACAGTTTGTGTACTAAGGTCGAAATCAGAACATACATATTAACTTTTCACGGAATTCACTTCTGGCTACACTAATGCGCAAAACTTTTCTTAAAAAATGTTGTGGTGGAAATGTATAAACTTCCCTAATTCGGCCAATAATAGTCGAATTTTAATTAAATGGAATGTATGTTTGGGATGGCGCAACTGAAAAAATAAAATATGCCCCCTCCCCCTCGTTAGGGGGTTTTGGGTGCCTAAAATAGGAAAACTTCAATAATTCACTCAATAATCCGCGGATTTTCTTGAAACTTGGTGTGTACATTCTGGATGAGCCAACTGAAAAAATAGAATGCGTCTCCCGTCGGTGGGTGTTGCGGGAGGGTAAAATAAAAATCCTTAATAATTCGGTCAGTAACAGGCAGATTTTAATGAAACTCGGAATGTACATTTGGGATGGGCCAACTGAAGAGATAGAATATGTCTCCCTTTGATGAGGGGCTAAAATAGAAAAACTTCAATAATTCGCTCAATAATGGGCGGATTTTCTTAAAGCTTGGTGCGTACATTCTGGATAGGTCAACTGAAAAGATGCGTCTCCCCTCGGTAGGCGTTGTAGGGGGGAAAACTAAAAAAAACGTTAATAATTCGGTCAATAGTAGTCATATTTTAATGAAACTTGGAATGTACATTTAGAATAGGCGAACTGAAATGAATATTTTATGACATTATCGGGAAAGTTCCATAGCGGTCCAACCGATATAGAGGAAATGTAACTTCACTGCTATGGTTTAGTTTGCTCATTTTTCTTTCTATCATTTTTAATAATAAAACGCTTTTTTTTAGAAATTTTATCAAATAGAAAATTTTTTATGTATTTTTTTTTATAATAGAACTTTATAAAAAAATATTTTATCGACAACAAAAAAAAAAAGGAAAAATAGTACAAAACAAGTTCTTCAAACAATTTCTCTCTCAATCCATCAAATAGTGTAGTTTTAGTAAAATGAATTGTTTTATTTCAGTTTAAAGTGAAAATCCATCAAAATATCAGAAAAAAATGACGCTGCCATTATGTTTCTCCTTTGTTTTCAAAATCAGTTCATTTGAAAGGAAGCTAAAAAAAAATGTTGGCTGAAAAACATTTTTATATAATTCATTCGTTCATAGTTATTCTCAGTGATAATCGTTAAGTACTTTTCTTTAAAACATGAATAAATGCACTTCTAAATGCGCAAAAAACAAAATAGTATATATGTTATATACTACATAATATGGTAAACCTCCTGACTTTCTTATACATAACATTTCGAAATGTTTAAATATGATAGATTCAATTCCACGATCAAAATTATTGTGAATAATTTTAATTAAAGCAATAGGAAACAATATAATTTGGATAATATGCTGTTTCCTATTGCTTTAATTTTAATATAATATAGTACAGAAACAGAAAATTACTTAATAGTATCCGAGAATTACCCAG
Source organism: Xylophagus ater (assembly GCA_963422695.1). Lineage (NCBI taxonomy): Eukaryota > Metazoa > Arthropoda > Insecta > Diptera > Xylophagidae > Xylophagus > Xylophagus ater. The sequence goes on along the minus strand of OY730482.1, from coordinate 40,408,120 downwards.
TTTCCTATTAACAATGACATATATGGTATATCTAAGTAACCGATTTTATGAGGATACGTCTATTACCAGACGAAGGAACAAGAGTGACGCAAATATAGTACATACATATATGTTAATTATTAAAATGATGAATTCTAATTGTTTTGGAACTTAAAAAATTTCGTAGTCGATTGTCGAATTTGTTTAGTTGCTTATTCTTTTACTAACCCCACGACTTTTATTAGACTTATTTCAAGATTTATTTTCAGTCGGACTGGAAAAAAAGTCCAATGTTTCGAGTCTCCACGAGACTTTTTTTCAGTCCGACTGAAACTATTTCAAAATTTTGGAGTCTCCACGAGACTTATTTTCAGCCCGACTGAAAATAAGTCTTGCAAAAAGTCTAATGGAGTTGCCTGGTAAAGTATAATATAACTTACAATAACTTACCTAATTGAACAATCGTACCAACTATAAAGTTTCCTATACCCCTTGCAAGATGGAGCCATTTTTTACGTTCCATTGACTGGGCTATAATATAAGAAAGTGAAAATGGTATTCGATATTAAAAAAAGACCACTAGTATAGAAAAAAAATTTTTTGTAATTAAAATTTCTGTGGAAAATTTCCTTTTCTGTTATTAAAAATATTGCCTTTAAGTTATTGAAAGGATTTTTATTCAATATTTGGGAGTATTCTGTACAGGACAAGTTTTAAATATGAAATTGAGAGGATTTAATATACATATATATTTATTTCGTCTATTTTTTAAACAAAATAAACCTTAAAAGTCCTGAAAAACTAAAGTCTAGTTTAGGAATTTTCCAAATTCATCTGTACCTGACACAAAGTATTTATATACTTGCGAAAGCGAAAAATTAAAATTTTGAAAGTTTTAAAATTTACGTTTTTTTTTTCTTTTTCGGTGTCCAAAATGTAATTTTCGTAGAATTTTTTCCACTTTTTTTTTTCTTTCACTTCAGGATTGTATTTTTCAAAATGAATGCATTTTTCACATTTTTCATAAATTTAAAAACTTTTTTTTCTTTACAAGGCGAGTATATAAATACTTCCCTTTTTTTCTTCGCAAAAGGTAACATACAGCAATTCTATGATATTGTAAATTGCAGGAGAAATATAAAATTGTTGTCAAGTGGTCCTTTGAAGTGGTGTTCAAATGGGCTTTCATCGCATATTCACCAACAAAATAAAAGTCTCAAAAACATAAAACGTTCACGTCCTTAAGTTAAAAAACATGAAATAAATAACAAAAAAAAAAAATATTAAAAGGAACAGAATTGTACGATATATGTGGGAATTTGCGGTTGATGTTAAAGCATATAAGTGCCAGAGTGCTATTATGTACTTGAAAGATATATATATATATGTTTTTGAATTTTATTATTGCGATATTTATATATATATATAATGCTTTTGGATTGTAAAGCACCAAATCTTAAGTGGCAAGAACATGGAAACCTCTTTATGTAAGATTGTTTCCTTCTCTCAAAAGTTGCATTATAAGTTTTTTTTTTTTAACAAGTTTCGCTTAGGAACAAACTGAAAGGACTTCTTCAAAATTCGAAACAATTAAACAAAATGAAGCTGTTACTATTTTGAATTTTGAAGAATTTTTTTTCCATGTTTTTCAAATGAGAATTATTTGAAATAAAATCAAGAGGAAATATGGTATTAGGAAAATGGAGTTACATTTAATTGGACATAGAAGACCCGAGTACACGAATTCAGACATACATTATTCGGCTATGAGTTAAGCAATGAAAAATTTCTCAAAATTTTTTATTTTTCCGATAATACGTGAAAACCAAATAAAATTTGGGCATTCGTAATTTTGCTTCTTGTTTTATTTTGCTCTTTTACTTTTTTTTAAGATTTGGCTTTTAGAACTTCGTATTGCGAAGGGTTGTTCCATTATAGTAGAAAGTCGAAGGTAATATTTCCCAGTTTTACTGTTAATTAAAAATTATAATTAATTCAACTAAAAACACTTAATACTTAATTCAGAACTTATAATACAATCGAACGTCTTTCAACCGGAGTACTCGGGACCCATCAAATCATACATGAAAAACCAAATATTCTTCAGCATCCTGATAAGTTTTTCGTATATTACAGTGAAACATTCTGTGTAACAGAGTTTAATAGAATTTAGACAAACAAAAATTTTTCGGGATTTTGCAAGTTTTCTCAAGAAAAACAAGAGCCAGAAAATATAAAATTTTCCCGAGAATTTCTGAGAGAACTCTCTCACCATGAGTGATCTTAAAGAGTATGGTAATCACGAAAATTTATTAAAGCTTAGTCTCTTCATATGTTCATGTTTTAAAATCTTGTAGGCTTTAATTTAAAATTTATATTTTTATACTTACATATATTTATTTTATTTATACTTAGGCCTTTTGTGGCTTGGGTACACAACTGTATGATTTTTAGTTAACTTTAATAGTTTTTTAAATTAAAATAACTAAGAACTAGTGATAGGTGATGATGAAGCTATAACCGACGCCTGGTCTCTGGTTCAAGTTTAAACAAAGAATGTTCAATGGTACTTCATATATAACCATTGTGAGTGAGGTTAAATTTATTAGTTATAAAGGTAACCGAGTCTTCAACTTGTATTCTTTTTAGGCACAGTTTCTTTTCTGAAAATATTTTAACTTTTCGTAAGTAAAAACCACTCTCTGTGATATAAAAAATGATGTATTTAGTGTTTTTCATCTATAGTTTATAGTAAACAAATCAAAAAAATTCTGCACTTACCCTTTTAGAAGAGATGCCATTTTTTAGAAAGAAGCTCCTGTAAGCAAAGAAAATAATTGTAATTAAAACAAATGAATTTAATTTAATTAAAGCAAGTTTATTTACCTCTCCTTTTGATGTTTATCAACGATGGCATTTCTACTCCAAATGGCCTAAGTCTTTATAAAACAAAAACACGAAATTCACATAAAAAATACTATTTATGTATATAAAAAAAAGTGAGTAAACCATTTTATTAGCAAAATAAACAAAAACACCAATTTAGCAAAAGACTTAATAGCAGGAGACCAAAAAACGGTCGCACTATTTTACTACAGGACTATATATAAAAAAGAAGAAGAAATACAGACAACAAAAACATATGGATTGATCAGTAGCTAATTCCTTACTGTTAAAAGCTGCAAACGTGTTGACACTAACTTAAAACTGGATAATCTAGGAATCATGCTGGTAGTTGGTTATTTCAAATCCTGGTTTTAAGTTAATTTAGCGCAGTGATCTGTTTGAGTGTAGAGCTTTTATTTCCTTTCCTTTTTTAATTCATACTAATTGAAAAGCAAGTAATGGAGTTCGATATGTTTCTGCACAGTTGGTTTAAACTTATACAATTCTGTATTTTCTTTCATTCGTAATCGAAAATCGAGATTTTTCTAATGACGAAAGCTTTTTTTTTTTGTGGACAATTTGAATTTTGCATATTTTTGAAAATATTTTCTGCACTCTGCACGTCACTGATTTTCTAAAAAAATCGAATCAAATGTACATCCTATTTTTTTAGAAGGAAAAATATAGATTAGATTAAATATACATGAATAAGGAAATCTTTCATTGGGTATACGTTATTCTCTGTTGTACGTGAAAACCATCTAATCATCTAACCAAATATTCAAAAATAATCAACAAACCCAATAAATATTGACATTCGTCCATAGAAGAAATTTCAGTCGAGGTACAACATGACAATAAAAAACTAGGAAAATCTCTAACATTTATCTGAGGTTCTTCCATTAAAATCGCGAGAAAATTTTTTTTGATTTTCTTCTTTTATTAAAGAAATATAACCAAATACCTAAAAGAAATTCAAATTCTAGTGAATTTGTATAATACACATAAATCATATTTTCTCTTCCGAACCAATCATCTGACAGGATTTTCATATATCGTTTTTTTTTTCTTTTTTTTTTTAACCATATCGCATAAAGAAACACGGTATAACAAGGAGACAAGGGATATTGTATCAAGTTAGAAAAATACAAGAAACATAACGAAGACTAAAAGTATATTCATATTTTGTGGCGCCCTACTCTTATTCTAGAGAAAGGAAAACGCGACCAACCATCCCACATAAAATCGCATTTTTTTCCATTTTCCGGAATCTACTCGAGAACATACCAGATTGTGAATATAGAAAGGAAGAAAATAAATGTATATACATACATGTCTATATATTAAACAGAAGAAGGGCTCTTGTAACATTCTGGATTTATTCTCATACTCTTATTAAATCGAATGGTGTACATTTGCCAATACCATCAACATGAATATGTGTTGTACATTCATATAGGAAAAGAAATGAGATGAATTTTTTCAACGGAATTTTTTATATCTCCTTCCCCTTGATATTTTTGCAACAATACATGTCGTCCCTGAATCTTCGTCTATGTCCTCCATATAACGTATTTAAAGGTTTTTAGGTGCGGATTTCCATTGCGCTGCTTTCTGAAGGGTTTTTTTTTATTTCAGTTATACTAACCTGCCAACGTTTCTCTATTTTCCATATACTCTTGTTGTTGTTATTATGATTTGAATATTTGAAGGCTTTTGAATATGGAAAAAGCAAATTATGGAAAAATGGGTGTAGGTATATAGATGAGTGAGTATCATCATCTCTATATCAGTATGTATACTCTTCGGCTCCTATATTCAGAATATTTATCCCATATACTTTTCTTGAAAATCCTTTTGCGTGATAGAAAACGTCATAATACAAAAAAAAAAAAACAGATAAAAAACGAGAAAAAGGAAATTCAAAAGTGGGTGGTTTGTGGTGGTTTTGATTGTATGTATTTATAGTAAAAGCATGAGAAATATGAAATAGACAAAAATTCTTATAGTAAGAAATCAAATCAATCATTCAAGCTAGCATAAGCGCCTTAGAAGATTTCCTCTCCTATTAGTCCTTGGTGATCCTTAAGATTTTCATACAATCTTTTTTCTCAATATATACATTTTTTCTTCTGATTTTGTTGTAACATTTGACTTTTGAATATATTTTTTGATCCCTTTACAAACACGAAAAAATGATATTTCTTTTCGGAATTTAGTGTGAATCAAACTGAAAAATTTATTTCTAATAAAATTTAATTTGATAAAATTATTGCAAAATATCAGAATCCTTTGATTTCTCAAAGGGCCTGATATATAATTTTTTCGAAATATAGAAAGAAAAAATCAAGATAATAAACTCACTTTTCCGAAATTCTCCAAACAAACTCGAACGTGTTCATTTAAAATATCGAAACGTTCACGAATTGTTTAGAAATATTTGAGCATAGAATATGTTATTTTAAATGTTATGTTTACTAAGATTTTATTAAACAAATATATACCATAAGTTTTATCTAAGCCACAGAATCGTTGTTTTGATTATTAACTCCACTAGAACTTAACAATATTTCATTTAAAATTGTTAAATTGTAGAAAATGAAAGAAGATACTTACATACCGAATATGGCACTAGGCAATTACATAAATATTATTTATGAAAATCTTGAAGTAAAAGGACAAAACTAGAAGACTAAAGCGAAAATTATTAAACAACATTGATGTCTGGAAAACTATCGAAGGATCTAGAGAAATTTTGAAAATGGAAGCCATATATTTCAACATATCCTCTGAAAAGACTCATACACTATTTTTCATTTTGAATATTATTAATTATTTTTAATTGGAAAAAAAAGTCCTTCAATTTTATTAATGAACGAAAAAGTGAAATAAATTAAATTAAAAATTAAAATTTCCAGTTCACATAAAATTCATCAACCAATCTTTATTCAAATAGGATTCAATTTTTACGATTACATCGTTAATAATATCGAATTATTCGTCTCTGATTTCGATAAATAATTTAACCGAAAGTGCAAATATGAATCCAATGTTTGGTATGATATAAACTCATCCGTTTAGAGAGAGTTTTACCTATTTGCCAGGTATAACATATTCATTTTGTGATCCGTCAAAGCTAAACAAATAAAATTGTATTTTCGGATGCTCTGGTTTGTTTTTTTTTTCTGTTGGCTCCTTTGATACTACCAGCTTATTTGAAATAATATTACCCAAAATGAAAAAACAAACTAAAACATAGAAAATATTGAATTAAATTCCGAGATTTTTATTTCATTTTTGAATATCACATCACAAATGCAAACACAAAAAATTTTTTGATATATATTTTGATAATTTATTCGCGTTTTTTTTTACCATTTGAATACGTAAATTCAATATAATCTATACTAAACCATATGATATAGATATGCAAAATATTTTCCTCGTGTTATTACCTGTACTATACACAGTTTACCTTTCTGATCCCATTTGAGTATAATAAATAAAGCAAATCTAATAAAAAAACCCTTTTTTTTACATCTTGGGAATTTTTTTCTATTATAATGATGATGGATAAAAAAAAAAAATATATATATATATATATATATAGAAGTAAACATCGATATATGCAAATAGATACTTTTAATAATAAGATAAGTACACAGATATCTCTCTCTAGCCAGGTTTAACGAAGTGACAAATGCATTAAATCGGATGTTATACAAAAATATTTTAGTCCTTCATTTACAGAATGTTCAAGAATCTGTTTATATACTGTATACCCTTCACATTTTTATATTCTATAGAACCCTTTCATTTAGATAAATATGAATTATGGTATACACAACCTTTTGGAAACAAAAAAAAAGAAATAAAGTTTCAATTTCATTTATAATACTTTCGATGGGTTCATTTAAATTAATTTTATATCGAAAAACGATGAACAGATTCACTTTCAGCTGGTGGAAGTCGATATTTACATACCCTGTGATTCCCCTGAAGAATTACTAAACCTTTGTTTTTCAAATAGGTATTTCTTAAATTGCTTAACAAAACAATCTCCAAAGAAAATGGGGATTTTATATAAATTGTTAAAGACTTTAAATGTAATTTTTTTTTCTTCAAATGAAGTTAATTAATTAATAATATTTAATATTTTAATTTATATAATTACTGTTCTTATTTCCTTGAATTTTATTCTCAATTCTCAATTACATATATATGGAAATTTCTCACATACTTGCACTTCAAAATATTATCATTAAAATAATAATCATAAAACATACATGCACATGTCTTAATTATTAATGAACTTTTTCCGTTATAAGTTGAAATTGAATGCAATTAGCACATAAATACATAATCATAGTTATTTAGGGCCGCACCTAAATGCAATTATATTACAATGTTCAAGAAATTAACGATATATGACAACAAAATTATTTTTTTTAATGAAATTGCACTTACACATAGGGTGCTTGTAACTTTTTGAACATTATACTTTTACTTTACTTGGGAATATAAGTGTTTATTAATTATTACGCGAAATATAATTGGAAATTAATTATTCACAAATGTGTCGCAATATTTTTTAGAAAATTGTATACAATTAAAAATAACATCTGATTTAGATGCATACATAAGTCCCAAAGGTCCTTAAAAAATAATGTTGTCATAAAGACACTCAGGAGAAAATAATTATGTACGATTTATCACATTGAACTCAACAAATTTGTTTAGATTTCAGTTTCAGTTGAATTTTAATAAAACGATACAAATTTTTAGTTAATCATATTAAGAATTAAATTTATTAATATAAATAATAGGTCTGTTTTATTTGTTATACCCTACCCTGGAGCAGGATAAGTGGCAAATAAAACGAGCAGGAGTAGGAGAAAGTTTTAATTCAAATGTTGGTAGCGCTGCTTAGAAACCATATTGTAATGAAATGAGAAACGTTTAGCTAATCTACTTTTTATGGGAGAAAACTGAACTAATTTCGGGTGTGATAGTTACATCTGATCTGAAAATAGTGTAGGATTTGCTCTTTTGTTGTTTTTGTTTTCAATATAAAAATTTGCTCTACCCCAGAGCAAGTGGCAAATAAAACAGACGTATTACAAGTATGTCCATTCAATGTGCCTTCATTATTTTTAGAGAAGTGTCTTATACGAGTAGTAAGTTAAATTCATTTTTTAAAAATATGCTATTTTACTAACATGAAATATCCACACTTGGTTGCAATATATATATAAACTAACAAATTTTATTAATTTTTATATATATTAACTACTTTCTCGTGAAAAAAGGATACATAGAAGTGTATTGCTTGAAAGTTATTTTATTTTTTAAATGACTGTTTTCGCCGCATCAAATGTACTTACGGACTCATCAGCTGAACTCGTACATTTGTTTGTTCAGGAACGAAATCATTTTAACTATTTGTAAGCATACATTAGAAGGATAAATCATTTATCATTATATTCAAATCGAAATCAAACTAAGATCTACGAATTTTATTCTAATGAAAATTTTTTTGGTTAATGATTTTTTACTTTTCCTTTTCCTTTTTTATAGCTGTTGTTGGCATTACGAGTTGAATTTTTTTTGTCCGAAAATTTATCAGTACAGGTTTTAGTTTTATTTGTTAAAAATGGAAAAATTCGAAAGAATTTTTCATTAATTTAGTAAGTTAAGCCTTCTCTAAAAAAGACTAGTGGTTTTTAGACATGCTCGGACATTCAGTTGGAAAGTATAGAAATTTTAAATACATATTATTGTAAATCGCGGAAATCATAAATGATACCAATATGCAATTTATTGAAATCATTGTCTATTTATTAACAAAAACAAAATAATCATGAATTAGGTATTTCTCTATAATTTTGCATCCTTGAATCAATTTCATTCAAATTCAACAACAAATCGAGTTTTTATATAAAAGCTAAAAAATTTGGCTTCAAGAACTAAATTTATATTTTCCTCTTAATATTACTGAAACTAAGAGTTATTAAATTATTTATAAATGAGTTTTTTTAATCATTAAAAGTCTTCAATTCTTTCAAATAAATTGAAATGAAATTACTCTTCCTTCTTTTCTTAACCACGATTTAAATAATTTATGATATTGAAAATACGTATATATGGTATATGGACGAGCTGTTAGCATAATTAAGCTAGAGTTTAATGGCCAGAGACTTTACCGAAACAATAACCTTAATCTATTAATATATAATTACTATTATTACCATTATTTCCGACTTTGACCAAATATCCAATAATGGTAATTATTAATTATGATGTGGAGGACAATAGCTATATTCTACTAGTATACTGTTATCTGATTTGCTAGCAAAAAGACAGGAAAATATAAACCGAGGTGTGGTAGCTACGTGCTCTACAAATGCTGTTGTTATATATTTTTTACTTTGTGAAGTAATAGAATGGCGCGGTTATTTAATTAAAATCCTTGACTTGTAAATTTGTTGACTTTTGTATATTTATATATATTTAATCTGTTGTTCTTATATTGTTAGTCTTTTGTTTTTAACAACACCGTGTTATGTTTATTAGATAATATTCAATGTATATAAGTCAATTATTGTTGGAATTTATTGAAAAAATAAAAAAAATAATATAAGCAAATAATTTGTTATTTCGATATCAATTATATGATATGTACATAATTTAATTCAAAGATAATATAGATCATAAATTTGAAATTTGCTAAATTTTAATTATCAATTACAGCTCGCTACAGGCGATGAATTTTCTATCGTGCTTGTGTAATGAACAGGTAATTGTATGAAGCAAGCAATAATTAATAATATACTAACAACAATGACGGTTCAATAAAGACATTATTTGTACTCTTAATCAATTAGATGCAGACTTGATTTGTAGACTGAATAAAAAGTGTTAGCATTTTTGCCGGTATAGTTCCTCCTCAAGAAAGATCGGTGCTTTTGTAGCAATCTTTAAAATAATATATTGTTGGATACCATAATTAAGATCCCGATATTTAAATTTAATCTTCTATAACAGACATGGTTAACCGAAATAGATTTCGGAGTCATATTAGAAACAATCTATGAAAAAATATCCAAAACCTTATTATTTATAACATTTTAAATATTAGGTGTATAAAAAAAATTCTAGGCTCTGGAGTTGGTCTTGTTTAAAATCGTTTTAAAAAAAATTTCTTTCTTGGCAGATCGTAGCTTTGACACTGTTATTTGAATTACATAAGTTTTAACGGTTTATAAGCATTTATAGAGTGTGATTTTGATAAGTATCATTAACGTCACGATATTTCCTTCACAGGAAAAAAATGTTTCTAAAACTTGATAAATAATCAACTTATCAAAATATGAAACCGGCTGAAATGTAAGAGGCCTTGTACAAATCGAGGAGACCGTAATCTTTACTATGCTGCTTTGAATGAAACTGTTGATGTTTATAGGAACTTCTTCCGCTTTCGGTTATTCTCCAAATATAGCCCCTTCAGATTTGTTCCGATCAATACAGAGCCAATTAGCATAACAGCTATTTTCCAAAGATTGAGAACCCTAAAAATTAATCGATGATTTTTTGATTACAAAACGGCGAATTTTTCATCACGATGGCAGGCCATAATTACAGTGATTATTTAATAGAAATAATATTTTTTTATTAAATTCCATCAAAATAAGCCCAGAAATATTTTATACACTTAATAAAAATCAAAAATAAAAAACTACTAGAAAAGTTTAAGTTGACGAGTTGTGTAGTATTGCGGGTGTGGAATTAAATATTTCTGTGAAGTAATCTATTAATACGTATAGCAACTGAATATTGTCAAATTTAGGTGTTGCAAATCAATAAAAATATAAATTTCATACACATTTTGATTCAATTTTAAATTTCACATTTGAGCCGCAAATAGTGTAAAATTATTGAAGCCGCACATAATTGTTAGAGCAGCGGGTTAAGCATGCCTGTTCTAGTATATAACATAATAAGGTATTTATTAACGCATAAATGTTTCTTATATCAAGTTAAAATTATTTGAGCAAACTTAAGAAATTTTATAGAGTGCTATCAAGAAAAATAATAATAGACCCCATACATTTCATGTTTTGGAAAAATTCACATAAATACATACAAATAAATCCTTTACTTTTAAATCAATTTTGTGGCATATCTACAAATCGAATACTATAAGAACTGTCTATCCGCTGGCCCCAATAATGAACTCGATTCTGTTTTCTGTTTGATGCCGGATGAAAATATATACTTCCAAAACATTTTCTATAAACCTATTTTATTGGACAATAAACATCCAAAAATGTATAAATGTGACCTTTTCAAGGTACCAAATTTAAATAATTTTTATTAATCAAAATATCTCTGATTGAGATCATATTAAGGATTATTTTAAGTGTATATACCTTTTTACCTGTTGGTTTTCGATCAGATCAATTAAATCATGAATATATATTTTTATGATTGATCAAAATAAATTTCGAATATAATTAAATAAGACAAGGGATGGACATTTATTACATTGTTTTTTTTTCTTTTTTTTTTTTAATCGAATTTTTCAAATCGCAATACTAACAAGAGGTAATCAAATAACATTTTAATTCAATTTAATCGTAATGGGTGTGCCCCAATATATCAGCTCTCCTACTAATGATCAAATTCAATAATAAATTGTAATAATAAATTTTCGCATAGAATAGATGAGAAACAGCCATTCGTGTCAGCCATTTCAAAGAAATAATGTATACCGACAGAATTATTAGCGTTGGTTAAAATAATATGCACACACAAAAAAAATGATATCATCTTTGATTGAAGCTGGAAGCTAAACGTGTTTCTTCCACCCACAGAAAAGTCAAATGAAAATAATCATAATGGTAATTACTGTAGTTGACTTTTAAAGATATTTTTCTTAAAGGTTTTCCATTTCGTGAATTGAATCTTTTGTATATATGTTGTCGGTTTTGTATTTTTAAATCTTTATTGTTTTCAGGTTTTTCTCATTTGAAACCAATCATATTATGATAATTATCAGGAATCTTAATATTTACTTTAAATGAAAAAAAATCAATTATTTTATCTTACAGAATTTATCAAAGAAAAACTATAAATATAAATATATTTGAATTTTTAATTAAAATTTAATGATTTTATTGTGTAGGTGAAGTATTTCATGACTTAATAATAATCGATCTAAAAATTTAATATTTTATATTTACTTCCCACAAATTCTGTATTTTATTAATGTTCTGATATTTTGAAATATTTTTAAAGTTGTTTTTTTATTTTTTATGTTTATTTTTAATAAATAAATTATTAATTAAGCAATATAAATCTTTATTGTTTTTATCGAGATAAAATAGTGTCAATTTAAATTTATAGACTTAACACCATATTTAGTTAGTTTACGGACAATAAAATATTACCAATGAAAAACATTACCAGAACTCTCTAGAAAATCGAAAATAAAACATATATAAACACTTAGAAAAATATCAGTTTAGGAAAAAATGTTTTTTTTTTGTTTTGTTTTCAAACTTGATTGTCATATGTCCCAGACTTGATACAAATTGAAAGAATAAATTATCATGACGGATTCAAAAACAAATCAAGAAAACCTCCACATAAAATATTGAAAAAAAAGATGTAGTTATATGTCTTCTTGGGTCTTCGTGAGATCCAAAACACAATATATTAGGAGCCTTATTATTTAGTAAGAAGAAACTTTTATACTATCTAGACTTGTTAAATATTATGTGCCATACTTAAATGATCGAGTTTCACTTTTTTTATCAATTACCCATACTTAGTAAAACTACAACTTAATATTTAAAATCATTACTAATAGTATTTCTAATAGTTCAAGACTAACACTTCTTAGTATTTGAGTGTTTAACTAAACACTTAGTTACGATTGTGAGAGATTAACATTTGACCCTGACAATTTTGTTCCATCTAATGCTTTCGGTTTATTGGCGTGTAATGAAAATGCAAACTAACTAAGATATTGTATCGGGTGGTCACTGAAAAATTGAATGATATAAAATAAAAATAGCTTTTACAAACACATGCCTTTTGTGTGTGAAAAATAACATCCATTAAATGACCACAATTTTTCAGCTCACAGGCTCATTTTACAGCATTTTCCATGACCATACGCAAAGTTTCAAATCCTAAAAGTCGGATTTTGGATAGAATGTTCTCCTTAAGTTCTTGAATTGTTCGAGATTTATTTAAATAATTGATCTATGAGTGGAATAGAAAAACTTAATGAGCTTTATTCGTTGCTGGACATTATACGTAGTCATTTTAATCTCCAAGGGATATTCTTTAACCTACAAAAAAAAGGAGACAAAAAAGATTGAATATGAACAAATTATGATTTTTTCATACCTTTCAGTCCGCCAATGGACATCCCCCTGTATTTATTTAGCGCCGATAATTCTAACATCTACTATCAGTAGCCATGGTCCATGGAACATTTTACTGCCTAACGCTGCCTGGAAGATTATTAAAATTTAGAGAATATGAAAATTATTCTGTTCCATCTGTGAATTTCTATAGTACATAGTTTTTTAATAGTTGAGGACATAAGTTCGGATCTATTTCAAAGCGATTACAATTTTGCAAGTAGAAATATATACAGTTACTAGTCAAATTATTCCTCAATTCATTGTGTATCTTCAGTTGGAACTGTACTGCAGCATGTACTAAAAACTTTTTAAAAAAATATCGTTGAGAAGACATCTACGCAATTATTTCTAAGATCAAAAATTAGCTTTAGCACGGTTATTTTGCAATTCTTTGTATGGTTTAATTTGAATTTTATGCGAAACAATAGTATAGTATAGAAATGTAAAAATTTTCTTATAAAATTCGTGAATTGTTTAAGATTACCTGCAACGATTTTAAAACGTCATATATTAAGAATTGATTTGACCCCATGAAATCGCTTAGAACCCGGTAAAAGATTATTTTCTTTTTTATTTAAAATAATTGCTTTTTTGTGCTATCTTTACGAAGAATTTCTTTTCTTATCGAATTTCTTAGGTTTTTTGTTTTTTTTTGCGTATAAAAACGAAAATAAGTTTGATGACATTTTGACCCGAAATACGAGTACATGTTCTTTTTTGTTTTCGTTTCATAATAGAAAATCTTCAATATTCAATAAAAATTTTTCAGATAAGGAAAACCAGACGAATTCCATCTTTTCCAATATTCGAATATGTATCTGGATTTTGTTGCATACCGGTTGAATGACAATGTAAAGTGAGTATAAGCATCATCGTGTCAGAATGATGGTCATAGTAATCAAAGTAGCAATAATTTTTCTCAACAGGAAAAATTGAACATTGTTATATACGTGAAAAAAAAGATGAAAATTTACCGCGAATAAAAGAGTTTATACCACCACAAGAATTAATATTCTTTGGGGTCAGTTTCTTTTCGAATAAATATATTCTTGCTGGTAAACAACACACGACTGGTCATTAAAATGTTGTGTCGTTTTTTTTTGTCGTCTTTCTTTTTGAGTAAATTAACTTCATTCAGTATCGTTGCTTCTGCTGGGGCTTCTGATGTTGGCTGTTATGGTTTCTCAGGATCTTTTATGATGCAACCATGATCATAAAATTTATCTTGATAAAAGACAAATACATTCTTTGTATTATTGTTTTTTTTAATGATTTTTTACCGATTCATCGTTTATCAATTCCGAAAACAAAAATAAAATGGCTAAGAATTCAAATGCAATTCTACAGAGTGAACCAAAAAAATCGAAGAAAATAATTAAAATTTCATATTATGGATTCTATCCTGAATATGAATTTCAAAGGGAATTCGATATTCGATTTTCAAGAAGTCGAAAAACAGAAACTTGAAAATCATAAAATTTGACTCTTTATGTAAGTACATATTTAACTTTTTTCAGAGAAAGACTTTTTCCAGATTTTCTTTGACATGTTGAAATTAAAAATGATTGAAATGATTTAAATGCACACAAATGTATGGAATGATCCGTTTTTAGAGAAATTTCTTCATTTAAATTTATTTCACCTGAAAATGCATTTTTATAATAAATCTATGCGATACAAAGTTTACTACTCCTTCGTTAACAGGATTTTTACAAATAAAAAGTTTGGACATAAAATGTCCAGATAAGAATTTAATATATTCAAAATAGCGCTCACAGACTGAAAGAAAGTCTTTAAATAAGTCCTGTGGAGTTGTCATGTTTATATAGTTGTAATTGTCTCCTATTAGACCTTAGGCCCACCCTATCGATTTTACGGAAACTACAATATTCATCGATAAAATTTAAAGAAAAAGTTTTTAACAAATTTGTTTACCTATCAAATGAAATATTGCAAAATGTTGTTTATTTTATATTTGTTAACGAGCCTATTTTGTCCATTTCTATTTCCTCTATTTAAATTATGTTCGAATGAAGCGAAGATACTATATAGTGAAATGCTTGAGTATGAAAATTGGACAGGTGGTAATGAGGAAGTGCAGTAGGGTTCAAAAAAATATTTAGCTGGGAAAGAGTTGTACGGCAACATTTTTAAAATTATTGTTTTTTGTTTCATTCTTGAAATAAACTTTGTTAATATGATTTGTTCATTATTCAAAACCGGTGTATATGAAATATTCCATTGTTTTTCTTCTGTTATTTTGTTTCAATAATAATTATCTTTTAAATTTATATCATTTTAACAAACGCTCATTAAAACTTTTAAATTGCCATTGTTTACTTTCGAAACGTATAATTATTGATTTATTATTATTCCAGAAACAACTCAATATAATCTTTTAACAAGTTTATTTTAAATGTGATTTATTGGAAAATTTTTTTTATTTATAAAAATATTAATTAATTAATATAGCAAAACTTTAGAAATACTGCCATCTCGTTGCTTTTTAGGTAAGTTTTTCAAGAAAGGATTAAATCTATATTTAAAATAACCACGACTAGTGAAATCCTTTGGAAAAAGAGACATCTGCCTTCTATGATATGAATTCATAATGAAAGTTATATGAACAAGGATACTTGAATAAGAAAAGCTCTTAACTTGTATGAAAAAGTCCTTTCCTTTTATCCAAGATTCGAACCTTTTACATGCATTCACAAAAAGCTATTTTTTTTTTGTCTTAAACTAAATTTAATTAAAATAATTTGTTGTATTTTATTTATTTAATTATCATTTATATTTTATCGAGAAATGAAAACTTCTAAAACAAGTTTTAGAATAGTTTGCCGTACTTAATTAAAATAATGTTTTGTAAACAATTAAAGTGACAAAAGAAATGATGAAAACATTCCAAACTTAAATATAAAATCAAATTTGCAATTACAAATACTTTATTTTTATTGTCTCAAGTTTAATAATGAAATAATTAAAATCATGTTGATGATTAGTACACACCACAATATGGTAGATCCCTTTTAATATGGTGAATATAGATTTCTTTGATTTTACTTTCTCTATACGTTAAATTAAAAGAAAATAACGTTTTTTTTTTTTTTTAATTTTTAGTCGAACCATAAATACAAAAAATATGTAATAATTTCATATCTTTAATAATCTTAACTAACTTTTTTATCTGAGCAAAAACTCATACATTAACTTGTTTGCTTGGGAATCCTAACGCCCGCCGCACACTTGAGCTAAGCGGGCTAAACTACGTAAGCTAAGTTTCCCGCTGAAAGTGAAAAATTCAGCATTTGCATTGGTCGTCGCACACTTCAGTGAAGCTTTAAAACTACGTCACTTGGTCATGAGCGACACGAACTAACCTCGTTCACGTAGTTCAGGCCTCAACTACGCAAACGAGCTTCGCTGGCATCGCTAACACTAACTTATACGTACTTTGGGCATTATATAGTGTAGAATCGATGCTTGCAAAAGTGTAGTACGTCGTCTTTATTTTGTGGTAGCATCTTGTCGACATAAATGTGTAAGTGTCAAGTGGAAAAGGTCTAGTAATAATTCATCGATACTTTACTCGGACATTATAGTATAGCTCTCTGACGGATCAAATATAACTGATAGAATGAATTTACCAAAAAAATTACTGCGTAGCTTATTTCAAGTGTGCAATGGGGTTAGCGAGCCCAGCTAAGCTGTATAACTACAGGTAGGCTCGGCCGCATAGCTTAGCTCAAGTGTGCGGCGGGCATAAACGATTTATCAGTTCAGCTGATGTTGCCCGAATATATTGGTTGATGCAAAAATGAATTTGAATCACTTATAACAGTTCTTATATGAAAGTTTCATATTTAAATAAATGGTTTAAAGACTTTTAAAAAAAATTTTCAAACTTGGAGAATTTGTGGGTTTAAACTTACATAAGGAAATCTTAAAAATTAAATTTTTTTCTTGTGTTTTAAATTCTTTCCACCTCTAGTTATATAGCAAGTCATATTATATTTTATTAAATATGGTTAAGCCCAAAAAAAAATCTAAGAAATATAGAAATAATAAAATAGTATAATAATTCTATATTTGTAAAAATAAAACTGCCTCCAAGCTTGGCTATAAAAAAATATCGTATTTATTTCAAAAGAAGTATAATAGCGGACGCCTTGATCAGAATATAAATAAGTTAAATATTTATTATTATTTTCTTTTTTGTAAATAATTTCCAATATTGATCTTCCATTAGATTCACATAATCGATACAATGAAAATCGATAAAAAAAAAGAACATTCTTACGTCCATCATTTTATCAATAATTCTCGCATTTGAAAGCATTTCAGATTTTTTTTTAAATAAAAAAAAAAAAAAATTAGAAAAGTAAAGAAAATATTGAATTCTGATCAAAAAATCAATAAAGTAAAATAATATTATTATGAAGTTAAGTTTTACACGCACGCGCATACAAAATACAAGATTTTAAATAATGACTTAGTTTTTTTTATTTCTATTTTTTTTTTTTTTATTTAATTCACTTGATCATGGCGTATGAACTTGGAGATCACATAAATCACAAGATTTCGAGTTGTACCTGTGCAGAATAATGTGTACGCGTTTTTTTTTTTCACTCTCCTATAAATTTTTTTTACCTTTTCAACCATAAATGGCTTTAATGCATAATTCAATTTGAATTATGTTTTTTTATTTCGGTTTTCGTTGCACTATAATAATATAATATAATATTATTTTTATTTCATGATCAATATTAACCTGTTTTAGGAGTATTGCACAAGATCATTACCTATTAGAGTGAACATACATAGGAGAAGAGAGTGTTAACAGTGCCGATGAATTTTTTCATAAAAATCTCCAGACAAACGACAAATAACTATGAACTACTAGATGCGATTCATCAGGGCAACTGTAGTCTTATTGTTAGCTGTTTACTACTTCTGTAAAAAAAAAAGGAAAAAAGGGATGAAGATAAAGTAAAACACTTTATTTCAATATACGAACTTCTTTTTTAATCTTCTCTAGCAACAATCCAAACTAGCGTGCCTGACTTAAGACCATTTTTTCTACAACAATTATGTTTCCCACCTCGGATAGCTAGCTATCCTACAATCATGCCTAATATTTACTTAGGACTTGTTTCGAGTTTTACCATACAGCTGTCCAAACATTCTTACATTCTCGATAGTCCGTAAGTTAACAATGATCATGTCGGCATTTTCTGGACATGAATCATGTTTCTTACATCCTACATATATATTAACCTGAGATCTACTAAACTCACTAAATCCACCATTTCTTCCTATATCTTGACATCACCTATTATATATTATTATCGCAAATTTTATATCATGCCGGATAAGTCTCAGTTTTCCCATATATATATATTTTTTTTGTTTGTTTTAATTTAATTTAATTCAATTTATATGAAAATATATGAGTTTGAGGTGAACATGAAGGTGGTGTAAGTATTTGATCGATCTGGAATTGCAATCGATACCATGTTAGCAAGATCATAAAACACATAAAAGGCGTTACTATATTCAATTTCGCGAAAACAGAAAGTATCATTTAATAAAACGATCTAATCGATATACTTAATATTAAGTATCAAGTTGATTTTTAATCCGATGAAAGATGTTATCAGAAAATGAGCTCAATATAATCAAAAAACATAAAAAAAAACTTGTGGAAATTAGTTTTCAATTGGAATAATACACAAACCCAATTAGTTCTGGGACTTTCTTGTGTCTGTAAAAAAAATTGCACTTAAATGTGAATTTAAAATGCGCCTGTTTTATTCGAATATATTATTTCAAAATAAAAAAATTCATGCTGTGTGTGAATTGCAACGTTTTATGCCGTTTCGTTAGTAATAGTATTTTTCACAATTTGCTTTGCTTTTGCTTAAAATTAATGCTAATATACCTTTTAAAAGATACTAAATTTGAATTGCAAAAGCCGTTTGTTTTTATCACATTTTCAATTCTCTAAATAGAAACGAGTGTAGTGAATTTTAATGAAAATTGATGTCTTCAAATAAAACTATTGCCACTTGTATCGAAATTAAAAAGTCACATTTTATTGCAACATTTTTGTTTGCAAAGGACATACATATTAATTTAATTAATATTTTTAATATTATAAAAACATAAATAAGCATATTATCAATGTTTTCAAAATATATTTATGGCAGAAGTAAAAAACATTAAATTCCGATAGACTTACTACTTTGTATAATATACGAACTATTAGCGATGTAGCATGCAGGATATTCGTTGTGAGTATAAATTATATGATTATATATGAAAATGAGAAGGGATAACCGGGTCATATTAAGATAATCTTATTTTTATTTATCTTGTTTAAAATTAGACGCTAAACCGAGATGAGATTAAAACTAGCGAGCACTTGTCCGTCTTGAAAGCACTTTTAAAGTGCTTAGAGTTAACAAACCTTCCAGGTAGGTGGAATTCTTACTTTAAGCACTTACTAAAATTCATTTTCATACTCTGTCCATGCAATAATTCAACCAATTTTTAACTTCTATACGAAGTATATAAGTTACTGGAATCATGATCGAAAAAAAAAATCTCCAAATCCAAATCTGCAAATCTCCACGTTTTATAAGATTCTAAATCGTTTGCAATCATTTTCATCCAATGTCTGTCTGTCTGTCTGTCTGTCTGTCTGTCTGTCTGTCTGTCTGTCTGTCTGTCTGTCTGTCTGTCTGTCTGTCTGTCTGTCTGTCTGTCTGTCTGTCTGTCTGTCTGTCTGTCTGTCTGTCTGTCTGTCTGTCTGTCTGTCTGTCTGTCTGTCTGTCTGTCTGTCTGTCTGTCTGTCTGTCTGCCTGTCTGTCTGTCTGTCTGTCTGTCTGTCTGTCTGTCTGTCTGTCTGTCTGTCTGTCTGTCTGTCTGTCTGTCTGTCTGTCTGTCTGTCTGTCTGTCTGTCTGTCTGTCTGTCTGTCTGTCTGTCTGTCTGTCTGTCTGTCTGTCTGTCTGTCTGTCTGTCTGTCTGTCTGTCTGTCTGTCTGTCTGTCTGTCTGTCTGTCTGTCTGTCTGTCTGTCTGTCTGTCTGTCTGTCTGTCTGTCTGTCTGTCTGTCTGTCTGTCTGTCTGTCTGTCTGTCTGTCTGTCTGTCTGTCTGTCTGTCTGTCTGTCTGTCTGTCTGTCTGTCTGTCTGTCTGTCTGTCTGTCTGTCTGTCTGTCTGTCTGTCTGTCTGTCTGTCTGTCTGTCTGTCTGTCTGTCTGTCTGTCTGTCTGTCTGTCTGTCTGTCTGTCTGTCTGTCTGTCTGTCTGTCTGTCTGTCTGTCTGTCTGTCTGTCTGTCTGTCTGTCTGTCTGTCTGTCTGTCTGTCTGTCTGTCTGTCTGTCTGTCTGTCTGTCTGTCTGTCTGTCTGTCTGTCTGTCTGTCTGTCTGTCTGTCTGTCTGTCTGTCTGTCTGTCTGTCTGTCTGTCTGTCTGTCTGTCTGTCTGTCTGTTTGTCTGTCTGTCTATCTGAAAATTGGTAAGAGCGGTTTTTTCCTCATGAGAACCATTCTATCAGAAGTTGGATTTGATCGGACTAAAATTTCGGGTAGCCGCCGAACAAAAGTTCGGTTTTTTTGTTTTTACATTATAATGTATTGTAACGTTATTTATGGCCCGATTTCAATGAAATTTGGCATGAGACACTTTTTCAATTAAAGAACAATTGTATCCAAACATCAGGTGAATCCGATTACAACTTCGGGTATCTGCCGAATAAAATTCGGATTTTTTTGTATGAAATTTGGAGCATAACTTTAGGTGCTCGGACAAAACTTCGAAATTTTTGTACAAAATAAATCATAAATTTTTGTATGAAATAATTTAATCGATATGTATAGAAGTTCCCATAGTGGTTTGCGCACTATAGCTTGTTTTTATTAATAAACATGATTTGGTTTACTTCTATGATTCCAAAAAGTCTTGACATTTTCTATCTGTCTAACTACCATAAAATATGGCGATTATGTTCCTGTTTGGGTTTTATCCAAATTTCATGCAAATATGAACATTTTAGAGTTTCGTAAAAGAGAACATCATTCATTCTTCACATAATTCTTATCTTTCAAAATGCAGCTGCATTCAAATTTTAAATTGAAATTTTCTTATCGCGTTCATTTTTATTTTTTTGCAATTAAAAGTTTCAACATGAAAACTGGTTAATTTTGTCTGTCGTTTACCCATCAGAAATCCAAAAATTGTTCATCACTAATAAAAATGAAATATTCCCAAAAATTGCATAGTAATTGCATTCAAAATGTTGTCTTTATTTTATACAGTTTTTTTTTGTGTCGCTCTTAATGTGAGCCCAGGACAAATTGTTGGTCGATTGATTCGCACCATTAATTTCTTTATGAACGCCAAAGTTCTATAAAATGTTTAATATTTTAATTTTATTAAAATTTCATGTTCAAATGCTTTTAATAAGCAGTTGGCTTAATTGAGGTTATGTTTTTTTGATTTATTGTTTTATTCTGGTAAACCGATCGTTTTATTTTATGATACTGAGAGGAATATTTCTTACAACTTTGATAGCTATTAATTGAAATTTATAAATAAGGACAAGCTACTATTCTACTATACTCATATCAATGCTGCGATACGCGAAACGATCATATTTTTAGCAAAAAATTTAAAATAATATGCAGTTTTAATGTGTTACTTAATTTTCACATAAAATATTTAAAACGGCGATCTTTTGAATTGTACAACTTATGAGCCCAAACAATTATAGGAATTAAATAAGACAATAACTTAAAAAAAGTCACCTAATTATAATAAAAATTAATATTTTGCATTAAAGTGTCATAAAATTTAAGAGGTTTTTCTATATTATTTATTCAAGACGTAGCGTGGCAACCGGCAACCGTCCTATACACTTATTTTTACAATATCCGAGTTAAATTTTCTCATAAACTGTGGAAGATAAAAAAAAATTTGTACACATAAATTTGCAGAATTTAATTCATTATCAAAAATGATTTATAAATTTTTTAGATAGGAACCGTACAAAATTCAACATTTACATGATTTTAGTCTGGTTTAACGTTTTGCACCAAAAAAATAAAGCAGATCATCATTTCGTTAGTGCAAATCTATAGTTTTAGATCGGCTTACGAGTTTTTGACTTATCGCGCTCACAAAAAATGCCTACAGACACACAGCCATCATTACAAAAATGTAACATTTCGATTTTCTGCATATATGTTTCTATTGAAAACCGGATGACTACTTTTTGTTGGTTAGATCTCTTATCCTTCTACAGATTTACAACAAAAAAAAGAACTCAATCAAGTTTGGAACCGAAAATCGACCATTCGATATGGAAAAAATTAATATTAAAGATAATAATTGCGGAAATATAACTCAAATTTATAATTACTTTCGTTTGAAAACCAACAGATCAGGAATTCTGTGTATAAAGTAATTTATGGTACTGAACAATCAAGTTCGCTGATATTCTACGCGGGTAAGGTTAGTTCGGTAAATTTTCTGTACAAAATCAATTTTACGTGACATGATAAAATTAAACTAGAAGAGTGTGTATATACCAGTAGTACATATTTCTTAAACTAGTTATTATAAATTTTTAAAGATTTGTATGCCCCATAGTAGGTACTACCTGAAGGTATATTAGTTTTGTCACTATTCTATATTTGTAATCCATAGATCTACGATAATTATCGTAGAAAAGTTTCAAGGGTATAATTGTGTTGAGAATCAAAAGTTATATTGATTTTTGGATGTCCGTTCATCCGTGTACAGGTTGATTTGGTATTTCATTACAGCAAAATCGGTCGAGGAGGGCGATGGGTTGACTACATAAACGTTGAATTTTAGTAAATTAGGTCCAAGGATAATGGAAAATAGTTAGGATTCATTAGAAACTGAAAAAATTTGTGTTTCACAAGAATAGTCTGAAAATTAGAAGATCTTTTTGTAAAAAAAAAGAAAAGGCAATAATTTTAAAATGTTCGCTATAGAACAACGTATGTATGTATTATAAAATATGAGCATTGTTCATAAGGCTTTAGTTTTGCGTGCATATATAAAAACTTTTGTATATCAAATTACATACTTTTGGAAGAGGGAGGAAGATGATCTTTTTCAACAAAAAAGATAAAAAATATCCCAAAGTATGTCAAAACGATTATATCAGATGGTTACACTATATTCGAATAAAAATACAATTTCAACAAATGCAAAGCCAAAAGCTATTATATTGATATTTTATGCGTTTTTAGATCTTGGTTTCTACAGATGTTTTCTTATACAAATTGAGGTGTAATTTAATATTTCCCACTTTTAGAGGTGTTATAAGAAAAATTTGCGTTTTTGTTTTTTTTATAAATTATAAATTATCGAGATTTTCTTAAGATATTGATTATCAAGTCGATTTGAAAATGTAAATGAAGTTTTTACTAGGTGAAAGAATCATTAAGAAAAAATGCACGATAATAAAAGACCATACGATTTTTAAATTTTAAATGAATACATGTGTATGTATATATGGAGATAGGGTGTAAAGAAAAGTCAATTAATTAGAAACAATTCCTTGTTTTACTTAAATATGGAGCCAATAGCCAATTAAGGACGAGAATCTTTTATTTAAAACAATTGATTATTTCCTTGACTTGATGCTCATATAAAACGATTGATCAATTTTGTTGTTTTCTAACGTTTTTAAAACTTGTTGTTACTGCAAGTTTTAAAGGTGTTAATCGAAGAAAATATGTTACTTATTGCTTAGAAAAGCTATTTCTCATATTGTGCTATAGAATGTTAGACCGCCTATAACTAATATTTTAATTCGAATTTGATTTGAAGAAGAAAAGCATGCTACCTTATTCCAATTTCTAAATTAAAATATATATGTATTCAGTATAATAAACAGAAACCTAGAACAAAATTGTATTTAAAATTATTATATGTATATAATTTGAAATTTAAATATTTAATGCGAATCATAAGACCAGATTAGGTCAGCAAAAATAAAATGGATGCATTTTAAAAGTGTTGAATGATTTCCTCAAATCAGTTTCCATATTTGAACGTTTAATAATACACCAACAATCATAACAAATCATTTTCCATTAATCTTCTACAAAATCGATTATTTATCTACAAAGAAAAAAAAAAGCGAAATAAATCTTCCATCAAATTTTCTATTGACTTCAATCAAAACATTTTGTTTTCCCTTCAAAAAATCTCATGTACCTAACATACTTGTATGTTTCTTTTCTAAAAAGAAAAATTGTAAACACCTTTTTACATAATTATAATATCGAAAGATGATCTTAACATCGATCTTTTGGTATTTTCATATATCATTTTGAAGACTCTACGATTTATAAAGTTATAAAATATAACTCATCCCACATTTATATACCTTAAAGGCAACTATCATGATCTTATCCGAATATTCAGTTTTAATTTTACATAAATCACTGAACGACGAGATCATATAGATTACAAAATAGAAATAATCGAATTTGATGTCAGATGAATATGATATGGCTTGTTACAACAAAAATTTTCGCTATATTGAAAAGGTCATAGTGCTGTCAAATGGCACTTTTAATGCACTTTATCAATAAATTCGAATTGTTTTTTTTTTGTTCATATATAGTACATAATTCAATCGTATTCATAAAAATCGAGAGATACTTTAAAATTGCCTTGAAGTTAATAATAATTTCAATTACAAAAAATGGGAAAAACACACCATATGTTAACTGTGAATTTATCTTTTCCACTATTCCGGCCTGACCATTATAATATAACTAGCCCGATGATATTAATTAATGAACTGCTCCGGTCCTTTTATCGCCCCGCTTCCACCTTCTCTACGAATTTCGTCCAATGAAGCGTTTCATGAAAATTTCCTGTGAAAATTTCTTTGAAATCAGGCGCATCGTCCATCCGTTTTTTAAATTTCGAATAAAATCGGGCGGGCCGACGAACATGGAACTAGCTATTTTTGATGAAATTGATTTTGGACTTATTCCCCTTTTAGAAAAAAAGTTAGGCACGAACGCAATACTATATGTATCTTAAAACAAGCGTTTTAGTCCGGAAAGTAATACGAACAATTTCAATTGCGGAAAAACTAGAAGGCCTTTAGGGTATCCAGTTTTCGGTTTTTTGTAGTAATCTTTGCAATCTTAACTTGCCACAATCATGGTACTTTAAATTCGAATCGAATCGTTTTTTTTCTGAAGAAAGAATATAAACCAATTTAGTCGATATTTTTAATGTAAACTAAATCAGATTTTCAACATTTTTTTTTTCTGAAAACAATTTCCTGCAAATCTTTCTTTTTTCTTGGTTTTTTATTTTATTCAATTTATCCATTATTTTAAGTCTTTTGCAAATTGTTTGATTTTTTACATAATTATAGTAATTTTCAAACTAAATTGATAACGTTCAAATAGAATTTTGTATTTGGTTTAGTTGTTGATTAATATTTTTCCGCGGGTTTTTGAGAAGGCGAAATATTAATTTTAAAAATAAATTATCTGTTTTTAAAGTGAAAAACATGAAATTACTGTCATATTTTTTAAATTTATGAATTGATTTTTTTTTAGTTGTTAGATAAATGACGAAGGAATGAGTACACTCAAAGAAAACAACTTCACGTTCGTATTAACGTGTTCAATAAATATAATAATATTATCACCTAATTTGTATCAGAATTTTCATTGGGATTGAACTATATACGCCGGAATCCTATTATTTTGTATATGAAAAATTATATTTACTTGAAATAATTCATTAAAGCGTCCAGTCTCATTTTTGTATGTTACAATGTTTTAGATATTTGTTTGTGACTTTTAAATTTTAAATCATAATCTTCGCATCTTGCTTTAAAGTGAATCTTAAAAATAGGACCTCGATGGGTTAACTTTATTTGGTCACTAGAATAAATCCCGAAACCTGCTTTTAAAAATTAAACTAAAAAGGTTATTTAATACGCATTTTACAATCCTCATTGAAATTTACATTGCATTACATTTAAGTTTTTTCAATAAATGTCTATATAACACAGGGACTACATTTGCGTTTATTTCTGGTATATCATCTAGCTTACCAGAACTAAAATACTACCAGTTTTTGTTACTTGGGCCAATTCTGGTATGCCAATTCAGTATCTGACATGCCGTTGAACCGAGAACAGAAAATAAAAATAGCCAAAATATTGGCTTTAAAGTGTCCAATTCAATTCGGTGGCAATATCTTCCCATGCCCTTTTTTTTAAAATCAATCGTTCTATAATTTTTTGATTTGAAATTCCATAAACATTCTTTTTCCCGAAAAATATTTATCAATTTGATAATTTCACTTCGCAAAAATTTAGTTTCCGCAATTTTATTAAATGCAAATGTCAAAAATTGGTATACCAGCGCTGTCTACGAAAATTGTATACCAGAATTATTATACCAGAAAAATTGGTATACCAGGGTAGTCCCCAATGGCTTTTTGGCAACCAATTTTGCTGGTATACCAGAAATAAAAGCTGGTGTAGTCCCTGTGTTAGTCTAATTCGAAAACTTATTCTTTACTCCTCAAACATAAATTGCTGCAAGAAAAGTTCTGTTCTTATATCGATCGAATACCCGACAATTTTTTAAAATAGAAATATTTACTTATCAGTATGTATGAGTTACTTGGAAGAAATTAGTTAGGAATTCTTTAAAAGTTCAGTTGGAAGCCCGAAACTATTTTTCTGTGTGTACGTAAAAGATTTTCGAATAAATAAGGGAAATAGTGAAAGTATTATGTACGAACAGAAATTGAACCTCCAGCGATAAATATAATAAAACTTAATAATTTTAACAAAGTAGTTTATCTTTCAAAACTGTTCATTATATTGAACAATCTAAGATATAAACTAATCGTCGTGTCGAAAGTTGTGTGATACTATGATTTTCTATTGTTTCAGCATCGTCACTGACCGTGTTAGATACAAAAATAATATTTCAAAACAAATCCTTCAACTAATTTAGTTTAAATTTCAACACTAAATCTTAGTTTCATTCTGTTATAATGATAAGAAGATAATTTCATGAACTTCATAACTATTTTCTTCATCACTTCACGTCTTGTCAGTTTGACCTATTACGGATCTGTTTATATCGAATATTGTATGAACGGATTTCAACAACATGTCGGACTCTCGGATACTTTTATGCTTAACTTTTTCCGATTCCGTTACTTGATTCTGGTTTTGTTATTATCTTTGCATTTAGTTACTATATCACACTCTTGGTTTTTATTTTTTTCTTCATTTGTCGCGTATTTCATTTATAATTCTTATCTCCTTTATTTTTTTATTTTTTTGCTCTTTTTGGTCGGCGAAAAATTAATTAAAGTGATACAACATTAATTCCATTGAATCTAAAGTATTTATCAAAAAGCCACCATAATAATGTCCATTCGATGCAATTTCGAAAATATGCCTTTGATTCGTTATAGCGCAAATTTTTAACCCCGGAATTGAAAGCACGTAAAAATTTCTCCGTTATATTATTTGTTTTTATTAATTTGCTTTTTTTTTCTTCTCATCTTAAAACATAAATATGAAGAATCATATCTATATAAGACGTACATATAATTATGTATATATGAATCTGATCTATACAGGAGCTAAAATAAAGAGAAAGATGCCCTGAAACTGTACGAAACGTTATTAAAATTACAAAGAAAAAAAGTAAAACCGATTTAATGTAAAAAAAAAGAAAAGAATTCTTGAAAAAATGATCTTTTATATGAAACCATCTCGATCTACTGGCAATCAATCGATGGCTAAAAAATGAATTTTATGAATTCGAATCTGAAAACAGCTTCAGCATCGTAATGGCATTTTAATAATGGGTTTTGAGAGAAATTATGGTACAATAAAAAACTGACACCGCCATCTAAGATACTGTATTTTGTTGATGAAGGGCAGTAAAAATAAACGGCATATATGGTATATATTTATAAGTTACATAACCTAAAGTTTTATTTTTCTTTTTCATAATTTTTTTACTTTTAAGAATTGGATACTTGGAAAATATTGGAAGCAGTGGCGTTGCTACATATTCAGCCCCCTGGGGAGCAAATAAAATCGGTGCGGTCCGTTGTTTACCGGCGGAGTTCTGGCGAAATATGTTTTCTATCTACTCTTCTTATTTCGATTTAAGATATTATAAGATATTCAATTTAATAAATATAATAATGAAACAAATTAAAATTCTTTAAGTACGGAGTACCTACTAGCATTTACTACATATTTTATAAACTGTATAAACTGATAAAATGTATTGTACTTAGTTTCCACATAAACAAACTTTAAAATTGTTGGTCGATCAATTACTTTCTCCAGATCAAGTTGATAAGCTATTGTTTTTTCAATTGATATACATAATGGCCAAAGAGCTATAAGATGGAGGTGTGAGATGCTATTCTATAAATATGTTTTGATTAATTTTAGCTTTGAAAAACTTCGTTCTGTTGTATCTATCAGAACCGGTAAAGTTAAAAAAAAATTAGCCATACTGTAATAATGTCAGAAAAGCTACTTGAGGCTGCTATGCGAATTAAAAGTAGTTCAGCAACTTGGTCTTTAGAAGTAATTTCTTTTAATTGAGTATATATACACATTTTATATCGAAGCAGTTGAGGTTCAAAACTAGGTGAAATATCGGAGGCATATGCCGATTGTAAGAATTCTGATACTTCCAGAATACTTTTATCAGCTGACGCGACAAGATATGCAGGTGATAAACATTTAAAAAGTGAACATAATTGTCGAACGGATTCAAATCTAATAGTTAATTGATTAATTACAATTTTTATACAAAAGTTTTCACTAATTTTTATTTCACCCTTTCTAATTTTGCGCCCCTATGATTCGTGCGCCTGAAGCAGTTTCCTCCACAGTAGCTACGCCATTGATTGGAGCACTATGTTTACATCGATTACCTAAAACTAGCCTACGGTCTAAGTTATAGAACAATCATTAGAATGAAGAAAATTATAGAACAAATGAAAACTAAACGTTTTCTTCTAATTTTGAATGAAATTTGGTTATACGAATATCAGAAAAATTTAATACTAATTCCCTACTTTGAGCTTAAAAATGGACGAAGAATTTTCAATGAAAACAACAAATAGACATTGGAATTAATTGAAAATTGATACACTGTCATCATTAAAGTTAAAAGAAAGAGTTTTTATCATGTTTTATGTTATTTTTCTTTTTTTAAGAAATATTCTTTGAAATACGTCAATTTTCCTATGCAAAATTACTTTCTTCATTCTAATGATCATCCTATAGCTACTCCATAACTATCAATATTTAGGCAGGTAAAGTTTAGATTAAAAATCATGCAGCTTACATCGTATTACCTAAATCAGCCGTTTGAAGGTTCTTTTAAAATGGCGCTATCGGTTCCTAAATATTTTTCTAAATGGACAACTTTTAGTTAGGTGTCGTTAACATTTTATGTAAATGATATAGTTTAGGTAGCTTATAGGAAACCGATATAAATATAGTGAATGAAGAATTTAATGAAATCAAACTGGAAAGATTGATTGTTATCGCACGAATATATTGAAAATGAACCAAGAAAATAAAAGGTGATTTGATGGAACATAAGAAAATTTATTTATTGGAATTTATGAGCAAATTTTTGGAAATACATTTCAATAAGAGGAGGATAAAAGAAGCACAGTACCACCTATCATTACTTCGAGACCATATATATTTTGAAAGCACTTTTTAAGATTTTTATCTAAATGCCAAAAGCTAAAAGTGCACTACCGTTGTAAATTTTAAATATATAGTTCGAAGAAGAGTTGATAGCATATCATGGAGTGCCGGTAGAAGACTTCATGGGTTTTAGTTTAATATAAGAGTTTTTATGTCTCATTTTTTTTTCTTTTTTGTTTGAATACAAATCTGTAGTCTCTAATAAAAACACCACCTCCCACAAAATGAAGAAAATTAACCTAGTTTTAAAGATGACTTCATTAACATGTCTAATAAACAACAAAAGTACATATAAGAAATTTTTTCTAGTATATCAAATGACGACCAAAATTAAATTATTTTTGAATGTATAATACATTAAATTTAAGAAAAAAGGGCGTCTTATATTGCAAATATTATGCATTAAGCATGCATTTCAAAAAAAGACCAGAAAAAACCCCCAAGTAAACTCACTTCTAATTGACTGAGCACGAATCCACTTAATGAGAAGATTCATGGTAAATAAAATATTACGAAGAACCGCAATTGATGACGGAAATATCAGTTTCAAAACAACAAAAAACGAATGAAGGGCCCATCCTTTATTGAATGGCGTCTTTTAAGGTTTTTAATTGCAAAAAAAAAACAAAAAAAATTATATAAAACAGTTACCGTTGGTGTAATATACTAAAGGTATTGTAAAAATTATGAAACTGAACGCCTACCATATGAGCTTTTAGTTTCTATTTTAAAGATCAAATAAATTCGCATAATTTTATTTTTGTATGGTAATTATTTAGTTACTAACAAGTATTACAAGATTTAATTTAGTTGAAGGAAATTGATTAATAAAAAACTGAATGTACTGAAACAAGTTGTTCTCTATATCGCCTTTAATTTCTATGCCTAACCTATTTAAACCGTAGATTTGTGTTTTATGACTAAATTATGGTTGCAACTTTATAAAATCTATTTTTTTTTCTCTCTATGGATTTATATTATTATTATTATTATTATTATTATTATGTTGCCAGTCCGTTCCCCGCCAATATCTAATCTGTTAGCAATTTTAATGATTTCCATATATGAAAAAATAAGTATATTCATTCGGTTTTTTTTCTTTCTTTTTATTATTATTAGCGTGCCCGTTTCAGTGCAGAGCAACAAACAACAAAATACCAGTCACATTCATTATGAACACTTTGAGAATCATTTAAATAAACCAAGTCCAAGACTCATGGTCGAATATATATTATTAAATCTTTGGTTTTTAATCTGTGCCTCTTAACCCTTTGTCTCCGCGTCATTATTTCGCATTTAATTTTTACTCTTTGTATTATATCCACTTTAATAAAAATGGATAAATTTTAATAAGTTTTCAAAGATTTTCTTTCGATTTCATAAGACGATAAATTTAATATGCTTTTAAGTTTTAGAGACCTCTAATAAAGTAACCAACATTACCCCATCAAAGGTAATTATTGCATCCTCTAGTTAATAGATGTATGGAATTGATTTTTAGAGGTATTCACTTTGTTCGTTCGTAACCGAAAACCAGTACTTGTTATTTTTATTATAGAAAAAGATCTTGTTTTATGCATTATTATGAAAAAAAATGAAAACAATTAAATTTATAAATTGCAAATAAAATATGATTATAAAAATATTAACGATTCATTTTTTAATATCAATTATATCAAATTTATTAAGACATTTACTTTCGAAAGATATTGTTTTAAGTATTCTTTAGCAATGAATGGAATCACTGAAAAATTTCCATATAAATGAATGGAGGTTTCCCGTACCATCAACACAAGAACAACAAGAAACCAAAAACTGTGCCTATGATACATTATAGGTGGCCAGTTCTGGTCGTTAATGCTGTATAATGAGTAAACATTCTCCCAGACTATAATAGAGAATCAAAGAATTACTACAAAAAAAAGTCTAGTGCTGCTTAGGTGGTATGCAGAAGTTCAAATATGTTTTCCATGACTCTTTGGTAAATTTCAAAATGTTAGTTTGGATTTTCGGAATTTCCCGGATTTACTGCCAACAAAGTTGTTTAATAAATAATTCGTCTAAAAATTATCAATTGATCAAAATGAAATATACGAAAAAAAACTTAAAGTGGAATACAATAAGTATACGACAAGTAGCCATAAAAACGCCATAAGGACGTACAACTATGTTTACAATGTTCATTTGCCAATAGTAAATTGGTATGCTAATATGAAATACCAAGCACATTTGTTCTTATGCAAATAGGTAGGAATACTTTGAAGCATATTACGCAGTAGCCTTAAAACCAAATTGCATTTCACATATGAACTTTATCAGATTTTCCAAAAGACGCAAGAAACTGTAAATTTATTAACTTCGCTCCAATGCTTTTGGTAGTTTTACCAATAAATTGAATCTCCTATCAAAAAATAAAAAAAATAGCAAATCATATTTTTCATATATATTTAAATAAAAATAAAATTTTTAATATTATGAATTATGTAAAAGATATTTGCATAAATAATTTGTATACCGGATACTAGTTTTCATAAAACTATCCCACTTCTGAAAAAATACCAATTATTGTACATACACCTCAATGTGTGGTAATAAAAATGAATTCACAAACTTTTCAAATAGATAATTTCATCAAATTCACAAACATTTTAAATGGAGCTCCAGAAGTCCTTCTCCTCTCACTTTTTCAATATAAAACGAATATTAAATTGTCAATTGAGAAATTATATTTATTGGACACATTAAAATGTTTACAAGTAAAACGATTTGTAAATTTATTGAAATATTTATTTTAATTTGCGTTTACAATCATTAACAATAATAATAATAAATTCTTTTTGGCATTCAATTGTATAAAAATGCGCCGAAGAAATTGCATGTTTTGGAAAATTGAATGTTTTGGAAAATCGAATGGAAGGTCACGAAAATATAGAGAATGTTCAAAATTCCATATTATTTTGTATGGCAAAAAATTACATGTTAATAAAAAATAGGTTTAAATATTAATTTTAATGATATTTCTTAAAAATTTTATTAATCTAACTATTAAAAACATATTTCGATTCTAATAAATAATATGTTAGCAAAAAGAAAAGGTAAATACTTCTGCAAACGCTTTAAAAATGTTTAACTGAAACTGGGTGACTGTTTTGTATGTTTAGTAATTTACTAAAAGGATACTTTTTGCTAATTTTAAAAGTGAATTAAAGAATTCTATAATTAAGTTTCATATTTTTTATTGTAACGAACCAATCATGTTTTGGGGGAAACTAAATAGTCCAAAGTTATCATATAAGGTCTGTTTTATTTGCCATACCCTGGAGCAGGGTAAGTGGCAAATAAAACGAGCAGAAGTAGGAGAAAGTTTTAATTCAAATGTTATTTACGCTGCTTAGCGACCATATTGTAGTGAAATGAGAAACGTTTAGCTAATACACTTTTTATTTGAGAAAACTGAACTAATTTCGGGTGTGATAGTTACAAATGGTCTGAAAGGAATGTAGGATTGGCTCTTTTGTTGTTTTTGTTTTCAATGTACAAATTTGCTCTACCCCAGACCAAGTGGCATATAAGACAAACCTATAATGTCATTGCCGTCTAAAATTATTATTGAACTTTATAATAAAGTTTTACGAAACACCCTATATTTATTAGAAATATACGTTTTTTTTTCCTATATGGTCGATTTTATTTGATCAATAAATTATATAAAGTATGTAATTAAATGTCAAGTAATGCATTTTACTTGAATTCCTAAAAGGGTATTAAATGGTCGTTAGAGAATATTTATATTTAAGTATTTTGTCGTAAGTATATTTTTTTTTAAATAGTTGTTATTTTTAATAAAATAGAGATTGCTTATTATACATAAATATGGTATAATTATTGTTAATTAAAAAAACAAAATAATGGAAAACATGATAAATAATAACGTCTATAATGGAGGAAACAAGCATTTTAGCATACTAAATTAGACAATTTACGTACGTTTTATGGTCAAATATTAATAAATTTTGTGACACTTATTTAAAATCTCCCAAATACCATTTTCTCATATATTTTTTTCGTAATAAAAGCACTATAACATCAACTTAGTATCGTGCTATGGTTTAGCAATTATTTAGCAATAATGCTTCTAAGCATTTTAGCGTTACTTGGGCTGTTTATTTAGAAAATTTTACAAACTCCACTAACCGAAGTTTTACAAACATTATGTCATACTTGAGTATAGATAACCTACAGCATATGAGTTGTTGTTTACCACTGAAATAGCTTTAGTTTTTTCTTTTATTATTATTTTATTATTTCGATAATTCTAATGGATTTAAATTAAGAATTCTGTTTGAAAAACCATTTATAATAAACATAAAACAAGTTTCCGTATATGATAAAAACACTAAAATCTTTCAGGAACACAATATTATGATAAAGCAGAACATTTATTTCAATAAAAAAAGACTAAAATCAAGTGAAAAAAAAACTAGCACCAAAATACAAGATAATAGACAAAAAATAATTACATATTCATATTACATGACAATACAACATTGACCTCTTGCCATCCAAACCATAATAATATAATTTATGACTATTCTACATTAACCCACCTTTAAAACAGTTACACGATTTGCCAGCTAACCAGCAAAAAATGCTAATCTGACAAATATGGAAATTGAAAACCTAAACAGTAAACCATCAAAATGCCTAAACAACAGAGATTTTGCAATCCTAAAAAAAGAAAAAGTAACATGAATTGCAGCATCAAAATTATGATCATCATGAAGAGGAAAATATAACTGAGCAGGATAATACAGAAATATTGATGTTTAAAAAAAGAAAGAAAATATTTAATTTATAAAATATGGAACAAGTGAAACAGCATAGAACCAAAGACAGTAAATTATGATAAGATGTGTAAAATTGGGTTTGCCCACAAATTTCGACTTAAAAAACTAAATGAAATATAAGGAAATAATATACGAGGAGAATTCTTTCTTATTTTTACATTTCGTTTTTGAGCTTTGGTTTTTGTACTGGATTGATAACTTTTTTCAAATCATTTAAAGAAATTAAGCTTTGAATTCATTCATTTATAAATCCCTTATATGAGTATATTTTGTTCTTGGTTTTTTTTTTCTAATTTTAGAATTAAAGCGTTTGATGATGAATTCAAATGTACTTTTAGAAATATTTTTTATGCTCGATTGTGTGTGTAACAAGTTAATGTCGATTGTATTATATGCATTTTTTGAACAAATTTTTTTCTCAGAGTTTCTCGTGTACTTTTAGATAATGCTAAATAATAAAATCTTTCGAACTTGGGCCAAAAATTGAATTGAATTTTGTTTTAAGTAATCGACATATTCATTTCTTTTTTAAAAATTATATAGTAGAATATTGATATTTTATGGTCAACTAAGGATTATTGGATTTCCGTAAATATTCCGTATATATATAAAGATATGAAGATTATTATATAATATATTTATTTGGAAGAATTTTGTCTAACTCATTTTAAGTACGTTCGGCAGTTAATATGTGATGATATTTGCCAACATACCTTTTTCTACAATTTTAACATCGAATGTTGACATAATTTGTTTCAGGAATGCTTTGAATAACCAAATAACTGATTTCATGATGTCGTGTTAGAAGGTTGGAGAATATATATCAGGATTATTTATTCATTTAAAATTTTTAAGCGTGGGTGTTTTGTGAAACTATTGGGTAAAATATTTCCATTTTTTTTGACCCAAGAACAGTTCTTTTTTAATAGAACCAGAATCAAAAAATTTAGAACTTCCTTTCGATGTTCTAAACATTGGAATATTATAAAAAGAATGCTAAGAGTTTTTCTGAGGAATGCATGCAATTATGGAAAGAAAAGGAAATGTTGTTAGAAAAAATAAAACAATTGAAAGAAAACAAGTCCATTGATGCTCATATCGATTCGTTACCTAGCCTAAACTTAAATAGCAAAGAATTTTTTAAAATGATTTTAGCTGAAAAGAATAGCTATAATGATATCCAAAAATATTTGTCTCAAAATGTCAATTATAAGTCTGCATCTTGTTATAATTTCTTGCGTGATGATTTAGGTCTTCACTTACCTAGTCAGTCAGCTATATATAAGTGGAGTCCTGTGAAACGACTTCAACCAGGTTTTGATGATCTTTTAATAAAAAATTTGGTACAATTAGTTAATAAAATGGACAAGCAGTGTAAGCAGGCAGTGTTATTATTTGATGAAATATCAATCAGAAGAGATTTAGTTTATAATACATCTCATGATCTCGTAGATGGGTTAGTGCATTTAGATGAAAATGGTAGGAAATTATTACTAGGAAAACAAATATGCGTTTTCATGATCAGGGGCTTGTTTTCTAATTGGAAATATATAATTAGTTATTTTGTTTCTGAGAGCAGCATTGATGGTGCCATTTTAAAACAAAAATTGGAGGCTAATATAAAAATATGCTTCGAAATAGGGCTTACGGTTAGAGCTATAGTGTGCGATCAAGGTATGAATAATCAAAAATGCTATAGGCTGTTAGATATTAATAAAGAGAAGCCATATTTCTATTATAATCAGAATAAAATAATTGCATTATATGATCCTCCTCATTTATTAAAAAATATAAGAAATACACTCAAAGATTGCACTATTGAGACTCCTGACGGACCTACGAGTTGGGAAGTTATAAAAAGTGTTTATAGCATAGACGAAAAATCAAAAAAATATAGGTTGTGTCCAAAGATAACAAAAAAACATATTGAACCAGGGGTTTTTGATAAAATGAATGTCAGACTTGCAGTGCAAGTCCTGAGCAATAGTATGGCTGACGCAATAGATGCATTATTAGAAAATAACTCCTTTCCACAAGCTATTAAATTATATGCAGCAGCGACGAGTAAATTCGCTCGTAGTTTTAACAAAGTTTTTGACTGCCTAAATAGTCGTAATTGTGCGGAAAAAAATCCATATCGGAAGCCATTAACAAAAAATTGTACTCAATTTAATTATTTAAATGAATTCAAAGGATATCTTACAAAATTGGGTCTCCCTGCAAAAAAAAAAACTATTGTTTTGACGGATTATATCTTACAATTAATGGTATTTTAAATTTAAGTACAGATATATTTTCGGACAAATATTTAAAAATTAACTTTATATTAAGATCTCGACTAAATCAGGATCCATTAGAGAATATGTTTGCGCAAATTCGGGCAAAGGGCGGTAATAACAAAAATCCTAGTATCCAACGAGTTCAATGGAATAGTTGCGCGCCTAATGTCAGTGAGAATTATAACGTTCTCATATGCAAATAAGAATTGTGAAACTGATGAAGACATTCTACTTAATTGGGATAACCCATTAGAAGATACTTATATTGATAATTCTAATGAAATTACATCCAGATTATTGGTAAAAAGTTCTGAAATTGTTTTGGATGATATAGAAAAAGATGCGAAAATAAATGAAACCTTAAACTCCAAGAGTAATTCCGACGTCGCAGACCCAGCAAAAAGATATATTGTCGGCTATGGAATTTTAAAAATTATTTTGAAAAAAATAAACTGTCCAAATGGTGCCATGATAATGAATAAAGACGAATGTGATTTTCTTTTACCGTCGGAAAAACTTATTAAACACAAAAATTTCGACAAAACTATTGAAAGGACTTTTCTACAAAATCCTTCCGATCTTTTTTTCGAAATTTGCAAATTGCATTTTCAAATATACGAAACTTTTTTTGATAATTATTTGCATTTTACCAACTTAAAAGCAAAAATTATCGAGGAATGCATTCAAAGAACTAATGAATTTTACCCCAGTTGGTTTGCTGAGAACCAATGTTTAGAACATCGAAAGGAAGTTCTAAATTTTTTAATTGTGGTTCTATTAAAAAAGAACTGTTCTTGGGTCAAAAAAAATGGAAATATTTTACCCAATAGTTTCACAAAACACCCACGCTTAAAAATTTTAAATGAATAAATAATCCTGATATATATTCTCCAACCTTCTAACACGACATCATGAAATCAGTTATTTGGTTATTCAAAGCATTCCTGAAACAAATTATGTCAACATTCGATGTTAAAATTGTAGAAAAAGGTATGTTGGCAAATATCATCACATATTAACTGCCGAACGTACTTAAAATGAGTTAGACAAAATTCTTCCAAATAAATATATTATATAATAATCTTCATATCTTTATATATATACGGAATATTTACGGAAATCCAATAATCCTTAGTTGACCATAAAATATCAATATTCTACTATATAATTTTTAAAAAAGAAATGAATATGTCGATTACTTAAAACAAAATTCAATTCAATTTTTGGCCCAAGTTCGAAAGATTTTATTATTTAGCATTATCTAAAAGTACACGAGAAACTCTGAGAAAAAAATTTGTTCAAAAAATGCATATAATACAATCGACATTAACTTGTTACACACACAATCGAGCATAAAAAATATTTCTAAAAGTACATTTGAATTCTAAGATCAGGCCAGCAAAAAACCTACACCAAATATATCATCAAACGCTTTAATTCTAAAATTAGAAAAAAAAAAACCAAGAACAAAATATACTCATATAAGGGATTTATAAATGAATGAATTCAAAGCTTAATTTCTTTAAATGATTTGAAAAAAGTTATCAATCCAGTACAAAAACCAAAGCTCAAAAACGAAATGTAAAAATAAGAAAGAATTCTCCTCGTATATTATTTCCTTATATTTCATTTAGTTTTTTAAGTCGAAATTTGTGGGCAAACCCAATTTTACACATCTTATCATAATTTACTGTCTTTGGCTATACTATAAAACAGTGGCGCGCGCAAAACTGTTTGTTCATTACCCTGGAGGCAATCTCAACGGACGCGACGGACGCGACGGTTCAGACGTTGTAAAGTTGATTCGTGTTCAACTTTTTATATGACGGATGCGTTCAAATGTCATTTTAAACTTTTTGTGTGAATTATTTTGTGAAAACCCCATTTAAAAACGGTATTTTTGTTTTTTTATTAATTTACAAAGCTTAAAAAACTATTTTAATTTATAATACAAAGATTATATCAAATAATAATAAAAGTTACAAATTTCATCAACGGCGTCGAGTTTGCCTACACAAAAATGTTTATACCGTCACTAACATTTTTGACAATTCACGCGTTCGTAGAGATTGCCTCCAATGTTAATTTGTTACAAAACCTTTTTTCTGTTAACTAATTTTTGTAGAGGAAAGTCTATCGAACAAAAAAAAAATCAGCCATTTTTATTCATTTTATTTGTGCGTACCGCCATCTATGTGTGAACCCCGCAAACTAATTCATACACTTGGTATTTGTGGATCACTTTTATGGAAAAGAAAAGATTTTAAAAAAAATATATCCTGAAAAAGAACATGAACATTTAATTTTAATAAATGTTTGGGATGAAAAACTGTGGGTTGTAAACCTTAATATCTGGGAGGACGAAAAGAGAAAAGTATTTTTTTTTTATTGTATTATTATTAATAAAAAAAAATTTTGAAATTGTATAATAATTAATGAAATGGATTTTGAAAATTTTACATAAATAATAGACTTTTTGTCTTATTACTGAATTTCATCTATAGAGCAGCTGGTGTCTGCCACTTCCCGATTAGTATAACAAGAAGTGAGTGATTAGCGTTCCTAAAAAAGAAAGTCCCATTTCCATTTCAAGAGTTTTGTGAGTAACTTGACATTTTCTGTGAAATTTTATACGAAAATATGTAAGAAATGTGTTTTTAAATTTATGATTTCTGAAGAACTGAGCTCCAAACATGAAATGTTTTTGTTTTTAGACGTAACGTGAAATAAGGATTGTTCTTCAACAAGAAATGTAATTATCTCAAAAAATTATTTTTAACACTCAGAATTTTCTTTCTTACGACGACAAATTTAGTCTGTAGACCTTTCAGGTTCCAATCTAGAAATTTTTGTATGTTCTTTCCGATAAACTGGTAAATTGAATATGAAAAAAAAAAAAGTTTTCTTTATAAGAAATTTTCTAGTAAATTATATTTGGAAATGTCCTGAATCATTTTTTTAAAATGTTAACAAAATTAATTAAACAAATTCTAAATTATATAAATATTTGAAATAAATAAAATTTTCAACTTTCAAAACCGAAACACAAAAAATATTGGCAATAATCAATAACTTATAGCGCAATTTCTGAAGAATCTTGATTTTAATTTAATAAGAAAAAGTAACCAGTAAAATAATTAACAATTTCTGAATAGCGGGAAAAATCATATTAAAAAATCAGCAACAAAAATATAAAAATTAAGAAATCAAAAATACGATGCAGCCTCTTGTATGGGTACTGAAGTGATCACTGATCACCGATCATGTGCATATATCCACTCGTAAAAATGTATATGATAATTTGCATTCATTTTGTTAAATAAAAAAATAAAGAATCGTCTGTGATAATTAAATGAAACCGCTAACTTTTAATTAACACATAACTTTCTTGAACGTATGATCTGATCATATGTTAATCGAAATATACTTTCCATTTGTTGTTTGCAATTGGCAAAATACTTTTAAATGGCCACCTTCGACATTTTGTAACATCAAAAAAAAATCATTTCAATTTAACTTCCAGATTTATTTTTACATGAATAAATTAATTGGAAATAAGAGTGTAGAAAATTAAATATTATATTGCCATTATGGGACTTTCTTTAGACCGATATTAAATAAATTAAGAATTAATATAATTGGAAGCTAAAATGTGTGTCGTATTCCATGTTTTCCCATCGGTAGCCCCATAATGTCGTACATGATGACAAACATCGCTTGATCGAGTTCAATTTCTGTTTTTTTACATTACAACACTTCCTCAATATAAAGAAAGTGAAAGTCAATAAATCTGTATATTTCGCGAATTAATCCATCAATCCGTCGCCATATACATCGCTTAACAAAGATGTGAAAGATAATTTGTATTTTTTTTTCAATACATTTCAATGCAAAGTAATTCTTTTTAAAGGCCGATACAAATTTATAAATCTGACCATAGCACATTAAAAGAAGAGTTTGTTTTATTTCATTTTAGCAAAAAAGGACGACGTTTGTAAATGGAACTTTTATAGTGCTTGAGGCTACATTAATTTCATTTTGAGTTCTATGTTAAACCGCGTTTTCACATTTCAAAGATACATCAAAAATTTTATACCGATCATGATTAAGATTGAGAACAATAAATATTTAGAATGATGAAGCGCTTAATCGATATTTTTAGAGAAAATTCATGAAGAAATTTCAATTAACGATTTTTTATTGTTTAAACCGAATGATCGCTTAGAAGATTCATAAATTGAATATTTTATAGTTGAAATTTTGTATATGAAGAGAACATTTTATGAAAGCAATTTACAGAAAAAAAGGTACATGTTAATTAATTATTATTATTTTATTTTCTTTATCTTTTTCTAAATTGAAAAGAATCATTGTAGCGGTTTTATTTAATTTTTTCGCCCGAAGCGATTTTACCAATGACGATCATATCGTATAATACAAGTAAAACCATTAACTTTTGTTAGCAAAGTGTTTGAAAGAAGCTAGTACCGATTATATTTTTTATCAGTTTTTATCGGTTTTAATAAGAAAAATATATTAAAATAAGTTCAGTGAAAGTCGATATCCTTCCAAAAACAAAAAAAAAAGTTATTCCAAGTAATTCCTTTTTAAACAATGTAACAAAATGGTTAACTCAAGTGGATATGGATTGAATTTCTTTAAAACAATCTTTAGAAACATAATACAGTGGTACTTTTAGTTAAGTGATCTCAATTTACGTTCTTTCGGACTAATGAGATTTTATTATTTTACAAAATTCGCATCAATTCGCCATCTATCTGTCAGAAATTTTTTCTTTAAATTAAAAACATTATAATAAATATCTTCTTACTGAAAGTGATGACCGGAAACATTTAATCATAATATAAATAAAATTATTAGCCCAATTCAAATTTTAAAAGCAAATCTAATAATAATTTAAAAGCAAAAAGTTTATATGTAATCAAAAAGAGTAACTAACATTCTAATTTTATTAATAAACATTTTATTAAAAAAAAACTAAAAATAAATAAAATTATATTTTTGCATGTAAAATATAAATTCTTAATGCAAGAGCGAATATTCGAAAACTACTAAAATTCATAACAGAAAAAACAGCCAAAAGTTGGAATAAAAATGAAGCATAATAGTCATAAATAAATGAATAACCACTAAAATTTATTAGACATAACATTAATAAAATATTGGCATAAATATGTTACATGTAATTGCAATCAACATAGATTTAATTTTTTGCCTATGAAATGTAAGTGCGAATGAATTTTAATTCAATCTGAAAACTATAAAATAATAAAAAATTATGAAAAATATAAAGTGAAGCGGACAATGGAT
Source organism: Xylophagus ater (assembly GCA_963422695.1). NCBI lineage: Eukaryota > Metazoa > Arthropoda > Insecta > Diptera > Xylophagidae > Xylophagus > Xylophagus ater. The sequence goes on along the minus strand of OY730482.1, from coordinate 40,365,566 downwards.
AAGATATTCTTATGATCAATTACCCGGTATACATGGATAATCGAAACCAGGTTAAAACTGCGTCCAAATTAATATATACGTTGGTCGAGTCGGATTCGACTGCGATTTGATGACTGAGTTGAATTCAAAGTGGATTGATTTAATGGAGTTTGGTAGCTGGGTTGAGTTTAAATAATGCCGTAAATACGTGGGTTCAGAAGTTGAGTAATTGAGTTGTCAGTTATTGGACTTTAGAAAGATTTTATGAATATTTTTTATGCTTTTTTTCATGTTTCGGTTTCACTTGATTAGTAGATAATTCCGACCATATTTGGACTCAATTTGAACTCGGTCTTTCAACCAACTGTATCCATATAATATATACATAGATTGCCATAATCTCGAATTGATCTTTCGACACTTCACACACAAAATTTAGCTAAATTCTAGCTAAAAGCTACACTAGATCAAATCTAGTTCAAATTATTTATTTCGATTACTTTCTCAATATCTAGGAATAACCTCAACTAGAAATTCTAAGAATGTTTATATAGTTCAATTTTGTACAGTGCATATATACGTAGTAAATGATACAATATTCGTGCACCAATCTATATATATGAAAATATTTTTAAAAATCATAAAAAGAAAAAAACGACCGCCGACTTTAAATGCTAAATGCTGAAATTGTCATCGGCTAATTATTTATCAAGTGAATGTGCAACTGATATGTTTTTGCTACCTTTTATAAATTTTCAATTCTTGCATGTCATTTCAAATTAACCACACATGAATTTTATCATTTCTGATTTGTTAAATTCATGTACTATAATCTCCATATGAATAGGATAGAATAGTGTGAATGCACAGCAGCTAAACAGTTCCATAGCTGAATGTGATTTTTAAATGTAGAAGAATTTTATTCTAATAGAAATTATACTTTCTATGATTTAAGGTTCGATATCTAAAAAAGAAAATCTAACATAAATGATTTTCTAGTAATTATATTTTATGTTTTTGTCACTTAAATTCTTTTCAATTAAATTTCCTCGAAAGGCAAGTTGAGTTAATCAAGTTACATAAATAGTTTGTCTACGTATATATTCGACAAGGCAAACTTATAATGAACTCAGTTAAAAAACCTGTATTATACAAAAAAAAAAGAAAAAGTTACAAAATTTTTTCTTTTTAATGATTTTCACACTTTATATATAAACAACATTTTAAAACAATATCGCAAACTTTTCATGCAATATTAAACAAAAATCCCGTAACTGTTATTGACATTTTCTTTATTCGGTTGAATATACAAAAACCAATATCGAATTATTTTATTCTGCAACATTGTAGCAAATGATTTTTCTATAAAAGACACAGAAAAAATGGGGAATTACGGTAAAGTTCTAAGGAAAATTTTATAACAATTTGATTTCTGACAGCGATTTATAGAAAATATCAAACACTTTTGAGATAATACAATATTATTAAGTATCTGAAAACAAAAGATAAAAATTACTGGATTGTAATATCTAAAAAGAAATCCAGAAATAAGAAGAAAATATTATTGACTATGTAAAAACGAAGATTTTAATAGAATATTATTATTGTATTTTCTTAGAATCCATTTTTTACTAGAGATTGTAAAAATATTCAATGCCAAAATACAAATAAGAAATTTACCTTATGTTTCGTGTCAACTTTGAAAGGGTTCTTAGTGTTATTTGATCCAGATCATGCGTATTGTAAGAATTTCTTACCAAATATCAACTAATAAAATTTTAATAGCAAAATTGGGAAGAAGACGAAATTGAAGATCAGTCTTTACAGATCGTATGTAAGCGATCATTCCATTATCTCAAGTTCAAGGGCACTGCAGTGTGTTTTATGTGTCCATTAAATTTCATGGATTAGAAATGATAGATATAGTAAGAGGAGTTAAAGAGGATCTCAATTTGACTGCTTGGCAAAAAGTTTTTTTAGCTGTTATTAATACTTATTTGAGTGTATGTATGTACTATACATATGTTGACTATCTCTCCAAAGAGCTTCTATCTACTTCCATACATAATGTTTTATCGTTTTGGCTAAAATGAAGAAAGGATTGTCCCTTTAAGAATTAGTTGTGAGATATAGAACACCTATAATTGTGTAATCCATATAACTAAGGAGCAATATTTTTCCTGTTCTTCCAAAGTGTTTATTGGTAATTCCAGCTTATCTATAGGAATGAAATTTAATCGTTAGTTTCATTAACTACCTTTACATCGACAAAATTTTTAGGTCACCTAACTAAAAGTTGGGTTTGCTCACACGTTTTTACACCGTACTAGACCTAAGTCTAAAACAACGCCATATGAAAGCATTTATGGAACGTGGACATCAAGAGATGAGCTGTCATCTGTCAACTTTGTTTAAGGCTAACCTAAACAATAATAACTACTGCAGTGCGATCTAATCAGCTGTCGAAAAGTTCTTAGGTCGATTTAAATTTAAGGTAGATCTGCAATTTAGGTGATCTAACTTAAGTTACTTTGGACGCGTTTACACCGTCATATTTAGGTCGACCTAAGCACTTAGATCATTTTTCTTATTATTTAAACTGTTTTTTTTTTAATTTACACATTCCTAAAGTACGACACCTTTACATATTTGAAGGTTACACATCTCTGCTCTTTTTTCGAACTGCTTTTAATCTTGTTTATGTAAATTTTGTATCTAAAAGCGAATCTTCATTGTTTTAATTAGAATATATCTTTTTTTAATTATACTTTTTTTGACATAATTTTACACTCATTAAATAATAAATTATCAGCTAAAGTGTTGTCTTTTAATTTCGAATAATTTTTTCCACATTATCAACGTAAAATATTTTCTTTTAATTTATTTATTTTGTTTTTAATAAAAAACTACTTAGCAATATATTTAGAGCGAATCTTTCAAAATGAATTTGGTATGCAAGTGTCACATAGCGGGCCACATTGCAAATAACATTTATCTAAAAAATATGTATTTATATATTTATTATGACAAAAAGAAAACAAAACTGAACCCTTGTTGAAATTTATATAATTTTGGGCATATTGCCAATACAAAATGTTGCAACATCACACAAGATCACAGGTTAGTCAGTTCGAGTATGTTTTTGTAATTTTTTGTATATAGTTTTTTCTAACAAAAAAAAAAAAAAGAAATTCTATTTGAAAATGTTGATCAACAATTTGTCACGTCTGTTACTTGTTAAATTGATCACCAAACAATTTTCATATATTTAAAATTCAACTAACATGAAAATTAATATTACGAAAATTTCCAACTAAACGAAACCGTATGTCAGTGATTCATCATGAAACTGTTAAAAGCAATTTTATAGCGAAAAGGATATGTCAGATGATATTATTCACTGCCATCAAAATGATCTGTAAAATATTATCAAACTGAGAAAATGTAGATTTTCTTTTTTGGGATCTTTGTCAGTTTTGATTAGCCCTTATTATACAATTGTTCAACCACAAAACGCCCAAAAAAAAAAAAAAACACCGAGAGGAAATTAACATCATATCAAGAAAAATTAATAATAAGAAGTGAATGAATTTGTGCGATCATCATAATGATGATGATGATCGTCATAATCATGATAATATTATCAAAATGGACAAGATTTTATGCTCGTTTATGTACACTGTCTGCAATATAAATCATATTTGATGCGAAAAATGGAAAAAAAATTAATGAACATTAACAAATTACTTACAACTTATGACAGTTGTCGAAATAAAAATTTTCATTTTTGACTTTAAAAAGAAAAATTAAAAATACATTTATGATAATCATTGAGCCAGGATCATTTTATTTTATTTGTTTTTAATTTTATTTTTATTTTTATTTTTATTGACGTTGCACATCGGGTCAAAGCACTAATCAACTTCTACTTTATACTTAAACAATATTTGTGAATGTGTGTTTTACTGAATGTCAAAATAAATTTATCACGTAATTAAATGCAATTAATTTTAATAATAATAATAATAAAAAGAAGTCATTTCTTTCGTTTTCATGAAATTAAATAAAGACAAAAAAAAACGAACTTTTCAGCCAGCCAGTTTACAAACGATGCTAAACCATTTCAAGGCAAAAATCATATTAAAGTGATTATGAAGAGACAAACAAACGTTCCCCAAGTGTGGATTATGACAAAAGGTCATATGTAAGACAATTTCACTGCGATGTCCTCTTCTTAACCACTGCATAGGGTAGTTCAAATGGGACACTACAAATATTTTTTTAAATAAAAGAAAAACGGCATATTCTATGCTATTAACATATGTATGGAATTCAATTACCTTCGCATGACCAGCACGGGCACGTTTGCAAAAGTCCAGTCGTTGAACCTATTTTTCGCCCACTTTTTCGCATAAATCGACCGATATTGCAACAATTTCAATATTTGCTCTAAGCTCTTCTAACGTCACTGGCTTATTGGTATAGACCAATGACTTCACGTGACCCCAAAGAAATTAGTCGAGAGGCGTCAAATCGCATGAACAAGGGGTCCAATTAACGGGTCGATTTCTAGAAATAACACGCTCACCAAACTTACTTTTCAATAAATTGATTGTAACGGTCGCTGTTTAGCAAGTGGCAACGTCCTGTTGAAACCGCATATTGTCCAAGTCCATATCAGTTTATTCCAAAAATAATCAGTTAGCATGATTCGATAGCGATTTACATTAACTCTAACGTGGCGTCTTCAGCATCAACGAAAAAATATGGCCCAATGACACTTCCAGCATGTAATCCACACCACACAGTTATTTTTTGGGGATGCAATGGTGTCTCTTGAAGAATGTGTGGGTTGCAGCCTGCCCAATAGCGCATATTTTGTCGAACGACCATAAATTGGTCGTAATGCTCTTAAAGTTGCGGCGACCGACTCAGAATTTCAGTAATAAATTTTAATAATTTGTAAACGTTGTTCAAGTGTGTACTGCTCCATGATGAAGTGGCAACTATTCACGAGCATAAATGTCAAAAAAACAAAAAACAAATATTGCGTGGTTCGCCGTCCCTATTGGAAAACATTTGTAGTGTCCCATTTGAACTACCCTATAAATATACGATAATTCTGTGGACGTCTATTTTTGGAGTACAATATTTTAGCGCCTTTAAATCAGTAAATGCGTCCGCAGCTATAAAAAAAAATAAAAGAAATAAAATGCAATAATATAAAAGTTAAGTTTTGTGATCATCATTGTCATATCAAAGAAGAAATAAAAATAATAAAAAAAAAATTCAAGAAATATAAAACCAAACAAAAAAAGAAAATTATCTTTTTTTAACTGCAATTTTCCCATCTTTATCAAATCTAACAAAATAATACTAATGAGTATTATTTTTAAATAAATACAATATATTTATTTTAGTATTCATATCTTGTAATTTTACGACCGCGTTAAAAAAAAAAAAATATTAGAAAATTCTTTTTGGGTACAAAATCGCGGTTTACTTACCATAAAAATTAATATGAAACGCGAATATAAAATCACAAATAACTGATTTTGGGTATCGTTTTCAAATCTATTTACGAGTTCGACCGTTACGAATATTTTTATTTATAACATAATTTCAGACATATAACTGTGATTTATATTTAATATGATTTTAATGATTATTTATAGTTTGTACAATAATTTTTTCCTAATAAGAAATTAGATATAAAATGATGTCGTCAAAATAACGTAACCACCATTTGAATATTTGATAATATGCCTAAAAGGAGTTCATTTTGAAGAAACTCCTAATTTTATTACTATACCTATTCAATAAGTTCTAAATTTAAATCCTACAATCTATATTTGAAAGAACTAAAAATGAAAATATGCAATCAATGAAAGGATTAGACTTAAGCCAATCTCAGAAATGTACAAGACAATTTGAAATGATTTTATCTAGATCTATAACAACCGAGATATATAATAGTGTTATTTATTCTATGCTTATATTGGAACATAAACTGTACCTTACCTGGGTGTCCAAGCCGTGATGTTCAGAGTTGTTGTTGTAAATAAAATTAAAGAAGAAAACATCAAAGAGCTTTACCCGCTTATTCTGGCATTGTGACAGTTTTGCTGTCATGATAATAATATTCTGACTGAAATTATGACTGCTGCGAAAATTTGTATTCTAGCGAACGGATCATAATTATGTCCAAAATATGAATTTATAACAGTTTAAACTGTTATAATTCGAGCGAATTGTTATGGTTATTTGAGAAATACTCTCGAAAATGTTTGTATAGGTTTGAAATTTTTCTATAGGTGTAATATTATTTGTGTGTTTAAAAAAATGGTGGAAGTTATTCCATATTTATCAATTAAATCACTCAGAGAACACATAAAATTCCGTTATGATGTAAAATATTTTCGGTCAGTACTTATGATATTTTTTATGACAGTTATTAGTTATGACCGGGTCAGAATACCGAATGGTCTTAAAAAATAATATGACAATAATGTCATGTTATGACAGTCAGAACTTGCTGTGACTGCGCTCAGAATAGAGGGGTTAATGTGAAAGAAAGAGGAGAATCTATAATGTGTTAAGGTATAAGTACACAAGAAGAACCCGTTGAATGCACAGTCGTTGGAGCCGTCAAATTCAAATTTTCTTTGACAAATTTATAAACACTATTACCTGATAAAAACTTGCGCAAATTGATGGCACATGAGTTCTTAATTAAAAAGGTATTGAAATGAAAATTACTTCGCTAAGAATTCCTAATTATTAGCAGCATCTTTGTTCATTCTCAAGTTTTGATTCAGTATAAAGAAATGTAGAATTTATTATAATTGTGTCTACGGTATTGTAAACTTGAAGAATATTCGCACATGAGGATATCATTTAATTAATTTGTATTTCAAATGAATTCAAGGATATATGAGGATGTAAAAGTTATATAATATACAATAGAGACCATTCCAAATTTATGAAAAACTCTCCACTCTAACTTACACGTCTCTTCTTAGCGCAATCATAACAAGTTATGACTGAATCATAACATTTTTTTTTGAAGACTAGTTCATATTCTGACCCGGTTATAGCTCACAACGGTCATAAAAAAAGATCATAAATTTTGATCGAAAATATTTTGCATCATAATGAAATTTTAGGTGTTTTTGTACTGAAATTATTAAGATTTCCATTTTTTCTATTTATTTTTTTTAGCCATACAAATAATGTTACACCTATACAAGAATTTTCGAAAGTATTTCTGAAATAATCATGACAACTTGAATAATAACAGTTTAAACTGTCACAAATTCAAATTATTTTGAGACAAAAGTATGACAAAATTTCTCAGCAGTCATAATTTTCGCAAACATTTTACTGTCATAAATTTTTCCGAGTATAAATCAGTCACAAGTCCAGAATAGGCATGCTAATGTGTGAGGTCTTAATTAATAAACACGCGAATTATATTTAAAAAAAAAAAAAAGAAACTCTATACCAAAACCTGACATTCAATTTTATTATATTTTCCTTCAAATTAATGTTATATATTTTTTTTCTGTTTAATTTATTTTTATTCTTTAAATTAATTAACTAAATTCTAATCGCGTCTTATCATGGATACTTTTTAACGCCAGACTTTTTCTTAGTTTTCTCTCAAGAAAACATGCAATCACGTTAAATGGAAATCAAGTGAACGTGTCGAACCACTTTCATAAAAATGTTTAACTTGATTAATCAAAATAGCCACGACCTACGACAAACATTTTTATTCATTTATTCTTTTTTATTTTCGTATCTTATTTATTAACTATTTTTAAATTTAACATCCGAAATAAAAAATATATTTATATATTTAATTTAATTTAACCTGAGAAGAAAAAAAAACAGCAACAAAGTCTAACAAGATCAATTCGGAAATCTTGTGCGCGCGCGATCCCTTCTCTATAAATTTTTGATTTAATTAAATTTGCAAATCGATTGGAATAAATCAATAAACGATCGAACAAATAATAAGATTGGAAATATTCGTATTCAATACAAATCAATTCAAATCTATTTAAATGGAAAATTCAAATATATTGATTGTAATTTGAGTGCAATTGGAAATTTTTTATGATTTGATCGTGTTGAGGATTATTGAGTAATATTGAATATGTTTTCATTGAAAAAATTTATGAAATTTTTTTTCTTTTTCTTTTAAAGAAAAAACCTTCATAAAATAGCATTGAAGAATATTTTAAAAAATTTATTTAGGTCAAAATTTTGCAGTATTCGTAAAGGAATTTGAAAAGAAAGAAAAAAAAACAGATCTTCATTTCCTTAGCTAGGTCGATTCACTACCAGTCTATATGCATTATGTATATAAGAAAGAAAAAAACACATTTGAATAAAACAATTTCTCAGTGCTTACCGATATATTCGATATATTGTAGATCAATTTGAAAAATCGAAAGTTTTATCAAAAATCGTCATCCCTAAGTCAAAGTGAATTGGAATTGACTATTAGAAAACGAAACTGTTTTAAATTATTATTCAGGAAGGAATGTCTAAAGCTTTGCTGTGATGGATATTTGCATTTCGTGGAATAAGATAAAGATGCATCTAATTTTTCAGCTTTAACTTAATACAAATCAATTCAATCAGGTTGATATTTATTTACAGATACAAAGTAGACAGGCACTAGTGACATTATTTAATTTTTAGAAAGTATTTTATTATTCTTATAGATTTAGAAATTTAAAATTTTTCTCTTCTATTCAAAGAATAAATTATTTTATCAAAAACTGTTTTAAATAACAATGAAAAGCTTTCTCTGCTTCAGCTAAACTTAACGAAACAAATAGAAAGAAAAAAACTTATTAAAAATTTATAAAATGTACTAAAATTATCATAAATTCTTTAAAATAAAGAAGATAATGTGAAATAAACACTATAATGAGAAAAGGGCTTCGAAACTATATGATTTCTTTATAGTTAAATATATTCCAATCACATATAGTAATTTTTTTTTTTTTTCTTATATAAGAATTCAATAGCATAATTTTCCTTTCTAAGTTTTAATGTACAACATTTACTTATTTACCTTTCAATTTAAAATATATATATATATATATTTAAAATCTTAAAATCACCGCAAACTATTATTCACAATGACTTCTTATATCTTGCGGCTAAGATTAAATACACATTCCTATATATTATATTTTATAGATGCAAAACAAAAACTGCATCACAAAAAAGACTATAAAAGCCATGGATATTTCAAAATTTTGTTTTCAAATAATATGACCAACAATTATACATATTTCTAATGCACTTGTACTATTTATTCAATTATAATTTTTCATGTACATTGAAATTATAATACAAAAGGTAGTTACGCCTACAACATAGCTTGCATGTTTTCACCTGCATTATATGAGGAAGTTTTACATATGAGAAAACGAGTTGTATATGCATATTAATGGGACACATTTAATTAATTACATTTGCATATTTAAATATCTTATAAAATGTTAGAAAGACAAAAAAAAAAATCACAATTACAAATTTTTTTATTTAATTATTTCAAAATTTTTGAATGTTATTGCGTATTTTATTAGTCTTTTTTGTGCGTTTAAATATAAGAATTATTTAAAATTTTAATACCAACGACTTATTTAAGGTCATTTTAAAAATTAGCAAATGAAAATGTACGTATACTTAATGATAAACAAAAAATTTATGATTTAGAATATTGTAAAATATTTCGAAACGATTTATTCCCACGAAATTGTTATTATATCAGAATTGTACTTATTCCAATTAACGTTAAGATTCATTTTTAATCAACGTTACAAATTAAAATTGTTATTTCATGATAAAGATTTCGTAATTACTTGGTTTTTCTTCAGAATTTATTAAAAAATACTTAAATGCTTTCAAATTTATGGATTTAATGCTTTTTAATTATAAGCATCATCATCGTATCTTTAGGTTGATGATAAGCTAAGATTATATCCTTATCCTATTGTTAAACCGTTAAGCTACTTGTAATGTACGAAATATATACGAATAAAAAATATACGCGTATACCAAGAGATCTCCGTCAGGCTTGCTACCACTTGCAATGGGACTTCGTGCCCATTTTAACTCAAAATGTTTTTACAACAGTTTTCTTAAAAATCGTCCATTTATATAGTGTTTAATTTCTTTTTATCTGAGATCAAAACCGAAATATCTACTCTCCTCTCCATAATACGATTTATAATTTTAGTATTTCACCGATATATATGGGCATCATTTTTCCGTTTTGACTGAGGAAAACTGAACTCAAGAAGTAGCCAAGCAGAGTCAGCAATTATAAATCAAAAACATATACATACTTTGTGACCGTCCAAGTATCGTGTTTAACGTATAAGGGATTTAGTGACGATTGTACTATATCATGATAAACATTCCAAAAAGAGTATCTAAGATCTACATTACTCGCATCACTTCTAGTCTAGCTTTAGCTTCAACAATAATAATCGCTATGAATATAAAAATACCAATTTTAAAAAGTATATTCTTTGAAAATTCGTTCTCGTTGAGACAAGACGACATATCAGCCACCCAAGAAAGTGTCACTAATTAACAGAAAATTAATGTTCCAAAGACTTAGAATGTTTTCCAGTATGCGCTGAATGATAAATATCTGATATATCTACGAATAACGACGGTTTTCAAAACATTAGACGTATAGATTAGTGGCAATAGCTGATGACTAAGATTCCACAATTATAACCGTACTCTACGTATCTTTGAAATGTTCATATAACCACATTTTATTAAAATCCACATAAAATTTAATATGTACATATAGTAATTGAAAATCGGCCTATAGCCGATTTTTTGATCCCCTAGTAGAAATGGAGCACGTAGTTGACAAATCTATAGTTGAATGAATACACTCTGCAAAAAGGGAACCAATATCTCAAGGATTTTTCTTCATAACTTTGTTTCGTCTTCTTCAAATTCACTTTAATTCACAGGTAGGCTGGGGCCTAATAGTATAAATATTATTTGCAAATTTTATTGAAATCGGTATATTAGTTTTTAAAATACATCAGAAAAACTTTATGAACGTGCTTATTTTCTCCTACGACTATTTCTTTCTATACTATCCTAAACCAACTTGATTCAAATTTAACATCGTGTCATCTATTTATGTATGCAACTCATGTAATTAATTTCAACTAAATTACTCCACAAATTTACAAATTAAATCCGAAAAACCATAAACAAAAAAACGACAAAACTTTCTGGTCACATTGGTTTTTTTCTTTATAACTTTACTCCATTGCGGCTGATTTTATTGAAATGCAATAACAAACCAAGTTAAGGAATAATCAACCTTCATTGTAAATTTCAACAAAATCGGATAACGCGTTTTTGAGTTATCTTGTCCACAGACGAACGGACGGACCGACGGACATGCATAAATCAATATAAGTTTTGATTCTCTACACAACTGTACCGATCATTATTTGTCTCCGTTCCAAATGTAGTGACAAGACTAATATACCCTCTGGTAGTCCCTACTATAGGGCATAAAATATGATTGTGCATAAAACCACATTAAAATTTATGATGAATTATTCTCTATTATTTTAATTTGCGTTGTTTTTTTCTTTCTCATCAATTTAAATTGTGATCTTAAATTTTGCCTGATTCATTGGCACAGAAAATTACAACGATTTCGCTTTAATTATTTCAAACTATCGCACTTTTAATACGAAATAATTAGAAATGATATTTATTGTATAAATTCTTGACGAAAAATTAGAAGAAAATTTTCGAAGTAAACAAAACTATAAATTATCACAATTTCTAATTATTTTTATTTATTTATTCATTTTTCTTTTTTGTCAATTATATGTAAGTAATAATAAATTTTGAAAAATTAAGAAATTTAGAAATTTTTGAAAATAACTTAAAAGTAAATTTAGATTCGAAGAAAAATTTGAAAAAATTTTAATGTTCAATTCAGAAAAAAAAAGAAATTATGTATTTTGAAAAGCATTTCGTTTTTTTTTTTTTGAACACTTTTTGCATTTTGAGTGGATTTTTATTCATGTATTACGACGACGTTCGAGTACTAGAAAATTCTGTTAAATTATATATAAACAAAAAAAACGAATTCATTACAAATAACAACTTAAAAAGAAATCAAAAGTATAATTATAAATTCCGGTTGCATGCTTGAAAGGTAACAGCCATAATAAAAGAAAAGAAAAAAACCTATCTGAATGCAACTATAATAATATGACTATTATTAGTCTGTTGTAATCGTACATGGCCTATCGAATTGAAGTGACATGGAATTTTCGTCAATAAGAAAAATGCAACAAACTTGAAAGAAACTTCAGTTAAAAGAAAGAATTTGAAAAGAGGGCAGAACTGAACCAAAAAAAAGTCACAACTCTAGAAATGTTCATTTTTAAATGAATTTTTTTTTTTTTTTAATTTTTAACATTCCATATTTTTACCTAAACAACGAGTCTAAATTCCAGGAAGCTTCTTTGGAAAAACGGTTTAATTGCCACAAACAGTTCTTGAGCTAGCACTTTAAGTGTTTTCTAGAATACGTTTGCTGCAAATTCATTCATTCATTCTACAATCTATAATGCCATCGTTAACATTATGATGGTAAGGCACTAATCTGAAAAGAATTGAATATTTCTTTAGTAATCCTTTATGATTCTGTAATGTTGTAGGTGCAAGTTATATGAGAAAATATTGCAACCGACATAAACGAAATTGACATAAATTTACACGATTCCTTTATACTTACCATAATTAGCGCTCAGTGTGTATGTATTTAACTAAGGGACACCTGGAGGCAATTATTTAATGTTAATCTCCAAAATATCCTTTTTCTTTCAGTGTAAAAAGACTTGAAACTACTAAGCTCAAATCTACATGAATTTATATTAATTCTAGCTTTTATTTAAGTTCTTATATTGTATTGTATTGTATTGTATTGTATTGTATTCGAGGGGCACGTAGGCCTAACTGGCCCATTTTGCCTCCTCCTAAAAATGTTGGTTGAGAGGCTAGATCTCTTCCCCGAAAAAAGGGATATTCCATTAGTAGAGGATATGGAATTGTTTATGACAATATTTAATTAAGTACATAGTTGAGAGTTTGTCTGATTTTCACTAGAGTAAAGTACAGTTTCATTAAACATTGGAGACAAATAGAAGGGTACCTAAAAAAAAATTCATTGAACCCAATACATTTCCTAATAAAAATACGTATCTTTATATGATCAACCCGGTACCAGAACGTATATCTATATTCATCAATAATAATACTTTTTGTTAGTTTTTCTTTTCAATTTTATGTATGAAACTTATGAGTACGTTGTTATTACCATTATGCTAGTCAACATACATTTAGTTTTTTTATACCAAAACTTAATATCAAGGTACAACGAATGCATATACATATATATATATAATCCCTTTAAAATGTTTAGAAATAATGTAAACAGTTTGCTTATTCATTTCATACGATATACTTAGTAAGTGCACTTTAGATGAGGTAATGAGAGCTTACGTTTGAATGATATCGCATTATATGAATACTGAATATATTCTTATGTACCAAAGTGAAAGATAGACATAATATAGATCTAGATATAAATCTAAATGATATAGAATAGACAACGAGAAAAAAAAATAGATTGGTTTCAGAAAAACATAGATCTATGTCGAGACTATAAGTTTATATTATTGAGATATATATATATATAATTTTTCTATGATTGCAATGCAATAATATGCAATCGCGCGTTGTTTGCTTTTACTTTCATAAATCACAAAACAGAAATAAATGACTAAACAAAATCTTAAAATTTGTGCCAACTTTTATGTTATGTCGTGTTAAGTACTTAAAAAAAAAAAAAACGAAAAAAAAAACGTTCAAGAAATTAGGTGACAAAACCTTATTCTATTTTTTAATTATTAATTTATTTTTATATTCATTGAAGTGATGCCAAATAATTACGATAATTATATTTTATTAATAATAGTAAGTGATGTTGTATGTTTGTTTTGTTTCTTCACCAAATATGAAAGGAATTTAATGTATGAAATTATTATGATAAGTTTTCCGTAACATTCAATAAAAATCACACAAAATAACATTAAAAATTATTAATGACAAATATTTTTGGTCATGAATTTTTAGTGTTTTTGAAGGAAGATTATATGATCTCAAAACACTTCTAAAAATGTAATAAATTAAAATGATTATATTCAAAATTTCTATTTTAGTTTTTGAAAGTATTTCATTATAGTAAATTTTTTATGACTGTATAATATCGTATAACGACAAGGGCTCAAATATGAGAAATACTAATATATTTAGAATTAACCTTAGAATTAAGTCTTTGCTTCAACCAACTTCGAAAACTCTATAGAATTACATATAGACATCATTTATGTGAGAAACTGAAAAATGTGAAATCGCCACCGCTTGGGTTCGAATTCCAGGCACACCATTGGTTTACTACTAAATTGGCTTTCTCACTAAGCCAACAATTCCACTTCTTCAAGTAATTCAGATTCTCCACTAATTTTGTACAACTTATTCGTGTATTACTTCTTTTACTCCTACATTTATTTACAATCTAATATAATTGCAGCCATTATTTTCAACTTTTAAATTTCAATAAGTAAACTTAAAGAAAAAATTTAGAGATCCAATCCATACTTTTAGAGAACTAAATTTTACATCTGAATTCCAAGTTTCATGGTTTTGGCTATTAAATATAATTTGGAAACAGTTTCCAAATTTTGAAAAAGGACTTCTAAATGTACTATTAGTTGTTAGCTATGCAATTATAAAGTTTCATGAGAAATATTTTGTGCAGTTTTTGATTGGATCTTTATAGCCATTGCAATAATATCCCAAAGAATATTGAAAGTTTCTAGAGAAAATGAAAATATTTACTATTCTAAAATAAGTTGGAGTCTTTAGGTTATATCGTATACACTCTGTCATAAATAATATAAACGAAAATCAAATATGAAATTGACACAAGGAATGAAATATAATAGATATTACAAACTCGAACAAACTATATTAAATTTCGATGGAAAACTTAATGCAACTAAGAGTTCATATAATATGAATCTATCTGTGACTCTAATATATCGTGATGACGGAAAATAGCATGCTTGCCAAGAATTAAAATCAAATTACTTTAATTTCGAAATACTAGAAATCTTTTTATTTACATTACACAATTTGAAACATTAATTTTTCCTACAATTTGCATACTTCATATTTACTATATTCATAGATTAATAACTATAATATTGTTTTTCACACGAAATATCACAAATCGCCTTAAAGCAAACTTATTTTTAGCGGCTTCCTTTATTCTATTATTGGTTTGATAGGCTTACTGTGCGGATTGCTGCATAAGATTCTGTATTTTTTTGATGTAATAAATTGAAACTAGAAACCAACATGAAGGATATCAATAAAACTGGCAAAAATAGCAATAATATAATAATACCTAAAACAAGGTTTAATTATAGCCTTAAAGCGTTCAGATAGAATGTGGAATAGTAATTCTTTTCGGTAGAAGAAAAGTCATCATATTTTTCCTCATTTTTTTTTTGTATTTCTTTTTATCTTTTTATTATAAATAAATATACTAGAAAAACAATTTTCTTATTTAAATTTCGAAAATATAGAATTTTATTTTATTAGGTTGGACAAAATGTTGGTTCGCAATTTTATGAATATACTCAATATTTATTTTTTCTATTTCAAGATGCAATTTTCTTTTTAAATGGAGAGACCTAAAACGAATATTATACAGTTAGAAAAAGACATCAATTTTTATAACTTTCAAGTTATATAATGGTAAATTTGACTCTTGTAAGTTTAAACTTTGAACTTCGAGGACCATTTTCTGGGTTTTCAATTTAAACTTCTTATAAATATGAATTAACGAATTTTGGCAGCTAAATGCAGCCTTTATAAGACATGAAAAATAATTACCATAAGGAGTTAATAAAAGTAAGATTTTGGAAACTTACTATGGCTGCAAAATTGATAATTATTGAGAGCAAATTAAAATTTGTATAAACATAATATTCAATACTATATTTGACACATATAATGAATGACATAATAACATAATGATTTTAACATACGTCTAGTGTAGTCAATAACTACCCAAATAATCACGAACCAAAAGAGGAAAACTTCCCAGCCCCGTAGTCTCACTTTCAAACCCTGTCGGGCACTGTTCTACACTTTTCTAGAATAACAGAAAAGTAAGTAGAGGTAAATTGTTATTTTGTTTCTTTAGTTCATATTTATCCTTTTAGGAATTATTGAAATAGTAATAAAAAACATGGAACGCAAGTTATACTCCAAATAGTAAAATCTCCAATTTAACCAAATGTCAAAAAAACGACCGAACTTTCTATTCAATCCAAATATTTATGTATTTCATTTATTATTTATTAAGTTTGAGTGTTTTTTTTTTATTTTCCTTTTAAGAATAGCCCGAAACGAACACGTTAAACGATCATTTATTATAATAACGCATAATTTTATTGATCAAACTCTGTAATTTAAACGTATTGATCTTGTTATTTGTATGATTTATTTGAAGATGAATCTTAATAAATCGAAAGAAAGATACGAATATCACGGTTATTAAAAGAGAAATGCACCAAAAGAATTTACATTTATTTTATTATTAATAATATTAAATGCAATTACTGTCATATACACGAACTGCTAAAGGATATCTAACGGAAAATATCCAGTGGTCATCCATGATATATTGTGTAATAACAAATTGTTTTGATATTTCAATAGTAACTTTCAATTGGGATATTTTAAGTACTTGCAAGTATCTAAACGGTTTAAATTTTGATTGCAATTGGAACAAAAGATTTGCATCCACAAATCATTTTAGAAAAATCTTTTCAATTAGTATTACTATAAGTAAATTTCGTTCAAAATCTTATCAGTTCTTTCTAAGTTAGGTTTAAATTTATAAACTATGTGAATTTCGTCGAAATCGGCCGGGTAATTTATTCTACACCGCAAAATTTTGTCGTTTATTGACGAGAAAAAAAAATCACCATGTTGCCGTAAGGTAATATCACCAAAAGACGAAATGCGAATGTGATAATTTCACTGATATCCAACCAGCCATTTATATTGTATATGAAATTCAAATTATCGAATGGAGGAACGGATGGACGTGGAGTTAATTATTTTTGATGAAATTTTATTCCCACACTTCTCTAGGAAACGTTAAATTTTCGCGTGAATATGATATTATACATTAAAGCATTCCATTTAGTCAGGTAAGTAAAAGTTAGAATAAAATCTATTATAATATATAAAAGGGTTCTTTTGGATGCTTTGACCTCCCTTGAAGCAATTGCTTAAAATTCATAAAAGGAACAGTAAACAAAAACTGACTAACAATTTTCCACTCATTTTAACTGCAAAATATACAAATTTTTATGTTTTCTTCCCTAATACGATAATATTCGTGTACGTTTATAAATTCGAAAGCAAAACCGAATATTGTAATCGATTGTCCATCAAAGTCTCATCTTTCAGTACAATGGATTGTCGGCAAAATTCAATTCTTCTTGAATAACACATATGTAATCTTAGAAGCCCATATATTGTGTTTGCCAGGAACACATCAAACTTCCATTCGATCACATCATTCTTTTTAAACATTTCGCTCCCGTCAAAGTTATCGACAATTCTGTATAAATCTCAAAAATAAAAAACAACCAATGTTTTTTGTTGTCGGTATGGTAAATGTTTCAAAACAAAAGTACCCTAGAGGCGCGCGCATGCCTTTTTAAAAGACTATGAAATTTTATGTCCAAAAAGTTTTGTATCAACTGAGAATATATTGTTATGGGTTTGCGCCAATAACAGTAGCAATAAGGAACCAGAAAAAAATTTCCAAGCACAGCCGCAATTTGTACACGACAACACATTACGTTTTGTATAAGAAAAGGTGGACATATACAATTATGTTAAGAGGCCATTATATAACCAGAATCGGAAATTTCAAAAGGTTTTCGAATATGGTATACAGTGAGAGCTGGTGAAAATTACACTCAGGATTTTTTACACACTAATTTAATCGAAGTATTCGATCCTAATTTCAAATTCTTTCAGGTCCAATAATAGAATCGTATCAATATTTCGATATATATTCTTTTATGGCCATAAATATAATATTGTAGTATAAAATTATGATTTAACTATAAATATTAAAACTCTAGTACCAAAATTATGGTACCATAATAATAATAAATGTGACTGTGGAAACTAAAAATTTCAAAATTCTATTAGATATTTCGACCTAGGACGGGTGAGATGTAGAAATCTAAAAAAACTAATACAAATACAAATTCAATTAGAAAATAACATTAATCATTTCAATAGCATGAGATTTATAAAAATTAACAAATTTATTTACTTATATTTTAAAATTATTAATCCGAAGTAATAAAGAGGCTATAATTTCTATTTAAATATGATAAATACTCCAAAAGGCTGCAATTTATCTTATTAAACTGAAATTAAGACATTTTGACCGCGAAAATCAGCTAAAATTAAATTATTACTATTTTTAAAAAGCATCTATCATCATTACGGGAATATTATATTAGAAGGGAAAAGTATTATTTTTGTTCAATAATAAGAAAATATCATAAACATAAAGCTTTACAAAAGTAATTTAATATTGACAAATGACTCGACATTGTTTATAAAAAGGTTTAGAGACTAGACTATTCGATAATTGACAACAAAACGGCAATAAATTAATTCGCTTTCGCTTGAATATATTGCTCCATACGCCCAAACAAGAAGGCCCGCACGAAGAAATCAATTTGTTGTGATTTATGTACGTCCAGATATTAAATAGGAATGTTAAAATTTTGAAGGTTGTAGGAGGCAAATAAAAACCTCAAGGATATCATGTTTTTCTTTTTTTTTATTCAACAGTCTCCATTTATAATAATTAGAAAAATGAAACAGGACCCAAACAAGTTTTAATTTCATGCACGAAGTAACAATTTTTTGATTTTTTATTAACTTAATATGTTAAGTATCTTGTAAGCTTACGTGGCGGGAAATTTGAAAATTGTTTTTAAAATGATGTTAAATTAAAATGTTTCATACGATAAGTGGTTACACAGTGATCCAACTTAAGTTGCCGAACTTTAAAACAAAATAAAACACACAAATTTAACGCAATATACCTATTTTATTTTGGTAATCACAAATGCTGTGTATATCATTAATTATGAAAAATAATATCAATTAAATAGCCGCCTCTGCACCTTTTACAGCAGCCGGTCCTTTCGAGGTAGTTTCGATGACTTTTTCGTAAATTTCGGGCGGTATCTCAACAATAACTTGGCGGATGTTGTTTTTTAGGTGATCCAACGTTTAGGGTTTGTTGACATAGACACGACATTTAACTTAACCCCACAAAAGAAATCCAACGGCGTTAAGTCGCATGATCTTGGTGGCCAGTTGATGCCATCAAAACGTGAAATAATGTGACCTGGGAACTTTTCACGCAAAACATCCAACGTTGCACCCGCTGTGTGGCAAGTTGCGTCGTTTTGTTGAAACCACATATCTTCCATATCAATATCTTCGATTTCGGCCCAGAAATAATCGGTTATTATGCGCCTATATTGCTCGTTGACTGTTACAGTCTGACCCCAGCGCCGTAACTAGATGTTTTAGGGCCCTGTGCAAAAATTTTTTTAGGGCCCCTATATTTATAGATATCATATAAAAAATGTGTTGTACTAAGAATACATATTTTATTTTAAAATCTTGAATGGAAATTTTTGTAAAATAAATTTGTAAAGAAAATTCAATTAACAATTTCGTTTTAGGGCCCCCTAGATCTCTGGGCCCTGTGCGGTTGCACCTGCGTAGTTACGGCGCTGTCTGACCCTGACGGTTTTAAAAAAAAGTAAGGGCTAATGATGCCGCCTAACTACAATGCACACCAAACAGTTAAATGTGCCTTATTAGCGAAGAGGATTTTCTTTGAAAAATCAGCATCAACTTCCTGCGTCTGTAACACCCGTTAAGCGGTAGTTAAGAGATCTATTTCATAAATGTGTTGTTGCAAACTGACATTTGACACTTTGAAAACAAGTGCTTGTCGACAGTTGCTTGATTTACAGCGCTGCCAACATAGGAAACTCAAATTGGATCACCCTATATTATTGCCAAAACATGAAAAAGCTAACATTTGCTGATATTAAGAACAGATATGGTTCCTTAATTATAATAAATAGTTAGTTATAATTTGATAAAGAATTTGCTTAATTGAATAAAATGATGGATCAATGATAGCAATAAGCAACTTTGAGCCAACATTTTAATGGAAGGAATTCGAAAAACGAAAACTACAACAATGTTCTTTCTGAAGAAGATGTTTTGGTTAAAAAGAAATGGAATCTGACTTACATGAAATTATGGCGTGTTTACTCGTAGGTCACTATGAGTAGTGGATATGATATAATTGAAAACAAACTGTAAAAATATGTTATTGGAAACTGTAACGTACATATATATCCATGCATCAGTCTATTTGATAACATTTTCTTTAAAAATCATGCAACACTAAATCTTAGCAAATTATAAGTGAAAGGATTGTGTTGTCTTAAGATACATGGAAAATTCTACAGCAATTATTAACGCCCTTTCAAATTCGCATTTACTTTATTATCCAACTTTAGCTATCCTTAAGCATTTTCAAATATGAATTGTGTTACGCAATTTTATTATTGTTGAAATTTGGGCGGAAATTTCAAATACATTTTTATGATTTAATGAAAAACTTATGCGTCCTGTTTTGCCTACAGGAAATTATTAATCACTTTAGTTTATTATATTTGTGATACATGTAAATTTCACGTACATAGAAAACATCTGGATTAGTTTAATTCGTTTTGCTTCAATTTCTTTGGACGCAATTTAAGTTCCACTGCTTTGTTGGAATTCATACAATGGAAAGAAACAAATCTGTCGATATTAAGTCGGCCGAACTAAATCTGGAATTAATTTTGTTTTCATCACTACTTGGGAATTAGGAATTAGTTCTAATGTAATGAAAAGTTCAGTAAAAGTAAAAAAAAAATTCGCTATACTTATTTGCTTTTCTTTTCGAGCATCACACACTTTAAAACGTTCCTATTCAAAATCATTCAAAATTACATAAATTTAGATAAAATTTTAAAAGAAAATAATTGAATAAATCAAATGCATTTGTATAATTGAAATTCGAAAATGATAACTAAAAAAATAGAATGGATTTCCTTGCGGGTTTTTATAGAACCGCATTCCTTGTTTTGAAATAGTTTGATATTCAAGAAAACAAATAAATTATCACAAGAATAAATAATAGTTTAAAAGGTATAAAGTGATTTTAATAATAAAATGACATTCTTGTAATGGCATTTCGAAATTCAAGTCCCATTAAGAAATGCTGTCTTAATTATTCGAACAAATAAATCTTCTCGCGACAACGTTTTCGTACGCACCTGATTTAGAAGAAAAAATAATTTATAAATGCATAGTTTTGTATGTAAAGCAAAAAAAAAAAAACAGGAATAAAATTATGAATATCAATAATTTTGTTGTGGTTTAATTTAATGCCTATAGCGAGAAAGGCTTGGAGGAACGACCAAATATTGGTCACAATGGAAACCACGAGAACGAAAGAAATAAAATATGGAACATGTTGGAACGAAAGAAGAATCTTTTATCAATTAGTGAACAATATTATTACTTATCTTCGTTTGTGGACGTTGTCCATAAAAACTGATATTCCTATAAGGAAACCCATTTATTACGAATTTGATATTAAAAAATTGAATACAAATTATGAAACTGAATATTTACGCCCCACTTATTATATATTGAATTTAAAAAGTATTAAACTTAAATTAGGACTTTATATTTTTATTGTAAAGTCAACACATCTAAGAATTAATGAATTTGCTTAATGAATTGAAAATATATGCTGCGAAATGAATTAGATAATGACTTCGAAAAAGGCATAGCAACAAATGATAGGTCTTTCATATATTCTAAGCGGTTACTACCTCGATTTTAGGAAATTTTCTATTATTCTATCCTTTTAATGAACATTTAACATGTTTGTGTCCACCAATCAATTGTTGCGTCCTTTGACCTCTCTATAGAAGAATTGAACATTTCGCTTCCGCTGCGTAATTCCATTGCCAAATATATTAGAATCCGGTATTCTGTTTCACGGAAGTTACCACTAGTAAAAATATTGCTTTATACCTACAACATATGATATATACTATATGTGTACTTCACAAATGCCTTCGATAACGTTTATATTGTATTCAAGCCATGTATGCTGAATATTCACTAAAGAATGTCTTGTACATATAATTTTATGATTTTTTAATGAAGCATATGCATTTTCATCGTTGGTGGGCGAGATTTTATGAAATTCCTTTTTTTTCTACAGATAACTTATTATTGTATCTAAAAAAAAAAAAATTACCTATTTTATTATTGTAAGAACATATATTTCCTCTCGGATTTTTATACAACTATTCCAGTTTAAAAAGGATGTGTAGGTGATATATGAACAAATTTCGCTTATTTATAATCACGTGCATAAGTTAAACTCTTCAATAACTCGAAGGTAAGTAATATATGGCGTACCTATTAATACGAAACTTGAAGTAAAGTCTCGTAAGTTATTATTTTATAATGGTAACATTTTTTAGTCTGAACAATTTCTTCAAATAAACTGCAAATTGTGTTTTGTTCGTTTTAGACATTTATTGGTTTTTCGATTGTTCGTTCCGATAAAATCAAACTGTTTACTTGCAGTTTTTGCTACTGATTTACAATTTATATGTTTTGCGGTTTATATATATATAAATATATAAATATATTTTATGTATCGAACACATTTTATAGATTTGCATCGATATTTTACAAAACAAAGTCTCTTGAAATGGAACAATTGAAAACTGAAAATTAATGGGAAATTCCCGATTTGTTTTGGTAATAAAATTCAAATGATTGAAAATTTATAATTATTATTAAGAATTTCTTTATTTAATATACACTTCTAAGCTAATAAAATGTTCCCATAGTGACGCTGAAAGTAATAAACTTATGTCTGGAACAGAAATACATTTTTTAAATAACTAATAAGCAATTTCGATCTCTATAAATATTTAATGTGTTGTTTTTCAATTCTTTCAAAATACATATTTATTTAAAGAACATAATGCCTCCATTATTGAATTATGTACAAATAAAACAGTATATATATTTATTTATGTTTTGGGAGAAAATCTTGTAATAAATAGGTCTATATTGAAAAAATCACGTAATGTTAATAATCACATATAATAAATGAAATGAAATTAATTTTAGAATATGATTCTATCATCACTATTGCAATCGTGATAAACAAAAAAAATAAGATATTTCTGAAATTCTTTTGTATACAAAACTTGTTGTTCGCATTAATTTATTTCGTTAACTGAAAACTATCTCGAAACGTGAATCTTAATGATAAAATCCGTAAATTATTTATTAAACGTAATCATTTTTAATAAAATATCAACAGATTTTACCTTTTAATCAGTTTTATCTACAAAAGGCGTTGGTGTATATTTCCTTCAAATTCGTAAGAGTGTTTTTTTTTATTATTAAGTTACGTATACTTGGGTGGGTAATTTCATTTGTTATAATAATATAAGTATTTCAAGCATATAAAATTCAGACATCGGATTTTTCATATGAAAATACAACTTTTATGATCTAAAGGGAATCCGAAACGACCATTTCATTATATGTTGTCATTTCGTTTATAATAATTTGTAGTAATTTTTGGCATTTAATCAGATGTATATAGATAGATAGATCGATTGATAATGTTGGGAGTAATGCCTAGTGGCACTCCCGGCACTTAGACCACGAATTGGGTCCATTGTGCACATTCTAGAATGAGTCCTTAGATTGTGGGATTGGTCAGCCTCCTGGAGCCTACAATGAAGCTGGATATCCGACTGGCGTAAATCCCATTGATGGCATTTGGTTCGATAAACCGGTCGCCGAAAGTTTTGAGTCAGCGGTTTTGAAAAACTGGACAGTGGCAGAGAAAGTGCATCGCAGGAATCGTAGGAAGAATCATCTATCAGAGTCATGGACGCTAAGTGATAATTAAGTCAGATGTATATAGTTTTTATTTCTTCTGGTGGCGCGATCATAATATTCAGGCAAGCCGGTTCTGATAATCATGTCACTTCATTTGACAAGTGACATGACTTTAACTTTAATATTGATATGACTATATAGTACTTGTGGAAATATAATGAAAAATACGGAAAATTACATATAATCTTTCACTCTTCAAAAACTATTTTATAGATTGACCAACAATAAAAATGGATTAAAATTTTTGGTTCTAGTAGAAAGTTTAGACACTCTACACCAGAGGTTCCAAAACGTGTTTGCCTCGTGGACCATTTGCCATGTTTTTCGGTTTTAGGTAGACCCCCTGCTTGCCTGATATTGATTTTTTGTATGACGACCACAAAGTAAATGCCGTAGCAGTGTATAATTCTGAAACGGTTTCATATATCAGAAAATATACCTAATAACTTAAATTTTAATATAATTCTTCATCACGTTTTATGAACATTTATGTTTTAAATATTTATATAGGTACTTTTTTAATTTATGTAGAATGTAGATAGTTATATGTCTTTATATTATAAGGTCACGACCTGCTTATATTCGATCCATTAATGTTGTCCTCTATTTTCGTTTCATGGACCCTGGAATTATTTTTCCACTGACATGGAGCCCTTGGAAGTCGTTGTCGACCATTGGGGTTCGATATAGATTACTTTACGAATCACTGCTGTTGTTTTTGTTGTATTTTAAAGACGGCAATATGAAAATCGTAAACCTGAGGTAGATTTTTTTGCGGAAATAAACTGTTGGAAAATTACGATTAAAATATGTTTATTCTTTTAAATTAACAATTAAATTTAAGATATTTCGTATAAGAAAGTATAATTACAAAACAAAAAGAAAATCAATTTCTTAGCCATTATAATAAGGCATCAGAATGAATTGCAACAATGTTTCATTTTTAATGAATATAATAAATTATTTTACAACTATTTTCAGTACAAAAACAAAATTGCATAATATTTGAATTAAATCATTTCATATTAAACCATAATTTTGTATGCGATTTCAATCATAAATAATTCGATATAAAACGAGAACTATGAAGTGTTAAAGTATTAAATATTTGCAATTTATGAAATTTTCAAATTGAAAAAGATTTTCAGTTCAAAATGACAGGCATTACAACAAATAATAATTTAACCATGGTTAATATACGAAATAATTTATTATTCATTATTATTAAATAAAACAGTTTTAATTTTATGTTATTATTAACAAAGTGTGAAATATTTGATAACCATTTAAATGCTTTTTACGAGTGTACTTACATAAGCATTATGCATAACGTATATGTTTGATTATATCGTATTTTTTTTTTGTTTTTTTTCTAGAACTAGTTAATCTTAAAAGCTGAAACAAGTTTTATACTTATTTATAATGAACTGATTTTGTTGCAATTTTGTGTAAAATTTAGTTATTTAATATGTACGAATTGATGGTATAGGTATCGAACGATAATAATATAAAATTTTATAATTGGAAAACAATTTTTAGTTCATAAAATTAAAAAAAAAAAATAAGCGTTTTCTATACTGTTTTTTTGTTTAATAACTTTTCAACTTTTAAACATTTTTTTTTTTATGAGGAAACTTCACAAAGATTTTGTAAAATGGATTCCGTAAATCTTCTAGCCACAAATTTCCATTTGCATAACTTTCCTTCATTTATAAAGAATCATTTTACTTTTGTAATTTTGTAATTTATTTGAAACAGTAATCAAATTTAGATTTTTAAATTATTCATTCTTCAAGAAAGTAAAACGTACCACTGTTGGGACTATCTTTCTAATGAACCAAGATTGTTCACGTGTGGGTATGCGCTCGTGCAACAAATCAGAAGGCACAATCTTTTATTCTTGCATCGAAACACTAATTTCCATTAAATATTTCTTATTAGATCTTTCCTAAGTTTCAAAAGAAGGATTATATCAAACGATTCCTTCTAAAACTGTAGACGAAAAAAATCAAAAATCCAACTACGCGTATACTACTGAAAACTATTCTAGGAAACTGAAAAATTGTGAATATGGTCGAAGTACGGGTTAGGATTCAAGAATTCTCAAATGCTACAAATCTCTAATACTGAAATATGTATACTAAATAAATTCACCGATATTCTTGTTTCAATATCTCGTCATAAATATTCCATTGTTTATAGTATGAATAACTAAAATTTGCTATTTTGCTTTTATTTAAATTAGACCAAAGCTAATTATCTGACATTAAACAAACGCCTAAAATGATCAAGTACTATATTTTTATATAAGGATTCCCCATAACACTCCTTAAAATATTCCATCTGTTTGAAGTTAAGCAAAATTAGGAAATCTAAAAATATTTATTCAATTTTGTAATACAATAAAATAGAATAACCCTAACAAGATAAAAATAGCACTCACTTAGTTTCAGATGTGATGCCTGAGGTACTCATAAAAAGGTGTAGTATAATTATATAAATGTGTCATAAGGTAAGTTAAAGTTAAGTTAACATAATCAAAAATCGTGAAGAAAAATCACCATCGCACGAATGCAAGCAGAAAATTGATTTATGATCATTGCAAGATCGTGTAGTTTCGATCTTGTAAAATGAAGACATAAGTCATAAACAAAATGCTGTAAAATAAAGTTCTAAATATGTAATTTATTTAAGTGTATTTTTTAGTCTTTTTTAATTATATAAAAATTAAGACATCTCCTTTCTATGCCGGGGAATACATAAAAAAAAACACCTAAATCAAAACTAAACAAATTGGATAGATCTTTGGTGCTTACTCTATAACTATGTAGGTAGAAAGATATTGCAATGAAACGAAAAAAATACGGGCACATTTTTTTAGTATAAACACTTTCGCTAATATGTACTACAAAATTACTTCAAAATTAAATGGACGATAATAATAACTAACTAATTTGCTATATAAACATTGATATTGCACCATCATAAGAAACTTGTTTTTTTTTTAATACTAAATACGAGTAGAGCCCGCAATATTTTTAATAAATTTCGTATTCTCTATATTTGTTTTTTTGTTGAATCATATCTATAGGGAAAGTCACATTGCCTGCCATATATACCTATTTATGAAAATATCTCGACAGTTTGATGCAAGTTCTTTTCACTTTATCCGATGTATGTCTTAATTTCTTGGCTTGTAACTTTTACGAATAAATTATGCTATTGAGTTTTTTTTCTTTATCATCAAAATATCATCAATTGAAGGCTGTATGACAGAAACATTTCAGGAAGATATTTCCTCAATCATGTACATGTCACACGAATGACATTATAAAATGTTTAAAACGAAAGCTCTGAAATTAACATTTAAAAAAAGAAAACTACAAAATAGATTTGTTGTATGATATTCGAATAAAATAAAAGGAAAAAAAAGACAGAAAAAAATTTATTTGTTTCCATTTTAACTGTGATACATCAACTCGGTTTGATTCTTCTCTTTTATACAGTTTCAAAGTCGGCAATATTCTTTGAAAGTTTTCCAAACAATATAGAAACAGTGTCCATCCATTTCTTCTAAAACGAACAGATCTCAAGCTATTTTAAATTGACCGCAAATTTACAAAAGATTTACTCTCTTCAACATAACCTTTTGGAATACATCTCACAAGGAAGTCATCGTTGTCGCCATCTTCATGGACAAATACATGTCTTCAGGTTTGAGCAAAAAAAAAAGACAACATATTTTTCAACAATACAAAAAATACTATTATATATGTAAAAAGTGTTACTATCGAGATGAGTCCATATCGTAAACAGATTTTATATGTCCAGAAAAATTATTATGCAATACCTTAATTGGTAAACACTTGTTGACTTTCTTTATATACTCTCGGACCATTATATGTATGAGATTAACATCAAAGAAAAATTAAAGATTACAAATGGTAAATAAATCAGCTTTGAAAATAACAAACAGTCCCGAGTTTAATATATTATTAAATAAGAAAAAGAAGACTGGAAGAGTTAAGGTACTAAACAACAATATTATAAATTAGTTTTGTGATAATATATAAAAGAGATTCGGATAAGGTGGAAATGGTGGTCAGCAGGTGAAAATTTTAGAATTGTGATACGCAAAAGGTCAATTCGCTTGACTTTTAAAATAGCGTTTGTGATAGGAAAAACGCATACAAATGAATTGAGATTAATTTTATATCTAAGAGAACTATATTTCAAGTGATAAAAAAATCTTATTAATGATATTAAAAACATGTCAGTTTAAAGAGAATAATTAATCGGAAATTGGTTATGAAATTGTGGAATCTTTTGAATTATTATGTTTTAGTTTTTTGTTGGATAATTTTTTGAACATTTTACTTCAGTAGAAGCGCATAGGGAACTTTTATGCCACGAGCGTTTTCAGGAAAACGATTTAAATATTCATTAAATTTTGAATATTTTGCTTCTGTAAGATTATTAAAAATAAATAGTTATTTTTTTTTTCACTCATCATAAATAGTTTTATATTTTCTTACAAGATCCCATATCCCAGATAAAAAAGGTGTAAAGTTATTATAGAAAAGAGATCTGCGAAACTTCACCACAGTGGAAATATTGATTAATATACCTTTAAAGTCTTATCAAATAAACTGTTGTCAACGAATATAAAATTTTCTTATTGGAATGTAAAAGAAGCTTTTTAAGTTATACACATTTAAGTCTATTATCATTTTTAAAAATTAGGGTACTTCCAAGTAGCGCATTTTTCAACTAAGCATAATTAGTTCACAACTTTCTGGAGGTGCCTATTTTAAAAATTCAAAGAAAATCAAATTTGATCTACCCTAATACTATATTTATCTGTGCTAATACCACACATTTATAAAAGGCGTGTTCAAATTGTCATATTTTAGAGTTTTAGACAATTTCTATTATATTAGTCCAAGACTCCGTAATTCGTGTTCCATGTATTATTATACATAGAACATGGTTTATATCCGATTTTATAATTTTAATAAATAATACAATTACAAATTATTTATTCAGTTTCTTTCTACTACAAAATTTATAACTGATTTGCGGAGAAAATTTTTTTATATAATAGTTATAATATTGGGTATCGCAAAAAGTTCGCGGCGTTTTTTCACCAACATTCAAACACATTTTTATTACATTTCAAATTAATTTTTTTAAACCAAATATATGACGTTTTGATCGATAATCTTTTGCCATTTTTCTGGTATAACCATTACGCCACCACTGTAGAATTTCTAGGATTTCTGGGCGAAAAACTGAACCAAGTGATTTTCACAGGCCTCTTTCGAAATCACTTTTACACCATTAAAGGAATTCTGCAGAGACCAAAGCAAATGGTAGTCAGATGGAGCAAAGTCCGCACTATATGGTGGATGCATCAAAACTTCCCAGACAAGCTCTCTCGATTCTTGCCTAGTAATTAAAGATGTGTGTAGTCATGACGGTAGGTGACGCATTTCCTTTTGATCGATGGTGGCCGCTTTACCTCACTTGCGTGCTTTAATCGCATTAGTTGTTGACAGTAGAGAGTGGAATCAATCCTCTGGCCAGGTTGGAGCAGTTCATGATGCACGATTCCCTTCCAATCCCACCAAACACAAAGCATTTCCTTACGTGTGTTAGTCCCGGCTTTGCCACCGTTTGTGCAGCTTCATTCTTCTTGTACCACGATATTTTTCGCACATTATAGTCGTATGTGATCCACTTTTCATTATCTGTTATCAATCTTTTCAAAAATCGGTCGATTCCGTTTCGTTTCAGAACCGATTCGCAGATGGAAATTCAGTTCATTAAATTTTTCACTGTTAATTCATGTGGAACCCAAATATCGAGCTTCTTTTTGGATCCAGCCTTACGCAAATGGTTCAAAACTGTTTTTTGATCATTCTTTAGGTCCTCAGCAATGTCCTAAGATGAGATCTGTCGGTCTTCATCAATTTTTTGGAGAATTTCATCGACTTTTACAATGATTGGCCTTCCAGAGCGCGGCGCATTTTTAACATCGAAATTTCCAGAGCGGAAACGAGCAAACCATTTACTTGCTGCTGATTTTGATAGAGCATGTTCTCCATAAACACTACAAAATTTTTCAAAAACCTGCTAAGCTCTATCGCCTTGGTCGAAGTGATATTGTAAAATACAGCGAATTTTTCAGAATTTTGGCTCATTTTCAAAACCCAATTACGGCCATTACTTCTGACTGATTTTCATAATTTTTTTTAATATTCTATGAAATGTTGCCTTTCAATCGCGCTATAATATAACATGTTAGGGTTAGAACTACTAAAGTTATGCGGCTCTAAAGCCATCTATTGCAAAAAACGCCTTAAACTTTTTGCGATACCCAATATAATAATATAATAGATAAAGAAAAATAAACATTTTTCTCGGAATTCTATAAAATCATGCGAAAGCTAATAATTAATTCCATAAATTTAAAAAAAAATTATTGAAATTACCAAGATTTAATGCATAACATTCAAAAATGTATAAATAATTAAATATTTTACACGTGCCCGTAATATAAATATTACAAAGTATGAATTTAGCAATTTAGTGAACAAACAAACTTCCATTTATTTGAATAGATAAAAATCCCGATGATAAAAAGTTGTTTTTATTTAAAAGAAAAAGTTAGGAAAATCTGGAATTTGTACGTTTCCATGGAATTTTCTATATGGCCACGAATAAACAATTCATCAACGAAACAAAATGCATCCAGATGCAGTTTTGCAGCAAATATGCAGTTTTAAAACGTAAAAAACAATATTTATTTGAAAGAATTAAAATTTTTCATATTTGTGAACTAAGAAAAAAATACTATTTTTTATCGCCATAAATATATTAAGAAATAATTGATAATACTGACCATGAATTTCTCTATACCTAGTATGAAAGAATTTGCTAAAATTGATTCTTTTCTAAAGTAAAATTCCAGTGGCTTCTTTCTGCAAAAAACAAAAAGAAACTTTATAAAAGTACTTCACAAAATACAAAGTACAACACAACACTACTTTTGTATAGAGAAAGAAAGTACAAAATATTATTTTTAAATCGTCATTTCCAATTCCCAATGATCCGCAAGAAAAACTGCATCAGCTGCATACAATCGATCGTTTCTAAATATGAAATGAATTTATAGGATATACTAATATCGCAATTAAAGTACAAAATTTATGTCATTTGATTGATTTAATTGCATTTTCGTGGAAATTTGTATTCTGAGGAAATTCTCAAAACACAAAAAAAACATTTTATATTTATTTTGCAATTATTTATTGATTTAAAGACAAGTGTTCTTTCGTTGTCACTGTTTTTAATTACGTCAATTTAATAAAAACGGAAGTGTGCTTTTGACCACACTGTAGAAGTGAGACAGCGCTGAAGTGGTGCCAGATAGAACTATTGGGTTTTCGACGGAAATGATCCCCATAAAAACCTCCACAACTTTGCCGAACATTTCAATCGTGTACGACCTATATATAAAAAGTTCAAAAATTTGTATCGACTACAGCGCCAATACGGTGGCAGATAGAACTATTTGGTCTTCGACGGAAATAATCCTCATTATAATCTCCACAATATTCGCGAACATTGTAATCGTCTAGGACGTTCATATAATGAGATTTTTTGTAATGTTACGTTTCGTCACAGAAAATCGTGACATAATTTTTGCTAATCGTTCCCATAGAAGTACAATATTTCACTTCAAGAATCTTCATGAAAAAATACATATTACGAGCTTTTGATGTTTGAAAATGAAAATAAAAATCTCAAACTACCTTCTTCCTTCGAACATAAGAACTAGTCCTTTTATTCGAGGGTTTGAATCGTAGCCATTAATATATCAGTTTTACAATACACAATATACTAATATTGTATTAAATTTAAATACCATCGTAGGGTATAAAACTATTGAAACCGAATTTATCGATGCACAATCAATTATTTCAGTTAATGAGAAAACAAATTTAAATCGTAAGTTAAGAATCAAATGATCTTGATACTAATACGTTTGGTAAATGACTACATTGGATAAAAATGTCCAAGAAATCTAATTCGAAGAACATAATTACCTGCGATTGAAGATTATGAATTACTTTTTTGTCTTTATTTGAAATAATTACTTTGGATTTGATTTTAAAACATTATTTTCCAAAGACAAAGATAAAATTAAAAATCATTAAAATGGTAATAAAATTTAATAAAGATTCCTTTTTCCGATTAAATGGCAATTCACTTTGTAGATGGTTTCAACACTTTTGGGCTTGGATAAATTCATAAATTGTTTCCTAATCGAAAGTTTAGATCGACGACGAAGGGAAAATAAATATTCATTTGATTTTGGATAGAAAAGAATGTCAATTCATGAAGTTTATTTGTGACATCAGACAACATTTATGATATCGTGCCGTTCAGCTTCATGTTTCTTCTCGAGAGATATTTTCACGTAAAGAAATAAATTTATTTGACAGATTTATACATTTTTTTTTTGTAAACCTAAAACGTTTCTGGTTACTTTCTTCTTTGCTCGTTCTCTCTTCGATCGTGTTATTTATGATTAAAACTTATTAATAAAAAATCATAATAAATGCAACAACAGAATGACAAGAATTTCGGATAATAAAATTTTATCGAGCAGCTGTAATAAGAAAACATATAGTAACTTAAAATCGGCCTATGGTAGAAATGGGACAGAAAAACTGTCAAAACTAACATTATTTCAAGGTTTCTTCTTTTCAAAATTTCTTCCATTTTCCAAGTAACCTACACCCTGATAGCATAAGTCCAATTCTATTCAATTCGGTGTATTAGTTTTTAAAGTACATCAAAAAATCTTTATAAAGAGGGTTATTTTCTCCTAGGATTAAGGACGTAAATACATATATTTCTTTTTTTTCGAAATGTAAATACTCATATAAGATATATCAAAATAAAAGTGCAAAGCTGTAATGAGAAACATTCATTTATTATATATATATAGTTTTTTTTATTTTCTTGATAAACTCACATAATTAGGATTTGTATTTTGTTTTGGTGTAATCTTGGTGCAACTATTTCGAGTAAAAGTCGGTATAGATTGTAAAGACCCTTTCGTATCCAAATAACGACTTTGCTTTTCTGATGCTGCTATTTTTTATGGTGTCAACTTTTGTTGACCTAATTAAAATTTTCTCAATAAATCCATATCATTTAATTGTCCACTACAAGTTGAACATTTTGTACACAATATCCTTCACATACTTCTGCTATCGGATATTCGAATTCTAAATTATCATCGTCTGAATCATCATCAGACATTCCAATATCGATTATGAAACGACAATAAGATTTTTCAGTTAATATATTATTAAATTTTTTCATAATCAAAATCGGTTTAACTTGTCCAATTTGTATTGATTTCACCATTGAAGAAAATATATTAGCTAAACATGTTTTCTTGACATTCATTGCAATAATCGGTGGTTCATATAAGAATTTTGAAGGATCATTATATTTTAAATGTCTTTTAGCATAGATTTGTCGTTTCATTGACTTCGCAACCAAATAATTACGTAAACGAATTTCAATCTCCTCATTTTCGGTTAGAAGAATTTTCTTTATTTTTGGCTTTTTTGTCATCAGATATTGTGTTGTTGCATATACAAACAATATTGATAGAATAACAAATAATAGTTTAAGAAATCCACTTACATAAGAATTCTGTTCTAAAGTAATCATAAATTTCGGTACAATTTCAATATAATCTCTTGTTGATTCCAACATCAATTGATTGCATTCGGAAGATGATAATGTGTATGGCATTTTTTTAATATGAATATTAGTAGCCTCTAAATTTTTTTCATATTTTCGCGAAATAAATATATATTGCAAATTTGAGAATTGATTTAATAACCAAATATGTATTTGGAAATTATCTTTTGAAAATATTAAATTTGAACAATGCTGTATAGCTTCAAAAACCAATATCTACATGATAGATCCACAATTGCATTGTTATCCGAAACATTTTTGAACATTTGTCTACATACATGATACATGTAAGTTTCTTTCTAAAAAAAAAAATTAATAAGAAATTATTTTGGAGACAAAATTTCAGATAACAAAAAACAAAAAAAAGCGTATATAAAGAAGTAGTACGCATAAGTTGTACAAAAGTAGTGGAGAATCTGAATTAGTTGTAGAAGTGGAATCGTTGGCTTAGTGAGAAAGCCAATTTAGTAGTAAACCAAGGGTGCTGAGTTCGAACCCACAAAAAATTGTATTTAATTTTTCAATAAATAAACTCAATAATTAGTTAGTTACAGAAAATGTTCATTGTTTTAATGAATATTTTGAATGACATCGAAAGCAAGACCCTACTAAAAGGGGAAATTTGTTTACATGGAAATTAAAGTGAAAAAACAGCTTTACTTTTGCATTTTTTAATGACGAACATACTTTCAGAAAAAAAAAAAAACTTTTAGAAATGGGGCAGAAAAACTGTTAAAACTAACATTATTTCAAGGTTTTTTATTTATAGCTTTGTTCCCTCTTGTCAAAACTTCTTCCAATTTGCAGGACACCTAGACCCTGACAGCATGAGTCTAATTTGTATATTTTATTCAAATACACCAAGTATTAGTTTTTAAAACACATCAAGAAAACTTTATAAAGAGGGTTATTTTCTCCTAGGATTATTTCTTTCTCCTTTATCCTTTGAACGATTCGATTGAAATTTAACATGGTATCGTCTATTTAGGTAGTTAACTTATATAATTAATTTCAACAAATTTGATTCATAAATTTTCCAATTAAGTCCGAAAAACCAGAAACAAAAAAACGACAAAACTTTCTGGTCACCCTGGTTTTTCCTTTATAACTTTGCTCCCCCTGGATCGATTTTGCTGAAATGCAATACCAAACCAAGTTAAGAAATAAGCAACTCACATTGTAGATTTCATCAAAATCGGATAACACGTTTTTGAGTTATCTTGTATACGGACGGGCGGACATGCATAAATCGATATAACTTTTGATTCCTGACATAACCTGACATACCCCTAAAATATGGAAATATGGAAAATTAATATTGGTCATCGTTTGGTAATATTCCGACAACTTCAGATCGAATACTATTTTCGACTCTCACCCATAGTGCAACGATTTGATTGACTTACTATTTACTTTGCCAAAGTTCTTTTCATCCTTTCAAAAAAAATACAAACATTTTCTTTAACTTCAAAATTAAATTTCTTTATTTCGAATACAAATAAATCAAACAATTTCAATATTCTATTTCGTATTTCTTCAATTAGGTTCCTGTTTTCTTTTTCCGGTTTTCAACCATTTTATAATAGTTCGCATACCTTATAATTTGTGACATTTGATTCTTGTATTGTTTTGTCCAATTAGAAAATTCCTTTCGATAACAGAAAGAACAATTTGAATTATGATCAGCACGATCACGACCAATACAACATTCGTTATCACTATCATCACTAGAACTCGACAAATCACTGGAATCTCGTGAATTATTCGTGGAATGTGTTGAATTATAGTCACCATCATCGTTTTCAGAATATTCAGTTGTCGTTACAATTCCTGATGATGCTCCACTTGAAGTTTTCTCTATGAAACCACTACTTCGTGTTCCTGATTCGGTTGATGTGGACGTTGTTCGTAGTGAAGTTGATTCATCATCCGAATTAGTTGAACTATTCAATTCTCTATCTGTTGATGATGATGATGAGCAAGGCCGTGATGGTGAAAAAGTTGGTGTTTTATTGTGCGGAATATCACTTAATTGTTTTGATACTTCATGAATTATTTGACTGCTTGTTGAAAAATCAGTACTACTTGATGAAATATGGAACAGATTAAATTCATTTTCTAGGTCGTTAAGTATGTATTTTTCACTGTTAGTTGTGCTTAAGTCCGAAGAACTATTTTCGTTATTAGCGAGAATTTTCTGTGGCGAAGATTTATTGTAATCAATTAATACTTCTTTGCTCGTTAAATCCTCACATATTACTGGACTTATTTCTTCAGTTTGATTTTCTTCTTTGGAAATATTTGGTTGTGAAGTTTTATTTGATTCGTTTGACAAACTCTCATATTCATCAAAAATATTATTTTCCGAAGATTTATCACTATCAATTAATAATTCTTTAACTTTTGATAGATCAGGTTTTTTACGCACAGCTTTATTTGAATTACAATTTTTAAATTTTGTAGTATTTGGACATGATTTTTCAATTTGTTTTGAAATACATTTATTAATATTCGTTTTATCTTCAATTTTCTGTTGGTAATCATCAAAAGTATTTTCGCAATTATGATTTTTCACATTATCACGTTCGTCGATTAATAAATCTTGAAGATCAACGGTTTTCTTCGGTATTTTAATATCGTTTGATCGCTGAATGGCCAACTTATATTTCTTTTCAAATTCTACTGATAAAGCACTTGTATCGATATTTTTTAATAAAATACTAACAGGGACAGAACACTTCACTTTCTGTTCATCTAATTCTGTTTGATTTTCATCAGAATTTGTTACATTTTCTTCAAAATCTTTAAAAATATTATTGGAAATTTTCTCTTTTGTATTCTTATTATCCACTAACGATTCTAGAAAATTCGATTTTTTATTTTTTTCCAAAAGGTTAGGATTCTCGAGATTATTTACTTTGTTCGTATTGATATTTTCTTTATTTACATCATATTCAAATTTATCAAATGTTATTGAATTGTCATTCTTAAGTTCAATATTATTCCAAAATTCAGCCATATTATCTTCCGAAAAACGTAATATTTCTATTTCATTTCCGATACTTTCTAAGATTCGACTGAATTTCTTTTTATCTGCTTCCGAAGACAGAAAAGTGATAGCAATTCCATGAGAACCGAAACGGCCAGCACGTCCAATACGATGTAAATACGTTGGCCCATCATCAGGAATTTCTAAATTCACAACTAAATTAACATTATCTGAATCAATTCCACGTGACATTAAATCGGTGGCAATCAAAATTCGAGTTTTAAATTTTTGAAATTTCTCAAATATTTCCAAACGGATTTTCTGATTTTGAGCACCTGTTATGACCTCGCATGGCCAATTATCTTTCGCCAAAGTATTACAATATGATTCTGCACGGGATTGTGACCCAGCAAATAGTATACATTGTTTGAAAGAGATCTTTGTAAAGATTTTCTTAATCATTGTTAATTTGGCAGTCATTTCTAAAATACTAGTCTTCTCTTCTGGTAACTCACAAATAAATTGTTTTATGCCAACAAGTAATGTTGCTCGCTTATCAGTCGATATCAAAAGCGGATTTCGCATAAATTTAACTAATTTTTTATCTAAATTCTCACAAAACGTGGCACTACACGCAATTAGCTGTTTTGTATTTGGCAAGGAATTGTAAATTATTTGAAAATCGTTACGAAATGTTTGAGACATCATTTTATCTGCTTCATCAATAATAAATAATTTAATTTTCGAAGTATTTAAAACATTATTTTGAATCAAATGCGCCACTCGACCGGGAGTTCCGACGATTGCCTTAGCATTTTGAAGTCTTTTTCGGTCATTTGTCACATCCAATCCTCCGATAACACAGACCGCTTTAAAGCCTATCAAAATAATTCTTGAAAATAAATATTTTTTTAACAAAACACTAAAAAATTTTATATACCTTCCGAGAATTTTCCTAAAACATTTAAGTTTGATTCAATTTGCACCGCAATTTCTCTGGTTGGAGCTAAAATAAGACTTTGAGGTTCGCACACATTACTTTGGTAATCTTCCAAAAGTACTGTACAGAAGATTAACGATTTACCGGTTCCGGATTTTGATTGAATTAACAAATCTGAGCAGGCCAAAAATTGAGGTTATCGATTTTTTTTATAGAATTTATTTCTATATTTACCTATACCAGCTATCCCGATAGGGATTGCATTTGATTGAATGACTGTTGGATAAGTATAACCAGACTGTGCTAAGCCTTTTCGAACGGAATCCGACAGAATCATTTTCGAGAACGAAACTTTCTCTGACAATTTTATATCAGTTGTTCTTTCTTTTTGTTCAATTTTATGTGCAATCTGTTCCATTTTAAAATAATTTAAAAACAAACAAATGAAAACGATTGTGATTTTAAACAAATGGATTCAGCACCGCTTAAATAAAATATGCAGAACTTTTTTCTTGTGTAATCTGACAATTGGAAAACGGTATAGAATCTTTTTTGTACTAGATTAACAGAAATGATTGGAATGAAAAACTAAAAATGGTTTAAGGCGCTGCTTTTATTTACGGTATTAAGTTAAGCTAACAAGCATACATTATAATAGGGTTGCCAACTTGTATTCTTGTTTAAATCCACTAAGTGTAAAAGAGACTAAATTGCCGCACTTGATGATGCATTATGAATTTAGGCGTTTTTTCTTTGGACATTTTTATTATTATTTATTATTTATTAAAAGGCGATTTTTTTAAATATACTTATATTTGCTGAAACACGCAGCCAACTTCAATTATGTTTTTTGACATTAGAAAAATTTGATTTTATATTTATTTTAAACAAATAGTGTTTTACTTTCATTATTTCAATATTTTGCACCACAATCTTTCGAGGTATTGGTTTTAGTAAATAAAACTTTTAGAACAAAACTTGCTATTAAAAAATAAAAATAATAGGGCTTGTCACGCGTTAGTTCACAAGCTTGTGCTTCAGTACTTCCACTGATTTACACTGCTCTTTCGGGTCGTTAATAAGAGTTTTCGCACAAAAAAATTCTAGAATATCGATTCGATAGTATAGCCTCATTAATTATTTCAACTATAGACAACAATTCTACGTAAAATATATTTTAATCAACTTTCACTTTGAAATTCTACGAACGATACCTTTTTTTGAAGTGAAAAACTTCTATGGGGACGTTTTGCAAAAATTATGTGACGATTTTGTGTGATGAAACGTTACATTACAAAATATCTCATTATATGGACGTCCTAGATGATTACAATGTTCAACAATATTGTGGAGGTTGTGATTAGAATTATTTTCGTTAAAGACCAATTAGTTCTATCTATCACCGTATTAGCGCTGTAGTCGATACAAATTTTTGAAATTTTTTAAAACTTTTTATGTAGAGGTCGTACACGATTGAAATGTTCAACAAAGTTGTGGAGGTTTTTATGGGAATTATTTCCGTCGAAGACACAATAGTTCTATCTCCCACCACTTCGGCGCTGTATTCAATAACAATTTGACGAAACGTTATATTACAAAATATCTTATTATATGGACGTCCTAGACGATTACAATGTTCGGCAATATTGTGGAGGTTATAATGAGTAATATTTCCGTCGAAGACCAAATAAATCTATCTGCCACCGTATTGGCGCTGTGGTCGATACAAATTTTTTAACTTTTTATTTGGAAAAAATCATGGAACACTGATTTTGTAACGCAGCGTCACATGTCACATCAGTGTAAGCTGACTAACAATCGCGTCGTTTCTGTGCATATGGCTGGCGCGGAAGGCGGTCAGCGCATCTTACATACATTACCGGCATTGCTTCTTGCTACGGCTCCAATGACTCCGGGTAAGAAACGTTTGCAAGTCGACAATTCTGCTCAATCACAACACGCTGACAATTCTTCCACGCGAA
The DNA here is from genome assembly GCA_963422695.1 of Xylophagus ater. Taxonomy (NCBI): domain Eukaryota; kingdom Metazoa; phylum Arthropoda; class Insecta; order Diptera; family Xylophagidae; genus Xylophagus; species Xylophagus ater. The sequence goes on along the minus strand of OY730482.1, from coordinate 40,325,593 downwards.
CGCCTATGACTATTGCAGAACGGACGCGGGCATGGAGGGCTAGGCAACTAGCTCAACAAGCGGAACAAATGCAACTCGCTGACAAGGCTTCGACGACTACGGATATGACTGGTGCAGAACGAATCTGGGCATGTAGGGCTAGGCAACTTGCTCAACAAGTGGAACACAAGCAACTCATTGACAAGGCTTCGATGAGTACGGCTATGACTGCTGCAGAACGCACGCGGGCATGTAGGTCTAGGCAATTTGCTCAACAAGCGGAACAAAAGCAACTCGTTGACAAGGCTTCGACGAGTACGGCTATGACTGGTGCAGACCGGATGCGGGCATGTAGGGCTAAGCAACTTGCTCAACAAGTGGAACACAAGCAACTCACTGACAAGGCTTCAACGAGTACGTCTATGACTGGTGAAGAACGGATACGGGCATGTAGGGCTAGGCAACGTGCACACAAGCGAAACAAAAGCAACTCACTGACAACGCTTCGACGACTACGGCTATGTCTGGTGCAGAACGGACGCGGGCATTTAGGGCTAGGCAACTTCCTCAACAAGCGGAACAAATGCAACTCTTTGACAAAGCTTCGACGACTACGGATATGACTGGTGCAGAACGAATGCGGGCATGTAGGGCTAGGCAACTTGCTCAACAAGTGGAACACAAGCAACACACTGACAAGGCTTCAACGAGTACGTCTATGATTGGTGAAGAACGGATACGGGCATGTAGGTCTAGGCAACTTGCACCACAAGCGGAACAAAACCAACTCACTGACAAGGCTTTGACTTGTACGGCTATGACTGGTGCAGAACGGACGCGGGCATTTAGGGCTAGGCAACTTCCTCAACAAGCGGAACAAATGCAACTCTTTGACAAGGCTTCGACGACTACGGATATGACTGGTGCAGAACGAATGCGGGCATGTAGGGCTAGGCAACTTGCTCAACAAGTGGAACAAAAGCAGCTCCCTGACAAGGCTTTAACGAGGACGGCTATGACTGGTGCAGAACGGATACGGGTATGTAGGGCTAGGGAACTTGCTCAACAAGTGGAACACAAGCAACTCATTGACAAGGCTTCGACGAGTACGGCTATGACTGCTGCAGAACGCACGCGGGCATGTAGGTCTAGGCAATTTGCTCAACAAGCGGAAACAAAAGCAACTCGTTGACAAGGCTTCGACAAGTAAGTCTTCGACAGCTACGGCTATGACTGGTACAGAGCGGACGCAGGCATTTAGGGTTAGGCAACTTACTCAACGAGCGGAACAAATGCAACTCGCTGACAAGGCTTCCACGCGAACGCCTATGACTACTACAGAACGGACGCAGGCACGTAGGGCTAGGCAACAACAAGCGGAACACAAGCAACTCATTGACAAGGCTTGAACGAGTACGTCTATGATTGGTGAAGAACGGATACGGGCATGTAGGGCTAGGCAACTTGCACCACAAGCGGAACAAAACCAACTCGCTGACAAAGCTTTGACTTGTACGGCTATGACTGGTGCAGAACGGACGCGGGCATTTAGGGCTAGGCAACTTCCTCAACAAGCGGAACAAATGCAACTCTTTGACAAGGCTTCGACGACTACGGATATGACTGGTGTAGAACGAATGCGGGCATGTAGGGCTAGGCAACTTGCTCAGCATGTGGACGAAAAGCAACTCGCTGACAAGGCTTCGACGGGTACGGCTATGACTGGTGCAGAACGGATACGGGCATGTAGGGCTAGGAAACTTGCGCCACAAGCGGAACAAAACCAACTCGCTGACAAGGCTTCGAAGAGTACGGCTATGACTGGTGCAGAACGAACGCGGGCATGTAGGGCTAGGCAACTTGCTAAACAAACGGAACAAATGCAACTCGCTGACAAACCATAAAGAAAAGCTTCTATTTCACTTCTACAGTGTGGTCAAAAGCACACTTCCTTTTTTTTTTTGCTTAAACGATAAATGAAATTAATCATAAACAAGTATTTTTCTATTAAAAAAAGGTACTCTTTATTGGAAAAAATAGAATAACCTAAAATCGACTAAAACTGAAACCGCTTCGAGGGATTGATGCTTCTTCTCCGGGTTTGCAATTGGGCGTCTAGAAAGAAATTCAAAATTTTATATATTACAATAATGAAATGATTCAATTTCTCTTACAAAGTTTTTATCCCTTGGTGTACAAATTCCAACAGTATTTATACTACAAATGTATCCTTCTGGGCATGATGTTATTGCTCCTGGATGTGGTTTACCAGTGCCATAACATAATGTAAATGAAGTTTCACTCACACAAGCGAATCGACTGTCCGAACTACATCTTCCACAAGATGAAACACAGGTTGGTGCACCTGTTCCACAAATACTAGCAGTATTTGTACAATAAGTTCCTGGTGGACATTTCATACTGAAATTTTTATTTTGTATACCTAAATTCATTATTAATTAGTCACTGCTTCAAAAAATTAAACATAAAATTTGTACCATCAAAACAAAAATCAAACTCTGTCTGTGAAGTACACGCCACATGTGATTTGGTCCCACATACATTACAATCGCCAGCAACCATTTGCAATGTTGCGGCACACAGAACTACAACCTAAGAAAATATATTTATAATAAATTAATAATTTATAATTAATAATTTAAATGGAAATACTGACGAGTAATAAAATACGCTTGCCCATTTTTTTAAAAGAGTAACAGAAAGCTGATTAACAAAAATTGAACTGAATTTTTAATTTGATTTGAACTTCTTTTATATGAAATCTTTATCGATGAAAATTATTTTCATTTTATTAAACCAGAGCCCATATTTCTTTTTAATTCCACTTCAAATTCTTTTGATTACATTATGAAGAAGCAGTAAAATTTTACTATCGCAAAATGTTTCATATTAAACGTTTTTAGAATATATCTTTGTTTATTTCGTGTTAATTTGATTTAAATCTTATCAAAGTGGAATTATAAAACTAAAGATTATAGTTTTCTGAAAATTTAAACCATAAATCATGAGAATAAATGAAAGCTTTCTTAGAACGAATTTTCAGTAATATGAATACCAACATATTTCTATATTTTCTTGGGAATAAACTAAACAGCCCCTTAACCAGAACTGAATATAAAGGTGGACATAAAGAGGCTCACATCCAGGCTTGCCAAATTATTTGATTATTTTTTACAATTCGTTGAACTAATCAAAATGCTTAAATGATTTCGCAGACTTGCGAAGCTTATGTCAAAAATAAACATTACCTGGAGTTAATTATCTTTGCAAACTTGTGCAGATAAATTTTTCATTTTTTACAGATGCGATTTTGAATTTATTTTAAGAAGTTTTTCTTTTGGAAGTGAATACCAAAAACTATGAAATTGTATAAAATGCCAGGAAGAAGGGAATTAATGGAATTTTTAATTGAAAATGCTTTATTTTGAAATGAAAAAATGCAAAATTATATTTGCGGAATGTTGTCACGGGTGCAGATTATTTTAAGTTTTCCCAGACCAATCAGAATGAGCTATCAAACTTGCGAAAAATCTTCGCAAAAATAAGTAAGCTGCGTGACAAATCTTAATGAAAAAAAATACCTGGTAAGATACAAAAAATTTTCTGTCAATTTAAAATTGTACAGTAAAAAAATTATTACTTCTTATTTGCCATCTAAATTTTCAATATAACAATAAAAATAAATAACGATAAATAAACATAAAAATTTTAAACAAAGGTATGGTAACCGTCTCGATTTTTCCTGAAAAAAAAAACAGTTTCTATATTTATAATTAGGATGTTTTAATAAAAACAAAATTTTGGATAATTATTGGACCACGTAAGAACTCGAACGTCTCTGAATTGTCTGAATAATTAAAGTTTTAAGGGTAATTGGGATTATCATTATATTATTAGAGATTCCGTTTCCCTTATTTCCTAATTTATTTAAAAGAAACTGCTCTCCTATCGACCACTTATTTCAAACCTTTGTGTTTTCCTGATTTCGGAAATTACATGATGGCGTCAAACTATCTCCAACTAACATATAGCTATATGGTGATAACTGATGGTCTGGTGAAAGCAAATTACTTATCTACTTAGACTTTCTGCTGCTACTTTTTCGAATTTTGCAAACTTATCAATTAGTTTTCTTTCTGAAAAAGAAATAATTTAAAAATGATTATTTTTATACAATTATTTATTAATTTTTATTGAATTGTCAAATTCAGATATGGTGTTTGTTACAGTTTTCAGTTAGTACGCTGAAATTTAATTACAATTTTTGATCAGCGTACATGTTTATTTTTATTTTTATTATTATTTTTTTCATTTTTTTTGTTAAAAAGCTCAACACAGTTCTAAAGCCAGTCAGAATACAGATTTTTTTTTTTAGTTACAAACTTTTAAATTTAAAAACTTATTATTCTCTAAAATATACTTCGGAATTTGTTTTTTTTTTTTTTTTTGCATTTCTTTTAAAACAACACAAATTGTTAACAAAATTTATAATTTTTAACCATTTTGAATTAATTAACATGTTTTTTATAATTGAAAACTCATTGAACAATATTTAACAAAGTATTTTGAATCTTTTCTTTAGATAAATTTTGATTTTTAAAAATTAGGAGTATAATTTTTTTTTTTAAGCATAAATCAATATAAATTGTTTTATCCGTAATTAATTTTGTCAAAATTAAAATATTCCCTCACGAATCCTTTTCATTTAAAGAAGGTTTTTCTATTTTTATTTTTATTTTATTTAACGGTAGATAAACATTTTCCAAATACAAAAAATATATCCAAACATACATGTTTTATTTTTATTTAATTTTTTTCAGAGTTCGCTTTTTTTCTTGTTTTGTTTATATTTTTATTTTAATATATTTAAATACAACATTTACATTTTTATTATATATTTTATATTTCCCATTTTTTGTTCATCAATTATTTTTGAAAGTTTTTATTTTTGTTAATTTTTTAATTTAGTAAAATCCCAATTTCTTTTTTTTTTTAATAATATATATATTTTCTCCTTTAAAAATGTTTTTAATTTTTTCAATTAATTTTTATAATTATATGTAATTATTTTAATAAAATTTTCAATCAGTAAAATTGGATTGTCTTTCAAATTGTTAAAGAGTTTTTGTTTTTTCTATTTTCAAAGTTATTTAAATTTATCTAAATTTTAATTTTTTTTGGAATGCTTTTTAAGTATTTTAATTTTTTAGCTAATTTTTCAGATATTTTTTTGAAGTTTATTTTTATATGACGATTAATAAAATATTTTTTGCTCTTTATACTAAATATTTAATTTTTTCTGTTTTGTTTTTTTTTTTGTTTTTTTTTGTTTGATTAAAAATAGTTCTTTTTTGTGAAAGATTTTAAAAGATTTGTTTCTTAAAAGTTTTTAGGCCATATTTTTAGTATATTATATTAATAGTTTTTTTTTAGAAAGTATATAATTTTTTAAATTTAATTCCTTCTACTTTTAACATTAAAAATTTTATATTTTATTTTATATTTTGGTTTTACATTATTTTTTTAAGTTTTTAAAATGTTTGGTTCTAAAATTCTGATTTATTTTAGTTAGGTATGAATTTTCAATTGTTTTAATGAGGAAAGTATGAAACCCTATTGTTTTTGTTGCGGTTTTCGTACTAATTTTTTTTTATAATTATCAAAACTATTTTTTTTAATTACATTTTGAATCGGTTTTAAATAAGTTTTATATTTCTGATTAGAAAAGAAAAACAGTTTTAGAAGACGTGTTAATTGTAAATTATTTACGTAAATTATAAATTTTAAAAGAAAATTTTTAATTTTTAGCGGGCTTAAGTTTCAAAATTTTTGTTGAATAAAACCGTTCTTTGACACACTGTTTATTCGTTGATTTGAGACAAAATTCTATTAAATTTATTATTTTAAAAATAAAATAAACCATTTTATTACTAAAATTTTTGAACTAAGAATTTGATAATTTTCCCCAAAAAACTTAAACATTTTTTTTATTATTTAATAAAAATCAAAAAAAATTCTTTTTACATTATTTTATTTGTTGTAAAAAACTTTCCCTATAAGTCAATGATCGACGTTCGTTTAATAATTATTTTAAGACTATAGAAAATTATTTTTATATAATAAATACTTTTTTCAATTTTTTTTTTTTTATAAAAGTTTAATAAAATTAGAGAACTTTTTAGAAAATTAGGCCAATTAAAACAAATATTATAGACTTTGGCGATTCTTAGGCTTTGCCCAGCGGGAATCACAGTATTCATTCTAGAATAGGGCAAATTGAAGTTCAGAAAACCAAAACTCAATTAAACTTAATTAAAATTAAGTAAAATTAGTGAAATTTTATGTTTCTTTTAGATATAGTTTAAACACCTTAAATACGCCACTATATAAGTTCAACAATGAAACTTATTTTTCATCTTGAAATTTCTTCCCAAATTTGAAAATTTTCATGCGGAAAACTGTTTTTAACCAATATATATACCAATACCCTATTCTGGTTATCTCCACAATAAAATAGCACGAATTTGAAATCGTGATAATCAAAATCTTCAAAAAATACGACTTAAAAAACGAGCTTTGTATATGTTTACATACGTACAGTTTCCTCTCGGTGTTTTCAAATATGGAAAGATTTCTTCTATATATTTTAAAATGTTCATTAATTATTTTGTATAAATATTATTATTAAAAGTTATATTTTTATTATTTTTCTTTTCTTAACACATAACAATAAATACACCTACATTAATACCACAATATTTTAAATTAATTTTTGTTTTATAAATCCATTTGTATATATGTATATATATATATATTTAAAATAAAAATGGTAAAGGAAATTAATTGTTATGAAAATGTTAATTTTGTCGAAACGAAATAGAATTAAAATCGAATTCAAATGGTATTAGTTTCCAGTAAAACAATTAACATATAAAACAGTTTAATTTGCTCATAAATCTGTAATTAAAGCTAGTTTGAATTTAACACACAAAATTACAATACAAATGAGCTTCATAAAATAAATCAATCGAATACTCGACTCGATCGAGTTGTAGAGTAGTGAAATCTTGTAGATGGATTTTTAGCTTAGTGAACTGAACTAAATCACAAGATTCGAATTATACGATTATTTCGATCCAACAAAATATGAAAAGAGTTTTCTTCCACTAAATAATAATAATTTGAATATACTATAATATTTAAATGTTTTCTAAAATGTAATATTTTTTCAATTATATTTAATTGTTTTAACTTATAGAAAATTCATATTTTCTAAGAACTTTCTTAATATTATAAAATTGATTCGTCTTTGCATCATTTATCGAAATGCATTGGAATGCATTTTCTTTAGGTAATTAATAAAAGAGAAAAACAGAACAAAAAAAGATTCTAATTCAAAATTTTCATTTTAGTTCTAATTATAATATCCTTTTAATAAAAATATAATTTTAGAAATTTTTGTTTTAATATACTAATTATTTTTGTTTATCTTTTTTTCTTTTTTGGAGGCTGAGATGAATGGGGAGGGATTAATTCATAAAATTACATTTATTAGTGACTACTAATTAATAAACGCATCATTTTCCCTTTTCGTTATTATTATTCTTTTTTTTTTTTAAGTATTTAGTTATTTTGGTTTTCTTTTTGTATTTATTTAATAAAATTAATTATTGGAGTTTTTTTTTTGTCACTTATTTACATTATTAATGTTTTTATTTATCATTTATTAATTTTTTCTTTTTAAGATTTTTATTTACTTTTTCGTTCACAAAAAATTTAAAAAATATTCTTCCTAATTAAAAAAAAATAAAAAAATTAAAACAAAAATTAATATCAAAATAAATTTTCTTTAATTTTTAAAAATATTTAAATTTAATTATTTATTTGGGGTTTTCCTTTTCTTCTTTTTTTCAAAAAAAAAAAAAAAATTATATATTATTAAAATGTTTAATTTTTCATAATTTGTTTTTTTTTTTATTATTAAAGCTTTCCAAGTATTTTTATTATTATTTTTTTTTTAAATTAATTTCGTTTCTGTTCTTAAAATATATTTTTATTTTTAATTTTTAAAAAAGTAGTTATTTTTTTTTACATAAAATTAATTAATTAATTATTGTATTTTTGTTCTTTCTTCAAAAATGAAATAAAACGTTTTTTTTTGGACTTTGTGTAAATTTCTCAATTTAAAAAAATCTTCTTTCGTTTAAAACTATCACCTGTGTTGTCGATATTATCTTCGTCACTGGATTATTATTGTTATTACAATTTAAAATAAGTTTTTTATTAATTAATGATTGTTGTTGCTGTTTTTGTTGTGTAACTTGTTGTTGACTTTTATAATAAATGAACGTAATCGGTCAAGGAGAATCATTCGAATCGGAACCAAATGAATGCATTGGAAATAATGGATACCATCCGCCAACATGTTGTGCCAAATTAATTTTATCAACTGATAATTCGGCACCGCCTAAACCTTGATTATGCTCAAAACCGATGCATTTTTGCCAAACCATTATGACTAGATTTCTTCCGAAAACATCAGCACTCTGAGAAAGAAAATATTTAATCAAATTTTATTAAACAATTTTGTGGTTTTATTTTTTTCTTTTGTTTGGAAATTATACACATGACGACTTTATTTTTCCCGATTATTATTCACACCACCCACCTTAAATATTGACCCACAGGCAATGCTATGGAATATAGTTAAAATTTCTCGAATTCCAAAAATTTATCCATCGACTAAAATAACAATCATTCTTTTCTTATGAAAAAGTCTAGACATCCAAGATTTTGGGACCATAAATGCCTAGAAACAATGAAAAAAGGCAACACAAGAAAATCGAGCTAATAAAATTTTCTTTTCGTCCGAAGTTTATTTTTTTACGCGTAAGACATTTTAAATAATGTATTTATTATACAAAAGAAGATGATAATCTTCACAGGTCAAGAAACCATATCATGAAAATTTGATAAATAGGTTAAACATAAAAAGGTCAAAAACTAGGAATGAAGAGAATCATTTATTCAGATGTCAAGTAAGGAATAAAATGGTCACAATCTAAATTTTTCAGGTGATAAGAAAGAAAGCTTTTGTTCCTTTAAGACATCATGTGAAAAAAGGCAAATAAAATAGAAGTACTAAATTAGATTTAAACACGTTTAACACGACATTTCTAGTGCAAGGGACTTTAAGAAATTATTAAATCGTCTGTTATTAGACGAAAAATGTAATATATGCATTTTGTTTAGTTCTTATGGAGAAGAAAAGTCTCACATACCGAAACTTGCCATTTTTAAATAATTCAATTTCGGTACTCAAATTTTGATGTACATACATATACAGAAAGGTAAATCTTCGCTTGCATTCAGATCAGCTTCAAAGTTTGCAATAGAAATTTCTAAACAATAACAAAAATCTGATATTTATTTGTCGAGCTTTAACATATATGATAATGAAGTATAAACGCTTTCACGATTTCTCCATAAGCGTTATGAGAAAGTCGAATTTTTCTGAAGTGTAAGAGAGGTTTATTTGGTGGACAAATATCAGATGTAAACAAGTCCGAAGGGATCAAATTTTAAGTGCAACAATGTAATTGTTTGATTTCACAAATGTCATTGAGACAGTATTTTACCAGCAGTCGAATTCTTTGCTCATTTTCAAAAGTAGATGTCCAATCTATATGGGCAACGTGATCTGTTATTGTTGTAAGTAAAATTGATGAAGAGTATATGGATAGAAGTTGAATGTGAAAGAAAGAGAAAAATCTATAATGTGTACGAATATTAAAATACAAGAAGAAGACCGATGAAAAGTTTTATCGTGTGTAGCGACTTTATGGCACAGTTATTGAAATCTTTTTTATTAGTCTATGGTAAGGCTATTACTTGGAAAATCGCCTAAACATTTCAAGGGAGCTTACGATCTTACGAAATGTGTGAAAACGAAAATTGTCGTTTGTCATTTTACAGAAATTCATTGCTGTATTTCTAATCTATTAATAATTCCTTTTAGGATTAGTTCAAGGAACTACCATTCCGCTTTAGAATTGTGCAATTCGATTGAAACTGGCTTGTTCGATAAGACAATATTGATCCAATAAAATCAGTTTAACATTAACGTCTTTTCTTTAAACTAAAATTTATTTGCAAAAAATATGTGTCAATAATATTTTAATAAGATTTTCGATAATTCTAAAATCCTATTAATTGATAAAATATTATATAATTTTATTTATTTAATTCAAATTATTCAATATTAATAAAATATTTTGCCAATTGAAAATCTTCTTAAATTCAATAACGAAATAATCAACTTAAATAAATAAATCATGTTTTTTCCCTTTACCTGATATTTTAAGGTTTGCTTGTAAATTGGTTCAGCTGAATGCCTCACAACACGAGTTTTCTTTTTATGCCTTAGTCGATCACCGTCTTTGAGATAACATTTGACATACGTATCCGGTGGTGTTTCACAATCAACAGGTACAATATGTCTAGCTGTTATTACCTGGAAAAGAATTTATTTTCATAATCAAATTATTCGTAAAAAAAAAAAAAAAAATGCAATCAAAACATTTAATACCAAAATAGAAATAATATCGATAACAAATAAATGATTGCGAAGGCGGACTATTTGAAAATCATATTATCCACTTTACAAAAATAATTAAGTCGGTTTACATTTCGAATCAAATATAAATATTCATTGAAGCATAAACATAAACAGAACTGTCAGTGTTTAGGATATGTGTCGGTTCTATATTTGTACTATATTGAATGTATGTACACGTCTTCAGTAAAAATGATTAGTGAGTAATAATCGATTAGTATCTCAGATCAATCCGTGGGCCCAGGAAAGGTCTGAAAGGATGATATTCTGTCGGCATACCAAGTTCTGACGGGCTTTGATAATACTGGTATGTAAATGCAACTTGATATGAAATCAATTTTTTACCTACTGAAATTTTACTACGTCCTTTTCAGGACGATTTTTAATGACGGTGTTTTTCAACTATTTCCTTAAGAGTTTTAAATCATGCACGAAATTTTACTCCAAGAAACAGACATCATTCGAATTGGCAAAAGACATTTATATAAAAAGTTATGTTTCTAACTCGATTACGAGTATTATCGATCGAAGAATGGAATCCGATTTAAAGACAATTTTAATTATAAAAGAAGAAAAGCATTTTATTATAATCACTTCTGCAAATGACATTCGATGTATAGAAAGTTCTGAGTGAGAAAAGTTCATCTATATAAATTATTTTCTTGTTTTAAACTAACTAATTGAAGCCCTCGTGTTTTAGAAACCACCAACAAAATGTTCATTCTTATTATTAAGAAACGAATTAAATATTTTTGTCAACAAATCAATTCGTTATAAATCGATGTTTTTGACATGATGAAAATACTTTTAATCGGAAATAAGAAATAAACTAAATTTTTTTGAAGACATATTAAAACGAGAAATTATTAAGATGAAGTACATATGTATATACATATTTAATGGATGGAAATTACATAAAGTAAACCTATCCAAGGTGTTATAAAAAGTTTCTTTTTTCTTGTTTCATTTTTAGTTTATGTTTGTTTTTCTTTTCAACGAACAAAACATGAAATTATATATTTGTTATATTGATGAGTTTCACAAAGTATTCGTATACATCCCTTTCGCATCTCCAATTCACAAATCATATAAATCATATAACGAAAAGTATTGCTTTCCACCTTTCGTGTATTGAAAATAAATGTATTTTGCTGTATTTAGAGCATATTTCATATTTCCACCGATCATGATCATCATCATCATCAACATCATCATGAATCCTGGGCATACAGTATACCATTCCTATTATATGAATATCTCAGGCATGGATGAAGAGAAAACTAATGAGACTTCTTAAAAGATATTATTGTATATTGTATGTAAGGCAGCATATGGTTATATTGGAAAAGGATATATTATATAACTTTGTGGTTGATATATGTTCTCTCTTCAATGGAGTAATAAATTGATGACTGTACAAACAAAAGTCAATTGTTTTTTATTTTTTTTCTTTCTTAAACATATTTGTTCAAGGATATACATTTATATTTTTCAACATATGATTACTTATGGTTTAGAAGAAGAGTATCCATCACTTTCTACTGGAAGTATATTCTCCAAGATGGTAGTCGAAGTTATACAAAAGAATTTTAAACATTTTTATAGCATGTCCTAAAGAAAAGGAAACAACTTTCTAGATATTTTGTTGTACGTATCGGTGAATTATATGACATTTAAAAATAATGATGTGCTTTGGTACGGTTTTATATATGCTTTCACCATTTAAGATCCATTTGAACAGTGACAAATAAAAGAGATGAATTCTACGAGAAAATATCAATATTTGATTTTGCATTTAATTTTCAGTATATATTGAATATGATTCTGTTTTATTGGGACATTAAATATCATAAAAATTATGTAACCATAAAAACAAGGATATTTTTTTTTTTATATTAAATTTATCAAAGCGAATTGCGAAATGAAATGTTTTGAAATTTTATAGGTTTTAAAATCTCTACTTTTATGAAAAATGGACTATGAATGATATTATGAGATGTCTCTAAATGGTTAAATATTGTGCAAGAGACGTGGTTAGTTTATTGATTTGCTCTCTTACGACCTGTAAGACATGTTCTAATAACTTTGCATTAATTGAATGGATTTAATGCTTTTTATGCCCTATGGTAGGTATCCTTAGTATATTATATTATAATTATATTTAAATCAGTTACCCAGATATTCATGTTTTCCTCTAAACCTCACTCGATTTACTCTGATTTGTCTCAAATTTAATAAAAAAATTGCGATTTTGTATTTCTAATATGGATTTCAAGTATTATTTTAGTTGAAAAACCATAACAAAAGCTTGAAAGAAATCATTCAAGCTATATGAATTGCCTTCAGACTGTTGTCGGATGTAGTAAAAGTAATAATATCATTTAAAAATTTCATTAAATATATTGAAATTTACGAAAGACATAACAATTTTATTGAAACTCTTTAGAGAAAATTTATTATTTCAATTGAAATTCGTTGGGATCCACTGTAAAACGCTTTCAATGGCCGTATTAACTTAGTTAATAATTTTGTCTATAATTTTGTTGTTCATAAAATTTTAATAAAAATGTCAAACATTTTATTGGAAATGTTAAACCTGTTGATAGTAAAAGCGATATAAATTTTCAACTTGTTGATTATCTAATTTGTATTCAAGATGAAACCTTTAGTCTCCAAGATTCTTTTTAGTTTTTCTTTTTTTGCCAGAATTCATTTCGTATTTATCGGTTTTTTCCCCAAAAACGAAAGCTTGTTCACCATTTCGATTGTTCGAATTCATTTATTGATTTGATTTACGATGTTGTTCATTTATTAAATTGCATTGGAATTGTTGTTAGTTTGACACACTATAAAAAAACAAAGTGTTCAAATGAGAAAAAAAGTTCCTTTTCTGAAATGAAAAACTTTTCAACTGATAGAATACGATTTATTTCAATTTAACGCAGAATAATATGGCTTTGATAGAAAGGCATTGTGTTCAAAATAATAATAGAAATTCTCATTCAAGAATTTGATTTTGATGTTATTTTGTTGATTCGATTGGTTTGTACGAAAGTTGAATGACCATTTGTATATTTCAGATGAATCCTTGAAGTCAGCTAGAATTTCGCGGTACTTGTGTTTATCGATCAATATAATGTATTTATTTTGGTTGGAAATAGATAAAATTCTTGCATACAAATTTTGTATCACTAATGATTATGGAAGATAGATGAAACAAATCTTGGTATTTTTAAATAAAAACAATTTTGGTACCGGTAATCTCTATTAATACATTAATTATGGTCAAATTATTTACAATAATGTTAAAGTTTTATTGATTTTTATTTTTATGTGTTCAAAAGGTTTTTCTTTTTTTTTTTTTTAATTAATTTATATTAGACATGCATGCGGGACCCATATTATACCATTAACTTGAATATTATTAACACAGAAACAAAACAAAACAAATCTCATTTAGATAACCAAAAGAAAAAAAAAACAAATTTTTTATTATATTAAATGAACGTACCTCAACTTCAACAATACCCTTGATTTTTAATAGGCCTAATTTTAGTTCACCATATCTACCGGATGTTAAACGATAACCTTTTGGATGTATTTGTCCAGGACCAAGTGTTACATATGGTTCTTGTGATGATGATGATGTTATTTTAATTGATTTCATACTACCCATTGGTGATGATATGTTGATACTATTCTTTCTTGACATTGCAGTTGGCATCGGCATTATATTACCAGAACCTTTCCATCTAGATGTTTGGTGTTGTCCACCTAATGATGTTGCTGTTTGTGTTATTAGAATTTTTTTAATATCATCATCAGATGGTGGACTCGTTGCTGTTGTACCAATACCAGTTGGTAATAATTCCGAAACTTCCATTACACTATCTTTACGTACACGACTTGGACCTTTTCCATACAAGAAAATTCAACAGATTTATTCCGATAAGAGTGCAAAATTACATGTAATATATAAAATTAAATTAGATTTAGTATTAATAAAAGATTTGAATAAAAATAATATATTTAATAGAAACTAATATATTTTAATAACTTTATTTACATGATTTATTTTCATATTTTATCAATAATTTTTTCTACAATAAAAGTAACTAAATTTCAAAATACTGTTTTTAACAATATTTTACTCTGGAAAATTATTCTACAAAAGTAAAAAAGAAAACTTTCAACTCGAAAATCGTTATTTGTACGTTTTTCTTTTTTGATTTAGTGGGGTCTTTTTTTCCTAACAAATAAACCATGCTAATGAAATGATAATGAATACAGTATAGTCGTGAAATTATTAACACACGTAACTAATAATGGACCGCTATAAAAACCATGAAGACTTAAAACCGTGATTAAAATTACGATTATTATTCGATGAAATCGTGATAACCAAGTAAAGAAAGACGAAATAATATAACTAATTGCGGAATAGCAAAGCAAATAAAACTATTTGACAAGGTTTTTTTTGTATTGTGTAAAGTGTTTAAAGTTGGAATGGGTTGAAGAAAATTTCATTACTCTAAAAAGTATCAGGGAATTTTTATGCTTTGATTCTTCGATCAAACCTGGAAGCGTCTAAAAGAGTATACTATTGTGCCCAAAAACTAGTCGGAATTTTTTATAAATCAAAAAATCTTTATTTATTCTTCCAAATCAATTTTGTCCCCTTCAAAATAGTCCCCTCCCGATATAATACACTTATATGCCACCGCTTTTTCCAATCTTTGAAGCATGCTAAAAAGTCGTCCAAAGGTATAGCCTTCAATGCGCATAGCGATTCACGTTTGATCTCTTCAATCGACTCAAAACGATTTCCCTGGAGTGGTCTCTTGAGCTCTGGGAACAGCCAGAAGTCACACGGTGCTAAATCAGGCGAATACGGTGGTTGTGGAGCGACATGAGTGGAGTTTTTGGCGAAAAACTCACGCTCTTTTTCGAAAAAATCGAGAAATTTTGGCACTAAACGCGATTTGACTCTTCTGAGGCACAAATGATCCTTCAAAATTGCTTGCACTGATCCAATTGATATTGCAAGCATGTCGGCAAGGTCTCGAATTGTTAATCGACGATTTTCGAGCACCAATTCTTTGATTTTCTTGATGTGTTGCTCATCAATTGACGTCGATGGTCATCCAGAGCGTTCCAAGTCATCAACACGTTCTCTGCCTTCTTTGAAGTCTTTGTACCACTTGTAAACATTTTTCTGTGACATAGTCTCGTCACCGAAGGCCTTTTGTAACATTCGATAAGTCTCAGCGGCGGCGTTTTTTTGCTCAACAAAATTCGACATCGTAAAAATCGGCAAATTTACTTTTCTTTGCTCACAAAACCAAGCGTAAACTAAAAACTAATGATGATATTGACATGTAATTTGTCACAGATGTCACTAACAGTCCTACCAACTTAAAAAAAATATATTCAGCGAAAATATTTACCTGCGTAATTTAAATCGAAAAATTCCGACTAGTTTTTGGACACAATAGTAGGTATATAACCAGCAAGCGCGAATTGAATGTCGCATTCATATATCACGTAAAGCAATTTCTCACTTGAAAGTGACAAATTTGTGGTGACAGCTTTTTAGATGTGAATTTTGAATAATTTGGACCATAAACAAAGTAATTTGCTTACTTTAAATCCATCACTTCTAAATATCATTAAAATCATTGTCACCTTTTGAAATTTTACTGCAGATTCGTATATTGAACGACTTTTATTATGACTTTAAATATTTATTTAGTAGGGCTCGTCACGCGTTAGTTCGCAAACTTGCGAAATTTTTTGATTATTTTTGACAATTCGTTGAAAATGCCTGAAAGACTTCGCAGATTTGCGAAGCTTATGTCAAAAATAAACATGCCTTGAAGTTGATTATCTTCGCAAACTTGCGAAGATAAATTTTTCATTTTTGACAAATGCGTTTTTGAATTTATTTTAACGGGTTTTCTTTTGGAAATTAATACCAAAAACTATAAATTGTATAAAATGCCAGGAAAAAAAAATTAGTGGAATTTTTAATTGAAAATGTTTTGTTTTAAAATGCTAAAATGAAAAATTATATTTGCGAAACGTCGTCACGGGTGCAGATTATTTTAAATTTTCCCTGACCATCAGAATGATCTGTCAAATTTGCGAAAAATCTTCGCAAAAATAAGCAAGTCTCGTGACAAGTCCAATTAATTTTTTTTGTAGACAATTATGATTTAGACTATGTTACTTTTCTGTTAAAATTTTCCGTACTATACTGTACTTTTCCTGTACTTTTTGTTTAAAAATATATTTAAATGAAAAGTTTTATGTTTTTGTAGTAACTGAAATATTATAAATGTTAATATTGTTATTAATTCCATTAGTTTTCGTATTATTTGTGGTGATATTTTGAATAAAATTAGTTTAATTATAAATGACTCGATAAAACGATAAAACAATATTATTAGAAAATTTTATTATATCAATTCGAAGGGATTCAGTAATAATTTTGAATTTTATGTTGGAACAATGACTTGAATAGGTTCTAAAAGATTTTTGATAAGATTAGAAAATTATTTATTTGCTGATCCCAAAATTTTATTATTCAATCTTTTTCCCTTTTGTTATAAAGTTAAAATTTTCGAAATAAATTAAAAATTCAAAAATTTCTTGCAAGCCGTAACATTTTAAATAATTTAATTCATGCTAATGTAAGTCTATACTCTATACTCTAGTTTATTAAATAATAGTAGGTGTTCATTTGTTTTTGTATTGAAAATACTGTTGACGTCAATATAGTCTAGTTCTAGTGATATATAGGATATTATTCTGTCATATCATGAGGTCCTTAGCTCCATCCTTGTCTATGTTCTTAAAATGTACTCAAGTTTTGTTTGTTTTGCGTTACGCATCGAGGCTATTATGTAAATATTACACATATACTTATACTAATATTCATTTTTGCACAAAAACACGATCATACAAATCGATGTAATGTTTTATTATTGATTTGAACATAATTGGTGGTGGTAAAACATTTCCCGAAGATAATGAACGCCTTTTAAGGTCATTGCATAGTTATAGGCAACTGGGAAATTTTTCTTTATCTACCTTTTCGAAATTTAAGGTACAAATTCAAAATTCAACAATATTTTAAATGCCTCGAAAATTAATATACAAGAGTGAAGATTAGATAATTTTTATTAATATTTGACGGAAAATAACAGGATTGAAGTCTATAAATATTTGATGCCCATGGAAATCTATATTCCAGTGTATTCTTGGAATGATTCAATCTATAAAGTGTCCACTATATATGTACCTTCCAAATACATGATAATACTCAACCCATTTCATGGTTCTTAAATCCATTACTAAAAAGTCTTTTGCCTAAGATATTTGGTTGAAATTGATTCCCAAGAGGAATCCTCTTCGAAATCTAATTTTGATATTTATTTTTCATTTTCGTTTTTTTTTTTTCTCAAGGATAAAATATTTAATAAATATATTGGAATTATTTTACCATTCGAAGCATAGTCAGATAAAAATTGATTGATCATATTTATTAAATCTACTTTACATGATAAAATTATTCCAAGAAGAAAAGGAAAATTATGAATATATGAGAAATTCCATAATATAGATTTTCTTCAATCTTATAGAAGCAGAACCTTTAAACTCCTACACTATTATTTTATTTCATCCAGTTTTTTTTTTTGTTCACCTGTATTAAGTAAAATATATACCAAGAATATGAACGTCATATATTTCGGAACGAACAATTTAAATTCAGAAAACGTGCTACGACTGTATTAAGCTCTTCCTCTTTTTCTGGCCTTATCATAAAACCTGGCCGGAATCGAATAGAGATAGATGGTGTTTGATGTTTAACACAGTTTTAGTTGAATTTGTTCTTATTTTCTTTTTGCAGCAGCAGCAGCAGTTCAGTTCGGTTATGTTCACTGCTGGAAAATTTTCAGCACAAGCTACGTTATTCAAGTCACAAACAAGATAAATGACACTCGCTCTAAAGGGCAATTGTGACCTTTTGTCAACACCATTTTATTATTATTGTTATTATTATTATTAACCACATTCTTGCATCAATATCAAGGCGAAATAAACCGCGAGGCTTTATTATTTTCGGAATAATTTTTATCCATAATGTTGTTTTATTCAAATTGTTATTGTACAGAATTTGTTTTGGGGTAGGAGGTAAAAATTAAATGAGATTAAGTGAGGGTTGACATTTTTTTTTTCAAAAACTTTCTTTTAGAGAAAAGCGGACTAATAATATCAAATCTGTTTATAACAAACGACATGAGCGTTAACGACAACGACAACGAGACACTGAAACGATTTTTGTACGTGTTTCGTTTGTACTTAACTTAGACATTTTGGCGTCCAAAGAAAACAACAAATCGGGTAATATTTTTTATGCATGAAATTTTATATAATATTTTTTTTTACTGTGTTATTGCGTGTAAGATAAAAATAAATGATATAAATTGGGGCGAGTAAATTCAGCGGGTGATGTAATTTCTAGATTGTCCTTTTTTAGCAAGAAAAAGTTAAGGCTGCCCTTCTCCAAGCCAATTGGAGTTGATCGCTAGCCCTTTTAATAACATACTTAAAGGGTTGACGCTTCAATAGCTGGAGTAGAAGGACAACATATAGACTTTTCTTTTACTTGACCAGAAATGTTGTGAAGTCTACTGCAGTTTAAAAATTTAATTATTTAACAAAAAAGAAAAGATTCCGGTAAATAGATGCCGAGGAATGTGTACATGTGAAATCAACGAAGTTTCTCACTTCAAAGTATTGTATTAATTTTGATCAGGTATAGGCAACTTTAACATATTTTTGTGAACTTGACCTAACGAGAAATTTAAGAAATCCTATTAAATTTAGAGTTATGATTAAAAGCTCTTTTTGATCTATATTGCTTTTTATTCGTTTATTTGTTTTAATAAATTATTAGGTTTCCCGAAATTCCGGTCAATAATAGCTTGTTGACATGAAATATTTGCCATAGCTTTTCATAATTTCATGATTTTCAGAAATCCAATTTTATTACATGAAAATTTTCCTATTTTTTTTTTCTGCCATTTGCTTCTTTGCGGTAATTAATTTAATTTGTTTTGTAATCAACAATATTATTAATTTATCAATTTATTCCTAGATTAATTTATCAAGAAGAAAACAAAAAATAATTTAATCAAAGTTCATATATTAATTGAAATTAACAGAAAAGTGATTTGGACGTTTTTAATATGAATGAAATGAATATAATTAAAAGTGAACGGTAATATAAATGTAGTTGGTCAAAATAAGTCTATAAATAATTTTCAGGCTCCTTGATTAGATATTTTAACGATTCAAAATATATTTTATTAATTACGACATGAAATAAGAATATTTTTAACACTTTAGTAAGAAATCTGTTTTTAATTAAATAAAGTGGTTTCTAATTAGAAATGTTTGTTTCTCAAATGGTAAAAAAGTTTCAATTTATATGAATTTTTGTGGAACTTTTCTTGCAAGGTCAAGTAAGGGAAATTCTTTCTTTAAATTCTTAAAATATGTACACAAAGAAAAAAAAAAAAAGGAAGAAAAATTGAAATAGCTACAAAAATAATAAAAAAATTTTTTTTTAACAGGTTCTCTTGAGTACAAGAAAATTCTTTTAAAAACTTTCTTTTTTGCCTTCAGAATGCCTTCAAAAACTTTTCAATTTTTGTTATTTGCCTAAAATAATTACAAAATTTATGAAAATTCTAACTTTTCCTGTTGAAATATGAATGGAAACAAAACAAAAAAAAAAAAAAGAAAAAGGAAATACAGAAGGAAATCCACTTTGGTTCCTTAGTGTTTTTTTTTGTTTGATTAAACCAAAATTAAACAAAACATTTTGATGTTTTTTTAACAACAAAATGAATGAAAATTCATGCGATATTTTATCTTGAAGAAATCTCAAAAAATTAATTTGATTCAAATATAATTAACAAAACAAAAAATAACATATTTACATTTTTCTTTTGTAATAAAATTAAAAATAAAAACAAATAAACTTCCAAAATTATCCTTTTTATAGGATTAGTAAAATATCTTCAAAATATATTTATGTATATATATATCCACAAATAGTGTTTAAATTTATTGTACTTAACCGAATTAATATGGTTTATATACAAGATGAGCCATACAAATTCCAGATAATTTGTTATATATGAAGAACGAATTATGTAAAGTCTACTAACCAGAAGGACAACTTTATATATATCCATATGGTATTAAAATAAAATAAATTTTTTCTTCTAGTAGGCTTATATAGTTCATTCCTGAGCAATTAATGTATGAGTTCAGCTGATTGCGGCCTAATAAAGTGCTATTTAGATAGTGTGAACACGACCATAATGTATTTGTGTAAATAGTTTCTCATGGGATTTGAAAAATTATAAATTAATTCAATTTACAATGAAGTTTCTAAACTAATTGTTCAATTAAAACAACTAATTTATTCTACTACAAATATTTTTGTTCCATGCACTGATTTTCTTTAAATTATATACAAAATTGAGATTTTCATATTGCTAAACTATATTCCAATTCTTAACTAGATGAATCGCATTCGATTCTCTATGTATCTGGTACCGTGGGACCAATTGAAGTTTTTTGTCACTATAAATTTAAGTTGAATTGAAAATCTTGATTTTATGTGAACTCAAACATTTCGCCCATCTCATGTATATCCAATATTTAAATAATTTTATTAAACATTATTTTACTATAGTTTAACTGGTAAATTAGGGACGTTATCTTAAATGTGTTTTTCTTGTCTTTTAAATAATAAATAAATGGAACTCATGCAAAAAATTCATTCATTTAAATTTTCCAACAAAACTCAGAACCTTTCAACTCGAACTAGCAATAATACAATAGTGCACAATTTTCCAACGTTTCAATTTAACGAAATAAAATTGTAGAAACAAACTAAACTCATAAATTTCAATGAACGCCTTTAATAACAACCAAATCAAAATCAACGAAACAAAAATTCAACGAATTATCCTTACCACAGGTGATAATATTTCTTTAAGGTGATAATTAATATTAATTTTTTTTGTGTTATTTTTTTAGTTTTTTATTTTATGATAATTTTTGTGGCATTAATTCTATTTTTTTTTTGTACAATTTTTGTGCATCAAATTATTTAGAAGTCCAGTAAGGTGCTAGATCTAGACTCTGGTTTTGGGATATGCATATCAGTGCTTTTTATTAATAAAATAATAAAAAACAATTAATATAAATTTTTTAAAAAAAAAAAAGATAAATTCTTAAAAATAAGTTCAATTGAAAAAATATAATACAACTAGAAATATGAAAAACTTACGTCTTGATGTTGGCCGTTTTTCAACTGGTCCTTGAAGACTCATTGCTCGACCCAATTCACCACGTACAGCTTTTAATGATTTCAAAATTTCATCCGGATCACGTCGTGCAACTGATGATCTTCGACGATCACGAATATAAGTTTGTGGTGGGGGTACCGCTTCCTCTTCTTGTTGTTGTTTATTTTCTTCACGATCTTGAAATGATGAACGTCTCGAACCCGGTAATGATCGTGAAAAGTCTTTACCCAATTGATACACTTCAACTTCTAATGTTTCCGATTGTGATGAACCACGTCTTGAACCCGCTATCCAAGCATGATCTGGATGCAATAATGATGTACCATCACCGATTGAATCGACTTCATCAGATGTGGATCGTTGCAAATTATAATCGTTACGTCGTAATAGACGTGCTGCATCACCACCGATTGAACCACGTGGTGATACACTCGGAGATTTTGCAAAACTACAGGCACGCAATCCTTTTGGATCTTCAAGACGACACCATAATGCACGATCCTCAAGAAATGCCTTTTGCAATTCAACATTACATTCACCCAAAAATATTGATTCAGTATGTGGCACTAGATCCCATAATTGAATCTCAATATAACGATCCATTAAATTATCAGCTGTAATATGACTAAAGGATAAAGTTGCATTCCAAATTGGATTCAAAGTTGGTGCACTAACTTCTGTTTGAGCAACATTGCCATCACCACTGAAAATTAATATAAAATAATTAAACTAAATAAATTTGAGTTCCTTCTTTTTTTTCTTTATTTATTTTTTTTACGTTTTGGGTAGTATTCGAACTTTTGCATAGGCTTCTGGCAGTGAACCATGACCGTATCCCTCATCTCGTGGTGCTAAATCATCAGCTGCCATTAAAGAGACTACAAGTTCGTTACGTTCACCGTGATACCAAACTTGTAATTGTACACGACCTGAGACTTGTTTTTCGCGAGCAATTTGTTCCTGAATAAAATATGAAAAATACAATAAATTTTTTATATCGAGAAAAAAGTTTTTGTGGTGTTTGATTAGACTAAAGTGTGCGGAAGAATATTCATCTTTGACTGAATGAAAAATATCAATTTCAAAATGTTGAAAAGCTTTATTTCGCATTTTATATCATGTCAAAGTTTAAAATTCTTTCGTTAATAAAAACTTGTTTTTTTTTCTTCCAAGGACATGTTTTAAAATAATTTAAAAAATAAGGAAAACTAAGGATGAAAATAATTAAAATACACAAAAAAATAAACAACATTTTATATGGTTTTATGTAAACTTCAAGTTTTTCCGTGTTAATGTTAAATTCTAGGAAATTGGCTTCGAGAAACAACATTAAACAAACAAAAAACGAGTGCATGCTATTTAAAATTACAATTATACTACTATTAAAAACCCTTTTTTATAAGGCAATTCGAAACTTATTAAATATGCTCAATTAAACATGACTATAAGCTTTCATATAAGCGGTTTGTGTGTGGTTATAATGCTAACATAATAAAGATCTAAGCGGCATGCATAAATAACTACTATGTATATATATGATATGTAAACATAATAATATTGTATTATATTATACTCCAATATTTTCTTGTTTTTTATCACCTTTCATGTGGGTTTTGCATGCTTTCGAAGCAATTTATAATTCTATTTCCATTCTATTGATAAGCTTTTCTAATATAATTCAACATTTATTTATTTTCATCTTGAATTTTTTGTTTTTTTTTAATTAAACAAAAAATAACTAAAACTTGCTCTAAATTCGTTAAATTCGAAAAACAATTTTAAAGTCTTATTCTCCAACTGTAGCGATAATATTATTTATCGATGTCGACAGATATGTTGGGACTGCATGCTATTCTGCAGTACCAGGCTTGGTGGATGCATGCGCGAACATATTTGATAACAGATTTGTATAATACAATATTTTATTTTTTTAAAGGAAACAATGAATACGTAATCAAACAAATTTGGAAACTTGAAGAATTTTAAATAATGAGATTTTTGTACGAAAATTTAATTTCTTGTTTTATGTCGTAACGACAAAAAAGTTGTAATTCAAGGAAGAGAATATATATTTAGTTTGTTTGGCAATTTAATTATTAATTACATTTTTAATAACAGAATATTGAAAAGAAACAATGGCTTTTCGAAAGTCTAAATTATTCAATTTCACGTTCATAATGGAAAAAAAAAACTTCATTTCAATTGATTTAAATTTCCTAAGTAAAATACATTGTATTAAAATCCGTACAATCTAACAGTACACCTTACGCTCACTAGTAATAAAAAAAATTTGTTGTTGATTATCGATTGGCTATCTGACATAAAATCTATTTTATTCAAGGTGGAAAAAATAGTCATTATATAATATGTACGTTGGACTGTTTAGGTAGGATATTCGCATTAGGTTAATTGAAAGGGAATTGAGAAGTTAAACCATTTGGAATGGGATTTAGTATTAAAAAACACCATTCGAATGGAAATTTATATTCACTGTTTTATATGTCCATCTTATGTTCATGTATGGTAGTTTCAATTCACTATTTATGCGATTCTATGGTCATTAATAGGATTTTTGAAATTAAGAATGTCTTAAATCACATTTTAAAGTAAATTTTTTTAATAATATTAAATATTATTTACGAAATAATTCTTTAAAAAAAAATGGATATGTATAATCCCTTTTCTTTTACTTGACTTATTTGTATTGAATTTATTGAAAAAGGAAAAAAAAATAATATTTACAACATTTCGATTTGAAAAATTCATGAATTCAGGAAAAACTTTCCCATAACTTTTTTATGAGTTGAATTTCCAATCGTAAATATTAAATTTATGATATTTTCTATGATTTTTATTTTTGATAATAATCATATTTCTTCTTCATTTTTACAATATTTTTTTTGTATATTATTCGAATTAATATAATTTTCCTTTTCTAACTCATTGATTTGTAATTTATTAAAATATTAACTTGAATTTTCCGGTAATATCAAATAAAGTAAAATTCATTCATCAGTAAAAAGGAAAAGTTTATATATTTTCTTTTACGATATCCAAGATTGATGATATACAAACTTTTACATTTTCATTTTTATTCTTGTAAAACAAGAGAGAGAAAATTATGTTTTACAAGTAATCAAACTACTCATAAAATAAATTTTCCATAATATATTCCTTTTTCTTAAAAGCAACAACAAAATTGAAAGGATTTTTTTTTCTGTTTGGTCCTCGAGCCTACTGATTATTATATATATGTATATTTTATTTAATAAGAATTTCAGCACCTGTTGAAAGACTTTGTTTTCTAAAGGTGAAAGTTTTCCTCATTTCAATTTGGACCTGAAACGATATTTTCCTATTGTTGTTGTATGTTTTTGTTTGTTTATGAAATTTAATTAAAACTAATTTTGTACGGCAGGTGACATAATCATTTGTTTTTTTTTTTTCGTTCTGTTTTCCTTATTTATTTTCCAACGGAAAATCATAGAACAGGTTTTTCATTATACAGAAATTTTCTCACGTTCTCCAAGGGTCAAAAGTATTTTGTCTTTCGAATAAAAAAGATGAATTATTATAAGGATATACAGATTTCCTATTCTTTATGTAAATTGACAAAAATTCTTCGAAATATTTTAATTGATTTAAAAATCTTTTGTAATTGATTTGGAATTAAATGATTTTAAAATAGGATAAATATCATAAATGAATAAAATATGGAGAATTTATTATATTTGATGGATTTTTAATTGGATTGCATTTTGAAAATAAATTTAATAAATATGTATTTTCAAATTCCATTTATTTTAATTTAATTTTAGATTCTTGAATATTTTTTTGTACAAAATATTATTACTAGTCGAATATTATATAACAAAATGAATAAATTTTCATCCTAGATTGAAATTTATTCCAATAAATTGGAAATGAAAATATCATTATTTTTTATGTCGAACATATATCTTGTTTCAGGTTGCCTAACCAGGTATAAAGATATTAAATGTATTCCTTTATAACATTCCTTTTCCATGTCACAAAGTAAAACTATCATCTTCATGAGAAAACTTATGACTTTTATAAATAAAATAAATCTTCAGTCTTTTTGAAAAAAAAAAAAAAAAAATGTAATAAGTTTTTCCTTTTTATTTATGACATTTTTCTAGCAAATATAATAACTTTTCTATTTTGTAAGAATTTCTTACTCTCCTTCGAATATCTTAAAACATTCCTTATTTTTCATCATTTTCTCAATGTACAAAAAAATATTTTGTGATATAATTTCCTGATATTTCAGCATGACCTTTAGATATTCCTATAAAGGACTTAATTTTTGTTTTATATTCCATTTTTCAATATGAATTCAAAAAACAAAATAGAATACTATTTCCTAAAAAATATTTTAGTATTTCCTTTAACAGGAAAAGGAAAATATTATTATGTACAAGTTGTTTTTTTTTTCTAGAAAAATTCAATTTAAAAATTTTATTTAAAGATTTAAGGTCAAAAACATAAATAAAAAACCTAAATTCTATAATCACATCACGTTAAATTTCAAAACAATTTATTAAACCAAACACGTTTATTTTAATTTAACTCATTAAAAGTTTTCCGTCAGGACATCCTTTTCTGTGTAATGAAATTTTACGATGAGTTCACAGAGTGTAATATGTTCCCAAAATTGATTATGGTTGTGCTGAAAATGTTTACATTAGTACATAAAACGATAGTAAATTCCGTAAAGTGCATTTAGAGATAGAAATTATATTCCAGTGATGGTGGAACTTTTTTGTTTTTAATGATTTAATCCATATATGCTCTCAATTATATCAATTAAACCATTTGAAAAGTGCTGAACTAAATTTAAATTACTGTAGTTTGCACAACTCCCAAAAAACCTAGAGTTGCGATCCATGACTTTTAAATTTTTCCCGATTTAATGGGAAGCGACACAAATAGAGCTAAATTCTGTCGACAAAGGATTTTTCTTGTTGAACAGGAAACCCACTTCATAAAATGTTGATACTTCAACAGCATCTGAATTGTAATGCATTAAAAATCTTGAAATATTTACAGTACATTTTAAGTGATCGAAAGAACATTGTAACTTCAAGTTTTTCAATGAATATTGAAATATTGTATTATATATAGCCTTCAGCATTCGATACTTATTAACAGACCAAAAAGAGCGTATGCAAATTTGTATCTTAAAACGATAATTTCATATTTACATAATTTATTCCCTCTAACTCTAAATTATTAAATATTAATTATTAATATTAAAGAAAAAAATAAAAATCTTTAAAATTCAAGGAAAATGACTGGTTCTTCTTCGTTTCATAAAAAAACAGACACAAACCTAAAGAATTCAAGCATAAATTCCTTTTTGAAAATTACTCCTTTTTCTTTCAAGATTTATAACATCAGCATAAGTTTCTCTATCACTGTTCTACACATAATAATTTCGTTATCCTTCTAAGTATTTTCTACGAATTGAGACATTTTATGATGTTTTGGGTGTCTTAATTTCTATCTGTTTGCCAATTCATTTATAGAATTTCATGCAATTTTGCAATAAACCTACAACTTCATAAAATGATATTATTGTGTTCGTACAAAAGGTAGTCTTTAGAAATTCAAAAGGAATTTCAAAGAAACCTAAAGGAAAGTTCAAGTTGTAAACTAAATTCGTAATCCTTTATTTGAAAAGGTATTTTGAAAACATCTTTTGTGTATTTTGAAAGTTTCTATGTGAATATGAATGAAAAAGGAAATCTTTATTCTCTTGAATTGATTCTAATTTTACCCTTTATATGTCACATAATTTTCTGTTAGGTTTCTTATTAAAAACAAAGCATAAAATTGTATCCTTAAAATTCTTAACAAATATTACTTCGAAATATTAAATTTCAGAAATTTTCTTTAATAATTGGGAAATAAAAATGTAAAGCAAAACGCTGAAAATAAAGTGATTTTTCGGAAATGTTTTAAAGAAACTATACAATCGGCACTTTTTGTTGATATAAAATATAAATGGAGATTATAGATATCTCTGTCCGTGTGTCATGACCAAGGTTCTTTTGGCTGTGCAGTCTAGTGTCTGTTTACTTATATAGGATAAAAAAAATCAGAATTATTAGATTTTCCAATGAGCACGTATTGCATACACTTAATTTTCGATAAATAATGCAAAATTAGAAAAGCCTCGACATATAGTATAGAAAAAATGGCGATTTTGATGAAAAATTTGCAACGAAAATAGTTTAATTAAACAATCTGACCTATTCTAAACACACATGTTATGTTATGTTAGATTTAACGTAAAATAATATTTTTCGACAGAAATTTTATTTAATGTACAGTATTTTCTTTCCTTTTCACAGAGAAAATCTAAAATTATCTGAATAGGTCAGGTTAGATCGTTTTTGGAATAATATGATAGCTCTTTTTGGAATTAGAGTGAGGAAATAAAAGACATAGAAATATTTCCACCCATTTGACGTTTGACGTATTTTTACTAAAAACTTAATTGTATGATAAAATTAACAAATTCAGAAGAAAATTTTTGGCGTTTTCTAAACTAAAGATAAAAGATTTTTGCAGAAAAAAAAAATTTAGAAATCCTTTTAAGATTAAGGGAATGTAACATAACATGTAATATGAAAGTAAGATGTTTAATAAAATGCAAACAGAAAAATATTCCTCAACTGAAATAATTTTCTTTATTTTTAAGAAACAAATTCACTTAAATTTGACTGCTAGGATAAATCACTTCACTTTCTTATACTGAATGTGTCAAATTGAATGATCTCATAAGCTAAATAAAAAATAATACTACAGATAAACCAGTTATCCAAAGTCAATAGCAAGATTTCAGGAAGAAACTTTCTAGTAACGGACAATTGGGAACTGACCAATTTACTCTAAAGAAATTACAAAAGTCTTTTCCCTAACCGCGAAGTACGAGTAATGATAAAGTACCCAAAGCTAGCAAAGCAACCAGAATAAAAACACGTTGCAATAAGTGCAAAAGAGCACGGGCGATTTTCAAAGGAAAAATCTATCACGAAGAGGGAGAATGAAATTATTTAAAAAAAAGCAAGTGAGTAACGCTTAAAACTCTTATTTTCTTTCTAGGATTTTGGCATTGCCATATGAATGGATTTTGATTAAAATTTGGTATTGTAAAATTAAATCATGTTTCTCTTTCACCCGTTCTTACAATATGTAGCTATCTATGTCAGCAGTGGATAGAAAATTATTTAAAAATTTAGAGTCGAAATCTGAAGAATGTCATCACGGTAGAGATAGGAAGTTGGAGTACTTCCTAGTTACTAATTCAGTGCACAAAATAAATGTGAGAGAAGCTAGAATTTTTTAAAACTGAAGACAAATATTTATAAAAACTTCTGAGAAAATTGTGTCGTTCTAACATCCAGATTACTCCATTACCGTTGGTCATCTGATTTCGTTTATTTGTCATCATAATAATTGAATTATTTACCAAAAGATTTTTGTTAGCTTTAAATCTTTCTTATGGGTTATATCGGTACGATATCTATAAATTGACAAGCATACCTCCCAATACTGAAGTCAGTTGGGCTCAATGAAAAGTTCAACCTGATAATGTTTCAATTTTCATAAATAACTGATGATAGATTTCCTTAAAACAATATATGAAAATATTGTTCTATTTTCTTTTATAAATTGTTGAAATTAGTATTTTTAAAAACATAAGCTTTTCTACATTCTAGCAAAATATAATTTCACATTTAAAAATTAAATCGTGCAAAAATTAAATCGTATAAAGAAAAAAGAAAACTTTGCCGAAAACTTATTAATATATGTACAGGAAAAATTTGTTTTAGTGAGATTTTAAGTTTTTTACATTTTCAAATAATGCAATTTTTCTATTAAAATTCGTGTTTTATTAATTACACAATTTTTAAAAGAATTCTTTATACTTTTGATGTGATTTTTTAATTTACAAAAAATAAGAAAAACAAAAAAATTTGCTTTAAAATTATAATAAACGAATGTAAAAATAAATAATTTCATTTTCTCTTTCTTGGTTTTGGTATTTTATATACAAGAGTTTTGTTTTAATATTTTATAAGTAATTTTTTTTTGGTATTCTGTTTTTTTTTTTTGAAAAAATAAACAACACAACATCAAATTCGTTCCAAAAACTTTGTTTTATATACAATTATTGACACATTCCTTCATAAAAATTGCAAAATATGTATAAAAGAAAAATATGTTTTTCTATGAATTTTAGTAAAGTTTAAGTGAGCTAATCATGCGACGAACTTAAACGAAATTACGATTCAATACTAAATTCAAATAGAATATTTTTCTTTTATAAAAATGTTAAGAAATGAAATAAGAAATTATTATTATTTAATTAAAATTATTAAATATTTTCTAATTTTGGATTTTCTTAAAAAAAAAAAAAAAATCAGCTTTTGTTTTAATTATATCGATTGTTTCTTGTTTTGTTTTTCATTTTTTTTTAAGTATAATAATTATTTGTTTTTTTTTATTGATTATTATTATTAAAACTTATTTCTTTTTTTATTTACATTTAAATTTTTATCGTAAAAAAAAATGTAATTTACTACAAAATGCTTTCAGCATAACTCGTGCCAGCTGGGAGTAAATACAATGAAGTTGGCGTGCTGCAGGTTATTAATAATAATAATAATAATAATAATAATAATAATAATAATAAATATATAAGTATGTAAATATTAATAATAGTTTATTGTTTAATCTAGGAATTTCTATTGTAATCATGTCACTAATATACAAATGTAGAAATACGAATGTGTAAGGCCTAAGTTATAGGACGATGATTAGAATGAAGAAAATTGTGGAACAAGTGAGAACCGAATGTTTTTTTCTTCTGATTTTGCATGAAAAACGGTTATACGAATGTTAAAGAAATGTAATATTAATTCCTAACTTGGATAAAAACGGACTAAAAATCTTCAATGACAGCAACAAGTCGGCAGCTCTTCATTGGAATGAATGGAAATTAGAACGCTGTTAAAAAGACGGTTAATCAAAGATTTGAAATATTTTTCATCATTGAGATTAAAAAAACTGATATTCGTCAGATTTTTTATCTGAAATCTAAAAAATTAAATTATTTCCCATGTTTTGTATTATTTTTCTCAAATGCGGTTATTTTTCTTTGTAAAATTGTTTCCTTCATTCTAATGATTGTCCTATAACTATACTCCCTAAAACAAATAATTATAAACAAAAATAAATGAATAGAAATAAATTTTTTGTACAAAAATAATGATGAAAAATTAAGAAATTAAAAATAGAATTGTGTTTAGTTAAATTATAGCTACTTTTAAAGTAAAATTAATGTGAAAAATATTTACAAATTGGGATTCAGAAAAATTATGTTTTTCTTATCTAATTTGGGTTTGGTTTTTTAATTGCTGTTTTAAATTGTTTTTGGAAAACATCTTCTTGTTTTTATTTTTTATAAATAATTGAAAAAATTTCTTAAAAATTCCAATCAATTTAGAATTATATTTGATTTTTATTGTATTTCGTAGGTAGAGAGACAAATAAAGAGATGAGGCTGGTCATCAAAACCGAACCTCCTCAGTTACTAGCAATGGGAGTTCTAAAACTAACAGAACCGTTGATTCATTATATTTTGTCTTTTCATTTGTTCCATTATATTAATTAAGTATTATTTAAAACCCACACAAATGATATTTATTTATGTATGCTTAAAACTCCTACAATTTCAAATAAAATTCAGATTTCTTTGATTATTTAGAATTATTTGTGACCGAGATTTCGCTTATGCCTTTTCAACGTTAGTTTATCGGTGATCGAAACCTAAAAAAGAAACGGTTATGTGCGCAATTATGCGACTACGTACGCAATTTCCGCGACCGAAATTTAATCATGTCGCGGGACCTAATAAACGCATCGAATGAATCGTTTAAAAAATTTTTTTAATTAGAAGCTATGTCTACTAGTTTAGTATTGATTGAAATTTTTATATAGAAAATAAATTTATTCAAAATAATTTTTTAAAAAAATTATTATTTTAAATAAAAAAAAAAAAATGAATTACTAGGAGTAGAATTTTTGTTTTGTTTTTGTTTTTATCTTAATTAATTTATTTTGAATAAAATTTTATTTTTAAGAAAAAAATATTAAAAACAAAAAAGAAAAAACGTTTTTTTTTTCATTACCCTTTTTAAAGAGTCAGCTCAAGTCCAGTTGTCCACGATTTCCAGCAAAGTAAACCAACAAAAAAAAAAAATTTTTCCTTCTTGTGTTTTCTTTTTAAATAAAAATTTAAACTTAATAAAACTAAAATTATAAATTTAATGAAATTAAAAAGTTTCTTTCTGAAATTTAATTTGTTTTTATATTTGTGGTTTTTATCCATTTGTTTTGCTTGTTTAGTAATAATTAAAAAAAAAAAAAATTAAATATATTTCCTTGGTTTTTGTTTTTTTTGTTTTAAGATCTTTATTTCTATATTTTCTATATTTTTATTTATAATTTTTTTCACTGCTTAATATCACACAAAATGTTTTTTATCCTTTTTTTTCTTATATTTGTTTTTACAATATTTCTTTAATTAATTAAATATATATTTTTCTTTTTATTAATTATTTTATATTTACATGACAAATTTGAACGAATGAAAATAATAATATTATAAGAACTTAAAAATGGTAAAAAACATTGTCTAACATTTGGAGTAACGATTTGTAAGGAAATTCTGCTGGAAGAATTCAAGTGCGGAAATTTCAATTTCAAAGATTTTTCGCTGCGCCTATTTTACGTTTTTTAATTATATTTCATAGTTTGTCTAATATTGTATTGGAACGATAGTTTGTTAGGTGGTTTTTGGAACAGGACACTTTTTATGACGAAACAGAGTTATAAGAACCATCGTAAGGCAGCTTAGCTGGATTTTTTTAATTAGATACTTTATGTTATTATTTCAATTATGTGCAATTCAATTATGTTGTATATTTTCCGATAATGGACTAAGAAGGACAAACTATTGCATATTGGAGTTGTTCATTTGAAGATTGCAGCTTGTTGGTATGATTGTGTTTTGGATCTCACAAAACAAACAAAGGAACTTAGTGAGATATCGAAATCATTTGAATTATAAATTATATTAATTTTTATGAACCTATTCTTTTTAAAAGGGAAAAAAGCAAAAGCTGTCCATATCAAGGAGGTTCAAATTTAATTTAGTTCGGATTCCAAACATTGAAAACTCTAGAAAATTGTATTGTAGAGAAAGAAAGATTTTTCACACAATATCTTTAAAATAAAGGAAAGCCGTTACTCCGATATACATTTTTTAATAAAATACAATATATTATCAGAAATCTAGAGCGAACTGCATTTAGTATTTCATACATTTTCTAATAAACGAAATTTTAATATAAAAAATTAATTTTACAGAAAAAAACATGAATATCGTGAGAAAATAAAAGGAAAATAAATTTTATACAAAAATTTCCCATCTGACAAGAGTTATGTATTAAAAACACTAAAAAGTACAAAAATATGTTTGTTTTGCTTTTAACATTTTGTATACATTTAATTATCTCCTTAAAAATTTAATAATATTT
This sequence comes from Xylophagus ater, assembly GCA_963422695.1. Taxonomy (NCBI): domain Eukaryota; kingdom Metazoa; phylum Arthropoda; class Insecta; order Diptera; family Xylophagidae; genus Xylophagus; species Xylophagus ater. The sequence goes on along the minus strand of OY730482.1, from coordinate 40,291,952 downwards.
TCTTCAAACTTTAATTAATTTTTAACAGAACCGAAATGAATTTATAAAATAAAAGAAATATGTAATTTTGGCATGATTAAAAACTGTACTAGTTTAAGGTTAACAAATTTTAAGATAAAAATTTAATATTTTATTTTTTTTTTACTGTTTTTTTTTAATAATATTGGCACACTTATACAACAATTGTTTTTTTTTTATTTTTAATTTTTAATGTTTTATATTTTTTTTTATACTATAATTTTACTCTACATATTCTTAAGTTCTGACTTTTCCATCAGAATTTTGTTTTAAATTTTGTAAAGTTTTAGTTGGAAAATGATTTTGTATGTGTGATCACATAAAAAGTATAAAAAAGTGGTAAAAGATGTTAGTTTTATTATTATTATAAATATTTTCTTTACTGATTGATCGATTTCGAAATCCTTGATGTGTTTCTGATAGATTTTCAAAATTAAAATCAAAATTTTATAGGCCAATTTTATTTTAAGTATAAGAATTTTAGAAAAAATCTATTTTTGGTGGGTTAAATTGTCTTAAAAATAAATTTCTACATTCCTATATTTTTCCTAGTATTTTCATTGTATACTAAAAATCGAAGACTTATTTCTTGTATTTCACATTAAATTATTAAATTTTTTAATATTTTAAACCTAATTTAGCCGACTTTTTTATTTATCTATAGAATTTTTCTTTGTTAGCTGTTTTTCTCCCCTTTTATTTACAAATAATTAAATTTTCTATACACAACAATTATTTTCATATCAATAATAAAAATATCCTTTTCGCAACAGAATAAAACTAAAAAAATAAACAAATAAATGCCACAATATTTTTAATAAAACAACACTTCTGGTTTCAACATTTTAACATCATAAAAAGTTACACGCATTTTTTAAACTCATAAATTCCAAACAAATATTATAAAAAGAGAAAATTCATTAAGAAACCAAAAACAAACAAAACTTTCTCTGACAAACAAAAAAAAAAACATGAAAATTTATTTTAATTAATTAAAAAAAAAAAATTTTAAATGATTTATCATAGTGATGTTTCTTTCACAGTTAATAAAATCCATCGTCAATAATTCCGGGAAGGATACCATATCCCGAAATTCTATGAAATCGCCTGCTTGTATTTTTTGTGGTTGATTTTATTATTGACCAAATGTCTGCCAGGAATTTTATCCATTTTTATTTTCTTATACTTCAGTAAAATAGAAGCATTATAACACACAATACAATATTAGACACCCAGTTCTTGCTATATAAGTATTGAGATCCGGGGAAACTTTACTTTAATATCGATAGTATACCTGAATATGTGAGAACCTGTACGAAAACCTCAACGAAAGTTGAAAAATCAGTAAACAGATATTGATACAATTCGGAAAAGATATTTTAACGAAATATTTGCTTTACTTCTTAGTGAAAGATTTCCTAACTAAACTGATGTATTTTTTTGATTTTCCGCTCATATTTTTAACTTCTATACGAAATACATAGTTACTGCAAATCTCCACGTTTCATAAGATTCTAAATCGTTTGCAATCATTTTCATCCAATGTCCGTCTGTCGTCTGTCTGTCGGTCCGTCTGTCGTGTACAAGATTGCGGCCGCATTTTTGAAGCAATTTCCATGAAAATTGGTAAGAGCGGTTTCTTCCTCATGAGAACCATTCTATCAGAAGTTGGGTTTGATCGGACTAAAACTTCGGGTAGCCGCCGAACAAAAGTTCGGTTTTTTTGCTTTTACATGGTATTGTAACGTTATTTATGGACCAATTTCAATTAAATTTGGCATGAGACACTTGCTCATTGAAAGAACAGTTGTGTCCAAAAATCAATTGAATCCGATTACAACTTTGGGTAGTTGCCGAACAAAATTCAGATTTTTTGTATGAAATTTGGAGCATAACTTTGGGTGTTCGGACGAAACTTCGAAATTTTTGTACAGAATAAATCATAAATTGTTGTACGCAATAATTATATAGAATTGTGTAGAATTGTATAGAAGTTCCCATAGTGGTTTGTGCACTATAGCTTGTTTTTTTACAATTTCCATAATTATTATAAAAATGTAGAAATAAATTCTTCATAGTTTTGACATATGACAATTTTTTGTATTTCTCATAATTTATGAAAAAATTAAACTTGAATTATTGTCTATAATAAAGTCGGTTAGTTTGCCATACAAGATATTAACATCCGTGGTTTCTATTTTCCCCAAACATAACGCCAGTCATCCTTCCTACTAAGTCTTTTTGATCGCAAAAAAAAAGAAAAAAAATGAAGGAAAATAAAATTGAGTAGTGTGTCAATATTTGTTTTTATTTTTCCAACAAAATGAGGCCTTTGCAAAAACCATTTCATAAAATATTTATTATGACATTGTATTTTTGTTAGGGTTTTTCATATTATATTTTACTTTTCCGACAACTCATATTCAAAAACCAATAGCTTTGACATACGAGATGGCTAAATAGATTTTCTTTCAGGCACACAAACCCATACGTATACATACTATCAATTCAAAATAACTAAATTCTAATATTATATTTTTCTTTCGGAAAAATTCATATGTTTCAACATAAAAATTTGTTCATGAATTTCATCTCATAAATGTGGTGTTCATTTTTAATATTCTCTCGTATTATATAGAAATCGACTATACCTAGAAATGTCCGGAATTATTCCCGCACCAACAGTTTTCTTTTCACCTTTTTACTAAATAAATACCAAATTGTTGTTATAAAAGTTTATTTGAAGAGAAAAATATAATTTCAACATGAAGAATGAATAGGCACCTTATTTTCATTTCATGTCTTGATGGATATGCGGTTTAATGGGTAAAGAAAAAAGCCATTGGTGTTCTACTCTCTGGTTCATATCATACAAACCACCCCCAATCGACTGAATTCCGTAAAAGGTTTTTCGTCAGCACAAAAAAGGAAGAAACAAAAAAATGGAGAAAAAGTTTTCGGTTTTGTTTTGGAAAAACAGTAATTTGTGGCAGGTGCGTTTTCATATAAGTGATGTGTGATAAAGAATAGAGCAGTTATTTGAAAATTGATTCGAAAAGATATATGGGCAGCTGTAGGTAATGTGGGAGTGAGAAAGTATTTTGGTGAAAATTTTATAATAATAGAAATTTACAAAAAAAAACCCTATCAAAAATAGTAGGAATATTCTTTTGTTGTGGTATAAATTTGAAGCGTTTCCTTGATGAGCGAGAATAAAATTTGAAATGAAAATCGTAGAAAAAAAAAGTTTGGAAATATTTAATAAAATACAATTTTTGGTTATGAATATGATTTTCCGTTTTCCGTTTTCTTTTTTTTTTGTGTTGTTTACAAATGGAAAAGTTTAAAGGTTGCTGTCACGAGTGATTTCGGAATAAGAATTAAACTTATTTGATAGAATTTTATTATTTATGAGGTAAACAAGTTTTTTTATTCAATTCACTGTTATTATTCGGTTTTTATTCATGAAATGCGGTGTAAATTTATTTTGCCTTTTCCTCTCAACTTAGATGCTTTTGATTGATTGACTGATCTCTGGATTTTGAAAAGTCACCGAGTTTTTATTGACATAAAATTCTTGCATTAAAACTAATTATTGTAAATATGTATGGTTTTCATCGTATCTGATTACTTTTGTGAATATTTTCTCATTAGCTAAAAACGCTATTTTCTACAGCTATTATACTCAGCACAGTAATAGCTACTAAACTGTAACAATAGTGAGACATAATTCTCGATTTAAACTAAACTTTAGGTTCTTTTTGTAAAATATACTATGTTTTAAATGACAATTTAAAAATTCTTTTCTTTATACGTTTTTTAAGGAACTAATAATCTTATGATTCTAAATTAGAGTCTATGTATATGTTTCATCCATAACATCTAAAAAGAAACTACTGGACCAAAATTAATTATTTGCAAAACGAATTTTATGGCAGCAGAAGACCAAAAAAAAATTTAATTTATCAAAAATTTCCTTTATTTTTCTAAAAGAAAGCGACGACAACAAAAGCGGCATAATAAAAAAACACTTGCGAACAGAATTTTTAGTATTACTTGCAATGAATTAAGTACTTATGAGTAGTTACAGCCAACATAACTTTTACGATATTGCACAGAACAAAAATTATAAATGCGTTTATTTAGTATGGCCAGAATAGCCAATAAAGACCAGACACCAATTTAAAATATTTCTTTAGTTAAACGAAGGACAATTTTAATTCAGCGAATAGGCGACCAATATAGTACTAGAGAACATATTAAATGAATTATTAAAATTAAAAAATATGGGATGATTTAAATATAAACTTTGAAGTTGTGATTATTTAAGTAACTATCATTGTATAGTTGTTGTAATTGTGTGAAGCAATATAGGCACTCTGTTTTTTTTAACCTTTCTCTTCCATTTTCTAAGATTTGTTAGTCTTTACTTATTTCTTATTTGTCACCAGAAAGATTCGTAGAAATAAATAAGTTTTTGTTAAAAAGAAATTTGAATTTAATCAAATAATAATAGTAATATTAATTATTTTCAAATAAAAATATATTTATTACTAGATTTAAAAACAACTTTTAAATTAAAATACAAAAACGAAAAAAGAAAAATACGCATGCACATATTTCACCAATAATTATTAAAAATATTGTTGCATAATATTTTCCCATAATTACCATATTCATTAAGTTATAATATTTGAAAACAGAACACTAAACATTTTATTAATTATTAACATTAATATTTATTTATTTAACCATAAACTTTTCTTTTTTTTTTTTTTTGTTAGTTCTTACGTTGATTGTCATATTGTCGAAAGATAAATGCTTAAATATTTCGTTAGACGAAACCAATTAATTTTTTTATTTTTGTTAATTATTTATTAATTAGTTAATTAATTTTCATTATTATTAGTTTTGCGAAAAGGAATAACAGTTTTAATTTGTTTTATTTTCTATTAAATCATTTTGTTAGTAATTTATTTTTTATTTTCTCTTCAATTTGATATTGTTTTGCAGTTTCTTGTCTTAATTAAACATTTAATCAAACTACAACAACAAATTCTTAACTACTTTTATTTAACAACTGATTTTTATTTTTAAATATTTTGTTTTTGTTTTTTTTTTATTTTCTTGTTAAGGGATTTGGTTTATAAATATAAATCTGACAAGAACTTATTCTACAAACAAATAATTTATTTTTGGTTTATCTAATTTAGTTAATGTAAATAATGTTTTTTTTTTAGTACCATTAGCTAAAATGTGCTTAAGTTAAAAATTAGTTTTTTTTTTACAAGTAATTATAAAAAATTACAATAAATAAATTGAAGAAGGAATTACATAGGATCTGCATAGTTTTTTTTGGTTTTATGTTTAAATAGAACTATGTAAATTTGATGATAGATTTTCTTAAAATTCAATTCGAAATGCCATACATTTTGCTAGGATTATGTTATATCACTGATAATAAAATGAATGAATTATGGACTCGGATCATAATAGTTCCTCTCATAGTTGTAATTTTTATGGCGGATATTTCTAATTCAAACTAGCACTATAGCATGTGGAAGTACTAACTGTGCCAGTGTTCATACTATATGTGTCAATGCTTGGCGTAAGCATATTGGGGGAGAAATGTATCATGAACAATTTAATACAGAAGTCTAAGATTTTTATCGAGGCGATATATACTGTTGCAACCAATTTTGATCTCTGGAAAATCAATTCAAGTGATTAAATTTTGGCTAACCAAAGTTGATCAGAGATATCCATACAAACAATCATTCTGTTATTTTTATGTTATCAATAATAATTTTATAGCATTTTGCATTTCGATATCACAGGCAGAATTTTCGATATGGTTTCTTAAAAATATTTCTCTAGGAAGCCTATTCCCCTGTTCGAATTGCACCTATATCGTATTTACTAGTTTCCGATTTTTTAAGATTTGAATTTAAAAATAATTGAATTTAGTTGCTTTTGAACATCCAGTGTCAAATTGTATAACAATTGCTATTGAATTTATTACTTGGCATAATAGTCGCGTATTTACATTTCCTGATAGATTGATTTGATACTGAAATATTTTTAAATGTAAATATATAGTATATTTCTTCGAAGAAAGAATCATAAAATTCAAAAAGTTTCTTGAACATTTGAACTCAACCAGTCTGTTTTGACATTACAAATGCTTTTTGAAAATAATGAAAATAGCAGCTTATAGCAAATAGATTAAAAATATGAATAAAAAAAAGAAATTTGAATTTTTTTCGTTCTTTTCTCATTTAAAACAAGAGCAGAACTCAACAAAAGAAACGTGAATTCCTAAATATGTTACATTTCTCGTATAGAAATGTAGGAAACAAATAAACACTTTTGCGCATTAGACACTTGCTTTATACAATTCCATGCCCCATCTATTATCCAAAATATGTCGTTATAAATGTATTGTGCTCGATCTGACGAAAAACCAATTATGGCATATATATATATATAGTTTTTGATCTAACTTAATGAAAATATTCGATATACTATATCTTGCATTCGAATCCTAAGTTAGGGGAAAAGTTAGGAAAAATGTTCAATCAACTCTAATTTAATAATGATATCGCAAATAATGAAAAGTAAATGAAAAAATTTGTTTATTTGTATATTGGTTAAAATTGCTTCCAATTTTCCATCAACCAAATAAAGATAATAGCTAAATAGCTAATAGACATTTACGGAATAAATTATCATATCTAACTGATTTGCTGATACCAGTAAATATATGAAATCTAATTTTTTCCATTTTAATAAGAAATTTTATGCTAATCCAATCATTTTAGTTACTAATTGTTTTATAAAATTTTTCACACATTTTAGCTCCTAATCAATTTTAATTTACTATTAATTACTTTCATTACATTATTGTGTATTTATATCGCTATGTGAAAAGTGTAATTTGTTTCATGTGTTTCTCCTTTTGTACAATAAATGTTATTTGGAAATACATTCAATACAAATGGGAAATGGGAAACGAAATAAAATAACAACAAAGTTTTAGTTTTATAGTTTTCTTGGCAATTTCTACTAAAATTAAAAAAGAAACATTAACATAAAATTCATAATATTGGCCACAATCATTTATATTTTCCTTAAATATTATTAAAGATGAAATTACTTTTTATGTTTATCTAATTTATTTCTTATTTTTATTTAAGTGTTTTTAGTTAAGTTTTCTTTTTTCAATAGGTTTTAAAAGTAATGATTTCAGTGTATTTTTGTGTTAGTTTTTCTTTTTTTCTTTGCAGTTTAATAAATAATGTTTTTAAATATCTTCCTTTTTTTCTTTTTAAATAACATGATCCTGTTTGGTTTTATTCATTTAAATATCACAGAGAATGTTGTATAATAAAAAATTTAGAAATATATTCACTTTTTCTTTTTTAATTTTCAAAATATATATTTTTTATTTTTAAATTTGAAAAGAAATAATAATAATGAACTAACTTAGAGGACTGATTCAATTCGATGTAGTGTTAAATTGAAGTAAAATTGTAAAGTTGTTATTTGAGTTAAAATTAGAAAATTTCTATTATGAATTTCAAGGAATTTCTATCGAATTCTAAATCACAAAATCTAATACCGTAGATAAAACTATACTAAGCATTTCAAACATCAATCTTTCAAAATCGATTCTATACGAATCTTTTTTGGAACTCATTAACACGATATACTTTCATAATTCTAATACAATAGTTTACTACAAAATCGGACAACAGTTGCCGTTGTCGTTGTCGGATTGTCGAGAGACTGTCGCAAGATAAAATTGAAATGTTGAAAACAATCTTGCAACTATTCTAGGGACACCTGTTTCTTATCTTTCAAACGAAATGGAAAACATGAAACAAACATTTTTCAGTCTGGATATTCTGAAGTATACCAAATAAGTAGTTTGTTAAAAATTAAACAACAGAAAATACTTTCAAGCTGATCGATGAGTTGACAAAGAAAATTAGATCTCAATACTTTATATACATATTGTATACTGTTATGATACAAAATCTTTTTATAGTTTCCCGAAAGTCTCTGGACAGCAACTGTATCCGAAAAATTGTGATTTGGTACGAGTATATAAGTGTGGACTAACCCATAACAAGAAATTAAAACTAATGTTTTGAAAATGTTGAGCAAAAATATTTTAAATTTAAAATAAAATGAAATTTATTTTTATTAGAAACAAAAGTTTCGATATTTTTCGATCAATTTCATATAATTTAAAATTTTTTTTTTTTACTGTTTAACGGGCAGAAGGGACTTTAAAATGGAAGCGATATGAAGGTGATTCTATTCAAGTACATATTCTATTTTTTTTTAAGGTTGCTAGTTTGGTTTGTTCAAAACGTGACAAACATACAAAATAGTTACTTAAGGTAAATATTTTTTCCCTTTTTTCCAGACAATATCTTCCAATCGACTTATCCCTTATAAAGTATATACAGATTCCATTCAAAACAGAAATTATATAATATGGAAGCACAAGTAAAAACTGTGGGTGGTACATTAAAAAGGATAAATTTGCATTAGGTTTCAATCTGTTTCAAAAGAATTTCTTTTATGTATTTTTTTTTTTATTTAAAGAAAACAGAAAATTCTAGATTAGCATCATCATCATCATCATATACATGACCATGTATGATTATGGAATAGAAGTATGTTGTACAGGGAAAATAATGAAAAAAATGAAAAACAAGTTGGATCTTGTGGATAAAGCTGAAGGAGGAATACGGCTGTGAAAGCTTTCAGATGTGATAATATTCAAAAAGTGAAAAGTGTTGGCTTTAATTTTACTCGATTTTTTAGTGATGGTGCAATTTTAGGTGCTGAACTACTCTATCGCTTTTTGTTTTTTTTAAATTTCATTTAATCTATTTTTAATTATTTACTGAGATTTTATTGGATGTTTTTGTCTTTTATTTATTTTACAATTACTTTTTTGAACAAAATAAAATATATGTATTTTTTTTTTTAATAATTTCATTTGAACTAAAAATTCTGCTTGTGTCGGAAATTAAATTTTACGGTGGAAAGTAATGAAAAATTCGAATTAAAATCCTTAATTAAATTTGATTTTTTTTTAACCTTAAAGTTTTTTTTTGTTTCAACTTTTTTTTGTTGTTTGTTTGACGAAAAAAAGCTTAAATATTTAAGAAAGACAAAAATTATAATAATAATAATAATAAAAAATGAACCTAACTACGAAACATTAAAATATATTTAAGAAAAAAAAATAAAAAATATAACAAAATTAAATAAAAATAAATATAAAAACATTGCGTATGTGTTTTTTTTTATATATTATTTTCATATAAAAATTATTGTTGTTGTTGTTTTTTATGTTTAAATTAAAACAAAAACTGAAAAAGATCACATTCGATTGATTCCTTTTGCATAAAAATTTTAAAATTACACAATAAAACAGTGACATTTAAACGAAATTGTTTCTTAACCAAAAAAATAATAATTAATTAATAATTTAAAAAATAAATTAAGATTTTCTGATTAGAATGAAAATTATTTGGAAACGGAAAATTTAAAAAAAAAAAGTAAAAACAAATCCATAAAATCATAATTTAATAAATATTAAGAAAGATGTTTTAGTTTATACCGGCGTTTTTGGTAATTTCCGTCGTGTCGGTGATGATGGTGATTTATCTGCCGTAGTTTCGGGATCTGGAATTTTTGAAAAATTTTCTCTGTTTTGTTTTTTTCTTCCAAGCAAAAACAAAAGAAAAAAACACAAAAAAAAAAACGAATACGCATATATAATATATTTTCATATAATTTTCTTTTGCCCAAATATATAATTAAATCCATACTATTTTCTTTTTTTTCCCCCATTTTTACTAAATATTATTTTGCACTTACCTGCCACAAGTCCTAAACCAATTGGACCATCACCAGATTTTCTTGGTCCACTTTGATTACCTCCACCGCCACCCGGTGGAAGACCATCTTCAAGTAAATCGCACATTCGAAAATCAGTCGCATGTTCAACAAGAAGTTCAACAACATCTCCAGTTCGATCCATTATAGAGCAAACTTCTTCGAAACTTCGATCGATTAAAGATACTCCATTCCATTCTAAGATCTAAGAAATAGAAAAAAAAGAAAAAAATGTATCGTCCAAGTTGTAAAAAAAAACCAAAAAAAAAAAACATAGAAGATGAAATACGAAAAACATCGTATGTGGAGATGACATAGAAAAATGTATAGAATCTGTATGGTAAGAATAAGAACCATATAGAATAGACTATAACGGGAGTAAATGTAGGATACATCTCGTTTATAACAGAAAATTTATTAGCTTAGAGGCTTTGAAATAGGTCCCAGTGTTGTAGTTAATGTTTTGAACATTATGGGCTTTGCTGAGGATAAAAACAATATATAAAAACAAAAGTAACCAAAAAAAAAAAAAAAAAAAAAATTAAAAAAAAAATGAAAGAAAAAAAGAAAATGGCGAAAAAATATCGAACCATAGAAAGCTACATATATTTGCGTGTACATTTTAAGAACTTATTAAACCCTTGAGTCTTTAAATTCCCATGTTTCATTTTTGAACTTTAACTAATTATGATAATAAACATTTTATCCTATTATTATATAAGAAAAAGAAAATTTTCAAATGGAAATTAGTTTGATTGGAATATTTTATGAGAGCTTTTATACTGCGATTATCGTAATATAAACGCATGATAATCTTATTGCATTACCCATATGAAGAAAATGTGAAATAACATAATTAATCTGATTTCATTACAAACTTATTTTACTGCAACAACATTTGGAATACTGGCCACCATCAGCTTTATTCATATATCTTTAAGTTAGGCCATTTGAATACTTCACTTTGGAGGCAATTATCTTGATCATTTTAACCCCTTTTATTTACAGATTCCCAGATATGAAATAAATGCAAATTCTCATAAATATCTTATGATGTAGCCCAACTAGAACACAACATGAATAGTTATAATATGTAATATGGTATCTTTATCAAGTTGCAATTGATGATAGAAGATTGGTACAGATTGAATACTTGCTGTTTTCCTTCAGATGTGGTTTTCCATTCTTTGGAAAATATTTTTTATTATCTTTAGATAAAACTTTTCAAGTTCATAAACTTTTTAAATTAATCCCAAAATTATTTATTTTGATAAGACATTTTATGATAAGAACTAGACAAAAGAAGCATCTAAAATTAAATATTTCCTTTCGCATTTCACAAATTAGAAATAAAGAATTTTTTTAATAGTATCTGCTGCCATCTGCTCGTAAGAAAAGGAAAATGCCATTTCATATAAAAAAAAAGCATTGTTATTTTATTATTCTTTTATTTAAAATCATGAATTTCTCTCATTCTTAAAAAAACCAATAAATTTAATTTTATATCTGAATTTTTTTCTTTTTGCCATCCATCTTATTGTCTTTACTTAGAAATATTTATCAAAGAGTTTATAAACTTTTCAAATATTATTTTGGAAATAAAAAACACACAGAACTGTATTATAATGTTAAATTACCTTATCGCCTTGTTGTAAACCACCCTTTTCAGCTGGTCCACCGGGCACTGTCCATACAATATAAGCAAAAAGACGTCCATCAGCACCAGTTTTTCCACCAACCACCCGCATACCAAATCCACGTGCTGGAAAATTGAAAATGAATATTATATATTAAAAAGTTATATAAATAAACATAGCCTCATTATTTTGATCATGCAAACGCTTTTCTATTAAGAAGAAGTTCTTCGTTTATTATGTGTTGGAAAAATGTATACAATCAGTGTCGAAAGTGAGTAAACATTAAAAATCGAACTAGATTAACCTCCTTATTTTGCGCGCAGTCATAACAAGTTCTGACTGTCATAAAAAGACGTCATTGTCATAACTTCTTTCTTAATACTATTTGGTATTCTGACGCGCTCATAACTAATAACAGTCATAAAAAAATATCATAAGTTCTGACCGACAATATTTTACATCATAATGGATTTTATATGGGTTCTCTGAGTGATTCAATGAATAAATATGGAATAACTTCCACCACTTTTTTAAACAAACAAATAATTTTACAGCTATAGAAAAATTTCAAACCTATAAATAACCATGACAACTAAACGCTAAAATTATAATAGTTTAATCTGTTATAAATTCATATTTTGGACATAATTATGATCCGTTCACTAGAATACGAATTTTCGCAGCAGTCATAATTACAGTCAGAATATTTTTATCATAAATATTTATGAGAGCAAAACTGTCACAATGCCAGAATAGAGGGGTAAACTTGTTTAAAATGATTTCATTGTTAACAAAACTTTTTATGCTTTTATAATTAAGTAACAGTAAATTCAAAGATACAAAAATTAAGAACTAATAGTACTTCTCTAGAATAAAACGAATTACATATTTATAATACTCTTACTCATTTTTTGAGACGTCATTTTTAGCACTTGTAGCTTCTATCAATTATTTGGCAAATAATGAACTAATTTTTGCTATAAACAATCAACTTTGTTTCTTGTTACTTAAGTAAATACCAAAAAAAAAAAGATTTTGTTAAAAATAAAATCATTTTCAAAACGTTTAAAGAAACTAGTTTGATTTTAATCTGTATTCCCTTTTGACACTGATTGTATCTAAGAATTACAGGAACAAATTGAAATATTATAGAAGGAAACTGCTTGGGACAAAAAGGTAATTTTTTGCATGAAAATGAATTTATAAACAGGAGGAAAATTTACAGGTCGACATGAATCTTATAAAACTTATTTATTATACTGTTCGTTCGTTTTATCAATGTAATCAGATTTTCTTCTTAAATAGTTATAACATCCTTAAAGTGTTTTCCTTTGTTACATAATCACAAGGACATGTCCTATCGGCAAGTATCAATTGAATTTATAATTTACTAAGATGATGCGGAAATTGATTTCTTGATATTTGTTACTTTGAAGTTGTTTCTTCTCATTCTACAAATTCTTTTGATATAATTTTCTTGATCAAGCCTTTAAATTTTGTTATCCTCCTGTACGAATGTTTCGCAAAAGATAAAAGCATTGTTTTTCTTATCATATATCACAAAGCATATTCGTATTTTAGGGATATTTCAATCAGTCATGATATGAATAAAAATAAAGTACCTTAGAAAAGAATTGCTTCCGCTATTTTGTCGCTCGATTTTTTTTTTATATTTCATATTGATTTACTTTCATGATATTCATTGATATTTAGTTTATTTTGCTTTCAAACAACAACACATAAAGATAATTTTTATTTTGAAACAATGAAAAACAAACGGAAAAGTATCTTCAATTTAGAGATGATAGAAATGTTTTCCTTCTGTTTTCTTGGAATTTTTTGTCACTAAATTGGGGTCATAGATTTTCTATATAACTTCAATCATAACAAAACATATTTTGAATCGAAATTTTCGAATGTGGTAATAAAAAACTGAAAATAAGTTTTATATTAGAATAAATCAATGACGATTGAAATTACCGCAAATTTTCAAAATGTTCTTTAGAAGTTTCTCAGTAAGTTTCCACCGAATGGAAATTTGTATGTTTGTTATTGATTTTAATGATGACAAGTTGAACATGTCTATAAGAACGTTTTTTTTTCTATTTAAATCGTTACAAATTATGCAATTTCAATTTATTTCAAAAACAGATTTTTATAATGTTGGAATTTTAAATGAAAATAAAAAGAAGTGAATTTTTAATGGAAAATTTTATATTAAGATTTTGTACGTATATTTTAATCATTTTGGAGATAATTAAGTCATAACTCACTTTCTAAGAAAGAAATAGTTTGCAGCAGTTTGCATTTATTTTTATAATTATATAGCATATAAGTTCTTCAATAAAATCACAGCAGAACTTTCAATATCTTTTTTTCTCATTTTTTCATGAAAAAGCCAATTTGAAAAGAAAAAAAGAAAACTTATAAAACTCAATAAAACTTTTACAAAGAGTTTATTATTATTGGAAATTGAAAATATCAAAAAACAAATATGAAATATCGATATATGTCAGAAACAGGCTATAATTAGTGAAATTATTTCAGTTAATTATCACTGTATCAATTAATATTAATAATAATATTAATAACGTTATAAACAGATTAATATTGCATGAACGATATAAAATTACAATCATACAATTTAATAATACCAATAAAATATTGTTTATTAAAGAAATTATACGATTTTAGTAAGTATTTAAAAAATTGCATAATTTTAGAGGCGATCATAAAATAAAAAAATACTAAAAGTAATAGAAATATTAAATACAATAGAAAATTAAACAAGAAATCTATTAAATACAAAAGATTATTTATAAAAGTGTATTCATCTCAAACGATGTGTACATAAGTCTCATCCTTATTTTTTTTTTCTTTTTCTTTTTTGATCCCTTGAAGTTTATTTTGTTCAACCTTCTCAAACCATAATAATGAAAGAACGAAGCAAAAAAAAGCACAAAAGATAAAAGCTTCTGTGTGAAATCAACAGGTTCCCATCCATAAATCACCGGAGTATAACACTTGCAACTGAAGGATAAATCCCGAAGTCATGATTTGAATGAATTTCTGAAACCAAGTACACATAATTTAATACATATATATATATAAGAGTATCTCTATGTACATACGACACGCATCTATATATGAATCTATTTCAGGGATTACAGCGTATAAAATTAGAACAGGAACATATAGTATTATGACGGAAAAAAACACACGCACACATCCAGAAACACATATTATTTTGGTTTCGGAATGTATCCTATCTATCTATATAGATAAATGTGAAATACAACCCACTCACTGACTGTAATCTTCTCGCAAGCATAACTATATTATCTATTTCGGTTGAATTTTAGATTTTCCATACAAAATTAAAAATCCTATATCTGATAGAATTTTCATAAAATGTTTTCAATATTTATTTTACAGATGCATTACTTATTTCTTCTTGTGTTAATTTGCACTAAATTTGATCTTATTAAACAGTTACGTTTTCGTATATATACCTCAGAACAATGGCTTCTTCCATTTTTCGGGAAAAAAACTTGTAGCTGTAGCTGTTCTAGGAAGTTGAAATATTACAGGGAAGTGGATGTACTCTAGATGCTCGTTAAGAAACCTTTTTGAAAAATTCATCTCCCAAAAGGTAAAACCAAGGATTAGACCCGAAATAATGACATTTTCAAATATTAGTCTTCATGAAGTCTAATCATATTATGTGAGGTATCAAATTAAAGCGAATTTGAATTTGACCGTGAATTTGGTATTAGTGTTAGCAAAATTAAAAATCTAAATGGATCAGGTGTCGGAAACAGATTAGTTTTTGCCTTTAGTCTATACAATTTTCTATTTTTCTTTTTTCTTATAAAAGTAGACGGACTTTTGTCTCAGCCTCATACCTTTCTTAAGAAATAAATCGCATCAGCATTTACAACATATTTTAATTATTTTAACACTGAAAATGTTTTTATCGAGGTAATCCGAAACAAATCGTCACACAAATTATTGTTTCATTCTGTATGGTAGTATTCCTCTACAAAAAAATTTAATTATTTGAATAACTATCGGCTATGTATTAAAATTACCGTACTGTAAGGAAATTAATTGGTTCTTAATTGTTTGCTTTTAAAATAAATTCTTTTGTTTGTTTTAATATGAAATAAATATTTTTAGAATTTTTTTTTCCTTTTTGTTTCTACTTCCAAAAAGTCTTCACATTGAAAACATATGAATCCTCGCCTAATATTTATCAAAAGGAAACATTTGGGTTTTATCGATCAAATTCTCAAATTTCTTAGGTATGCGGCGGCTTTTTGGAACCAGTGTATATGTTTTTCCTGTTATTCCGCGTTCCACCATTATTTATGTGGGTTGTTCGTAGAAATGATTACATATTATATAGGAACATCTTTATGGTATACTATAAATTAAGTACGAGGGTATGCAAACAATTTGTGGTTAAAATTAAATTCTGTATATCCTATACCTGGATGTATAATAATATATATCTGATAAATTGTATGGCTGTAAATTTGAACCCTTTTTACATTTATTCCCAGTAACCAATCAAACAACCCATAATATTCGCATAAAATTTCACATATAATCATGAAATGAATATCAAGTAATCTGAAACCTTGATGATTGAACAATATCCGAGCATCAATAGATGAAAGAGAAATATCAGATTGCTTATTAACGTTGATCTATTGATTAGTATTGAAACGAACAAAAAAAAAAAAATCAATAAAATAATGGAAAAAAGATATTTTTTCTTATAAAAATCTATTTTGGTTGTCTATATTTTGATCTCGATTCTATAGAATAATTTTATCGAAATTTTTTATATACCTTACGGCAAGGAAAAATATACGAAAATATCTGTCAAAATCGGCGTCGTCGTCTGTCAAGAAGTACGATATCAAAATGAATTCATCTTCCAGCACATATATTTCTATAATATAGAAAATAGAATCGAAAGTGTGATGTTATTTCAATTTCAAGAGGCAGAATAACCTAAATTTTAGGGATTAATCGATAAATTTTGAATGTATGAAATGGAACGAAGTATAAGAATATGAACATAAAAAATATCTCAGGTGTAAAAAAAAAAGGAAATAATATTGAAGGCATTACATCAACCAGCAATAAGAAAAGAAAAAAAAAAAACTGGAATAATGACCGTATAAAAACGATACTATTCAAAAGTTATCGAAATAAATATATTTCACACTTTTTTTTGTGGTAAATAAAGCAACTGAATCTAAAAGAAAAGTTAAAATTTATTATTCGACAGTAAAGGGAATATCCTCGTCAAAATGTTTCTACTTTTGGAAAACTTAAGCCAAAATTGACTTTTGATAGAATGTAGAAGGCCGACTGAATATTATTTTGTTTATTTTAAAGATATTCTTTAAACAATAACCAAATTAAAAACAACAAACAAATTATAAACTTACTACGATGTGCTTTATCAGTTGGATCACGACGTAAAACGACACGTCGTTTCGATGCACATATTGGACCCGAATCAACATCATGAATAACAATTTTGATTGCTTCACCATCCATCGATGTTTGACGTCGTGGTGCTTCTAAATCCTCTAATGCTGGACCAGTAAATGCTGCTATCGGTGGTGGTACTGGATTTAGTTGACTTGCTGGTATTGCTCCTCGGTCACGAAGTGCTGCAATATCCGGTCTAAATTGAAAAAAAAAAAAAACGAAAAAGAAGCACAAAAAGAAAAATTGAAAATTAATGATTGATGATTATCTTATTATTATGATTATTATTTTCAAGTATTTAGTAAAAGAGGATAAAGAATGACGAAAACGGATATCATAAAAGTCTAATTTCCGTTTTCCTATTCCAAGATGCTTTCTACATGATTTGGTTTTTATCATTTTCATTTCTTTAGAGAAACAAGAAAAAGCACTTACAATTGAGATCCCCTTCGTCGCATTCGGCGATCATCTTCAACTGTCAAAATAGGACTTCCTTTATCTGGACTTGGGGAATCATCCTTTTGTGGTACATCATTAGTTGGATGTGGTATACGAAATGATGGGCGTCTTGATCCTGGTTGTGCTGGATGTGGAAGTCCATCAATTGATGGACGTATAGCTGCTTGCGTTGCAGCAGCTTGTAGAATACCGGGAGCAAAAACATCATATGCTGATTTTCTATATATAAAAAAAGGAACATAAAAAAATTATATAAAAATCAATAAATTTAGTTTCCATTTAATTTAATTTAGTATAAACAATATTGATAAATTTTTCTTTTTATTATAATTACCTTCTTGGCATAGCTGGAATACCTAAACCTAAATCACCCTGTGTATTACCACTTGTTGCCGTTAAACCAGTACTTTTAATATCGTCATCGTAACTATGTTGTCGTGCAACTCTTGATCCACGTCTTGATGCTATTCTTGATGAGTTTGGTGAGGCACCACCACCAACAGTTGTTGCTGGCAAAATACTATCGAATTCATTTCGTCGTGGGGGACTTGATGCCCGACTGGGTGCACCACTTCGCCCACCTTTACGCCAATCGATGTCTCCACCGGGAGTTTTGGCACCTTTTAACTAGCCATAAAAAAAAAGTATATACATTTTAATACACGAATGAAACTATATTGGTGTATACCAAACTTTTTGGGTATACTAAAATTATATGAAACAAAAGTAACTAAAAGCACAAAAGTGTATAACAACATGTATTAAGTAAAAATCCTAGAGATTGATGTTCCTTTATTTTTGTTTTCGGGGAGGCGTGGTAGATAACATGGGCAACAGGAAAAACTTTTTCTGCTGTGATATATTATTTTACGAAAATAGCGTGCAAAAAACATAAAACTCTTTTTACGATTTCAAATATCTCCTTGTTTTTATATTCTTCATTTTATTTTGTTCACTTCAAACTCGAACACGGCCTTATTTTTTATGTCGTTGGTATTCCATCGTAAAGTGCTGTCATTACGCTTCAGCACAATTAATTTTTCCAAGGCGTAAACATTTACCTTTTATTCGTTGTACAAGAATACATTTTGTGTTTCCTTAATAAATAAATGGTTTGGGTGATTGGGTGGTAATGTGATATTATACGATATTTCGCAAGTATATAAATTTCCAGCATAATTTCCATATCATAGATCTATTTTTTTCTTCTCTTTTTTCAAGAAGAAAAACAAAAATATATTATTTCAATTTACCTTTTCTAGTTCTTTTAATGATGCTGGTGAAACATCTGAATGTCGTCTCAATTCTGGACTACGTGGCGGTGCTAAATTACCACCATTCCCGGGTGCTAATGTTGTACTTGAACCAAGTTTAACATCTGAATGACGTCGTTGTAATGCTTCCAAAACTGGTACATCAAGCATGGAATCTGTTGAATCTTGTGGTATACAAACTCTTGAGGCCATTTTTCTTCGGCATACACTACACCTCCACATATTCTAGAAAGAAGCAAGGAAATAAAATTTCTTGTGAATATAATGTTTAGAAAAATTTTTTTATTTTTAGAAATTAAATTACATTTAATTCATTCTTTTCAATTTAATTAAATATGCCTGCAGGGAATTTCCATGCAGTAAGGTAAAAAAAAAAAATTAAATAAAAATAAACTAAGTTCTATAGTATTAAATACTATTTAGGAATTACATACCGCATCCTCATTTTCTTCCAGTTTACTATAGCTAGCACAGTCCTCGCATACTCTTTGCTGACATTCAAAACATGTTTTACTAAAATCATCCGGTTTAAATGATTTCAAACAAACACGACATGCTCCAGCTCGACTTGGTGGCTTTCCTGGTTCACCGGTTTTTGTATTATTATTGTTGTTTTGATTCGACTGTTGCTGTTGTTGTTGATTTACTTGTCCACTAGACGAATCACTACTGTATAAAAGTGAACTATCTGAATCGGTTGGTACTAAAGATGGTCTTGGTGACATTTTGTTAACTATATATCGAATGAAAAATAAATAATTATTGTGAGATATTAAATATTACTAGGAATCATCTGTTATTGTTTTTGACACTATAATTAAATTAAACAATGCGTAATTGCAAAAATTGCAAACATTTATAATTCGGTAACGATTTATGACTAGAATCTAGAACGTCTTATCTACTTAATACTTCCGGTTAGCTAGTTATTATCCTGCGTTAATGTTAGTATATATTATTCGTTTTTTAAGAAAAATCGTATGCCTAAAGAAGAACACGGTTTTTAGTATTTACATATATATTTTGAAAGTTATTAGACTACCTCAAACAAAATTGAACGAGGAAAAGCGATTTCCTTAAAAAAGAAATGTTCGCTAATAAAAGAAGGTATCCAATTTTCTTAAATTAGAAAGTATCGAAAATTATGCATATTTAAAAAGTTGTAAAATTTCGGAAATTAAATCGAAAATATTGTGGAACTCTTTTATTTATTACGATTAGATTCGCAAACTAATTTTTTTAGAACCATTTTTCAGCCCTTTTAGAAGTATATATCCTTTTTCTAACCAATTAAATTCGACTTAAAATACAATGAAATATAAATATTTTATACTGTTTTTTAAATTTTAATATGTCTGCTGATTTTGTCTTAAAATTTAGGAAATGTAAATTTTTTTCTAAATAAAAACTTAATCAAATTAAACCTCTCGATTTTACTAAGCAGTTAATAACAATTAATAGATTTTTGTTTTTAATTTATAAATTTATAAAATACAGAAATAACTTTAAAAATTTGATATAAGATAGGAAATTATTTAACTTTCTGAAATAAAATGAAATTCAAAACTTGAACCGGCTTCCCACTTTTTTTATCATTCCTTGAAAATTAAAACTTCAAACATGAAAATTTAAATATTTTTTTAAAGAGAATTTCAAAATACCTAAAAAAAAAGAAACCGGAATTTTCGGCACAAAATGCGAAAGTTGAGAATTGTATCCGAGTCTGGGGGACAACGATGAAATTATGATGTCTCACCCATAAAACCATTTTGTATTGCAACAAATACAACAAGGTATCCGGATTATATACCCTCTTCAAAATAAACATAAAAAAAATATATTTTCATGAAATGTAATTTCAAAGAAATACAAAATCTAAGAAATAAAATTCTTTTCTTAAAATACAAGAATGAAGAAAAAAAAATAACATAATGAAAACGATGGTAGCGCATTTTGCTAGCTGGTTCTGATGGGTTTTCTGTTCATGTAATAAGATGTTTTAGTATTCAAGTCTTTATAAAATTCCAGGACATCCGGATTCGTACATATTTATAACTGAAAGTGTGGGAATAATTGCGTTTCCGGACACAAAAATCCTTTTCTTTTCTATATATAGTTAACATTCATGTAAACATGAGTATTTTTTATAATTAAATTGTCTTATTAAAGTTGATTTACAGAACTACTTTAAATATACATAAATAGGAAATGTAGATATGAAATCAACAAAATGTGCCCGCTAATGAAATATAGCCTTCTCTATAATACAATTCCTTACATACGTATACTCAATTATTGCCGTACGAATTTAAATAACAGTTCGACCAGTCACGAAATTAGATATGCTTCCCATTTAAGCAATTCAAGTTACTTACCAGTACTCCCAGTATCTAACTTTATGTGAAGTTTTCCACAAGGTACTTAACTAGTACTAAAAACGCGCAAATGGAAAACTAATAACTAATAATAATAACAGAGAGAGAGAGAACACTGTCAATATTAAACAATATGATATCAAATGCGATGCCACGGTTTATGAGTAATGTGGCGATATGGTGTTGGAAAACGTATGGAGCTTTAATGAACGAGTGTACAATGTCTTATATACCATAAATTGATGTTTCGAAATTCTGAATGTTGAAGTCAATGTGCCGAAGGTATAGTCCATATTTTCCAAATTCATGAGATGCGGTAATTGGAAATTCTTTTTATGTTGGTGAGATATCTTTGTGGGAAAGGTCTAAGAAAGTTTTCTTTAAAGAAAAAGTCCTATCTTTAGCTAAAACGTACGGAAATAGTTGCCAAATTAAGAGATACTTGTCTGGCATAAACTTTTGATATGATAGTCACATGAGCATAACCGCTTCACTCGCTTGGAACACAATGGTCATAGAATTGTACTATGACGCATTGTAACTTGAAAATCAATTTTTTCATCGTTCATTTCTCTGCAGGTATTGTAAAATTTAATTGGATTCGTATACATAATTAATTTTACCACAAAACTTACTTAATGAAAATCGAATATTTGTCAATTTTCCAATAAATTTGTTATAATTATTTTCTAAAAATGATATTAATCCTATTTCCCTTATATAAATAGTAATACGACTCTAGTTCTGAAATACAACCTGATTCAATTCCCCTAACAAATATACAAAAATGCATTCATTCCACATTGTATGCGAGCTGATTAAAAAACCCATTCATGTCGAAGTCCTATCTCGTAATACATTTTCATTTCAAATGGATAAGTTCGAAATAATTTTCATTTTGTATACAAAGTAATTTTCATTCGAAAATAAAACCAAATAGAAAATAATGGATTACAGAAGTTGAGCTTTCATAAAAAGTAATGACAAAGATAATTAAAAAGTAGTTTGATTTTTCTAATTGGGGAAAAACTTAATATTTGTATTTGGCTTAAATATCTTTTTTGGCTATAGAGTAATGCCTTTTGCAAAAGTTGTTCTGTCTTATAATGTCGTTTTCAAAACAATTTGTTCGCCTTTAATGCTTTAGCAAAAAGCATACAATAAATCGAATGCCCAATTTGTATTTTCATGGGACGCAGATTTTAGGTTTGCAAACAAGATATTTCATTATTAGTATTTGTAAAAAAGACTATGTGATATAAAAATACATGTATTTGCAGTCTTTTTTACAAACACTAATGACGAGATAGATTACTTTCTAGCCCTCCAATGTTGTCAAAAACACTCTATTCTATTATCTGCTTTTTGATATTAATTAAAATAGTTAGTTTGCGATTGTACACAAAAATATCTCTTGTAGGCAAAATTTAAAGAAAACGTTTGTAGATGCATTTTTGACCCTCTTTTCTAGATCAACTGAATTTTTAGGTGTGAGATATGAACACTCAGCAACTGAGTTTTCGGTTCTCGCAACTACATTCCAGTTGTCGAAACTTCACAACTGAAATTTAGATGTCTCAATTGAGTTTTCTGATCTCACAATTGTGTTTTCAGTTATCACAACTAAAATTCAGTTTTCAGAATTAGCCAAAAGCTTTGTGATTTTCATGTGTGTAACTTTCATTATTTGCCAAAATTATAAAAGTTTTTTTTTACATTTTTTGTTCACAATATAATATATTTCTACGTAGTCATTTAATAATCACCCTGTATATAAATATGAAAAGTAGATGCTACATTATTCAGCATTTTTCTATTTTTTCTCAAATTTTTTTGTGCTAAGCTTTATGAAAAACAGTTTCACATAAGGATGAGCTAGCAGTTAATATTCCATTTTTGTCTGTTGAAAATTGCTTATCTTGTTTTAAGGTCATTCCCGAATGAAACCATATATATCAAATAAACCAACCGAAACTAAATCCACCTTCAACATCAATTCAAATATAATATATTTGCTTTTGCGGAATATTTTGAGTGGCTTACAAAAATTTGCCCAAAAGTTATTCTAATCGAAAGATATATTTCTGGGTCTCTGGTTTTTCTTTTTGGTAGAAAAAAGAAAATTTGATCATATATTATTGATTTTTTCGAAAAATATAAAGAATTTCTGTTTTTTTTTTCTTGTTATTATTTTGCTTGAATCCACGAAAATTTTTGTATGTGTATAAGAATACCGAAGAATATTTTATTGCAATTTTATGTTCTAGGTTTGTGCTTATTTCCTTTTGGTGGCTAGCGGCCAACGGTTAGAAAAGAATATTTGATATAATCACCTTCGATGGGATTTAAGTGATACATTTTATACATTTATATACATTTTTCCGTCTTTTACTGTAAGAATGTAAAAAGGTTCGCCTATTTTTATGGTAATAATATTTGAATCTTTGCCTAAAAAGAATACCTTCTGTTCTAACTTTTCCGGTGAACGAATAAAAAATTTTTATGATGAAAACGTATAATAAAACATTTCATCAAAATATAGTTAGTTTATTTTTCATAAAAACCTATATAAATTTAACATATTACCGTGTTTCATTATAAGAATATAGTATTGTTTACTATTGACATCATATAAATAGAAATTTGTTCATCTTTTGTTCTTCTCACACCTTTAAATATCCTTTCGGTGAATTTTTTTTTTTGAATTTATAGAAAGAAAATCCTTTGCGTGATCATATATTCACATGAGGTGAACACAAGAACCGGATATCCGTTTTATTTCGATTAAAACTAATATAATAGAAATGACTTTTACTAAACGAAATCTATTATAATTAAAGAAATTTATATATTACTTTTCATTGTATTTAAAATTTTTACATCCTTTCAAAAACTTCCTGAAGGATGAATGACTTTGTCTTTTAAAGTGTAAATAAAAAACTAAAACAATATTATCAAACTAATTATCACTTTCTTTGTCACTAAAATAATTAGTTTTCACGTCATAGTCACTAAAATCTTTCGACAAAAGAGTTTACATGAAAAAATCGTAACTACAAAGGAACTAGCTAATTAAGTGATAGAAAATGCTTTTTAAAAAAACTAAAAATTTTACTCCTTTTTGTTAATTTACTTCTATTTCATTGTAAAATATTATGTCGGTTGCAGACTACTCGAACTATACAAAAACCAGAAACTATGAAAGTTTCTCTATCCATTATCGTATTTTAATTGTGTATATGTACTTATCCGTTTCTTTGATGATGAAAATTTCAACAATTTTTTATTTTTTTTGGAAAAATCTTGTAATGAAAATTCTACAAACAGTATTTTTCCGACTGGTAAATCTGTTATATTTTACACAAATGTGTTATCGAACACTTGTTAAGTGAGGGAAAATTTTCTATATCGTATAAACAAGATATAGTACAATAGCAAATTAAATATATAGGAGAAAGCGTAATTTAGAAGATTATAGTCAAGAATGGATTAACTGTTTACTTAGAATTTCCAATCGAAAGCTAATCAGATCAGCCGTTCATTGATACGAAAGTAACAACATTTCCGTCAAATACTTGTACGTGTAGTCAAGAAGCATACAACAAAGAGAGTTTCCAACTTGGATTCTGATTTGGGCACGGTTGCAAGCGCCACCTTATTAACACGTTCGCGGACGTGAATGCTATAGCATTCATTTTTTCACTGCGATGGCAAATGAGATAAGCTTTTTACTGTCCCCGAACGTGTTAATAGTATTTGTTAAAAAGACTCTGTATGATATAAAAATGCATGTATTTACAGTCTTTTTAAAACATACTATTAAAAAGCAGGCACTGCAATCGTACCAAAAATTTGTACACAAAAATGTAAATTTAGTAGTATAATTTAGCACGTTCACGAATATGACTAAAAACAAAAAGAAAAGTGAACAAGTAAGTAAATGCTAAATCGCAATTAACTTTCAAGAAAAACTGTACATATATTTGTTTTATAACTATTTAAAAAAAAACAACTCCTTTTTAATTATATGTAAATATGTCTATTTCCTACATTATGAAAATTAAATGATTTTCATGGTATTCTTTTCAATGATCCCAGCAATTTGTGACATTCAATTATGTCCATACAAAATTGCATATAATCATATGTGATCTGATAACAAATTAGTATAAATTCTAGTCACTATTCTGCACAATATTTCTATAATTAATCACCTAAATGACATAGTACTTATTCTAGTTAAATTATATTATAATTGAAAACTTATATAATGCAAATTGGAATTGTTCACACAACTTCACACAGGACTAGTTAAATTACTTTTATATATACTATGTAGATAATTTCGTCGATTAAATATGAATACTGTGTCAAGGTTGTCAAACATGAATTGTTTAAAATACAAGTATATACATATATGGGTCATGTCAAATTTCATAAGTCCCTTAAAAAACCCCTTTTTCTAAACAATGTAAAAATGTTCATATTACTAGTTATGTTTGGCTAGTAACTTATAAATCATACTTAAAAACCTGACCCCAAAATTCCCTTTCAACGATTCTCTCAAACATTTGCTGAATATTTGCTGAAGACTTTCAACTTTACTGTCGTTAATATTATGTTACACCGCATGAAATCTAAACAAATACAATATCAAGCATGATGAAAAGTAAAATCAATTCATAAAATGTTCATTATAACCACATGTTAACTAATTTATCATTCAACATGAATATAATAGTACATACTGTGTAGTTGTTCTTTATATATGATGAAAATTATGTCATATTCTAGTGCCGTTTTATTTTAGTACAACAAAAGTATTAACCACAAAACCCTTGTATTTTTCTGGAAATTTTAAATTTGAACAAGTCACGATTTTATAATAATCCTGTTTGTATACGTTTGTTTATGGGTCTTTGGGCTTTGGCTTTCTCGATATTATATTTTCATATATTTTTCTTATTCAATATGTATTTTGTTGTTCACAAAAATATCCATTTATTCATATTTAAGCCTATTTCTTTCCATATTTATAATAATAGGCAAAAGAGAATTTATTTGAAACCAATTACGTTAGGATTAAATCCAGAAATAGTTCATTTATTGCAAGAAATAATATCCAATTTTCGATCTGTTTTACGATAATCAATATTTTTACTTCCTTTATATATAAAGAAATGATTATTATTCATGACCAAAAATCACAATAGTTTGAAGATATATTTTTAGAAACTAATTTAACTTTAATAATTTATGTCTCTCAAATATTTTTAAAATAGCACAAATTTAGCATTTGACGGACGAAAGTATACTTTTAATTACAGTACATAATTTATTATTATATAATAAGTATAGAGAAAGTCATACTACTCCAAAGAAAATGATTTTTCATGTTAATTTCATAATATTTAAAAGTCATATCAAATCAAATATAGAGAAAGTAATGACAATATAATTCCAATAACAAACAAATTCAATTTTTCTCTTAGTTTCGGATGGAAAATGGTTAAATTTTGTACAGCATATGGTTTTTCACTCCATGATATAAAGAAAGAAAATTTTGTGAGATTTTCCACAAAAAAAAAGAAAAATAAATAAATAAAAATGTAAGTAAAATATCCGTACAGAAAAGGTGATTTATTATGCTATAAAACTGCAGAGTGTAGATGGCATTCGGGTTTGGTATTTTATATAATTTTTTTTGGATACCTACTACTACTATATTCTAACGAGACCAGGTACGTTGATATTCTACTCTTCTATAATGAAGGATTTAAGTTTATCCATTTTATTTTTAACGAAATATCTAAAATAGTGTAGACTTCAGGTGAATAGCATCGCTTTTCAATAGAAATTTATTGTAGTTGCAGATATAAAAAACTATATGTATATAAAGCATTTTTAAAGCTCCTATACTTATGGGTGACACTATTCTTCACTTAGAGAAAAAATTTACATATATTTCAGTCATGACAATTCTATAATAGAATTTTTAACTCGTTGAAAAAAAGAAAATCGATTTCAAAAAATTTCTTGAAAATTTTATAGAACTTGCATATTTATAGGCGAGCACGTATATTCAGAATTCTGCAAATACTACAAAAATACATTTTTCTTTGTTAATTTCTTTACTTTGTTAGAAAAGATTAAAAAACAATTTTTTTTAATTTTATAATAAATCTAAATGACTAAAAATAATTGCACCCTACAAGTGAAAATCCTTACCTACATATATTTCCCTTTTATCGGATATAAAAGGAAATATGCATTCAAAAATATAATCTCGCATTTTGCATTATGACAATTTCAACGGAACAAAAATATAAGAAGTTAAAATCACATATTTGAAAAAAGTTTCTTTTTATATTTTTTCTAGATTTTATATCTTTAGAAAATACTTCCCATCTAAAAGAAACTATTTTTTCGTTTCATTTCAATTTTTTTGTTCGTTTGTAATAAGATAAAAAAAAAAGGATTTCTCGACTGAAAAACTTTATGTCACATCTTCATCATTATTTGACTATATGTGTATGCTATTTACTTAACATTGAATAGTTTGCATTTTTCTCTGCATACAATATGTTAAGGAAAAACACTTTCAAATGAATATTACATTTATGTACTTGTTGTTTGATATATAGTATAGAAGTAGATTTTACCTTTATCCTGTGCAGTCAACAGTGATGATGATAAAGTTTGCTTCAATTTTCCAAATGTACCACCAGTACCAGTTTCTGGTGTATTCTGTGCTGGAGCTTCATCTGTTGCAACCATCTGTAGTCGAGAAAATAATATGATTGTATTTATTCTTCAGAATGAAATAATAATATATCACAGAATAAATATTAAATCGATATTTTATAAACTACACTACAATATATGTATGTTATATATGTATACATATTTATTAAACTGATTTGTTTGGACTTTGTTGGAAGTCTTTTATATATATTAACTTTTTATGTAAATATAAAATTAGAGATGCGGGTGTCAGCTTATATAAGACGTATTTCAGAATTATTCAGAAATATTTATATTATAATAATGGACATTTAATCATAATAATTATGTTTATAAATATTACATTTTTTCTCATATTAATTATTTACCTAAGCCACTATTCGAATTCCTAAAAAAATAATCTTTTTCTATTTTAAATACTTGCAATTATTTATAAAAAAGTATAGTGAAATATTTAAAAAACCTTTTAAAGTTGATTGCAATAAAAAGAAAAAAGCTGCTATTTTAATGATAATTCTAAAAACAAAGAAAGAAAAAGATTTTCAATTACTACCTTAAATTTCCATCTACACTTTTTACAAAGCCTATTCTATTTATTTGCACAAAAACAAAACAATATAAATGAAAAACGAAAAGAAAAGAAAACCATATACACATGAAAATATATAGAAAAAGGCTTTTACAAACAAACAAAATATGTTTTTCTTTTTACAAATATGAATTCAACGAATAGAAAAACAAATCCTTTTCTCGTTTTTATATACACAATTTCGGATACGATCTGTATCTAGAAAATTGAAAATTTTTCCAGGAATTTAGGATGTTATTTTTTCTAATATTTTTGTAATCAAAAAGCTAAGTGGATTAATTTAATTTATTTTTGGATATATAAACTCTGAGTCTATAAAAAAAAAATACAAACAAATTCCGTTCCGCATAAGAGGGTTGAACAAGTTACGAAAATAAAGGATGAAATGAGATAATAAAAGTCCCGGAAAAAAGCATCATTTATCAAACTGATTCATTAATTTAATCTTAATTAAGAGTTTTCTTTAACTAAATGGGAAATATTTATTTATTTTTCTTTAAGGGAAATTAGATCTTAACTAAAGTTTGCAAGGAATTATAAAATTACCTGGGAAAAAAATGCTTTAATTATATTGTTTTATATACTTTTCGAAAAGAAGTATAGTAATAGTAATAAAGTACAACTAATTCTCCACGAATTTAACATGCATATGACTATTAAAAATTGGACTTTTTTTTTTATATAATTAACACAATGACAATAATGGGTATTCAATACTCTGTAATTGAATTAGTCCTATCTCATATTTTATTGAAATTTTTGTCAAATTCTGTCATTTGAGGCGAATATATGAAAATTGAAAAGCAGCCGGCTATACTTAATGGTTTTGATCCACTTGCTGAAATAATCGCCAATATTTTCAATTATCTATTTAAACAATTTGATTTTTGACAGAGTATTGTTTATACAAATTTATGTTTATCATCACAGATCCTTCTCCTGAGAAAAGTGGATCAATCCTATGGAGATCGAATGCTCGAATTTCACCGGACGTACATAAAAATTGACATAATTTTTTACATGGATATAAAATTAGTTAATAAAAAAAAAACAGTGCGTGCAACTCCGTGCGTGTGATAGAAGTGAAATATGTTTGGCGATCTTATAAAAGAGAGAGAGAGAGAGAGAATATTCTAAAAGGAATATAGCATATAAAAGGTTTATATTATAAAAATAAGATTTCGAATGTTAATTCAATATTAAATTTTTTTCATCGATTTTTACAATTCCTTCGAGTTATTCTCTTACTATGGGTAAAACAGACACTGTAGCCTTATGGTAACTTGATTCCATATTTTCTAAATATCTACAAAAAGTACTATCTATAGTAGTTCCAGATCTAGTCGTTGCGGAATTTGAATCATTATTCAAGAGTAAATTGTAATGAATCATTTGATGCGAAATTTACGTTAAAATCACCACCAAGAATTAATGGTATTTTGTCTTCTTCCTTGCCAAGAGCTTTACCTTCGAAGGATATTGTGGCGAGAGATAGAACTATTTTATCTTCGGCAGAAATTCTCATGAAAATGTCCACAACTTTGCAGAACATTATATGTTAATCGTGTATGACCTTTTTATAAAAAGTTCAAAAATTTGTATCGACTACATCAATGCGGTGATAGGTAGAACTATTTGGTATTCGACGGAAATAATCCTCATTAAAACCTCCACAATATTGGCGAACATTATAATCATCTATGACGTCCATATAATACGATTTTTGTGATGCATGAAACGTTGCATAAAATTCACTCCAATGCGTCCAAAGAAGTTTCACTTCGAAAATGTAATTTTTGATAATAAATTATTATCACACAATGAAAACAATTTTAATTCTGTTCAATGAAAATGTGAATATGGAAATCGCCACCATAGGTTTGCATTTCTCTAATTAAGCGGTTTTCATTTACTCACTGTGTCGTGCGAACAAATTACCCGCTTAAATAAAGAAATTATATAAAATTGCAAATGAAGAATTATAATTTTTAATATGAAGTATTTTCTTTATAAAAAGACAGTTATTTTTTATACATAAATCATACAATGAAATCGTAGAATTACCCAACTGTTAAATTAAGGAAAAAACTAATTTTCCGTAGAGTTATTAAGAGTGGGACTGAATCATAATTGAAAATAATATAATAAAATGAGTTTCAAAAATACGAAATTGCAAAATCAGAGTTCATTCATCCATTCATTTTCCTTTAGTTCAGTTTATATTAGAATTTCCATTTCTATGAAGAAAAACTATTTATCGAAGGGCTACGAAAATAAAAAAAATAAAAAACAAATAATACAGGCAGAAATGTCAGGAAACTGCAAATTAACTTGACTTTGTCATATGGACTCGATTATACTTGTATATAGATATCTTTAAAGGACATGACAGATAAAAGGAATATTATGATGAAATGAAATTTCTGTTTCGGTCGAATAGAACATGATTAGACTTCGGATATCTTCACCCTTTCGGCTCTGACTAAATTATACATATAGTATAAATATTGGTTCAATTCATAATCCAAGAAGGTATATACATACTATAGAGAATGATCCAACCTTTAGATATATATATATATATATAGAATGAGAAATCCTGAACATATTCATAGATAACAAAAGTAACCCAGTTGTTCATTTAATAGAATTAGAAATTTTTGGAAAACTCTATCATTCCTGTCCACAATTGTATTCATTTTCCTTGAAAATGGAAATTATATCTAGTCTAATATATGATTGTGTATGGTTTCTAAAGAAAAAAAAAACCCCTTGGATAATATCAGTCAAGCCTTTTCCCATCAAATTGGATACAATATATAAAAATTGGATACAAATCATAAAAAGGTAACTTCATTTCTTTTATGAGTGTCCAATATTCATTTATGTTGACCACAGCAATCCCATTCAGGTATAAAAGGTTTCATTTCGTACAAAACAAGATGGGTTAATTGTGGTTGACTTTTTCACTTAGTTTCTGTTCAGATCTAGTGATTGGACTTTTATTTTTTTAGGTAGTACATGGTTATTTTTGGTGAATTTAAAAAATTATTTTTAGTATTATAAGGAAATACCTCAAATCGGATTTCAATTCAAGAAACTAGTCCGAACGAAAGGTGTCTTAAAAATAAGCTCGTTTACACAAAAAAATTTATTGATATCATTTTACGCGGACACAATAGAATTTATTTGAATTTAATTAATTCATATTTTAATTTAGAAATGAATTCATTCAAATTAACTCAGTTCAAAGCTTTTGTAATCGATTCTCCTAAAAGATAATGTAAGGAAAATCAATTATCTAATTTTACGTCTAGACAAAACACTGAAAATTTTCACTCTTACATAAATTGTTAAAGTTTTTCACATTAGAAAAGTTCCGAAGTCTTCTTCATTTGAAAATGGAAATTAAGGCAAAAATTTTTTCTTCTTAATTTCAAAAGTTTCTTTTTCATGAAATATTTTACAAAATTGTTTCAATTTTATTTTCCATTTTTGCAATTTTCTTTACCAAAATTTAAACAATATTAAAGTAATGCCGTTGTAAATACTTAAATGTTAAAAAATAATAAAAACCGAAATAAATTTAACACATTATAAAAGAAAATCGTATTTTTTTTCCTTTTTTTTGGCCAACAAATTTGAAGAAAATTTTGAAACAATTAATTCCGACTATTAAATCGGCCTAAAATGCTTTCTGTTTTCTTTATTATTATCCAGTTTAAATAAAATTGTATCAGTTTCGAAACACCTTCTTCGAAGAACAAAAATATTAGGAATTTTAATGAAACGCGATAAACTGAAATACAGAAATGATTTTTTTCATGTATTTTTTTCTGTTTTAACCGTTTTTCTACTTAAAAGAAAATACCATTTGTATTTGAATTTAAAGTGGGCAATTTTTATTATATCAACGAGAGAAAAATATCCAATAAATTTGCATTTTAGAATAAAAATCAGAAATAAAATGAATTGGAAAAGCGATGAAAAATTGGGAAAACGGAATTTTTTTTTCGAAAGTCACACATTTCACTTAATTTAAAACTATTTTTCTACAAAAAAAAAAAATGTTTGTTCACATTTCACCACAATTTAAGATAAATATGGTTAGATAAATTTGTCATGCGATGTATTTTGGGATGTGAGCCAATAAACTTCCATCAGTGATGAAGCAGCTTTTGGATATTAGATATTTTGTGGGTTGAAAATTGAATTCATAGAAAATTACACATATAGGAAGACAAACCAAAGCTAAAACTAATTACGAAGAAGGGAATAAAATTGATGGGTCTTGAACAAAAATACGAGAAAAACAAAAACAACTAAAACCCAAAAAATGTTTCCAAATTATCATAAAAAAACATATAGAAAGTTAAAATCGGAATGTAGCCGAATTTTTGGTAATCTATGAAGCTCGAAATTAATAATTTCACAGTCTATTAAATTAACTCTAAAGAAAACACCATCAAAACTAATAATCTTCTTTAAATTCGTGCTAATGAAAGGTAACTTAGATTTTAAAATCCTCTGAAAATTTCATTTCAGGCATAAATAAGCTTTTAAAGAAAGTCTAAAAAATTGAATCAAAAGGCCACAAAAATTTCTGAACAAACAAATTTTTATCTTTGCCCAAGCAGCACAATGGTCGTATAAAGATCTTAACTACTACTTTGCCAATATGTATAACCAAAAAGCATACAATCAAGAGAGTTCTCAAGTAAGATTCTGATTTGCGTACGTATCCGCACGCAAACTCATTAATAGACTGTGTACTATAAAAATGCATATATTTACAGTATTTTTTACAAATACTATTAAAAATGAGGCGCTCTATGCAACGCTACAATGGTGCCAAAAATTTATACACAAAGAATTCTCGTTCCTCTTCTTTTCTCTTTGGTATAACGAAAAAAGGGTCGTTAAGTCTCATATAAGTCAAATATGTTGCTTGGGTGACTTTGTTGAAATACAATACCAAATCGAGTTTAGGAATGGTAAACCCATATTCTAAATTTCATTGAAATCCGAAAACGCATATTTAAGTTATTCATCTGGACGGATGGGCTAATATGCAAAAATCCAGATCACTTTTGATAACTTTTATTTCTATACGTTACAATAGTAGTAACAAAAACAATATACTATTTGGTATGCTACCATAGGGTAAAATAATTGAGCTACTTTTCTTATAATGTAGTTTTCCGAAAAGAAGTCACCACAAAAATTACTATAGAACAGAAAATTCCATTAATACTTTTGGATGCCGTCTTTATGGAATTATGAAACTATGTCGACTCCATCAAGAGTATTAACTTTTCGTTTTGATATCCTGTAGTTCGAATTTTAGTCCTCTTAGAACAATTTGAACATTTACTAGTCTTTCAGGCGTTTTTCTTCATTTTTTTTTTCTTTTTGGTAGTTGACCTTGTTTGGATTTTATTTCAGGGTTTTCTTTTCTTTCTGAACATGTTTAACATTATATCATTTAAGTGACATGTCTAGAGAATGGGAATCATCAAAATGATAATATTCCCGAAAAACTTTTCTGTATAGTTAGTTATCCGAACAAATGGGATGAGAAAATGTTTTATGGTGTGTAAGAGGCTAGAAAACATACATAACAAATTTTATGAGATTAGAGTGTGATATAAAATCTAACAAAACAAAGTATTGTATGTGTTTTTGTAGTTAATAATAGTTATATGAAATGTTAAGCTTTTTCAACAAAAAAAAAAAAAAAAACGCAAAAAAACAGCAAAAGGATAAGAAAACTAATTAAAGTAACAATAAGATGATAAGGAGTATGTTTATTTTAGGGCTTAATTGTTATTAGGCTATATTGTCGTTATTTCCAGAATATGCAAAATGCTGTTGCCATATGTGATGATGATTTCTTTCCTTTTTCCGAGACATGGATATGGTATTTTCCACATATTCTATATAGTGATGTTTTGATTTCTTTTGTGAAATATTTCAATTGAAACGAATGTGTACGTTCTTTTTAAATTTTCCAGAATCTGTTAATTTTGTTTTTTAATTGAATAAAATCAATTTCTCAGAAATCATTTCCTATTTCATTTAAAAATAAAATATATATATATATGTCTTAAAATTGTATATATAAACATAATTTATCATTTTCCTTTGATTTTTTCAATAGAAAAAGAAAACGCAATTCTTCCACATCAAAAACTGACTTTCCTCTTGTCTTTTTGTCTTCTTTTGTATAATAAAACTCCCACAATTCATACAAAAATGTATGTCCTTTTAGGGAACCGAAAAAATCTCATTATTTACTTATATATATATATATATATATATATATAATATATATATATAATTCAGTTCAATGAGCATAAATTCCGTACCTTCAAAAAATTCTTAAAATTAAATTTCATTCTTTTTGAAAAAATAATAAAAAAAAAAATAAACTAGAAAACAGGTCAATAAGAAAAATGGAAATTACGTTCAAATTAGGAAAATGAAATCAAAAATTTCTTTTATTTTTACGATTTCTGAACTAAAATATTACCTTTTCTATTTGCGAGAAAACCTTTGATGAAAATTTTAAATACATTCAAACCCGTTTTTTGCGGTCTATTTTTGTGCGATTTTTTTTTATGCGGTTCCTATCCACCGCACAAGAACAGGTTTGACTGTATATATAGTAACTTTAAAAGTTTGATAAATTCAAGAAAAACTTTCAAGAAAATCAATTTACTAAGAATATTTTTATTTTTTACATAAATTTTAATTGAAATATGAAAGTAATAACTTCTCAATCAAAAAGTTTAATGGGAAATTTATTGCACTATAAGACAAAACTTAAATTAAAAGTTTATAAACGATTTCAATAAAATCAATTTATATTCAAATAGACATATATTTCCCTTTTTATTTGAGTTGCTATTTTGTGGACGACGTGAAATAGGGGCAACTCATATACGCTATAGTCATTGTCAAACACTAGACCGTCGATCAGGCCGCATATACATTTAAATTCATATTTAGGCACTCACAAGTCATAACTATGATTTCTAATTTAGGGAAAAAAACTGTTATTATCATATTATCTTTCAGTTTAATAATCGTGTAACAGAGTTTTATAATATTTACCGAAACATATAAACTAAATAAAGTTAATATACAATAGTTTGCTGTTGCTAGGAATGCTAGTATAATGGTGGTAGTATTCATTCAACGATAAAACATGTAATAATATCATATCAGGAATATATATATATATATATATATATATATATATATATATTCACAAAACTACTGCAAATTCAATACTATTGGAAGGATAATTATTCATTTTCTAGAATATACAGAAGTTAGTCCTTATTGTAAACAAGTTTTTCATATAATGCCCGAAGACATTTCCGAACTTATCAAGGGAATTCAAGTCAAATAATATTTGATGATACTTAGGATATTTCTAAAGATATTGAATCTGCCATCAGCGGTGTATATTTTGTAGAGGTGATCAGCAAATATCTAGATAGAAATGCTACAAAATGTAGGTAGGTAGCTAGATTATATAACATTATGAGAAGGGACAAAATATTGCAAAATCGATATATGGATCGATAGTTTTATGATTCTTGTTCCAATTAAATGCATTCCTTGTTGAAACTAGAAAAAAGCATAATTCTCTAAGGCAATCTAAACTTTTTTTTACTGTTTTACATTACATATATGTATATGCAGTGGTGTGTTGCTTAAACCTTGTACGAATGTATATGTACATTTTTTGCATCAGTTCAATTGCAGGAAAATTCTTCCTTATTGAATATTATGAAAGTTTTCATTTTAAAAATTCACCAAAATTAACTTCCTTACAATTAAAAAGATCACATCTTTGGCATCTTTATCAGTTCCTCATTTTAATTATGTTTGGATTTGTTTAGGGATATGATGTCTTTTGGCTTTTCTACTTTTCATATTGGAATTATTTTGTGATTAAAAATATATTTCGAAATAAAAGCCAGAAACAATTACATACGTATAAAAACTGGAACCTATTCAGTTATTAAATTAATTCCTAAACTAAATAGATTCTAATAAGTGGAATGGAATATTTCTACCACAAAAGCAAAATTAAAATAAAGTTTCAACTTTTGCTTTTACTAAATTAGATTTTAAATACTGATTTAGTTTGTATGGAATAATAAATTTGAAATGTATTGCAGACAGCTTGAATGGGAATTATATCAATTGTTCTATCACAGAGGCAGAGATAGTTAATTTTCTAGTTAAATATTTAATGAACAGATTTTTCAAAAAGTATAAATATTCGAAAAACTCCTGAAAACTTTTAAAAATGGATATATTTAGAAATAATTTTGAGTGATTTTTGTAATAATGAAATATGCTTTTATTTGTATTCTAAATTTTGTTCGAAACTTCATGAATATTTTACGGAACATATTTGTAAAATACTAAATTACTTAGCCGAATTTAATTTATTTCTCTTAAAAGAGAAATTAGACTACATCTACGTAATCGTTTATGGAAAGCTAAAAAAAAGAAACATTTTTTTTCTACTTCTTTTCGAATTTTTGCCAACTGTGGTATTTTTACCTGGAATTAGGAATTAGGGATTTTGAAGTCTACCTTCATTGTTTTAATTCTTGTCAGGCTTAGCATCGAAGATTTTTTAGTGAGGTAACCTGTAAAGGTAGTGAGTGATACGACATGGTCACGCAAAATTTCGTTCTTGGTAATTCGATCTAATAGAACAGAGGTAAAAATTTGTGAAGCAGAACCTAGAAAATTCCATATTTTTTCAAAGACGCTGTTAGAAAAAAACACGGTTATTTTACTCTAGAATTTCCCAGGCTGAAAGTTGGCAGCCCTACTAGCTCCTTGTGTACGTATATGCATAATAAGAAATCTGATGGTAACATTTAAATATCATATGCTATAATAATTGCGATCCTGTCAACGTTTTGACTTTTTTATATGTTTCTAGTCTATGCCATAAGTTGTATATTAGTTTTATAACTACATTTGTAACTCATAGAAAAAATCATTGGAGAATGGTCTCATGACACTATGTGTAAATCGATAATTTTTTTGATTTTTGCATCTCTATCCGTGCGTCCATCTACACGGTAATTCAAGAAAAGTGTTGACTGTTATTTACAGAATTTATAATAAGGGTTGCTCGTACAATAACTCCAATTGTGCCAATGGCGGGAAATGAATCTATACCGACATAGGTTTTTATTAGAGTAAATTGACAAATATTGCCTCTTCCTTTTTTAATTGAACAAAGGGAATTCTATATCTATTTTTATTTCCTATCTTATGATAATTAAACTGTCATCAAAATAATATTTTTTAAAAAAAATTTCCTTGTTATACTCGAAGGAAAATATAAATAAAAAAACTTTTTTTTTGCATTAAATCATCACGTATAGAAAAATTGTCCTCCATTTTTATGCTACCACAGAACTTTTCATTTTTATTTTGGCAGCGGTTAGAAAATACATCAAATTTATGACTGAAATATTTTCCCATATTTTATATTAGGCCTGAATACGAAAGAAAACAAGAATAATTTCATCATTGATATACAAATTAACAACTTTTACTACGATATTAATTTTAAATTCATGCGGCATTCATCAAAAGAAATAAAATAAATTAAGTTAGAAGTAAAATTTTCTACCTTTTGTTTTTCTTTTTAATATTGTATTGAAGGAAATTTTTAAGAAAAGCAAGCTGAATATTTTTCTTTTTTTTTGAAGATTTTCTTTGTCAGTAGAGTGTACCCTTCAATATAACGTAATTTGAAAGTTATACTTGACACTGATTGTCATCAAATAAAAAAAAAAAAAACAGGAATGAATAACACGAAATTAAAGGGGGGTTTCCCTTAATGAATCTTTTTATCTCTAGAATATTAACAAATCAATTTAAAACAATAGTAGAAGTTGGCAACAAACGTGATTTCTTCAATTCTATACTGAAGTTATATATTGTAATTGAGATTATTGGTCGGTCGGATTGTGTCAAGCCAAGAAATTGCGGGCGTATTTTTGAAGCGATTTGAATGAAATTGAATGTAATGTGACTTGTCTTCTTATATATTTTATTTTGCTAAAAAATTGCTTGAATTTGATTAAAACTGCTGTCATCCTTTTGTGGGGGCAATAAGTCGAGAACCTGTAAACCGATTTTGATCAAATTTACAAGATGTATTCTTTGCTTCGCACATTTTCCTCAGATAACCATGGAACATGGTTATGGAACATGATGTACGAAAAAAGGCTATAAACATTTTAGTGAGACCAGTACGCTTTTTTAATAAAACCATATATAAAAAGCTAGTTGGTTTCTTACGACTCGTGAAAAAAAAAATGTCTTCATAGGTATGTGTATAAGGTTTTATAGTTACTTTGCAATATACTTTGATTATTTTTGTTTATTGCTTATAAAAAGTAAAGATTTTTTAATTAGAAAATTATTCACGTATTTTTTTTCACTTGAATAACTTCCTTCTTCATCTGTGGTGGTCAAACTGGTCCCACTTTTCTGGCTGATAAAAGCCACTAATATTGATTTTAAAGTTCATTATAAGATTGGTAAGTAATTAAAATTGCCGTCATTGTACTTCAGGTATTTGTTTTCCATCTAAATATTCGTTC
The DNA here is from genome assembly GCA_963422695.1 of Xylophagus ater. Lineage (NCBI taxonomy): Eukaryota > Metazoa > Arthropoda > Insecta > Diptera > Xylophagidae > Xylophagus > Xylophagus ater. Next base: position 40,252,766 of record OY730482.1, on the reverse strand, counting down.
AAGATGATTGAATCGATAATGAACTAAGCGATAAGTGTTATATGATAAAATGGAAATGGTGTTATATTTAATTATTATTATAGAAGATACGATAATCAATTATTCACAAAAGGGAAAGGAAGATATTTCAATCGATGAGTTTATTGAACGGAAAATTTCTAAATCGCACGAAAAAATATTAATGTTTTCGAAAATACTTAATCATCTCGACATTATAAGAAAAATATGTCATGCCAGATTTTTCGATTATTTTAATTCATTTTTATTCAAAACAAGAAATGATTACCAATCTTTGCAATTTTCCTTCATCAGGTAAGTTACTGGAAAATTGCATACCTTCAGGCAAACAATTAATTTAATTCAGCAAATATTTGATCCACAAAAAAAAGAAAAATCTCAATTCATTTAATTCGAAAAGAAATATAATAATAACAAAAAAAATATATACTTTGAAGAAGATATTATATATGTATATAAAATAAAAAGCTTTTCGCCATTCTGCAAGTCAAATTATCAAAACAAGATACACTTTCTGTATTTTCATCTTTCCCTTTTTTTAAGGATGTTTCTATTTAATTCAACTTCTTCTTTTTTTTCTTTGATTTTCTTGAAGTTTACTTAATCAATCGGATATTGATTGAATTGATTCGATGACGACCCTTTCGGTAACTAAGTTCCATTTGTGGGATACTAAGGCTTGCAAGTATGTACTAAATTCGTACACGTTTATCGGAAACACTTTATGTTAAAATGTATATATTTATTTTTATTTTATCTTTTCATAGAGTTTTTTTTTTATTTATTTATATTAAGTAAAAAACTGAAATCAAATGAGCGCCAATAAGGATAACAGAAATGCTGGTATGAATCCTTAGAAACGATTCATTCACATCCTAATGGAATAAATTTTTGACATGAGGATAAAATTCATTTTCAATTCGTTCGTTTTTAGATTTTTTTCTTTTTGAGTTCTGATTGAGATACTTAGTAAGTGTAGAATGTAGATGGTGGTTGCCTTACTTTTATTTTCCCATTTTTATTTCTTTTTTTTGTTGTATGTTTGCAAATTTGCGTTATCTATACAACGTATTTGATTGTCGTATTGCTTTTTTAAGAACCCAACATAAATTTTATTCCTTTTTAAATTTATTCAAATTTCAATCAAATAGAGAAAGGGACATAATTCTATGCCAGCTAAATAAGGGAAAATCCATGAAAAAGGAGAAAGGAAATGAATTTGAAGGGAAGGTCAACAAAAAAAAAATAAAAAATTTTTTTAAATTTATTCGCCAAAAAAATTAAATTTTGATATCCTAATGATAAAAGAAAAAAGAAAACAGGAACAAAAAAATTTTTGTGGTTCAAAGGAAGTCTCAAATTGGTTCGTTTTTGTACCACACCATCGTGAAAATGAGCAGACTTCTAAAATAAAAGACAAAGCTCCCTTTTTAAATTTTTTTCTGTCGGCTTTTTATAGTCGCCTCAAAGCAAGAGCCTATAGAATTGATTTGTGTTGCGGACAAGAAGGGATCTTGAAGGTGATTTTAATTAAAAAGTTTTGAGGCAAATTTCACTTGTTTCGTTTTTTTTTTTCTTCATATTTTCGCCAACACAAAAACAAGTGATAATAGGAAGCACAAATCCTACCCCGAAAAAAAATCTAAGAGATTTAAATTTGCTCTGATTTTTATTTATTTTCCTTATTTTCAGAGCTTTAAAATAAATCGTTCATAATTAAGACAGATGAGTTTTAAGATAATTTTAATAAATTCATAATTAATATTCATAAATTTTTGTCAGAACACTTTTAAGATATTAAAGTGAGCTTCTTTAAATCGAAAAATATTTTTTAAATAAATTAAATGTAATTTTATGAGATAAAATTTTAATTTAAAAAAATTTTTTATGGGTTTTCAACTTAATTAAAAATATCTGGTATGGCAGAAACTACCCAAATTTCATGTATATAATATTTGAAATTTAATTTTCTCATATGGAGGATGTATGGAAAATTTTTGCATTTATGAAATCTGCAGAATTTAATACCATATTAAAAAATTATTTATGCATTTTATTTTTTGATAGAAGGAAAACCGAAAATTTACCATGTTTTAATAATCAGTATTTTTTATTCATTTAAAAAATAATTAGGTCATCGTTTGATTAACATTGAAAAATATATAGTACTTTTAAAAAATCGGTTAATTTATCGTGCCCACAAAATTTCAATCCAAAACCACACAGTATCTCATTATCATGTCTTCTCAAAATATAAGCCGTCTTTACTTTCATTACAATCGACTTTTCTACATGATTTTAGCCAGGGACAAATAAGCATTGTCAACAAATGGTCACTTCGAGCTTTTCTGGACTTCAAAAGTATTTCATATTACTTTTGGTACTATGATGTAGAATTTTTAATCGATTCCAATTTAAGACTTTATTAGAACTTTGGTTGAATTAAACTTTTGCTCTTATTTTTGTGCTTTGTGTACTATGTAGGTATACTCGTATACCACTTATGTTGTTAAAAATGATTTGTCCATAAAGCTAAAAATAGAAACTCGGTCGTCTATTCAGATTTCCTGAAGCCGGTAATAATAGCGGTTTAATGTTAAAGTACAAAAAAGTAAAAAATTTCCAACGAAAAATGTTTTGCAATTATTTTAACAGAAAAATTGTTTTTGGTTTTTTTCTCATTAAATATTACTTTGCATAATTTTCATCATAAATTTTCACTAAATCTGTTTTAAACAGAAATTATTTGAAAATTATTTTCATTTTTAGGAAACAAAATAAATATTTAAAAGGAAATAAATTACATTTAAGAAGAATTATTCATTTCCATTTTGTAAAAATACTTAAAATCTAAATCAGAAAGAAGTTCTTTAAAATTAATGGAAATAATAATTAATTTATATTAACGAATTTTATATTTCCGTTCTTATTAATGCATTAGTTTTTCGACATCGACAAACTGATCGAATTTTATGGGGAAATCAGAGTGGAGCCCACAAGGTGTATGCCGATGTACACAATTACCCATACTCCACCTAGCCTAACCTAACCTAACTTACTTAAAGCATAAAATACAAACCTATTTTTATTCCTAATAAAATTATATAAAAACTCAAACAAAATTTCTTTTATAATTATTTAATCTCTTCGAAAACCTCGAAATTCCATATTTTACAACATAAAAAGAAATTTCCCTTCAAAATAAGGCCTGCTAATCATTTTAAATTCACTAATTTCCAAAATACTAAACCTAATTTTGAATTTTCCATAATTTCAAAACACACACCTTGTTTTTGATTAAAATTGATTTTCATTATTACCTTTCACAATTAATAATCAATTTCATGAAGATTATAATTGAATGGTTGAAGCCCATCAGTGAATTTTAATTTCGATAAAATATAGAAATGGTTGTACACGATATTTAATCGATTGATTCACACATGTATTAAAGCCTAGACTTTTCTGTGTGGAAAGTATCAGAATGAAATTCCCAATAAATTTTTTAAATGGTCATTTATGAGTAAATTAGTTTTTAAGTACAGGAAGTCAGAACATTCACACAATATACTATCCAAACAGGCATATGTGAATATACCATAAATAGTTGTCTACATTTTAATGGAATACACAAAGAAAAAGGAAAACTATTATTAATGAAAACTGCTAACTTTCTTTTTGCTCATTTAATTGAATAGTGTGAATAATTGATAACGATATTGTTGGAATGTGATCGTAATTTGTTGGATCGTGATATAAGAACACGCAAAGAGAATATTAACTGTAAAGAAGGCATCAAATGAAAGCAAAAAATAAAAAGTTTAATTATTATAAACACCTTCAAATAATTGATAATAATCGATTTGGAAAATATCGTCCTATCGCAATATTTTGGTTTCGCGTGACAACAACCACTTTTCTTGAAATTTGCAAAATAAAAAGAAAAAAAAATTATTAAATTTTTTTTAGTATCAAATTTAAAGACGAAAGAAAAATTTTAAGGAAAGGTTTAAATTTAGATCCAAAAAACGTAAAAATGTTTATTTATTTAATATACAAAAGGACGAACACTTTAAACACTCTTCGATGATCCCTATATTTGAGTTTATGTCTACTTGACGCTTTTAACAGAAAATTTCATGGGATATAAAATTTCAAAATGTCATAACTTTGCTACGGGTGAAGTGCTTTTGAAAAGAAACAATTTATAAAGAAGTACGAAGAAGTCTTGCCTCTATATGAAAGGGTTTACTCTCTATCCGTCGATCTGTAAATTTATTTAAAACCCTTTTAAATGGCAATTGAAAATTTTTTTGTGCAAATATAGAGCCAACTAAAAATTAACCATTTTCTTCTTGTATTAAAGAACCACAAAGTAAAAATTTTCTATTCATTTATATTTTACAGAATTTATCTTCATCAAGTTCAATTTGTTGGTAGTTATTCAGGTTCAGACGGTTTCAAGCCACTATCAATTTCTTCGAAATGTAAAGGATTAATTTTCGTAATTGATAATTTACCATAAAATTTCGTTTTATACGAAACAAATTCATATATAAAATTTATAATGATCTCACGGACTTTTTTTATGAGCCATGTTAACGATTTATCCTATAAATTATGTTTGTACCGAATTTTTTCTTAATTAGATTGAAATCAAGAGCGTTAAACAATTGCTAAGAATTTGAAATAGTGTTGATATATAAATTTCATTTTAGGTCGAAAATAAGAATGAAATGTACATCAAAATTTGGCATTTTTTTTTATTTATTTTTTTTTAACGTAGGCATTTGAGTGTTCTGGTATTAAATAAATTCAAGAAGAACATGTTTAAATCTACATGACAAACAAAATAAAAGTGGTTTTAAATATATAAAAATTTCGTGGTTTCGCATATAAAAACGGAGAATTATAAGTCAACAAGTTCTAAGAAGAAAAGCTGGCGAAAGAATGATTCGAGTGAAAAAGATTTGCATCAAATTTACACAAAATTCTTGATTTATGATTATAGGATATATAATGTTAAAATAAAAGAGAAAATATTTCTGCGAATTTGACAGTAGTTTTGCCTTTTAGAAGATATCCTCATATCCAGCACAAGGTTTGATGTTATAATATATTTCATGCAAGAAAGGATTGCATCTAGAGACGCAGGGTTACGTTGAAATATTTTTAACTACGAAAAATATTCATGGACTTTTTGGCATAATTTTACATTTTTACAAAAGTTAAATATCATAATTTTCAACTAATAAGTTATTTTTTAATATTAAATGTCCTGCACCTAACAACAAGTTAATTTCATATAATAAAACTTTAACTTAAATATTATAATTTTCTGTTTATGTTAATTTTAATTACCTTTTTCATAAACGACATCACATTTGTGGGCAACATGTTGAAAACTAATTATAGACGAATTTCTCGTTCCACAAGTTTATTTATTTTGAAATGAATTTAGTTTAATATTAGATTTTTTGTAGAAGTTAAGTTTAAAAATAATATAAACAAAAAAAAATAATATTTATTTTCTCAAAAAAAAACCGATAATCGCGTGTTCATTGGGCGTTATTTTCGTTAAGACGTTAAGGTGTTTCTTTATCACGATTTTAACTTAAATAAATCGCAAATAAATAATAAGCAAATTTCCCGTAAAGTGGTTTTTCCACACACAGCCGGATATAATACAAGCCAAATGCATTTACATCATCTTATAATGAAACATTTTCTTGGATGTACTTTTTTTTCTTAACAAAATTATTTTGTCCAGTTAATATATTTGCTGTTACTATTATTAATGAGTCTCGTGGATGAAAAAGGACTCAATTTTCAGCTTATTCCAACTTTAATTTAATTTGCATTCAAATCGCAACATTTTTTTTTTCTGATAGAATATAGTTGACTTTTTTATTTAATTCAATTTTATACATAAATTTTTCATATTTGTATTTCCTATCAATTTCATATCATTTTCAATTATTCATTAATAATTGCGTGATTTTCAGCGATTTTTAAGCAATTTTGTTACGGAACTTTTTGTTTTTATATCTGATATGATAAAATAGTACAAATTTTCGATATGATTTAAATTTTTGCAGTATTCGGTCCTGATTCTGATGTTGATATGAATTGATTTTAAAAAAAAAAATTTATTTATTGTTGCTTTTTTAAAATTTACGGCATTTTGATGGAATAATTTTTAAATCCATTTTATAACGATAAATTTTAATTTCTGAAATAAAAAAGAAAATTTAATTAAAGTTATGTAAAATTTGTTAAACCATTTCTTGATTATAAAATAATTTGTGTATTAAAGTACGGTTCCCAAAAATAGCATATCTCTAGGCGAAACATTTATTTGAAAAGTTTATTTTATTATTCCTATTTAAAAAAAAATAATCGACAAAAAATTCTTTCCTATTTTTTCTTATTTTCGATCCTGGATATTTATTTAAAATTTCACCAGACAACTTTGAAATGCTAACATAGGACAACTGGAACAAAAATATCTTTCAAAAAAAGGAAGGATACATTCATTAAATCAAATACTCATTTTACATTTATGTGGTTATTTAACAAATTCAGACAATTTTAAATGAGGAGATCCTTTTTTCCAAAGGAAACATTAGTTTTTACATTTGAATTCTAATTAAAGTGACTACAAACGGTCAAATAGAAATATTTTAAAGACTGGATTTCTTGCAAATAGAGCTTTTTTTTTAAATATAAAAGCTGAACACAAAATTTGTTAACCTTTCTACTTTCTCATACCTCAGTATGAGAAAATCTAAGAATTCGAATTCAAATTTTCAGCGGAAATTGATAAATTTGTATATTTTGTACATTTGTATTACTTAGATGAAGAGCTACATATCAAAAAGGAACAAATTACATATATCCAAATGGAGAATTAATTGTAAAAACCTGGAGTTAGTAACAAATTTGTTTAAATGATAAATCCTTAGGTCATCGTGAAGAAAATAATCATATGCTAGGGGTGGATTTTCTTAACTTCTAACTGTTTTTTTATATGCATAATATGAGTATTTCCAAACTTTCTTGGTCGAGAAAATGAAATATTGAATAGTGTATATAAGAAAGTTGAATGGATTTTCATATCAGATATTTTTTTATAATACTTATTTTCGTGAATTTAACCATGCGTGCCAAAGGCTATTTCAACAACAACAAATTTATCTCTCTTTAGAAAAAATGTTATTTTTTTAGTTAGTACCCTAAATATACACGCCATCAATGAGAAATTTACGAGACTTAAAAACCTAGAGGAGAAAATACCTAATGAAAACATATGAAATAATTTTAACTGAAAAATATTCATTTTACATAGTAGCATTATATCGTTTGTTGAGTGCCTATAAATCCATGCTCCGTCCACAAACGGGAAAAATATAATACATTTTATGTAAGGATATAATATTTGTACAAATAGTGGGAGTAAAGTGAATATGGTTCGTTTCATAAGTGACATTTAGGATTTAATGTTATGCAATGAGGCCATGTATGTATGCATGAGAATTATAGTGTTATGCACTTCGGAAGGATGAACATTTGAGAACTGATTACATAAAATTTTGCTGAACTATGGAATATTTGTCAGGGTGATTTTACAGCAGTAAACTCTCAGAAGCTTTATATTCCTATTGTTTGTGAAATTAATCTTCTATTTATTTAATCAGAGCATTTATTTTAATTGGTATGGATTTCATTAAGTTTTTTTTATGAAACCTTTCATATGCAGAACAATTAGGAAAACATTAGGAAATTTAATTTAATAAAAGCTTATATACATGTCACCATCATTATCAATAAAAAAAAATTATATATTCTTTACTTTCTACATAAACCACACAACGATGAAAATTATTACATTTTTAACACTTTATGAGGTTTTTAATCTAAAACAAACAAAAAAAAATTAATTATTTTTCAGAATTTTTATAGGAAATTTAATGAAATTATCCTATTAAAAACCGAAAAATTTAACATTTCATTTACAAATATGTTTAATTTTTTGGGATTTAATATCATTAAAGAAAATACTTTGTTTTTACATCAAATTGAAATTCAATATATATTTTCGTTTAAATGAATATAAAAAACTTTTTCAAAATAAAACTTTATGGATTTTAATTGTTATTCCAGCCTCTGGATATTTCTATGTATGTATGTATATATATATATTCTTTATAGATTAATTTGACTTTGTAAAGTTTTTAGGGCTTAAAATTACTTTTGTATATAAAGCAATTAATTTAATAAAAAGAATTTTAAAGATTTTAAACAAGGAAATCTTTACGAAAGAATCATAAGGTGACCCTTTAAATATATTATACTTCATCTACTTAAGAAAATTATAATAATAATTTTTTCTCGCCAAAATAAAATATTAAACACGCATTTAAATAAATTATGATATACGTATATGACCAACGGTGTACATCAGCGTATCCTATAGAAGATCTTTGTTCGCTGAAATAAATTACATTACTACATTATATTTGTAATCAAAATGAAAACCCAGCAGGTATGAAATCTAAAAAGAAGACTATGAAGAATAACAGTCACGAGATGGTGGTATTACACCGGGTATCCCAATTGAATCGTCATAGCAGTTTCTAAGCTATATATGTTATAAAAAAAAATCGAAATAGAAATTGTACAACACCGACGCGGACTTAATATATTTTCATTGATTTAATTTCAGGCCTGCCTATTTTTTACATAAGATTCAAGAAAACTCGTGATAGCTCATTATGCTGGCTTCTCCAGTTAATGCATCTCTATAGGTCAACTATGTTTAGTCCACTGTCATTTATATGACAGAAAGCAAGAATAAGAATAAGTAACTGAATTATTAACTGTTCATAAAATTTCAAAAGAAGCTTATGTATTTTGTTAAATCTTAAAACTGTGTAAAATTATTATTCGAATCTTCAACTTAGTTAGTGTCGCTTCTTATGATTCTAATTTCTTAGCGAAAAAAAAAATAAAAACGACATACCCAGTGTATATAACTAGAAAAATGAGAGGAAAAAATTGAGAACCTGATTTTGGTTGAACTTTTAAAATAAATCCATCGTTGAGACAATATCTTGCTTACAGTTTATATCCTACCGAATGGCCTATCATTTGTTTCAACCCGAAATATTTTCTTTTACCAGTTTTTTTATGTGTTTTGCTATACACTTTCATGTATAACGACCATTCTCAACTTCATAAGGGCTGGCAGGTGTATATTACGTTAGGTTATCTATGAATGCTATTATAGTATCTGGAAAAATAAATTTTAGCTAGAAAATTCTCAACGTACACAGTCATCTAACATTTTGCAACGATTCATGATCTGATATTTTTCGACCTCCGCATGATAATAACAAAGAATAATAATGAAAAAAAAAAAATGAAATCCTTATTTTGATGTGGATTATATCAGGTTCGTATATTCCTATATCTTCAAAAAACAGCCAACATTGAACCAACCATTCCATCATCTCTACATGTGTAAAGTGTTTGTCATTCATGGCGACATATATCCTTATATCAAAAGGAGAAAAAGTTAAAAAAAAACAAAAAAACATGAAGATCCTATATCAAGAATATTTCTATTTTACGATTTCGATGTGGTAGTGGGAAAATGATTTTCAAGACACAAGAAATTGTTATTGAATGAAATTCCCAACTGTATATGCACGTAGGAAATTTTCTTTTTATTGATTTTCTGTCTGTACTTAAAATAGTATTCGAGCTAACGAAATTCGAAAATACTTGATATCCATATAAAGGAATTGGAAATATTCCGGTATTGAAAATACTCTGACGTAGAATGGAATTTGGTAGAGTTCTAATATCAATGATGGTGTCGTTAGTGCGATTTGGATGACACGGAATATCTTTTAAATTGTTTTTGAAAAAGACCTGAAATACGGAAAAACACACAACAATATTAGATGAAGAAAAACTTTTACAAACACAACATTCAGGATTTGAAAATAAACAAGAAATAAAGTCCTACGAATATTGATGTGAACATAAAAAGTTGTATTATATGAAACCACCCGATAACGTAGTTTCTAGATATCTAAAAGATATAAATGAATTGAATAAAATATGCTGAAGATCTGTTTAAGAAGCTGAGAGAATGTGTTTTACGTTTTAGATGTCTCGTTAGAAATTCTTGATTTTTCTAATTTTCCATTCTTCTCTATAAAAACGTACTTTTCTGACAATTCTTGTTTCTTGAGCTCAATACGAAAGTATTTCGAAGATATTTCTATTACTAATCATAAACGTGAAAAGTATACCCAAGAAATATCCGGGTCTCAATATTTTTCGCTATGTTCTTTTCTTGTTATTCATTTTTCTAGCGATCATCTTTTACTTTATTCGTAACATAAAAACTCTCTCATTCTTATCAAATTACCAATTTGTCTTGAATTTTATTATAAGACATCACCCACGTAAGAAAAAAGATTTTCATGTTCTTAAGATCCTGTAAAAAAAAGGCAAAAGTAAAAAAGAAAAACACGAAAATAAAATTTTCTAGCTGAATTTCGAGCTTATTAAGTCAAAATGTTCTTCTATCCTATTTTTTATTTGAACTGAAAACATAAATCAAAATAGTCCCAAGGTAGGCAAGCATATTGGTTGAGAAAAATCCTTATTTACGAACAAAAAGAAAAAAAAAAAAGAAGAAAAACGTAATAATAAAATAAGAAAAATTTTGGTTTTTCTTTGAAAAATTTCCATGAAGTAAAAACGAAAGATAAAATTTTTTTGGTATCGAATAAAATCTAATTGGCAATCTTAATTTTAGAAGTTGGTGTTTTTTTTTTTATTATTTTATATCAAATTTGGAGAAATGAACTTCACTTTCAATTTATTTTCATATAAAAATCCTGATTTTTTTTGAAGTTTGATCAAGATTTTTGTAAAATTGTAAATTTTAAAAAATTATATCGGATTTTCATATAAAGGAAAAATAATAAAATTATTACAAATCGAGAAGTTTAATTAAATTCAGAATTAATCTAAAGTACTTTTTTTCTTATTGTATCAGTCTCGTTAATATGTATTTAGTTTGGTTGTGATAAATAATTTTGTCGATTTTCTTCATATGGAAATTAAAACTCCAATCTAACAGACCATCACCTTTTAGAAACTGAAGCTTTGAATTCACAATTCTGAGTACTTTCTTAGTCGTACAGAAAAGTCATATTTGGACTTCCCGCGAAGAAATAAATACTGTTTCAACTGAATTTCATCCAAAAATTAAGATAAATGGACATGGATTTTTCATAATTTTTGGATGGCGAGCTAATAGTTTTTTTTGGATTGGCACCTTACATTAACCTCATTGGACTAGCCTTAGTTACAAAACAGCAAAAGGGATTTAAAAGTTTAGTTTAAAACTTGTTTGCGATCAAATTTCGTATCCACAGAAATACAGCATACGTGCTACATGAACATCAAAATTCGTACTTTATTACGATATTTATTTAAAAAAAAACTAGTCAGAATGCTTTTAACCCCATTCAGTAGGGTTTCTCATGTACGCCATTTGAATAAGCTCCATAAGTACATTTTGTACATTAAATTTGGTTAGAATAATTTGTATCAATAATGTAAGCAATATTTTGTTACTGGACAAACTAAAAACTTGTTAATTTTTTAATTTTTATATCTCCGATAGATTTCATATGAACTACTTCCAACCTGTATTCATAATACGAGAGATCTGCGAATTATTGGCTTCAATATACTCCGCTAATGTTATATAAATTGTTTGAGAAAAAAATATTAAATGAAAATGTCTACTATACGTATATGCAGCAGGTGTGGTTTCAGCTTGAGCCAATTGATTGAATGAAATTAAAATAATGTAAATCATATTTTATCATCGCAAAAAAAAGGAAGAAAAAAAATAGAAAAGAAATATTAAACTCTTCCGTATTTAAATTACGATCATTATTTTGAATGAAGTCAATCTGCCCATTCTATGTCAATGTCAAAAAAGGAAATCACTTGAATCCCTAAAATTAAATTGAAATTATCTTATGATAGAAAACATCCCCAAAAGAAAAATCCCATCAGACGAATACAATGACAGAATTAATCAAAAATATTTTACATAGGTATCAAGAAAAACAGGATATCGTTATACTATATTCAACCAACCAATCAATATCTTTAGGCTCTGGGACTCCAGGAAAAAAACAAAACTCTCATAAAAAACATAAACATGAACCGACAAAAAAAGAGAAAAAAAAATTCAATTTACCTAATCCTGCTCCGTTCGACAGGACCAAAAGTGAACACATAAAAAGAAATATTGTCTATATATGAAATTATATACATAAACTACACGACCTTGTGTATAGTGAACTCGATACGACACTGTAATGGTCTTCTTGACAAGATAATGATTTACTGATTACGAGGTTAAGGAATTGCCTTGAAAGTCAATGTTAAAATTTCATTCGCTTGGTTTCTATATAAAACTAATATTCTGCATGATTTTGTTATACAATACTAAAATCTTTAGTAGGATAAGGCTACCAGAAGTCATGTAGCATTTCACATAGCAACATCCAAAATACTCGCGTTTACACTTCATATACAATTGCTTCAATTTCCAAGTACTAGGAATTTTCTTGATATGAAAATTGTCATTTTTTTATATATATATGATATATTATTTTATTATATTTTAATATAAACATGAATGTTTTTCTCTTTTCCAGAAGTTTTCTTAATATTTCTCTAACAAAAATATTTAATTTATTTCAGTTGATTCGTTAAATTAAATTCTATTCTACTATATTTGATTATATTTATATGGAATTGATTATTTAATTGCGATTGTAATTATCTATATGGTTTGGAATAGAAAGAACTTAAGTTGATTAAAGAAAAGAAAGAAGAAGAAGAAAAAATATAAATTAAATTTAGTATACATTCGGAAAATAAGAAATCTTATTTGGAATGATATATACATGCATATGTATATATACCATATATATATAAATTATATAAATTAGTGTTATTAATATTATATCTATTAATTTATTAAAGACCAATCATATGTAATTTATTTATGAACCAACATAAATATTGTTCTTTTTTACCTTTTTTAACACACAAAATGAGATACACATTAATTTTATTCCATAAGAAATCAAATCATCGAATGTCATCACATTCTAATCATGTCCATTCTCTGTTGCCTATCATCATTATCATCAGAAATCTCTGTATATCAAATTTTTGAATTTGATCCTTTATGACCATGTACAACAGAAAATCAAATGAAAAGTTAATCAAATAATGTTTGTTTCAATCATTAAATTTAGTCACATGAGAGTATCTAATCTAAATTTAGTATTGATAGTTGAACAAAATACATTATCAATAGAATTGTGATGTTTCTGTTTGTTATTTCATTGAAAAGTTGCATCATTGAATAGCATTTCACTATTTTGAGACTTACCCACTGAATTGCCATTTCAGAGTTTAGAAAATACAATGTGTTTAGCAAGATTAACTTGGTATTTCAAGTAATTGATTTGTCCTACAAACATATTACAATTGTATACTATATGCATGCTCCTATCTTTTATATAAAACTAATTAGAAAAAATTTATTTTAACTAAACATTAAATTACAACAAATAATTTTGAATTATTAAATAAATCTTCACACAGAAAAATCACAAAGCTTTTCGCTAATTCTGACAACTGAATTTTACTTGTGAGATATGAAAACTCAGTTGTGACAACTAAACTTCAGTTGTTGAAACTTATCTGAAATTTAGTTGAGTTTTCATTTCTCACAACTAGAATTCCGTTATTACAACAAAAAAGTCATTTATCACAACAAAAATTCAGTTGCCACAACTAGGTAAAAGCTTCGTAAATTTTCTGTGTGTGACAAGAGGACCCGTAAAAATAAAGTAATCCTGGTTTACTATATAAAATTGAAGTCAAGTCTATAACATTAAATATGGAATTCAAATCTAAAGAAAAAAAACGAGATACCACACCTCCACAATGTTAGGACAAATAATAAAATTAATTAATTCTAAAAGTGTTCAAGTGATCAACGCAATGACACCTCTTAGATCGGAGACGTATAGTCATAGAGATACATTAACTGGAGATTTCATTTCCCTCGTACATATCGATCTGATATTTCAATCATTGCGTATGTCCTCTACACCATTTCTGGAAAGCTGGCGCCGCCATTTATAAAAGTCCTTTAATGTAATTCAGCTTCCCGATAAACGAATGTTTATAGAAAAGTACTGTAATCATGCGAAAACCTAATTTTTGTTCTAGAAGGGCTAGAAAGATGAAAATAAGTGCAAAATCCGTTTCGCCAAAAATAATTAGCCCCATGTATGTCCGTCCGTCCGCTTCTTTAAATCGTAGATAAAATCTAAATGGAAGGTCCGATTTCCATGCAACTTTCACCGTTTCGATGTTGCGTCAAATGCGAGATGGTGTTAGATTCTGGGCGAAATTATTATATGACAACACTATTTGGTAACACTTTGTCTAAAAACGACAAAATTTCGTCCGCACGATGCAGATTAAACTGCTGGGCCGATTTCGAAAACATTTATGCAATTCACGTATTGGACCCTAACTTAGAACTGATTAGTTTTTAGCCCATATTCGACTATGGCAACGTTTTGTCCAAATATAGTCTATTTTTGACCTAGTTGTAAAACCGAAACTGCATGTCCAACTTTGATGAGATTTGCACAGTTTGTGTACTAAGGTCGAAATCAGAACATATTAACTTTTTTAAAAAAATGTTGTGATAAAGCTTCCCTAATTCGGCCAATAATAGTCGGATTTTAATGAAACTAGGAAGGTACGTTTGGGATGTGTGTACATTGGTGTGTACATGGATAGGCCAACTGAAAAGATAGAATGCGTCTCCCCTCGGTGGGGGTTGCAGGCGAGAAAAATAAAAAATCACTAATAATGCGGTCAATAGTAGTTACATTTTCATGAAACTTGGAATGTACATTTAGAATAGGCGAACTGAAATTAATATTTTAAGACGGGAAGTTCCATAGTGGTCCGGCCGATATAGAGAGAAATTTAAATTCACTGCTATGGTTTGCTTTGCTAATTTTTTAAATTAATTTCAAAAAAAATTCGTGATGAGAATAAAAATATTTATTTTATAATTAAACTTTTGAACAGCTTCTCGACACCGCCACGAAATTAGGAACTCAGTTCCAAAATCGGCGACTATTGACAAAGCAAATTCAATATTTACTTTAGTTAACTCCAAGTACCCAATCGCTATGTATTGTATTTTTGTATAAATAGAAGTGAATATACGAGATAGATATCCTAATTTATAAAGAAACCGTCTGTGAAGCCAATAACAAGACGCATATCTGCACTTGATGACAACATCAATATACGTTGAAGCATATCATATGGAGAAAATTTCTATTATAGAGGACTCGATAAGATAATAGATTTTAACAAATATACTAAATATTGTCTTTTCCACGGATGAAAAGAAACTTAGTTCTACGTGCACATGCCTTATATACATATGGATAGGTACTTAGTTACTTCTGTTGAACATCATTAAATTGAAATTAAAGATCTGAGGTAAATTTATATAACCTAAAATACTATGTCGTGTTTTAATTTAATTGAAAAATGTTAGAATGACCAAATTAAAAATAAGTTTTACAAGTTTAAATAACAGACCCAAACATTAATTTTGTTTGATAATTTGATCAAATAATTCGATATCTTTGGAATAACGTCTTTTGAAAGTTTACTCCTTGAGTTAAATTTTATTCCAATTATATTAAATAATCATGTTCTTTATACATTTCTTATTAGTTTATAGAATTTAATTTTACCTTACAAAAAAGATAAGGATCATAGATTTATTTTTATACAATTTGATTTAAGTCTCGCAAGGACTTTCTATAAGAAGATGAACATAATTAAATTATAATTCTTCTTAAAAGAACATCTCTAAGGATCCTTTAAAAGGTTTAGAATTATAATGCAATTGCATGAAGTGAATTTGTAAGTGATTTTTCATAATGAAATTATGTTAAACTTAAACCGATGCTCTTTCTCGTCTTGACGAATTCTTTTCAGCTATTTCATATTACAACTTCGTCTAACTAAAAATGCAAATTAAATTTTACTCGTATATATAAAGACTCCATATTTCTAAATTAAAACTGCATTTTAATAATTTATAATACAATATAATATAATATAATATGTTATAATAATTTATAAATACTATAAACAACATTTTCTCGTTTTTCAAAACTGAAAAAATTTCAGTTCAATATTCTTAACAAAAAGAAAATTATACAATAAAAGAAATTTTTAAAAATTTCTAAACTTTGAAAAATTTCAACTCATTTCTATCTGTTTTTATTTAACACCAGGAACTTAAGCAGACCCTAAGAAGTTTGTTTCCGAAACAAAAGAGTTGGTACACAATAAAGAACAACCCAAATTATTAATTTTTTTTTCCTTTCTTGCTCAATATTTAATTACCCCAACGAATAAATTTCATCACTCCGCTATAAAAGACCCAGAATTTTGATATCTTCTGAAGAATCTATCAACACCACGCCAAAAAAAATTCAATTTTTTATCTTCCTTGCTACTTTTCTTGCCTCGGTTATAATTTTTGTGTGCCATCTTATACAAAGTTTCCGCGACTCTTCATTGCCGGGGTTTATTCTATTAGAAATGAATGACTGAAAGGAATTCCAATTGCCTTACACCTCAACAGAAAATAAAAACAGTGATATAGCACAACGTTTTTTAAAGGATTATGTTATTATAAAATTTCTCCGAAAATGGCTGGTTTACAATTTTGCTGTTTATTTCCATTTATTGATAATAAAACATTATGCAAATAAAAAATACGAGATCAAAGTTTTCAGGAAATTTAGATCATAAAAATATTTTTTCGCAAATCTCTTCGTCTATCTATTAGTATAAGTATAGTATTAGCATAAACTAATAATAAAGATTACCAACGACTGTGCGATTCTTTTTGTACCGTGATTTCCCGGTACAATATATATTCTTCTCTTTCTTCCACATTAAACTTCTTTACATCCATTCTTCTTTAAGTTCACCTACAACAACAACACTGAACATCACGCTGCTCATTTGAATTGGAAATCTAGGTATACTAATCTATGGTATTAGTATAATATAGTTTGTTTGGATGTCGATTTTCTTGTCTTTCAAGGTGTCTGTCTACCGATTTATGTCAAACTTTTATGGCAACGATAAGATACATGTATTAAATGAATGTAATTTAATCGATTTTTATTGATTTTACTGAAGATGATTCAATTCGGTAAAGATCAGATGAAAAGAATTTTTCGAAAATTATCCAAAAATTAATATACATATTACTAGAAGATACTAGTATACCATTTTAGTAGTGTATTTTCTTTGCCTCTGTAAAATAATATCTTATCGACGCATTTTTTGGTCGTGGATGTATGAATTAACTGAATGAATGTTGGTTCAAATTGAATAAATGAAAGAACATTAGAAAAGATATATAGGTTAAAAGAAGACAATCAAGAGGGTAACGGAGCAAAAGGAAAATTCGTAATATAAAGACAATACATGTATATACATACAATATCCTTAAATATAAAGGAACATCTTCTAAAGACGAAAGGATCCATACGATTAAGAAAATATTTTTCAATCTTATTATGGTGAACCATTCTCGATGATATTATCGTTCATTGAATATGCCTCGGACTAAAAGAACACAAAATAATGATTTTAAATATAAATACAAAATCCCAGAAAATGCGGCAATATTGTAAATTGGTGGGCCATAAGTATTTTGGTAATTTCTGATTATAGTTAATACTCCTATTCCTTGATTCATTTTCTTTCTTCCGCACTCTCTTATTTTTATGAATCCCCTAAAAACCAAGTAATTGCGTCTATTGCATTGGCTAAGGGATTCCATGTTGAGCCCTATATATATATAATAAGCTTATTGAGAGTTTCTGTTATATTAAATTTATTATTCTGTTTCACTTTGATGTTAAACAACCAAAATAGGGATTATGTGGTTTTATTTAGTATTTTACGGACGTAAGAGTGATTTAAGAAGAATAAAAACATAGAACAACAAAAACATTGTGCAATATATTTTTTGAGTAAAATATTCAATTACAGAAGATCCTTTGATTCCTTTGAATTATGAAACAGTTAATCCGGATCAATGGCTATCGCTTGTAAATGGTTTTATTGAAAATAGTTTCAAGAAATTTTTTGAATATTTTCTAAAAAATGATATATGAATATTTTTTAATGTTTCATTAAATAATAAGCTAATGTAATTTGAACGCAATACACCCTATCTAGGTTTGTTTTTAGATAACAACTTTTGCAGAGAATTTTTGATACATTGAAAATCATATAAAATTTTAAAGGAAAAACTTGCTAACTTCCGCCACTATTTTCAATTTTTTTTTTTTCCAAGAAAATTACTTAATATTCAATTATGATTCTCAGGTATATATACTTTGCCATTACTACATTTACATCATCCTTATCAACCCTTCTGCAAATAATATTATAGGATAATCATTTCCTGTTTAGTTTGAGTAAGTAATCAACGTGAATGTCGATTTTATTTCACTTTTAATAAACATGGAAAAAGTTACTAAATTATAAGGCAAAAATTGTGAAAATTTGCCAACATTTTCATATAAATTGGTTTATAAAATGTCGTCCAATTCTACATTTACTTTTTTATCACAATTTTCTGGTGATTCCTTTTTTTTAATTTGTTTGTTCGTGTTCGTTCTATACATATGTTAGTTACAAATGTTTCATCCTGGATAACTAACCACGGGTACGGAAATTACTTCAGATAAAATAAAAAAAAAGAAACTGGCAAATATTTGTTATCGTTTTCCAATGATTTCAAATTAATTCCATATAAAATGAATTTTCATGAAATTGAAGTCAGGCCATCGATTTTTATAGTATTCAACAGGATGAATGACTATAAAAGGTTGTGATAGTTATTTAAAAGGAAAAAGACATTTTAAAATAATGTGTATTTGACCATTTTATCGATCGAAGAAGAAATAACCCTTTTTCTTTCGGTATAAATTTACTAAACTAGTTAAGTTAGAAAATTTTATTACATATTCGAAGAATATTTAAATTCTTCATAGAATTTGTTTTCAAGAAATACAACTTTAAGTATGGATCTTATGTTGAAGTAATTCAAGTTGAAAATTTTACACAATTCAAAACAGTTTCATTGCTATGAAAACAAGGCGACTTAAAATCAAGTACCCGAAAATCTTCAATAGAAAAACTTGATAATTATATCAAAACCATTTAAAACTTGTACCATCGAGTACCTAACCTACAAAAACCAGATAAGAATATGAAATTTCCAACATTACTCATAACTTATTAAGTTTACTTTAAACTCGTACAGCGTACAGTATATATATTTACATAGGCAAGTAATTATTCTTACTATGATTTTCAACAGTTTTATGTTTGTACTGTTTAGTATTGTTTTGCTGTACAATATGTTCTTCAAAACCAAAACCAACTTACATGTTTTAGTAACACGCTTGAAAAGAGCTTTTAAACCTAATAATAATTAATTTGTAAATTCTTACTAACAACTTCAACTATATATTATCAACACTGTTAGTAACTCTATGATAACTTCATCAATTAGTTATAGTGAGAAACTTTTCCTGATATTACATCATAATCTTTAACAATCTTTTCCTGTAAAACAAAAACAAGAACTTCAAATATAATTTTAAAAAACCAACAAGTTTTATCTTGATTCTAAAGTTTTATATATTTTCTGCGAAGTATAGTATATAGTGTAGTCCATTTTCAATGAAAGTAGGCTATAACCAATTCTACTTATATATCTGGTATCCCGAAATATAGAACTTTCTTATATGCAATATTCAATTTTAATATTCGGATATAATATAAGAAATATGTAGAATTTAATTATGTATTTAGTATATCTGCCCAAAATCTCCTCAGTTTCTATACGGACTTTAATTTAAATCTGGTAATTCATTCTCGAGTTATCGAGAGTTAATAGTCAACTCCCTGTACCCCAAAATATTTATATTCCTTAAAATCCGGAATTCGTATTTATTTGAAGACTACACTACTTACTTACACCTCAATATAAGAAAGTAAACATTGATATTGTATATTATATGGTATATTATAAAAATATTCCTGGAAAAAAAGTTTTCCTGGAAAACTTCGACTACAATATTTCATAACATTAACGTATGACATATTTTTTAAAAATAAATGATAATAATAAAGATATGGTTTTATCCTTGTCATCCTAGTATAACGGAAAGACGCTTTTAGACATTAGGTAAATAAAAATTTCATGAAATATGTAATATGTAATTTAATGTAAAATTCGTGTAAATATATTAAAGTTTATTTCATAAATGTTGTAAATATAAGTCCACTTTAAATGTAATTAATTTCCTATAAAAATGGTTTCCAGTTTCATTCGGAAGAAGAAATTCTTTAAGAAAATATAAATAGGAATTTATTTCATAATAATTAGAAAAATTATATGTAAAGTAAAAATATTGATATAAATATTTATGATTTAAGGAATGTCTCGAAATCTTGTACAATTGTTGTAATAATTTCCTACAAATATTGGATCCACTTTGTATAATTAAAAATCAACTTGGACTGTGTAAAGTTTCCAAAAAAATATAAGAGCAAACAAAAATACTCGTCTCGCTTCTCTTGGGAGCATAGAGACTAAACATAACGCTTCTACTTTCAGCTGGGTCCAACTTTAACGAATTAGTTCCGTTTTTCTCATTAATTTTCTATGTTTTTGATTCCTTAAGGATTCGAGTCAAGTGTTTGTCAACTTGCCTGAATTTACGATCAATCCAATTCCAATTTGAATTACTAATGACTTTTGGTAATTCCAATTCCCAAACGGAAGTATTTGATAAATAAGTTTTGACCAGAATAGGTATTTTGCCAATTCTATTCTTGCTTCAGCAGCGAGTTTAACTTTCATAAAAGCAAAAATAAACAAGGTCATCACTATTTGAACAATTTGTCAAAGTCAAATTGAAAAAATTCCCTTTCACTTTCTGCTACTATTGGAAGTCATTTGTGTTCTAACCAGAAAATTTAGATAAATTAAATATGATGTTCGAGCACATCCAATCGTCCAAAGACTACATACATATGTCAAAGGATAATCTGACAACTTTGAAATTTAGCGATGTGCCCAGCGAATTGTGTCATACAATGTCATACTTTTTGTTTTGTGTTGTTTTTCAGTAATTGGTTGGCAAATACTGCGGGCATCTTTTTTGGTCTCATCTAGGTATTGAATCTTTTGATGTTTTTGTTTACTATATATTCGATCTTAAAACGATTTTCTCTCTTATTGTTTATAACTTTAGTGATCCTATTCTAATAACAGAATATTCTAAATACATAAATAGTGTTTTGCCGATCGGGCATCCCAAATTTGTAAGCTGTATTATACAAGAGCATTGTAACATATTCTTCTAGTTGGAACTTCTTTCTATTTAGTAGTTCTATGTACTTAATCAAAAAAAAATTGAATATGCACCTGAAAACAGGTAAGTAATAATTGGTGGATGATATTGAAACATGATTGAAAGTTTGAACGCCTGACCGTTTCGCCTGTGTTATGCGTGGAAGATCAGATCAGATTTTTTTTTTGCTAAATTTTTGTATTTTTTCTTGTTCCAGAGTGCTACATTTCATCCATCATCCAACGCAATATCCTACTAGTACTTTTAATAAATATTATAAAAAATCTTATAATTCATACATCTGAAAGAAAAAAGAAACACAAAATTTGACACCATATCCTTAAAATAGAATCAAAATTTAATATTCATAAACTTCTGGTGATATTCCTTTTGTATTCTGTAGGAATTCTTTTCCTTTTTACTTATAGATCTCCCTCTTTCACATTCATATAACTCAACAATACTATGATACTAAAAAATTTAAAACTTTTTATAACATATAAAAGCATTTTTATGTCAACTTTATAATAAAATGTAGTATTTCGATATGAACTAACATCTTCATAATCCTGCTTAAAGTATCCTTCAGTATCTATGACTACATTATGAACAAAAACTATGATAGGTGATATTATTTTTGTAACTTGCATATTTAGAGGTACTCATAAAATATAATATTTGAACTGAAAACTTTCATCTAAAGTTAAGGACCACATATTATGAGTACAGCGTACTATGCACTTTCGAAGAAAACTTTCATTCGAAAACTTTCACAGGAATATTTCAAAAATATTTGAAAATTTATAATTTTCCAAAGAAGGCAACGTAACCCATTAAAATTATTATTGTTTTTATTACAATTTAAAAAAGAAAAAAAAAATACTAATAAAAAAATTTCATTAATTAAAACTTATTTTATACAAAGTTTATTATGAAATTCTTCCCAATAAAAATGTAATATTTTTCAAGCTTTACAACATTGTGCAAGTTTTCAATGATGTTAACTCTTTCTAGTTCAATGTTTTGGAAACTATTATATATTCTGATTTACCACCCTGCTTTATGCTAGTACACCTTCATAAGAGCTCTTTAAATTCACCAACATACAAAATATATTTTCTAGATCAACCAACCTTAACACTAGCAACACATTCATATTATTTTATTATAACATATATATATTTTTTTTTTCCTCCATCAATTAAATTTTTACCAATATTTTTTTGTTATATTTGCAGATTTTGTGAATTTCAATCACGATTCATAAAACTCCTCGACATACAGAATTTTTGGTTGCTAGCCTTTTTCACCAGCATAGAAAATAATATCACCTTTTTAGATTGTTGCCCGGTTACCTATATAATTAATGATAGTCACGTACATATGAGAAAAAAAGCGAACATTTCAAAAATAAAACTTGTTACCGGAGACCTTATTCATTTGTATATTGATGTGTAGATACATTTTTTGCTTTTAATTCAAACTTTACATGTATGATAATGAAAATATACGAATTTATGCAGCCAGGTTCAGTGGACGTGGTCACCAATCATATCAATGGTTTAGAGACCGTATCTATATATAGTAAATGTAAAAATAAACCACCTAACAAAAACTTCATTGTTTTGATATGACCTGGGACAAACCACAATCTTTGGTGATAGTGATGTTGATAAAGCCTCTAACCCATATTCATGTATATTTCTGATGAAACCAACAAAACTAATGGAACCCAAAACTCGAACATTAAGTGGTCGACCATGACAAAAAGGCTCATCAAGTGGCAGAAATATATTATCCTGGTTTAAGAGAAATGTATAATATCTATATCCAAAAAAATACATATATAAAAACTTATGGGGAGGCGGAATTATTGGTGGTAAAAATAACTAACCCCAAATAACAATTTTCATTTAGAACATTGCTCCAATCTATATAGTTTTCACACATGAACATGTAAATGGAAAAGCAGAAAAGAAAAAAAAAGAAAGAAATAAAACGAAGAAAATTATTTTGATGTAGATTGGGTGGAGCTCAAAAATAACATTTATTAACTAAATATACTAAAACTTAAGCTAACCATGTTAATTTTTCGGGAGGATGTATACTGATTGATGGCTTGTCGTTACCCGCCTACTTTAAGGAAAACGAAGATTAAAGGGCGGATGACCTTTTTGTATAAAAATCAAATATTAAATTGTATTAGTATGCCATTTATTTTATTAGCCCGTTTTTAAATCTCTCCGATTTAGGAATGAATATTATTTAAGCCGGGGTAAATAAAATTAATGTTTTTAGCATCCTTTAAGTTGACATCGATCGAAAAATATTTTCTTCCTCTTTTTGCCTTTATAAAAATGGACGAATATATGTTCTGACGATCATCACATAATGTAATTAAGAATATGTCAAGAAGGGATAAAAAATTTACTAAACCAACTGACCTAATTAAATTGTCAACTAATCCTAGACATCTGCTTAGACGAAAAAAATACAGAATATGAACATATTACAATCCAATTTTCGATAGAGACATGTACAACATAACAAAATCACATAGTATCCATTCGATTATGTTTGAGAGAAAATAATCTGGAAAGTTGTTGCTACAAAATATACAAAACTTTGATTTTTAGTATAGAGTTCTTTAGTCGCTTTTATTTGCTTAAACAAACTATAGATTTACCTTTTTACGGCTTTAAAAATGAAAAAGATTTTAAAAAGTTAGTTAATGAAAAAACAAATTCGTTATGACTTTAGGTAATTTCTAGTTGACAAAATCGACAAAATATGATATGTTTATAAAGAGGAGACAGAATTATCGGTATTAATTAAAATCAAATCCATAAAAAATGACATACTTGGATGAAATGAAATACATATTTTCGATCACACAATTTTGGAGTATGAATATTCATCATCCTAATGGGACGAAAAAATTTTGAAATTTCTACACCTGCTCTCGCTAATTCTTCTTTCCCGCTGGATTAAAGTTTTATGTGGGATAAATTTTTTGACCATAAATTCTTACCACATTTTCACACTATCATATTTTCATATGAACTTTATGAATTGGCAGTCATGAACTGCATCAAAATTTTAAGATTTTTATCTGACAATGAACCCAATATAAATACTAGATTATATATATGTATAAGGAATTTCCATTACACTAAAGTTAATTCAAGTCATTTCAATATAATTCACATAATTTCAATTATATAGTGTTTCAATGGTTTTAAATTATATCCATTTATAAATTATAATATCAAATTTCTTAAACACAATCACAACAAATCAGAGTTACAAAATAAATTTATTAATGTAACAATAAAAAAAAAAAGAAGAAAAACTACAATATACATAAATTTTTCATTTCTCTTATTTCGTGGGTCCAATTTGTCATGCATTATGCCCCATATGGCCTATCAAATCAGAAGGAAGCACGTGCAAACTAGCAAACAAAACAAAAACAAAAAAATTAAATGCCGTCACTTCCTTTCATAAAAGCCAAGTAAACACACGTACTAAATATGAAAGAAACAATAATATATACGTAAATTGCTTAAAAGCTTCCTTTTCCATAATATTTTTTACCCCCCCGAAAAAAAAGCCTATTCACGTTTGCTGTTTCAACAAAATCATAAAAATAAAAATAAAGACAATAACAAAAAAAACAAAAACAGGAACAAAATCAACAATGCAAGGGAAACAAAAAATCCATTGTTGCTGTACATATTCCCTGATTGTACAATATATATATATGTATATATATAGTAGTGAAAATAAAAATGAATACAAGAATCAAGGAAGACAACAAGAAAGGACATCGAATGAAACCGTCTGCCAACGTGAATTTATATCATTCCTGGGACTCATTCTTTCTATTATAATCGGAGTCATTTTCATACTAGAAACATTCAAGCAGGCAAATATTTGTGGTTATATACCATGTAGAGATGTACATTTATATACATTGTAATATATCCTTTATTGTTCAGTTCTGTATTATTTTTCCTAGTAAAATAATAATAATATAGCAACAAAACGAAATATATTCATACGGCACGAAGGTATAGGACTCAAACTGATTGCTACATATTTATATCGGGAAAAGAAAAAATTTAAGGACCTAATACACGAATAACTGAATAGGGAATTCATGTTTATCCTTGATAAGTTATTTTACTTTATTTAAAGGATGATTAAATTCTCTTGAATGAAGGAAAAAGTATTTATTTCGTTAAAAAAATTGTATAAGAAAATAAAAAATTTAAATCACGAAATCTTCGATATAAAGCTCTTCTATAGAGTCACACAGATAAGATTGTAAAGAAAAATTTTCTGAAAAGAAGATTATGGCTACTTAATACTTGGATTTAATAAGAAAAATTTTAAAAGATTAGTTTTAACAGTCTAGAATTTGGAATAAAAAAAAAAAAAAAAAAAAAACACCAAACAGTGACCGAGAAACCTGTTGAAAACTAGGATATAAAAATTATTTGTTCATCCTCATCATGATGATTATCATTAATGATGATGAGATGATGATGGTGATCTTCAATGAGTGGGAGATTAACTGTACGAGTATATTAGGATTTCATGTGATGGTTAAAAGTTCTGTCTTTGAGGATTTTAAATAAAATTAAAAAAAAAAAAAAATGGATCATTAAGCATTCATTAAGTATATCATAGAATAAGCGGAAGATGTTTGTCAATGAATGTGAACTGAATTTAGAAGAGTTAATTTGCATTTTAATAAAATTTTGAAAATCCATCCTCTTTTTTTTTTAATTAATTCAAGATTGAACACACTACAATTTTATTGGAACATGGAAAAATGTTGAAAAGCTTTAAGAATTATCCGAACGTAATTTGATAATATCAAAAACATGAAAATGTTTTTAGAATTTCATGACATTTTCTTAAATATGCAAATTTCTTCCAATAATGTTTTATAATAGAAAATGTTCACTATAAACAACAACGACAAAAAAAACCTTATAATTAAATCCTTTTAAAATAAATAAAATACACTTTAAAAGCTTAAATTTCTAAGAATTCCAAAAACAAAACCAGAGAAACACCTCACGTTTATAATTTTTATGTAAATTTATTTATAATTAGAATTAATATGAAAATATCTAAGAATAGAGTCTAATGAAAAGTATTTAATCAAAGGATATTCTAGCCATAATGAAAATCGTTATTTTAACTATGAAAAAATAACAAAAAAAAAAAAAGAACACATTCCTTTTTCATTAAAAGTTATTTATAACGAATAAAAATATACTTTTCAAATACGAAAGTATATAATCCATGTACTTGTAAAGAAAGTGATAATAACATCTCAGGAGATCTCGAAATATTTATTAAACAATATAGAAAACTTTATCATTTATATTTTGTCGATAAAAAACAACACAAAAATAAAGTATATGTTTTTTTCTTAAAAATATCTTTCAGAAAAAGTTTTTCCTGCAACAGTATATCTTTTAATAATGAAAAATTGTTAGAATATTAACTTTTCTAGGCAAAAAAAGGAAAGAAAAAAAGAAAAAGGAAAAACTTATAGAGTCTTCCAAAAGACACAATTTTAGATTTTCCTCATAACTTTTCTTTCATTTTTTTTTTTTTTTTGTTTCGAAATCGATTCAATATTTGTGTGTAATTTCAATGAAATCATGTCTCGAATAAATTACATTCAAAAGGTTTTTGACTGATTCTCAAAAATTGTTGTTGAAGAAGCTTAAAAGTTTCAATGATGTAAAAAGTAACCAAACACCAAACCAAAAAATAAAGGAAATTTTTATATCCATATCCTTGGAAAATTGTTTTACTTAAACATTCTGTTGCAAAACAATGTTATTAGATGAATTTATCGTATTATATTTTCATTGTAAAAAAATATGAATTCCTTCAAATACCTTCGTTATACATATTTTACTTTATTTTCTAGGACAGAATTTAAAGGATATGAAATGGATATAGTTTTAGATTCCCTAAAAAATATCAGTGTTTGTACATATTCTTAGTGTGTGTTTAGGTAATATGCCGAATTGAAAGCACTCAAAATTTTTTTCAAAAATTATACAATCTCACAGTCTTATACAATAATTCAGCATATAGTTTGAGCTAGATCTACCATTGAATAAACTCAACGTGAACGCACCCTTAGACAAGACAAACTTTTACAATATTTTTTTTCTAGATATGTTTTTTTTTCTCTGTTATTATGTGCCTCTTGTTAGCCATCATCAGAGTTGATAATAATAGTCGACATCTAAGCTGATTTTCCACAACAGAAAATAGCATAAGCTGGTTTTCTAGACGTCTTTTTCTTTTTGAATGGGCTTTTTTCGAGTTAAATATTATATTACTTTATTTGGTTCTTGTCTATCCTAAAAGGTATGCTATACACTTGACGAGAAAACTATAGAAGAAGAAAACTTTTTAATAATGACAAACATATCAAGTGAATGTTTTTGTCGAGCATGGTATAAAATTGGATGGTATTTCAAGAAGCTAGACATTACCTAATAAGATATGTGCTTCCACACTCATTCTCATAGTTCAGTAAAGTAAAGTACCTATTCGAGAAATGAAATATGCCATCTAATAAAACATGGGTATAATTTATATTTAGAATAATTAAAGCTTTAGTTGACATGGATCTCATCGGGAATTTGTACTCTTTCTTCGATATTATTAAAAAATTTCAAAATATTAATTTGTTATCTCTAAAGTAATAGTTAAAAATAAATCTTCATATAAAACGCATAACTTAAATGTTTCGTAATTAAAATTATTATCTTTCGTTTTTCAACAAAAAGTAAAGAAAATTATTATTCTTTTTTATTATACGAACCCACATCAATGAAAACTTGTCACGTATTTCATTGATCTAAAACACGTGAACTATTTCGTATTATTACTAAAATATTTTTTGCATTTATCCCATTCTTTAAAAAAAAAAAATATGGCAAACGAGGCTACTTTCTTATACAGAATATTCAAGTTTAATTATCACACAAACTATGAAAAAAATAAAAATTAAAAGTAAATCTGTATGGAACTCAATTA
Source organism: Xylophagus ater (assembly GCA_963422695.1). NCBI lineage: Eukaryota > Metazoa > Arthropoda > Insecta > Diptera > Xylophagidae > Xylophagus > Xylophagus ater. The sequence continues at coordinate 40,224,036 of OY730482.1, read as the reverse complement.
TGTATTAATAATTATGTCCACATTTTTTAATAGAAGAAAGAACACCATTTGGAATATCTATCACCTTAAAATAGCCTAGATTCAGAGCCCTATTGTGAAAGGAAATTATTGAGTAACTAAGTCTTTAAACTTTTATAACTCAACCTCAAATTCTTGAAATTCAAGTCGCTATTCCAAAAATTTTAAGATGATCAGTAAATCGTTGTTTTACTTCAACTTACTGTCATAGAACATTTTATTACCTGCCCGTGACATCCTTTCGTTCATCCTTCATATTGCATAAATTTCAAGAAAACCGCTATTTTTTTTTCTTGAACGCGTTTGTAAATACTATATTTGGAATATATTCGTTAAAGCTTAGCAAACAAAACTGTCATTGAATTCATCAAAATCAGACTAGTCCGTCTTGAAATCGAGTGATTTATAGAAGTAATTCTTTAAGCCACAGTTATTAGTCTAAGATAACAGATCTTAGGATTTATTATTCTTGTATTTAAAACATACACATATTTCGGTATAAATCTGAATCTTGAAATTTTTGGATGATTACAATTCTTTCTTTTTTCCAGGGTATAAGAAATAAAATATGAACAAATTCGTATTATATAGATGCATAGTGTATTTTATGATTACAATCAGCCCACATTCTTGTATAGAGAAGATTTTTATAATCATTTTCTTACCATTTTCAAGAAAATTATAACCATGACCCAAAACAATCGATATATATATATATATATATAGCATATCCTTTATAAAATTATCCCAAACCGTAAAATATGCTTATAAACTTAAGGCTTATATATCATCCTCCCAAAATACCAGAGAAAAATAAAAACCCATTTTCTTAGTACTAAATCCAATTTTTAGATGTATTTTTATTTGAATATTATAAAATATATTTATTCAGCCTCGTATATCTCAGAAGAAGTTAAGAATTTATTTCCATAGAATAGAAAAGAAATTCAAGAGGTAACCATTGTAAATTTAATATCAAACAACATAATTTCCTCGGTCTGAATGTTGGTTCTATTATCGTCTGCGCCTGTAAATAGACAATTGTGTTGGTAAAAATTCTTACATTTCTTCAATTTTATTTTGTAAAAACTACGGGTTCGACTCCCAGCCGCCACTAATATACTATTTTTCTAATTTTCCCTGTAATTATTGACGGACTTTCACCCAGTTTTTAATATTATACGCAAATATGTTGAATTGAAACAGTTTTTATGAATATTATTTCTCGTAGAAATTTCATTTAATTTTCAAGATCCAATTATTGATTTACCATACTAGTTCTATAAGTCGAATATATTATCTGAAAAATCTCTGTGAATGTTCTATATTATATAAAATATACAATAATATAAATCATAAACATTTTTATAAATTATTTATCTAACATCTTTGATAGAGATAATGTCTAATATATTTTAAAAATAATTTTTTTCTTTTTCTACTATAAGAATTCTTTTGATGTTCGTTCATTATTTAGTTACTCCATGATTTTATCGTACTAAAAAAGAAGACATTTTAGTTGCTTCTTCTTTTTTTTGTAGTGAAAATGGTTAAAAGAGATATTTATGGCAAATTACCTTCATAAATAATGACAACAAAATTTTTTTATATAATACTATATCGCATATATTCACGTCGGTCCGTTTTCTAAGAGTTAAGTATGCCTTTTTTTTATATAATATGGAAATCATGATATTATACTATATATAATTACGTGACTTAATATTAGTTAAATGGGATTATGTGGGTGGTGGCATATACAATGAATTAAAATCTCAGGCATATGTATATATATATATATGTATATAGTACAATATATTAAAATTTATATGATGGTATATTTTGAAAGTTATATCACCCGAAAATATAAAGAGAAATAAAAGCCTTAATTTCGAAACAGGATAAAATCCCTTTGCCAAGCAATTAGTAAAGTATTTTAGTAGGTATCGTTAAATTAGCATCGGATATCATTAATGTTATATTAGGTATAGTTAAAATGAATAAAATGCGTATACTAATATAAGATATTAGAAAAAGAAATATCAAAAAAATTATATATATATATATATATGTTTATTTAGTTGTTAACCTTAATGATAGAGTAATCGATTACTATATAGTCAAACTAATTACATCATTGAGCATAAGAAAGAAATACATACAAATTTTAGGAATAAAACATTATGATAAACTTGAAGGAGTTTTTTTTTTTTGTTTCTTTTTTGGAAGAAAACCCGATCAATTATTATTGTAGAACTGATATCAAACAAATATAGAAAGGGAAATTAACATGAATCTGGTTTTAATTTGTCAATATTAAATTAAATATGTTAAAATATATTTCATTTTATACTCAATTAGGGTTTTGGTTAGAAATTTAGCGTAATAATGATTTCCCTCATGTTATTCTTTTAATAATGAATGTGTTTTGGGGCAAACTCGAATTTTATATATGGACCAAAATTTGTGGAGTTGATGGAGGGCTATACGAATTTCTACTATTTTAAATAGAATACAATTAATTAATTGTAAAATGATTTATATTAGTAAATACAATAAAAACATGATGTTTTCATTCACTACTTTAATACAACTTGCATTATTTTCGAATTGTGACATAAAATTTAGAGACAATTATTTTTCAAATACATTTACAAATTATAAGGAAATTTGTAGTTATTGTTGACCAGTTAGTTAGGTATTAGCACATGTAATCAATTCTATATAAATTGATGAGATGTTTGCAGCGCCTCATTTCTAATAGTATTTGTAAAAAAAGACTGTAAATACATGAAATTTTATATCACACAGAGTCATTTTAACAAATAGTACTATTAATAATGTGACGCTTGCAGACGTGCCCAAATTGGAAACTCTCATTATTGTATGTTTTTTGGTATTAGATAATATTATTTGTGATTCTTAAATCGGGTTAAAATCCGATTTAAATTCTTCATGGATTGTACAAAGTCTTGTACAAACATTGTAATTGCGGATCAAGAAATTGTATTATAAAAAGAATTAATAACAATATTAATTACACTGCCTAGTAATTGATAAAGTCAGTTTATATTTGAATTTTCTTTGATATGGCAAAATATTATACGGTAGTTTTTCTTATCCATTTGATTGTTGAAGCCTATTTTAGTTTTCTCCCATTATTCAATTAGAAAACATATACATTAAGCAAATGATAATATGTCTCATTTCTTTCCTTCTGACATTGCCCAAAAACCGGAGATCTTAGCTAGCAAATTTGGGTTACATATGGCTTGTTTCTTGGGAAAAATAAGCACGGTTACTACAGATTTTATGCGTTCCATCAAATAATTTCAGTGATACAGACATCCGGAATTAAAAGTTATAAGAACGTAAATTTTAAAAATCGGTTTTTTCGAGAAATTGGAATAGCAGCCGATAAAATTCCAAAAATACCTTCATATTTTATATTAAAATAATATTCTAACTCCTAATAGTGTAAGTAAGGTACCCCAATAGCGAGCGCACTTAAAAGAATTTCAACTTAGTAGAAGAATTAAGTAAGTATAAATGAAAAATATGTTAATATGAGGTATACTTTTAAACAATTAAAAGGACCTCAGTGAGTGTATGTTTGTGTTATGACAGCCGTGTATTACACCTTAGGCGAAAAAGGCTGCTGCCTAGGGCACCCTATTTTAGGTGGCATCAAGTCCTCAAAATAATTTTTACTACCAAGGAGATTTCTAGGAAGAAATAAAATTAATGTAATGCAAATTGTGTCACCTTTGCAAATATTTACATAACTTTTTAGTTTTCTACCATTTTTCAATTAGAATAACATCAGTTTTGTAGAAAATAATTTCTAATATCAAATATCAAACTAAAATTTATTATTAATAAAAATAAATATGGGCCCTAAATACATAAATTGCCTAAGAACCCATCCTACCATAACGTTCTACTGCATATGAAAGAAAAAATGGTAGAAAGGACTGTGTGGGTTGTTATTGGAATTGAAAAATTATTTGATTTCCTTTTTTAACCCAATTTTTGGTGAAGTTTTCGATAAAATTATTTTTTTTTAAAAATTCTATAAAGAACTACATACATCTAAAGCAACAAATCACATAAGTACATATGTCTAATTTTACAGGAAATAGAAAAAAAAATGATTCTAGTTGGTATAATTTATTACTAGCTGAATTCTTCGTCCTTGTTCGGGATCCCCGGATTCTACATGGCCCTTGATGAACGATGGCGGAGTCTAACTTTTTTAGAAAATTGTGTTTAATTGTATATTAATTTAAATTTGGATTTAATGTAAAAACAAAGTTTTATATATATAGATTTTGAAAAAAAATTTATATTTGTATAATGTTGGACAGAAGACACAATACCACAAATGCTAATGTAACAATTTAAGAGTTCTAATGAGATACAGGGTGTTTAAAAACAAATCCACATAAACATTGATAACTTCTAGAGTCATTCTTGTACGGGAGCTACGTGAAGATTCCCTTTTAAGTAAATATTTGCGATTTATTGAAGTTTTTGATTTCTTTGTACCTTTTCAAAGTGAAATATTTTTATTTTGAAATAAATTTTCGTCTTTGAGGTCCTTCTCAGAAAAGTCCAGGATATTCAAGATATCCTCTTGGGAATTCCGGGCCTGGAATTTCGACTTTTTTGGATTTCCGTTTCCCGGAAAAAGAACGAAATGTTCCCGGGAAAAATATTAGCCTTTTAAAATTTAACAGTTATTTTGAACGACTGGTTTACAATTTGAAATCAAACGCATAAAATTTTTTTAATATTCGTTGCAATTGATCAATAAAATGTTTTACAAATTCCACAAATTCGACACCACATTGTCAACGATTTTTATTTTTTTACCTATTTTTTCAATATTTTTACAAATTTTCCCTTCTAATTTCTCTTTTTAGAAACCGGGAAACCCGGGAAAATTGATTTGAAATTTCCCGTTTCCCATGAACAAAAAAAAAATTCGGGATATGGTACCCTCTTCACAGGATTATAGAGCTCTCTTCCAGCCTTCATTAGATTTTCACGAAAATTGACTTGTTACCTTTTCATATAAAGCTCTTCATATAAAAATACATAAATATGTTTATACTATATAATCTAATGGGCCATGAAGAAATATCGTTTCCATAAAAGTACAATAATAATATTTTGAATTGATGGACATATCAAGGCTTTTTTTCCTATACTTGATTTGTAAAACTTTTCTTTTCGAACATTAATAATTTCATGTACCGGTATACAACCGGTATGCCCACATAACCAATACCAAATTATAATCTCGATCAGAAAAAGTTCTTATTTATATTCCTTTGGTATAACATTAAATGGATATAAATTTATCTACTATATGGAAAAGTATAATATTCCAAAGATAGCTTATCAAAAACTTCAAATCGCTTTTGGCAACAAAAAAAAAAAAAAAATTCTGATATTTTTTTTTTCATTATATTGTTCTCCCTTCTACTTAACTTATAACAATCGCTCCACCAAAACTTTCACTTCTTCGAAAGGATAAACTTTTCATCTTCAAGAAGTTTTCTTTCGTTTGGTTTTTTGACTTCTTTTGTGATAATCAATGCTTTGGGACCATCTGGTCTGATTCAGTTTTGTATAGAAAAATGTTCTTTCTTTCATTTGATTCGACTTGCTATTATTAAATGTGAAATAAAATCTTTCCAGAAACTTTCTCATATCGGTGAATAATAAATTTTTTACGAAGAAATAAAAATTGAACTAATTATTGAAAAGTTTTATTAAAAATGAATTCAATTTCTCTTGTAATATTGTAACATAATCATAAAATGAATGATTTGTAAATAAATGAAGTTAATTTATTATTTTTGATAAGAACTTTTCACACAAATCATTTAAAGTTAAAAGTCCATTACTCTCTTTTTGTAATTAACTTTTTAACACTAAGAAAATATATTTTGTTATGTTCAAGATTAGCCAAAACCTCACAAATCTCAATTTTTAAGGTGTAATCAAGGACACCGACGTTAAGAACACGATATGCTTACTAAATATATGTTTATAGTAACTATTCTCATATAAATTCTCATTAATATAAACTAGGTTATGTGCCTATTCAATTAGCACATCTAGACGTGGTTGTATTCATATTAATGTACATATTATATATCAAGAGAAAATATTTCGAAAATGTTTTCTACTATATTACTGACATTTTAATATTAACATGAAGATAAAAAATATGGGAAATACAAGTCACCTTTTCGAAGATATACCGAATGTTCATGTTTCTTGAAACCTTCACTCAGGATGTATATCCGTTAAGCAATTAGCTTTACCGGTAAAGGTGCAAAAATGAATTAACCAACGTGAGTAATATATATCCTGTGAAAAGAGTTGGAGTTTTATTAAATAAAAGATATAAATGAAAACAAACACTAAAACGTAGAAGTTTATGTTTTTCAGTAAAACCATAATATTTCATATAAATTTTTGGGAAAGAATTTAGAAGATTTTTCGTTTAAAATATTATATAGAAAATTTAGATTTAAAAATATTGACAAATGTGAAAATATTTCTAAAACGGAAATTTATTATACATTTTCAAATATTCAAAGTGAAATTCTTATTGCTAGCGATGTAATCATTCAACCATTAAAGAAATCTTTCACTTTCGGGAAAATTTTAACCCGGAACGCGACATTATGCTGTAAACATTTTCTTTTCTCTAACAGAAACAGTAATAAAAATATTTTCCAATTGGGGAAAAATGTCATTCATTGAACTGTGAAAAATGATAAGAAATTATTAAATTTTAGAAAATATTAAAGAAGAAAACACATTTAAATATTTTCGCATCAAATATTTCAATATTTATTTACATCTAAAACAATTCAATACTTAAATGGACAAGGCATTATTAAATTTTTTTTCTTCTTGTTCAAGAAAAAGATTTTTAGTACAAAATGGAAATAAAATAATTAAAATGATCAAATTATTTAAAATATATATTACTAAAGTGAAAAGTTTCTAAAAACAAACGCCAAACTAAAACTATAAAAGTACGATTGGACTGACGGAAGATTATATTTTCAAGAGTGTTGGACTGTCAAAGAACACAAGTAAAGACTTTTTACCTTTGAAAATATGATTTTAACAAACTTAAGGTACGGCTTCCTCATTAAAGTGTTTTCAACTCTTTCAACATATTAATCCTATTGCAGAAAACGCTTGTTCGTACTTCACATTTGTTAGCTTGATTGTCATTGAAAAGTTTTGAATTTCTTGGTGACAGAGGTCTTTTGTGACTTTTCTTTTCGACTTTTGTAATAGATAAAAAAAAAAATAGTAATAAATGGCACTTTTTTTCGAAACCCGAATTCCCGGGATTTTTTTTTCCTTCTTTACGTTTGTAGAATTTTATAAGATCTCGAGATTGCAAAACTTAATCGAAACGTTTAAGGATTTCATAGACAGATTTCTACGGTATACAAGAAAAAGCATCATAAATAATTATGACGAAGAATTAAATTCTTAATATTTCTTTCTCTAAAAACATTTTTTCCTATAGTTCAGCCGAATATTTAACTTGAATATTCATATCTAAGGATGAACGGATGGTTTGCCATATTTTAATTAAATTTTTTTCTTTTGAAAATATTTATCCGATTAATAAAAACATAGCAGTGTTAGTATGTTTGTAATAAAAATATATTAAATCGATGAAAATTTACCGAAATTCAATTTTTTTTTTTTTTTAGGTAAGGCAAAGGTAGATCTTGTACAGCATTTCTAGTTTAAATGAAATTTCTTTCTAGAATAAAGACCAAAAAGAAAAAAGACTAAAATTGCCTTTTAAGTATCCATAAAAAATCCATTCAAGTATTTTATTAAAATATTTCTAAAATAATTATGCTACAAATTGCTATCTTTAAAACAATTTCAAACCAAATTTTTATCAGGAGATTAATACGAAAACAAATTACGTATAGAAGGAAAATCTTTACAATTTCCATCTCGTAAAAAAAAAAAAAAAAAAAATGGAAATAACAAGAATTAAGACGAGCGGAGAAAATTCGGCACCTTTTCACATAATTACAGTTTTTTTCATTTTACAAGGCTTTGGGTCAAATGAGTTTCGAACCAGATAGGACAAGACTTTTTTTTCTGTATTCTATTATTATACTTAAAATGATATCATTTTCATTATCATTTTTTTCGGGAAAATTTGAATATTTACCATTCTATAAAAAAAAAGAAATAAGAACAAAAATACGATATTTTCATTTTACTCTTGGGCCTATCTCTTTCCCTGATCATCTCGGTAATTCTATTTCGCTTCTATTTGGAATATTTCATTTTCGAGTGTCATTCAAATGGTTTTAAAAAAAGCTGCTTAAAAATGTGGCATTCACTTAGCCATTTTAAAGGTATTAAAAGTAACACCCAAAAGTATATAAATTTTAAAAGACTACACAAGAATGAGAAGTTGAAAAAGTTAGATAAATATTAAAATTTCAGAAACATACAAAAGACAGATGGATTTAGTCTGAAAATACAGTAACATGACTACATTGAATTTCCATTATCATTTTAATATCTCATCTCATAAAAAAAAAGAACACCCTGTAATAATGGAAAACTTTTCTTTTTTTTCTTTGGTAACATGAACACAAAACATTACAAACTTTTAATGTTTATCCTTGTAAGGAAGAGTCAAGGATTAAGATCATTTCTGGAGTTCACATCATTTATTAAACAGGGTGATCATTAATCATATCTAAGATAGACCACAAAATAATTCAACAAGTACATAAGATAATATTTTCTTGGATTTTTATTGCAAATTGTTATATTCTTATACTGTACTACATTCCTATAAATATGTTTTTGCTTCCAATTTTTCTTTTCTTTTTTTTCCTGTTTTTGTATTCCCATTGGATAGTAACATCCTCTGGAATTAGACTTGTGGTACTTTTAACATCTATCTTTTTCATCTTACAAGTGATATGGCAATTTTGAAAATTGTTGTGGAAGAAATCCCACCCTCTCTATTTGATCATACTTGTTACTTTTGATAACAATTACTAACTACTATGTAGGGACGTTGTTAGAAAAATGGTATAATAAAAGAAAAAATATATTATTTATTGTGTAGAAACCAGAAGGAATATGTACTATAGTTTAATCGATTTGACTCATATTTTGTGACTCTAAAAGAGATGTGTTATATAGAATACATTGTATATTAAAATCGGTGCACTTTGCGAAATAGTAATATTAAATAGATGTTTATCTGGTAAATAATAAACGTTCTTAGTAAGATCGAATTTTTCAGATATACACCCGACTCTTTTTTTACATGGTAGATACGTCGTGTAAAGAAAAAACGTATTCAAAAAATATGTTTCCTATAATAAATTTGGGGATTCATTTCATGTTATCCGGAGACTATGTGAGATGAAATAAACTTAGTTAAAAAACTTTGTAAAAGAAAATGCTGAAAACTGTAAATTTTTGAAGATAAAAATACCACTTTTCAATTCTTAAGGTCAGAAATGTTAAAATACATATAATTGATAGCACTATGTATGGCTGATAAGACGAACAATTGATTAAATATTGTGAGATAATAAACTTAAACAATTTAATGATGCGACATGCTGTGTAAGTGTCATACGAAATGGGTAGGTAAGAGCTATCGAATAAGGGGATTGATTCCCCAGTAACTCCAATATTATAGCAGTGCGCAGTGCTATCTAATTTTTGAAGTCAATTTTTTTGATACATTGGTACTAAAGACTGCAATTTGTACTAAGTCACGTACATAATTATAAGACAATGACTTTAAAATCGTATTAGATTAAATAAATTTTTCAAAAAAACAGACTTTTTTGAACCGTTTAACTTCAAATTCGTGTACAAAAAAAGTATTAAAAAAAAGGAGTTGGATGTATTACCAAGTCGGAATAATGTTTGGAATATCATTCTTCCATTTGACCAACTGTTTTTCATATTTTACGTTCGTATCTCTATTGTTCCTAGAATTCCTAGAATCGAATAACTTGGATTCTATACGAACTGAACAAATCAATATTTGATCTAGAGAATATGTTTTAACGGATTGTTTGAACAGTGCTTTAAAGAATTGTTACATGGCAAATGTTCATCTCATAAAAGAATATGCTCTATTTATTGAGTATATTAAATACACTTTCAATTTACTTTTTTTTTATTTATTATTTTTTTTTTTTCTTTTTGAAAAACATATATGTAAAATAGATAAAAGGGGCGAATTCATATCAGTTTATATTATTCTTTACTTTCGGGTTTTATTTTTTTTTTCCACTTTATCCAATGCTTCAGTGAATTAAATAAACAACCAATTGCCCTTCTGGCTTCATTCATTTTTCACAATAAATATATATGGTCATATCTAACTAAGGAAATATAGAAGTTCGTTTTTCTTTTCGATTTGGAAATGAATATAAACATTGAATATATATGAAAATGAAATGAAAATGTCCATGAACTCTTATAAATTGTGTACAATTGTATAACTTAGTTGGAAAATTGTGGGTGATTATTGAAAATAGATATATTCATACTTTTATACTTATGATGAGCTGTCGATATTACTATGAAAAAATATAATTAAAAAACCTTTCAACATAAAATGACAGGTAGCTAATGTTTATTTAAAAAAAGGGGGGTTTTTTATATAATATATCGGGACAACTCCTTTTATTTAATAAATTTATACTACGAATACGTATCTCAAGAATGCATTATTTTTCAACTTTGATATCCTTCTATCAAACTAACAAAATCTAATTCTGGAAATATGTTTTGCAATTGGAAAATTATATTATTGATCACATAATTTTCCAATTATAGAAAATATATTTCCAGAATTAGTCTTAGAAATTTTTTTTCAAATTTAAATAGAAGAAAGGATTTTTCCAACATACCATATTCATTTAGGGTATATTTTCTTTCATTCAATGATTTACTCAAAAAGTTCCACCTCTTGCTACTAGTAAGATTTATTAAATCTTGTCAAACAAACTAAAACGGTTAGAAAAAATTAATGATGGCTAAATTCATGTTCTTCTGAACAAGCCCGAACATTTTGATTGGTTTTTTGGATTGATTTTACACAAATGTGTCAAAGGAAACAATCATAAAATTATACTTTTTTTCAAGCCTACAGCATTTTCAATTTCCCGTTTTTTTAGATCAACATTCCTTTTTTTTTGTTTAATTCTTTTATTCTATAATTAAACATAATCTCATCTTCTTCCAAAAAATAAAAAAAAAAACAAAAACAAAAACTAATTAAACATCATTAAAACCAATTAAAACATGAAAAACAAAATATAGAACAAATCTTTTTCAACTTTTCCAATTTTTCGGTTGTCGTTTCAATTTAACAATGATAATCCATGAAAATGAGTTTTTCCCGTATTGTTCCTAATTATGTAAGATCAATCCATGTGTGTGTGTGTGTGTGTGAGCATTTGTATGCTATCTAATTAACATTTATTATTATTTTTTTTTATTTTGATTTCTATTGTTTCTTCTTAGATTCTTATATTTCAGTTAATTGGCACAGTATTTTCTTTTATCAGTTAAAATGGAAATTCATTATCAATCCAAGAAAAGGAAAACAAATTCTAATTTATTATTTGAGATTTTCGTTCGTTTTTAATATTTGACTTAAAGACGATTTCAAAAGAGTTTTTTTTTTTCTTAATCAAAACTCTAACCTTTATCTTCATTAATTTTGAAAAAAATCTCCTCTTTGATGTCATCTTTTCTTACTTTAGTTTCATCAAGTTTTTTAAGTGTAAATGAGTTTTATTTCTAGAAGGTGTTAATCCAATTTTATAGCGAATAAAACTTGTATAATCTTGAATTACTTTATCTGTTGATATCATTTTAACATCTGAGCGTTCAAATATTGATGGTGATAAAAATAGCAAACAAAGTCCCCAGTTTAACATAAAAAAAAGAAAAATTAACAAACATCTCTGATTTTATGTTAAAATTTTGTGTCTTCTTCCCTTTTCTTGATAGTACTTACTTTACTTTCACGATGACGTCAATTTATTTTATTTATATTTGGGAATAAAATCTTAATTGATGGAATAAAATAGTGGAAATTAAATGTAAAAGTATTTGAAATTTTTAATATACTACAAGTATAAATAAGTAATCGAACTCGATATTTATTTTTGTTGTTCCTTTTTTTCTAAATGTTCAAAACTTTCAGCATAATGGTTACAAGTTGCCCATAACAAGCAAATGGAGGATGCGAGTTTACTGTTTATTTTCACTTTAAACTGGATTTAAGCCCTCAGAACATAACTCGGGCCTTTTACGAATGTAATTTATTTCTGACACGGTCATGGCCTCCATCTAAAACCAGAATATCATATATGTTTAAAACATATAACTAAGTTCATAAGAATATAATGTTCGGAACACTTTGTCAAAATAGTAACTGTAGAATTCAATACAAAAATTTCATTAAAAATCATATTAAGTTTAAGTTTACGGGTTTCTCCAGCATTCCAGTATTATTCTAAAAGAAACTATTGTACTTTATTCGTTTATTTTGAATTATTCATCATGAAATAAGCCCTAAATTATCCGTACACATACTACGTGTAATAGGCTCACTTAATCCTTCACCATTCATTATTTCAATCATTTTAAATTAAATTTGATATCAACCAAAATTGGTTGGTAAGCCTTTAATTGCAGATTAAAATAGAAGTGTCCTCTAGACTGGAATATAAAATGTGATGAATACTAGAAAAACTTATTGATTTTATTTAATTGGAATAAATGATAATCGAATGAATAATAATATATTTGGGGAAAAAAATTTTGTTTGTTAAGTTACATGAGTTAGTTTTGGAAAATTTTATTTAATTATGAGAACTATTTATTATAAGCTCAGCTAAAAACCAAAACAAATTATGGAAACGGGGCTCGATTCGAGCGGTATATATAGTATATGGAGATTTACTTCCCTAGATTTTTTTCAGATGCCAACATTTTAGTACATTAGTTCTATATAAAAATACGGAAGCTGAAAATGAAACTCGTAAAAATTTATCAATTTTGAAAGACTCAAATCTCTTATTTTATAATGTCATAAAGAAAGTTTCCCGAAATTGACGGGGGCACATATAAATAAACAATGAAAATTCCATCGAAAAAGAAAAATCAAATTCAACCACCTTTCATAAAAATCCATTAACCTGGTTTTAGTCATCATCTGGCCACTGAAATGTCCCACAAAAATAGATCCCTTTCAAGTTAGCTGGGTACTTTCTTTTGTTGTGTCTTTTTTTACCATCGAAAAAAAAAGAAAAATTTTATGATCCGATGAGGATTTGGTATATATACATGAAAGAAATTTATATTCCAATGCTTTTGGGTTATTGGAATTAAACAGCTTTCACTTCACTTTTTTTTATGAGAACCTTTCCACACTAAATACTAAATCCCACCACATCTTAAATAATTTTCAAAAAAAAAAAAAACGAAAAAAAATTATAGAAAGTATTTTCACAATAAAATGGAGGAACAATATCAAAATGAAAACGATTGCAAAATCATGGAAGAGATGATGTATAAAACATATAAAATGGGAAGTATCTGGAGGAGCTTTAAGGAAAAAAAAAACTCATATATACGACTAGATACATAAAACAGATCCATGATGGTATTATTGCTCGGAAAAGCTAAAATTGAAATGTCTATTATACTCTGAATATGTTATGAGTCTTTTCTTTTTCTTATATGACCAGTTTTCTATACTTGGCAAATTCGTCGTTTTTACCTTATCAACACATTGCATTCATACATATTTATTTCCTTATTATTACGATTATAATATTTTTGTTTTTTTTATTTTTGAAAATCAACTTTTACTTATCGAAAAATGAAAGATAAACAAATGGACATATATTCTTGTTACTCCCATATATCCCACAAGGAATTGGAGAAGTCCGATTAAATCTAAAAATGAAACGTAAGCACCTGGTTTGAGAAATTTTGTATGTCTCGGAAAGTCAAAATCAATAGAGTGAATGAAAATAGACGCTAGAATTGCAAGGAAATCGAATAGAAGAGCATAGTCAAATATAAAGGATACGAAATTGATGAGATAAAATTAAGAAGAAATGAGAAAATGGGAAAATAAAGTAAACACTAATATGAAAATGATACAAGAACAAAACAGGACAATAATCAGATGAATTTGATAAAATAAAAACTTACAAAGTGATGAATTTAGGAAAAGTCCGATTTAAAAAACAAAAAAAAAAAGTAAAAAGTGTTTTACACATTTTGTTAGATTATTGTTTGCTTTACTAGTCCCATTTCGAATGAAAATAAGATAACAAACAGAACATTAGCAAAAAGATATTTGGATTTTCTTTCAAAAATGTTGAGTTAGCATTATTTTACAACAAGAACAAGGAAAAAAACAGAAAATCAGAAACTTTCTTTTAAAAAAAAAAAATGGTAAAAAATAAAGTAAATCCTCTTTTAGATTTCACATGAACTCAAAAAGGATATTTTTAAATCAACCTTAGTCCTATATTTCTCAAATTTTCGTCTTATATTGGTGTTGTTTTTTTGTATTAATCCTAAAAGGTTTCACAGAAAGAAAAAATGAAAATAGCTTTGTTATCAATTTCTGGGCTGATATCGAACTTTTTCCCATCGGATTTAATGATTGAAAAGAAAAATAATAACAAGAAATTTTTTAAGACATTTTTCGTATTAAGAAAAGATTTCCTTTTCTTTTCCTTTTTTTTTGTGAAATAAAATAAAATCTTTGATTTTAATTTAATTTTTCATTATAAAAATTTCGTAATTTTATATAAGTATGTTTTCAGAAAGGATTCTTTATTGGAGAAATTCTCGCTTTTATTTTCATCAAAATCCTTTTGGAAATGTATTCCTCTTGTGGTTAAATTTTTGGCTTCGTTTGGGTGTTTCGCAAAGAAAAAAAATAATTCCTCAACTTAATTTGGCTTTGCAAAGGTTATTTGATAAAGTATTTAAAAAACAATTTTTTTCGTGTTTATATAAATTTTCTAGCAATAGTAATTAAGAAAAGATTCAAGTCAAACCGAAACATGCGGAATTTGTCTAGTGAAATTTAGAAAATTATTCTATAGAAAATTCCAAGAGTTTGATTAAACATCAAAACGAGAACGTATTATATCGCTTAGAGAAGCATGAAGATATAACATACATACCAAAAGCAACAAGTCAAATACTCGTATGTATATTTTACAGAAAATAGAAAAAGCTGATTCTACTTAGTACTATTTTTTTTTGTTTATTTAGTTGTATAAGGTTT
The DNA here is from genome assembly GCA_963422695.1 of Xylophagus ater. Taxonomy (NCBI): domain Eukaryota; kingdom Metazoa; phylum Arthropoda; class Insecta; order Diptera; family Xylophagidae; genus Xylophagus; species Xylophagus ater. The sequence goes on along the minus strand of OY730482.1, from coordinate 40,208,630 downwards.
AATGCAAGACACAAAATCTGACTTCACCACAAATCCTTGTGCAATAGTTTGGGAGTTATTAAACATTATAGTTTGGAATTGTTACTTTTTGTTGTGAACTTAGGGATATAATTCTTTTTTTATTTGGAAAAAATAGAAATATAATTATCAAAATCTGATTTTAGAAGCAAAATCCCTAAAATTGTAATTCTTGGTTCATCCAAGATATTGTTCAAAATAAAATATTTTTGTTCGCTAAATAAATTTACATATTTTCAGGCGCCCATGCAAATGGGACAGACATTCATAGAAAGTAAATCAGGTTGTTTGATGTTATTGAGTTAGGTGAAATGAAGTCGATATGGAAGACTAATATATGCTCGAAATAATGCACTTACCCGTTGGTAATTTACATACACAAAATAATCAAATGTATTGTTCAACATTGAAACAGCTGGAATCAATCTATAACTAATTCTGTAGAAATACTATTAGCCATTGATAGAATATGTTGCCCTATTTCACATCTTCCGCAAAATAATACTAACCACAAAAATTTATCAAATTATATGTGGACTTTCCTACTAACCAATCTCTTTTTCTCTCAAATTTTACAATAAAAATAAACATCAAAACATGCTATTTCATTTGAGGTTATTTCGCATGTAGAGGAAAAACTATTGAGTATAAATTTAATACAAAATTAGTTACGAAAATTAAATTTAAAATTCATTCATGTATATTTAAAAAAAAAAAATTGGTAATCCACTATACTTTTTGCTTAATCTAGAATGCAATTTGAATAAATACGATTTTCAACAACAAATTTTCATTTAATTATTAAATACATAAAAGTTTTATCACAGTAAAATTTTGAAAACTTAATTCACATAAAACCAACAACCCCTTTTTAGGATGTTGGATTTAATAAAAGCGTATACCGAATAAGATTAAAAGATAAAATATTGTGAAAACATTTACCCAATGAAAATGTTTTTTTTTTTCCAACCCATAATTGCATTTTTATGAAAATTTTCATATATAAGTCTAATCATTAATTTCCTGAATTTAGCTAAACCGATTATTTTAACAGTAGACTAAAATTAAATTAATTTATATAGAAATTTTGTATTTTAATATTTTTCAAACTTTAATAAAAAAAAATTACCCAAACTTTAATCTAGAATGAAATTTTGAACAAAAATATCAGAAAATAATGAAAAGGTCAAAAAGAAAAAAAGAAAAAATTCAAGAAAACATTTAAGAACGAAATAAAAATCTCATCTTAATCACTAACACTCATTTTAATCCTTTCGTTTTTTTAATATCCTTTCACTCAATCTAAATAAAAATTATATAAGATGACGAGGAAGAAAAGGATATTCAACTAAAAAAGAAAAAAAAAATTTTTTTTTCTGTTTAACTTGTTGCGAAAAAGGATCTTCAGTCTATCCCCCATTGGCAAATTAATAAGAAGATAATAAATGTGGGACATAACTCTCAAGATAATTTTCCCTCATTAAGTGTTATAGCAATGCATTAAAAAAAAAAAATTCTCACTTTGCAAATTTATGAGGACCACCAGTATAAAATCTTTCAAAAACTGTATATACACCCGGATGAGGATATACACGAAGCCCAACAATTTTTGGATGGGTATAAAATATTCATATTGAGCCTCTTAAGAAATAATTAATCAGATAAATATAGTATAGAAAAGAATATGGAAACGAAATCAAACTAATTATGAACTGGGTCTGTTCGTTTGGATTTTGGAGAGTAAGCCAAATTATAGTAACTACTAATATTATGTATTGTCGGTGAAAAAATACTCAGTTTGGGATTTTCTTCAGAGAAGTATTTTATTTGGTAAAATTTCTTGATCATAATATAATTATTGATGGTCGATTAGTGAGGACATTTTTCGATCAATTAACAATAATAAATGAAATTATGATTTATATACGTTTAGAAAAATAATTAATTTCAAAAATTAATACAATTTCTTGATTTGTTTTCTGGAAACTTGAACTTAATTCGTAAATATTTATTGCTATGTGAAAGGGAAGAAAATAGGATATCTAGTTATATGTAGATTTTCATCAAGAAATTATAAATTGCCTATTTTCAAGTGTATATGGAAAAAGGAATATGTTCAGCTAAAGGAAATTATGTTGTTTGAATATCGAAATTTAGAATTAAAAATTATATTTGATTTACTTGAATTAATATTTTATACAATTCAATGAAAAATAATCATATTATGTTTTGAAGAACGAATTACCAATATTTTAGAAACCTCTTCAATTTTAACTGGTTTAAAAAGACGACAGAAAATTTCCACGACTTTAGTATATTATATAAATGAAAATTCGTTTCTCTGAAAAGAAAAGTCACTTCAAATAGATCACAAACGTATATTATAGAATTGAGAGGAAAAGAAAACAACAAATAAAATCTGTTAAAACTCCTGATAAAATCAAAACTGACCAAAGAATAGGAAAATAACATAAGAGAAAAATGAAAATAACATTTAAAGGGCCTTCATTGTTGTATTCGATTTTCATTCGTTTAGTTCATTCTATCAACAATATTGGAATTTTTTTTTTTTTTGTTTTTTGTTTAACTTATACAAAAAAAAAACGTCTTAAGTCAAGTGTATACTTTCCTATTGTATTCAAGAAAATGCTTTTAACTATAAAATACTATTTGATAAGTAGTCACGTCATACCATGATGATTTAGAGAAAATCATCTTTAAGCAAACCAGAAGAAAAATATATTTTTTTTATGATTTTCATATATTTTGGATGAAGAGTCTTTCCATAACATAAGCTTTGAATTTTTTTCATCAAAAAGTAAAAACAATGAAAAAAAGAATGTATCTTAAAAGTTCAAATTTCTACTTAATTTTTTGTTATTTATTTTCAGAAATATGTGTACTTTAACTATTTTTTACAGAAAAAGTAATAATACAAAATGATGTAGAACTTTAGAAATTCATATCTATTAAAAATTTTTATTTTCCCATTACACCTAAATGTATGTAATTCAAGATATATTATCTCTTGTGAAAAAATTAAATACTTTCATAAACGAATATTTTATCTCCATCATTACAGATTATATACCTTTCTTGTGGTTTTATATGACCCTAATTTTTCTCTTTCTGACCCATAATAAAACGTGTTATTACTTTCTTAGACTTTAACTAAAGTATTGTAATCGCCCACAAATTCAAAATTGGTTTTCAACAGAAATATATATTTTTAGGTTTTCTGAATACGAATTGACTTTTTTCGCGACAATGTGAATGTCTGTTTTTTTTGTGTGACAGTCATTCACACATAACTGTCCAAATTTTATTGGAATTTAGTTCAAACATAGGTTATAATGAGAAAATACTGAAAATACTGAACAAATAGCCACAAATATGAATATGAATTACTTATCTTCGATAATTGTTTTAGGAAATAAAACTCGGATTATTTCATTTAATAAAAGTTTGATGATTTGTATTCTAAAATATTTTTGCTCCTAAGAATTCATTAGAATAAGAAATTGGATATAATATATTAATAATAATATCACACCCAATATTCACTTTTTGGCTTATTACTAAAAATAAAATGAAATATATAAACGAAACACATTTAATATGTTAAATATAAAATAAACCAACAGGTTGTTATCTTATATGGAATAGCAATAACATAGATGAATAAATATACTGTGTGGGTGCCCAAAAGTATAGTTTCCGTATTGAGTCTATATAACTGACAACTGTGTCCCCTCGTTTACTTTAATGTGTCACTGAAAATATATACGATCGGAATGATGACAAAAGAAGAACCATATCACATAAAATCCACCTACAACCAGGACCTATTTCAATATAATAATATACACCAAATATAACCCCATTGAGAAGAGGCTTTGTGAATGGTTATTTTGGAAGTTGTTCTTCAACTTTAGTATGGGTATACAAGGTTATAGGAGTATATACAAAAAAAAAAAGGAAGAAAAAAATGCCAAATATAAAAGAACGAGAACCTTGAGAGTAGTAAAATGAAGAGAAAAGTGAACTTTTTTTTTTTATATAGTGCTTATGACAGGAGACAAGGAAAATGAAAGGACTGAAAGCTTTTTCATTTAACCAAAAACCAAAAAAAAAAAAAAAAATTTTTTCTTTTTTTTTGTGAAAGACGCATTACACAGAAAAACATAATTTTCCATATTTTCAACAATGTCTATTATATATGTAAAGGCTCATATTTATGTTGTACCAACAACAACAAAAAATTCTACTTCTGGTTTTGAAGAGGAAAATCAAAATAAGAAATATATATATAGAAGAATTTTTGTGGAAGACTATAAGGACCGTACAACACAATTTTTTTTACCCTTAAAGTATGTGTCGCATATTGGATTTGGATATTGTTCCTTTGCCCCTATTGAATATCAGAATAAATTTTCTTTTAGAATACTTTTTCTCTTCCCCCAAAAAGATTTTACTTCGTTTATTTTTTTTTTTCTTTTTTGTCATCATTTTTTGATCAGAAAACCTGCTAGAAGTGCTCTTCTTACACTTTTCCTTCATGGATAATCTGGTGTGTGTGTGTTTTTTTTTCTTCTTGGTAAAATGTTCACTCAACTCGAAAAATTTATAATCATGAAGTTCCTTTTTCTTTCCCCATATTGCTATTATACCAAGAACAAAATCATACTATAAAACTCATCCATGAAAAAATTTTATGCCGAAAACATTAAATTTTCAAAAATGGAATTTCGATTTTAATTTAGAAAAATGTCAAAAATTGTGGTTTCAATAAAAAAATAAAAAAATATTCAAAAATCATAATTTTAAATTAACTTATTAAATCATTTCTATTTTAATATTAACGGATTTTTGTAAGTAAATTTATATTTGCATACTTTCAGGGGTGCTTTATCTCAAAGTTATATTTTATTGCAAAAATTTCCTTTTCTTTAATAGAAGGACCTAAATATAAAAGAAAGATATTAAATTTAATTTTAATTGAAAAATTCAACACGGGAATTATTTATGATTATTTTTAATTAATTATTTCGTTTGAAAATAAAATTAATTTAAGTACTGAATTTTTTTTTTTTTTTTCAAAACTTCGACAAATTACATAAAACATAAAATATTTAATTTAATTTTTTAGAATCTTTGAAGTTTTTTCTCATTTTTACTTTCTTATCCTTAATTAAAATATATGCAAGTTTTGTAATATCATAAAAACAAACAAAATCTGCTTTTTTCTAAAGGTTTTAACGTTTAGGGAATACGAATCAACCAGTTTGATAGTATATCTCTGAGTTTTGTGGATATGTTAAGTTGAGAACAAGTATATTAAAGAAGATTTGGTAAAATATTAATGGATAAAGAAAAACCTTATGTGGAAACCAAAAACAGGATGTAAGATATTTTAAGCTAAAGTAAAATTTAGGATTGTTAATCTAGGCCTCTTTTCTACGACTAATTTCTATCAAAAATTTAAAATAAAAAAAATGTTTAATGCAGACTAAATTTTTGGACATTTTCTGTATATAACATTTTTTTTTTCTTTTGTATCGCCAATAGTTTATGTAAAAATTGAACTTGAAATGTTATTTATAAAAAAGTTGTTTTGATTTTATTGTTTGATTTCATTCTTTATAATTGAATTTATTTATTCATTTTTTATTTGTTTGGTTTTTTTCTTCGTTATTTTCTGTAAACCAAAACAAAGCTTTATTTAAATTTCGTACACAACCTCAATGGAATTTACATTCAGTAAAAGTGAAAAACAAATTGTTAATTATGATTTTTAAGCAACTAAAGAACCAAAAAAAAATTCATTTCTTTATCGTCTTGATATGGATTTATGCCTTAATATAAAGAAGACGTAAGAATTTTTGTGAACAATGAAGCTTTATTGAGTACAGCCCAATGAGAATTCATTTTTATATAAAAATTATTTTTATATTAAATTTGTAAGGAAAGAAATTTTCTTATTGTTATTTTTATTTATTTAATGTAATTAGAATTTTTCTTTGTTAAGAAAACTGAATTCGTATTTACTAACGTACTTAAAAAGTTGGAGTTTAATTTTCAATATAATCCTTTAGGGATGATATTAAAACACATGAGAACCCTACGCAACTAGTAGATAAGACCCGTTTTTGTCTTCTTGCTTTACTACTCGGATATAAAGACATATATTTTTCATTTTATTCTGCAAGGGCAATTTTTTAAGTTTGCGAAACGGGCAAAAAATAACGGAAATATCTCGTGTTCATATTTTCATCTTTCTATGCATTCTTTTCGAATACTAATTCCTTTGCAAGAACATTTAATTCATTTGTTTAAATCTTCAGAAAGAAGCTTCCTCGAAAATTATTTTTTTAAATCTTACAATAGGAAATTAACCGCCTGGATTCAAGTAAGGTTGGTTGAGTGGATAACTTATTACTACAAAAACTCGTTACGTTATGTAATGTTTAGCAATTCATCATCTGAATTTCTTATAAAGCGCAAAAAGCCGTTTTCATTATCTTGCCAGCTTGCAGTGCGGCTTAACCTTCTCAGATGCTGGACCATTCTTTTGATGCTAATGCATATTTTCCGTCTTTGATACAAGGTCGATATTAATAAGCCCACGTTTCATCAGCATAGCTCCAGCATTCAAACCGATCGGTTTTTAAATGCCATATAGAAATTCGTGGCATCCATATCTTATGCTCATCCATAATTTTGAAAAAAATTGTTATTACGGATATTTGGAATCTTTCTACAAAATCTTTTAGTTTGAGTCCACCATTTTCCATGACCGCATCACTATCATAACTACTTCTTTTGTTATCACGTCACGTGGCCTTCCATCGCACTCATCATTTTCGAATATTTCTCAGTGTTTTTTTTTTTCAGAAAGTTAATATCAGACATTTTTTAAATTACAACTGGCTTCAACTTGTTCCTTTAATGATTACATATAAACCGCTTTGAAAATCAAAACGAAAACTTAGAATAGTTCCTAAAACAAAGTCAAAACAAATATAACTCTAATCCCTTTCTAACCTTGGTTCTAACTTATTTTGCGAACATTACCCTAAACACGTAATATTCTTAGAAAAACCAAACTAGTCTTTCCCACTGAAATTACTGTAAAGGAATTATATTTGCAAATATTTTCGTGGTATAGTTTGTAACCCAAATTATTGACGAAAATGATGAAGACTTATAGAAAATATAGAATTTAATTTAAAGTTTGCAAATAAAATGATATGTACTTGTAATTACTGAAGGTACAAAAGAGAATTCAAGTGATTGTATTAAATTATATATGAAAAACTATAATTTCTTTATATTATGTAATAACGCTACAAAAAAAAATTGAGTAATGACACAAAAGTAGTTTCTTTATTAATCTGCAAATATCATAAAAATTCCAGAGTATTATACTCGGAAAATCTGAAATAGACGTAATAATAACATAATTCAAATATAATACGTTTTATTAAAGACACTGGTTGCGCTACTATTCATGTGAATCCTATTGGGATAAAAATTCGAAGTACACGAATGTCAAGATAAATAGAATATGTGTGCATAGAACAAAAAAGAAAGGATATGCTATATAATATAAAATACGGAAACTTCATCTCCTAAGGGATATCTTCATCTAAGTCCTCCCATCTACACATACAAATAGGAAACCACATTTTCGTTATAGTTTTATATATTTGTCTAGTGAAATTTCTATGGATATAATTTCGGATGTTCAAAAATATAAGTAAGTATATAAACGAAGGGCTTTGAAGTATTGTTGGAAAAATTTACGGACTTACTATTCTAGGCATGGATATAGCAGAAGTTCATATTCTATCGAAAGAAGTAAGATTTGAACATTGTATGATGGGTTTATGTGGAAAGCAGCGAGTAAACGACAGAAGCACAAGTCAAAATAACCAGTAATATACACAGATATTATATATGACGGGACTGTTTAGCACAAAGAAAGGACTGTTATCTGTTCTACATACCCAATTAATTTTTGTTCATATAAAAATTCTATTATTTTAGTAAAACAGGAATTTTCAGAAAATATTTTACATAACATAAAGAAATTATAAGCACTTGTTTTGTCCATTTTTAATGTAATTAAAATTCTATTTTTATATCTAAATGATTACTAGTTTAAGACTTTCATTTTAATATTCATTTTTTTATGTTTTATAATTTTTACGGGTTTTGGGTTTTTTGTTTAACAACTAATTCAAATAACTGGTATTGAGTGGTTTTAGAATTATTTCAAATAAAAACTACTGTGTGGTTTGAATAATATCAAAAAATTTATGTTAAAATACAAGAATTATAAAATGTCCTAGAGCAGCTCAGAGCAAAAAAAAACGTTCCAAAACTAGTATGTTTCCATTAATTTGCATCAGGAAATTGTATATTTTCAGGCGCACAATAAAATTCTTTTTAGTGACAGCAGAATAAACACTATTTATATAATGTAAAAATACACAATGATTTTCCTGCTTCATACGAAGTGATTTCAAATTGTAAATAAGCTGCAGTTAATTAAACCAAATACCTGACGGCTATGAGATTCAAACATCCTTGCTTTTCATGTTTATTGTTTTCTTTACTATTACTATTTACTATTACTTTTGATTTAATTTTTTTTTTAGTATATAGTATGTCCATTTCAATAAAGATTTGATGAGTTCAAAACACAATATTTCTGAATAAGTACTTTGCCATTTTAAAGTTTAAAACTTTGTAATAAAGCTTTTCTTTGGTTTTAGAACTTTAAAATTACGACGAAAAATTTCTGTTTTAAATTGTTTTTTTATATAAATAGCATCTTGTTTTGATAACATCTCAGAAATTGGGTTTAATTTTAACTTTCTTTTCATCCAAATATACCGGAAAAAATTTTGTTTTTCTTGTTATGACCGTATTAAAGCATTACGATTACTGCATATTCACTAGAAAACCAATTTTTCACAAATGAAATTATCATTGATAAATTTTTTCTAGACAAGAGATTTAAACAAAAATCAGGACTAAGGCATATTATTTCCTCGAGATTTGTAGATTTTCATAAGAATGCCATAATTATTTATCCATTATATAAGATTATTTGAAAAAGGAGATAATTATTTTTCGATAGCCTACATCGCAAATAAGAAGTATCCCAATATAAACTGCACTATTTTCAAATTGCTACAAAAAATTAATTAAGCCGGTTAAATTTTCTTTTCCAACTTCTATTATTAACCTAAAACTTAAACTAGTTACATTAACTAACTTCTTTGTTGTCTTTTGTGCCACTAAAATTCTGACAGTGATTTTTCTGTCTATCCTTTCTTCCTTAAGATATTTCTCACTAAAGCCCAATATCTTTCAATGGACTGAAGTTATGGAGCATTCTCTTGATTCATATTTGTTCATTAAAGATGATATCGTTAGCCTCATACCATTTAACCGTTGCTCCCGCATAAACAGCAGTGGTCCAATCTGGCCAAAAAAATACGCCACTTTCCTCCTGTGATCATATGAAGCCATAGTATTTTCTGCAAGCACTCTTTCATGTCTAAATCTTTATTTAATATCCCTTTATAGAAAAATTGATCACCTCACTTGCCACACTGATAAATTGGTTCCCATACTAGCCCATTTGGCCCAAATTTTACAATGTAAATTAATTTGCTAACGTCAGGTACTTTCTCGCTATTATCTTGATTATAAAATTTTGAACCTGCTAGAGTCAAAAAATCATATTAAAAATACGATTAATCATCCAATATAAAACATATAACTAGCGTCGCCTTAAGGCATTTCGAGACCAACCGAGCGAACAAAAGCGGAACACGTTCTTTGCGAATGCTCAGCTGGTGTGGATGCCTTTGCGAGCGAGCAAAAGTATGTACGCTAGCGCTCGCTAAAAGTGGTTTTCAACTTTTTGGTTTCTTAACTACTACGTATTCATCATGGAACTTTTCTAAAGTTCTTGGCGTTGTTCAGCGAAGTCATTTTGGCTTCCTGAACGATTAAATTATATGACTATTCGTTATTTTTCATATAAAAATGGAAGATGTTTTTTCGCACTTTTTACATTATGTAGCCATGTCTGATACAGAGCGTGATAATTATAAAAATGTTTCTATGTACGTAAACTAAATAAGTCAGTGCAGGGTCTAACGGAAAATTTTAATTCCTACTCAAGACATAATCATAGGAACAAATTTACAAAAAAGGAGCAGAATATGGTGAGATACTCCTTATTTTCACAATTATCCAATACAATATTAATACAATACAATATAAAATAATAATAAAAACATTATTTGGACCGCATACTTGCATCTGCATATAAAAGTGCTATTTTATTATTTACTAATGAACGAATAATTTAATAATCTGATTTTAATGGGATGTCCTTTTCATTTTGTTATACAAAAAAAAGGTTTTTGATGCATTTGCATAAAAATTAAAAGCAATATTGATGAACTCTTTGACATTTTTTATTCATAGGAAAAAGTACTCGAGTAGATTAAATAATTTTTTAAGAAATTACATTAATATTTTATTAATTAAAGTATATTTAGAAAAGTTTTTCTATTAAGAAATTTTCGCATATTATTTGAAAGTTCAAAATTCTTTTAAGCTTTTTTAATTATTTCTCATTTTATATTCATTAATTTTTTATTAACATTATTTAAAACAGAAATATAAAAACTTTATATCTTAAATAAGAAATGAAAATTTTCGTAAATTAGAAAACTTTTCCTTAACGTCTCATTTTGAAAATGATGAAAAAGTTTTTCTAGAATACTTTTTAATGAAATTCAAATGTAAAATGCACTATTTTGTAATATTATCTTAAAAACTTACAAAAAAAAACCCAAACACCTTTATATGAGCTTCCATAAAACAATTGAAAACTTACACGACAAACTCTCAAATTTGATATGAATATGTATAAATCCGTTTTGAAATTAGTTTACTTGAAATTAGAAAATCTATTGTCATTGTAATTTCTATACAAGAACAAGATGAGAAAAGGATTTTAATTAACAAACAATGAACACATTTTGAAGGATATCCTCATTAAAGAATAATATAGCATAATTAATTAGAATTTAAGGAAAATTTTTGTGGGGAAAAATTCATTTCATAAACCTTTAAAAATTATCACAAAAGTAGATTTGTTATGCGATACCACAGAGGTGTTCTTGGTGGTACATAAAAAACAAATTCATGAAATTCTTTAATTTCGTGAAAATTGTTTTTTCATTAAATCAATTGTAATGAATTTTCGCAGATACCATAATATTGAATTTTACTCACGTTTTCCAAATGCATTCAAATCCAGTGTAAATCAGTAACATCATTTTTTTTTTATATTCTTTAATTTACAAATAAATTTTTAATAAAACTCCGAAAATGGTTTATTATTTTTTTTTTTTTTGCTTTTATCTCACTTTTCACTTTATTTTTAAAATTATTTTAAATTTTTTTCTCTAACTTCCAAATTTCACTAAAAATTCTGATATGTTACTTTTTGTTTGAATTATTATTAATTAATAATAATTAAATAGTGTTAAAAATTAAATATGATTTTCTGAAACTTTTCTGTTTGTTTTTTTTTTTTTTATCAAATTAAAATAAAAACCAAAAAATCAAAATAAAATAAATTCTTATCACGATATTACGAGTAATTTAAGTGACTTTCGTAACGTTCAATTGGCTACTGCGAGCTGCATTGAGGATTCGTTTATACGGATCAAATTTATTTTTTAAAAAAAAATAATACATATAAAACATGTTTACATATACACGTATACAAACTAAAAACCCCCAAGAAAATACATGTATACGAGTATAAAAGTTTATACTATAGAATAAAATAAAATAATAGAATTTATAACTTCAAAATCCCAACAAATACATTCCGATTTCTTAGCTATTCAGACTCCACAGTTTGAATAACCTGTTGAGGCTACCAATTTGTGGAAGGAATTCGATGTTTTACACTTTCTCACATCAAAAAAAAGAAGATGTTAAATAAACAGAAACTACCCAATTTCTTAACAGTAATCGCACATATTAGTGACTTTCATTTTGACCACCCTGTACATTGTTAATATATGGTGAGTGGTATAGATATATATGTATTTTAATTAATAACAGATTTTTAAATAAAAAAAGAAAAAAAATTATTACAAATTATAAATATTCATCATCAACACTTTCAGTGCGAGTCTACCAACTAATCTAATCAACGACTAAAATAAAAATATATATTTATATGTATATATACATATGTATACTACGGAATTTTCATTTCAAACACTGGTTGCGCATCAGGCACAGATCACAAGCAGAGAAAAAAAGAAAGGAAGCATTTCAAAAAAGGACGCATATACAGAAAGGATATACTATGTTTAAACGATGAGTATATATATATACGGTCCCCAGCTTCAGCACTAAGCTGGTAGAGATATTATACGGTCTTCGTTTTTTTTTTTTTTTTTACTTTTCACTTCTAAAACAACCATCAATCATATCACCTCTGTACTATTAATTAGATTCAACATCAACAATCATATTCCATAGAAAATATTTTTTAAAAAAACAAAAAAAAAAAATAGAAAAAAATATTTTACTAAATTCACCAAAAACTATATAATTTCAAAATTTAGGCTTTTTTAAAAATATATTTCCAAAAATTGAATTCTAATGAATTTGCGTTATTTTTTTTTTTTTTTTTTAGGTTTTGTTTTTAAACACAAAAAAAAGGACATATATTTTTCTTTTTACAACAAAATATTCTTTTTTTGGATGATCTTCTAACTATGGAAGAAAAAGTGCGACCCGATGAAAAGCTCGTCTCTAACTAGGCTACGACTTTTTAACAATCTCAACCCTGGGCAGAGTTCTGCTGATGTACGCTAGTTGATAAAATATCCTTCGGGACTCTAATATCAAGCTTTTTCCTTTTTGGGGGGTTTCTTTTATTTTTGAATGTGTTGTAATTTTACAATAATTCTTTGAAGGGGAAATGAATTTTCGATGTTTCATACTTCTCGAACTATATGGAAATCTTATTACTTATTGTACAGTAAATATCGCATCAAATTTGTGTTGGTTTGATTAATATATTCATTAAGCTCCTGGTGTAGAGGATAGTATAGTAAATAAAAAAAATGTTTTGTAAATATAAAGGTCATGCGCTACAATTTCATAGAAGTATTGAGAAAAGCGGGTAAAACATTTCTTTGGAGAAAACTGTCTTTTTTTTGGTATCTGTGAAAATGTGAAAATCTTTACTATATGAATTTAAATGTGTATTGATAATATATGAAACTTACAATATAAAACATAGAAAAGACATAGAATTTTACATTTACAATTTTAGAACAGGTGTAATTTTTGATTTTTACGGAAATTTGCTTTGAATTTAAGGATTTTTCTTTGCAATTTTTTTTGTTTTGTTCGGAATTTTGTCGAAAAAAATTATTTTAATTTTTACTTTTATCATACTTTTGATATCTAAATTATTTTTAAAGAATTTAAAGAACTGGCTGTATGTAATAAACTTGCCAAAAATTTTCTTTCAGTGTAAAATTATTAATTTTCAAAAGATTTAAGTTCTTCATAGCCGAAAACTCTATTGTTTTCTTAAATATATTTCTGTTGTTGACGTCAGTTATAGTTTCCAACAAAATGTAGAATTTAATGCATTTTATTTAACATTGAAGACTATTTGATTCTTTGCCATTGGGAATATTTATGCTGAAATATTAAATAAAAGTAAGACTCAAAATAAAATACGTTTAAAAAAATATAACATAAAATGCAATAGCAATACACTAAATATTTAATTAGAACAAAATATAAAACGAATTAAAATTCCATTATCTTCAAAGTACAATTTAAAAAAAAAAAAAAAAATCTTAAATCTAAATTATAACAATATCAGTCAGTTTTTCGGCATTTTCCTCTTAAATTGACAATTATGAAACCAAAAATCAAATGAAACAAAAGTGGAAACAACAAATTTAGAGTATTTAGACTTAGTTTAAATTATTTATATATTTACACATCTTCCTTTAGGCCATGAAAACCATAATACTGCATATATAGTACATACAAATATTTAAGAATTTAGAAGATTACAGCAAAAAGATGAGAATATTTATGGTATGTAAATAATAGAATACATAGTGTGTAAATAAAATATATTATATATTAGTTTTACTGCCACATTTATAACTATTGTATTTATAAATAACTACCGTAGAGCGGACTCAAGTCATTGTGTAGCGAATCAAAAGTTATACCCCATAGGCTAATAATGAAGATTTCCAACTGATTCTCTTTGCACCGTGATATCCCGGTACAACATAGATTCTTCTCTTTCTTTCACATTAAACTTCTTTTCATCCATTCTTCTTTAAGTTCACCTACTATACAACAACAACACTAAACATCACGCTGCTCATTTGGATTGGAAATCTAGGTATATTAATCTATGGTTATACGGATTTTTCCATGTCCGTCCCTACTGTCGGTATACACGACAACCCAAAGCGTGCTGTCTGACTTTAATTTACAACATAAGTTGATTAATCCTTATCTCGTTTTGATATTGTATTTGAGAAAAATCAGTAAATGAGTAACGTAGTTCAATTTAATTCGCAAATTTGTGCAGCAATTTTATTTCAAATAATAGCATTCGTTAGTTAAATAAATCTTAGATACTATTTTTTTTTTTTTTTTTAATTTGCTTACTTCAAGCGTTAGAATTACTAGTATATAAGAGTTTCTTTAAATTGTTTTTACTTAAGCAGAAATCGAAACTAAAAGCATTTATATTAACTGCACGTAGCATTCGAGAAATTGGTTCGTTTTTCCCATAATCTGATCTGTGGTACATAATTTTAATAAGTCAACTGATCTTAAGGAACGTACATTTATATTTAGCGGCATCCTTTCTAATAGTATAGGAGCATCAATAGCGCCATTGAAAATTTGATGGACAAAAACAAAATCAGCCACCTGACGACGCTTTTCTAAGGATTGCAGGTCAATCAGTTTTAACCTATCGCAGTACGGAGGTAGTTGGAAAAGGTCATTCCAAGGAAGATCTCTTAATGCAAAACGTATGAATCTACGTTGTACAGACTCCAATCTATTAATTAGATCTTTATGGTAGGGAGACCATACTTGACTGGCATATTCCAAAATAGGTCTAACCAAGGAAATGAAAAGTGCTTTAGTTATATGAGGGTCGGAGAACTCCTTAGACCATCTTTTAATAAAGCCTAATGTAGAGTTAGCTCTATGAACGAGTGAGTTAATATGTAGCTTGAAGTTAAGTTCACTGTCACAAATCACTCTCAAATTTCTAATGCTAGTCACTCTCCGTAGAGGCGCATCGCCAATATTATATACACATTGACAATTTTCACGTTTCCTAGAGAATGTGATAACCTCACATTTGTCGCTGTTGAGCGCCAAATTATTTTTACAACAGCAGATTACAAAATTATCTAAATGGCTCTGGAGGTACAGAGGGTCATTTAAGTTACTTATTTCTTTATAGATCGTCATATCATCCGCAAAGTTTGAAATTTTAAAGTACTTAATTACGGAGGACACATCAGTAATTGTAAGAACGAACAAAATTGGTCCCAAATGGCTGTCTTGAGGGACGCCAGATATTGCAGTATAAAGCTCCGATTTAGAAGAACGGAAAAGTGCTTGATAACTCCTTCCCTGGAGATAGGATTGAATCCAATCGATAAAAAGACCCGGGAAGCCAAGGGCACTAAGCTTAAACAAAATCACTTGATGAGATAGTTTATCAAACGCTTTGCTGAAGTCTGTAGTTATACAATCAACATTATTGCCATTTTCCATGGAGCACGTCGAAAAAGAGACGAGTTCAACTAAGCTAGTGATCGTAGACCTACCCTTCAAAAATCCGTGTTGATTCCTGGAAATAAAAGGTTTACAACCAAAGCAAAGAAACTGCTAAATGATGTATTCAAACAGTTTTGGAATGCAAGATAATTTAGCAATTGGTCTATAATTTCCGATATCACCTCTACTGCCTTTCTTGCGGGTCGGAATAATATAAATTTTGATATAATCGGTCAAAGGATAGTATAAATGTCAAAAAATTTACCTGGTTTTTGTTTAGTTTTTCAAATTTAGTTAGAAAGTCGAAAGTTAAAAAATTGCGCTTTGTAAATTCAAGATATTTTAATTATCACTTTGGTCATTTTCAAAAGCAATGGTTCCTTAGAAAAGCGTCGTCAGGAGGCTGATATTGTTTTTGTCCACCAAATTTTCAATGGCACTATTGATACTCCTTTACTATTAGAAAAGATGCCGCTAAATATTAATATACGTTCCTTGAGGTCAGTGGACTTATTTAAAATGTTGTACCACAGAACAGATTACAGGAAAAACGAACCAGTTTCTCGAATGCTACGTGCAGTTAATATAAATGCTTGTAGTTTCGATTTCTGCCTTAGTAAAATCAATTTAAAGAAGCTCTTTTATAATTCTAACGCTTGAAATAAGCAATTTAAAACAAATAATAATAAGATCATTACTTTAAAATTGTCTAAACCTTATTTGAAAGTGACCACCTGAAAGTTCTGATCTCAAATTTATCACTTTTATGAAATGTATGAAAAGGACTGAAGATTTAATTCAGAAACCAGTTTACAGATTTAAATAACATTTACAAAATATACAATATTTACATTACCATAGCTTAGATCACTAAATCCCTTAAATTATAGGAAATTATTAAAATAATATTAGTTTTTTTTCTCAAAGTTAATTCATTCGATTCTAAATTGCTTAACTACTAGCTCCATTTTTGCTATAGGGTGCAAAATAATCGGCTGTACACCAATTTTAAATTTCTATATTATTAAATATATATGAAAATAAAAGAAAAGAAAAGAAAATTGCCATATTAGGGGAGAAAAATATATAATAATTCTGAATTTTTCACTGGTTGATTTATTTCCTTTTAATCAAGTAGAAGGAAAATTCATCCCCCCATCATATTTAACTAGAACAGATATACGTATATGTATTTTATACATATGATTGATTCTCATACCAACAATTTCTTTAGTATTAAAGCAATCAAAAAAGGATTTATTTCATTTGATATTTACTTATCCTTTTTAACAAAAAAAAAAAAAGAAGATATTTCCAAAATGACTTTTTAAATTATATTTTATTTAATTATGAAACTCAACAAGGAAATAAAACACTTCTATGTTTAATTAAAATTATAATATAATGAAGAAAAAAAAAATACACTAAATTAATAGAAAATTTTCCATAATAATAAATCCAAACAGAAGCCATTTTAGAAAATTCTTTTAATTAATTACTAGTAAATTGTATAAAATTTTTCCAATTAAATTGAAAACATTTTTATTCAAATTAGTTTGCCAAAAACATTTTTCTCCAAAAGCCAAATTAAATAACGAAATGGATACTAAAAATGAATAACATATAAAATATCCCTCGGCATTTGGCTATAATTATTTTACGTTTAATATAGATAAAATCTGTGAAATATTTTTCAAAACATAATAAATTCTCTCATATAGGTAAATTTTATTAAATATATATCATAATATTTCTATATTTTACTGGTTTTGAAAGGCTTATGGGAATGGAAACTTTACCACAAACAGAAACTCTCTAAAATACCAGACAATTCTAAATAAAATAGTTTATGGTTTCACGCAAACATTATGTGTATTTAATTATGTAATACAAAGCATAGTTTATCATAAAAATTATTTTACTTAAAAATCCATTATTGAACAAAACCAATGAGTAAGCTTTTAAACAGTAAATACATGTGGTTTCATTAAAGAACCACTTGACCTCTTGATTTGCTTATAAAAATCTAATAACGTTATAAATTTATTGACAATTTATATTTTATTTGATTAGTTCGTTTATTGGAGCATATTTACGACATCATTGATATTGGAGGGAGAACCAATAGTTTTACTTAGTTTTCATAATACTTGTTAATAAACTTTGTAATAACAAATTTTTCATCACGAGTTAAATCGTCAAGCGATTAAGACGTATTTTTTTTTTCTCCACAAATATAATGTGAATTTTTTATTTTTTTTTATAACCGCAAAGGTTTTGTTAAATTAATTTAAATTCAAAGATTGTTTCATCAATAAAATTGACAATATAAATATTCTTGTCTAGGCAAAAAACATTCAATTCTCTGTTCTATGTAAAGTGCGACAAAGCTTCCGACATCAAAAAGTTATTGAATGTAACTTATCTCCTCCATCAGAAAATAAGTTGGGAAAAATTAAACCCGCGCCCCAACTTGCAGTGCAAGAAATGTCAGCGATATGACCATGTCGCAGTAAACTGTAGCGTGCCATACCGCTGCATAAAATGCGCTTCGACACACGAGCCCAGAAAATGTCTTCCTACGAATACAGAGGAGGGAGAGCCCTACTGTATAAATTGTGCGAAATACGGTCACCCAGCCAACTACAGGGATTGCCCCGCAACAATAGCTTTCAGACAAAAAAAAGAAAGACAAGTAAATAACAATAGACAAAACTCACAAACCTCAAACAAACAACAAATGTTTTCGAACTTTGTTCAACCCCAAATCTCATTCGCTGATGCAATAAGCAAAGGCAACACACAGATTCTAAGCCAAAACCATCCTTCTACAACATTTTCACTTGCCACGGCACCAGACTTTGACAATTTAATTTTCATTCAACAACAGTTTCAGCAGCATTTCAACATGTCCCTTTTCGAACTCTCCAATAAAATAAATGTATTGACAGAAATTCTTGACAAAATCCTCATACTCTGACCATGATATTGTTTTCCTGAACATCGACGGAATAAAAAACATGACAAAAAACAAGTTACAATACTGGCCAATTGATTTTCAAACGCACGCCCCAATAAAACTTTTTGACTACTCTAAGGCTATTTGGAAAAAATTCAATCAACAAGTCAATAAAAAGTCACGTGCACTTGATATTAGCCCTCAAGTAAATATTACAAAGATACAATTGGACGAAACAATAGACAAACTGACAGACCATATTAACGAGGCCATGAAGCAGGCAATACCTACAATCATACTCAAAAACACGCATTACACATACACAAATCGACAGCTCACAACTCTATTAGCGGCCAAAAAGAGACTTAAACGAAAAATATACAGAACGCTAATGATCAATGGATTCATCAAAGACAATCAATATTTCCAACTTCAATCCGACCTAAAGAAACTAAACGATGACATAGCGAATTAAAATTACAAAATATACAGAAAGACCATAACCTCTTTAAAAATATAAATGAATTGAAATCAAACAAATCAAATATGAATATCACAAAATTAAACATCGACAATAAAACAGTTTTTGACATTCCCACAAAAAATAACGCTTTCGCAACAAACTTTTTAAAATCTCACTGTCAGAATCAAAACTTAGGATCCATTGACTACACCAACAATATCAACAAAGAGACACAGCTATTGCTTGACCAACTACCAAATTGATAATTTTAACGTAGACAATCCTGCCGACAAGTGTACATTACATAAAGATATATTCGTTACCCCAAAAGAATTGAGCCATAACATAAGGTCCCTGAAAAACAAAAAATCGTGCTGTTTCGATGGTATCCCAAATTTGGTCATCAAGAAACTGTCCGGCAACATCATCACTATACTAGCGATTGTCTTCAACAACTGCATAAACATAGTCTACTTTCCAACAGCGTGGAAGACCTCCAAAATAATCCCGCTAAAAAAACCAAATAAAAATGCACTTCTCCCGACAAGTTACCGCCCTATCTCTCTGTTAAGCTGCTTTAGCAAAGTTTTAGAACGTATAATACACACAGGAATGACAAACTTTTTAGAAGACAACGACATCATACCAAAACTACAGTTTGGATTCAAAAGAAGACACTCAACTTTAGACGCACTAACTATACTACATAACAATATAATACACAACATGACCAAACGCAGAATAACTGTTGCGTCTTTGATTGACCTTGAAAAGGCTTTCGACCCCGTCTGGATCAACGGTTTGATCTGGAAGTTAAAACTATTTTATTTTCCTACTTACCTAATCCTTTTCATCTCGAGTTTCCTCAAAAATAGACAATTTTCCATACTAAACCTTAACACACTTTCAAATATTCTAACAATGCCCGCAGGTGTCCCTCAAGGGGCAATATTATCTCCAACCCTCTTTAACATTTTCATTTCTGACATCCCGTCAATTCATATTCCCATATACACCAACAACCCTACTAACTCTTGCAATACAATTGCCTTCGCAGACGACCTAATTGTTTTCACCTGTTCACGGTCAATCGAAGATGCAACTAAACGACTGACAAATGAACTAAAAAACATACACGACTAGTTAACAACATGGAAATGAAAAATAAACACCGGTAAATGCGAGACAATACATTTCATTGGACCAAACTGCAAATACAAAAGAAAACTTAAAAGGGTGAAAACCAATATTGATGTCATTATAAACAACAACAAAACAAAAACCGTCAATTCAGTAAAGTATTTAGGTCTTCACATACAAGCAAACTTAAACAATATGATACAACTTACACACATTGTAAACAAAGCTAAAGCAGCTTATGCTATCCTTTTCCCCTTTCTAAATCGAAACAGTCCGTTAAAATAAGTCCGTTGAAATAAAGCTCCTGCTTTATAAACAAATTGTGCGTCCTACACTCACGTATGCCGCGCATAACTGGGCATATAAAATCTCAGTAACGCAATGGAAGAAAATTGAAATTCAGGAGAGAAAATAGCTGAGGAACTGCCTAGGAGTAACTTACAAAAGGCCTAATGCTCATGAAAAATATTCCAATACAGTAAATAACTCTGAACTCTACAAAATGGCGAACTTGCAACCAATAAAAGACATTATTATGGCCCAGACGAACAGATATATCGACAAAATAAAAAATCATGAAAACGAACTAATTTTAAAATCACTCCCAGCGGACGAATCATTATACCGATTATATGAAAAATTCATTCACAAACCTATTGCATTGCCGATAGTAAAATAGTCACTACTTTCTCGAGAAATTCTATCAAATGATGACCCCAGATGCGCGTCCCTCTCAACAAAGTTAATAGAATACTAGCCTATGGGTTCAACCATGTTTGTTTTTATTTTAATTTTCAAATACATTTTTTATACAATATTCTAGTTTTAAGTCAAAGATTTTAAATTTATTCATTAATTACCTTAGTTAAGTTAAATTAAGTTTAGACGTTAAGGTTACTTAGGCTAAGCAAGAATTGAATTACCCATTAGATTTAAGTGAAAATTATATTAGATGAACCGTACAATAAATGGATTTAAAAAATAGAAGAGTTCACAAAAACAAAATGTCAAAGGACAATTAAAAATATAAATCTTTTTTTGCGGTGCAATTTTTGAAAAACATAATATTTTATTTTTAAAGAAAATCGATTAAAAAACATTTTTTATAAAACACACGCTTATACTATAAATTTCATTTCTGCATAAAATATTAATTCGAATTGATTTTCCATTTTCATATTTAAGGGCACATTTTCTTATATATTGAACTGGCGGCAATTCCTTACCTGGAGTATGATGATGTTGACGGTGATGCTGTTGTTTCCATATTACTTGGATATACCTTTGGTGTATAAACAATAACTTCAGGACTTATCGGTTGAGATGATGATGATGATTTCATAGTTTTCGTACAAATTTCTTGACTAGAATTTATATTACCAGCTTGTGGTGATGTTATTATAATGTTTTCATCCAATTCATTGATTTCTTGTTGTGAACAACTTGTTGCCGGAGAATTATTATTACTTTCAATTATTTTTGTAGCAGTCTTTTTAATAGTTGGTATGCGTCCTACGAACTTCTTCTGTGGAATTAAAAATCTTAATGCCGGATGTTCAAGTTGTTTTTTTAAGTGTTCATTTGATTTCTTTAATACTGATGAATCTGAATTGATATTTGGTTTTATTGATTCAGTCGAATCAGTCTTCTTTTTTCTCGGTTTTTTTTGGATTGGATCTTCACGTTTTGATTTTGCTTCTTTCGTCTTTTTTGCTGGTTTCTTATCACGATTTTTAAGATTTGGATGCCAATCATCATCAGATTCTGGATCACTTTTACGCTTGTTTTTTTTGTCTTTTAATATCTTCATCATCAAAATCTGATTCCATTTCATTTTCAGGCTTTTCATCATCCTCTAATGTTAAAGATTCTCTAAGCACTTTCTTTATATCATTTGATATATTCGGATGATGTTGTATTTCATCAAAATCCACATCTGGATTTCGTTGTTTAAAAGTTTTCTTCTCCATTCTTTGCGCATGCGTCGGTAGAGGTGCTGGTGCAATAACATTCGATGGATCTTCAGGATGTGCTCCAATATCTTTACCTTCAATCCAATCATTATAACGATCTGGTTGAAATCTTTTTACAAAAGTATGCATCGAAAAATCTACCGTATTATTCGAGCAATTACACTTCCAAGCTCTTTTTCCATATTCAATCCATCTAGGTATTGCAAAATTTGTCGATTCAGCACAATTAAAACCATGATTGAAACCAGAATGATAACCAAATGGAAACGTTATCATTATTTCACCAGCCTCTTGTGTTACCTTACTAAAGGGTATTTCGTGTTTTCGCAAAATTTGTGGACTCATTAATGTCATTTTATGTCTTAAAAATGAATGGCAATTTTCATAACTAGCTGGAAAATAATGATTTGCGATCTTTTCTAATCTTGTTCCATATTCTGGCGGTACAGCATACCATGTCTTTGGCGCACCAAAATGTAAATAATTTATAGAATATAAATCCATATCTTCAGTATGCCATGCAAATGTTGTTTTCCACATACCAAAATATAAATATGCTGTATTGACACCTTCAATTTTTATATCATAATCTTCTTTCACACAATCTAATATTGTTCCTAAACGATTAATATTCCATACATTCACATCAGGATCTGTAAGACTTCCATTAACATCAGCACCATAAGTCGGTACAATATAGGTGATATTTTTCCAATATTTTCTTTCTAAGTCTTCAAAATCAAAATGTTTTCGTGTTGCAAATCTTTCTGTATTTGCTAGTTCACTAAATTGTTTTATATTTAAAGGTCTCTCTGGAACATTAATCTGTTGATATAATCCTCGTTTGCCAGTAACAACTTGACAAAGCGGTGCTGGAATTGTTATATGCAAACTATCAATATCATAGCCATTTTTCCTTGCTATCCATTCGGGCGGTGGTATAACCTTTGCAACACCAGCTTTATGGGCTCCTTTCGATTCCATATACTCTATAAATTTGGGAAAATCTTGAAATTCATCCCACGTCGGACGAAATACCATAATGCAAGGCATTGGTTTTGAATCGGTCATTTTCTTTATTATTTTTTAGATTATTTTCTTTTAATATTTCTTTTTTGTATTTATTTTCTTTTTAATTTTTTCTTTTCAATTGATTTTTCTTTGACAAATATTAACCGAATTAAAAGGCACAGTCGATTCATTTATTTATAAATTATAAATATTAGGAATACTAGATTAGAAATTAAAACTAAGTGAAATATTGATGAATTAAAACTAAGTGAAACTGTAGGTTACAATATGTTTAAATTTATTAGTAAAAAGAAACGAAAGAAAACTTAAAAGAAATTTTGAAATATTAATCAGAAATTAAATAATATCATCTATTTGTCATTATATGATAATAAAATAAATGAACTATAAAACTATCTCATTTAATCAAATACATACCTCCAGCTCTTTATGCCCTATGGTAGGTACTACCAGAGGGTATATTAGTTTTGTCACTCCATTTGTAACACATCGAAATAATCGTCGTAGAAAGGTTTCAAGGGTATGGTTGTGTCAGGAATCAAAAGTTATATCGATTTATGCATGTCCGTCCGTCCGTATACAAGATAACTCAAAAACGCGTTATCCAATTTTAATGAAATTTACAATATGAGTTCCTTATTTCTTAACTTAGTTCGGTATTGCATTTGAGCAAAATCGGTCCAGGGGGAGGGAAGTTATTAACCAAAAACTATGGTGACCAGAAAGTTTTGCGGTTTTTTTTATGGTTTTTAGATTTAATTGTAAAATTTATGAATCAATTTTATTGAAATTAATTATGTAAGTTAACTACACAAAGACACGATACCATGTTAAATTTCAATCAAATCGGTCCAAGGATAAAGGAGAAAGAAATAATCCTAGGAGAAAATAGCCCTCTTTATAAAGTTTTTTTTGATGTACTTTAAAAACTAATACACCGATTTGAATAAAATTTACAGATTAGACTTACGCTATCAGGGTCTAAGTTACCTGAAAATTGCAAGAAGTTTTGAGAAGAAGAAACAAAGTTATAAAGAAAAAACCTTGAAATAATGTTAGTTTTGACAGTTTTTCTGCCCCATTTCTACCATAGGGCATCAAAAAATCGGCTATAGGCCGATTTTAAGTTACTATATGTTTTTTTCTTGTTTTTTCTTCTACCATATGACAACTTATTTAATGAATGTCAGACCAGATACAATTTTATTTAAAAAATAAAAAACAAATCAAAATAATATTATCTTCTGATTTCAATCGCCTTTTTTAATAATACTTCTTTCAATTTTTTCCTTTTATTAACAAAATAAAAATATTTTAGAATCTCAAAATTGCTTGTGCCAATTTAATAAAAGTATATGGAATCACATTTCCTAGAAGGACAACAATATTACAACAGCAACACAAAAAAAAACATAATAGAAATCCTTTTAAAAAAATTAAAAATAAAAAGCATGTATTTATTTTCTATATACTCATGATACTCATGGTAGATGATTATCAAATCTACTGACGGTGACTACTCCAAAATGTAGTGGCACATCAGAGTAAGGATCTCCCATGATTGCCTTCAGGTTAATAGTCCAAAGCAGTGGCTATATTCGAAAATGATGAAATTGTATAAAAAAAGGGATCAATCCCATTTGGGAGTGGAAAAAGAGTCCGTCTATCAAAATGGGAATTCTCAGGAAAATAAAAGCTTCTTAAATAAAATTCATTTAATATTTATCGATATTTTTTTTTTTTTTTTAAATCATTAAAATATTATATTTAGCCGGTTTTGTGAAAAGACTTAGAAAATATAAATAAGATAATAATAAAGAAAAGGTTCTTCGTAAATATAGCATTGTAAATGACATAGATTCAGCCTGTAACCTCCCACGGGCTGCAATTTATTTACAACGAAAATATCACTTAATCCTCTTTCTAATAACAACAATTTGAAATATTTCTATAAAAAAAAATACACAAAAAAAACGAACAGACAGGATCTTATATCTGATTATAATGGCGTACAATTTTGTATGGTTTTTAGAAGTTATTTTTAGAATAATATGGACAATTTTTTGTAAATATATTAAATATTTTCCATTCGCTATTTTTAACTGACATAAAATTAATAAAACAAAAAATAATAAATAAATTGGAATTTTATCTTTTACGCAAACATTTTTAATATTTATATTTGCCCATTTTTTATGTTAAAAATACTCTAATTTCGTTTATTAACATCCGCCTATATGGTGTGCAATTTATTTTCAATATTTATTTTGGCTTCAAGCTATTCTTAAATATTGATAAAAGCTTCTATTATTAAAAAAAAAAAAAAAAAGAATATTTGTATTTAAGGCGGCTTAAAGGGGGCTGTACATTTTGTTTTTAAACAGATAAAAGTACTAGCGGACCCTGTATATAGTATCTTCGCTTAATTAATATGCTATTTTTAAAACACTTAGTAACGCATTATTAAAATTCAATTAATTTAGACTAAAATATTATGGTTTTTAGAAATTTTTATTTCAACCAAACAAAATTTTGAAAATTATCACGAAATTTGTTTTATTTAGTCCAACATATTAACGAAGAAAAACTTTATCCTTTTAATTTTATATTTTAAGGAAAATCCTTTAAATAAAAGAAATATTAAAATAATTACGGGTGTTTGGAAAATTCCAACTATTTTATACAATGTCACGTATGACCTCAAATCGTTTGTACAGTATCTGCGCTTTCCTTAAAGCTCGTTTACTATTTCTTTTGCTATTATTTTGTATGGCCCATATTATTTTTATCGAAAAATTACACTTAAATGCCAATGCACCACCCATGCCCCAGTGTTTTCGTACGCTAACTAAATGTTGAACCAAATAAAAAGTTCAATGTTTTTCTTTTTATTTTTTATTTAATTAATATTAACAAAGGAACGGAAAACGTTTAGAATTATATCATAAAAAATTATCCTAAAACACAAATCATTGATTATTTCAAAGAAAACAAACCACCACCAGAAACAGCAGTTTCAAATTATTAAAAAAAAAAACCCTACATCTAAACTAAATCACAAAAGAAATAATGCGTTTTTTAATTCTACCTTAATAGCTGAAAAATTATATTTTTTTTAAAAAAAATTGTTGAACTGACTTACATAAAATCAAACGACAACTTATTTCCCAAACTATATCGGTTATATAGGGCAGGATTTTTTTATATTGTTTTGTTATCAAATCGTTGTTAACTTCCAATTTCTATAACGTTTTTTCAGTTCAGTTGTCGGATTAATTTGATGGCCATAAAATGTTTCAATCCGAAGGGAATATTTTTAAATTTTAGAAAAACAATGTTATATAAGATACAATTTGTTCAAATTCAAACCATTGTATTAGTAACTGCTATATAATTTTGTCCGTACCTTCAATCCATAACCAGTAATGGTAGAATGATGTTAAAATTCATTTTAAATTATACTAAAACACTTGGAGGAGACGATATCTCATAAATTTTTGAGTTAAAATTATGCTCTTCCAAATTTTTTCTATTTTCTTACATATTATATTTTATCTTTACCAATGGTTTCCAACCCTGAGAAAAATTCGTCATAATTATTTTCTAGCAAATTTTGTTTTATTAAATATTTAACTTTTGTTAAAACAAACCAAATTTCTTTACTTTACAACTTAGAAAGGATGCGAAAGAACTTGGACATGGGTAGTATATACGTTAGTGTAAAAATTCTCATTGTTTTTTTTTTATTTTTAGACTTTTTTTTCTTTCCATTTCCCAGAAATTTCTTTCAATGTGCTTTAAACGATGATTGTGAAATGGTGTGCAAAGACATTACTTCCGAAGAAAAACTTAAATGTGGCAAAAAGCGAATATACTTCACACACAAAATAATTCCCCCAAAAAAAAAATCAAGATTCGCACCCACTTCAAAAAAAAAATCCTTATTTTATATCTTTTCTTATATTTACATAATCGCAAAATGAATGATTTTCAGATTCATTAAATTCTGTAATATATTAAAATAAATCAATCCAATGCTCTTCGGAGAAAATATTAATGAAAATTTATACTTTAATATTAAATAAAAATCACTAAACTAATTAACAAACGCTATTTAACTCATAAATAAGGTAAAGGAAATAATCAGCTCCACAACTTCTTCAGCATAAAGCAGATCTAAGAATCAGCAAGGGTAGGTCTATCGTTATTTAGTGTATTATGTGAACTATATCATAACTAACTTTTATAAGGTATGCAAGTCCTCGGGTCAAAAAAAAATGAGACTTCCTAATCTTTGATTTTGTATGCTAAATAAATTGTTTTATGCATATGTATAATACATGCAGCTTTAGCGGCCTACAGGGCAATTAAAATAATAGCAATGTAAATTATGTACAAATGAGATAAAAATGTACATATATACTTGAAGAATTCTCTGATTCTGTAATAATTTCTAATTAAATATATGTATACTATTTTTGACAAACTAAAGACTATTTCCAATGATCCACTATCCAATTTTCTTGAAATCAATTTTTTGATGACATATAAAACATATTTAACTTTTTGAACCTTTTAAAAATCACAAAATTTTGAAACTTTCTTCACTTCACCTCAAAATAATCTCATTCTATTTAACTGAGAGACAAAAAAAGCATCAACGAAAAGAAAACTTCATCTTCATCAATCATGCCAGCTGACGTTTACGATATCCCACTGTTAGAAGAAATATATAATCACATTTCGCTTAGACGAAAACCAAGGGAAAATACAAGACCTCTAAAAATATCCGGGTATATACATATATATTTAAAAAAAAAAAAATGGTCAGTTTGGGGTACGAGAACATATTATCATTTAACTTCCGTCTTGGACCCGATCCCCTGAATTTATATATACATACAAGTATATAATGGTTTTTCACAAAATCTTCAGAAATAAATTGATGAACAGATATTGAATAGACACTTCTACGTCGAGATATTTTCTTTTCACTTTTCATATATTTTTGTTAAATCTTCTCTCAAACAAATCTTCAAACTAGACAAATAAAATATAGAGAGCATCCACTTTGTTGATGTACTTCATATTCGTTCTTTAAGAAAATAATATAAACTTCTGAATGAAGGTAAAATTACTTCACTTACTAAAAATATGTATTTTTAAAAACTAGAGAAAATAAATGACTCTTTTTTTGAATAAACCAGATGTAAATTTTCAAAAAGTTAGATATGAAAATATATACAAGTAAATATGTATAGTGAATAAGGAGATGAGAAATCATACAGAAATAGATGATTTTCTTTCAGAAAAAATAACTAAATGTACGAGTTTTATTCATACAACAAAAAAAAAGTGAAATAAAGTAATATAGAAGTAGCACAAAATTAAAATCAGAAACAAACACCCAACAAAAAATACTATTCAACAAGATTCTGTTATTGACTTTCTATTAATAACAAACAAACAAATATTCTTCCTTTCTTGCCATTCATTTAGCCACCTATTCGAATCTTGTATATTACTTTTTCGCTCCTGGTCTTTATATAGAAAGGATATTGCTGAAGTTTCTCTTTCATTCAAGCTCCTTAAAGATTAAGCTTAATCCCACCTTTTGTTTGAATAGACTGGCGAGAAAAAAATAACATACTTAGAGGCGATATTCAAAATAAAAAAGAAACGGAAAAATTGAAGAAAAAATTTTTTTCTAGGAGTTTAGTTTTTTTTCCTGTTTTTTTTTGTAAAAGAATAAATTTAAAAGCTACAATTTTGCTATCCCGCAGATTTTTTCATCTCTCTTAGCTTTACTTTTGTTTTGTATTTTATTTTAGTTTATTTATTTTTTCTTTTTTTTGGCTTTACAATAAATGAAAATTGTTTCTTTCACTCCGAATTTTGTATTTTGTATTTTGTATTTTTTTTTTTGGTTCTAGAAAATACTCTACGTGAAATGATTTATTTCTGGTTTTCTTGGAGCGCATTTCTACCCAAAAACAAAACAAAACAAAAAACTGTACTTTAAGAAAAACCTTACAACAAAATGCGTGTTTTTACATCATAAAGCGAAAAACTACCAGCCATAAAATTGGTATTAAATTTTTAATTTACGCTCCTGCTAGATCTGATCCTTTGAAAAAAAAAAAAACAAAAAGTTTAATACTTATGGATTAACGAAATGAAAAAGAAAACAAAAAAAAAAACAAATTGGATTTTAAAAATATAATGCCAAAATAAAAATTTTAAAGTTCATTAACAATTTCGAGAAAATCGTTGTTTCCTCTTTTTCGAGAATAACCTTTTTTTGCTGATAATTTATCCATTAAAGAGAATATTTAGTGTTTTCGAAATCCTTGTAATTGAACGAAATGAAGCTGTGCTTTAAATTGTTTTAATTTAAATGAACAAAATTTAATTATATATTAAAGAGTTTTTCGTAAATTTAATTCGTTCAAAATCTTTAAGACCAAAAATTACAGTAGTTAGATAAATGCGTGGATGGCGAAAAGAGCAATTACAAGCTTAAATGAAGATAAGTAAATATTGTAAATATTAACAGTAATTATATGCAGCTGGAAAAACAATAGTGGAATCTTGTAAGGTGACAGTATTTATCATATTAGTCATTTTCGTAACCGATGGCGTCATAGTAAGCTTATTAATTAGAATATTTCTTATAAATATTATTTTAAAGTGACATACAAAGTTGTTACATCAACTTTCATTCACTTTAAAGCAACAAATTACCTCGTGAAATTTATAAAAGCGACTATCGGCTGTCGCCCTTTAAAATTTTACTGGTGGCTTTAATTTTAAATTGTAACAAACGTTGTTCATGCCCTACGGTTCTACCAAATTTTACCACTACATTAGTAACGCATAGAAACAATTATCGTACAGACAAATGGAGCAAATTTGACAAAGATGAAACAGAGTTATGCAGAAAAAACTTTGAAATATTATAAATTTTGGCTGTTATTTTATTAATTACGAGTACCATAGGGCACTATGAACTCCATAGTTTGATTTGAAACTATCGATGTACCACTGTTTTCAAAAACAAAGGTGAATTTTGTTGTATAATTTACAATTTTTATTTATTCTTCCAAATCGATTTCGTGCCCCTCAAAATAATCCCCCCCAGCTACAATACACTTATGTCAATGTTTTTTCCAATCTTTGAAGCATGCTAAAAAGTCGTCCTCAGGTATAGCCTTCAAGGCGCGTAGCGCTTCACGTTTGATCTCTTCAATCGTCTGAAAACGATTTCCCCGGAGTGGTCTCTTGAGCTTTGGGAACAGCCAGAAGTCACACGGTGCTAAATCAGGCGAATACGGTGGTTGTGGAGCGACATGAGTGGAGTTTTTGGCGAAAAACTCACGAAGAAATTCGAAAAAATTGAGAAATTTTGGCACTAAACGCGATTTGACTCTTCTGAGGCACAAATGATCTTTCAAAATTACTTGCACTGATCCAATTGATATTGCAAGCATGTCAGCAAGGTCTCGAATTGTTAATCGACGATTTTCGAGCACCAATTCTTTGATTTTCTTGATGTGTTGCTCATCAATTGACGTCGATGGTCGTCCAGAGCGTTCCAAGTCATCAACCCGTTCTGTGCTTTCTTTGAAGTCTTTGTACCACTTGTAAACATTTTTCTCGTCACCGAAGGCCGTTTCAGTGGCGGAAATTTCATTCCGCAAGCAAAATTTAATAGCACTTCTTTGCTCAACAAAATTCGACATCGTAAAAATCGCCAAATTCACTTTTCTTTGTTCAAAAAACCAAGCGTAAACTAAAAACTAGTGATGATATTGACATGTAATTTGTCACAGATGTCACTAACAGTCCTACCAACTTGAAAAAAATTCATTTGTTCGATTCGGGTAAGTCGGGAAGTTTAAATTAAAAATTCACCTTACTTTTGAACACAGTAGTACATACTTCTTATAACTTCATTTTCACGTTGTTCTGATACATGAAGGAAATTTCTGTTTATTGGCAAAATTTTTTAGGTGGAAAATAATGGAATAAAGTGACCATGACACTGTCACCACGTTTTGATTAATCAATCTACAGATATACTAGCTGAACAAATTTCAGTAATTTACACTAGCACTAGCAAGTGTAATTGTTCAATTCGATGTTTCCAAGCCTGAATCTATTCATTTTTACGTTTTTCTAGATTTATGAAATCTGAAATTAAGGATAATATGGACTTTAGTAGGCAATTCAAGCGACAAGAATTTTCAATACAAAATGGACATTAGCAAATTCCAAAACTGAAAATTTGTTTTTGAAGGCTTTATTAAAATGTCATTTCGTTTCAATTGTACGCTAACACAAACATTTTAACATGTTCCCGCCGGCGGCAGAATTTGTAGTTCTCGGCATCTGCGAAAGCTCTGTGCAAAGTGGGTGCCGCGCGAGCTCACAATCGACCCAAAAACAAAAACGAATTAATGATTCTAAGCAGTGTTTAGAGCTCTTCAATCGTAATAAACCCGATTTTTTGCGTCCATATGTGACAATGGATAAAACATGGCTCCATCATTTCACTTCTGAGTCCAAACGACAGCCAGCCGAGTGGACTGCACGCGATGAACGCCTATTTTCAAGCAAAAGACAAATCCTACTACAAAAATGGTATCGAAAAGTTGGAAGATCGCTATAATCGGTGTATCGCCCTTGATGGCAACTATGTTGAATAATAAAATCGAGTTTTGTTAAAAAAATGTGGTTTTCTTTAAGACGATACGAATTTTTCAGCCCACCTGGTATGTTTGTGCTTAAGCCCCTTAAATAGTTTTAGTTCAGCTCATTTGCAAACCTTTTTTTTTTAGCAAAAAATACACATTAAATTGATTTCTTTCTTTGTACCACCAATGGTACAAGCCGTCCAATGGGATAGGCCTCAATGTACAACTAGTGGTACTAGTGAGAACGTGTTAATGGATTATTTCTGACATATAATAATATGTAGCACTCATTACAGAAGCCCATTTACAACTTTAGAAAAAATTTTTAAAAAAAGTTGTATAAAACTACTTTAAACCAAACGACTCCAAATTAATGATTTTAATTAGAAATAATATAAAATCATTTCATGATATTTCGAATAATGATAAATATCACTCGCAAATCAAAAAAATGTTCCTGACATATGCTTGTTTGACTAATCAAACACTATAAACTCAAAAGAACACACACAAAAAAAAACATGAATAAAAATCCAAAAAGAAAATTTCAACGGAAAAACTTGAATGATAAGAATTTATATCAAATATAAATTAATTTTCATTCATGTTTTTCCTTTTTTCGTTTTTCTCCTCCACCATTTTTTCTAGTTTGTATAATTTCAATGTTATTCCTTTAATGATAAATTTATTTTCTCTATAAAAATGACACCTTACAATGTCGTCCTACAAACATGCTTCACGTTGCCGAAAACGAAAAAAAAAAAGAAAAACAAATTAATTCTCATTCAAACAAGAAAAACAAGGACATTCGAAAACATACTTTAATATCACGTCAAATAAGACGAACGAAATGATTGGAATCGCAAAAGGAAAATAATGATGGAAAACATAATAAAATATACATAAAAAAAAAAAATAAATAAATAAGGTGGTTAGGTCGATGGATTGTTGATTGTGTTGGGTGATTCTTTTAATAATTGCTTCCAACTTGTTGCATGCTTCCTTCACAGCGATGCCATCGTTACAATAATTTGTCTATTTTTATAAAAATCGGTTTTCAATGACATCGCAAAGGGAACCAACGAGACACAGCAGACACACACACATATCATATCAGATATCTTATTATAGGTTGAATATATATTAATATAGTAGGCAGTTTACAATAGCATACATGTACATTTTTTGAAGAAAAAGCATACTAAAATAGGATCTATAAAAATGATTGATTGGCCAATTGCTCTAAATTATGATAAATCGGTCGACAAATTCAACACCCAGTTAGTCATACAATATGTTATTATTGAACACAATATGTCGATGAGAAATGGAACTTTATTGGAACGACATGAACAAGATGTTCCTAGACATATTATATTTTCCTTCTTTTCTCATTTACTTTTTTTCACAAAAGGATACGTGTGCAATCGATCCATATTTTGTTTTCAAAATTGTTTATCATTTTTTTTTTTAAAAGAAAAAAAAAGAAAAATCTTTAAACGAAAGGTAAAATTTAAATATGTTTTTTATTTTCCATAGAAAAAAACATATATGAACACTAGCAATGGATGGATACAGTTGAAATGAGAGAAAGTTTTTTTTTTTCTATTTGACTTTTACTTTCATGTGAGGATAAACAAGTCACTCAATTATAGGAATGATGCTGTCTACGAAATAACGTATGGCAATTTCATGTCAGGGATAAAAAAAAACCTAATCTGTTTTGTACACGGGAGAAAATATGATTTGCTACTTTTCCCATTTTCCTTCCATAGTGGAATATACCAAGTTCAGTATCAAAACAATATGTTTTCGTGTTTTGATGAAAGATCCATAATACTGAATATATGTTTGTACACATATTTACTACGTATACACGGCAGATTTAAGGTTCGAATTAAAAAAAAAAAAAAAAAAACAGATTTAAAACTGGTCAGTATAAAAAGAAAGAAATGGCTTTAATTTCTGAGTAAATTCGGAGGATCGAAATGACATTTAATTATGCCTTCCTTAAAGAATTTTAATTGTTTCTGTTGAAAATTTGTTGATAATTTCGAAATAACACCACTTTAAAAAAAAAAAAAAGTGCTGAAAATAAAGAAACTCTAAACAAACCAAATGGAATATCTTTAAAATCTCTCTATTATAGAAAAAAAAAAGTTTTCTCCGCAAATCATTTATAAATAGAATAAATACTTTCAGACAAATTGTATGCATACTCTTAGGCGAATGACTGTGTAATATAAAATATTTTTATTCCTTATATTTATAATTATAAATAATTAAAATATGCATACTTTTAGGCGAATATATTCAAGGAAATACTTTTAGAAATGAATTTAAATACAATTCACAAATTAAAAACGAAGAAGAAAATTTAGCATCTTGAAAAATTGAGACGGAGAGAGAAAGAAAAAGAGAATCTTATTCTAAAGAAAATAAAATAAAAAAACAAAAAACAAACGAATATTATCCTTGATAAATTTTCTGGTTGTTGTTTATACACACGGGGATTGGTGAGCGAAGCCAGCAGCGGCGCAGCCCTCTAGTAATGCTAAAATATCAAAAATCTCCCTTTCTTCTGTTCCTCTCAAAATCATAATTTGACAATATACACTATCAGAATTTAATTTTTGGAGGACACAATTTAAAATTCCGGATGGAACTTTCAATTTTGTTAAAATCTGGGATCATCCGAAATCTTTCATCTGGGTATATACGCGTATCTAAGATACGAATTCTCAGATAATTCGGAATGTTTTATACCACTATATATGGTGGTCATATTATATTATTTACAATTTACTTAGTAAATAATATAATATGACTACAAGCTCCTGTACCAGTACAACTGGTATTTTGCATTTCAACATTACAAACAGGATTTTTGACATGTTTTTTTTTCAAATGTTTCCCTAGAAAGTCTATTCTCCCTTTACATCTCCGACGAAAATGGAGCAGCTAGTAAATTTCACATTTGCTTAATCTCAGACTCTTCAAGATTTGGATTTAAAGAAAATTGGATTTTGTTGTTTTTGAACACCCAGCGTAAAAGTACATAAGCTATATTAGTTATACGAAAAACTTGTCAATTTACACTTCTTTCTGAGAGTAAGTCTTATACTTTCCCTATTTTCAGATCATTTTTATCTTTCGTTTAATTTTCTCATTAATATAAGATCACGGATTATTATGTTTTGTTCTCGACTTTTTTTCTAAATAGTAATTACAATCTATTTCTATTCTAGAATTTTTTTTACTCAGTAGTGGAATCGTGTAATTCGATTGAGAGTAAATCGTATCGAAAGGAGATTGCTATTCCTACGCTTTTACGATACGATTTGATTCAAATCGAGTTACATGATCCTACTTCTGAATAAAATGAATACAAGAATTTGTTAATTTCAAATCTGAATTTAGTAAAATACGATTTTATCCAAAATTAATTAACAAAATAAAAATCTAAAGGGTTTATATCAATTTTAACAGAGATTTCATCTAAAAAACATGTTTCATGTAATATTTGACCAGAGGCAATTTAAAACTAGAATTTCACCTTAATTTCGGATACCATACCAAGTATACCATATGGCCGTGCTCCGCAACCTTTATTCACATAGGTCACACTAATTTTTTTCTGAAAATCTTGGGCACACCACAATAGAAAATATATAAAAAAAAATCTCTATAAAAAATGTATAATGAAATTACATTTATACGTAGAAAACTATTACTAAATAACTAATGTGATACCTGGGCTTGTTTCGGTGAACACGAATATTTTATATTTGACTCGATACTTGACAGTGCGACCCAAAGTTCGTGGTCAAGGCCCCTTAAGCATGATCGCCTATCATATTTTATTAAAACTAGAGATGAAAAACTTAATTCACATAGAAATGTAGAAAATGGGAGAAGAACTACAATAGCCTGGTCAGAAATCTTCAGATATTCCTCCTTTACTGAAATCCAGAAAACATCTAATGAAACTACGTTAAATTTTAGTTTTAGAGCCCCGTCAGTATTTAATTCAACAAATTCCACTCGAATTTCTAGTAGGAGAGCTGATGTGCGTAGGCAAAGAAAAATGCTCCTACAGTTCGGCCATCCTGACAATACAGCCGCCCTCGGCTGACCTCACGGATATACACAGGGCCATCATGAATCTGTAAGCAGACAACAAAGTTAACACATACCGGTTAACTACACAAATAAAGCCAAAAATTACAAATATTCAACTTTAGGAAGCCTTTGTGAATAATACCCCACATCTGATATTGTAGGCAAAGAAAAATACTCCTACATATGGAAGCTGGGATATTTATATACTTTTACCATCAAAAAATAAAATACCAACCACGACACACCTAATATCGTCCCCCGGCACACTGGTTGCGGATCACTGCCATATGGTACACGGTTTGCTATAATTTTCACAAATAACTACAAACTTGATTTATTTATTTAGGATATTTCCGCAAATTTTAATAAATTATGATTTTAATATTTAAACATTTTTAATATTGTGAAATTATTTTCAAATATGAATCTTCCTTTTTTAGTTTAGCAACAAACTTTTTCACCAACATCCATTCAAATTTCCAAGGATATGAAATTTTGGGAAGCTCTTATATGGTTTTAATTTAAAATGCAAGTCATCAAACTAAAAATTGAGAAACTTTGGTCCATGGAAATATTATCCTTAAATTTGTCTTAAATTGCTCTTCCAAAAAGCAAGCAAACTTGCTGCTTGTTTAATGTTCATTTAGAAATTCAACCATTATTGAGTTTCAACAAACTAATATTTTGTAGATTTCATTATATTTAATCTGAAAGAAATTTATATTCTTGATAATACTTGATAAACTTAATAATCCAGAAAGAAAATTAATTAACCAAAGAAAATTACTTATTATTACGAATTAAACAAAATAGATGAAATTCTAAAATCACAATTGAAATAGACTTCCTAGATATTAAAAATAATTGAAATGGATAATCTTTTGAAGTATCTATATTTAAGATCCTTTTAAAATACAATAAAAATTAGTACAGTACAATAAAAATAGAAGCTTAAATTTAGTTACTATTTCGTTGTTGTTAATTCAAGTAATTTTCTTTTATTTATCTTCCACTAAATTTATCCAATTGTGGTTTTCCTCCATGCAAATTAATATTCTCCATTATAGAGAATTATTTTTTTTTTAAATCGATCGATATATTTCATCGAATTTATAATTTCCGATATGTATACAAAATAACTTAAAACTTTTATTAAATTAATGATGAATCGACGAATCCTAAAAACATCATGGATCTGAAAGATTTTCAAAAGAAAATGTTCGAAGTAGTAAAACTGTACATTAATATAGAGAGAAACGAAAATTGCAATGCATTCGACATAGAAGTAATAATAACTTTTTACGACCACGATTATATGGTTAACTAATTTGATGTTGAACTTTGGAATTGACGACCAATATAGTTGAATAAAGATAGTGATTACTTAAATAAATCAAACTCAATCTATATCAAAACGACAAAATCAGGATAGAATAATAACATCAAAAGTCTTATTTCATTCTTGATATATCGATAGAATGAAAAGAGGTGGATAATTGAAAATAGACCAAGCCTAATAAGCAGTTATACTGTAATACGATCACATCTTTTAAATTTTCCACACACATCAAAAAATAGACATCTCACCCTTAATGTAACCAAACTCCGTGTGATTTGCAATTTGTTCCACTTCATGAAACATTTATATTTAGGAGAAAATATATTTAAAAATAAATTAGACGAGATAAAAAGTTAATTAACTAATTATTATGCATCAAAATTTTCAGATTTTTATAAATTGTGTGGCATTTAAAAATATTAATTCAATTATGAAAAATAATGTTTTTGATAAAACGAAAATGAACGTTGTCGTATTCCTTAAAAGAGCCATTCAGTCCCTTGCAGTATGTGCTGTGGCTTCATCTTGTTGGAACCAAAAGGTTGCATGGTATTCTATAGCTGGCCTTAAAAAATGTTCCAACATCATCCGATATTGAACACTATTGATGAAAATTGCAACACAGTCTTCATTTTCGAAGAAATATTGGCCAATTATCCTCCCAGACGATACACCGCACCAAACAGAGTACACTTAAGTGGATGTAATTGTTGATGAACTTCTCTTGGATTCTCTGTAGCCCATATCCTGCAGTTCGCCTTGTTTACGAAGACATTTAATTGGAAATGGGCTTCATCGTTCATTATCAAATTTATATAAATAAAAATTAAATTATGTTCGTTGGTAAGCGCATTACTTGAGAACGGCTGAACAGATATCGCTAATTTTTTTTTATTAAAATGTTCGTAGTAGTCCGAATAAGGTTCTTACGGAAAGAAAAATGGGAAAATTTACCGGAAAATTGGAAAATTCGGGAAAAACTGAAAGTGCTTTTCTTCAGTGGGATTTTCGTATGAACTCGAAACCATATGCGTGGATTTGTGTAATTCTTTTTTGTTTTGTTCGTTATGGTCCCGGAAAAGTTAAATACGTTTTTTTCTCATTTTTACTTTGTTTGCACATTTTCAATAGTTTTTTTACAAATCCACAAAACGAACACAAACAAATTTATTAAAATTTGGACAGGACAACGTCTGTCGGGTCAGCTAGTTGTGAATAAAATCTGGATTTTCTTCTGCTTTTTGCCGGAAATATAAAGTTCAATGATTTTGGTTCGTTGTTCGATTATGTATTGTTCCATTTTTAATTCCCCAATTAAAAAAAAAGATTATAAATAATTCAAATCACAACATTCATTTTACGCCTGTAGAATCAATATTGGTAATAATAACTAATAATGATTTGGTTTTACAAGAAAGGAATTGGATTTACAGGAAAACAAAGGTGTTTCACTTACAGTTCATAGAATTTGCCCATGAATAAATTTACATGGATTTCAAATTAAAACAACATGAAAATAATTACGATTCGAATCGAAGGAAAAGGATTGATTTCAAGGCAATCAATTCAAACAAGTTTGAGGATAATTTTCTTCATTTTTTTTTTTAAAAATTAAATTTTAACTTTAATTGTAATATGTTTTTATATCACTGAGTTACATAGTAATTATTATTTTTTTTTTTTATTTTTTTTTTATATTTTTATTTATATATATTTTGTAATAATAATATAATGTAAACTATTTATAATAGTAATAATTATATTAATAGTAATATAAATTTAATTTTTTTAAGATGCAACTAAATCTTATGCTTTTTTCTTACTTAAAATTCTAAAAGAAAGATGCTTTCTGTACAATAATTTTTTATGTATTTTCTTTTTTTTTTGTATTTTTCGTTTTTTTTAACTTTTTTTTTTTTAGTTTTTTTTATTACTTTAAAAAGAAAAAATCTTGTTTTTATTAAATAAATTCAAATTAAAAAAAAAAAAAAATTTTTTTTTATAAAGTAGTTTTTGATTTAAAAGAAAAATTAAAAATCGATAATATTGAAATTTTGAAATACTCATTCAAATATAAGTAATTCGTATTGCTTATTTAATATTTTTCTTTGATTTCCTCTTTTTTTTGTATCGAAAGCTGAAACAAATGGAAGCTTATAGATTAATTATTATTTTCATTAATTTCAATTAAGTTTTTTTGTGTATGAAATGAATTTAAGTACATTATTTTGAAAAAAAAAACAATAATAATAATAAAATAAAAGTTATTAACAGGCTTATTCTCCAACCATACACTACTGCCGACTAAAGACTTTCGTCGTTAGATATTTATTTTTCATCCTCAAGCAGTTAACTTTATATGACGGATATACTCGTCATGAAGAACAGACTGACTACATGTCAATCGACATGTATATAAACATCATTTTAAAAAAATCACCAGTGCGACAGTGCTCTGTTGGTAATTTTTCAGACTTGATTTTGCTTGAATCACTCTCACTTTATATGGATGTGAACACTACAGCTCCGTCTTTCACAATGATGTTTGCAAACAAGTTGAAAACAGGCATACACACATTAAACATGTCGACAGACTTGATTTTTTCGACATGTCGATCAACCGTTTGTCAACCAGCCGACAGACGCTTAAAATTCAGTTTGTTCAACCTGATTGACGTACATGTAGCTGTGTCTGTACTATGCTTAATATAGTATATTCGTAAATTTCAAAAATATTAAAATACAGGAATATCCCTACTTATACGAATTCAATGTTACGCGATTCTTGGTAGCCACAACTACCATATATTCTTTCACGATCTTCTCTTCAGTGTTTCTCTTGCTGTGATATACATTGAACGGGTTTATATACTAAAATTGTATCCCGATTTTTGTCGGACACATTAACCGCGTAACTTCGGGATATTACTGTATTTAGAAACAAATACTAAATAAAATAAGTAAATACAAAAAAATTATATAAAAATTTCATTTCATTTTTGGAACACAATTCATTATTTAAATTTCTTGAGGCTTTATAATTTCGTGAACAGGTATTTAATGATATTTAAAGTTGCGTATCTACCAAATGTGCAAAATGTTTCTGTTCGCATGGGTGCAAGAGAAAGAAATGTTAAACATAAGTAATAAATAAAAAGAGGGAACCTCATTTTTAAGTTATTTGCATGAAATACATGTGTTTCTCTCATTTTATAATACTCTGGTTTAATATTTATTTCTCCTTTTAGCCCCACACGTGCCGAAAACATTTTATACATTTGGGTGGATATACACCTTAAGAGAAATATAATATCATACAAATCAATCATCAAATACCTTCGTACATACGTAAATGCTATTCACACACAAGGACTGTACTACAGAATAGCATTTTTGGTTGTTATCATTGGATAGCTAATAGCAATCGCTAAACTTCTAATGATTGGAGATTAAGACCGTCAATTTCAAATAAGAAAATAGTAAAAAAAAAAGTGTAATAATAATAATCTAAATTAGAACAAAAACTTTAAATTATAATATTTCTTATTAATTTTTCCTTTTAATTAATTTATCGGAATTTGAACAAATCATGACCGACGAAATATACGTGTGCGTTTTTTCCAGTCATTATTATTTTAACTTTTTTTCTTTTTTTAAAATGTCTTATAAATTTTGGTATTATTAAATATTATATTTTTCTTTCCTTTTTTTATATTAATTAATTATTAAACTTGATATTATTTAGGTTGATTATTTTTGTTTTTTGTTTTTTTTTTTTTAAGGCAATTTTCTTTCGCACCTGGAAAAATACTTTCGCTTTCATTTCCTTTTTTTCCCACATTTCATTCAATAATTCAAATATTTTTGTAATTTTAATTTTAATGTGTTTCACGCAAAAAAAAAACGAAAAAAAAAATTATAAATTTATTAGTAATACAAAGAGATCAGTCGATTTAATTTTCATTTATATAATTTTTCTTTCACTTTTGGATGTGTATATTTTAAGCTATATAATTTCTTTTATAATTTTCTTTTCTTTTTTTTTTAATATTATTAATTTAATTTAATATTTTTTTTTTTTTTCTATAACATTTTTCTGTGTAAATTTTTTACGACAAATTCAATAAAATATTTATTTTTATTTTAGAATTATTTCAAATTGAAATTTTGAAATTTTTTTATTTTTAGTTAATTTTATTTAATCTAAATTCAAAATTCTTTTCATTTTTTTTCTGTTTTTAAAATTTAAAATTTAACATTAATGTCAAGAAATTTTAGACGTAAAAAAAAAAACACACAACGATTTGAAATTAAATCAAATCGAAAGACCTGCTCCATTCCCCAAAAATATCCGATTTTTTTCTGTCGCCTACAAATATGCCATTTTCACAACAACACTAAATTGTTCATTTTCTTGAGATTTTTTTTTTCATTACTTCGAAATAAGATTTAAATAAAAAAAAAAAAAATAGATGCGAAAGTACACTTCTCACATTTTCTATAAAAAAAAAAAAAAAAAAAATTTAAAAAAAAACAAAAAAAATTAAATCACTAAATAATTTATTAATTTAATAAAAAAAGAAAAAGGCAAACAACTTATAACACAATATTCGGTCTATTTTCTTTTTTTCTTTTTTTTTCTATCCAATAAATTTCCTTTTCGAAATCCTATTTATACAGCAAAATCAACTTCACCCCAAGTCATTTTATAGTCATCGAGTAAATCAAGTATATTATCTTGATTATCTGAAATATGACTACAAAAATTATCACTATCCGTTGTTCCATTCATTAATTGTACACCATTTAAACATGATGTCGATGATCCACTTAAACTGTGCAGATGATGACCAGATCCATTTGATTGTGGACCACCATCAATAACACCGCTAATACCACCAATCATATGACCAGTATCAGTTGAGGTTGATGATAATTCTGATGAAAATGGATGTGGCGGTGTATTTATATTGGAATCATGTGATAAATTTGAAAAATCAAAATTACTTAATGGATTATCAAAATCATCACAAACATCCATTGGTGTTGAATTGTAACTATTATTCGTATTTACGATTTCGTAATGATTTGGACCGAATCCATTTGTTAAATTATTACAATTATGACTACTATTATTATTATTATTATTATTATTATTATTATTATTATTAATATTATTATTATTATTAATATTATTATTATTATTACTATTATTATTATTATTATTGTTATTATTATTATTATTGTTATTATTATTATGATTATTACTATTTTGTTGTTGAATTAATTCATTTATTGATGGTTGTAAACTTGGATTCATATCGCGTCTTGAACTTAAACTAGATTTATGTTGATTATGTAATGATGACGATGCTGATCCGGTATCTAAGACTGGAAAATTATGCATTGTTTCATCACTAATATCCATATCTAATTCTTGTCTCATTAAATCGAAAAATTCAAAATCATCGAAATTATTTATAACATTACCACCGTTTGTGGGACGATGCTGTTCAGTTTGATCTAAAAATATATCTAATGTTTTTGCAACACTATCGTTATCAATATGACAATCTGGTTGAATTGGTGATGTCATATCAATATTATGTAGTGTTTGTGGAGTGTTAAGAAGTAATTGAGTTTGAAATACATTATTTGTATTATTTTGTT
Organism: Xylophagus ater; assembly: GCA_963422695.1. NCBI lineage: Eukaryota > Metazoa > Arthropoda > Insecta > Diptera > Xylophagidae > Xylophagus > Xylophagus ater. Next base: position 40,165,309 of record OY730482.1, on the reverse strand, counting down.
GCTGTAATAATGGATGCTGTTGATTATTATTGCTATTTCGAATATTGTTATTATTATTATTATTATTATTAAAGATAATATCTTGTGACATTATAACACTACCCGGTGTTGTTGGTGTCGTTGGATCAAGAGCACTTTCTGGTAATTCACCATTCTTTATTAATATATCTAAAACATCAGTTAAATTTTCGGATTTAATGTGGATTTTCTTTTCGGGGAATTCTTCTTTAACAACAATATTTGATAATTGTTTTGTTGCTTCCTCATATAATGGCGGTGGTTTTATATCGACTTGTATATGTGGAATTGTATCATGATTTGTTAACGTTTGTTGTGATAATGGTGATTGCTGAAGTATTGATTTTGTTTCGATAATCTGTTCAACAGATTGTGTTGTCGGAATTGGGAAAACAATACTTGGCATTGATGCAGCTCTTTGATGGCCATTTAGTAATTTCTTATTATCTTGTTGTTGTAATCCAACTAATAGTAATGTTTGATGTTCACCATTCCAAACTAGACCGACATTATTTGGTTTTGTGGTTGTTGTTATTGTTGGTATATGTGTTTGAATTTGTTGTGGCTTTTCATCTTTTGTTGCAATCAATGCAGGACTTTTATTATTTCGTAATAGTAATTGTGCTTGTTGTTTTGCCTGCTGTTTTTGTATTTTCGCTTCCAACTGTTGTTTAACCACTAATTTTTGATTAATTGGTGGTGGTGGCGGAGGTGGTTCAACTGTAACTACATTTATTTGTTGTTGATTTTGTCTAATTTGTAACAATTCTTGTTGTGATCTCTCCAATTGTCGCTGTAATTCATCAATTTTTCTTTGTTGCTCACGTACTAAATCTTCATTAGTGTAAGCTTGTACAGAATATGGTGAATCAATTTGTTGGATATCCATCGTTTCATGTTCAGATTCTGGTGAGAGTGAATGATGTGGGGAATTCATGGCATCTACATCACATATTTCACCAGATTCTGGTGCTGATATTTCCATGGAGTCAAGTGGCAAGTATGGCTTTAGTCGTTCAATTAATTGTGGCTTTGGTCCCGATACTGGGAGATTACGCTTCTTCAATTGCATCTTTAAATCAGACACTTTCATTTTTTCTAATTTTAAAATATCTGATGACGTTGATTCAGCATAACTTGGTGCTGGACTTGGTGGAATCGATGAGGATACGGATAGTGCTGGTGACGGTAATGGTGGTGGATGTACCATTGTACTTTGTTGTATTCCACTTTCACTTGAAGTCGTACTTATTATAGAATTGGTTGAACTTTTTGGTGGAGCTGGCAGAATAGTTTGATTTTTATTTAGTTTTTCTAGAAATCTCAATAAACAATGCTGTTGCTCCAACATAAGCTGGTACGATGTCTCTTCCGTTTGACTGGAATCCGAATTGACATTCTTTTGTGCATTCGGTGGCCCCTTGTACTCATGGAACTTTATTGTTCGTGCTTTTGACACGGGCTTTGATTTACTCTTTTTGCGATTCTTATCTTTACCCGGAGCATCAGATTTTTGTGATTGCTGAACATGTTGTAATGGTGACAAAACTGGTCGTGGTGTAATCGATTGCGGGGGTGATGCCACTGATGATAATGGACTCAATGTTGATGTGCTTGAACCCAATGATGCTGGACTTGCCGCTAATGGCAAGAAACTTGGACTTGAACTAGGTCCTGCGACTGATTGGCATAATTCAGCAAATAAATTTGATGTATCCTGTTTAACTTGTATATGCTCAATTGATTTATTAACGTTGGCTGGTGGTGGAGGTGGTGGTGGAGGTACATATGGTGTGGAAATTAAAGCAGGATGGAATTTTGTTTGTAGAACTGGTGCTGACGTAACAACTACAGCACCGCCACTTGTTGGAATTGTTAATGCAACAGTTACGATACCAGCTGATGTGGCTGCAGCTTCCAAAACATCAGTACGAGATGGACTATTGCGTGTATCACTCTCCGAGCTTTGTGAATCATCTTCGAATGTTATATAACTGTTTGGTTGTTGCGGTCGATTTAAAAGGCCTTCACTTGTTGCTTTGAACGATACCAGACCTTCTTTAACAATCCGTTCAATCGGTTTTTCTGTATGTAATATATTCTTTTTAATTAATTCGAGTGGTCCTGGTCGATGTGATATTTGTGAATTCAATTGATCAGCTAAACGTGCTTTTTTCAACATTCGTTGTTTTTCAGCTAAACTTGGGTCAACATGACTTTCGTCATGTTCTAATATGTGACGTCTTTCTAATTCTTGTCGATCTGGTCTTTGTTGTATTTTTGCTTTTAGTAAATCTCCAGTTTTAGCACGTTCTAATTGTTTACATTGTTCATGGATAGCTGGTGAAGTTTTTAATGCTGTAAATACAATTAAAATATATATATAAAATGATAATAAAAGTTATTTTGAAACTAATTTAATATTAGTAAGCATGTATAATATCCCGGGGTAGTAGAACAGGTAAAATGCAATCTGAAAAGAATTTGCTCATAATCGTTTCTCAAACAAAAATTTGAAAAACATTTATTACAAAAAAAAAATTGTTCCTCTCCTTGCCTTCTCTACTTTTGACTTTTTGATCCCTTTCCCATAAATTTGTGCATCCTTTACAGATTGTGCTCCATTCAAAACACAAAAACCCCAGAAAAAATTATAAATTTGCATATTTTCAGGTGAATTAGAAATTGGGCAAATACATCACTGTAATGTATGTCATTTATATAATTACATAAGAAATATTTTAGACCTGATAGGAGAAAAGACAAATTTTTAATACGTTACCAATGTATTTTTTTTAACTTGATAACACTTTTCGATTCCATACCAAAAGCAATATAGATTTCAACTTGTAACTAAGCAACAAATTTCATTCAAATCAGATAACAACACTTTGTGACAGACAGGCAAAGCAGACAGATTGACACATATATGGATATTTTTTTTTTACCGACACAAAACTGCTTCCCAATTATATTTCTTATTGGAAGAAAGCACAATTTTATAGTCTCTCTACAATTCACTTAATTTTCATTTTTCTTCCTTTTTTTCAAGGTTATTATTTTCTCATTTAAATTTATTGTATTCCATTCATGTCTATATACATTCTAACTAACGAAATATAATATTAAATAAAATAATTCAAGCATAAAACGAACGAAAAAAAAGAAGTATCAAAACCGACCCAACCTACAGATTTACCTTCGAATGTAATTTAAATCTATTCTACCATAGAAGAAAGTGTATAAGCTTCTTTAAAGCTTTTTGAATAATTCATGAATTTGTCCACTTAAAACGAAATGAAAGTAAAAAACAAAAAGTTCTGGTCACTGAGCGACAATAGATTTTGCAGGAGAGCAAAATAAAATAACAAAAATAATATCAAAATAAAGTAAATTAGAAAGGTAGAAAGGTAGAAATGAGAATTTGAATGCTACTTTAAAATTGAAGATTATTAAATATCATCCCCTATTCCGAAGGGATGAAACATGTCTCACAAAAACAACATTCATTTGATCCCGTTTTTTTTTTCTTTTACATATATACCCATTTAGAAGCAACAATTTCGAATCTGAATATGTTCTTCGAAAGTTTTACTTTTTTTTTCGATGTACGAGTAGTCTCAAACTCTTAACGTATAATATATGAAAAGTCCCAGACTTTTTCCACTTAGCCATTCATTATTTATTAATTGGGAATTCAATCGGATCCTTTCATCTCGATTTTCTAAATACGAAAAAATACTAGAATTGAATTAATTTAATTTTAATTTGAAATTATTATTATTTTTTTAAAAAATGAAACAGTTTATTGTCAGGTTCAATGGTTTTTCAACACAATAAATAAATTATCATTGAAAATTGCATAAAATTTTCTTTTATTTTTTTAAGTTAAATTCTTTTTCCTAATTTCTTAGTTGTCTAATTTTCTTCTTTTTTTTGCGTTGAAAATCTTTGACGATTTGTTTGTTTTCTTTGGCATATGGACATGGAATCTAACAGCTAGGCTAGTCGAATTTTATGCCTCAAAAGTTATTTATAAATTTGTTTCTATATTTGTAAAAAAAAGAAGAAAAAAAAAACTGCGTTTAAGAGACTGGAATCAAATTTTATAAGACTAAAATTGTACTAAATTAAATTTTATGTAAACTATTTTGACTTAGCAAGGAAATCATTTTATTTCTATGCGAAATAAAATCAAAAAGAAAACATAAATATTTTAACTATTTTAGTATCGTAATTTTGTTTTTCTTTTTATTTTAGATTTTTGTTTTATTTAGATTGAATTAGTTTCTTTAAAAAAAAAAAACTAGACAAAAATTGGAAAATAAAATGATTTAAGTACTTTTTAAGAAAATACGAATGTTCAGTAATAAATAAGTGCGTGTAATATTAAAACCTAATTAGAAACTATATTAGAATTTACTTAACGACATTCGCGATTTAAGTAGAAAAAAATTGTAAATTTTAGTTCATTTCTGTACGATAGGTGGCAAGGAGATGTGTTGCTGTCAAATTTATTTTTTTTTCTAATATTAGAATAATAATATACGAAAGACAAAAAATTGCAGCAAAAAAAAAAAACTTCGAGCGAAAGGAAATTTTCCATACAACATTGACGTTAGCGGAATCCAAAATGAAAAACTCCACTAATGACATCGTTTTCGCAGTAACAAATTTAGTTCACCAGGGAAATTGATATTCGAATGCGCGAAAATAGATGGCATGATCAAAATTGCCACACATTTTCCTCGTTTCAAATGATGTTCGAGTGAAAAGAGGACATTCTTTTGTAATATTTAAAATATTGGATTCTTCCATTCCTGAATCAATTGATCAAAATTATTAAATAGAAGACAATTCGGGTAAATGTATCAAATTGTAGCCGGTTGATCTAATTGCAGTCATTCAATCAAAAAAATCCTTGTTGCCATAATGAAAATAAAAATCTCATTTCAATGGTAATTAATTATTGGTACTCAAACAAAATTTTGAGCCTGTTAACATAGTGTCTATATAGAAGTTTTTATCTGTTAGCCGAAATCGTAAATATGTCGTTGAACGAGAAACAAGCAACAAAAATGAACGATTGATTTAATGTTTAGCCGAAAAGGTTATAGCTTCTACAATTTGAAGATATGAAAAGAATTTAAAGAAAACTATAGTATTGGGTTAATTCTTCTTTATTACAAATTAATAAATATTATTTTGCTAATATCGTATCGCGCCTATTTAACTTTCGTTATTTTAGTATATGAATTTGTTACTTTTATATTAACAAAAATGTGTTGAATACAGAAATTCCTTTGTAACAAATGTGGTTCTACACAGAACATGTCATGTGTAGACACACTATGTAATAACATATAATGATTATTACAAGAATTTTGATATAAAAGATAGTAGCAAATTGGTACATTTACCTTATATAGAAATAGATCTTCAGTCGGGAAATGCTCAATATTAAAAGCGGAATAATATTAGATTTGAAATCTTTATAAGCGAATTCCAAGATTAATTAAATCAATTAAATCAAAAATTATACTTACGAGGTATTATTCCTTGTTCCACAAGTTGTGTTATTGGTCGCCTCACCATTAATTTAACCTTAAGCGCTGAAAAATAAAATAATGTAAATAATATTTTTTTTAAAATAAATTTTCTAATAAAAATACATACATAAAAATCGATTAAATTCTTATATCTTAAAAATTAATATAAAAAAAAAGAGATAATTTTTTTTAAAACTTAAAAATCATGTCATAACACAATGATTACCAGCGATTAACTGAAGAAGACACAAGACATAAGACTCAAAATCAAAAAAATTAAAGAAAACAATTAAAGAAAAAATTCACCTATTCAGAGGGAAATGTAAGCAAGTAATTAACAAAAACAATATTTGATAAAAATACTAATTAAGTTACATACGCGAGTAATGTAACTTATATTTATTCAGAATTTTAAATTAATCTAGAATTTATCGAGAAGAGAATATTTTTATTGTATTTTTTTTTTTTTAATAATATTTTTAAAAGTGAATGTAATTTCTTGCATGAATATTTACACGAATTGCTTAGGCAAAAATTAAAAAATCAAATAAAATATAATTAATGGAAGTTGGCTTTTATGTTGTTCTTATTGTTATTCATTCATCCGGACTTAAAATTTATTATAATATTCTTGAAAAGAAAAGAAAAACATTGACATGATGACAAGACGATTATTTCATGATCAAAATAATATTTGATGTCCGATAGATTTGTTCCGAAAAACAAATACAATTTATATCCTTCCGTATTTCCATTATTTCATCCTTTTCCAATATATACAAGTATTTAAAAAGGTTATGAATTTCAAAAATTGAATATAAAAATGTGTTCTTATTTTTTTAGAACACTTTAAAAAAAAAAAAAAAAAAAACATATAGTAACTTAAAATCGGCCTATAGCCGATTTTTTGATGCCCTATGATAGAAATGGAACAGAAAAACTGTCAAAACTAATAATATTTCAAGGTTTCTTCTTCATAACTCTGTTTCCTCTTTTCAAAATTTCTTCTTATTTGCAGGTAACTCAGATCTTGATAGCATAAATCTAACCTGAAAATTTTATTCAAATCGGTGTATTAGTTTTTAAAGTACATCAAAAAAACTATATGAAGAGGGTTATTTTCTCCTAGGATTATTTCTGTCTCCACTATACTTTGACCGATTTGCCTTATATTTAACATGGGGCATTGTCTATTTACGTATTTAACCTACATAATTAATTTAAACAAAATTGATTCACTAATTTTCGAATTACATCCGAAAAACTATATAAAAAAACGACAAAACTTTCTGGTCACCTAGGTTTTTGCTTAATAACTTCACTCCTCCCTCGGTCGATTTTGCTGAAATGCAATACCAAACCAAATTAAGGAACTCACATTATAAATTTCATCAAAATCGGATGACGTGTTTTGAGTTATCTTGTATTCGGACGGACGGACAGGCATAAATTGATTTCCGACACAACCATACCCTTAAAACCTTTCTACGACGATTATTTCGATGTGTGACAAAATTAATATACCCTCTGGTAGTATCTACCATAGGGCATAAAGATACCAAATGTCTTTGACTGATATATATCAACAACTTGAAATTTTCTTGTAGTACTGTTTTTTTTTTTTTTGTTTTTTTTAGCTTTTCCAACTTGAATAGTCACGTTTATCCAATTTTCAATGTTTTAATAATTCATAAGAGACGGTAATTCATGGTACGTGAACATTTCACTTAAACATCTTCTGATGTATGCCTTTTTTTTCCACTCCGAAAGCTATTTTCGAGAACATATTTAATTTTATATTAGAAATTTTTTTATTTTCTGTTTTTAAGCCTAATAATCATATTTTAAAATTTACAATAAAAACACTGGTTTTTTTTCTTTCGAAATAAGAATATATAAAAATTCAGCGATCGAAACTTTTATTAAACCTTTTTTTTTAAAAAAATGAATTTATGTTTGAATTAAATTTTTATTTCTGAGTTTTGTGTGTTTTTCTTAAGAACTAGATCCTAAGCATAATATAAATTTTTAATAATACTATATAAGTTCTTCGAAAACAATTATTTAAGAACTTGTAGGGAAAAAGTTTTACTACAAAAACCACCGAATTATTATAAATTTTCTTCTTTTTTTTTAAAGAAGGTGAGTAGTGATCGAGAAGAACATGTAGTGGTCGGGTCTTGCAGTCCATTGTACCAGTAGAACTCTTTTTACATCCTTTTTCTTATAGCTACGTTCCTAGATAAGCAGGGCAAACAGTTTAATTTGTTCTCCGAAACACAGACAGGACACTGAAATTACCAATTCAAACTAAAAAACAAATGAAAGCTTTTTTTTTTTAAATCTGACTGATATTCGAACCGGCGACCACAGATTTCATAATTCAATGCGTTAACCATTGAGCCACGACCAAAAAAAGTTCAATTAACAAATTATGAAAAATGACGTGGAATAGAATATTGAATTTTGTAAGTTAATATTGAAAGTCGAAAATCTAGAAAGTATTAATTGGTCAATGATTCGTAAATTGTTGCCACACCACGTTCTTATCGGGCTTAAAATGACCTGAGCTAGCTTTATAGGCATGAAGACATGTTACGGACCCAAGAGAAGTCAAGACAGAATGTACGAGTAGTGCATAGCATAGAAAATACATTTTTTGCAATGATTTCAGAAAAATATGTATTTGGAAATGCGACTAACATACATTTTTTTTTCCAAACTGCAATCACTGTTAAACAATATTTGATAAATTGATTGACTATGTCCTAACAAATTGTATAAAAATTATTGATTATTGCAACACGAGAACACATTTAAAGTGCATTAACGATTGACTGGATATTAATGTCAAAAGAGATCCACCAAAGTCTTCCCTTTTAATAATAATATGTAATATGGGGGTATTCTCTCACCGTTGTAAAACGCGGTGTATTATTGCAATATTGTATGATTTGATATTATTCTATAACAAAAAAAAAACCGAATCATACAACCGATACAACAGTACACCAGGATTTACAACGGTAATGGAATACGGCTAATATTTACAAATTGTGTATTATTAGATAAGCATATAACGGTTTGTTAAATTGTGTACATGAATTGAATGAAACATAAATCCAATTGATTTATGAAAAAAAGGAAAAACTGACATTTTTCTATTAATTTTCTCTTCCGTTTTGTTTATTAGACTTTTTATTACATATAAATATATATATTAAAAATGCATTTCATGTTTTGGTTAATTCCAAGTGTTAGTTGTTTAGATTATTTCTTAGAATTGTTAAGTAAATAAGAAAATTGCATCATAATTAATTCATAATTATACGGCACTTCAAAAGCAAAAAGTTTTCTTTGATTTTTTACTCTTTTCGAATTTTAGCTTCCGTTTAAAAATGTAATTTCCTACGAATAAATGGAAATTAGAGTATTTTATATTTTCCCAAATGAAATTTTAGCACTGAAATTACGAAAAAAATACAAACTTTTGAATTTAATAAACAAGTCAATAATTTTTTAGTTTATATTTCTAATACAACATAACAGCGACCTGTGAACAGACGTTCTATTAACCAATATACTATATTTATTCAATAAATTTAAAAATTCTACAATTTTATCAACAAATCAGAATATTGCCCAATAATTGAATGACTTTAGCAGCTGAATCAAAAGTACAACACAGATCCACAGTTCCGAAATTAGGATTTTTCATGGCTTGACAAAACAGAAAAACGTGTTCCTAATTCAGTCAATAGTTAGAGATTTTCAAGCAATTTGGATTGTATTATTTTGCAAAGGTCAACTTAAAAGATACGATATCTTTCCATTCGGTGGATAGTTCTATTGCGGTGAACCAAAAAAAGAAAAACATTCATAATTCAGGCAATACTAGGTCCATTTTGATAGAACTTGAAATATACATTCTATAGATAGGCCGGCTTAAAAAATATCATATATTTCCAGTTAGTCGAGAGTTGTGGGGGACCAAAAAATAAAAATGTCTCTAATTCGGCTAATAGTAGAAAATTTTCATGAAAATTGGAATGTGCATTCTGGATAGGCTAAATATAAAAGACAGGATATATCTTCGCCCGATGGAGGTACGAGGAACAAGAATAGAAAAACATCTTTAACTCATTTCATAGAAGTCGTATTTTTAAAAGACATGTAATCAACAATCATGTATTCGAAGAATAACGCGTGCAAAGCCGCGGATACCAACTAGTTTGTAATAAAACTATCCGAATATCTACACTTATCACTTTAAAATGCGATAAATGCGATAATATTCGGAGTTCTTTAAAGCAATCAAAATAAAGACAGTGACCCGAATTCAATGATCTTCTACTTGTACTATAACATTTTATTTTGATGATGATAATTAATTGTTTTACAAAAGATTATCCATAAAAAAAAATTAAACTCATTTATACAATTAAGAAAAAAAATTATATTGCTATAAATATTAATGAAAAAAAGGTGGTTTTTCTTTACGAATTTTTATATAAACCAGTAAAATAAATTTAACAAAAAATATAATAATAAGATTCGCTAATTAATCGGTCATTGCCAAGACACTAAAAACAAAACAAAAAAACAACAAAATTTATATAACTTGATAAATTTAATTAAACGAAAAATATAAAATAAGTCTGTTAAAAAAATAAAGAAGAAAATAACTTCCTAAATCACAGAAAATAAGAACAACTTAAGTTAATTGTTTCCAATTAAGAAAAGAAACGCTCATAGAGAACGCGACACGCGAAAGTATTCGTGCATAATTAACGATCTGGAAAGAAAAACCTGAAGAATTTTCTTGTGTATAGAAACAAAAAAAAGAAAAAAGAAAAAAGATGTACTATTTAACAGGAAAAAAAAAGAAAATAAAATTAGACAGACTGAAAGACTGGGTCTCTACAATGTTTAAGAATAGTAATTAAAATATCAGAGCTTATATCAACCGTGTTACGTCTGCGTGTGGCGGGTATTTGATTCAAAAATCAGAGAAGAACCAGAAGAAATACTTTATTTTTTTTTTTTTAAAGGTTGAAACCAAAAATAATAATTTTTATTTCAATTTATTTTATTTTTTCCAAACCTGCCAAGTCGTCAAAAAATATTTGGGTTAAGGAACGGATGATACTATCCCATCACTGCGACACCATCATCATTACCACCCAAAAAAAAATGTTTTTTTTTTCTGTTGGTGAGGAAATATCATGATATTTTCTTGAAAATGTATTTTACTCTGATATATAGTAATTTTTTTTTTTTTAAATTTTTCAAAAAAAAAAAAAAATTTAAAGAAAATTAAATGACAATCGGCACACTTTTTACAAACCCAAAAAATGTATATAGATTCGAAAATATGCTCAAAAATATGTTCGTTTCTTCCTTGGACACAGCATAACAAGGAAATTTAATGTTTTATTTTTAAATTTTACGGAAAATTCGAAATTACGGTGATTTTTTTGTTTTTTTTTTGTCTTCCTCGTAATTGAAGGTGAAAATTTCTTGAGAAAATTTTTCAAAATTTTATTAAAATTTGCTAGAACGAAGAAAGGTGTCAAAAAACAGAAAAAAAAGAAAGAAAACTCTCAATGTTTTCATAGTCAAGGTGAATTAACAGCACAAATTAAGCATGCCGGAAAAAATATTTTCTTAATTTTTCTGTCGTTAATTTTTCATATAAATATTTTTCTTGTTTTCTATTTCTTTTTTTTTCTTTTTTCTTTTAATTTTCTTTTAAAATACTTTCGTTTTTTTTTTTTTAAATATTTTATATCAAATCTAATCACCTGTCTTAAATTTTCTTTTTGCCACTTAGTTAAACCAAAAATACAAAATTTTCTTCAGGCAAAAAAAAAATAATTTTCTTTTAAAATATAGCAAAAAAAAAAAAAAATCAAATAAAAATTTATTTAAAAAATAATAAAATAAATAAATTATATATATTTTTTCTTTTTCTTTAAGAACAACAAAAAAAAAAAAGGAAAACATATTTTCTGAACTAGATTAGTCATATTAATATGAAAAAAGAAAAACAAATACGATGAAAATTCGCAATTAAGTAGTGGGAAGTTTTTTATTTTTATGAAAATTTCGAAAATTGTTAATTTTATATTTTTTTTTTTTTTGTTGAATTTTGTAAACATCATATATTGACTAATCTCATGAAACCACCCGCCTCCCAACTGTTTTTTTTAAATTTCATATACGTCAACGTTACGACGTCTATTTCTAAAAAAGAATTTTCTATTAAAATGTAACTGCGCAGTCCGAGAACGTCATTAAAAAGCTGCGCAAACACATCATCAAAAAACAGAAATTAAATGACGCTTTAAATATGAGGAAAAATTGAATTTTAAACGGAAATTCCGTTCATTAATTTAATTTAGAAATTGAGTAAATATGAAGCTTCCATCATTCTGGTTTCCTTTCCTTTTTCTTTTTTTTTAACGAAACAAAAAAAAATCTATATTTTAAAGGAATCCACAATATTCATTTAAGATTTTTTATGTCTGTTATTTAATATAAACATAAATTTTATGTGGTAAATATACTAAAAAAAAAAATAAATAAATAAATAAACAACAAAAAACTATTTTCCCAAGAAAAGATGATGTGTACATTTTATTTTAAAATTTTTGTTATTCTATTTTGTGTTATTTTAATTATTTCTAATGCTTTTATTTGTTGCAAACATCTTAATTTGCCGTCATTCAGACCATTAGTATGCCATTTTAATGCTCCATTTATATGCGATCACTAAATTTTCTAAACTGATCAACACAGATTCGGAACAGTATAAACCGAGTCCTTTCTTCTGGGGCAGAGATAATTTTAGTTTTTGTCAGGAAAATTTTTCCTCTACTATTTTATTTTGTAAAATGATGTTCCAATGACCAACCAAGCGGAATTGGCCAAAGCAATAAACATAACACTTTTATAGAAATAAAAAACAAAAACAAATATTGTTATATCAAGAACGCGAATTATTACTTTGAAAATAGTTTTTTTTTTTTTTTTTTGATTATAATAATAAAATAGAAAGAAATTCTTGTCGCGGTCATGGCGTTAAATATTTTAAATTTTGTGCCTATTTTATAAGAAATTATGTGTGAAAATTAAAATTAACACAAAAAACATGTTAAAATAAGACAAAAATAACAAACATACTTCTATGTTTTTTTTCTTCTTCTATGTTTTCTTGTTTTTATAAATGTTATTAAATAGATTTACTATCAACAAATTTTATATTGAAGAAAATTGTCGATACTCTCTATGTAAATTGTGTAGTAAAAAATTGCATTAAACAAACAAACAAACTAAAATAATCACATCATTAACACAGTTTTAACATTCTTTTCTTGTTTATTTTTTTTAGTACTTAAAAAATAGTCATGTCCTAAATATTGTTGAGATATAATAATTATAATTCAATTTAGATGAATATTATGTATGAATGAAATACATGAGGAAAATCACATAAAAAAAAGAAAAGAAAAAAAAATTAACCAGCAAACACCAATACGAAAAGAAAAAAAACGTTTTCATCTTTGCAATTGCCAAGATTACGAAGTTTTTCATGAGGAGGAGAAGATCTTCTTCGTTGAAAAATGTTGAAAATTGGCTATAATGTGGGTGTTCTAAAATGGTCCTATACGTTGGAAAATTTATTTTCTTTTTAGTTTTTAACATCTTGGTATATAATTTTCGGAATTTTCTTGATCTATTTTTTATTTTTGCTGCTAAGCGCAATTTTGTCGGAGACGATTTTATGACTTTTGAACTTTTTCTTTATTTTTTATTAGCTCTATCCATTTTATATATATATATATATATAAATATTTTTTTTTTTTAGTACATTTTTATAAAGATGGAAAATTTTCGGTTTTTCATCGGTTATTTCCATTTGAATTTTTCACGTACGTGTCTATCAGAAAATATTAAAAATTCGTAAGGCTATATAACTATTTGGCAATAAGATAATATTTTTTTTTTATTTTTCTATTAAGAACACAACTAATTTACTTGTAATGATTTTTTAAGATGACAAAAAAATGTAAACATAACCTAAATTCTTTTTTTTTTCGTTTGTTATTTTGATTTTATTCAAATGATTTCTTAAGAATCACCTTCAAACAAATTAAAAATGAAAAATTTTTGTTTTCATATTTTTAATAAAAATAGACATTTTATTACTTCCACTTTAGTTAATTAAATTTGGCCTACATTTTATTATTCTTTTTTCCTTGTAAAATTATTTAAAAGTAAATAAAAATATTTGTTAAAAAAAAAAAAAAAAAAAATACCTATTTTTTGAAAAGTAGTTTTCAAAGTAAATAATTCTAAGAAAACACGATTTTTATGTATATTTAAAAAGGCCCTAAAAATAAACATATTTCTTATTGCTTTGCTTTCATTAAAGAAAATATTACAAGATTACTATTTATAAAAATTATGAAATAGTCGAAATATTTTTTTATTTCAAATATATATATTTAATATTAAACTAAACCAAAAAAAAAAAAAAAAAAACTTACATTCTTTGTTTTTGTCCATGGCTGGTTGCAATGGACTGGAATCGACAATCGCCTTTGGCGGAGACTGTCTGGAATCATAACAATTTATTATTGAATTTCCATCATTTCCTAATAAAGATGGTCCCTGTGAGACTGATGGATTACCTAAACGGTCACCTGAAAAAAAAAAAATAATAAATAAATAAATCCGATATTGTAGTTTTTTTTTATCTAGATTAAATCGAATATGCACAAGAATACATAAAATCAGACAGAGGAAAACAATTTTTGTCTGAAAATCAATATTAAAAGGATTTAAAGGACTAAAAAAAAAAAAACAAAAGGAAAGAAACCTGAATCGAAAATAGTATTCACAAAATCAAATGTAAACAAAATAGAATAAAATGACCAGAGGATAAAATAAAGGGAAATTTCTTTTGTGCAAAGAAAAAGAAAATCAGTGAAAAATAAAAACAATAAAAAGAAAAATGACAAGGAAAGTACAGAGACCTACAATCTATCTGGAGTTCTTATGAAACCATAAAATGAATCTGAAATAGTTCAATCTGTACATTTGACAAACAAACTAAAGTCATGATCCTACAAGAAACCATAGAAGGATAGATCCTTTATCGAATAAACAAGAAAAATGAACTCCATACAAAGGTCAAATAAAAAGGGACGATAAATTGATGATAGTATTCTTCCTTTAATTTTTTTTATTTTTTTTTCTGGGATAAAACAAGGATATATAATTGTGTGTTCTGAACAAATTTGATTAACTTACCCTCAGCCATTCCGTCAATTGTTTCGTGGAATAAACTTTCTTGATAAGATTTATCTGTTGTAATTTGTTGTTGTTGCGGTGATGTTATTAAACCGTTATTATTATTATTATTATTATTATTATTATTATTATTATTATTATTATTATTTATATTATTATTATTATTATTATTATTGGTATTATTATTATTATTATTATTATTTATATTATTATTATTGGTATTATTATTAATATTACTATTATTACTACTACTACTACAGCCGTTTGATGATGTTGTTGGTAATGCACTTGTTGACGACAACGAAGAAGATGAAGTTGCTACTGGACTACTTGGAAACCAGTTTGGAAAACTTCCCTTCAGCGTGTCGATTAGATCCTGATCGAGCGTTAAACGCCACGATACAGGCCCGTCCACGCCGTGCGTAGACTCTGTAAATATAAAGAAAAGAAAAAAAACATAATTACTAAGTAATAATATAAATTGAAAAGAATTTAATTTGTTTTATAAATTTTTTCACGAAAAATGTTTGAATAGAATTTTTCTAAAATTTAATTCTGATATAAATTTGGTTTACGAAATAAAATTATGATCTTGAGATTAGTCACCTGAACATTTCTTTATGAGTCTTCTATGATATTTTCATATAGAACATCTTTTAAACTAGATTTTAACAATTCTATTTCTTTTAAGATTAACAAAATTCGGAAGTTTTTGTGACTAATTCAGTCAGTTTCGGTCATATGCCTCACAATAAAATTATTTAATAACACAAAATATTCGAATATGTTTTGGAAAATATTATGGTTCAAGAAAAAGCATAATAAAAATCGATTATTTATTCATTATTTATTGATTCATTGAACTATAAGAAATGATAATTTCTATGAAATTTATTTCAGGTGTTTAAAAAAACGAACAAGAAGAAAATTACATTTTCCCCATTCAAATGAGAAATCATTATTACATATAAGTTAGATACAAAATTCCTATCTTTATTCGTTTTGTGTGCGTATATCCCATTCGTTTCACCCAACTTAATTCTAGAAAACAAATTGATATTTCACCCAGGCACGTAAATCAATTGCAATTTCTTGGCCTCATTAATCTCAATTAGGGCAAAAAATGTAGCCATTAAAGATAAAAACAAATAATAAATTTAGATATATAATTGCGTATAGGTATGTGCGTATAAAAAAAAAAGCCCATTCTCAATTTAACCATCTTTCAATATAAAGGGTTATCCAATATACAAGGGACAGAACTTAATATTTTGACAGTTACCATTATATTTTTTTCAGTATAGTCTGCCATTTTATCATGGAACAATGTTTACAAGTTATTAAAACTTATTATCAGTCGTCAATTCGTCAAACTCAACGTGCACTTCGTGAATTTTATGGTCCCCCTAATCGTCCATCTTTAAACAAACTATTCATCGAATTGTGTAAAAGTTTGAAAACAATTATTCTTATACATGATTGTGGGGACGCCGATATTCCCGGAGTTAGGCCAATCTTGTTGCTGTAAATGAAAGTGTAAGTCATGGTCCAAATGTATTGATCCCATGTTGCTCGCAACATTTAGGCTCATTATATGGCACAACATGGCGTATTTTTCGTGAAAAAAACATACATTGATATCAACGTTTTTTTTTATTCCATTTTAAAGTTATTTCACGCTGGTTGGATAGCCCTATACTATGAGATAACTGAAAGCGCAACCGAAATTAATACATTTATGATTGTTCAACCTGAAAACAAAAAAAAGATAGAAAAAAAAGAAGAAAATTAAGATAAATTATTAAATAAGTTTTTATAAAAGTTTGCAATATTACACAGCAAACCTTGTGAAACCTTGACTTAGCACATTCAACTTTTTAAAAGGTATAACTTTATACAAGTACGATTTAAAATTTGCAGTTTCGGAAAAATCAATATTATTTATTAATTTTCAAATCTAAACTGTTTTAAAATTAATATTATATGTAATATGTGCCTCTATCAATTAATTCATTCATCCTAAGAGAAAACATTTTATCCGATGAAGGGCCAAATTCTCAAGATCCACTAAGGCAGTGTTTCCCAACCTTTTTTGTGCCATGTCCCACCTTAGCCTCCTTTTTTGTACCATGCCCCACCTTAGCCACCTTTTTTGTGCGATGCCCCACCTTAGCCTTTCTAAAATTCTTATGCCCCCCCCCCTATGTAACATACATAATTTTTAATATTAAAAAATTGAATTGTTCACTTAAGAAACTAAATTTGGCACCGAAATCTAGCATTGCATTTAAATGGCCCGGAGCGAAAGGGTTAAATTCGTGTCATGTCCATTTTCGAATTGCCCCCCTTAACAATCAAATTGCCCCCCTGTGGGGCGTGGGCCCCACGTTGGGAAACACGGCACTAAGGTATACTTCGTTTACATGGCCACTTCAAAATTTGGCTTTAGATCGACTTGAAACTGATTCCGGGTTTTTTAGCTTTACCAGATTGAAAGATTGACTTGAAATTAATTTCAAATCAGCTTCAAATTTAAAGACGCTTGCAAACAAACTTATATTTTGTAGGTTAGGTTTCGCCTCTGTACATACGGCAATTTAAATTTTCTGAAATCGATCTACATTTACATGGAAATTTCACGTCGATGAGATTTATATGCATGATTTTTGGATTGCAGTCGACTTCAAGTAGATCATGTAAACGAAGTAATATAAAAAAAACCTACAAAAACATAAATAATAATAATTTCTACTATAAAGTACAATTCACAGAAAATAAAATTAGGCTTGCCTTTTAAGTAAATAGTCAGATATTAAATTCTTTTAACTCAAAAAAGAAAGGTAAAAGAAGGTAAAACTCTTCTTCAAGTTTGGAAAGAATTTTCTATTTTAGATTGCATTCGAACTGTCTCAAGCTTGCACAGAAATTAAACCGTCAACACTTAATGCATGTTGGAGGCCTCTTTTACCTAAAATGATTCAAAAGGAAAATGATATTCCAGCCCCACTTACACAAATAGTAAACATTGCTTTGAGCAGCGAAGGATTTTCAGATATAAACCATGAAGATATAGAAAAACTACTTCGGGAAGAGAGTTTAAATGAGGAGGAATTGGAGGAATTAATTGGTGAATCTAGCTCAAATGCATTTGTGGAAGAAAACACGGATAACTTGATACTTTGAGAATGCAGTTTTTACATACATAGATCTGATTTATTTATTTCTGAGATTCTATATAACGCGGTACGAATTCATTTAATTTTTACTAATTCTGAGTTTCTTATAACACGGTTTCCATAGAACACGGTATAAATTAATTTGATTTGTCTTATTTCTATGTTTCTCATAACATAATTACCATAGAACGCATTTCCTAATTTCAATAATTCTGAATTTCTTATAACACGGTTTCCATAGAACGCGGTACCAATAAACACGTTATAGGAGACTTGACTGTATATCTGATGATCGTAAACAAACAATTTCAAAAACACAAAATGATGGTGGATCATAATTTCGAATTTATAGTTTCGAATAAAATTTGGTGATTTCGAAAATCAAATATATTTCAAAAATATCACGAAATTAAAATGCATTTTTTTTTTTGTTTCTTAATATTTGAGAATATTAAAATTTATTTTAGAGAAATCATCATCGTTTTGAAGACAAACTTTTTATATAGAACCCATGACCATGATTTTCTTACCCCAAAAAGACATAATTAATGTTCTCTAAATGAAATAAAAATTTGTAATGAAAATATTTGCGATCGAAACTGTCAACAGAAATGACATTTTACATTTTAAACTATGAAATATGTATGTCGTCGCACGATCTTTAATTTTGATTAATAAAAAATTTATTTAATAGATCATTTTTCTACTGATCAAAAATTTAATGATCGCAATTACTAAAACGACAAACACATAAAAATAATATTAAAATATAAAGAAATAAGGACAATAATAAAATATTTTAAATATCTGAGTATTTCACTGTCAAAAATTAAATGTTTCTAACTAATTATATTGAAATTAGAAATATATATAAATATAGGGTAGAATACCCCAATAGTGGGACAACCAAAAATTATTTTGCTTATAATCAGTGTAATTGTATTAATATAACTATGAAAAAGCCAAATATTTATCGACATCTAATTTAACGACAGTTAATTAGTACACTCTATTATGTGCTTATAGTCACTTTATTGGTTACAAATTTGTAAAGACAATCGAATTGAAAATTTACTGATGAATTAGTATGTATGGGTGTTGTGAAAGTGTCTTAACTTGATCCTAAAAACTGACATCAACTAATTTACTGTACTTTAAATTGTAATAAATAAAATTAGATACATCTAATTTAAATCTAAAATGATATGTATGCGTGAATTTGTAACTATTTCGCCTTTCTAAAAACGTCAGAATCAATTATTTAGGCTCCAAACCTACCTACCGTAAGTATTTAGAAGAGATCCCATATTTAGATAAGTCTAGCTATTAGGGAAGAGTTATTAAAGAATAGAAGGCCCAGAACAATTTTAAAAAATGTTAAAATTATTAATTTTTTTGCTAAGAAAGGTGTCTATTTCAAGTATATTAAATTAATTCACAAGTGATTAGATATTTACAATTTTCGGCTCAAAAAATCTATGAATTTTAAAAATAGACACAATATTTGAATTTTTGATAGTAAAATGTTGGACCAAAAGTGAACACGGATTAAATTTTATTTTTATTAGGATGTTTGTGATATAAACTATTGGAAATTTTTGAATTTTTTTGTATAAAAGTAATTAGCAGTAAACCGCAAAAAGTTCATATTTCGAAAAAATATAAATAAATTTGAATCGATTAAATACTACTACTATATTAAAACTTATTTTAATATAATGTAGCAATTATAGTAAAAAATCTGGAAACCTTTTAAAATTTCACTATTCCTTAAGGATATACCATTTTTGGGTATTCTACCCTATTTCTTTTTAATTAAAAAATAAAAGAAACTCAATGAAGTAATTGCTTACTTCGATATAAGAAAAAATAAAAAACCAGCTAAAATGTTGTATTTTAAACTGAAATGTTTTGATTTCAAATTGATCTTTATTATTTATGCAAAAAAAAAAAAAAAGAAAAAGAAACCAATTTCTTTTTTACAACATTGATGAATGGAATCGCGAAAAAACTCGCGTAGTCGCGTGGTTACAACAAAAAAAAAATCGTGCCAGATATGCCTCATTTTTCTCTTCAGGAGGCCAAATTACGTACAAAAAAATAAACTCATTCACACCAATAATTACGTCAGTATAATTAGAAATTCTTTTCGTATAACGCATAGATAATTCTTTTGCGCAATATTTCTTTATATTGGATAGATTCTATACAACGGAATTATCTTATCGGGTTTTTCAATACTTTTTTTTGTCCAATTTTAAATGCAACACACATTTTGGATAAAAGTTCTGAATTTCTTTATTGAAATATGTTGTATAGACTCTACAATTTATGAATGGAAAACAATATCTGGTAAATGTCCAGCACGACTACACATTTGCAAACATCGATTGTTTTGACACAATTTTCGATCACATTTCTGCATAATTGCGGCTCTATTTCCCCAATTATGGTCCAATAATGCCGCTAGCCTATAAAACACACGAAACAGTGACACGAGATAAATGTAACAACAAATTTTCAGAAGCTTAGAAGCGACATTTTACCTTATTAATTTGAATGGCTACTCAAATGAAAATGAGCTTTGTTAGAAAAGATGATTTTTTTACAGATCGGCCATTTTAATAATGGATTTGAAATATTTTTATGCGATTTTCGAACGAAATTGAATTGATTATAATAAAACCAGACCTTCTACTGCAAAATTATATCAAAAAACTGAATGGCACCAACTGTCATCATAAGCAAAATGCAACGCTACTAAAGAAAGAAAAAAAGTTCTTACTGAAAAACCTTATATAATAATGAAATTAATGGTACATATTACATGATCAGCTACCGATGGTGCTTTATAATTTATTTACTTAATATCTTTTATTATTATTTTAATTATTTTATAAATATTTATTTTCTTTTATTTAATACACGCGCCATTCATGGATACGCATTTTAAATTTAAAAAAGAGACATCTGTCGACTAAACATTTTATACGCAAACTCTCCATGCACGTCGTTTATTAATATTTGAAATAATAATAATTTTTAAAAAATTTTATTTTTATTTCTCATTAAATAAATACAAATAACAAAATTTTAATTAAAATACTATCTCTATCTTATTTCATCTTTTGCGATAGTAGTAATATTCATTCTCTAAAAACGAACTCCAGGTCTTGAAAATTTCTTTAGTTTGTCGTACACTTTCTCTTATATACATACTCGTATATGTATATTGTTCTAATTTTGATGAATTAATTCTTCATGTCAGTCAATAATGGCATTATTGTAGAGAAATTAATTTTGAACAACAATTGATGATGCTTGACATAGTGTAAGTATAACCTTTTAGGGAAAATTTTAATGGGCGATAGTAAAAAGACGCATATCATAGAAAATTCCAAGGGGTTATGTTTTCAAAAAAAAAAAAAAAAAACAACAGACGAAAAGTAACTTACATATATATACATAATATATTTGAGCCGATTATAAATCAATGTCATTTCATTTTCGTATCCTATTTCTGTCAAAAAGTATTCAAATGTTCAATTTATGAAATAAGGATTGAGTGGATTATATTTTGAAGTATAATAACTCTGACATAACGACAGAAAAAAAAGGAAAACAAAAACAAACAAACACATTACTTATAATATATACTTAATTGAAAATTGATTTTCTGTATTCAAAAACGACTTTACTGATATTTATTTTGTTTATGTTTATGTTATTAGTCGAAAAAAAGGCATATTGATTTTCAAAACGAACATTATTTGTATGACAAGTAATTGGAAAATTTATTGCAGAGATTTAAGCGAAAGAAAAATCCTTTATTTTCATTCTTTGAAAGATAAAATCCTAAAAAAAAAAATTCTTCATTTTAAATGTATTTATTTTTATTTTAAACATATAGTAATTGAAAATCGGCATATAGCCGATTTTTGGATGACCTATGACAGAAATGGGATAGAAAAAGTGTCAAAACTAAGAATATATCAAAGTTTTTTCTGCATAACTTTGTTTCTTCTTTTTTTAATTTGCTCCAATTCGCAGGCAACCTAGGGACTAATAGCATAAATCTATTCTACACATTTTACTCAAATTGGTATATTATTATTTTTATAGTACATCAAAAAAAAACTTTATAGACCGGCTTTTTTCTCATATGATTATTTCTTTCTCCACTATCCTTGGACCGATTTTACTGCAATTTGAAATAGTATCGTTTATTTATATAACATATAGTAGCACATGTAATCATTTCTATATAAATTGCTGAGACGTTTGCAGCGCTGCAAAGCGCGCCTCGTTTTTAATAGTATTTGTAAAAAAAGATTGTAAATACATGAAATTTTATATCACACAGTCATTTGCAGCCGTGCCCAAATTGGAAACTCCCATTATTGTATGCATTTTGATAGGAGTCAACTCGTGTAAATAATTTAAACAAAATTTCTCGACAAATATTCCAATTAAATCTGAAGAACCATTAAAAAAACGACAAAACTTTCTGGTCACCCTAGTTCTAGCCTAACAACTTCGCTCCCCCTATCTCGATTTTACTAAAATGTATTACCAAATCGAATTAAGGAATAAGCAACTCACATTGTAACTTTCATCAAAATCAGATAATGCCTTTTTCAGTTATCTTATACCCGAACAGACAGACGAACTGACGGACATGCATAAATCGATATAACTTTCGATTCTCTACACATCTAAAGCCTTCTTCGATCTACGCTTCTCCGATGATTAGTTCTATTCGTTACAAATGTAGTGACGAAACTAATATACCCGCTGGTAGTGGTTACCATAGGGCATATAAATACCATGTTTTCATAGTAATCTAAATTTGTATAAAAATCACATCCAATATATAATAAAATTAGATTAGCACGTAACATTTTTTATAACTCTTTAAAAATAGATATCAACACATTTTTTTTAAAAAAAACTATTAAATTAAAATAAAACTAACAATGTATTTAAAAAAAAAAAAAAAAGAAAAAAATCAATACGATTGGAGCCAATATCTATTAGAAAAATATTTATATGAAACTAATTTTAATTAACCCCTTGACAAGCTTGGCATACGTGCTTGTGCTTTGACCATCTTGACTATTAACGAAATGTTGTCATTTTTATTTCAACAGACTACATTTTATCGTAAGGCATATTTACTTTAATTGTGAAATTGACATTTTGATAAATAGAGAAGGAAAGAAAAAAAATTAGTAGCTTGATGTATTACTATGGTGTCTCAAATTATAATTAAGAAGTTCTTTTATATACCCTGTACTAATTAATTATTAACGCAAAGTTTACCTTTCAATTAATTTTCGGTCACATTTAATATTCTTTCGATAAATTTTGTGAAATATGTTTTGATATGGGTAAAAGGTCATGCATGTAAGATCTACTTCAAAATGAAATTTTTCAATAACACATGATAGACATGTTTATGTGAAATTAGAAAAAAAAAAAAAAAAAAAAAACAAAATATAGAAATATCGATTAAATATGTAAATAATTAAAGCTCATCTCAAGTGAGAATAAATGAGAGCTTTAATTTCAACCCTTTCGGGTGATGAATATTCAAAATTTAAACATTATTAATTATGTGACCACACTTTTGAATTGTGAACATTCTTGTTTATTTTTTTAGTAAATAATTTGGAAGGGTATTTTAAAAGTCAAAAAGTACATTTCAGAACACATTGGAAAAAAATTTCGAATTTGGTATGAATCCGTTGAATAGAAGCTAAAAATTTCCCAAATAACATGAAAGAATCTCATAGAATTCCTGAAAATTTGTGAACGTTCCATTTTCCCATTATGTTTAGGCACCGAGCATAAATATCCTCGTTCAAAAAGAAATGTAATATATAAAAACATTAATTCCGTATAATATGTATTTTAATTCTAATGTAATACAGTCTGTGAAAGAAATATGCACTATTGTGGTATAAAACTTAGGCGTCAAGACAAAATATGGACTCTGCATAAATTTTGTAGTACTTACATCCAACAATTGAGACAATAGACTGAAAAGATCAGGAGAGAAACAACAAATCTATATTTCAGATTTCCTAAAAAACGAATCATAATTAAAATCAACCCAAATGGCTACACAATTAACTTTTTAAAAAATAAAAATTCGTAAACCTATGTAATCAACATTACAAGTTTTGAATATATACAAAAATAGAGTATAATGTGGTCGGAACTTATCATTATAGCTGCGATACACGCCATTTTGAATGATCATTCGTGTCAAATACCTTGATACAAATGGATGACAACGAATATTCATCCAAATTGCCAAAATATACAGATTTCTTTTAAAGAAGTTTGTGAAAAAATCTAAAATGGATAAAAATTGTATGCTACTCGTAAAAATGATAATTGCCAGGAAAAGGGCAAGATTTTTAAAATAGAAAATTAGAAGAAAATGAAAAAAAAAGGATTTTGAGAATGCCCAAATTTATTTTGGAACTAAGAATTAACAACTATCAAAAAAATGATGGGGAAGTCTTAGAAATTAGTAGTATTTAGTGTTTATATATATACCATTGGCGCTGTTATCTATAAATGGCGCAATGATCATTCATTTTCAAATTTTTAAATCAGAACTTCATTACGTAAATTATGGGATGATATACTACTACTGGTTCCATTATCATTTACGAGCAAATTATCATTACGAGGGCCAGTGTATCGCAGCTATAAGGCCTGCCGCACACTTGAGCTAAGCTATGCGGGCGAGTCTCGCTGTAGTTACATAGCCCAGCTGAGCTCGCTAACCGTGCTGAACTAAGCTACGCAGCGATATTTTTGGCAAATTCACGCCATCAGTTCTATTTCAGCCGTCAGAGAGATATAATGAGCGAGTATAGTATCGATGAATTATTACTAGACCTTTTCCACTTGATACTTACACATTTGTGTCAACAAGATACTACCACAAAATAAAGAAGACACACTACATTTTTACAAGCATCAATTCTACATTGTATAATGGCGAAAGTACGTATAAATTAATGTCAGCGATACCAGCGAAGCTCGTTCGCGTAGTTGAGATCTGAACTACGTGAATGAGCTTAGTTCGTGTCACCAGGCGACGTAGTTTCAAAGCTTCGCTGAAGTGTGCGATGACCAATGCAAATGCTGAATTTTTCACTTTCAGCGAGAAGCTTAGCATACGTAGTTTAGCTCGCTTAGCTCAAATATGCGGTGGGCGTTATTGGAAAGCATTGCAAATATATTTATGGGAAAATATTCCCAATATTCCCGGCCCCAAGCCGATTTGTTTTCTGCTAATCAGTTAAAAATTCGTCTTGAACAGATTGTAAATCAAATATATCTAAGATTTTAAGATATTTTAGTTCAAAATTCTAAGATTTTCAAAATATCTATTTCTAAGATTATAAAAAAAAGCGTAATGAGGATAAGAATTTTTTTTTTAAATACATTGTAATTAAAAATTTACTGAATGTGTGTTTCGAGTTAAAAAAAAAAAACAAAAATAATTGTCAATTATAGATGGATGTTTTCATCTATTTGTAAGGATTCTGAACCACTAAAAATTCTTAACAAATTTTAAATAACTGATAAGGCAAACAAACTTTTCGGTCGTGCCATACTAATTTTGTTTTTTTTTTTGATCGTCAGACAAAAAGAAGCATTAAATAATCCGATTATTTAATATTTAAGTCTCATCTAAAAATATATATGTTGTTCTAAGAAAATAGTGTATTTCATTTTAATCAATTAAAAATATATTTCAATTTGAATGCCAAATAATCTATTTTCTTTTCGATAAAATTTTATTCGACTTACTGAAAGATATGAATGACAAATGAATTCCATCAAATGTTTTTACATATTTTGTGTTTTTTTTATCAAAAGAAAAAAAAACAAACTATTATAGATTATATTGTTTAAATCCTCAGCCTTTATAGATTATTTGGATGTCGAAAAGAGGGAAACAGCTCACCATTTTGCGCCCACAAAGAAATCTATATAAAAATATATCTGAATTTTTATTTTTGGACAAATGATACAGTTGAAGAATATTTTTTGTTTTAAATAAATATAAAAAAAAAAAATGAAATATATAAAATTAAACCAAAAATAAAAAAAATAAAATAAAAATATATGCCAGATAAATAGAAATTGGGTTAGTTGGTGATTTTTTTTCTTTTATTTTTGTTAAAAAAGAATTACTCAAGGTGAAGAAGATTAATGCCAAAATTTAAATGTTGCCCTAGGAAAAATTCTCTTCAACGGATTTTCTTTTGAGCGAAAAAGAAAACTTAGTGCGTTTTCACAAAAAAAAAAAAAAAAAAAAAAAAACTGTTTTTAATGACAGAACAAGTCAAAAAAGAAAATGTCTATTTATCAAAAGAAATTCTATTTTGCAGAAAATAACAAAGTTATGAGTGTCAAAACAAAAATATTTATTTTTTCTTTTTTTAAAAATTTAATAATATTAACAAAAAAAAAAAAAAAACATAAAATAAAATTAATTTCCTTCTTTTCTCCAATTTGTAAATATAAGAAAAATAAGGTTAGTGGCATTTTTCTTCAAAAAAAAATGTACTAAAAGAATTAGGAATAGGAATAGGAATTTCGAATTTTGATTTCATCATTAATTATATTCAAATCTTATTTAAAGTTAAAATAAATCATACAGAAACTTAAAATCGGCGGCCTATCGCCAATTTTTTGACATCCTAGAAAATGGGACTCGAAGTTAGTTAACCGATTTACAGTTCAATGAATTAACTTTGAGGAAAAAAACAACAAAATTTAATATTTTCATATCGTGTTCTTAATAACTTTGTTTCCTTTTCTTCGAATTTGCTTTAATTTAGAGGAAACTTAGGTTTTGATAGCGTATGCTGAAATTTTTTTTTTTTTCAACTTACACGATCATAAAACAATCTGTTTTTAAACTCATTAACTGCCCGGAGCGCATTCGAGAAACTGGTTCATATCTACCGTAATCAGTTTTGCAATGTATTTTATCTAACAGAAAATTGAGCGTCTATAGCCCTGTTGAAAATTTGATGTATGAAAGCACCAACTTTTTTTTTTTAGTAATATAGTAACAGATCAAAACGAGCCTAAAGGTAAAAATTAGTACATAATAAAGTTATTGATTATGACTTTCTAAAGAATGTACCCTAATTAATTTGAATCCCACGACACCATTGGACTTATTTCAAGACATATTTTCAGTCGGACTGACAAAAAAGTCCAATTTTTCGAGTCTCCACTAGACTATTTTTCAGTCCGACAGAAAATAAGTCTTGGAATAAGTCCAATGGAGTCGTATGGTAAATTAGATTTTAAAATATATCTGAAAAACTAAACAATAAAACGACAAAACTAGAAAACTTTATGGACAGGCCATAAATGCACTTATTAAATTCAGCACAATATTGTGAATTTCTGTAGCCAAAGTATGTAATAATTTTGAATAATCCAGATTTTCAATTTTCCAATTAAATTCGGAAAACGAGAAAAAAAAACGAAAACTTGATTTTTTCTTTATAACTTTGTTTTCTTATTACGAATGTTACCAAATTACAATACCAAATCGAGTTAAGGAATAGTCAACGAATATTCGAAATTTCATTAAAATCATAAAACGCTTTTTTAAGTTGTCGTGTAGAACGTACATGGAAAAAACCGAAATAAATGTTGATTCTCTCATATGAAGTACCTTGAGACCGTTCTGCTATGATTATTTCTATGTTATACCATTTTACTAATATATCCTCTGGTATACTTGCCATAAGCTATAAACAATCAATGACAAAATATTTGAACCAGAAGGTTGCTGCAACTAGTAATAGATTATCAAGTTTTTTTAGTTTTATACATTTAAGATCTTAAATTTGATGTAATTTAGGAAACCTTGATTCTGAAAACACAAGATGAATAAGAAAATCAATATTTTTTCTTAAGCGCAAAACAAAAGAATTGAAATGATTTCATATCTATTTTAATAAAGGAAACAAAAGTGCTTAGATAAGACGTAAAATTTATGAAAAGAAATATCAGCGATTTTATAGCATTTGATTTATATAAATTTAACATACAAGAAGTACGTGCTTTTATTTATATGTGATATTTGAATTTGTTATCAAGTATATGACAGATACAAGGAGTTCATATATTCAAGGGAATAAATGCTTTCGTGGAAAATTTAAAATTCAATTTTCTTTATTTATTCAGAATAATGAAAATTTCATTCTCCAATCTGTTTCTAAGAATTATATAAATTATGACCAGAAGTGAACCAAATCGTATCGAAAAATCATAGGATTTTGTCACCTTCGAATTACACGCCAGATAGAGAATGAAAGAAGAAATTCAGTACTGGCTTTATGTAAGGCGACAGGCGATTATCACTTATAACCTATTTGAAAGTGATCGCCATATATTTCGGAATTATAGAAGGCGATTAAGTTCTAAAATTATGTGAAAGCGATAGGGTTTCAGCTGTCACCTCAAATTCATCAATATGCAGCGATATCACCTTGCGAAATGCCAAAAAGCGACAATCGTCTGTCGCCTTATAGAATGCCACTCCAGTTTTCAAAGAATTCTATTGAATAATGAACTTGCATCATTCATTAATACAGTTTTTTGGTGTGAGGAAATTTTATAATTCCTTCTTCTCTAATATTAAAAAGAGGATAATTGAGTGTTGTTGTTCCTGTTTTCAAATTTTTATCTTCTCATCCGGCCTAGCACAGGAGATATTACTAAATCTTTACAATTCTAGCCAAAAGTTGTTGCGTTCATCAAAAACTCACGCTTCGTCACTGGTATATGAGTACGTCTGTTAACTCATAATAATAATATTTATGATTTGTTTTGCATGTTTCTTGTGGAAATTCCCGATTTAAATCAAGTCAAATTTTGTAAACAAGCTCTCAAGACATCAAGGAATTTCAAAAATGACCCACATATTAGTCAGGATTAGAATTAGCCCAATATCAAAACATGACTTATATATATTTTTTTTTTTTTTTAATATAATTAATTTGGAACTTAAGAAATTGGATGAAATTAGTTTCTTCAAAATATGGATCACCCGAAAATATTTTCAATAAATTTTTACACTTCAGACGCATAAAAAAAAAAGATGAAAACAATGTTCTTGACATATTTTTTTTCTGTAAGTAAATTTGTAATTAAAAAGTTTAACAAGGAATTTGGCAAACAAAAACATTGGTAAATAGGGATAAACCATTAATGACGTCGGTTTTCTTCTCTTTAGCTAATTTTCTTGCTACTTTTCTTTTTTCTATAAATGTTTATTTTTATATTTCTATACTAATTTTTTTTGCATTTTGAAACTAGTATTTTTTGTTTTTAGACCGGAGCCGACCCACATAATTAACAGCCAAAAAAAAATGTCATTTTTGTGGCTTTGACAGATTTGAACGTAATTCAATTTTTTGTATTTTTTTTTTTTGTCGCTTTGAATATTATTTTTGACATCACATTTTAATCAAAAATTAAATGAAAAAAATTAATTAGCATACTATCACCGATAAGGTGAAGGTGAGTCCTAAATAATAGCGTTTTTTTGTTTATAGCGCAATGCATTTATATTTACAACGGTTTTGATACAAGATGAAATCGTTTTCATGTTTTAATTAATTCCGAAAATTTAGTATTCAAAAAAAAAGCGGACTTAAAATTAATTTAATGTTTACGAGATCACAAAAATTTAATTCGGAAATAAACATGAAAAAAAACATAGTACCGCTTCAAAGATGATCCTTGAAAAGAGAGCATAATATTTTTAGATGTATGTACTTGAATACCAAAAATGTTTTCCTTTTTTTCTCAATTTTAAGGGGGGAATCCCAAATAAACCGCCGAAAATTAGGTGATATTCTATTGATTTAAAAAAACACACACAATCGTCCTTTTTGAAAATTATTCTGCCTAACTAGAAATATATTTAACTAGCAGAATATCCGACCCTGTTCGGGCTGAAAATGAATTTTAGTCATCAAAAAAAGCATTTATTATTTATTATTATTATTATTTTAATTATATATGTAATCTCTCTGAGATAGTCTCTATTTTGTAATATATAACTAAATAATATCATATTTAAAATTCTTATTAAAAAAAACCTATACTTTCATACAAACTTTCTGGAACAAAGAATCGGTGGAGATATGTTTCATCAAAATCAGTCCAGCCGTTTAGGAGCTAACTCAGTACATACAGACTAAATTCGACAAATATTATATAGATATAAGGATTATAAATAATTTTATACGATGAATCAGTTCTGAGCTCGTTTGTGCCGTACTGTCTAACGCCGCTTACAGAGTACATATTACAAAAGAACAATTCAAAATGATTCTGATGAAAAATGTTTGTCTTAATTATGCAATTAAATAAATTTACTTAAAAAATATTATTATAAATTTAGGTTTATGCTTTCACGAAAGTACATACAAAAAATTAATTCGATGAATAGTTTTTAAGGTAATTTAACTTTCACAAAACGCAATGTTGGGATTTAAAGTTTTTGACATACTTAAAGTGTCTTTTCACGAGGTGTTTTTACACCTTTAGATAACAGCGTGCATGACATGCGAAAGTAACACTGGCCGTAGTCATGTTAATTTTTCGAATTTCATTCTACAACTTAAGGGACATATTCCTAATACGTCATCTATTAAATTAAGCCAAGTCAGAAGGGTTTTACCCTTTAATTATTCATCATATATGAATATTAAACTTTCCAGTTTTACATTTCTACAACTTCATACTAAATTTGTATTCAAAATAAAATAATTATTAAGAGCTGCAACAAAAGTCGGTCACTTACTAAATAATATCGCTAAAAAAAAAGTTAAGCTTTCTGATTTCCAATTATATATTTTTACTTTGAAAAATAAAGATTTTATTGGATTTAAAATGGTTTTCTTTGAAAAGCTAATCCTAAATCTAAATAATGTGACAAAAATAAAAAAAAAAATATTAAGAAAATAATAATAAATAAAAAAACAAAAAAAAAACTAAGAATAAGTATTTTTCAGACAGCTCCGCTAACAACGTCCAACGCAATTTCCTTATTTAAAAAAATAAATAAATAAATAAATAAATAAAAATTAAAAAATATTATTTTCTAGGTTTTCTATGTTTTTGAACCGATTACAAACCAAAATAAATCGAGCATGGTAAATTTTTATTGTAAAAAAAAAAAAAAACCAATCATGTCGTGGGTAACTGAATTTGAGCTTTGATTGTTATCCTATTGTTAGTTTGTTTTCGATTTATGTCAATTTTAATTCGATTTGTTATTATTTTATAATCGATAAAAATGTGTGACAACATAATTTATGTCGAGTCGCGATCGGTAAATTAGGTTTCGAATAATTGCGGGGTTGTTTTTATTATGAAATATAAATAGATATTATTGAAGTTTTCCTTATAAAAATTATTATAACTATATCTTCTATATTCATAAATAAATGACAAAAAACTAAGTGTAACAGCATAACCACATTACGCTAAAATTTCTAGAAGCGTTCCAGTACAAATGGCTAGCCGAATATAATTCTAAAATTTTTAAAACTCTTTCTAGACTTTTAAAAATAAGAAAGAAAAATATTTTCAATGAATTTTCAATTTTAATTCAATTTCAAATCAATTGCGATAAAATAGGCGAACGATGTTAATGGAATCGTCGTCCCCCCTTGAGACTAAATCGAATCGAAAAAGCATTAATTTACCTTTTTCGATACGATTTACAAGATTCCATTTCGGATTTAGAATGTTTCTAAACTAAACAAGAACTGAGATTCAACTAAATTTTTATATTTCAAATGATTTCTTCCATCTGTTTTACAAGCAAAACTGCCAAATATATTTCCTTTAAATTCATTCATAAATTATGAAGTTTTTGTGGCCTTCATAGAAATTAAGTCAACCTTAGAAATACATACTTATTCACTATATTTATCGGGAAATTATTAACCTTGAATAATGCTTAGAATTAAAAGTATTTGTTATAGAAAATTGAAAATTGCATTTGCTTTCGACTTAAAGAATTGAACTTTAAGAAATTTTCAATAACATCGACGAACATTATTCTAATTCAAAGTCCCTGTACTAGAGTAATTCTGGTAATTCTGAATAACGCATATTGTTAACTAAAAACCAAAAACAAAAAAAAAATTCTTTAAAAAAATATTTCGACCGTAGCTGGGCTTAATTCCAAATTCTCTTCCAGTGAACGGTCTTAACGAATGGAACTATTACTATTAATATTATTTAATTTGATGAAAATTTGAAAGTGATTTTGTATGTTTTCATTTCTATTCTATTTCAACGAATTTCAATTTAATATTTTGTTTTGAAGAAATGAAATCTTCACATTTTCGTCATTCTTGTCACGTTAAACTCATGTGAAACTTAATCACGATGATATTGACCTAATGAAATATATAGAAAACCTTTAAACAAATTTTCAAGTACTTGTTATTTTTGAAAACATACAGAAAAGAGAAAAATAACAGCTGGAAAATACCAAAAAAAAACACAAATTCTTCAACGTTCTCAAAAAAAAAAAAACATGAATTTTAAAAAACTATAATATTTCAAATTCACGGTGAAATTGTTAAGACTTAAAAATACAAGAAAAAAAAAAAGAGGAAAAATTCAAATTTTTCAAAAAAAAATCTTTTCCCGCCAAAATATATAAAACATGTGTTCATAAAATCCAGTAATTTTAAATTTAATTTAAAATCAATTAAAATCTGATATTTTTGTATCAAATTTCTTCTATGAGAATAAATATTAATAAAAAATACAGTAGAAACCCGTACATATAAACTGAACAAATCGCAGACTAGTACAAGATTTTAAGTAGTAAGCATGCTTTATTAACTCTTAGCTGGAATATTGAAGTCATGTCTGACACCTCAAACACACAAATATCTATGTACAAAGAGTTATTAAAATTAATCTGAATTTTCAGGACTATTTTCCAATAAAAACAAATTTTTTTTTTCTAGACAATTTATTTTGGAGTTTCCTATAACAAAACGGATCAAGCTGTTCTTCTTTATTTTTCATGTTAAAATTTTGCTCTGGTCCGGAAAAAGTGCCAACTTGCCACCTTACAATGATAGGCTGAAGTTGTTAAGTTTGCATTCTCTGCCGAGAAGTGGCAGATTTTATTTTCTTTCATCAAATTTTGAATAGGGCCATTGCTCCCAATATTTTCAACAAAATGCATCTTAATTTCAACATTTTGCCGAGATCCGGGGTCTTGTTTAAAATCAGTTTCCACCGAAAGGACTATGGGAAGAATGAACCAGTCTTGCCGAATGCTGTGTTGCCTCAGTATGTTTGAACTGACAAAACTTTTATATAATTCCTAACAACGAATGACTTGACTTTATTATGAAAATGAATCCACATTTAGGCTCGATTTGAGTTGTTATTATAAAAATTATTAAAACACGGCATAAATGTGTTTGAACATAAAGAATTGAAGTGCGTTAGTTAAATTTTTCCCTTATGGAATTGTACCGAATGGTAGATGAGTGGAATTATGTCTAGAAAAATTTCCCGAATAGAATCGGTCTAGAATCGAATCACAAAAACTGATTTAAAAAAAAAACAAAACGTTATTCCTTTAGATTAATTTGTTGCTTTTTTTATCGATCTATCTTTTTCGAAATTGATTTTATTTGAAATCCATCTTTACAAGACTCCACTGTATTTATACAACCAAAAAGAAAAAAATTATGTTTTTCTATAAAATCAAAATGCAATGACCATAAACACATTAACAAAAAGTTTATATAGTAAATTGACTTATTGGAGCCGAACTAAGGTCAAATTAGTGTGTAAAGAAGCCTTCTCCAATTTAATAATAAATAATAACAAAATCTAGAAAGACTCATAGGTTGTGTCTTATATATTTTAGTTTTGTTCGCCAACATTTTCATTTTTTTTTTTTTTTAAAGCTTTTAAGGTAAATTCTATTCAATTTATCAAACAT
This sequence comes from Xylophagus ater, assembly GCA_963422695.1. Lineage (NCBI taxonomy): Eukaryota > Metazoa > Arthropoda > Insecta > Diptera > Xylophagidae > Xylophagus > Xylophagus ater. The sequence goes on along the minus strand of OY730482.1, from coordinate 40,131,191 downwards.
AAATAATAAAATGATGTAATTTTATTAAAGCAAAACAACAAAAACGAGACAAAAACTTATCAAAATTGCGGTCAAAAAAAAAAAAAAAAAAAAAATAATAAAAAAAAAATACTACTATCAACAAAATTTTCGTTAAATTTAATTTTAAAAATGACATACGCTTAATTTTTTTTCTTTTTCTAATTTAATTTTAATGTTTTGATCTAACTTGCCATTTAACATTAACAGTAGCCGTGATATGTTGATGTTGTTGCGGGCCATTAAATTCTTTCAAATAACGCATTCGATCCCCAAAAAAAAAGTTCCCAAAGAAAAAAAAATATATTCCAAAATTTTTGTCCGGGTTGGGTCTTGATTTTTTATGTTATATTCCTCGAATTTGTTTCTTATTTTTTGTTTTTCTTTTTTCTTCTAATTTATTACAATTGTAACTTTTCTTCTTTTTACAATGAAATTTTACAAATATATGCTTTCTTTTTATGTATTCTTTTTTTTCTTTTTTTTTTGTATATGAAAACAGGTGGTTTATATCACTTTTTTTGTTGTTAATAACACCGTTTTTTTTTTTTTTTTTTAATCAAAAGATTAACTGAAAATCTTGTAATACCAATTTATGATCAGAACAAACACTATTTCGGGTAAAACGGTTTTAAAAAAAATTTGAATTCTTTTCGTTTTTCATAAGAAAAAGCTTTAAGCACAAATTTTGATATGAATAGAAACTGACAACAACTTATAGAGACCGGGTTTTAAAATCGATGACGGCATTCAATAAGTCATTAGGCATTACATAAAAATATATAATATATATAAATAAAAAAACAAAACAAAAATACACTTAAAAAAAAATTAATAATATAAACTACAAAATGAAAAAAAAACAATATATTCGCGTATGCGTAATTAAAGAAAAAATTTCACTTTAAAAATATTTATACAAGAAAAAACACATTTAATAAACACAATTATTATAAATTTTTAATTTTTTTTTTTTTTATATTTCGAAGGTTTTTTATATTAGTTATTAAAATTTGTCAAAAAAAAAAAAATGAGCCGAACTTTAATACTTTCCATTTAGACCTTTTGAAACATCGCAATTTTGAAAATGATAAAAGCTATCGAACTAAAAAGCCCAAAAGCGAATTGAAATCAGCTGGACAAATTATGATTATGAATTATATTATTTTTATTATCGTTATTTTTTGTGTGACGTGATATAAAACAGCGCTTGTTTTTTTTTCGGTGTAATGTTTTTTCCGTTCGTTCGTTCGTTTCGAATTAAAATTATTATTAAATTGAAAACTTGAATATAGATTTAAGTTTATTTTTTTTTTTTGTGAAATTAAAAAAAAAAAATATTTATTATTTTTTTTTTTTTTTTTGCGAGGGGGATTATTACTCATTTGTTGATGATGATACAATTGGGAGGAACAAATGCTCCCTCGGCCCACTAGCAAAATCCAACTACTAACCCAATATATACGAATACAAATATCGAACTGAACTATAATACCTATAGTGAAGAAAATAGCAAACCGCGTTTATATTAAAAAAAAAAAAAAAAAACAACATATAGTAATTTAAAATTGGTCTGTAGCCGATTTTTTGATACCCCAATGGTAGAAATAGGAATCGTAGTTAACAAATCTATAGTTCAATGAATTAAGTCTGCGAAAGAAGCACCAAAACTAATAATATTTCCAGATTTTTTCTGCATAACTTCGTTTCCTCTTCTTCAAATTCACACTAATTTCATAGATAGCCTGGGGCCTAATAGCATAAGCATCTTTTGCTACTATTTTTTATCGAAACAAATTTATAAACAGGCTTATTTTTTCCAACAACTAGTTCTTTCTTCACTATCCTTACACCGATATTACTGAAATTTGACATATATTATCGTCTATTTATGTAGTCAATCCTGGTAATTAATTCAAACAAAATTGTTTTACAAATTTTGTAACTAGATCATGGCTTCCCAAACAGGGGGCCGCGACCCTAAGTTGGGTCGCCTAGACTTAAAATTGGGTCGCGTAAAATCTGTGAAAGTTTCAAAAACGTGTAGTAATTTAAAGAACTTTTTTTAAACGCAACAATCATAAAATCTGTAATCATGTCGGAAAAATGTTACAACGGCAACCCTGAGCAACACTGTCAAGACTCATTGAAATAATTCTTGACTGGGTAGGAAATAATTTTTCAAGTAACACTTTCCTTACGGGGATTTTCGTATGACAGAACGGCATTTTTTTTTTTTTTTTGAAAAGGGTCGCGCTGTAAAAAGTCTGGGAAGCCCTGAACTAGATCAAAAAAACGGTATAAAAAAAACGATAATATTTTCTGGTCACCCTGGTTTTTACTTTCTAACTTCGCTCCTCCTCGGCCGATTTTGCTGAAATAGCAAATCAAGTTAAGTAAGAATCAACTCACATTGTTAATTTCATGAAAATCGGTTTTTGTGTTATCTTCTACATGGACGGACAGACGGACTGATATGCAAAAATCGATATAACTTTTGACTACTATACCCTTGAAATCATTCTACGATGACTATTTCTATGCGTTACAAATGTAATGATAAAACTAATATACCCTCTGGTAGTACTAACCATAGGGCATACAAATATATCCATATACGATTATTGTGGGCAACAAAAAAAACACGTTTTATCTGAAACTAAAAGTCGATATTCATACAAGACGAGAAAGACAACAAAAAAAAAAAAACAACAAAAAGAAGCTTTTCCCATCCATGGATCTAAAAAAGCGGGGAATATTTAAGATGAGACGTAAAAAGATGAAAAATCATTTCGCAAGGTAACTCAGGTTATACCGTCTTGATGCCGTTGTTGCGATCGTTCGTTTACTGTTGCATCGGATCAGTGAGTTCTAATAGAAAATATCTTATATTTTTTTTTCTTTTTTTTTCTTTTTTTTTTTTGTTTACACAGGTAGTTAGGTATAAGAGGAGAAAAATTAAAATAAAATAAATTAAAAAAATTAAATATAAAAATAGCAACTTGCTTCAAAAGAAATAAACTCGTTGTGTTGCTAATAAAAAGAAAGAAAAAAACCAGCACGATTAAAACGACAAGAAAAGTAGGAGCAATGTTATCATCTTTTGGAATATTGTTTAGGTTCATTGTAAATTCAAGTTTTCATGAAATTTTGCGTGGATTTTATGTAGCCAGTTTTTGGGTTCTTTTTATTGTATAGTCCAGGGGTGGCCGACTTTATTATATGTATATATGATCGATTATTATTACCTACGAAAATCTATTAAACGCAGGGTTTTTGAGTAACTCAAAACGATTCTTTCCAAAAAGTAATGCATATTCTAAGTTGGATCGGAATATACGCTTATAACCAATTTGATTGAAATCGGTTGAGCCGTTTCAATATAAATTCAAAATGCATGAAATGAGGGCAGGAAAAATGCCCCATACCAACTCTAAAACGACTTGATCCAGTCTTTCAAAAAGTACAGCGCATTTTCTAAGTTGAATCGGTATATACGCATACCCCAAATTTGGTTGAAATCGGGTGAGCCGTTTCCATGTTTTATTGTAACACGGAGGTGGACGATTAATTGAAAAGTAGCCACAAAAAAAAATACAGATTAAATTTTATTTCCATCGGATATGATCGACCAAAAAACACTTCGACCGGCCGATCGCGATCGACTTGTTGGCCATTCCTGGTATAGTCAATGTCCGAAAAAAGATTTATTACTTTATTTATTTGAGGTGGCTCTTATACTGGACGCTCTTCTTCTATTTATTCGTTCATATATGAATAAATTTATAAATTTTTCTTCCCTTCCTCCTCACCCAACATTTGTTGAAAATAATTCAACAAAAAGAATTACTCCCTCTGTCCAGAAATTAATTTTCGATTTGGTACTCTTTCTTGTCCAGAAAATAAGTGTTTAGTTTCTTAAAAATGTTAATTAGACTTATTTAATAGAGAAGTTAAATTAATCTACCATATTTTGAAGTTTTGTCACAATTTTCTACAATATTTTTGAATTTATTGGCAACAATTTTGATTGAGCCACGCCTTAACTTCTCGTTGCTGCTGAGTTCTAATAATTCTAATTGTAGATAGCTTGGCGACTATTTGGAATCAAATTAGGTTTCTTTCAAGCATTTGCAGCTAAAAAATTGTTGCTCATATTTGGGAGAAACCGGAGTTTGGAATTTTTCGTATAAAATAACCATTGTTTTTAATGTATTAAAATAGCGTGGCAAAATTAAAATTGTTTATAAATTAATAATCTCCCTTTTAGTATCAAATCTAATATTTACTTTCATAAAATCTTAAATCAGACACTTATTTCGGGACAGAGGAAGTATTTAATAAGAAGTTATCTTTCTTTTTTTAATTTTCAAAATTTTAATCACGTTAAAATCAAAAAATTATACGATTTGCTTTTTTAATTTTATGAATTTAAATTCATTTATATACTTTTAATAATATACAATTAAAGAAAGAATAAAAAAAAAAACAAGAAATATTAAAATAGTTGAAACACATTTTGAATTAGCAATTATTTTTTTCGAAGACTTTAAAAAACGATTTTAAATGATAAGAAAAATATTTTTTCTGGAAAAAAAGTATTATTAAAAAAAAAAATACTATTAAAAATGTATGAAAAAAGTAATATCTCGAAATAAAAAAAAAATAACAATAAGTCTTATTGATAAAATCTTATCAATAACTAAAAAATAAAATAAATATTGGTATTTTATCATTTCTAATAAATTCCCTAAAAAAAGTATTGCAATATTTCACAATGAATAAGTATTAAATTCATAAACAGACTATTCAAGAAGAACGTTTATCAAATTGTGCACGAAAAGGAAGAGCGATTAATGCTATACTAAAATTAGTTTGATCACAAATTTAATAGCCGGAAATAAATTTAAAATTGAAGACAAATTTTTGTCATAAAAAAGAAATCAAAACCTATTAAGTTTATTTCATTTTCAACCCGATCAAAGTAAACTTGGGATTTCAAATATTTGCAGAGTTCATTAAAAACTGCAAAAAAGTTTACATTTCTTAGAAAAAAACCTCAAAATTGGACATCTTATTTTATCTAAACGCCGTATCCACATCGAAGCAACGAAAAATAAATAAATATCTAAGACCTAAGTTATGAGATGATCATTAAAATGAAGAAAATTTTGGAACAATTGAAAACTGATCGTTTTTTATGATTTTGCATGAAAGGCGGTCCATGAAATTTAATACTAATTCTCTACTTTGAGGTTAAAAATGAACAAAAAATGTTCAATGGATGCAACAAATAGGCAGATCTTCATTGAAATGAATGGAAATTGAAAAAACTGTTAGAAAAGCTGAGTTTCTCAAACTTTTCACAAATCCTGAAATTTTATCAGAACGATCTGGTAATTTTGTAGGGAAAGTATTTGCTGAGATTCTGCCGCGTTTTTCTTCAAATGGTAACGAAAAACTAATGCTGTCTGCAAATCGTATTTTTAACACGAAATAATTGTATATTGTTAAATTAAAAATCAAATTTTCAACACTGAAAACAGATATCAAAGCAATAAAAAAAGTCATGGCTACAGCCACTTATCGGCAAAGACTCATTTCATATGCAGATATGAATAATATTTGATTGCGTTGTTAATGACGACAAATAAAGATATTTATCGAATTAAATCAAAAGCGCTATGTTTCATGGTGATAACCCTAGATTACATATAAGTTTACTGACTCGTCCAAAATTGATAGAGCTTGGCTCTGGAACTTTTGATGTAGCCAACGTATGTTCCTGATCTTGCACCATCAGACTAATTATTTGTTTCTTCATCCTTAGATTCTAGTAATTATCTCTAAACTTTAATCTTGAACAGAATGTAAATTGATTTCATGTAAAATTCAGAAAATAATATAAAGTACGTATTTTTACATTAAAAATTTTATCAGAGAAAAATATATTTTAATACAAAAAACATGAAATATTCATAAGAATTCATAAAAATGATTTTAATTACCATTTTTAATGCATTTTATTTTGATGTAAAAGGAATACTTCTGCTTACTGTACTTGTTTTTCTTTTTTTTCTTGTAATTATATTGAATCGGAAATAATTATGATAAATAAAGTCATTTAGAAATTATTTGTTTTTATTCATTTCACTTCGATATGATTATTTTCTGTGTGCTTTAGTTTATATATGAAAAGAGATGCTAATGATCACAAGAAGTAGTCGAATGAAGAAAATTAACGAAAAAAGAAACTTGTTTTCATCTTTTACTTCAGAAAGTTATTTTATATAGAAACAGATAAATTATTTTCCATATGTGTTAAAAAAAAAGAAAAAAATGAATTCAGAAGAATTGATAAAGAAAAGAAATCCATGAGAAAAATTCTTTAAAATTAAAAAATTACAAATTTCGTTGTACAGTTTTTTTTTTTTTTGGATTATTAAGCACTAAATGCATTTTCTTTTATTTTTTTATTGAATGTTTTATGAAGCCGAAAATTGGCTAGTAAACTATTTGATCCATTCACAATTCATTAACGGTTAAGCTGTTCAGTTTTCATAATTGTATAAAGATAATGATCTCAGATATTACTTTGCTTCGATGATAAAAGAACTGAAATTGAAGGTTATTCTCTTCATATATATTAAATATTGTATAATTCACTAAATGACAAACATACACTTTCCAAAAAAAAAAATTCATAACTGTTTTTCAACCCATTCCTCATCTAAAAGAGCTTTTTCCAAACAAAATAAAGCCAATAAAATTGAAAGCAATCGTCGTTTAACGATATGTAAGATTGCTCAGAATCTTAACATATAGCAATCGAGCATTGGAAACTATCAAATAGAATTGATGAATCACAATTCGACCAGAAAACCCAGAAGTTCTTAAGTAACAAAACAATAGTCCTGTGTCAGGAAAATAACAACATTTCATCAATCAAATCAAAATAGACAATATATTGTTTAATATACAGTTTTTGTTTTAGATGAAAGATTCGCTTTGCATTTTTTCACCATTTTTCACGGAACAGTTATTCTATTTCTCCATCACACCAGTGTTTCGTGGAACATAGTTTGGATATTACTGCTCATAACGAACTCTTAAAATTGACCAAAGAAATAATATGAAAATTTTCTATAATATGATACTTTCATCTTAGAAATATACAAAATGATTATCTTCTTAAGATAAACTTAATACTTCCAAAGATAATCCATGGAAATATCTACTATACCCAAATTTCAATTTACCAACATGGAAATCTCTTGTTTTTTTCTAACAGACTTGAAAATATAACAAAGCTATTTTTCGTAATATAGATAATTCTGATCTTTATCATCCTGTACGAGACACAAAACAAAATGTTGTTGATAAAGTTAAAAACTAACTTTGCATTCAAAATATCCCAGAAACCTGAACTTTTACAGATAATCAAGTAATGTTGCGAGTTGCACTGCAAAAAGTTGACATTTTCACCTTAAGTAACTTGAAAATATCTAACCAAAGTATTGATCCGTAATGGAATAAAAGTTATTTGATATTGAACTAAAAGAAAATGAATAATTAAGGGAATAAACTTTTGAATAAGACCAGTTTCTCAACTATTCCTACAATAAGTATGGTTTTTCAAAGAACGGGAGGATTTCAATTTCGTAGGAAGAACAAAATAATATAAGAGAGAATTAGTTTTGAAAGTACATTGTGAATATAGATAAGATTAGTTTTATAAAAGACGTAACTTTTCAAATTATATGTATATGCAGTTCAATAAAAAAAAAAAAAAATGTTGTTCAGATTATCAAAACTAATTTTTGTTTAAAATTGGTAAAGGCGGGTAGTTTCAGAAATCATTTGAATTTGTCTATTGAATTTAAATTTAGGAAGAAATAAAAATATTTATTTATTACACGCAGAAAAATCATAAAGCTTTTGGCCACTTCTGAAAACTGAATTTTTTGTTGTGATAACAAAAAACTCAGTTGTCACAACTAACCAAGAGCTTTTTGATTTCTCTCCGTGTAAGATTGTTAACCTAGTCGTACAAATTGTAAATTGGCCGCAACAAATTTTTCACAATTACAAAAGACGCTGAAATTTTGAAACTAACAAAGGAAACATCATGAGATTTCTATTAGCTGTTCACAACAGGCACACCAATCTATCAAATAAATATATACATTGATAGATATTCATTGCACGCGTATTTTTAAAAATACAGTCTCATTACTTTTTTTCCATAGTAATCGACTATTATTTGCCAATGAAACCATAAAACATGTATAAGTAAATGTTCAATTCTGTTTCATCCCATTTTTAATGGTCCAGGAATTCGAATCAACTGTTTTTGCGATGATGTCGGAGTTTATGACAATTTGTTTGTGCTGAATAATATCCATATTGAATTGTATATTATTTTAATTAAGTTCAATTCTTTCTATAATAAAAAAGCAGAAAAACAGTTGATCAAAAATTTAAAATTATCAATTATTTAGGCAAAAAAATTAATGTTTTACCTAATTTCGAATTATGAGTTTCATGAATGAATTTCACAAATAAGAAATACGAAAAAAAAAGCATTCCGATCGAAAAATCATTTGATATTTTCGAAATAATAATTTATTTTTAAAAAAAGAGTTAAAACTTTAAGTAGGGAAATCTATACTAATTAATTTAAATTGAGTTAAATTTAAACATTTAAAAATAAAAATTCGATTTTAAATTCAGGAAATTGCAATGTTTATTTATTTTATTTTAATTTCTATTTTAAAAATGATTTCAATCTCTGTGAAGAAATAGAATCGAAAAAAATTCTAAAATGAAAATGAAAACAATTTACATAATTTATTAATTTGTCCGCCAAAAAAAAAAGAAAGAGAAATGAATTAGAAAAAAACAACTCCATGAGTCAGGTATTTCGCGAATCATAATTATTTTCATAATATATTTATCATTGGCATAATTTGTGTTAAAAACATTTTTATTGTCGTTTAGTAAAAAACTATTAAAAATAATGAAATCATTTTCCCCCGCGAAACAACCTACCTAAATAGTTATAAATAAGGGTATTCCCTTTTATTGTATTGTTATGAAATTGTGAAAGTGTGAACAATTTGAACTATATAATAACATTCTTTTTACATCGTTACACTTTAACAATGCCTCAGTCCTATTATTAGGTTAAGTGTAAAAGAGTAACGTGTTTCTCCTAATGAAATTGAATACAAAAATCACATGAGTTGGCATAAGATTTAAGCCGAAATTATAACAGGTAGAGTCAAGCATAGGAACAGACAAAAAAAAACTAAGCGAATGCTAGCTTATAGGAGCCTACACACGTTCAATGCTACTTGACAAGTATTATTAATGAAAATCTTCGTCAAGTAATATTGATGGAAATTTTGCCTCCACACGTAACAATGAAGAGCATCCAAACGATCAATGTTACTTGAAACATGAGTAATTGAAGTAACATTGAACGTGTGTAGACTCCTTATGACTGTCAAATCTGTTCACAAAATTATAATATGCATAAGCAAGAATAAGCAATTGACACAGGACGCCGTCAAAGAATTTTGTTTTTTAGAGTGTTTTTGGTAATTTAAAATTGATTTTAAAAAATTCAAAATCATTTAGAAAAGTAATTTTCATAAGAAACCTAATCGTCGAATCATATTTCATGAAAGAAATATTTGCAGTTCAACTGTCAAAATAATGTAATAATTGATTTATAATGCTTCAACATAATGAAACGGAAATCAAACTTAAATTACAATTGCAATCTATGATTCATGAAGATTAGTACATTCCCGTAAGTTCGTTTATACTTGGCGCTTCCTAATATAATTTAATATTAGTGTAATATCGTGAATTATATTCCATATGTTAACTAAAATAGCAACAATCCGTAATCGTCCTTCGGGTGTTTGATGAAAATTTATATAAAAAAAGTCTTTTCCAGGTGGCGCATTGATCACATAATTCCTTTTATGACTAAGATCAAAACTAAACCATTTTTTTTTCTCTCTATAATATAGTTTCACTATCTCGCCGATAGATGCACAGCTTTTCGCCGTTTTGAACACAAAGAAATTTAATTCTAGAGAAAAAAAATATCTGAATTCAAACATTTTTAAATTTTTAATATTCATAAAAATAAAATTACGCTAGACTCAAAAGTTTACTATACAATTTCATTAATGAATAATAATCCATCTCGAAACCATTTTGCGTAGGTTTTTTTTTCTTTTAATTAGTATACAAAGATGACGGATCCCGAAATATATTCACAATTAATACTCAATCAATTATTATTAATATATGAAAACTTGTTATTATTACAGGAAAACAAGAATATCAACAATTTCGTCTGATTTCAGGCAATAATTGTTATAAAATTGTATTCTTGGAAAGCGTAAAAATAATTCAATTACGAAATTTTCTTCGAATTTATGTAAAAGAAAAAGCGATTTACAGCAACAAGAAACAAAGCTGTGATATACATTTGGGTGTACGAATGTAAATATAATAAAACATTTGTGTTTATTCGATGTTTACTAAATATACAATATATATATATTTTTTATTATTAATTTTTTTCATATGTACGTATTTTCGGTTTAAATACGTTCTTATTTACAGAACTTGGCATTAACCTTGCAAAAAAAACATATATATTTATATGAAAATATGTATATTAATATTACAATTAATATGTTTATTTGGATTTTATAAGTAAATCAACAGAAAACAAAAAATTCGTGGATATTTAAGCCGGCAAAAATATTAATACTTAAAATAATTTGTAGTACTTATATTTTTACGCAGGCAACATTAGGTCTAGAATTTAGGTACAGATATACTGCAAGATCGTGGTTATTAGGAAACAGATGGTGGTCACTCGACCCAAAATATAAATTCAAATAACAATGCATACGCTGGAAGAAAGTTTTCTCCCATTTAAATTATACAAAAGGATCAAAACTTTTATTAATCAAATAATGTTCCATGCCCCTTATTGTAGTATTTGGATAAAATAATTTTCAGTACCGTAATAGTTATATAATCGAATAAGACTAACCCAGAGAAATTTCAATTACATTAAATCATGCGTTCGAGAGATATCGTTTCATCTAAATTCTGACGTAGATATAGGACTAGTAAGACAGACGAACAGACATTTTTTTAAAAGTATGTTTTTTGAATTCAAAGGACCATAAAGAACCGTCAAAATTAGGAGGTCGCAAAGTTTTTTCCCATTATATGGGAACAAAATCAATAATATATAAAACCGTTCAGTGATTATTTACATTGTAAAATGTTGCTATCGTATATAAATTAGAGTTTATTTGCCACTTGCTCTGGGGTAGAGCAAATTTTTACATTGAAAACAAAAACAACAAAAAAGCAGATCCTACACTACTTTCAGACCATGTGTAACTATTACACCCGAATTAGTTCAGTTTTCTACCATAAAAAGTGTATTAGCTAAAATTTTCTTATTTCATTACAATATGGTTGCTAAGCAGCGCTACAGACATTTGAATTAAAGCTTTCTCCTAATCCTGCTCGTTTTATTTGCCACTTACCCTGCTCCAGGGTCCCAATACAAAATATATCCGAAATGAATAATTCGAAAAAATGTGATAAAATTTCTTAATTAACTAATTTCATTCGGATAACTTCGAAAAATATCAAAAAACGTACCTCAGTAGGGGTGAAATGACGTTTATACTGGTACAGGGTTTCTTGTTTTTAATAGATAGAATAATAATGAATAAGAAAAACACCAAATTCTTTCGTTTATTGTAACTTCATACATATTGGCTGTGTTTGTTTATTCATTCCGAAATAGGAATAGAATAGAGAGAATAATTGGTAGGTTATCCGGAATTATCCGAAATGGAATGAATAAAAAAACAAAAGAGGAATAAATGGAATAAGTCATTTTTGACAGGACGCAAATAATTACTTATTCTTTTTTTTAACTTAACTATTATATCAGAACCTTGCATATTAAAATAAAACAATAAATAGACATTTTTTAACTCTTTCTAATTTAATAACTAATAAAAATATAAAAAAAACATCCTAACAGTTTTACTTACTCGTACTGCTTTGTTCGGCCATTTTTAAAATTTATTTGTCATTTACAAGCAAAAAAAGTATGTATGCTTTGTTTATTCCATTTATTCTTTTTGTACTACGTCGCGAGGTAGTACAAAAGGAATACGTTCGAAATATTCCGAACGAATGAATAAAAAAACAGAAATCGGATAACCCGGAATGTTCCGAATGAATAAAAAAACAGAATTTCTTGTAAAGGAATATTCCGAATGTTCGGAATGAATAAACAAACACAGCCATTGAGAGTGCCGAGAAAATAGTTCATAAGATCAGTTTTCAATGAAAATATAAGAAAAATACTCGTTTACCACGGACAAAAAATTTGAAATTAACAATTCCAGAATAAAATTAAAAAAAAAAAAACTTTCCTTCACCAATTTCTAGTTCTGTTTATATATTTAATTAATTCGAACCTAAAAACTAAACTAAAAAAAAAAAAAAAAAAAAAAAAATTTTAAATAACTTAATAAATTAAAGCAAAAAAAAATTTCATCTACACGAACAAAATTATAAAACTCATAAAAAGAGAAGATTATTTTAATTCATTCGTCCTTCTGAAATATTAATTACGTGAAATTAGCACTTCATGTCCTTTTCGATAGGGAAAAAAAAAACACAAACGCAACAGGATAGTGTGATGTGATGGTTACGTTTTTAAATTTTATATGAAAAAATGAACAGAATCAACGAGAACACAAACGGATCGACCTTTTCTTAATTAAATTTTGAAATTCCGAAAACCAAAAATTATTATAACTAAATGTTGGGCCCTCTGTCGAAAATGTGCGATTTAGAAAGTGTGTGTGTGTGTTATATTCCGTGAATTTTTTGGGTTAAAAGGGTTTTCATGTTTATCAATCAAACGTTGATACAAAACCAAAAAACGACAAAAAAAAGAAAGAGTAATGCAAATTAAAAAAATAAAAAACCAAAAAAAAAACAAACAGGAATTTGGAAAGGGATATTTAAACATTTTATGTAAAGTGTTTCTCTTGAAAAGTAAAAACGAAATGTCAATAATAATCCAACATTTTAAGGACTTTTAAGGACTGACCAACATCATCGTTAAATCAACTGAATATTTACTTTTAACTTTTCAAATTTTTCTTCTACATTGTTTTTTTTATTTACATCAAACATTTTAAATGATTAAAATAATTTATAATTTATATTTTTAATAATTATGATGGAAAAAAAATCAAGAACAAAAACAAAAAATTGTCAATAAAAATAGAAATAATAAAAAAAAAAAACAAAACTGGAACTTTTAAAATTATTAAAAAAATTTACATTGTAGGCGTTTTTAAATCGTTTTTTGCTAGAAAAAAATTAATCGCGCAAACAGCATCTGTCGTTTTAATACGCCATACGAAAAATTATCGCACGTAAAAAGTAGTTTTTATATTTTATATATATGTTAATGGTTGAAATGCAGGAATTTTTATTCAGAAAATAAATTTTAAGAAGAAAAAAAAAGAACTCACATCAACATCACACAACCTACACCTTTCGTTCGAAAAGTTGTAAATAGTAAAGTTCAAAGTCATCATCTAAATTTCGTTCCTTAATTTGGTAACTTGTTGTAATAATAATAATAATAATAAACAATAATCGAGATGGCAACAAGATTCATGTAAGATCAATTTCATGTAAATTTACAGTGTTTTCCGTTATTCAATTTCCTATTATTTATGTTCATCTTAATTTTATTTAACTAATAAATAATTAAATATAACAAATAAAATGGATTAATTGACAAAAAAAAAATAATAATAAAAATAGCCCATGAAGAGTAGTAAAACTAAATAGTTATATTTCGCAGTTATAATAATATTTACGTCACCGTAAAGAAGTAGTCTTTAGGCCTTCACAAAATTCATTGTTGTTTTTACAACCTAATAGTTACAATTAAATTGACAGACCTAATATTGTGTATATGATTTTTGATTAACTAAAACTTATCTAATAGCTAGTTCGGGATAATAACAGAAATCATAAAGAGGTAAATGTAGTCAGGGATCATAAAATATACATTACATACAGAACTATAAAATCCATCTCAGTACTATTAGTGAGAGCTCTAAACGACTGAACCTATTAAGCAACTATGTATTTCCTTGTAATTTACCTCGTTATATTAATTGAACATTATTTAAAACATACTAACGCTAATGATTTGCGTATCCTGTTCATTTTTCTGTGTGTTGCCTTTAAGAAGCGATCGATACAAAGTTTATTTATTTCTAAATTATGAGGATACAAATTTATGTAATTTGTTTAACTTGCTTATACTTAAGTATCTGGACTCCGGTATTTAGACCAATTTAAAATTAGATAACTAGTTCAAGGTTTGTCATATCGTCGGCGAATGTGACAACTGACTTCAAAAATTTTAAGAAACATCATTAGTTCAAATTTATTTTTTTTTTTTGTAGTGACACAAATCAAATTTTAGAAAAAAAAAAATGTCCAAACAAAAATATTTAGAATTAGAACTGATATTAGAATGTACTTTAACAGACATATGAGTCGTTCAGAACCGATTAAGTCCATTTACAACAAAAAAAAAACCTAATTTAAGGGAATTTATTTTTACTTCTAAAACTATTATATCAAATATTCAGAAGACATAAAATTAAGGAATATCTGATGAAAACAAAACTAAGGAAGGTTTAAATTTTTTTTATATAATAAAAAAATATTATTTATTCTATTATAATTGATTAAAATCAAGAGAACTTAGAAATAAACTTAATCACAAACGGCTCTATACAGAAGTCAAAGTATCCATTTGTACAAAAAGATTCAGATTTATAGTACTGGTAAGTAATCAAATGTTTTCCTAAACAGGAAATAATAAATTAATTGAATTTTATCTAATTTCAGCCTTACAAAAACCACCACCCAGGTCTCCTTTCTATAGCAAAAAAAAAAAAAAAAAATAATAAGCTTTATGAAAAACTAATTATTCATAATTGAAAATTAATTGAAAACTAAATAAAATACAGGTAAAAATTAAATTAAATTAGAAATAAATATGAGAAAGCTTTAAAAGCTTGAAATTATTTTATAAAAAGAAATTATATAAATTCGCTATTAAAAACACTTCAAATAATAAATTATAAAAGTCGCACGTGCTATCAAATAATTCAATTTAAGAATTTTTAAATTAACTATTTATTGAGCGTATGAAATTAATTAAATTAATTGAGGACGAACTAGGTTGAATCTATAAACCACCATCATCGGGGACCATGGATACTATTGCAAAAAAAAAAAAAAAATGCCGATTTTGAATCATCTCTCATGAATATTAGAATGCATTTTGAAATTTTGAAATTTTGAAATTTTGGGATTTATACAAGAAAAAAAAAACTAAATGGCAAAAATGTTTGCCTCTCAAGAAAAAAGTAATAAAAATAATTCGCCCTCTCAGCAAAAATAATGCAGCAAGGGAAATTATTTATATTTTTGATTGGATAAAGTTAATTAGTTTAATTTCATTGAACTTTTTGGCTCAATGATCTGAAAATAATTTCTATGTTTTGTTTTTCAACTATCTGAAATAGAAGCAAACAGATAAATAATTAATTAAATGATGGAATATCGATTTTGATTTAGAATTGTTATTATTTTGTTAGAAGCAGTGATTCGAACCGGTAAACCGTGAAAAAACCGAAATCTTTAACCAAACATTAACCGTAACCGAAACGAAATATTTTAAAAACAAGAAACCATAATCGAAGCGGAATTTCATTTCGGTTTTTTTTCTCTCTCATTTAAACAAAAGTGTTTAATTTTGATTCATACAAATTTTTTTCTACAACATTTCAATCCAAATTTTTTAAAAATTTGTCGCAACGAAAAGCTGGAATGAAATAAATTTCGGTTCGAATCTCTGGTTAGAATGTAGATAAATTTAAGTCTAATACTAAAGACATATTAGCAGCGATAATCTAGATTATCTCACGATTAAAATTCGATAATGGACCAGATTTTCTCAATTATTGAGGATATTTAACCGAGTATTTTCAGCTCAATTATTGAATTATTGAAAAGTTTTCGCCTTCTGATTGTGAAATTTAGCTTTTTTCATCTGGTAATGCCGCTCATATTCATAGATATAAACCTTCAAAAAAGAAAAAGTAAGAAGAAAACGTAGAACAAATAAACAGATTTGAATTTGGCGGCTGCAAATTTTTTGGGTTTTGTGAAGGAAATAATTTTTTTTTTTTTTAAAACATATTTCTAAATTTTTTCTTTTAGATTTTAGATGTTCGCATATTCATAAATAAATTTTATTTTACTTTCAAAATTTTCTAACTACAAAAAAATGTACAGAAAGTTTTGAGAAATATCAAAAAATAATTGAGAATGACTCTTAATCCAGAAAAACAGAATGTGTCGCATGACCTAGACTAAAAATAATTGACTTGATTAAAGAGTATAGTATGTCTACGGTATTATACTAAGGACAAAATTTTAATCCAAAATCGTAAGATAATGTATATTATTGCTGCTAATGTGTCTTTAGTATAAGGATATAAACTTGTTTAGAGCAATCACTAAATTTCCATTCAAATGTACGATACTTCCACTCTTGTCGGTACAATATACGAAAAATACTAATTTAGAATGTAAAATTTGTTTTACAAACATATTTTTTAAATAGCTCAACTATTGGATTATGAATAGATAATTATTGTAAGAAATTTAATAAAAAATATATATCAACTCGTATATAATATAAGTATGGGCCAGAAAAACGATCACGCTTGAAAGACGTACATTATTACCAATTTATTGGCTCGAAATAAATTTAAATAAAGTATAAACGCGTAATAAAAATCATCATTTATAATAAATTAACCCTTTTTTTCAAAATAAAAACTAACATAATTTAAAGAAACCGTTTTCAAAAACCTTGAAAAATTCGAAACTAAACAAATACTTAAGAGTCCGAATTTTCATTCTTAATTCTTATCGCACGAGAATTTTCAAATCAAAAAATATACAAGAAAATTTTTGATTTTTCTTTTAAAAAATATTATTATTTTTATATAAAAATTTTATATATTTTTTTTTTTTAATAAAATGACCAAACCACTTTTAATTTAAATATAAATTGAGTTATTTATTAATTTGATGGTGTATTATTTAGAAGAAATCGAGAGGAAGAAATTTCCATGATGAGAAATTCATAAATAAAGAAATTCTAAATATAAATAAAAGAAATATCTATAAAATATATATTATATTCATTAAAAGACTTTTAAAAAAAGCAAAAAAAAAATATTTAAGATATTTGTCTTATGAAACAATAATTTTCACAAAGCCAAAAAACAAAAAAAAAAAATAATATGCCGGGCTTTGGAAAATATATGTTCTTAAAGAAAAAAAAAATTCGTTGTTTCGTTTTTAAATATAGTAATAAAAATTTATTATTAAGCACAAAAAGAAAAACATAGAAAATGTTATGACAACATTACTAAAAATCGTTTTTTTTGTTGTTGTTTAAAGAAAATTCTTTATATTTTTCTTCATTTTTTTTTGTTTCACATTATTATCAAAATAAAACTTTAAATCAGCTAAAAGAATGTCGCCAATCCATCCATCGTTGTGCCCATGTCATAAACACTTGTGAAAAAGAGAAAAATTCATCTAAAAAGTCTAGCAAATATATATTCGGTTTGAAATATTTTAGATAATTTTTCTATTGTAAGATTTTATCCCCAAAAAAATAAAAAGAATAAAAAAAATATCATGCGCCAAGGATTTAGGTGGAATATTTCTTTTTTTCTTTCTTAATTTAGAAATGAAACGGTTAGTGCCAGAAATCATACTATTCACAAAATTGATAATTCCCAATCTATGGGAAGAAGAAAGAAATATGTTTTTCGAATGATTTCGAAAAGAAATTTTTAGTACACGATAAAAGTAAAATTTACAATTGGTTGCTTAACAAGAAATTGGTGAACACGAAAAAATTTCATTATTGAAAACCATTTTCAGAAAATATACCAAAAAATTAGGAAATCCCAAGTTTTAAGTATGACAATAAGAACAAAAAAAAAAAACATGATGATATAGAGACCTGATACAAAAGTTTGCCACACTCTGTATCGCATAAAATTGTATCTTTATTATCATGATTAACTGTCTCATTAATAAATTGTTGTTAATTCTAGATATCACAAACTTACTTTAATGTATAGCAATATCCTTAATTGAAAACATTGGTATTATACGTTTTTTATTCACATACACCTAATCCTCGTATTGCACAGTAGATTGGTTCCTCGTAAATGTCGAGTAAATTGAAATCGTATAATTAGAATCCACCATAAAACATTATATGACCGTATTTAAACTGAAATAGGACTTTGTAAAATGGCCAATTTTTCTTCATTTCTTCAATCGTGTTAAACTGAAATCGTTCAATTCGAATGCCGTGTAAATGGAGGGCTAGGATGTATAATAAATTTTCAATTAAAACATTCAAATCATACAGAGAATGATTTGATGATTAGTTTCAAATTTTATCTATCAATTAACATCAGGCGGATGGAAAAATGTTCACCTCGCTATGAAAATCATTAATCATAGAATTGAATTTTTTTTTCTTTTTGTTAACTCTTAAAAAATGTAAGTGATACAAAAACATTGTTCGAGACTAAGATAAATTCTGAGATTCTTAATTAATTACTGTTTGATAATTTTACATATAAATAATATTGGGTGTTTTTTTTAATAAGCAATCTGAAGTGTCAACAAAAAGTTATAGAACTTTAAAATGAAATAAAATACATAAAATCGTGATAATGGCAATTATATTGGCTTTATTGGAAAAATAATTTTATGCCATTCGTGTTTAAATATGACTTCAGGCATATGGTCGCCACGGTTGGCTCAAAAAAACGTGCAACCTGGAAGTCCAATTTTGAACCAGTTTTTGGAGTAGCTGAGGCTGTATATCGGCAATAACACGGTGAATGTTGACTTTCAAATCGTCAATCGTCTATGGTTTATCGGCGTAGACTAGCGACTTTCACATAACCCCACAGAAAATATTCCAAGTGTTACAATCTTGGAGGCCAATTCACAGGTCTATTATTACATGAAATTATGCGCTTATCGAATATTTCCTTCAATAAAACGGAAAGCTTCGCGAACTGTACCACGATTTTCGCAATAAATTCACGCAATTTGTAAGCATTGTTCTGGCGTAAGTCTATTCATGGTGACATGGCATACCAACATGAGCATAAATTAGCTATCAACTGTCAAATGGACTACCGCTGGAAAACAAACCTCTAAAAAAAAAACACCCTATATAAATAAAAACTAATTGTTTTCAAAATATATGAAATGAAATTCATGTAAAATGTTTAACAATGAAAATATTTCTAATTTTGTCGTCCGTTTTATAAAATTTACACATCTACACAATAGTGGTGTTCAATTAATTACAAAGTACTCATAGAAGATTATAGACCTCCCAATGTGATAATTTTGGTCAAAAAATTATTTTCTTCTTTTTTTTTCCTTCATCTTTTGTTTTTTTGGCATAATTCCAATAATTGAGGAAGTTCAATTTTAAATTGGAAGAAGAAGCAAGCAAAAAAAAGGTTGACAAATTTAAGTAGCCAAACGGTCGAGATTAAATCAAAAGACAAATTATTTACTTTATAATATTCCTTTAGTCATAACTATTGTAAGATTTATATGTGACGAAAAAGAAGAAAAAAATAATACATAATATGAACAGGTTGATTTTTACATTAAAAACATGACATCTTGATGGTTGACAATTTGTTCTTGATATATAATGAAAACTGGACTATGTAAAAATTTCGAACAAAAAATTATCGATACCAAAATCATATATGAAGAAATTGTTCAATTAAAAATTTACGAAGTTAATGTTGTGAATATAATCAATTATCGAATATACTCAATTATAATATTGTAAAATATGTTTATTCAATAAAAATAAATACATTCTCGAAATGTAAATATATAAACTACAAATACATGTATTTTGTAAAATTTCCTTTTTTTAGGAATCATCATCTTCCATTATAGTTTTGATGGGCATTCTTATATATTTTAAGTTTCTCTTGATTGCTTTATCTCGACACCTTTTCAATGCTGTTAACTCTCTTTGATTAATACAATCAATATTTTGTTCTGCCCATAAAATAGCTGTTTTAAAAGCATCAATAGCTTCATGTACAGGAACATGTTGGACATCTGGAATATCTGAAGCATCTTGAACATCTTGAATCTCTGGAATATCATTTGTATCATTAAAATCACTATCTTTATTTTCAGAAACAATAATTAAAGGATAAATAAAATCATTATCTTTAATTTCATTATCAATAATTTCACTATCGTCATTCATCTCAGAATCAATAATTTCATTATTTTCAATATCAGTATCAATAGTTGCAGGAAGATCTTCAAATGTATCCAATTCTAAAATTTCAGCGGCATCATCATTCCATATTTCAATTTCTTTACGAGACCATTCCATCTGTACAGAGTTATTGAAATCATAGAAAAAATAAAAATGTTTATATAAACACTTAGATAATATATGATGAAGTAATTTTCTTGATGAAAACAACATACCTCAGGTTGTATTTTATTCAAAAATCCGATAATACTTTCAATCGATTCATCAATTTCTTGTGAATACCATCCTTCGCCTGGCACAATATCGTCTAATTCATTTGTCATTTCATCAATATAAATTAATATATTATTCCAATATTTTCTTATTGTACTTTGTTTTAATTTATTCCATGCAAATCCTATATTTTTGATAGCATCTTGTATTTTGAATTTTTTTAAAGTTACTCCTATATTATTGATATTTTCTCCAATTACAGATGATAACAAATTCGTTCGATAGTAAAGTTTCATCAGGTGTAAAACATTCTGATAATGCGGCACTGAATTTGGCGGCATATGCATTGAAATAATGAAACCATCATCACTTTTTAATTCATCATCGTATGGATGATAAGTTGCATTGTCCAGTAGTAGAATAGCCTTGCCTGGCAAATTATTTTCTTTTAGATATTTTTTAACCTTTTAAAAAAGAATATATTTTCACATTTTGTGTCAATTTGGCATTGATAGATATACACAGGGGGTTCTATACTTCGAGACCAATACTTATTAATACTTCATTGGTTCATTCTGAAACAGAAGAGCTAAATTCTCAACACCAACAAGAAATAGAAGTTTGAAAAAACATTATCCTTAACGCCTATCTCAATGAATGTTGAGAATTGACCGCTCCCATATTCCTACTCAGAATAAAATCAAGGAAATATTAATTCTAGAATTGTTCAATATGTGTGGGACACCTTGTATATACATATATTACCTGAACAACAAATGAATTATGAAACCAATTTTTAAATATCTCTTCAGTTATTGGCGCACTTTGTGTTCGTTTATATTCGATAGTTTTTGATACAGAACTTGAAATTATTGACTTTCCAACAACAAGAGGTTTTAATTTATGATGGCCAGTTGAATTCGTACAAACTAATAAACTCATTTTATATTTTTCATCTTTTCGATCGACAATATTTTCATCGTTCAATAATGAAAACATTTTCTCAGGAAGAAATTTCCACAACAATCCTGTTTCACTGGCTTTATAAAGTTGATCTTTTGTTATATCTAATTTTTTAATATTTTCTGCTAAAGCTTCTTTAAATTGATTCGTAACATCTAAAGGATATTTTTCATTGTTTATTTTTAATAATCGTATATTATAACGTCTTTTGAATCTTTGTAGCCATCCATCACTTGCACAAAATGAACCGCTTTGTCTCAATGAACTATGTAATAATTTTGCTTTTGATTTTAACCTGTCACCAGATATGTGAATTCCTTTGGCCCTTTGATTTGTTAACCAAAAGTATAAATGTCTTTCCATTAAAGGTAAACCAGCTGGTTTTAAGGTTCTTTTTGTATTGCCCTGAGTAACAGCATTTAATATTTGAATTCTTTTATTTCTAATACTACAAACTGTTGATTTTGCAATGCCATATAATTTCGATAAGAATGTAACACATTTGCCTTCGTCCAAATGTTTAAGAATTTCAGCTTTTTCATTTAATGAAAGTGTTTTCATTTTTTTTTTTTTTTGTCTTAATTTTAATTTTAAATATTGATTAATTTAAAAACATAAAAATATTTCCAACAATATAATTGAATCAAATTTAAATTTTACATTCCAAATTCTTTAATCAATAATGAATTTATGATCCAATGGCAGTTATGATATAAACATTGAAAGTTAGCGTTCCTAAAATATGGAAATGGTTCAACTTTATAAGTATTTTGTAGAAGTTAATTTTATCATACTTTTTTTTAATTAGCTGTAGCGATTCACCATCGATGACAATGCAATTAATGAGCATCTACTGTAGTTACTGTATTCACATTAATTGTTAATCTTAAAAATAAAAATATTGAAAAAAAAAATTTTATTAAATAAATTTTATGATTGGGTAACCATCGAAGTAAACAAATAATTTCAAATATATTCAATTAATATTTTCCTCTTTTTTTGTACAAAAAAAAGGATATTCCCGTAGGAGACTAGGCGTATGTGTGCAAAGTAGAAGGACACAATGAAGACAATACAATAAACGGGAGTTTCATAATTTTCAGAGCTGCGGGAAAAAAAAGAGTTATTAATTCAAATGAGAAAAATGAATTTAATTTAATTTTAGTGATTTTAAAGGTACGATCAAACACAGTAACTTTTATTACAACGCAGCAAAAAAGTGATGTAACTAGGATGCTACCACATGTAATTTTTTGCGTATAAATTTTTGGTACGATTACGGCGCTGCAAAACGCGACTTCTTTTTAATAGTATTTGTAAAAAAAAAGACTGTAAATATATGCATTTTTATATCACACAGAGTCATTTTAACAAGTACTATTAATGAGATGGCGCTTGCAGATGTGCCGAAATCAGAATTCAAGTTGGAAACTCTTATTATTCTATGATTTTGGATGCTACTTAGTGTGAACAGATCTGTCGTTACGATTCATTTTTGTATCTTTGTTTTTCTCTTCTCAGTAAAATAAATGCTAAAAACAGACAACAGCCTATTCTTCTTCACCACAAAAACATATTTTATTTCAATAATTAAATCTTATAATCAATATCACCAAGATGTAAAATTTTCAAAATAGTTGCAAGCTGGATACAATGTGTGAAACATCTATGCAACTGTTTTTTTAAAAACACGCAGCATTTTGGGTTGCAGCAGTATAAAAAATTCAGTTTGTACATCACTTTTAACTACATTGTATGAATAAAACTCGGAATTTTTGTAACTGCAACAAGCAAAAACTACGATACAAAAGTTGTTGTGTCGATAACCATATTATTAAACTGATAGAAGAATTCAAATTTGAAAAAAAACAGTTGGTTAAAGTAAGTTTATACAAGATTTAGCAATCAGGATGAAGGAATAGTTCTTTAAAAAGTTGCATAAACTTATGAATATACAACAGTATGAACGGGAATACCCCAAATAATTGATAAATTTAAGTTCATTGTACGACGAGAAAATTCATTGAGAATAAATTTTTAATAATTATTTTATTTTGTGTAAATGCTTTTAGTTTTTTGATAGAAAAATAGATTTTCTTTTTTTAAATATTTTTAAATATATGAGAATTAAAGAAACAATTTCCAATTACGCAAGTACAAATATGTTTGTTTTTTTTTGGAATCTTTGCCAAAAATAATTAATATTACAAGAAAATTTAATGGATAGACGTCATTAATAAGACTACGACAGGAAATGCAGACAAAATGATGTCATATAAGTAGTGTTTATTTAAAAAAAGGAATAAATAAAACAAAATTATATAAAAGCAAACTTATGAGTAATCCTACTTTGGGAAATTTTATAAACAATTATCTGAATTTTTGAATTCTATTTGATCCAAAATCGAATCGAAATTTTTCAAATATTGAAATTAAATTTCTTGAAATTAAAACATTTCTTTGCAAATTTATTAAAAATCTTCCTGAAAAATATTATTACTACAGCAAGTCTTAAGTAATAAATTTTTTTTCTTTTTTAATATTTCATTTTGAAAATGTTTTGAAGTAAAAAATATTACAATTTATCAATTTTCCTTGTTTTTTTTTTTTTTGTTGGTTACGCAACAAACTGTCGGAAAATAACCATCCCTGAGGATTTTTAATTAAGTAAGATTTTCACAATCCAGAAATTTCACAAAAATTTTCTCGGAAATTTTTAAAAAATGCACACAAGTCAACTGTATATCAAGTCAACTAAATATCCGCCCACTTTATACCATATTTATCAAGTATGTTTTGTTCTAGATAAAAATTTTTTATCTGATCTTAAAGGAAAATGTGTGTTTTTCTTTTTGATATTTTTGACAAAATATATATTTCTTTTTAAACAAAATTTTGTATACAAATTTCTCGAGAAAACATTAAAGTTATTTAATTCTGAACTTTCAACATTAATGTTTTTTTATTAACTTACAACAGAAACATAATAATAGATTTTAGAAAAACATAAAAATAAAAACTATGTATACCAAACTAAAATCAGATTATAGCCAATATTTTACAACTTTGCTGTAGCAATAGTAATGCCATACATGTTGCCCTAATTTCTTGTCAACCTAAAATCAATGACAACTACGCATTTTTCATAAATCTATTTAAAAAGAAAAAAAAAAGCATATAGTAACTGAAAATCGGCCTATAGTCGATTATTTGATGTCCTATGGCAGAAATGGGACAGGAAAACTGTCAAAACTAACAATATTTCAAGCTTTTTTCTTCATAACTTTGTTTCCTCTTTTCAAAATTTCCTGTAATTTGCAGGTAGCCTAGACTCTAATTTTATAAATCTAATCTGCATTTTTTTTTCAAATCAGTGTATTAGTTTTTAAAGTATATAAAAAAAAAAAACTTTATGAATATGCTTATTTGGTGGAGGAGAGTATAAAAACATCCCTAATTCGGCTAATAGCAGTCGGATCTTCATAAAACTTGGAATATACTTTCTGGATAGGCCAACTGAAAAGATAGAATAGGTCTCCAGTCGGTTAATGATGATTTATTCTAAATCCCAAAACATTAGAATTTAATTTCTGGAAAAAAAAATTTGAGGTATCTTACGTTTTTCAATTTATTGGTTTTGTGGAAAGTTAAATGATCTCAATATGTGTACAGAAGTAATTAATTGATAGTTCGATTCTCAACCCCGATTTAGGTTGCCGAAGCGACGACATTTTGAATTACATAATTAGTAAATTTCAATCTTTAAAATTAAATTTTGAAAAAAAGATTATCTTTTTAAATAAATTTATTTTAATTAAAACATTTAAATTTTAAAAATCAATTTAAAGAAAAATAAAATAAAAAAAAATATGAGAAAAAATAATTTATGACAAGGAAATCTCATCAATAAAATTATCTTTAAAAAAAAAAGAAGAAAAACTCATAAATTTTTAGTACTAAAATCAAAATGACATAATAAAATTCGTTTTATTTATTGAAAGAAACAAAAATAACTTGCATTACAGAAAATTTTTCAATGTTAAATTTGCGTCAAGAAGAAAAAAAAATAAGAAAAACTTTACGCAAAATTTTCCTTCTTCCTTGTTTTAAGAAAAACAAAAATGAATTTTATTTTATTTACAAGAAAAACAAAATGTTTCTTCTATTCATGTTTATCATTGAAATGTTGTTTATTTTAGTACTAAAAGAAATTTTCATTGGGCATTATTTCGGAACTTCGTTTTAGTTTTATGCAAAAAAAAAAAAAAAATAAAATAAAATAAAAGTAAAAACATAAATGTAATAAAATTGACTTCAAAACGTGAACAATTTAGAATTGCAATAATTTTCTTTTTATTAATGACGGAGCAAAATATTTAGGGTACTCTAAAAGCGCAAATTCAGAAAAAGTTCAAGATGAGGAGGAGTTTTTTTTTGAAATGGAAATTTTAATGTTTCTCATATTGAATTTTATTTTAGTAAATGGAAATCAAAAATTACAAGAAAATAACATAATGTTGTTTTTTTTTTCTTTGGATTTATTAACCACGAAAATCTTTGTGGTGACAAACATCATTTTTATGCGATCCATAATTTCTATTTTGATTCGAATAATATTATTAAAAATTTATAAACAATGAAAATAGTGCAAATGAAAACCAAATGTATTTTACGAATATAAATTGTTTTTATTTAACAGAATTTTAAAATTATTGTTAAATCTTCGCATAGATGTGTAATTAAATATGATATGATATTTATTTTTAAGATTTTATCGTCACATTAGTATTATAGATTAATTATTTAAATTAGTTCACGTTCGAAAACCATAACTTACATTAGGTCTCACTCATCATAACTTAGTCGCAGTACATTTAATGCCCAATTGGAGGAGGGAGGGTTGAAAGTTCAGTTGAAAGTTTAAGTTTAGCTTAATTTACAACAAAACAACGAATTTCACATTCAAAACTTAAGAAAAACCTA
Organism: Xylophagus ater; assembly: GCA_963422695.1. NCBI lineage: Eukaryota > Metazoa > Arthropoda > Insecta > Diptera > Xylophagidae > Xylophagus > Xylophagus ater. Next base: position 40,104,460 of record OY730482.1, on the reverse strand, counting down.
CGTTTCCTAGGCTGACAACTTAAGTTTTTCTTAACTCAAATTGATCTCTAAAATATTATGAAATGTTTGTACTAAAATTTTAAGTTAAAAGTTCTTTTCCATATTCTAATCATTCTAAAAGTTAGATATTAATTAATATTCTCAACAAATCATTCACAATTGTCAATTTATAAAAAGAAAAAAAATCAAATTATTAAAAGCAGAATTTTCATCTTACTTTAAAATCCAACAAAAACTTAAGTTAGACTTAAGTCTAAAATCTATCTTAACTTAAATTAGATTTAAGCTCTGACTGAAATTGGGTATAACACTAATAATTAGAAATTATTAACAATATGGAACTATATGTAAGCAAATCAATTAAAATTTAGTTTTTAGCACTTCTTTTGGATGACACAAACACATCGGTCTCTTATCATCTCATGTTTCGTAAAAAAGCTTCAAAAATTTTTCTCATACAAATTGCACATACAATTTGATATGAGCTATGGTAAATTTTTCAAAACGTTAATTAATTAAAAGATCACACATAAAAACTCTTGTATATTCTTCTTCTTGATTTTAATCACAAACAAGGATTATCTGATAATTGGCGAAACGAGGAATTCGGTGTATACATGAAAATTATTCATGATTTTAAACCGAATTAATTAAAACCAAAAAGAATCTTATGCGGCTGATATTTGTAAAGAAATTTTCAACATATTTATTGAACATTTTCTTTTTTATTCAATTAATACAATTTAACTAGATAAGTTCCTGTCCCATTCCAATTGGAAACGTTAAACGGTTTTAACTAATGAACCTATTCCTCCGTTGACGTTGTCTAATTTAATTTACAGATATATACATACATACATGTTACGGTAAAAGTACATGTACCAGTAAGTGTACACATTTATCAGCTTGGTTGGTAAATGTGAGTTCAACTTACATTTACCAATAATCATTTCCGTATATAAACAAATATATATATATATATATATTTTTTTTTATTTTTATTATTAGTTGTAACTTAATGCTTAAACGCTCCGTTCGCTAACCCCACTTAAGAACTTATACTGGGGCTTGTCACAAAAGTAAGCATATATTTAACTTTTACTTATATACTTCAGATATATGCTTAAAGCAAGCATCACATATTATCATTCATAAGGCAACGATTAAACGAAGCATCGAATATAGTATAAATAAAGTGATATTATCGCCATTAGTGTTGGAAAGGAGGGAAAGGGAATACATTAGTATACAAAGAAAGTTAGTAAAAAATACCCACACCCCTTAACGAACACAAATCAATGAAAATAAAAGTGACCACTGCAATGGCGGTCACATAAAAGTTAGTTCAAAAAGGAAGCTAATAATTATATAAGAGTCTTTTCAGCTTGTACTTACTAAGGAAAAAGTCAAAGACTATACGTTGGAAAATTTGTAAATTTACCGGTAAAATTAAATATATGAAGCTGATATCTCAGATTTAAACTCACATTTACCAGCTTGCTTGGTAATTTAATTTACCGATTATGTACTTTTACCGTAACATATATATTGTACAATTTTAAAATACTTATTTAAAGCAAATTGAAAAATTTTCTTTTCTTAAATTTACATCAAAAAATATTTTGGGGATATTTTATAATGCCATCCAATAAGGATAGTTTCATTTCGGGTTTTTAACCTAACCTAACCAAACCTAACAAATATATAAGTTCAGCTGATCGATGATTCCCTAAGTACATTTGGTTCGGCGAAAACAATCATTTAAACAACAACCTTCAAGCAATACGTTCTCTTTTTTCTTTCACGATATTAATTTATAAATTAAATAATTAATAGTTATTAATTTATATTTATATACATTCGTGTGGATCATGAATCTATGCTAGAAATAGATATATTTTCTTAATGATACGTATTATATTGTGTTTTGATTGATTTCAATTTCTTAATCATAATTAAATCTTCTTCAAAAATGAAAAATTAATTTTGACAAATTTAATTATAGTTTTGAAATTCAAATAATTATTTCAATTTAATTTTTCTTTTAAAAATGAATTTTTCAAAATATGTGGTTCCGCACAATATAATTTCAAGGGCTCTGATGTTTACTAATTAATTCATTAAAAACCAGACAGAATAAGTATATTTCATCGAATTCAAGATTTTTAACATAACACAAAATGTATACACCTCAGAAATTAAGATATATAAAAACGCTGCATAATATCAAAGAGTCTTGAATTGAACTTAACAAAATAAAGTAATACTGAATTAAATTATGATGCATTACAACAATAAGGAATTTTCATTATAATAATAGAAATAAATTAATCAAAAAATTGGTTTAATTTTTCGAAAATTTATTGTCAACACTTCAGAGATGAAAATGTTTTTTTTCTATTTTTTGTTTTTACAAAAGTTTTTCTTTTTAGTATAAAAATAAGAAAAATGTTTGTTCGTATAATTTTATTAGGCCACAAAATTGAATTTGAATGAAGAAAACAAAAGAGTTTATTATTTTATTGAAAGTTTTTCTTCACGAAAATACATATGGCAAGGATTTAGGACAAGAAAATAAGCCAAAAAATTTCTAGTTTTTAGATGTTAAGATTGCCAAACATTAACCTTATGGTTTTTTGCATTTCTAATTTTCTTAAACTATCAAATACTATATTATAAAATTGTATACATTTTGTATAATCATGCGATCGATGACTTATTTCATATGAGCTGCATTGAACGATGTTCCGAGACGAAGAGAAGATGAACATTTCGAAAAATTTGTTGATTGAGATATATAGTACTTGAATTGTTGCTTGGTTGGATGTTATTTTGATTTTTTAGTTTTTCATCTTAATTTGGCTGAAGTTAAGTAAAATAAGAAAAAAAAAAAAACATTTACGCACTTTACACACTAAATAAATGTAAGAAAGACTATATAGAGATCACACCATCCCAAATCCAAGAAATAGTTTTAATTGAGTTGAATTCAAATGAATCGAATTGAATCCAATCGTCGATCGTGCTGTACTCTTTTTATATTGCATATCTTTTAGTGATTTTGTGTAATCTGAAATATCAATGCAAAATTTAATAAATAAATTCGAATTTATTTTGTGTTTTGTGATTTTTATTTGATTTTAAAAATCATTTCGTAAATAGAATTGTTATCAAAATTTTATGAAATTACCATTTTTGATGATAAATTAAAACTTACTTTAAAGAAATATACTAAAATATCATAAACGACATTTTTCCAAGCAATTAAGTATCATAATAATAAAATTCTTTATAATATTATTTTCATTCTAGTCTATTTATTTGGACACACTAAATTTTGTATGTTATTTTGGTTTGTACCAACACCCCCGAAAACAGAAAAGAAAAACCGTATTTATAATTTTTATTTTTACTTAATTTATATGAAAATAAGTGCCAAAAATATGAATTTTCATATTCTGAGTCATATTATGAAAATTCACATCGTTTTTGTCGTCCAAAACCATTTGAGTTGTTTCTTTTTCTTTAAGTAAGATGCGACACGACGGTGTGCAATTTTATAAAAATCTTCTTAAGAAATGCAATTTTAATTTTGCAAAAAAAAAAAAGAAAAAGAAATTCAAATGAAAAATGTTGGTAAGTAACCTAAATATTTCCCAAAGATGAAAAAAAAAAACCCTGGACAGCGATATTATAAAGATGAAAAGGAAACTGAATGTGTTTAGTACTAAATTCTGTGATACGCATCATCACCCGGTAAGTAATAAAGTTGAAGATATTCGTATACTGGAAATATCCGATATGAGACAGTTTTCTCAGTTTTTTCTTGTTTTTTATTATTCGGCAAAAAACATAATCTCATTTCCAAAAATTCGCATTTCTTATTTTTTTCCTTTTCCAAATAATATTTCACATATGAACTATGTCAACCATGTAGAATTCTTCCAAAATTAAAATTTTCTTACTGGGTGTTTCTATTTTAATATAATATTTCTAGGACTTAACATTTAATTGCAAAATACGTGGAAAACATCTAAATATACATGTTTATAAATTTTCGTCATTAAAATTAAACCTGTATCAGATGAAATCTGCAGGGATCAAAAAAATTTTCCGTTTTCCAAATTTAGTACAAGAAAATTTTTGGAAATCTAAAATTCAAATAATGAGATAAAAATATTGAAATTTTTTTTTACCTAAAAGTTGGATATTAAGAATGACAATCCCTTCTGTTTACGTATATTTTCGCATAAAAACTTAAAACTTCAAGGATTTAACAACCATTAATGCAAAATTTTAGAATAATAGGTCCGTTTTATTTGCCACTTGCTTGTTCTGGGGTACTGCAAATTCTTACATTGAAAACAAAAACAACAAAAGAGCAAATCCTACACTACTTTCATACCAAGTGTACTTTCATACCCCCGAAATTATTTCACTTTTCTCTCGTACAGAGGGTGTTAGTTACAAATTTTTCTGCAAAGTTAAACCTAGAATGTTGGTAGAACTGTTTAGAATCTGTTATTTATTTATGTGTCAGCAAAAAGTATACAATAATGAGAGTTTTCAATTTGGGCACGTCTGCAAGCGTCACATTATTAATAGTATTTGTTAAAATGACTCTGTGTAATATAAAATTTCATGTATTTACAGTCTTTTTTACAAATACTATTAAAAACGAGGCGCGCTTTGCAACGCTGCAAACGTGTCATCAAATTGTATAGAAATCATTACATGTGTGTGTCAGTTAATAAAATGGTGACTATTGAAAAAATTTATTCTCAAAAAAAATGTTCTTGCTTATTTTTATTTTTCACGAAAGTAGTCTTTATTATTATTTTCGACAAAATATTGTATTATTTGTATTGTATACAAAATAGTATTTTTTTTAAATGTTTGACATTTATCATTCCACTACAATATGGCTGCTAAGAAGTGCTACCAACATTTGAATTAAAACTTGCTCTTACACCTGCTCGTTTTATTTACCACTTACCCCCTGCTCCAGGGTAGGGTATGGCAAATAAAGCGCAGCAAAAATATTCACCATAGTTGAGTTTCAAAGTTTTCGCATACGAAACACTTGATACGAGAATACGACATATTAAAACGGTAGGAATCGACTCGAATACTAATAGACTGGATTAAGTTCAAGAATAGACATCAAGCTTTCCATCTTGAAAAGCTTCATTTGTATAAACATAAGAGCCAGGAACCAAAAAAAAAAAAAAAATTTCTTATACAAAATTCCGTTTTACACGGATTTGACTGTAGGTATAATTGTGTAAGAAATCAATTAATTTATTTACAACGCTTTGCAATCCAAATAGGTCAAATATTTACAAATAAACTTCCTACTTTCTTGTGTAACCGCGGAAATGAACTTTCAATATGGTCTAGATATCAGAAATACAATTTAACTTAAAAGAAATTCACATATAACCTGCGAATCATAGACAAAAATTATAAGAATTTATTCAATAGTTGAATGAAAGCAAGAAAATGATGAGATCAATTTGTTAATGCTTACTATTTGATAGTAAATATAATGTGGTAATTTGTCGGATACCTAGGCGAGTTAGATCATTTTAGATGATTATACCTAGATATCATAAATAGGTATCAAATTGTGTTTATCAAAAATTTCCAGTAATTTCAAGAATATATACATACAAATTACTTTCCATGTGTGTGTATATGAAAAACTTAGATTCCGATTTTTGAAAGAATCAAATGATTTCCAAAGAAGTTTTACAAAACAATATTAGTTACCTCAAAACCTCATGAACTATACAATTCTATTATACGATCCCAACATCTCAACATCTGTGCCATTATTCTTTACAGATTTATACGAATTCTGAAGAAACACCCGGTAATTTTCTATATTAAATTATATTCATTTAATATATCTTAGAGAGACTTTTATAATTTTAATAATAATTAAGAATATTCCTCTGACACCTATTTTCATAAAATTAAAACATTTTTACAAAGGCGGAATGTGATTACATCGTCTGATGATAAAATTTTACAATGATTTACGGGGTTAATAATTTTCATTTCATGAAAACAACAAAAAGTGCATGGCACGGGGATCATGTGTTTGTTATTATTTTGCATAGTTCGTTGACGTTGCGGGGGAAAAATCGTCCCCAAAAATATCGTAATTTTTAATTATACAAACGTTTTCTTTTTCTCTCTGATTTTTTTTTCTTCTTTTTATTAATTATGAAATAATAAATATGCGGAAAAAAAATCATGCGTAAAATAACATGAAGAAGACATTCATAATAATCCGGAAGAAACACTTTATTTAATATTGAGGACATTATCCACATGGAAAATGTACCCAAAAAAAAAAGAAAATTTGATCCAAGTGCAAATTATAAATCATTTTTGAAAACATTTAATTTTTTTTTTTAGCATTTCTGATGTTTTTAAATTGAGTACATTGAACTTATAGAAAATCAAAATTAATGATTTTTTTTTCTCTTGCTTTCAAATTCAATTATTTTAATTAAAATATTTTAATTTAACCACATTTTAAATAACGACAGCATTTTAATTTTAATTCCATAAATCAGTACTGAGATTGTTTTCATGATTTTTGGTCTAGTTATTATTTGTTACGAATTGTTAACAATTGTTAACAATTGTAGTTATTTTGGATCTGTTCAAAATATTCACAAAAGTTCGTAAACGCTTGTGATTTCTTAAGCCCGAAATAGTTTCAAATTCATAGATATACTCCATTTAATCATATCTAATATATGTTTGGTTATTCACAATTTGACATTTATTTTAAAAGGTTTACACATGCCAAAGGCTTTTCCACACTATTGTCGAATCTTGAAAAACCAAATCGTTACAATCAAAATTTTACAATCTTCTATCTTGAAGATCCATAGTAACAATTGGTAAGTATCATAAATATTTGTTCCAAATCCTTAAGCGGCAATCAACATTGCCTTCAAGAACTTATTTATTACGAAATACAGAATTAGTTTTGAAGGAATTTATTATTTTAATTAATTAATTAACTATACTTGAGAATTCGTAATGAAAAGTCCCTTAATTTTCTTAGATTTTTTTCCAATTTAAATTTATTTTCAAAATAAATTAGATTAATTCTATTTGATTTATGTTTATTTTGCCATTTATTATTTTATGAATTACACGAGTGTAGAAAATCTTAAAAGTTTTCTAATTTATTCTATTTCTTATTGCTCAGTTATTAATTTGTGACAAATTGAGATAAATTTATAAAAGAAAGAATTTCGATTATATAAAAATATTACACCAAAAACTAACCAAAATATTAGAAGAAAAAAAAAAAAAGAACATTCTTTAAAATTAATGTCCCATTAAAATAGTGCCAGGGGAAATTTTTAATGAATTTTATATGTTTTCATTTTTCATTTTGAAATAAAATTTTTTAGAATTATTAATAATGCCAATTTTTTAAACGGTTTTATGCAATTAAGAATTTTTAATGAAAAATCTTCGTTTTTTTTCTACTTTATTGTCCTCGAAAATTATTAATTTCAAAACCATCGAAAAAGGATTCAAAAGTCTGTAAATCCTTACAGAAAAAAAAAAAAAAAAACATTTTTCTGCTACATATTTTTTTTCTGTTTTTATTTAACTCTTTAAAGTCTATAAAATTCAAAATCTTTGCCAAATCTTGAAAGACTATTTTTCTAAAATAAAAATAAGTAATAGTTTTCTTGAAATTCTCTTATCAAATTTTTGCGCTGAATAACAAATAAAGGTGATAAAAAACAAAAATGTGTTTAAATTTGTTTTTTTATAGAATATAAAAACGTTACAAACAAAACAACAACTAACGCCAAACAAACCAAAAAATTCATGCTACTAAAAAGACCTATTTTACGTAATGATTTCTACAAAAGAAAAAAACACCCTACACATCCGCCCATTATTGCTTTTTGAGAGTAGAAGAAAATGTGGGCCGAAGTATATTAATAGATGTCCCAAACTAAGCATTAGTACCGAAAACGAATGTTATGTGGTATATTTTTACCTATCTATAGACTTTTATATATTCATATCGAATAGAATAGTTCTACTTTTGATGCCTTCGAAAACATATATATATATATATATATTTAGTTTTAGATTTTTCATTAATATTATAGTGCTGATGATGATGATCATATTGTTGTTGAGTATTTCGACTATTTAAAGAACTTCAAGATTTAGGACTTTTAAATACATTTTAACATCAAAAAAAAGAAAAACAAACTATCGAAATAACCTGCTATCCAAAAATGCAATTTTGATCGTAATAATAGTACGTATTACGCAAGATCACACCGAAATGTAACAGAATTTTATAATACATTGTAATATTACATTATATCATTTTCATTTTTCAATATAGATTTAAAAAAAAGTTTTCAATTTTCTTTATTCACTGAAATAAATGTTTCTAATAATTTTATTTATATTCCATCTAAAGTGGATATATTTTCACAATTTTCATTTATTACAACTTGAAACAATGAAAACTTTATATAATATTACCGTATTCAAAAAGTATTGGGTCTTGTAAAAACTGCTTATTTATTTTTCCGCCTTCAAAGTAAATTCCATGGGAATAGAAAACATTTTTGCCAACGTTTTTTTTTTTCTAGTCTTCAAAGCAACATTAAATGTTAATTTTGGGTATAGCTTCCCATCGTTTCTACGGATTGAAAACGCAATGATAACTTTACCAGGCAACTCCATTACACTTTTTTCAAGACTTATTTTCAGTTGGACTGAAAAAAAGTCTCATGGAGACTCGAAAAACTGGACTTTTTTTTCAGTCCGACTGAAAATAAGTCTTGAAATAAGTCTAATAGAGTCGTGGGGTTACTTTATTGAAGAGAGTTCACGGTGCCTTATGAACTGAATATGAGATAACCATTGTTTTTGTACGTATCTAACACTTAAATAATATTATTTGTCTGACAGTTGGAAGAAATTCCATCATCACAATCGAAGAAAATACTTTTTACCCGTAGTAGCATATTCAAAAAGAATTTTTCCCAGGGATGAAAAACAATCTAAAGCATTTAAAACGTGAGTCATTGATTATTTCTAAAAACAAAGCATAACCCAGAAATAAAAGTTTAAAATTAAGATCAAATGTCAACTTATTGATTAAATTATATCGATTTTTTTTTTTTTTGGTTCGTTATCACATCGTTGTTAATTTTCAATTTGTATAATGTAGTTTCAGTTCGGTTATTGGATCAATTTGATGGACATTTCAAACCGAAGGTAATATTTATACATTTTGGAAAAAAAGATGAATCTACAAGCAAGAATTCGTTTAAACTCAATTCAATTGTACGAACAAGTAACTGTTATATAATTTTGTCCGTACGTTCAACACAAGTAATAGCAGAATGATGTTAAAATGATCGTAAAGCAATTATAGGGGACGATATCTTGGAGTACGTATATCCATCTCATAAATTTAGGAGTTAAAATTATGGCCTTCCAATTTTTTTTATGTTTTTTCTTTTCTCACAAAAATATTGAAACCCAAACTAGAAACCCAAAAACGTTTTCATTTATCCGCACCCAAAAACACACGGCAAAATTTCCAATAGTTTCCCAATCCCTGATTTTCCTCGATTCTTCATTTGAATTTAATCTTTAATATTTTCACAAATTTTAAATATGAAATCATTCCAAGGAATTTCCATTTTTTTTGCTTTTTTGCCTAATTCAAGCTGTGAAAACATTTAAAAATAAACAAACAAATTATTAATAATATTGATGATAGAAATATTTCCAAAAAAAATTCTACAAATGATAAAATGTTGCAAAAAAAAATGTTTTTCTTTTATCGAAATGAAATCACTTATTAAATAATATATTATTTATTTTTATTGAAAATACTAGTAAAGAAGCCCGTTATACAACAGGACCCCAAAATACAAAATCGAACAGAAAACAAACAATTGAGTACAGAACCACACGCTGTCTGTTATATGTTTTGTAAAATGCTTAAGCTACACTATTACACTGTCGGTTTTTTTGTCAGTTTTTGTATGGCGGTAATGTCAGTGAAGTCTAATACCCTTGCCAGTATCTACTGACAAAATTTGTCAGTGCACACTGGAAAATGAAAATGAAAATGAAATGATTTGTAAAGAATAGGGATCACATAAACCAAAAAACAAAATTAACACCAAAATAGCTTGACGGATTCTTTAAAAAAATACCGTTTTTTCTAAATTGGAACGGTATCGGTACGCATATACTAAATTTGGTTAAAATCGGTTGAGCCGTTTCCAAGTTTTATAGTGGCACCGAGGTGGAGGAGTAAGTAACACACTCTTGCATTTTATATATTAAAATATTTGTATTTGTACACAGATTTAAACAAAAAAAAACAATATCAAAAACTAAAGACTGTTTCTAAAGCAATTCCAGCAGATATTTAATTGAAATTTTAATGGGGAAACAAATTCTAAAAGTACTATTTTCAGTAGTTTTCTAAATTAATCAAACTATACAGAAAAAAAAATGGACTTAAATAGATATAACCACAAGAACGGCTGAACATCATAAAAAATTGTTGAAATTTCGAACTTATTTGATGGAGGATATTTTAAAGAGAATGCATTCTAAAAAAGTACAAAGTACATCAAGTGTTCTTAAATTGTATAAAATAATAGAAAAACCGAGTTTGGTTTTAATTTGGATTTTAGAACAAAACAAAAATTTAAAAACTATTTACAAACAAAAAAAAGACAGTATTTTCAAACGAATTGTTTTAAGTGAAATATTTAAGAACCAAACAACATTAAAACCAAAAATATTTGCGAACTGGATTTGTATAGCCTACGGTACTATATCAATTATCGAAAAACGGTCTCCAAGTCACTAGATATGTTGGGAATTAAAAGTTATATGGATTTTTGAATTTCCGTCCGTCTATTACAATATTAGTATTATTTCAATGGACTTCAGAATTTAGGTTAGGCATTTCAGATTTAATTAAAAAAGATACACATTAATTTCACTTAAATTTCTTATATATGTTTACTATATAAATGCATGTTAAATTTCAATAAAATCGATCTAAGAATAATCTAAAAATAAGTAATTATAGAATAAAATTGACTTGACCATAAAGTTTTTCCTGTGTTAAGTTTTTAATTGAGAAACTAATTGACTGATTAAAATTCTCAAAATAGATTTCCATTATATTAGACGATTTTTAAGTCTTTATATCAAGGGTGTCCAACCTTTTTGTTTCCCTGGGCCGCATTGGAAGAAGACATGATGTTTTGGGCCACAAGTATATTACTATGTACAAATCCATAACATAAAATGAATGTGATACTTGGCATTGAAGTTGAGAAACTAAACCGTCAATATCTGGTTCGATTGACGTGGTTGCAATTCTCAGGCAGTTCTCAAGGTGCTAATCCAACATGTTGGTTCTAATTTTACACTTAGTATGTTTCATTCTTCACTTAAGCAACCAGGTGAGAAACAACAGAACAGTGTAGCTGAGCGAGCAACGCAAACAGAAAGAGAATTTACTACATAACGAAAGAGCTTTCTGTTCTGGTCCTGTTTCTGTTGTTTGTCACTAGGCAGCTTTTGCACGAGAGCGCAAACACATAAAACATTCCTCGGAAAAATGGACAAGCTTCAGTAACTTTAAATATTTTCGGGCCGCATTGATACTTGTCTTGGGCCGCATGCGGCCCGCGGGCCGCGGGTTGGACAGCCTTGCTTTATATGTTTTATTCATATTGTTTTCTAGTTTATTTTAATATACAAAATAAAATTGCATAAAAAATAATAAGAATTTCAATTGAAATGCGTACATTTTTGGATATAAATACGTTACGTACGTTTTTGATGAGTACAATTTTAAATATATAGATATATATATATATATACAGCAATGTATATTTTTAAATAAACAGTATTAATTGGTTGTTTATATATCTTTCGAATGGTATAGCATAGATTTTTCTAAAAACAATTTTAAGGCATATAAAATCACATACGAAATAAAATAAAAGAAATTAACAACGAAATTCTTCGACATTATATTTTCTTCTGAAGTAATTATTCAGTTGAATTGGATTAGAAAAAAGAAAAAAAAGAAGAAATTCTTTCTAATTAGAAATTTGAAACATTTCGAATGTTTTAGAATTTAAAGAATAAATCGGCATAACGAGACAATAATTTCCAGTAATAGTTTGCATAGATTTTTTTTTTTTTTTTTAGGGAAAATTGGAGAAGTCTATTATGAAGAAAATCCAGTTAAGAAATTTTATATTGAAAATATCCTAAACCAATAATTCTTTATTTTTCAGTTTATTTAAAACAAAAAAAAAAATTCATAAAAATTACTTTCAATCTTCAAATAGTCTGTTCTTTTAAATTATTTTGATAAAGTTGTAAAATGATTTATCATAGCATAATATCGATACTATATCTGACTAATATCTCTGCCGGAACTATGATAAAATCATATTTTCACAAATGAATAAAATTCTGCAGGTTCTTTGAAATTAGAAAATTGTAATGCATTCAATTTCACATCATTAATTTCAAATTTCAAGAAAATCTATTAATCTTCTATTCCAATACGGTCGTTTCCTTCTCTAAACACGTTAGAGAACCACATTTAAGGCTACAGAAACAAAATGGACCAAATCAAAATTTAACAAAAATTATGACCAAGCATTTGCGAGTTGTTCATATTACTTTTGAGTGTCATAAGTAAATACTTTAGTAGTATATACAGAGTAAAAATATTTAGTAATAATATTTCATATTTACAATACAATGTTTTTTTACCTCTTCAAATCATTTTCACTACAACAACTTTTTTAATATTGATGAATTGATTCTTACCTGAAAATAAAAGAAAATAAGAAAACATCAAATTAGAACACAAAATTCAAAGTCCATTTGTTTTATTTCTTGAAGATTGTTTCTCTTTTTTGAAAGTAATTTCAGTTTTTCGGCCTTAAAGAAAAGTTTTAGCTTCTTCAAAAATATAATCACAAAAATTGTTAAATGCATATTTTTTTCGCTAAAAAATTCCGACATTTCTTAATATAATTATTATTAAATGTTTTTTTTTTTTTTCTTGTTGAGATATTTAGAAGAAAAAAAAATATATAAAAATAAATATAAAAATTTGTTTCAAAACAAAATTTTTAGATTAAATTTTTTTCTGCCCTATGGTAGAGTAATACCATGGCACTAGATGTTTAGATAATCAAGTTATTTTGAATTATACATGTCGATCCATCTACACGATAACTCAAAAGCTCGTTTTCTAATTTCAATGAAACTGAGAATATAAGTTAATCATTCCTTAACTCGTTTGGTTATTTTATTTCAAGAAAATCGATAAAGAATGATGGGAACTATAAAGAAAAAAACCAGAGTGATCACAAAGTATCTCGTTTTTTTCAGTAAATTCGGTCCAAGAATAGTGAAGAAAGAAATAGTCAGAGGAGTTAACAAACCTGTTATGTTATGTACTAATATACTGATTTGAATAAAATAGATTTAGGCTATTACCTATGAAGGGAGGAAATTTGACATAGACGGAACAAAAGTTATGCAGAAAAAATCTTGAAATATTATTAATTTTTGCTTTTTTCTCATGAACTACGACTACCAAATGACATCAAAAAATTGACTTCAGGCCGATTTTAAGTTACTATATATATATATTTTTTTATGAGAAACTGTTCTAAATTTTTCGTTAAAAATGCATTTCAAAAATAAAAAATTATAAACGAATTTCCGTGATGATGTTTTGGTTGCCTTGAAAAAAAAAGAGCTGTCTTCCAAAAAAGAAAACATGAAAAATATTAATATTTCTTAAGAAAAACAAAAATTAAAGTTTCATAGAACAATTTGAAACAAATTTGGTGAAGAAAAAATGATCAAATCAAAAAGAAAAATCTTCCAAGTTTTTTTCTTTTAAATATAAAAAAATAAATAAATAAAATAATAATGATAATAGTCTTATGATGACCGGCCGCCACCTCCGTATTCTAGAAATAAAATGACAAAAAAAATATTTGAAACACGCGATTTGATTGAAAATTTTCTTTTGAAAACTTTTGAATGCACTCGAACGAAAAGAAAAACGCTCAACCAAGGACAGAAGGAAGGAAAATTTATGATTTTGAAAAATTTTCTTGAAGTTCGGTATAAATATATGCGTGATAAAATATTGTCACCAATTTCATTTATAAGTGGACAAACTGGAGGTGGTTTAATGGTGATGTTGCCTATGTTTTTCTTTTTAATACTATTGCTAAGTCAGTTTATTTGCCAGAACAAATCTCGGTATTTTCTTTTTCTTCACCTGATTTACTAGCAAAAGGTGTTTCTTTACTAATATTAAAATTTGTTTTTCTATCTTTTTTTTTTTTAAATAAGAAAATTTTGTCCCCATTTATATATCATATAATCACTAAATGTTTTGCTTTTAACTTTTTTTTTTTTGGTTTTAAAATAGACCTAAGCAATTTGTAATAAATAATAGTTACACCAATAAAAAGAAATCAAAAATTATTTAATTTTCTTTGGATAGTTCTAATTCAATTATCCAAATGCAATATCCTCATCATTTTAATGTGCATATCAACCACAAGATGCGGAACTTAGTAAGAAATGTCTGTTCGTAATTTACCCCAAAAAGAACCACGGAAAAATGTCGTTCCTCAAGATTAATAATAAAATCTACTTCGAAAAATTTCACTCTATTATAGCAAGAAATAGAGTTCCATCTAAATTACGTAAATTGGCCTGCGACAAAACTGGTGGTGGACACATTGGGGAAGAATTATTTTTCATAATTACAAAAAAAAAACTCCATAAATTAAACTAACATTTAGAATGTACTAAATTGATATTTGGTTAAAAAGTTATATTAAAAACCGTAACTATTGAGCCATCCTATACCTAAAAAAAACAAATCTTTTTCAAAATTTATCACAAACATTCAAAATAAGCAAAATATTATGGAAGTCTTTTAGAAAAGGTCAAAATCGAACTTGACTTAAGATTTTATACAAAATTTTCCTAGCATTCGTGACCTTTATAAACTTAACAAAATTATTAACCTATCAATGTCTTAAAAATAAGGAAAATATATCAATTAGAAAATTTTATATACTCACTTTTATTAACTATAGAAAACTTTTTAATCCGGCACGAAATTGTTTGTATATAAAAAATTTTATAAAAAGAAAATTCATTGCCAAATAAACGTAAAGAATTTTCTTTTATTGTTGGAAATCGAATAAAAATTTGATTAACTTTAGTGAACTTTTTTGTATTAAGTTAAAATAAATACCAATATGAAGAATACATTTAATACATTTTAATGGTAAACTTTCAAAGTCCATAAGCACTGAAAAGTCTCTCAGTTTATTGGAAACTTTATTCGATTTTAAACCAACAGAATAATGTAATTAATCCACTTTAAAGTTAGAGTACCAATTTTAATCCGAAATTATAGAACAGTTTTATGTTTCATTAGTTTTGTAGTCTTAAAATACCAATTTATAATAAAAATGATATTAGTTAGAAAAGTATAATATGTAGAAGGGTTTAAATTATATTTTCTACTTCAACATTTAATTAAAATTAAATTTTTATTTAATCATTATTAATATTTAAAAAAAAAAGTACTATGAACAATAAAATTAAATTAATCATCTTGATTACTTAAACGGCTGTCAAGAAAGTGGTTTTTTCTATAAGAAATTTTGATGATCGAAATATTTACTAAAGCCAAAAAATCTTACATTATTAATATGTACAAGACTTATCATGGGTCTGTGCACTGTAATATATTATTATAAACTGACATATTTATATATACAAAAAAAGTACAATAAGTTTGACCATTTTTAAAATACCTATACAGCAGGGATCGGCAATATGGTGCTCCAGGGTACATGCGAAGCAATTTTAAAATGCCCGCCGTTCAAATATCTAAATTCTAAATTTTAGATATTTAAAAAAAACTCGTAGTTGTAATGAACAATTTTATCTTAGCCATTTTAACAATTCTACGAATTGCACAATTAAACTTTTGACAAAAGCCATAAAGATACATTAACCAGTGATTTCGTTTCTCTCGTTTTCTAATAAAATTATGCAGGAGAAATAGTCACTATTTTATCTTCTCACTTGGTTACTCCAAACGATTCAAACCCAAGTTTACCAAGGTTGCTGAATATAACAAAATAACAACCGGACGTGCTGAAATGTCAAATTTGAAGTTGATTTCGTCCACAATTTGTTTTGTATGATCTTTTTTTGGATATTACAAAACTTTTAAACAAATAGTTTTTCTAATGAACACAGTAAAACCTTTCCAACAAGATTATAAACATAATCTTAAAATCCTACATAGCCCGCCGAAATATGTCGTCCTAGCAAAAAAAACAAGATTGCCAACTCCTGCTATACAGTATACACCGTCGTTAAATTTCAAAGAAACTTTAACAAAAAAAAAGCATATATATCACATTGGACGCATAACTCGTGTGTATGAAAATTTTGTTAGTACATAAAATTAAGTACATACGTAATGCGTTCAAAGTGCGAAGAGATGATTTGAAGCACACCACGAAAAAAAACCAAAAAATAAGGTAAAAATAAAGACTACTTTTAAAAAAAGAGGATTTTTTAGTATGCCAAAATATTTCATTACTCTTTTGATGCCTATTTGGATAGAAAATTTCTTGTCCTATACTCGCATATAATTTAAAATAACACAAAAAATAATATTTGAAGAAACCGTACTTAAAAATTGTACTAATGTGATGTTATTTTATATTTTAACATATTACGCATATAAAATTTGAATAAATAAAGAGCGCACACAGTTTGTACTGCCTTTTAGTAATGAAGTATTTTGTATGATTTTGTAAGACTTGAAATAAAATTAAACGGACCAAAAACAACTCAAATCAAAATAAAAAAACATAACATAATAATAACATATTTGACTGCAAGTACATTGACATTAATTCGAAATTTAGTTACGAATTTGGTAATTACAATTTGTTTTAATTATTTTATTATAATGAAATTTGTTCTTAATTTGACCTTAATTTAAATGCCAGAATATGCTAGCCAGAAATGTTTTTATTTTAAATTATTTAAAAGAAATTTCTTAAATATTGCTAAATCATATTTATTTTAATCAAAACTAATTAATCTAATTTGTGTATCTTTTGTATTGAATTTATTATATTGGCCAAGTGATTAATCAAACGAATTCAAGAATATTGTCAATTCCATTATTATTCGTTAATAAAGACACGAATTTAAGTCAATAATAACTGATAAGAAGTAATCTTATGAATTAGTTTTTGTTTTAAAGGTAAATTGTATCTGTTTGAAAGTTTTAACACTTTAATATTTCATTGTGAAGGCCATAAGGGACACTGATCGTTTAAGAAAGTGGATTTTCTTTTCTAATTTTCAATTAAATTCTTAAAGAATTTAAATTAATATCAAACCAAATCCTTTTTATAAGTAAACTAATAGGAAATTAATTATTGCGTGAAAGCAAACAGACGTGTTCAAAGCGTGAAAATAAAATGCCTACGTAAATGTTATTATATTTAATATTTTTATAAATGTTTTATAAATCTTTAACAAGCTATATTTCACATGAAATTGGGGCTTTTAGGGTTTATATTAATTAGCTACGATCAAATTTTGAAAATTATTGTAATTACTCATTTATTATAATGTTGGCTATTAAGTGTATCTATTTTGAAATTGAATAATACACCAAGGACTCTAACACATATTTTATTCAAATCAATAATTTTACCTTCTTGTCATAGTCGGAATCAGGTACAAGATATGAACTCGATATCATTTTTTTTTTTTTTGCAAATAAGAAGCTTCTTAGTAGATCGATCGATTAGCTCATGAAAATGTAAGAAAATTTCCATATCACTTTTCCGATATAATCGCAAAATAATTTAAATAATTGTATCGGTTATTCAATTTCAGTTAAACTTTTAAGTAATTCAACTGGTAATGGCAATAAAAGTTAACTATAGTCGAAACTTAGCCTAAGGCTCTATCAAAAATCATAAAATAAGAAAATATATATAGAAATTTGTTCTAGGTTTGTTTCTAATTTGGATCGATCAAATTTGCTGCCCGCTGTGTTTAAGATATCTAATTAATGTCAAACTTACGCCACTGGATATAAATTCATAATCAATTTCAAGTATGTATCATAAAATATTTAAGCATGATCTTAAATTTGAAATTTTCTTTTCTTTTTTTTTAACATAAAAAACTTGATCTTTTGAATCATCATAAATTAACATCCATTAAGAATTACTTAATAAAAATGAATTATTTTCATTCATCATAAGAAATGGAAAATATTCCAATACAAAGCTGAAAACTCATTCTTTAACACCATAAAAGCATTTTCTTCTTTATATTTTCATTTTTATGATCGATTTTCATTTGTGAATATTTATAAAAAAAAAAAAAAAAAAAAAAAAAAAAAAAAAAAAAAAAAAAAACAAAACAAAAGAAACAAAACAACCCAAACAGACTAAAGAAGTCAATGAAATCAACAAATTTTCCTTTTAAAAAAATTCACTTTTAACATCAAATTTTTCCAAAAAAAATAAAAAAGAAAAATACAAGATTCAAATTAAAAGCATGAAAAAAAACCGATTTTCTTTTCTTTTTTTTTGCATTTTTTGAAATTTTAAATTAAAATTTTTATCATTCCAAAAGCATGTTTTTTTTCCAATTGCAGTCGAAAGAACATATTTTCAAGAAGATTTTTAAGAAAAACATTTTTATTGTTAAAATTAGTTTTTTCTCAGAAACAATAAAAAAAAATATACAATATTTTTACGTTATTGATGGAAAGGAAAAGAAGACGAGAAAAAAAGACATCCTGTTCACCTGTTTACAATCTTTTAACTAGTTTAAAATGAATGACTGTATTTTGAGTCAAATTTTCGTTAAAAAAAGCCTACACAAGTATGGTTTTTTTTTTCTGGAATCATTTCAAACTCGATTGGAAAACTAATATTTTGTATGAACATTCTTTAAATGAAAACTTTAGAATTAAATTTTCATTATCTAGAAGTAAAGTGAAGAAAATTTTTAATTTCATCAAATTTTAACTTGCTTATACCAGAGTTCACGATGAATATTGTAATTCACTTTAATGGAGCCTGAGTGCACGTCTGTGTGGATTTTTTAGTAAGCCAGATAGATAAACACAGAGGAATGCAATGAAATTCTGTGATTTTCAAAAATAAGGGCTTCAAATTAATATCGATTAAACATTATTTACAAGTCACAGCTTGCCTCCTAAAATTTGCCTTACGCTTACGCCAATGTATAAAAATGATAATCGATCGTCGTTTTACTGAATGAATTCCACTGATGTTTTTGAACGCAAATGTTACTACATAACTACATGATTTTCGACTAAAATAGTATAACTTTCAATGTTGGTGTAACGGTATTGTAACGTAACGCTAGAAAGAAATAACAATTTTTCACTGTTATGGTACACGGTACTAATAACGCAATTTTAAAAAACACTAGTAACGTTACTTAATATAAAAAACTTTTTTCCAACCTGATCCAACAGTTTGAACAAATTATATTAGAGGACATTCTTCTTATAATTTCTAACTAGAAGAGTTAATAATAGAATATAAAATTTTTAAATCATTTAAATATACGTATTAATTTAAGCCTTTTTATACAAGAACGAATTCAACCCTTGATGTAGTAGATGTAGATGTAGATGTCATCTAATCTTGATAAGTAACTTTTTTTGTAGAATTAATACCAATTTTTATCTCAAAAATCTTGCTTTTTTCATGGAAATTATCATTTTTAACATTAAATTTTTATTCATTTCAGATTATTTTCAGAAACATACTTTAAAAAAAAATCTGTGTATTTTGATAATTTGAATGATCATTCGTTGTCGATCAAGCATTTGGGTAATATTCATTGACACTCAATGATCACTTGCATAATGATCCAGTGTATCGCAGGTATTACAACAGAACGGAACAGGACCAAATGACTACTATTTTTTCCGGTATGCCAAAAAACTGATAAATTTAAAATTTTTTGGATAAATTGATTAGTTTTTCGCCTTTTTTTGTCCAAATAAGCTGTTTGTACAGGCTGTCTTTTATCGTTTAATATAAAATAATTAGTATTATTATAATTTATTAAGTATATTAATATTAAACGTGTACAGAATAGATTAAATTATAAATTTCCCTACAGTTTTTTTTTCTCCTGTAGTTCATGTGGAAAATTAAACTTGTAGCGTACTAATTAACTTAGTTTTTAATACTTTCTTTGTATATTTTTGCACTCAGTTTCATAATTATTATTTTTTAGTTTTTTGTTATCTTACATAGCCGTGAAATGTTTTTCTAGTAACTTCTTGAAATGTCAAAGTAGATTAAAAAAACTTATCCTTAAAAAGAATGTTAATTAAATAAAGAAATTAAATATTTGTTAAATAGTGTCTTTTTTATTAAATAAATAAGAGAGAAGCTATACTGGTGACCCCGAGAACAACGCAACAATTATTTTCAACGATTTTTTTCATCAGTTCATCAGTTCATCATTTTTGTTTTTTTTTCTTTTTTTCAACAAATCGCTCAATTTTGACAAACTTTTATACATATTAATTTAATCAAAATGGTTGAGTTAGAGAAAAAAAAAGAATTTACGGAGAAGACAACTTTATTTGGGAAAACTAGTTTTCCGGTGTTACATTCAACGGAAAATGTGGAATATTGGTTTCTGCAAATAGAAGCGTGGTTTCATTTACAAACTGTAGACGACGAACTCACCAAATTCCATGCTGTAGTTTCGTCTTTAACGCCGTCATTATTCGATCAAGTAGTTGAGTTAGTATCGAAACCACCTGCAGAGAAACCATATTCAAAATTAAAATCCACAATCATCGCCAAATTCGCCGACTCGGAGCATACTCGTGTGAACAAACTCTTATCAGCAGTGCCATTGGGTGATCAAAAACCCAGCCATTTATTAGCCGAGATGAAACGAGTTGGTGCGACAACCGATGAGAATTTCTTACGAATTTGTTGGATTAATAGATTACCAACGCAAGTCCGAGCAATTGTCTCAGCTTCACGTGCCGGGCTGGCAGAACAAGCAGAGATAGCTGATGCCGCGATAGAATCTTTCAGCACAATTAGCATCAATCAAGTCAGTGCAGCTCAGCAAACTCGAACAAACAATAATGGGGCAATTCAACTTGAAACTACAAACGAATTATTTAAGCAAATCGAAACGCTTTCAAAACAAGTAGCCGAATTAGCCATCAATCATTCACGTTCTCGTTTCAACTCGCGTGAACCGACGGCCCAGCAAAGTTTACCTACATGTTGGTACCATCGTAACTTTGGTACTCAAGCAAAAAAATGTATCGAACCTTGTGATTTTCCCAAGTTGCCTCAAAAACACAGCAATATGTAATACACGTGGAAAGGCTCATAATTCCACCATCTTCAGCCCACGTCAAAATCAAAACAAATTTTTAACGTTAGCAACACATTCAACAACCACTGAAAATAATGCACCACCAGACATCAATCAAAATTGCTCAGATGAGTTGTTTCAACCACATTCAGCTACCAAAGCACAACAAACACCTCAAATAAATCATTTTTTTATTTCAGATCGGAAGACAGGACAGCAGTTTTTGGTCGACACAGGAGCTGAAGTATCAGTTTTACCATTTAATCATGCACATGCCAAAATTCACAATAATAAAAGATTTAAAGAAAAAACTCCAAAACTATTCGCAGCAAATGGAACAGAAATCAGCACATATGGCTATGAACGAAAGAAGCTAGATCTAGGCTTGAGAATACCATATGAGCATAAATTTATCTACGCAGATGTAAATTCACCAATCATAGGTTCGGATTTTCTGCTTAAAAATAAATTATTAGTGGATGTAGAAAGTTCACGCCTTATTGACAAAACTACACTTCTTAACATCAATGCAGTCAAATCAACTTCCACAGAGGAAGCACTGTGTATTAAAACATTCGACCAAAATGCTCCCTTCTCCGATCTGCTAAAGCAATTTAGTAAAATTACTGAATTATCAACAAGCACTATTCCATCGATCGAAAACACAAGTACGATGCATCATATTGAAACCAAAGGACCTCCAGTTTACGCAAAACCACGGCGTTTAACACCCGATAAATTCCAAGCGGCACTAGAAGAGTTTGAATACTTAATGCGAATTGGGGTTTGTAGGCCATCAAAAAGCAATTATGCTTCACCACTTCACATGGTACTTAAACCAAACGGAACATATCGACCATGCGGAGATTATAGAGCTCTCAATAAACAAACAGTACCCGATAGGTACCCATTACCACATCTACAAGACTTCACGTATGTTTTACATGGCAAATCAATATTTAGCTCGATAGATTTAAACAGAGCCTACCATCAAATACCCGTCGCACCATCTGACATTCACAAGACCGCGATTATCACACCATTTGGTCTTTTCGAATTTAATTTTATGACGTTTGGGTTGTGCAATGCGGCACAGACATTCCAACGTCATATCCACGAAGTTTTGCGCGGGCTGAACTTTGTTTTCGTTTATTTGGACGATATCATCATCGCTTCATCTTCTGTAATAGAACATCGTTCACATCTTTCTCAAGTTTTTCAACGATTACAACAATATCATTTAACCATTAATCCTTCAAAATGTAAATTTGGGCAAACGTCTATTAAATTTTTGGGTCATATAGTCGATAAAGATGGAATACGGCCAACTCAGGAAAAAGTTGAAATCATCGCAGCATATAAACAACCAATGATAGCTAACGAGCTTCGGAGATTTTTGGCAACATGTAATTTCTATCGCCGATTTATGGCACATTCAGCAGCACATCAAGCACCACTCCAAGCACTTATTAGCGGTAACAAAAAGGATGACAAAACACCAATCATTTGGACAGCAGACGGTATTATAGCGTTTCAGCAATGTAAGCAAGACATCACCAATGCAACAATGTTAGCCCATCCATCGCCAACCGCCAAATTAATTTTGACAACTGATGCAAGTGATACAGCAGTTGGCGCTGTTTTAGAACAAGAAAAGAATAATCAGTTGCAACCACTTGGTTTTTTTAGCAAAAAATTATCAGACACACAAAAACAATACAGTACATATGATCGTGAACTTCTTGCAATATATATGGCTGTAGAACATTTTCGGTATATGTTGGAAGGAAGAGAATTCGACATTCATACTGATCATAAACCACTAATTTACGCATTTTCAAAGAAAATGGAAAAAGCATCACCACGTCGAATTCGACAACTTGATTATATTAGTCAATTCACCACAAATATTTTTCACATTTCTGGCAACAATAATATAACAGCTGACTGGCTCTCACGCATCAATAACATCAATCAACATTTCATTGACTATGAAGAGCTAGCAAAGGTTCAATGTGATTGCCTAGAGTTAAAAAAATTCATTGAATCACACGATACATCTCTTAAACTGGAAAAACGAAGAGTTCTCCACACAAATCTTTCAATTTATTGTGACGTTTCCGGTCATCGAATTCGTCCATTTGTGCCCACACAATTTCGCAAGCAAATTATCGAAAAAATTCATTGCATATCACATCCTGGCATTAACGCAACAGCGAAAATGGTAAAAGAACGTTTCGTATGGTCATTTATGAAAAAAGATATCAAACAGATAGTTATAAAATGTATCAGTTGTCAAAGATCAAAAATACATCGACATACAAGAGCCCAAATAGCACAGGTCGCACCTCCATCTGAACGCTTTGAACATGTACATATCGATATAGTGGGCCCATTACCATCATCAGAAGAAAAACGATACCTTGTTACTATGATCGACCGTTTTACTAGATGGGTTGAAGTAGTACCAACAAATGATATAACAGCTTCAACAATCGCTAGAGCAATTATCGAAACATGGATTTGTCGATTTGGTGTTCCAAAAAGAATCACAACTGATTTGGGACGTCAATTCGAATCAGGTATTTTCAATGAACTGACCAAAATGTTAGGTATAAATCATATTAAAACAACTAGCTATCACCCACAATCAAATGGAATGGTAGAGCGCTTTCATCGAACGTTAAAAGCAGCAATTATGTGCTACGAAAATACGCAATGGACTAAATCTCTACCTTTGATCTTGCTTGGTTTACGCACATCGTTCAAACAAGATATTAATGCAACAGCTGCAGAATTAGTTTACGGTCAAACACTTCGACTTCCGGGTGAATTCATCGAAGAATTTAATACCAAAACATCAACAATTACACACACAGAATTTGTTCATCAATTTGCTCAAGCCATGCAGAAAATTAAACCAACACACGTCAAACATCATTCTATCATTAAGCCATTCATACCTCAGGAATTAGAAACAGCAACGCATGTTTTTATAAGAAACGATACTGTCAAACCAGCATTAAAACAACCTTTTGATGGCCCATTCCAAGTTAAATTCAAAAAGAAAAAATATTTCATCATCATCCGTAAAGGAAAATCTGTCAAAATTTCTATCGATCGTCTTAAACCAGCATTTATTGAAATGGAAAAAATTCTTCCAGCTTCAATGAATAATCAACAGTCACAAAGATATAATTCGCCATTATTCTCTTCAACGGAAAACAATTCGGCACCAATTCAACAAAGTGCAAGTGCGGATGGCCCGAATAACAACCAATCAACTTTCGAAACTCTTTCAAATCTACCTTCTGCAGAAACTAGTCAACCTCCTCAAAGTGCAAGTGCGGATGGCCCGAATAACAACCAATCAACTTTCGAAACTCTTTCAAATCTACCTTCTGCAGAAACTAGTCAACCTCCTCAAAGAAGCAGATATGGTCGAATCATTCGACCACCAACAAGATACGTACCTTCATAATCGCTCAAACCTGCACAAGTTTGAGCTAAGGCGGGAATATTGTAGCGTACTAATTAACTTAGTTTTTAATACTTTCTTTGTATATTTTTGCACTCAGTTTCATAATTATTATTTTTTAGTTTTTTGTTATCTTACATAGCCGTGAAATGTTTTTCTAGTAACTTCTTGAAATGTCAAAGTAGATTAAAAAAACTTATCCTTAAAAAGAATGTTAATTAAATAAAGAAATTAAATATTTGTTAAATAGTGTCTTTTTTATTAAATAAATAAGAGAGAAGCTATAAACTTAAAAATGTTTGTATTAGAAATTTGGGTGGTTTGCCACAACAGATATGTTTTATAAAAAAAAATTTGCCCATTTTTTTTATTATCTTGGATAAATATATTCGACAAGACAAGCTATAAAATAAAAATTTATAGTTATTTTTATTCGAGAAGATCATTAAAAAAAAAATGTATTTGTTACTAACTCGAAAATAAAAACAAAAAGTTAATTCAAAATAAAAAACAATTTTTAGAAAATTTCTTTTATATAAACTATGTGAACATTTTTTAATAATAATAATAATTGTAATGCAATATAAAACAGTATTTTCCAAAAATTTTATGTGTCGCGCGAACTTTTTGGCGAATTTTAAAAGAAAAATAAAACATAATACTCGTAAAATTTAAACTCAACAGATGAAAAACAAAAAATTTCATCTAGATTCTAGATTGATAATTGTAAGTTGAGCAACTAGTTTACGGTTTAAGCAAGAAAATAAATTCCTTCGCTTAAGTATAGAATTTAAACGACGAAACAACATGTTGTCATACCGTCTGCGAATTGTCGTCAATTTCGGATAAGTTTTTTTTCGTTTAATGGGTTGTATTAACACCGTCCACGTACAGTTGTCGAAAAATCAAAACGACTTTGAATACTTGGAGTGACGATTAACAACAGGTTTGATAACGTGTTTGAAGACATGTTTCCTCGTCTACTTTATAGGAAAACAAAAGCTGATAAAATGCCTGAGCATGGAACTTGAAATACTATGAAAAATGGCAATGCTAGGACTCACGTTCCGTTGTAATACTACAAATATAAGGAAGTCATAAAAAAATATTTTTCTAATTTCGTACGTTTTTTAAGATGTCAAGGTAGATCAGTTCTACTTTTTAGTTGAAATTTCCAAAGAATTTTCATGATTTTGAAATAATAAAATTTTCCATTCATAATTTTCGTACTTTTAAAAATAGTAAAAATTATTGATGTAGAAAATTATTGAATGGAAATATGTAAATTTGAAAACTTTTCATTTCTTTTCTTGTTGTTGAAAATTTCGAAAAAACATTTTGTTTTCAAATTCAAAAAAAAACAAAAAAAAAAAAAGCAAAAATCAAACTCTTAAAAGTACACATATTTCCTGAATTTACAATGAATAAGAAAATTTACTTCCGTAGAGGAGAACGTATGTAAACGTGAAATTCTGTCAGACGATTGGATATGCGCCAAATTGAATTTTTCCTCAAATTTTATGCTTTGGATAATTTTTAAAAGATTTTGAAGGTACTTAAAACATCAATGACCACAACATATTAAATCCAAGGTAAAGAAAAACAATTTAAAGAAAAAAATACGTGACATTTAATCAATATTTTCATTTTTCAAATCAGGTTCACTCGCTTAATCATGCGCGGCTAAGAACCTTTTCGGAGGTTGTTTGTTAGAAAAGCGCGAAAAACAAAATTCTTACATAAGTTTTTTATTTTATTTTCTTTCTTATTTTCTTCATTTTCTTTTTAAATTAGCGAAGGTTGATATTTTGTTTTTAGTTTAGAAATATTTGTTTTTTCTTTTTTTTTTTTATTATATTTAATATTTAGTTCTTTTTTAATATATTTTGAAATCAGCAAAACTCTTCCCACACACGCAAATTTTCTTCTTTTTTTCTCTTTTTTCTTTTTTTATTTTGATGTCTTATTGGATTAAATTCACAGAGGCCAGGCAAGATTTATAAATCACAATTTTTTAGTGATAAATTTGTTAAAATAACTGTCAAGTATGATTTCGTTTTTATTTTGGCTTTTTGGAAAATAGAAAAGAAAATATCAACGCTTGAATAAATATTTCGAAAGAAGTTTAACAAATTTCTTTTAGAATTCTAACATAAGAAATCATTTAGTAAGAAAGAAAAAAAAAGGAAAAAAAAAGATAAAATATTAGCTTTAAAGGGTTTAGAGACTCGTCAAAAATAAAAAATACATGTTACTGAAAATGTTCTTCAAAATTCCTTTGGGAATTTTTAATAGAATATATGTGAATTTAATTTTTTCCTTAAGACTCGTGTAAATTCAAATAATTATAAATTTGAAGTCGGTAAAAAATTCGCCTTCAATTAATAACTTGTTTGCCCCGACAACATTTCCTTTTATCGAAAATATCTCAAAAAGCTAATCGAAAGTAAAGATACAAAATATTTAGATACATTAAATCTAGATTTCTTTAGTTTGAAGATTTATTTAAAGTTGAAAGTATGAAATAACTAAAAAAAAATAATGTTCTCAATTTAATATCAAGTCGAAAGCGAGCTTGAGACTTCAAAACGATCTCGACCTCAAAATACGTAGTCTCAAATATCTCAAATAATTCTGTGTGTTTATTAATGCAAATACAAAAGAAAATATATGAAAGATTTACAAAATCATTGATTTTAGGTGATTATTTTCGGAAATACAAAATATTAGTTCAACATACGACCTTTGCCTTAAGATGTTTCTTTTGAAATGTGATAATTGATATTTGATGTGATTTATAATATAGTTTCCCAATACTAAATAATTATTTAGTAATTTAACAAAATTTTCCAATAAGAGTAAATTCTAATGAACATTTCCTTAATGGGTAGATTCAGGAATCGAATATCGATCACTGGGCGTTAGTTAAGAAAGGAATTTTATTAAAATCGAATAATATCAAGTCGAACAAAAATATTCATTAGAACGTAAAAATATCCCAAAGTTTCACAAAAGTTAATTTCAATGGGTTTCAGTTTAACAACCTTTCGAGTCATTTATTCCTTACAAAAGAAAGAAAAAAAAAGTATGACCTTTTGGACATAAACACGTCAAAATGTGGAACAAAATGAACATCATCATAGAGCTATAAGCGCCACTGATTATATAAATTTAGATATTTTGTACTGCATTTGTTAGCGCATCTTCGTTTTTTTTTGTGTTTTTTTTTACTCTTAATTTAGTCGTCGCATTTGGTATATTTGAACTGCATTTTATTATTTATTTTAGTGCATATTGCATGAAGATTTTCCATAACAGCTGGTTCGAATTTTTCTTCTATTTTCCTTTGATTTAGCTAGTTTCCATACTTGTTGTTCTAATTGTGTGAGTTCTATGGCCTAGTCTAGTATTTTTAGTGAGAATTTTATGGATATTAAAAATTGTAATTGTATATACAATTATAGAAAATCGCGAACGTGGAAAATTGTGGTGCATATTGCAATATTTTCCTAGAATATTTTATTTCTTGTTTTCTTTTTATTATGGTGGAAAAATTCATCCGCATATTTTGAAAAGCATTCATTGTATAATATTTATGTTGTGTTTATTTTGTATTTTGACTAATTTGTAACGCGAAATCTCTAAAAGCAAAATTGATTATAGTAAATATACAATAATTAAATTTTAGGAAAAACTTTAAAGATATATCTTTAAAAACTATTCCACTTAACTTAAGACAATTCATTATGAACAGGGAATGTTTCATAAAAGTCATGCTAAATTAAATTAAAAATTTTTACAAATCATTTTTTAATTGATCGAATATTTATGCCAAAAATTTCGAACAAGAAATTTTCTTTTTGGTTTTTTATAAATTCGAAAAGATCAATCAAAAATTTTCAAATTAATTTTGAAAATATTTTCTGTTATCTTTTCTTTTGATCTGTAAATACAAAAATTTCCAGAACATTTTCCTATTTTACCAAAAATAGTTTTAAGTAATTTTTCCATAATCCTAATTTTTAGAAGAAAACAACCAAATTTATATTACGCAATTTTCATCCACTATAAACATTTTCTAACTTGACGTGATAATATGGATAACTTTTCCAGAAAACGTGGATATATTATATTAATATACTTATGTATGGGTAAATGCGGAAAAATAAAGCAAAAAATACGAAATTTTTAAAGAAAACTACTTCAATCTGAAAAGATAATACCAAAATTTTAATTTTCACCATACAGAGAAGTTTTAGAAGGCTGTTTCCTAAAG
The DNA here is from genome assembly GCA_963422695.1 of Xylophagus ater. Lineage (NCBI taxonomy): Eukaryota > Metazoa > Arthropoda > Insecta > Diptera > Xylophagidae > Xylophagus > Xylophagus ater. Next base: position 40,075,133 of record OY730482.1, on the reverse strand, counting down.
CAACAAAATTTAAGATCGAGTCAAATCAAATAATTTGAAATTAGGTGAGATTTTCGAGTTATATAAAAAGAAACAATCTAAATTCATCAAATTTGATTGAAATTTAATCAAGGATTAATATGAGGATCGCTTTTGGTTTGGTTTCAAATAGATGATTATACCCTATGGTATATACTAACCCTCTGGGTTATGATGATTATCTTTATGCGTTAGAAATGTAGTAACAAAACTAATATGTCGATTTGAATAAAATTTGCAACAAAATATATAGAGAAAATTTCAAAAAGAAAAAACAAATTTATGCAGAAAAACCTTGAAATATTCTTAGTTTTGACCTTTCTTCTATCTCATTTCTGGCATAGTTCATCAAAAAATCGGCTATAGTATGTTCAGTTACTATAGCTGTTCTTCTCCAGAGCAGAGCAGAATTTTACATTGAATACAACAACAACTCTACACCAGAGCTTTTACTTGGACCAACAGAATAAAAAAAATTCTATTTCCTTTTCTCAATAAATGACTCTGTTTTGTGTTTTTTGATACGTGAATGTTGTCCTGTGGACCAATTTTTGTTTAAAAATATGAAAAGTATAAATTGAAAAACCTTTCAAATCGATTCATACTTTATATAACTTTGCATTTTTATAATTTGTTTTTTCTACTTTCAACTATTTTCGACACAATTTATTTACAAATTGTGATTTTTTTCGACGTTTAATTTCCATATGATTTGAATTTCTGATACCAATATATAAGTTTTTTATTGTTCTTGATCCTTATTCGTTTTTTTTTTCACATTTTGCTTTGATCCTAACCCCAGGACTCCATTGGACTTATTTCAAGACATATTTTCAGTCGAACTTACAAAAAAGTCCAAATTTTTGAGCCTCGACAAGACTTTTTTTCAGTCCAACTGAAAATAAGTCTTGAAATAAGTCGTGTGGAGTCGTGTGGAAAGCAGAGCAATGTGAAAATTAAACGCATCTTATATGTTTTGTTAAAACAAGTTTGTGTTTCTTAAGAATAACCCGAAATCTGGAAAGCATTTTTGTAGAAAAGAAGTTTATCCTTTATGAGGACTTAGCTCCTGATTAAAAGTATAACATTATTAAACCAAAATTCTTGAATACAAATTCTTAATCTTTCGGAAAATTTATATTTATTCTAAGAAAAATAAATGAAAATAATATAAATTATCTAATTTGATTTCTTGAATAAGAATTATTAATTTTAATCTAAAACCAAAAAATTATAGGACAATATGAGCCTATCGTTATTCCGAAAACAGTACAAATTGATAATAGCCGGGGGGAATTACAAATCGCTATTTTTTCGAGATTTTACCTAGTATCCCTTGTTTTAAGCGATTTTGGTATACCGCCTAGCCTGGTTATAGAAACAGAGATATGGAATATACCATATGTTTCTGGCACACATACGATATCATATTAAATTGCTTCTATGTTTACACTATTCAATTAATTGTTTGTTTCATTACATTACATGTAAATACACATGCGGAAAAATCTATTAATGAGCAAAAAAAAAAAGGCAGCTTATAGCATTTTCATTTTTTTTGTTCAATTTTTCTTTTCTTTTTTTTTTTTTTTTTTTTTTTACATATGCACGTTCATATTATATTGCTTTATAGATCACGTATGGAGATCGCAAATTTTTCAAACTCAATAAGAAAAACGAAAATTATTTGAAAAAGAACATTTTTACATAGAATTTTTCACCCATTTGTGGGTGGTAATAGTGATCTAGCCTTGAATTTTCGGAAAATGTATGCTTTTTGTTTTATTTTACTTCTTTTTTTTATCTTTTTTTTTGTCGAAATTAGGCATTTATTATTTCATATAACATTATGAGATGGGTTTTTTTTTTTATTTATTTTGTACGCATATAAAAAATAGTGTTAAAAATTCATTTAAAATATGTTCGAAGGAAATAAGAAAATGGTTTTTTAGTATTTTCGGTTCTTGTTTGTTGTTTATCGGGCGAAAAAAATAGAACGAAAAAAAATTCCTTGTTTGTGGTTTTTTCGTTTTTTTTTTTTTTTCTTAAGCTTAAATAAAGAAATAAATATAGCAATTTTTTTTTTTTCTTTTAGGAAGAAAACAAAAATTGCTTTATTTTTTAGCACTAGAAGTCGTAAACTGACAATAAAAAATTTGAGTTATAACACATTTTTTTATGATTTTTTTTCTTCTATATTTTATTTTTTTGTATATTTTTAACAGATTTTATACATTTTTAGAGAAATTTTTTCTTGAATTGGATTTTTTTTTTTTATTTAAGAATGAAAAACGAGGTTGCTAAAAAATATTTGGAACTGATTATGAGGAAAATTATTTATTATCTAAGTTCACGTAATCATATGAAGAAAATTTATTTTTATAATGAAATTCTTCGGTAAGAATGTATAAACAAAAATGTTCGAGGATTATTCAAAAAGATTGAAATTTTTAGCTCAAATATTGCCGCGAACATTATTTTTATAAAATTCAATTACACCTAATTCTGTTTTTACATGATAGATACGTTCCAGAAAAAACTGTGTACAAAAAAACCGTGTAAAAAAAGACATGAAGTACATAGAAAAAAAGGGGATTAGTTCCATATCCTTCAACCCTGTAAAAAATAGTTGAAACAAATGATTGATACAAAAAAAACTATTATGAGAGTCTTTATGAAAGCCAAATTAAATTTTTATGTGCAGTTTATTTCATAAAAACAAAAGGCAATTCACATCTAGAATTTTAGAAACTTTAGCAACTTCATTTCTATTTCTAATTTTGCTGTTGCTGTTGCAAGTTGACAACATGATCATGCTTATAAAACAGTGCATGAATCTTGAAAATATGAATTATAGTTTTTTTGGGGGTTTTTGGTTTTTTTGGTTTTGCTTGATGAATAAAATATAATTTCTTTGTTAAATTAATATTTTGTATTGCATTTTTTTTATTTATTCTAAATAATATTTTATAAAATTAACTTTTATTAAAATAGAAGATGGTGTAATTTATCTAAAAACGATAATTAATGAACATTATTTCAGTTTATTTTCAAAAATTTCTTAGAAAAAAATCCATTACGATAATGCAATAAAATGTCCTTAAGAATATTTCAAATATTTTTGCCATAAAACGATATGAATTTTAATCAAAATTTTTCTTTAAAATTTCAATCAAACGGATTTTTTTAATCGTGCTAAATCGAATGAAATCGTGTAAAAACGGAATCAATTTTTTTTTTTCTAGACCGTGTTAAATCAAAACCGTGTAAAAAAAGACCGTGTAAAAACGGAATTAGGTGTATTTTGATTTTCAACATTTTTAAATTGTTACTTTTTTAATGTACCTAATTGGCTGTACCATATTTTAGTTCAAAGTTTGCATCATAAAGTAGTAATAAATCTGCAAACAGATTTGAATTCAAACCAATCCAAGGGTTAAGGCTAAATCAATAAGGTCTAAATCGAAAGTTTTAAAACAAACATTTTATAGAACAAGAGAATACTTTTTGTCCTTAACTTTTTATTTTAGAATCAGATCAGACGCAATAATATATCGAAATTATTTTTACTAATTTCATCAGAATTTAGGAATACTGATGTACATCGAAAAATGTTAGTTGTTTTTGTTACTAGTATTATATAGTCAATGTTTTTGAATAAAACAATAGGAATTGAAACAAAGGTCTATTGTTTAAGAGAGTAACATCATCAAAACTACACTAGGATCCTAATTATTCCAAGTTAACCACAAAATTGTAAATACCTATTTCTGATGGAAAATTCTAAACATATTTTGATAGTACAAATTTTCCAATTAGATAACTGTTCTATGTTATGAATTCTTAGGATTTGATTTTTCTCATTTCGAAAATACTTTCTGGAATTTAACAAATCTCTATTCTTAGTTTATTTATAATTCTATTATTATTTTAAATCCAATTACAAATTGTATATACTAAAAAAAAGTGTTTAAAAAAAAAAAATAACTTTGAAAATTATTTAATAAAAATTAAACATAAAATTCCTACCGTCACAGAATTTGCAACATTTTGCAGGCGGTTCCTCAGAATCAGCGATGACCGGCATGGTCCTCTGGGGCCACTGATCACACTTGTCTCATGCCCCCAGATCGATATGCAATTATTATGCATAAAATTAATGAATCAATTAATGCGTTATCATCCTATACAATCTGTTTTGTGTTGTTGTTTTTTTTTCTCTTTTCTTTTTTTTTTCTTGTATTTAATATTTAAACTTTTTAATGCACTTTTATTAATTTCTAATTAATTTTTTTTTTTTTTTTTAAATTATAGATCAGAATTTCTTTCAAGTTAATTTGAGTAACTCAAAATTTGATCAAATCAATTAACTACAAAATTCATTAAATTCAAAATAAATTCTAAGATTTTCGATAAATTAAAACTAATTTTGATTGAAAATTGTACTTTTTTAATGAATTTTTTTTTTTTTTGAAAAAGTAATTTATAATTACAACATTTCTTTTCTTTTTTTTTGGTTTATGAATTTTCCCCGTCGGAATTCGTAGAAGAATTTTTTCTCAGACCAAAATGTAATAAATAATTAATTGTATTATAAAAATGCACTTAAATAATATTTTCTTAAAACACAAAAGAAGAAAAAAGAAATCTACAAAAGTTGTTTCTTTTTTAATGCCACTTTTTAGTCACACAGAATCGGAAGTTTAATAAATCAATAGAAAAACTTATTAATAATGGTTAAAATATTCATTTAGCAAGGCACTCCACTTGATAGGAACAACACGAATTAAAGGATTATTTACAAAAAAAAAAATCGGAATTACTTAATAGTAGATGGCCACACGTTGTGAATTCTTTATTTTTACTTTGTATTCAATTATTTTTACTTTTAATAAAATTCTTTAAAAATTACCGAAATAAAAATTAAAACAAAAAAAAAAAAAATAAATAAAACAAGAAAAAAAAACGTGAATAAATAAATAAATAAAAATCAATTAAATTAGAAATTAATTTAAAACGAATGAAAATTTCATATGGAAAACGTCGCGACGTCAGAACGTGAAACCTTCGCAGAGACCACTGAGAAAAATCTTGTCTATAGGTGATTCTTCTTCCTTCGTGTTTTCATTTTTTTCTACTATATATATTACATATATTTATAAATCTTTTAGCTTAAAATAAAAGAAAAACTAAGTTTTTAGCGTGACGACGGCAACGTCGACAAATTACAAAAAAAAAAACAAAAAAAACAAAAAAAATACGAAAAAAACACACCAATGAATTCAACAACACCAATAACGATATATATTTTTAATTTGTGATAGCGTACCGGCGATGATATTATGACGATAAAATGAAAACGATGATGTCTCCTCACATTTTATTTAAATTAAATTTTTACACGGAAAATCTTACTCTCTGAAAAGCTTAAAAGAAAACAATTGTATAAAAAAGAAGATCATCACTATGAAGAAATTCTTATATTTTAGTCTCGTGCGTCGAGACGCCGCTCACCAAAATCAAACTTATCAAATCCAAATATAAGTTTTAGTGTAATTTTGAAATCATCGGGAAAACTTTTCATTCGAATAAAATAAAATTGTTTTCGTTGGTAAGCATTCTAATAGAATCTAGAATCTTGAGCTAATATAAGATTTTTATTTTGCGTAAATTTTAGTTTTACGGACGCTCAGCGTCAGTTTGATCAGTATAAGAAAGACAACGCGATCATGCATAATTTCCAATGTTGGCACCCTGTTGTTAATTTGAAATTTAAAATTCAGATATATTTTTTTCTTTTTTTTTACTATTTTTATTCAAATGAGTCATTAAAAGCACCGTGTTTATTCAAATAATGACCAGTGCTGATGGACCAATGTTATCAAAATAAGAATTAATAGAAATCCAACATTTAAAGTTTTCGATGAGAATTAATAACCTATATTTTAAGACTTTATTGATGAACAAACATAATCATGCGTATGTCCTTGACCTAAAACCTTCCTAATATCGGGATTTACCATTTATCATTTACGACAAAAGGATTTGATTTGACACATCAATTTGATGTACTAAACTTTTTTTTGCACCATCAAAACAACCAAATGCTGCTGAAACAATATTTTGGAAAAGAATTAACCTATTTGCATATATTTTTTAAAAGCTACCATGAAAAGGCTACTAGCTCTGACGAGCAGTAGCGAAACTGCACTGAAGATTCTAGTTAAATATAATTTTCTTGTAATTGTAATGTAATTAATTACTTTTGGAATTTTATAAATAATAAACAAAAAAAATCCCATTTCTGACAGCTTCCTAATTCTGACCTCCCTAATTTTTATGAATAGCAGAGTTTGATTATGAGCCTGTAAAGCTCATCACTAGTTGCAGTATGTATATTCCAAATAGTGTTTACCTTCTTAGACCTTTAATCAACGATTATTGGTAAAAATAAAGAGAGTAGAAATTAAGACAATTTACGTTATTTCAAATTTAAGAACTTTAAAAAGACTTTAATAGAAAATTTAAATTATCTTTAATTTTACAAAGATTTAAAATATAAATGTTTTTCAAGGCCTATAATAATGGCTGTACGACCGCAGGCCTTTATACTTTTTCTTAATACATTCGTGTATTGTAAAATTTAAGACACTTCAAATAGACATAAAGCCAATTTTTTGATGCCCTATGGTAGAAATGAGACTTGTAGTTAATAAAGTTAACAAGTTCAAAGAAATAATTCTAAGAAAAAAACTACCAAAATTAATATTTCATAATTTCATATTTTTCTGCATGACTTAGTTTCCTCGTTTTTGAATTTACTCTAATTATACAGAATAGTATGGGATCTGATAGTATAAATTTATTTTAAAATTTATATTCCAAATCGATATATCAGTTTTTAAAGTGGATCGGAAAACTTGATTGACTTTTTTCCTATAATTATTATATTTTTCTGCACTATTGTTGAATCGATTTTACTGAAATTTAACATAATATATTTATGTAAGTAACGTATGTAATTAATTTTAAAAAAATTGCTGTAAAAATTTTCAAGTTAAATCTGAAAACCAAAAAACAACAAAAATGTAGGATTGCCATAACATTATTGTTTTATAATTTCGTTCCCTCTCAACCGAATTTGCTGAAATACAATACCAAATCGAGTTAAGAAACAACAAAACCATATTGTAAATTTCATTAAAGTCGGATAATGCGTTTTGAGTTATCTTTTACACGGACGAAGGAACGATATAACTTTTGAGTCTCTCTCTACAATCCTAAAACCTTGACGCCATTCTCCGATAATTATTTCTATACGTTGCAAATGCAGTAACAAAACTAATATACCCTCCTCTGATAGTATCTACCATCGGATATAATAATTAAATATTTATGTCCTATGGTAGGTACTACCAGAGGGTGTATTAGTTTTGTCACTACATTTGTAACACATCGAAATAATCATCATAGAAATGTTTCAAGGGTTTTTTTGTGTAGGGAATCAAAAGTAATATCAATTTATGTCCGTCCATCCGTCCGTATACAAGATAACTCAAAAACACGTTATCTGATTTTGTTAAAATGTGAGTTGGTTCTTCCTTAACTTGCTTTGGTATTGCATTTCGGAAAAATCGAGACATTGGGAGCAAAGTTATAAAGGAAAAACTAAGGTGACCAGAAATTTTGTAATTTTTTGTTTATGGTTCTTCGGATTTAATTGGAAAATTTGTGAACCAATTTTAAATTAATTATATAAGTTAACTACATAAATGTTAAAAATGTTAAACTTCAATCAAATCGGTGCAAGGATAGTGGAGAGAGAAATAATCCTAGGAGAAAATAACCCTCTTTATAGAGTTTTTTGATGTACTTTAAAAACTAATACACCGATTTGAATAAAATTTACAGGCTATAAATCGATTTTACGTTACTAACATATATGTTTTTTTTTGTTTTTAAATGAAATCATCTGTAAATAATCTTAAATGAAAAATTTTTAATGTTTTCTTCAACAACCAAAATATTCAAATTTGTATAAACCAAGCATTTAATAATTAAACTTTTAATATTTTAATATTTAAATTGAAAAGAAAATAAAAATAATTTGCATTAATCCAATCTAAACAATAAATGAGAATCTATGCTATTATTAATGGTATGAACAAGATTTTCGTTTTAATTCCATAAATTGTTTATTTTTTAATTGTATTGTCGTCCGACAGACTAAATATATATAATACAAAATTAATATTAATATTATTTTTATTAAATGTAATATAGTTGCTAATAATTGTAATTATTTTTCGCTCGGTTCCTAATATAAATGAATATAATGAAGAATTTTTAGTATGCATAATAAACATTGTTATTCTTCATAGATGAATAGTTTTGATACGTGCCAAAAATTTGTTTGTTTTTCTTTATGCAACAAAGTTATATAAAAGGTGTCTAACCCTATCTAAGGCTTATATACAGTGTCTGGCATAAGTTAAACCATTCACTGCCGGAGGAATTAAGAATGTCTTGCCGTGGGTGCCAAATATTTATTTGAAAGAAAACAGTGAAACTTCTAAAATTTAATATTGATTAGTTGCAGATATAGTCGTTGAATATTATTTATTGTATAATTACTTTTAAAAAAAAATATATTGGTACAAGACATCCCGTAGATGGCACCAATGAATAAAATCCGTATACAGAATTATCGATTGCGAGATAGAAAACATTGTCGTATTTACACAAACCAGAAACGATGCAAAGAAAGTAGGTATTTTTGTTCAGTATGGCACAAAAACCAGCTGTCTCCTTCGATACCGACTTTAAAGCTTATTATACGCAGCCATAAGAATAAAAATCTCTACATACAAGTTATTTTGATTTTGAAATATCGAATTTGAATTATTATATTAATTTTATAATGGAATTATATAAACTGATATGAAATTTGTTGTTTTTAAAGGAAATTTTCTTTTACTGAAATTATCGATCATCTTTCGTGATTATTCCTGCCACATACAGCTGTACACTTATTCCATGAAAAATAATAGTTAATCCAAACATATAGCGCAAACTACGAGATATCTTGTAACCGGCACTCGGGGTACATACCCTTACTACGAAATATCTCGCAGTTGGCAGCGAATGGGTAAATCAAACAAATTTAAAGTACATATTATGAAATAAAATTGAAATGTTCAAAAGGATCGTGAATAAGAACTTCTTTATAAATGAAGTGAATATATGTCACATGAAAATTAGAATAATTAGACTTACAAGGAGAGTTCGTGAGATAGAATTCAAATTTTTTGATAGACTTTCATTAGATAAAAATGTATCGCAAATCAAAACTCGCGTGCTTTTGCTTGTGTCGTAATTAGTCTTAATTAAAAAAGGATAAAAGGCTTGTAAGATCCTTGAGTTACCTAAGTAAAAGAAAATATTTATTGTAGGAATAAAGAATGAAAGCGAATTTAGTTTAATAACAATTGAGAGGTTTAAGAAAAACAGTTGTAACGATTTGAGAATATTAGAAAAGGCAAATGAACAGACTACTGGAAATAGTGTTGAACGGTCAAGTTGGTTAAGACACTGACCTCGCCTCATGAGACCAACGAGACCATGGTCAAATCCAAGTCTCGGTTCTTCACTTTTTCTCTCCTTTTCTTTGCCTTCATTATATAATCTCAAATGGTCGCTGGCCTAGTGGTGTCGTGCCAAAGTCAGTGATTTTGTTATGATTGATTATAGTTTATAAAATTCCAGTGTAATTTTTCCTATTAAGTGATAAAAATAAAAATTAGTTCGATTTAAATCTAAACTGGTATTTAATTAATCTAATATCTAGATAAACTTTTAACCGACACTGATAGACAAAGAAAAGATCTTTCCTTAATGCAACATTAGGCAAATAAACGATATTATTTTAAATGTTTGTTTTTTCTGTCAATATTCCTATAGAAGACATTGCCAAGAAAAGGCTTTAATTTCGAAGAAATATTTGTAAGGTCGCGAATGTTAAGAAAACTTACTAGACCAATGTAAAACTGTTTTCTACATTAAAGAAAAATGTGTTCCAATTTGAGTTTTACCATTTGAAAAATGGCACACATCTAAATTGCTTTGAAGACTATTCGAGAATTTATACCTTTTTGATTCTATTATTTTGAAAAGAAAAGCAATACGCCCCGAAAAATTGCAATTCTAATTTTAAATTTATTATTTGCATAGAAAACTCGCACGGATCCACTAAAAATAAATATTATATAAAATACGGGTTTTAATTCTTAAAAAAAAAAAAAAATCTTTTTTTCTTTTCAACTTCTTAATTTTTCATCCAAAATTGACAATTATAGATGATTATTATTTGTTACAAATGCATCAAAAGCAAATATCTTCCAAAAATAAATAATATGTTTCAAAATAACAAAAAAAAAAATAAAAATGGATACAAAAAATTTGTCATTTTAGCGTTATTATTCATTTTGTTTTGTTTCGACAGTTAATATTAGATCAGAGGTCGTTTAAATTTGGAAAATGGAAAAATCTTTAGTCAGACATGTTAAGAATCTTATTCAAGGTTTGAGAAATACAACTGTTCTGAACCAAATCTATTCAAATGCACGTAGAACAACATCAAAACATTTGATTGTGTCATTTAAAAATGTTTCTAATTCTTATATAAATGTATTTGATTTGATTTAATTAAGATATAATAAACATTTACTATAAATCTATAAAAACAGATATCCAGAGATAACTAACTGGCTATCTTAAAAAATACATAAATACAATTAATAGCTTACGAAAAAAAAAAAAAAGAAAAGGTCTGGCAAAGAAATGATATTTTTTTCGTATTCTCTTAAATTTAAAATTTATATATATTTTTTTTTTACAAATAGCCTCCATACTTTCTCCTAATGGGTTGGCTATATGTCAAGAAGTATCCAAAGGCGAGACCATTAGCACTCGGATATATTCAAATAATAAGAGCTCAAAATAAAATCAAACACCACACAAACTTAGATTGATGAGAGAGCAATGATAAATAATATAATTGAAGAGCTTGAATATAATCAACACTACAGAATTTCGAAAAAAAAAAAAAAAATTAAGTAAAATTTGAAAATATTTCTTCTAGAAGAGAAGACAAACCTTGTCACGGTTTTTTCTTGATGTTTTTGATTACGCTGCAAACGCTTTAGAGCCAAGTAAACCTCTAAAACTATGTCGTAACTCATAAAATGTCCAACGCAAATTTTTCTGTTCAAATGTTTTTATGGCTTAAAATATGTGTTTCTTTTCAGTTTTAATTCAAATTTACGATAAACGTAATTCGAATACGAAATTTTTTTTAGTAATGAATTTTCATTCAATTAAATCAAAAATATTAAAGAACTAATTATTGGCAGGTATTGTAAGAATTTATTTTTGAATTTTGTGAGTAATTTTATCTTTTTATGGCAAAATTAGATGAGCTGTCGATGAACTATCCCGAAAATATTTTAGAAATAACATCGTCAAAGAATGTCTCATTTCAAAAGAAGAAAATTTTAAAATAAATTCGGTTATTCATAAACATTAAAAATACATGTTTTTCTTTTATTTTCATTTCTTTTTTTAAAGAAAATAATAAACAAAAATACATATGTACATTGTTTTATTAAAAATATTACCTGTGAACATGAATCAAAATTAAGTGATGATTATAAGAGATATTAATGTCCCCCCGCCACAGCCTACACTAAACAATAATAATACTGAAAGAAATAGTATCTCGTTCTTCGGTTTGACTGTTATTAGAATTTAATTTTAATTTAATACTTTTTCTCTGTTTTATAATTGAATAATAAACAAGTAAAAATATTTATTTGGATTATTTTCAACTGGTTTTTCTTTTAATATAAAATTCGATCGTGTTTTATAATTCAAATTTTTTTTAGATACTATCCAATTCGAATTAGTGAAAGTTCGCAATAAATTACATATACAGAATGATATTGAGCATGTTTGGGCAATCAATAATGAATGTGCTAATTTTTGTAGTATGATAAAAATAGTTATCGAGTCCTTCAAATTACGTTTATGTGACTCTATTTTTTTTTTTTAAGATTAAGTTTTCTTTCATATTTTTCTGCTTGAATTTCCATAAAGAAATTAAACTTCTTCAATAAAATACGATTTAAGACAATTTGAAAATATTCTTTTTCTTTTATCTTACAAAGGCATCCGTTAAAACTGTAAAAGGGTTTTCCTAGTGAGTCATAAGGGTGTGTCCAATTAGATGTATATCCTAGAAGAATTATAAAGTTGAATTTGAAAATTTGAATATACGTTTCCATTTGAATATGAATAGGTATTAGTGTAAGAAAGATAATAATAAAAAATTCTTTGTTTTCTTGGCCCCACTTTTTTTTCTAAAACAGATAATTTTCTAAACTCTGCGACTAAAAATTTCTTTGTAAATCCGAAATAATAATACATTTCAACTGAAGAATGTTTTAAAAGAATTTAATAGTAAATTGAAAACTTTTAAACACAACAAAAAGAAATGCTGGGACTCTGCAAAAAAAATTGAGGAACATTTTTATGAACAAAATTTTGCAGTATAAAATTAAAAACATCGCTGTTTTTTTGATATTTTATTCAAGTTTAAAATTTAAAATTTTTTTAACATAATCTACAAGACAAATACTAACTGTATTTAAAGTAGAAAAATAAAATTTCGATGAAACTAAAACTGAAAATTTATAGATCAAAATTTTGACATTTCAAATGTCAAAAATTTCATTAGTCTGGGAAATTTTAATTCTTTTTTTTTTGTGATTAAATTTCAGAATGATAAACAATAATTTAAATTAAAATCTTCAATTAATAATATACTTGAAATAATAGCTATTCTCGATGATCACTTTCATCGATAACTCCCAAATAAAAGTAAACAAAAACACCGCCTATTGAAGAAGAAAATTCTTATTTTTGTTTCCAAAAAAAAAAAAAAGGTGAAATATATTCAGCTGAAAATTTATTGCATTTCTTGCACAATAATTAGTTTGATATTTTTTAAAATAGAAAAAAAATAAGTGGGTGGGTGTGATAAAATCATCGTAAGAAAAAAAAATTCTTTTTAGAAAAAAAAAAATATATTTTTATGAACTTACCTGAGACAGTAGGCAAATATTTGATCAATTCCACTTAGTACACTTGTTTGATTACACAATTTTCGCACTTATTTCAATTATTAATCAATACTTTAATAAAATTCAATGTAATTTAGGAATATAAAAACATTATTTATATAAAAACGAAAAAGTTTATACACAGACGTCTCATTTCAATAACACTACGGCCATATTGGTTGTCAGTTGTCATCATAATTCTAATTTGAGCATTCGGATTAGAATCCCAGATGTCGCTGGGTTAAACCGAAATTAGGATTTTATTGTAGCGCCATCTATTTACAGTAAAATCATATTCAAGTAAAAAAAAAATCTAAAAAACTATTTTAATGCAGTTAAAAAAACTTTTCCTTTATATTTTAAATCTTTTTAACGAAACATAAATATTTATGCAAAACATATAACAAAAACATAAAAAGTACACATTTATCAAAATACAACAGCAATAATAAAGAATTAGTCTCAATCAGTCTGCCACTGGAAAAGAAAGATAAATTTGAATAGAAATATTCCAAGATTATATTTAAATATTCCCACTTTTAGGCTCGGATTTGCGGTCCCTTGTTTATAGGCTTCTTCCTGTCGACGCTCCATTTCTCTTGATCTTTCTTGCATTCGTCTAACCTTTTCAGGATCTTTTATTCCTCGATATTCATTTTCAACTTGCCGTTTTTCAGCTGCTTCTTGTTGCAGTTTTCGACGAATTTCCTAAAATAGAGACGGAAAGAAATGTGTTTTATTGCTTTTGTTTTGTATTGAAGAAATCTGAATTTTTGATTTTTGTCTTCATAAGTCTTTAAAGTGAATATTCGATTCATTAAAATTGTTGGCCACATACCGCAGTAGGCATTATGATCTGTGCATCAGATGATCCTTTGAAACAAGAAGAACAAATTCCCATTGTGCATAATTTGCAAAACAATAAAAATTAAATTATCAAAACAAAATGACTTTCACAGTGATGAAGGCAAATTTTTTGACTTTTGTCAATTTTTCGTTTTTGACAGCCATACGATTGAAAGTATTACCAAACTACAAGAAAATTTTTATATTCACTAAAAATATATTTAAAAGATTTTAAAAAAATATTAATTTTTTTTAACTAATTTTTAATTAAATTTAATCTTTTACATGTTTAAATTATGTGATAATTAATTTTTTGAACACTAATTTTGAAATAAAATTCATATTACCTGTGATCTAGTACAATTTTGAAATTTTTCTTTCATATTGTTAATATTTTTGACCTAAGAAAAAAAATTTTGAGGAATGCAAATTTGAAATTTCAATGGAGATATTAAATTTGTATCTCACAATCTAACTGCGAAAAATTTGAACGGAAATTTCAAAACTATGGGAAACAACAACAATGATTTAAACACTCAACTAGAGAAAAACCATTTTCGACGCAATAATATCTGATTAGATATTTTCTAAACCTAAAATATCCCGTAAAAGAGTTTTTGCAAAATACGAAATGTCAAAATATTTTCGAAATCATTTTAGGAATAAGGCGAAATTAATATAACATACAAAATTGCAGAATAGACTCAATTGTTCACCCAAACTGGTACAATACTTATTTTGCACGTCGAGTAATAGTAAGAAAAATAACAGATGAAAAACGAATGAACTACAAACATAAGTTAAAAGCAGATTTCAATTTTTTCTGTCCTTTAGCAAAAGAAATAAAAGTTCTTGTAGATGCTTCAATAAATTTGTCAAACTTTAAGTTGAAACCATTTTTATATCGATCCAACTCCATTTTGGGAATTTTAGTATGACAACTGCATCTTATTAGTTTGTTGTGATAACGATATTTCCACGAATGCATCTCTTGTGGATGATTTAAAATAAATTGACTTTTGTTTTGAGTTGCCCGATGAGGATTGTTCTACCTGTCATCGTAACTACTTTGTTGATGCTTCAATTAGAATAATTGAATTCGAAAGCCGTGTTTAAGATTTAAGTTGTTTTTCTTTTTTTTAGATTTGTATATAGAAGTATAAAGATATTACAATTTGTATAGTTTTCAAATATTAAGTAAATAATCAAGAATCTAATAAAATGCTTAATGTACCGAATGAGAATAAGGTAAGAATAGTTGTAAGAAAAAACCTTAACCTTCACATGACCTAGAATGAGGACAAATTACTAACAAATTTAACCGCTATTTAACTTGTTTCAACTAATTTCATAAAAATTATCTAAATTTAGAAACAAAGCAATAATTATATAATTATTGAAAATTACCTACAAAAGTATTTTAATATAAAATATTTGTTAAATAAAAATTCAATCGCAAAAGTTATTTTTTTTTTTTAGTTTTGCGTCGTTTCAATTTCTGTTTTTTTTTTTTTTTTTTTTTGGATACCAAAATTCATATGGAAATTATGTAAATCAATTGATTTGGGATTAGAACAAAAAATACACGATAAAAATAGATTGTCTATTTTCCCAACGTCATATTAAAATGTATTTGTTTCTCAACCATAGTATGATCAGCGGGACTTACATCTATGATGAGATTTATTAAATTGAAAACTTCACTATCGAGTTACAAAAACAATGGAATTTTTGATTTAACAAACTCAAAAGATATTTTTTTATGCCTTTTTTTCTATTATATAATTTATCATTTTAGAAGTCTGAAAAGGAAGATGAAATTATTAAACAAGGAAATCATACTCAGACAAATGAAATATAAAAACAGATGTAAAAAAACTGTGCATCCAATGTGTTCCAAAATATTGTTTAGAAATAAAGGAAATTGGTTCACAAGTTGGCTACGAAGTCTTTTGGCAAACTTTTTTTTTATTTATATTTGAAGAAATTCGTTCGATAAATGGTCTAAAACCCTTTGCACACCATGGGATTTGATTATACAACCGATGGACCAAATCGTATGGTGTGTAGGAGGTTTAAATCAAAAATGTTGTTGAAATTAATTTAATCTAATATACAGCTTTAACTTGCTTTTCGGCTTATCATAAGAAATCATATACCATTTAGTACAAGAATATCAGCAAATATTTCTTTATATTAATTTTATAATACTTAAACGGTTATCTTGGAGATTAAATAAAACATTCTGTTTCTGTCTATCTCAGGTTTGGGCCATTTGTGTCTCTTCTGATGTTTTCTTGCGGCTCTCAAGTGTTTTCTATTTATCCATCTGTTGTGGCTCCTAAAGAATTTTCAAATTAAAAAAATATGCTGAAAATATTCATGATTTGTCTGAAAGCTTTCAAACTAGTTTCAAAGAACTTATATGCCTCCTTTCAATTTCAATCCTATTATTGTAACTCCTTATCTTCAAATAGGCATAATTGAATTACAAATTCAGTGCCGAATAAAAAGCACCCTTTTCTGATTATCTCAGATAGAATTTTATAAGAATTCGCCGGTCGGAGTTTACTGTAAGTTCATTCAGAACAATTTTAAATTGCGAATTATTCTTCTTTTAAATACAGATATGATTAAGTATCGCATTTTGATAAGCAACGAAAATCTGGATAATCAATAGCGCTCGAAGTTGGCGGCTATTCTTTTTCATTCATTCATTATTTCTTTTTTAGTATATCAGCATTCATATTTTTAATTTTTCCACTAAATTGCTAAAAAATTTGGTGTCAATAAAAATACTATCGTACAACTTGTTTTTCCTCACAAATCCAAGAATTCATTTTTTGGATCTTCCTCATTTTAATGTTTCTAGTCACTTGATTTGATTCACATCTTATTACTCGTAGGAAAGAACATGTATGAAATGATGTGATGCTGTCAAGCAGCATTTAATTACATTCCTATCAGTTCATTAAACTTTAAATATTAAAATTTTTTGACCTTTATTTATAGTACATGAATTTTAATATGATCTAAAATTGAAATACTGGGTGATTTTTAAGGCGTTTGGTTTTTAATTAAAAAAAGAAAACACAGAAAAATGTAAAAACTATATGAAATTTTTATTTAAATCGATAAATCAATTCTTGTCATTTACTCTTTAAAAATTATTTTATGTAAATGTTGACCACGACTACGTTTTAAGTGGTCAATTCGAGAAGTCCAATTTCGAAGCACTTTTTCGAGCATTTCGAGCGATATTTGGTGAATAACGCGAGTAATGTTGGCTTTCAATTTATCAATCGTACCCGGCTTATCCATGTAGACTTTGGACTTTACATACCCCCAAAGGAAAAAGTCTAGAGGTGTGATATCACACATGATCTAGGCGGCCAATTCACCGGTCCAAAGCACGAAATTATCTGTTTACCGAATTGTTCTCGCAATAAAGCCATGGTTTCACGGGCTGTGTGGCAAGTAGCACCGTCTTGTTGGTACCAAATGTCCTGGAGATCACGGGCTTCAATTTCAGGTAGCAAATACTCTGATATCATGACGCGATAACAGGTTCCATCCTCATTTTTTTTGTTCATCAGTCCAAATATGGAAATTTTGTTTATTGACGTATCCATTTAGCCAGAAATGGGCCTCATCGCTAAACAAAATTCTGCGATAGAACAGCAAATCATCATTAAGCTCACAACTCCACAATTTCGAGATGATATCTTGGGTGTAAGTCTTTCCATGATGAAATGGCAATGCTAACTGAGCATGTTTGACTTTGACACATGTCACGAATCACGGGCGAAAACTGAAGAACCAAACGTCTAAAAAATCACCCGGTATAAGAAAAAAAAAATATATGTTATTTTAGATTAAGTTTTTATCATCATTTCAACTATTTTTTTTATAAATTCATTGGTCATTCATTTGCTGATAACATTTGCAATGCGTAAGTTGTCCATCCAAATCTTGCGAAATTATTATAACTATGCCGAAATTCTTAATTAGAGAAGAAAAACGAACTAACTAATCTACAATTAGAATTGTTAATATATGTTTTAATTTATATAGAAAAGAAAACACCACCACACATATGAAATGAAATATTATTTACTTTGGATTTCGTTTCGGCCTTTCCAACATGCTTGTAATAAAATAATTTTGATAAGAGAACTTCCATTATAACATTTGTTTCATCGCAAATCATTTTTTTTTTTTAATTTTTAAAAAAAAAGAAAAAAAAACATTAAAAATATATATCAGTCAAGTCGCGACCGTCATTGCGAAACAAAATAATAATTAGTAATTCCCGGTTGCTATTAGTCAACAGTTTTCCAATTCAAAAAAAAAAAAAAAAAAAACAGATAATTAAATGAATATTTAATTATTAAAAATAATAGAAAATTTGTGGCTAAACAATTCGTAGTTAATAATAGTTATTCATCATGAGTCGAGCTATTGATATATTACTAAACAGAGTGAGTGAGGAGGGGGAGAGAGATTTCTTATTTTAATTCAAAATATTTTCTTAAATTACAGAATTTTAATATTTACGTTGTTTTTTATTAAACAAAACTTAAAAATTCTTCAGAATTACCGTGAAAAAAGCGTTTTTTTTTCGTAATAATTAGTTTGTATGATTATTTTAAAGGTCACAGAAATGTAATTATTTGAATTGTTTATAATTAATATATAATAATTATAAAAATACATCAAAAATTTTGCCTACTGGTCATTTTTTTTTTTTTTTTGGAGTTTTGTGGACATATTAAAAAATAATTTTATATTAAAATTATTAAAACGAATTCCCGAATGTGTGAGGTCTATTCTGCCATTCATATTTTATGTTATGTTATATTAAATTTCACATTAAAATATTATTTTTCGTTAAATTGATATTCGATAAAGTAATTTTCTGTTATGTTATTTTCGTATGTCATAAAAGAGACAAATTTAGTGGTTCTAAAAAAATATATAGTAACTAAAAATCAGCCTATAGCCAATTTTTTGATACCCTATGGTAGAAATGGGATAGAAAAACTGTCAAAACCAACATTATTTCAAGATTTTCTTCTTCATAACTTTGTTTCCTTTTTTCTTCTAATTTGCAGATAACCCAGATCCTAGATATAGCATAAGCCTAATCTGTAAATATTATTCAAATCGTTGTATTAGTTTTTAAAGTACATAAAAAAAAACTATATGATTATATATATATAGGATTATTTCTTTCTTCATTATCCTTAGACCGATTTGACTGAAATTTAACATGGTATCGTGTATTTGTGTAGTTAACGTAGATAATTAATTTAAACAAAATTGTTTCACTAAATTTTCCAATTACATCCGAAAAACCATAACCAAAAAAACGACAAAACTTTCTGGTCACCCTGGTTTTTGCTTAATAACTTGCCTCCCCTTCGGTCGATTTTGCTGAAATGCAATATCAAATCAAGTTTAGGAATAAGTAACTCACATTGCAAATTTCATAAATATCGGAGAACGCGTTTGAGTTATCTTGTATACGGACGGAAGGACGGATATAATTTTTGATTCCCGACACAACCATGCCCTTAAAACCTTGGTGCGACGATTATTTCGATGTGTTACAAATGAAGTCACAAAATTAATATACCCTCTGGTAGTGCCTACTATAGGGCATAAAAAGGTGTAATCACAAACATTTTATGAACAATTTTATAAGTAACATCAAAGTAACATAACATAAAATAAATAACATAGAAAAGCATAGAATAAACTTCATTATGTAATAGCAATTGTTTTTTTTACGAAAACTACAATCGATTGTTCTTTCGTATTAAACATTTCGTTTTTAAATTGATCCTTTTTTTTTTTATTGAATTTCAATTTCTTTTTTTTATCAGTTTTCATATTTTAAAAATAATAAAACACTTCATAAAACAAATTTACTTAGGTTTTTGTGGGTTTTTTTTTTGTCCAACAAATATTAGTTTATATTAAAATCAATTTTACAAATATTTAAACAAACCAAATTGTATTTTTTAGTTATTGAAAATTGTTTACAAGTTTTTAACGATCATTTTTGTTTAGCCGTTTAAAAATATATTTTTGATTTCTTAATAAAATTTTTATATATTGAAAATTTTGTTTAATAACCAAAGAAAAAATTACATTTTTATTTTATGAATTAAAGAAATTCTGATTTAAAATTTGTGCCGGAAATAATTGATGTTCTCTCTTATCATTGAAAAGAAATAAATATTTTTAAGTGAAATTCATGTCATTTAGAAATTGTTTAATTTCTTTCTTTTTTTTTATATATATAGAAAGAAGAAAACGCATTCTGGAAATGTTGAATAAAAGGCGAATCCTTCTTTCTGTCCGTCCTATATTGTTCAACAAAGAAAAACACTTTTTGATATGTTTTAGAGAATTACTTAAAACGTGGAGAAATTTTGTTTCCGGGGAGATTAGGGATCGGAGGGGTTACAGAAAAGGGCTTGAAAGCTCATTTCCGCCTCTGAGCGCGCTTTGGAGCTGCGGTTGTTTCTACGCTGTTTTGGCCTCTACTCCATCGAGGGTGTTACCTTTACGTAATATATGTTTGACGGGAACTATTTTACCAACAGGGGAAATGGGATCAATTTAATGTCTTCGCTCGGAGTGTTGCTGGGTATATAATGTGAATTCTGAATAGGTCGACTTAAGAAAATATAATATATCTCCAGTGGTGTTATGAGAACAGGGTAAAAGATCCATAATTTTGCGATTTAAGATGCTATGCTCGAATAATTTTGTTAATTTACAATGATTTTTTTTAAACTGAAATTTTTAAGAGGCCGCCGGCTTAGGACGGGTAACCTCCTAATGATTTAATAATTTCTTAAAATTAATATTTTACAAATTTTAATCAATAAAAAATTGAATTAAACCAGAATTAATAATTTAAAAAAAAAGGTATATTATCACGACTGGTTTCTTATCAATTTGGAAGTAATTACTTTAAATTACATAAATTTTTATTGCTGTTTTTAAAACGTTCATTCTAAATTTATATAACCTATTAATTAAAATGCAATAAAACTATTTTTCTTTATGATAGTAAAACTTGAAAAACGTTTAAAAACCAATAATTTATGATAAATCCGTAATAAAATAAAACTTAAAACTATTGAAATTAATCTTTGGTTTACTGATTTGTTAAAAATAAAAACATAAAACCGAATTAGTTTCTTCATCGTTTCAAGGAAATAGATTTTTTAAAAACAATATTATAAAAGAATTTCTAGAATAACTTATTTAAACGTTATAAAATGAAAATATAAATTAATATAATTTCTTTATTTATCAGAAATGCTTTTCTTAAAAACAAATAAGAAATAATCCAACAAAACTGATAACCCAAACTTGACATTCGTTGTTTTGAGAAAAAAAAAAAAATAAAAGATACTAACTAATAATTAAAACCGCTTTTATAATTATTTTATATTTGTTTGATTATCGAATTTGTTAACTTACTAAACTTGTTGTTATTTAAATTACGTTCTTATGTAATTTTACAATTAGATTAAGTTACTCAACAAATTCTTTTCTAGGTTTTTTTTCTTTTCCTGAATGAAATCTAATGATAATGAAAAGACAACTTCTAAAACAAGTAGCTAGTTTCTCTATAATAAAATTTTCAATGTAGTCAAATATAAGAAGAGAATTAAGGAATATAACTAACCCAAATTGTAAATCTCATCAAAATCCGATAAAGGCACATGTAATCATTTCCATACAAATTGATGAAACGTTTGCAGCGCTGCAAAGCGCGCTTCTTTTTTAATAGTATTTGTAAAAAAGACTGTAAATACATGAAATTTTATATCACGCAGACTCATTTTAACAAACACTATTAATGAGATAGCACTTGCGACCGGCCAAATTGGAAACTCTCATTATTGTATGCTTTGTATGCAAACTAATCGAAAAATGGATGTACCCTTTTTCGAGATGTGGTGGTACTTTCCAAAAATTCATCTTTTATTTAAAGTATTTATACGTTGCAAGAAAATAAAGTGTATAGCTCGAAGGCTAACCGGAGTCCAATACATGAGCAAACCAAATCGATTTTATTTATAATTTTTAGCAACTGTAATGTTTCTTAAGTCGTGTATCCACCAAATGCGCAAAATGTTTTTGCTCACGTGGGTAAATAGTTTAACAGTTATTTCTTTTTTGCCCCAATGTGCCCAAAAACATTTTGCGCGTTTGATGGATACACAATTTTACATCACAAATCGTGATATCTGACTCAAAAATAGTAACAGTCTAGCTTAAGCATTTTACAAAACACATAACGGACAACCAGTGGATCTGTAGTCATTTTCTTATTTTCCGGCCGATTTTGATTTTTGGAATCCCATTGTATAACAGTCTTTTTTATTAGTGTATATATATATAATTGCCATATTAATACTATCAATTACAGTAATTCTCTGCGATATATAAAAGGTTTATGGAGTATCGCAGAGAACCACATTCAGGGAGATTACTTACTTTGGTGTTTCTTTACGTTTCTTCAAGAATTATGAATTTTTTTTGGAATTTGTTATAGAGAAAGTTCTAATTATACTTACAATAGTGTCTATTCCAGACTCTGTCGGAATAGGAATTTTCCTACGGAATCAAAAAATTTCTATTCTACATTCCTACGGAATTTCGAAATTCATTCCGTCGGAATTTTGTTATTCCAAACTCCGTAGGAATCGAAAAATTGACGTTTTTTTCTCCGTCAAAAATATTTTGTAGGAATTTTGAATTGTGGACATAAAATTAAAAAGCTTACTATTAATTTAGTTTAATCCGTCGGAGTTTGGAAGTCTTATTCTTAAATTTTTTATTCAGTTACTCTATGTGACAATCGAATAATAAACAAATTTGTCTTTGTCCATCCTACAAATTCTAAACTTTATTTCGAATATGTTTGTTCATTTAAAACTAATTTGTTTATTTTATTTATTTTATTTATTTTTTTTTTAGGTAAAAGGTCATCAACGAGTTCCATCTGATTCTAAAGAGTTTCATGAAGTTACAAAACGTGATGCACTTCGACAACTTGAAAATGAACTTGATAAATTATTACAAACATCCGATGATGATCGTAAACCATTTTTACAAAATGAAATGAAACGTTTTGCATCGTTATTTAGTCGATTTCTACAAGAAGGTAAAAATTGCTTTTAAGTAAATACAAAAAAAAAAAAAAAAAATTCCGAAAATCAGAAGAATTTATTTGTTTTTCTAGAGGGTCCTTCCATTGATTGGAATAAAATTCAGAAATTACCAACAGAAGCTGTTCGAGAATATTCGAGTCTTAAATCACCCAAAAATGAAACGGTAACGATTTCTTTTTAAGCTCGGAAATAATCTACAAATATTAATTAAAAATTATCATTTCAGGTTCGTAGTATGTTAGATAAATTGATTGTTATCAAATTGAATGGTGGATTGGGTACATCAATGGGTTGTCATGGTCCAAAAAGTGTTATTCCTGTTCGTTCTGATCTAACATTTTTAGATTTGACAGTACAACAAATTG
This sequence comes from Xylophagus ater, assembly GCA_963422695.1. Classification (NCBI taxonomy): domain Eukaryota; kingdom Metazoa; phylum Arthropoda; class Insecta; order Diptera; family Xylophagidae; genus Xylophagus; species Xylophagus ater. The sequence goes on along the minus strand of OY730482.1, from coordinate 40,051,523 downwards.
AAGTAAAAATTCGAGAAAATTTAATATATTTATATTTCAGAATAATTTAGATTTTTCTTCTTTTCCATTTAAGCATTTAAATAGGACTTATGATGCCAATGTTCCTTTAGTTCTTATGAATTCATTTAATACCGATGAAGATACTGAAAAAATCGTACGAAAATATCAGGGATTTCGAGTACAAATTTTTACATTTAATCAAAGTTGTTTTCCACGAATTAGTCGTGAATCATTTTTACCCGTTGCTAAAGATTTTGAGATTGAAAAAGATATTGAAGCGTAAGAATGAGAGAATTTATAATTTCCAAAATAAAAACAATATTGTTGATATTTCTAGATGGTATCCACCTGGTCACGGTGATTTTTATGAATCCTTTCAAAATTCTGGTTTATTAAAACAATTCATTGATGAAGGACGTGAATATTTCTTCTTATCGAATATTGATAATCTTGGAGCAACTGTTGATTTGAACATTTTAAATAAACTTGTAGGTGATGAGAAACCACAAAAACCGATAGAATTTGTCATGGAAGTAACTGACAAGACTAGAGCTGATGTTAAGGTAAACTAAAGATGGATTTATTACGAGGTTTTAATTTGATATAATTTCCTTTTTGATTAAGGGTGGAACTTTAATTCAATTTGAAGATAAATTGAGATTACTGGAAATTGCACAAGTCCCAAAAGAGCATGTTGATGATTTTAAATCAGTTAAAACGTTCAAATTCTTTAACACAAATAATATTTGGGTGAATCTAAAAGGTAAATAAAAAATTAAACAAATTAAATTATTCATTTTTTTTTTCTTTTTCTTAGCTATTGATCGTGTACTTCACGAGAACACATTAAATATGGAAATTATAATCAATAATAAAACTCTTGAGACTGGTTTGCGTGTTATCCAATTGGAAACAGCTGTTGGTGCTGCTATGAAATGTTTTGATGGTAGTATCGGTATTAATGTACCACGTTCACGTTTCTTACCAGTTAAAAAAACATCCGATTTATTATTGGTGATGTCAAATCTTTATAGTCTTAAAAATGGTAGTTTAGTAATGTCACCGCAAAGAATGTTCGAAACAACACCATTGGTTAAATTAGGTGAAAATCATTTTTCAAAAGTTAAAGAATTTCTTGGACGTTTCGCAAATATACCAGATATTATTGAATTGGATCATTTAACAGTTTCTGGTGATGTTACATTCGGTCGTGGAGTTTCATTGAGGGTAAATAGTTTTTAAAAATACAAATCTATGAAATTATTATAATTACGTTTTTCTTCTTCTTCTTTTTTTAGGGTACTGTTATCATTATTGCTAATCATGGTGATCGTATAGATATTCCGCCGGGTGCTATTCTTGAAAATAAAATTGTTTCTGGCAATATGCGTATTTTAGATCATTAAAAAACAAAAAAATAATATGCTGGGCACCCGTATTTGGTTTCTCGACACGATTTAGATTTCTGTTGTGAAATACCAAAATTTCTATTATATCTCGACAAAGACTTTAAAGGCTTTTTGTCGATCCGATCAAGTCGAGAAACCAGATACGGGTCATGTTCTTTCAATAAAAGCAATATGTTAGTAAGAAAAAAAAAAAATAAAAAATACAAATGCTATTCGCGCAAAATATGTTTGTTAACTAGATTTAGATGAGAAGAAAAAAAGCCATATGTTTCTAGAATGTTTTATGAAATAAAATAAAAAAAAATTTAAAACTAATTACAATAAATATATTTAAAAAACATATAGTAACTTAAAATCGGCCTTTAGCCCTATGGTAGAAATGGGGCAGAAAAACTGTTAAAACTAACATTATTTCAAGGTTTTTTCTTTATAGCTTTGTTCCTTCTTGTCACAACTTCTTCCAATTTGCAGGTAACCTAGACCCTAGATAGCATAAGTCCAATCTGTAAATTTTATTCAATTCGGTGTATTAGTTTTTAAAGTACATCAAAAAATTTTATAAAGAGGGTTATTTTCTCCTAGGATTAAGGACGTAAATACATAATTTCTTTTTTTTTCGAAAAAAAAAAATACTCTCTACTTTTATCAAAATAAAAATGCAAAGCTGTAGTGAGGAACATTCATTTATAATCTATATATATATACAGTTTTTTCATTTTCTTGATAAACTCACATAATATTGATTTGTATTTTGTTTTGGTGTAATTTTGGTGCAAATATTTCGAGTAAAAGTCGGTATAGATTGTAAAGACCCTTTCGTATCCAAATAACGACTGCTTTTCTGATACTGCTATTTTTTATGGTGTCAACTTTTGTTGACCTAATTTAAATTTTCTCAATAAATCCATCATCATTTAATTGTCCACTACAAGTTGAACATTTTGTACCACAATATCCTTCACATACTTCTGCTATCGGATATTCGGATTCTAAATTATCATCGTCTGAATCATCATCAGACATTTCAATATCGATTATGAAACGACAATAAGATTTTTCAGTTAATATATTATTAAATTTTTTCATAATCAAAATCGGTTTAACTTGTCCAATTTGTATTGATTTCACCATTGAAGAAAATATATTAGCTAAACATGTTTTCTTGACATTCATTGCAATAATCGGTGGTTCATATAAGAATTTTGAAGGATCATTATATTTTAAATGTCTTTTAGCATAGATTTGTCGTTTCATTGACTTCGCAACCAAATAATTACGTAAACGAATTTCAATCTCCTCATTTTCGGTTAGAAGAATTTTTTTTATTTTTGGCTTTTTTGTCATCAGATAGTGTGTTGTTGCATATACAAACAATATTGATAGAATAACAAATAATAGTTTAAGAAATCCACTTACATAAGAACTCTGTTCTAAAGTAATCATAAATTTCGGTACAATTTCAATATAATCATTTGTTGATTCCAACATCAATTGATTGCATTCGGAAGATGATAATGTGTATGGCATTTTTTTAATATGAATGTTAGTAGCCTCTAAATTTGTTTCATATTTTCGCGAAATAAATATATATTGCAAATTTGAGAATTGATTTAATAACCAAATATTATCTTTTGAAAATATTAAATTTGAACAATGCTGTATAGCTTCAAGAAACCAATATCTACATGATAGATCCACAATTGCATTGTTATCCGAAACATTTTTGAACATTTGTCTACATACATGATACATGTAAGTTTCTTTCTAAAAAAACAAAAATTAATAAGAAATTATTTTGAAGACAAAAAAACCAAAAAAAAAAAAAGGTATATACTTACAAAATATTCAAAATTATTTGCATTCATGTCGAATATCACAAAAAATTGTATTTAAATTTTCAATTAATAAACTATTAGTTAATTCTAGAAGATTTTCATTGTTTTAATGAATATTTTCAATGACATCGAAAGCAAGACCTACTAAAAGGGGAAATTTGTTTACATGGAAATTAAAGTGAAAAAACAGCTTTACCTTTGCATTTTTTAATGACGAACATACTTTCAGAAAAAAAAAAAAAAAACTTTTAGAAATGGGGCAGAAAAACTGTTAAAACTAACCCTGGAGGCAATCTCGACGGACGCAATGAACGCGTGAATTGTCAAAAACGTTAGTGACGGCATAAATATTTTTGTGTAGGCAAAGTCGACGCCGTTGATGAAATTTGTAATTTTTATTATTATTTGATATAATCTTTGTGTTATAAATTAAAATAGTTTTTTAAGCTTTGTGAATAAATAAAAAAACAAAAATACCGTTTTTAAATGGAGTTTTCACAAAATAATTCACACACAAAAAGTTTAAAATGACATTTGAACGCGCCCGTCACGTAAAAAGTTGAACACGAATCAACTTTAAAACGTCTGAACCGTCGCGTTTACGTGGAAATTAACACCTCCCACACAATTCATATGAAATTAACTTTTATTTGACACTTCACGCGTCCGTCGCGTTCATTGCGTCCGCCGAGATTGCCTCCAGGGTGACATTATTTCAAGGTTTTTTCTTTATAGCTTTGTTCCTTCTTGTCAAAACTTCTTCCAATTTGCAGGACACCTAGACCCTGACAGCATGAGTCTAATTTGTATATTTTATTTATTATTTATTAGTTTTTAAAACACATCAAGAAAACTTTATAAAGAGGCTTATTTTCTCCTAGGATTATTTCTTTCTCCTTTATCCTTGGACCGATTCGATTGAAATTTAACATGGTATCGTCTATTTAGGTAGTTAACCTATATAATATATATATATAATTTCAACAAATTTGATTCATACATTTTCCAATTAAACCCGAAAAACCATAAACAAAAAAACGACAAAACTTTCTTGTCACCCTGGTTTTTCCTTTATAACTTTGTTCCCCCTGGATCGATTTTGCTGAAATGCAATACCAAACCAAGTTAAGAAATAAGCAACTCACAATGTAGATTTCATCAAAATTGTATAACGAGTTTTTGAGTTATCTTATATACGGACGGACGGACGGACATGCATAAATCGATATAACTTTTGATTCCTGACACAACCATACCATTAAAACCTTTCTACGATGTGTTACAAATGGAGTGACAAAACTAATATACCCTCTGGTAGTACCTACCATAGGGCATAATTAAACACTTTAATTTCCATGTAAACAAATTTCCCCTTTTAGTAGGTCTTGCTTTCGATGTCATTGAAAATATTCATTAAAACAATGAAAATCTTCTAGAATTAACTAATAGTTTATTAATTGAAAATTTAAATACAATTTTTTGTGATATTCGACATGAATGCAAATAATTTTGAATATTTTGGACCTGTGAGTTCATATGTAAGTATATACGTTTTTTTTTTGTTTTTTGTTATCTGAAATTTTGTCTCCAAAATAATTTCTTATTAATTTTTTTTTTTAGAAAGAAACTTACATGTATCATGTATGTAGACAAATGTTCAAAAATGTTTCGGATAACAATGCAATTGTGGATCTATCATGTAGATATTGGTTTCTTGAAGCTATACAGCATTGTTCAAATTTAATATTTTCAAAAGATAATATTTGGTTATTAAATCAATTCTCAAATTTGCAATATATATTTATTTCGCGAAAATATGAAACAAATTTAGAGGCTACTAACATTCATATTAAAAAAATGCCATACACATTATCATCTTCCGAATGCAATCAATTGATGTTGGAATCAACAAATGATTATATTGAAATTGTACCGAAATTTATGATTACTTTAGAACAGAGTTCTTATGTAAGTGGATTTCTTAAACTATTATTTGTTATTCTATCAATATTGTTTGTATATGCAACAACACAATATCTGATGACAAAAAAGCCAAAAATAAAAAAAATTCTTCTAACCGAAAATGAGGAGATTGAAATTCGTTTACGTAATTATTTGGTTGCGAAGTCAATGAAACGACAAATCTATGCTAAAAGACATTTAAAATATAATGATCCTTTAAAATTCTTATATGAACCACCGATTATTGCAATGAATGTCAAGAAAACATGTTTAGCTAATATATTTTCTTCAATGGTGAAATCAATACAAATTGGACAAGTTAAACCGATTTTGATTATGAAAAAATTTAATAATATATTAACTGAAAAATCTTATTGTCGTTTCATAATCGATATTGAAATGTCTGATGATGATTCAGACGATGATAATTTAGAATCCGAATATCCGATAGCAGAAGTATGTGAAGGATATTGTGGTACAAAATGTTCAACTTGTAGTGGACAATTAAATGATGATGGATTTATTGAGAAAATTTAAATTAGGTCAACAAAAGTTGACACCATAAAAAATAGCAGTATCAGAAAAGCAGTCGTTATTTGGATACAAAAGGGTCTTTACAATCTATACCGACTTTTACTCGAAATATTTGCACCAAAATTACACCAAAACAAAATACAAATCAATATTATGTGAGTTTATCAAGAAAATGAAAAAACTGTATATATATATAGATTATAAATGAATGTTCCTCACTACAGCTTTGCATTTTTATTTTGATAAAAGTAGAGTATTTTTTTTTTTCGAAAAAAAAAGAAATTATGTATTTACGTCCTTAATCCTAGGAGAAAATAACCCTCTTTATAAAATTTTTTGATGTACTTTAAAAACTAATACACCTAGTACCCTAGTACTTAACTATAGTTTAATGAATTAGGTATGGGAAAGAAGCACCAAAACTACTAATATTTCAAGGTTTTTTTCTCCATAACTTCGTTTCGTTTTTTTCAAATTCGCTCAAATTCACAGGTAGACTGGAGCCTAATAACATAAACACCTTCTGCAAATTTTATTGAAATCGGTATATAAGTTTTTTTTAAAAATACATCGGAAAAATTTTATGAACAGGCTTATTTTCCTCTACGACTATTCCTTTTTCCACTATCCTTGGACCGATTTCACTGAAATTTGCCATGGTATCGTCTATTTGTGTAGTCAACCCACGTAAATAATTTAAACAAAATTGCTCTACAAATTTTCAAATTAAATCCGAAAAACCATAAGCAAAAAAACGACAAAACTTTCTGATCACTCTGGATTTTGCTTAATAACTTCGCTCCCCTTGGTCGATTTTATTGAAATCCAATACCAAACCAAGTTAAGGAATAGCCAACTTACATTGTAAATTTCATCAAAATCGGATAACGCTTTTTTGAGTTATCTTGTATACAGACGGACAGACCGGACATATAGAAACTGATATAACTTTTGATTCTCTACACAACCATACTCTTGAAACCTTTCTACGATGACAAAACTAATATACCCTGTGGTAGTACCATAGGACATAAAAATCAGGAAAATTCAATATAAAATTTGGAATTGCGTGAAAATGAATAAATTAAAGAAATTTTGAACAATTAGTTTGAATTGAAAACATTGATTTTATAGTATATTTTCTTTTATTATAATAATCAATATAACGTTAATAATTGAACTGAATTACCAATAATTTGATTTTTGTTTGTTTTTTGTTTTTTTTTTTTAAATATAAATATATTTTCTTTATTCCTTAAATATGCAATAATTTTAAAATATCTATTTTTAACCGTTCATTAAAATGAACAAGCCACAAAGATTTTTTTTAGGGTTTTGTTTATTTCTATTTTCATTAAGCCGCATTATTTTTGGTCCTTTTTAATTTGTTTGGTTCAAAAATAGAAATTGAAGAAAATAATGTATTTATATCTTCATTTGTAAATATTGAATATTGTCACAGTAGACACGATAGAACCATCTATATCTTTTCCAGTTTTAATTCAGAAAATGTAAATTGTAATTCTGAAAGCAGTCAACAATTTCTTGGACGCTAAATAGGTAAATCTGAAAATCATAAAAAGGAAGAATATTTAACATTAGAGAGTAGAGTTCTAGCCGCAACAGAAATGCTGTTGTCTCATTATAGACTGTGTTCCAATCTTGAATGGCAAGATGCGTTATCTGAAACAATCACCAAATCTGCGAGTTGATTTCTCATGGTTTGCAACTGTTGCATTAATCTCGTTACACAAACATTTGCTAATTGTGAATTAAATGAACTTCTCCTCTAAGCAATTCCATACCGTTGACAGAGATACCAATTGCTGGAAATTGTGCATATTTTTCTCTTTTAATTACTTTATGTCTGACGTTACAGCCATAACTCAATCCAGTCATCACATCGGTTGGCATAACAACAACTCACTATCCTTTCGCGATCTTGATTAGTATGATTTTTGCATTTTTTTCCTTTCAATGGCATCACTTTCAGTCAGAGAAGTTCTGCAAATGTGTGAATTCAATGTAGGCATGGAAACAGTCGTACGACTGAAAGTCTTTGTCATTGTATAACGGCAAATGGTGCAATTGTCTTTAAACTCCATTAATGCTTTCTGAATTACAATTTACCCTTTCAGAATTACATTTATTTGTTTTCTCAAATATAATTGACTAATTGGAATTACAATTTTTATTTTCTGAAATTTACTTGACGCTTTCTGGATTACAACTGGAATACGTGTAGACGCATGTGTGCTTAATCCTGCATCGCTTACGCGTCTATAATAGTAGTTTTTTTTTACCAAATTAACAAAATAAATTTTTATCATTCTTTTGGTTTTATTATTTCGTAATTTAATTCCAAATGGATAAATTTATTAATCAAAAGATAAATAATATTAATTTTTTTTTGTTTTGTTTTTTTCCAGTCAGTAAGAATTCATGTAACTCGATCTTATCACCTTTCGATAAGTCAATTTGTATACAATGGGATAAATTATCAAAACTGTAATTAAAGAAAAATGCTGTCTGAATAGTTTTATATTTCGTCAATGTTTATGCTGTTTTAATCGTTTCGATTTAATCTCCAATCAAAAGTAATTGATTTCAATTTATTTCCTGTGTTATTCGATTTAAACTTTCATCGAAATCTGAATAAAGTAGATTTTTCTTATAGTGTTTCGAAATTTGAGAATATTTTTAATATATTTTTGTGTTTATTTCTCTAATTTAGAATATGGATTTTCATAATTGTCTTATTTTAAGGTCATTTTAATATTGCTTCATGGACAGAGAAGTGTTTCTTTTTATTTATTTATTTATTTCGGGTGAGAATAATTGAGAAAAATTTTAATTTAACTTTTTAAATTCATTTTTAATTTTAATACTGACGACAAGCCAAAAATATTTTCGAATTCGAATTATTACTAAATATTTTTCGTGTTAATTTATAATTTTTTAAATTAGATTTGGTGTTATTTTATTATTTAAAATACAATTTTGGAAGATATAAATTAGCGAAATTAGTTAAAATATTTCTTAAAATCTTGTTTTTCCTTAATTAAATAGAAAAGCAAAATGACGTGCCATTAATATAGTGCCTTTACGAAATCATAATACATTATAATATTTTTTATATACCAAAATTCTACATACTTGTTTCTCCCTGTATGTATTTTAAAGAAATCCTAGGCCTGACACCATATTTTAAGTAAGTTCAGCTTTCAATTTTACTTTTAAGATAATACTAAAATAAAGAAGACGTAACTAAATTATTCAATCTTAAGTTTTACAAATCATTCAGCTACTGGATCCTTACTAAAAACAAAAACAAAAAATCGTAATCTAACTTCACAGAATCCAGTCATTTATTTTGCTATCAAATTCAGAGCAATAATTTGAGAATTAGTATGCCAATTAAAATAAAGAGATAGAAAGAAACATATTGTTCATATTCAGAGCACGTAAAACCATGGAAATCCTTCAAAATTTTAACTTCCTATCAAAAATTATAGTAATTTAATACATTTCTGACTTATCTACTTATAATCACATGAAAAAAAAACAATATATGATTTCCCGAAATTGCTTCATATTTGAATTTTATCAAAAATTCATAATTCACTGGGATTTAATAAAACCATGTACGTATTTCGTTCTTATGTCAACTTGGTAATTAATTAAATACAATAAATTTATTAATTAAAGTCTATGAACATGTTTTATATACGAATGTACAAAAATTTTCAAATAACTATAAAGATATTTTCTTTGCATAGAAAGAACACTAAAAATTGTTCTAATTTGAAATTGACATAAAACATTTTCTAATAACAGTATTCAGCCACAGGCAAATTGTACATAGGGTGTCAGGTCATATAATGAAAAAGGTTTTCAGTAGTCAAACAATTCTTTTCCACCATATACAGTAATACCCCGTTTTACGTACACTCGCACTTACGTACATCTCATTTTTGTCCCCATTTGCCCATTATACGTACAATGATTCACACTTACGTACAAGTACATTTTTTTACTTACATTTTACACATTAAATATAGAATAAAAAAATATAAACGTATGAAATAAAAGTGTAAAACTACATACATATATCCCTCTTTTTCTTTTTATTTATATATTTATTGTTTTAGTTTGTTTCAAACATATTATTCATTAATAAAAGCAGTAGATTCGCTTTACGTACTTTTTGTTTTACGTACACGCTCCGGTCCCAAAGTGTACGTAAGTGCGGGGTATTACTGTATCTGCTTTCTTTTCTAAGATTTCGAAACACATCTTGGATTCTTGGACTTCAATCATGCCTGTCGAATTATGTTCACTTCGGATTTGTTATAATGTAACAAATCAATTAACAGAATTATTAGAATCAGTTTCACTGATTAGAAATAAATCATTCAAAACTTTGAGCCTGGACCAAGGAATCAAAGTAAAAATTTCAATCATGAACGAAACCAATTTATATGAAATGAATTAAGACCGAACGAATCTCGCTTAATTTCACATCTTATATTAAAGTTACAATCTGATTTGATTTCCTTCCTATTTTTGTACTATATGGAGAGTTCTGACTATTATTTTGGAATGACATAATAGGGCATTGTTACCATATTTTCATTCACTTCAAAATGTTTATATTTTCGCTAGTATAAACTTAAAATGAACGAACGTATCGGGACGAATCTGTCGTAACTCGTAACGAAGGCCTTAAAGACCAATCGGACTCTTCTAGGAATTGAGTTCGAGAAAAGACCAATTTTGAGCACCACTACTGTCTCGGGAATGAGCTTACTTACTCTTTAATGTATTATATTTGAAAATGTGGTTGCGTTTATATTTTCTAATTCCATGTTTTTTTTATATATAAAACTAAAGATTTTAGTTCTTTTAAGCAAATTTATTATTATTTTTTTTTCGCCAATAATATTTATAATACCATATCAACAGTCAAATTTTATACAAATAATAAAATGATCACAGTTGGTTTCTTTTAGCATAAACAATTTGAAATGAAAAAAACAAATATTTATAGGCTTTTTTTTTTGTTTTAATAAAAATGTTTGGCTTATCGTCAAGAATTAATTAATCTTTTGAAAATGCATCATCTTCTTAATTTTATAAATTTCATTTATTAATGATTTAAAAGATTTATTTATGAAAATAAATCATATTTCTTCAGTTCTTTTTTTTTTCTTTTTTTAAGTTCCTTTACCAAAACCAGCAAAATCAGATGCTTCCGATTCATCGTCCAGATCTTTTTCAACACCTATACAATGTATACCAGTTCGTAACATTGGTGTACCTTTTCCTTTACCTAATATTCTTGCGATTATAATTAATTTTAATATATCTTTGGAATTTTTCGAATTAACAATTTTCAATTGTTCTTTAATTAATTTCTCTTTGTAGGCGAAAAATTCAACTTTCATTTCGAAATAATTATGTTGATCTGATTTGATACCAGAAAAATCAATAATACGACAATGTATATTAGGAACTGAATCGGTATCATCAGGTACTAGAATTGGTGATTCTGCAAAATCACCAAATATTGTTGATGGTAATTTTAAATCGATCGAATATTTATGATTGATTTGTAAGAAACCTAAATTAATAATAATTCCATCATCAGAACGTTGATAGGTTACAGAATTTTCAGATTCAAATTCATCTTTTAAATTGGTTACATCAAAATGTACATGATGATCTGGAAAAATAGAAAAATAAAAAAAAACGATTAATACAAAAAGTTTATTTAGATTCAAAAAAAAAAAAATCATTCAATTTCATTTTAATTAATTTTAAAGTAATCATCGATTCGGAAAATTTATTACTATTTGATTTTTAAAATTAAGAATATTTAATTGGGTTGGATTTTCAAATTCTAAACGAATATGGTTGGAAAGTTTCTAAAATTCAATTTGTAGAACTCTTTACCATATGTAATGTCTGTCTGTCTGTCTGTCAATTAAATCCGATTATTACTTCGGATATCTAATTCGATGCAAAAAGAGTTTAAACCACATTTTGGAAAAAAAAAAAAAATTATCTCGCTATTGAATTTGAGTCCAATTTTAGTTTTCCACAATTGACCAAATTCTCAAAGCATCACAACAACTTCAAACCCTCTAAATTAATCTTAAAGTTGAAATAGAGAAGATAAAAACGAGAAAATACTACTATTGTCACGCCCGCCGCACACTTGAGCTAAGCGAGCTAAACTACGTAAGCTAAGTTTCTCGCTGAAATGAAAAAATCCAGCATTTACATTGCTCGTTACACACTTCAGCGAAGCTTTGAAACTACATCACCTGGTCATGAGCGACACGAACTAAGCTCTTTCACGTAGTTCAGACCTCAACTACGCGAACAAGCTTCGCTGGCATCGCTGACAATAATTTATACGTACTTTCGGTATTATACAGTGTTTCGACTTTCTGTATCTTTTTTTATTAAGCCATGAACTTCCTCAAATTGCTTCCTTCTTAAATCGGGCAAAATAGTTTGAAATTCGCCATATCACATGTTTCATCGCAAATGGTGAACACCAAACGTTTCCTTTCCCTTTCCCTTTAACAAAACTATAATAAAATATTTTGTTCAAATTATTCTTCAGACAAACCTGATTCGGAATCTAGGACTAGTAATAATTCATCGATACTGTACTCGCACATTATAACTCTTTTACGGCTCTAATAGAACTGATGGCATGAATTTACCACAAATATCGCCGCCTAGATTAGTTCAAGTGTGCAACGAGGTTAGCGAGCTCAGCTAAGCTATGTAACTACAGCGAGGCTCGCCCGCACAGCTTAGTTCAAGTGTGCGTCGGGCTTCAAGGCTGGTTTACTTTATTATTTTCAAAACGAATTGATATAATCAAGAGCCTATTCTAAATTAAAAAATTAAATTATAACAAACATAATTAATATTGATTTCTGAAACTTTTAAAGTGTCCACAACATCATGATGCCAAAAATGGCAGATTACTTGAAAGATTTTCTTCGAATATCTCTGAATCATTTAGAACGGAATGGACTTGTTTGGCATTAGACACAAATCTGTCGAATAGAATTTTAAATTTTTTTTTGTATGAAATGTATTTTTAAATTAAGCAAATATTAATTATACCAAAAGATGAAATTCATCAGAATGTATAACTTCGGGTGTTTACTGAACAAAAGCCTGAAATTTTCACAAAAAATACAATATATTGCGCTGTTGTTATTATTATGAGAGATCATTTGTAGTTTCACAATTGATTTGAATCCATATGTATAGAAGTTCTAATCGTGCTATTTTTCGTATTGGTTTTGGTTTTAATCAATTTACTGGATTTTCTATAATAGAATGGAAATAAATTAACTAAAAAGAACATAATTACGTGCCTTTTTTTTTTTTTAAAAAATGATTAAATAAGATTTTAGATTATTATTATTTTCTCGTTATTTTTCCAAATATGGAAATTTCCCAGAACTTTGATTGATTATTTTCAATTTTGGAGAGCATTTTTTAGACGTCACTAAAATCACATTAAGATTATTTTAATTACACTATAATTTTTATCATTTCAGAAAAATCACGTAAAATGATTTAAAAGATATTTTTTATTTTTTCATTTCTTCAAATAGAAAAATTCTAAAATTCTAAAATATAAAAATATAATTTAAAATATTCTCAAAATCATAATTTTTATTACAGCACAAAAAAATTTCTTTGGCCTAATTCTTGTTCCTCCGTTCACTGACCCGCTTTGTTTTCAATGCCGTTTTATTAATTTGCCAAAAATTAAATGTTACAAATCCCACGTATTTAAATCCTACTAAAATGTGTAATATTTTTAAATTTTCTCTAAATTTCCGTCAAAAAAATAATTTCGATAATTCTACTTTCTTCGGAATACAAAAATAATTTCAATGGAATTACATCATTTCTTTTGCCATGAATTATTATTTACTGATATTTTTCCATGACTTTCGAGAAATAAACAATATTAAAAAATAATAATAATCGATTTTAAATCAACAAATAAGAATTAGAAAAGAAAATTTTATTATTGTACAAGAAAACAATTTTCTTTTTACGGTTTCGCAGATACAAAAATTGTTATGCCTTCTTAAGTATTATAAAAATAGAAAATATGTAAATTACATTAATTTTCCAAGTACATACTCTATTATTTTCTTATATATACATGTATTTTGTAAGAAAATCTCATTTGGGAAAACTGTATAATAAAAAAAAAAAAAAAAAACCAAAAATTAAACAGGAAATTACAGGAAGAATAGGATTGAAATTGAATTAGGATAGGACACAGGAAAAAACTGATGGATTTAGGATGTCATCAAACAAAACAGATACTCCATCAAATGTACAGGAATTTCTTGATCTTGGAACAATTTTTCTTTATTCCTATCAAATTTGAAAATAAAGTTTTGTGATGACAAAAAAAAATTCCTACCTCGAAATTTTGACGTTTTAAGGTGTCCCCGAAATTCAAGAAAACATATTTTTGGAAAATGTCTGTTCATCTAGCTGTATCGAAATTTTGTTTACATAATATCTCAAACCAGCTTTTCGATTTTATTAAAATTTAGAGAACAGAAATGGAATCGTGTAACTCGATTTGATCCAAATCGTCTCGAAATGTACTTTCGATTCGGTTTAGTCTCAATGGAATAACACGATTCCACTCCTGATTGATTGTTAGAAAGAATAAATGCCTATTGTTTTTGGTATCGACCTTAAAGATAGGTCCTGCTAATAAATAGTAATTTATGAAATCTGAGACCTAATATCTTTTATGGAAATTTCTTAAGCGATTGTAATGATTCCTTACATAATTTTATTGAAGCAAATTTAATTTGATAAGAATCAGGAAAAGGACACTGTAAGAAAGGATCAAAAATCACAATTAAAATGAATTCTTATTTATATCCGTACCAGAATTTTTTCCGGTACGAGTTTATGAAAGTGTATGATAAGGTCCAGAAACCATTTTGATTTTGGATACCATGCGACTTATTTCTTTAAATGTTAAAATCTGTGTATTAATCATAAAATAAGTGAACACTCGATTTACTTTGGAAAAATTCCTGATAGAAAATTTTACTGAAATTGACAGTTGTATCCTCTCTCATTTAAAAACTAAAAAACCGAACTTTAAAAGAGCAAATACGTGAATTTTTAAATTTATCTTCTAATTTTCTCGAATGTAAAGTCTTCTTACCAATTTTCATTCCAATTGCTTAAAAAATATAACACACACACGCACACACACACAAACACGACATTGCATGAGATTACTTTTAAACAAACTTAGAACCTTTCAAAACATGATGATTTTCATAATTCCGGTAACTTATGATTTGTTGGGAACATTAGTATTTAAAGAAGATCCTGTGTTTCAAAGGGGAACTTTGTTTTAAATATTCATGATTTTATTCACTGATGACGTTTTTGAGCAGTAAAAACAACGGAAACCGTAACCATTTTTCCTTTCATTCATGAATGATATCTTTTCAAAATAATCTTCGATACAAATAAAAATTGAATTTAATCGTGAATGATTTTTTATTTAAATAATGTGTTATACAGATGTACAGATATATGAAATATACAAACTAATATAAATTATACGTGAATTTTTTTTGAACTGCCGGGATTTATTGTTTTTTTTGTCTTCCAGCACGTTTACGTTTTTTTGGTACGGCAGGGCCTTTTGGTACTGCAGGGCCTTTTGGTACTGCAGAGCCTTTTGCTGATCGTAATCCTGGACGTTTTGGTATTAGGCGTTTAAGCGGTTTAGACGGTTTAAATAGTTTTGTTCCTTTTTTACGCCTAGCAACCGTTGCGTCCACATTCCCTCCAGTTTTCTCATTATTATTTTTCTTTTTGTTGATGAGTGCCGCTTTCACTCCTTTTTTTAAAGTTAGCTCTATTGCGTCTTCTAAAGATGGAGTACGCAGTAACTGAACATTTTAAAATTTATATTAAGTATTTAAAAAAGAAAAATAAAATCGAATAAAAAATACATACTTCATATGCTGTCGACACGTTTCGAGCGACTTGTTCAATAGCCGATAAAACCCTTAAATTTGTTAGCGAATTTACTAAAACCGCGGTTTCTACATCAAAAATGTCGAACGCCATTATTCCAAAGTTTAATTTTATTAAATATATTTTAATGAATACTAAATAAAGAATAGAAAATATATGTTGACTTAAAATGTCACAACGCGATGTAGTTTTCCAAAAGAATGAATAAAAAACAAACGATTCAATTATTCATTACTAGGATTGGAAATTTGAATTCCATATTTTTTTTTTTTGCAAAGTATTATTCAAGTAAACAGTAGAAAAATTAAAAAAAAGGGAAATTTTGAATATTTTTCACCCAAATTCAAATCGGTAAACTTTCAAATTTATTGGTACAGTATTCTGTTTCCTTGAAGAGTTCTTACTAAAAGAACTTATTATGAAGGCAAGGTCTGATCTGTTGGCCTTTATGTCATCTTCATTAAGGTAATTAATATGTAGAGTTAATTATTTTACTTTATTGTTTGGAAGTATTCAATGAATTCTTTGGAACCCATAAAATGTATTGTAAGCGTGGTTATTTTTCTCAAAAATACACAGCTATTATGTGCCAAAAAAAGGTAAGTTTAATCACATGTGTGTTTCAATATTGACTTGTATGAAAAGTAGCCAGCCACAGATATTAGTTTCTGCCAAAATTCGCCGATCAATAGTCTGTTAATATTAAAATTAAACTGAAAGACATTAGTCCTAAATAAGCAATTTAACTAAATTAATTTGTCCAGTTTCGACATTATAGTAGATGACAATCGTTTATTATATTTATCAATGTTGTTAAGAGCATTTTTTTCTTTTTGACTAAATTTATTTTCTGAGCAAAATCACATAAAAATGACTACAAAAATAATAGAAACCTCTCTGTTGAGAATTATAGTGATTTGATTTTAAGTTAAGCTATTATTAAACAGGATTAGTTATATCAAATGCAAGAGTGCTACTCCTCCATCTCGGTGCCATTATAAAATTTGGAAACGGCTAAACCGATTTCAACCAAATTTGGTATATGCGTACCGATACCGTTCCAACTTGCGGTATTTTTTGAAAGAATCCGTCAAGCCGTTTTGGAGTTATTCAAAATTCCAAATTTTGTTTTTTAGTTTATGTATGGGGATCATATAAACTAACTTTACAAATCAGAAAATTCCATTTTCATTTAATTTTCTATTGCCAGTGTGCAATGACAAACTTTTTCAGTAGATACTGGCAAGGGTATTAGACTTCACTAACATCACTGCCATACAAAAACTGACAAAAAAACCGACAGTGTAATAGTGTAGCTTAAGCATTTTACAAAACATATAACAGACAACATGAGGCTCTGTAGCCAATTTCTTATTTCCCGTCCGATTCTAATTTTTGGCGTCCAGTTGTATAACGGGCTTCTTTACTAGTATACATATATATCATCAGGTCCAGTGTGGTATAAATCGTTTTCTCATAAAACATAGCACTATATATAATTAATTTAAAACTTAAAACTAGCTGGTAGCCGTGACTTCGCTCGCGTTATTCCTAGAATATGAAATTAAATTTAATTTCAATTGACCGGGATTTTTTGTTGGCCTGAAAATCATGAAAATCTGTTTATTATTGACCGAACTAGAAACATTTTTATATCGAAAATCCAAATACGTTAAATTGCAAGTTGAAGAGACATCTATAAACGTACCAAATTTTATTAAAATTGGTTCAGTAGTGACCCCACGACTCCATTGGACTTATTTCAAAACATATTTTCAGTCAGACTGATAAAAAAAATCCAAATTTTAGAGTCTCCACAAGACTTTTTTTCAGTCCGACTGAAAATAAGTCTTGAAATAGGTCGTGTGGTAAAGATTTATTATATACGATTTAACCCATTCGCTGCCAAGGACGGATGTACTCGTCTTTGGCAGGGTGTTATGCTTTGCCAAGACGAATATACTCGTCCTACTTTCAATATGTTATAACATACAGGTTTTTGAATAAGCAAATTTTTTGTGTCTTGTTTTACTGCATTTTTATTTTTTCATCCATCTTCGCGATTTCCGATTGCTTTTTCTTCTTAAACGTACGCAAATATGAAAAAGGATGTCGAGTCCTGTTGCCTTCCCATTGCCAACGACGACTATACTCGTCTTTGATTTTATGCATACAAATGATTGTGTATGATAATATATGTGCTTTTACCAAGTCATAACAGAACTTTGGTAAACGATACCGCTCAAAATATAAATGGCAATGGGAATTGCTTCATATAATATAGGCTTGGCAGCGAATGGGTTAAACAAGAGAAACACATTTTCCCTAATTTAAACTTCAAAGCTTCTTTTCTCGAAATTTATATAACTGAAGATACTACCCCTTACTAGTAAGGTACAGGATATATTACAAAAATCATAATCAAAAGGATATGAGAAATAATTTGATCCTTTTTTTTTCTAATATTAAATGAAGAAAGTATTCCTCCTCTATTCTGGTGCCTCTTTTTAGTTTTAACAATTTGTTTATAAATTTTTCTAGCTATCCAATTTACAAGTACGCATTTAAATTTTCTGTTATTTTTAGCTGCGTTCTTGTCCTATTTTATTAATATAAATAAGAAATTCTATTGTATCAATATTAAAATAAATAGAAAGGTTAAAGTTTAATCTTTGATGAATTTGATTCCATTTCTAACAAGTTAATAATCAACTGCCGTTTTGTATGGCACACTCTGGGGAACCGAAAAAAAGAAAAACAACAATATTCTATCTTTTAATTTAACGCACGAAAAGAAGAACTTCTATTATTAATTAATTTATTTAGTATGAAATGGAAATGGTTTTCATCCTTATTATTATTTTTTTTTTTGTGTAAAAATTAAATAAAGTCACGTATGCAATTTTTTAGTCGGAACTTTAATATGATTCAGGATCGTGAAAAAGAATAAAAACTTGATTTCATTTTTATTATTTTTACCTCAAAAAAATTTTCAAAAAAAAATACAATTTTGAAATTTATTCAAATTTTACGCGATTTAATTTGATTTCGATTTAATATAAATTTCTTTTCGTACTTTGACCTGAAAATTTTTAAAAATAGTAAAATTTAAATTTATTTCACACAAGAAATGTGTTTTTCTTCTTTTTTTTTAATATTTATTTTGTGTTAATAGAAATATATACTTCTTCCTTTTTGTAAAATAAACAATTTTACAATTTTAGTAATTCTAAAACTAATTTAATTTTTTTCATACTTCGTTTTTTTGCTGTTGTATTTTTCTTGTTTTGGAAAATAGAATATTTACTAAATTTATGAAAAAACTAGGTCAAGTTTTTCCATGGATTCATAAAAAAAGAAGAACTAAATGGAAATCAATTTTGGTATAATAAAAAAAATATGATTTATTATAATTTTATGTTTAATCAAAAAAAAGAAAAGAAAATCTCACCAGAATGATCAGAAGTTGTTTCTCCAGTGTGTGGCATTTTGCTTGTAAGATTTAATTCAAAATATGAATTTTCGTTTTTTTTTACTAAAAACTTATTCACTAATTTATATTTATTTATTAAATTTTTGTTGTTTTTTTCTTTTCTAAACAAAATCAAAGAAATCTTTTCGACAATTTTCTTCTTCACGGCATTTAACAAATTAACAAATAAAATTGTATTTATTTAAAAAAAATATTAACAAAATACCACAACATTTAGTTTTTCTGAAAAACTAAATATTATTTCAGTGTTTTTCTTTTTATCTTGAACAAAATAACGGCATAACAACTGTCCCGCACAAATGGAAACAAGCTAACTAAAAAAAAAAAAAAAAGAATGTTCCCACCTTGTGATTTTTCTTGTTGATTTTGACGTTTTGTTTTAGGACTGCCAGACTAGATAATTTTTATAGGATAATTATTGCTGAATATGATTAAATTCAAAATAAATTTTTAAAACAAAAATATTGATTTCAATTATTCATATTTAAAAAAATTTGTAACAGAAAATGATTAATATTTAAAACATTCTTAAAAGGAATTGTTGCTAACCGTAATCATTTTAAAAATAATTAATAAACAAATAAAAAATATCGAATTTTAAGTGGATTTGAAAGAAATTGATAAAAAATAACAAGCGTTAATTTCAATTCTCGTTTAAATTTTTAATTTCTAAAGACTTTAAATATATATAAAATGAATTACTATTAAATTCGCTTATTCTCACCGGAAGTACACAGTTTATTATAATATTAATTTCGGATATTTAATTAAAACGCAAGCAATTATTTTGAATCATATAAATTCCTTAAAGTTAAAGATTAGTCGATTATTTTTTATCTTATCTTTTTCTGATAAGGTTTTGATATATCTATTAGAATATTGAAAAGTTATTGTAATTAATAATTTCGTTATGTTTTTATTGACGGCGACTAATTCGTTTTCAATAAAATGTATTTCTGTTTCTCTTTTTTTTTTTAAATTGCGTTAAAATTTAACGAAGATTGTGTAAAAATGGAGAATTTCCTAATGCAGCGAAAATATATTGAAATTAAATAATTTCTGAAACTAATAATAAAATTTAGTTTTTTAAATTTTTTTAAAGAAGTTTAACGAATTTTTTATAGCAAATTATTTTATGGTTTTAGTCCAAGGTTACGTTCATTCGATCACATCGGGTGTAAATAAAAGTCGGTGTAAATAAATATCAAAAAAGTCGGTGTCGAAAAAAGTAAATTTGTTGCGACTTAGTAAACTGAATCTCGTAATACATTTCATTTTAAATTAACTTTTATTTGGCATGCGATATTGCGTCTGCGCGTTCATCCCATCCGTCGAGATTGCCTCTAGGGTTACTCGCTTTCAATGACATTTAGTTGGTGAGTGAACGCAACCCAGTAGTCAAATTTATAGCATTTAAAACCACGTGTAATTTCAAAACAAATATAAATTTTGACAGTTCCCTAAAACCCAAAACAAGAATTAGTGTATAAAAGTAATTTGCAAATAAAATATAATTTGAAGTACGTAATTAACGAGAATATTCTTAATAAAATTCTTTTTCGCAGATATAAAATCAATCAAACTGAAGATATGGGAAAAATTAAGAAAGTCAAACCAAAATTAACTTCCCAGAAAATTTCATCTTCAACTGAAACTGTCAAAATGGGGCCACAAAAATCAACATCAGACAAAATAAATTTCAGCAAATCTTTACCAAAGCAATTAATTAAAAAAAAGCAGAAAAGGAATCAAAAACGAAATCAATTAAAAAACAAAATAGATTTAATAAAAGCACAGAAAAAGGAGGAGATAAAAAGAAAGAAACGAGAGAAGACTATTATTACTGGTGATTTGAAACCGTTGAAAGATGCCCTGCCATCATTGGATGAACTGCTTCGCATAAAACCTCACGAAATTAGAATTGGCGCCGAAGCGATTGTAACTAAACCAATCGCGCCCATACCTTTAACGAATAATAATAAAATAAAAAAACGGAAAAAAGAGTTCATGGATCGATATAATTGTTTTCAAAAATTATTGAAAGATGCTGATTATAAATTGAATCCTCGCGAAACAATTGCCAATCACATAAAATTCACCACAAATACTGATTTAAATAGCTTGTAGGAACATTTTGAATAAATGAAATCAAAATTTTATTCAGTAAATAAATTTATGTTTTGTTCAAGTTTACAAAGAATTATTGGTATCCATATTTTTACTTTTTGAATCCAGCAGCGACCGATTTGACTGAAATTTAACACGGTATCGTGTCTTTGTGTAGTTAACCTATATAATTAATTTCAATAAAATTGATTCATAAATTTTCCAATTAAATCCAAAAAACCATGAAAAAAAAACCGCAAAACTTTCTTGTCACCATGGTTTTTGGTTAATAACTTCCCTCCCCCTGGACCGATTTTGCTCAAACGCAATATCAAACTAAGTTAAGAAATAAGGAATTCATATTGTAAATTTCATTAAAATCGGATAACGCGTTTTTGAGTTATCTTGTATACGGACGAACGGACATGCATAAATCGATATAACTTTTGATTCCTGACACAACCATACCCTTGTAACCTTTCTACGACGATTATTTCGATGTGTTACAAATGGGGTGACAAAACTAATATACCCTCTGGTAGTACCTACCATAGGGCATAAAGAGCTGGAGGTATGTATTTGATTAAATGAGATAGTTTTATAGTTCATTTATTTTATTATCATATAATGACAAATAGATGATATTATTTAATTTCTGATTAATATTTCAAAATTTCTTTTAAGTTTTCTTTCGTTTCCTTTTACTAATAAATTTAAACATATTGTAACCTACAGTTTCACTTAGTTTTAATTCATCAATATTTCACTTAGTTTTAATTTCTAATCTAGTATTCCTAATATTTATAATTTATAAATAAATGAATCGACTGTGCCTTTTAATTCGGTTAATATTTGTCAAAGAAAAATCAATTGAAAAGAAAAAATTAAAAAGAAAATAAATACAAAAAAGAAATATTAAAAGAAAATAATCTAAAAAATAATAAAGAAAATGACCGATTCAAAACCAATGCCTTGCATTATGGTATTTCGTCCGACGTGGGATGAATTTCAAGATTTTCCCAAATTTATAGAGTATATGGAATCGAAAGGAGCCCATAAAGCTGGTGTTGCAAAGGTTATACCACCGCCCGAATGGATAGCAAGGAAAAATGGCTATGATATTGATAGTTTGGATATAACAATTCCAGCACCGCTTTGTCAAGTTGTTACTGGCAAACGAGGATTATATCAACAGATTAATGTTCCAGAGAGACCTTTAAATATAAAACAATTTAGTGAACTAGCAAATACAGAAAGATTTGCAACACCAAAACATTTTGATTTTGAAGACTTAGAAAGAAAATATTGGAAAAATATCACCTATATTGTACCGACTTATGGTGCTGATGTTAATGGAAGTCTTACAGATCCTGATGTGAATGTATGGAATATTAATCGTTTAGGAACAATATTAGATTGTGTGAAAGAAGATTATGATATAAAAATTGAAGGTGTCAATACAGCATATTTATATTTTGGTATGTGGAAAACAACATTTGCATGGCATACTGAAGATATGGATTTATATTCTATAAATTATTTACATTTTGGTGCGCCAAAGACATGGTATGCTGTACCGCCAGAATATGGAACAAGGTTAGAAAAGATCGCAAATCATTATTTTCCAGCTAGTTATGAAAATTGCCATTCATTTTTAAGACATAAAATGACATTAATGAGTCCACAAATTTTGCGAAAACACGAAATACCCTTTAGTAAGGTAACACAAGAGGCTGGTGAAATAGTGATAACGTTTCCATTTGGTTATCATTCTGGTTTTAATCATGGTTTTAATTGTGCTGAATCGACAAATTTTGCAATACCTAGATGGATTGAATATGGAAAAAGAGCTTCGAAGTGTAATTGCTCGAATAATACGGTAGATTTTTCGATGCATACTTTTGTAAAAAGATTTCAACCAGATCGTTATAATGATTGGATTGAAGGTAAAGATATTGGAGCACATCCTGAAGATCCATCGAATGTTATTGCACCAGCACCTCTACCGACGCATGCGCAAAGAATGGAGAAGAAAACTTTTAAACAACGAAATCCAGATGTGGATTTTGATGAAATACAACATCATCCGAATATATCAAATGATATAAAGAAAGTGCTTAGAGAATCTTTAACATTAGAGGATGATGAAAAGCCTGAAAATGAAATGGAATCAGATTTTGATGATGAAGATATTAAAAGACAAAAAAACAAGCGTAAAAGTGATCCAGAATCTGATGATGATTGGCATCCAAATCTTAAAAATCGTGATAAGAAACCAGCAAAAAAGACGAAAGAAGCAAAATCAAAACGTGAAGATCCAATCCAAAAAAAACCGAGAAAAAAGAAGACTGATTCGACTGAATCAATAAAACCAAATATCAATTCAGATTCATCAGTATTAAAGAAATCAAATGAACACTTAAAAAAACAACTTGAACATCCGGCATTAAGATTTTTAATTCCACAAAAAAAATTCGAAGGACACATACCATTTTTAAATATTAAAAAGACTGCTACAAAAACAATTGAAAGTAATAATTTTCCGGCAACAAGTTCACAACAAGAAATCAATAAAGAAAACATCACAACAACATCACCACAATCTGGTAATATAAATTCTAGTCTAGTACAAAAACCGACTCCGGTAGTACCTACTATAGGGCATAAAAAAAACATAAACTAGTTATTATATTTTTTTTTTTTAGTATTTATTAATAATTAATTTGATCATCATAAATTTCTATTTTTTTATAAACTATTCTTTTGATTTTGTTTTCTATTAAGAGATTTGGAACTTTTACTGAAATATTTATAAATGTGTATTTTAATATTTAATAGTATAAATAAACTTCAGTGAGATCAAAGTAAATGTTTTTTTTTTTGTTTTTTTTTAAATTCTTATATTTTTTTCTGCTTTTGTTTTTAAATAGTTACAAATAATATTTTTGAAAAAAATGGCAAATTTAAAAAAAAGAATCAAATATATTAAAATTAAAAATCGTAAGCCGAAAAAAAATGTACGTAAATAAAATTATGATATTTTAAACAAGTTTTTTTTTTTTTTTTAGAAAACAAAAAAATTTTTATTATAAATTTTCCAATTGAATAAAATTATTTTTAATTAAAAATAAGAAATATTTTATATAAAAAGATATTTGATATTATTTTTGCAAGTTTCTTTTTTTTTTGATTTTGAAATATCTTTTTTGTATTTTTTTTATATTTTAACAAAAATTACTTAAAAATTTAATAGAACTCAAATTTTGTTTTTTTTTTTAAATTTTTCTTAATTTTTTTTTTTTTTTTATAGAAATTAACCTAGTATATTTAAACAAAAAAGAAAAAATACAGGACATCCCCAATTATACGTTGTAGCCCACTAAACACACAAGTCACATTTAAATTATGAGCCGCGGTGAGTGCTTCAATTCAACTTTCAATTGTTTCTTTTATTTTTTTTTTTCTATTGATATTTAGAATTTATTCAGGCCAGCATACAGACGACAATGACGTCTTTAACATCAAGTGTGTGAAAAAGAAAATTATGAAGCACGAAGGATAAAATAAAGAAACACGTTTCTAATGTAATTTGCATTGGAAGGTGGCTTCTCTCTTCTAATCTTCGTGCTTAATAATTATTTGTCTTTTCCACACACTTGAAATTAATTATATGCTGGCCTGATGAAATATCTAGAAGACATTGATTGGTTTAATTGAATCAAATTCAATAATCTTTGATTTTCGACACGAGATTCTGTATACTATATGTTTTGTAATGCGTGATTCACGTTATTTGGGGATGACCTGTATTTTGAAAATAAAAAAGGATTTCTATTTATTACAAAAAGAATAGAAATCCATATCAAAGTAAATCAATAAAAATAATAATTAAAAATAAAAAGATAAATAAGTGGCCTCATAATATCAAAAATGGCAATTCGATATATTCCGAAAAATAAAAATAAAAATAAAAAATAGACTTTATTATGGGTGAAATTTCATTATTTTCAATATATGCAACATAACATAATATAACATATATATCCCCGAATTAGATACTTATATTTATAAATCATGATCTAAGCTAAAATTGAATTCAAAATATTGACTGAGTATAAAAATAAAAGCGCCGATTTCTTTCACAACTTAAAGTAGGATTCAGATTGATCAAGTTTTACCCACCATCAGGCTTTTTTGAGCAACTGAGATAAAACTGATCAGTGTGAATGTAAAAACTGATAGTTTGTGTCAGTCAAATTCAATAATTATTCAAGATGTTCATGAACAATCGACTTTCTATCAAACACGACTGACAATCATGACTGATCAATGATTAACCTACACATAAGTGTATAAAACTTTTGTCTTATTTAATATGAAACTTTTGTCTTATTCAATATAAAACTTTTCTCTTATTGAATATAAAACTTTTGTCTTATTTAATATAAAACTTTTGTCTTATTTAATATAAAACTTTTGTCTTATTCAATATAAAACTTTTCTCTTATTTAATATAAAACTTTTGTCTTATTGAATATAAAACTTTTCTCTTATTCAATATAAAACTTTCTCTTATTGAATATAAAACTTTTGTCTTATTTAATATAAAACTTTTCTCTTATTCAATATAAAACTTTTCTCTTAGTCAATATAAAACTTTTGTCTTATTTAATATAAAACTTTTGTCTTATTGAATATAAAACTTTTCTCTTATTCAATATGAAACTTTTCTCTTATTGAAAATAAAACTTTTCTCTTATTTAATATAAAACTGACTATTTTCTTATTAAATCCAATCAAACAAACAATTCCGAATTGTGTGATATTGAAAATATTATTTTGAATATAATATTATGAAACATTAAAATTTAGTTTTTTTTTTAATCAGTTTGTTTATGATTTTCAAAAAATTTTTATTTGCCATTTTCAAAATCGTTACGAAAAGAATAGGGGGCCCCCTATTATGGAATACGATCGTAAACGCTAAGGCATGTTGTTGCTAGTGGAAAACCATAACAACAACATGCCTTACGTTAACTTTACGATTACGATCGTAATCCATAATAGGACCCAAGGACTGGCATTTTGTAAGGCGACAGACGATATTCACTTATCGATTGTCGATTTTTGGCATTCCGTAAGGTGATATCGCCGTCAATATTGCCAAAAAGTGGATGAATTTAGGGCGACAGACTATAAAATTGGTCTGCTATGAAAACTTTTTAACTATTACTACTATCCTGATAAAAAATAAATATAAAATACTAGCTTCTCATGATTTATAAAATAAAATTTAAAAAATTATATATCGTTTTTTATGGATTGTACTAAAAATAAAATCACAAAGTACAAATACTTTAATAAACAAATGTTTTTATCAATTATCTCTCAAAAACGATTTATGAACGAAATGCGATTTTTGATACTATTTTGATGGTGTCTGTGAGGGCCTTCTCATATGTAAGAACATTTAAAAGAAGTTTAAAAAAAATAATAATAATAAATTAATTTTATTCATTTTCTTATGTTGAAATTTCTTCAAATCATGGTTTTTTTCTTTTTTTGTGTGTGTTTGTGTTTCTTATTTTGGAGAGATTAATGGTAATTATTTTTATACCAAAAACGGAAAAAACAGGAAATCATATTTTATTTTGCTAATAAAAACATCAATAATCTGTAAATAAAAAAGAAAAGAAAAGAATTTTATTTAATTTAGTTTTTATTTTGCAAAAAACAAAAACAAACTCACCTAAAATTAATCGCTTTAGCTGCTAATAAACGATTACATTCTGAACTATCTGGTAAAGGTAATAAATAGTATTCACTCTCATTATCCTATTTTATAAGAAAAATTATATAAATATAAATAAAATCACAAAAAAAAAAAAATTTAATTACTTGATCAGTAAAATCATGTTTATAAATTTGAGTATTAACTTTCATATCAGAAAATGGTCCTTTAAGTGCAAAAAAATGTATCGAAAGTGGTGTACTTGTTTTACTTTTTAATATCAACTGAAATAGAATCTAATTTTAATATATAAATAATAAACAATAATAATATACAATTCTATAAAGTCATTTACTTGGTATGTAATTTGTCTTTCGGTTGATTGATGAGGATCACGTTGACTATTATTTATTCGTGCTTTCACAACCCATTGATGATTGAATGCCGAAAAACGTGCAGTTTCATAAAATAATTTATGAACATATTCATCAGTACGATATGGTTTCATTTGTAAATCTGTTAAAAAAGAAGAAAAAACAAAAAAAAAAAAAAACTAAATAATATATAATCTAAATCGATTAGATTTAAATAAGTTTTACAATTGTTTTGTTTTTATAAAAAGAACTTCATAATTGTTTGAAAAGACCATATTTTAAACTTATTTTTTTCTTTTTCATTTTCCTTTCATTTTTCTTTTTTAAATTTAAAACAATTTAAAGAAAAATAAATCAAAAAATTACCAATAATATAAAATTCATTAAGTTCTTCATTTCTAATCTTTCGTTTTCGCCCTACATTTGTTATAATCAAGTCAGATTTATAATTAATATATTTTTCTACAAAATTTTTGGTTTTTGAATTACTTATTTTGAAACAAAACAAAAACTAATATATATAACTAAAATTACACATTTTTGTATACAGTCTACGTCAAAATTGGTCATAGGCGCGATTAAAATGATATCTAATCCGGTGTCTAGACACACATACATAACTTTAAGTCATCAGCATTAGAAAAATAGAAAAAGAAAGATAAGAACAAGAAAAAAATCGTCTGAAATGCAATCGCTTATTACGATTAGGCTGAATTCTCGATCTTTATTTTTTTAGCATCGCATAAGATGATGATCCTATCGTAATTACTATAATGTGGTTGTTGTGTTGTTGTCATGCAAAATGGTATAAATCTTCAATTTGCCCAATGAAATTTTATAAAAATTTTCACATCCTTTGGTTTTTTTTGTTTTAGAAATTAATTTTGCAGAGCTGTCTTTTTGTCCACAATAGGCGCTCGAAACTTGAGAACTGTGTCAATAATAACGTCATTCCTTCGTGCATGACTATTATTTCCATGACTATTAGTCACAACAATGGCAGATGTCAAGATTTCAGTACTTAATAAAACGAAAATAGACCGAAATTTAAATCCGGGGCGCTCTTTTTCGCATTTAAAAAATTCAAAATATGACAATAAACATAAAAAAACGTATTTTCGTCAACTCAACACTAATCGAACGAATTCTATACGATTACAATGTAGAAAGGTTTCGATCCAATCTTACCTCGATATACCAAATGATTGGTCGAATCGTATTTTTGATACGATTTTGTTTTCCACTTTTGATTTCAAAGTTTCCATCTTGTGAATGAGACTATGGTAGAACAAGTATTTACAGTTTATTTAATACAACTTTATCATCATCTTTGAAAGTTTAACACTTTATAAGAACTGAATCGAATCATTCAAATTATCATTCCCTTAGGCATGTGAAACATACAACTCGCCATCAACAAGCTTGCGAGCTCGGTAATATGTTTTGAATTTCATTTCAGTTATTCATGAAATATATATTGTATTATTTTGCACAGTAATTATTTTGAAATTTGCGATTTTCATAATGAGTTCTAGATGAAACAATTTTATCAAAAAACTTTGATATATTGACTTCTCAGATACTAAAGAAAAAAAGTCTCATTCTCAATTATCAGGAAAAAAAGATTTGAATAGAATTGATGGAAAAGTCGTAACTGCAGTGGAATCGTATATCTCGATTCGAACCAAATCGTATCGAAAGAGCATAAAAATAGCAATGATTTTTCGATACGATTAATTTTTCAATCGAATTACACGATTTCCCTTACTGATTTATATTAATGTAAATCTTTTCTCTATTTATGTTATATTTAACAATTGATTTTCTAAATAAGTTGCTATTGCAAACTTGTACAAACAAACTTGTTAAAAATTCTCAAAGATGCTCGCAACTTATTTCTCCATTACTATTTTTCTTTATTTATTAATTTTTTTTTTTTTACGGTATGACCAATTATGATATCTACTGTATATATTTATTTTTGTTTATATATTAAATACCATTAAATATTATTTTCTCGTAGCTAAGTAATTCAATCAAAGTTGAAAATAATTTTCTTTCATCTTCATATTTTGCATCATGAGTTTGTAAAGCTGACATAACTTCAAGTCCAGATTTGTTTGGATGTAAACAATTCTTTTCATGTTCTGGAGCTAAGAGAAAAAAGAAACAAACAAAAAATTACATTAAAAATTATATTTTCCTATAAAAAAAAAGAAGAAAAATATAAATTTTTACCTTCATGGACAGGACCTTTCCATTGACATCCGATACGAAAATATCTGCACTCCGTTGGACGTTCCTCACATTCGAAACGTTCATGCAAATCAAGTGATTTACTTGGAAATTCTTTATTGCAAAACTAAATTTTTGAAAGAAATAAATAAAAGAAATATTTTCTTTTTTTTTTCTTCTAGGTAAAAACTAAAGAAAAAAAAGATAGAAATAATTACTTGGCATTCATTTGGTAATTCTGATGCTGCTTTTTCGACAGCCAAATTTCGAGATGCAGTACTTTTCGATATTTCAACACGACAATTCGGGCATGTTGCGACTTGATCTCTTAAACTGAATTTTGGTAAAAGAAAGAAAGAAATAAAAAAAATGCAAGAAAAGAAGAAAAAAAAGTGTAAATAACATAGAATTTAAATTATGATAATTAAAAAAAAAGAAATTTATTTTCAAAAATTCTATAAAGAGAAAAGGGAGAAATGCATTTTGTTTTTTTTTTATGTGATTTCAAAATTAATTCAACATACCGTCCATCGGCGAGCAAATGTGTAAAACAAGCAGCACACATAAGGTGTCCCATTTGACACTGTAAATAGAGAAATTATGTCAGCATCTTATATTGATGCATTCTTTACTTACCAAAGAAAAAAAAAGTAAAAGCAAAAAAAAAATAAATTTCTTTTTTTTTGCAAAAATCTTATTTTCATTTGTTCAAAGAAAAAAAAAAAATTTTTTATATTTTAGAACAAAACAAAAAAAAAAGGGGGGTGGTTTTATTTGCATTTTCGAAATTTTCTTTTTTATTAAAAATATTTTTGAGAAAGAAATTAGAACGAAAATATTAAATCAGAGACGATGATGTGGGCGGAGGGTGGTGGTGTGATTGGAGAAGAGTTTCTTTAAGGACTCGAAGAACACACAACAGAAACCTCCCAACAAAAACAAAAAAAAAACCAAAGGATTCCACGAATGTAAGAAGATAACCCAAAAGCTATAAATATATTTAAGGAAGAATTAGGGTTCAAGGGGTGTGGATTTTTTTTTTTTTTTTTTTGGCTTGTGATATGTTTTTTTATGGTAAAAATATTTTCAATAATAGAAACAAAAAATTATAAACAACCTGAAATTATTTTTATTTGAGCCCCAAAATATGTTTTTTTTTTTTTTTGTTTTAATAAATATTTTACATTATTTTCTGTATTTTTTTTTTGTGTTTTGTTTTCTTTAAATACATTAATTTTAAATTAATTTAAATTAATTTAATTTCGGTTATTTTTTCTATTTCTTTTTTTTTTTTTTTAATGTAATTATTTATAAAAAAAAGAAAAAATTATGTACAAACATTAATTTTTTGTTTTTTTTAACGGAAAATTACAATATTCTGATTAAATTTTTACAAAATTAATGAAAATTAATGAATTTTCTTTTGTATCTTTTTGTTTTTCTTTTTTTATTACTGTGAAAATCTTTGTTTTCATTTGTTTTCCTTATTTCATATAAACTCTTATAAACTAAAAATGTATCTTTATTTGTTTGCCACTGGAATTTGAATATTCTCATAAATTACAAAAAATTTAAATGTTTTTTTTTTTTTATATATGTTCATTTTTTTTTGTTTTAATATTTTTTCTTATATTTTGATAAAATAAATATATTCTTTTTTTATTTTTTTTTTAATTAAATTAATTTTAAAAGTATTTGTTTTTTTTATATTAAAAATATTTTTTTTTTAATGGAATTTACCTAATTTGTTATAAATATTTGTTATTCGTACAAAAAAAAATTTGATTAAATACCCGCGAGAAAAACCGTGAGAAACGATCATTTTTAAATAAAAAAAAAAAATACAACGGCGATTTTTTTAAAATTTCATTTTCGTATTTTTTTAAAATAAAAAAAAATTTGAAAATTTTAAATTTAATTTCATTGAATTTCTGTTTAAAAAAAAAATACATAAAAAAAACGTTGTTTCATTTGAAATCATATTCCCGAACAAATTCTGATATTTAAACAAAAAAACGCGATTTTTTCGAATTAAAAAAAAAATTTAAAAAAAGAAATGTTTTTGAAAAGAAAAAAAAACCCAAAAAATTCATCCCTTAAAAATGTTATTAAAAAAAAGAAATAATTTTTTTAACATCAAAAATTAAAAAAGTTGGTAAAAAAAAATTTCACTGACATTTCTCCAAGATTTTACATATTATGTAATATAAGTCGAACAAAAAAAAAATGAGAGAAAGAAAGATTACATAAAAAAAAAAAAGTTTTATAAAAAAAAATTTGCCTTCTAATTTTTGGATTTTTATCCGATTTTCTTAAAATACCGGAAAAAAATTGACAAATTTTTGGCTACGTTGCCATTTTGAGAAAACAAAAAAACTATTGTATTTAGTTATTCTTTGCTGAAATTCCCTCCCCCCTCAAAAATGAAAAAAAGACCTGATTTGAAAAAAAAAGACTTAATTTGAAAAAAAAAAAAAAACACAAAGCAATTGTATAAATATTTATTTGCCTTGTTTTAAAAAAAAGAAACCAAAACAGAAAATTTTTATCAATAAAACGTAAACAAGATGACGGAGAACAGACATTTTTTTAATTCTCATCAATTTAATTTGTATTTAGGTAGTCCCACCCAACCAAGAAAAACAAAAAAAAAACCAAATAGATAAGAAATACTATAAAATCCCACAAAAATAAAGAAGATAAAATGTTTTCAGACAATGAAATTCCAAATTGAGCCAGAATTTCAAAATTTTAATAATATTCATAATTTCAAATGAAATGAGAAGAACCGATAGAAAATCAATTCATAAAAGCTTTTACTAAAAGTCGATGCCACGTTCATACATATTTTAAAAATGCCTACGTCGTCGTTAAATCGCAATTATTTATTTATTTAAAAAAAAAAAAAACCATGCTTATTCGGGAGGGGAAGCGGCGGGCATTAAAAATTAATTTTGGGTACAATTTTTGAGCAGGTCATGGGCCCATATCCCTCCCAAATTTCGCTAAATTCGTAAAATGTGTTGATTTTTTTACCTGCTCTGCTCTTCTCATATCTCGTTTATGCTTCATTTTTCATCAATCAGCTGAAATTACTGTCATAAACAGCTGTTCACTAGGCTTTTGTTATTATTATTATTATTATATGTTTTTACACGTATAAATATTATGTTGTTTTTCTTGTAAATTTTTTTTTCATAAATGAAAAAAATTGATAAAATGAATTTTATGATGACGTACCCAAAAAAAACAAAACATTTTTAAAAACCAGTTTATTTAGACACAGGAACAAGAAAAGAAAAAAAAAAAAAAAAAAAGAAAAGACACCTGAGGGAAATTTAAGAATTCCATTTTGTTTTTTTTTTCTTTTCGTATTTATGAAAATTCTTTTTCTAATTTTTTTAAGTCGCAAAACAAAAATATGAAACTAACACACACACACGCACACATCAGCAAGCATAAAAATATAATATATATATATAAAAAAAAAAGAAAAAATTAAAATAATCAATTGATACCATAGCAATATATCGGATGCCCTGAGAGGGGAGGGTAAAAAATATATATATATATTCCATCTATTTGATAGCGCATAAAGTAATGCGCAAAATATGCAGTTTTGCAACGCATTCGCAAATCAATCTAGCATGCTTTTTATCATGTTATTACGACGATTCTGTTTTGCCCCCTCTCCCCTAAGCCTAATAAACAATTTTCAAAATTTCTATCTAGAAAAAAAAAAACCATTGGAATCTTATTTTTCTTCTGCCCCCGCTTACGACTCGGTTGCCCAGTTCTATTTTATGCTTTCGTATAAAAATTGAAGGACGACTTTGTTTACGTAATTAAAAAAAAAAAAAAAAGTCAAATAAATTGGATGAATAGAAATTTTCTTGTTTGTTCCCCAAAAATAAGTAGAAAAATTAATACCTAGAAAACACACATCCATACCCACTTAAAGAAAATGAAAAAAAAAAAAAAAAAATCGAAAATATTTTCATAGAAAAATTTACCCTTCTTCAACATAAATATAGAAAATTTTTGGTCTTATTTTTTTTCTTTTTTTTAAAGAATTCGACTCACCTGATACATTGCAGTTTTTGGTAAATCCAAACAAACAGCACAACATAAAATACCACCCAAACGATATTCAAGTTTTTCATGGGTTGATGTTCCAGCACCACCATGATTATGATCAAGTTTTTTACGTTTTGATTCTGGTTCATCGTTGCCACCATCACATTTGTTAATTTCTTGTTGTTGCGGTTGATCCGGCTGTTGTGGTTGTGGGATTTGTCCACCAGACGAAGAAGTTCCAGTCAATGAAACTGAGGATCTGGATGGGTTTTCAACAGCCGAATGAAGTTCAGCTGTAATTAATGGGATAGCTGGATTCATATGTGATGTGGACGTTGGTGGCTGTTGCATCGTTGAACTAGTAGTTGATTCAATTACATCCGCCATTTTTTTTTTCTTTCTTTTGTCTTTTTTTTTTTTTTGTTAGGCAAATAAAACAAAAATTCGAGTTAAACGAGAAAAATTCGTGAAACTTTTTGTCCAGCTGTTACTTTGGGAATTAGGCCTTTTGGTTTTTTTTTTGTTTCTTTTTTCAGAAACAAATTTGAAATAACATCTCAAAAAAAAGATTTGAAATTATTAAAGAAAAAAAATTAGACAAAGAACAAAAAAAGAAAAAAATAAGAAATGCAGAGAAAAAGAACAAAGAAATTTTTGTCCTTTTGAAATATTATTTTTTTTTTTGCCAAATTTTCTATTTAGCACACTCGATAAAAGAATAAAAATATATTTTTTTTATTAATATATATTAACGTAATAACAAAAAAAAAATGTCTACTTTATAACACAAAACTAGATTTTAAACTGTTTGTTAATAAAGTTTAGGAAGGAAAACATCGACTCCGACTAGATCCAAAAAGTTATAAAAACAGAAATTAGAAACGGCAGGGCTGGCCAGAACTTTTGAAAATTCCCTTTTCATGTTTGATACATTTACCCCGTTTACATGATGATTTTTGGATTGAAGTCGACTTCAAGTAGATTATGTAAACGAAGTATATGAAATTGACGTTGATTTGAAGTCGATTTCAATTCAATTTTTCAATCCGGTAAAGATAAAAAACTCGGGTTGAATTTCAAGTCGATCTCAAGTCAATTCTTAAATCGCCATGTAAACGAAGTAATTGATGAGAGCAGGCCGAAAATTTTGTCTTATTTAGAAGAGGAAATTTCTACAGTAATCAGACATTTCCGTCTCAAATAGAAGGCAGGTGGTGGATAATGACGTCCCAAGTATAAGAGATTTTAAAAGGTATAAAATACGACTTTTCGCTGAATTCGCAATAAAATGTAGCGTAACGTAGAGTAGAGGAGCGCAACGTTGTTTTTACTTTGGGAATTCACAATAGATACGTCAAGCGACATTTACCCCCTTATTCTGAACGCAGTCATAACAAGTTCTGACTGGCATAAAATGACGTCATTGTCATAACTTTTTTTTTAATACTATTTGGTATTCTGGCGCGCTCATAACTAACAACTGTCATAAAAAAATATCATAAGTTCTGACCAACAATATTTTAGATCACAACGGAATTTTATATGGGTTCTCTGAGTGATTCAATTGATAAACATGGAATAATTTCCACCATTCTTTTCAACACACAAATAATTTTACACCGATAGAAAAATTTCAAACCTATACAAACATTTTCGAGACTATTTCTCAAATAACCACGAAAGCTCGCTCAAATTATACCAGTTTTAAAGTGTTATAAATTCATATTTTGGACATATTATGACCCGTTCGCCAGAATACGAATTTTCGTACCAGTCATAATTTCAGTCAGAACATTATTGTCATAAATATTTCTGACCGCAAAACTGTCACAATGCCAGAATAAGCATGTTAGTTATATAAAATATTGAATAAAAATTACTAATCTTTCCAAAATAGAATAATTTTTGTTGTTGTTCATGTTGTATGAGTGCTACAAATGTTATATAAACTGGAATAATAAATAAATTTATTGAAAAACATTAAGATTATGTATATTTTTTTTTATAGAATCTCATTTTTCCCAATTTGTTCAATTAATATCACTCGTCAAAGTGACTTATATTTTTAGCTGCGTAAAAACTTAAAAGTTGAACAACTTTTTGACTACTTCAAAAAAATGTTCATTGTGGGATAGCCAGAGGATTTTCATACATTTGAACTTTTCTGTGCTACATTACGATACGCTACCTCACACATTTTGAATTCAGAGTTAAGTTGTTTAGTTGTGATTTTTTGTATATTTGACGAAATGGCAAATGTATACCCTTCTCTTTTCTCCTAAAAGTTCTAGAGAAATAACAGCTAATAAGGAATATTCTATATACACGGATTCAAAAAGATATGAGCTTTTGGCTTTTTTTCTCATTCGGGAAGAGCGAAAATCGAACAAAATACAAACTAGTTTTTTTTTAATGTTTCCAAAAAATATATATATAGAAAACAATTATATGAATTGTCATGACAAAAATATGTTGCAAGCATTTAGAAATTTCGTTTTTGTTCAATTTTTTCATTAAAGTTCGAATATATTTTATATCTTGAAAATACCAGGTAAAGGAAAGAAACCATACATGTAAAAAAAATCAGGACGACAACAAAATGTCGTATAATTCTAAAAATAAACGCAAGGTTTCCAAATCTTAGAAAATCATTTTACTGGATTAAGCCTTAGTTATGTTCACGAAACGGCTACGGAACGGCGACGGGAATGATATGCGATGCAGTTATGTTGACGAAAGCGTCGTTTCACTTTTTGACATTTGACGATTTCATTTTCAATACATTTTGTCTTTGATTTTAAATAAAACTGGAATAATAAAAAAATGTGTAATGGACTATTAGTTTCATTTCCTAATTTTGTAATAAAAGACAAAAATTAGTGACCATTCTGAAAATATATTTTTTTGAAATGAAATAAAATTTTCTTATTCCATAAAAAAAAATTCATTTTATTTATTAAATTTGACACATTTCTGATTTTTTGTATTATTTTTGAAGGCAACTTTTTTAATGTTGTGGAAAATATAATATATATAATATAATGGAAAAAAATACGATATATAATTACGATAAAGACATATGTCAAAACACGAAACGGGCTCAAATTGAATTGAATCAAATTTTACGAACGTTCCGTCTACATAACAGCGGCTATACAATTTCATGTATTTGTTTTCGTCGTTTTGTTGCCGCTCCGTAGCCGTTTCGTGAACATAACTAAGATTTTACATACTATGTGCCGGATTACACGCAGTAGAAATCTATCGTCAAGTTTTGGGTAGAAATCTACCAAACCGATTAGACGAGGAATGTTTATACCACAGCTACACAAGGAGTGCATTAGTGTGTGTGTGAGCACAGCATCACTCGTACTTAAACCGTCAGACTGTTAGGATCTACTATCTTGACGGTCAGTAAGCGAATGGCGCGCTTGAATTTTCAATTTTTTTCGAAACCGATACAAACAGTGACTCTTGTTTGTGTGCGTAAAAAACTTCATTTCGAGAGGTAGATCTTCAGCCTCACCCCAACCCACCGATACCTATGTCTGCGGTAGAATTCTACCCCAAAAACACCGCGTGTAATCCGGCACTAAGGTACTGTTTCAGCTTGAACTTACAGGACATTTCCACAGGACTTATTTAAATACTTTTCCAGTAGGCGCCATTTTTTCATTGTAAAAATGCCATTTGTAAACAATGAAAAGCAATTGCTTTAATTGGTATCGTAAGTGAATTGGAGCATTTAGAAGCCGAACATTTCAATGCGTTAAAATAAGTCACTATGGCTTGATTTAATTAATTCCTTTCGAACACAATAAATTTGATATAAAAAAAAAAAACAAATTTATTAAATGATATTTTCTGTAATTCGGATAGAAGATTCTATCAAAATTGTCTAAAGTAGTGGTGTAGTGGTGTTTTTCAAATAATATAGCACATTTTTTAATACCAATTTTTCCAGAAATTAGTAGAAAATCAATTCAGAAAGGTCACTTTACTGTAGCTAAAAAAATGCAAATGTAATTAGGTTAGATTTCATACATCGGAATGAGCCAGGTTCATTTTCACCATATTTAATTTTTAACAAAAAAGATTAATTTTACGTCCTATTACAAAAATTCCAATTTTGGAGGTCTCCACCATGGAGGTTTATTAACTAGAGATATTAATTTTCTGTCTCACGTGGGCCGACAGAGGAGAATGTGAAACTTGGGTTTATTTGTATGGAAAATAAAAGCAACGCGAATTTTATATGCTAATTGAGGGGGAACCAAGTTAAAATAGAGTCGTTATCTCCGAAACTTGGAAAACTTGGGCTTCTATCGTTTGGAGTAAGCGAGCGAGAAGATAAAACAGTGACCATTTCTCCTCCATAATTTTGTATGAAAACGAGAGAAATGAAATCTCCAGTTAATGTAACTCTATGGTCTCCACAAAACTTTTCTTGACGCCAACTGAGAAAACGTCTTCTAATAAATGTCCTATGGAGTCGCCCTGTTAACAACTAATAATCAGTCAGTTCAGATTTTTAAGCGGACGAAAAAGACATGGCAGCTATTAAAGTAAATTTTTTGCTGTTTTTTTATCTTTTTTTCTTGAAACAAAACAATTTAATGTTTTAGATTGGTATTATTGGAGGCTCTGGCTTAGATGACCCGGACTTATTGGAAAATCGTAAAGAAACAACAGTGACAACTCCATTCGGAGACCCTTCCGACATTTTAATTGAAGGTACTATAAAAGGAGTTGAATGTGTTCTGTTGGCTCGTCATGGACGAGATCATTCAATAATGCCTACGAATGTAAATTACCGAGCTAATATTTGGGCGCTGAAAACCATTGGCTGCACTCATGTTATAGTTACAACTGCTACAGGTAACATAACATTTTCCATATTGTATATAAAACGAATTGGATCGATAAAATTTTAGGTTCTCTCCGAGAGGATATTAAACCGGGTGAATTAGTTGTACCAGACAGTTTTATTGATCGTTCCACGAAACGGCATCAAACATTTTACGATGGTGCTGACACGTCTCCTAAAGGGGTATGTCATCTTCAAATGAATCCAGCATTTTGTCCAAAAATTCGTAAATTCATAATTGATACAGCCAAAGATTTGTCAATAAAAGTTCACAGTCAAGGAACTGTTATGACAATTGAAGGACCGCGTTTTTCATCGCGAGCAGAAAGTCTTATGTTTCGTCAGTGGGGTGCTGATATTATAAATATGACGACTGTTCCTGAAGTTGTTTTGGCTAAGGAAGCGGGATTACTTTATGCTGCAATCGCCATCGCAACTGATTATGATGCCTGGAGAGAGAAAAAAGAAAGTGTATCTGTTGGCGAAGTTTTGAGAACTTTCAAAAAAAACGTGTCCAAAGTTCAGCAAATTTTAATTCAAGTTGTGCAAAATATTGCCAAAGCTGATTGGACTGATGACATCAACCAATTGAGGGTAAGACTTATTGATTTTTCGATAAAAGACTAAATATATATGGATTTTCTGTTTTATATAGAAACTTGTAGATGACAGCGTAATGTTACATGCTTAAATCATTCCGGAACGAATTAAAAACCAAATTCCATGTTGTATTTAAATTTCTTTTTCTTTTTTTTTTATTATTATATGCCTATTGTACTTTATTATTACTATTTTAAAATCAAATGTGTACTTCAGGAACAATACAACTTTATTTTATTCCACTTTTTAGTTTTTATGGATTTTTATTTAGTATTTAAAAAAAAAAAAAATCTAAAAAGTATTATTAAAAAACGAACAAAACACTAAAAAAAAAATACAATTTCTAAATTAAGGACATTTCCTTTCGACTTGGCTTTTCCCGGATTCTTCATATTCTTGAGAAGATATCCACATTTGTTGAAAAGTTCCTATACTCGCCAGAATAGAACCTCCAATCCAAGCCCCGAATCTCCTCTCAACACTGCCGTTGGCAGAAATCATCTTCAATCTAGTGTTGGATGGTGCTCGATGTTGTAAATCTCTATTAAGTCTTTCTGGGAAACCTTGCAGTAATGTATTTCCACCTAAAATAGATTTCCCAATAAAAACTGTTAATATTTAACTTGATATCAAGAATATACCTGTTATAACAACTGATCCAAACAATGACATTCGAACATCAGCATCACACATTCCAACACTTGTTGATGCAAGTTGACCAGCACCTAACATTGTATGATCAAATAAACTTTCAGCAAGTTTAAATCGTTCCGAACTAAATTCTTGATGATAACCATTTGGAAATTCATAATGAACCGATGGAATTTGAGAAGCCATCCGTTCATCATAAGGGCTTTCGAGCACTTGTAAAATTGTCATCTGGAAATCTTGAAGAAGACTTTTTAACATGTACTGTTGCCAAGATGTTGTTAAATTGTCAGGAAGATTTCGTAAAGTAAATTTAGCATTGTCACGATCCTTGACAACATCTTTAGATGCTATACTATATGCAGGTGTTAAATTAATCCCTTGCGTTTCTAAATACTGTCGGCATTGGAGTGAAAGGTAATCACCACCAAGTGGTGATTTCACTACAGCTTGCGATAAAACATATCCTTCATGAACTGGAACAGCAGATGTATGTGTAGCTCCACTATCAACTACCAAAGCTGTCGCTCGTCCACTTGCAAATGCTGCTAGAACTGCATTCTTTACTAGAAAAAATGCTGGAACATTGTATTTTTCGAACATCAATTCAGTTAATTTCTCTCTATTATTTCGTATATTCCAACTTGCTTCAGAAAAAAGTACTGGATGATATTCAGATTCTGATTGAATAACTTTTGCATACGTATAGTCTAATACTTTTTCAAAGAGCTCCCAATTATCAATCATTCCATCTTTCATGTATGTTTGTATTTCCATTTGTGGCCGGGGAACATTAATGTACGTTGTATCAACATAATATTTTCGGCCGGCTATTTAAAGAAATGTTAGGTTATATTAATATTATAGGATATAAATAAAACCGGCACTTACGTTGGGTGATATTGTTGTCTACTTTTGTTTCTATATCTGTTGAAGTATCTGGATCGTCTGGACCTACACCAACAACTGAAGGGATTTCAGCCTTAGGAGTATCTTCTTGAGCATAACCAACGCGAATTGAATGATGACCGGGATCAAAAACTAAAGCTCCAATTTCATCACCGCCATACAGCATTCCACCTGAACTCATTTCTAAGCTTATAATAATATTTATAATCAAGATTAAAATAAAAAACCGCACAGTACAAATTAATCTATAAACAACTTAAGGTAGACCTAACTAGCGTCAAGTCAAATTGAATGTTATTTTTCCTTTTAAGAAGCGTGTGGAAAATTTGACAATTCAGGAAATGTCGTTCTTAAAAGTAGAATGTAGAAATCGTTTGGACCTGTTCAAGATTACATGCAATATTTTCTTCTGCGTTTTTCTTTCCGAATTGTTTATAAAGCCTTACTCTGGAGGCAATCTCGACGGACGCGACGAATGCGTGAATTGTCAAACACGTTAGTGACGGTATAAATATTTTTGTGTAGGCAAACTCGACGCCGTTGATGAAATTTGTTATTTTTATTATTATGTGATATAATTTTTCTGTGATAAATTAAAATAGTTTTTTGAGTAGTGTGAATTAACAAAAAACAAGAAGAAATTCATAGTGGCACCTACCACAGTTTTTCCCCCACCCATATTCGAACTGACTTTTAATAAAATTTTGAGGAATAGCAAAAAAGATGCCTTGCCAGACTGATGCTTTAACGAAAAAAAACCAGAACAATTCATATGAAAATAACTTTTATTTGACATTTCAACGCGCTATTGCGTCCGTTGCGTCCGTCGAGATTACATCCAGGGTTAGTTATGTTAACGAAATGGAGGCGGAACAGCTACGGGAACGAAGCGGAACGGAATGTGATACAATTATATTGCCGAAAGAATCGTTTAAGTTTTTAACAATTTTTTTTTGCAAGTGCCTGTCAAACTCAAAGAGATTATATTATGTAGAACCGTAATCACGCATATTTATCATACAAAAATAATGATCTGATTTTTTCTCCCCCTTTATGCGAAACCCCTATCTCATTATATATGAGGTTTTAGCCACAAGTGTACAGTAAAATGACTTTATAAGAAGATGTGAAAACTGACAAGTTACCTTGCATTTATTTTTAGATTTATAAGGCATTTTGTTGCCATCCTGCTTTTTATTTACAATGAATGTGTCATTTTTCTCAATAAAAATATATATATGGTAAATTAAAACTCCCTTCCTTTTAGCTAGTTATAATTTTTTTTTTAGATTACATTATGTTAGTGCAACAGAGGTATATCTGCTAATTTTCTTTGTGATACTAGCGAAGTGTGAGTAATGATAAAGTACCGAAAGCTGGTGAAGTAACCAAAATAAGTACAAAAAAAAAAAACACGTTGCAATAAGTGCAAAAGAGCACAGGTGATTTTCAAAGGTAAAATCTATCAGGAAGAAAGAGAATGAAAATTTAAAAAAAAACATGCGAATGACTCTTAAAACTCTTTTTTTTTCTAGTATTTGTGCATTGCCATATAAATTTCAACACGTGCTTCTTTACTTAATTACATTTCACTTTCACCCACATGTGTAATATGTAGCTATTAGCTATATATGTCAGCAGCGGATAGAAAATTATTTGAAAAATTACAGTAGGGCTTGTCACGCATTACTTCACAAACATGCAAAATTATTTGAATTTTTTTTGACAATTCGTTGAACCAATCAAAATGCTTAAAAGACTTCGCAGTGATTTGCGAAGCTTATGTCAAAAAAAACATGTCCTGGAGCTGATTATTTTCGCAAACTTGCGAAAATGCATTTTTTTTGACAAATGCTATTTTGAATTTATTTTAACGGGTTTTTCTTTTAGAAGTGAATACCAAAAACTATTAAATTGTATAAAATGTCAGGAAAAAGGGAATTAATAGAATTTTTATAGAAAATACTTTGTTTGAAAATGCTAAAAGGAAAAATTATATTTGCGAAACGTTGTCACGAGTGCAGATTATTTTAAGTTTTCCCTGATCAATCAGAATAACTTGTCAAACTTGCGAAAAATTAGTAGAGATATAAATCTCACGTGGGCCGATAGAGGGCACTATTAAACTTGGACTTAAATGTATGAAAAATAAAAACAACGCAAGTTTTAAATGTTAACTGAGAGAAAACCAAGTTAAATTATTATATCGCATTGGTTGACCGGCGAGTCGTTATCTCCGAAACTTGGAAGACTTGGGTTTGAATCGTTTAGTGTAAGCGAGCGAAAAGACCAAATAGTGACTATTTCTCCTGCATCATTTTTTATGAAAACGAGGGATACGAAATCTCCAGTTAATGTATCTCTATGGGTGACATTCTTTACGGACTGGAGATGTGGCCAGAGTTATTAACATGCTTAAATTCTATAATTTCTTTTACAAAGAATTTATGTACTCATGCTTGGGTCAGTGAACACTGTACGAAGGAATACTATTAATTTTCGAATTCAAGATCATCTCACCATTTTATTTAATATTATATTGTATATAATATACATATATATAATATTTTAGTTT
The DNA here is from genome assembly GCA_963422695.1 of Xylophagus ater. NCBI lineage: Eukaryota > Metazoa > Arthropoda > Insecta > Diptera > Xylophagidae > Xylophagus > Xylophagus ater. The sequence continues at coordinate 40,008,091 of OY730482.1, read as the reverse complement.
ATAACTGCTCGTCCTGAACCGATTTTGCTCAAATGCAATATCAAATCAAGTTAAGGAATAAGCAACTCATATTGTAAATTTCATCAAAATCGGATAACGCGTTTTTTAGTTATCTTGTATACGGACGAACGGACATGCATAAATCGATATAACTTTTGATTCCTGACACAACCATACCCTTGAAACCTTTCTACCATAGGGCATAAACATTACATTTATCAATTACTAAATTGCTTTAATTAATGCTTGATATTCTTCAGTAAATTTATCTGTAGCAATTTTATTTAATTTTTTGGGAATAAATAGCATTTATATATTTTCGCAACAATCTTAGACACGATTTGTTTACGTAAACCAAATCAAGTGTATTTTTGATTTGTAATTGCTTAGTTTTGTCTCGGGATTCTTTCATATCAATTGATATCAATATTTTTGTGGAGAAAAGTAAAAATAATTCTAGAAAAATATGAAAAATCTTTTGAAACATGAAATTTGTTTGCATTTTCTATTTTTTTTTTTGTTGATATTGTAAGGTTTTTCTCGTTTTTTATTCTTTTACCACGCGCTATCATGTAGTCAAAGCGAAGTTATTGATAGTTTTGTTTGCTGTTGTAGTACAGTCTAGTAATTTTCTTCGTGAAACATATTATTGAGCATAAAAAAAAAGAAAAATAACATTGAAAAGATTTCATCTTGCTAATGCTAATGCTTTTAAATGAACATAAGAGATGGGAAATGTTCAATGGTACTAGCCAGAAAACGTGCATTCTCTAAAACTTTAGAAGATCCGAGTGAAATATGAAGAACTTGTGAACTCCATAAAAATTTAGAAATCCACCAGAGTAGGAGTAAGTAGCAACTTGGGTGTAAGAGAATAACAAATTAACATACATTTCACAGAAAATATGTCTTTTTTTAAAAAACGGTATTCTAAAGATTTTACACAAATTTAAAGATCAAATTCAGCCATTTTTTTTTTTATTTTAAGAAAAAAGAATGTTAATTTTATTTTGATAATGAAAAGAACTTGATGATTGTTTTAGTTTTATTAATTGGCGTCACAAAATAAATTTTACATAGCAGTGTGCCGACATCGACACAAGAAGCAAGTATCTATTCGGAATCTGAAATTAAAATAAAAAATTTTATGCAATCCACGTTTGAAAAATTCTTTATAATAAAGATTTATATAAAAAAAAAAACAGAAGGAAAATTATTAATTCTAAAAACAAAATGAGAGACAAGCAAAATAGGCAAAAATAAAGGAAGTCCTGAAAAAAAAAAAATAATAATAATAAAAAGAGAAAGGACTAAAGAAATTTATGGTGAATTAGAAATATCCATGTTATCAGATTTTTCAATACTTGGTGATTTTTTTCTTGCATCATCACCCTGTCCAATTTTCTCTTCAGCATCATAGTCTCGAACAAGCGGTTCTTCAGCTAGTTTCTTCAATTTTTTCAAATCACTTGATCGTGAACGCCGTTTAGATGAAGATGATGATTTATTATCTTTTGAGCGACTTGTTCGTCCTCTTGAAGATGAGCGACGTTTACTTCTTGATCTCGATCGACGATTTTTTTCATCTTTTCGATGACTTCTGGATCTTGAACGACGAGTTTTGTCATCTTTTCGGTGACTTCTGGATCTTGAACGACGACTTTTTTCATCTTTTCGGTGTACTGTAAAGAAACGTATTATTTAAATAAGTATTTTAAGTTAAAATATCTTTTTTATTTATGTATTTTAAATTTTTATTCATGTTTTTTTTCAATTAAATAATTACGCTTTCTTTTTACTTACATTTTTTAATTCTCGAGATGCTTCTGCGTCGAGAACGAGAGCGACGTCTTCGATCTTTTGATCGTGATCTCTTCGAACGTGAACGTGACCTTTTACTATGTGATCTGGATCGCTTGGAACGTGATCGGGATCGTTTCGGACGTGAAGGAGAACGTCTCGAACGAGAACGTGATCGACGTTTTGATTTGCTGCGTGACCTTTTTGCTCTTGTTCGTGAACGTGAACGCCTTCTAGATCTGGAACGTCGTCTTGAACGAGATCGACTAGAACGTCGCCTTTCTCTTGATCTAGATCTAGAACGAGTACGATGCCTTTTATCTTTCGCCAACATGCCAATAACCGGATCAATAGCGGCGGAAATCATACTTTGAGCTTCTTTTACGATTGACATAGCTTCTTCGATTTCACGTTGTGCTGCTTCATTACTTTTTGCTTCTGGTTTTATTATAGCATCAGTTGAATGATAAACGTTTAAAAACGATCCTTTAAATTCAGCTCCTTGCATTTTTAATGCATCTACAACACTTTTCTGTTCACAAAATTCAATCATTGCAAAACTTTTCAAATCTTTCTCAGCCCATCTTGCATATTTCACTTCGCCAGCTCTTGCGAAATGATCCATTAAATCATCTAAACGCCAATCATTTTTTACATCACAAACGATTATCGTACGTCGAATTTCCTCTATTTTTCGAGAATCAAAATGTGCCGGCAAAGCAGGATATATCGGCAGCCCAATATCTTCCAATTTTGGATCATGCGTTCTGACCACCTAAAAATAGAATAGTTTAAATTAATTTTAATTTTAATAAAACATAAAAATATCAAGTGTAAAATATCACGGTCGGATTTAACCTTAAAAAAAAAAAACATGACGCCCCAAACAAAATTTTGCAATATGAAAACTTACCTGATGTGGCGGAAGTCCTTCAATTCGATTAATCACTTCAAGGGGTAATTTAGAGTCTGGCTTATGTAAGCCGGGAACAATAGTGCCATTCTTCGACATTTCTAATGCTCGATATTCGTCGGGAATTGTATGCACCGGAATAACAATTAAAGCACGATCAATAAATACGGTATTTGTTAAATGCTGAGCTACTGGTACACAATTGCTTTCAATATATTTTACATAACAAATTCTTGATTGAACTGGACAGGAGACATCTCGAACAGTTGGATATAAACGAATTTCATCAATTTTTCCAATATTACCAAACAAACTTTGCATTTGATCTTTAGTCGCTTGTGGTGCTATATTTGTTACTTGCACCACTTTTGTGGAGTTCGACATTCCACCGCCAGCCATTAATTTTTATCAAAAAATTTCTGTTTTCTTCTTATTCTTCAGTTTAATATTTTTTTTTTCACTGACTAACAATACAAAAAAAAAAATTCTGCCCAAGAATAGCCACTCACAAAAATTCTAACATTTCACTTTCGCCGTGAAAAATCCACTGAACGATAAATTGTAGAGTCTAATCTATTACTGCGTTTACATGCATAGTTGAAATCGATTTCAAACACATTTCGAATACATATACTGCGTTTACATGGCGGCTTGAAAAATGATTTGAAATCGACTTAAAACTCAGATTGAACTAGATCGAAAAATTGATTTGAAATCAATCTCTAAGCAATTTAATTTGGAACTCTTAGGTCTAAGTTATACGACGATCATTGTAATGAAGGAAATAATTTTAGAATGGAAAATTAACCTATTACAAAGATTATTTCTTTAAAAAAAAAATAATGCAAAACATGGGAAATAGTTTAGTAAATAGATTTTAAATAAAAAATCTTAGGATTATCTCGTAATTTGTTTTTTATAATGATTTTTATAATTTGAATGACGGTAACATGTTTTAATCGATCAGCTGTTTTGTGGACTGCGTTTGAATTTCATTCTTTCACTGGAGAACTGCCAAGTTGATTCCATCATCAGGAATTTTTCGTCGATATTCTAACCTCAAACTTCAGCGTCCCAATAAGAAAATAATAATATTTGAAAAAAAATGAAATAATCTAATTGGATTCGATGAAAAAGACTTTCTTCTTATAAGAAACCATCAGCTGTGAACGAAAATCTGACTGTAAGTTTCTCTGACATTCGTAAAATAGGTATAACCACCTTTCATTGAAAATCAAAGAAAAACGTTCGGTTTCACTAGTTCCACAATTTCCTTCATTACAATGATCGTCGTATAACTTAGGCCTTAGGGGTTTTTATATTTTTGATCGCTTTTATGGACTAAAGATAGTATCCACACAATGATAATCTTACTTTACTAAAAGTCTTATGGTGCCTTATGACGTTGCTTGTGGAATTGCATTTTTGAGTTAGTGACCAAAAAAAAATCACGGAGAGGTATTGCCGAGCTGCAAATTCTATGAATTTTAGTAGTTTTTTGCGAATTGACAAAGATACTTTCACCAGTTGGAAGAAATTCCTGGTGCTATACATCGGCATATAGCCGATTTTTGATAGAATTGGGACTAGTATTTACCAAATCTATAGTTTAATGAATTAAGTCTTTCAAAGAAACACCGAAACTACTAATATTTCAAGGTTTTTCTTCCATAATTTTGTTTCGTCTTTTTCAAATCCGGCCTAATTCACAGGTATGCTGGGGCCTAATATCATAAATATCTTTTGCAAATTTTATTGAAATCGGTATATTAGTTTTTAAAATACATCGGGGAAAAACGTTATGAACAGGCTTATTTTTCTCTGCGACTATTTCTTTCTCCACTATCCTTGGCAGGGTCGAGTTTCCCATTAGGCAACTTAGGCTGCAGCCCAGGGGTCCGCACCACAAAAGAAACACTGTTTAAAAATTTTAATTTTGAATAGACTAAAATAACACTCACCAGAAAACAAATTTCTAAATTGCCATTTAATTATAACCATTAGCAAATCAATTTATAAATTAATATAACAAAAAAAATTTTCATTTAATGAATGATGGAAAGGACATTTTCAATATATTTATCGATATTTTTCTTGTAAAACATATTGTATTATAATTTTGGTAAATTAGTCCAAAAATGACTAGAATATTCGCCAGAAAGTAGAAAGTACAACATTCGTTTCCTTGCGGTAGGGCCCGCACCACAAGTTCAGCCTAGGGTCTACAGATCCTAAATACGGCCCTGATCATTGGACCGATTTAACTGAAATTTAACATGATATTGCCTATTTAATCAACCCATGTAAATAATTTAAACAAAATCGTTCCGCAAATTTTCAAATTGAAATCCAAAAACCATCAAAAAAAAAACGACAAAACTTTCTGGTCATTCTGGTTTTTCCTTTATAACTTCGCTCCCCCTTGTCCGATTTTGCTGAAATGTAATACCAAATCAAGTTAAGGAGAAACCAACTCACACATTGTTAATTTCATCAAAATCGAATAACATATTTTTGAGTTATCTTTTATACGGACGGGCGGACATGCAGAAATCGATATAACTTTTGCTTCTCTACAGAACCATACTCTTGAAACCTTTCTACGATGATTATTTCGATGTGTTAAAAATATAGTGACAAAACTAATATACCCTCTGGTAGTATCTGCTATAGGGCATTAATCATAACATTATGTTTGAATTTTCACTACGAATTATTCGAAATAGAAAACGGGAGCATATTCAAAACACACATTAATTTCACATGACGCGTAATTACCAAATTTAATCACATCTATCTATTATATAAAAAAGTTTTCTCCGCGAATCATTCATAAATTTTGTAGTAGAAGGAAAACTGAATAAAATATTTTATATCTGAAAAAATATTCGCCATCGACGGGTTTCGAACCCATGCACACCCAGTTCATTTTGCTAAACAACTCGCTTTCACACCACGCCATCAACTTTATTTCTTCAAGCAATTCAGATTCGTTAATATCAAATCAGAACTGACGAAATAATGAAAACTGAAACTGAACTCATGCATAATTGGTTATACTAAATAACGCGCTTCCTCACCAAGCCATTGAAAGCTTGAAGTAATTCGGATTCGATAATGTCTAAATAAAGTTTGCATATTTTATTTAGATATTTAAAGAAAAAGAAAAATAGAATCTTATTTCTACCGCTAAAGAAAAACAAAAAACAAAAGACTGTGTCCTTGATACATTTTTTATTTCCTCGAATCATTGGGAGAAAATATAAAATGTGTATCAGTTCCTAATAAAATTACATTGTCCTCTACCGACTACACACTCGCGAGGGTGGGGCGGGGGTTGGAGAGCAAAGTGAGCAGGAGGCGGAGCCCCTTAGTATGTAATAAAGAACATTTGTAATACGATAGTTTGCTGTGTGTAAACACATGTAAAGACACGTCGTGAAGCGGCGTCTTAAGAAAAGAGTATTCAAATAAATTTTAAAGACAGTAATATTCCTAGGTAGATAAGTATATAACTTTTTTTCAATTTGGTAAGTATTTCTATGGATTTTGTTTATTGGAAATTTGGCATTTGCTATTCAATTCTATGCTACAAATTAAATAATGGTTTTTTCAAAGATCTAGTTGGGAGCCTTCTCGATGTGAGTCCCATGCTAAGCGACTACCTATTTGATAACAGGCTTCACTCAATTCAATCGTGCTAAACTATGGAAATACTCTTCATTTGAATACTTATGTCATATTTTAAAAGCAAATAACATTTTTGATCGAACACAGTTATTGGAAAAAATCATCTATTTGCTTCCAACATCCAAGCAAATCCAAGCTACTGGTTAGAATATAAAGAGAGAAATATAGTTGGTCAACTTCTAAGGATTTCACTGTATATTGAAAATGCAAAATTAATCAAAAATTTATATTTAAAATAATATGTGCACATAATATTTACGAACGAATTAAAACGTAATCAAAAATGAATTTAGCAAATGATATTTGAGATTAAAATCTATTAAATTTAACAAGCACTAAGTTAACGAGAAAATTTTCAGTAATTTAGATATAAAAATGTACAATATACTAGTTTCAATAATTCAGTTCGATTTGAACTTTGATTCAAAAATTATTTGTTTAATTTGAAATTACAAAATGTTCAAAAAATCATATTTTTTATTTCTTACAATAATACTAAATGTTTCGATTAACTTGAATAATTCTGCTCGAACTAAAGAAATGGCATTAACTATTCATAAAATTGCTCAATGCGATGGGAAAGATGATCTTCCAATCTATTTGCATGATTGGACAATGGTGCAAATATCAAAATATATTGTTCTTATTAATGGTTTAATTGAAATAAAGCAAGATTTTCCACAAGGATTTCAAGGTAATCAAAATGAATTTAAAAAAAGATAAAGTATTTATTATTTATAAATTCTGATAGTTAAATTAGATGTGAAGAAATGTTCTAATAGTGTCCGTATAATTGGTTGTGATCCATTTATGACTCATATTGTACCCAGCAATATATGCCAAATATTATCGAATATGAAGATTCCAGATAGTTTTGCAAACCTTGTAAATCATATGAAACCACCATTATTTTGTCCACTAAATAAAGGAACATATAGTCTCACGAATTTAACAAAAGATGATAAAATTATCGAGTAATAATTGTCATAAATAATATTTAGATATACAAAATATGCAAAATTCCAGATTTTTACCACAATTTGGAATCAGTCATTGGTTTCTTACGATTCAAGGATTATATCAGGATAAAGAAATTGCCTGCATGCTAATGAGAGCCAGTGTACGACCAAGAAGATCACGACAATAATTCAACAAAAAAAAATTATAATTTTACCAATAAGTGTGAATTTGATTTGTGTTTTGAATTGAATAACTTTATATCTTCTTCAATAAAATTGTTTAACAAATTATTACAATAATTTCTTTAGATTTAGGAAAACTAAACTAGAAAGCCTGCACAATTTTTCACTAAATATAATATGAAATAAAGTTTCATCACATATGTGTATTTTCACATTAGCTGGGTTTTTTTCATTCGGGTCAGGATCAAGGCTTGAAAAAAAACGATCAGGGTCATGCAAAGAAAAAATTCAATTTAGAGACCTTTTTCATTCATTTTTAAAATAAATGAAGTGTAAAATAAAATAATTACTAGCAAATTCTCAAATATTTTTATTGAATGGTATTAAAAAATACTTTTTTTTTACAAAATGTATGACATTTATGAGTTCTGATACTATAATATCAACATTTACCTATATATGAAAAACTATGCCTGCGCCATCTTTTGCAAGAGCTTGACCCACATAAATACACGGGCTATATGGTATGACGGTGGGTGTTCATCAAAAATAATACACTTTTCGTTTTTGAAGCACTGAAGTAAACTAATACAGGAATAGCATGCACACCTGTTTGTTCGATTTCATAATTTTTTGGACTCTAGCATTGCTATTTCATGAATGAATATTTTTTCACTGTTGTTTTCTTTGGATGTTTTAGGCTCGCACGCATATAAAACAAATTTAAGTGGTATACTATAATTGTATAAAGTGGCATCACAGCATGCTAACTGGTGTGGCAGTAAATTTGAATGTGTGTAAAGTGCTTGGTTTATTTTCGCCAATTATGGTAAGCAAACCCTGATCCTGATCCGAATGAAAAAAACACATCTATTATTAGCTGAACAGATAAATAGAACTAGTCATAGACTAAAACTAGTCCAGTATAAATACCTTCATCAAAATCAAACATTAAATCGTTCCAATATCAGTGAGATTAATACCTTGAGATTAATTGAAGGCCAACATTCAATAAATCTCATCCATCAGTTTATATTACATCCGATTCAGTGTGTCCGTTACTCAAGTTTGAATTCCTAATTAATAAGGTCTCATCTTTAATACCATAATTTGCAATAAGTTTTTTTTAAAAAAGCCTTTATGAAATATATGTTCACATCTTTCGTATGTGCCCATCGAACTCAGTGCAAAATTTCAGCCTTATAGAGACCCAAAGATACTAAAACAAATCTCTGGGTAAATGGATTTTTGTCTAATTCAACCCACCCACCTTTAAGAAAATAATGCTACTCATGCAATTGATGGTTTATCCATTTCGATCAATTCGTCATTCTTAAATAGAGGATTAATTTGATAATAATTTTTAATATAGACGACGATGAAATGATAAACGTATGGTGACTGTATTGAAATGTATTTCCACAGGAATGTGCCTAAAATAATTTGAATGAATAAAAAAATACACAACTCTAAAATTAATTTCAGATTATTTAATTTTTATATAAATCCTAGTAGGCCTTTTTTTATATATATAAAACTTGGAATCCTTTGAATTTTTATTAAAATTAAACGTCTTGAAGAAAGCAATTGGGAAACGAAATTTTTTCTTTGTAATTGAAAAGAATATTTTTAAAAATGGTGTTACCATTACAGATAATCAAAATTCTTGGATTAATAACTGCTTTTGGGACTCTTACGATTCTTTCAACATTGATAAAGGCATCAGATCGAGTGTATTATATTTTGTTGAACCTTACAAAAGTTAAATTTCATTTCAGAATTTTCCACGAGAATAATACTAATAAATTTTTTCTTACATAAATTACAGCTATTGTTTTGGGTCTTAATAAAAGCTATTTATCAAGTTCAATACTATTTCCAGATGATTTTCATCCGAGTCCGTTACGCTGTTAGTTCTGTGGGGGCTATTCGTCCAGAAAAATAAATTTTTTTCAAATATGTATAAATTTAGAAAATTTACAGTTTGTATTGTATTTTTGAAATGAAATAAAGTTCTTGTTTACGAACGATATAAAACTATGGAAATTTTTAACTTTTCATATACTACCTCGAAATTTCTTTTAAATAAAACACAAATTGCTTATTTATTTTTCCTGTTTTCTAGGTTAAATTTCAGTCTGTGTTTATATGCAAAATTACAAGTCGATCAGAAAAATTCTTTCGATCAGATCAATTTGGCCCGAATTCAAGTCAATTCGAGTTTTCATGTATAAATTTTGAATTGAAGTTGATTTCATGCAAATCCTATGAACGAAGTTACACCTAATTCTGTTTTTACACGGTAGACAAAACCGTGTGAAGAAACCGTGTAAAAAAAGACATGAAGTAAATACATAGAAAAAAAGGGTATTAGTTCCATATCCTTCAACCCTGTAAAATATAGTAAAAATAAATGATTCATACAAAAAAACTATTGTGAGAGTCTTTATAAAAGCCAAATTAAATTTTAGATTATGATTAATAAAAATATTTTTCTTTAAAATTTCAATCAAATAGCTTTTTTTAATCGTGCTAAATCGAATGAAATCGTGTAAAAACGGAATCAATTTTTTTTTCTAGACCGTGTTAAATCAAAATCATATAAAAAAAGACCGCGTAAAAACAGAATTGGGCAGAATTAAGCATATAACAAGATGTAAATAAGAGAAGGCAAATTTTTTTTTTGTGTAATGAATTGATTTTCCTCACAATTACGTGTAATCTTTCAGTCTTTATGTGAAAATTAAAATTTTAAAAATTACAAAGTTTCGAATTTCGATACGCATGTAAACGAAGTATATTTCTCGATTTTTACTACGGAACCAAATGCTGGTGGATTTTATTAAAAAAAAAAATAATGGGAAATTTTCTAGTTCATGGACTTGGAATATATACATGGAAATTTTTTTGCTACAAATTCCCAATAAAACTGTGAAAAACTATTGCTTATTCATTTTATCCCATTTGAGAAACGTTAAAAATTTATCAGTAAAATTTCCTTTAAATGTATATTTTTTTAAAAATTAAATAATTTGATTCAAATGTTTTATGAAAATTATATATTTTTAAAAAACTGGGAAATATTCTACAATTTTTCGAAATATGGCATTACTAATATAATGTCAACTTTGCATGTCTAATTTTGGTTGGTGGCTATGCTATTCTTCACATAGTCGAACGAGTGAAATGCCAAATTGCCAGCGAAGCGAGTGTGTGTTTCAATGAAAGCAAAATATATATTTTTTTTATAGTTTTCGAGATAAGTGAATTCGATTAGAGTTTCATTTAAATTTATGAAAAAAATAAATATATCGTCTTATTAAATTAGTGTGAAAGTGTCGCCAATTGGAAGTGTCTGGTCGAATATTTTTTTTTTTTGTTATTAAAAAAGTTTGTCCAAATTTGTCGGTGTTTCAATGTTCTGATTTTTCTAAAAATTAAAAAAGTTCATTAGTGACTTTTTTTTTGTTTGCATTCTTTTTTGCTAAATAACTAAATTTTACGATACGTGTTAAAAATAGTTCATCATCAAAAATTTAGAAAGCAAAGAAGAAAAAAGAGATAATAAACCTGTTTCGAATTAGATGACAGCAATTTTGCACTGAAAATAAAGTGAAACACATTTTTCTGGTAAAAAAAAAACATATTTTCTTTTAGAAATTTTCTTTTTATAATAACAAATTTCATCGATTTATTGCTTCATCAAAATTTAGTAACTTTTTTTTTTATGAAAAAATAAGAAAAAACAAAAAAAAACGCCTGTCATTATATTTACTTTGTTGTTGTTGTTTGTAATTATTATTTACAAAATTTATGCGTTTTTGTTCTAATTTTAAAATGCGAGCAAATTTTTTATTGATTTTTCTTTTAAAGTCATTTGAAGAAAAGCAAAAAACTTCCAGATGGACATTTTTCTCTTAAATTTCAAAAGAAAAAAAAAAGTATAAATTTTCATATAAATTAGAAATTTCTGCAATAGTTTTCTTTTTTTTTTTTTTGTTTCTTTAGTTACCAAAAATTAGAAATTTTTGATTTAAAACTAAATACTTTGAATGTCGATAAACCGGCCTTAATAAAATTTTATCATATTTTATTTGTTATATCGTTCTTTTGCTCTGACCTCTAGATTTGATCCAGAATGTCGCTAATTTTGAGATTTTCCATTCGGTAAAGTTTTTATTGTCGACGAAGCAAAATTTGTATGCTTTTTTTCTTATTCATTATAAATTATTATTTTTTTTTAAAGCGTTTTCATTACATCACAACCGTAAATGTGTTTTTTTTTCATCTTTTTTTTTAAAAGTTCGTTTAATGTTTTTATTTTTAAACATTTCGTAATTATATTTAATTGATCAACAAATGGTAAATCGACAGAGAAAAAGTAATTTCATTTCCTACATTGTCTTCTTTTTTTTTTCGTTTTATTTTTAATAAAACCAATAAAAGATAGAATAAATGAGTACCGAGTATCTAAAAATATAAAACAAGTATTTTATATTATTGGGTTGCTTCGTAAATAATTGCCGTTTTTCATGATGGAAATATGTTCTTTGAGAATTCCATTGGCATGTATCCTAAAGGTTTTAAATACAGTCCGCTAAGGTAAATTAACCTTACACATTAAACTTTATGAACAACAAACAATGTCGCTCCATAATAACAATCGTCATAGTATATTTGAGAGGTCTAGTATCAAAAGTTTCATTATCTACTACCATAAGGTAGCCTTTAAACATGGAAACCTGTCTTCAAATACGTTCTCAAACCTTGTTGCTGATCAAACCTCCAAGTATTGAAAATGTTTTGATTTTTCGACAACTCTTGCGTGGACGGTGTGAATACAACCCATTAGACCAGGCCTGGGCAACCGAAACTAAATAATGAGCCACAAATAAAAAAAAACAAAATTCCATGAGCCGTAAAGATAAGTCTACAATATTAAAATTTTGAAAACACATTAATGCCAGACTTGTGCTTGCGAACGTTTGGACAAATCATTCATGTCAATTTCAATTTTTGATGTTGCAATTCGCAATTGATTATGCAAATTTTTATCAGTTATTGAGCGGTAATATAACTTGCAAAAAGCCGCAAGTTACCCAGGCCCGCATTAGACTATAAAACTTCGCCAAAATTGACGACAGCTTGCAAACGGTGTAACAAAAGATTTCCTCGTCTACAGGTTGCTTAAGGGAAATCGAGATAAAAGTAAAAACCACACGTAAAAACCCTAGTAGCATTTGAGTTTGAAATCTAATTTTTTCTTAAAATATGTTATTTTATAATTGCATTCAAAAGCGTATAATTCAATAAAAAAATATTTATTTTCTGTAATTTTACATTACAATTACTAAAAGTTCCTCTGTACATTCGCAAATTGCATCGTCCTCTGTAAGATGGATTAGTTGTTGTGACGATAATATTTTTCTAGAATTTCAGATGTTCAAGGACTTGCTAATCTGGTCCATAGTGTTTACTAGCTGTGAAAGCCTATAGATCAAGGGTGTCCAACCTTTTTGTTTCCCTGGGCCGCATTGGAAGAAGACATGGTGTTTTGGGCCACAAGTATATTACTATGTATAAATCCATATCATAAAATGAATGTGATACTTGGCAATATCTGGTTCGATTGACGTGGTTGCAATTCTCAGGCAGTTCTCAAGGTGCTCATCCAACATGTTGGTTCTAATTTTACACTTAGTATGTTTCATTCTTCACTTAAGCCACCAGGTGAGAAACAACAGAACAGTGTAGCTGAGCGAGTAACGCAAACAGAAAGAGAATTTACTACATAACGAAAGAGCTTTTTGTTCTGTTTCTGTTCTTGTTGTTTGTCACTTGGCAGCTTTAGCACGAGAGCGCAAACACACAAATCATTCCTCCGAAAAATGGACATGCTTCAGTAACTTTGAATATTTTCGGGCCGCATTGATACTTGCTTTGGGCCGCGGGTTGGACAGCCTTGCTATAGATGTTTGTCTTTTGTTATGATTGTACATTTAATTTTGTTTTTACAGACACATTCTGGGATATAAATGGATTTCTGAACGTTTTTTTTCTATCTTATGCGGGAAACGGTTTTCGGTTTTCAGATTGTATTAAAAATAGTCCGTCGTAGATCCGTCGCGTTCTGTGCAGTTTAATTGAAAACGTATATATTTCAAATTTTATTGCATCGTGGATCCGTCATTCTGCTTGGTCCTTTAGAATTTTAGATGATCTTTTAAAAAGAAAATGAAATTTCTTCTTTCTAATTCGTGTTAAATTAAAATCGTGTATAAAAAGTTTGTGGAAAAACAGGATTTATTTGTACTGTACTTTTTGACCAGACGTTTTGTCTGCTGGAAAAGAATGTTGATATGATCGAGTTTGACCATCAATTGGGTGTGTGATCTATTAGTCTTTCTAGATATTTTTTGTACGCTCTTTGGTAACGTACAACAGACAAGTGTATTTAACTTGAAAGCAAATTATTTCGCATGTATTATGGATAACTTTTTTTTTTTATCCAGACAAGCTTTTTTTACGACTAAAGCAATATTTTTGGTATACCTATTAAACTGGAAAATAATATTTTTTTTTTTTAAACAATTACCTATGCGACATTTTTTTCCCATAAACCTAATATATTTAAAGAATATACATTCGAGTACACATTTGTTTTTTGTATTACGTGGTGTAACATTTAAAGATAACAGCAAATTATTTATTGATTCAATTACTCTTGCCTATAGGGCAACGCCAAAATCGGACCAGTTTAGAAAACAGAAATAACTTATGTCTCGACCTAATTAAAAATGTATATTCGAAGTTGAAATAACAAAAAAAAAAACAAAAAAAAAAACAGAAAACCTTTTGTCAACACAATTTTTAATTAATAATTTATTAGTAGTCCACACGGAAATCAAAAATCCTAAAAATATCAATTAATATTTCGATATAGAAAAATATTTCAAATTCTTATACAGTTATTTCAAGATCCCACCATTTTATCGATCTTATTTAAAAACCGGAAGTGAATACTTGTTTACCTTGTATTATATCCGAAATTTTCTTTTATTTTTAATTATGTTTAACCTTTTAAAATGAAATATTTTTCCTAATTGAAACTGGTTTTCCTTTAAAAGATTAAAAGTGTTATCTTCCTTTATTTGTTATTGAACATAAAAGTATGATTTCTACAATCATTTAAAGTTGAAGATTTAAAACAAAAAGTTGAATTACATTTTTGATTTTAATGCATTCTTAAATAATTCAAAATTTTAACAATTTCAGTTGAAATTTAAGTGTATATAATTCATTCAGGCTGTTGCCCTCGAAAAATATGTAGACACTTTCACATGTTCTAATTCAGGTTTCTTTCTTTCTTTTTATCTAAAAATAGATAATTTATTAGGTACTTGAATTAATTTTGAGAGTTATTCTAGTGATAAAAAGGAAAGGTACATTATATTTTATATATTATATACATTTTGATATTTGTTTGTAGTCGGTAGCGATCAACATGTTAACTGTTTCGCTATTGATTTCATCCAGTAATACTTTAAATTCTTCATCTTCAAATTTTTGCGGCCAATCAAGGCGTTGTTTGCCTTTCAGATCAAAATCGCATTATTTTTGAATCGTCTTCTAATTTCTAATTTCTATAAGTGATTTCAGATAGATCATCTCCACCACAAGCATACGATAATTTTCAGTGTAAATTTCCTTTAGATTGAAGCAAGAAAGTAACTCTTCCTACAAATGCTGTTCTATTGCCACGATATTTTCAATTCAATAAAAAAAAACTGTGGTTTTACACCTCACCTAAAGTTCTTATAATAAATATTAAAGCCTATTAATAGTACATTTATATACATTAGCCTTCACGATAAACAATTTTGAACTAATTAATATACCTAACGTAGACAATACTTAAAATTATTGCAAGTACCCAATAAATTACCCCCGGATTTTACATAACAGAAAATTTAGAGAACTGTTAAAATTTTAATTTTTCAAATAATAGGAAATAGCAGAAGCTATTATTCTTGTTAAGATGTTTTTGTGGACATTTTACGAGGATAAATAGTTTTTGGAGAATTTCGAATTGTTGTTACGTCAAAAATGAAAACTTGGGAATTTTTAACTTTATGAAATTTTAAATTGAATAGCTTAGAATCGGAAGTATATGATATTTTGTCAATATGGACATATACGGCTTCAATTCTAAACTTGTTGTATTGGTTTTCTTTTAATAAATAAAGAATTATTTCATATTTGCACAACAATTTTATAGCTGGGTAGATCCCGCTTATATGGAATAGAGAATTCCTTGAGCTCCAAAAGTTGGGTCTGACCTAAAAATAAAATTTAGTAAAAAAAAAAGAAATATTTTCTTTTCCCTGCGGTCAAGAACTAACAAGTTTTTCCAAATTATTTCCAAAACTGTTTATTGGAGAAAAAAAATTTTTTCAAACCAGGAATTCCTTGAAAATGAAGTTACAACCGTGCCAGCTGTACTTCTTAAAATTACTTATACAGTATTTTTTATGTAACATGCACGTGGAACTTCAAAGCTTATTATACTTAAATGTATGGTTTTTTTATAATAAGAAAAAAAAATACTGTTGCTGTATTTTGTTGCTGTTAAAAATCGTAACGAGAATTGTGTGTAATCCTGATACTTTTGAAGATGTAAAAGGAATTATGAGCTACATTCTTTTTAAAGATCGAGTTTTGTAAAATTTCATCCAATGAAAGACCATGAAAAACAGGAAGTTCATTTCGGGTTGTTTTCAATTTCCATGATACTTGTTTTCTTCTCCTTGGTGGATGCCTTTACTCACTGTCTCTTTTCTATCTCTGTTATACTTTTAGATTGTGGATAATTTTTCTTATCCGTCTGCCACGTTTTCAATTCACTAATGTTATGAAAATTAGAACTTATTATTTGAGTTTAAAGTGTTACTGAAGATGTCCGATTTGAGAAGACTTTATGCGATGTGCGTTATGGAAATTTATATTTAAAATATCATTTCTAAATTTATATACAATATTTCTAACGATAATGAATGGATTATTTTCCTTTTAAATTTAAGATAGGAATAAATAAATGTATAAATAACAATGTTGGGGGTTTTAATTGATAAAAATTTCATAAATATTAATTTCTTACAATCTAATTGAAATCTTTATCTAAAATTATTTTTTTATCATAAACATCACGCCATATGAGTTCGGTTCCGTTATAATAATAAAAATTCTCTTTAAATTTAATCATTAATAAAAAAAATATTAATTGATTGGTTTTTTTTTTTTAAAGGCTTAGTAACTTCAATGTAAAGTTTTAATGGATATGATAATAAATAATTTTTGTTATGATCAACTTCGAAGTTTGAAGGAGAAATCGGTACATTTACTGATATTAAAAATATATTTTGTAGCAATTGTTTAATAGACAAATTTCAAACTTACTTATCTCACGAATTAAAGAAGATTTTCGTGGTCGGTGGTTTTGTAAATAAATTTTTTTTCCTACAAGTCTTTAAATAGTAGTTTTTAAAATACCCTCTGTGAAAACATTCAATAAAACGTTAATATATATTACACAATTAATTTTTTTTTTTTTTAAATTCTTGGTTCTAGGACCACGTTACTCTAGAGCCAATTTCTGCAGAAAAAGGGTTAGAGAATTGCTTGGCCAAAGCAAAGCTTTATAACGCCAACTTCTAAATCTTCAAATTATATTTTTTATTTTTCTTTTTAAACATTTTTAAATCACCATCTTGGAATAATTATCTATCTTCTTTTGATTTTATGAATTGTCTTATTTTCTTTCTATATTTTTCGGTTGTATTCTTTTCGACATTTTAGTTTGCAGATTTTTCTTGATTTACGATGCGAGTTTACATCCTTTCCCCTCACCAACTGCAATGTTCTTCTGCAGTTTCCAAAAGCGTGTGGAATATTCGAGGTCCAGCTTCAACTCTGAGTTTACAACCTTTCCCTTCACTAATTGCAAAGCTCCTTTACAACCTCCAAATGTGTGTGGACTGTTCGAGGTCCAATTGCAAACTGTGATTACACAATTAAGGTTCGAGTTCTTAAAAAGAACTCATAAATCTCGGACATTTAAATTTAATTCAACCATAATAAACTTATTTATCAAACAAGTTCAATAAAAGTTTCAATCCCTGGATATTCATGTAATTCGTTGAACCTACCCTAAGAAAAATGTATTTAAGCTTTTATATTATGTCTCATTAACAAAAAAAAAAAAAAAACTCTTTGAAAATATAAATATTCGTCTTGAATTTATAATTCTAAAAATAAATACAATATTTAAACTAATTTGTTAAATTTTGCGATTCTAATAAAATAAAATTCAATTTGAATTTCGAAATAAAATAAACAATAATTAAACAATAAAAACATGTTTTACTACATATTTATACTGTTTCCATTTATTATTATTAACTGTACTCTGTGCAACAACTGGCAAAGTTTAAAACATGCATTTTATTTAAAAAAAAAACAAACAAAAAACAAGAAATTCCGCTTTAGCTGGATTTGATTCCAAAATCTGTTCCAATCAACGGATCTTGGAGCTATGCCGAGTCAAAATGAAGTTGTCTAATCTCTATTATTATTTGATTGTTATTATGTATTAATTACACCCTTTAGGCTCGATTTGAGCTGTTATTATTATTATTTTTCTAAAAATATGTAGATTAACGTTGCACTATATGCCAGTATGTTAACAGGAAAAAGGCTTAAGCCTAGACATAGACACTGTAACAAATTTATCAAACTTGAAACCATGCCTCCAAAAAGTTAAAACATTTTATTCTTTTTCCAACCAATTTGTGAGATTTAGTCAATTAACTATTTTTATCTTTTTGGTAAGCAGTTTTGTAAAAAAAAAACACAATTGAACTATGTTTATAGAGATTTCTTTTATCGCCAAACATTTGGAGGACAAATAATTTTTTGAACGTAGAAATATACTTTTATGTTGTCATTTACCTTCTAGTATAAAAGAAAAGTCACGTTCACCAATTAATTGCGAATTAAATATTGTAGCAAATTGTTAGTGAATTTACAGAAATAATTATTTGTAATATTAGATCGAGTCGTAAATTAATACCATTTTTTCCTATCTGCCATTGTCATCAAATCTGAAAAATTTAGTGACATCTTAATGAAATCATTAAGAAGTTTGACGATGCAAATTTATTCGTACTTTGGAAAATGTATCAGAAACGAAGACATAATAAATGAAAATTCGTTTTTTTCACAAGAAATTTGATGATTAAGAATGAGTTAAGATTAAACGTTTTACGGAGATGCCTTGAAAGACCATTTTCTAGGATTTGCCATATAACTTTTTGCTAAATTCGTATTACTCGGTTCGAAAATTTTGAAATAGTAATCAAACCATGATATAATTGTTTATCAATTTGTTTGTTTTTGAGTCGTCTATGATTGTTTAGTAAAATTCTATTTTTAATTTTTACAAAACTTAACAAAATAATTATTATTTGAAAATAGCGTGTGGACTTGAAATTGTTGATGATAAAAATTGGTTAATTTATGTTTGTTATATCCAACAGTTTTGTTTGAAATTATTTTATCTCGATAGTATTTTTGCTCTTATCATTATAAAAATGTTGATAAATGTTTTTTTTTTTTCTTTGATTCATGGAATTATAATTGATAATTACTTTACTTTTTTTTGGAATTTATTAAATATTATGTTATCTAACATATGAGACGTAATATTTCTAATAAATTTTTAACTTATAACCCTATGGCAGTATACCAATAAAATATTTTCTAACATAATGAAATAATTGGTGAATAGTTAATGACAAAATCGATGTGCCTAGAAACGAAAATTCTTTTGATTTGTACAACTCCGTCCAACCGTTTACATTTACATGATAACTTAAAACAGAATTGATTTTAATGAAATTTAGAATATAGATTGGTTATTTCTTAACTTCGTTACATGTTTTAACAAAATCGGACAACAGAGAAATCAGTTATAAAACCAAAATCAATTGGAAGATTTGTACAAACATTTTTATTAAATTTATTAGAATATAATATAAAGAAAATATTATACGATATTATGTTGAATTCTGGTAATATTGATCCGCGAGGATAGTGCAGAAATAAATATAGTTTTTTAGTTTTTTTGTTAGCCTTTTTTAGATGTACTGTAAAATTTGATATATGTATCTACCGATTCGAAGATTGGATAGATTTATATGCTCTTATGTCTGTCGTAGCTTGCCTCTAAATTATATTAAATTCGAAGAAGAGGAAGATAAAAAGTTGAAACATTTAAAATATTATTAGTTTTGATTGTTTTTTTTTTTCTTCCAAGTTAATTCGTTGGACAATAAATTTCTCAGAAAATCGACTATACACCCATTTTAAGTTTCCTTACCGTTGGTGTATCGTTGCATCGTTGTACGATTTGGCAATTTTTCTATACAAACAGAAAAATAGGAATCATACAACGATACAATGAAACATCACGAATTACAACGGTAAAGGAATACACCTTATACTATATATTTTTTTATTATAGTTTTCTCATTATTTAAGGTCTTTCATGTCACGTTTCCATATATATAAACATTTGAATGGTTCATATTGTCCGTTTTAATAATTTTTAGGAAAAAAACATTGACGTCAAACAAAATTATTGTGTTCGCAATTTATGAATAAATTTTTTTATATGATAAAATTATTTTTTGATGAAATCTTTTATTAAAAAAGTTTTCCATCACATGTGCTAATATGTATATATTTTTTTAAATAATTATCATAATCAGAAATAGAAATATATAGTAATTGAAAATCTTGATTTTTTGATGCCCAATGGCAGAAATGGGACAGAAAGAAAAACAATCAAAACTAAGAATATTTCAAAGTTTTTTCTAACTTCATAACTTTGTCTTTTTTCTTATTCAAATTTGCTCTAATTCGCATCTAACCTAGAACATAATAGCATAAATTCTGCAAATTTTATTCTAATTGGTATGTTAGTTTTTAAAGTATATCAGGATGATTTTCTCCTACAATTATATCTTTTTTCACTATCCTTGGACGACTGATTTTACTGTAATTTAAAATATCGCTTATTTATGTCGTTAACCCATGTCAGTTATTTAAACAAAATTGCTCTACAAATTTTCCAATTAAATCCGAAAAACCATTTTAAAAAAAACGACAAAACTTTCTGATCACCCTGATTTTTGCTTCATAACTTCTCTCCCCGTCGATTGATTTTGCTCAAATGCAATACTAAATCTAGTTAAAGAATAACGAACTGAAATTTTAAATTTCATCAAAATCGTATAACGCGTTTTTGAATTATTTAGTACACTGACGGGCATGCATAAATTGGTATAACTTTTGATTCTCTCTACACATCTATAGTCTTGAAACCCTTCTCCGATGATAATTTCTATGTCTTACAAATGTAGTGGCAAAACTAGTATGGTAGTACTCCCACCTACCATAGGGCATAATAATTTTTTCGAAGAAAAGAAAAGAAAAAAAAAACACTTAAGAACTTCATTTGAAATGAAATAATTGAAATCAAGGTTTTAGCTCAGTATAGGTCAATAGTTTTGATGTCGTTGCACAATTTAGTTGAATGTATTTGTTTTTTAAATTCCACCTAACAAATGTATTTGTTTTTTTTTTTATTTTTAATTTACACATTATGTTTAAAGTTTAAAAATCAACAAAATTCTGAAAACAATTTAATCAAAAAAAAAATTTCAACAATAAATTATTATTTATTAAAATTTCTCATAACAACATAAAATTTACCATGAAAATAATTCCAGAATTTTCTTTTTATTCCAAAATAATTCGATTCATAAAAAGTGTATGAAGCAAAAACAAAATGTATCAATTAACAATTCCACGTGCACATCCCATTATCTGTTGTGTAAGTTAATTGTATTTTATATTGAAAATATCTGATATAGAAAACCACTCTACTTTCTTAGACGAAGTAACATGGAATCAGTTCATCACTTTTTTTTTGTACCAAATTTGAGCAAAATTGAGTTATAGTATGTAGAGTTAAAATTAGAGTACAAATAAATTGGCATTGAGAGTTGAAAGGTTTTATAGAATAACTGTTGTATTGTTGGTTAATATTGTATAATATTTAGAATTTACGAAAAAAGGCAAATGAACAGATGAATATAAACAGTGTTGAATGGTCTAGTTGGTTGAGACCTCGTTTCTAGAAACTGATGAGACTCTCGTTCAAATCCAGGTCTCTTGGTTCTTCATGTATTTATTTTTCTTTGCCTACAAGTCATTCTTAAATTATCGTGCATACAAAGTGCAAAAACATAAACGTAAAATCACTCATTTTCAAAATTGGCAAAAATCAAAATCTTTGGCGTTGGCATTAACAGCACGCAACATTCGGGAAATCGGTTCATTTCTACCGTAGTTAGTTCTATGGTACTCATATGGAGGTAAACCGAAATCGGTCATTCCAAGGAAGATCTCTTAATGTACATACGAATTTTCATTGAACAGTTTCGATCTTACTAATTTGGGACTTGGAGTAGCAAAACCATACCTGACTGGTATATCCAAGTATAGGTCTAACTAAAGTAATAAAAAGTGCTTTAGTAATATCCGGAACCATAAACTCTTTTGACCAGCATCTGATGAAGCCTGGCCTTATAGACAATGAGTTAATATGTATTACACAATACACTTACTTATACTTAATTGAAGTCTAAGAAAGTAAAAATAATGACTGCATTTTTATTATCTGAAAAATTTTAATCATATTTTATAATATGGTATTGCATTTTTTATTTTCCTTTTTGAATATTTAACTCTTCACTTTATGGATTGGGTCTGTAAATGCTATTTTAATTAACTTCGTTATTTCTCTGAAAAATAATAGTTATTGATTTGCAAAGTTCGTTTTTTTTTTGTTTTAAAAATTGATGTCAATTTTTCCAGTTGAGTATTGAAGCCAATAGAAACATATAACATTGCAATATGTGGTCATACAGTATCGAACTGTGAATTTGTATAGAGTCAGAAGATTTTTCCTATTCAAATTTTTGTCAAATTATTTATTTTAAATACAATCTTTAAGGTGTTTAGTGGAACGAAATAAAAGTCTAATTACATGAAGTCTAGCTATACATGTTTGTATTCAATTTTTATATATCAGAAAGTATTTAACATCCTAGTTTTGTCTTAAAAACAGTTCAACAATTCGGTTAAAAACATAGTAAGTCGATTAAACTCAACTAAGTTTTGTAACTGAAATTGTAAATTGCTTATAAACGATATCGGATTTAAATTTTATGGAATTAATTGTAATGAAGAAGTTTTAGATTCGATTTTTATAGTGTTATTTATTTGCTTGACCATTATTTTTTTGTGAATTTCTTCGTGTATATAAATTCAAATAGATTTTCAATCTAAAAACTAGATTAACTGATAAACTTGTAGCAGACTCGAGGTGTTTTATATTACGTTGCTTGTTATAGATACAATTTAATTTGTTTGTAATTTCATGCATTCATTTAAGAAACACATTAGAAATCTCAGCAAATAATATTTAGTTCAATTCTATCTTATAAATTGAATAAAATTTTTCGAAATGAATCCATATTTTACAATTACACAGCTGTGTTCATTTATTATTCTACTACTCGTGTATTATATAAAAATAATATTTAATCAATTTGTCCTCTGTTCTTGTTTCTTACAGGTCATATTAACAAAACAATTTAAAAAAAAAACAATAACAAAAAACAAAAATTTATTTATATGTTTCGATATTAAAACAATTGCAATTAAAATTTTAAGACAATAATAAAAAATATTTTCTATTTATATTAATTAGGCTTTTAATATTGGAAATCAATTGAAGTAATGGCATCATCGATTATATCAACAAAATCAATTTTAAATCATTCGTCATCTTCATCTTCTTCGGGAAATCCATTATCAAGTAGAAAACGACCATATGAAAATACCAACAGCATTAATAATATAAATAGCAATGGTTTATCGTCATCAACCAACTATACTAATGGAACCAAAGATAATTTATTAGATATCACACCAAAATTAAATGAAAACATTGAAATATCACGGAATAACGAAAAAGCAGGACCAGCAAATGAACAGCCGGTTAGCAGTTCTGTCGAATATATGGTAAGAACAAATATTTCAATAAATAATTAATAAATATTTAACATTTTAATAAGGCCAGCAAATGCAATAAAAAATTTATTATTAATAGTTGTGTGTCTGCCACCTTTATTAAAATCAACTTGTTAGGTTTTTCATCTTCGACCTATTTTAAGTATTCAATTTAGCTATAAATTATATGCAATGTTTTGTTTAGCAATGCAATTGATGAGACAATCTTCTCACGACTATTTAATACATGTTTTTATGCCATATGGTAGGTACTAGTACTACTTCCAGAGGATTTATTATTAGTTTTGTCATTAAGTGTGTAACGCAGAGAAATAATGATTGGAGAGGGCTTTCAAGGCTATAGATGTAGATAACTCAAAAACGCTTTATCTAATTTTGATGAAACTTACAATGCAAATTAGTTATTCCTTAACTCGATTTGGTATTGCATTCTATCAAAATCGGCCAAAAGGGAAGCAAAATGTATGAAGAAAAAACCAGGATCACCAGAAAGTTTTGTTATTTTTTTTAATGGTTTTTCACATTTAAAATTTGTGAAGCGATTTTATTTAAATTATTTACATACGTTGACTACATAAGTAAGCGATAATGTGTTAATAATTTCTATAAAATCGCTACTAGGATAGTGGAGAAAGAAATAGTCAAAGGAGAAAATAAGCATGTTCATAGAGTTTTTTTTTTTTTTATGTTAAACTAATATATCGATTTGAATAAAATTTGCAGAATAGATTAGGGCATAGGTTACCTGTGAATTGGAGCTATATGTTTTTCTAACTGAGTTAATGATTACATTCAATTTTGTTTATTTGTTAAACACATAACATATGTACTGTTTAAGAAATAGCTTGTTTTATATATATCATTAATTAATTTCATTTAACCATGAACTTAAATTGAATGGCGTGATATTTGGTATCAATATCGAATTAAAAAAAAACAAAAAAAAAAACCGCGATTATTATTAAGAAATGGGATGTCAGAGTCCGATCAGAACCGATAAAATTCATGAAAATTTATAATCAAATCAGTTTTTAATGTATTAGAGAATTTACATAATTTTTATTATTATTAAGCATTCGTATAAACTTTTCAAAGTTCTTCTGTACTTGAAATTAGAAATCATGTCTAGAAATCACAGAATTTGTTGCTATCGAATTTTAGACACAACAAAATTTCAATAGTTTTTAGCGTGATACGAATTTAATTTTTACTTTCTTATACACTTTCAATTGAATATATGTAAGTACTCTGTAACCGATAATTATTTTAATCTTATTTGATAGTGTGTGTGTGTTCATGGGTGACTGTGTAGTGGTTGGGGTCACTTTTTTTCTTTTGTAGCAATGATAAGTCAAGAGCACGTCTTGACAAAATTTGGTACAGAGGTCTTGTGATAATGAAAGAATAATCTAATCTAATTAGTTTTTAAGTTTAAACCGGAAGTGATTAAAACATTTTTCCCGGGCGATTATTGTTACCAATAGATTATGAGCCGGTTCAAAGAGCTGTATCGGATTTTCATTTCAATAGATCACAAGTTTTAGGGTAGATTTGTGTGTCTTCAAAGAGTCATACGAAACAAAAGTACGTTAGTAAGCTAACAATGTTGTTTTGTTGTTGGTACATGAGTTTATTGATTCATTAATCATGCATTACTATGTACTATATGTATATTGAAATATTTTAAAATGAGATAAGACAATGCTTGCGTTACTTAAATTAAATGAGTTTTATCATATTCCTGTAGCGTAAAATTACTCGTAAGAACAAACAATCCAAATATCAAATGCTTCTTTTGAATCGATCTGAAAATCTATTTTATTAAAAAAAAAATTCTTTTGGTTATCTCTATATTCTAGAGATTTTGTTAAATAGTTATTTTGCCAATCACTTGCTCTTCCAATTTGTTTAATAAAAGTATTAAAAAAAACTTTCTGAACGGAAGTTTCGACGCAACTAGGATTGTTTAAAGTACAAAAGTTATTTGGTTGTTTTAAGAAGATAACTGTGACTAAATATCTCATAATTCCTTTACGTACGTAAATGTAAAGTGTTTTCGATATTCCTGTCGTCTATATTGTTAGTCTAGCAGAAAAGTAGGTCCTAAATAATTCTGGATAGTTATAAAAATCTTATTTTCATGAAAAATGGACATTCAAGCTTTAAAATTATAAACCATTTTTGATAATAAATTAAATTCTGGATAATTTCTTGTGTTTAATTTCTTCATATTTTGTATAGTTTTGAGAGAAAATTAAATTTGAATAATTTTGTATAAGAAAGTTGATTATCTTTT
This sequence comes from Xylophagus ater, assembly GCA_963422695.1. Taxonomy (NCBI): domain Eukaryota; kingdom Metazoa; phylum Arthropoda; class Insecta; order Diptera; family Xylophagidae; genus Xylophagus; species Xylophagus ater. The sequence goes on along the minus strand of OY730482.1, from coordinate 39,982,029 downwards.
GTATACCAGATATTTTTAATTACGCAAGATTTTTGTTAAAAACAAACATGCTAATTTATTAATGATTTTCTATTTTTTTTTTTTCTTTTATCTTAAGTTTTTCACAAGGAAAATGTAAATGTAATTTTCGAAATACGTATATGATAACTCTATTTATTAAAAATGCAAAATTTTGTGAAATTACATAAAAAAAAAACTTCGTTCAATATTTCGTAAGAAATTAACCGAAATAAGATTATTGGCTGGCGCTATTTTATTTAACTAAAAATAAATGGAAAAAATTATTTTGAATATTTGTGAATGTATTTAAAAAAGTTCTGATATTTAAAAATCAATTTTTATTTAAAAATTTAACCTAATTTCATTTTTTAAAATGCGATTTTTTGTTTTCTTTTTTGCTTGCTGATAATAATTTGAGACTAGGACAATGTCTTGTAAATGAAAAGGTCATTATGTAAATTATGTAAAACATAAAAATATTATTACTTAACGGTTCAAGTCACATGAGGGATTCGTAACGAAGAATATCAATTCATAATGATAGAAATGAATAAAGTTTTTAATGATTTTAGAAATCTAGAAATATGATTTTTCTAGTTTTATTTAGAAATTAGACCTTCTTCTGCAGACTTTGATCATTAAAAATTCTGAACAGTTTTTTTTTTTTTTTGTTATTTCCTTATTAGTTAATAGAAGATTAAAATAAACTTTTCAAGATTACTAGTATATTCAAATTTCAAAAGATTTGCCCCGTCTTTAGAAAACCGAAAAATTTTGGAGGTCTTCTGATAATTTAATAAATAATAATAATAATAAAAATTAGCCCTTGGGGTAAAAGCTCGACTGGAAATGTCACTTACATACAAACACATTTCAATTCAATTTGGTTTTTTTTTTTTTTTTTTTTCAATATTGCAAATAATAATTGATAAATTGATATTGTTGCAAAAATTCTACCACAAGATCAGAAAATTGAATAGAATTTTTCTTGATAAGTTTAAAAATAAAAGCAAACGAATTGATTTGTGCTTATTCTTAGTAAAAATAATTGAACTGAAAATGAATTGAAGTGAAAATGAAACCGAATTGATTCATTTGGCAAATAAAAAAAAACTTATAATATAATTTATATATATATAAAGAATTAGCGGACTTTGTACTTAATCATACCATTTCGTTTTGATTCTCGGCTGTAAATTATAAAAAAAATTATAAGAAATTCGTTTCAATTTCGTCATCAAAATTGAGTTAATTTTTATATAAAAATGTCCACCAAAAACGACGACTTTATTAACTGTAGTTAATGTTTTATTTTAATGATGTAATAAATGTCATGATCTTACAGAATCAGTGTCAATTATTCATAATCATAAGAATAATGCTTAATAATCAGTTTTCATTGTATTTATAGAGTGAACGTTTCTTGCGACATTTTTTTCTTTTTTCGGTTGATAAAAATTCTTTCCACACATCACAGAACTGAAAATATAAAACACGACGAAAAATTTGAATTGATAAAAATAACTTTTAAAATTTAATTTTTTGTATTAATATGATTTTGTATTTGAAAATAGACCTAAGAGGAAAAATCCATTCTACAAGGTGGAGTCCAAAGTAATCAGGACTTTAAAAAAAAAAAACAGAACAAATGGTTTTTTCGGCAAAATCAATTGATTTTATTCAAAATAGTCTCCTTCTGCTTCAATACAGCTTTTTGCACGGTCCAAAAGCATGTCGAACGAGTGTTTTAGCTCGTTGGCCTGTATGGCCGCCAGTATGCCGGTGCAAGCCTTTTGAATGGCCTCTACGTCTGCATAACGCTTTCCTTTCATCGGCAAATGCATTTTTCCGAAAAGGTAGAAGTCGCACGGTGCCATATCCGGTGAATACGGGGAGTGGTTGATGGATTTTTGGTGAGATAATCGGTCACAAGCGTCGATCGATGAGACGGCGCATTATCGTGCAATAAACGCCAACTTCCATCTTCGCGATATTCGGGCCGAACACGTCGAATACGGCGCACCAAACGCTTCAAAACTCCTAGGTAGAATACCGCATTAACGTTTTGACCGGGTGGAACAAATTCTTTGTGGACAATACCCTTGGAATCATAAAAACAAATCAGCATTGTCTTCACTTTTGACTTCTCCAGGCGCGATTTTTTGGGTTTTGGCTCGTCCGGCGCCTTCCATTCAGCACTCTGGCGTTTCGTTTCGGGATCATATTGAAAACACCACGTTTCGTCACCAGTCACAATGTTATAAAGGAAGTTTTTGTCCTTTTTGACCTCTTTAATGATGTCCTTCGAATGTTGAATTCTGAGCAATTTTTGGTCGTCGAAGCTCATTTTCGCACCGATGACACAAACATACTGCACTTAAAACGCAATAACTTCACTTTCAATAGATGAAATGTCATGAAATTCTCACAGGAAGTCAATAAAGGATAGCAGATTCTAACGCACCAGTCGGCATATAGATGGCGCCACTAGGGGCGCTAGATTCAAAAAGTCCTGATTACTTTGGACTCCACCTTGTATATTCTTTTTTGAGTTCATTTTCAATTTTATAGTTCACCAATTAAAATCCTATATAATGCCATAGAAAACAAATATTTTCAGTTTAAATAAGAAGCTTTTAATTATTGTATTAGGTCTGTGAATAAGTAAAATACACTTTTATTTAACAAGTATACAATATTTTGATTTCATTCAAAGTATGCTCCATCTGAATCTGCAACCTTCACACATCTGTCAGGTAATTTACGAATTTTTCCTGTCTAAAGAAATCCGGGCTTTTGAAGCCTTCTAAGTAGTTATTAACCGGCTGAGCAATATTTGGTCTGGGATTGTCTTGTTGAAAAATTGATTTGTTGTGTCCAATCATCCATTCTGCTCGTTTCCTTGCTCTTACAGCTTGATACAAATGCATTAGTTGTCGTCAGTAATAGTTTCAGATGATTTCAGGAACTCATAATAGATCACACCTTTCTGATCCCACCAAATGCAGAGCATAACCTTATCTGAATGAATGTTTCGTTTTGGCGTTGACGGGACTGGTTGACCAGGCTTTAATTTTTCTTTTCTGAGTTTAGGATTCACTTTTCATCTTCAGTAACAATTCGATGCAAAAAACACTTTCTTTGTTATCTTTGAAGCAGTTAAGTAAAACTTCCCGCAATTGCTGTTTATTTGTCATGTAACCTTCCATTTTCAATCTACTAAAAAACAATGTTGTTTACATTTTAACCAAGAGTATGTTTTGAAGCTTGTCATAAGACCTTTCAAATACGTGTAATAGCGGTTCACACGTATTACATATGCTATGACATACGCCATCTAATGTAAAATCGAAAATCTTGTTCATAGACCTAATAGAAGATGTATTGAAACTAACAAAATTCCTTTTACCGAAATTGCTGTAATCAGCATTTTTTGATACCTAGTTGGTGTTCTTTACCTCATGCCAAATACTCAAAGGAATTATTCCTTGCTTAAATTTGAGCAAAGACTTTTGTGGTAAGGGGATATATTCTTAGCCAAAAAAAAAACGCAAAGATTTATCAACTATAAATATACAATTTTGTCAGTTATTTCAATCACAAGTCAGACACATAAAAAGAGATAGTTCACATTGTCTAATATCTGTACTAAAGTGTAACATCAAAATTTAATTAAATATCCCTGTAAACTCATCTTAAACTGTGTTTTTTTTCTACCTTATCTTTATAAATAGTCGTATTATGTTTAATTTATTATTAATTATTTATTTGTTAAACACATGTAGTTTTTGATAACACTTAATGATAAGATTTGACTGGGCTTTAATAATTTACATTTTGAAAATATAATAGATTTGAAGAGGCAAAGCCAGGGGAATCGATGTTAAGCACACAAAAATCAATTGAATAAAAACAAATCGAAAGCACTGAACCTGTCGTATCGCTTCATGTCAAAATGGTTGTTTAGCGATAATAATAGTAGATATTGTCTGCCATGAACTAATTTTTTTTTATTTTAAAAATTTTGAGGAAACTTCAAATTTAATCCAAGTTTTATATGGAATTATTTAAGAACTTATTAGATTAATTCACATTTAGATTATCTCTTTTTATTCTACATTTCTTCGATCTGCTGTAAAGTTAATGGAATATTAGTATCCCTAGTAATACTTGTTGATAAGTTACAAAAGCACTTTATTTGAGAAAGCAGTCATGCTACTGTAGTCAATTAATATTTTGACTTTTTTTTTTTCAATATCAAATAAAGTGTGCTGTGATTATCATGTTTTAATAAATTAATAAATTGTATAATAATTTGTCTGATTATCATTTTTTAATAAACTAATAAATTATATAATAGTTTGTATATTTTTCGAAACAAATTTTGTTCGATAAATTTTTGTTATAAAATGTTATTTGAAAGCAGTTTATATTCAGTAAATAAAATTGCTATAAACTTATATATTTATTGAGAAGCAATGATAAAAAATAAAATATCATATCCTAATTTTAAACATAAATAAATATATGTAATCTTAATGAATTCCATTTAATTTTGTTTACAGACAATTTGCAAACCAGCACCATTTTCCACAGATGCTGACGCAATTCAAGAACGGGAAAGATGTGACTACACCGAAAGAATAACCTATCAAATGGCTAAATCAGGTGGAACACCACGTCGTGTCCGAGTTTACGCTGATGGTATTTATGACCTTTTCCATCAAGGACATGCCCGACAGTTAATGCAGGTATAATAAAATTGAATTAATTAATTAATTTAGTAAATTGATAAAATGAATGAATAAGGTTAACATTTCGTTTCAATAAAAATTTCCAATAAAAATTAAATCCATTTATCTAATGGTTTTGTCTTTATTTATTTTTTTTATTTATTTTTATTTTGTTTTAAAGGCAAAAAATCTTTTTCCGAATGTTTACCTAATTGTTGGCGTATGCAGTGATGCACTGACCCATAGTAAAAAGGGTAGAACTGTGATGAATGACGATGAACGTTATGAAGCAGTAAGACATTGTCGCTATGTGGATGAGGTAAGTTTTACTGTTAGTTTTAATTAATTAATTCAAGTTGAATGTACTATTAATTAACATTATTTATATATATATATATGTATTTTTTTTTTTTAAAGATTATTGCAGATGCTCCTTGGACATTAACCGATAAATATCTAGTTGATAACAAAATAGATTTTGTTGCTCACGATGACATTCCTTATACGGGTGAAGGTATGGATGATATTTATGCACCACTTAAAGCCAAAGGAATGTTTGTCCCAACAGAAAGAACTGAAGGTGATAAAAAATTATATTTTCATTTATTTAAATTATATATATTCAAAAAAAATATATTTTCTTATAAATAACTAGGAGTATCCACATCTGATATTGTTGCACGAATAGTTAAAGACTATGATATATATGTTCGTCGAAATTTGGCCAGAGGTTATTCAGCTAAAGAGTTGAATGTTTCATTCCTATCCGAGAAGAAATTTCGTTTACAAAATAAAATGGATGAATTAAAAGATCGAGGTAAACGTGTTATGAATGAAGTTAAAGGTGATATTATAACAAAATGGGAAGAGAAATCAAGAGAATTGATTGATGCATTTCTGTTATTATTTGGACGGGAACGTTTATCTCATATTTGGAATGAGTCAAAAGGAAAAATCATGCAGGCATTAAGCCCTCCCGGTAGCCCAAATCCAAGCCCTAGTGGTTCAGTTATTGGTGATGACGACGATGATGATGATGATGATGATGATGATGATGATAATAATGATGGTAATGATGATCATACAACAATTCCAGAATTAAGTACAGAATCATCACCACCAGTTAAGCGTGCGTATCACAATAAATATGGATCAGAATCATTAACAGATACTGATGATGAAGAAAGGACAAGTCATTAAAGAATCTTTGAAACAAACATTTATAATATTTTATTTTATTATTATTTTTTTTTTTTTTATTTAAGACCTAGATTGTTTTTTGACTGATCTAGTAGAAAATTGCGCTTGTTGATTTTGATCCTATTTTTTTTTTCACAAAATAAGAAGTACACTTAAATTAAATTTCATGATGTGTGATGTTATATAAAAGAAAAAAGAAAAAGAGTGTTTGTGACCGAAATTTATTATTTACACAAGAAAAAGGAAAAAAAAGAATGTATAATAAAATTGTAAACTATTTCTGCACAAAAATAAGAAAAAAAAATGAAAAAATTATATTTAATGATTTTTTATTTATTAAAATTTTTTCTTCTTCGTCATTTTAAAATGATTTTAGGTGTTATTTATTAAATAATTTTGATAATAATTCTTAGTGTGAATTTTGAACGAGAATATGAAATATTAAAACATATTTCTTTTTTTTTTTTTTTTTTTAAATAAGCGTAAAGATTTTATTACGAGATGTCAAATGACTTAATGGATTTCTAAAAGATGGCGCTATTCATGAATCATGCATTTTTTAAAAAAAAAATAATAGCTGTTGTGTTTGAGAGATTTTTCGATAAGCCAAAATAATCAGTAAATCAAAAACCTTGTGGTACCGTCCAACCATCAGAATCGACTTAAAAGCTGACTATCCATGGGAAGAAGATTTTACTCTACATTTGGTGGGACCAGAAGAGTGTGGTCTACCATGAACTTTTCAAAACGCGGATGAAACAGTCACTGCTGATCCTTATAGAAAACAACTAATCGAATTGAATCGAGCTTTGAAGGGAAAAGCGACCAGAATTGGCTCGTAGACACGGTCAAGTGATTTTATAGCATAGGTGTTGCTAAATTTGTTTCTGTCGATACAAATTGGCCTTGCTGATACATACATGCTCAATCTTGAAAAACTGTGAAAATGATTCGATAACTGGTTTGCCTTGGAGGACGAATAATTCTTTCAGGACGAAATCCGTGCCCTGCTTGGGAAGATGGACAAAAGTCATAGCTAGTGATAGAAAATATTTTGATTAAAATAAGCGTGTTGTTTTTGATGAAAAATCCCTTAAGTCATATGACAATCCTCCTAAGATTAAAAATAAGCACAATAAATTATTAGTTACAAAAAAAAAACAAGAAAAATGAAATTTTTATTTTCTTTTCGTTTTTTTTCAAATTATGTTGAATCTTTATTTTAAAAAGATATGAAATCAAAAAACATTTACATTCATTTATATCGTTTTAATGATATTTAATAAAATTGAATCTTTAAATCGCATCTTTTGTACATAAATTGTTGTAAAATAAAAGAAAACAAAAAAAAACACCAATTTTTGGAATTGGGAGAATACAAGTGATTTTTAAAAAGGTGAACTATTTTCGAATTTTCCAAGTTTCTTCCTTATTTTTGAATTAAATTTTTTTATTTTTTCTGAAATTTTAGATTTTTATACTTAAAAAGTGTAAAGTTATTGAATTACATAAAATGTAAGTTGTTTTTTCTTTTTTTCTGTTCATTCCAAAATTATGTCACGTTTTAAAAAAAAAGAAATTTTGAAAAAATATAAAAATGTTAATTTTTAATTTGTTTTATTTATTTGAGAAATTCTTTTTTCCATTGTTTTTCAGGCATTGTGTTTTATATTTATGATTTTGTAATTCAATAAAAATAAGAACTTTGAATTTTAAAGACCAAAAATTAGTAATAAAAAAAACATTCTTTGTAAACTTTTCTTTAGGAATAAAAATATTTAATCCGATATAAATAAATTTTTGCTTTTCATAAATTCGTTTTATAAAGAAAGGAATTTTTTTTCAAGATAAAAATTAATAATATTTGAAAGAAAACTCATAAGATTATTGTAATCCTATTTAATCATACGTTTTTTTGTTTTTTTGTTCTTTTTAAATAGAATGCCTTAATTATAAAAGGTGAAAAAATAAAACATAATTTAATAATTACGATTAACATAACTAATATTTTTTATTTATGTTTAGCTATTTTGTTTTTAGTGATAAAAGAATACAGCATTGGAAATACAGGCATCCCTTGAATAGCACGATACTTGAATAGCACGAAGTCGCGAATAACACGGTCAAAAATTGCGAAAACTCTTGAATAATACGGGATTTGAATTATACGAATTTGCGAATATGTACACACATATTACTGTTAACGATCACACGGTGCATACCAGATTTACAGGAAATACATAGATAGTAAGCAAAGTTGTAAATCTCAGTTCTTATCGTAAATAGATTTTCTCTCTTCTTTGTGCTCAGAATAGTATTAGTATCATTGCATAAATGTGTGAGTGCTTACTTCTCGTTGGAACCAAATGTACAAATTTGTATGGATATCGGTTTTTGAATTGCACGATTTTGAATAGCACGGAACGATATTTTCAAAATTGTATAAATTACTAGTATCGAATAACACGAATTTCAATAAGACGATACCAATTAACCGTGTTATTCGCGGGATGCCTGTACTTTTTATCCAAAGCAGAATGAATAAAATTCAACTGTATTCAATTTGATATTTATTAATTTACTTTAAATATTCTAAAAGAGATAAATATTAAGAATCGAAGATGCTTCATTTTTTTATATACGATTTATTAAAAATAAAAAAATTTCTTTTTACTTTTCTTCTAAGCTTTCTCACATTGAACGTATTTATGTCGTTTAACAAGAAGACAAAATCACAAGATTGAAAAATTAAAAGAGATTATTTTAACTCTTTTCATTTTTGGCAAATATTTGTGCCATTGAATTAGGAACATCAAATATTTATATTGTATTTAAATGGAATATGAAAAATCATGTACTGTATTCAATGGGGGTAACGCTAGAGTCTTAAACATAATGGTTTTGGTCCACTTTGTCCAAATAGCCGTCAATATTTTCAATCATTTTCGTAAGTGATTCTAATTCAATCGCAGAATAATTTATTATATATTAAATGCGGGAACTTCTCAAGAAGCTATTTAATATTTCATCTCAGTTACGGTTAGTTATTATGTTTCCTAACTATTTAATACAATGATAAATGGTATTCTAAAATCACAATTGAATAAGTTCTTTTGATAAGGAAGGACATTAGTCAACGTTCATAATCCTTTGTTATATTGCTCCTGAAAGATAAAAAAGCATTATTTAACACATTAAAGCCCACATCGCATGATAACGTGCAACATTTGATATTTTCCCTGGTACCATGTCGCATGAAATGTGATGACACCGTAACTTCCCCTGGCACCATGCCATGCAAAAATAGACGACCGATATTGATGTTCTATGTATTGTATTTGTTTCGTAGCATCTTTCTGTGCAACACTTCATTTACTTTTTTAACTTGAATTCAAAGAAGAATTAGTAGTAGTCGTCAAAATATTGTTTGGGGTTCAATGTGTTAAGAACATAAATCCAATATTTTAAGTTTCCAATAAACTTTCCTAAACTAATCACTCAAGAAATTAACTTATGTATTCACCTTTTGAAAGAAGATGAAATTTCAAATTGTTCAACATCAAGATTTACAGGAAACAATCTCTGGTCGTATGGATTACAATCCGGAACCAGTGTAAAAACGGAAAATTTTAAAAATAAAAAGAACTAAGGATCTATGTCATTAAAATTCGTATACAGAACTGAGTAAATGATTCCATTTTCATAATGAAATGTGTTAACTAATGAATGTCATGTGGAATAGTGTTAACTAATTCTTACGTAAATTAATGAATCCAATTTCTTTTCCAAAGAACCGATTTAAATGAGGATTATCGGAAATTATATGCGCGTTAAAATAGTTTTGCTAATATTTAGAATAAGATTTTAAATTCGCGATTCGTACGACAAAAACACGTTCAGTCTGAGAAGTATTTTATACATACGTAGTTATTAATTAAAATTAAGATTAAGATTGGCTTTTTTGTTTTAGGGGGTACTATTTTGATTTGAAAAATATTTTTGTGTAAATAGAAAATTACAGAAAAGGAAAATCAAACATTTTGAAATTGTGCCTTTTCTAAGATACATTTTTTTTCTATTAAATAAAATTTCAATTTAAAACTAAAAATAATGATAATAAAATAATAAAAATATTTTTGAATTTTTCCGAAGGTTTTATATTTTCTACTAAAATTTTCATATTTTATAAAATTCTTGAGAAGGAACGAAAGCCAATTTTTTATTAATATTTTCATTATTTCTGTTTATTTATTTGTTTGTTTTTATTACTTAAAATTAGGTTTTCAAATTGTATATTCAAAATAATGTAGTTATAGAATTTACTTGTTCACAATTTGAAAGCGCAAGTATATTATTAATACAAAAAAAAAGGAAAGAACATTATAAAAAAATAAATAAATAAAATATAAATTATTTTAATTAATGAGTTTAAATTACGATTTTCCTTTTTGTTATGAAAGTGAAACTGAAAAGGCCGTTGATTTTTTATAGTCTTCAAGAAATTAATTTACTTTTATGGATATTATTGTTGTTTCTTTTTTTAAAAATATATATATAGTAACTGAATATTTTTCTAATTCATTTAAGATACGAGAAGTACACCAAGTTTTACATAAATTTCTCGTTGTTACTTTAAAATGATTTTCTTTAGTGATTGCTTATTCAATTGAAAAGAATAAACAGTCTGCACGTGCACCATCGTACATAACATATACAATAAGTATCCGCTGGAAAAGTACTATTTAGCAGGGATAGAAAAACGTATAATCATGAACTGAAAAACATTTATAAATTGTTTCAAATTAACAAACAAAAGAATATTATTTTATAAATGGTATAAAAAATAAATCTTTCGAAAATATTGATTGGCAATTTATTCCATTGATTTTAAAAACCAGAATTATTACACGAATCATCTGATATCGAAAGTCCAACAAAATGAAAATCAATTGAATCAAATCGATGTTGATTCGATTTGCTTGTAAAATACATTTTCCACGACAATATTCATCTACTGTTCCTTTAAACAGTAAAATATTATTCAAAAATACTTTCCAAGAACTATGAGAAAATAACTTTTAAAATCTTGGATACTCAAAGTCTATGCATTTCATTTAGTCAGAGAATACTTTTTTATGTACGGAAAATTTGCCAGTCATATGTATAATAAGAAGAGTATTGTAACCCTTTGGCAGATTCAAATAAAAATGGGCATAATTTGCCGCAGTGATAAACAACAAAAATATATAAACGAGAAAAACAACTAAAGAAATAGTTAAAATGAAAAACAACCATATATTCAGTGCCGCATTATGTCCTAGGAAAGCATATCTTACTAGTATCAATCAATATAAAGATTCGCAAATTGCAATTTCACAAAATTTATCGTTTTCATAGAATGCAACTATTTACTATCAATTTAATCAAAAAACGTTACTCAATTTTATTAAATAAAAACTGTACACCAATAGATTCTGGGTTTTGGCTTATTTGGCCCATATGATGATCCGGCACTGTATATATGTTAAACTCCTTCCTCAATTTTTGTATGTACAGATATCGTTTTTCCGTTCAAATATGATATCCTCAGGAAAACGTGTGGATTCTCATTCTTCTTTACCATATAAAAAAAAAGACAAAAAGAAAAACAAAGTTCCGCATGTGCTACTTAAAAAATTTGTTGTTATATATAAAATGGTTTTGGAGTTTTGGTTCAGGAGCTAACCCATGTACCTAATGAATGTTCCATAGTTGGAGGTATTTGTCTGCTTGGCCATATTTTGTTTTCAATAAATTTCTTCTTCATCGTTATTATATATACTACAAATAAATAGTATGCTAACGTAATGAAAACATGTTTACAGCCATATACTGTTAATACTATAAAAACGACCGACATCATGGAATGGATATGAATCTAGAAAAGCTAGAACTCACTATCAAAACCTTTAGTTTTTCACATTTTCTTTATATGATATATGAAAGTGTTTTTGCGGTGGAAAATTTGTCATATATGGGTAGATGAACTAATTTTTAAATACGATATTAAAATCAGATCAAGAGGTCGAATGATTTTTTATTCGATTAGTTTATGTGCCAAATAAACTGGAATAATAATTGTTATGGTTTTGGTCAATTAAAAAAAAGTACGATGGAATAATTTCGAAATATTCGCGATGAAAATGTATGCCTCGATTATGAAGAAATTTATTCAGGATTTAAAATAAATACGATTTTTTAATTTCATTAAGCTTTTTGAAATTTAATTTTTGTAATTTTCGAAATAGAGAATTATTAAATTACTTGAATTTTATCCATTTTAAGTAACCGAATTTGTTGGATTTTTGGAAGAATTTATTCTAACTGTGGAAACGGATATTTTGTTTTTGAGCCGCCAACATTCGTTCGTTATTCCATTGTGCTGATAGCTAATTTATTATACTTTCATGTATTTTCACTAAGGGATTATATTTTTCTAAAAATTCCATTAAACAAAAATGAAAATGGTGGTGATTGGTTTTTGGAAAGCTTTTTATATTCTTAAAGCTTTTATTTTAACGAACAAAATATTTATGTATATAAAAATCGAGGAAAAGCTAAAAATTTTCTATGGAAAGAAAACGAGAGAAAACGATTGATAGTATAGTAAGAACAGTATTTAGTCGGTCATATAGAATAGACCGGAAGAGATATCCTCACGAAGTCACTGTCTATACATTTTCCTAGATTTTCCTATTAGTTTTTTTTTGTTTTGTTTTTTTGTTTATATGGATGAGCTTTGCCAATCTAACAAAGCACAAACCGTCTGATACAACCCCAAGGAGTAAAAATAATATCTGTTTTCAGGTCTTTAATATAACATCTTTTTTAGAATTTTTCAGTTAGGTCTTAGCAATGGAAGTGTTCGGTATTCAATGAAATTGATCACCAAGCTAAATTTAAAGAAGGATATTTAGTTCGTTCGGTATTTGTTTCTTTATAACGAACTTTTGTAATAATTTTTTTTAAAGTTGTTTTCTTTTTTAAAGGAACTTTTAATTTAATTCTGATAATTTGCGAACATAATTTGAATTAGTTGTGAAATTATATTCCTCTTTTTTTTGTTTTTAGTTAGTTTTAAATTCTTATTCAAAAGAAGAAATATCCTTAGAGATTCTTTTTGTCGTCTTCATTATTTCCAAAAGTATGTAATTAAATCAATTACTATTGATAAGAACGATTTAGTGATGGTGTTTTTGAACTAAAAATAAACTCAAATCGTCTTGAATTGTTTGGTTTTAATTCTTTGGGTATTTTTTTTTTCCTGTGACAATTCTAAAATAAAAACAGATTCCATTTAATTATGATATATTAAAAGAATAGCAATTGAATATGAAGAAATGCTTTAATATGAAGTTTAATTGTTTCTAAGTGAAATGGTTTTTATTGTTTATGACAAAAATATGAATAATTAAAAGTTGCAAACGATATTGTGCAAGAAGAAGTATCCTCTTTTAGGTATATACTATTATTTTTCCTTTTTAATAAAACGCTTAGAATAAAAAAAATAGACTATAATTTTTATAATTTCATTCACTATTTTAGTGGGTCAAGTGAATTTTATCTCCTTTTTTTTTTGATTGTTAAAAAGAATACAATAAAGCTAACTCTTAAGAATATTCAATTTTCAAGTGAATTTATCTGGTTTTCATAGAAATTTTCATTTGGAATTTTTATTATTTTATCCAAAAAAAAAAAGAAAACAATAATGATAGGGGTTTTTTTTTGTGATTTATTACTTTCTTTGATCTGAATTATAGAATATTCTTATGATTGATAATAATTGAATTGAATAAAGTTTTTCTTTTAATTGGTTTTTGTACTAATTTGGTAAAAAAAAGAAACATAATTTAATGTAAACTTTATTAATTTATATTATTAATTATATTTTAGGAGAATTGGTGTATAAGTAATTTTGTAATTGCAGGTCCGAGGAAAAAAATAATTATTGTCATTTTCAAAAATATTCTGTAAAGTTTTCAAAATTTTAATAATTTCAAATTCAAAAAAATTCTAAGAAACTTCTGTTTTCTTATGGTAGGATCCGGTAGGATCTGCAATTCATTCACTTACATCTTATATTATCGATCGAATAAGAATAAACAATGTTTTCGTACACGTATATAATTTAAAAAAACCAAAAAGATTAGGGAATTTTTCAACTGTTGCATATAAAAAATGTTTCAATCGATTTTATTTTTTGTTTGCCGTCGTATTGATTAAAAATTGATATTTTTGAATAAAGAAATCGGAAAAATTTTAAAGGCAAAATACAATTTTGAACAGTTAACATAGGCCTCTTGGTCTATTTGGTCGATGTTCATAGTTTATAGAAGCTACACTTGGATGGTTCAAATTTTTAATTAGAAAAGAAAATATGTGGTTTTTCATTACGTATATAAAGGGCATGGAAAATATTTAGATAAAATGAGAATTTTTTAAAAGTTTTTTTTTTCTTTACATTTCACTAAAACAATGCACTTTTTTAGCTTATTTATCTTATATTGGGTATGGGAAGTAAAAGTTATCGTTGTGTATGTAAAAGAAAACACGTTTATTCAAAAATAACGGTATATTATGTTTCATTTAAGTGCATCTATAAACATGTAATGTTCTTGACAATTTTTCAAGCGCTTAACATGAATCTTCCATTCAGTAATGCTTTCAATTCTTCAGCTTGAATTTCTTTTAAGCTGTTTTGGACGCTATTTGCCTTCGGCGCTAAAATCACTACTTTTGAAATGTCGAAATCATTCTCCGCATGTTAATTCAGATAGGGGCGAACTGGTAAAAAATATTGGTACGGGACTTCAGCGAATGGACCAGCCCTACGTATGTCATGTATGAGTAAATGAGATTGCAGCTGCTTTAATGTATGTCTATGTCCAAAATATATAGGACAGTATACGAAAGAAAAGTATATTCAAAAGTTAAAAATCAGCTAAATTCCGCTCGAATAACAAAGAGGTAAATTTCTAAAAGTTTTCATGGATGATCGTCATTTAAAAATATAGAACTGAATACTTCTGGACCTATGTTATCTTACTACTTGGTTTTACTTTGGTTACTTTGGTTTTACTTTTCATGGTTTACTACAGCTATGTATAACACAATAGGCCAGTAATATTTTGGTTGGACATGGTTGGTTTAACAGAACATTTGCTTGAAGTAATTGCGTGGTTTTTAAGGACGTGTTTCATCAGCTCAAGACCGGCTCACCGCGTTAACGCTGGCCTATATGGCCAGTCCGAGCCTGAGTTCAGATAAAGCATGTTCTCCATAAGTTCCAAATAAATAAAATTGATCTTTAGACTTCAATCAGAAGCGATACACTAAATTCAAACGCTTGTTAACAGTACTTCAAATTCAATGTGTTGCAATTTTAACTTACACATGCATGAAGTACTACTCCGACATATATTAGAAAACGATGGTCTTTAATTACCATATCCAGTATATGATGTGAGAACTATATTTGAAACTTTCTTGCCTGTCTGTGTTTGATCCAGGTACTCTCGAAAAATTCGGATGGGTTTTTCACAGAATACGTTATGTATAATCATTTTATCTCATCAGCCGGCAATAGTGTTAAAGTAAGATATAGCCGCAGGCGACCGTATATGAAGTTGACACTAAACAAGTGTAATTGGAATTGACTTGTGCGTTCTAGAAGTAGCGTAGAGCGATAGCAGCAGATTATGTTCGGCCCGAGTGGGTAGTTGATCAAAAGCCTAACTATGCAATGCCAAAACTGCACTGCGCTTTATCTTTTGCGACAAAAACTCATTTAACAGTATCCACAAATCGAGTTTGTCGGTATTGTCAGAATAAACATGTAAGATAGCAATATTATTGAGCCGATCCTGTAACATTGATCTTAAATACATTTCGACTAGACGGAGGACAAAATTTGCAAAAACATGTCCCTATCCCTAAGCAACCTTTCTTTATCCAAGTAATCTTTATAAATTTTTACAATAATATCGTCATTTGTGGACTAACCCATAGCGAATCGTTCCAACAATTTGAAAACTCTCGCGGAATTATTTTTGAATCCACTTTTAAGTGACGCAAATAATTGGTCGAAAACTTCAAAGTACGATTTTCTGCAAAAATGTTGGGGTGTTTTGAATTTAGAGTTTTCGGTTGTGCCTGGATCGAGAGGTTTTGGAATTTTGCGCGAATGCCTCCAAATTCCGAGTGGGTTTTTTATCCATTCGGAATTTCTCGAGTGAGTATAGCTCCCCACCATACCACGTTATTTACCGAGCCTGGCGGCAAAATATTGTAGAAAATTAGCGTTTTTCGTCAAACCAATTTATGTTGGTGTACCAAGGATATATCGAAATGAGTTTAAATTTTCGTTGTTATCGCAATTCGTAATTTATTTATTTTTCAAAAAATTCCCTCAAACTGACGGTTTCTCATCAAACCTTCACCTTGAGAATCGATTTCACGCTTTTATGGTATACGACATCTTATATTCATAACCTATCACTTTCACATTGTTCAAAAACAATACTTTTATTATGATTTATGAAACCTTGGTCATACATATTTTTATGAAAAACCAAGAAAAAAACCAACTACTTTATGTTTTCGTAAACAGTCTTAATTAAGTAATAGAACAATGTTTTGTGTTGGCTATTGAAATGCTATCGGTTGACTAATAACGTGAAATTTTTATTTCTATTTATTTACCTAACATACCAATTTAATGTAATATACGTCTAATCAAACATGATCAAATAACCAAGTTTTATTTAGCAATTTTAACATTTTCCGATCGATAACAGAATGTTTACGTAATTTATTTTATGTTGGAACATGGCCAGTTAATTTAAGAATATTTTTAACCAAACCTCAGTCAATTGTCTGGAAAGCATGTCTATGAACTTCTTCAGTCATGGTTGATTTTGATAAATGGTAGCCAATGTAATCGTGACAGTTTAATAGCAAATAGAAATGCTAAATCGTTTACTTCATCATTTTCAATATGCACTTTTTTCTTTTAGTTATCGATAATAACAATTTCAGTTGTTTATGGAATATTAGAGATGATTTTAAAATGGCAATGGAAGAAAAGAAATTTTAAAGTAAAGTACTGATGTGATGTCTGTTCATAGGAGAAGGATTTGAGAACTGTCTAATATGTTTAGTAATTTAGTTCTTTAACTGTTTTGAATCATTC
This sequence comes from Xylophagus ater, assembly GCA_963422695.1. Lineage (NCBI taxonomy): Eukaryota > Metazoa > Arthropoda > Insecta > Diptera > Xylophagidae > Xylophagus > Xylophagus ater. Next base: position 39,964,866 of record OY730482.1, on the reverse strand, counting down.
CATAAAGCCGCGTAAAGACTAGATACATGTAGATCGACATGTATATGAACATCATTTTAGAAAAATCACCAGTGCGACAAAGTGCTCTGTCGATGATTTTTCAGACTTAATTTTGCTTGAATGACACTCACAGTTTACACACGTTAAACATGTCGACAGACGTGAAGCCACGTTTCTTGAAAATCTAAAAATTTTGATTTTTTCGACATGTCCATCAACCATTTGTCAACCAGCCTACAGACGCTTAAAATTCAGTTTTTTCAACCTGGTTGACGGACTTGTAGCGGTGTACTATGCTTAAAAGGCCATCCTAAAACGTGAATTATTGGTCATTTTGAAAAACCAACAGCGGCTTAAAATTATGAAAACTCTGCATTAATTTTTTGTTTTAAGTTTTTCTTAACAACAAAATGATTATATACTCTTTTTTAATCTTCAAGACACAGACTTTTTGTCGAAAAATCAACGAATTGTGATTTGGTATCAAGGCCGGCTCAAGCTTTGTGGCGCCGTTTGCACTTTAGAAATTTAGCGCCCCTAAGATATTTGAGGTATTTATTTTAAAAGTGAGGCAGGTGCTCATTTTCAGTTATATGAGAAGTTTTGCAAAATTATTCTAATACAAATTGTACTAGACAGTTAAAATATATTTCGTTTTTTCGGTAAGATTGATAATTGATTATTAAAATTTTTTTAAAAGAAAGTTCTATATATATATACTACATATATGTAACATGCTTACTAAATTTCTTCAAAATAAAACAAATAAAACAAATTTCTTTTTTTTTCATTTTTGCGCAACAAGTGCACATGTCTTAAGCCGGCATGTGCCGCATGCTGCCCAAGGCAAGTATCAATGCGGCCCGAAAATATTTAAAGTTAGTAAAGCATGTCCATTTGTTCTGAGGAATGATTTGTGTGTTGTGTACGCTCTCGTGTTAAAGCTGCCAAGTAACAAACAACAGAAACAGGACCAGAACGTTCTGTAGTAAATTCTATTTCTGTTTGCGTTACTCGTTCAACTACACTGTTCTGTTATTTGTCACCTGGCGGCTTAAGTGATATTAAACGAATTTCATGTTCTGTTTTTATAAGGAAAAAATTCATAAACTAATAAATTTTAAATTAGTTAAACATGAAAACTGTATATTTTTCGCTCATCAGCTAAAGTAATATACTTGTGGCCCAAAACACCATATCTTCTTCCAATGTGGCCCAGGGAAACAAAAAGGTTGGATACCCTTGGTTTATACCATTAAAAAGTTTCCGATTTTGCTAAAAAATTATCGCCATAAACATTTTGAATCATTTTGTACGTTTTTCTCTTGCGCAAAACTTTGTGCGAAATTTACTAACAGAATTCTTTGTTCGATGATTTTGCTTTAATAAATAATTTCTTTAACTGATAAACAAAATGACATAAAATTGATAAATGTGAGCCGATAACATTTGAGAGTTCAATCAGAAATGTCTAAATGTTTAAAATGACACCAACTCCACCAAGAGATGATATCTCTAGTTGCAGAGATAAGTCCCGGAACTTTATTGTATTTACGGGTATATCTTTTTTGTTGATCTTCATCTTCGAATTTCATCATGTTCTCAAATTTTTACTTCAAATTAATACTTTAATTTTTTTATTGCAATTTTGTATGCAGTGAAATAACGTACCGAAATGTCTAGCCAAAAATATTAGGCATATAAGAAAATTCTGGGATTATTTGGATGAAATTCAAAGTTACTGAAAGCAACTCGAATCTTCGAAATATTCACTGTTACATTATTTATAACCTTCTGATAACTTGCTGATTCCATCGTGATAAAATCTTGGCTGTTTTAACGCCAAATAATAATCGAGTTATTTTTGGATTTAACATATTCAAAATGGCTGTAGAAAACCGTTCTTCTGCTAATTAGCACTTCATTGATTGGAAGAAGTTATCATCTGAAGTTGTCATGCCCAGAGAATAGCCTAAGTTGGACATTAGCAATTTTCCATCAAAGCAGCATGGGGCAGACGTTATCAAGAAGCAAAATCACATTTCAAATACTACTGGCATGTGAAAGTATCTTGTGTTCCACTTCCACTCTCCTCCTTATTTTCTTTATCAGGTTTTGGGAACATTTTTCTGATTCGAAAAATGAAGAAAACTCCATGAGGTAAATGTTACTTATTGGACTTCATTTCGTTAAACTTTCATGCACACTTTATAAATGCTTATAAATTATTAAAATTTATGTCATTCAAACATCAATATCAGAGCTACAAAATGCCAAATTGACAGGAAAATAAATCGTTTTTAAATATAATTTTCAAATCATTGAATTTTAGATTCCAGAACTTTCTTATACAGTTAATAATAGAAGTATAAGATTTCTCGGTTTAAAAAAAAGTGTTGTTATATGAAAACATAATCTTCTATTCATAGAGATAGGTAAACTAATTGGAAATTTTGTTTCTCTTGTTTTCAGGAGAAATTGACTTTTTTTTATCTTTTCACTTTTTATAAAAGCGATGTTTTAGATCAGGCCTAGGTAAAATTAAAACAGATTTTTTTGCTTATCACGGGAAACTTAAATCATATCCCAGCAACGTTTTTATTTTCAAAAACAATCATACCCTCACACGAGAATACTAGGTGTATTTTTAAGAAAAGCATGGTATAATTTTTAATGGTTTTCATCCATGAATAAAACTAAATAGAAATGTTATTCTGAAATATTACATGGGACTCTAATAAAGCAAATAACCAATTGTATTCGTCCAATTTATTCTTAGTGGTCGATTTCTATCAAGGGACTGACTCTATTATAAACGTTTTCTAATTGGGGAAGTGAATAGCCAATTTATTTATAGGGTAAGCAAAATCTAGATCAGTAGGTTTTGAATTGGGATAGATAGAATGATGCCTTTTTGTTTTGTACCTTTGATTTGATTGTTGATGGGTAATGCGCTGTACAGTCATACATGCACTTTAACAATCTCTGATTAACACAACAACTAAAAAAATGCAACCAACTTTTTGTTAGGGCCTTTCCATTTGCCAGTTTTAGATCTTTCGAAATTCTTTCAAAGTACTATATTTCAACTTAAACGTAAAATTCTAAAAAACGCAAAAATGTTGGCAAGAATATTTCATAAAGTTGATTTAACTCTTCACGTAAGAACTACTTATAAAAATTGTTGAAGTAGCTACAAGCAGATATTTTATCAAATATTTTCGTATTTCTACTGCAAATAAAAGAAACCACGTTGTTGTTGGTAGTTTTCTCATAGTTTAACAATTATCAGAAACCTATTTACCGTCTAAATCCGGGTGTCGAGTACGGATTTGCTGTTAGAATTCATATAGAAAATAGTTTGTTATCTGTAAATATCATTGAAAATTGTTAGGTTGGTTTTTACCCACCTTATACGGTTTGTATTGAATTACACCAATGTTTACAGTTGGAAGTTTTGTTACTATTTATTCAAGAAATATATTGTACTATATATTATGTACACTGAATTGAAACTTTTTTCCGTTCGTATATCGAATATATAGGATTCATTATAATGATTTCTAATTTTATATCTTTTGACGTGTAGAAGACATTCTAAAATAATATTCTGATTGGACTCACGCAAATCACAGATCCTCATGAGAATTTATTTATATGGAAACAAAATATGATGAGAATCAATTCTGTCTTATTTCGAAATTTATCATGAAAATGGAATATCAAGAAAATTTAAGATTTTGAATAATGTATCAAAAAATATTTAATGTTTTAAAAAATCCGAAATTCCGAGATGAGAAATCAATCGATTTTTCTTCAATAAACTGTAAAATGTCTCTAAACGATTGATCCTGCAAAGAAATTTTCGATTTTCTTTTCTAGAAAAAGAATTTTTATCTAAATAAATTCGTCAAAAGAAATAAAGTGTCATAGTTCGAAGAAATTCTTGTAAAGAACGTGACATCTTTGTGAAAGGAAAAAAGATTCTGACAATAAAAGTTATTTTTGAAAGAATAATTTTAGATTTGACCAAACTTTAAGATGGATTGGCTTTTTTTGTTGGTGTTATCTTCAAAACGTAGTGATTTATTTGGCAATTATATGTATTATGTAATAAATTATGGCAAACTAAATAAGTTCAAGAAAGCCAACAGGAAAAACAAAAAAGGTAACGAATTAATAATAATAAAAATGTTGGAAATGGACAGACAAAGTTTAGATCCGAATATGCCACAATAAATTACTGCAAACTGTTTTGGGCGATGTAATATTTTTTTGAACTTTACATTGTGGAAAGTTTTGCTAACATTTTATAAAATTAATGATAATATTATTTTGCTTCAATTGTATTAAAAAAAATACTCATTTTTTAAAAACCTAATTGTTTATCATTTGTCCTGAAAATTATATCATTTTCAACAAAAACAATAATTTTTAAAAATATGTTTTCCTAGAAAAATTTAAAAATACATATATCTTCTAAACTAAACATATATGTGAGTATATACAAATAATGTCGTACCCCTTGTGGGCCGTTATACATCCTAAATTTGCTTAATATTGATTTTATAATCCGCAACAATTGTTAATAATTTCGTTGAGTTTTCGGTTAACATTTCGTCACAGGTCTTCGGATTAATCATTCCAGACATATCATAATATATGTCTCAACATATTTTAAAAATATACAATTGACTAGGTTTATCTGGGACGGGGAGTTATATTCTATCGCTACAAGATCACAAAATGAATATTCTCCAACCAATAGTTTTCGACAACATATAGTATTTGTATATTTCCCGAGAGGAAATTTTCAATTCCAGCTTTCAGGAATTCCGATTCGACATTTTTTGTTTGTGGTTCTGTGGGCACAATAAGTCGGGAATGCGTTAATAATTCTTTATCAAATTTGTTACACAAATGTGGGTTAAAATAAGGTAAATTGTTTGTTTTCAAATTCTGCATACTTTTTACATCAGTTTGTTTATATTTCCCATATTTACTTAGTCTATAATAAATTTCAACTTCAAATATTTTATGTAAGAAAGTTAATTGGTTTTCGATATCATATGTTTAACTGTTTATCTTACTTTTATCTAACCTAATATTATAAAGAGGAAAGGTTTGTATTTTTGTATGGATGTTTGACACGAATAAACTCAAAAACTACTGGACCGATTTCAAAAATTATTTCACCATTAGAATGCTAAATTATCCCTGAGTAACATAGGCTATATTTATTACTAGAAAAAATTAGGGATCCCTACTAAAACTTAAATAATATAATCTATAGAAATATTATAAATAGGAAAGATTTGTTCCGTATATGTTACATCCAATGATCCTCACATTCATGTCTGTCGCGTCTAATATTCTCTGTAGCCTAACTTCATAAATCCTTCGAATAACTCTTGTATTGTTTAAAATATATTTAGAATTTATAGAAAAGGTAAATTGAACAGATTACAAGTACAGCATGGAATGGTCAAATCGGTTTAGATCTCGTTTCTAGAAACATATGAGACTCTGGTGCAAATCCAGATCTCGATTCTTTATAATTTATTTTTTCTTTGCTAACAGAAGAAAGAAGTTTAGATTGGCAGTTGAAAAATAATATGTATGAATTTTCTTTAGGGAAAATTTTACCATATGTGTAACGTAATATTAAAATATCACTTCAGGCTCATTTCAAAGGATTTTTATGTGGTAATAAAAATATAAATGTTAACGCAAACTTATTGTTTCAGCATAATTATTGCGAAATTAAAATATTGCATTTTTAATTAAATTCTACATTAGTTAATTTATTCTGGGTAAGAATACAATGGGTCGTAACGTGAGTGCCCAAACGAAGTCTAGACTCTAGATTTTTTTCGAAGATTAAACTCTAGAGTTTAATTCTCGCAAATAATCAATATCTAATAGAGTCATTTCCATGTCCTTTTAATTTACGTGAAAGGAATTTTTTAATGTTTTCATGTTTCGTTTTTTTTTTGTTTTTTTGGTAGAATTTTGTCCATAATAATAAGTGTCATATTTTTAAAAGGGTTCAACATTTATGCTTATTTTTGGTTATTTTACACTTGAAATATGTATGAAAAATGACATAATCCATCATCGTTAGTCAGTTTACCTACCTATATACAGTATGTACGAATGAAGTATGGATAATTTTGCATAAATGATGATATATTTAGTAAACATGGGGAAAAAGTCATGTGCCACAAGTATGCTATTCCCAGAAACTCACATGAAGTGTTGATATATATATTTTTCTTTCCTTTTGATGGAAAACATGATAAACATGAGCTGTAAACATAGTCAAGAAAATCGTCTTTTATGATTTACATGACATCTATTATTACCTTACAAATGGGTTTTATAACCCTATAAAATACATAACAAATAATAACAAAAAAAATAGAATAAATAAAAAATAAACTAGAATAATGTAGAGATGATAACATTATATCCGAATAACCGAAAGTTTAGTTAACCAATCTAGTCAAAATATAGTTGTCTTTCCTGTCTGCATCTATGTTCTCGTTGTGTACCATTCTTCTCTTGAAGACATTATGCTCCATTGGGGGTCAATATAGATAATAAATTCGATAGGCTCCTTTTATAGGTATAGTATATATGAATATGGATAACAAGTAGTCCCTGGATTCTAGATGTTGTACATCTTTTAATAAAACATATTTATATTATATTGTGTGTTATTTTATGGGGTATATACAATTATTTTTTGTGGGAAGGTATATGTTGTATAGAAAATTTTGTATCCCTTTGCGGTTTTATCTTTTATGTAGAGTCATTATTTAAGCTTTCTATTGGTGCAATTAATGTTATGTAAAGTTGTGTAACTTTCTAAGGTAAATAAATCCGAACCAAAAATCTATGCGAATAGATTTAAAGTTAATAATTTATATTGAATTGTTTTATGGTAATTTCTGGTTTGGGTATTTAGCTTAATTTTGGTTTGGCTTTTATGGAAATTATGTTTTTAAGAAATTTTCCTAAAATGAAAATTAGTTTTTGATTTCCAAATAAATTGTAATAAACTAGTTTTAGAATAAAAATACAGTAAAACCAGGTAATTGCGACATGCTCAATATATAGTTTATCAATTTCTAGAGCACCAAATCTATTCTTTTATACTAACCTGAGATCGAAGGTAATATAACATTTATTCATATTTTGTAGCATTAAAAATGCTATTATTACACCCTTGTAACTAGTAACTGTGCTGCGATTTAGCAATTATTTAGCAAGAATACATTTCAATAATAAATAATACAATTTAGATTATTTTTGAGATGGAAAAAGCTTTATAAAGATAAAGATCGTCTTTAAATTTAATTTCTTTTTTGTAACTGCCGTCGATTTCTAGGCCTTTTTTCAGTTGTTTTTGTTACGAATAAATCCTTTCTTCTTGTATTGTAGTTTTTCAATTCAATTACTCTAAGTATGCACTCTGTATTTCAATTGTATTTCTTTGTTATCAGGAAATTTTTAAGATGAAAAATTCTTTTCAAATTGCTATACATTCAATTTTTATATGATTTTAAATTTAAAGTCTTTAGTAACCAGTGAAGCTGAAAAAATGAAAGCGTCTTCGTTTGCGTGACGTGATGAAAGTTTAAAATTTCATGCAAAAGAAAAGGAATTGATTAAAATACGTTGCATATACGTAATATTGAAAAAGTATGTACACATCTGAAAAAGGTAGTTTTTAAAAAAAATTTAAAATACTTTTTAAGCTTTTTTTTCTTATATCAACGACATATTTCTGTTAGAAAAAAGTTTTGTGATAAAGTTTTTTCATTGATATTTGACTCCAAACAAAAAAAAAAGGCAAACTTCGAAACAAATGCTAAATATTTATTAATAAACAAAAGACACAATAAAAAACGAGTTTTTCAATATAAAAACATTTGCTAAAAGCTCAAATTATAAAAGTTTATACCGTATTGCTCTCTAAGGCAACCCAATTTTGTGCCAATTTTCAGTCATTTACCTTTTGTAGGTTGCCAAATATTTAAAGAAATCTGACAAACTTATATACCCTAATTATGTAAAGGAGTAAGTTTTTAAAAATATGAAAACTTTTTCAAACAAATTTTAGAAATATTCAATTTTATATGACATGTTTTTAACAAAACAAGCTTTAATTCTTATTAATATATAATTCATATAAATTTTATACAGAAACTCATTGAAAAAACATATAGTAACTGAAAATCGGCCTATAGCCGATTTTTTAATGCCCTATGGTAGAAATGGGACAGAGAAACTGACAAAACTAACATTATTTCAAGGTTTGTCTTCATAATTTTGTTTCCTCTTTTCAAAATTTCTTCTAATTTGCAGGTAACCCAGAGCCTGATAGCATAAGTCTAATCTGCAAATTTTTTTCAAATCCGTGCATTGGTTTTTAAAGCACATCAAAAAAACTATATGAAGAGGGTTATTTGCTCCTACGATTATTTCTTTCTCCACTATCCTTAGACCGATTTGACTGAAATTTAATAATTAACAATTAATAATAATAATAATTTAATAACAAATTTAAACAAAATTGGTTCAGAAATTTTCCAATTAAATCCGAAAAACCATAAACAAAAAAACGACAAAACGACAAAACTTTCAGGTCACTCTGGTTTTTCCTTTATAACTCTGCCTTCCTGGATCGATTTTACTGAAATGCAATACCAAACCAAGTTAAGAAATAATCAACTCACATTGTAAATTTCATCGAAATCGCATAACGCGTTTTTGAGTTATCTTGTATACGGGCGGACGGACATGCATAAATCGATATAACTTTTGATTCCCGACACAAGCATACCCTTAAAACCTTTCTACGACGATTATTTCGATGTGTTACAAATGGAGTGACAAAACTAATATACCCTCTTGTAGTACCTACCATAGGGCATAAACAGTAACAATGATAGGCACGTATTCCTGTCAAGCGTCGAAAATCCAGATACTTTCAGTTAGTTGTATACGACTTTGAAAAGCAATGAAAAGAACAACATCATTTTTTAAAAATAGATAATTTGGAATGGATTCAATCAAAAGTTTAGTTCTATTTTTTTTCTATTCGTAATGCTTTTTGTTCTTAGTTTGGGATTAGACCGAATTTTCCTCTTCTGATGCTCTCACAATGCTCAATAGGGTTTAAATCTGGCCAAACACAATTCTTAAATTTATAATATTAAAAATCCTGTTCATTCAAACATATAAGGATTTGGTATGGCCTTTAAGCAGGAGTTGCTAAGACTTATGCCAATTATATACCAGACAAGTTCAAATAGACATTTTTATTTGGAATTAAATAAAAGTTATTTTCAATTCCCAGTTTTTGTGTCCAAATTGGCCAATTATTTAAAAAAAATAATACTTTAATATATTTATTTATTTATTTATGAATAAATCCTAGGTTAACAACGCATTGGTAACTCATAGCACCTCAAACCAATACAATACATATTTCAGTATTTTAAAGATTTTATTCAATTATTTTGTTTTTACTAAACATTTTATTGTATTTTTATCAGACTTTGGAATATGGAGAATTTACTTTCGTCAATAAAAAATGCATTTTTCCAATAATTAACATTTTTCTTTTTGTATATTTTTTGCAAACCGTAATTTAGACGGTTACGAACTAAAGATTTTCTTCATGTTATTCGGATAAAAATAACCGTTTATTTGCGACGTTCTGCGGATTTAAATTTTTCAATCGATCGAATTGCCCGTACCAACGAGAATTGAATAAATTTACACAAGAAGTACTTAGTGAATACATATATGTTCTTTTGATTAATTGAATAAGATATTTGTTGTTATGGCAAATGCTTAGTTAAATGATGAATATATAACTTTTGATATAAAACCGAGCGTTTAAACATTGCCATCTTTACGATAGTGACCTTGTTATTTAACTTTGAATCCTCTTTATATGTGTACAAATTTAACACCAAAAATACAAAATTGCCATTACGATGTCTTTTCATGCCTTATACTTTATGTTTTTCTTAGAATTTTTGGTGGTTTCGAGGACCATGAAACATTCTAATTTATTCTTTCTAATTAATAATGTTTGTGCTGTGTTGTGTTTTTATATATATGAACAATAATGCCGTTCATGACATTAAAAGAAATCTCATGGAAACCTTCCAAAAGGACGGAACATGAGAAAAAAAGAAATATTTAGACCAGACCTTATGGTTGAAGCAAAAAGAAGGCGGTTTAAATGACCCTGGAGGCAATCTCGACGGACGCGTCGGACGCGACGAACGCGTGAAGTGTCAAATAAAAGTTAATTTTATATGAATTGTGGGGGAGGTGTTAATCTCCACGTAGACGCGAAGCTTTAGACGTTTTAAAGTTGATTCGTATTCAACTTTTTACGTGACGAACACGTTCAAATATTATTTTAAAATTGATACGTGTGAATTATTTTGTGAAAACTCCATTTAAAAATGGTATTTTTCTTTTTTATTAAATTAGACTACTCAAAAACTATTTTATATAATATATATATATATATAATAATAAAATCGTCGCGTCCGTCAAGATTGCCTCGGGGGTAAAGGCGCAGAGTGTATAGAAAAGAAATGCCATCAAATTTGTATATGAAAATGATAACAAGAACTATGAATTATATGCTAAACAAAAATATTAATTAGATACAATATATAAAAGGCTAGTCGTTCTTTCGTTGCTTCTTTCTGTCCGTCCTGTATTATTCAACAAAGAAAAATGGTTGAGCACAAAAAAAACGCTTTTTGATATGTTGTAGGGAATTACTTGAAACGTGGAGAAATTTTGTTTCCGGGGAGATTGGGGTTCGAAAGGGTTACAAAAGGGGGCTTGAAAGCTCATTTCGGAAAACCTTATTTATAATCTGAAATATATATTGAAACATGATTCTGACCTGAGGCAATCTTATTAAGATTTTTATGCCGAACATTCTGACGTATACGACAAAGTTTCATCTCCCACCGCTTTGGCGCTGGAGGCAATACAAATTTACGAACTTTTTATATAGGGGTCACACATGATAACAATGCTCAGCAAAGTTGTGAAGGTTTTCATGGAGATTATTTCTGCCGAAGACCATAAAGTTCTATATCTCACCGCTTTGGCGCTGGAGTCAATACAAATTTTTGAACTTCGTATATAGAGGTCACACGCGATTACAATGTTCAGCAAAGTTCTGGAACTTTTCATAGGGACTATTTCCTTCGAAGAGCATATAGTTCTATCTTTCACCGCTTTAGCGCTGGAGTCAAAAAAACTTTTGAACTTTTTATGTAGACGTCACACTTGATTACAATGTTCAGCAAAGTTGTGGAACTTTTTATAGGGACTATTTCCTTCGAAGACCATATAGTTCTATCTCTCACCACTTTGGCGCTGGAGTCAATAAAAATTTTTGAAGTTCGTATTTAGAGGTCACACGCAATTCGAATGTGCAGCAAGTTGTGGAGGTTTTCATGGGGAATATTTCTATCGAAGACCAAATAATTCTATCTCTTACCGCTTTAGGGCTGGAGTAAATAAAAATTACGAACTTTTTATATGGAAGTCATACACGATTACAATGTTCAGCGAAATTGTGGAGGTTATCATGGGGATTATAGCTATCGAATATGCATATGCATAGGCCTGGTATACTTCCGTCTCTCAGCGCTTTGGAACTGCGGTTGTTTCTAAGCTCTTTTGGCCGCTACTCTATCGAGGTTGTTTCCTTTACGTAATATATGTTTGACCGGGGAAATGGGATCAATTTAATGTCTTCGCTCGGGGTGTTGCGGGGTAAATAATGTGCATTCTGAATAGGTTGACTTAAGAAAATAAAAAAAATCTCCAGTGGTGTTGTGGGAACGGGGTAAAAGATCCATAATTTTGCTAATTAAGATGCTTCTCTCGAATAAATTTAGTTAATTTACAGTGATTTGTAAACTGAAATTTCTAGGAGCCCATCTTAGGACGGGTAACCCCCTAGTTTTAAAATAATAAATTAATCAATTTAAAACAATTGAAATTTATGGGAAACTTCTTTCATATTTTATTCGATCATTTCTAATTAATTCATTTTAATTATAATTGAAAGACAAAACAAAATTGTATGCTTGCTTAATTTAAATTTAAATTAAAAAATACTACATTCAAATAAATTTTTATCAATTTTGATTATAAAAGCAAAAAATTTGCATATTTTCTTTAGAATTTTTTTTTTTTTGATATTAGTATTAAATTTAATTTCTGATAACGCCTTTTTTTAAAAGTAGTCTTTTGCATACATAACTCTTTTATGTTATCTAAAAATTCATAAAACTTTTTGCTCATTCAACAAGAAGAAGCATAATTTTCATTATTTTATAGTGGAAATACATTAGATGCTGTTTTTTTTTTTTTTGTTGTTGTTTGTTTAATTTATTCATTCATAAAAATGATACTCGTTAATGAAAAATCTTTTTTCTTAAAACTTATTAGAATGGCCAGAAATAAATACAAATAAGTTTTATACAATATGCTAATTTAGTCGTTTAATCAGTTTTATGGCGTCATTATTATTATTATTTTTTTTTTTGTTTGCTTATTAATATCTTGTATTTCTGGTGTTAAGGCCTGTATGGAGATGTTTACACCAACATCACAGAGCACAGAAGATGAATACGTCCGATGTGGATTTCTAAATTCAAAGTGAAAAAATCTTTTACATTGGAATATTTTTGCAATAGTTCTTTGGCTAATTTACATGATAACATGAAATAGGGTAAGGTCAGGTGAGAGGTTTCGGATTCGTTCGTTATTGCAAGTCGATTCTATTTATTTCAAGTGAATCATTTTTCTGAAAGAACATCTTCATTGATCTCAATAGTAAAAACTGAATTTTCCTTTTTTTCACAAGCTTGATGTAGGTTTTAGTTTCAGTGCTATAAGTTGTACGTTTAAGTTAAAAAAAAAAATGGTATGAATTATGTATATACCTAATGAACCTATTTTCGTATGTATTTTATTTAGAAATCAATTTGATTTTTATTGATTAGTATTTTTTATTCATATTTACATTTTATAATTTAGTTATGTTTGATTTACTTTTGGTATTTCACAGAGGTTTCGTCAATTGGTTACATCTAGAGAATTTACTTGACACCTCCAGACTCAGCCCGAAAATGGTAATATTTTAAGTTATTTTCAAAAAATATCAATAGCTCAAAGTTATGTTCCCGAGATATGTACTTGGTTTATTTTTAGTTCTAATTTCTTTTATAACTTATCTGAATTTTATTTTAGTAATCTGAAAATGGTTTTAGGTTTCTTTTCACTAAAAGAATTATTAACAATAAGATTATGTTTCATTGTTTTATGATGTGATTAACCACACCTACACAATTTCTAAGCCCCTCACTTAATATGTATGTCCCCTTATTCTATGTTTTTCGTTAAAAATAAATATGTTAGAAGATACTTAAAACCGTTAGTTCAATGACAAATACTTATTAGATAACATCTTATACTATACTTATATTAACTATATTGTAATACAAAACTCGTTTGTATTTATTTCAAAGATTTTCTGTTAGCTTGTCAAATCCTCTCGGCCTTACCCTATTGAATTTATTTCGGACTTCAGTAAAATATAGTCAGACATTTTTCTGTTCATTAGTTTCAGTTTCCAGTTCAGGACACCTTAAAAAATATACGATCAATTTTAATTTTCTGAAAGTTGCAAATTCTTCAAAAATCAATTGATTCAAAAATCGAAACAGAAATAAAAAAAAAAAACTCTTGGAAATACCCAACAACTACAACATTGTTTTTCGCAACAAGCTTTCGGGGTTTAATCTTATGGAAATACATACAAATTTAAATATATATATTGTATATATATACATTTTTGTTAGATAAGACGAATATATTTTGAAGATCAACAAGAATATTATTATTACATATGAAATGAAGACAAAACGAAAAAAAAAAAACGCCACAGCTTCTAAAAAACACTGCACAATAAGGCAGTCATTTTTTGTAAATTGAACGCGATAGTAAAACTTTCTCGCATTTATTATTTAACATTATATGGAAATAACAATTAATTATTCTAATATTTCTCGCAATTAGTAATGTGGGTTATAAAACGCCCATAATATCATCGGATTAATGTTATTAAAATAAGTCATAAATAATTATTTAAAAATTTCTAATTAATTACATGAAACGAAGTGACAACAAACTTTTGCCGAAAATGTGAATTTTGACCCCCCCCCAAAAATATATATATATATATATATATAAACTTTTGGGAAATTAAAGAGTTTCTTGTTATCTTTTTAAACTGGTAGTAAAGCTAAACTTCCATAATTCAATGTAAATATTTACTAATTTAAACAAACTAAATTATCCTCTATTTGGTGATCTCTTAGGTAGTGGACTTTTTATAACTTTAGTAAAGGTAAAGGTGTATTCTGTATGTTCATATCTGTTCTAGAATATTTAGTAGTGTTCCATTATCTATATATGGTAATATGCATAAATTCACAATTACCTATCGTTTAGTATTATACTAAATATTCTATTTCATGGTTCTTAACCTTCTAATATGTTTAAGAGTCACGCGATTAAATTTATGTGACCGGTAAACATTTTTGACGGTTAAAGTTAAAGGTTTGTGATATCCTATATAGTTATTATTATAATAAAACCTCTTTTTACATGTTAATTCATATTGTATGGAAATAATGTTTTTATTTTGGTTATTTTGGGATTGGGTTTTGATACAATATTTGACCAGATACTGAACTTAAAGAGTGAAGGTTTCGTTAATTTTTTTTTTTTTGTTATTATCATTCTATGAAATGATTAAGAAACTTTTATAATAAACTAAATAAATAAATAACAGGTGTAAATAATGTATTTAATAATATAAAATTTATTTATTTACAGAAATATAATAGTTGGATATTAGAATCGCGATAAATTTCATTGTTTTTTTTTGTGTTGGTGTTTAAATAAGAATTACTTAACTAAATTTGTGATGTTTTTATATTATTTTTTAACTTAAATATGATTTGATGTGATATAAAGCCTAAAATAAAAGAAAATGTTATGGTCAATCGTTTTTATAACAGGTGGATGAAAAGTATAGTTCGTGCTAATTTAAATTTGTATCCAAACTTTAATTCAACTGTTAAATGCTAACTAATAATAAAAACATTCATAATAATATATTTATTATAGAAACAACAAACAAATATATTAATACTAATTGCTCTAATAACAGTGAAATTAGTTCTACATGTTATATTGATAATACTGCCAACAAAATGCAAGACGATGAAGAGGAAAAAGTTAGTTTAAGGTGAGTTTGTTAAATTCCTCTAATATATAAAATAACACTAATGAATTAATTAAGTTTAGTATATAATATGAAAATTCCTTGTTACCACTTAATTTTTTTTTATATTTAAATTACGAGGGACAGTACAAAAGTATTCGTTATAAGTTAGGAAATTTAATAATATTGCAGAGGTATACGAAATACGAAAATCAGAGTACTATTAAATATTGATACCATTTGAATTGGTTTTTAGTAAACCGAAAAAATGCTAATTGTATTATTTATTAAAATAAAAAAATTTTAAATTTTGCATTCCTTGAAAAATTGTTTTACTTTTTATTATGTACTAAGAACTCATTTGATTCAATTGAACCTTCTACAACTAATAGCCTTATTCTCCAACCGCATTGATACATTTTTTTATCGATTATTGTTGATAAATTAAAAACTAGAAGCACACTTAATTTAATTTATTAATTTATTTATTAATAAATAAATATTAAGAGTGAGTCTATAAATGCGTTTTTGAATCTATTAATCATAATTTACTACGGACATAATAGTTAAAAAAAAACAATTAAATAATTTTTATTCATCGATGTCGATATAAGTTTTGTGTTTGCCTTGGAAATGGTAGCAACCAAAATTATTATTTTTTAGTCCTGTCTACGTATGTGCAAGTTTATTTAGTCACTGATTTGTAAATACGGAAATGTTTGTACCAGAATACCATTTTCCATTTAATGCCGTAACACCCAAAAATATATCTACAACGACGAAAAGCCGCAGTCGCTTTGAATGGAGAATAAGGCTGCATATTTATAAAAGTCGTACTGGCTATTCATTATACATACAACTTCACTATTTTTTGCCCAAAAATTTTTAATTTAGATAGAAGTTTCTATGTTTTATGAGCTAGGAATTTTGGTTTTGTAAAATATATCTGCCTATACATATAATTTTCTGATTCAAAATCATAAAATACATTCATTTATGTATTTCTTCAGAAACTAAATAAAACTGAAACTACAAATACTTTTTTAGTGTCCCTCGCATAGAACTTACAAATAGGTGTGATATTTTGTTAATTATTATCAAAATATTGTGACAAATTTAAAAATACTCACGGAATAATATAAAAGCATGTGCTGTTTCTTCAAAAAAATTCAAATATATAGGATTAGGAACGAAAATGCCGAAAGATAGTTCCATGTTCAATTGGTAGATTCGTTTTTTTTTTTCGCTTTTCAAGTGGAAACCATGTGATGTCCAAGTTTATCATCACTGAGATATTTTTTTTTTCTGGTATTTAAATTCCAATTAAATATAATATACAAATATTTAAAAAGAAAATAAGTTAGATCAATTTGTAGAATCCATTAGGATTTGTTGAACAAAAAATTTAAATAATATATAATAATTAAGATTTATTTGTTATATTCTGCTTAATTTATTTTGAAAACTTTAAATTTAGAGCTAGACCCGACTAATAAATAACTTTGATCATCGTTTCAAATATGAATTTGAATATATTATAATGTACATGTTTTTTTTGTTCTAATTTTTAGAAAACCTTTAGTACAAGGGTGTCCAACCTTTTTGTTTCCCTGGGCCGCATTGGAAAAAGACATGGTGTTTTGGGCCACAAGTATATTACTATGTATAAATCCATATCATAAAATGAATGTGATACTTGGCATTCAAGTTGAGAAACTAAACAGTCAATATATGGTTCGATTGACATGGTTGCAATTCTCATGCAATTCTCAAGGTGTTCATCCAACATGTTGGTTCTAATTTTACACTTAGTATGTTTCATTCTTCACTTAAGCCACCAGGTGGCAAACAACAGAACAGTGTAGCTGAGCGAGCAACGCAAACAGAAAAAAAATTTACTACATAACGAAAGAGCTTTCTGTTCTGGTCCTGGTTCTGTTATTTGTTAGTTGGCAGCTTTAGCACCAAAGCATAATCATACAAATCATTCCTCAGAAAAATTGACATGCTTCTGTAATTTGGAATATTTTTGGGCCGCATTGATATCTGCTTTGGGCCGCATGCGGCCCGCGGGCCGCGGGTTGGACAGCCTTGCTTTAGTAGAAACAAAATCATAAGTTTAAACATATAGGAACTTAGAATCGGCCTTTTAATAACGAAAATAACTATAATCTCTTCGATGTGTATCTTTTTGCGTTACAAATACAGTGACAAAAACCATATAATAATATTCTAGTTTTTAACAGTGATCATTTTTATGCAAGATTTTGGGTTTTATTCAAAATCCAGTTTTTACTTTGATTATTTCATATTTTTGAAGATTATTTAGCTTTAAACATTGTTCATGACAAGAGCCCTTATCATATTGACATTTTTATTTCCAGTCTTATGATTAAAGCACATCATCATCAATTCTTATTTATTTAGAATTAACATGATCTATAAATACATATATGATTTTTTAGGATATTAACATTAGATACTTGAAAGATTTATACAAAAAATAAAAGAAAAATAGTAAAGTTGACACAAAAAAGAAGCTTTCAATCAAACTGAAAGATATGATGAATAAGATTTTTTCAAATGGTTTTTCTTAAACCCTTTCCTAACTGGATTAAGTCTGCAAAAAAAAGGTTTTAATTTATTTCTTCCTTAATCCAAGCGATATTTTGAAAAGTATTTATGTACATTAAAGTCTTGTCTTTTTATAAATGCAGTTCCAAACACTAACTAATGTATTTCTAGGAAAATTTTCTTTGACGTATACAAAATAGCAATCCCTCTAAATGTGAAATTTATGAAAATTTCTTGAATAATTTATAAATTAAAAATATAATTTATAGGAAAATTAAATACACGATTAAAATATAGCAAAAGACTTATTAAAAGGTTCAAAAATAGGTATAAGAAATATTCTAGATGGTTTCATTGCCTTTTGTTAGTTCAAAAATGCTATTCAAAATAGGTTAACATAAATTTAATATATTACTAATATTAAATTTACAGATTTTCAACTAATCTCTAATTAAAAAGCATTGATTTTTAGGCTTCTATAAAACAGAATTACTACTACGAGTATACGAAAAATGCAAATTAGGATATTAATTAATGACTAAATTAAACGTTATTATGTCCATTTAGATAGGGGATACAGCAATAAATTTAAATCGTTATAATGCTATAGTTCACATAATTATATGGATATGTTTTTTTTTAGCAAAACTCTTCTTCAAATTTTAATAAGATATGTCGTTTTAATTAGATCCTTTAATAATTTGAAATAATTTCTTTAAAAATATTGTCAGAAACTTTCTTAAATTTCTTTAATATTTTGAAAACAAATTAATTTGAAAATTCTTATAAACATTTTCTGGCTTCTGTGATTGGAATAAAAATATTCATTAATTATTCATTAATATTTTTAAAGGTGTTTATCCTCTGAATTTGGTTTTAATTTGCAAACACGAATTATTAATTTTACTCACTCAGTACAGAAACTGAGACACGATGTTAGAAGTGTTTGAATACTTAACCAAATCCTGTTATTGAATCTCATATAGAAATTATGACCAGGAGGATCAGTATATAGGGGTATTATTTCATCATACGAAAAACGTGATCAGGATACACAATTATTGTTTTATATAGGCTCATATTTTATTTATATCTATAAATATATTGTATTTTATAAATGGGTTCACGTCTAACTCTTTTTCGTCTTCATAAGAATATATGTATATAGAATATTTCTTTTAAGCTTTTTAATTCAGAGAAAAACTAAAGAAAATTATTCGAAATTTTCAATTTCAAGTTAGTTCTTTTTACTTTTTTTCTTAATTAAATTCAAGACTAACAATATATTTGATTAAATTTAACTTTTATGATCATTTGAGTCCGACAATATACAGACTTTGAATTTCGTTTACTCTTGAGACGAATATTGTATAACACATTATTGACCATTGATTTTATTCAATTCCCTAAACATTTGTTCATTTTACATTTGAAGTTGTAACGAAAATAAATTAAAGATTTATATTTCATTTTATATGTTCTCGGGTTATATTAAATTATGCATAGAAATTTCTACAGCGCAGTTTACGAAATGTTTTTGTGTTTTTATTGATATTCGATTGAAAATTTTTTTGCAACAATTTAATTCTTGCACTAACTCACCTAAAATTACGCATTCGTATCAAGGATACCAAATTTTTGACCCATAATATAATTAAAGATGCTATCAAAAAATTAAATTTCAATAAAAAAACTTATTTATTTCTGTGATGAAAGTACATTGAACTTTTTTTTGAAATTACAAAATATGGTGTTTACTCTCCCCTAAAACTATGCAATTTATATTCATTTCCACATTCGATAGCATGAACAAATATTTGATAATATTTTCTCTTCAAGATATACTATATGTATACAGGATTGGTCGAAATTAATTACTTAAAATCGTTTGCTTACTGCAATTTTTTGTTACTTTGCTGTAATTCTTGTACCAGCTAAATATTAACATTATGCTATGAAAGGTGTAGGTTAATGGTATCACCAATTGAGTTGGGAGCGCCCTCGGATCGATGTTTTTAAAGGAGACGACATAATTTTATTTACAATTTGTATATTCACATTTGAATGACTTTTTCATGGTCTGGCAGTTATCACAAGTCTGGCATCGTTACGGTCAATATAATTGAAGACTTGCTTCTTTTATATGTTTTAACAATTACTGAAGTTTTTAAGATGTCTAGTGGATCCATAATAAATTTATTAGGCTTTCACAGTTTAAAATTACAATGAGTTATACCTAATTTTAGATTTTAATTAAATATACTTCAAACTTTAAAAGAAATAAAAATTCTATAAGAATATAAAATTAAATTTATTAATTTTATTATATAATTTTAATTACAATTTAATAAATAAACTAGAAATATAGATTTTTGAAACCGTATTTTAGCATACAGATTAAGTAAATTCCATTAGGTTAACTTTGGTAATCAAAAACCAGCAAATTTATGGTGATAAACAAATTAATGTAGTAAAAATAAATGATTATTATACGACTTCTATAAATGTCGATGGAAATCATAATTCACATCATGTAAACATTAAATAAATTAAATTGAATTGAGATATACTATATTCTAGCTATTTGTGTAAAGTCTATAAAATAATGGGAATTCCAGGATATTTATGATGTTTGTTAATTATACTCTAATCTAAGTTAATTGATTTCACCATAAAATGTGTATGGAAATATTGTCGTGGTTCAAGTTTTGTTTTTCCACTTTAAATTATTATTAGTAATAATTCCATGTAAAAGTTTTTCAAAATATTGTTTATCACACCTGTATAACACATGAGCGGTAAACATGCGATATATAAAAAAAAAAAGGAAAATATTTTAAAATTTGAACTAAGCATGACTGGTAACAAGAAATTTACATAATCTTATTCTAGCCTTTCTTTTGTCCTGAAGGAAAAAGGAAAACTCTTCGTACTTGTTTAACATCAATTCATATAATATAAGGAAAATTATGTTATACGTTCCGCGAATGATACAAGAGAAATGTAAATTCTGTCATCGTTAACAAAATTTTCTTCAAGTTTTTTCCATTTTGTTCTTTTTTTTTTTTTGTATAAATATATTATTTTATTTTTATTTATTATAACCATAACAACGTAAGATGTTTTTGGTGTTACACACTATCATAACAGATAACACCATTTATACTCTGAAAATTATTATCCTTGAAAGGTTTCTTTACAAATTCCAGAGTTCTCTTCTTTTACGTGAGATATAACAGAAGAATCTTTTATATAGCGAATATAAAATTTGAACGAAAATAGGATCTAAACTAAATAAGCTTTGAGTATAAGTATAAGTATGTATTTTCATTAAATTTTTTGTCAACAAAAAAATCAAAATAACATCAAATATGGTAAAATGTAGAAAATAATTTCTAATTTCATTTCCTTTTCTAAATACCTATTAACACATTTTAAAAGATAAATTAGTATTCATCTGTCACATTAAAACTTCTACTGGACGACCTTTCCATAAAATCCCTGAAAAGTCGCATTTAAAATGATTTTCTTGAATTTGTCTTGAAATTAATTTGAAGATTTTCCGTCTAGAATGATGAAAACCGTAAAAAAAAACAAACGTGTTTTTTTCTTCTCTAAAAGGTTTCACATGAATTTTATTATTTAATTTCAAAGACTGGTATGTAAAACTTTTCAATACAAAAAAAAAAGAAAATATTTAGGAAATCCTAGAAATTGTTATTTTTCAAATATCAGACATGAATTCTTGTTAAAAAAAAAAAAAGAAATTTGAAAATAAAATTGATTTCAAGAAATTATTTGCAAAAAAAATGATAATTTTCAAAGTGAAATAAATATAAATATATTTCTAGGCGCAATAAATTTTTAAATTTAAAAATTCTATAAACAAAATTTAAGTACGTTAGTTCACAGGGTCCATTAATAGAAGTGCTGATAAACTTCATGCCATACTGTAGTTTTTGAGTAAAAAAATTTTCATTTTATTAAGTAAGATTTCCTTTCCTGAGAAATGGTTTAATTAAAAATTTAAAAACTCTTTCTACAATCAACATTTTGTTTGTGCAAAACATTTAAAACTATTATAAAATAAAGTGTTTGGGCTTTTGTTTTCTAATAAAACAGTTTTGCACATCCTAAACAAAAATATAAAGGTACCAGTATTTAATTCACTTGTAAAATTTTATTGAATAATGAATTTTCAACATTTTATATTTTCTTTTCGAAACATAATAAACCAAAAGGTTTAAATTATTTACATCTTTTTAACTTGATTAGCTATATTTTAATTACTAACAAATATTAAAAGAGCAGAAACATTGACGAATAAATTTATTTCACAAAATAAAAGTTAAATATTAACATCAACAATATACAGGGTGTAATCTAATATTTTAATTTTAAATTCCAACGCTATTTACATTTCATTTATGTTCAATATAAATACGAACAAAGAAACTAACTAATAGTTGACGGTGTGTCTTATCTCCTATTGGTCTCATTTGTTTCCTTTCTACACTCTTTTTGTTGCACTCATTCCACAATTCACTTGTCTCCTAATTAAAAAAGTATAGCTTCGATAATGAAAAAGGTAAATTGAAATTACTTCGTGTAAAACTGGAAGCAATTTAAAAATGCAAAACATTAATTAAAATGGGTGAGTATTGTCGGATATTTTCAATGTACATACAATATTTTATTGTTAGTGAAAGTGCAGAATAAAAAACAGTAAAGAAATTATTAAGATCGGAGACGTTAAAAAGCATCGCCACTCTTAATTCCAATATGACTACACTGAAGCAAAAAAATCTTGAAAATCGATTAGTTGGCATGAAAATTAGGCTCCAGCAGCTATACAAATTACAAATTGGAAACCGTTATCAAATTTCTGATAGTGATTCCATACATTTACAAGCCTACTTTGAGCCTAGTCATAACGATCATAACATGACGTCACTGTCATAACTTTCTTTTAAAGACTAATTCGTATTCTGACGCGCTCATAACTTATAACTGTCATAAAAAAGTATCACAAATTCTGACCGAAAATATTTTGTATTGCAACGAAATTTTAGGTGTTTTCTGAGTGACACAAATAATTTTACAGCTATTTATATAACAATTTTACACTTATACAAACATTTTCAAGAGTATTTTTCAAATAACCATGACAACTCGCTCGAATTATAATACTTTAAACTGTTATAAATTCATATTTTCGACATAATTATGACTCGTCTGCCAATTATCTCAGAAGTCATAATTTTAATCAAAATATTTGTAGTAACAAATTTTGGTATGACTAAAAATTTGTCACAACGCCCTGTTAGTCGTCAAAATCATGAAACTTTGTATACGTATTTAGTTCTGTAAATTTCACCCTTTCCGTGGTAGGATAGAATTTTTACAAAAACCACAAATTATTATGTTCAAGGGCGATTAAAACTTACTGGCCCAATTCTAAGTTATAATTTATATTATAATAGAAAATCATTTAATATAGTAAAATATGAAATTTTTTACATCCTGTATACTGTATACAAAATGTTTAACACCGCGTATATAAAAATAAAATTTCGAACAATAATTTAATATTAAATTATTTGATTTTTCGTGTAAATATTGAGTTATCGTGTGTTCTATTCATGAAATTTTTATGTTGTTATTTCTTGTTTCAATTTAAATCAAAAATTTAGTAATTATAAAATTTTGTCATGCTGTGCGCATTAGGTGTCGTGATTTGAATATAATGAAAAATATATATCTATATAGATTATCATTTTACATAAAAACAATGATTTTCTGTCTCTCATGAGTAAATATACGACGAACACGGTGAATAAATGATGTAAAATCGATTTTCATTGAAAAAGAAAAAAAAAAATTATTTTTTTATTCACTCAAATAGTCGTTCCACGGCAAAAGGAATGAGAATATAACATTTTTTTTTTGATTATTCAAGTATCTATACAAAACATAGATAGTATATATTTTCCACGGTCAAAGTTGAAAGTCTTTTTTTAAAATAGTATGAGGCACGAATCTTATACTAATGGGCATAAAAATATTTTACCCATTTCAATAACATTCATCCATCAGTAATATGAAGGTGCATGTTCATTTCTATCTACTTAACTTAATAATGTATTGTCATTTTCATCCTTCGATATTGAAAAAAGAAAAAAACAAAAAACAAAAAAATATGGGGTTTCATACCGAAATTTATAACAAGGTAACTTAATTGGTAACATGAACGAGGTACAATAAAGCATTTATGTTTACCTTTAAACGTACCAAATGATGAGACTCATTAATGGATTCATGTGTCTCTATATCTCCTTACATGAGACACACTGCTTTTTATTATTCTTTGAAATTTTTTTTTTTTTTTTTGGTAATTTTATTTCCGAAATAATAAAATAAGAATTGATTTTTCTTTTATATTTTCTTATTGGATACGAATTTATACTTTATTTAAATTATCTATTTTCGTTCATTTTGTAATCATCTTCAATAATTTCGTTAGTATCCTATTTCGAATTTAAGATTTTCAATTAATTGAATTACATACTGAATACATGCTTTCAATATCTATCTAAAAACAGGCTATTTGAACGAACAAACTTGCTATTGACACTAACTTACTGTGACACTTTAGACAAATTCTAGTTTCGTATTATAAAGCATTTATGTACATGAGGAGATATCAGAACAGACAGAAAATTGTAGATTCGGTGAATAAATGTCACATGTAAATGAGACGTTAACTATTTGATTCATAAATTATGGCCAATTTAAATTCTAAAATAAATTTATATCAAATCGAAATTTAGTTCAGCAATAATTAGCTAAAATTTAAATCTTATTAAGTAAGATTTTATTCAAATTGATTCATAAATACCGTATTTTTGTGATTATATAATCTCATTTAAGTCTTCACGTTTATAGTTTCCATTTAACGCGGATTGGACGTATATTAAAAAGTAACAATTCTTATGAAAATTTTTAATGAAATAATCCAAATTGTCATGTATTGACTAAGATATTAGCCTTTTTTCATATAACACTTGATAGGTCCTCTATATTTTCATTAGGTGCTACTATTTGTTTACAATTACTTATTTAATATTGTTCGATTCTTTTTAAACATTTAATTGTATATTTTGTATTAAAAATAAAAAATACAATACAACCATTAAGTCTGTTTTCTTTTGTAATTCAGCTGGACTGGCTACCAACATTATTCTTATTATTATTTATTGTTGAAGAATAAAATTCCATACAAATTGAAAATATGTTCTTTAAGAATTTTATTTCATCTTTTTTGTTGCCATTTTATTGAATTGTAAAAAAAAAACAAACACGAAAAAAAAAATCAAATAGAATTGATTGAGAAAAATCATATATTGATCAAATTAGACTTTTTTCTTGTGCTAGTGCTTATTTTTCGATATAAAATATATTGGATATATTTTGTTAATATTATATGATTTTTTTATGATTCCGAATATTATCCACTTGAAAACCGATTATCCTTATGTTTCATAAATTCGTAAAAAAAACAAAAAAAAATGCTTTCCCAAACAAAAAATATCAAGTATGAGGAAAATAAAACGGGAAATTTTTGTCTTAATCAGAAATTAATTTCATATTTCAGAATTCATTATTGAATATGGTCACGTTTTTGTAATAAACGAAAAAGAATTACAATCTTGTATTTTATTTACGAGTGTTGCACCTCAAACTAAAGTCCTCTACACGAAACTTTAGATTTCCTTATTTGATATGCGTTGTTTCGATAATGCGTCATTTAAGAAATATTTTATATCCCAAGAATTCATATTTTCATTGGAAAAATTTAATTTTCTTTCTAATGTGATTTTCTTTGAAGTGGGGATCATTAAAAGTAACGAATATGTGAATTTCTAAAGCTTATTCAGTAAAAATGTTACAGATTCTAAATGAAATTTAGGAGTAAACGACGTTCAAGTCAAATTATATTGATACGAAGAAAATAATATATCAAAGAAAAACTGAAAAAAATTTTGAATTGAAGAGGAAATCTTTTAACAAAGATCCCAATTTAAGCGCTTCCCTTTTTAAAATATAGCAGCTATTCATTTATTTAATTATATACCTAGTGCTGATAAAAATTGAATAGTTCCTTCAAAAATATTTGGAAACGTTTCTATTGTAGAAAAAGCATTTGAGCATATACTTTACATGGCCAGAACTATTGACGTACCACCATTTTGAACTTTCTTGCATTTTTTTTGGGTCTATGATTTTTAACACAACCAATTAATAATGCAAAAAATGTACATAAAACGAATAAATAAAATGTTTCGATTGCATTCGAAATGATCCAAATCATAAACATTTTGATTATAGTTTATTATAATTGGAAAATTCATTTTTGTATGTATGAGAGTTAAATTAAAAAAATAATGAAATAATTTAATATTCATGAATATTTAAAAACAAATATGTATTTTAATTGTAAACAAACATTAATTAACTTAAATTATTGTTCAATAACATAAAAAATGCATTTTAATTCCTTCTGTTTTCATTTTAATATGCGCCTAAGAGTGTGCAATTATTTATCAACTACCTGAACTTTTTAATTATTTTATGAATTCAAATTGAGAGTTTTTCTTTGATATGTATACGAATTAATAATTTCGATTGGCCTTCATAAACCAAAATATAATTAATATTTAATTGAATTTTATTTTTCATTTAAAGTGAAACACTGAACTCTTGAAAAATACCAAATTATTCTATAAATTTACCGTAAAAAAGTTGAAATTTCTGGTCTTTCTAATGTTTTTCTTTCTGTCAAGGAAACCACAAGAAACAAATTAGGAAACCTTTTCTACAAATATATATATATATAGTAAATGAGAAAAAAAGATATGGTTTTATATACGATTGTTATACGAAATTTCCTTGTGAACTAGAACTAAATGTAAAAGAAAATTAGACCTTTAAGATCTTCTCTTAAAGAACAAGAAGATTTGACTTTCATTTCAGAGTACTCTCAATTTTTTCTTCAATTTATTCGTGTACATTGTAATTAAACTCTATAAGAAAAAAAAAACTAGTTAGGAAACGAGCTCATGAAAACTAATATACTTTCGAATGGTTTAACGTTTAACGTTGAAATACAATAAAATTTTATTAGACCACTCAAAATCTCTCATGCTCATCATTAAACAATATTTTCTTAGTGATTTAAATTCATGAATTTTATCTTTGTCTTCGACTTTTACCATTATCCAATTTTACATTTACAAAAGTTTAAAAGAAACTTTCCCATCGTCAACCCACTTTTCTTATCATAGTCCTTTTAAAAAAAATTTTTACATCATATTGAAGAAGCTGCTTTTATTCTTTATCATCATGAATTTGTTGTTTTTTCTTTTTATTTACGCTGAAATTTTTGGGCTCCATTAAATGGCAGATGGTTTGTTGACTTCTATAGCATAGCTTAAGTTGATTTCTTGGTTCTTCTTGAATGAAGTAAAAAATATTCATCGACACCATCAGGCAATCAAAATCAGCTCTATATCACATTTCTTACATTTTATATCTGTATGTATACAAGTGAATTACATCCAATCTATTTTGATAGGATATTTTTGAAAATGCGATTTAATAGCATCAGTCGAGAGTACTAACAGATTTAAAAGAATTAATTTATTGTTAAAGTGACCATTAAAGCTTTTCATATTTTCCCTTTGTTCAACTCTTTTATATGAAAATAATTTTAAAATGTATGAAATTGATCGTAAAATTATTTTAAAATTAGAAATTGTAATATTTTTTACACTTTATTAAATTTCAAATTGAGCGATAAACTAGGAAATATTAATTAAGCATTGTTTAAAGTATATAATTACTTTATAATTGATATTAACTTTTTTTTATTATTAATTTTTTTATTTTAATAGATCGAAACTAACTTTAACAAGAGACTAAAACGGAAAAAATACAAAAATTTTGATTTCCATAGACGTATCAAAATCTTTTAAAACATTTTCAGCTGAATGAACAACTTTTCTACTACTATGTCCAAGTTTTATCTTTTGAAGTACTAATTATGAGGAGTCTTTTCTCTTCCATTTATAAATAAGCTTTTTAAAATTTTAAAATTTAAAATTAAAACCTTTTTTCTTAAAATGAAAATTTTTCAAGTTCATTTTTGAGTTGAGTAATTCGCACTTTAAGTGCTTTCAAGATTAATCGAAAGATAAAACATGAAATGGGGACACCCAGTATAATATTTGCAGTATTTTTCAAAATTATTTAAATAGAAAACAAGTTTTCGCATAATATCATAAAAGAATATTGAATTTCAAAAATTATATGACTTTACAAATGCAAAAAGCATCCGTTTTTATCCTTCTACTTAATTTTGTTTGTCTGTTCCTTTAATACCATTTCAATATGATCACATAATTCAGACGATATTCTCACAATTGATTTGCATATGAAAGACCATCCAAAATTCTATATTAAATCAAATTCTATTGAAAAATGCTGAATTGCTTTGTGAATTTTTTATTGAAATGAATGAATGTACACACGCGGAAAGAAACTCCTTTTTGCCAGTAGTAAATCAAAATGAACTGCAGTATGTTCTCAATTTCCTTTTAGCAAGAAGAATGAAACGAATAAACAAAATCTTGGTACATATTGTAGCGTGAATTTTTTTAACGCCTGAAATACAGGCAAAATAAATTTCACTTACTTAAAACTCTTTGAGATTTTTTTTTTTTTTTTACTATATTTAGAACATCATACAGGCAGAAGAGTATTCTAGGATTCGTTTTATGTTGTAATATTTTCTTTTTATCTAGTACTTTTGTATAGTATTAATGGTGGTATTAGTATGAATACGCCATTCTTTTTTTGTTACAGATTAATATCACTTTAGTAAGCAACGAGTACATCTTTTTAAATCGCATTTATTTTGAATATAATATTTCAGATATATGTAATGTCTGAATAAATATTAAATGTATGTACAATATTATATTTAACAAAAAAGAAGGAAGTTACTCAAGTGTATAGAATTCAAGAGGAAATGATTATAATAAGAAAATGGTTCGATTTTATATCGTGAAATGAAGTTATTGCATACATTAGGACTTTCCTATTTTTGTATCGACACTATTTTTGATTCTATATAAAATATCAATTTTTCAAGTATTCATTGCTTCTGGCTGTTTGGAGAAATAAATACAAAAATTGAATTGTCTCAATGAGTGTAATATGATTTTTTTGGAATATGTACTTAAGAAATAAGAGTTTGTTGAGATCTTCTTTTATAAATACTTGTTTAAAACAGTTAAGTATTATGGATTATTCTTAAAATTACATGGTAGATATTCACAATTTAGCTACAGCTGAATTTTGTAAATCAACTAGCTGAATAAATCGTTAATCTAATCTCTCTGTGCTGTAAATCTAAAATAGAATAAAATATAGCCATTTTGTGTTTATAAATATTATCTACTCAAACACCGTTTGTTGTATTTTGCTCAAAGTGATAGGAACTGATGAAGATAGTAACAACACCAAAATAGATAACCTACAAACTGCATTTTCATATGACTAACAACACATGACAGTAAATAGCTATTTCCGCTTGAGTATAACTATAAATAACTGCTATAACTGAATTGTGAACAGATTTCAAATAGTAAGCTCGAATAAATAGTTTCCTTTATTTTGATTCTGTGATTACTCAAAAGAAACTAAATACAATAGCAGCTATAGCAAGACAAGTAGATAATCTCTTCACAATAAATATAGTTAATTATTATTTCAATAGCGTTAAGTTACAAACCTATACTCTTTGATAAAATTGTAAAATCAAAAACTTTGGAAAACTCATCTCTTTCTCTTCTATGATTTTATTTACTTTATCTTCTTTGAGGGCCCAACAGAATTAGATCCTCATCAACGACATTGGATAAAAATTCACATACTTGAAGCTTGTTTGTCATTATAAACCTTTTTCAAAGTGTTCAGTTACTTTAGGTCTTCAATTTTCCACCAAAACAAAATGTTCACAACTTTGTTTCCATTTCCATATATCTAGTAATTTTGTATTTTCTATTTTCCGTCTAATCCATTTATCCGAAAACAAAAAAAAATCAAAAAAAAGGTTCCGAATATATAAAAATTGGAAAAACATTTTAATTAGGCAACGGAAGTATGTATACTGTGTAATCCATCTTTTATACTAATATATAGAATCATTTGGAAATCATATAAGAATTTAACTGAAAATCAAAAATCAAACTACTGATAACGTTGTCATGGAAAATTTTGATAAAAACCACGTACAATCTCTCTTACCCATTGAAATCCTTAATAGTCACTTAACTCAAAACGGAAGAGTTGGAAATTTTGTGAAATTATGTAAAAAACGAACACAGCATAAAATTCTTTAATAGTAAAAAAAAATTTGAAAATATCGAATTAATTGAATTTCCTGCATTATTTTTCACATTAAAAAATAGAGTACGGGAAAAAGCAATTACTTTCTAGATAAACCTTACAAAAAAAAAAAACAAAAAAGTTCTAGACTCTTTTTCAAGAGCCTCTTCTAAAGCATTTCATTTGAATTTTTTTTAAAGATGGTGTGATTTAATTTATATAATTTTAATTCTTTGTGCAGAATATTGTTTAATTTATATAAGTTTTTATTATTTATTAATTTGTTTGGTTTCTTTTTTGGGGGAAATTACGTAATTATTAACTATTATAATTTTCAGGTGTGATATCAGTGAAAACTTTTGTTTTTTTTTTTTTATTTCATTGTCACAATTATTGATTTTCTTTTTTGCTCAAAAAGCCTGACAAAGTTTTCACCAAATTACGATCGATTATTTTTATTTGCGTTTAAAAATAAAATAAATATAAAAATACTAATAAAATAAAAGCTATTTTACATCAAAATTAAGTAAGTAAATTAATTAAAGTCTTTAAAAAAAAAAAACGTAGCTTCAGCGATCATTTTAATTCAGTTTTTATTTACAGATATATATGTACTTCTCTTTTTCCAGAGTTTTTAGTAGGCTTTTTGAATTTACATATAAAATTCTAAATTTACCGATGATATAATTTTAATAAAATAAGTTTAATCAATACTAAATACAGTACAATCTTGATGTAATACTAGAGGCGCACATAGGGTATTCATGCCATGGTTTAGGAATATCACCGAGTAAACCGCATGTGTGTCACCGAATACTAGCCTAATACGATTTCAAGTACGTAGCATAAATATGGTTTTGAAATTGATGAAAATCATACATGGTTTACGTTTCTTTGCTTAATTTTCTGAGCTGCTTTGATATATTCTTTACTGAATGGAGTGCCTTTTTATTGGAGCGAAAAATAGCGAATCGAATTTTGTAGCTCAACTGACCCATTGACACATTCTTTATATGTACTTTGTTTTGAAAACAATATTTTTAAGAAATGGAAACAGTGATTAAAAAACGCAAAATTTTATCGGTAGATGTAACTTGAAGACTGCGTTCAATGTATGCCAATGCTTTTTTATGACATAGTACATGCTATACTTTAGTATCAATACAAAAATATAAATACCATATGTGTGTCTCTAGTATAACTTATTATTGTTGAATACTACACTTTTTCCACAAACTACAAGTTTACGAGTACGAGTATCTGAATTCACAAAAAATTAATTTAATTTAATATCAAATGAATTGCAGATTGTGAGGAAAGAAAAATCACCATAGAATTCCAGGATATTTTAAAGCCAAATATCTCGAAGAAACCTTTCGATTTCAATTACTGGTGACTTTCATATACATTTTTCTTTCCATTTTTATAGATAATAATTTGAGTTTCTAATGTGAATTAAACCCAAATCCAAAATCATAAGACATAAGTAGAGAACAAATTTTCGAGCACTAAATATAATTAAATATGACAAATGGGCATCAAAAAATAAAAATTCCAACAAAACATTTATTTCTTCCAAATCCGGTAAAGAAAACATACCATAGACAAAATTTATGAAAATGGCATCATGGGCAACAGTTGCACTTCACACTAAATATTACAACAATGGGAAAGTACTCAAAGATCCCATTTCTAGTTATGAATCAAAAAATTCGAGTATTTGTCATGAATGTGATAACAGGAGTGGAATCGTATAATTCGATTGAGACTAAATCGTATTAAAAAAGCATTGCCCTTTCCTTTGCTTTCCGATAAAATTTCGTTTAATTCGAGTTACATGCTTCCACTTCAGTATTCCAACATAAAAAGATAAAATTGTTCTTTGTTCAAAAGGGCAAAATATAACGACAAATATATTCTTACATGACATTAGCAATTTTTGAATTTGGAAATCGAAAATCTTTAAACTCTAAAATTGTTCTACACACGAGAGTAGACTCTCCAAGCAATACAATGAGAGTTTTTCTTCCGAAACGACTACGTCGATATTAATCAGCACTTATAAATCGAATATGTCTTTTAACGAACGAAAGTTACAACTATCTATATCTAGTTTAACTTTAGAGTCTCCAATATATAAAAAAGATAATAGTTGCAAAACTTGAGATATACACTATATTATTGAATACATATTTTTTATGGCCTATAGTAGGGACTACGAGAGGATATATTAGTTTTGTCACTACATTTATAACACATGGAAATAATCATTGTAGTTCTATCGATTCCCGCATACCGGTCTGTTCGTTCGTCCGTATACAAGAAAACTCAAAAACGCGTTATTCCATTTTGATGCAATTTATAATGCGAGTTGGTTCTTCCTTTGGTATTGTATTTCAGCTTAATCGACCGAGGTGGAGCGAAGTTATAAAGCAAAAAGCAGAGTCGCTTTCTTTTAACATTTTTCGGATTTAATTAGAAAATTTGTACAACAATTTTATTTAAATTATTTACATACATTGATTACATAAATAAGCGACAATGTGTTAAATTTTAGTAAAATTGGTCTAAGGATAGTGGAGAAAAAATTAGCTGTAGTTGAAAATAAGGCTGTTCATAAAGCTTTTTTGATGCAGTTCAAAAACTAATATACTGATTTGAATAAAAATTTTAGATTATATTTATGCTATTGAGACCCAGGCTACCTATAAATTAGAGTAATAAAAGAAACAAAGTTATGCAGAAAAAACCTTTAAATATTATTAGTCTTCCCTGTTTTTTTTTTTTTTTACTAACTACGAATCCTGGGCATAAGTTATGGGCCGATTTTCAGTTACTATATGTTTTTTCATTAATTTCAAATAAAATTTGAATATTTTTACTAAGATTCCGCGAAAAATATATAAATCAAAAATTCTTTTAAAAATTTCCATAAAACTTAGCTTATAAATCTGTAAAGGAATAATTTAAAAAGTATTCCGAAAAGCAAAGGAAACATTAAAAGATTTAGAAAGAACGTAGTTTTGTCTTAAATATGTAAAATCAAAACGAATTAATTTTGTTTGATTTGTTTTTTTTTCCTTAACTTTCTCAATTGTTTTCTTTTTTTTTTTTTTTAATTAAAAATGTACAAAGCTAAATAATTTGGATTATTTGTTACAAAAATTTCTGATAAAAAACTTCACTTCAAAGGCTATAAAATAAATTCTTTTCTGATAATGTTCAAATATAGTAAAGAATAAGATTGATAGACATGATTTTTTTTCGTGTTTTTTGTTTTTAAAGAAATATAGAAAAAAAACTTTGAAATTGGAAATGAGAACACTTCATTTTAATTACTCGACCCACCCGAATATTTCTTGAAACAAGATATTTGAGAATATTGTTTTAAAAAGGTGAAATTTTCAATCAAAAAAAAAAACAAATTTTTTCTTTTTTAAGATACCGCGAAACTTTTGACTTTGACTCGAAAGATGATTAATGTTTTTCTTTTTTTTTGAATATATGTTTTTTTATGTTTTAAAATTTTTAATTAGTTTTCCTGACAAAGACATTATTGAATTAAAGAAATTCTTAAATAGTCCAATGAAAAAGGACCTACTATATTAGTTCTTACGCTATGCTTTTTTTTAATTTTTAAAGGAAAAATTAATAACTAATAATTTTATACATTTGATGTGATAAAGTTAGGATATTTATTTAAAGTAAATTAATCAAAAAAAAAAAAGAATCTCTCAAATTTACGTTTCCAAATAACTTGTTCCATAACTTGATCTGTCTTCATAGTAAAGTGAAGAATAAATGTATAAACTGAACTACATAGTTTTTCGATTGACAAGGTAAAAATGGCCTTCAAAAAAGTTAGTGACAATATAAAAATTCTACTCACACACAAATAAAGGTGAAATAATAGAATTGAAAAATTTCCTAAGTAAAAACTTAAGATCGCACAAATCAGCCTGTGATAAATTATTTCATAGAACTCATAACCATGAAGTATACAACCTACACAGATTTTCATTCTTCACAGTTTTGGTCTGGGAACCACAAATTAATTGCAAAATCTAAATTCCTGTTTACTCCAAAATTTATTCAATTAATTGGATTGGTTTGTACAGTTCAAAATTATGTGTATAGTTCAATTTTTACATGTACAAACCAATCCAATTAATTGATGGGCGATGGCGAAAAATTTAAAAATAAAGTTTCGGTTTTCAATAGCGTCCAGAAACATTAATTTAAAATAATAAATATGGAATTTTAAAACCAGAATCATAGATTCCTCGCACATCAAACACAATTACATAAATCAAAGAACAAAAGTAATACAATCATTTTATTAGTATTTACATAATTACTAAATTAAATTTCAAATTCATTTTTGATTCAGAATTCTACTAAATAGATTTTAATTTACACAAATTATATCACATTTTCATTTCTTCTTTCGTCAGTAATAACATTTTTTTTCAAAATCAATTGCCTAAATGTATGCAATTTGAAAATAACTTACTCAATATTTCGACGAATTTATGATCCATATCGAATTAAAGAGAAATAAATTTACTTTCAATTTATTTTCTATTTGAATCCGTTTTAAAGATAATTTCGAAAATCAATCAAATAAATTTACATCCTATTATAATAAATTGTCCTATCTTTTGAAAATAAAAGTACAGCAATAAAAAATCCATTTGAAAATTCTTTTTCAAATTACCTGATTTTAAAAGGGAAATAACTTTTTTAGATTTCCTTTTCTTTAATCTTCAGCTAACCAAAAACGTATTTCACTTTGATTTTAATAATTATCTTAGAAACATCTTTTATTTTCTGAAACAGGATATTCTTATTTGAAAATGCTTTTAGCTTGTTGGACATCTCTTCTCTGGTTACCATATTGTTGTTTGCATAGGCTTTTCCCTTAAAGACTAATTTTTGTACTTTTATATTTATTTTTGAAAATGTCTATAATTTTTTTTTTTTCAAATAATCCAGACTGATTTAAAACTTTCAGGATAAAAATTACTTATCCGTAGCTGGTAAAATTCGAAAATTTCTTAATGAAAAATTCCTTCG
Organism: Xylophagus ater; assembly: GCA_963422695.1. Classification (NCBI taxonomy): domain Eukaryota; kingdom Metazoa; phylum Arthropoda; class Insecta; order Diptera; family Xylophagidae; genus Xylophagus; species Xylophagus ater. The sequence goes on along the minus strand of OY730482.1, from coordinate 39,929,408 downwards.
AATAAAAACAATTGGATTTTCTTGTTTCTTCATATTGTTTCTTGTATTATTATTTTATTTTATTATTTCAACGAAGCACTTCCATTCAGAAAGGAAGTAATTTTCAAAAATTAATATCCTTATTATAATGAATATCAGCAATTGGAAAGAATAAAAAAAAATCATTATAAGATTTTCATTTAAATCTTTGTTTGGAATAAATTAAAGTAAAAAATTTTATAAGATTAAATAAGAAATTTTCATCTTTTCCTTAAAAAAAATAATAATAATACATAATAAAGTAAAAGATAAAGGGGCTTTTAATTTAGAGGTTTGTGAAATGTTATGAGGCGTATCATTTGTGCGAACACAACCATTACTATTCTATACCTTATATATGTTAGTATAAGATAAAAAAAAATCATATACAATGCTTCTATGTAATCTTTAGATTGAGCGTAAATTTCACATAAAATGTTCAACTGAAAAATTTTATGGTTTTACCATGGTATCCAAAAAATCCAGTAATGTAAAAAATCTATGAATCAGTATGATTTTATTTAAAGGGCATAAAATAGCTCAAGTTTATTTGAACTTTAACCCCTATAATTTTAGACGTTGTTACATTGTATACATAAGTTTTCATGATTTTAAATAAGATTAAGTATATATACTTATGTTTGTATTTAATTAAAAAGTCAACATTACTTTAAGTGATATTAAATTTCCATAATTTTCATATTATTTCCACTTTGTATTGTTTTATATATATGTATTTATGTAATGTATATATATATATATATTTGCTTTGTTTTTTAGATCGAAACCAGGCTCTGCTTGGCGTAGAGCAATGGAAAAGCTTGTATCTGAGGAGGCACACATTAAAAATATTAGTGAAGTACCACTAAATGGTATAGAAGGTGTTGTTGATCATGACCTAATCGAAACTGTAGAAGAGAATGGTGTTGTGAATAAAGGAACTACAATAGACTTAGAGGACTTATCAGATAGTGGATTTGAACGGGCCGAGGTATAATGTCAATAACTTTTCTATTACATATATAAGCAAAAAAAATAACCTTTAAGAATCAGATTATGTTTATTGAATTTTATATTTAGATACTAATATAGAGGGTAGTTCAATAGTCACAGAAATACACTTGTTTTTATGATAATTTTTTCGTCTTGACGTCTTAATCAGAGTAAATCTTTATGACATAATTTTTCATAATTAATTGTAAAAAAATATTTGCATGAATTAAAATTTATTGGTGAAAATGGTGAAAATAATTCCATCAGCGTTTATTGGGCTACCCTGTACAGTAGTTAATACAAGCAATTTAAGGAATTCCAAATTAAGACTTGGCCTAAAGATAGGCAATTTCCTTTCATTACAATGAATTTTAAAAAATAAGATATTCTCATTTCTTATATTAGCATATTTTTTTTATCTGCCTTAATTAATTACGATCTTCTAAATTGCATAATTTATCCTTAATTTTTTTTTATATACATTTTCTTATTTATTAACCTATTCTTGAATTTAAAAATATAAAATATATTTCATAATAAAAAAAAGTTTAATTAAAAATTACCACTGAATAATTTATAAAGAAAAATTACATTTTATAATGACTAAACCATTTTTGTTGTAACAATACAACCGAATTAGATTGTTTCTAACTTGAATTAATTAATATAAATTTTCGTTTTTCCTAATGTAGAAATATATTAACGTAACTTTCGTTTATTCTAGGAACTTTCACCCGCTGAAATCGCTAAGATACCAAGATTGCCGGGTGATGGTGCCCAAACTGAAGAGAAACCACAAAACAATGAATCTACACGTCGAGTACAATCAGTTAGAATAATGGAAGAGAATTTTAGAACATCACCAAGTATTAATGCAAGTGATAGTAGTAACATTTACATCCAAGGTAAAATATATTATTCTTTGTAATATAATTAATATACATAAGTATGAATATTAATTCTTTTGTGTTCCATTTCTTTTGGATGGCTTTTTTTATAGATAGTGAAATTTCAGTTAGAGATAGGCCATTTAATAATGAAATTTATTCAAAATTTAAAAGAGGTAATGTCGTGAAAGGGATCTTATGTCCGTCATTGACAAACTCATTCAAAGCGAAATCATTAGAAAGATCATATTTAACATATTCTCATCGACAAAGACAAAAATCTTTAATTATTGTGAATATTGTTGATCTCTTATTAAAAGCGGTTCTAGCAATTATTTGGGTATGGAGACAATCTCCAGAAATTGTAAGAAATTTCTTAAAATTTATTATATTTTTTCTTTTTTAAATTGTATAATCTTATACAGGATATTACAGCAGATGCAATTGCTTGGTCGGTTTGTTGTATGTTCGCTAACTTAGGTATATGCATTTTAGGATGTTGGAGATGTTTTGCTAATAATTATTTACATTGGGCTGCAACATGTACATGGTTACTTCTGAATTTACAAGGTTTTAAAATTTTAGATGATTTCTTTTACAAAAAATTTCAAAATATAATTTCGTTTTGAATTTAGGATTCGTTGGTGAAGGTCTAGGTTTTGCTGAACGAGAATATTTAGTATGGTATATCCTTTTTATAATATTTGTTCCGTATGCGATGCTTCCGCTTCCATTGAAATGGTGTGTTATCGCCGGAACTGTTTCAGCATCATGTCATTTAGTTGTCATTACAATTGTGAAATTTCATAAACAGGGTGTAAGTCAAAAGAAAAACAATGATATTTATATATACAGAATGAGACAAAAGTATATGAAAATATTCATATTTAAGTATCTACTCCTAACCACCTAGGTAGATGAAATTTTTAAGTGTAGACTGTTAAGTTTGGATAATTTCATAGTCCTTTCATGACTTTTTTTCTATATTTTCTATAGTATTTCCAACATATTTGAGTCTCTTAGTTTTATGAAAATTTCATAACATGTGGAACTACAATGTTGGCCCTTTAAGCTTGTTTTTTTTATTATCGAATAATTTTTCTGGTACAAATTTAGCCGGGCTAGTTAGAAGGCCCAGCTAAGTTTACAATAATTTAGAGTTTACATCTACAATTACTTTTGTCACACTCTGTATTTTAAATTTTTAATCATATATAAGAAAATATTTTTCTTATAATTCTTGTTTTATGTGACAATTTTGACATTCGTATTTTACTTTTCTTACAAAAAAAAAGGATACAACATGTATTATTCACCAGTTGTTCGCAAATTTTCTTCTCTATTCCGCAATAAATGTTGCTGGTATGTATACGAAATATTTAACTGACAGGGGACAACGTTTGGCATTTATTGAAACCCACAAAGCAATGGAACATAAAAAGGATTCTGAGAAGGAATTACAAAGGACACAAAAGTTACTCGATTCAAGTAAGTTCATATAGAATAAAATGAACCAACATCTTTAAATGCCATTATTGCTATAAAATCACATCATATAGAGTGGAAATTCTTATGAGATGAAAAGAAAATGTAGAAATACTGTCAGCAAAAGAAAAGGGATATAAATGGAAATAAATTTAGCAAAATAAAGAGTTAAAAACATGATTTCTCATAGAAAATTTTATCATTCGAATAAATAAATATCGTAATAAGAACTTACAAGAATTTTCGAGATTATGAATTCTTAAAATTTATTGGAATTTATTCGAACATGTACATGTACAAATGGAATGTTTTCTAAACTTTATAAATGCGGTATTTGATACTAAATTGAATACAGTATACACTTCTTCTATAATGTGAATAGTTCCTGTCTCTTTAGTACAGCAATAACACTTATCATTCTGTTTATATGCAATTTAATGTCTAGCTATGGCAGGTTTATCCACTTAGATTTTAAAGATTAGAAAATAAAATATATAATTTGTAATTTAACTTGGTACACTTAGATACAAAATCGCCCAACAGTATGGATACAGTTATTGAAGTTTTAATTCAAAGGCATTAACAGATATCTTGATTGTTGAGTTACGCCATAGTAAATCGGGATTTTCTATGTCCCAATAAAAAATGCGTTTTAAGAGAAAATCCAAACCTCAATACTAAACGTGTTTAAAATTTTCTGTTAAGCCAAATATTGCCTCCTAAATTTCCTGACATTAAGTTACTTATTTTCAAACCATTCATAGATAACATGTAATACTTATTGGGTTACTGTCTTCCAATTTGATTTCAATACAAAATCCTACTTCAGTTCCTAACCCTTACAGTTGGTAAACTGGTAATGAATACATACCATACTTGGCTTTTCAATTGTAGCCGATTCTGTATATGTTCAAAGTATGTTCATATTCCAAACTTTTCTAATTCAATATTCGAATTTAAATTCTGTATCAAATCCAAACAAATTCCTTCATAATTACACTGAATAAAATATTCTTGAAATATCGAAGTTCTATTATTAAATTCCTTAATAAAATAATGATTTTTCAAAAGTTCTTCCAATGGTCGTGAATAATGAAATCCGAAAAGAAATGTATAAAGGTTCGGAGGCTAGTGAAAGTCAGTTTAATAAATTATATGTTTATCATATGGATAATGTTAGCATCCTATTTGCAGATATTAAGGTAATAAAAAATAAATCAAAAATGGAAAAATCCCAATCTAGAAAATTTCAAATATTTTTAGGGTTTTACAGAATTAGCAAGTAAAACATCAGCACAACAATTAGTGAAAATTCTAAATGATTTATTTGCACGATTCGATCGCATCGCAGAGGTTTGTGTTGAATTCGAACATTTGTTTTTGTATTATTTTATTGATTAATATATAATTGTTAGGATAATCATTGTTTACGAATAAAACTATTAGGTGATTGTTATTATTGTGTATCAATGTTTGATAGTCATAATTGGAAAACAAGACCTGATCATGCTGTTTGTAGTGTCGAAACTGGTCTTCATATGATCAAAGCAATCAAAGATGTTCGTCATAACACTCATGTAATATAAATAAGATCTAATATTTAGTTAATATTAAAATAAATTTAATACAAATTTTACAGGTAGATTTAGATATGAGGATTGGCATACATAGCGGTTCAGTTATGTGCGGTGTTTTAGGTAATAAAAAATGGCATTTTGATGTTTGGTCAAACGATGTTATTATTGCAAATCATATGGAATCTGGTGGTGTACCAGGGTAAGATATTTATTTTGTATTTAATAAAGTTAATAATTTTATCTATATATATATTAAATGGACATAAATATCCCTGGATGATAAGCTTCTGCTCTAATAAAGTTACAGCCATTACGCTTTCTAAAATTTATTTCTACATGAAGTTCATGAAGATGAGATAAATTATAATCGAACTAGACTGAATAGAGTAGGAGCATTTGTGTATTTAATTTAGGTGACGTGCATACGTCTCCTATTTGGGTATGTTTCACTGTATTTAAGGTGAAAATAAATAAATACAATTTCATATATAGAAAAATATTAATAAATAACCATTTCAATTTCAAAATTGTATATGATGAAGTCATAAACAAAGATGATATCAAAGACATTTGCCCGGAAGACATTAACTAGCCATAAAATCAATATTAAAAATTTTACTTCAACTGAATTGAAATGCTTATATTTATTTATTTGATTTATTTATTTGGATTAAGACTTCAAAACAATTTATAATTATCTTTCTCATTAGTATCAAAACATAAATTCAAACAAACTTTTTATAACTTGCAAATTTCATTGAATTTGAAAACTAAATTTCTTTCCGACTATGAAATTTAGTTATAGTTTTATTTGAATCGAAAATAAAAAAATATTAAATCCAAAAATATGAATATTTTAATGAAATCCTTTTGTTTTTCTATTAAAGACGGGTTCACATATCAGAAGCGACATTGAATTGTTTGAATGAAGCTTATGAAGTCGAGCCTGGTGATGGTGGTAATCGAGATAATCATTTAAAGATGTTAAATATAAAAACATATCTTATTAAAAGAACAGAACCATTAAGGTAAGTTTTAAAATTTCGTATAAATGCTTTCTTTTAAAATTAATAAAAAGTTTGAATCAAAAAATTACATTGAAAATACTGTTCGTGATTGCCTCCAGGGTATTTAATAATCCGCCTAGAAATATGTGAAATGAAAGACGTGTATTTAAAAATTCTTATTGGGAAAATGAAATTTTTTAAAGAATTTCGAAAAGAATTTTTTAATTATTGTTATTAAACTTATTTACATTTTATATGTTTTTATTTTTATTTATTTTTTTTACATCTTTTCTAAATAAGACCACGAAAGCGTTTTGGAAATCGTGAATATAACAAAGAGAAAAAAACGGTTGCTATTCGTGAACGACAAAGTTCAGATCCAAATATGAATAATAATACAATGAATAATGTTGCACCCGTGGAAAATAGTGGAACCTATCAAAATGATGTTAAGAGAGAATCAAAAAATACAATACAAGAAGATGAACCAACAACTGAATGGACACCAGAAATACCTTTTAAAAATGTTCGTAAATTATTATTACTTAAAGAAAAAAACGATAACTATATGATAATGACGATATAATTTCGTCATTTCAAGAATATCAATATATCGATTGTCTATAACGAATATATAAAAATCTTTTTTTTTAATTATTTTCAGTTAAATGAACCGGAAGATGGGCTCAATCGTTCAGATTCTTTCATGTGTGATACGAAAGAGGACCATCATAGAGTATCCATTTCTGCTACAGAAGAAGTGAGTTCTTTTCAAGTTTTCGGAGAGATTATCTCTAGAAAAGATATATAATAATTTCAAGTTATGTTATAAAGGAATAAATATATGTGAATATTATCAGGTCAATGTTAAATTCATGAAATAAATTCCGAAAATAGTATAACACATAAAATACCAGAGAATTATCTTAAATATAGAAAGTTCTCGCCTTTTATAATTCCGTCTAAGAATTAATTTGACGGTAGAGCTTAAGCTTAAGGGATTTTATATAAAAGTTAATCTAATTTAGTTTCACATCCCTTTTTATTATTGTGGAAAACTTTTTTCTCAATGGTTTCTTCTAATTTTCCTTTTTGTCTATATTTTTATTTGACTATAGTTGTTGATTTTTTTTTTTTTTTTGCTTCAGATTATTAGGATGAGATTTTGTTTGAAAATGAATTTATTGATTTACTTAATAATCCTTTCGTATATATTGTCGGATATTTTAAAAAGAAAAGAAAAGTTGTAAAAAAGAAAATGCTTTTTTTATTAGGTCGATAATTAGCAATCATATTAAAAATAAAAATTTTATACAAAATGTAGCAAAGAACATGATAATTGTAAAAACTTTTTGGTTTAAATTCTGTATACATTTAAAAACAAAAATGGTCTGTTTACTTTACTCCACCATAAAACCTGTTGGATCACAACAAAAAAAAACTAAAGATTCTGTGGCAACAGTTTGTGCCACTATCTTAAAAGTATCTTCTATTGAAGCTGATTTTTGTGATAATTTGAGGGTGTATTTTTATAATCTTCTAGAATGATAAATAATCGCTCAATTTACATTAGATGCATACGATTATATACGTTCTAGTCAGTAAGATACTTATCCATATTTAGAAAAAGATTTATTAATGGAAATTGGTTAATATGTTATGAAATGAGTTTACAAAACCGATCTTTACTTACATTTCCCATGTCTATCTTCATCTCTATTAATATATACAATTTATTAATTATAATTAGGTTGATGAAATTATCGATCAAAATATCCAAATAAATTCAAATAAAGAGATTCGTCGTGAGTATCTTTATGCTTGGACATTAAAATTTAAAGACCCAACACAAGAAACGAAATTTTGTCAACTACGTGAAGATATGTTCAGGTATATATTTCTGAAATTTAAATCGAATATCTATATTTTATTATATACCTTTTTTTTCCTTTTTAATTAGATCAAATATGTTGTGTGTTTTTGTTGTTTGGATATTCATAGTACTATGTCAAGCAATCATTCTACCACTATGTACAATATTAATTATTTGTCTAGCAATTGGAACATTTTTTCTTACAGCCGGTTGTGTTTTAGTAATGGCTGAAGAATTTCCTGGTAAAAAAAAAAAAAAACTTTGAATAAACACTGAATAATTACTAATTTTCATAATTTATATAATTTTCATTTATTAAAGGTTTACCATCAATTTTACAAAAAAGTTCAGCAACATTAGTACATCGACGAAATCGTCGAACAATCTTCATTTGTACTGTAATTATATTAATGTCAGCAGCTAGTTCAGTTGGTCTTGCATTATGTTATTTTGAAGAGGTACCAAATTCAAATGAAACCGATACAAAATTATTGTCAAAAATCTTCGAAAATGATAAAGAAATCAAATTGAACGTATTTCTATCAGCAACAATACATCATAATATCACAATAGTAAATTCTGTACAACCAATCAATTATGCTATTGATACAATTCTTACAGATAATTTTCAAACAAATACGACTAATGATTTTGATAATATTAATAATAAAACAATAAAGAATATGTCATTGAATGATATGGAATTAGTTAAGAAGGGAATTTTGAATGTATTAAATTTAACACAATCATTGTCGTCGGGAAATTTAATTGAAATGACAACAAATACAAATAAAAAACCGAAAATTGAAATAACTACTGACAATTCAATAATATCAAATGATGATATTCTATCATCATCAAAAGGAATGATTGATGATATTGAAAATGTAAATAACACAATAAATGTAATAGCAATATCAGATGAATTAGAGCAACAACAATCAACAACATCATCACCATCGGATATTGGTGAAAAACTCAATTATTGTGCACATCCTGAATACATTGTATTCACATGGATACTTTGTTTAATTGCATTAGCAACAGCATTAAAACTTTATTATCTTGTGAAAACATTAATGGCAACTGCAATGGTTACGTGCTATGCACTTCTGATTTTAGTAGTTTTCAAAGATATTTTTACGAATGCAAATATCGAATTTGAACAATCCAAAGTTGGTATGCCATTGTCCGCACAAATGATGATATTATTAACTGTTTTCTTAATAATGGTCACTTATCATGCAAGATTAGTTGAGGTAAATTTTATATTAACATATCATATGTGTAGATTTTGAATGATGAACAAAATTTTGTATCAAAAATAGTATGTGGAACTAATAAATATGAGAAAGAATTAGGTTGATACACGAATGTTGCTACTACATATTGTATATGTGGAATTGAATATATCTGTTATTAATTATTTTACTTTTTGATTCCTGTCTTTTTGTAGATACATTCGTGCATCATCCTATACATACTAATTGATTCCAATTTTTATGCCCTATGGTAGGTACTACCAGAGGGGATATTAGTTTTGTCACTCCATTTGTAACATATCGAAATAATCGTCGTATAAAGGTTTTAAGGGTATGGTTTTGTCGAGAATCAAAAGTTTTATCGATTTATGCATATCCGTCCGTCCGTCCGTCTGTCCGTCCGTCCGTCCGTCCCTCCGTATACAAAATATCTCAATAACGCGTCATCCAATTTTGTTGAAATTTAGAAAGTGAGTTTATTATTCCCTAACTGGATTTGGTATTGTATTTCAGCAAAATTGACCGAAGTTATTAGGCACCGGGGTAACCAGAAAATTTTGTCGTTTCTTTATATGGTTTTTCGAATTTAATTGGACAATTTGCAACACAATTTTAATTAAATTAACGATATTATATTAACTACATTAATAGACGTTAGTATATTAAATTTCAGTAAATTAGGTCCAAGGATAATGGAGAAAGAAATAATCTTATTAGAAAATAAGCCTGTTCATAAAGTTTTTTTGATGTACTTTAAAAACTAATGCACCGATTTGAATAAAATTTGCAGATAAGACTTATGTTATTAGGATATAGGATACTAGCAATTTAGAGAAAAATTTTGAAAAGAGGAAACAAAGTTGTAAAGGTTGAAATATTGTTAGTTTTGACAGTTTCTCTGTCCCATTTCTGCCATAGGGCACCAAAAAATTGGCTACAGCCCGATTTTAGTTACTATATGTATGCTTCAATCTAATTGAAATACATGTTGAATTGCATTTTGAATCATCAAATGGTGATATACTTGAAAGATCGATTAATCGACCAAAACATCCTAAGATAAAAGACTATTGGGAAATCAAGACTCAAATAATTATTTCAGATTCTCTAAAGTAGTTAGTTGAATATTGCAATAGACATCTATTTTAGAAGACTGAAATTTACAAAAGTTTGTTCGTTTGACGAAATAACGATGAAAGATGTTGTCTTCAATAAAAGTGTCTGTTATGAAAATCTTGATAACATTGTGTTGGGTCCACTATAGTGCCAAATGTATATTGGAGATTTTAAATGGTATTTTCTAAAATGACCATTGAAACACACAATTTGGCTAAAAAATGTTTTTCCACACATTTTAAATGATTCCCTAAAACATATTTGTAGAAGATTTTCTCCTTAAATTAATTCTATACAATTTTATATTAAATTGTTTTATTTTTATTTTTTAGGTGACATCACGTTTGGACTTTATCTGGAAAGAGCAAGCTGAAAAAGAATTATCAAATATGAAATCGAACCGTTATTTAAATGACATCCTAATTAAGGTGCACATATCGAATTGATTTTTCCTTTCGTCATAAATAATTCTGGAAAAACAATTTTTTTTTTCTTTTCTTAGAATATACTTCCAGATCACGTTGCCGCATATTATTTATCTGATGAAGGAACTGATGAATTATATTCAAAAATGCATAATCTTTGTGGTGTCATGTTTGCTTCGATTCCAAATTTTCAAGATTTTTATTCAGAAGACATTGAAAATGGAAAAGCTTGTATCCGAATATTAAATGAAATCATTTGTAAATAATTATTAATTGAAAATAATAATATTGAAAAATAATTCAAACTAATTTTCAGGTGATTTTGATGAACTTTTAGAAGAGCCAAATTTTGCATCAATTGAAAAAATTAAAACAGTTGGAGCAACATATATGGCAGCATCAGGATTACATTTAGTAAGTTTACTTGTGTTTTATTGAAATAAGGAAAAATGTATTAAATTATTTCGAAAATCAACAGGTTGAAGGAGGCGAATCCGCAGAAAGTAGTATTTGTGATTTAGTTGATTTCGCATTGGCAATGAAACATAAATTACAAGAAGTTAATAAAGATGCTTTTAATACGTTCCAATTGAGAGTTGGTAAATAAAAATCCAAGAAAAATTCTGAAAATATTAAGGAAATTTATTTAAAGAATAAAATTCTATTTTGTAGGAATTTGTAGTGGGCCTTTAGTTAGTGGAGTTATTGGTGCTAGAAAACCAGTTTATGATATTTGGGGTAATACAGTTAATGTTGCTTCTAGAATGGATTCGACTGGTGAAAATTGGAGGATACAAGTGCCTTCGTATACAGCTGAATTGTTACAACAAAAAGGTTACACATGTGTGGTAAGAACAATTTTTTTTTAATTACATATATAAAATAAACCCACTTTCTTGTACTTGATACTTAAAGTCTAGTTTTCCCTTGAAATTATAAAAAAGAAGAAATAGAAGAAATCGTAAATTTACTTCATTGTAAGCAAGAAAGAAAATAATTTCTGATTTACTATTTTATTTATAACCTTAATCTTTCAAAATTTATCAAAATTGACTCATGATTTCTGTGATTCTCGTAAGCCCACAAAAACTGACCATTCGTATACAGAACGACAGATATTTCCTGTATCTTAAAACATATGTTTCCGTTCAAAACAGTTTGTTGGCATTTTCTACGATTACAAGTCATTTAATAGAGTATAGGAAAGTGAAAGAAAAAAAGTATTTTAGAGATAAAAATTGAAATCAAAATAATAATAGAAGTTAATTATCATACTAATAATAATAATAATAATAATAATAATAATAATAATAATAATAATAATAATAGTAAATTGTATGAATTAATTTCAAGTCACGTGGTGAGATAAATGTTAAAGGCAAAGGAATAATGCGTACACATTTCGTACTTGGAAAAGGCGTTGCTGTTACCCAATTAATGTCACCCGTCCCCGTACCAGCGGGTGTTCCATTAGCACAGACACCATCACTTCAAAGGCAAACATCTCACCATGGTTCATTCACAGCTGTTGTATTTGAAATGATGCAAGCATCAAAACGAAGTACTATGGCAGGAACTCGTAAGTATTTATATTAATGTTATTCTCTTTATTATCACAATAATAATCAGAATATAAAATTTTCTAACAAATTGAAATAATTACTTTAATTTAAATATTTAATAAAGCGACTGGAACTCCATCTCCGCAAATACGAAGAGGTCGTCGCGGTAGTACTTTTAGTTCTGTAAGATTATCTCAAAAAATACCATCGAACCCAATAAGACGAAATACAACAAGAGTACGTGGTAGAAGTTATCATCAGAAAAAGGTTTTTGAAAATAAAAAATTTCATTTATTTATTAATTTTTAATGAAATTCTTTCCTGTTTAGAGTTCTTCAAATAATTCAATAACACAGCCTGGCCATACATTCATACCGACATTTCGAAAAATCGAACATAATGACACAAATCAAAATTCCGTATTATAAAAAAAAAAGGAAAAAAAAAAAGGCAAAATATTAAAATTTTTATATTAATTATTATAAAATTAAGATTATTTATATGAAATCTATAGTTTTTCGTTTTAGTTTCTTTTTTTTTTTAATTAAATTATTTAATTAATAAAATATAATTTTTTTATTTTCTTAAAAATAAGAAAAAACAAATTTTTATTATACGAGTAATATTTTTCTTTTGGTTTTTTTTTATAAAACTAGTAAATATTTTTTTATAAAAAAGAAACACCAAAAACTATTGATAAAAATGTAATTTTCTTACTTTAATCAATTATTATTGTTGTTTGTATGAGTGTGAAAATATGTGTAATATATTTAATCAAAGGATTTATGTGAGACAAAAAAAAAAGAAGAAAATTATTTTATGTAATTTAATGTAATAAATTTAATTATAAAACAAACAAACAAAAAAACAGCAAACAAAATTAACAGCTTTATTCTCCAAACCCATATCGGTACAAGTTTGGTGATTGCTAATTGCTATGCAACGATTACTACCAAAAATGCTATTCTGCAATACAGCCCTTGTGTTCATATTTATGAATTTATTTGATGATTGATTTGTATGATATTATACTCTTTTTTTTTTAGAGTTCTCCAAATTTTAAAAAATTGAATTTTTATATAATGCAGGAATTTGAATGACACGACGGATTCACGGTTTTCGGTTTTCTGATTGTATTAAAAATAGCCCGTCGTGGATCCGTCGCGTTCTGTGTATTTCTAATTGAAATTTTAATGCGTCATGAATCCGTCTTGGATACGTCATTCTGCTTGGACTGCTTAAGAATATCTTTTTTTTTTTTTTGTTTTATGTCGTAAGAGCGAAAAAAAATCTATAATGACGAAAAAATTACGTATATTCGATACAGTTTGGAGAATAATGCCGTAGATTTATTAAATTTAATTTATTTTGAAATTAAATAAAAGAATCTCCAAATTTTATATTGTTTTTGAAAGTATACCTAATATTTTCATTACATAACCGATTATTTAGGTTTAGGTTAAGGTAGAACGTTAAATTGATTTTTTAAAAGCAAAAAAAAATCTATTTTTAGATTAAAATCATAAAAGCTTTAGTTATTGGCTAATTGCCTGACGTCCACATTATTGTTTTTTGGTTGTTGATTGAAAACGGGATATCGTAATCCTTCGCTGATTACAATAAATTAGTTCACGTAACTTTTCCGTGTTCTAAAATTTTCATTTTAAGCATTTCAAAATAACGACTATCAGTGTTTTTTTTTTTTTTTTAGAAAAATCATTTTTAAGGCCCACCTAAAAAAAGCCTTGATTTTTATTTAAGAAAAAATTTATTATTTTTAAAAAATAAATACCTAACTTTACGGACTAGATACGTTCCTGAAAAGTTGGCCGTAAACCGAAAAGCCGTATAACGAATCAATCATTTTTTGTAGCAGTGCTGCCTAAGGGCAGAACCTGAAACTAAACATAAGGTCGCTAACAGTATATTTTATACAGAATTTTTTTGGCCGTATAACGAAACATTGGGGGCCGTAAATCAAAAAAGTGCCATAATTAAAAAAGGCCGTTATAGCGAAATACCGTATAAGGAGCGGTCGTATAGCGAGGTATAGGTGTATTTAGTTTTCGTAAATATAAAAAGAGAATAAGAAGAAATGAAGCAAATTTTTTGTTTTGTTTTTTCTAATCTAATTCTATGAGTTACAAGCCTTTTTGCTAAAAGCAGGGATAAAAATAAGACCTTACTAATTTACGATTTTTCTCGAGTTGCAAAGTTGTAGAAGCTTTGTGTTTTATTTTCAATTTCGAGTAACAGAAAATCGAGATTAATATTATTTTAGAAAATCCTTTGGACTGGATATTTTGAAAGTAGGATTTTTTTTTGGCTACCTTATAGTGCCGAAAGAAATTCACACATTATCAATGAATAATGGAAAAATTTCAAATAAAATATAATTAAAACCATGTACCTTGACTAGAACGAAACAATTACGTTTCTTTTTATTCTTCGTCATAAATTTTCGTCTATATCTTGTTGATTTTCCAGATTCCTTCATTATTATTCGACACCACGAATTGCGGAGGTTTCCCCGTCTTTTTTTTTATTTTTATTTAATAACCTGTCGACTTTATTTCTAGATATCATAAGGGTGTGCATCCCAACTACCCCTTGGTATTTATGTCTAAAATTCAGATAGCGTTTGGGAAGAATATTTTAAATAATATTTTCTGATATTACAGAGATTATTTGAAAAAAAAAAAAAAATAAATAATTCCACTAAAATTCATAAATTATTTACAGACTTTCACTTGGCAAATTTAATTTCTTGTAAAATCATACAAATTTAAAACAATTTGAGAAAATTATATTACTTCAAGAAAATTATTCACATAATTTTCTAATTTAATTGTTATTTTGTTAGTCTTTCTTTTTAAGTGTGGCATAAGATACTCGATATAAATCCTAAACAATTGAATTTCCTGTATGAAAAATCATGTAATAAAAGGCGTCCATTATTATCAATGTGCATACTTTCGTTATACCATTATTCAAAATTCTGAAAAGAGAAATTACAAAATTTAAATAATCGCGAAAAAAAGAAATAATAAAAGAATATATTTTGAAATATATTTTCAGGAAGAAAATCTTAGTATTATAATTAACTTTCTCTTCATTCACGTTAATTACATATAATTGTTTTTACAAAATTTTCCGAAAAAAGCACGTTAAATTAAAAACGAATCACCTTTTCATTTATTCAAAAATAATCATTGTCTATGAGAATTGGGCCATTTCAATTTCATTCATATTTAATATTATCATTTTTTGCATCTCTGCATTTAAAAATATCAAAATAAATACATGTGAAATGGAACTCGCTGTTGGTAAACAAGCGCCATTGAATTTTCCAATTCAAAAGAATGAAGAAGCGCATACGCAATAAATACACTTTAATTCAAACACAGTGAACAAAATTATAGTAAGGGCTCCACAAATAACTTCTATACAATAAGTATATAATTTTTATATCCTATGGTATGGAATACCAGAAATAATCGAACAAGTCTCATGGACCTAAAGAAGCGAAAATTATTATGATTTCTGAATATCCCTTCAACTATCTAAAAAACAATTAATTGGCAATTCCTTCTAGAACTTTATTCTATTCCGAATGCATAAGATTCAAAAAATTTAAATTAGTCAAACTAAAAATAATTTTAATAATTAATTTCAAATTTTTCAGACCACATTTCCATAGAAACTTAAGATTTCGAAATTTTCGATTTTCTATAGAAATTTGGTTCCTCTATGGTCACAATAGAAAAATGCAAAAACTTTACGAAAACATCACCTCCCAAATTAAGAGTTTTGAGAGGAAATGAAATCATTTCCTGGCCTTTAGATATCCGAGGTTTTGGTACAACCCATATGGGCACAATATAATGTTCAGTGTCGTTCTTGTAGATTAAATTGAAGGAAAATACATCAAAAGAGTTTTAATGTGAAAGAAAGAGAATAATCTATACTGTGTATGGATATTAGTACACAAGAAGTATCAGTTGAATGCACATTTTTTGGAAATCTTGATTATTAAGTTTATCTCAACCACAACTTTTGTCACATTACTGTAGACTGCAGACTATGCTAAAAAAAGAAAAAAAACGTCGTTAAGTCTTATATACGTCAAATGCGCTGCGTGGGTTGGGATGATTTTGATACAATAACTTAAATTCTTTCTTAACTTGATCTAATGGGATTGATGGGAGGATAGGCAGGGGAAAATAACAATTCATTAGCGGAAATTGTTCGATTGTAAAATCATTAAAAATTTGGAGTATACAAAATTACAACGGAAATAGAACTTATAGACAAAAAGCAAACAGGGTATAGTCTAATTTTAGTTTTATGCATGTTTTTCTATAGTATGTTAGGTTTTCGGTTCAGAAGCTGAGAAAACTTATTTTTTTTTCCGTGAACATCAACTTCCGATTCAAACGTTTGTTTATGAGAAATAAAAATAAAACTCATAAAAGAACAAAAAAAATCATTATGTAAAGGAAAAATGAAGAAATTCACACGTTTTGGGAGCAAGTAAAAAAAAAAAAAAGATTTCGTATACGCAACCGTAAACAACTTTAAATAAAAGAAGATGGAAAAAAGAATGATTTGTTGGGAAAAGTATTGAAGATGGGAAGGGTTACCAATTATAATAAAATCCCTCTATAATGAATTATGGGTCTATCTAAATTATGATACAAATATCCATAGATTTAATTGTAGGTAATTTAATTGAAAGTATTTTTTTTTCTTTTAAATTGAATGCGCTATTTTTAACAAAAAATTAGGAGTAGTCACATAAATCAAATTTTAATAAATGTGAAATCTCAAATTCAATTTTTTATAACGTTAATTTTTTTGGCATTCACTGTAAGCAATTTGGCATAATATATTTTTTTTTTGTTAAAATGGTAACACCAAACAAATGTGTATATTTCAATCATTCAAAAAAAAAATGAAGAAAAAAAGACATCTGCTTCACTTCCTCCCACACACGTGTTTAATGCATTAGTATGAAAAAGAAAGAGCATATCCGAAATAGAAACAAAACAAAAAATTTCATTCTTAATAACAATTACTTCGTTTACATGATCGACTTGGAAATTGACTTAAACCGCGTTTTTTTTTCTTGTATTAATTTTTATCACATTAAAAGATTGTTTTGAAATTTTTTGAGTTAAATATAGATATTTTTCAAGTAATAATAATAAAATCGAAAAATTTACATGTAAAATTTCAATCCGCGTATAATACTCAATTTTTGAATTGAAGCCTAGGAACTCAAAGTATCATGTATACGAGGGTGCATATAAATTTTCGTCGGAGGTCTTTTGTAGTAAACCCAAAAAATGTTTAAATTCCAATCTAAACAAATCGAGAGGCGACAAACTCCGACAATATTTTCCTAAGTTCTGTGAGAGAATGTGATTTTCAAACAGATTCGACACAAAAAAAAATACAAACAACAAAACAACAAACAAATTTGCCGAACTTCCTCTTTTCTGAGTATTTTTTTTTTTTTTTCTCGCAATTAAATATTTTCGTGTTGAAATTTGGACGATTGAAGCTTGCCTGTGATGTGGTCCTGTTAGTTTCGTTTTGGAGGGGTTTAATATTTTGCATGGAATTGCAACAAACCAGCTGTGTGTGCTTCATTCGAAAACAAATTCCATCGGACAATTTCAAAAGGCATATATAATTATTTTGCATACAAAACAATTCGGGGTCGGCATCCGTCGTAATAAAAAAAAAAAAAATTGTCTTGCCATTCATAAAATTCGTGTTTTTTTTTTCATCGTTTTACCTTCACTTCACACTTTACCGCGCGTTCCATGTAAATTGTAAACGACTTCCATCCACCTTGCTTTTTTGAATAAAATTTGCCTGATTTTGCAGTCGTCGTGTGCGGATGTGTGTGTGTTTGTCGTAAAGGCGTGAGAATTGAAATTCGACCGAATTACGTGAAGAAACGAACAAAAAAAAAACTGCCGTCACACTCACAGTCTTCTTTAGGCTTCGATGAAGTGAGATTCGTGTGGGTTGCATTTTTTTTTTTTTTTTTGAAAAATTTTACATTTTTAAAACAAAATTTCATTTAATTTTTATTGAAAATTGAAAAAAATTTTTTGAATAACATTTTTTCGAAATCAATTTAAATACAGTTTTTAATGTTGAAAATGGATCTAAAAGATATTTTTTATGTTCTCAATTTTTCTAAATTAATCAACTTCCGGTGTTCAAGAATTGTTTACTTTTATATTTAAAGTTTCATGAAAATTTAAAATACAAACTTAGATAAGAAAATACACCTTTTGTTTTCTTGTTTACGGATTCAACAGTGTGAAAAATAAAAGAATATTGAAAAACGAATAATTTTGTTGAGGATCCTCTGAAAAAAAAAGAAGTGTAAAACCAAAAATTATTTTACTTCGTGTAATAATAAGAAACAAAAAGTGAAAATTCCATAAAGTTAAAAAGGGAAAAAAGATATATAAAGTGACGAAAAAAAAAAACGTCCAAAAAGTGCTGAATTTGTTGCAAGAGAATGAAAATGAAATCAGGTTTTTTGAAATGCGTTTATGTGTGCATTTAGATTTCATATACATATATCGCATCCTTCCAAAAAAGAAAAAAAAAACAATAAATCAATAAAAAGAACATTCACGCAATTTTTCATAGATATTTCAATTTTTCATCATAAAACACGGGAAATTTGAAAACGTGTAAAACGTAAAAATAGAGATAGCACTTTAGGTTATGAATGAAAAGAAAAAGAGAAATATCTTTACTTAATTCTTTTTTTGAAGGAAAATGGATTATATAAGTGTGTGTAATTAGATTTTCATTTTTATTGTGTTGTTGTTTTCGACCATTTTCTTCCATTCAAAAAAAAAAACAACAACAAAAAAAACAACACAACAAAATTTTAATTCAAATGCATTTACGTGGAAGAGAAGGTGAATATTTAGACAGAGATATCCATATTAGTAATGGATCCAACATGGCTGACGATACACGCAAAGTTCGCGTTGAGGAACAATTAAAAGTTAAAATTGGTATGTTAAATTTATAAAAGTGCATAAAAATTCTTTATAATCATAAAATATAATAATTTAATTTGATGTTGGTGTAAAATTTATTGATTTTGAATTAATCTTATATGTAAAAAAATCATTATAAAGTTTAATATAATCGTTCCAAAACTATAACAGGTGGCATTCATTTTAATGTTTTTAGGCTGTGATGTGATTTAAAATATATAAAAAGTGTAACAAATCATTTTTAAAATATTAAATTTTTATTTAAATGTAAAATTTTAAAGAAATGCATAATTTAAAATGTTTTATTTTTATGATGAACTTTATGATTGCTGATTAAACATAACCTAAGAAAAATGATATCAAAAAGAGAGAAATTTGGAATTGGATGCTAGAAATTGTGTGATAGTATGTGTGTTTGTGGGGGTTAAGTTGGGTTATGAATGAAAATTCTTATGGCATAAATGCGTGGGCGAGAATGTGTGCGTGAAAAATGACCAAAAGTTTTAAAATGAAAGAGAGCGAACTATTTTGAACATTACTCATATGAAGAATGAAAGGAATTGAAATCTATATATATATGCATATGGTTTTTGTCGAATGTATGAGTGATTATTAGGCTATTTTATGAATGATTCAGTTTACTTCAAAATCGTATAGCAGAAAAATCATTTGTAAAGAAATTTATAAAATTCTTGAATGCGAATTGCGTTGGTATTTCCAGAAAAAGGCAAAGCTTTTATTTGTTTTTGTTTTTTTTTTTTTTTTTTTTTTTTATAATGAAAGCGCGTACTAAAAATAAGAAGAAAAAAATTCAACCGCAATTCGAAAAAGCACTTTTCTCATCGTTTGATCTTTTGTTGTCAAACAAGAATTCCTTTTTTTTTTTTTTTTATATATAATCTTTTCACCTTTCATTTATTATTATTTTATTTATTGTTTTTATTTTTGTTTTAAAATATCTTATTTTCTTATCAATGTGCGATTTGATAACAATCGTATTTGTTTGTTTGTTTTTATTACAGTATCAGAAATTTGTACAGGTGGAAAAAAAAAACATACTGAAATGATCGAAGTAAAATGTTGTAATAAATTCTGATTAAACGATATTTATAATTAAAAATCATTTTAACATTTTTTTTTCTTTGATTAAATTGATAATATTTCATATTAAATTCATTCATAAACTATTTTCCTATTCAATTTGAGCCACTCAACTTTTTTATACACAATTTTTCAAGTTTAACTTATAAAAAACTATCCAATTTGGTATAAATGAAAATGGTAGTATAATCTTGACAAATTTCATTTCATATACCTAGGTATAAAGAATGTAATGTAGGTACATGACCTTTTCATGTCAGAATAAAAGCACAAGATTTTCTTCTACTAAATCATGAGTTGGTATTGTTTTAAACTCTTTATTTTTTATGTTTCTTCCACATCCGCTGAAATAAATCTGCTTACGTTTTAATCTTTATTCAAGAAATATATACATATATTATTTTTATTAAAAAGTTGTAAAGAACAAGTGACATGAAGTTTATACTAACTAGTAAACAACATTGATGATTTGTTCAATTATTTCACTTGTTTTTTTTTTCTTTTTCTTTTTTTTTTTTTTTTTGCTTAAAATCACTCATCCTTTCATTTCACGTTTTTAACTTATTGAGTCCATAGACGTATAAACATAAACATTATTTTAAAAAAATTGTCAATTCGAATTCTCTAGCCATAGTTCCATTGAAAATTTGAGACTAATGTACATTGACGAACCCAACAATAATTGTCAGTTGCTTAACAGTTTAGTAATCTGTTAAGCTTGTGGTTGTCATTTACCATGTTGGGTCCCGGAAAGTACTTAAAAGGAAAAAATTCATCATGAATATTATATTACTTAGGATTTATGACCCTGCATTTCTGTGATCCAAAAAGGGGAGAAACAAGATTTCTGGAAGTTTTTTTTTTCTACCTTTTTATTTCGGCTGTTTATTAAGCTAGCTTTTGTCCCGATAGGTTAGGTTAGGTCAGGTCATTTGAAGATAAGCAAAAATAAAAAATATGAAAAATAGTTGTTATAAATTCGCGTGAAAAGTATATAACATCGAAAAAATTCATAATTGGACGATGTATATAAAGAAATTTGAAGTAAATAGATTAACTGAAAAATTTTGCTTCATTTTCAATATTATAGAAGGTGAATAAGTTAAGTTTTTTTTGCGTGTATTTTCTTTTCTTTTAGTCTTTTAGATATTAAAAATAATAATAATTGTTTAATTGTTTTAGGAAGTTTCAAAGTCAACAAAACTAGAGTAGGTGGGCGACATTCTTTTTTATCGAAAAAACCAACTATTGACTGTGTTTCTTTTATTTATTTATTTATTTATTCCGTTCAACCATATACAAATTTCAGTTTTTAAATGAATGGGCAAAAAAGCTGAATTTGACAAAAATTTTGAATTTGTTGAATGGAATTAAATTATTTGATTAGAAAAAACATTTTAATGTTATTCACTAATTTGGAAATTTTCCGGTGCTCGCATCAAAATTTACTTCTATTTATAAGTATTGTCTAAGAATTCCCTTAGAAATGATATTTAAAACTCTTTAAAAAAAAATTACCGAACAAATATTTAATTTTTTTTTTTAGGTGAGGCTAAAAATTTAATTGCTCGCAGTAATGGAACCGGTGGAACAGCAGGAGCACGTGATGTTTATTGTACAATTGCTTTGGATCAAGAAGAGATATGTCGAACACCAACAATTGAACGTACATTAAGTCCATTTTTTGGTGAAGAATATCAATTTGAAATACCTAGAAAATTTCGTTATTTATCAATTTATGTATGGGATCGAGATCGTCATTTAAAACAAGACAAACCAATTGGAAAGATTGCTATACGACGTGAAGAACTTCATGTTTACAATCACAAAGATCATTGGTTCTCTTTACGCCCGGTCGATGCTGATTCAGAAGTTCAAGGAATGGCACATGTACAAATTGTTTTTGAAGATGGCGTAGGTTATTTAAAACGTAAATCGGATTACAGTGAACGTTTACCAAATGATGGAGAATTTGGTAGCGGAAGTAGTGATTTCAAAGAGAACGAACATAATTCACGTGAAAATTTAAAAAATGCAATCTCCACAAATACATTGAGTAAAACAAGAAGTTTATTTAATACAACCGATATTAATGTTTGGGGTTCATCACAACCGAAAAAATCAAACTCAACACTAGATACCTTAAATCCATTTCGTAATGAAACAAAAAGTCGTGTTGCTATACGTGTATCTGAATGTATTGATTTGACAAAGAAAAATGGCAGTTGTGATCCTTATGTTGTATTCACAGCATCATATTCGAACAAAAGAAAAATCACTAAACGAACTAAAGTCCGAAAAAAAACTGTCAATCCACAATTTGATGAAGTTTTATATTTCGATTTAATTGTTGATAGTGATTCAAAACAAGAATCAAATAATACATATACAATTCATCCGTTAGGCGGTGCTGATCTCTGTGAGATATGTGTTAGTGTTTGGCATGATGCACCCGGTATGGGTGATAAGGTATTTTTAGGTGAAATAAAAATGCCAATGAGAGGTAAACAACAGCAAATGGCGATACAATCGAATGCATGGTATTTTTTACAGCCACGAACAAGCCAATCAAGGCCAGCACGTTCATGTGCAACACCACCTGGTACAAGACTTAGCTGTGATAATTCACTTGGATCTCTTCGTCTTAAATTAGTATATACGGCTGATCATGTTTTTCCATTAGCAACATACGATGGGCTCATGAATTTATTATTAGAGAGTGTCGATCAGAGACCAATTACATCTAGTGCAGTTTATATATTAGGTGAAATAATATCATGTAAAACAGATGTTGCTCAACCACTTGTAAGATTGTTTACTCATAAAAATTTAATTGCACCAATTATAAAATCACTTGCCGATCATGAAATATCAAAATTAACTGATCCAACAACAATATTTCGTGGTAATACATTAGTATCGAAAATGATGGACGAAGCGATGAGATTATCTGGCCTACATTACTTACATAATACATTACGACCCGTACTTGATGCAATATTGCAAGAGAAAAAACCATGCGAAATTGATCCAGCACGTGTTAAAGATAAAAATGCCATAGACACAAATTTATTAAATTTACAAGATTATGTTGAACGTGTATTTGATGCAATCACAAAGAGCGCAATACGATGTCCAGCTGTACTGTGCCAAATATTTCATGATCTCAGGGAATGTGCTGCTAAACATTTCCCATTAAATCGAGAAGTTCGATATTCGGTGGTTTCCGGCTTTATATTTTTGCGGTTCTTTGCTCCAGCCATACTTGGGCCAAAATTATTTGATCTCACAACAGAACCTTTGGTAATTTAAATATAAAACAAAACAAAACAAAACAAAAAATAAAAATCCTATCATATTTTATTTTAAATGTAAAAAAAAAAATTGAAATCTTTACAGGATATACAAACCAATCGAACGCTTACACTTATATCAAAAACGATACAATCATTAGGTAATTTAGTTAGCTCCCGTTCAGCACAGCAACCATGTAAAGAGGAATACACTGGACAATTATATAAAAAATTTTGCACAGAAAAACATGTTGAAGCTGTGAAACATTTTTTAGAAGTTATCTCAACTGTTGGAGCTAATAATAATGATAGAACTATTTTAGAGCCAGTATTATTAAAAGAAGGGTAAGAATTTTATTTTTCTTCTTAATATTATTTAATTAATTATATATATATATTTGTTTTTTTTTTTTTGTGCTTACACAAATAATAAAGAGAATGGTAAGAAACTGTTCTTTAACTAACTTCGAATATAAAACCTTCTATTTTTTTCTTATTAAATACGATTAATACTAATAATGTTTGTTTTCTTTCTCTTCTTTCTTTTTTTTCTATTCAGGATGATGACAAAACGTGCTCAGGGTCGAAAAAGATTTGGACGGCGAAATTTTAAACAAAGATATTTTCGATTAACTACCCATTCCTTAAGCTATGCGAAATCAAAGGGAAAACGATCTATCTGTGATATCCCATTATCTGAAATTTTAGCCGTTGAAAGATTACATGAACGCAGCTTTAAAATGCAAAATATTTTTCAGGTAAATTTTTAAATTATAAATTACTGAAAAAAAAAAAAAATTCATTCATACAATTTTGCGTAAATTAAAGAGTAATTTTTTTCTTTTCGTTTTTAACGTGAAAGTTATATCAATTAACAAACAATAGAAATCTAATTGTATTTACTTTTTAAGTGTGTCTTTTTTTTTAAGATTTCTTAAAAATCGTCATACAAACAAATGAAACAATTTTACAAAAAAAAAAGAAAGAAAAGAGTAATGTTCTTCCCACGGTTTTATTTATATATTTCTTACTTTATTTTTTTTATCATTATGATTACATACTATTATTAAGTTTGCTTGCTTTTTTTGTTTTTGTTTTTTTATGAAAACATAGCACACTTAAAAAATTGATATCGGAGAAAGTTTGAAATTATGTAAATAAATTTCTATAATAGTTTTTAATGAAGAAGTGCGATCAAGAAAATTATGTCGGAAAACAAGTCAAATAAATTTCCGTTCATTCAATAAAATTATGTCTTTTTTTTTTTTGAATTAAAGGTGTTATGTGGGAATTATGGTAATTTAAAAAATAATAATAGTGAAAAAATGAACAAAAATTATTTATTAAAAAACCATTTTTAGAAGATCATTTATTATTCAAATATATAATTACATATTACCGTTATTTTTGAATCTAAAACAATACCCAAACAAAAAATATGTGTAAAGCGCTAGTCTGGTGGTAATAAAAAATCAATTTTTAAAATAATATAACATAGAAGAAACTGTTAATAATATAAAATGGATTATAAAACATATAGTAACTGAAAATAGGGCTATAGCCGATTTTTTGATGCCCTATGGTACGGAAAAACACCCGAAAATAATACTATTTCAAGGGCCTTCTGCATAAATTTGGTTTTGGTCTAATTCAGAAGTAGCCTAAGCTCTAACAGCATAAATCTATTTTGAAAAATTTTATACAAATCGGTATATTAATTTTTAAAGTACGTAAAAAAAACTTTATTTTCTCGTAAGATTATTTCTTTCTCCACTATTATATTATTATATTATATTATTATATTATATTATTATATTATATTATTATATTATATTATATTATATTATATATATTTGACCAATTTCACTGAAATTTGACATGGTATCGTCTATTTATGTAATCAAATACATGTAAATAATTTAAACAAAATTGCTCCACAAATTTTTAAATGAAATCCGAAAAACAATACAAAAAAAACGACAAAACTTTCTTGTCACCCTGGTTTTTTCTTTATAACTTTGCTTCCCTCCGGCAGATTTTGCTGAAATGCAATACCAAACCAAGTTTAGGAAGAATCATATTGTAAATTTCATCAAAATCGCATAACGCGTTTTTGAGTTATCTTGTATACGGTCGGGCGAGCATGCAGAAATATAACTTTTGATTATCTACACAACCATACTCTTGAAACCTACGAAGATTATTTCGGTGTCTTACAAATGCAGTGACAAAACTAATATACCCTCTGGTAGTACATACATACTAATTTCATGTTAAAGTAGCTTTATCGACAGAAAATCCTCCTCAAATTCATTGAACTAAATCACTTCCTAAGTTAAGAGATTTTTGTACGTATTTTATGTTTTTAAAGAGGATAAAACTTTTGGAAATATGTAAATTTTTAATTAAATAGCTTAGAATTGAGAAGGTATATGATATTTTATCGATGTGAGACATATGCATTTTCAATTCTACATTTGTTTTTTTTTATTTTTTAATAAAACAAAAATTATATTTATTTCATATTTCCATAACAAGTTTTATTATTCGCGTGGATCGTTTATATAGAAATGGAAATTTTCCGATTTCCAGAAAATTGTGTGGGTTCTTAAACTACGGGTCACGACCCCAAATGGGGTCCTGAAGCGAAATACTGGCATCGCGAAAATCATGAAAATTCAAACACTTTGAATTTCAATTTATGTATATATTATTTCACAACCGCACAATATTGTTACGTCGTTATTCGTTATACAAATAATAGGTGCGTTTTTTTCATCGGGGTCTTAGTATATTTTGAAAAATAGACGATCTGAGTGTCGAGAAAAAAAAAATTTTTTTTCTTTGAAAAAAAATTCAACTTTTTCGATCATTTTATAAATAAATTATACATAAATAACATAAATACTAGCAAATTCTCAAATATCTTTATTGAATGATATTAAAAAATAATTTTTTTTGCAAATTCACGGGAAGATGAAGATTTTGGTACGATTATATGGAAAACTATGGTTACGCCATCTCTTGCAATTTTATGTAACTAAAATTTACCGAGCTCAGGGTCTGTGACCTGTTAAGTTGTTGTTGCTTTTACATGTTATGAAGCAGACCCTGACCTAGACTTCTATGAAAAAAACACACCTAATAATGCTCAGTTTACATCACCGAGGCATTCAAAATAAACAAGCGTTGCGAGTAAGATAAACGCTTATGCTAAAATCAATTAGTATATAAAAATGACGGCAAGCATTGAAGGCAAAATTTTGTCCGAGATATTTTGTGAGTGCGTGTGAATATAGTGAGGTATACGTATATCTTGTATTTATTTTGTCGCATATACAAGTAAATGTAAATTAAACCATCTCACTCACATTGTTAGTAAATTTTGGATGCTTCGGTGTTGTAAATTGGGCTTAACACATTTTATTTTTTCATATTTAATACCTGGGGGGTCGCGAAAAATCTAGTGATGAAAAATGGGGTCATGAATGAAAAAAGTTTAAGAATCGATAATTTAAAATAAAGTTCTTCCTTTCGAACCCTTTTACTAGATTAGAAAATGTTCCCTAATTTGGTTTTATGATCGTTTTAAATAAATTCGCGACTTTTTTTAAGCCGTCATATTTTTTGTTGATACATATAAATTACCCTATACTAACTTCTGCTGATGGCTTATTATTATGATTATATGATAAATCAAATCGAGACTCAATGCAGTCAAAAGAATGGTCCAGCCCTAAGAAGATTAAAATCGCAAAGTAAAAAATGTGCCCTTGTAGTTTAAAGCTATTTATAGAGAAAAGAAATTCAACAATCTTGTAATCAGACATTGAAAAAACTGGAAAAAAAAACTTCATAACTTTCAGTCTTTTTAAAAGTGTAGGATAATCTTTTTGACAAATTTTACGTACAAAATTTTCAGGAAAAAACGATGGCACATTTTTTCATATTTTACACCCAAAACT
The DNA here is from genome assembly GCA_963422695.1 of Xylophagus ater. Taxonomy (NCBI): domain Eukaryota; kingdom Metazoa; phylum Arthropoda; class Insecta; order Diptera; family Xylophagidae; genus Xylophagus; species Xylophagus ater. The sequence continues at coordinate 39,901,804 of OY730482.1, read as the reverse complement.
TTTTTTTATTCACCAAAAAAAAACACACGAAAAATATATAGATTTTATGGTAAAATTAGGAATTCGTTCTTTACTTGTCCCCAACAAAATAGCATAAATGAGAATTAGATGTACATATTTTTTCTGTGAAATTTAAAAAAAAATATAATTAAAAAAAAGAAATTAATTATATTAATGTGCTTTTCTGATTTCGATTTTTTTCTTCCAATTAGATTATTAGAAAAGATCGACCACTTTATGTGCAAACAACGAATTGTGTTGAAGAAAAGGAGTGGATTGATTTACTTAGTAAAATTTGTCAAAGTAACGCAGCTAGATTACAATGTTATCATACATGTGCATTTGTTAACGGTATGTGGAGTTGTTGTGCCCAAACCGATGAGAATGCATCAGGTTGTACTCAAGTATCGAATAAACCATTTCAAATGGAATTAGCAACAGCATTAGATCCAGCACGTGATTTACAACGTTTACATACATTAATAATGACACATACATCACGTTTAGAACAATTAGCCGATCCAAATTTATGTCATTCAATAAATTTCGATGATGCTGTAATATGTTGTAAAACTGTACGTCAATTAAATGAAGTCGCTTATAGTTTAGAACAAGTTCATCGAACATATAAACAAATATTGGCACGTGAAATGAAATATGGTAGCCAAGAAGCACCGATTGGTGATGATAATTATTTACATATGATTCGTAGCGGTTTAGCTGGTAGCTTGATACAATCATCAACAACACATCAACAGCAGCAACAGCAACAACAACAACAACAACAACAACAGCAGCAGCAACAGCAAAATCTTGAATTATCACCTTTGTGTTATCCTCGACATGAAGTTTTACGAAATGCTAATACTGATAAATTAACACATTGTTAAATAATGTGAATTATTATTATTATTATTATTATTTTACATTATTTCTTTTATTTTAATTTTGTTTTACTTCTTTTTTGTTTTTTTTGCTAGAGATTTTTTTTTTAAGAAATTCTGAATGTGTTCTTTTGAGAGAAAAAAAAAATTTATATATGAATCTTTAGCAATATTTTTAATATATGTATAAACAAAAAAAAACCTGATTTACTTCATTCGTTGAAAAAAAAAAAAAAAATAATATTCATTTTATTTAAAAAAAAAAAAAAAAAAATTTCCTTAAAAAAGAAAAAAATTAAATTTTACAAATTTGTAGTTGAATTGATTAAATTTTAGATAATTAATAATAATTTAGTGGAGGCATTCATCCTGAAAACGAAGTCAATTACATTCCATTTAATTGTTTATTATTATAATACTAAATATTATATATATATAAATATATGTATACATTTTTTTTTTCTGTTAAATTGAGTAGAAAATTTGTTAAAAACGTATTTTTCGATTTATTTTCTCGAAATGTTAGAATACTGTTTTATAAATGTATATAAACAAAAAAAAAAAAACCATAATAATTTATTGTTTCTTTAGCTTTTAGTAATCATAAAAAGAGAAATCAGTGAAATAATATAAAAAATTAAAAGAAAAAAGAAAAAAAGAAATTAAAAATAACTTTTTAAGAAAGCTTGTGTTCAGAACTAAAAATTATCCAATATAATATTTTTCAATTTCTTTTTTTTTTTTTTAATAATTTTTTCCATAATGTTTTTGTTGGAATTGATTTATTTTTAATATTTAAATATTGGAATTAATCAGAAAATATTTGACGGATTTTTAAAAATTTATGAATTTTTTTCTAAAATTTTTAAAAAGATTTTTTTTTTTTTTTTTTTTTACCAAATTTACTCGATTTAAGAAATATATTCGACATTGATATTTTATTATTAAAAATATAAATTAATTATTACAGCAAAACCAATTTATAACGACTTAAAATTAAATGAAAAAAAAAAAAAAAAAAAAATGAATTTTCTTCAAAAAGATGATTTTTAAAATTATCAATTATTTTCAAATTCTTTTATTATTTATACATTAAACAAATTTATTTAAAGTATTTATGTAATTTATGAATGTAAAATATTTGATATGGCCAAATCACAGAGAGTAATAGTAAACCGAGTTCCAGTCTGCAAATCATGCCAGCTCGTTAATAGTATTTATAAAAAAGACTGTAAGTGTATACATGCATTTTTATATCACACTGAGTCTTTATTTGGTTTGCAGAATACAAAAATCCATGTTGGAGAACTCTGTTTAGTGTACTCTGTGGGGAAATAATTAATTTTTTAATTTTTTTTTTTTTTTATATATATATATTTAAAGCAGTCAACCAGAATGATAAAATCTTAAATTTATCGTATTTTAATCTGTTTTATTATAAAGAAATGAAATTTTGTTATGATAAGGTAATTCATTCAAATGATTTTGTATGATATTGTTGTGTATTCACAAAAAAGCGTGTCCGACGGTCGGAGAAGATCGGAATATATAATTAGTTTTCTCGTTCTTAACAAATTGTACGTTTGTATGTTTATGCGCATACCAAACCGGTACGATTAAATCATTTTAGAATCTATGCATAAACGAAGATCGAACCGGTCCGATTGTATTTTTAATGTGTTTTTTTTTTTTGGTACGGACCAAATCAAACCGAACCGGTTTGTTTCATGCTTTTAGTTAGGAACTTACTAACGAATGATAAAATATTGTCATGGCAATTTTTAAAATGTTTCAATTTCTTTGATACCAAATAATTTTGAGGAAAATTAATTTTTTTTTTTTTAATTAAATCTTTTATTATTGATTAATTAAATGTATTGAACATTTATTATTTTAAAATTCATTTTTTTTTTTTTTTTTTTTTTTTTAAATACGATGGGTCTTCCTTTACCGTTGTATAACGTGGTGTATCGTTGTATGATTTGGTGTTTTTCAATACAAAAAAAAAACCGAATCATATAACCAATACAACAGTACATCAATATTTACATCGGTAGACCAGTTTCGATTGTACATTGTTATGGTATTATGTGTATTTTTAAGATTTCATTCGCATTAAAATCATTTGGATGGCGGAAACGTCTTAAACCATTATTTTATTCATTACGTATTTGAAGTACTGTTTTTTTTTCCTATCAATGTATCAATGTAATAAATTCGTGTATCCTCTTGTATCATATGAAATTCGTGTAATTATCGAGGTCTTTCTAAATGTTAGATTATTTTCTAAAATTAAAACTCTGATCACAAGCAATTCCAAACATTTTTTTTATTTTTTTTTTTTTTGATGATGTTTAACTTTATAAATATGGAAATGTTAAAAATTAAAAACAAAAAAAAAAAAAATCCAAACAACGACAATCAAATTTTATAACGAAATTATTTTTATAATAATGATAATTAAATATTTAACATTTTTTTTTGTTTTGTTTTTGTTTTTCATTTTAAAAATCATGACAATATTTTTATTAAATTTAAATTAATCTATTATTAAACAAAAAAAAAAAAAAAAAAGTATTATCCAAAAAGAAAAGTTACATCATCAAAAAATTAATCCTAATTTTTTTTTTTGTTTTTCAAAATAACATCAATTTTAAAAATAAATTTGGTGTAAAAACAAGAATAAAACAAAAAATTTAACTCACAAACATGTCCACTTTGAATAGTACCAGTGTTGTACAATATCGTAACGATCACATTTTTATATTTAATTAAAAAATTAATATATTATTAATTATGCACATTCTAAAAAAAAAAAAAAAAAAAAAAATTACAAAAAAAAAACCCAAAACTTATGCACAATTAATTATTAAATAAAAAGAAAATTAATAATAAATTGAAAAAAAAAAAGAAAATATTTTTCATAAATCTTATTATTAAAAAGAAATTTACTCGGGTTTTCTTTTTTTTGATGACGACTCGAATATAATCCTTCCCATCGGTTTGTTTTTTAAAAAGAGAAAAAAAAAGAAGAAAAAAAAAACTTATTTAATTCTAAATATTTTAATTATAAGAAAATAATATATGTTCTAGAGAAGAAAAACAAAATAGAAATAATATAATATTAATAAATATTACAAAAGAAAAAAAATGGAAAGAAAAAAGAAAATTATTAATGTTAAATCAGAAAATTATATAATATATGAGATTTTCCAGATGCCATTGGCAGAAAAAATCTACACAAATCATGTATCAGAATTTTTTTTTTTTTTTTGATAGTAGTATTGTAGTATGGGTAGGATTAGAATTTTCATAGAAGAGTCCTGCGACACATATGACGCAGTTTCACCGCCGAAATTCAGTAGAGACAAAATGCTCAGGAATTATATAATAGAACTACATAGGAGGCTAACATTTAAAATAGCTACTGTGCCAACGATGAAGGCGGACGGAACGGTATAAACCGCGGCATAAACGTTTTTCTTTTTTTTCTTTTTTTTTTTTTAACCCTTTCTTGGGTAAGAGAGTAGTTGTAGGACGATCATTAAAATGAAGAAAAAAAATTGCGGAATAAATGAAAACTAAATGAAAACCAGCTGATCAAGGAAAATATTTTTCATCATTGAAATTAAAAAAAAAAAAAAAACAATACGCATAAGATTTTTTATCTGAAATCTATTTTAAACTATTTCTCATGTTTTGTAGACTTTTGTTTTGCTTAAACAAAATAATCTTTGAAGTAGGTTAATTTTCCTTTTTAAAATTATTTCCTTCATTTTAATGATCGTGCTATAAATGAAGGAAACAGAATGACGGATTCACGACACATTAAAATTTTAAATGTATAAGTTTTCTCAAGTAGACTACACAAAACGCGACGGGATCGATCCTTGACGAACTATTTTGAATAAAATCTGAAAACTGAATCGTTGATCCGTCATTCCTTTTCCCGCATAACTTACATGGCTTGTTTTTTTTTTTTTGTTTTTAAATCAATCAATCCTTCTAGACTTACAATTAAAGCCAACCTAAAACGTTGAAGTTTGCATGTACATATTAAAAATTTGCTTTTAGGAGTAAAAAAGGGGGAAAAAAAAGATGAAATTTTGAATGAATCTCAAATTTTATAAAAGTTGATAACATTTTATCGAGCAGAATTTTACAAAAATAATCATAAAAAAAAAAAATAGTAATTAGAAGCCGTGATATAATAAAGTAAAATGTATTTTTTCTTATTTTTTTTCGCGTTAAATGATCTGTGTTTGATTTTTATCATTTCTTCTTTAAATTAAAAAGATACTCTCGAGTGAAACGCTGGATATTTCAGCGAGTTAAGGGACCTACTATAAAATCAAAAAAATCTTTCTAATTTCTAGGGCTTTTTCTGCTGTTGCGTTTTTATAGATAATCTTTTAGTTTATTATGATTCTTTGATTAAATGAAAACATTCTGCCCAAACATTTTCTTTTTGTGTTTTATAAAGAAAAGAAAAGAAAAAAAAATTAGATTTAAAAAGAAATTAAAAGAAAAATATATTTTATATATTTTTTAGAAATTATTGTAAGTATACGATGTTAAGTAAATGAAAAAATTGGAAAAAAAATCAAAAAAAAAAAAAAATAAGAAAAAAACTGAAATAAAATCTGAAAAACAACAAAGTTTTTAAATTTTGTTTTTTCTTTTGTTTTTAGCAATAATTTCGGTTGTAATGAATTTAAAAAAAGAATACAATAACATTTTTTTTTTTTTTGTAATACTAAAAAAGTTCAATTTTACTGATTTGTGAATCGAAGAAAAACAAAAATTAAAACAAAATTTTTGTTAAATCTTGTAAATTTTTTTTACACGTTTGTAAATATACTAATTTTTTTTTTTATATATATTTTAAGTTTTATGCATTAATTATTTATATTCGATTTTAAGTTTTTTTTTTTTTATAACGAAATATATATTTTTTGTACTGTAATACTATTTTTTTTTTTTTTTTCTAAACTAACTTAACCTAGTGAATAAACATTTTAAGATGAAAAAAGTTATTTTGTTTTATTTTCGAAAAAAAGGGTTAAATTAGGAAAATTCATTAAATTAAAAAAGATCACAACACAAGGACTTGGACCATGATGAAGGAAATACGAGTATTTTAAAATCGATTTCAAACACGTTCCGAATACTCGGAAAACTCGGATCAATTTGAAATCGACTCAATCCGATCAAGTCAGGCGTTCAAACGCTTCCACAAATCTTGGGTGGGTAGCACATACATGGATGTCACGCAGTTTACCCACCCTTGTATATTTGAATTTCAGCTAGAAAAAAGAAAAGAATTAGTATATTGTATGTACATTTTAGACTTCATTGTACTTACTCTTTCACGAACAGATTTTACCCTTCCCAGTCTTTGCCTTGCTCCAGTTTTGTCAAACTGGTCGCCCTGCGCCGATCTGGGATTTATCAAATAAGTCTGGAAAATAAAAGCAATTAGTTGTGCGAACATTTTAAACTTAATTCTACTTACTGTGATTTGGTAGAACTGAAATTTGTTGTATGTTGAAATAATTTTATGTTGAAATTCACCTGGAAAATAGAATCCAATTAGTATATTGTATGAACATTCTGAATTGTACTTACTCTTTCACGAACAGATTTAACTTCCTGATCGACACCTTGCCCCAATTTTGTCAAATTGGCAGCCAAACAAGACCAAACAAAAAGTTGGTTAGAATTTAAGTTGCGAATGGAATTCTTCCCATTTCAAACTAATTTCCCACAAATCCCTTTTTAAGCTGGTTGCTTTTATATTCTATTTCCATTTTAGTTTTTGGATTAATATAAAAACAGAAAACAATACAGTGTAAAACAATAGTTGATATCTGCATTAATGCAATACAAGAGCATATACGAAAAGATATGCCCTTCCATTTTTCAAATGCAACTAAAGTCGACTGTTTAAATAATATCAACAACAAAATGTTATTTGTATTAAAAAGACTTTTAAGTTAAATCTATATTTATTTCTTTTTGATTTATCTTCAACGATATTTAGAAGATTACGCACCGAAATTTTTTGTAAATGCTTAATTTACGTTTCCGATAAAGGGATAAATAAAGTAAATAAGGAAGTAAGTAAAATAATAATAAGACTCAACTAGCATCAAAGTCACATTTCCTATTAGGAAAGTGGATCATGACTTTGATAATAGGTAGATAGATAGATAGATTTTGTTAATGTTAGCAGTTATCAAGTCAACCCCAATCCCAAAGCAGTAACATGTATAGTAGATATTATTATTATATATTATCATAGAATAAAATCATATTCATTCCATTTGATTACATATCATTTTCAGTAAAAAATATCAAATATCAATTTAAATGAATTTAAAACAATTTTCCATCTTCATCAACGTAAAAAGAATTCAATTTGATCCTTATATTAATAAGTAGCAATTTTGTAAGATTAAATTTGTTTTGTTTACAAATAAGGTCTTTAATAGTAACTCCGTCGTAATTAGAAGTTTTCCTACGGAATGAAAACTTCTATTCATTCCGTAGGAAGTTTGTTATTTCAAACTCCGTAGGAATCGAAAAATTGAGGTTTTTTTCTCCGACAGAAGTATTTTGTAGGAATTTTTGAATTGTGGACATAAAATTAAAAGGTTTGCTATTAATTTATTTTAATTTAAATAAATTTTAATTTTTTTAATGTTATTAAAATGTAGGTCGTTAAATTCAACAAATAAAAAGCAATACAAAAGATTGATTGAATTGCTTAGCGAATATCCTAGTATTGCACAAGGGTATGCAAAATAAAAAAGGAAAAAGTAGTTAATTTCTGGGAGATAGTTACTAACGAGCTAAATGCAATGAGTCCTTTTAAAAAAGTCTGCACTGGTTGGAAAAATGATTTCAAAAAAAAAAAAGGAAGTGTGCTTTTGACCACACTGTAGAAGTGAAATAGAAGCTTTTCTTTATGGTTTGTCAGCGAGTTGCATTTTGTTCCGTTTGTTTAGCAAGTTGCCTAGCCCTACATGTCCGCATCCGTTCTGCACCAGTCATAGCCGTACTCGTCGAAGCCTTGTCAACGACTTGTGTTTGTTCGACTTGTTGAGCAAGTTACCTAGCCCTACGTGCCCGCGTCTGTTCTGCAATAGTCATAGGCGTTCGCGTGAAAGTATTATCAGCGTGTTGTGATTGAAATATTACTCATTATAACCTCCACAATAATACCGAACATTGTAATCGTCCACATAATAAAATATTTTGTAATGTAACGTTTCGTCAAAGTTCAAAAATTGTTATTGAATACAGCGCCGAAGTGGTGGGAGATAGAACTATTGTGTCTTCAACGGAATTACTCGCCATAAAAATCTCTACAACTTTGCCGAACATTTCAATCGTGTACGACTTCTACATAAAAAGTTTTAAAAAATTTCAAAAATTTGTATCGACTACAGCGCTAATACGGTGATAGATAGAACTATTTCGTCTTCAACGAAAATAATTCTAATCACAACCTCCACAATATTGTTGAACATTGTAATCATCTAGGACGTCCATATAATGAGATATTATGTAATGTAACTAATGATCACGTAGAAATATCACATTCAGATACTTCAATGCTATCAATTGATGGTGCATTAAAAATAGAACATATCCCTCTAAAAAGTTCTATACTTGCCAAAACAAAAAGAGATGAAGTTACTTAATTAATCTTCAATTAAGAAGCCATATGGAGTTTAATAATCAGCAACAAAAATTCAAGAAATTCCTGAGAACACCCAAAAAAATATGTAGAACAATAAGTTAATGAATCCATTTAAACTGTAATAATTTATTAAAAATAGGAAAAATATTCAAAAAACAACAGAAATAATTTCAAACAAATTTCATCTTGTGCAAGTGTGTAGTTATAGGCGCCTGAAAACAAAATCTTATTGGGAAAATCTTATAGGAATTTTCTTCTTTAGTCAACATAGTTTCACCTTTCTTCAGTTGCAAACAATTTTGTAATAGATCATTACGCTGATTAGCAGTTAGTTGCTTTCTTTTTCGAAATAAAACACAAATAAATTTCATCAGTTATATTATGTTAATTTACAAACAAAATTACTTGTATGTTTTTACCAGATTTTTTTAAAAAATGTATAGCAAAGGGATTTGTAAATAGTTCTAAGATGCAATCGAAATCGATTTGATTTGTTTTCAGTGGAATCCTGTAACCCGATTTAACCCAAATAGTATCGAAAAAGCATAGGAAGTGGAATTTTTTTCCAATATGATTTAGTCTTGATCGAATACCACAATTCCACTCCAGGTCTCGTAAAAATTGAGGTGACCATATAACTTTCTAGACTAGAGCTATACTTCTCAGATAATGAACCTCTGGCAGATTTAATATATATATATCTGATATGTGACAAGTGACGGTGATATATTGAAGTTTTACCACAAATCAACTCCATCAAGATTCTTCCATAACTAATGCACAACCCGAATATAAACGCACAGCTCGGAATTAGGAGTTATCGAGCAAGTTTCCAATCACCGTTTACCGCATTTCCGAGTGTATGATTCTTAAGTCGAAAGATATTGTTTAATTACATTATTGTCTTTATTTTAGACACAGTTGAAAGACGTTAAATTTAATACGGAAGTAGAAAAGCGAAACAAAGAAGGACAACATTTACTCCAGCCAAGAATTTACTTGGTAGATTTTGAAAGTCCAGTAGCATACGTTGTTACTTTGGAACATATGTTTTAAAATATGATTTTGTAATCTTATAAATGTTATATTAAATTTAAACTTAAAAATAAATATGAATTATTTGTTTCATTTTAAACCAATTTAGGTATATGAGGGTTGACAAGCCTGAACTAATTTCCAGAAGAAAAATCATTTATTTTCTTAATTTTTAAATAACATTTGATCTGTAATTAACAAAAAAAAACATATAATAATAATCTTATATAGAATTTTATTAATCAAATATCTTTTAAAACCTAATTTCAAATTAATTAAAAAGTGTATCTTCCGACCGGATATATTCTCCAATATCGGCTTGATGAAAACAAACTGTCGCCAACGGATCAGCTAATTTACAATCTTGTGTTGAACGTGCTGCAACACCAAATCCTAATGGTAAATCATTCATTGAATAAACGACAACACCTTTCGACTAATTTTAGTAGTTCTTTATTATATGGTGACAATTCTTGTAAATATTTTCGATTCTAAAATACAAGAATTTCATTTATAAAAACACCATTTAGATAATATATATATTTACTTTAGACCAGCTAGTTCTATCGTCAGAAGTTAAAACTGGTAAACAATCTCCTAATTTTCCTAAGATTCTTTCACGTGTTTTTGCTTATTCTGGTTACTTCGCTAGCTTTCCATACTTTATCGTTGATGATCGCATAATATGTGGACCGTTTTAATCATTGTTGTGATTATTATTATTTAAATAATTTAACATTATTTCTAATATTTTAAAAATGGAATTATAATTATAACAAACCAAAGAAGAATATTCCTTTGTACAATTTGGAACCTTTTTTTTTCAAAAAATTTAAAATAATTGATTTCACATTAGCAAGTCGCTTTCCACATTAGTGTTCAGTTCAATTATTGAAAAGCTGTCAAAACACACAAAAAAAAAGTGCGGCCACTTGTCAAAATTTCTTTGGTTTGTCGTGTTTGTTTTTTTTTGGTAGGCGGTTTCTAGTTTTTTTTTTTAATTAGTGATAAAAACTACATGAAAATGTCATTTACGATTTAATGAAATTATTCATCATACGTCCATATTTTTATCCCGTGATTTATCCATTGTTCGCGGAATAATGGAATTTGCGGAATTGATTCTAACACCAAAGCTTGATGGAGTTTTTCTACACAGCCCTTTGCATCCATCCGTCGAAGGAACATTATGTATCACCGGTCATCATTTAATATTAAGTTCTAGGCAAGAAGGAAACCAAGAACTATGGGTACAATACAATTTTTATTAAAATTCAATAATAAAAAATTTAATTTTCAATAGCTTTTACACAAAAATATCGACTTTGTTGAAAGGAAACCTATGGTAGTTAATAATTCTTTATTAGGCGGCCTAATCATCTTAAAATGTAAAGATCTTCGTATTATTTCATTGGAAATACGTTCATCAAAAGAATTTTTAAACGTTGCCAGTTCTATTGAACAATTATGCTCATTGGAGGGGATTGATCAACTTTATCCATTTTTCTTTAGACCTATGTACTCTATTCTAGAAGATGGATTTACGATTTTTAGGTATGTTATTTAAGAGTTAAGAAAAAATTTGATTTTAATAAGTTCATTTTCATTTATAATAAAGTCCGGATTTAGAATTTTCTAAATTATTAGCTGGTGATGATTGGAGGATCTCAAATGTTAACAAAGACTATTCTGTGTGCCCGTCGTATGGTGCAACACTTATAGTCCCTAAGGCAATAACTGATGAACAAATTGTTCAATCAGCTTCTTTTCGCGATGGCGGAAGGTTCCCAATTATAAGTTATAAACATGAAAATGGCGTAAAATTTATATGCAATTAAATATAAATCTGCAGTACAAAATTAATTTATTTTAGGCAATTCTTATGAGAAGTTCTCAGCCTTTATCAGGGCAAGGAATAAAAAGATGTAGAGCAGATGAGGCTATATTAAACGTAGTTTTAGGAAGAAGTAAAAAAGGATTTATAGTTGATACATGGGGAAAAGGGAAGTCAAATACAGAAACCGATCAGCATTATTCTCAATGGAAAAAGGTCAATAGATCTATAGGAAACGTTTCATCTCCATCTTCAATTTTAGATAGTTTTACCAAATTAGTTGAGGGTATAAAGTTTCTATATTTTGTCGTATATGATATGTAAATGTTTTAATTTCAGCGTGCAATGATACTACAAGCTCATCAGATAAATGGTTATCACGACTTGAAAATTCTGGTTGGCTTGGTATGGTGCTGCATTCATTAAATGCTGCTTGTGTAGTTGCTCAATGTTTAGATCAAGAAGGTAGTCCAGTTCTTGTTCATGGTGCTAAAGGTTTAGATTCAACCCTTATTGTTACATCACTGGTGCAAATAATTTTAAATCCCGACTGTAGAACTGTTCGAGGGTAATACAAGTTATATTCATTTTAATAAATTATTTGTAAAAAGTGTTTTTTTTTCTTTAGGTTACAAGCTCTTGTTGAAAGAGAATGGATACAAGCTGGGCATCCATTCACCTCACGACACAAATTCGCATGTTATACACCATCTCAAAATAGGCCTAAAACGTCCGGTGCAACATTTGTTTTATTTTTGGATTGTATATTTCAATTACATTGTCAATTTCCATGCAGTTTCGAATTTAATACTAGTTTACTTGTATGCCTTTTTGAGCATAGCTACTATAGCCAATATGGAACATTTTTGGGTGATTCAGAAAAGGAACGTTTTGAATTTGAAGTTAAAAAACGTACAACAAGTTTATGGTCATATTTGAATAGACCCGATATAGTGAAAACATTATTAAATTGTTTGTACGATCCCAATCCAAATGTGATATGGCCATCTGTAGCGCCGATAAGTTTAGAATTATGGAATGGTATGTGTTTTTATAAATCAGTTTTTAATTTTTATTATTTTATGATATTCTATTTTTAGAACTTTATCTACGCTGGATTATAGATCAGAGTCATGCTATCAATAATAATGGACAAATACAAATTTTAATAACGCTTGAAAAAGAATTACGAAGCAAGGTTTTATTATGAAAACATTTACATTCCATATTTCTAATATTTTAATTCTATGTTTTAAGGTACTAAAACTGCGCAAACAGGCAACGGATCTAAATAAAGAATTAATTGACCTAATTCATGACAAAAATGTTTAAATTAAGACATAAATGCACACAAAAACACAAATTAATAATAAAAAGAAAATTACCTGATAGAATTTTAGAATTAGATGTCAATTCGACGCATTTATAGAAAGCCTAATCTAAAGTCTGTGAATTTTCTTCTTATCGGAAAAAATTCACAGGCTTCAGCCTAATCTATCGAATAATATAAATATTTTTAGTAAAGATTAATCAAGAAATTATAATTATTTATGTGAGATCTAATCAAAAGTGTGTGGAGACAGAATATGGGTTCTTCAATTTACCTTTTTTTTTTATATTAAAGTATTTAATATCCATTTATATTATTTAATTCTAGTCACCAAAGTGACTAAATAATATTTCTTTTATTTTTTTTTTATTAGTATCAAAACCATTTTATTTTATTTTTTTTAGCAAATATTTTGCAGAAAAACATTTTAAAACAATTTCACCGTCAATTAAAATTTATATTTGCACGGAGAATAAATACATTTAAATAAATTATAATTATAAAATTGTGTATTATTTTTGTAGAATATTAATTTTAAAATTAAATTCGAAAATGGTGGACTCGTATATCGTATGCAATCATTTATTAAGCTTGAAAGATTAAAAGGCACCATAAAGAAGGTGATTAGAGAAAAAAATTAAACGTCAAATTTAAGGCCAAGTTCAATTTTGTGTACAAATAATCCTCATTTCTACATTCAATAAATTGTGTTTTATTTGATATATATATATGTCTCTTGTATAAACTTGTTTAGTTTTTAACAAATTTGTTAATTTTCAAAGGAAAATAGAACTTCACATATTTATTTAACTACGTCTAGTTTTTATCTAAGACTAGTATGTAGATATCTAAGCCATGTAATGAGCAGCTTGATGTTTACCTTTATTATTTTAGGTAAAATTGATGAAAAATACAAAGGTTTAATGTGATAATATTAATATAAACTGAAAAGTTTGACCAAGTTGATGATCGAAACATCAGCAGAAAAACTTGATCAAGTTCTTTTTTTGCTGTCAAGAAGAGGTTAGTTTTTATAATGGTAATAATATACATATGATAATAATGTTTTCAATTTGAAACAAAAATCCCATTTGTAGTAAAAAAAAAAACCAAAAAAAATAGAACACGCAGTAATAATATGTAATAAGAATGAATGTGCACACATTAAGAAGACCTGTGGATCCCACAAATCCTATTGTATTTCTAGATATAAAAATTGACAACGAACCAGGTTTGTTTGGTTTTTAAATGATTCAAATTTGCATCAAGTTTGAGAAAACACCTAATTTCAGTTGGAAGAATAATTATAGAATTACGAAAAGATGTTGTACCAAAAGCGGCAGAAAATTTCCGGGCATTATGTACTGGAGAAAAAGGAATTGGAAGTTTTGGAAAGCCCTTATGTTATAAAGGTACAAGATTTCATAAAGTACAAAGATTGTTTATGGCACAAGGTGGAGATGTCGTAAACAATGATGGATCTTCGGGCGAAAGTATATATGGTCCAATATTTGACGATGAAAGTTTCGAACTTATTGTAAGGATATCAGTTTTTTTGTTGTTTTTTTTTTATTATAAATATTTAATTTACGTCTTCTTCAGAATGATGAAGCAGTTATTGGAATGGCAAATTATGGTAAACCAAATACAAATAGTTCACAATTTTATATAACGTCAGTAAATTGTTCACATTTAAATGAAACTAATCAAGTAGTGGGTTGGGCGCTTAGAGGTGCCAGCATCATATATGAAATGGAACAATTTACAACCGATGATGGAATTCCGAAAAAAGTTACTTTATTTAAATAGTGTAAATACATTCTTATTTTTATTCGTAAAATTTTAGGAAATAATAATTGAAAATTGTGGAGAATTATCAATAGAAGAAAATTGGGGTTATTGTGACAATGACGAGACTGCTGATACGTTACCACCATTTCCTCTTGATTGGGAAAATAGTACTAGTAAATATACGGTGAAGAAAATTCATAATAAAAATATGAAAATATAAATAGATTTTCTTTAGGTAGAAGAAATTCTTGATATATTAACATCAATTCGAAATTCTGGTAATTTTTTCTTTATGAACACAAGATATATTGAAGCACGACGAAAATATAAAAAAGCACGTCGTTATTATGATTTCTTTCGAACTGATATTGAATCAAATGAAGAGAAATCCATACTAGATAATTTTTTCATGATTAATTTAGTGAATTATGCTGCAGCCGAAATTAAATTAGGTGAATATGAAAATGCTAAATTCGCATGTAACGAGGTAAAAAAAATAATTATTTAGTATGAATTTTTATTTTTGATTTGAAATTTTGCAGGCTATTCGAATTGATCCGGTACATGGTAAAGCTTATTATAGAAGGGGTCAAGCTCACATAGGATTAAAAAATTATGAAGAAGCCATGCAAGATTTACGCGAAGCTTATAAACTCTTACCGGAAAATAAGGCAATTCTAGATGAGTTTAATATTGCAAAAACATACTTCTTAGAGTACCGCGATAAACAGAAAAATGTATTCAAGAATTTATTTAAATGAATTTTTTATTTGAGAAATTGAAATTTAAGTCAATTGTATGTTCGTTATATAATTTTATTATTTGATGTAATATTTTTATATATAAATATGTTTTGTTTTTCTGAAAACGATAATAATTTATAAATATTGTTGGTTCAATAAAATTTGGTTTTATTAGTTTAATTTAGTGTAAAAAAATAAACGTTTTCTCATTTTTCTTTTTTATGAATATATAAAAAGAATGTAATTTATAATTATATAAAGTTTTGTCGAAGAATGAATATCATGTCCCCATTCCGTTGACTTTTGACTAGTCCTGTACAGAGTAGAACATTGTGTTTTGGGTTTGTATGAAACTAAAGAACAAGAAGAAGATTACGGTTTAAGCGAATTTGAAAAAGTGTCAGTTTTGAAGTTTATAAAGATTAAATAATTACTATATTTATATTATATATATGTCTTCTATGAATTCAATTAAATTCTAAAGAAACATTGAAGAAAACACAAAATTTAAAAAATAATAATAATAATATTAATATAGTAATGATAATATGTTATAATAATAAATATGTTAAAACAAAGTACTTTGGATTTATGGATAAAACCAAGTATCCAACGAGAAATAAATGATAAAGCAATCTTAGATTGCCTAGATATGACATATGAACAATTCATTAATTGTACGAATATCAAGGAAATTATTGAGAAATATTTGAAAGAAACATGGCCCGAAAAATTTGAGGGACAAATCGCAAAAATTGATAAACATACATTTGGAGCTTACAAGAAGTTGATCAGTCGACCTGATTATCGTAGCCATTCTATGTTTCAATATCTTAAAATTGCGCCAAAACCATGGAGAACTCCATCTGATCTAGAGTTATTAAAAAAATTTAATATTACCGATGATTGTCGAGTTTTAATGTGTGAAAATAATGTCGTTCATGATATTGCCAGCGATTTGCTTGAAAGTTTTGAAAAACAAGGAACTATTGAGTCCATGAAAGAATATTTAAATGATTGTATTGAAGGAATTTTTCATAAATTCGTACAGAAAGAAGGCAGTTTTAATAAAGCTTTAGCGTGTATACAAAAGAAATGCTCTAAACTTCGTAAAAAGAAATTACTAAGCTCTCTAGATACATCAAAAATATCACGGCACAGTTCAAAAATAAACTATGAAACATCTAATTGCAATAAACCTTGTCCGTTATCGAAACGGAAGATAATTTTTTCAACTTTAACACAGACTGAACATTCTCATAATTCTAATATTCAAAATCTTTCTTCAAGTGCAATTATTACTGATGATCGTACATGTCCTTTATCAAAAAAAGAATTGATCAATTCTCAATGTCCAAATACCGAAGAAAATAGTTTGGTAGAAAAAATTAGCCTTCTAAAAAGTAATCAAAATAATAATGGAAATTTACGCGACACAATTATAAATCCAAATAATTCAAATGTTCAACAAATCAACAGTCGGCAATTAAGCCCGGTATATAATATAAGAGACCGAAACGAGAATCGATTAATAGAATTGCAGCAAGAATCCGAATTGAGGGTGTCAAATATAGATTCATTCAAGAAAAGTATGCCTTTAAAGGTTATGGTAAATTAATAAAATATTAATTTATTTATTTTTTTCATTTTTCCTTAGATTCAGTACAAAATACTAAAAATTCCAAATTAACTTTTAAAGACTTCGTCACACTTACTAATGTGGATGAAATTATTAGAAGGAATCTAAAAAAATCATATCCTCAAACTTATGAACAGTATTTCCCAAACCTTAATAGATACAGAAGACGCTATTATAGGGACATTTATCAGAAACAAGAGGAATGGCCATTAGATCTCAAATTTATAAGTGATGCAGAATTTTCAAATCAAAACTGTAGCATAGAGCAAGTTGGGCATAATTTTCAAAACTACATGACGGAAATTCATAATTTCCCATGTTCTGTAACACCTTCTGAGTCCACAGATTTCAGTTTAAATGTTTACCAAGTGAAAGAAAAACCTAAAAGTAAGAAGGGTGAAAATAGAAGAATCCCTGAAATATCAGAATCTGGAAATGGAAGTTCATCTCAAAACGTGCCATCCAAATTCAATTCAAATGTATTTCGTCTATTCGATTTGGCTTTTTTCTATAATAAATCAAATATATTTGAACGTGCTACAGAAAGTATTCAAAGATATTACCCAAATGAAAATACAAATATTATTCGAAAGAAATTTATTCGTGCTATATTTCAAAAAGTTCTATCAAATTCGAAGTTAATTTTGCAATTAATGAATAATATTAAAGTTCATGATGCTTATTTTGAAAAGATACAGCAATTTTTAGAAGGTAACATATTAGGAAATTTAAAACTACATGTTATAAAAATATATTCTTTATTTGTAGTTCTAAATCAAATTGATGAACTTGTGCAAAACTCCAAAGACTGTTCATTAGGGCAAAATCAGAAACGTGAAAATGATCAGCAAAACCAGAAACAAAAATTAAATGATGAAAAAGAAAAACCGATCTGGAATAAACCAAGTCCATTATCAAAGAAGATCAAATTGGTTCAAAAACAAAACGAGGAAAAATATCTTACGACTAGCTCTTTGAAGTCAGAAACAAATTCTGCTGGTAAAATATATCTAAATTGGTTTTATGAAAATTTAATAAAATTTTTTTTAGTTACACAAATATTTGTTCCTATTCAAGAAAATCTTTTGGTAAATATATTTATTAAAATGGTTTTTAAAAATAAAAAATATCCATTTTTTTTTCTATAATTTTTAGGCAGATAAAAAAAATAAAACAACAAATATTAGTTTTATTGAATTCAGAAATTTTACTAATATTGAAAAAGTTATTAAAAATGATATAATTAGTAAATATCCTGAAACTTATGAGAAATATTTACCGAAACTTGAAATATTTATTAAGTACTATTATGAAAATATTTTTACAAAAGCAACAAAATGGCCAGATGAAATCAAATATAAATATAAAGGAAACCGAATTAGAGACGGAAATGATATTCAAAAAAGTGCCTTAACCACAGAATCAGTCGAAAGTCAAAATGTGAATCCTATAAAAATATCAACAAAACAGAAAACTGTTAATGAAAAGCAAGAACGGGTTAGGAATAAGCCTTGTCCTGCGTCGAAAAAAAGAAAGTTGCCTCAGAATATGGAAGATGTTTCCATTTCGAAATCAGAAACACATGCAATCAATAATTGTAATAAACAAGATGAAGAAAATGAATCTCAAATTGAAAATAAATCAACAAATATTAGTTACACAGAATTCAGAAGTTTAACTAATATTGAAGAAGTTATTAAAAATGACTTAATGAAAGAATTTCCTGAAAATTATGAAAAATCTCTTCTTAAACTTGAAAAGTTTATTAAGATCTACTATAAAACAGTTTTTACGAAGGCAACGAAATGGCCAAATAGAATCAAGTATAAAGGCAAAGAAAACGAGATTAGAAACGGAAATGATATTCAAAAAAGTGCCTTAACCACAGAATCAGTCGAAAGTCAAAATGTGAATCCTATAAAAATATCAACAAAACAGAAAACTGTTAATGAAAGGCAAGAACAGGTTAGGAATAAGCCTTGTCCTGCGTCGAAGAAAAGAAAGCTGCCTCGGAATATGGAAGATGTTTCCATTTCGAAATCAGAAACACATGCAATCAATAATTGTAATAAACAAGATGAAGAAAATGAATCTCAAATTGAAAATAAATCAACAAATATTAGTTACACAGAATTCAGAAGTTTAACTAATATTGAAGAAGTTATTAAAAATGACTTAATGAAAGAATTTCCTGAAAATTATGAAAAATCTCTTCTTAAACTTGAAAAGTTTATTAAGATCTACTATAAAACAGTTTTTACGAAGGCAACGAAATGGCCAAATAGAATCAAGTATAAAGGCAAAGAAAACGAGATTAGAAACGGAAATGATATTCAAAAAAGTGCCTTAACCACAGAATCAGTCGAAAGTCAAAATGTGAATCCTATAAAAATATCAACAAAACAGAAAACTGTTAATGAAAGGCAAGAACAGGTTAGGAATAAGCCTTGTCCTGCGTCGAAGAAAAGAAAGCTGCCTCGGAATATGGAAGATGTTTCCATTTCGAAATCAGAAACACATTCAATCAATAATTGTAATAAACAAGATGAAGAAAATGAATCTCAAATGGAAAATAAATCAACAAATATTAGTTACACAGAATTCAGAAGTTTAACTAATATTGAAGAAGTTATTAAAAATGATTTAATGAAAGAATTTCCTGAAGATTATAAAAATTGTCTCCTTAATCTTGAAAAGTTTATAAAGACCTATTATGAAACAATTTTTACGAATTTAACAAAATGGCCAAGTAGAATCAAGTATAAAGGCAAAGAAAACGAGATTAGAAACGGAAATGATATTCAAAAAAGTGCTTTAATAGAACCAGCCGAAAGTCAAAATGTGAATCCTATAAAAATATCAAAACAGAAAACTGTTGATGAAAATCAAGAACCGGTTAGGAAGAAGCCTTGTCCTGCGTCGAAAAAAAGAAAGTTGCCTCAGAATATGGAAGATGTTTCCATTTCGAAATCAGAAACACATGCAATCAATAATTGTAATAAACAAGATGAAGAAAATGAATCTCAAATGGAAAATAAATCAACAAATATTAGTTACACAGAATTCAGAAGTTTTACTAATATTGAAGAAGTTATTAAAAATGATTTAATGAAAGAATTTCCTGAAGATTATGAAAATTGTCTCCTTAAACTTGAAAAGTTTATAAAGACCTATTATGAAACAATTTTTACGAATTTAACAAAATGGCCAAGTAGAATCAAGTATAAAGGCAAAGAAAACGAGATTAGAAATGGAAATGATATTCAAAAAAGTGCTTTAACAGAACCAGCCGAAAGTCAAAATGAGAATCCTATAAAAATATCAAAACAGAAAACTGTTGATGAAAATCAAGAACCGGTTAGGAAGAAGCCTTGTCCTGCGTCGAAGAGAAGAAAATTGCCTCAGTATATGGAAGACTTTTTCATTTCTAAATCAGAAACAAATTCAATCAGTAATTATTTTAAATACAAATTTTTTTTTAGATACACAAATAAATAATTACAGGAAGAGAATTGGAATTTAATAAAACAGGTGTACAACATACTACAATTAATCAAATAGATGCAAATTGTTATTCATGCAAGAAAAGAAAATTGTATTCTCCCAGAGAAGACGAAGACGAAATTGATTTGCTAGAATCTGATGAAAGGAACACAAGTATAAGTCACGAAATGTGCAAAAATCAAAATTTGAACGTAATTTTTTGTTTTTTAATAAAATTACAAAATAAATTCATTTTTCTCATCCTAGACTGCCACCGACATTGAAGGCGAATTAAATGGACTCACCAGATTAGGACTTGGTTACGATAATTTTAAAAAAGGGCAGAACTTGTGTATAACGGAAAATGAACATTCAGCTATTCAACCAGAATGCATTCAAAATATTGGTTCTGAGACTTCTTTTATACCTGAACAAATTATGTCTAAATTGAATTACATTGATTTACCACCTAATCTTAATTATTTTGATTTTAAAAATGCTATCAATTTACAATATTTTATAGAAGCAGACAAAACATGTTCGCCCAATTTAGAAACGTATATAAAATTTTATTACCAAAATATTTATACGAAACGAAAAGGGTTAGGTACAATTGAACTTCATAAAACTCAGGTAAGCATTTTCATGCATTTTAAATAGGATTTAATATAACAATCAAATTTCAGAACGACAAAGTGGAAACTGAGGAAATCTATCAGCTCGATAAAGTAGATGGAAACATAAATTCGAGAAATATAATAGAAACAAATATTGATTCTGGAAATCCAGATAAATTGATGGTAATTTTGGATTTGTTTTTAGATAATTCAGATTTTATAGAATCCTATAAATTTTAGACTATCACACACACTGAAAATCAATTAACTACAATATTAGACAATGATCAAGAGCAATCTACAAGCTATCCAATTAAAGATGGTACAGAAGCAGACTCACATAAAAATGTAACAAGAGTAAAAATAAAATAATCTATATTTTGTTACATTCTTAATTAATATGAAAAATATTTCCACAGGAAAACAATAGCATGAAAGAATTGCAAGAAACTGAAATTTTACGTCATCAAAAAATATATTGTAATGAAATTCCACTAAAATATTTAAATTTCAATGAATTCAGAAATTATACTAACATTTCAAATTATATTCATGATGATATAATGAAGAAATTTCCCTTTACATATAAAAAATACTTAGTGAAAAAAGAACTACTTATTAAACGATTCTACAAGAATTTATTTTGTAAAATGCAGTCTTGGCCAAAAGGGCTTCATTTAAAAGAATTTATATCAATTGAAGCTAATAGTAACAGAGAAAACTTAGAAGTTCATAATTCTAACAGTCTTCAGTCAAGCATAATACAAAATGAAGATCATGTAGATGGTATTATATCGATTAATCCTAATACGCATGTGGATAATCGAATTGAAGATTATTTAAAAGATCCTGAATCAACAAAAGAACAAATTTCAATTTCGCATACACAAATTGAGGAAAATTGTAATTTCAATAATATTAACTCTTCTGATATGTTTCCATCCAGTGGAGAACAAAAGACGGAAAGTCAAGAAAGTCACATGAACAATGTAACTCCACAAAAATGTTTACCGTATGATATTTTAAATCAAAATAATTTATTAACAGAATCGAACATTAAACAGGAAAATGTCACAAATCGATTATCACCGGAGATAAATAGATCTTCTAAAAATAGTGCTCACAAATGTTCTGAAATTCCTTTATCAAATGTATCTTTAGCTAATCATGGGAGAGAATCAATCAATGCCATTGAATTTGGAGAACATATAGAAATAAAACAAGAATTAGATATCTCACAATATGAGGATGATGTTGAGATAATTCCTATACCAAGCCCGTTACCAATTATTATTGAAGATAACGAAGAAAATATTGACGATTTATTAGAAGATTTGATGAATATTTGTACAAATGATGAAAATTCGGCTGCAATACCACCTGTTCAATTATCAAATGTGAATGGAAATCAATTGAAACAAAAATCTAAAACTAATAATCAAATCAAAAGTACAACAAATGCAATTGTTTCTAATCAGCGAAAAGGTTATGAAGATTTTGCACCACAAGCTCGTCATAATTTTGGAGCATTACAATTAATAAGGGAAACTGAAACATCAAATCATCATCAATTATTAAAAAATGTTCCAACTGTTCAAACCACCGGTATTCATTCTAATAATGAATCAAAAGAAACTGATTTTGATTATATAATCGAAGATGTCACATTGTCACCAGTAAGCCTCGACAAACCGAATAATGCAAGTAAGTTTTCAGCATCACAATTCTTAAACACTGATAACACTTTATTTGCTAGTTCACAATTAGTATTGGGTAACAATGAGTGTATGGCAGTTATACGAAACAATAAAGTAATATCAACAGAACAAACTGAAAAAATTATTTATGAAGAAAAAAACGATGAAATTGAAGAAATCGTAGAACTCAATAATCAAAATGAAATTGTAAATAATGTAATGAATTATAATATTGAAATAATACAACCACCTCTTTTAAGTGATCTTCAGGTGTATAATAGGAAATTAAGTTTTATTAAAATGCAATTATTCAGATATCATCAACAAATCGAATATATTTCGTATTTGTCAATTCGAAACATTACAATTCAAACAGATCCATTAGATCATTTCAATCGATTTCTACGAGCTACAGTAATTTTTCGTAATAATTCTTATAACACCTTAAATATTATTTGTGATCGATTTCTCTTGGGTATCACAGAAAAAGAATGGTCCAGTGTATTAAATATATTAGGAACAATTAAACAATTTGAATATCATCCAAATAAGAATTATCGTAAAAGATCATTGCCGCATCGAATTTTATATTATTTATTTAAGACAATACCAAGAATTTCACAAATTGCTGTCGAAATTGATGATCCAAATAATAATTACGGTCGCTGTATTAAATGGAATAGTAATTATCAGAAGCCAGTTACGAATATTTCTGAAGTCATCGATCCTTTGATTTTAGAGCGAATGGAAAACTTAAGAAATCTTACTTTAAAGGAATAAAATATTTTTATTTTTTGATAAAATTAAATAAAAAGAATTTTTTATCTTATTTTTTTTTTTTTTAAATAGTTCTATATTTTGATTTTTGGCACGAAAGCACAGGCAAGTTATAGGAGGAATACCTAGACTTCAAGCGCGACATATTGCCAGCTATTACGTGTATTACAAAAGTTACGTTCCTGATAGGCTTATATATGCATTACTACATTACTGGGCTTGCCTCTATGCACTATTTAAAGCAGTTTTGGAATTTAGGGGGTTAAGTTCAATTTATTTTAAATGGTTCCGTTGGTTGATTATTGTTTATTGGACGTCGATGGTTCAATCCGCGCCCACGTCTTTCAACGAGCTTTTATAAGAAAGAAAAAAGAAGGAAATGAGTACTACCAGCAACATATTTGCATTTGATAATGACTATAAAGTTTGATACCTTATGCAGCAATTGAAAATATCCTTTCAAATGTTGTAAATAGGGCCAGGAATCGTATACTGTAATTATAAGGTGCATTCGTTAAATCTGATATCCGTTTCGTTACGTTGAAGCAATACAAATCAATTAGTACATTCCGTACGGAAATTTAGACAATTGAATTTGAAATATTTGAATTAATCCGGAATATTTAAAAACAAAAAAAGCATACCATTACTAAAAACCACAAATACTTATGCCATACAAAAAGTTTATTTTGAAATCTTGTTGTAATATTAAAAAACTTTCGGGAGAAACACTTACTTTATCCATTGTAAAATAAAGATCCTTTCAATTTAATGTACAATCCAATTGCTGGAAATCTTCAATAATTTGATTTTGTTTATCAGATTTCCGTTTGAAAATTACCTCAAAAAATTTATGGCGTCCAAATTAATGGCGTGTTTTATCCTGTTCTCTATACAATTTCTTGTCAACAACTTATGTTGCTATCCTAGCATGATCTGTTACCGGAATCCAAACTTTATAACCTAGTTCCCGCTTTTTACAACGTATTTAAGTACATAATTTCGTTGATATAATTCTATTTTTTATTCCTTTAATTTATTTTTATAGAATGGGAAGTTACTGCAAAGTGAAGCAGTGGCATATACCTTATAACATTAATATTGTCGAAAATAAATGGCTTCCACCGGAAAACTTTCCGGCGTCCCGGTGGACCAGTACAAGCCTGGATGCGAGCCCCTTTATGCCCACCCTTATATTCAGTTCTGGTTAAGGGGCTGTTCAGTTTATTCCCATGAAAATATAGAAATATGTTGGTATTTATATTACTGAAAATTCGTTCCAAGAAAGTTTTCATTTATTCTCATGATTTATGGTTTAAATTTTCAGAAAATTATAATCTTTAGTTTTATAATTCCACTTTGATAAGATTTAAATCAAATTAACACGAAATAAACATAAATATATTCTAAAAACGTTTAATATGAAACATTTTGCGATAGCAAAATTTTACTACTTCTTCATAATGTAATCAAAAGAATTTGAAGTGGAATTAAAAAGAAATATCGGCTCTGGTTTAATAAAATGAAAATAATTTTCATCGATAAAGATTTCATATAAAAGAAGTTCAAATCAAATTAAAAATTCAGTTCAATTTTTGATAATCAGCTTTCTGTTACTCTTTTAAAAAAATGGGCAAACGTATTTTATTACTCGTCAGTATTTCCATTTAAATATTTAATTATAAATTATTAATTTATTATAAATATATTTTCTTAGGTTGTAGTTCTGTGTGCCGCAACATTGCAAATGGTTGCTGGCGATTGTAATGTATGTGGGACCAAATCACATGTGGCTTGCACTTCACAGACGGAGTTTGATTTTTGTTTTGATGGTACAAATTTTATGTTTAATTTTTTGAAGCAGTGACTTTAATTAGTAATGGATTTAGGTATACAAAATAAAAATTTCAGTATGAAATGTCCACCAGGAACTTATTGTACAGACACTTCTGGTATTTGTGGAACAGGTTCACCAACCTGTGTTTCATCTTGTGGAAGATGTAGTTTGGACAGTCGATTCGCTTGTGTGACTGAAACTTCATTTACATTATGTTATGGTACTAGTAAACCACATCCAGGAGTAATAACATCATGCCCAGAAGGATACATTTGTAGTCTAAATGCTGCTGGAATTTGTACACCAAGGGATAAAAACACTGTAAGAGAAATTGAATCATTTCATTGTTGTAATATCTAAAAATTTTAATTTCTTTCTAGAAGCCCACTTGCAACCCCGGAGAAGAAGCATCAATCCCTCGAAGCGGTTTTAGTTTTAGTCGATTTTAGTTTCTTCTGTTTTTTCCAATAAAGAGTACCTTTTTTAAATAGAAAAATACTTGTTTTTGATTAATTTTATTTATTGTTTATGTAAAAAAAAGTATCGTTCGTAGAATTTCAAAGTGAAAGTTGATTAAAATATATTTTATGTAGAATTATTTAACACCATCTCTATAGTTGAAATAATTAATGATGCTTTACTATTGAATCGATAGTCTAGAATTATTTTGTGCGAAAACCCTTTATACTCTTAGAAATTATTAACGACTCGAAAGAGCAGTGTAAATCAGTGGAAGTACTAAAGCCCACTGAGCGAGTCTCTCAGTACGTATACGTTCAGCAAAATAAGCAGCTATCATATAATCAGATTTTGACATCAAAAATATTTATTCGAGTGCTAATCCAAAATTAACTTGAAATAAAATTTTTGATTTTGTCAACTAAAGGGTCTTTCATTAAGGACATAACAAGAAAAGTTTCGGCGCTTCAAATGGTCAAGTGGCTTCAGTTCTTGAGTCAATTTGATCTTGTAAGGGTGTAAGCCAAGATCTTTTCGCAAAATACGCCACAATGACGTTTGAGATATGCCCAATTCTTGAGAACGATGTGAAATGGAATGATTTGGCTCATTTTGATTCACTTACGGCTGCGATATTTTCATTGCTGCGAGCGGTACGACGTCTCGTTGGCACTGGAACATCCAATAGTGAAAATGTTGATTCGAATTTATCCACTATAGCACGCAGAATCTGTCGGGTGAGACGATTATTACGGCTCTTAAAGTTGCGACCACCGACTCGGAATTTCGGTAGTAATTTTTAATAATTTCCAAGCGTTGCTCGAACTTTACCATGATGAAAATGTTGACTTTAATCTACGTTTTGACATTCACAGGTCATTATTAATGTTTAAGAGTGCGTTCATATAAAGATACAAAATTGTTATGTCCCTATTAGAAGTCCCTATATATATCTGCTTCTTAAATACTCAAATTAAAAGGAATAAATGATCACTGTGATCCGACATAAATAATTTATGTAATGCAGTGAGTTATTATTGATTGAGGACAAAATTTATACAATTACTCCCTTCATATTTACACCCCAGGGAGTTGAAATTATTTTAGTAGTTATTCCTTAAAGAGTTAAAATTACGACCTTCACTGTTACACCTTTCTCCAGTGAGTTAATATTGTATTACTTCCTCCAGAGCAACTCTTGTATTCGAACCGTATCGAACTATTTTGAAAGTTACTTATCCATCACAGATTGAGGATGCCAATTAGTTCTAGAAGGCAATAGCTCGAGATCTTAAATGGTCTATTAGGCTTATATTCAGATGAAATTTTTTAAAGAAATGCTTCTAACAATTTATACCCAAAATTATTGAATCGGTATTATCTTTTTTTAAAACTGGAAATAATTATAAATTTAATTAGCCTATAATTATAAAAACTTTTTGAGCAATTTAATTACTAGGTGACAAACTATAAAAGAAAAAAGTTTAAAGTTATTAAACTGAAATTGAAAATTATCACTTTTCATAATTATAGGTGCTAAAGTTTTAATAATTCAGATTAATATTCCAATTTAGTTTTTGAAAGGTTCTTTAAGATATACACAATTCAGTCTTTGAAGTAACATCGTTTGGAATTAAATCATTTTAAGAAAAATATTCTTATTAAAAATAATGGGAATAAATTTATCAAAATTTGATGCAAATTTTGACGATTTGGTTGAGATCCGAAAAGAAAATGATAAAAATGTTCGCGAATTAAGACGAATTACATATGGTCTTGGAATTAATCTTGGGAAGCAAACACCTTTAAGGAATTCGATACAAATGTATAAGAAAACAATTCACAAAATAGTTTATATCAAATAACATTGTTTTTATAGAATTACAATAATTTTAGTCATCATGTCTACAATTTGTATCCTTGGTCATGTGGGCTACATGATTCGCTATCATACAAGTTTTGTTAGAATAACCGAGGTCAAGTCTTTCAAGTTTAACAAAATGGGTGTTTTATTTTCAGTTTAATCTAAATTCACAGAGTTTAAATACATGTCTGCAAACGTTTATCTCAGTTGTTAAATTAGTCGCTTTTATTAGGACTCAGAATCGTTTCCATAAAATATTTGAAGCGATTTTAAACTACGATTTGGTGAACCAAATTGAAATGTTGAAGAGAAGTAAAAAATGTCGTTTTCTACAAAAGGAATTATAATTGAAGTTAAAAATTTTTAAGGTACTCCAAATAACAAAGCCTTACGGGAAGATGTTAATAAAATCATGAAAGAATCGTGGAAAAGTTCCCAAATTCAAGTTGGATTCTTTATTTATTCGGGTAGTTTAATTATGAGTTTCTATTTCTTCAACGCTGTTGGAATGAATCTGTACAATTCAGTGATTGGGAATACAAATTACACAAAATCATTTCGTAAAAAATTTAAATGTCTTTATTTTTATATTTTTAATTAAAAAAATTTGACAGCATTCAAAACATCGTACTTAAAGGATGAAATTCAATATAGTTCACCATATTTTGAGTTTTTCACAATTGTAGGTGGATGTGCTGATTACACTGCTGGAATGGGTACTATTTTTTTAAATTCAATTAAATCTAATCACTTTAAATGCAAAATTATCATTTAGGTGCATTCAGTTTTGATGGTCTCTTCGTTTACATGGTGGTTCATGCGGTCGCACTTATACAAATATTGAAAAAAATGATAACTTTCACAACTTCGGAAAATGTGGAAAAACACCTACGAGAGTTGTACCTAAAACAATGTGTAGAACATTATGATCGAACGATTAAGTATGTTGCTAAGTTTATTATGCAAATCAATTTCTAAAATCCTGTTTTTTTTTAATTTATATAAAATGAAGATTTTGTGATGAAGTGAATAGCTTGTACTCTGTTGTCAATTTAGCACAGTTGCTAACTAGTCTTATTGTTTTCGGAGCAATTCTATTTCAAGCCAGTATTGGATTAGTATATCAATCAATATCTAATCATTTAGAAAATATATGACAGTTTCTTTTCCAGGAGAATGATCCAACAAGGCTCATAAATATGATTTTGTATATTTCCGCAGGAGGATATGAACTTGTCATATATTGTTTTAATGGTCAAAAAATTAAAACAGAGGTGAGATAATTAGTGTTAACTAAATAAAGTATTTTTTTTTCGTGTTAAATTTCAGACCGATGATCTTTCTTTTGCTTGGTACAGTTGCAAATGGTATGAAGAATCTATTAAATTTCGGAAGATTGTTTACATGATGTGTTTGAGAACAATAAGGCCAATTCTTATGGACGCATGGGGATTCACAACTATGACGCATCCAACATTTCAATCAGTGAGAAGTCAACAAACTCATAAAATACAGAGTAAAAATTTTCAATTTATTTCAGATTGTGCGGACGAGCGGATCCTATTTTATGATTTTACGAAGCGTTAACAATAAAGCTTAAATTTTCAATATTTTCAGAAAAAATTTACAGTCTTTTTATGCACATTTAATATATGTTTTTGAAATCCACAAATTGAAATTCTTGTCTAATACTAACGATAGTTTTTAGAGTTCAAAAAATTTATTCTTACACTAGAATGTTGTTTAAAAGAAACTAAAACTTCCTCGAAGTAGATTCTTGGAGGAATATTTAAATGTTGGTATAAGTACAAGAAAAGTGTATACGGGCGATTCTAGGCAAATTGTATTTTGTTTATAAAATTACTAAACACCAATTTCAAATAAAGTTTATGGCATTCAAAAAATAAAATACTTTGCATATTTTATTATTAGGAAAATCGGAAAACAATGAATTATTTAAAAAAAATTGTGAATTTTCGATAAAATGTTTATGCCTAAAATCAAATCTATAAAGTGGTAAAGTTAGAACCAAAGATTAATAAAGAGAAGATGTGGAAAATTCAGAAAAGCTTTTTTTAACATAAGTAATTTACATTAGGTCTTATGGAAACATCTTAAAGCTCCTAAAGCTCGTGACTATCTGCGGAGGTTGGGCTAATTCAATATTTGCCTAAAAAAGGTCATTCCATATTCTAATATTGTAAGCAAATTTATGGAAGTTTCTACTTCATCCTAGAGGTATTGCAATTGAAGTGGTCACTGAGTTTTATCTGATTGGTTTCCCAAAAGTTTATAATGATAGTTTAAGCTACATGTAACAAACATACATACGTTAACGAATGTTCGCAATCGATTACGAAATATTTATGTAGGTAACCAATATAATTAATATGAACGAAATTGCTTTATAAATTTTCCAATTAAATCCGAAAAACCATATAAGAAAACGACAAACTTTCTGATTACCCTGGATTTTGCTTAATAACTTCCTTCCCCCTCGGTCAATTTTGCTGAAATGCAATACCAAATCTAGTTAAGGATTAACTAGATAACATTCTAAATTTAAAAGAAACCGGATAACGCATTTTTGAGTTATCTCGTACACGGACTGGAGGACGGACATGCATAAATCGATATAACTTTTGATTCTCTACACAACCATACCCTTGAAACCTTTCTACGATGATTATTCCGATGTGTTACACTATAGGGGATAAATAGCCAAAAAACTTATAATAATATTTCAAAATTTTTCTGTATAACTTTTTCAAATTTACTCTAAATCACAGCCTGGCTGGTCCCTGAAGACATAAATTTATTCTGAAAATTTTATTCTAATCGGTAAATTCGTTTTAAAGGTACATCAACAATTATATCTTTCTCCACAATCCTAGATGGAGTTTACTGAAATTTTCTGTTGCAATGCAATACCAAATCGAGGAATAAGAAACTCACATTGATATTTTAATTTTCAGAGGAATAAAAAAATTTATTAATTATTGAGCTTCCAAATAATTTTAGTAAATAATTTAAAATACTTGACCGGAAATTTTAATAAATAATTGAAAATTTCAAAATCTTAATTCTATATGAAAATTTTGTGCAAAAAATTTTAATTAAATTCATTAAAATTTATTAAATAATTATCATTTTTTTATACCTATGCTTTAATTATAAAGTAAGGTATCAAAATAAATTACAATTTTTTTTAACTAAAGCATTCAAAAATTTAAAAAAGTTATCAATTTCATTTAAAAATGGCAAAATCTCGGTTCTTAGTTTTGATAATGGTGTTTGAAATACTATCATATCATCTGTGTAAAAATTGAGAGTCAGATTTCCCAAAGAGAGATATAAATATTGTCATGGACCTATAACCCGCCGCCGCTGGAAACAATACATAAATCATATATGACCGCCGCCACTGGACTGTAAACACAATTACCAGTAAACCGTCGAGAACAACCAAAAAACAGTCGATGACCAACCGCCGCCGAATATACACAGTCTTTCTGCAACCGCCGCCGAATATAGACATTCTATTGCTAACCGCCGCCGAATATAAATAATTTTTTAGAAAAACCGCCGCCGAGAATTATTATTAGCCTTTCTTTAATTCGTATTATTTGATTAATGTATTATTGTCTAAATAAAGTGTATTTGTTTTTTTATATTAAGAAAACGCGTTTGTTTCTCGACATCATTTTTCCCGATTGCTTTAATATCCGCCCTCACGCTCGAACTCCATCCTAGACAAAAACAATAGCATCATAACAGTTCAAAAGTGGGATATTATCATTTAATCGGAAAAACGAAAAGTGTCGTGAAAAAAAAAAAACAGTATTAAAATCGTCGAAAAATTGTGTTTTTTTTTATCCTAAATAAACGAACAAACGATGAAAAATTCATTTTTTTAAACAAGACTGTACATGTTTAAAATTCTTGGAAAGAATTTCGCAATCATTGTGATAGTGTGTGTAAGAATTTGTGTGCATTCACGGGAAAAAAAAGAGTACGGACAAACAGAAAAAAAAACAAAATTTGTGTACAAGATTGTGCATGTTTAATTCGTTGATAGAATTTCGCAATCGTTATTGTTTTGATCGTGTGCGTGTATAAAACATAGAAAAACGAAAATATTTTCTAGAATTTGGATTTTCAAAAAAGTTTTTGATACTTTGCGTGTACACAAAGACCTTTTCTATTTTTTTTTTAAAAAAAAAAAATAAAATTTGTGAATAAAACTCTGAACATTAAAATCCGCAGAATAAAAATTTATAATCGCATTTGTGTTTATTGAAAATTTCGTGTGTTAATATACAAAACGAAT
Source organism: Xylophagus ater (assembly GCA_963422695.1). Classification (NCBI taxonomy): domain Eukaryota; kingdom Metazoa; phylum Arthropoda; class Insecta; order Diptera; family Xylophagidae; genus Xylophagus; species Xylophagus ater. The sequence continues at coordinate 39,869,776 of OY730482.1, read as the reverse complement.
ATTGATCAAAAATGGCTAAAAGAGTAGATAGTTTGACAATGGATCAGCTGAAAGCAATATTGAGAAAAGCAGAAAAATCATGCAACGGAAATAAACCTGAATTAATTGCTAGAGTTGTTGAAACTATCGGTAGCGAAGAAATAAGTAATATTCAAGACGCCACTACTAGTTCCAATAATGCAGTCATAAACCATTTGAACGAAGAAATTGAACGTCTTAAAGATCAATTAAACGATTTGAAAACGCAAAATAATCCGCAAGAACCTCGATATGTATCTAATTTCCATCAAGTCCGTGACATCATAGAACTATTGCCGGAATTCAACCCGAATAACGAAACATCATTGAATAGTAAGCAATTTGATGAACGAATTAATAGGTTAAAAGAAGCATATGATTGGAACGATAAAACACTGACATTCGCTGTCCAAACAAAGTTAAAAGGCACTGCAAAACTATGGAATGATGGTTTGGCAGAAGTTCTTACAGATTGGGACCAATACAGCGAAAGGTTGCTTACAGACTTCCCAAGCTATCAAAGTGATGCTGATATCCACATGAGCATGATGTCTTGTACGAGGTTACAAAACGAACGGATCGAAGAGTATTTACATAAAATGTGTGCCAAAGGAAGAAAAGGAGGTTTAGACGATTCTTCAATAATTAAATACATCAGGAATGGATTACGACATACAAATCTACAAATGGCAATTGCAGGAATGTATTTCAATACTTTTAATGAAATGTTGACGGCCGTATTGAGATATTTAAATAACACCGTTCATGTTCAGAGGCATGAAAACAGAACGACCGCTGACTGTAATAAAAGACAACCGACCATAAATCGAGCGTCACCGCCGAAACATAATGAGCAGAATACTTCTCGACAAGTGGAAAAAAAGAATACACCGTTTATCTGCTATAATTGTTTTGAAGAAGGACATATGGCAATCAAGTGTCCTAAACCACAACGCCGTGCTCGCTGTACAAATTGTTTAAGAACGGGACACACATGTGAATCATGTCCTGAGCCGCAACGAAAATTTGTAAATAATTCAACTGGTAACATTCGTCAAATTCAAATTGATTCGCCAAAAACAATTACAAAGTCTGTTGGCATAAACGAAATAATAATGACAGCTATAATTGATCCAGGCAGTGAGAGATCTCTTATCCGAAAATATGACGCCGAAAAACTACATGATTCGACAATTGATACGAGAGTTTGTTTAAAGGGATTTGCAGGAGGGTCCTTCACCTGCAACGAAAAGATTAATTGCAAATTATACATCGACAGCGAAGAAATTTCAACAGAACTACTCATCGTGGATGATGAGATGCTATCAGAACCAGTACTACTTGGAGCAGACGTATTGTGCAACAACGAGAAAAGACTAATTATTGAGTCAGGTGAATGTAAATTTGAAACGATAAAGACGCTAAAAATGAATAATAAATTGACCGAACAACAAAAGACGTCCCTACAAAATGTTATCCTCCGGAATGCAGAATGCGTCGCCGAAAATATAAACCAATTAGGGAAATGCAACATGATAAAAATGGAAATCGAAGTTACTACACCAACACCTGTAAATAGACGACCATATAGAATACCGTTTCAGAAAAGAGAACGAGTGCGGGAAATTATTGCCGAACTACTCGAAAACAATATCGTTAGGCCAAGTAACTCTGCCTATTCTTCACCGATCGTGTTGGTTCAAAAGAAAAATGGAGAAGATCGACTTTGTGTCGATTATCGACTGCTGAATTCCATTACAGTAAAACGACCATTTCCTATGCCAGTGTTGGAAGAACTTTTATCATCATTAGCAGGCAACAACTACTTTACTTCTCTCGACTTAATGGCTGGATACTACCAAGTGCCGATCGAAGAAAAATCGAAACGTTACACAGCTTTCAGCACAAATGATGGCCACTATGAATATAATTGCATGCCATTTGGGTTGGTTAACGCGCCAAGTGTCTTTCAGGATATGATGAACCAACTCACAGCAAAGATGCCACCTGGAGAAGCTATTGCGTATATTGATGACATTATCATACCTAGTAAAACCGTGGAACAAGGAATCGAACGGCTAGAAAAATTCTTGAAAATTTTGCGAGAAGCGGGATTAACACTCCGTTTGGACAAGTGCGAATTCTTAGTTAATCAACTGACATTTTTGGGTCATCGTATTAGTAATGGTACTATACAACCAGGAGAAGATTAAACGAAATGTATAAAGAATTTTCCAGTACCAACCAGCGTGCAAGAAGTCCGAAGATTTCTTGGGCTTTGTGGGTTTTTCCGTAAGTTTGTGCAAGATTTTGCTATTATATCAAAACCACTAACTGATTTGCTAAGAGGAAAGGGAACGTTGACATTTAAATGGTCCAACGAGCAAGAAGATGCTTTTGAAAAACTAAAAACTAAATTGTGTTCGGAACCTGTTTTGCAAATATATGATCCGAACTGTTAACATGAGGTCCACACAGATGCGAGTGCCGATGGATTAGCCGGAATATTATTGCAAAAGGCTGCCGATGATCAATGGAAAGTTGTTTTCTATTTTAGCCGAAAATGTACTACAGCAGAAAGAACGTATCATAGCCACGAACTAGAAGTATTAGCAATAGTTGAATCATTGGAGAGATTTCGCTTGTATCTGATTGGTAAAAGATTTCGCGTAATTACTGACTGTGCTGCTGTGGCAACTACCAAATTAACTAAAGCTTTAACACCAAGAATTGCCCGATGGTTCCTAAAATTACAAGAATACGATTTTGAAATCATCCATCGATCAGCTGACCGACTAAAACATGATGATGCCTTAAGTCGTGCGCCAGTAGGATTACCGGAAGAAGTATCGATTGTAACGGAAAATATTATGAAAATCGAAATAAGTTACGATGATTGGTTAACCAGTATGCAAATGCAAGACCCGAAATTAATAAAGATCGCAAAAATATTATACCGAGAGATCGAATCAGAACAAATTCTGCAGATACAAAAGGAGTACGTTATGAGAAATGGAAGATTGTTTTATCGTGATAATGAAAAGATGAAGTGGGTTGTACCTACATCTGTCAGATGGCGAATTGTAAGAACATTTCATGATGAGGTCGGACACTTCGGAATTGAAAAAACGATGCAGCGTATCAAGGAAAATTTCTGGTTCCCGAAAATTCGAAAATACGTTAAGGAATATATAAAAATTCGTGCATTGAATGCTGTTGTAATAAACGAAGCAGTGGTAAAACAGAAGGACAAATGTTCGCAGAAGACGTAGTTCCAGTGCCGTTTACGACTCTTCACATAGATCATTTAGGTCCGTTTCAAAGAAGTCGCCGTGGGAATACACATTTAATCGTCACATCAGATCCATTCAGCAAGTACGTAGTTATAAAAGCCGTTAAAAATACTAAGACGCAACCAGTAATTAATCTTCTGAATGAATTAACAACCTATTTTGGATTACCAAAGCAAATTATTAGTGATCGAGGTACATCGTATACGTCAAAGGTTTTTGAACAATATTGCACGAATAATGGAATTTATCATCGGAAAACCGCTATTCGAACACCGCGTGCAAACGGTCAAGTGGAACGAGTAAACCAATCTGTTCTTCTATATCTTCGCACAACCACAGATAATCAAAAGGACTGGGATTTGCACATACGAGAACTTCAATGGGTATTGAACACCCAGAAAAACTCAACAACCGGATTTAGTCCGAACGAAATTATATTTGATTTTCGACTGAGAGATATCTTAGTAAACCGATTGATTGAAGCGTTATAGGATGACGAAGGATTTGCCGAACCAGATATGACAATTAAAGAAAAACGAGCAGAAGCCGAGAAAAGAATCAACGCAGAGAAGCAGAAGTGGAAAATTCGATTTGACAAGACGCACAGAAAACCGATAGAATATGTCGAAGGAGACTTAGTCGTAATAGAAAATGTAGCACCTGCCACCGGTGAGTCGAGGAAACTTGAGCCGAAATATAGAGGGCCGTATCTAGTTCGTAAGGTCGTTGGCAGAGATCGATATTTAATTGAGGATTTAGATGGTATGCCGCGTAATCAACGAAAATTCAGTTCTATTTTTTTCCTCAGACAAGTTGAAGAGATGGTGTAGTTCATCCCCAGACTTGGATGATGTTGAAGCAAATGACTCCGAAACCGAAGATGACTCCGAGAAGTGCAACGAAACCGGGACGGTTTCCGGTCAGGAAGGGCCGAGCTGTCATGGACCTATAACCCGCCGCCGCTGGAAACAATACATAAATCATATATGACCGCCGCCACTGGACTGTAAACACAATTACCAGTAAACCGTCGAGAACAACCAAAAAACAGTCGATGACCAACCGCCGCCGAATATACACAGTCTTTCTGCAACCGCCGCCGAATATAGACATTCTATTGCTAACCGCCGCCGAATATAAATAATTTTTTAGAAAAACCGCCGCCGAGAATTATTATTAGCCTTTCTTTAATTCGTATTATTTGATTAATGTATTATTGTCTAAATAAAGTGTATTTGTTTTTTTATATTAAGAAAACGCGTTTGTTTCTCGACATCATTTTTCCCGATTGCTTTAATATTCGCCCTCACGCTCGAACTCCATCCTAGACAAAAACAATAGCATCATAACAATATGAAGATATGCATTAAAATGGTCAAAACTTGAACTGAATACTTTCTTACGCGAACAATACTTCCACTAATCCTCTCTTTGGGGCTGATTGAAATTAGCCCAAAATGTATGAAATTTTAATACACAGAAACAAGAAGAAGAAGAAAAAAAATGTGTGGTGTGTAATGATTTTGTTGTTGGATTGGGACTAAATTTGTTCGAACCCTTTTTCGTATGGTTTTCTTCTGTTCAAGCTCATGCAAATATTCGATTCTGATGGTTTTTTTGTGTTTAAGCTAGTGAGATTTTGTATTTCTTTTCAATGATGTTTTCCTGTTTGTGTTTACGCTAGCGAGATTTTTTTTCGGTTTTTTTAAAATAAGAAAATAAAGGAAAGGTTTTCATTTCATTTATTTTTGTATTTAAGTTAATATAATACAATATACACATACATATATATTAGAGTGGCCCTTATTTTTCAACTTTGCCAAAGTCTAGCTCCCACCCCTCAATCTTATTCCAATTAACAAAAAAAATGATATATACAAAATTTTAGCTCAATCGGACAACTGCAAGGCGACCCTCATCGAGCTTGAAAATTTAGGGAGTTTTCGAACTAACTTCTGGGAAATTTATTTCAGAATGTTTTTTAATAGTTCCTGGGGTCGCCTGAATGTTCCCACATAAATTTCTTTAAAAAGAGAAATAAAAATGGTTGATATAGGGAAGCGTCGTTGGGAATACTATGTTCCAACTTCAAGGCGAATGAGGGTCGCCTTAAACTTGCCGATTGAGCAGAAATTTTGCATAGCCTGTTTTTTTGGTCATTGAAACAGGATTAGGAGGTGGGAGCTTAACTCAGAAAAAATTTCATACAGCTAAGGGCCGCCCTAATATATATACAATATATAGCTTTTCGTTTATGTTTGAATTTTCTAATATTGTATATTTGTAAAATAAATTTTAACTGAAAAATTTCAGTTGTTTGGTAGATTTACTAGTTGGGGCTTAGCCCCATTAGCCCCTAAGGTAGAGCCGCGCCGGCTAAAGGTTCTTTCCATATAATCTAATGTAGTTTACTCATGTTAAATGAAAGCTTTTTAGAAATTACATAACTTTACTCATTTATATCTTTGGTAATGTTACTTTAAGGAAGAAATTTAGATTTGGTGATTTGGACCGTTCAGATGTTAATCTTTTTTTATTCTGGTATTTAAAATTATAAAATATTTAATACATTTTATAAATAAACATGAGTAAAATAATAACCAATTGAAAGATAAGATTTTCCAAAATGCCTTTATTATAAGTATTTACAAATTGTGCCATAATAAAATAATTAAAGAAAAGAATGAAATTTAATCTACACTCTAGAATTAAACTTAGAAAAACGTGAAATGTTGTTCTTAATTTATGGTAGTAAGCAAAAGAAATGATAAAAATTTTATATATTGCGTATGGGAATTAAAAGTCATCATTTTCTTTTAAATATTGATTTTGATCTGAAAAACAAACAACGCGCTGGTCAGCTGTAGTGAAGCGTGGCTTACTATGAGCTGCTGAAACCTGGTGAAAGTTAACGCTGGTCGTTAACGACAATAATTAATTAATTTGAAATGGGCATTACGTGATTTTCCAACATGAAAAACGATGATTTTTAATTCCTATATCGAATAAAAGAAGTTTAAACGCCAAATTCAGTTTATTTATTAAATGCAGAGGATTCCGTGCCATGTATCTAATTTGACAAGCGTTAAAAATATCATCACCAGTTTAAAAAACATATAGTAACTGAAAATCGGGCTACAGCCGATATTTTGATGACCTGTGGTAGAAATGGGACAGAAAACTGTCAAAACTAGCATAATTTCAAGGTTTTTTCTTCATCAATTTGTTTCCTCTTTTAAAAATTCGTTTATAAATTTGGAAAGATTTTGTATGTTCGCTTGGGTATGGGATTTGTAAATTTGTCAAATTTTAAAAAGCCTTTAATTAATCATGTTAAATAAAAGCTTTTTTGAACTTTCACATCTTCTCTTTATTTATATTTATATCTTTGGAAATGTAGTTAAAATAGTTTTTAGAAAAAAAGTGTAGTAGGGCCTCGTACTACTATTTTCACAGTAATTGTGACCGCATGGATCACTTGTGGGAAATTTTCATTGTAATTTATATGGTATTTCAATTTTAATGAGTGTACTAAAGTTATAAATGAGTAAAGATATGTAAAATTCTAAAAAGCTTTTATTTAGCATGAGTAAATTACATTAGAGCTTACGGTAATGCGAAAGATATTAATAAAGAAAAGATGTGGAAAGTTCAAAAAAGCTTTTTTAACATAAGTAATTTACATTAGGTCTTATGGAAAGCGCTTAAATCTCCTAAGAGTTCTTTCCACAATATCTAATGTAGTTTACTCATGTTAAATGCAAGCTGTTTACAATTTCACATATCTTTACTCATTTATATCTTTGGTTATGCTCTTGAGCAACTTAAAGCTGACGCCATAAGATCTAATTTTTAGGTCTATCATGGAAAACGCCGTTAGACAAGTGAGTGCGTATCGCTCGTTTTCTGATCATTGAATACGTTCGAAGGGAATCGTGAATCATGTGAACCATTCCCCTGATTTTTGAATATGAATCATAGAATAAAATTTGACGTTTCAAATACGTGACAATTTCATCGCGTATTTGAGTAAGAAAAGTAGAAGGAAAAATGTAGGTTTTTTACTTTTTGAAAACTTTTCACTTCAAAACCACAATAAAAATATTTACGAAAATTGAAGTTTGACCTATCATTTTATTCGTCAAAGTTCAGCAAAGACATAAAAAATACTTAACGAACGATTCGTTAAACGCCGTATTCAATTATACCAGTTTCAAGTTCACGTGAATCGAATGAGTGAAGGGAATCTCAAATACGGCGTTTTCCATGATAGACCTATATATTTTATTTAAACCATGGGTGGCCAACCATTTCAGCAGGCGGGCCAAATTTCAGAAGTAATATTTCCTGCCGGGCCACGCACCCAATATATTTTTTTTCTGTAATGAAAGTCAACAAGCAAGTGTACTACAACTTCCACCACATCGTCGCTTGCCAGTAGGTGAGATTTTGGTCAAACGCTTGCCTGGTTTAATGTGAAAATAAAGAAATAGGTACATTTATTTTATTGAAGCGGATAAAGCATAACTGAGGATATAACATATTGCACTGCACATCATTAGAAATTGCTGGAAATATTTTGATTTAATAAATAAATCAAAGGTATTTCCAGAAAGCTCCAGAATTAAATTGTTCACACGACCGAAACAATAGCGATGACTAGTGTCATAAAAAAAGCACATACAATACACTTCTCAATAATAATAGCAATGACTCATGCCATAAAAATAGCACATACAAAAAATCTGTTCCAGAAAGCTCCAAAATAAATAATAAATCATTGCTTTGTGTATTGAATAAGAATTTTTTGGTGAATAAGAATTTTCTAGAGATCTTCTTTGTGTAAACGTTGCCACCTAGTTTTTAGAAAGCCAAACGAGAATATTCGAGAATATTCCGAGACACATCAATTTTATATAAAAGGAGACCTAGAGTCGAGGCTAGAATCAATTCAGATCAGAACTTCAAACTGTGAACTTGAAACATTCGGAGTAAAACTAAAGCTTTGATCTTAAAAGTAATTAAAATAGTGAAGCTCTAAAACTGTGATAAATAATTGTAATAATTAAATTATTGAAAGACAAATATTTTTAAGACTAATTGTTAAGCAGAAATAATTACAAATAAAGATTATACACTAAGTTCACATAAATAAAAAGTGTTATCATTCTAATAACATCGAACCGAAAGACTAACACGTCACAATATTGTTTATTTAAAAAATTGCAAATATTTAAAAGCGAGACATCTGACTTTGTTTTGCAGAACTAAGTGCATCTAAATTGATCTGTATCAGAAACTCTCAAACATTTGCAGGCGTTTCTCGAAGTATTGCCTGAGGTATAAATACGAGACGAGATTTCCAGTATCTATCAATCTGAATTGAAAAGTGTACTTCAAATATAAAGCCTAGTACAGAAAAGTAACTTTGCTCCTAAACATAAAAATTGTGATAATTATTGAAAATAGTAACTGTTCTATTGCAAATAAACTGTGATAAATTATTTTGTATAAAATAATACACAAATATTTTTAAGACTAATTGTTAGCGCAGAAATAATCGTAAACCAAATTCACATAAATAAAAAGTTATTATTTTATAACATCGAACCGGGATATTTGAAATAGTTAAAATCTGCGCATTTTTCTGAAAATACGGTATATTTAAAAGAGCTCATAAGCAATGAATTTCTCCAAAAATGCGCGATATTTCAAATTTCTCTTAGCTATAATTTAAAAATATAGGCTAGTCAAAAAGTTCTCGGGGTCGATAACAGAATGTGCTGCTAGCAGCCCAAATTTGTTATGTTGGCATATCCTTCATAAGAACGTGTGTGAAATTTCATTTCGATCTGTTAATTCATTCTTTGTTTACAACCCATTTAGTGTGGATGTGTCACAGTATTTTTTAAAATGGAAAAAATTGAATATCGTACAGTGATTAAATTCTTTGTTTTGGAACGTTTAAAAGTAAAGGAAATTTATGAACAATTATTAAAAGTGTATGAGGACTCTTCACCTGCAAAATCCACCGTTGAAAAATGCGCTGTCCTTTTTAAATCTGGTCGTACAAGTCTTGAAGACGATCCACGTCAAGGACGTGCAATAAGTGTATCAACAACAGAAAAGATACAAAAAATACAGGATATGGTTTCGGAAGATAAGCGCGAGATGGTGGATGAGATAGCTGAGACCATAGGCATCTCGCATGGATCAACATATCAGATTTTACATGAACTTTTAGGTTTCAAAAAGCTTTGTACAATGTGGGTGCCGCATTTCCTAACAATGGAACAAAAACTCGTGCTAATGCGACTTTCTCAACAACATTTCGAGCGTTTGTGCGTTGATTCATCGCTGCGACTTAGACTTGGGTTTATCACTATGATCCTGAGTCGAAAGCAGAATCAAAAGGATGGTGTGAAACCGATAATTCGGCTATAAAACGGGTTAAGGCCCAAAGATCGGCGAAAAAAATTTTAACCTCAGTGTTTTGTTGGTGGTTTATCTCCAAACTGGTAAAACAATTAATTCTAAATATTACTCGAACTTGTTGGACCAGCTCGAAACAAAAATTCGTGAAAAAAGGCCCGGATTAAAGAAGAAAAAAATCATTTTCCACCAAGACAATGTACCAGCTCGCAAAAGTCAAAAAATTATTGCAAAAATAACGGAATTAAAGTAGAAATTGTTAGAACATCCACCGTATTCACCAGATTTGACGCCTAGTGATTTCCATCTATTTCCATCTATTTCGCGATGGCCTCCCATGATTTAAACTTTAACATAAAAAAAACCGCAATATTCCAAAATACTATGTACACGAACCATGTTCAAAAATCCCTAAACTTTTACTAAGCTTTGTGGCTTTTAAAAAGGAAAGTTCAGCTTGTATTCTTAATTACAAAGAATTTTTATATACGTAAACTGAAATAACTAATTAAAATTGTCCTTCAGTTTCAAAAATGAATAATTAAAACTATTCCATTCGAAAATTTCGGACAAACATTATGTATAACTATTTTATTCAAATTCTTAGATGTCACGGTTATATTAAATTTCATACATTTTTACCTCAACCTCCCGCGTGGTGACTATATAAATTTTCAAATATTTAAATCTCAGGCCGTTTTAAAGAGTCTTCGTCTTATTAACAAGAAAAAATTGTAAAATACTAAAAAGAATATTTTGATAGGATACGGTTATATCGTTATCTAATAAACATCTTAACCGAAAAACTACCAATGTTTGATTGGAAGGAATTTTGTATATATTCAAAAGCTTATCCGCCAACTATTTGCAGTTTTGGCGGCTTTGCTTTAAGTTTCCTTTAATTTCTATTCATGTAATAATTAGATATTTAGATTCTCTATTCCACTATCCCCGAAATCAAGTTGGTTTTTAGAAATTCTTGTATATATACCATATAGCATATACCTAAAACCTATAAAAAAAATATATTTGATGATAGCCCTAACATTTGTGTACAAATAAAGTAAATGTTGCCACACAAAATAAAAGGAACTGCGTCTATCTATAAGGAAATTAAATCATAGAGCACACGAATACTTCGTAGGAATTAAAGTCTTCTTCAGTTTTATAATTAAAGTTTGACGAGAGATAAGATTTGAATTGACATCTTTCTACGAATTTAACTAAAATATATTTGTTTTAATTCTGCAAACGTTTAATCTTAAAACATCTTGAGATAATAAAATTATAGAAAATTTATATTAAGTTTCATTATCAAATCAAAACAATTGAAATTAAAGGTTTTTTTTGTATTTAGATTAAACTGAAATGTCGCCTACGATTAAATGAAAATAACTTGTAAAGACAACGATTTCGTATAAAAGAAAGTTCAAATAAAGTTAAAAATTCAGTTCAGTTAAGTTTACGATAGTTAGCTTTTCGTCACTCTCATAAACAAAAATGGACAAGACTATTTTATTACTCGTCAGTATTTCCATTTAATTATTTAATTATAAATTATTAATTTAAAAATATTTTACAAGGTTGTATTTTCGTGTGCCGCAACATTGCAATTGGTTGCTGGCGAGTGTAATGTATGTGGGGCCAAATCACGTGTGGCTTGTACTTCGCAGACGGAGTTTAATTTTTGTTTTGATGGTACAAATTTTATGTTTAATTTTTTGAAGCAGTGACTTTAATTAGTTATGGATTTAGGTAAACAAGATAAAAATCGCAGCATGAAATGTCCACCAGGAACTTATTGTACAGATACTTCTGCTATTTGTGGAACGGGTCCACCAACTTGTGTTTCATATTGTGGAAAATGTAGTGCGGACACTCGATTCGCATGTATAAATGAAACTTCATTTGCACTATGCTATGGAACCAAAATTCCACAGCCAGGAACAATAGCAAAGTGCCCAGAAGGCAAAGTTTGTGTTTTAGGTGAATCTGATATTTGTTCAGTGCCAAATAAAACCAACGTAAGAAAAATGAAATCATTCATAGTAAACTCTAAAATTTTTAATTTCTTTTCAGGCTGGCACCTGCAAGGCCGGAGAAGAAGCACTCATCCCTCGAAGCGGTTTCACATTGCATAGATTGTAATTTATTTCGGTTTTCCAATAAAGGGTATTTTTTAGAAAATATATTTTTGCTTTCAATATTATTGATTTTGTTTTTACTTTAGGTGTTGTGCAAATAAAAAAAAATCTGAATAAGAATTTAGTCTTTTTTCTTTTCCTCCAGTTGAAATGCCATTTAGTCAGAATAACTATAATGATTTCAAATCATATGAAGTTCTGTTAGATTAACATTTCTCTTCAAATTAGCGAATAGGATTTACTCATTCGTAAAATTTTGAATTTTGTAAAAATTGAATAGAATATATTTTTAATAGAGTTTTTTAACTCCTTCTAACTAATTTATCTATTATATAATACGATCCATCATTTCCTTGTACACGTAATGAGGAGGACGTTTACATTTGGGCAAGAAATCCTACTAGGTAGAAATTGATTATTATAAAAAGAACCTATTAATTGCCTCTTGGTGTTATATAGAGCAGAAATTCGTTGTAAAAAAAAATTCCGTCGGTTCGATCCTAGTCTGAACCGCTTAAAACATCGGTTCTTAAACTATGGGTCGCGACCCCAAATGGGATATAAGTAATAACACTTTTTATTTTTTGACATTTGATACCTGAGGTCACGAAAAATCTAGTGATGAAAAATGGGATCGTGAATAAAAAAAGTTTAAGAAACGATGGCTTAAAGTATCTATAACAACACGACTCCACACGACTTTTTTTCAGTTGGACTGAAAGAATTGGACTTTTTTTTAATAACTAGAACTTTTTTGAGAAGGACTTCATATAGGACTTTTTTAACATATTGAAATTATAAATGGTTGCAATGAACTGAATTTTATTGGGATAGTTTTTAAAAAATAACTTTATTCTGTTTATCTACCGTAATGTATTGTGACGTGGTACCCGTTCGGTTCGATGTTATTAGAATGATAACACTTTTTATTTATGTGAATTTAGTGTATAAAGTTTATTTATAATTATTTCTGCGTTACAATTAGTCTTAAAAATATTTGTCTTTCAATAATTTAATTATTAGAATCGATTTATCACAGTTTTAGAGATTCACTATTTTAATAATTGATCACTTTTATTAAATTCAAAGCTTCTGCTTTACTCCGAATGTTTGAAATATACAGCTTGAACTTCTGATTTGAATTAATTTTCAGACTCAATCCTCCGCTGCTTTTATACCTAATTGGTGTGTGTATCTGGAGAGTTCTGGAAAAGTCCAGACTTTGGTTGGCTTTTGTATATTAGATGGCAACTTCTCGAAATTTTTATACAACACACAAAGCAATAATTCTCGAAAGCTCTTGTATTGTGAATACTTTCTGATCATGATTCATTGTTATTGTTCACATTATTTCAGAGAAGTGTATTGTATTGTCTCGGTCGTGTAAACAATTTAATTTTGGAGCTTTCTGGAAATATTTTTGATTTGAATTTATTTAATAAAGAAATAAAAATATTTCCAGCAGTTTCTAGTGATGTGTAGTGCAGTATTTTTCCGGTGAATTTTCACTAGCTCTCATTTTGGTCTTCAGCTTTAACTTTTCGAATTCACTTACGATACCAATTGAAGCAATTGATTTTCATTGTTTCTTCGTTAACGGTATTTTTACAAACAAAAAATCTGGACATAAAATGCCCAGTTAAAAATTTAATGTCTGAAAATAAGTTGTGTCGAGTCGTACTGTTAGAGACATTAATGATTTTATTGGGATCCTTTTTAGAAAAAAATGTTCATTCAATTTTTGTGTACCGTCATGAACTTTCATTTGAAATAATATATGTATGTGGAGGTGAAATAGAACTGCAAAACCCAAATTCAAAAAATATAATCAAGTAGTCATTCGTTCGTTCAACGATAGTAGTAGCTTTTGCTTTAGGAAAAATTATTAGACTTTACTTTTATTTTGTCAGCCGATGATTAAAGATCTTAAATTGTAATTTTAAATAAATTGACTTTATATTAAAATATATTCTTTAATTATCCCACATGGGGGCTCAGCCAAAGATCTCAAGAAGATAAGCAATAAATAAAAATGAAAAGGACGAATTTTTTAAAAAAAAAAATGACGAATTTTTAAAAAAAAGAAGACGACATTTTTTTTTAAAAAAAAAGAAGAAACGACAAATTTTTAAAAAAAAGAAAGACGATATTTTTTTTAAAAAAAGGAAAAAGAAGAAACGGCGATTTTATTTTAAAAAAAGAAAGCTATTTTTATAAAAAAAAGTGTTACGTAACAAAGGAAAAAGCCAAGCCGAGAAGTACGAATATTTCAAACAAAGACGAATTTAGTTTTACAAAAAAAACGAGATATGGACTCGATAACGCTGAACGAATTTGAGAAAATGACTGCTAAGGATTTTAGGGAACTGCTAGAAAGCTGGAAACTTCCAACTGGTGGAAAGAAATCCGTATTGAAAGAAAGAGTTTGGAACCAACTCCAAAACCGTAATGAAAACAAAGATGAAAATGATGACAGAGAAATTGCACATTCAACAATGGCAAATCATAGAGAGTATGAAAGTGATGTATTTAATAATAAAAATGTCATTCCAGGCGAAAAGAGTGAGAGTGAAGAAATTACATTCAATGAATCCAAAAATTATAACGGAAGGAAAAAACCAGAAATACTGAATAGTTTTATGACATTTCGTGATTTTGAAAACGCGGTTAAAGAATTCACTGGAAATGAACGAGTAGAGCATTGGATCGATGACATTGAAAATTTTAATATGATCGCTAAGTGGAATGATATCGAATTATGCATTTACGTCAAAAGATTGCTTGAAGGAAGTGTAGAACAATTTATAAGAACCCAAAGAAATGTAAACACTTAGAAAAAACTAAAAGATTTGTTAATGAACGAATTTTCAATTAAAATTGATATGTTGCATGAACAATTAAGATTACGAGTGAAGGATTCGAACGAAAGTTATCGTGATTACGTTTACGCAATGCATAATACAGCATTACAAATAGATCTTGAAGATTCTTCTTTGATCAGGTATATTGTAGATGGTGTAGACAACAGTTCATCTGATAAAATTATATTGGAATTATATTGGAAGGAGCCAAGACATTGAAAGAATTGAAAGAAAAACTTGTATCGTATGAAAGATTGAAATCAAGACGTAAGATAACGAAGAAATTTGAAAAAGTGGATTTGAAAATTTTTAAAAATAAGACGTGTCAACGAACATTGAATGAAGACGGTAAACCAAAGGTGATAAAATGTTTCAACTCTGGAATACTTGGTCATCTTTCAAAAGATTGCCCAGACATTTCAAAAGGACCAAAATGTTTTAAATGCAACTTATATGGACATAAAAGTTTCAATTGCGTAAAAAATAATGATGTTATAAAAAGAAATGTCATGAATGTTACGGTTGAGATAAATAATCAAAAGTTTATTGGACTTGTGGATACGGGATCAGACATTACGGTTGTGAAAGAAAAACATTTAATGTCGATCAAACCAAATTTTATAAATAAATTGCCAATATTGATTTCGGGACTTAATTCAAATTTGTGGACCAAAGCAACGTTTAAAGCAAGTGTTAAAGTACAGCAAAAGCAGTTTGAAAATTTTGAAGTTCATATCATAGCTGATGAGCATACTATATGTCGCCCGAATTAATAATTGGAATGAATATCCTAAAAAAAACTAAGTTGATCATTGATAAAGCCGGTGTTCAAATAATTGACTCAAATGATGACGCGAATGAGATGCCGGATATGACTGCTGAAATCATTGAGTCACATTGTTTTTTATCACAAATTGAGTTGTCACCTGAGGATGAAGACGAACGATTGCAAAACTTAATAATTGTGGATAAGTTTATAGCGGATGAAACAGCAAAACAAATTTTGAAATACAAACCGGAAGAGATTAGGGAGACTGATATCAAGATGAAGATAGTAGTAACTGATGACATACCGATTCACCAAACACCTAGAAGATTACCGTGGCCTGAACAGAAGATAGTGGAAAGACAAATACAAGAATGGATTAATGATGGAATTATAAAAGCAAGTACATCGGAATACGCCAGTCCAGTGGTATTAGTCAACAAGAAGGACGGATCAAAGCAATTATGCGTAGATTATCGGAAAATTAACAGCAAGATCTATAAAGACAGATACCCACTACCGAGGATCGAAGACCAAATCGATAAACTACAGAATGCGGTATATTTTACAACACTTGATTTGACTAATGGGTTTTTTCACGTTTCAGTTGATGAAAATAGTAGGAAGCACACAGCTTTTGTTACGCCAAGCGAACAGTTTGAATTAACAAAAGTACCTTTTGGATTGTGTAATTCTTCAAGCGTTTTTCAAAGATTTATAAAACACGTATTTAGACAACAAATAAACGATGGAATTGTGATGGTGTAACATACATCGACGATTTTATAATACCGTCAAAAAGTCAAGCAGAGGGTTTAACAAATTTAAAGTTGGTATTGCGGGTAGCTGCTGAAAATGGACTTAATATCAAGTGGAAGAAGTGTCAATTTCTGCAGAAACGAATTGAATACCTAGGATACGTTATGGAAGCTGGAAAGATATCACCGTCTAACACTAAGATACTGTTGTATTACATACATGTTAATACTTGTAAACTACTGCCTACTGCCTTGCAGTAGTGACAGTAAGTCAGTCATGAATAGACAATAAAAGAAGACAGTTCTAAAACATAACATGGTGTCAGATTAAATTAAAAAATTAAGTAAAATAATATAAAAATTACTTAAGATGTCAAATCCAACGAATGGTGAAAGTTTTAGTCAAAAAAAATAAAATATTAAGTTGTCAAATTCAACCAATAGAATTAAAAAATTCAAATTTGGGCGACACGTGGAAAAAATGGTTTAACCAATTTAAATTATATATGCGTGCCTCAAATTTGGAAAATGAAGATGATGGACGAAAAGTTGCGTTATTACTTCATAATCTTGGACCGGAAAGTTATGAAATATTTAACTCATTTAATGAAGATATCGACAAAATTAAATATGAAATCTTAGTGAAAAAGTTGGAGTCATATTTTGTGCCGAAAACTAATATTGCAATGGAAAGACATAAGTTTTTACCAGACAACAGTTAGTTGACGAAAGTATAGATGAATATATAACTGTATTAGTAAATTTGAGTTTCAATTGCTCATTCGGAAATTTACGAGAAGAACTGGTTCGTGATATATTAATATGTGGTCTAAGGGAAAATTATCTCTACATAAAAGAACGCCTTCTAAATGAAGGTGACATAAAGCTTGAAAAGTGTAACGCGTGGGAACAAAAAACTGTTGATGGATCATTTTTTTTTTGACAGTCAACAGTTTGGAGTTTCTACGTGAAACCTTTTTGCAGCCTGCACGGCGAAATTTACAATTTCAAAAGCTTTTCTTCTCCCCGACGAGATGGCCATCTACCACAATCAAATTTTAATACCATTTCAAGTGATCTTAGTGGTAGTTAGAGCCATCTATTTCTGCTGGGTTAAAAACGAAAAAAAATAAGAAAGAGACAAAAGAGCAAAATAAAACCGGTTATCAAGCACGAGGTAGGATTTGTATGAAAATGCTTGAAGCCGTTAGCCCAAAAATATGATCCGATAATTTGAAAAATTTGATGGGCAGGCAGAAAGAGGGAGACAGAGATATTTTCTTCCATTTATTCATGGGTTGTGTTTTTTGATGAAAGTTTCGAGGTGAAGAGAGAGTCTGGTTTTAGATTTCATAGAGGCTGGGTGGAACGATACCAGTAAAAGGTCGATTTCTTTTTTTTATGTGAAAAGAAGAAAGAATTGTTTTTTTGAAATTTTAAAATGGGGAAAACGGAGAAATCTGAAAGGGAAAATGGTAGAGTGAAATAAAAGTTTAATTAATTTAAAGATTCAAAAAGAAAAGATAAAGAAAAATAAAATAAAAACCGAATTTGTTAGTGGAAAAAAAAAAAAGTTAAGTTAAAGTTTTTTTGAAAAATTTTGAGAAAAAAAAAACAAAAATGTCTAAAGAAAATTAATTTAGCTTCGTGACTTGTTGGTTTTTAGTGGTCGCGAAAGCTTAAAAGTGACACAAATGGTGATAATCCAAAAAGAAAAAAAAAATGAATAAATAAAATATTTGTAAAACTTTCGCTGAAAAAAAATATGGCGTCATCCATGTGATCAAAGCACATTTTATTTTTATTTCATCTCGGAAAAAAAAGAAAAAAAAATCATCTGGATCTGTGGGAATTGCGACTGAAGAGCCGGCTATTACATGTATGCTACGCTCTGTCCTGGTTTTTTTGGAATTTTGAACCGGGGGTAACAGCATTGGATGAATCTAAAGGTTTGGACGGTATTTTCTTTTCTTAGGTCGCCTACCAAGTCCATTGGAAAAATTTTTATCTTCACCGGAAATAACATTCTTCCGAGCCCATTTTTTTGGGATTCTCGGCGATAAATGAAGGAATAACGGATTTGGGAAGCTACTGAAAAAAAAAAAAACGAAGAGAAATTGTCAAAGCAACTGATGGACACCTTAACAAATTAGAGACGCCAATTGATTTTTTTTTATATATAGGGTTATACATTAATATTTGGCTAAACATTTTTTTTTGTAGAATTAAAGAAAATAACAAAATATGTCAAAAAGAAAAAAAAAATATGAAATTTGATTAATGATTAGTAAAATTTTGATTTGAAAATAACATAATAATTACCAAAAGTGTGCATAAGTGATGGAAGCATGATTTAATTCCCATATACATAAAATTTTTTTTTAAACCTTTAATTATTTCTTCCTTCTTTAAGAATAGCCTGAGCTTCATTAAAAATATATATATATCGTTAATGCGCTTCGACTTCAAGCAACCAGAAAGGATATTAAGGTAATCGAATTTATATTTTGTTCTTTTTATGAATAAACGGGAATTGGGAAATGTAACAGTATGCACGCAATTGGGAGTTAAATCTTTTCTTGCTTATATTATAATTGACACAAAATTTATATATATATATATTTTAACGTAAACATTTCGTTGTTTTTTTTTTATGTTCCTTGAAAGAAAAAAAAAAAAAAAAACAAAAAAAGAAAAAATAGGAAAATAAATACATCTTTTTTTTATCATTAGGTCTCAAAATTTTAAATTTCTCATTTGAAAGGAAAAGAAAAGAAATCAAATTCTAACGAGTAAATAAAATTAGTAATTCTATGATCAAATTAAATAACCTACCAGATATTTACACATATGAATATTGTAACAGAATTTCGGCTGTCGCCATTACATTTATTATATAAAAATACATGAATAAAGAAAAAAAAAATATTAAAATTCAAAACAGATAATCTTTTGTGTTAATTTTCTTTTGGCGCGAGAAATAAGTTTTGATTTCACAGTAAAGAATGGGCGATTTAAAATAATAACGTTCGAGAGGGGAGAGATGGGTTAGGTGACACGGTGTGAAGAGCAGAAACATATTAAGGGTCCATGCTCATTTGTAGGGGCGAGCATGGACATACGGGGATCGGCATTCTGCTGTCGATCCATGTGGGAGGGTAGTGCCCCAAAAACCGGTTGGCATTAACACCTTTGCCAATCTGCCCCGACATGCCTCGCAAGGCTTTCGCGGATGGCTGGTCAAGTTTCGGTGACCAGCAAATTAACGAACAGTCCCCTTATTCGGTTTTTTCTCGCAAAAACCGAATTTCCTTGCTTGATAGCTCGCGCTATCACTATAAAGTCTTAACGACGTTTTCACACATCTTGCACGCATATAATTTATGTGTAACGCGATGACAGATGGTGGTGAGCAGCGACCCACCCCTCCGGCGAGCTAGCTAGTGCGATCAGCTAGGCGTGCAGCCTTTTAGCTGCTCACATTGCTGCACCATCTCATATCTTCTCCTCGCAAGGAAGAAGATATGCTAAATAGGTCATCAGGGGATTTGCTTCTTTCGAACAAACCCCAAGTATGTGCAACCCCCCCTTGTTACAAAAGGCTTTAGAAATCGCAAAAACAATGGAATTAACAAGAAGACAGTCACAACAACTACAAAAGGAAATGGATTTCAATTGTGTTGGTGCTTTACATAGTACCAAATTTAACAGTAATGACAGCCGACAAAATCCATTTAGTAGAGGTCATCAGGGTCATAGAAATAGCCAGCCAGAAAGTGAAAAGAAAAAACAACAAATTGAATACAAACAGCAAGTTAATAAAATTGGAATTTGTTACAAGTGCGGTCTTGTCCATAGAGAACGGTGTCCAGCTATTGGAGTCATTTGTAACATTTGCAAGCGGAAAAACCATTATGCGAGAATGTGTATATACTACAAAAATAAGTCTTCATCAGAGCCGGAAGAATTTTTTGTAGGAGGATTGGACGTGGGTAAAGAAAAACTGTGGTACATTGAAATTAAAATAAATAAAATAAAAATTAAAATGCAATTGGACACAGGTGCGCAAGTCAATGTCATGTCGACTTTTCAATTTGAGAAATTGAAATTAGGTCCAACAAACTTAAAACGTTCTAATGTCAAAATCGCGACTTTTAATGGTGATCAATTGAAAATTTTGGGAAAGTGTTTTTTAACATGCGAATTTTTGAATCAAAAACATCTAATAGAGTTTTTTGTTGTCGATTTAGAATGTCAAACAGTATTAGGCTTGCATACCTGTGTGGAATTGAATTTAATAAAACGGGTTCATTCAATAAATTTAGATAACAAACTATCTGATAATAATTGTAAGATTTTACAGAAATATAAAAGTGTGTTCCAAGGCCTTGGTTGTTTAAAAACTAAGTGTCATCTAACAATAAGAAATGATGCTCGACCTGTTATTGACAACATGCGCAGGATACCTTTCAAATTAAAAGAATTGTTAAAAGATGAACTTGATCGCCTAATTAAAATGAATGTGATTGTCCCCGTTGAGGAGCCTACAGAATGGGTAAATTCAATTGTTCTAGTAGCGAAACCTAATGGTAAGCTTAGACTATGTTTAGATCCTCGTAATCTAGATAGAGTAATATTACGTTCGCATTTTCAGTTACCGACAATTGAAGACATAAAATCACAAATAATTAATGCCAAATATTTTTCGATCCTCGATGCCAATTCAGGTTTCTGGACTATACCTTTAGACGAGCCATCTTCTAAACTATGCACGTTTATTACACCATTTGGGCGATATAGATTTCTACGTTTACCATTTGGCATTAGTTCAGCACCTGAAATTTTCCATTCAGAAATAATAAAAAATTTTTCTAATATACCTGGTCTTGTTATTTATATTGACGATTTTTTGATTTATGGTGCAACTATTGAAGAGCATAATAGTCGTCTCGGATTAGTTCTACAAACGGCACAAAATCTTGGTTTAAAATTTAACGAAGCCAAATTAAAAATTCTTTGCAATGAAGTTAAATACATGGGTCACATTTTTAGTCATCAAGGGGTCAAGCCAGATGAAACCAAGGTAGAAGCAATATGTAAAATGCCTTCTCCATCTTCTGTCACAGACTTACAAAGATTTTTAGGCATGGTTAACTATTTAGATTCTTTCATAAAAGACCTTTTAATTGAAACGTCTAATTTGAGAAATTTATTGAAAAAAGAGACTGAATGGCAATGGACACCATCACATGAAATAGAATTTAAAAACCTAAAATCTCTAATTAGTACAGCTCCAATATTAACATATTTTAATCCAAATAAACCACTAAGTTTATCTGTTGACGCTTCAAAAAACGCAATGGGTGCTGTAATCATGCATGACAATAGACCAATAGCCTTCGCATCCGCAACACTGACCAACTGTCAACAGAATTATGCACAAATTGAAAAGGAACTTTTTGCAATTCTTTTTGGTTGCACAAAATTCCACCAGTACGTTTATGGTCATAAAGTTTTAGTTGAAACAGATCACAAGCCTTTAGTGACTATCTTCAACAAGGCATTATACAAAATTCCTCCTAGGCTCCAACGAATTATGTTACGTTTACAAACATATGATCTAAATGTCGTATTTAAGCCTGGAAAATATATGTATGTAGCCGATTCGCTTTCACGAGCTGCGCTTCCCTATGAAACTTTAACTGAATTTGACAAAGACCTTACTTTACAGATTAACTTGTTAACTAGGAATCTATCTATTTCCAAAGACAATCTAGAAAATATTAGAGAAGAAACAAAAGCAGATTTAGGTCTACAGAAATTAATTAAATATTGCCATAATGGGTGGCCAAGCAACAAGAAATCCATAGACATTTTAACTTCACCGTATTTCACAATAAGAGATGAAATACATGTTTACGAGAATTTGGTTTTTAAGGGGTCAAGTCTAATTATTCCAAAAAAATCTACGTCACGAAATACTCCAAATAATTCATGAAGGTCATCTCGGCATAGAAAGATGTAAAAACCTGTCAAGAAATTTTGTGTATTGGCCCAACATTAATAATGACATTCAGAATTATGTTAGTCAATGTGAAACATGCATCCGTCATAGGAATAATAATCCAAAGGAACCTATCATTCTACATCACAAAACTGTAATTCCCTGGTACAAAGTAGGCATTGATCTTTTCCATTTTAAAAATAAAATATATTTACTGGTAGTTGATTATTATTCCACTTATATTGAATTAGCTGCATTAAACTCTTCATCCTCGTCTAAGCCAGTCATTACAAATTTAAAATCGATTTTCGCCAGGCATGGTATACCCAATACGGTGATTTCTGATAACGGTCCACCATTTAATTCCGAAGAATTCAAAAAATTTGCAAAAGAATGGAATTTTGAACATATAACATCCAGTCCTCACTATCCAAGATCCAATTGACTAGTTGAAAGATCCATAGGCACAATTAAAAAATTATTATCGAAATGTGACGAAACTGGCACTGATCCATACATAGCCTTGTTACAGTATCGTTCGACCCCAAAGAATAACATCAACTCACCATCGGAACTGCTAATGTCTCGTTGTTTAAGAACAAAACTACCATCATTGCAGACACAACTACTGCCATCAGTAGTTGATCAAAATTTACATTTATCAAAACTTCATCAGAATAATCAAAAAATTATAAGAAATTATAATAAAAATACCAGAAAACTGCAACCTCTGGAACAAGGGGAAAAGGTTTATTATAAAACATCTCTCACATCCGAATGGACGCCTGGAAAAATTGTTGGAGTGTGCAATGAACCCAGGTCATATTCCATTTTGGATGAGAATGGTCATATTTTCAGGCGTAATCGTCAACATATTTTAAAGGTTCCTCAATCTGTGGATGATCACAGTCATAATATAAAATTCACAGAACAACGTGAAACTATTGAAGATAATGATTCCAGTCAAGGTCATCATGAAAGATTTGACAATGATTTGAATGTGACACATCAAAGTGGAATGCAATTGCGGTCAGGTCGAGTAATTTCTTAGAACTAAATTTAAATTTTTTATATCACATATTGTTTAAGCTTATTAGAATTGTGTATGTGGAAATCACCACTAATTTTGAATTGTTAACCTATATAAATTTTATTTTTAAATTGAATTGAATTATATACTATATAAAAAAAAAAAAAAAAAAAAAAAAAAAAATAGTTAAAAAGAAAGATGTTGTATTACATACATGTTAATACTTGTAAACTACTGCCTACTGCCTTGCAGTAGTGACAGTAAGTCAGTCATGAATAGACAATAAAAGAAGACAGTTCTAAAACATAACAGATACAAGCTGTAATAAATTATCCAGAGCCACAGAACGTGCAGAAGCTTCAATCATTTCTCGGATTAGCTGGATATTTCCGGAAATTTATCAAGGATTTTGCTTTACATTCAAAACCATTGTATGACTTACTTGGAAAAGACAATGTATTTAAGTTTGGTTCGGATCAGAAAATTGCATTTCATAAATTAAAAGAATTTCTAACTAAGTAACCAGTGTTACATATCTTTAATTACGGAAGTACTACTGAATTGCACACAGACGCGTCGAAATATGGCTATGGAGCGGTATTATTTCAAGTAGATTCAGCAGACAATAAACTACATCCTGTTTACTATTGGAGCAAAAAGACGACACCGATTGAACAACGCTATACAAGTTACGATCTGGAAGCGTTGGCTATCTATGAAGCAATTAAAAGATTTCGTGTTTATCTGTTAGGACAAAAATTTAAGTTAGTTACTGATTGCAAGGCTTTTACGCAAACGTTAAAAAGGAAGGATTTAATGACTAAAGTTGCAAGATGGTCCATGTTTTTAGAACAGTTCGATTATATAGTTGAGCATCGAGTCGCAACTTGAAAGAAACATGTTGACGCATTGAGCAGAAGTGCGATGGTAATGATTATTCACAAGAATGAGATGTTAGTTAGATTACGACGATCACAGAAAGACGACGATCAGCTTGAAGCAATTCGGCAAATATTAAGAGATGTACCATATAAAGACTATGTGATGGAAAATGATATTTTATGTAGAAACGTTGAAGGAGAGTTGCTATTTGTCGTACCAGAAATGATGAAGGATGAGATTATCAAGCTTTTTCATGAGAATGGATATTTTAATGTTAAGAAAATGTCAGAAATAATTAATCAAAATTTCTATATTCCAGATCTAAAGTCTCGAATTGAGAAACGTGTACAGAGTTGTGTTCAATGCATTTTAGCCGAACGGAAAAGGGGGAAAGTTGAAGGACGGTTATGCCCGATACCGAAAGGAGAATGTCCGCTCGACACATTTCATTTAGACCACCTAGGGCCAATGACGGCAACAGACAAAAATTATAAGTACATGTTAACGATTATTGACGGGTTTACTAAATTCGCATGGTTGTTTCCCACGAAGACGTTGTCAACCGACGAAGTTTTGCAGAAATTATCGATTATTACTAATATTTTCGGATATCCTAGACGTATGATCACGGATAAAGGAGGAGCTTTTATCTCAGACAAATTCAAATCATATTGCAATGAACAACAAATTGAGATTCACCAGGTTACAACAGGAACGCCGCGAGGAAATGGGCAAATTGAAAGATTGCATCAATTAGTGATAAGCATTCTGACGAAATTATCATTAAATCAACCAAACAAATGGTATCAAAATGTTCAAAAGGTGCAGCATTGCATTAACAGCACTTATCAACGAGCGGTTAAGATGTCACCATATGAATTATTGGTAGGAAAGAAGATAAGGGTAGATGGAGACATAGAATTTGAACGAATTTTGGAAGAAGAGAAAATTAGAATATTCAATGAAAGTCGGGATTAATGCAGAACTAGGGAGAAGGAGGCCATAGCAGACATTCAAAATGAAAATAAGCGCCAGTATGATAGGAACAAAAGAAATTCACAGCAGTATGAAGTGGATGACGTAGTAGCTATAGAACGAACACAATTTAGAAGCGGTCTGAAAACAAAGCAAAAATTCTTTGGACCATACAAGGTGGTTTCAGTTAAAGGTTGTAATCGATATGGGGTATTGAAGTTAGGTGAACATGATGAACCTAACAAAACATCTTCTAGTGCAGATAAGATGAAGAGATGGCCGGATGAGGCAGTTTCATTTGAGGCAAATGATATCAGGATGGACGAGTGTGGAGGTGAAATAGAACTGCAAAACCCAAATTCAAAAAATATAATCAAGTAGTCATTCGTTCGTTCAACGATAGTAGTAGCTTTTGCTTTAGGAAAAATTATTAGACTTTACTTTTATTTTGTCAGCCGATGATTAAAGATCTTAAATTGTAATTTTAAATAAATTGACTTTATATTAAAATATATTCTTTAATTATCCCACATGTATATAAAATATTTATGCCCTATGGTAGGTACTACCAGAGGGTATATTAGTTTTGTCACTAAGTGTGTAACGCATAGAAATAATCATCGCAGAAAAATTTCAAGGGTATGGTTGTGTAGGGAATCAAAAGTTATATCGATTTATGCATGTCCGTCAGTCTGTGGACAAGATAACTCAAAAAGGCGTTATCCCATTTTGCTGAAATTTAGAATGTAAGTTGGCTATTCCTTAACTGCGTTTGGTATTGCATTTCAGCAAAATCGAAGGAAGGGGAGGGAAGTTATTAAGCAAAATCCAGGCTGACCAGAAAGTTTTGTCGTTTTTTTTACATGGTTTTTCGGATTTAACTGGAAAATTTGTGAATCAATTTTGTTTAAATTAATTATATTGGTTAAATACGTAAACATACAATACCATGCTAAATTTTAGCAAAATCGGTCCAAGCACAGTGGAGAAAGAAATAATCCTAGGAGAAAATAAGTCTGTCCATAAAGTTTTTTTGATATACTTTAAAAACTAACATACTGATTTAAATGAAATTTGTGGATTGGATTTACCCTATTAGGGCCTAGGCTACTTGCGAATTAGAGGAAATTTTGAAAAGAGGAAACAAAGTTATGAAGAAAAAACCTTGAAATACTGTTAGATTTGATTGTTTTTCTGTCCCATTTCTACCACAGGGCATCAAAAAATCAGCTATAGACCGATTTTAAGTTACTATATGTTTTTATAATAAATTTATAAAATGAAAAAAAAAGAACTTAAAATAAGTCCTGTGGAGTTGCCTTGTAATTACGATATGTATGACTGATATAGACTAGACTAGATGAATCTCTCAATAAAGAAATGCAAGTTTCTTGTTCATACGCTCATTCAAGAATAAAGAAAAACTTATCAAAATAATTTAATTTTTATTTGATGTCATGTGAAAGCAAAGTATAATAAAAGAATTTCTATTTGAAAAATAATCATACATGATTTTTAAACTTTGATTTATAATTCATGTCTTAAATCCTAAAAATATTTTTGAAATTGAATTATAAACGTTTAAATATGATAATAATATGTAATATATAATTTTTTTCCACTCTGACAAAAGGTGTAGGCTTCCAGCATCTATTGGTAGCGTAACCGCGATTTTTACATGTTCATCCTAACTATATCAGCAAATATGTATCAAAAATCGATTCTTATTGATAGTAACGGTAAAATCTCTATAAAGATGCCCCCATGCAACAATTAAATATGTCATTTCAAATGTTCGAATATTTGAAATCCGTGTAAAGCTATAGGCGCATGAGTTGTATGAAAACTATTTGCGAAACTTCCCTGGAAAAAATAATGATAGGACAATCGATTTGGAGAAAAGGGGGAGAAGTTTTACACTATTCCATCTAAAATCCTTGAAAATTGTCCTTCTATTAAATTTAAATTATTATTAACTTCACTTTTTAATACTCTATAATTACAAGGACTTTTTGACCAATTTAATCACTATAGGTGACAAACGAAATAACAAAAAGTTTAAAGTTATTAAACTAAAAGTAAAAAATATCACTTTACATAATTATATAGGTGAATATAGGTGACAAATATTAATAATTCAGCAGGGACGGATCAACGAAGAAAATCGGGCCGAGACTTATCGAAGAAGTATCATAATTAATAATTTCAAATTAAATTAACTTATTTTCTTATATTGAGCTGTCGGCACATCAGAGCTTGCGCAAATGCTGTATAGTTGAACTGTATGTTTCCTACTTATAAGTTTTTGGGACTTATTTATTGTACTGCATTTTGCACACTGAAAATATTGCTACACGTGCAATTTTAAATTTGTTGATTTAAAAAAATATATGCTTTTCGATTTACTGTGTTCTCTTCTACAAATAAAAATATAGTTATAAAGAAAAACTGAATCTTTTAAATTGTTACTTATGGAACAACTTCAATTTCATGGGGCTTTGAAATACTTTTTCTTATTAGGAAAATAGGCCGACTAGATAAACTTATGGGATAGTTTCATGGACGACCCAAAAACTATACTATATATATATAATCTTCTTTTACTAGATTCAGGCAAAATTTAACTAGATGGGCATTCCTCGAATTTCAAGTTGAATTTCCACCCAAAATTTGGTAAAGTAAGCGAAAAAAATAATTTCAGTTTAATTTCTAGACAATATTTCGAACTAGATTTGATTTTGTAGTTTTTAACTAGATATCAATTTAGTGTGTATATGATTTTGGTAAAATCTTAATCATAACCCTAGATTCGCCTCTGTAATTTAGAAAATATTATAATTTAGTTTTTGAAAGGTTCTTTGAGATATACACAATTCAGTCTTTGAAGTAACATCGTTTGGAATTAAATCATTTTAAGAAAAATATTCTTATTAAAAATAATGGGAATAAATTTATCAAAATTTGATGCAAATTTTGACGATTTGGTTGAGATCCGAAAGGAAAATGATAAAAATGTTCGCGAATTAAGACGAATTACGTATGGTCTTGGAATTAATCTTGGGAAGCAAACACCTTTAAGGAATTCGATACAAATGTAAAACAAAATAATTCATAAAACAGTTTATCTTAAAAAATATAGTTTTTATAGAATTACAGTCATTTTAATCATCATGTCAACAATTTGTATCCTTGGTCATGTGGGCTACATGATTCGCTATCATACAAATTTTGTTCGAATAACCGAGGTCAAGTCTTTCAATTTTACAAAATGGGTGTTTTATTTTTAGTTTAATCTAATTTTATAGAGTTTAAATACATGTCTGCAAACGTTTATTTCAATTATTAAATTAGTCGCTTTTATCAGGACTCAGAATCGTTTCCATAAAATATTTGAAGCGATTTTAAACTACGATTTGGTGAATCAAATTGAAATGTTGAAGACAAGTAAAAAATGTGTGTTGCTACAAGATAATTTATAATTAACTTCAAATTTTTCAAGGTACTCCAAATAATAAAGCCTTACGGGAAGATGTTAATAAAATCATGAAAGAATCGTGGAAAAGTTCCCAAATTCAAGTTGGATTCTTTATTTATTCGGGTAGTTTAATTATGAGTTTCTATTTCTTCAACGCTGTTGGAATGAATCTGTACAATTCAGTGATTGGGAATACAAATTACACAAAATCATTTCGTAAAAAATTTAAATGTCTTTATTTTTATATTTTTAATTAAAAAAATTTGACAGCATTCAAAACATCGTACTTAAAGGATGAAATTCAATATAGTTCACCATATTTTGAGTTTTTCACAATTGTAGGTGGATGTGCTGATTACACTGCTGGAATGGGTACTATTTTTTAAATTCAATTAAATCTAATCACTTTAAATGCAAAATTATCATTTAGGTGCATTCAGTTTTGATGGTCTCTTCGTTTACATGGTGGTTCATGCGGTCGCACTTATACAAATATTGAAAAAAATGATAACTTTCACAACTTCGGAAAATGTGGAAAAACACCTACGAGAGTTGTACCTAAAACAATGTGTAGAACATTATGATCGAACGATTAAGTATGTTGCTAAGTTTATTATGCAAATCAATTTCTAAAATCCTGTTTTTTTTTAATTTATATAAAATGAAGATTTTGTGATGAAGTGAATAGCTTGTACTCTGTTGTCAATTTAGCACAGTTGCTAACTAGTCTTATTGTTTTCGGAGCAATTCTATTTCAAGCCAGTATTGGATTAGTATATCAATCAATATCTAATCATTTAGAAAATATATGACAGTTTCTTTTCCAGGAGAATGATCCAACAAGGCTCATAAATATGATTTTGTATATTTCCGCAGGAGGATATGAACTTGTCATATATTGTTTTAATGGTCAAAAAATTAAAACAGAGGTGAGATAATTAGTGTTAACTAAATAAAGTATTTTTTTTTTCGTGTTAAATTTCAGACCGATGATCTTTCTTTTGCTTGGTACAGTTGCAAATGGTATGAAGAATCTATTAAATTTCGGAAGATTGTTTACATGATGTGTTTGAGAACAATAAGGCCCATTCTTATGGATGCATGGGGATTCACAACTATGACGCATCCAACATTTCAATCAGTGAGAAGTCAACAAACTCATAAAATACAGAGTAAAAATTTTCAATTTATTTCAGATTGTGCGGACGAGCGGATCCTATTTTATGATTTTACGAAGCGTTAACAATAAAGCTTAAATTTTCAATATTTTCAGAAAAAATTTACAGTCTTTTTATGCACATTTAATATATGTTTTTGAAATCCACAAATTGAAATTCTTGTTTAATACTAACGATAGTTTTTAGAGTTTAAAAAATTTATTCTTACACTAGAATGTTGTTTAAAAGAAACTAAAACTTCCTCGAAGTAGATTCTTGGAGGAATATTTAAATGTTGGTATAAGTACAAGAAAAGTGTATACGGGCGATTCTAGGCAAATTGTATTTTGTTTATAAAATTACTAAACACCAATTTCAAATAAAGTTTATGGCATTCAAAAAATAAAATACTTTGCATATTTTATTATTAGGAAAATCGGAAAACAATGAATTATTTAAAAAAAATTGTGAATTTTCGATAAAATGTTTATGCCTAAAATCAAATCTATAAAGTGGTAAAGTTAGAACCAAAGATTAATAAAGAGAAGATGTGGAAAATTCAGAAAAGCTTTTTTTAACATAAGTAATTTACATTAGGTCTTATGGAAACATTTTAGGCCTTTTAAAAGTTCTTTCCATATAATCTAATGTAGTTTACTCATGTTAAATGAAAGCTTTTTAGAAATTACATAACTTTACTCATTTATATCTTTGGTAATGTTACTTTAAGGAAGAAATTTAGATTTGGTGATTTGGACCGTTCAGATGTTAATCTTTTTTTATTCTGGTATTTAAAATTATAAAATATTTAATACATTTTATAAATAAACATGCGTAAAATAATAACCAATTGAAAGATAAGATTTTCCAAAATGCCTTTATTATAAGTATTTACAAATTGTGCGATAATAAAATAATTAAAGAAAAGAATGAAATTTAATCTACACTCTAGAATTAAACTTAGAAAAACGTGAAATGTTGTTCTTAATTTATGGTAGTAAACATAAGAAATGATAAAAATTTTATATATTGCGTATGGGAATTAAAAGTCATCATTTTCTTTTAGATATTGATTTTGATTTGAAAAACAAACAACGCGCTGGTCAGCTGTAGTGAAGCGTGGCTTACTATGAGCTGCTGAACCTGGTGAAACAGTTAACGCTGGTCGTTAACGACAATAATTAATTATTTTAAATGGGCATTGCATGAAAAACGTGATTTTCCAACATGAAAAACGATGATTTTTAATTCCTATACCCAATAAAAGAAGTTTAAACGCCAAATTCAGTTTATTTATTAAATGCAGAGGATTCTGTGCCATGTATATAATTTGACAAGCGTTAAAAATATCATCACCAGTTTAAAAAACATATAGTAACTGAAAATCGGGCTACAGCCGATATTTTGATGACCTATGGTAGAAATGGGACAGAAAACTGTCAAAACTAGCATAATTTCAAGGTTTTTTCTTCATCAATTTGTTTCCTCTTTTAAAAATTCCCTCCAATGTGCAAGTAACCCAGACCCTGATAGTACAAGTCTAATCTGCAAATTTTATTCAAATCGGTGTATTAGTTTTTCAAGTACATCAAAAAACTATATAAAGAGGGTTATTTTCTCCTAAGATTATTTCTTTCTCCACTATCCTCGGACAATCGGTCCGAGGATAGTGGAGAAAAAAAATTTAAACAAAATTAATTCACAAATTTTCAAATTAAATCCGAAAAACCATCAATAAAAAAACGACTTTTAGTCCTTTATAACTTCGCTCCCCCTTGGCCGATTTTGCTGAAATGCAATACCAAACAAAGTTCTGGAATAAGCAACGCACATTGTAAATTTTATCAAAATCTGATAACGCGTTTTTGAGTTATCTTGTATACGGACGGACGGGCATGCATAAATCGATATAACTCTTGATTGATTGATTGACAACCATAGCCTTAAAACCTTTCTACGACACTTATTTCGATGTGTTACAAATGGAGTGACAAAACAAATATACCCTCTGGTAGTACCTACCATAGGGCATAATAATATCGGGTTTTTGAATAAGGGCACTACAAATTTTTTTTTAAATAAAACAAAAACGATTTGAGATATCAATGAATTTTTTATTTCATGTTAAAGCACATTCTATGTCATTATGTATGGAATTCAATTTCCTTCGCATGACCACCACGGGCACGTTTGCAAAAGTCCAGTCGTTGAAGCCAATTTTCGCCAACTTTTTTGCATAAATCGGCCGATATTACAACAATTTCGCGTACAATATTTGCTCTGAGCCGGCTTATTGGTATAGACCAATGGCTTCACGTGACGCCAAAGAAGATAGTCGAGAGGCCCTAAATCATGAGCGAGGCGGTCAATTGAAACCACATATTGCCCAAGTCCATATCACGCAATTCATTCCAAAAATAATCACTTAGGATGGTTCCAATGGTTTGAGAAAATTAAAAAATTTATCAAGAACACGTTTTTTGTTTTTTTTTATTTTCTTTAGCGGTAGAAATAAGATTCTATTTTTCTTTTTCTTTAAATATCTAGATAAAGTATGCAAACTTTATTTAGGCATTATCGAATCTGAATTACTTTTAGCAATCAAGTCAATGGCTTGGTGAGAAAACGTGTTATTTTTAGTAAAATCAACTGTGCATGACTTCGAAGCCGGTCGATGGCGAATATTTTTTCAGTTATAAATTATTTATTTAGTTTTTTTTTACTACAAAATTTATAACTTATTTGCGGAGAAAACCTTTTTATATAATAGATAGATAAAGTAAGCTCTGTCAAAACAAAATACATGTTTATTAAAATTATGATTTTGTCAAAATTTTTCGAAGAACAGAAAATTTAAAAACGTAGTATATAAAAAATTCTTTTTACCTTGCAATCATTTTTTGAAATGGTTATTAATCAATTTTAATTTTAATTTTTCTGATAGATACGAAAAATTGATAATTCTTGATAATTGTTTTAGGTTTCTTCATCAAAATTAATCTTTAAATTCAATCTCTGGGAAAATCCATATAACTTTTCCATACATGGTTTTTTCTCATTCACTAATTTTGTTTACAATATCAAATCGGGTTAACGGCACGAACCCAGTCGAAAAGTTTATCAAAAAATGTTTCTTGGGAATCAATTTTAACAAAATTAAAGCATATCCGGTTTCACGCAATTTAAATTACTATCATACACGTTGAAAAAAAGTTGATACTAGATAAACACATAAACATATAGTATGATGAATGTTTCTACGTTTTTTCTACACCTTTTTCAATTGTAGTTCAGAAAGCGTCAATTGTAATTCTGAAAGGAGTCAAAAATGTTGTGGACGCTTTGTAAATCGTGAGATCACAAAAAAGACAGAATATTCTAGTGAAAAATTTTGTATTTATTTATCTCATCAATTTTTAATAATTTAGCAACCGACTGGCATGTCATTCATTGCTAAGATTGTTGCTTGGTGAATTGCACAGTATTGCACGGCACAATCATGTCCATTTACGGTGTCCTTGGCGTGATCTATAATATTTTCTAAGTAGGCAAGTCTTTGCTCCATAACACCAGGCTCTGTAGTGTTAGGGACTCGAATATTTTTTTTAGCTTCGTCCTTGATTTCTGAGTAGGGTCCTAGCCGCAACAGAGATGTTGTTGCACCATTAATGCCTGTTCCCAACCTTGAATGACAAGACGCGTTGTCTGAAAGTATTTTAAAAATTTTTAAATTATATACAAAGATATAAATAATATAAGATACATAAAATTGCTTTTGCCCACAATTTTGACTTGCAATTTTAGATGCAATTATTAGTTAATAACATGCGAGGCTATATTTGCTCTTTCTTTTCATTGATATAGGAAATCATTCATGGAGAACTTTTTTCATTCTTGTTTTCGTTTCGTTCTTGAGCTTATGGTTTCGTTTTAAATATAGGAGAGACAATTTTTTTGTTAAAAGTCATATTAGCATGGAAGATATTTATTTATGGCTTTCAATTCATCTTGTAGAAAAAATAAATGGGATCGTTTTGTTTCAATCTTTGAATTTCAATATAAATTTGGAAAGATTTTGTATGTTCGCTTGGGTATGGGCATAGAGTAAATATAACCTTTTATAGAGTGTAGAAGTAGAAGCAATTTTTTTTCAGATTTTTCTGATTTCTAGGTGGATAAAACTACGCCATCTCTTATTAAAAATATTATTCAAAAGTTTTTGGTGTTTGTATTCGGATAAATTCTTTAAAATTTAAAATTCTTTTGAATTTTCTTAATCAACTTGCATTTACCAATTCGATATTT
Source organism: Xylophagus ater (assembly GCA_963422695.1). NCBI lineage: Eukaryota > Metazoa > Arthropoda > Insecta > Diptera > Xylophagidae > Xylophagus > Xylophagus ater. Next base: position 39,835,676 of record OY730482.1, on the reverse strand, counting down.
TTCTCTTTTTCTTGCGAAAATGTATTTATTATTTTTTTCATTCATATTGCTATAGGAAACGTAAATTGTGGTATTTTCAACTTAGAATCGCATTTTTTTTGTGTACACAACTTCTTATAGAAGAATTGAACTGAATTTTTTTTTGTTTTTATGAAATTCCCAATAATGTGTATGTGTGTAATATTTTTCAATATTTATTATCAGGACTCTCTGCTGTGTGCAATTGGGTTTAATAGCTATGATTTTAACAAATTCAATTTCAATAATAACTTCTTGGCAGCATATAAAATATTAAGGCCATCGAATGTTGCCAAATTTTGAAAAAACAAATAATTGATGGAAATGTAAATGCGTTGTGTACTTTTAATTTAGAATTTCGATTTCTTATTTGAATGAATGAAAATTTTTACGATAAGATTCACTATCGGCGATAAACTTCCATTCTTCTTATTGCAGTTTTAGATACGTTGTTTTGATCACTTATCCAAATACAATTTTTTCTAATTAATAATAAAAGTAAAAAATCAAGAATTTTAATATTATGTTCTCTACAATCATTTAGTGCAAACCAATCCGGGAAATGCTGATTAGTGTGCTCGATACATTTTATACATAAATTCTTTTTTAACATTTTATTATGAAGATTGTTTTTAAAATAACTCTCGAAGCACTTTATTTGCACTTCACATACGAGAAAGAAAGTCTCTGTAGGGCATTTCAAATAAGTACCATGATTACAATTTTTATGCGAAATTAAGTACTGCCTTAGCATGTCCAGGACTTTTTCTTTATGCATTATCAAATCATGACAATCCTGACAAGAAACTTTCGATGTCATTTTATAAGCAATATATTCTACAAAGTATGAAATTGTATTTTGCTGTACAACGTCAGTTTTTAAAAAGTTTTCAACATATGACACCTCTTGTCTCCGATCGTCATCCTCTTCCAATGTATTGCTTGTGGACTTTTATTTTATATCTATGGAATTGTTAAACGTTTCAGCGTGGCACTCATCATAAATGAAGTCACAAGCTGGTTCACAATTAGAATATTCTGCAACCATTTCTGCTCGAATATACTTTTATGAAATGAGATACTTTACATGTATTGAGAACTATTTAGCTGAAGGGTATCTATTAAATCCACCCATGGATCTTATTACAGAAAACAGATTTTCTAAAACGTCTTGTTGTAGCTTAGCTGTTAATAGAAATTTGAATCCTTCAAGCTCGGAAATTGTGTCAATCAACAACAAAACTCCATTTGCATACTGCACCAAATAATCAAGAGCATAAACTTTCGCTGCGGTTTTTGATTTTACTGAAATATCTTGAAAATATTTTAACATTTTTTTCTGTATATTAATAGACCCGACATTACCTTTGCTCAATGGTTTTTTAAATGGATTATTCGAGCCAAAAAAATTTACATTAGGGACATCAAAAAAATTATTTCTTTTTCGCAACAAGCAGCTGTTGATTCCGCTATCAAAGAACTCTTTTCGCTAAACGTTTTTAATGAATTTATTGCTCGAATTCCTGCAGCCACAGACCAACTTAAGACTTGTACAGCCAGTTTAACAATCATTTTTTGGAAATTATTTGGCTGTGTATGCTCTTCCTTAAGTTTACAACACAATTTCGTGGTTTTATTTTTATCAAATTCGTACAATTCTTTGATAACGTCCTATGAAACTTCACCATCTTGAGTTGATAAGTTTTTATGCCCTATGGTAGGTACTACCAGAGGGTAAATTAGTTTTGTCACTAAGTGTGTAACGCATAAAAATAATCATCGCAGAAAAATTTTAAGGGTATGGTTGTGCAGGGAATCAAAAGTTATATCGATTTATGCATGTCCGTTCGTCCGTCCGTCCGTCCATCCGTCTGTGGACAAGATAACTCAAAAACGCGTTATCCGATTTTGTTGAAATTTAGAATGTAAGTTGGTTGGTCCTTAACTGCGTTTGGTATTGCATTTAAGCAAAATCGATCGGCGGGGGGCAAAGTTATAAAGGAAAAACCAGGGTGACCAGAAAGTTTTGTCGTTTTTTTGGTTATGGCTTTTCGGATGTAATTGGAAAATTTGTCAATCGATTTTGTTTAAATTAATTGTGCAGATTAACTACATAAATAAACGATACTATATTAAATTTCAGTCACATCGGTCCAAGGATAGTGGAGAAAGAAATAGTTCTAGCCTAAAATAAGCTTGTTCATAAAGTTTTTCTAATGTATTTTAAAAATGTATGTACCGATTTGAATCAAATTTACGAAACGTGTTTATGCTATTGGACTCTAGCCTACCTGTGAATTTGGGCAAATTTGAGAATGAAGAAATGAAGTTATGGAGAGAAAAACCTTAAAATATTGAGTTAAATAGAAAGTTCGTGGCGTTTTTTTTCCAATAGATGACTTTAGAATCGTATACCTTTACTAGTTCTAACCCTATCAAGTTTTATTATAGCGCGCTTAAAAGGTGATATTTTATAAAATATTTATGAAAAAAATTGTGGAATTCAGGCAGAACTAATTGGGGTAATTGGTTTTGGAAAATGAGCCAAAATTCTGAAAACAATTCCCTATATTAATGCTAAATAAAAACCTTGAAATACTGTTAGATTTGACTGTTTTTCTGTCCTATTTCTACCATAGGGCATCAAAAAATCGGCTATAGGCCGATTTTAAGTTACTATATGTTTATTATAAAGAATGATTCTAAATGATTTTATTAGATGAACGATATCAAATAATGCAAAAATACGTTATACTTGGAAAATAAAAAAACAGGTTTTCTGAAGAAATTCCTAGCAATGTATAGCATTTTTTGTTGTTAGATCCTTGATCACATACAAGAACTGATATTTCAATATTGGAATTTTTGCATTCTTTTAAAATTTCTAGAATCAATTTTTTCAAATCCGATCCATGGATTGGACCTGCCGATAATATATGCCCTATTATATAGGTCCAATTGGACAATAAGCCTCTGATTAGAAACGTACACACCTCAGTTACTTCGTTTACATGGCGATTTCAGAATTGACTTGAGATCGACTTGAAATTCAACCCGAGTTTTTTATCTTTACCGGATTGAAAGATTGACTTGAAATCGACTTCAAATCAACGTCAATTTAATAGACGCTGCCAATCAAATTTTTTTTTTTAGGTTATGTTTCCCCTTTTTTCATACTCCATTTAAAATTTTCAATTCGATTTGAAGTCGATCTGGGTTTACATGCAAATTTCAAGTCGATCAGAAAAATTTTTGTGATCGGATTGACTCAAGTCGATTTGAAGTCGATCTGGGTATACATGCACGATATTCGGATTGAAGTCGACTTCAATCCGGTCATGTAAACGAAGTAAGTTGTTTGAATATTTTTCCTTTCAGATCCATTGTCTATAACACCTTCAATTAGGTCTTGTTTGCAATTATATTCCATACCTCGACGAACGCGGACTTCGTCAAAAACAAAGTTTGCCTTACTTTTGGATCACTATGTTTGAAAACTTCTTTCAGCTGATGCAAAATATCGTAATAAATACCTGGCGCTATTGCTTTTAACATTAAATATTAATATTAATATTAATATTAATATACTAATCAACATTTCCCGGATTGGTTAAAGAACATAAAATTAAAATTCTTGATTTTCTACTTTTATTATTAATTAGAAAAAATTGTATTTGGATAAGTGATCAAAACAACGTATCCAAAACTGCAATAAGAAGAATGGAAGTTTATCGCCGATAGTGAATCTTATCGTAAAAATTTTCATTCATTCAAATAAGAAATCGAAATTCTAAATTAAAAGTACACAACGCATTTACATTTCCATCAATTATTTGTTTTTTCAAAATTTGGCAACATTCGATGGCCTTAATATTTTATATGCTGCCAAGAAGTTATTATTGAAATTGAATTTGTTAAAATCATAGCTATTAAACCCAATTGCACACAGCAGAGAGTCCTGATAATAAATATTGAAAAATATTACACACATACACATTATTTGGAATTTCATAAAAACAAAAAAAAATTCAGTTCAATTCTTCTATAAGAAGTTGTGTACACAAAAAAAAATGCGATTCTAAGTTGAAAATACCACAATTTACGTTTCCTATAGCAATATGAATGAAAAAAATAATAAATACATTTTCGCAAGAAAAAGAGAAAAATATCGAATTGGTAAATGCAAGTTGAATAAGAAAATTCAAAAGAATTTTAAATTTTAAAGAATTTATCCGAATACAAACACCAAAAACTTTTGAATAATATTTTTAATAAGAGATGGCGTAGTTTTATCCACCTAGAAATCAGAAAAATCTGAAAAAAAATTGCTTCTACTTCTACACTCTATAAAAGGTTATATTTACTCTATGGTATGGGATTTGTAAATTTGTCAAATTTTAAAAAGCCTTTAATTATTCAAGAGAACATGTGGAAAGTTCAAAAAAGCTTTTTTAACATAAGTAACTTACATTAGGTCTTATGGAAAGCGCTTAAAGCTCCTAAGAGTTCTTTCCACAAGATCTAATGTAGTTTACTCATGTTAAATGCAAGCTGTTTAGAATTTCACATATCTTTACTCATTTATATCTTTGGTTATGCTCTTAAGCAACTTAAAGCTCACGCCATAAGATCTAATGTTATTTACTCATATTAAATAGATGCTTTTATGAACTTTTCATACCTTTTCTTTATTTATATCTTTGCGTGGACCTTAGATTATGGAAAATATGGATGGGCCTTTCGCAGGGGAAATTGAAGCACTTTTGAAATACAATTGCATTTTTATAGCTTATGTGTGCGGCATAGTGGTGGCGTTAAAAACATGAATTCGGAGGGGCAATATTGCAAATGGCCAAAAGCTCATGTATTCTGGAACATCCGAATTGTAAAATAATGTTTGCGTTTGTTTGCTACAAAAATCAAGTTTCTTTTAAACATACAAAATTAAATTATTAAATAATAGTTATAAACATGTATGTGCCTATATACTTTTCTCCTCTGTAAACCAATAGCCGAAAGCCATTTCATACGTAGAGCCTCATTTTTTGGAAACCTTAAACTAAAAAAAAACATTTAAAACTGAAAATGCTGAATTTTCAAAAACTTCGACAAATTTTAAGAATAGCCCCCATTTTAACCAAAAAAATGACTGTCACTGGTAGTTTTAATTTTAATTTAAATAAAAAGAAAGTGAGATTTCCAGCTTGGATTTACGATTCATATTTGATTCAAAAAAACAAATTTTTTCTAAATTATGAATTAACATAATTTCTGTATTAATTTTAAGTAAATAAACACCATAAAAACTTTTTTCTACACAGCAATAATGAAAATTCGCCCATTTTAATAAAAATTATGGCAAGCTTAGTTGTGAAAGGAAATTCCAGAATTTTTCGATGTTGTTTGCTATTACACCCAGAAATTAAACACTTCATATTGCAAATTTTTTAAGTTTGATTGTTTAATTGAAACGAATTTGGTTTGGAATCCGAAACGCACTAAAAATTAGAAATTAAAAAAATGCAATATTTTTCCCCTCCAAAATTTGACAGTAGGATCTAATAACGCTGCTTCAGACACTGATATCGTAAAAACGTGTTAATGCCTACGCTTAGCGTGGACCAATATATACTTTATTTCAACTTGAACAAAAAAACCGCAATATTAAAAAATACTATGTACAGGAACCATGTTCAAAAATCCCTAAATTTTTACGAAGCTTTGTGGCTTTTAAAAAGGAAAGTTCAACTTGTATTCTTAATACAAAGAATTATTATACTATATATGTAAACTGAAATAACTAATTAAAATTGTCCTTCAGTTTCAAAAATGAATGATTAAAACTATTCCATTCGAAAATTTCGGACAAACATTATGTATAACTATTTTATTCAAATTCTTAGATGTCACGGTTATATTAAATTTCATACATTTTTACCTCAACCTCCCGCGTGGTGACTATATAAATTTTCAAATATTTAAATCTCAGGCCGTTTTAAAGAGTCTTCGTCTTATTAACAAGAAAAAATTGTAAAATACTAAAAAGAATATTTTGATAGGATACGGTTATATCGTTATCTAAACATCTTAACCGAAAAACTACCAATGTTTGATTGGAACTTTGTACATATTCAAAAGCTTATCCGCCAACTATCTTCAGTTTTGGCGGCTTTGCTTCAAGTTTCCTTTAATTTCTACTAGCTGACCCGGCGAACTTCGTACCGCCTCAGAATCAATAAATGTTGTGTTAACTTATTAGCTGAATTAAATTCAGTTTTAAATTAAGATAAAACATATATAAAATCGGCCTATAGCTGATTTTTTGATGCCCTATGGTAGAAATGGGGCAGAAAAACAATCAAATCTAACAGAATTTCAAGGTTTTTTCTTCATAACTTTGTTTCCTCTTTTCAAAATTTCCTCTAATTCGCAGGCAATCCAATCCGCAAATTTTATTTAAATCAGTATGTTAGTTTTTAAAGTACATCAAAAAACCTTTATGGACAAACTTATTTTCTCCTAGGATTATTTCTTTCTCCACTATCCTCGGACTGATTTTGCTGAAATTTAACTTGGTATCGTCTATTTACGTATTTAACCAAAATAATTAATTTAAACAAAATTGATTCACAAATTTTCCAGTTAAATCCGAAAAACGACAAAACTTTCTAGTCACCCTAGTTTTTGCTTAATAACTTCCCTCCCCTTCGGTCGATTTTGCTGAAATACAATACCAAACGCAGTTAAGAAATAAGCAACTTACATTCTAAATTTAATTTTGAGTTATCTTGTCCACAGACGGACGGAGGGACGGACGGACGGATGGACATGCATAAATCGATATAACTTTTGATTCCCTACACAACCATACCCTTGAAATTTTTCTGCGATGATTATTTCTATGCGTTACACACTTAGTGACAAAACTAATATACCCTCTGGTAGTACCTACCATAGGGCATAAAAATTAATACTCAAAATGAATTAAGTTCAATACCATAAATGTGCAAAAATCAAAATGTATTTTAATTCCATTGAAATGAATGTATTTCACGTGGCAGCAAGACATTTGCTTTATTGAAGCGAATCGAAATGATTCGCGTAGCATTGTTGCACTAGTTTCTGTTAACTATTTGCTGGATGGGTTGCACCCAGGTCGATTCCCTTCATTGAAGCACCTTGTGATATAGGACATTTTTCGTTTGTTATCAGGTGCAAGAACGACCAAAGCGGATGGTTTGCCGACACGTGAACATGCTACGTACAATTGACCGTGAGAGAAACATTCATTTTCTAAATTCAGGCCACAAACACTCAATTTTTGGGCTTGTAATTGGTTGATCGTCATGGCGAATGCAAGACGAATGGAAATTGAATTCATTTAATCTCGAATGGCATATCGGGTGGGATCATCGGAATTCTCGGAATGAGAACTTCCTCACCTTTCCTTTGAGTCGAAGATTATCACGTTGTTGATCTATGCGATAAGCTCGACGATTTCTCATTGCCAACTGAGTCGCTTGACGTACTGCCTCTCTTTGTTCTGGTGTTTTTGAAGCACGAAGTCGGCCAAACTAACGAGGTGCTCTTCTCGTGCGATTTCTTGTTCTTGTACTGTGGATTGATTCGCAATATTCCGAAGTCTAATTGGATTACGGCTTCCTTGTAAAATATTAGATTTCCTGACTCACAGCATTGTAAATAACACTGGAAAATTAATCCCACAATTCAAAATCACATATTGGAGCAATTATCGATGCGCGCACAATTACAAATGTGATAACCTCACAAAGTGAATATCTTCGAAGGCAACTTACCGCTTAAAAATCACGATCGAAAATAGAATTCCACAGACTTACGAACGAATCCGCCTGGAAAATCAAACGCACAGTCCAAATTACCGATTGTATTGATTGTCGATGCGCGCCCAATGACAAACGACATTATCTTTCACAATGTGCACTTCATAAAACTGAACCCACCTCTTTGAAATCTATTTTCGCTGATGAATTTCAGAAAAAATCTTTTGAAGATAATTGAATCGAACTCAAGTGTAATAACCGTCGAAAACTGAATGAAAGTTGGTGAAAACTCGCAAAAAATGATGATAAATCGCGGCGCACGTCTGTACAGCTAGCTCCATGGCTGAGTGACCTCCATTTTTTTGGCTTTTTTTGTATAACTATGCCAATTTTGCTTCCGCCCCTGTTTTTAAATACAATAGATGTGTGGTTTTTCTCAGTAAAAACATATAAATTCAAGCCGTCATCTTTTTAGCTATCTATCATTTTTCTAGATTTCATCACGTTAGTGCAACAGAGATAAATATGAATTTAGCTTTAATAAGCAATTCCAAAACTGATGTAAATAATAAGAATGGCTATTCATACAGGAACTGACACTTAAAGTATTTGAAATATACGTAATAAAAAAATTTCTTCTACTTACACAAACACACGTGCTTATGAAAATGATTGTTATACATACACCAATACTTGAAAAGTGTTGGGTAAATCATATTAGCGCCTAAACGTATAAGGAAACGCGTGGTTTTTGTTTACACAAATTGACTTAAAAAAAACTAAGATTGCTTTCTTTGTTTCATTCTTTCTTTAGTCCAAAATCCATAAGGCTATTTATGCTGTCCATTGCTACAATTATCTTATAGGAAGTACGTTGTGAAATAAAAGATTTGGGGTTTATAGGTTACTTCATTCTTTCTAATGAAAAATTTTAATTTTCTTCCCTTTCTTTTTTGTGATTTTCTTACTTTTCCAAAGCGCCAGGAAATTTCTCGAGACAAACAGTAAAAAAAATTCCTCGAAATCAGTCAATCCGTTCTCGAGATATCATCAAAAAAGCCGTTCCATATAAAAAGTATGAGAAAATGAATTTTCTTCATCAATTTTTTTTTCGTGAATTTTTCCGATGTTTAAATAGTTATTCTGCTATTCGGGGCGAAGACAAATCCAACAAACTAAAGATCATAAAAATCGGTCGAGCCGTTCTTGAGTTAAAAGTGGTGTAACTAACACGACTTTGTTTTATATATAAAGATTCATGTAATAATTAGATATTTAGATTCTCTATTCCACTATCCCCGAAATCAAGTTGGTTTTTAGAAATCCTTGTATATTTACCATATAGCATATACCTAAAACCTATAAAAAAAAATACATTTGATGATAGCCCTAACATTTGTGTACAAATAAAGTAAATGTTGCCACACAAAATAAAAGGAACTGCGTCTATCTATAAGGAAATTAAATCATAGAACACACGAATACTTCGTAGGAATTAAAGTCTTCTTCAGTTTTATAATTAAAGTTTGACGAGAGATAAGATTTGAATTGACATCTTTCTACGAATTTAACTAAAATAGATTTGTTTTAATTCTGCAAACGTTTAATCTTAAAACATCTTGAGATAATAAAATTATAGAAAATTTATATTAAGTTTCATTATCAAATCAAAACAATTGAAATTAAAGGTTTTTTTTGTATTTAGATTAAACTGAAATGTCGCCTACGATTAAATGAAAATAACTTGTATAGACAACGATTTCGTATAAAAGAAAGTTCAAATAAAGTTAAAAATTCAGTTCAGTTAAGTTTACGATAGTTAGCTTTTCGTCACTCTCATAAACAAAAATGGACAAGACTATTTTATTACTCGTCAGTATTTCCATTTAATTATTTAATTATAAATTATTAACTTAAAAATATTTTACAAGGTTGTAGTTTCGTGTGCCGCAACATTGCAATTGATTGCTGGCGAGTGTAATGTATGTGGGGCCAAATCACGTGTGGCTTGTACTTCGCAGACGGAGTTTAATTTTTGTTTTGAGGGTACACATTTTTGTTAAATTTGTTGAAGCAGTAACATTAATTAGTTATGGATTTAGGTAAACAAGATAAAAATCAAAGCATGAAATGTCCACCAGGAACTTATTGTACAGATACTTCTGCTATTTGTGGAGCGGGTCCACCAACTTGTGTTTCATATTGTGGAAAATGTAGTCCGGACTCTCGATTCGCATGTACAAGTGAAAATTCATTTGCACTATGCTATGGAACCGATAATGCACAGCCAGGAACAATAACAAAGTGCCCAGAAGGCAAAGTTTGTGTTTTGGGTGCATCTGATATTTGTTCAGTGCCAAATAGACCCAACGTAAGAAAAATGAAATCATTCATAGTAGTAAACTCTAAAATTTTTAATTTCTTTTCAGGCTGGCACCTGCAAGGCCGGAGAAGAAGCACTCATCCCTCGAAGCGGTTTCACATTGCATAGATTGTAATTTATTTCGGTTTTCCAATAAAGGGTATTTTTTAGAAAATATATTTTTGCTTTCAATATTATTGATTTTGTTTTTACTTTAGGTGTTGTGCAAATAAAAAAAAATCTGAATAAGAATTTAGTCTTTTTTCTTTTCCTCCAGTTGAAATGCCATTTAGTCAGAATAACTATAATGATTTCAAATCATATGAAGTTCTGTTAGATTAACATTTCTCTTCAAATTAGCGAATAGGATTTACTCATTCGTAAAATTTTGAATTTTGTAAAAATTGAATAGAATATATTTTTAATAGAGTTTTTTAACTCCTTCTAACTAATTTATCTATTATATAATACGATCCATCATTTCCTTGTACACGTAATGAGGAGGACGTTTACATTTGGGCAAGAAATCCTACTAGGTAGAAATTGATTATTATAAAAAGAACCTATTAATTGCCTCTTGGTGTTATATAGAGCAGAAATTCGTTGTAAAAAAAATTCCGTCGGTTCGATCCTAGTCTGAACCGCTTAAAACATCGGTTCTTAAACTATGGGTCGCGACCCCAAATGGGATATAAGTAATAACACTTTTTATTTTTTGACATTTGATACCTGAGGTCACGAAAAATCTAGTGATGAAAAATGGGATCGTGAATAAAAAAAGTTTAAGAAACGATGGCTTAAAGTATCTATAACAACACGACTCCACACGACTTTTTTTCAGTCGGACTGAAAAAATTGGACTTTTTTTTAATAACTAGAACTTTTTTTGAGAAGGACTTCATATAGGACTTTTTTAACATATTGAAATTATAAATGGTTGCAATGAACTGAATTTTAATGGGATAGTTTTTAAAAAATGTCTTTATTCTGTTTATCTACCGTAATGTATTTTTCCGGTGAATTTTCACTAGCTCTCATTTTGGTCTTCCGCTTTAACTTTTCGAATTCACTTACGATACCAATTGAAGCAATTGATTTTCATTGTTTCTTCGTTAACGGTATTTTTACAAACAAAAAATCTGGACATAAAATGCCCAGTTAAAAATTTAATGTCTGAAAATAAGTTGTGTCGAGTCGTACTTTTAGAGAGAGACATTAATGATTTTATTGGGATCCTTTTTAGAAAAAAATGTTCATTCAATTTTTGTGTACCGTCATGAACTTTCATTTGAAATAATATATGTACCACTGTGTTCAAAAAGCAAGATGAATTTTTAATTTAAACTTCCCGCGTTAACCGAATCGAACAAATGAATTTTTTTTTCAAGTTGGTAGGACTGCTAGTGACATCTGTGACAAATTACATGTCAATATCATCATTAGTTTTTAGTTTACGCTTGGTTTTGTGAACATGAATCAATGCGCGTAGCGATTCACGTTTGATCTCTTCAATCGACTCAAAACGATTTCTCCGGAGTGGTCTCTTGAGCTTTGGGAACAGCCAGAAGTCACACGGTGCTAAATCAGGCGAATACGGTGGTTGTGGAGCGACATGAGTGGAGTTTTTGGCGAAAAACTCACGAAGAAATTCGAAAAAATTGAGAAATTTTGGCAACAAACGCGATTTGACTCTTCTGAGGCACAAATGACCCTTCAAAATTGCTTGCACTGATCCAATTGATATTGCAAGCATGTCGGCAAGGTCTCGAATTGTTAATCGACGATTTTCAAACACCAATTCTTTGATTTTCTCGATGTGTTGCTCATCAATTGACGTTCCAAGTCATCAACACGTTCTCTGCCTTCTTTGAAGTCTTTGTAAACATTTGTAAACTTGTAAACATTTTTCTGTGACATAGTCTCGTCACCGAAGGCCTTTTGTAACATTGGATACGCAAAATTTAATAGCACTTCTTTGCTCAACAAAATTCGACATCGTAAAAATCGCCAAATTCACTTTTCTTTGTTCACAAAACCAAGCGTAAACTAAAAACTAATGATGATATTGACATGTAATTTGTCACAGATGTCACTAACAGTATTACCAACTTGAAAAAAAATTCATTTGTCCGATTCGGTTAACGCGGGAAGTTTAAATTAAAAATTCACCTTTCTTTTTGAACACAGTAGTATATAAAATATTTTTATAATAAATTTATAAAATGAAAAAAAAGAACTTAAAATAAGTCCTGTGGAGTTGCCTTGTAATTACGATATGTATGACTGATTTAGGCTAGACTAGATGAATCTCTCAATAAAGAAATGCGAGTTTCTTGTTCATACGCTCATTCAAGAATAAAGAAAAACTTATCAAAATAATTTAATTTTTATTTGATGTCATGTGAAAGCAAAGTATAATAAAAGAATTTCTATTTGAAAAATAATCATATATGATTTTTAAACTTTGATTTATAATTCATGTCTTAAATCCTAAAAATATTTTTGAAATTGAATTATAAACGTTTAAATATGATAATAATATGTAATATATAATTTTTTTCCACTCTGACAAAAGGTGTAGGCTTCCAGCATCTATTGGTAGCGTAACCGCGATTTTTACATGTTCATCCTAACTATATCAGCAAATATGTATCAAAAATCGATTCTTATTGATAGTAACGGTAAAATCTCTATAAAGATGCCCCCATGCAACAATTAAATATGTCATTTCAAATGTTCGAATATTTGAAATCCGTGTAAAGCTATAGGCGCATGAGTTGTATGAAAACTATTTGCGAAACTTCCCTGGAAAAACTAATGATAGGACGATCGATTTGGAGAAAAGGGGGAGAAGTTTTACACTATTCCATCTAAAAGCCTTGAAAATTGTCCTTCTATTAAATTTAAATTATTATTAACTTCACTTTTTAATACTCTATAATTACAAGGACTTTTTGACCAATTTAATCACTATAGGTGACAAACGAAATAACAAAAAGTTTAAAGTTATTAAACTAAAAGTAAAAAATATCACTTTACATAATTATATAGGTGAATATAGGTGACAAATATTAATAATTCAGCAGGGACGGATCAACGAAGAAAATCGGGCCGAGACTTATCGAAGAAGTATCATAATTAATAATTTCAAATTAAATTAACTTATTTTCTTATATTGAGCTGTCGGCACATCAGAGCTTGCGCAAATGCTGTATAGTTGAACTGTATGTTTCCTACTTATAAGTTTTTGGGACTTATTTATTGTACTGCATTTTGCACACTGAAAATATTGCTACACGTGCAATTTTAAATTTGTTGATTTAAAAAAATATATGCTTTTCGATTTACTGTGTTCTCTTCTACAAATAAAAATATAGTTATAAAGAAAAACTGAATCTTTTAAATTGTTACTTATGGAACAACTTCAATTTCATGGGGCTTTGAAATACTTTTTCTTATTAGGAAAATAGGCCGACTAGATAAACTTATGGGATAGTTTTATGGACGACCCAAAAACTATACTATATATATATAATCTTCTTTTACTAGATTCAGGCAAAATTTAACTAGATGGACATTCCTCGAATTTCAAGTTGAATTTCCACCCAAAATTTGGTAAAGTAAGCGAAAAAAATAATTTCAGTTTAATTTCTAGACAATATTTCGAACTAGATTTGATTTTGTAGTTTTTAACTAGATATCAATTTAGTGTGTATATGATTTTGGTAAAATCTTAATCATAACCCTAGATTCGCCTCTGTAATTTAGAAAATATTATAATTTAGTTTTTGAAAGGTTCTTTGAGATATACACAATTCAGTCTTTGAAGTAACATCGTTTGGAATTAAATCATTTTAAGAAAAATATTCTTATTAAAAATAATGGGAATAAATTTATCAAAATTTGATGCAAATTTTGACGATTTGGTTGAGATCCGAAAGGAAAATGATAAAAATGTTCGCGAATTAAGACGAATTACGTATGGTCTTGGAATTAATCTTGGGAAGCAAACACCTTTAAGGAATTCGATACAAATGTAAAACAAAATAATTCATAAAACAGTTTATCTTAAAAAATATAGTTTTTATAGAATTACAGTCATTTTAATCATCATGTCAACAATTTGTATCCTTGGTCATGTGGGCTACATGATTCGCTATCATACAAATTTTGTTCGAATAACCGAGGTCAAGTCTTTCAATTTTACAAAATGGGTGTTTTATTTTTAGTTTAATCTAATTTTATAGAGTTTAAATACATGTCTGCAAACGTTTATTTCAATTATTAAATTAGTCGCTTTTATCAGGACTCAGAATCGTTTCCATAAAATATTTGAAGCGATTTTAAACTACGATTTGGTGAATCAAATTGAAATGTTGAAGACAAGTAAAAAATGTGTGTTGCTACAAGATAATTTATAATTAACTTCAAATTTTTCAAGGTACTCCAAATAATAAAGCCTTACGGGAAGATGTTAATAAAATCATGAAAGAATCGTGGAAAAGTTCCCAAATTCAAATTGGATTCTATATTTATGCATGTGCATCAATTATTAGTTTTTATTTCTTCAACGCTGTTGGGATGAATAGTTACAATTCAGTGATTGGGAATACAAATTATACAAAATCATTTCGTAAAGAATTTAAATATTTTTGTTTTTATAAGATTATAATTAAACAAGTTTAATAGCATTCAAAACATCGTATCTAAAGGATGAAATTCAATATAGTTCACCATATTTGCAATTTTTCACAATGGCGGATGGCTGTGGTGATTACATTGCTGGAATGGGTATTATTTTTGTTAATTCTAATTACTTTAAATGTAAAATTGTGGTTTAGGTGCAGTCAGTTTTGATGGTCTCTTCGTTTACATGGTGGTTCATGCGGTCGCACTTATACAAATATTGAAGAAAATGATAATTTTCACAACTTCGGAAAATGTGGAAAAACATCTACGAATGCCATACCTAAGACAATGTGTAGAACATTATGATCGAACGATTAAGTATGTTGCTAAGTTTATTATGCAAATCATTTTCTAAAATCCTGTTTTTTTTTAATTTGTACAAAATGAAGATTTTGTGATGAAGTGAATAGCTTGTACTCTGTTGTCAATTTAGCACAATTGCTAACTAGTCTTATTGTTTTCGGGGCAGTCTTATTTCAAGCCAGTATTGGATTAGTATATCAATCAATATCTAATCATTTAGAAAATATATGATAATTTCTTTTTCAGGAGAATGATCCAAAAAGGCTCATAAATATGATTTTGTATATTTCAGCAGGAGGATATGAACTTGTCATATATTGTTTTGATGGTCAAAAACTCAAAACAGAGGTGAGATATATAATCTTAAATATAGCTAATAGTGACACCATTGGCCTACTATCTACCTATTTTTTAATAAGTTTCGTAACAGGTTATTAAATTTAATTAAAATTAATTTGCTTTTCCTTCTAAATTTCAGACCGATGATCTTTCTTTTGCTTGGTACAGTTGCAAATGGTATGAAGAATCTATTAAATTTCGGAAGATTATTTACATGATGTGTTTGAGAACAATAAGGCCAATTCTTATGGATGCGTGGGGATTCACAACTATGACTCTTCCAACTTTTCAAGCAGTGAGAAGTCAACAATTTTATAAAATATTTTATTCAAAGTTCTGAATTTATTTCAGATTGTGCGGACAAGCGGATCCTATTTTATGATTTTACGAAGCGTTAACAATAAAGCTTAAATTTTCAATATTAAATTATCAATCTTTTTATGCACATTTAATATCCAGGAACTTGAATCACGTCACAAATATGTAGAAGCAGCAATTTTTTCTGGATGTCCACAAATTGAAATCATTTTTGAATTTATTAATAATAATTTTTTAGGGAACTAATAATTTGTTATTGCATTAAAATGCATAAAAGAGGAATCATTTAATAAAGCCTAATGATGGAAACTAAGATTCTTGAATAGGAGCGGATATTTAAATATGTTTATTTAATTTGTACGAATTTATATCTACTACAAGTTCATATAGGGCGTTTATTTAAATTTGTAGAGCCCTAGTAAATTGTATTTTATTCACAAAAATTTCTAAACACTGATTTTAAATAAATTTTATGGCATTCGAGAAATAGTTTACATATTCAATTCTTGGAAATATCAGAAAGCAATAAAATAGTGTTAAAAAGAGGATTTCCACACCATTTAGCAATCATATAAACCTAGAAGCCTCTGTGGCCAATGTTTAAAAAAGGGATTTTATTAAAAACAAAAAAAAAGCAAAAAAAAAACAAATTGAACAAAATGATATTTTTGGTCAAAACCCCAAAAGGCTTGAATCCAAATTCTCGTCTTAACTAATGGAGCTATGGCTGGTCAAGAAAGTATTTGTCTTACTTCAAGTTTACTATAACCGATTACATTGACATTGTCTAATTTAATATAAACTGAGCGAATTAAAGGACATGAAAATTGATTAACCTTATTTGAAATATTCTATGCTTTGCTTTGCTAAAGATAGAATAAAACTGAAGATACCAAAAAGACTTTTTCAAGTTATCGAGGATAAAAAGCGTCTCAGTATTATATACTTCTTCATCTTTTTTAACGGTGTCCTTTTCCTGAACCTCACCTAATTAAATGTGCTTCAAGAATGTTATCTAAGAAATCAATCTTCAAAATCATTTACAATCGGTTAAAAATTTTTTTAATTTAAAAATAAGTTTCAGATTTCATAAATTACCTTACATCACAAGGTCCCCTTTTTCAGATAAATACCTATAATATAAAACAATACGGATATATGTATGTGTTTGTCTCCTAATAATCAACAAATTCCCTAAATTTCAATTACATCGAATAGCGTTCAAAAGATATTATGGTATTCCCTTTCCGATGTAAATCGTGGTGTAATTATTCTGCATGTTCTAAAGAAAATTATATACTACTAGGGGGCTCCGCTTCTGCTCGCTTCGCTCGCCAACCCCGGGTCCCGGAGTAGATTTTAGTTTTCGTGTAATGTAATGGTAAAAAATGAAGCATAATAGAGTAAGAAGCAAAAAAATATGAAACTGCTTTGTGATTTATTTCACGGCTTCTTCAAATGCAATGTTTTTTATGACCTTTTGTTCTAGCTTGCACTCTATTTTTATACCTCCTCTGCTTCTACATCGTGATAGAGCGACATACAGTTGACCATGTGTGAATAGAAATGATAACATGTGATAATAGATAGATTATTTATTCAGTTCTGATTTGATATTAACGAATCTGAATTGGCTGAAGCATTTATCTCGGTGGCGTGGCTGGTAAGCTCAGAGTTTAGTAAAACTAACTGTGCATAAGTTGTTTCAGTTATAAAATTATTTATTCAGTTCTGATTTGATATTAACGAATCTGACTTATTTTAAGAATTGAAGTCGATGGCATGGTTAGCAAGAGATTCGCTAAGTAAAAATATATCACAAGCGCTTTCTGATTACAGACACGAAAAACAAAAGAACATTTGTTCTTAAAAAAAAAAAAAAAAATTTATTTAAATTATTTAATTGTTAATTCTATACAGTTATATTAAAAAAATATTCTTAACTAAAAACATTTTTCATACGTAAAACATCGTCACATCTTTTACAAATATTTTCATTTTCTGCAATTGAAAAACGCCGACATCTTGGACAAAGTGAATTTGAAATTTTCGTAATAGTAATATCAAAAGCATTTTCATCATTTGATAAAGTTATAGAAGAGACTTGTAAAATTTCACAGAGTTCGGTTGTTTCCAATTTTTCCTCTAATTTTGGATGTAATAACTAAAAATGTTTGTATAAATATTAATTCTATGATATAAATTTAAAAGCAGTATAAAACAAATTACTTTCAAGGCATTCAATTTTTCTGCTCCACATTTTATATGTAAATCTAAACTCCATTTATTTTCATCTTTAATTTTTTGATTTAAATTATCTCGAAATTCAAATACAATATTAAATAATTCTTTTATATTAGAATTTATCCATTTTTCAGAAGTTTGAACTTTTGTTTTATAAAATGGATTTGTTGCTGAAACTAAAATGTTTAACAAACTGCAATTACATTGATTTTTTTTTACCATTATAATAACTCCAACTCTCTTCAATTAAGAACGGTATTATTGGCCATAATATTTTACATAATACCAAATAACATTGCTCGACAGTGGCTTGAGTTATTCTAAATTCTTTATTAGTACCACAATAAAGACGATCTTTAATGACATGCAAATAAAATCCAGATAATTGATTTGCTATAAAATTTTGTATAACGGCAGTGACACGATTATATTCATATGAATTATAAAGTTTTTGCACCTTAAATAATAATCAATATATATAATTATATATACCCGTTATAAATAATCGCCGAATCACTTTGAACTATTTATAGGTTTAGAAATGTTAATTTTAGGTAGTCCCAAAGGCTTTGAAAATATCACAAAAAAGTAAAAAAGACGAAAATTCATTGGAGACTGTCTTACAATAGAGATATTTTCCAGCAGTTTATTAGGTTAACCAGAATAGAGATTAGAATACCAACTAATCTGAATTCATTGAAAATCAAGGCAACTTCTCAAAGAAAATTTACTAAACAGTAATAAAAAAATTTGTCGGCAATTATTTACGAGTTGAAATAATTTCTACTTACACCTTTTTCGAAATCATAAAGTTCATTTAAAATAAATTTGTCTAAGAAAGATAAATCTTGAATTTCAATATCTTTATTATCCTTTTGTTCGATAACCCCATTAAGATACTTTAATGTGGCTCTTATTTTCTTCAGGCTTTCAGAAGAATTCAATAATAAATTATCGCTAACAGCAATTGATGTATGCTGGGTACCATGTGAAGCGACCCACCATCTGATTGTAGTTATTTTTTATTAATATATCAAGAACTTTTTTTTTATTTAAATACATTACCTCATTACATCAATTCCATATTTTTTTATTACATCTTTCGGGTGAATAATATTCCCCAAAGATTTTGACATTTTATGACCCTTTTCATCCATCGCGAACCCATGTACAAATATTGCTCTTAAAAATAAATCAAATAAATTTTAACCAAATATTTAAATAAATATTATTTACTTATAAGGAGAGCATTCTCTATGTGCTATACTCGTCAATAATGAAGATTGAAACCATCCCGTAAATTGATCGAATCCTTCTAAATATAAATCAGCTATTTTTTCGTTTTCTAAAACATATGACCAGGATATACCAGAATCAAACCATATATCGAAAATATCCTGCAAGGAAAATTATGAAATGATTAGGTCATTGATATTAATTTAAACCTAACTTGTCCCTTTTCTATTTGATCAGTGTTCAAATTGAATTTTTTAAGTAAATTTTTTGGGAGGATTTCCGATATATTTTTCGACCACCAAAAATTTATATTTCCATCCTGTTTCAAAAGAGAACAAATTTGATCTATGACATCCCTGCGAAAATTTATCATTTCTTTATAGAAAAATTAAATATAAATAAATTTTACTCATTTGTAATAATTCTATTTGTAGATTTTTCGTAAAAAACTGGAATAGGAACACCCCATGACCTTTGCCTAGAAATACACCAATACGGCCTTTTTTCTAATTGTGCAATTAGCGTCCGTTTACTTGCTTCAGAATGTATTTTTGGATGTATACTGATTTTACCAATCTATTTCATTTAAGTTTATTTTTTATGAACTTTTATGGAACTATTTAAATTCTATACCTCTTCGATAGCTTTACTTTTTAATTCATCTGTATTGATAAACCATTGCTGACTAGCACGAAATATAACTGGCTTTTTAGTTCTCCAATCGATTGGATAAGAATGTGTTATTTTTCCATTATAAAGAAGATCGTTTTTAAGCAAATTCAGAATTTCCTTGTTACCTTCATCCAAAACATATTTCGATTTTAAAAATTCTGGTGCATCTTCATTAAATTTTCCTTCTTCATTTACAAAGCATTTCTATAATTAATATTCATTTAAAAATTAATTCCAAATAACATAAAATTATTTACAATTTTGATTTTATTTTCTAAACTGATCAAAAAATCTTCAGGACCATGTGCTGGGGCAGTATGCACTAGACCAGTTCCTTTCGAAGCTTGGACATGATTTCCACATAGAAAAGGTTCTTGACATGTTTTATTAATAGGATGAAAATAAGTACATTCAACTAGTCGTTCACCTTAAATTGGATAGTACAATTAATAATTACACCTTTAATACATTTTTTTTTTAATTTTATACCGTTTAATTTAAATACTGTTTCAGATGTTTTTTCGACTAATTTCTCAAAACTTTCGATTAAAGCAGTAGCAATTAAATACAAATCTGAACTATCGTTAAATTTAATTAAACTATATTCGAATGTTGGATTAAAACAAACTGCTTGATTTGATGGTAATGTCCATGGTGTTGTTGTCCATATAAGGGCATAGATTTCGGCATTATTTTGCACAAGCACTTTAAATTCGTCCGGAGTTTTTGATAATTTTAAACGCAATATAATTGATGGACTTACAAAATTTTGATTGTATTCAAGTTCGGCTTCGGCTAACGCAGTTCTGAAAAATATAATCCAATATTTTCAATTTGAATTCAATCAAATTCGAACTTACTTTGAGGATGGTGACCAATATACTGGCTTTAAATCACGATATACTAATTTTTTTTCATAGAGTGATAAAAACATTTTTAATTGATTTTGAATATAATCTGGATTAAAAGTTTTGTAAATATTTTTTGGATTATTCCAATCAGCTGTAATTCCCCACGATTGGAATTCGGATAATTGATTTTGAATTGTGTTTGAAGCAAACTTTTGAGCTAAAAAAGAAAAAAGAAAAGCAGTAAACCTCACGATTAACATGCTAGAATTACATTTATCTCGAATTTCTAATGGCTCCAAGTTACTGCTGCCTCCCATTGCTTTTAATTCAATCGGTAAACCATGACAATCCCATCCAGCTTTATAATGAACTTTTGTTTTGTTGATTATATGGTGTTTTATTGTAATATCTTTTAAGACCTGAATAATATTATCTTTATTTATTAAAATTGCTAATATAATCGAAATTACATACTTTATTTATAACATGACCCATATGTAGTTTCCCGTTTGCATATGGTGGACCATCATGCAAAACAAATTCGGGATCAGTGTTATGATCTCTTTGGTAACCATACAGATTTGAAAAGCATTTCTAAAATATATAAATTAACATAATAAGATTAATTTTAATTTAAAAAAATGTTTTAACCTGAACCAAAAATTTCTCAAGTTCTTCTCGTCTTGTTACATTTAAATGGGATGGGAAATTAGTTTTTGGAAGATTTATTGTATTGGTATATTTAATCGATTTCTTTGTAACATTTTGAGTGGAATATAAACATGTTATTAATTTATAATTTTGTGTAAATCGTCCAACTTTTGCGAACATATTTTATACCGGCGAGTGATGTATAAATTTGACAGTATATATCCTAAAACAGCTGATGACATGTCAGCCAAATAACAATTAGCTGAGATAAAGCAGGGAAGCGATTACGAATGCATTTTGGCTACGATTGGAAAAATTCTCCATAATTTCAAGAAATATTTGCAAATGCTGTATAATTTGTGACTTTAGTTTCGCTACTAAGAAATATAAACTAAACTCAATTTTGATATAAATGTTTACATGGCAAGTATCATTTTGATTGACTTCATCAAAAACTTCGATTGAAAACTCAAAATAACCTTTAATCGGCATGAATGAAAGAATATAAGATTACTCAGTGCGCATGTCGGGCATTTTGAATGTTTATTTTCATACTTTTATGACATCATAGATAATAGCGATTTTTCACACAAACCGACGTAGTTGCGCAGACAAAACAATTTGAAATATGAGTTGGCGTAATCTTAACTCCAGTGGACTTTTTCAAAACCTATTTTCAGTCGGACTGAAAAAAAGTCTTGTGGAGACTAAAAATTAGAATTTTTTCAGTCGACATAAACGTGGAGTTTTTTGAGGAAGATTTTTTTCCAGACTTATTTTTGGCATATTAGGTCTGTCTTATTTGCCAAATTTGCTGTCGTTTCATTCAATTCAAACATTTTGAGGTTTGAGTGAGTCGCCCGCCGCAACCACATCAGAGTGGAGACATATTCTATCTTTTCAGTTGGTCTATCCAGAATGTACATTTCAAGTTTATGAAAATCAGCCTATTATGGACCAAATTTTTGATGCGTTTCAATATTCGTTACCATCCTATTATCCAAAAAGTAATCTCATACAATGTCGTGTGTGTCATATTTTTGAAGCAATTGGAATGAAAATTGGGAAGAAGACTTTTTAACATCCGAGAAAATTAGAAGATAAATTCAAAAATTCAGGTATTTGCCGTTTTAAAATTCGGTTTTTTTCAGTTCATGAACTTTGAAAATATTAATTACTTTTTTTCCGGTTTGTAACTAATTTTTAAACAATTTTCAAAAATGGGAAAGCGATTAATTTAATGCATGAAAAAAATCTGTTTTTATTCGACAAAAATTGTAAACTAATTTTACTAATTTTCCTGTTGTTGTGTAATGTGTTTCCAAAAACAGAGCCTGTATTTGGTTTCTCGTCTCAATTGTTCGCATCGACCGAAATTTGGTATTTCACAAAAGAAATCGAGATCGAGTGGAGAAACCAAATGCGCAGCATTCAAAGACGGACTGTTGCTGTTGCTGCTTGAATCTAATTCAGGGGCAATACGATATATTTCATTTCACATATTTTTGAGAATGAATTCCATAAAAACTAATATAATATTGTTTATTATTCCAATTCGAATGAAGAATATTTTATTTTGAAATGTGTTTTTCGGAAGTTACAAATTACAAAGCTTCAGCAAAGGCTGATAAGAAATGGTCAACGAGTATTTGGTTGAAAAATTATGGTCAATAGTTTGGCAAATATGAAAGAATTGAATTTATTATTTTATTAGAAAGTTTGTATACATTTTAATAAAAAATCTCTTAACTTAAGTCGTAAACTTTGTTTCCCCCCGCAAATAATATGAGTACTTGTATCATCGATTTTAATTGTTGTTTCGTCACTTGATAACACTATCGTGACCACTCCACCACTTTGCTCTGTTTTAACATCAGTAATACCATCCTGCATTAGTTTCTTTAAAAATAGATCAACATCAATTGTTCCCCATTCATATTTCATTTCTTTCAGAGATTGTTCCCGTGATGGTATCGTCGTAACATTTGTATCTCCAAACAAACGAATGTCGTGTATGTGATCTTTTACTTCCAATACTCCTGTAATCGTACATAAACTTGTGCCTGGTGATACTTCTTTGGGAACAATGGTTTGTGCCAATTCCGATGAGAGATACACTCTATTTCGTTTTCTTTTTAATGGAAGTTTTATCACTTCACCATTTTTAAATGGTATAACTTGTTTGTCCTAAACACGGTAAAATGAAATAAACGTAAATTGAAATAAAAATATTAAACATTACTGCTAATTGATCAATGACTAAATCAACTTTATGAGGTGCCATCAGAGGTGGTTGCGTATAACTTTCAGGTATGACAAGGACGTTTGGTTTGAGTTCTTTGATTAGTTTATTAGCTTGTTGAAAATTCAAAGAAGTTTCTATTGGACAGTATACTGCCTTCATAGCTAATGGTTGAAATGGTGCCAGGGCTTGGAGATATGGAAAATCGGGTTCTAAAAAAGAAATGTAATAAAAAATGCTAATAAATTGCAATTATTTACCTGTAAAAATAATTGTATGCTGTGGATTACTTCCCCATAATTCTATAAAATGTACAGCATCGCCAAATCGAAGACTTGGATGTCCACAAAATACGACACATGGCTGAATATGATTGTTTATTAAGGTTACAAACATGAAAAAAAAAATGTAATTTACTTACTTGTCGGAAATCTGTACTAAATCCTTCAGAGTAGATATGTTTGTAATGTTTTAATCTTGCATTCTTTACTAAATATGCATGTGGGAACGGATCGTCTGGAATATAAACCTTATTTTGCTTAACGGAACTTAACCATTCGGCAAGAATATTCGAATAAGCCAATGAACTATCAGCCACTGGAGATATGAAGAACATCGGAATTTGAGATAATCCTGCATTGTCCAAATTTGTTGAAAGGCATTCAAATAAATCATAAACAACTCCAGATGGATAACAAGGAATCAAAACAGATCCATTATTTCGGAGTGTTACAGCTAAAGTGAATGTATTTAAAAATTTATATTCACTTAATTAACTTAATTTTTTACCAACGTTCATACACAATTCACCAAGCATTGTATCAGGATTAACATGTGGAGCTTGAGTTAACCCAGTCATTATAACAACATCTGCATGTTTAAGGGCCGATTGATTAATAGGACGGGGATGAGTTGTCAATGTTGAAGACCCACTCACGTAAGCTATCTTCTCATGACCTGTACTCAACACCCAATTGCTTGAACCAAGGCAGAATCCCGAACTAACAGGTGTAACCTGAAGTGCTCCAAATATGTCCTAAAAAAAACAAATTTCAATAATACGCTTTGAATGAATTGATATTTTTTACCAATTTCTCATCATAGCCAGCAATTTTAACTCGTGCTAAACTATTTTGTACGTCTGTTACGGAAAAAATATGTTTCCAACCTTTTGGTTTAAATAAATCAGACAATGGTGGAGGTAATATATGTAACATATCTTTCCACAATGTTGCATTATTTGCTTTTGGTGCAGCTTCAAGATAATCGACTAATTCTTCCAAAAAGAACCGACCAATTTGTAAAGTCGGCTCAGTAGCATAAACTGTTCCATTAAAACCTGTTCCTTCTGTAATATATGGCAGGGCTAGCATATTCATGTAATTTGATATTAAAATAACATCAATTTCACTGAAATCTATAACTTTATCAAGGGGTGGGGAGAATTCTGGTGCAGAGTCTATGAAAACGCGACCACAACATTCTTTTAATTCTCCATCCATTTGTGGGTCATGTTCTCTATTGGGTATCCAATTTGCAAATCCTGATAATTTTGAACTTTGAACCAAAGGCAAAGGAAGAAAATTCAGCACACTTTGCGCAGTAAGACCGCAATCTAGCATGATTAAAAGTTCTTTAAAACTGATAACATAGCACGGCTTAGCCGGATCGCCACTCAAACAATACTAAAAAAAAAGACAAATTGAAAACGTTTTTAAAAATTAAAGACTAAAGAGATACTTACCAGTTTCATTTTGTTACGGGTTTTCTTAAAAGAATAATCTAAGAATTTTCTCGCAACTTATTTGTTTACATTTGGACTTAAAACTTTGACAGCAGGGAAACTATCAAAAACAATCTCTAACAAAATTAGTTTTAACAAACAACATTCCCGTATTCTAGAAGGGGAAATTCAAGCAAACGCAAAATGAAACTCTTTAATGAAATGGGTGGAATTATTGTGACGAATTCGACAGCACCCAATCAGGGTTGTTAGATGGAGAAAATTGAATAATCGTTCACTTCGCAACAAAAAAATTCAAGAAGGAATTGGAATTATATAAAATCAATTTCGAATATACAAAAAGATAAATGATATATCTTTATTTTAATAAAATGCAAAAAATAAATGAATTAAAAAAAGACAAATAAATAAACATAGGAAATATTTTAATTTCAGATAAAAAATCTTACATATTTTGTTTTTATAATTATTGTGTTATTATTATTATTGTGTTTCGATTTCCATTCGTTCTATTTGTTACTTTCATTGAACATTTTTCGTTCATTTTTAACCTCAAAGTTGAGATTAATATTCAATTTCACGGGCTTTCGTATAACCACTTTTCATGCAAAATCAGAAAAAACGGTCTGTTTTCACTTATTCCACAATTTTCTTCATTTTAATGATCGTGCTATAAATTGGGCCTAAATTGTTGCATTGTTAAAACAAGTTTTATAAATATGAATCAGGTAACACGAAAAAGAATTCCCTCAACTTTTACGTGCTGCTGTTACCTGTTTTGACAAGTGGTGAAATGTTGAACTACAAAAACAATTAAGAACCAAAATAAAACAAACGATAAAGTAATTTTTCGTGCTCGAAAAAAGACAAATAAATATAAAAATGGCATCGAACGATTCAGGCGTTGACACAAGTAACGATAGTAATGACAGTAATTTTGTAATTCCAAATTATATGGAATTTCAAAACGCCTTTGAAAGTGCCAGTGGCCAAGGAGATTTTGCCTTGCCACAGCCGTTGCCATCGGATGGGTCCAATAAACAAAAAGTATTTCCATCTTGCAGTCACTCACTTAAGATGCGTATAAAATCACGAAACAAAGCAAGATTGAAGAGTGTTTTTCCAGACGTATTAACTGGATCAAGAGAACGTAAGTTGCGTCTCGCTGCCTGCACATGTAACTTGGAACTTTTAACAAAGTTGTTAGAAAGTGGCACTAATCCGAATTGTTCGGATGAACTTGGCCGTAGCTCACTTCATTTAGCAGCTGTCCGTGGATACGCTGATATTGTGCGAGAACTATTAAAATATGGAGCAAATCCAAATGTTATTGACTGCTTACAAAATACTCCATTACATTTGGCTGTACTATCTGGGAATTCGCAAACTTTCAATCTTGTTGTACGAATATTACTTCATGGCGGTTCAAGTGTTCATATTTTAGATAGAAATGGTAAAAATCCACTTGATTTAGCCGAAAGTAAACTGAGACTATTACGTTCAAGATATAAAAATCCAACGCTGGAAACTTGGAAGATAATAGAAGACATGTGTTTATTAATTACAATAATTTTGAAGTATTCTTGTAAGCAAAGGCAGGACATTGAAGACCTTGCAGCACTGGAAGATCGTCTACAAAATTTAAGTACTGAAGAACAGGTTGCTTCTGAGGCAGACACCTTACTTGCAAGTTTGGGAAAACTTTCCATAAATAAGTAGACTAAGTTTTTCTTTGGTGTTTTGCTATATTGTAGATTTAAGATTGATGAAATTTCTTATAGCGAATATTATCCGAGAAAATGAATAATTCCATGTTATGGATGTGTTCGTTGTAAGAGGTTTCACTTTTTATAATATAGATTTAATTTGTAATTTATACACTTTAAAAATAAAGAAATAAGTTTGTTCAATGAATTTTTTCACTCCCTAACTTTCTGTATACTTTCCAAATACATATACTTTATAGTATTTTCTCTGACTTTCATATCAGATTCAATGCCAAAGATGCTTGTGCGTGAGTTCATGGATAAAAACTCACAAATACAATTCCACAAGCAACATATTCACTTGATCACCATTATACTTCGTCTTTAGTAAAGTAAAATTATCATTCCCCAAGCAAAATAAAAAGTTAAAGGTCCTGCGAGTTCCAGCGTTGCTTTGAAGAAAAATCGTTGGCAAAAGTATTTTCTTTCCTCAGGATTACTTGGAAAGCGTCAAAATAAATTTAGAAACATAAATAAGCAATTTGTGTTTTATTTAAAAGAAAATTCCGAGGTTTTTTGATAAACCAGAAATTTTATTTCATTTCACTAATACAATAATTTGAAATACTAAGGGTGGTAAATGCAAATTCGCTAAATTTATATTTGAAAAATTTATTTAATTGGGCTAACAATAGAATTTGCCACATCGCTTGCAACGCAAAGGATTCTATTTAAAATCCACAGAAGACTACATTCAACTTGATAAAAAGCATTTGTAAAGACCTGAAGCAAAGGCTGTAATTTACGTAATTAAAAAAATTTTTTTATTTAGTATTATTATCGAGGAAAATTTTGAAATGAAACTTTACCTTCATAAATATTATCAAAATGTTAAGAATTCGATCTGCTGCTATTATCAATATTGTAAAAACTGCAAAAATCCCAAGGGCAGTTATTAATGCAAGGATTTCGACTAAATGAACTGCTACTGGCATTTTTTGAAATGTTCTTTTCAATAAGAAAAAAAAAAAGTATAAAATTTTGTTTCCTTATTAACTTCTTCAAGACGTTTAATTTTACTAAAAATTCAAAGTATTATATATATAAAAGGACTACTGGGTTTTATATAAAATTAATTTGTTTTTAGAGTTGCGTATTTTGTAAATGTAATGGTAATATAATAACCTCCTTTTATTATATTAAATATTGTAATAACATTAGATACTTTAATTTCTTCGGATGAAAGAATGCTAATTTCGAATTAACTCATTCCTATACATTTTTTCAGTCATTAATTTGACTGGACAATTTTAATTATAAAGTTTTGTTGTCAAAAAATGTTTTGATTTTGAAAAAATCGAACTTAATTAACATATTAGACGGTATTTAACTCAATTCTTCCAAGTAAAATGAAAGTAATATTCATTTAAATTATTTTAGGCACATTCCTGTGGAAATACATTTCAATACAGTCACCATACATACGTTTATCATTTCATCGTCGTCTATATTAAAAATTATTATTATATTTATCCTCAAACTTCCTTCTATTTAAGAATGACGAATTGATCGAAATGGATAAACCGTCAATTGCATGAGTAACTTTGTTTTCTTAAAGGTGGGTGGGTTGAATTAGACAAAAATCCATTTACCCAGAGATTTGTTTTAGTATCTTTCAGTCTCTATCTATAAGGCTGAAATTTTGCACTGAGTTCGATGGGCACATACGAAAGATGTGAACACATATATCAAAAAAGTTTTTTTAAAAAAAAAATTATCGAATTGCAAATCATTGCAAAGATGAGAGCTTATTAATTATTAATTCAAACTTGAGTACCGGATAAACTGAAGCCGATGTAATATAAACTGATGGATGAGATTAATTGAATGTTGACCTTCAATTAATCTCAAAGTACTAATATGCTTTAATGTTTGATTTTGATGAAGGTATTTATACTGGACTAGTTTTAGTCTATGTCTAGTTCTATGTAGCTATTCAGCTATTAATGTGATATATTTGGTATAGACAAAGCATAAATATGTGACGCGACTCTATTTCATATTATAACATATTTAGTGAAAAATTGTGTGGGCTTTCTAGTTTCGTAAAATCAAATCTAAAGAAATTATTATAATAATTTGTTAAACAATTTTATTGAAGAAGATATAAAGTTATTCAATTCAAAACACAAATCAAATTCACACTTATTGGTAAAATTATAATTTTTTTTTTGTTGAATTATTGTCGTAATCTTCTTGGTCGTATGCTGGCTCTCATTAGCATGCAAGCAATTTCTTTATCCTGATATAATCCTTGAATCGTAATAAACCAATGACTGATTCCAAATTGCGGTAAAAATCTGGAATTTTGCATATTTTGTATATCTAAATATTATTTATCACAATTATTACTCGATAATTTTATCATCTTTTGTTAAATTCGTGAGACTATATGTTCCTTTATTTAGTGGACAAATTAATGGTGGTTTCATATAATGTACAAGGTTTGTAAAAATTTCTGGAATCTTCATATTCGATAATATCTGGCATATATTGCTGGATACAATATGAGTCATAAATGGATCACAACCAATTATACGGACACTATTAGGACATTTCTTCACATCTAATTTAACTATTAGAATTTATAAATAATAAATACTTTATCTTTTTTAAAATTCATTTCGATTACCTTGAAATCCTTGTGGAAAATCTTGCTTTATTTCAATTAAACCATTAATAAGAACAATATATTTTGATACTTGCACCATTTTCCAATCATGCAAATAGATTGGAAGATCATCTTTCCCATCGCATTGAGCAATTTTATGAATATTTAATGCCATTTTTTTAGTTTGAGCAGAATTATTCAAGTTAATCGAAACATTTAGTATTATTGTAAGAAATAAAAAATATGATTTTTTGAACATTTTATAATTTCAAATTAAACAAATAATTTTTGAAACAAAGTTCAAATCGAACTGAATTATTGAAACTAGTATATTGTACATTTTTATATCTAAATTACTGAAAATTTTCTCGTTAACTTAGTGCTTGTTAAATTTAATAGATTTTAATCTCAAATATCATTTGCTAAATTCATTTTTGATTACGTTTTAATTCGTTCGTAAATATTATGTGCACATATTATTTTAAATATAATGTTTGATTAATTTTACATTTTCAATATACAGTGAAATCCTTTAAAGTTGACCAACTATATTTCTCTCTTTATATTCTAACCAATAGCTTGGATTTGCTTGGATGTTGGAAGCATATAGATGATTTTTTTCCAATAACTGTGTTCCATCCAAACCATTATTTATTTTCAAAACATGTCATAAGCATTTAGATGAGGAATACTTGCATAGTATAGCGCGATTGAGTTGATTGAAGCCTGTTATCGAACGTCGAGAAGGCTCCTATTATTATTTAATAAATAAATAAAATCCATAGAAATATGGTACTTACTAAATTGGAAAAACTTGATATACCTTTGTTTTATTTCTTCGCTTCTTTTTCTTAGGTCAAAAATATTAACAATATTTCGCTATTCCTCAAAATTTTATTAAAAGTCAGCTCGCAATATGGGTGGGGGAAAAACTGTGGTAGGTGCCACTACGAATTTCTTAAAAATTTCATTTTTGACTCCCACCATTCTCCCACCACTTTGCACCAGTAGCAGTAGGCTACTTGAATTTAAAAGTGCATGCAAATAAAAGTAGCTTAATGAAATATTGAAAAAAAATATATTATTATAATTAAGAAATCATATTAATTATGGATAAACAATAAAAGAAGATGGAATAAATTATGTCGTAGGATTCCGAGTGCTTTCTTTCAAGATACCGCATTAAATTTTCTGGATGATTATTAGTCATAACAATAGTGCATTTATTGCGCTTACTGCTATTTGTTATTGAATCATAAACAAATTTTTCGAAAAACTGGTGTCTTTCATCTTTGTTGCCGGACATTTTCTTTTGGGTAATACTAAAAAAATTATTATTAAACTCAAATTAAACTGGAAACACACAGTCTTACTTACATTTGTCATATACATATGATTTTTGTATCTTTTAATTTTAAGTATATATTTCCTTCTTGTGTTTGTTTCTGTTTTTACTTTAATTATGACTTCATTCAATGAAGAACTACGTCATGTTTGATTACTCGTTTAAAACCAAATTTGAAAACTGACAATGAATGTTCATTGACCATTGTTTTTACAGGAAAATGTAGTAGACGTTTTCAATTTTTTTTAAAGAAAAATGTAAATTGTAGAAAAATTTTTTCTGTTGAACCGAACCATGAATCAACAGAAAAACATCAGTTTATGGTTTAGTTCAACTATTAATTTTAAACTGGTTTTGGTTTTGGTTTAGTTAGACCTAATCATTTTAAAAGTGGTCGGGTTTTGATTTGGTAAATTTCGATGGTTCAGTGGTTTTGGTTCGGTTTAAATGAACCAGTTTGCATCTCTACCGAAAACAAAACTTTTTTGAAGGAATTTGAAAAATTATAAATTATCTACTTTTAGGCGGTTGACGAATATAATATGTAATAAAATTTGGAATATGTATGAGCCGTTTATTTTGAAAGTGGCCTTATTCCACTTTATAAAAAAAACTAGTTGAGCGCACTATAGTCATATAGTACCTTCTTTTAAAATAGTTTAATAGTCAGTTATCTATCGCAAAAATGTCGAAAAAATTAATAATATTTGAACTGTGTAGTGCAATTTGTATTGCAATCATTTTACAAAATGCACATAACTCGAAATCAAAAAAAGTGGAGTTAGGCCACTTTCAAAATAAACGGCTCATATATTTAGTTATATTTTTTGTCTATTTATGCTATTTTCGAAAATGAATTTAATTGAAACTATTTCAAACTATTAGCACAAACAAACCAGATATCCAAACTCAATAGTATAAAGTGAGGAGGAAATTTTCTAGTAACCGACAAATTTACTCTAAAGAAACTTTTGTATAACCGACAGCTTTTTCTGTACCATACAAAAATTATGATATCTTCAAAAGGGAAGTGTTGTGGTTCTCTGAAAAAAACCCAATAGAACCCAATAGAATAACATGAGTAAATTACATTCGATCTTACGGCAAAACTTTAAAGCTCCCATTAGACCTTTGAACTCTGCATGACTTCTCTTTATATGGTATATATCTTATATCGATGATTCCATCCCTCTGCTTGATAGGTTCATTCCAAGTTAAACGGCGCAGTTACAAATTTTGAAATTGAACCGGAGTTCAAGTTCAAATTTTTGTAAACAAATTAAATTTTATCACATGGTGAACATTTTTGTTTACTATCAACATACATATTTGAAAAACACATGGATTCTGGAAAATCATTTGGTGTTGCGCACAATGGAAAATCGATATTACCCTAAATATGACAAAATTTAATGGAATTTCCTTCCTTATAATATCAACGTTTTAGTCGCCATATTGCCAACATTAGTTTAAGTTCGAAGATTTTAGTTTTTGTTTTTGTTTTTTAATTAAATTTAAATAACTAAAAAAAATAAATAATTCAATTAATACTTTATAAATATTTTAGTTAAATAATATAAATCGTATAGGACAATATTATATTTAAGCAAAAGTGAAGAAATAAATTCGAAGAAAAAAAAAATGGTGTCAATAAATTTTTCTATCGAATAGAAAAATGAGATTTATTTAATTAAATTCGAAAATCCTAAAACAGAAATAATGATAAAATATGAAAGTTTTCCAATTTCGGTTTTATTATTTGGATTTCTTATCGTATTTCCACAATTAGCTGATTTATCGACACGAACGGGTGAAGAAACTATCAAGTACAATGTGTAAGTGGTTTCTGTTTTGTTTTAGAAGTTAATTCAAATTCTTAATAGATTAATATTTTTAATCATTAGAGTGCATTCATGGGCGGAAAAATTAGGTGTTGAATTGTGGCATTTAGGCGATTTAATAACAAGACGAAAAGATGTCCAAGAGGTAACCCAATTCCGTTTTCTATATTTATTGATTTTCCAAAATAATAAAAAAATCATTCCATATTTAAAAAATAGTCAACTATGTAAATTCTAAAATTAGGTTAAATTTTTAAATTATTCAGTAAGAATCTCAATGTAAGTAAGTTAATTCTTAAAATAATAATTTACAGTTCTAAATGTTTTTGTTTTTTCATATACTGTTGAAAACTGACAAGTTTTAGGTACCAAAATTTTGTTTACTATATATAGTACATATGTAATAGGTCCATAAACTTAGAAATAACCAATTGAAAAAGAATTCCATACATTAAGCAATCAAATCCAACATATTTGATCACCCGATGACCCGATCTAAAAGTTAATATTACAACTTACGATTATGATTATTATGCAAATTAATGTTCAATATTAGTACTTCACATTTAGAAAATATATAAATGAATTCAAAAATTAGGAGAAACAAATTTTATATTAAAAAAAATCAGAAAAACTTAAATTTGCAGGAAACTGTTTTTTGAACGAAGCAGTAAAAACGAAAATATGAATGAGAACTGAAAATTTATCACATTCTGACCCAATGAAAATCTAATCAAATCATTGTTTCATTATTATAATATATGCGCATTCCAAATATTATCAAAATCAGATCAAGTTGAAAACTTATTGTGATCACAGGGAGAGTTGATGAATTTTATATATTTTTTTAATTTTATACTTTAGATAGACCCTAACTTTTATTCAAAGTTTGGTAGTTCATTTTGTTATCTTATAGTATAAAGCATTTTTCAATTCAAATCATTATATATCATAGTTATAAAAATGGTTTAAAAATACAAACTTGTAAAGTAAATATTTTGTTTAATTCCTCTTTAAATTCAACTTAAAATTTACTTTTATTTTCATTTTAGAGTTTCAAACAAGCTCAAATTGTTCCAAGGGTGGGACAAAAAATTGTCGAAAATATGGCAAATGATATAAAATTTATGATGGAATTGAAAGTCAGTGCTGTTAGAGTAAGTATAATAGAAAATAAGAAATTTATTATTAGATATATTGATTTTTAACAATCTAAATATACTAATACGTTTGTTATATTTGAAAATAGCGAATAATGGATACGGCAGAAAATACGGCATTATCATTTCAAAACTCTGATATAGATAATCGATTTGACTATTACAATTCCAAACTAATGCTGGAACCAGGTGAAGAAGAACCAAAACCACCGCCACCAGATTCTGATAAAAGTGGTGTCGAAGAAATTATATTAACACCAAAACGGATAATTTTAACACAAAAATCGGAATTTTTTGATTATCCAGTAAATATTAGCATGAGTGCCGTTCACGTTCCAACAAATGTTTTTGATCGAGGTTCAGATTGAATTTAAAAATTTACCATTCGATTTTATTTTGGAATACTTTTTTTTTTTCATATAGCGGATAATGTTATCAAAGATATACAATGGTCGGAAAATTTAGATGGAATTTTTCGTGATAATTTTAAAATCGATCCAACATTATCATGGCAATTTTTTGGTAGTTTCACAGGTTTCATGAGACAATTTCCAGCGACAAAATGGAAAGAAGATCCTGTTGATTTATATGATTGCCGTTTAAGATCATGGTATATTGAAGCTGCAACTAGTCCGAAAGATGTTATTATATTAATGGATACGTCTGGTTCAATGATGGGCCAAAGAAAAGATATTGCAAAACATGTGGTTTTTACAATTTTAGATACATTAGGAACAAATGATTTTGTCAATATTTTCACATTTTCTGAAGAAGTAACACCGATTGTTCCATGTTTTGATAATGATTTAGTACAGGTAATGTATATTACACATTAATAATATTTGATATATAAATTTTATGATAATTTGAAATTTTTAGGCAAATCTTGGAAATATAAGAGAACTAAAATTAGGATTAGAAAATCCAGAAACTGAACATATTGCTAATTTTACAGCAGCATTGATAACAGCTTTTGAAATTTTGGCACGATATCGAACTGAAGGTATCGGTGCACATTGTAATCAAGCGATTATGTTAATATCCGATGGAGCACCTTATGGATATAGAGATATCTTTGAAGAATACAATCGTCAGGAATCAGATCCGTTTCCAGTTCGGGTTTTTACATATTTAATTGGTAAAGAAGTCGCCGATGTTAAAGAAATAAAAGCGATGGCATGTGAAAATCATGGATTTTATGTTCATTTAAGTGATCTAGCTGAAGTTCGAGAACAAGTTTTAAATTATATACCAGTTATGGCTAGACCGTTAGTATTGGGAAAACATGATCATCCTGTTATTTGGACACAAGTTTATGCTGATATTGAAGTAAGAATATAATATTTTCTAATAACGTAAGTACAAACAAATAAAATGATTATCATTAAAAAAAAATTAAAAGGATCCACAAATGACGGATTGGTTATGGGAAGTCAAAGAAAGTCAAGAACAAAAACAAATATTTTTGACTGCTCGAATTAATCGAGAGGTCTATGTTTCACAGGATGATGTTAGACGACACATGAAACAGAAAAAGGTAATTTTTAATTGGAATTTTTTTTAGTTTACGCCACTTGTAAAAATTTTCGTATATTCGTCTAGGTGCGATATTACTGCCTGCTAGGGACGAGTAGTTCATATATTGAGGGAAATTTAACTAGAAAAATTGAAATTCGATTTTATTTATTCATTCAGAATATGAATATTTCATTATCAATCTGTTTTTAAGAATTAGAAATTATGAACAGAAGTGGAATCGTGCAACTTGATTTGAACCAAATCCTATCGGCAATGCTTTTTAGATGTGATTTTGTCTAAATCGAATTACACAATTCCGTTCCATCCAGGTTGAGAAAGAAATTCACTATTCAAAAAATTCTATTGAATAATGAACTTGGCCCAGGCCATTCATTAATACAAAAATTTCATTCTCAATCTGTGCCTAATTCCAAAACAAGAAATTCTCTTTTAAAATATGTAATCATGTTGGCTGATATGAACAAAAATGATTTGAATATGCCTGGAAATATGCAATTTTTAGGAAATTTACAGAATTACAAAAATGTTTGAAAGTTTTTTGGGCTCAGGTTGTTTTAGGAAATTTTATAATTATTAGGAAGATTTTTATCTTCTCATTCGTCTCATAATGCTAGCAAAAACTGCTTCCGTTCATCAAAAACCCACGCTTCGTTACTATTCTCTGCTATGATATCCTTCTTGATCGAATTTTTTTTTTTTATAAAAGTCCATAATTTAGAGACAATTGTTGTATAAAATTTCTCCTTGGATTCAGTTGAAAACGGGATTTTATTTTCTCAAATCGGTACTGATATTTCTTACCAACTTTTACAAAAAAAACAACCTTTATTGGAAATATCTCTAACTTTAATCACTAGAAATAAATGTTTAGCTCGGAAACGCAATTAATCTGCCTGATGCGAGATTTGTTTGCAATAAAGAATAAGCTTAATAATTTTTATATAAATTTTAGTTACGTCAACAACCGAAAGATTATGAAAAATATCATTTTATGACGACAGTTGCAATGCCTGTGTACGATCGAAGAGAAAATGCTGTAAGTATCGTTGAAAATAATTTGAAATTAAAAAAATTTCAATTTTAAGATTTCTTTAAAACACATTCATTTTATATTTATTTATTTTCAATTATTAATTTGTTTAAAACGAATCAAAAATATCAATTCGCAAATAATTATAATCTTAATATAGAATATCACCGAAGATGTCTTAATAAATGAAGCGTACTGGGAAAGTATAACACGTGAGGTATTTTTATAACGACATGAGGAATTTACAAGCTAGAATACAATATTAAAACAGAAATTAATAATAATAATAGATTATTTAATTGAATTTATTTAGATGTTTATTAATTTAATATTATACAGAATTCTATACCTATTTAAACAGTTCTTAGATTATGGCAGTGCCAGTGGTGCTTCAGTGTTTTTTTTAAAAAACATGTACAACATTTGCGTAGTTGGTTTATTTATTTATTTTTTCGTTTAATGAAAACACTTTAATATTTTTATACGTTCGTATTTATTAACATTTAGTTTCCATTTAATAATTATTTTTTTTTTTATTATTATTTTTTAAACAGAAAACAAATAAATATATTTTAATATTTTATTTTAAGTTTTCTTTCTAGATTATTAACAAAACAATAATTAAAATTTACATAATTTATTTAAAAATGTATAACAAATTATGGTAAAACACATATAGAAACGAAAAATCGGTTTATAGCCAATTTTTTAATACCCTGTGGTAGAATTATGTACGAATCGTGGTTAACAAATCTATAGTTCGATGAATTATCTTTGTACCTCTGTAACTTTGTTTTCCCCACTTAGATTTTGGTCTAATTTACGGGTAACCTGGGATCTAATAACGTTAATCAATTTACAAAATTTAATTTAAATTAACCAATTTTTAAATTTTATTCAAAAAACTAAGCAAAACTTTATGACGAGACCAATTTGACTGCATAGAGAACACAATAAATGCATTTCCTTATCTTTGGGTATAACTAAAATCTTTTGCCCTATCATTATATCGATTTTACTGAATTTTAACATGTTATACAAATACACGTTTTATCATATAATAATATGTATATAATAAATTTATATAAAATTGAAGAAAAAACCGGTTCGGGGAAGAGACCTAGCCTCTTAACCAAACTTTTAGGAGGAGGTACAATGGGCCAGTAAGGTCTACGTGCTAAGTAAGGCTCGCAGCTGTGCGGGTCCCTTTAATACAATACAATACACATCTAATCCGTTGAAACATTTCGGCGATGATTATTCCTATGCGTAGAGGGACATAACTAATATTGGTATACTACCATAGGGTATAAAAGTAATTCTGTATTTTGTTTTAGATTTGTTCTTATTT
This sequence comes from Xylophagus ater, assembly GCA_963422695.1. NCBI lineage: Eukaryota > Metazoa > Arthropoda > Insecta > Diptera > Xylophagidae > Xylophagus > Xylophagus ater. Next base: position 39,797,562 of record OY730482.1, on the reverse strand, counting down.
AATTATAATAGTCTTAATTAATACTTAAGAAATGTCATTCGAAAAAAAAACATTTTATAAATAAAATAATTATTTTTAGAAATTATTAAAGTAAAACAAACAATTGCTTTACGGTATACTTTTAATATTATATTTAAAATTACGTATAATGTGGTATAATTTCCATGAAATTATTATTAATAGTTAAATAATAAATTAGAAATAGATTGTGATATAAATCAGGGGTTCTTAAATTTGCTATTGTCATATCGAGTTTCGGGACTCAGATTTGTTGGATCTTACTATATCAGACATACTTGGTAAAAAATCTCAGATTGTAATACACTCTTTAAGAGCCTCTGCTATTAAATTGGAATTGATATAAAACAAACAAAAATTGCACGTTCAAACTTAGTATTTGTTTTATATTAAGAATATTTTACTGACATTATTGCAATTGACCTATTGAGTGTCGAAGTTTGACTAAATTTCTTTAAACATAAGCAGAAAAGTACCCTTTTTGTTCGTACACTTAAATATGTGTAACAGTTAAAGGCTATACGCGATTTGTCACCTTTTTACTTTTATTTAAATCCCATAAGTGATAACTTCTGTATCAGAAAGTCAAAATAGTAAGTAAGAATTTAATACAGAAATTGAAATTATGATTCGTTGTACAAAAACACTTGGAAACAAATTAATTAAAAAAGTTATGGTTATCAATCTTCCTGCAATTACATGATAAGTTGAAGTAGTTGAATGTAATTAATGTAAGATAATTGTAAAACAATTTCGAAAATGCTATTCAAATTTCAGATCATTTGCCATACTTTTCTTCAGATTCTTAAATACTTTTGACGATGCCTTCAAGGTGATCGACCTTATGGGCACCTCTGATCTATATTAATAAAATAAGGATTTAGTCTGTTCGTTTGTTATTCTCATACTCATTATATATTCTCATATATAATGTTTTATACAATTTAAGTGACTATTGGAAACCATATCAATATTTTTATCTGTCTGTTTATTTTGGCACTCAAATGGTTAATTTAGTAATTTAAATAATTTTAATGTAGAAATTAAGGCAAATATTTATATATTAAAATTTTTATAATAAATTCCCTTTTAGAAAAAATTAGTTTTTAATTTAGAATTGAAATTATTTAGGAATAGTAAAATACATGAAAATATATAGGTTCAGGTTGATTAACGAATTTAGCAAATAAATTAGAAGTAATTTGAAATTTTTGGTTATTTTTTAATTTAATTCCGTAGTTTGTTTATATAGTGTTATTTTCCAGTTTGTTTTGCAAACAAAAAAATTTCCAATAATAATAATTAATATAATTAAAAATTATATTCTTATATTTTTTAAGACAAAAATTGCAAATCTTTTGGGAGTAGCTGGCACTGATGTTCCGATAAGGGATATTAAACGGCTTATGATGCCATTTATGGTATTAAATATTAATTAAAATAATATAAAAAAAACAATAATAAATTTTGTCTTTTACAGCTTGGCGTTAATGGATATGCTTTTATTGTAACCAATAATGGATACATTTTGGTGCATCCTGATTTTCGTCCAGTGGTAATTATTAATAAAATTAACATTTATTTTAAAAGGCATAAAAAATATATTCCTTTTAGTTTGAAGACATTTTAAAGCCAGCATACAATAGTATTGATATGATGGAAGTAGAACTTCTGGACGATGATCATTTACCAAGGGATTTCAATGATGTACTGCTTGGGGTACCAATATTAATGATGAATTGAAATAAAGGTTATATTATTAAATTTTGATAATTTTTTTTCAGATTCGAGAATCAATTATAAACCAATCTGCTGGCAGCAAATGGTTATTAGTAAAATATCATTTTGATGATATGGTATTGAAATTTCTACTTTATTAAAATATTTCATAATATTAAATATATTGTATTATAGAAACGTGTATCTCGAATTAAACGGCAGTACTTTTGGACTGCGATTCAAAATACACCATTCACATTGGTGGTAACATATCCAGAACAATATGGTTTGAATCGTATACAAATTCGTAGTGAAGATGAAATTCATAGAATCCATGTTAAGGGTAGTAATGTATTAAGTTTCTTTGACGATGATCATTGGAAAATCCATCCAGATTGGTAAAAAAAAAAAAAAAAAAAAAGTAAAGTTTGAAAACGAATTAAAACAAGTTAAAAATTATTTTAGGTTATATTGTAAACATGGTAGTAAATCATTCTCTAGTCCAGAATCTGAACTACTTTATTTTTTGGATCGAATGAAATCACCAGGATGGAAATGGCCATTGAATAGAACACCACCGCCACCCGAACATGTCGCTATGTATTGTGAGTATATTTTATTTTTTATTTGCAATTCTTATTGAAATTATTAGGAAATAATTGATTTTGCTCGGATTTAAATGTATATCTATTAATGAATGTAAAATTGTCATATATTCTATACTTATATGTTTAAAATGTACATCACTATGTACATACTATCCTGTTTTAACTTATTTTTTCTCGAATATAATCAATACAGTATTGTCTCGATAATCTATACAAATAACAGTACAAATTTCATATCGCTTAAATCTAATAATACAGAAAAATAGTATTTAGTTATATATGTGTGTGTATGTTGTAAGTCCACGGAAATAGACATAATTTATGGAATCATCTCAGAACTTTCCACTAAAGTAAATAAACATGTGTAATTACATCATAGAAAACTTGTAGCCTTTTGTATAGGGATATTATATACTACCACTGTAAAAAAGAAATTTGAAAACAAATATTAAAAAATGGCTAGGAAAATTGACCGTTTATGAACAAAATATCTATCCATTTTTAAATTATAATACTATAAAAATATTACGCCATCTATTGCATAGAAATTTATTAAATTTATAAAATACTTTATAAACTGAATTAGAAAACACGTACCATAAGTTTATAATCGCGACTATACTGTAAATTTAAACAAGAAATTTAATTATATATTAAATACTATTCATTTAAAATAACGAAATATTTAATTTTAATTTTATTAAACTTAGATGTTAATAAGAAATAACAACAAAATTTAAGTAAATTCTAATTCATCTACTCATCCATACTATTTCATCTTCTTAAATCAAAGTAATTTATATTTTCAATATATTATTTCAATGGCGCATACAATTTGTTTTCTTTTACGACATTATTTTCATTATTTTCAACAATTTTGTCGATATTCTGGTTTAAATTAAACTCATTTTTTGTTTTGTTCCCTTTTTAATTTTCTCATGAATTTAATTTTACTTATTTATGATTAAAAAAAAAAAATCGCAAATCCACAGCTAACACAAGTTCGGGCCGTGCTCTGCTGGACTCCTACTATTGTGAGTACAATTATCAAAACAAAAAACAAAAAAAAAAAGCAAAAACCAAAACACTTTGTTTTTCTACTCCCTTTTCAACAAAAATTATTATGAAAATCACCTTAAAAACATATAAATAGTGAAATAATACACACAGAAAGTTAAATTTTCTTTTGTTAATTATATAGTTTGTTTGTTTTTTTTTTTCCTTTTTTGGTTTTTAATTAACTAATATAAAACTTTTGCAATAGAAACAAATTAATTTATGCACCAATTTATTTCATATGCACAAAATTTCCCTCAAAAAAGAAGAAAAAAAACAATAGGTGCCAAATTATATATTCAATATATGAGCACAAAAATTACAGAATATTTTGCACGTGTGCCCCCCATGCCTCCCAAAAAACAAAAATTAAATAATTGATTAATAAAAATGAATTTAAATTTTGTTTTTAAATTAACAGAATTTACTGAAATTAATTTAGTACAACAGTTTTGTGTGTAGTTTGAGAAAAATATTGTTCTTATTTTAAAATATTTTTTGTTTTATTTTTGTATATAAAACGAATAAAATATTTGCACAAATTGCACTCAAATAATATTTAATATTTAATAAGATTTAATAATAATAATAAAAAAAAAAAAAGAATTCTGTTAAGAAACCATCGTTAGCTGAGGAATTGCAAAAAAAATTATAGAAATCAAATTTTTATTATAATTTGATTTGTTTTTTTCTTTTTTTAGTAAAGTTTGCATCAAAAGTGAACTTCAATTTCACAAAAAAATTATTATTATTAATTAATATTTATAATTTATTTCGCACCAACATGATAAAATCGCATGAGAGTTTTCCTTATTATTTTGCACCGAATTTCACTCACATAATTTTTTGTTTAAATTTAATTTGTAAATTAATTAAATAGAAAATATTACATTATTACTGGTTTTCCTAATTATGGAAATTTCTTTATTTTAGGTGATCGTAATCTTATGCAAGCCTTAGTATTCGATGCTAGAGTTACTGAGTGGTTTTCAAAAAATTCTAGTTTGAATAGTAAAGATGATAAAGGGTAAGTCGTAAGGGCTTTTGTTTTTGTTCTTCTTTTTTTCTTATATCTATTTTTTAATTCAATTAATAGAAAAAACCCATTTACAACTACATCTGATAATATACGAATTTTCCATTTCTACAGGACCAAATTTTAGGTAGACAATATTTTGTATGCATATTTCTTCGAGCATTTAACCTGAAATTCTCATTTGACTACGGTGACCATTTGTACTATTAGTGGCAGAAACGTATCAACGACGAAAAATGCTGGAAAATTATACAATATTCAAATTTTTATATCTTTAACTTTTTATTTTTCCAACTTTTTTAGTTTAATTTGATAATTAAAAAACGCATTTTAAGGAGTAATTATTGGACAATGATTATAATACAAGAAATGATTTTGTAAAGATTATTTCTTAAAAAATAATTTCATATTTCTGCAACCGAATCAAAGCCCAGGCAGGAACTGACTCGACTCTACACCAGAGATGAAAATTTAACTTTCGAATATTATGCCTGATATCAAAAGAAATGACAATTCAAAGACCCAAGAACATTGAAATCATTAAGAACGTAACTTTACAAGATATACTGCGTGTACGTGTGAAGTGTCGCAAATTCGAAGATTCGCGATTGAGTTGAAATTTAGGCCTTCGTATATAGGGTTCAAATATCCAGTCCAAAAAGAGTCCAAAATGTATTCGAGAACACAAAAAATTAATAAATTTTTTACCAAGCAAATGAAAAGAAAGTCGCCAAAACGCCAAAACAAAAACCAATTTGTCCAATTCAAATTTCTGGATTTGCGAAGTGTTCTGTCGTAAGAAAAGTTTGAGAAACACTGCTCTATAGATTGATTTTCAAAATGTTAATCTAATGTTGAGTGGGTGGAGTATATCTTGTGTCCAATGTTAATTGTTACTATCAATAATAAAGTCTATTTTCTAGTTGAATAGTTTTCAGGACGATTAAAGCGTTTTAAATTACAAAATACAATTTTGATATGATATAAAAAAGTCGAAGAAGTACGATTAAACTTAGCAGAAATAATACATAAAACATTGATAAGTTACGATGATTCTTTTATTAATTAGCGGCAATAGAATTGCAATTGTTTTTAATTTATAATTTATAATAATTGTATCAAATTCCTTTTCATAACATAATACTTTTGTTGTTCGTACTATATTCATCATTTTACAAAATGGTCACCGTAGAGACATGACTCGATTAGTCTTATTTACTAACGTCTAAATTACAAATGCATTTTTTATATTAGAAATACATTACTGAAGACCTCATCTCCAAAACTATTTGATTTCAATATTTGTATAATTTAAAATTAGAATTTAACATTTTCTGTTACAAATTGTTTTTTTTTTTTTTTTTCTATTTATTTTTAATGCACAAATTTTAAAAATTTTTCAAAAAAAAAAAAAAAAAATACATAAAATATAAAAATTGCACCATTTTAACGGAATAGCCCAATCGCTGTTTTAATGGGTTTGATACCAAGGTAAATGATTTCATCCGGGAAATTTATTACTATATTAACACTACATTAAAAAATATATGTCTTAATATTAATAAAACTCATCAAATAAAATAAATTAACATTTTCAAAATATTATATTCTTCAGAAATGAATTTAAACAACGTTTTGGTATCACAGTTGCATTTTTAGCAACACACAGCGGTCTTACAAGATGGCAAGAGATTTACACTACCACAAATGTTGGCGAAGAAGCTCGACCAGAGTATGTGATTTATTACATTAAAAATATTAATATTTTTATATTAATTAGAAATTTTTATAGACAAGAATTTAGTGAAAATAATCGTCGTGCAATCGATGAAGTTTGGTATAAAAGAGCCGTTGAACAGCATTTTGTTGAACAACAAAGTTTTGTGTATTCAGTTCCATTTGACAGTGATAGTAGAAATAATTAAAATTAAGATAAAATAATAAATTTTTCATAATTCTAGATAATCCGAATGATACTCTTGTAACGGCTAGTCATGCAATATTTCATTCGGAAGGTGGTAAAGCGGCACCAGTTGCAGTCGTTGGATTTCAATTTCAACATTCTGCTTTAATTGCTTTGTTTAGAAATATTACAAATAATGTAAATAATTCCTTGAGATTTCTTTCATATATTATTTACATATATTATTTTTCTTTTTTTTTAATTAAAAGTGTGTTGATTGCACTAAAACTTGTGCTTCCAAAGATATAGAATGTTATATTTTGGATAATAATGGATATATATTAATTTCACCAAATGTATATGATACTGGTAAATTTTTTGGTGAAATTCGTGGAGCATTAATGCAACGTTTAGTAGAAGAAAATGTTTATAAAAAAATTATGATATATGATTATCAAGCTGTATGTTTTCCATTTAAATCGATGGAAAGTGCATCAAATTTTGTACTATCGGTAAAAAAAAAAAGTTTTATATAAAATTGTTTTAACATCGAATTCTTTAATTTGTTTCTTTCAGCCTTTATTACATATATTTAATTTAATAAAATGGTTCGGACAATTAACAATTTGGGCAATATTCCAATATCAATTAGGATCCGCTGAACATTTTGATACATACGTTGATGATAATTATACGGATCAATATTATGCTCAAGGTAAAGCAAAACAATTAGATTATGATCCGAACAATCGTATTCGAAGAACACGACCGCAATCTTGTGATCAAGAACTTGCACTCTACGCACTACATACCGATAAAGATAAAACAATATTTAAAACACCAGCAAGTGCATGCGAACGACCATTTGTAGTTATGCCAATACCAGCAAGTAATTTAATATTATTAATTGTCGATGTCGATTGCCCAATTGAACCATCAATGATGGTCTCAACAGCACCAGTCGAAATATTTTATAATTTATCATTAGCATGTTATAAGTCAAGATATAAAAAATATCCACGAATAAAACCATCTAGTTGCATTAATAAACATGAAAATGTGAGTAAATTTGAATTGTTTATTAGAAAAAAAAAATACTTGAAATCTTTTTATCTTTCAATTTCAGGAAAGTCAAATACAGCTATGTGGTGATGCCAGCTGTATTTTAGTAAATTATATCTTAATTCTAATTACATTAAGCGTTATGAAAATTCTTTAACATTAGTCTAGTAACATCAAACCTCAAAAAAAAAGCAATTTAAATCAATGTTTTTTTTTCGTAGGATAAATTTATTAGCTTTTGTATATTATAATAAAAAGATGCAAAAATAATTAAAATAAATAAAATAAAATAACCATAAACATCCGGAAAAGGAACTTGTTAACATAAAATACTATAAAAAACAAAAACATTTTTAAGAAATATCTAAATTCTATCGAATTGTTAATATTTATTTCGTTTTTTAATTCTATCTTATTGCTTATCACACGATCGAGATTTTTGCGATAACAAAAATATGTCATTTATGATAAAAATTGTCTCAAATTAATACAAAAAACTTCATTCATTTTAAGAGAAATATATGCTGAAAGCTTTTCAATAAAACAAATGAAAATCTAAGACGATAAATTTTTAATTTCTCATTAATATAATATTTTTCATTCAACTAGTTTTCAACCAGAAAAATCGTCCAAAGAATCGATCATTTATTTAATGATGCGTATAGCAACTTAAGATAACCTTTCATAAAGATCCTGTGTTTTCTCATTAATAGACAATAATAATCTTTAGATGGAATACGTAAGCTGCAAGGAATTTCTTGACTCCTGCGAACCAAATCGGAAAGTATAGTAACTCAAACAAAATAGTTAACAAATGCAAATGTTTATTAATTATGAATTCGCCAAACAACATTTAAACTTTCATATTATATATTCAGAAATAACTTATTTATATCAAAAATATTTTTTTAATATATAAAAAATGTAAGCCGTTAAAAGTTTACAGAAATTTTAAAAAATTTGTACAATCGAATCCACGCCTCGATATTCCGGTAAACAAAGTTGATATTTTTCTTTTAATGAATTTGGCAGAAAACGTCCACCTAAATAGTGATGACTTCCTCGAAAATAACGAACGCATCCTTTAGGAGCAGACAATGAAATTAAAAGTTCAGGATGTATATCATCTTTAGTTGGACCCTTTTCTACATCCCAACCGCTTGGTATATCAATACTAAAAAAAGTACTTGTTAAATTAAAAAAAAAAATTCCCAAAAAGTTTTCTGATTAAAACCTTGCTATTGGAATAGTGGACTTTTTTATAGATTCAAAAAGTGGTACAAACAATTCTCTTATTGGTGGTTTAAAACTGAAACCAAAAAGTGCATCAACAATAAGATGATATCGTTCCTTTATTTCTTCGGGTTGTGGACATTCATCGATAATACCAATACCCATTGATATGCATTGATGAATTAAGTTGTTATATAATTCTTTATCAGTTTTTTTAACATAATAAATTTCTGGTTTATAATTCATAAGCGAAAGATGCCTAGCACATACTAAACCATCACCACCATTATTACCTGGACCACAACAAATTAAAACATTCTTAAACCTTCAAAGAAATGGTAGAGTATTTCAAATTTTGGTAAATAAAAAGATAAAAGTTTACTCACTTTTCTTGAGGAAAACATTTTGCAACTGCATGAGAACAACTCAAGCCTGCTAATTCCATCAATTGATCAACACTAAATTTATATTCATTGAATAAATCTTGATCTAATTGGGTTGCTTCAGCTTGATTTAAATATTTAATAGTGGACATAGTATATTGGCGAGTTAAACGTTTAAAAATCTTATATAGAAATAAAGTAGAAGTTTAAATTTTAAAAATTTATGATAAATATAATTGATTTAAAGGTAAATATTTAATGTATGGTGAATAAAATTTATATAAATTTAAAATAATAATGTTCAAACTATTTTCATTTCAAATATAGAAAATAGGATATATTTTTAAAGTTTTATAGAAACTGAACTGCACATTTCCCACAAAAGTCGAAAAAATATTGTTTTCATCAATACAAACTAACTACAAGGAAAATTGTAAAATACTAGGACGGCCATTACATTTTCTAATGCTCTGCGAATGATAATTGTTTTATGTACATTTTATTCACCATTCATGTTAAATTAACAAAATTTGTGCACCTGTTTTGATAAGAAATGCATGAAAAATTAATTTCTATCTCAATTCAAAATTCTTTTAACTAAATTTCAAACAAAACTAATAAACTTTGAATGACACACACCGGTGATATAAAAAAAAATATTAGCATTTCTCAATCTATTTTTGTTTATATCAAAATTCACTCATTTTTCGCTTAGTTATTATAATATAAAGATACCAACTTAAAAAAGTTAAATGTCACAGAATATATACTTGTACAGCTAGCCGTCAAAACAGTTCTGTCAATTTTTTTGTAAGTTTTCTTCGATTGAAAACAAAACTTTAATTTTTACAACTATTCCGTAATAATAATAAACCTAAAAAATGGCGAAAATGGCATTTCAACACCAGGCGGGGACCGCTATGGAATGTTTAAGTGTATGTATACAATTCCTACAATTATAATTGAATTGTTAAAATATCGATGACTCCGCCCTATAAAAAATAGGCCGATGAGACACAATTTATTAACATGCATTTTTTTCATTAGATTCCGATTACATTGCACAAGGAAAAAGATTTCGATGAAGAAGGACGTGAGGTCTTAAAGTGTGGATTTAAAATCGGAGGCGGAATAGATCAAGATTACAAGAAAAGTCCACAGGGTTATACGGACTATGTAAGATCAAATTTATATCAGAATTTATATTTAGATAAGAAACGATTAATATGAAAGATTAGATTTAAAATAAGTTTTAAGCTTATAGAATATTTTGACCAAACAAGCATAAATGAAAAATTTACAGGGTATTTATGTCACAGAAGTGCACGAAGGAAGTCCTGCCGCAAGAGCAGGTTTACGAATACATGATAAGATACTTCAGTGCAATGGATATGATTTTACAATGGTCACACATAAAAAAGCGGTCAGCTACATTCGTAAGAATCCAATTCTTAATTTATTAGTCGCTCGAAAAGGTGTTACTTCAACATAAGCAAACCGAAACGAAACCGAAACATTTCAGAACATTTTAAAACTACTTATATCAAATCACGTGTATTTTTTGTAGATATAAAAAAATGCAACGTAACATTTCACATTGTACACCAAGTATGTACTTTATAAATAATATTATTGGTTGTTGAAAATATTCATTTTTTTAATTTTTTTTTATTCTTACTTTTTTTTTGTTATTAAACATAAATATAAGCTGCCAAATGAAATACAATCAAGTTTTAATATTAAATAATAATGAAAATAAATGAAAGCTTTTTAAAGTTCAGTTTTTATAAGAATGCATTCCAAATATATTTCATAATTTTTATGTGATAAGAATTTTGTTAATTTTTACATGACACTTTTTAATAAATGTTTGTACGAAAAATAAAAGAATGAATTTTTATTAGTTGTAAAATTAAGAAAAATAATTACTTTAAAAACTTAAAATTCAAAATCACAAAATATATACAAATGTATAAGATAAAATATACTTTCGGTTTTTATTCCATATGGCAACATTAATTTGAGATATTTTCGTCTGTCAAGTTCTTGTACAAAAAAAAAAATTCGTTTAGATTGTTTATTTTCTTTTTGAGATGGCAGGAGTTTTAAAAAAGGTAAAATTTTATATTAATTTTCTGAAGTTATAAAACTTTTTTAAACTATAATTAATATTATGTTATCTGAATATTATATGTTATTATGTCACAAAAATACTAACCTCAAAGTATGATTTAATATGATTTGGTCTTTTTTAGTCGACAGGATTAACAGGACTCGCCGTTGCATCCAATCCGCATCATACCTTAACAGCTTTATATGGGAAAATTCTTCGCGCTGTAGCCAAAATGCCAAATGATGCAGCCTATCGTAAATACACTGAAAAAATTGTATCGGAACGAGCAAAAATTGTAGCAAATGTAATTTGAGGAATATTTATTTTCTATCTAAAGAATTCATTGATTATTCTAAATCGTTTCCAGACTCCCGATATAAAAGGTATTGAAAACTCCATTGGTTGTGGCCAGGTAGAAGAACTAATTGTTCAAGCTGAAAATGAATTGATTTTAGCACGCAAAATGTTAGGCTGGAAACCATGGGAATCACTTTTGAAACCGATACCAGCTAAACAATGGGATTGGCCGCCAGCACACATTAAAGAGCCAAAAGTTTAAATTTCACATTGTATTTAAATCGGAGAATTTTTAGGACAAAAATAAAAATTATATAATTAAATTAAATTTTTATTGTTTTAGACTAATATTAACTCACAAAGTTAAATCCAGAATATTTTTTAATGTATATGTATGAGCGTATTACCCAAAGTACCCAGATTTTTCCATCTATTTGAAAATTCTCACAGAAATATATTTCTTATCATAGTTCTCTCAATGCTTCCTTGGACAAAGATTTATTTTAGTTATCAGTCAATAAATTTCAACTCGTTGCAAAGTATCATCGATTTAATAATATTAAAAAGAAAAAATGGATTTATTAAACATTAAAATTATTCAATTCGTTCTAGTTTTAGTAGTTTTATCTTCAGTTTTAACATTACCATTAAAAAATGATTTAATGGAAAATAATAATGAAAATATACAGACGAAAGGTTACCAACTCACAATTAGTGCCGAGAATGACGACGAGGAAGGAATTGTGCTTACATTGGAAGGAGTTGGTGAAATTTACACAAGTCAGGATGGAAATACTAAAGTCGAAGGAATGGGTAAAGTCCAGCACAGCTCAGGTCCTTTTGCAACAGATGGTAACACTCGAGGTTCTGTAAAAATAATAATAACACATAATTCTGGTCAATAATTTTCAGTTGTTGATTATCGATTGGGACTCAGAGTTGTCTTTTCATCCTGAAATAATAAAATATTGTGAATATTTGAGTTTATTATGTTTTCTGTTTTTTTTCCATTTTCACAAAGAACGTATTTGTAGTTGACGTTTTTTTTCTGAGAATTCAATGATAAACTTTTGACCTGACCGTTAAAACAACTAAGTTTTTTTTTTTTTTAATTAATAGAAATGTAAATTATAATTAAATAAACTAGCATAAATATATTTATCTATCTTAAACTTGTTTTTAATTAATAATAAAAATTTTCGTTTTTACTTTTAAAATTTCAATACGTCACAATTTGTTTCAGAAGGAAATATGTTTCTGGAAGCAGCTATCTATTTTTCAATTCCATTATTTGATCAGAATACTTGAACTTCCATACTTCTAAGATTCCGAGAACATGATCTAGTTTATTGATCTCCTTCTAAAATTTTCATTCATGTTAGTAAAAAAAAAACATTTTTATCATGTTTAACGTAAAAATTCAAACGGCATTTTTGAATTTATTTTTAAAATTCAATGGAATGAATATACTATACATTAAAACTAGAGTCCCAGCACTTTTTGTTCGGGAACAAGTAACAAATAAAACACGTCAAATATTCAAAAGTAAATTTTACAACAAAATTGAAAATTGATGAAAAAATCATATCATAAAACAAGGCAAAAAAGCAAAAGGGACTGTCGGGGGCCCTTGCACAGTTTCCGCATAGCTAATGATCACCGCGGAAATTTGTAAGTAACAATCATTTTGTAAGGCAATTTTTCGTTTGAAAGTGATAAATTTGAGATGACCGCCACTGATTGTTTTAAATGAACCGTTTATTTTGAAAGTGGGAGAAGTACATTTTGAAAAAAATTGAATTAAGCGTGTTATTGGTATATTAATATGTAAGTTTTTTTTTTTTTTTTAAAACAATTTAATAATCAGTAATAATCACAAAAACATCGAAAAAATGAAATAAAAATGCTCATAACTCGCTTTTGAAAATGAACAAAATGATAATCAATGTCGTACTTTAGAATTTCCACTGCAATTTTCTTCATATCTTATATTTTCATTTTGTAAATAATAAATTAATTAAAACGCAATAATTATTTATAATTTGTTTTTTTTTTTTTTTTTTTACCATCTACAATTTTATTCAAAATAGCACACAGAGATAGTAAAACATTCAATTTAAATAAAATAATAAAACAAAAAAAAAAAACAATAAAATAAAAATGTTTATAATTTATGAATATTTGTTTCATTAGTTTTTAAAACAAAACAATATGATTTTCTTTTTATTTTTAAATATTTGTAAATAAAATGATTTTTAAAAAAAACTTTTTTTTTTTATGAAATATGAGCAAAATTTTTGTTATTTTAATTAAAATTTGTATTTTCTTTTTTTTGTTTCATATTTTTATGTTTTATTGAAATGTATAGATCCACTTTTTTTCTTGTTTAAAATTCTATTAATTAGATTTTTTTGTTTTTACATATAAATATCATTTTTTTTTTTTGTTTTAAATTACTGTATTTTGGGATTTTATTTGAATTTAATATAATTTTAACAAGACAGTTTTTTTTTTTTTTATGGAGAAAAACACTTCAAGCTTATTTAGTTTTGTTTGAAAAATTCTTTTTTATTGTAATATATTTTTGTTTATTGGAAAATGGAAAAAATAAAGTTTTTAAAAAATTATTTAAAAAAAAAAAAAAAATCAGAAACAAAAAAAAAAATAGATAAAAAGCAAAGAATTAAAATTTTCTTCGGTAAATTTTGTTGCTTTTGTTTTTAAGTTCTATTATTTGTAATAACGAAAAATTTAAAAATGTGTTTTTGTTTGTTTTAAAACTCTTAAATTTTTAAATTAAAATTTTCTCGCCATTATAATATAATAAATATCATGTTTTTTCTTCTTCTTTTCAAAAACGGCATTCTTATCAGTCAATATTTACATTCAAAAAACTTTAATTTCGATGATTTTTTTTTTTTTTTTTAGTTAATTCCAAAAGTTTATTTTTAACGTTTATTTACAAAACAAAAAAATTTGCAATTTAAACCTTGATTTTAGCCTAAAATTTTAATATTTTTAATATGAAATTTTAAATAACTAAAAAAAAAAAAATTATATATTATTTCTGTGCACGATTTTTTGCTTTTTCTTCTCATTATTTCTATGAACCATTAAAATAAAATTTACAGGCATTATTTAATTTACTAAATAAAAAAAATGGCACAATTGCTAATTAGTTTTGCGCATGCTAATTATTTTAATTGGAATATTTAAAGACCAAGGAAAATGCACAGAGATTTCTTGAATTCTTTGATTTAAATTGGACACAACACGAAAATATAAGATAAAATTAAAAACTAAACTGTGCAAACTACAATATATCTCGTTTTACAGACAGGCCTTTCAGAATCAATCCGGTTTGTTTATGGAAATTCCTTAAAACTAAATTTCGATAAAAACCTTTTATATCTGAAATATATAAACTAAATACAATATAACAAAAAACATATAGTAACTGATGCCCCATGGCAGAAATGGGACCGAAAAACAGTCAAAACTAACAACATTTCAAGGTTTTTTCATCAGAACTTTGTTTCCTCTTTTTTAAAATTTTCATAGACCCTAATAGCATAAATCTATTCTGCAAATTTTATTCAAATCGGTATATTAGTTTTTAAAGTACATCAAAATAAACTTTATGAACAGGCTCTTTTTCTCCTAGAATTATTTCTTTCTCCACTATCTTTGGATCGATTTTACCAAAATTTAACATAGTACTGTCTGGTTATGTAGTAAGAAATTTAATCAAAATTATTTCACAAATTTTCCAATTAAATGTGAAAAACCATATAAAAAAGACAAAACTTTCTGGTCACCCTGGCTTTTGTTTAATAGCTTCGACCACCTTCGGTCGATTTTGCAATGAAATGCAATGTCAATTTGAGTTAAGGAATAACCAATTCACATTGTAAATTTCGTCAAAATCGAATAACGCGTTTTTGAGTTATCTTGTACGCAAATGGACAGACGGATCGATATAACTTTTGATTCTCTCTACACATCTTCAGCCTTGAAATTCTTCTCCGATGATTATTACGATGTGTTACAAATGTAGTGACAAAATTAATATACCCTCTAGTAGTACTCGCACCTACCATAGAGCATAACAAGGAAACTATAATTGTTACTTTGATAAAAAAAAAGAATCAAAATATGTAAAACTTCCACGAAAAACATCTAATATTATAATATACAACGTCAATGTAAATATGAGACTATTTTTCCTTGTTTACTTGTCATAGCTCTATTAGTTAAGACAGTTGACTCGTAAACAATTTACAAAATTGGTTTAAAAATTTTTTTTTTTTAAATAAAATACCTTTTTTCAACACTTTAACGACCGCTCACGAGATTTCTCGTGTTTCATTTCTCAGACGTAAAAGACCGGCAACGATATTTCTGGTGCTTCAAAAAAGGCTGCTGTGCGATTATCAGCTGAAATAAACACACATGTACTCAAACCAATTCCTTGTGTCGGTAAAAAAAAATTTACAACACGGGTCTGTCAAGTCTGTGCAACTCATAAAAAAAGGAGTGAAACAAGGTATATTTGTAACTTTTGTGCTGTACCTTTGCATAAAGGAACTTGCTTTCAAAAATATCATACCATGTCGGATTACTAAGCTTAGTTTAACACGTTCCCGACGGCATCGGGCGGCATGTAGATATGTAAATATGTGGATTTTATATTCCTATATGTATTTCTTTTCAATTTTAAAACGAGAAAACCCGGTCTTAGAGTAAACCTACGGGAAAATTTTTGCTGTCTTTTAAGCGGTAATATAAATATTGCCAGTATTGGCATAGGGGCTTCTAGTTACTTACAATTAGTCCAGTTTCAAGACAAAATCTGTGCATATATAAAATGGTCTTAATATTTCGTTAAAATGGATTAAACAGAAGAAAAAAAAAATACTAATTGTTTTAGATTTCAATATTTAAATAAGAAATTATTATTATTTGAAATTTCCTGTTTATTTAAAAAAAAGAAGGATAAGTAAAACCAACAAAAAAAAAAATAGAAAAATTATTCCTTATTCTACCAAAAAAAGAAAAGAATAAAAATGTACACAATTTGTTTTTTTTTTTTTTTTAGTTTTTCTGTTTCCCATTTTATAAAAATCTAATTTAGCATAAATTTTTTCTTTATCTAATTTCGCAGCCAAGAAAGATAAAAAGCTTCTTAATTATTTCTTGTTTTTTCTTTTTTTCTTTTTTTTTTTACAAAATTCAAAAATATAAATTTTTACTATTTTTATGGAATTTCTTTTGTTGTTGTTCTTTACCAAAACTTAAGGCGGCCGCCTTTTTTCAACATTCAACTTCTTAACATTGATTACGTATTTTTTACTTTTTTTTTTTTTTTTATATATAACAATTAAAAATTTCAAATTAAAAACGAAATAAAAATTAACAAACAAAATTTATTTTTTAAATCATTTTTTATATACAAAAATTTTGATTGATTTTCTTTTTCAAAAATTTTCTCTTAACATAAAAAATAAAAATAAAAAGACGCAATTGTGCCCAAAACAAAAAAAGGGAATAGAATTTTTTTGAATTTTTTATTAATTAAAATAGAAAATTAAGAAAAAAAAAAAAATGATTTTAAAGTAAAAAAAAAACAACATAATACAATTTCTTTTATTTTATTTTAATTATTAGTTTTTTTTTTTTTTTTTAAATATTTAAAATTATGAATTTAATATTTTTCCTTTTTTTAAAATATACAAAAATTTTGTTTTGCTTTTAAAAGAATTACTTTGTTTCTTTCCATTTCTTTTTTTTTTTTTTTAATTATAAATTTTAAAATGTAATTTAATTTTATTTATGTGCAATGAGTTTTTTTATTTGAAATTTTTTTTTTTTTATTTATTTATTTTTTGTTTTTTTTTTTTGTTTTTGGCTGAGATAAAATATTACTTATATATTTTTCTTATTTCCTTTTTAATTGACACAATGAAAGCATTCATTTTATCACTTTTACCTTTATTAATTCATAAACAAAAAAACAAATTCATTGAAATAAAACATAATTAAAAATGTTCACCTTTGATTCTTGTTTTTATTTATATTATTTAAATATACATTTTTTTTTTTAAGGCAAAAAGTGACGAACACTTACATTTATATTACATTTTACAAGGGCCTTCCCATTTAAACGGCGAATTGAATGGCTTTTATCATTCTAATACGAGAAAAGAAATGCATTTCTGATGGTTCTTCGTTTTGCTTGATAATAATATAAAAACAAATAAATAAAAGAAATAAGTAGGAAATTTGACTACTTAAAATATAACTTATTACTATTGTATTTGTATAAAATTATAAACTAAAAAGGCATAAGAGCTATTTAATAAAATATATATTCAATCTATTTAGTTTATATTTTTAGTTAAGGTTAAACTTAATCATGTTAACTAAATATACGAATTTATCGTAGGCCGATTTCTATATCGTGATATTAAAGATCTGGCAAAAATTGTAATGCACGATAATGACATCATTTATCCTTATAATTGATTTGGTCCAGTTCTTCTAGAATTTAAGGATTAATAAAGGAATAATTTAAGAAAGGATATACATTTTGCAAAAAGCTTAAACAATTTAAATTTCGTTTCTATAATGATATAAGAAAGTAATAAGTTGATTTATATCATTCAGAAGTAAAAACTGGCATCGATTACAAATGAAATATTTTCTTTTTCAGTTCTAGATTAGAAACTATAGAAATGAACTTGACCATGTCACACTTAAATGATACAGATATTGGATTTGTCACAGGGGAGAGTGTGTTTGTGATTCTATTTTATTCGATTTATTACTTAAAAAGTCATCTTAGAAAATGATAAGACATGATAGTTTCTTCTATTTTCTTTTTGACGGGAAATATTTTAACAGAAAAATCAAACAAAAGTCTGAGATAAAGATGAACTTTCGAATTGAATGAGATGGCATATAATCGTTTGGTTAATTTATTATGTTTCTTATGTTCTCATCAAAGAACATACATTTTTCATCAATTTATAAAATAAACTAATTCCATCATTTGCAGTAGCGATTTTTTAGCTGAACTCCAATCGATGATAATATCTGCAAATCGTTGATAGAATTAAAAACAATAAAGAAACCGAAAAATTATTGATCTACAGATTTTCATAGATGCTTTTAATAATTTCTGGTCTATTTAAAATTATATTAAAATTAAGGCAAGTTATCGACATTACTGTAAATATTTTTAATGAAATTTTTGTCATTTATCAAGCAAATAACAAAAATTCTTCATTATTTTGAATAAATTCAACAGGTTTGTAGACTAGAATGGCGCAAAAATAAGCTTTTGTGACACAGAATAAAGATAGAAACGTTTAAATATATTAAAACGCTTTTAAAGGATATGGGAAAATTTGTTTTAAGGGTAAATTATTTGAAATCATTTAAAAAACTACAAAATATTTGTAAATTAATTAATTTAAAGGTGATTATTCTTTTCTTCTATTGTTTTTCCTTTCCGAATACATTTTTTTTTACATAATAACATAATAACAAAAAAAAAACATAATTTATGAATTTTTATTTTCGGGTACATTGTTTTTATTCATATAACTTCTTATAGCAAATAAAATTATAATTTCTATATTGTTTTTGTGTTATTTATTTTAAATTAAAAACTTAAGTAAAAAAATCACATCTCATAAAATTATTTATTCATTTTTTTTTCTTCTTTTTATTTTAGTTTTTAAAGAATATTAAAAAAATAATTTATTTAATTATAATTCTTCTTGAATTCTTTGTTTTTCTAATTTATTTTTATACGTATTCCATTTTAATATATAAATTTTTTGTGTTTCTTCTTTTCACAGTTAAATAAAAACACCGAACACCCTTGTAAAATGTTCTTTACGTTTTATTTTTCTTAAAAAATAAAAAAAAATAAAAAAAAAAACATGATTATATTAATTAAATTCTTTTATTTTTAAATTTCGTTAAAAAAAATGTTTATCTCTTGGGGGGGGAAAAAAATTATTAATTTTTTTTCTTTTTTTTTTTATATTAAAATTAATTTGTACGGCGCACGAAAAAATTACGAAATTACTTTAATTTTATTATTATTAATAATAATTAAACGAAAAACATAACAGTTTATTTATTTTTTTTTTATTTATTTAAATCATGTCATAACACACAACAGAGAACAAGAACCAGAAAACCAGAAAAATATTTGTTAGAGCCACCATAAATACTATCGGGTTACAAATATGTTGTTTTGAATTAAAATTATCTCTTAGGTTAATGTACAAGAAATATACCAGCCAGTTCGTCACACCAGTTGATATCCAGATTTTAATTTTCATAAGAATTACTCGAATCAATAATAAAACGGTAAGTTTCTAATTACTGGAGGATTTTATACACGTAAATAAACAATTGTTAACATCCGTTTGTTAATGTCACTGTTTTCGATTTATTTATAGAGTCTAATATTAAATTACCAGCTTCTACGATATGGTTGGCGACCAACTCACCGCCGGGCCCATGTAGAAATACACCCGGTCTTTCTCCAGCGTACCGCACTTGCTGGAACAGTTGTGATACACATTGCGCGCGACTAAACCTTTCGGCGATTACCGAACGACTAACTTGCAAGCGCAAAGGATACACTGAACTAACCAGTTTCTGTGTTACCTGATCACCAAGTGTATCCTACCTCGACGGTGAGCTGCCTTAAATCAGAAGCGTCTACATTTACTACAGTCAGGGCTTTCGACTGTTCTTATTTTTTTTCGCCGTTAACACAATGATGAATAACATTGTTTATTTACGTGTAATTTACGTTTAAAGCTGTGTAAAAGCAAGTAACATGAAAATTGGAATAATAATAAATCATTTAATTTAATTCTATTTAAAAATTAAATTATGATGGAATCCATGATTCAATTCAATTGAGACTAAATCAAAATGAAAAATCATTGTCTTTTTGATACACTACGACTACAGGAACATGATATGTCCCTGTAATATCAAAATTATTGTTTGGCAATAGTTTTTGTGGCATTTTGAAAATAATATACTCTAGCGAGTCTGAACTACTTGGACCAGATTTATGGTTTTCGGAAGTTTTTAGGTTCTTATGAAGACTTATTTGAAATTTTCTTTGCCTTTTTTCGCTACTCTTGCGTGTAGATAATTTAACACAATTGAATACGAATTGAAACGAAGAATTTCTCATGCAATTCTAAATCATAGGCATTGCTGCCATGATTTCCTCCCTAAATTTTCCCCGAAAATAGACTGAAGTTGTTCTATTTCAAAAACCGATTATAATTTCAAATCAATAATAATTACATATAAAATAAGTATGCAAGATCACATTTAGACTGATTCCCGCTCGTGTTGTGATTTATGACAATAACTTATATTTTTTTTATTTTTTTTTTTTTGGAAATTTGTATTATTGATTTAAATAAATACTAAAATAGAAAAAAAAAAAATAGAAACCTCCTCGACTATTTTCTAAAACTAATGTTTTTTTTCTTATATATTATTTTTACGAAATTATTTAATGAAAAAAATTAAAAATTAAAATCAACATTTTTTTTTCTTCTCAATACTTATTTATTTTAAATTATTTTTAATTCATTTTTTTTTTTTTAATTTTAATTTTTTAGGTTTTTTTTTTATATTTAAATTCTTTTTCTATATAAACGTTTAAATCGCGATTGAGCTATAACTTAAAAAGTAATTAATTATTAAAATAAAAAAAAATAAAAAAAAAATTAAAGACGAATAAAAACTTAAGAAAAAAATACAAATAAAAACGATTTTTCAGTAAAAATTCTTAGCGAAAGTCATAAAACTTTTGTTTTTTTTTTTTCAATTTTATTTTATTTTATATAATTTCATATAATAATTTCTTAATTTCAAAATTTAAAAATAAATAATAATAAATTGTAATTATTATTATTTCTTTATTATAATTAATTACAAAAAGAAAAAGAAAAAATGACGAACGCAAGACAATCTTATTTGCAGAAAAAAATTAATTATTTATAATAAAAAAACACTTTCCGCTGCCTTGTGTCTAAATGTTTTTTTTTTTTTTTTTGAATATTTCATTATTATTATTATTTATTAATTATTATTTAATATTAATTAATTATTATTTAATATTATTTTAAATTAAATTTAAGTTTTCCAATTATTTTGACGACTGCTGCTAGGACCTGGCGCTTGTGGTGGGATCATTTCTAGCAAATACTGTCTTTGCATTTCAGCTGCCCGTTGAATATCCGCTAAGCTTGGAGGATTTTTACCAGCTAAAAATGAAATGAAATTCATTTAAATTAAAAATAATGAATAAATGAGAACAACATTTTACTTACCAACAGCTTGTGCTGCTTGAGCCATTGCTAAATGATACGAATATAAAAGAGGTGTGAATTGCATCATATGCTGCGGATTACCAGCCGCTAAGCCTTGCTGTAAACCTAAAAAGAATAAATCAAAAAATATTTATTAAAAAATCAATTCAGTTTATTTCAAAACAATATAACACAAACCTCGAAATACTTGTTGTTGAAAAGCTTGCATTGCTGCTGCTGTCGCAGCCGTTGATGAATTAGCAAAATTTCCTAAGTTACCTAAGTTTCCTGAATTTCCCATATTACCTAAATTATTTAGGCCTGGAAGATTACCAAGAGAACCCAATTGAACGGCACCAGGTTGAAATTTATCATATGATGGTGCCGATATAGGAGCTGGTGTAGGTGTAGATGATGAATTTTGTGTTATTATTGGTGATTGTTGTGCGTTTTTCGCTACAGATGATGATTGATTCGATTTCATTGAATTTTGAAAACTTTTATTCGAATTAATTGATGTTTGTGAAAGGTCAGACCCTGGTGCAGATGTTGGTCGATTATTTTGTGTATGATTAAGTGATAACGTGTTTGTGTTTTGTGTCGGTGTTTGTGATTTCACTGGGGGAGCTGGCTGAGGAACAGGTGTTGTTGGATGAGAATCTACAGGCGACGGACTACTTTGGGTGGCTAATCTCTGTTCAATTTCTTGTTCCTAAACACGATGAAAATATAGAAAATATATATTTAGTAATGTTAGTAAGATTAATATTGTCAATTATTTACCTGTTGTAATGCTTTTACAAACGCTGTTTTCAGTCGATTTGTGTGTTCAGCTTTAAGGGCTTTCTTTACATTTGTTGTAACACATTGTTCACAAATGACTTTTGGATCTTTACCAGCTGAAATTTCATCATAAATTTAATTTGAATTTTTTTTTCTAAATTATTAATTATTTACCTTGTTTCTCCCATTTCCAAACTGGAGTAAAATCAATTTTACACTGTGCACAACGAAAGGGCGGCAAAACTGATGATGGTTTTCTTTCCTTTGTCATAAGGTAATCTACAACATGTTCCAAACCGAGTAAATATACAAACTCGGTATTACTAGGATTCGGTATAAAATGCATTTCAGGAGGTGGTGGTTTTGGTGGCGGTATCTATTTTAATAAAAATAAATAAAAGAAAAAGTTAAATATACATATTGTAAAATGAGAGAAAAAACTTCATACAATAATCCATTTAAATGGAACAAAAATAAATTACCTGAAGCAATGTTTTTTCAAGTTGCTTTCTAAGTGCCAATTTTGCAGCAGCTTGACGTTGAGCAGGTGTTTGAACATCTTCTCTTGGTGTTGACCGATCATTCTAAAAAAAAAAAAAAATTTCAAATTATTTCACAATTAAGAGGTTTGGTTTGTTTTCTCTTACAAGAAATTTTGAAACATTTTTTTGTGTCCTTACCTTTAACGGTGGATCACTAGAGATTGGAAGAGGCGGTGCGGGCGTTATAGATACTGAGTTAATAGTCGTTCCAGGTACCTTAGAATTATCCGAAACGGTTAGCTGCTTGCATTATAATTTAATAATAATATATTTTATGAGATTTTTTTTAGTATATAACTAGAAGATGAGTTAGTTTTTATGATGAAAAATTAAAAATAAACAAAAAAAATTAAAATAAAAGTCCTTCATTTAGTTTACTTTGTTGGGTTTGATTTTTGCTTCCTGTTTTAATTATAGATAAATTTCATGTGAAATTTTTATGAAATTTAATATAAAAAGACTATAAGAATATAATCAAGACTATTTTTATTTTCTATATTTAAATTATAAGAAAATATTTTAAGCGTTAAGCTGAAAATCCTTTAAATATCATAAATATTGTAATTTTTATTCAAGCGATATTTAAAGAGCACTTGAAATCAATCTTTTAAGTATTCGTTGAAAATTTTTCCTAGAAAATTTCTACTCTTCTTTGTTTTCTTTCAATTAATAGGAAAAAATGGCGAGTTATTAAGAGTTTTAAGTATAATAATATTAAAATAATTGGAAGATATTCTTTTGAGATTTTAATCTTTCATCAATTAGCAAAAGTATTAAATAAAAAAAAAAGGAAAAATAAAAATAACTAAATTCTCATTAATTTTCTAAAAATAATTAATGAATTTATAAACAACTCAAAGGGTGGAAAAAAATAATTTAAATAAAATGTATTATGAAAATTATGATTGAACTGGCTCAATACATTACGGCGACTCACATTGCGTGGTTTTATTCCAGCCGGTGGAGCTGATGTCGGTGTTATTGTCACAGAAGGTGTTATGGTGAGATTCGGTCCTGTTCTTGGAAGACCACAATTATTACGTAATGGCGGCCCACCAGGAGTTAATGTAGCACCACCAGGCAGGGAAGATCTAGGAGGTGGAAGAACAGTATTCGTTCGTCCAGGATTTGACTGAATTCTATTATTACTAGAAAATGAAAAAAAAAATTTTTTTTATTTTTATATATTAGGTTTTTTACGCTCTTATTTTGCAACCGGATCGACTAAGATTTTATGTCGTTATAGATTTATTTTTCCCTGTTACGACATAATACAAACAAAAAAATGGTATTCTCGTAAAAAAAATTTAAGATTTCAAATTTTGTGATCAGATATTCTTTGATTTAGAAAAAAAAAGATAAAAAACTGTTACTAAATAAACTCGCAGGAGTTATACTACAGAATAGCATTTTTGGTTGTTGTCGTTGTATAACAATCACAAAACTTTTATCGATACCAGTTGGAGAATAAGGCAGTTTTATATTTCTTAAATATTTTTAATAAAGATTTACCTTAAAATTGATGATGATCTATTTTTAGAATGTGCTGGTAACGGCATTGCTGTTGTTGGTGTAACGCTTAATGAACCTTTCGAAAGTGCTGCTGGTATTGAGACCAATGGATTTATTGTTGGTGATACATTCGTTGGTGTTACAATCAAATTTTCCTTCATAATATGTTGTGATTGTTTTAATTTTTTTAATAGTACTAATTTTGTTTCCTCGTTACGTAATTCTTCTCTTAATTTCCGTAATCCAATTTCACGTTCCCAAATTTCCGCTGGTGTCAGCTCTTTAATTGGAACAGCTAAAGGCATCTCTTCATCATCAGTCTCTGAATCGATATTGCCATTTGGTTGTCGACCATTCACTTTAGCTGGTAATAATACAATGTCTGGAGTTTCAGCATATGATTTCGGTTCAGTTCTTGGTCGTAGGACACGTCTTGGCAGTATTCTACCATCTGATTCATTATGTTCATAATTACTAGTTATTGGTGTGGATAATGTTTGTAGTGACGGTGGTGGAGGTGGTGCTGGTGTTATTGTTAGGCCAGAATTTTGTGTTAAAACTCGTAAATCACGTACGGTTGCTGGTAAACTCAAATCTACAACATCGTCAATATCCATTTTTGTCATATGAATTTGCAAAATAATTATCCTGTAAAAATTAAGAGAAATTAATTTGTTTTTTTTTTTTTTAATTTCAAATAAAAATTACAAAATTGTAATTTAAAGAAAATACAAATTATTTTAATTGTTTTATTTCACAAAAATATATTTAAAATCAATCTTGGAGAATTTTATTAATTTATGTCAAAAAATTTAATTGTTGCGAAAAAAAACTAGCACATTTTCAGAGGACGTGATTATTCTGAATGAATTTTATACTAACAAGTATTTTTCTTTTATAGGCAATCATTTTTATTGATTAAATTATTTATTGTTGGTTTATTTTTAGGATACAAATTTATAATAAGGTTACTTATGTATTTAGAAATTCTCCAATTTTTTTATTGTAAACATAAAATTAAGATTTTTAAATTAATTACGGAAGACAATATCAATAAACTTATAGTTTTGTTTTACAAAAATTCTTCAAACACCCTATACTAATATTGTTTAACTAAAATTTTCTAATCTATTAAATGGGTAAAAAGTTGTTGAAGATTTATATGAAAAAAAGATATTATTAAATAATTTAAATCAAGTTATTTAATGGGAAATATTTAATATATTTTTACATATCCAAAACAATGTTGAACTCCTTCCACAGACATATTTCCATCAATCAAAATGTATTTATTCCTTTTTTTTTTACCAAAGATTGGTAATATTTCTAAGATAAATTCCAAGAATTCTAATCTTCTAATTTTTTATTATGAAAAGAAACAAATCAAGAATATTCGTGTAATCCCCTTAAATTACTTTATTGAATCAAGACCAAAAGAAAAAAAATCTCATAAAACGAGCCCAAAATCAAATCATAAAACTATTCAAATGACAAAATTTTTGATACTTTCACAAAATATGCAAGTTTTTTAAGAGACAGAAAAAAAGCACAGTTAATATGTATATATATATATATGTATGTAGTTTGAAAACTTTAGAAATTTTGTTCTGATTCAGTACAGATGAACATATTCCACGTAGGTATTTAGAGAAAAGAAAAAAAAAATAAAGTTATAAAAATACTGATTGTTGGTAACAGTGGCCCGCGTTCTCATTCTATCTCAACATTTTTTCTATAAAAAAAAAAAAAAAAAATATGATACCACGTCATATATCGAAGTAGTTCCAAAAAAAAAAAAAAAAATGAAAATACCGAAATATTAATTATTATGAACTTTTACAATCTGTTTCAAAAATGAAAAAATAAATAAATAAATATGTTTCTGAATCTGCGCATAGTATAAAATAAACATAAATAACATAAAAATCTAATTATGTATTTTACGAAATATTTTAAAATACTGAAAATAGTATTATTTTTTTAATACAATTAAAACTTCTTTTTTTTTTTTTTAGATTACTGATTTCCATCAAGTAATGGACAAAAAAAAAAAACAAAAAAAAAACAAAAATTAAAAAATAATTTAAATCTCATAAATAAATCTTTGGATGAATATTACAATTACATATAGAAACACAAATTTAATATTGTCAGGGCTGGATTATGGAATAGCCAAAGTAGGCATTTGACTAGTGATTTCGAGTTCACAAAAATTGAAAAAAAAAAAAAAAACAAACTAATAAACGTAAAATTAAAAACAATTTTTGTTTCAGAACAGGAACCAAGTCAATGTGAAATATAAATATTTACACTATTATAGTAAGCTTTGAATTTTTGAGAATAAAAATTTTATTTTAAATATGTGGTATGTGTGGACAGAATCCTTCTACTGTCTTTTACAAAATTCTTCCTTAAATTCATTCGTTTGATATGATAATTTCGCGCAAAAGCTATAGGATTCACATTTTTCTAATGTGTTCATGAATCATTCGCGCCTCTTGACACATTTTAAGATTCTGGTAAAATTTTTCTTCTCAAAAAACCATTCAAACATGCTATTTTAAACAGTTTGTGATCTATGTTTCACTTCACTGCCGCGTATATGAAAATATTAATATACAAGGGAATTCTGTAGGGCGACAATGATTATCATTTTGGTCATTTTCAAAAGTGAGACAGCTTTGAAGTAATGCAATTACTTAGAAAATAATTATCTAAAATCATATTTTAAAACATTAAAAATTAGTTTTCACCACAAATTTATCACTTTCGAGGGACCAAACAATTAACTTACGAAATGTATGAAAAAATGACAAAGAATGGTCGCTTATCGTTTTGCAGAATATTCCAGTATAGATTTTTATTTTATAATTAAATATATATTTTTGAAGTTTTCTTTTTATGTAGTCATCACAGATAGGCGGGCGGCCCAGAAAACTCTTTAATGCGGCACTGCATATTATCATTACAAATTATCAAACACCGACGACCACATTATTTAAAAATGTTTAAACAAAGCGCACAAACCAAAAAAAAAAACAACAATTTTACAAAACTTCTTTCGTTTGTACGCGCGAGAATATTGTTATCAGTTTTTTTTTTTTTTAAACTTAAGACTTTGCCTTCAAAATTTTTCTTTTTTTTGTTTTTGTTTTAAAATTTTAATTTAATATTTATGAAATTCTATAATTTTTCTGTTTTTTTTTTCTTTCTTCTTGCATACTACAAATTTTTTATCTTGAAATTCGATCAAGTTATAATTTTCATGTTCAAATAATAATAATAATAGAAATCAGTTTAAGCCAAACAAAAAAAAGAAAAAAAAAATTTTTACATACAGGCCAGTATTAAAGTGCGTTCACATAACCGGTCAAACGCGACCATTTTAAAAGATTAATGAAATTATAAAGTTTTACTCAAAAAGAAAAAAATATTTTTATTTCAAATTGAATCATGAAGAGGCTGGCTTTTTATCATTTTAATAGACATGAGCGTAAAAATAAATGCAATTTTGTTCCCGAGTATTTTCCAATGGAAAAACATAGTTTTATTAACTTTCTTTTTTTTTGGATAAACACTAGAAATAATGTTTTTCCTTTATAATCTGATACTCAAAATCTTTTTGGATTGTGAGTGATGTCATGGCTAATTAATACCAAAATGTCAGACATTCAAAATTCAAGACCTGCGTGGCATTGAACCAGATAACAAAAAAAAAAAAAATATACAGTATATTATAAAAAAGAAATAGTAATGACGATAAAGAAGAAGAAGAAAACGTATAATGATCATGGTAAGGTGGCCGATAACTTTAATTTGAAATCTTCAAAAAAAACATCGCCTGAAGACAAAAAAAAAAAAAAAAAAAAACTAATAACTCTGACCGAACTAAATAAAATCAAAAATTCTTTTTGATTTTTTGAAAGCACGCGACTAATTTTCTTGTTCAATATAAAGATTTGCTCCATTAATTTCGTAAAGGTCCCTTTTTAAATTGGTTATTTTCGATTGATTTTTAGTATTTTTAACAAATCTTCAAAACCTTTTCATCAATTTCTTATAAAATATGAATATTTTTCTTTAGAAAATATGAACAAAAACACAATTACATTAGAGAACAATTTTCATGGAAAATGATGAAATATTTATTTAAAATCAGACAAAATATTTATATTTAAAAAAAAAAATTGTCTTGAATACGGAAAAAAATTGCCATGAACCGATAAACTGACTGATTAACTTCGCTACTATAAAACAAACAGCAGCTTAACCTTGTCCATTTTGAATTTATATATTTTAAATTCAGTTTTTCTATTCAATTTCGACATGGTTTAAGTTAAATACAAAATTGCATTCAAACGAATTTCAGCAGGTTAAGAAAATAATTAACAAAAAGATATACTATATATAATTGAGTATTAGTTTGAAGCCAAAACTTCAAAAACTATTAGTTGAGGTAAAGAAAATAATAATAAGTTTTTTTTTTCAGGATTATAACTAATCACAGAACCTCAAAACTAATTAAAAAAAAATTACGGTTAGCAAATGAAAGCGAAATACGAGATTGAATAAATAAATTAGTTTAAAATTTCTTTTTATGATATCAATTAGAAGTTGGTATTATAGAATTTCATCCTGTACAAATTTCTTTCCTTGTTAATCAAGCAATAAAAAGTTTGTAGTTTCCATTTATTTTATTTCGAAATTTGTAATCGAACAAATCTAATACAAGAAAAAAGTCAAAAAAAACTTGCAAGAA
The DNA here is from genome assembly GCA_963422695.1 of Xylophagus ater. NCBI lineage: Eukaryota > Metazoa > Arthropoda > Insecta > Diptera > Xylophagidae > Xylophagus > Xylophagus ater. Next base: position 39,768,174 of record OY730482.1, on the reverse strand, counting down.
ATGGAAAATATTCACAAAATATAAAGAAAAAAAAATGGCAACTTTTCTACTCTCAACTTTTCAACCGGCGTATTTATGACAAAATTTGAACTCGACCAAAACGCAGTCGAATTCAGTTAATTCAATTTGGACTCGATCCAGCTATTAAAACCCAGTCGACTTCAGTTAACTCAATTTAGACTCGACCAGTGTAAACATGCATTTCATAGTTTCGACCCCGTTTAGACTCTTCATGTGTATACGGGGGAGTAGATATAAGAAATATTTAGCTTGAAGAGTAGTAATATAATAAAAGTAAAGAAAGAATAGCGTCTGAATAACTAAAATCTTAACGTAAGTAATTGACCAAAAAGGGTCTTTAATATTAAATCCACACTAGGTAAACTAGTTCGTATGAAATAAAAACATTGACTTTAAGTTAAGACAATTTCTAGAATTCGCAAAACGAACGAAAGAAATATTTAATTGAAATAATTCAAATGCTAATATACAAAATGGAATAAAAGGCATACATAAATTTGGGTATCCTGCGATAGCAATACCTTTTATGTTAGCCTAAATTATCGTCAGCCAAATACCAAATAACTAAATAGCTGCTAATGTCCTTTGATCTAGAATTCTATAACCTGCTGATTTTCTATAAGCATTCCAAATTTTATTGAACTTAGTCGTGGTATGCCTGGGCTCAAACTCACTTTGGATCTCGGATCAGATAATCAAATTTGTATCAAAAATCGAGGATCATGTGTTGCCAAATATTCAAAACACGAACTGTAATCTATCTTTAGGCATGTATTTTTTTGCATTATTTCATTTTGAAAAACTTTTTTTTTGTCTATAATGTCTTTTACATCAATTTGTCTACTTTTTTCCAAACAATTTTGTTATATCGTTAAATTTTTATGTACTTTTTTTGGAAATTTTGTGGAAAAGAAAAATTATGTTCAATAGCCTGTGTTTATTATTATTCGAATTCGAGGATTTTGAACTTTATTCTATAGCCAGAAAGTATAGTATAGTAGAGTAGCTAGGTCGTTAAAAGTTTAAAGAGTGGTTATTAAATAAAGAAAAGAATATACTTTATGTGGTTGAAAGTAAATATGGATATCTAACAGTTTTACCACGTTTTAATATTTTGTTAAAAAAAGATTTGACGCACTAATTATTTTGAATACATAGTAGTCGGATCTCGGGCTACTTTATGTTATCATAATTAAAAATTATTGTGATTCTAGCGAGTCAGATTTCGTTTATATGGTATATGTAAAAGCAAATTAAGTACATATTTATATTGAATAACATGATTTACAACTTTCATGAACAATCTGACCAAAAAAAAAATATAATTTTGATAAGTCTAAATTATACCAAAATTTTCCTCGATTTGAAATTTCTCTAAATCAAACAAAATGGCTAAATTTTGAAGTAATCAAATATAAAAAATTTCTTAACCATATTTGCTATTCATATTATTTAATTTTTAATTTTTAATTTTAAAATTTTATTAATTGATAATATTATAAGATTGTATAAGTTTTTTTCTATTTAAGAAATTTTCTAAGTAATCATAGATAAAAAAAGACGCTGATAAGAGAGCTGCGTTTGTTTTATTACACAATATTTGAATAAATTAAAAAAAAAATATTATTTTTAAAAATATTTAATACAGATTTCCTCACCTCCCTATTAATATTTTGTATTGAATAAACACAATATTTAAATAATTTTAAATTAAAATTAAAAACAACGACACAATTTTTTGAATAAAAATCATGTAATAACTTCAGAAATATTTTTTTCAAATGAATTTATTCCTAAATTTTGACATACTCTCTCAGGCTACTGCTGGAATTTTAGGAAAATATAATTGCAAAACCTTTGTAATTACTGTCAGACAATAAACCAAATATTGAAGACTTTATATGGGATTAAAAATGAAGTGAAATAAATTCTTATGAAAAATAATTAAGGGTACTTGTCAAGGTAAGAGTCATTAAATAAAAATATCGAACATGTATTTAAATTTAAGAAGAAATAGAAATTACAGTATTCTTTTAAAACTGGATTGACAACTATTGCAAGTATTGACAAAAATTTAATACTATAATAATACAGTAATTAAAAATATGTCTGAATTTAGATTTAATCTTTATCTAAAACAGTTTAGTTTATCATAATCAAAGTGAGACCTTTCACTTTTTTCATGATAATTCTCCTACATAAAGAGTTCACATTTCTAAACATTTTCATGCAGGTTTTATGTTCTTCTGAAAATTTATCATTATGATAACTTTGTAAGCCCTGAAGAATGTGATAAAGGAAATTAAATAAGTTTACATAAAGTAAACCAAAGGTATCGTATACATTTGCTGCGTTTTATTTGCCATACCCTACCCTGGAACAGGGTAAGCAGTATAGTAAAGAAAACGAGCAGGGGTAGGAACAAGTTTTAATTCAAATGTTGGTAGCATTGCTTAGCAACCATATTGTAGTGAAATGAGAAACGTCAAACATTTACAAACATAATATTTTGTATACAAAACAAATAATACAATATTTTGTCAGAAAAGACTACTTTGTGAAAAATAAAAAAAAAGGAAGAATAATTCGTTTCTTGAATTTTATAATTTTAATTATTATACACCTATTATAATCTTCAATATAAATTATATTATTTTATTTTATCTTTTTTCAATTGTCGCCATTTTACACATAAACAAATGACAGATTCTAAACAGTTCTACCAACATTCTATGTTTTACTTTACAGAAAAATTTGTAACTAACACACTCTGTACGGGAGAAAAGTGAACTAATTTCGGGTGTAATAGTTACACATGGTATGAAAGTAGTGTAGGATTTGCTCTTTTGTTGTTTTTATTCTCAATGTAAAAATTTGCTCTACCCCAGATCAAGTGGCAAATAAAACGGACCTATTATATCCTTATACAAAATTTTCATAACGCACGAATAATTACAGTATATACCCCATATATGTATGTTTATAATTAGGTTCACTAATTTGCAAAAATAAAAGTACAATATAATGACATTACGATGACAAAGCTGAATTGTCTTGCTTTTTCGAAACAGAAATTGTAAACAATTAAAAACTGTCTTTTAAATATTCCCATTAAAGAGTGGAGAATAACTTACGTACATATGTATATTTGTCTGTTATCGAATCCAAAGTAATACAAATTTTTATCGAGAATATCTTTTAATACAAAAAATTGGAACAACAGTCTGTAATGGAAAAATGTTACAAGGAATCAAGATTATACTGTAATCAATTGAATTTAAATATTATTTTGTAATTAACTCATCATTAAAACAATTCTTAAATCTTAAAAAATTTAAATACTGATGAAATAATATAAAATATTTCACGTATTTAAATTCGAATAAATTTTTTTATCTTGAAATAAACTCTAAATTACAGAAAATGATTTTTTATACTTAAAACAAAAAAAAAAACAACTTCAAAACTAAAAATAGTTTAAACCACTTTTTTTTTTTGTTTAAAAATGAATTCATGAAAAATTACACGAAATTGATCATCAAATAATTTAAAAATAAAATCGAAAAAATTTAGGAGGGATACATATCGAAACTTATAATCGGCGTATAAATGATTTTTTGATACCGAATTGCGACTAAGTACAGTAGATTCTCGATATAAGGTACCAGCGATATAAGGGAATTTTGTATATAAGGAACACTCGATATAAAGGTGCCTGCAGGGTGTATCTGTTTTGTCAAAAATGTCCATTAAGATAGTGTTAAATTATAGGGAAAAGTTTTTATACGATTTTTGAGATTAGAAATGTTTAGAGATATCTTTAATGCCTAATTTTTGACAAAATGTATGGAAAGCCACTATGGCAAAACAGATAGTCTTAATAAGATATTTTCTATATAGAGTTTTTAGCCTTTAAAATCAGAAAGCAGTGATGGCTTGATTGTAAATTTAAAACGAGCTCAATAATTCTGATTAGAATATGATGGATCTGTTTTAGTTTGGAGATTTAAAAAAAACAGGCTGCATATGAAAAATATAAATAATAACATGTACTTAAATATATTTTCTTATTATTATTTATCATTATATCCATTAAATATATAATAATTATATCAGTTTATATTGTTTTTGTCCCTATTTAAATTTGGTGAGGAACATCTTTATATGAGGAACAAGTTTTTAAAAATTTCATAAGCAATTTTTCCTATTATCGAGAATTTACTATAATACAATAAATGAGAGCAAAAAACCAATAATATTTTAATGTTGTTTCTGCTAAAATTTGTTTTGCCATCTTAGATTTTGCTCTAATTTTACGGTAATGTGAAATTTTAATATAAATCTATTTTGAAAATTGTATTCAATGCAGTTAATTAGTTTTTTAATTAAACCCGCAAAAGAATATAAAAAAAAAACTTCTTTATAGCTTGGTCTTTCCTTTATTGATTTTTCTTTTTCCTTTTCTGAATTTCATTAGAATCGACGAGTTTTTGAATTATCGACAGACACGGTACATTGGAAAATTTAAATATCTTTCAATCTTCTACAGATCTGACTATGAATTATGTGGTATATATTGCAAAAATATAATGACAAAACTGACATATCCTTTTCGAAATAATACAAGAAAATCATTAGAAAATTCAGCAATTATGAAAAAAATGACGACTCATTCGAAGAATCCGACAAGTATTCAGTATTTTCTAAAACATAAAACCAACAACAAACAACTTATCAATTGGAAACAGAGTGATAAATTTCATTTCAAATAATTGACGTCTTAAAAAAAAAAAAACAAATATTCCATATTTTTATTTGTTTGTTTAATTTTAATTTTCACGTTGAAAATTCTCAATTTTCTTAAAAGTCGAAATTTTCGATGCATTTAATTTTGTTCTATTCCAAGTCAATTTTGGTTTAAACAAAATAAAATCGATTTTATGATATTATTAAAATAAAATTATTAAATCAAAAGTAATAAAAAAAAGAAAAAAAAAATTAATTAAGTATTTCCATTCAATAAAAAAAGTCTTTTAAAAAATTAACAAGAATTTTTTGAAAATAAAAAAAAAAAAAGAAACTAGACTGTCTCTTCAAGTTTAGTATTATTTAAAAGTTTTTGTATTTTATGAGATAAGCCCAAAAAAAAAAAAAAAAAATAAAAAAATTATATATATATATATAAATTCTCTGTGAATTAATCAAGTTAACCTGTTTCTAGGTCGAAGATTTGTTTTTTTTTTTCTTTTCATTCATTTGGGACAAACTAAAAAAGTGGTAGTCACCAGTAATGTTGTAGTGGTAGTATAAAGACGAAAAATACTTGATGATGATCTAAGGGGAGGATGGGGTGGTAAAGCCAAAGCGCATTGAAAGATCATTTCGAATATTTCTTCATTATTTTGTTCAGTTTTTATGTAAAGTATTTTTTTTTCCATATAAATTTTTCATTTTTTTTTTGCCTTTAGAGTTTGCGCTCAATATAAATACAAAGTTTTGTATTCATTTTTTTTTTTTCATTTTCATCAAATAACAGAAAAGATAAGATGTGATCACTCTGACGTAGAATTTAGATGATCTATAAATAAAAATTAAAGTAATGAAAAAGCAAAAAAAAAAAAAGGCAGGCCACTGACAGAAGAAGTGACATGACACAATTGCATTTTTGTAAGACAATGAAAGTAGTAGTAGACGGGGGGGAAAAAATACAAAACAAAAAAAGAGTTACGGACTATTTTGAAATTTCATAAATGACGAGGAGAAAGGGTTTTGCAGGGACAAACAAAAGATTTCCATAGATTCAATAATAATTGAGTATTGTTAATGGAAAGTCATTTATTAATGGTTTCTTGTCTAATTTAAAAATAAGTAAAATCGCCATAAAACTTATCACATAAATAATGTGCGCAGGAAACTAATTAAAAAGAATCTGTCTCAACAAAACTTACGTCATTAATAAATAAAAGAAATACACAACCATAAAGTAAATAATTACAGTAGTCACTTGTAAACCATGATTTTAGATATAGTTATATAAATGGTAGACCCACCATTTGCTGAAATGTGTCTGTAGAATCATTATTAATATGTCAGAAGAGATTTTAATAATAGAATTAAAGATTTAGGTAATCTGTGACTACTTTTATATTATGTTCAAAACAACAATTTTAAACGGCAAGCTGCACGCTACAATCTTCAAATAACCAGCTTCAAGTTATAGAAGTTAAATTTGATACGTTGATTAAATTATTATAGCACTGACTTCAAATTAAAAGGTTCAGTTCAGTGGACGACAGTTGCTAAATTGTGTATTGATGATGACAAGTAAAAATGGAGCTAGGGCGAAGCTCTTAATTTTAAATAATTATATAAAAATTTGAAAAATAAAAAAAAAAATTTTTATTAGTTAAAAAAAAAAATGATTAAAATCAAAAATTTTCTACAATCGAGAAAATTCCAGGAAATTGCTTTTTAGATAAAAAAAAATTTTTTTTCTTTTTTTATCATAATCAGATATAATTTTACTTTCTTTCGAAAAATATAAAAAATAAAAAAAATCATATATATTTTGTTTTTTGATTATGGAATTAATAATGTAAAATGCTAAAAATATTTGACTAATTTCTCAATAAAATATGAAAAGGCGTTATATTAAGAAAGAAACAAAAAATTCATTACAATATTTTAAGATCTGCTGATGTTAATTGAAAACTATTTTTGATTTTGTGAAAGAAAAACTTGTTTTTTTTTTTTTATGTATTTTCAATAATACAAGAATCTTGGGTTTTATAAAGTCCAAACGTTTTCATTTTAATATCACAATAAAATGAAAAATTATAAAAACAACAAAACAAAAATCTATTTCCAGAAATGCATTTTAAAGAAATTATTTGAAAATTTGCATAATCAAAATATTTCAAAAATAGAAATTAATTAAAACTGAAATTCCAGTGTGTGTATTTTGGATTTTACATTGTACCTAAATAATAAAAGTTTAAGATATAAAGTGAAACCTCAATTCATGCAACAGTACATTTCTTGTGGTGATAGAGGAGTAGAAAAAAAAAGAAGATATAAACAAAACCTGGAAAACATGCCCTACTCTATTCAAAAAAAAAAAAAAAAAATTTCTTCAATATCACCTAAAAACCAATTAAATCATCATTAGAATGTCCAATATACCAAATTTTATGAAGATTGATCCACGCTTTCTCGATTCATCGTTTCTACAAAAATATGACTACAAACAGAATTACAAATAGGCGAGCTATAACGAATTATGACTGTCATAACTAAAACATAAAGGTGCAGAATTAATGTAGTCATTTTATTTTGTTCTGATTTATATAGTAATAATCCTTTTCCTTTGTAAATTGTGGTGTATTGTTGTCTCTATAGAAAATTATATAACGATAATGATACACCACGATTTAAAACCATAAGGTAATTTTAAAGTGAGAAATTAATTCGACCCGAGAATATGGTATATTTAATAAGATACCACTTACTATTAATTGCAGGAAATCAATGACAGCTATTTTTTCAGATTCCCAGGTTCTACATATTAACCTAATTCAATCAACCCACTTTTCCTCACACAGCTCATACCCGTAAGGCAAATCTAAATGAATGTTGATAGATTTCTCTCATGGGTGTAAAATAATTGGGAGAAGGTGGATTGAAACATTAAATACAATATACCGCTAGCACTCATTCAAATTACAGGATACTTATACAGAAATTTATATTTCTTATTTTAATTCATATTTCTTTAATTTAAATTTCATTTAATGCTTCCCCGTTTTTTTTCAGTCGGAAGGTATCTCTTCTTATTTTATTATTGGGAAAATATCCTCTTTCGATGAAGATATTAAAAATGCATCAGCCGAATACAATTCGAAAAAATAAGCACGGTCAAAACTACTTACATATACAAAATCATTTAGAATTTGAAGATCCATGTAAAGGAGTTTTGAACTAAGCAATTTGTGGATTTCATTATTTTTGTCACCGATATCTTCTTCCTGAATCAAAACAAATGAATTTTTGGGTTTCTTTTGTTTTTTGTTTAAAAAAAACTACCGGAATAAATTTCAACTACCCGTTTTAGCTCTCGTTTCAATATATGAACACATTCTTTTAAAGTCAATTACATTTTCAACAGACCCAGTCTAACACTTTTCATATTTTTCTATTGAAAATTAAATTTAAATTCTCGGAATCGAAGAAAATACGAACAAAATATGAGCTTGCAAGAGAAATGGAAAGTTTCAAATAACAATGTAGTTCCCGGTAATTTGAATGAAAGTCATCAAAATTTGTGTTCAATATCATGTTCATGTACTTTGGTTCAAGTTCATTTCAAAAAAATATTCAAATTCATTAAAATAAAAATATTTTTTCTAAATTTCACAGGATCTCATCGATTTAACCAAAACCGATTTTCGAGGAGGGGAGGGAAATGTCTCTATTTTGTTTCACGCTCAACTAATAGCGTAAAAAAATAAAGTTACTAAAGCAAATACATACTTCACCATATACACATTAAACCAGGAATGGAATTTTGTATTTCGATCCAACTGAATTTTCGATTCGATTTAATATTCGATCTGAATTCTTTTTGGCATCCTGTAAAATTATCGTATCGTAAATTAGTGTTGCCTTTGAGAATTCCACGCAAATGGTATAAATTTTCAAATTGGCCAATGAAATGTAATGAAATTTTGACAGCTGGTAGTTTTTTTTTTGAAAACAATAATTTAAAATGTTTGTGTTTTAGATTTGTTTTGAGTTTTGAATTATTTTTAAATTAATATTTAATAATTAATATTAAAATTGTTGGTCTCAGTGAAACAAAATATCTTTAAGTGTCTTCGGTCCTAAATTTGGCGTCGTTTTTTTTATTTTGTTATACTTATAATTTTCACTTCGCTCTTAGGGTCATCTTATTTGGTTGTAATTTCATGAAAATCTTGATAATTTTTTTAAATTCAATACTTTCAAGTTAACTTTTGCAAGCTTGGGATTTTTTTGCATGAACTCAATTTGCATGAACTCAAGTGAAAAAAAAAATTTTTAAAAAAATATTTTATTTTTTTTTTTTTTTGTGAAAACTACAATAATTTAGTAAAAATTTAAGGAAATAATTGTCAAATTTCTTGTACTTGGGTTTTTTTCATTAAAGAAATTAAAAATATGACAATAAACATAAAAAAAACATGTTTTCGACAACTCAACACTGATCGAATGAATTTTATACGATCACAGTATAAAATATTTTCGATCCAATTTTAGCCGATACCAAATTGGTTGGTCGAAGTCGTATATACGATCCAATTGGGTCAAATCGAAATACAAAATTCCATTCCAGATTGAAGCAAACTCTCAAAAAAAGATTTTGCTTCTTTCATAATGTACACTAGACCTATTAATCTATTAAGCTGGGAACCCCAAGTGATGAGATGGCACAATAAATACTATCATATTAAGTAAATTTCCCTTAAGTTGAATAACGAAATTCGGTCGGTTTTACTACCACGTTTTACCATATATGCATATCAATATTACTTTTTTGAAGTTGACGTGCAAAATAATTCAAAAACTATTCATCCGATTGGTTTTTGGCTTTGCATGCATCTGCATAAATATTTTCCTCATAACTTGAATGTAAATTCATAAAGATTATTGTTTAATTAAATTACTTTAATTGCATAATTAACATGAACATTTTTCATAAAAATAGTACTTTTTTAAGTGTCGCCATTGTTTCAATTTCACATCATTTTCTCTAAAAATAGGTTCATTCCCTGCGTGGCGTGTTCTCATTGAGGAAATCAATCATTTGGAATTTATGGTTTCCGATAAATACAACAGGCTCTAAACTACACGCCACAGGCTAAGAAAAATGTTTGTCCCCAGTTTACATACATAACAATATAATATAACCTAAAAATTTGAAAAGTATCGATTGTATAATTTCTTTAAAAAAAAAAGTCTTCTTATTTTTAGCGCTTTTTATTATAATTTTGCATAGAAAACGATTGATGAATACTTATTATTTTTTCTTCTTTTATTATAAAATATTATAAAATTGGTATCTCATTTTTTTGTATAGATTAAAAATTGAGAAAGCTTGAACTGGGATGCATCCACACCGTTTAGTCCTGATCTTTCATAATTAGACTACTATTTGTTCTGGTCTCTGCAGAATTTCTTTAGTAATGTAAATTAGAATTCTAAAGAAGCCTGCAAAAATGACTTGTATCGGTTTTTCGGATCTGATGTATATTACCGAAGTCTAATAACAACTATCAACATTTGTTATTTATTTATAAATGGTATTTTTATACTTTTTTAAATTTTTATATTGTTAGTAGTGATTTAATGCATGCTCGCTCCGCTCGTTAGCACCACTTAAGAATTTATACTGACTGGTAAAAAAATATATGGTATATATTTTGTTCTGAGTCCAGAAATACACCCACAGACTTGGATTTTGCGACCAGAAAATCAAAACGTTCTACATTCACCGGATAAAGACCTTACCAGGTAAATGGAAAAAGACCATCAACCAAAATGGGACAATATATTGTTTAATACAGGAATGGAATCGTGTAACTGGCTTCGAACGAAATCATATCGAAATAGCATAGGAATGTCAATGATTTTTCGATACAATTTAATCTCAATCGAATTGCATGATTTTACTACAGTTTTTGTGTCCCATGAAAAATTCATCTTTTATTTACACAGAAAAAATCCAATATTTCCGAAATATTTTACTAGATTGTTGAATTTAAGTAAAATTCAAAAACTTTAATTTAAATTATAGGAAATTTCATCTTATGTAAATTTTCCAATCTACTAAACGATTTCGGAAAAAATTGAGAAAACTTTTTGGTCTTTGTCGGAGAAATAAAAATACATTTTTGTGATCAAAAATAGTACCAAGGTTTATTTTTAGTCCATACACAATTTTCTGGAGGTCAGGATATTTTCTTCTCCATATAATGACGATCCACCCACCCACCCTATTTATATTATATTATATTATATTATAGAATGGGAAAATAAAAACTATTATGCAAATATGAAATAAGTATTAGTTTCTTAAAAAACTAATATTTACAAGTTTAAAATTGAAACTGCATATGTCCATAATATTGAGAAAATATCATATACTTTCAATTCTAAGTTATTCAATCGAAAAATTAAATATTTCCAAAAGTTTTAGTTTTGGACATTAATTATTATAACAAACGCAACAGTTTGGAATTCTGCAATCGGAACTGATTCTATGTTTAACCGAATAATTAAACATAGAATCCGTTCCGGCTATGTCTTCTCGGATTTTAAAATTTATTGAAAAATATATTTATTAATAATTTATATTAGAAATTATTTCCTTAATAATAAATAAATTTAAATAATTTTCTTTTCATATTCATTTTTATTGTTTTATTTTTGGCAATAATCCAAAAAAAAAAATTCTGTTAATTTTGTAAGCAAAACTATTTTGCCAAATTTTGAGTTGTCGTGAAACATCTGCCTTTTAAGCGGTAAATGATTTCTAGGGAAAATTTACAAAATTTCACATAATTTCACCCAAAAATTTTTATCATATTCAACGAAAAGTATAATTAAATTCTTGCCAAACTAATTTAAATTAGTATTTCGGATATTTTCTTAGACTTTAAACTAAAAATATAAGAGAGTATTATATTAGTCCAAAAATTTGGCTTAAGTTTCCAATAGAAAAATATACATGTTTTGAGGCTACTGGTATCTGAATGGATTATAAAAGATGACTGATAACTAAAGTACGACTTACCCAATTTGATTAAAATTGTATACAAAAATTGTATAGTAAAAGAACTGATTAGATTTTGCTAAATCATAAATGATTTGTTTTAACCAAAATATGAATATTTTTAATTTTTGTGAGGACGGATAAATTGAGAATCAATTACAACAAGATTTTTTACATACCTATTTTAGACTAAAAGGATGAACTGTTTAGTTTTTTGACCAAAGGTTTTTGACAAAGAGGCTTTTTGACGACAAGTGTTTGTTTTGGCATGAAAACCTAATTTTTTTGTACCTATCATAATTTATAAGGAAATTAAACTTGAAATATCCTGTCTAAAAAAGTTGAGTGCTATACCAATAAAATTCGAAATATATTTTGTAAATTTTTCAAGTAAATTAACTTAAAAACATTTAAATAAAACTTTTAAGGTAAAATAAAAACAAAATAAGTTTTTTATGAGACACATAAAAAATTTTATTGGGAAATTATTCTTCAAACGAGAGACACTTTGCTTGGAAGCAAAGGTTTTTAAGTTTTAAATTGGGTAAAAAAAAAAACAAATTAATAAAAAATTAATAAATTTTAAATTCTTTTTTAATTGATTTATATAAAAGAAATATTTCTTCTGAATTGGAATTGATTTGAATAAAATTGAAAATATGAAATTTGAAAAATATGAAATTTTCGTGGCATTTTCTTCTTCTTTGTTATATCGCGACCAAAAAAAAAGTTAAATTATAAATTACGAGAAAATGAACTATAATGCAAAACCACTACAATAACTTTTATACCGCCGTTGAAACACATTCGTTTACCTGACGTAACTATTGATTGCAGAAAAATTTAGCTTTTAAAACTTAATCTTAACCCTAAAAAAAACAACATAATTTCGATATTTTAGTCCTGTTTAGTAGGAATCATCAATACTTCGAATCACATTAATTACGCCAGAACTATGTGCTAAAATCCAAACTCAACCATATTTGCATAATTCCCTATCACAAGTTTTTGGAAATGAAGGAATTGTCGAAAATCTTAAATATTTTCCGCACATTATAAATGGTCTATAATAGAAATTTTGTTCGAAAGTTACACGGAATTTTAATCGAATTCAACTCAACTCTAATTACTTTTTTAAGAAAGCTCATAAATACCCACAAAATTTTATTCAAATTACTTCATAGATAACGTCGTAATCTTGTTGTTTTCATAAACATCTAAAACAGCCGACAGCAGCTATCCGAATATTTACAATCCATCTTTTTGATATAAAGAATCGGTAATGTGTGGAAAAAAAAAAATCTCTCATAGAAATTTTCATTCCAGGTGCTTCGATAAGAATCGATTTAGAAATTATTTCAACAATAAAGTCACCAATAATACCTTGGTATAGAAGTAAAAATATAAACTTGTTCATCATTAACAAATTGGTTCAAATTTTTAAAAGTTGAAAGAAACTGAAAAAAAAAACAACTTTGATCTCTCTTCTTTTGGGTAAAACCAAAATATTTAAATTCGGAATCGTAATATTTCATTTGATATTGTATTTTTGAAATGGAAAAAAATGCCTGAAAGAAGAAATAGAAAAAGTGCTAAAAATCATTCCAGCATAACCGGGGAACCATTGGAAAAGTAGATATAGTGAAGTATATATTATTCGATTGGAGGTTAAATTTGATAGCATGAGATTTGCACACACATCTTTGGGTCACGGCAAAACAAATTAAAAAGAAAAATAGTGAACAAACGATATTGAGACGGCATTACACTATTTGTACTTTTGAAACACTTTCCATATATAAATATAACATATGTAAGTAATCATATAGAATCTATATAAATTGAACATGATTCTGAAACCCAGCGAAAGAGGCTGCAACCCGGAAATTATAACGGTAGAATAGAATTAATATATAATATATGATAGCAAGACTGGCTAACGACACAAAATCTAGTGTTTTTACTTTTTTGGATTCTTTTGCTGATGCTGCTCGTTTCGTTTAAAATTAAATTGAGGAAAGTCCAATCGAATATAAAAAAAAACAAAAAAAAGTGGATATACATAGTATGTGTGCTTTTGTTTCTATATTCAATTCGGGTATTTTTTTTTTAATGAAGAACTGAAATAAAACTTTTTTTTTTGAGATGGGCAAAGTAGCGAGTATGTCGCATGGACAAATAGAATAGTCGATATTCCCTTCGTTTTCTCGTTTTGAGAAAGAAAAAAAGTGGTTTTTACTGACTCCACCAAGAAACAAAAAAAAAAACAAAAAAAGACGAAATGGATAGAAAAAAAAAGGTCAGCCCGAAGTTATAAAATCGCGTCGTCTTCATACACAAAAGTTCGCGGCGGTATCGACAACGGCAAAATTTTATATAAAAAAGATGTAATGTGGTGGCTTTGTTGATAGAAGCTGAAATAGACGAAATAAAAAGAGATAAAATTGGAGGTAGAGGTAGGTAGCTGGGGGTTATAATGTATTTGTGTATCACAAACAACGGGACGACAGCAGCAGCAATGTGAATACACCATTACTACAAATTTAAGCTTTAGATTCAAGTTTTCAACTTCAGCCTTAACTGGCGGTGTTCTGTTATCAAAAGCAAAACAAAGCAAGCATAAACAGCATCAGTATAAAAACAGTACAAGTTTTAGCATCAGCATCCTTCCTCATCACAGCATTCACCATACCATCAGTATTCTCATCATCACACACGAGATTTCAATGGGATTGAACGGGATGTTGTTCGGAATGGGAATACATTGAATTCGTATAATCCCTTGCCACCCCTTTTTTTGTGTACAGTCTTCATGTTTCACATTACTCGATATGTTTTTCTACATCCTATATATATATATATCTATATCATTCGCTACACAATCATACTATTCATATAGCAGCCACCATCTCTATTCCCGAAAACCCTTGCCATTATAATTTAGCCATCGCCATTACCACCCTCCCTGGTAAACCCATCTAAACTAAAAATGATTTTTCACCGATATCGAGGACATGATAAAAGTTTGGAATCCTTTAAAAGGATAAGACAAAAATTTTTCCATTTCAAAATTGGAGGAAACATTTTTGACAGGTAAATTACAAAATAGTTTTTTAATTTTAATATGAAAATAATAAGCTTAAAAAATGCTTTCAAATGAGACCCAACACTTGATAGTAGTAAAAGCAGCGTGGCACAATCGAATTATTACATATTTTTTTTTTTTGTTTTTCTGTCGTTTTGTATTTTTATCTTTTTTTTTGTATTCTTCTTGTTATAATCGCCACGAAAGTAATTAAGTGAGAAATGTGTACCTGCGGGGTCAATAATTTCCTCCAATGAAATTGTGTTGGTGATTGGTGTACGTTGCAATACGATGGTATGCGTTCCAGTTGTTTTAGTGTTGATGAATTGATAAAATAAACTTATATATATATATATATAGTGTTCACTCTCTGCTAACTTCACTCTAAAATAATTGAGTATAATTTTTTTTGTAACATTTGAATGTGTTTATTCAACACACTACTGTAAGCTGCCAGTATTACACTGTAAAAAAAAAAAAAAAAACTACATTTCTAATTTTGCAGAGCAATAAAGCCGTACAAAATTCACATACACTTTTCCCAAATAACTGAAATGAGAAAAATTCACTCAAACTTTTCTTTTTCATGTAATTTTCCTTTTTTTAATTTATCTAAACTAATTCCAATTATAAATATACACTAACCCTATTCAATAATTCACTGTTTCTCCTTTTTTTTTTGTTTTATGAAGTATATCTTACAGCTATTCCCTTTTCTTATTCTGATTCTTTTACTCTTCTTCTTCTTCTTCTTTATTTTTCCACTTTACACAAATTTATATATTTTAAAAATTATTTCACTGCCCACACTTATGTGTGCGTAAAAAAAAAAAATCATCGCGCACAGCACACACACACACACAGTATTTCACATTTGCTCCTACACAATTCAAATGCATCGGCACTGCATCTCGTGCGTATTTTAAAAGCCGCGTGAATGCAATTCCTTTTCTTTTCTCTTTTTTTTTTTTTAATGAAAAAAATTAAACGAAAAAAAAAATAATTACAAAATTTCTTAGGTTAAAAATTCACCAGTTATTTTTTTATTTCATTTGTTGTACTTGCTAAAGCGAACGCATTTATTTTAGATAAGAAAAACGAAAAAAAACTTTTAATTTCACATTCTTCTTTTGTTTTTGGTCGTCAAAAAAAAAACAAATGAAATTTTCGGTTACTCTTCTGTTTTTTTTTTCTTTTTTCTCAAAACAAAAATTCAATATTTCATTACACGAAATTGTTATCTAGTTAATCTATTTCTAAGATCTTTTCCGATTGTTATTTTGAATTTTAAACGCGAAAAGAAAAAATAATTTTTTTTTTTTTTTTTTGTTCTTTTTGTCAAAAAGAAGGATTCCTTTTTTTGGTTAAAATTTTTCCACAATTTTTGCAAAAGTGTTTGTGTGTCACCGCGCGTGCACACATCTGCATCGAGCACAATTGTTTTACAAGCGAGCACCGTTCATACGTAAAGTATCGCCACCGAATCGATTATCGCATGGTTTGATTATACATTTTTTTTTCTTTTCGCCTTCCCGAATTTTTTTTTTTTTTTTTTTTTTTCGTTTCCACTATTCTTCTTTTCTTTTCGACATTTTCTTTTTCTTCTGTTTTTGGTGTTTTTCTGTAACTTCACAACAAAAAAAAAAAACTTTGTTTTTTTTCTGATTAATTTTGGTATTGTTTTTTTGCTGGACTTGTAGCTGTTGGATGATGAACCAACTTTTTTTTTATGGTTGCAAATAATAAATTCAATTATTCATAACAAAACTTTTACGGGAACCAATTATTAATGAGTAAATAATAATATAAACACTAAACACTGTATGTACACGTTTTTTTTTCTGGCTATTATTTTGGTTTTATACATTCAAAATAATGTTTTCTTTCCTTCACAATCTTTTAATACAACCACCCGCCTGTTTCTTTTTCTCTTTTTGTATTTTTTTTTTTTTATTGAACGAGAAAACGACGGACCAAAATGTCTAACGGCACACACGGGCAAAATGTTACCGTAGAATGTAGATGTGGGTAACGAATTTCAAAGATTAGAGTTACCAGCCAACATAAAATATCGAAACGATACTTTCGAGATTTATAATGTTTATAGGTTTATGAAGGATTGGATATTTTTTTTTTTGAGAAAATAAATTCAGCTTCATGTTGAATTTAAATTTAAAAATTAATAAATTTATTGAAAATAAGAAAAAATGTTCATTTATAATTTGAATTGATTATTAAATAATATTTCGAATTTCACTAAAAATACTTGTCACTCAAACTAAAAACTGAAATTAAAAATTTAAAAAAGTAACCGTTAAGTTATATTCAAATCTGGTAATCGAACAATCTTCATATCGATAAAAATATCCAAATTAATTAAAAAAGGGGTTTTATAATCCTTTTGTACTATTTTAAATATTAATTTAAAAAAAGTCACTAGTAATTTCGCTCGTAGTAATTAAAAAATACCGCAATATTTTATTCATACAACTATTGGTGGTAGGGTAGTACAGTAAAATCCAGAATATATGTGACGAAAGTATTATACTTTTTGGACATATAACTTTCTTTTACATTTTGTTATTTCTTGATATAAATTGTAAAAAGGAGAATTATATAATAATAATAAAGTTTTTTTTTTTTTTTTGTTTTTCATAAAGAAATCATCTAATTACTATAAACGATTTTGAGCACCTTCTTTATTCTGGCCGATACTACTATTCGTATTATGTAATTTCTTATCATTTTGCATTGGTGGTTTTTCTGCGTTTATATGATGACTTTTTTTATAGTGTATAAAATCTAGAATCTTGACTACCTTCTCCCGTACTACTAAAAGATGAATTCATTGAATTGATGCTGCTTTGAGATAATGATGAATTTGTTCCTCCTCCATTTCCACTTGTCTGCGATCCTGATGATCGTTGTGGATAAGAAGAAAGTGAAGTCATATTTTGATTCTCAGAATGTTGTTTTGATTTGATTTTATCATTCACCAATTTCGGACTGCCAATTAAATCAATCACTCTATTAAAATTCTGCCCACGCTGTTGCTCTTTGTTGAACTGCAGATCCTCCTGATTATTACCAACCATAATAATGTTTGTTGATTGTAACGAATTAAATTGCGATTGATTTGCCGCTGTATTCCGTATAATATCTGTAGGAGATATATCACCCAAAGCTGAATCTGTATCAATATCCCAATCTTCCTCAGATGCCTCCACACTTGATGTACTACCACGTTGTTGAACAGTATTAGAAACATGAGCATAGTGATTGTCATTTGTAAAACCGGATGATATTGAATTCAATATGAATATTGGCTCGAAATTCTCTTTAACCCATTTCCGATATTCCATAACATCATCTGTAATACGTATTATTCGTCCTAATATGGAATTTCCAGTGCAATTATTTAATTCAGAATTTAATGAAGATACTGCTTGAGACAATACTATAAAAGCATATTCGAATGCTTGTTTAACTTTTAAAGCCCTATACGATAACCGTCCAATATCATTTCCTGGTGTAAGTGGATCTTCAATACAAAGAAGCGAAGGTCGATGTCCGTCTACCATTTCACGTTGTAATTCTTCTTTAGGTATATATCGACCACCACTTTTTATGCTAATACCTATAAAATTTTAAGATAATTTTTAAATTATTTGTGATATATACATATATGTATATAGATTTTAGAATATAAAGGACAGGTCAGAAAAATAACTGCACCACAATTTCTAGCCCCATCCTATATTAAATATTTTCAAAATATTTATTTTCGCACCTGTTTTCATGTAATTGAATTTTTTGCCATATAATTCAAAAAATTCAAGAAGTAAAACACCCAAATTGGCTGGTCCGTGTTCAATTTGTCGTGGATGAAGTTGTAGAAAACTAACGCACATAAGAATTATAGAATATGATGAAATTCCACCTAAAATTTAATAAGAAAAATTTCTTGTATATAAAAAAAGAAATTTTCTTTACTTTTTGTATATTTTTACCTGTGAACACTTCGTTAAGGTCTCGTTGTAATAAAAATTGTTTTAAAACTAAAACCAATTTTGATAAAACTTGATATCGTTGCTTATATTCTTTTATTAAGTCAGCCGATTGTACACCAGATTGCATATTAAAGGATATATCCACTTTCACTTGACTTTCTCGATCTGTTAATTTAATTATTGGAACTAATGTTTTATCTAAAACATGTACAGAAGATTGTTCAGCAATTCCACGGGCAATTAATTCCATTTCAAGTGTACGTAAAGGTAATTTTTCCCAAAGTCCAATTACAACTAAATCAATATCGGAAGTTGGTAAAAAGAGCCCGGTACGAAATGATCCGAAAATTTCAACTCTAGCAGTTGGCCATAAAGAGTGAACTACTGCCTCAATTCGTAGCACAACGTCGCTACGTAAAGCATGCTCGGCTGGAGTTGGGAGGCAATATTTATAGAATTGTTCGATTTCTGTGTGAAGTCCGATGATCCCAGTTCCATATTGACAGAATGGCGGTCGCCAAGGGCATCCACCATATTTTCCAATATTATATGTGCTGGCTTTATTATCTATAACGCTGTTAACTTTTCTTCTTGGATTATAAAAATTTCTTTCATGCGCCACCATTTTTTCTTTATCCGTTGAAGTTGAGTCATTTCCAAACTGTTGTAACAAAAATGGAGCAGTGGAATCTTTATTATTTTGATTAATTACATTATTAACACTGTTTGTCGTTTTATTTTGCTGTTGATCTATTTGCTGTTGCATTTCATTAGAGTTAGTTTCCCCAATAGCAATCCAAGTTCGTAATGCTGGTCCGCTTTGTTCCTTTTGAAAACAACCAACAAATGGATCCATTTAAATAGAAAGGTTGTCCTTTTTTCTTTTGTTTTTTTCTTCTTCTGACTAAAAATTGTACACCTTAAAAATATTCACTGAATAAAATAAGCTCCAAGAAAATGTACAGATAGAATTACAATTTTTGGAAATTAATAAATTTCTGCCGTCAAAAATCCAGTGTCAAAAGATTTTTCGGAACCGTTGTGGCCTACTGAAACTAAAATGTGATTAAAATTGGAAATTTTATTAAAACATCACATTGAACTATTAGTACTGATTTGAAGCAAGCTAAACTTGAGGTATTGAATTGAAATTTATAGAATATATAATTTTACAAAATAATTTTTAGGGTATATAATATACACTCCGGGGCACTTGATTAGCACCACTTAAATTTTTAACGTCATTAAGTTGCTCGTAAAGTAGAAGAAATGGGATTAGTAGAAGAAATGGGGTTTTCTCAGAATCTCGGGCAAATGGAAACAGAATGTATCAACCACAAATTCAATTACCGGTCGTTGACAAAAATAGGTCGTCGGATAATATAATTCATCCAGATATTAGGCTTAAGAAATTAGTTTCCTATGACGTATTGGATACTCTTTTGAAACCTTCAGCCTTATTCGCATCTAGTCAGCAACAAGTTCATAAAACTACATTTAAATTTATTCTCATAGCACAACAAGCAGCACTTATTGTCAGTAATTGCGATGAACGAAATCCAGCAAAAATTGAACATGCAATTCAAGTTCAGTTGCGGTTTTGTTTATTCGAAACATCTTGCGAACAGAACGATTGCTTTCCGGAAGATATTAGAGTAAAAGTGAATAAAATACTATGTCATTCACAAAAATTCTATCCAAAAGATAGATCCAAAGTTGAAGGAAGTCAAATTGACGTGACTTCGCAAGTTAAACTTTTATCAACAGTTACGAATAATATATCAACTCAATGGTCTCAAAAAGACACACGTACTTATGTTGCTTCTGCATATTTGGTACGTTAACTAACAACTGAAGAATTAATTAATAAAATAAAAACCAAAGGAATAAAGGCAGCGTGTTATACAAAGGCTTTAATTGAAGAAGAACTTAGTGAAACTGACGGCTGTGATATTACTTCAGCAACCTTCACAGTTTCATTATTATGTCCACCAGGACGAATTAGAATGACTACACCTTGTAGAGCATTAACTTGCTCTCACATACAGTGTTTCGATGCGTTTTTTTATTTACAAATACATGAGACAAAAACAACTTGGAATTGTCCTATCTGTGATAAATCCGGGACATTTGAAACTTTGTTTATTGATGATTATTATCAAGATGTACTTGCATCTACAGAAGCCAATGAAAAAGAATTGCATAAAGATGGTACATGGAGTGCACATAATGGCACTCAAATATTAGATACTGGACATAAAGTAATATCGGACAATTTAGAAATTAAAATAGAATCAAATTCAGAAGTTAGTACACAAATTTCTAGTGATAGTTCTGATGGAGCAATATTAACTGCCACTACAAATAATGAATACTTAACTGAATGTGCCACCGAACATTTAAAATAAATGTAAACCTGTAAATCTTAGAGCGTAAGCATGTAGTTCGAGAAATGTCCCAAATGCAATCATTTTGGATTCCTTGAAACCGTTCAAATGATCCAATCACTAAAGGCCAAATCAGACTCTAAGTCCGTACTGTTATAATTTCCGGTTAAATTTTAACTCGAACTTATTCTTGTTTTGGAAACTTTAAATCCCTTTCCTGAACAATCGAGTTTTTTTTTAATTTTTTACTTTTACGCCCTTATGCTCTAACACAATAAACATATTAAATAAATAATGTATTAATAATTTTTATTTGATTTGATATATTTTTATTTAAAAATGTTGAAAATATATTACAATAATTGTTAATAATTACATATTTTGTATAATTTTTATTATTTTTTTTATATAGCAAATATTTCAATTATTTAAATTCTTGTGCAAGGCGTTTCAAATAACTTTTTCGGCATTCCATTTCATCAACTGGTCTATTATAAGGTTCCCAAATTGGTTTACCAATAAAATATCTTTTCGTTTTAATATAGTTCTTAAAAAAAAAATACATTTGACTTAAAAAAAAAGAAAACACAAAACATTAAATAAAAATCAATTTTACATTCATGTCGATTGTAAATCTATGATAAATTCCAGAAGGTATTACAATCATGTCTCCAGCAACAACTTGTATTCTAATCCAGTTATCATCACCACTAAAAATAATTTTCATAAATATTTTTAATGGATTTTTTTTTTTTGGTTTCTTACTCTCGAACATCAAAGTATCCGGAACCATCAATAATGAAACGGATTTCTTCTTCTGTATGCAAATGTTCGGTGAAAAAATGTTTTAATTTATTCTCATAATCAGGCAAACATTCTTTTGAGCATGTAACCTAAAAAAAAAAAAAAAATAATTAAAATATTTCAATTTAAAAAATGATGAAATTTATTAATCTATACCTCGTCTTCGTATGAATATCCTCGATTTTTCCTTATTTTATCCAAAACACCATCAATTCGATAAGTTTCTGCATTGAGCTTAAAACAAATAAGATTTAAAGTTATTATTCTTTTGGGGGGGAAGGGGGTGGAATAATGAATAATAAGAAATATAAAAAATTTGAATTTTGAAACAAAAAGAATATGAAAAATTAAGCAATTTTTTAATTAATTAATTCGGATATTTTTCAACTTGGTCCGTGTACTTCTTACATAATATTTAATACATTTTGATGCAACCCATCAAACATATACCAAAACGTAAAGTACGAGCAACAATTCAAATGTCAAAATTGAAAAGGCACAAAAAAAAAATTTTATTTTTCTAGTGGGTGATGTTCTGTTTCATATAAATTACAATTATGGCGGCTCCCCCAAAAAAAGAAATGATGAACTTTGTATTGACTCATTAAAATCTGTAATTAATAAATTGATTTGCTTACTTGAAAATATTCAACACCCGTTTTATTGTAAAGTTCTTCCAGCGATAAAAACACGGCAGGATCACGATGATGTTCCAAACGTTGATCGGAAGAATCTTCGTCCATAAACCAAGCTTTAACCATTTTGTTTTATATTAAAATTCTATTCTGCAAATAGAATAAAAAGAAAAATCACACTGTGCTATCAAAGCCACTTTATAAAATCACAATAATGAAATAATCAGCCACCTTACAATCTGGTCTTGCTTGTGACACTATTAAATCGGATTTGATAGTGGATTTAACGAAGTTTGGGGCCTAATGAATGACTTTTTTTTTTTTTTTTTTTTGGTATTTTTGAATTGGACAGCAAAACGGCAGAACTTTTAATACGATCAATACATTGAAATTAGACCTGATAAGGCGGACAAGAATACTAAAAAAATTTATAAAGTTTAAATTAAAAACTGCGACAGCACACAAATATTGTTTAACTTAATCACGAAAGAGAAAAAAAAAACTGAAAATTTTAAAAATAAAATTGAATAAATTTGTTTACTCATTTCAAGTTCATGTGTGCCAAATTCGTGATAATTCAATTCAATGGTGTTTTTCAATTTATTTCAATTGCAAAATGAAAACTAGAAAAACTTTTCTGATTGATAAGAACTAAGTTGTACTTTATGGTACATCGAATCATGCTGTGGATGATTTATTATTTATATGCATAAATTAGATAAGAAGACACATTTTTACTTTGGTTTGAAAAAGTTTTTTTTGTTTTTAAATTAATACAAATATAAGAAAAATTCAAAAAAGGTTTTTTTTTTAAATTAAGTATTACGGAAATAAACTTACTTAAAAAATTAAAATAATATAATAATTGTAAAATCTAATCATATATTAATTTGTTTAATATAAAAACAAAATGTAAATACATTTTCAGATAAAATACTAAAATTAGAAAATTTCCATAGTTTTTGTGACGGATATTCTTTGGCGGAGCTGCGTTCGGTCTTTTTTGTAAATTGAAAATAGTACACTCTATGAAGAAGTAGATGAAGTATTTTTATATGGTTTTGATATTAACTAAAATTTTGAAAGCGCCTATTTTGAAAAAAAAAACGATTTGGGTCTCGAAAAGAAAAAACAAATTTTCTAAAAAAAAAATTCAACTTTTTCGATCATTTTTTAAATAAATTATGCTTGAATAAAATAAATATTAGAAAATTCTCAAATATCTTTATTGAATGATATTAAAAAATAATTTTTTTCCCGAATTTATGCAATTGAGATTATGACATTTATAGTACGATTCCATATGTATATGGAAAACGATTGCTGCGCCATCTCTTGCAATTTTACGTAACCAAAATCTATTGGGGTCTCAGGCCCTGATCTCGATAAATATTTGGGTCACGTTGTTGTTGCTTTTACATGTTATGAAACAGACCTTGACCTAGACCCCGATGAAAAAAAGGCACTCTATATAAAAAATCACTCTATATGGTGATATAAATTGGGCTTTAGTTGAGGCCTAATGTAAATTACTTATCTAAAAATAAAAGTAAATTAGAATTATACATAAAAACGATGATCTATTTTATTGGAATTGATTAATAAAATTGATGAATAATTTCACTTGGCTTATTATGCAATTTTAACAAAAGAAATCGTCGCATGTTATATATTGAAAAAAAACGCTTTTTTGATCTATCCACATCTTCTCTTTATTTAATATCTTTGCTTAAATCTCTTACCAACGATATTAATTAGTAAAGATATTTAAAACTTAAAAAAGATTTGGTTTAACATGAGTAAATTACATTAGACCTTATGGTATGAGCTTAAAGCTCGCTCCATAAGAACTAATGTAATTTATTTATTCAAAATAGCTTTTACTATTTTGCACTTTCCACATCTTCTCTTTATTTATATCTTTGGCATTGCCATAAAGAAGCCTACACACGTTCAATGTTACTTGAATGACTCATGTTTCAAGTAACATTGATTGTTTGGATGCTCTTCAATGCTCTTGTGTGGAGGTAATTTCCATCAATATTACTTGACGAAAATTTTCATCAATAATACTTATCAAGTAACATGTGTAGGCCCCTTAAGAGCTAATGAATTTTACTTACCTTTAATAAAAGTCCTTTCGAATTTTCCACACCTTGTCACTAAAACTACAGAATTTTTAGAAATTAAAAAACTAACAAAATGAATAACTAACTAACTAACTTTTCTAAGATATCAAATTGTTGTGATTTATTAATTATGGCTAATTTTTACTTAAATATTTTACCTATCTAGTCTATTTATAACTTTTAGTATTAAAAGTTTCATATTTGAATTATTTATTAATTAATTACTTATTGATTTTCAGAAATTCTTCCTACCTAGTTGAACTTATTGATTTAAAAAGACAGACTGGCGACGTGAAAAAAGTTCTCAAGGAAAAGCTATTAATAGTGTTGTTTATTATCAATACAAAAGGCCTTCAAAAAGCCTCAATCCATAAATAATTTAGTATGTGTGTAGATACACTGCGAATTTTGTTAAGGTAGCCAATTAAAATTGTTTCAAATTTAAAAAAAAGGGAAACATTTTTTTAACATTAACTTAATGTATATTAATGACCAGATTTCGTGCGAAGATAAGGATTCAAAATAAGAATTTTGTAAAGCATTTGCAGTATTTTAATAGTCTATAAAATATGGTATATTCCAATGAGATAAACTCTTCATAAAAGTCCAAAGCCTGTCTGAGCGCTGGCCACATATTGCGAATCACAGAACATAGAATACCTATTTCGTATGGTAAACAAAATGGAAGTAGTGTGCGATGGCACATCACGAAAGAGACGTCTAACCAGCGTGGAAGAAGACATATATATATAGAGTTACGGAAGAGATAGTAAAAAGTCGTAAGTAAAACTGGCTCCACACGCTCAAACGTACGCCTTAGCTAAACCTAGAGAATAGAGTTGATCTTAGAAAATGCAAATATATTAAATAAGGTTTTCTTTTATCGTCACAAGAAATAATTCTTCACTTTAGAATATCTAGATTGAACTGGGCCAAACTTTTGTAATAGAATGAAAAATATAATTTTGAGATTGCGGTATGCCTTTCGCAACAATGGGGACTCACTACCCTATACAAGTATGTATACAATAAAATAAAAAAAACTGGTAACGCTAGGGTTATCAATCCAATCCAATCCTGTGTCTCCAAACCAACTCTAGTATCCGAAATTAATTCCATCAAAGATTTGAAGGAATGTGAAAAAGGAATATTTTTTGAAAATAAATTTAAATAAAAAAGAATCTTTTTTTTGTTTTTATTTCGTTTCTCGTTTATTTTGTAACAATTTTTTGACGAGTATTCGAAATACAAAAGAAGTAATATCAATAATTTCTGTATTCCAGTACATCATCAGTTTTTAAAGAGTTTATATTGTTTTTTTTTCTTTTTGTATTATTATTAAATATTATAATTAAGTTGTTGATTAAGCTCCCCACATTTCCAACTTTTTGCTTGGATAATTCTCATTTACATGCTTTTTTCAATCTTAATGAGTTCATTGATACCATCATACATTTCCTTAACGGCTTGGAATTCGGTGAGACCCATACGACGTTTGTTGGAGATATCGTAGACACCACCTTCAGCTTCGGTGTGTTCACCGCGTGTACCACGTACTTGTAAATTGTATTTACCAGCAATCTCTTCCAATTTAGCTAAATTGGCTGCCAATTTTGGTACTTTAATATGTACTGAAGCACGAATTGTTGTACCCAAATTAGTTGGACAGAAAGTAAGGAAACCGAGACGATCGTGATGACTGAATGGAACACGTTTTTCAATTTCATTAACAGCTGTTACCAAACGACGGTATACTTGTCCCAAATCACCGCCCATTTGCATTGAAATAATACGAAGATGATCTTCTTCATTGCACCAAACCAAAAATGTTTTATTATCATTATGATAAATACCACGTCCAGATGGCCAATAACGGCATGCATTTGCTGATTGCAAGAAACGATCACCTTCTTTAAATAAGAAATGATCATCGATCAATTGTTGCTGTACGGCTTTCTCCATTCCGGTTAATGGGTAAAATTTACCCTTAAGTTCACCTTCTAAACCAGATAAGGTTGATGAGACTTTTTGTTCCATCTCTTTGTATTGGGCTTCGGTTAAACATGGATTGAAAGGATAACCTTCCAAGGAACGACCACAACGTACACGAGTTGATACAACATATTCATTATTTGGATCCAAATTGCTGAATACACTTACATCACCGAAATCTCTTTGTGGATGTTTATCTGTCTTCTTGAATCCCTTATGATAATCTTCAATGATTGGATCGAACAATTCAGAAAATACTGAATATGCTTCAGCATCGGGAGCATAAATGCCGACACCGGAATCATGATTTTCCAAACCAGATTGAATACAATCCAAAAGGGTTGAACCGAAAGTTGGTGTCTTCTTATTTTTGAGATTGTCAAAGACTTCCTTGGTCAAGTATTTCTTCAATAATGATTTTGAATCAGATGCTTGCAATTTAGCAAAACCATCTTCCAATTTTTTGAGAATAGCAGCATCAACCATGGTGTCGGATTTATTTCTGAAAAAATATAAAAAAAAATTAAATAAAACATTATTTTTTTTCGAAAGAATAAAAACACAAATACTTAAGTTAAAATCAAAAGAAATTGTGTACTTTCTTTAATAAGTTCTACACAATAATTACAACTCTTTCAAGAGTTCTGTTAAATTCTGATTATTTTAAAGAAATGAAATCAATTCAAAAAATTTTGATTTTCGTTTTGAAAACTAAAACTATGGTAATACATTGTCAACTTTGATTTGAACAATTTCAGGCCAAGTTTTTAAGGGCCCCGTAAACGATCAAATTTGCTTGACAAACTTGTTTGTCAAACTTCACGTTTTCAGCGCAAACGATCAAATTTGCTTGACAAACAAATTTATCAAATTTGCCCGTAATTTCGATTTTCGGCGACGTTCGTGTCATACGATTTATCATGCACAATGAGTAATACAAGCGACGATTGAGATCGTGTTTGACAAACACCGCCGCACACGATCAAATTGTTTGTCAAACACGCCGTCAATCAAAATTTTCATCAAACACGTCAAACACAAAAATTGTTTGTCAAACAAGCCCGCAAACGATCAAATTGTTTGACAAACACGCATGTTTGACAAACAAATTTGATCGTTTACGGGGTACTTTAGTAAGTAAATCTTTTTTGTTTTTTTTTTGTTTTGTTAAAACGAAATAAAATTAGAAATTAATTAATTTTACATACATTTTTTTAATGAAATTAGAAATATTTCGAAGTAAATAAATGCTTTTTCGCGTTCTAAACATTTTCTTTTTTTTTGGTTTTGTTTTGTTTTTTTTTTTTGTTAAGTAAAAATACTATTAAAAAAATTTAATTTTATTTTCTAATTTTAATTAAGAAAAAAAAAAAGCATAAAAACTTGTTTCATTCCAAATAGTCATAAAGTTCTGTTATTTTCTTTGTTTTACGCTTAAAAAACACAATAAAAAAAGGGATTTTGAAAATATTTTGTTCCCAATTAAAATTGTGTCGTTTTTATGTGTTTAAATTGAATTTTTTTTTTTTAATTTAACGTCAGTTCTAAAAATTCTAAAAAAATATTATAAAAATTAAAACATATACAATTTATTATAAAATTCTTGAATTTCGCGCGGTGCGGCACATCACAGAGCTGAATGCAAAATGAAAAAAAAGGATAAAGAATTTTTTAGTACCTTGAAAGATAAGAATCTTCTTGTACTAAAAAAAAAAAAAAGAATAAAACAAATAAAAGAAGAAGAAAAAACAATAAATTATAATAATAGGTAAATCAGGAAACAAAGGAATTTGAAAGAAAAAGATTGACGCTTGCGCCTGCACAGTCGCCAGGCAGGACATGTGATATAGGTTGTGTTAATTATGATAATGAAGAGGGGGCGGCGGTGGGGTGGGTTTATAATAGATAGTATATCGACGGTAGTAGTAGTAGCAGTATCAACAATTTAGTTCTTCACCCACAAATAGCGCACACTACCCACCCACCACCCACCCACCTCCACGGCTCGTTTAGTTGCTGCTCACATATCCCATATCCCATATCATTGTGATTCTGTCTCTCTTCTTTAATATAATTTCCTTTTCTTTTTTTTTTTGGTGATTTAAAATAGTTAAAATTTATTTAAATTTTTTAGCGCTTTTATTGAAAAAAAGCGAACATTCAACAGAAATTAAAGAAGAAGAAAAAAAGTTCGTTTGTTTTTTTGTTTCTTGGAAGGAGAGATGGATGGCCGCACTCTTACCTCGCTAAGAATACCATCGAGTTAGATACACACCCTTCTGGAGCGTCGGTAGTACAATCAGCAGTGGCGGTATCAGTACCACCATCACCGGTAGCGTCTGTTACCACTTTCTCTTTCTTATCTTTGGATGCGCATCCGCCCATTTTTCTTTTTTTGTTTTTTTTTTGTATTTTTTAGTTATCGATAAAAATTTTAGTAGAAAATTTCTTATAAATTTAAAAAATTTTTATAGGCGCGAATTGTTTTTCTTTTTTAATTTTGATAATGTTGTTGTTTTTGTTTGGTTTTTTTTTTAGTACAAATTTTTAATACCACAAAAAAGTGCGATTATTCTCTTAAATTTAAAAATATTTTTAAAGATCACAAAAATAGTTTTTCTTTGATTTTTTTTTTTTTTTACTTTACATAAAAAATAGTTTTGTATATATTATTTTTTAATGTTTTTGGTTTTTTAGTTTAATTGTATTTTTATAGATGTAGAAAATGTTATTTTTTTGTTATTTCATTTGTTTTAAGGAAAAGAAAAGCAAAAAAAAGTACTATATTGCAAAAGCAAAATTAGATTTTATGATTTTTGTTTTTAGTAAATTTTTAAGACAATAAAGAAATAAAAGAAAAAAGATATTTTAAAAAATTCAAAGAGAGAAAATATATTTTTGGTTAAAAATATGCAACAAGCGATAATTAATTAATTAAATATATTAAAAATTCACAAAAAGCTTTTTTATTATTTTTTTTTTAAATATTTAAATGTAATTATTTTTGTTTCTTTTTTTTTCTTTATATTAGACACAATAAATTTTAATCTATTTTATAGTTTCTTTTTTTATTTTTTTATTTTTTATTTAATTTATATTTTGTATAAAAATTTTAAATTTTTATAAAAACAAAAATAAAGACGATATTTTTGTTTTAAATTTTACATTAAACAAACAAAAAAAATTTTGTATATTTTTTAGTTTTATTAAATTTTGTGCGATTTTTACGTTGTAATTTGGTATATTTTTAATTTTTAAGAGAAAATTAAAAAATTCTATTCCTTTTAAATTTTTGGATTAATATTTTTAAGATTTGTTTTGGTTTCTTTTTTTGGTCATTTAAAAATTTGCTAATAGGTTCCCCCCCTCTTTTTTTCGGTTTTTTAATTTATTTGTGCGTTTCTTCAATTTTTTAAATATATTTTTTTTTACAAAATAAATATTTTTTCTTATCACTGTTTTCACTTAAAAAAATTTTTTTTTTTTAAGTTTTTAAATCTACAAAAACGTTGAAAGTTTTCTTCTTTTTGTAAAAATATGTGTTCTAAGATTTTTCTTCTTGTTAGGAAAGTAAGTTTTTTTTTTTTGAAAAAATTTTCACTTCAATATTTTTTTAAATTTAAAAAAAAAAAACTATAATAATTTATGTTTTATAGATTCTTTGGCGTTGATTAGAACAAACAAAAAAAAAAGAAGGAATTTTTGATTTCAAAATTAATTAATGTTAATTTTTTTTTCCTTTATTTTATTTCTGCTGGATATGGCTGGGCTTTTTTGAATGTGTGGTTCCCGGAAAAAAAAATTTCTTTATGGTATGATCGAAAAAAAACTTTTGTTTTTTATACTTCTTTTCTTTGTCGCTATTGCCAAAAAAAAAAAAACAAAAACGGAGAAAAATGTTTTATAGAAAAAATTTTTGTAGATCCTTTTTTATAATTTAAAAAACTTGAGAAAAAAAAACTTTTTATTTAATTTTAAAAAGATATTTTGAAATTTTTATAAATTTTTTTTTTTTTGGAGGTCGCGCCCAGACCTTATTGCGAGCGCGCTGCCAACAACGAACACAATCGGAAAGGAATGAAAGGAACTAACAAAATTGAATAACAAATATGTGCGTTCAACGCTTTATGATAGAGCTCCTAAAAAAAAAAATATATATATATATATATATATATATATATATATATATAAAACACTAACACAATGATATTGAAAAAAGGATATTTTTTAGAAGTAAAAAAAAGAAAAGAAAGAAAAGAAAACTAGGAAAAAATAACAATGTGTATTCCTCCTTGTTGAAAATGTATTAGGAAAATGACACGAGGAAACGCGCGCAATTCTCGATAATATATTCTATATAAAATGGACATCGTGTTTATAATTTAAACACACGCACGAATCCTAATACGAATACTAATATGAAATAGCCATTATATTTATGTTTATATGCAAACATTTTGCCGGCTATCGATGAAAAAAATTAGTTTTCATTCTTTTCACTTAATTTAATAAATTTCAATATTCATCCTGTTTTAATCAAAAAAAACAAAAAAGGACACAAACATTTTTTTTTGTGAAGTTCAGTAAGAAAAAAAAAAAACCAAAAAAAAGGACCGGTGTTCATAAAAATTTGTCACGTTTTCGATTTCTTATACTATCGCAGCCAGCCAAGGATATGCGTAAGAATACATGTTTAAGTATCCTTATTCCCCATTTCATTCGTCCATGACTCAAAAAAGAACACTTTTCTTCAAATAAGATTTAATTTTTTTTTTTTAATTTCGTCCTGTTCTTATAAGGAAAACAACAAAACCAATAAAAATGTTGCCGCATCATGTTTGTATTGGTAAAATGAAAGCAACATATATAAAAAAAAGGGTGCGTCACAGGGTGGATGATTCAAAAGTTCGCTATTTAGAAATGTTTCCAAAAATAAAAACGTTTTGCCTTAATCATATTTTCAATTTTTTTTATTGCATCGTTTCTTTTTCCAAGAAGAAAGGATAAAATTATGAGAATTAAAGAATTTCCTTTTTACTTGATGACTGGTTAAAAATCATACTGTTTGTTTCTTGTTGTTCTCTTGTTCTTTTGATAAATATAAGATTTAATGAAAAATATAATATTAGCAGATCCCAGAGATAGAATTATTGGTTGCGATCACGTTTCTGCCACTAGTTGCGATACGTGAATAAGTAGCTGCCACGTAGCAGATACTGAAAATCTTACTTGGGATTATAAATGTCCTTATATGGAAAATTTTAATGAGGTAACCACAAGTGTTTCTCATTCATGTCGATTTTTCAAGGAAGAGAACAATTCAAATTGAATATTTCTAAAAGTATTTTACCATCAAATTTTTATTAATAACAAAAGAAAAAATTAAATTAGAAAACATGTCAAAGAGATAAAATAATTTTAAATAGAAAGTATGAAATAAAAAAAATTTTTTTGATTGCATTTCAAAAAAAAAAAATGTCAGATTAATTTTTTTTTTGTTTTGAATGATAAAAATTAAATATATGATTAAAGAAAATTTGATTGAATTACTATAATAAACATTTTATAACTTTTCCTATTATCAAAAAAAAAAAAAAAAATTACTTATAAATTTCTTATTAAAAATCAATTTTATTTAATTGCGATTTTAAAAATAGTTCGTCAAAATACAAAACCATACAAAAAAAAAAGT
The DNA here is from genome assembly GCA_963422695.1 of Xylophagus ater. NCBI lineage: Eukaryota > Metazoa > Arthropoda > Insecta > Diptera > Xylophagidae > Xylophagus > Xylophagus ater. Next base: position 39,735,610 of record OY730482.1, on the reverse strand, counting down.
AAATAGAAGACATTTCGGATCAATAAAAACATATCATTTTGGTGCGCGCGATTTGTACTCATTCCATGTGAATGAATGAAGAAGGAAGAGAGTTCATATTGATATGATCTGTGATCAGTGAAGTAGTCAACTAATTTTCATCAAAGTGTGGCCGTACCGACTTCAAATTTTGTTCATGACTAGGTCTAAGTTATAGGACGATCATTAGAATGAAGAAAATTGTAGAATAATTGAAAATTGACCGTTTTTTTTTTTTTGATTTTGCATGAAAAACGGGTATAGTGTGAAAATACACCAAGAAGTTTGCACGTATTCAATTTTACTGTTCATCGTGACCACACATGTTAGCATGGTGAACTAAAATTTGTTTTATTTATATACGAATATCTAGCATAAGATTTACCTTTACAAAATATGTAATTTTTATTTGTATTTCTTTGTTTTTTCATATTATATTTAAATTTTTTTTAAAAAAAAAACAATTTTTCTCTCGCTTCGAAGTCTAATTACGATATTGAACATACATGAAATGCAAGCCCTTTCTTATGTGAAATAGTTTAGTGCTACAAGAACATGAAGTGAAGCATTTTTGATGCACAGGTTTTGCATACACGTAATATCCGCGTGTGTGTGTCTCGGAGAATACAAATGGCAATGAAATTTAAGACTAATTCTTCGAGGTTAAAAATAAACGAAAAATGTTCAACGGAAGTGACAAATAGATAGCTCTTCATTGGAATGATTGAAAATTGAAATGCTGTTATAAAAACTACTGATCAAAGAAAATATTTCTCATCATTAAAATTATAAAAACAAAATAAGATTTTTTATTTGAAATCTATATATTAAACTATTTCTCTTGTTTTGTATTATTTTTTTAAAAGAAATAATCTTTGAAATAGGTAATAATTTTCATTTGTAAAATTATTTCCTTCATTCTAATGATTGTCCTCTATAACTACTCCTTTAGATCAAATTTGATCAATCATATTAAGTTGTTGTGATTTCCAAATTTCTATTCGTATATGAATAAAATCCAGAAGACTGAAGTTGTTAAATGTAAAATGGCAATTGATTTTCAAGAAAATATTTAATTTTCGATGACAAAATGGGATTTGCATATTTTTAGAAATATTTAAAATTATGCATTGTATTGGAATTACACCAAATTGGTCATTTTAATAGTTAAGTTTACTTATATCATAAGATCCGATTCTTGCTGATAATAAAATTAACTAAACGAGAATGTTAAAACAGAATTAAAACGAAATTAAAAAACAATTAGTCTAATGTACCTTTTTCATTTGTACACGCCTATAATTAAATATTAGGTTCCAGATTTTGTGTTAATTTTCGATTTTATATGTTCTGCAAATTGATGGAAGAATATAAAAAATAAGTACTAAATATCAAGTTTATATGCTGTTTGTCTCTCTGCTAAACTTCTATTTAAAATGTTATTCATGTAAAAGGTATTTTTCTTCACATTTCAAAAATTTCGAACTTTTCTCACTACGCCGCCACTGTGAAAATAATGTTTGCTTTTCATTTCAAAGGATATATATATAATAAATTTTCCTTCTTCATTTAAAAAGACAACTGAAATCTTACATTTTTATTGTGTTATCGTGTTTATCCATAATTGAAATTTATCAAAGGTTAACATTAGATTTCTTTGTGTACTCGTTTTCGATTGGTTCGAGGCAATTGCACTTCCAATCGAAATTGAATAAAGTGTCGTTAAATACTTGGCAAATAATTTCGTTGTCATATTTTCTAAAAATTTAAGTACTTATGAAAATCGCACAAATATTTAACAAAAAAAAAAAAAGAAACTAATTTTCTCTTCCTTTTTAGAAAAATTTTTTTAAAAATATTTCTTAAAACAAAAATATTTTCTTAAAATATTAATCGTTTTTTTCTTTTCGCACTTTCAAATTAATTTTACAAATAGTTTTCTTCCACACTTAATAAATATTAATTTTCATTAAATTATTAAATTATATTTAAATTTAAAACAACAACAGTTGGAAGTGTTTTTAAGTCTTTTGAGATGAGCTTACACAAAACGACTAAAAACCAATGAGAAATTAAAACTTTTCCTTAAAAGAAATATTTTGTAGAAAACTGAATTTCTTGTTAAGAATAATTATCGCAAAATATTATGTTTCTATTATCAGCAAAAATTAAAAATAAAAATGTCTTCGTCAAATAAATATAAAATCTCAATCGTTTTCGTCGTTTTTTTTTTTTGTTTATTTTCATATAAAATTGATTGAGAATATAATATCAGTAATTTATTGGTGGGCCGGAGGGGACAGTTAGTGGCATAAAATAAACAAGAGATCATTGTTTAAACTTAATATTTTCATATTTAAAATAATCAAAATGCCAAAAATGAGCTTTAAACAAAACCCGAATGTTTACAAAATAACGTAAAATGAATCTTCGAAAACTGATCTGAATTTAATTAGTTACGGACGTGCTTATGTCCCGATATACTATACTCGTATTTATCAAGAATTCCCAAAAAAAAAAGAAATTATAATTTAAAATTCCAATGAAATTAAATAATAATTTTTATGTGAGTTTTGACACGTATAGCAAAAAATAGTGATATCACACGTCTAGAAAACATTTTGTTGATTCGGTGGGTTCACTATTTTGGGCTCTTGTGTGTTCTTATAAGTGCATTATTTCTGATAATCGAGAGAAAAACAAAAGTTTTAGTTGAAATTGAATACGTATATAAAAGTTTAAAATTTTTTATTTAAAAAAAAGAAAAAAAATTATTTTTAATTAAACAAAAAATACATAAAGATTCATTCTTTTTTTTTATAGAAATTCTTATCATAATTGTTTCTAAAATTATTTTTGTAATCAAACACCGGCATTTCTGATAAGAATTTTATCAAGCTAAGAACAAAAGTAAATTGCATTTAATATTTTTTATTAATTATTTATCTTAAAGTGTTCTAAAAATAAAACAAACGATTAACATACGAATAAGCTAAGAATAGGAAAGACATGGGGACATTTAAACGAGTTTTTGTGCACTTATATTTCATTCTAAATTCCGTGATGTATTCTAGATTTATATGAAAAACCGATTAGATCAACCGATTTGGTAGGAGACAGTATCCCTATTTTTAAGTCAGGAATACTCCTGTCAAACTTCAAATGCCGAAATTAGGTTCGCTTGTATTTTTTCAATTCGTTCAGCTTGATGTCGATTTCCGTATAGGTACGCTTCAAATCAATTTCAAGTAAACTTGAGCTCCTTATGCATACGGGTAATAAGTATAGGGAGTACGGGTGTGTAGTCACTTTTAAAATTGACACATTTTTTCCACTCTGTTTTTAAAAAGTGAATATATAGTAACTTAAAATCGGCCTATAGTCGATTTTTCGATCCCCTATGCTAGAAATGGGACAGAAGAACTGTCAAAACTAACATTACTTCAAGGTTTTTTCTTCATAACTTTGTTTCTTCTTTTAAAAACTTTTTCTAATTTGCAGTTAGCCTAGACCCTGATAGCATTAGTTTAATGTGTAAATTTTATTCAAATCGGTGTATTAGATTTTAAAGTACATAAAAAAAACTTTATAAAGAGGGTTATTTTCTCTTAGGACTATTTCTTTCTCCAATATCTTTGGACCGATATGACTGAAATTTAACATGGTATCTTTTCTTTATGTAATTAACTTACATAATTAATGTAAACAAAATCGATTCACAAATTTTCCAATTAAATCCGAAAAACCATAAACAAAAAAAGGACAAAACTTTCTGGTCACCCTGGTTTTTCCTTTGTAACTTTGCTCCACCTGGTTTTTCCTTTATAACTTTGTTCCCCCTAGATCGATTTTGCTCAAATGCAATACCAAGTTAAGGAATAAGCAACTCACATTGTAAATTTCATCGAAATCGGATAACGCGTTTTTGAGTTATCTTCTATACGGACGGACGGACGGACATGTATAAATCGATATGACTTTTGATTCTCTACACAACCATACCCTTAAAGCCTTTCTGCGACGATTATTTCGATGTGTTACAAATGGAATGGCAAAACAAACATACCCTCTGGTAGTACCTACCATAGGGCATAATGAAAACGGTGATTAAAAAATACAAGATTTTATCGACGTATAAAAAAACTTTGATACTACGTTTAATGTGTGCTAATACTTTTCTAAACCAAGCTTTACTTTAATATCGATACAATGGTATAAATACCCTACGTGTAATTCTAGTATTATTTACCCTATTTTAACGTATTGTATTGTAAACATTACTCCATATTCCTACTTTATAAGTTAACGTGAACACTTTTAAGTGGGGGAGGATATAGAAATGAAAATATGAAAAAATAAAACGTAAGTCGTTCAAATATATTACATCGGACGTGACAAGTAGACTGTATAAAGTGGGTTTTAAGTATAGTTAAGTGCATATTTCCTTGATTAGAATTAATTGAGGCAGTGTTTATGGAAAATAAGAAGAAAACAAAGATTTATGTTAATTTTATTAAGTACTATTGTTTAGGGAAACAGTAAATTGTTATTAGAAATAATTCTTTCGTAAATTAAGACAAGGCAATTCACAATACTCTGCTGTAGAATTAGAATCACCTCATAGAATATTTTTATCGAAATTTCTCATTATTTGGAAAATTGAATATGAAAAATCAAAAGACAGGCTTATATTATATCCAATAAGCAGATAAAGTAATAATCACCCATGTTCCGCATTTCAATTTTTGTGAAATGGAATGGTGAAAATGAAATTTTGGTGTTGTGAAATTCGATCGGAATGAAAAACGAAAATGAAATGTTGGTGTTCTGAAATTCGTTTTACTCGAAATGTAATTGAAATGAATTCACTGTTAGTTGGTGTTGTGAAATTGATGTGAATTGATACAAAACTAAGGTAAACATTTAAAATAAATTTAAGTTTTCTTCACCCAATGACTCCTTTAGACTTTTTGAATATTTTTTTATAAAATTTTTAAAATTTTCTCTTAAATAAATGTTTAAAATTTTTAAAATATCAATTGTTCCCGGAATTGTAATTAGTAGCAACCGGAGTCCAGATATCAAAAATTTCTTAGAAAAATGCATTACCGTAATGTAATACAGGGTTTTTCTAAAATCTACCTCAATAAAATGCCATTAAAAATACTTCTAATATTTTTGTCATAAAACGAATTTATTTTTAAATGAAATGCATTTTATTGGGTGTCGCTATAAAGGCGCCAAATTATTCCTTTGTAAAAAAAAAAATGCCTAGGAAATAAAAATATTTGAAATATTGGAAGATTGGATCTGCCTCTTAAGATTTTTTTTTCTAATTCTTTCTTTTCCCTTTTATTCTCTTTTTTCATTTTCCATTGCAATTACAAAATTTTCACAATATTTTTTTATGTAAAGTGAATAATAAGACAATCAGCTGATACTGTTGACGTTTCGAAAATGGATTTGAAGTGATTTCGAAAAAAATGAAATTGAGTGAAATCGAGTGAAATTGAGAATATTAATTTACATTTAGAGTAAATTTGAAATTCATATCGAATTCATTTTCATGTGAATTGCAGAAAATGTAAATAATGTTTTAATCAGCAATATTTTCAATCATAATAAGTCGATACTAGCCACACACCAGCAACAAATCGTTTTGTTCTTAAATAATACAGATCACAAAAAACGCATTTTCAAATTACAGGTAACCCCCGAAGTACACGGTATTTGAAGAACACGAGTTTGAAAGAACACGGATACCTTCCCCCGAATTACACGATTTCAAGCTATACGATTTTGAGTAATTCTTTTGAAAAAGAATAAAATACATACATATATTATTTGATATAAAACTATTTCCAAATATGTCATTTGCTTGATAAAATAGAGAGTTATAGTATGATCAAAGGCAAAATTGTTCAGAATTATAAATAAGGGAATTATAACTTTTGTCAAGAAATTTGAAAAATCACGTCTATAAATTCTCAATTTCATTCCATTTTAATTTAAATAAATACACATTGCATACACATTACTTACAAATGTATATGTAGGTATGTAATTTTTTTTTCACACTTAAAACGGAACGGAATCCTGTTTTTTGTAGTCTCGGATAACACGGTTTCGAAGAACACGGAACCAATAATTTGTGTTCTTCAGGGGTTACCTGTAGTTATAATAATGCTGCTATTGATACTATTATTATAATTGAAAATATATTTCCAATCTGCGGCATTATATAAATTTTTAAAGTATACCAACTTGAAATTAGAAATTAAGATTGAGACCGAATAAAACAAGAGTTTGTTTATAAATAAGTATTCACTTACGAAAACATAATACAAGTGCCATAAGAAAAGAGTTTCAATAAAGTTAACTTCAAGTCATTAAATAAGAAAGGTTTCAAGTGCATTTAAAAAGACCGGTAACTGAATGAAATATGATTTTACACTTATAACAATATAAAATTGAAGTATAAAACAAAAAAAAAGAGGTAATCATCGAAGAGATTTTATCTTTTCCATAGTATAAACACGGTTGAAGAAGTAGCAGTTATGTGGCGCCGCCAGCCAATGACCTTTTCCATTTCTTTCGTCGCTTTTTTATTAAGCAGGAAATAGTATTAAATTTCTTGAACCATTTTCTTTCTTAACAAAAATTTTTTAGCATCGATATTTTGGAGAAAAAAAAACGTATATTGTTTCATTATAATGCTTTTATATTTATGATTGGAGGAAGGGAATAGTACGTTCACGTTCTATGAAATATAATATAACCGGATGTCCACATTTAGCGACTGCAATATATTCATATACTTTTGGCAGATGGATGGCCTCCTACGACTTTTGTTCAATTATAAAATAATTAAATTTGATTTGAATCATTTTTTTTTTTTTGAATGCAAATAAAAACTATTTTTTAAGACCAAAAATAATGAATATTTAAATATTATTTTTATTATGGAAAAAATTTATTTCTATTACTCATAGGAGGAGGAGGAGGAGGAGGACTAATATTGACTAATTTTTACGTGATTAAAATATTTTCTATTTGAGAGAAATATTATTTGCACAAAATATGTTCCAAATTAGTTTAATCAAATTTTTTTTTTAGATACTACAAAAGCTTTAAACCAAATAAAAGCATTTCAGAAATTTTCCATACATTGAAATTGAAAGAAATAATAAATTAATATTTGACAAAATTTAATTGAAAGCTTTTGACAGATTTAATTAAAAGCTGACGTAACCGAAAATGAATCATTAATCGAAGCTTAAAAGTTTAACTTGGAATTTGTAACTGTGTCTTGTGATTCACTATTTTTTTTTCTGATTTACAGAAACCAGTTTTTTTTTGCAAGATATTCATTTTATTATGAAATAAAACTTTTAGCAATACAAAAATTATGATATTTCTTTGTAAAACACAATATATCAAACTTGCAGTACAAACTGGAGAAATAATTAAAATTTATCACCATTTCTTTTAAAGTTTTCCTAAACTTAACAACATATAAACTTGCAAATTGCATTCAGCTACTATATAGGTTCCCGCTAGTTTTAATGTAAGTAGAACTCCTAAATCTAGTAGTTTGGAAACTCAAGATCTAGCTTTTTTCCTGATAGAACAACAAAAAAGGGTTGCGTCTAAGCCTAGTGTGCTATTCTTGATAATTACAGTCTTTAGGCCTGTTTTATTTGCCATACCCTACCCTTGAGCAGGGTAAGTGGTGGCAAATAAAACGAGCAGGAGTAGGAGAAAGTTTTAATTCAAATGTTGGTAGCGCTGCTTAGCAATCATATTGTAACGAAATGTGAAATGTTTAGCTAATACACTTTTTATGGTAGAAAACTGAACTAATTCGGGTGTAATAGTTACACCTGCTCTGAAAGTAGTGTAGGATTTGCTATTTTATTGTTTTTGTTTTCAATGTAAAAATTTGCTCTACCCCAGAGCAAGCGGCAAATAAAACAGACCTTTTATGAAATAAATTTTTAAAGTCTGGTGAATTAATCAAAATAATAAAATACATTTAAAGCTCAAGAAATTATCCATTATACTTTCTTTTGGAAGTTAAGTTAATTCAATTATTTTTGAATAAATTGCTTAACAAACATTTTATCGTGTTTAATTCTCGAAAATTATTCTAATAAATTGCATTGCATGTTATTTTTTCTTAATAGAATTAGAAAACGATTAATCACTATTATTGTTTTGTTTCTAAATCCCAAAACCAATTTCCAATAATTTAGGTTCTAATATTTTCTTCCCTTTTAGAATAAATATAAAATATTAGAAAATTCAAATGGAATAATAATAAATAACGACATTTTTTTTTAACATTTTAAAACATTAATCAAAACTTAACATTTCGTATTTATTTGTTTGACAGTTTGGGAAGTTCCTATTACATAACACACATTAATTTGTTTCATATTACAGTGCAACATTAGAACACTAGTCGATTTAAACGGGAAAAAAAAACCCCAATCCCAGATAAAGAACACATGTAGTACAAATAGTATTTTCTTGTGCTAAATAAAAAGAAAATTGAAAATTTTTTGAATAAATCCTAATTCAAAAATGTGTTTTTCGATTTAATAAACTTGTTTTGAAAAAAAAAAACGTAATTTTGTAGTCGACTATATTTAAAATTTATCTACCAATTTTAGTTCTGCGCTTGCTCATTACCTTCAACGGATGTTATGTAACGGAAAATATGAAAAAGTAGCTTTTTTTCGTATAAAAAAAAAAAATAAGAAAAACCACCAATTAAATACTAATTTTCCGGTAATTTAGTTACAACAATATAAAAAACAGTACAAAATTTTCATATAAAATAAAATTTCTTTTAGAAAAAATCTAAAATTAACTAAAAATTTTATAATTCGGTTTTTCGCCCACTTTTTTTTCTATTACGTATTAAATATTTTCAATTTTCTTTTTTAAAAGACATCAAATTAAATAAAAAACAAGAGCCGGGGAAACTCCTGGTGACAGTGGAATTTTTCTAATAATACATTAATCAAAAAAAATTTTAAAATAAAATTTCCATGAAAACATAAAAATTTTAAATTTAACTTTTTTTTTTGAATTGATTTCTATGAAATTTAAAATATGATAAATAATTTGTATAATAAATGTATATATAGTAAATTTAAATGAAATTTTTGTACAACTTCTGAAATTAAATCCGAAAAACGCGACATATTTTCCGATCATGTACCATTTTTTTAAATAACAATTTCGTTCCAACATTTACCGATTTTTATGAAATACAACACCAAAATGAGAGTTGGGGAAAATGATCAATCTATATTCGAAATTTCATTAATATCAGTTAATACGTTTTTGAGTTATTGTGGTAAATGACATGGAAAAATCGAAATAGCATTCCTTTACCCATTATTTTAGTGGCTCGAGACACTATGCTATACAAATATGTAGTAACAAAACTAATATACCCCTATTCATAAAAACAATTCATTAAAAATTTAATTGAAATCAATCATTAAAAATAAATTACATTCAAAAAAATAAAAAAATTACTCTCAATTCCGCTTGATCAAAATTTATTCGAATCAAGTTTTTTTTTTTTCTAGAAAACAAAGTAAAAATTTATTTCGAAGCACCCAGATGTAAGAAAAGAAACATTGGGGCCTCCTTAAATTTCAATATTCGACCCTGTTGAAGACCGTTTGTGTTACTTCTTCAATTACTCAATATTGTTACGCCAAACCCGCCAAGACCCGAACAAGAACAAAAAAAAAAGAAAAAAGAAAAGAAATCAACCAGAAAATAAAACATGTTCAGGTTTTTTCTGGCGGTCTTATTTTTTTTTTTTGTTTTCTCAAGTACAGTGTTCTCGCGAGTTTTAAATTAATTCGAATTCAATTCAACTGACTTGAAAATTTCCGCAGGGACAACTTTTAGCCGGTAAAAATACAAAAGAACTTTTCTTTTTTTTTTGATTGTAATTTGAAAATAATTTTCAAATTTGAATTTTTGAAATTTCAGAAGGCTTATTAAAATATTTCTCGGTAAAAAAAAAAAATGTACACAATTTGAAGGCATTTTACGAACTTTATGACTATTTGAAATATTGTTACCAGAAAGAACGAAAAAAAATAATTACACTTTTATTTTCTATTAAAAAAACAAAAAAAATAAATTAAAATATAATTTTAAAAAAAAAGCCCAAAATAATTATTAAATATCACTAAAATAAAATAATAATTGTATTTTTCATTTCACATAATTTTCCACAATTAAAAACTTTTTAATAAAAAAAAAATAAAAATGGATAAAACTTAAGCAAAAATAATTGAAAAAGAATTAATTTTATTCTTCTTTTTTTCTTTTTTATTATTTAGAATATTTTGTGCACCTCACCTTTTATTACAACCGAAGAAATCAACTTTCAACGAAATAATGATTTGAAAATGTTTTCAGAATTCTAGATCTGGGTACAAACTTTTTCACTTTACAGTACACAAATATCACTTGGATAGTGGTGTCATACAGTGGCGAAATATTGTATTAAAACCGGCCCCCCATTTCACATAAAACACACACACACAAACACACTTTTGTATTTGGAAATACTAGAAATTTATGTGCAATAATTTAAATCTTTTGCATGTGTTTGTGGGGCACATATATATTTTTTTTTAATGACGTCGATACGTTTTTTTTTCTTTACCCAATCCGAATTTTGAAAAAATTCTTTGGCGGGTAAATGAATCGTTTTCAAAAATATTTTTACCGTTTTATATTTGTATTTTGTATTATCAAAGGAAGGTTTTTCTGTTTTTCTGTTTTTTTTTGTTTATAAAATAAAAGTATTAGTGAGCTTTTTTTAGCAGCTATATTGGCAGCTTGTACGGGAAGACACCGTCATTTACCACTTGTTTGGATTGTTTCAAGGCAAAAAAGAAAAATAATTTTTATTTTTTTGATTGATTAAAGAACAATAAAGTTTTTCCCTTTAATAAAAAAAGAAAAAAAGACTATGAAAAAGATTATAACTAAAAAAAAAAGCGTTTAAGCTCGAAGAAGGCACAAAAAATAAGTGATTGCATAATCATGAAAGCAAGAAAGCTTTTTTGTTCAATAATACAATATTTAAATAATGTAAATAACTTTTGAATTATTTTTTTAAAGAAACTCTTTACTTATTTTGAAAGAGTTTTACTTAAAATTTTTGATTTCGAAAAGACTTGAGCATACGAAAACAAATTCCACGTACATATATGTATTTAGGTCATGATTAAGTTCATGAAAACTTAATTCTTGTGGTTGTTCTGGGTGTTGTTACATAATAACGAGAACTTTTTCTTCGAGCTACAATTTCGAACATATATGGTAACTCTTCAGTTGATTAATAGAAATTGTTTATTGAACAGAAAAAAACAGGGAAATTGAATATATATTGAAGTTCATGGTCAAAAACTCAAAAGCTTTTTACCAGCTGTTTTTCTTTACTTTTTTTTTCTTATATTTTGCAAATTGGCATCATATCCAAAGTTAATAGCTTACATATTTGGTTTTCATAAAAAACAAAAACCACAAATTTTAATATGAAAAAAAAAAATCATATTGAAACTTTAAAATGAAACGTTTTTAGTTTCTTTCTTTTAAATATTTTTAAGATTTTTTAAGATCTAGATTTCAAAATGAAAGAAAGAAAATTTACATTTCTCTTTATACTTAGAATTTTTTTTTCTATATGAACTGGTTTACTGTTACTGTGAAGAAACCCAGATATTTTATGTAAGTACTTTCAAAAAAAAAAGAAAAAAGAAAAAAAGAAACTACACAAAAGAAAACTTTGGTCTCCTAGAAAGTTTAGAATGGATTATGTAACAAAATGCTGATTTAAAAAATACAGTAAAACATGCCTAATGCGACTTAAACTGACAAAATTAGACTTAGATCTATGCTAATTATTGTTTCTGAGATCAGAATTGAGCTTAAAATCCTATTTTTAAAAGAATTGATTTTTGATTCTTTCTAGTGATGAAACTGTCTCAGGATGATAGCACTGGAAAGTAGACTATCATGAAAAAAGAAAAGGAAAAACCTAAAACAAAATTCTGTGGTAGTTTAAAGATCTAGAAACTCTTGCATGGTTAAAAATGGAACGCTTTCCCCATTTGATTTGTCACTATTTTTGGGCAGTTATGAATGACTAGAAGTTTAGATCAGATAGTACATCAAAATCATTACCATCAATTAATAAGATATTATTTCATTATTGGATTTGAATATAATATTGAGAAGAAGTTATATTTCATATTTAGATGTATTTTGAGACACTTTTATAAATATTCCCTTTCATGAAATAAAAGTAATATCCAGTTGTCCCATAAAAATTTTAATTTACTCCCAAAAGTTATCAATTTTGTATTCTTCACGCTATATATGGTAGTTAAATTCAAAATCTAAGTTTTATTAATGTCTGAATGGTAATAGTTTCCCATTTCTTATAAAAGTTGCAATGAGCTGGCAAAATTCGCTAATTCATATTTTAACTTTCCATAAAAAGTTTAAATTGAAAACTCAAGAAATGGTCCTCGAAGTTAATGTTTTAAGTTCACTAAGGGTAAGTTTGCGTTGGCATAACTTGAATGTTATTAAAATTGCCATGTAAATCACCAAAATTCAAACTCTGGATAACAACTATTTGTTTAGGAATCGAAACATAAAAAATATTTATTTGCTCATTTATACTAGAGGCACACATAGGGTATTCACACCTTAGTATCGATACTGCAGTATAGCCTTGTACCATGGTATAAAAAGGGGTTGGCATATATAAAACATAATATTTGTCTGACATTTGAAATTCTGCCATTTCAGCGAGAATATGGGAATTTCTTTTCGCTCCTCTTAAATCCTCTATATGATTCCTACAAACATCTATAAATTTTGAGGTTTCATTAACTCATAAAATTTTGCGTATTTAATTACTTTTTCCACTTTTTTAAAATAATATTTTCAAAAAAAAAAGTGTAAACATGTGTCAATTGCACAGCTCGCCTACAAAATTCCATTCGCTATTTTCTGCTTCAATAAAAAGGCGCGACAATCACTAAAGAATAGATTACAGTGGCCGAAAAAATTAAGTAAAAAAGGGAATACCACGTACTTTTTCGAATTTAAATACCAGATTTATGCTACGTAGTTGAAATGGTATTCAGCTAGTATTCGACGACACACATATGGTATACCACATGGTATCCTTAAATTATGGTATGAATAGCCGAATAGCTGAACTTATCTTTTAAAACTCGAATCTTTTAATAAGTTGGAGTAATTTTCCGTATATCATAATAAATAAAATGATTTAGTTCTTTATAATTTCATTGATACTATTTAAACGGATTTTCCTAATTAAATTCTAAAGATCTTAAATTGTTAAAGAAGTTAAAGGGTACTCTGTTCTATATTACAAGTAATAGAGATATGCATTCTAAAATACGGTGTAGACCATCCAAAGGAACATGAACTTTTAATTTACGTAATTGAAAATTTTTAACCTTAAATTTGTATTTAACCAGGTAAAACGAAATTTGTTTGAAAGTACCAAAATGGACAAGATTCTTTTAAATTATTTATTTTCTAAAGCATATTTGAAAAATGTCTGGCCAGAATTTTAAGAATAAAATTAACAAAAGAACAAATCGTTTATTGAACAGGTTTTACTGTATTTAATTTTTTAAGATAATTTTTCAAATAAATAACCAAAAAAAAGCAAATTTGTTCCAAAAAATGTATCAAAAAGTTTCAATAAACTTTTGAAATAGTGAGAAATTTCTTTTAATTTCCATAAACCACAAAACAAAAAAAAAAAAAAAAAAAAAATTAGTAAATTTATATAAAGTAAAATATAAAAATTTAGGTCAACAAATTTCGATTAGAATTTGTTTATTGTATAACAAAAAAAGAAAATCCGAATTCATCCATGTTTAACAAAAGGTAGTCATGCAAAGTTTGTAACAATTTGAAAATGAATAAAATTGAGAACTCATACATAAACGTGAGATGACCTCCTCCAATTCATTGCTGTAACGTTCTGGATTGATTGCATTTTGTTTTTATAAAAGAGTTTATTAAAGTGAATAATTGAATGATTTAAAAGAAATAAATGCAATGAAAAGAGCACACTAAAATTGTAACTATATGACAAAAAAATCGATTTAAATAATGTCCAGTGATGCCTGACTGACTGATGGAACCTTGTTTTACGAAGTTTCTAAATAATTTTCTGGGTTGCTTGTTTTAGGTCTACGAGATTTATAAACTTATAAACCTTACAAATGTTTCTGTGAGAAGTTATTTTGATTTAATTAAAACATGACCAAGGAACGTCCAATATTTGATATACGGAAACAAGACTATCAAGATATGAGATATTTATCTCTACAACAAAATAATCCAATAAATCTGGGCACCACTGTATTTTTTCTGTATCAGTTTTTTTAGTCTTTTAAATCTGCGGATTATGAGAAACAATTTTCTGGATAAATCTCATCTCAATATAATAAAATGGATTTTATTGTAATTTCGATTTAAATATAAACTAGTTTTAAATTAAACAATTTGTAAAAAAAATTATGTGCAAATTATTGTCTATCCGCATTTTATATGTGACTCCGCCGATTGTGGAAGACGAAGAAGATTTTCATTATTTCGATGTGGATATGGAATCTGGTAATTCGATTGGGACCAAATTGAATCGAGAAAGAATTGTCATTGGTATGCTTTCTCGATACGATTTAAACTAAATCATGTTAAACGATTCCACTTCAAAATACATAAATCGTAAATATAAAATAAAATTCTAATAAAAATATTGATTTGAAACTTCAATCATTGATAATAGGTCTGTTTTATTTGCCATACCCTACCCTGGAGCAGGGTAAGTGGCAGGAGTAGGAGAAAGTTTTAATTCAAATGTTTGTAGCGCTGCTTAGCAACCATATTGTAATGAAATGAGAAACGTTTAGCTAATACACTTTTTATGGTAGAAAACTGAACTAATTCGGGTGTAATAGTTACACCTGCTCTGAAAGTAGTGTAGGATTTGCTCTTTTGTTGTATTTGTTTTCAATGTAAAAATTTGCTCTAACCCAGAGCAAGTGGCAAATAAAACAGACCTAATAATAATAAAAAGGTTCGTTTTTCATTCTAAAATTCTATTCAAATAGTGTTTTAATTTAAATGATCGATTCGAAATAAATTAGTTTTTATTGAAAAAAATCCAATTTTGTTTAGTCGTCTCTACGGATAAAAAAATAAGGCCGTACAGTTTAAGCTCTAATTTAAATCGATTATTTTGCATATCTATCGATGATAAATTTTTGTATTGAATTTCGATTTTAATGAAAGAGAATAAATTCCGACAAAAGTCTAAGAATAATGAAAGCTTTGAAGAAATAAAATTCTGTTATATTGTGTTTTTAAATAAAAAATTTTGAATAATAGCAATTTTGTAATTGAACCATCTTTTTTTTTTTGCCTTTCACAAATAAAATCCCATTTTAAAAATCTAGTATTGGCAAATTAAATTTTTCGAGATTGAGTTCTATTCTAGTTTTTTTTTTTTGCTTTTAAAAAGATTCTTTTCATAAATTTTAAGATGATCATCGCATTTATTCACGAGATTGATTAAATTCGCAACGAATTTATAGTTGTGTGTGTGAGGATACAAATTTTATATGTAAAAAAACGCCAACTCAATTTTTTTTTTTTTATATTAAATAAATTTAGCATTGAACCTGAAAATTTAAAAATAAAAAAAAATTTATATATATAAGCAAATTGTTTTCAACAAAAACTTTTAACAGAATCATTTTATTCGGACTCAACGATAAATTCATCTTAATTCGGTTTCTAAGAACCGTTTCTAATTAAAAAACGGAAGTTAATTGTTTATATTAAGCAAAAAAATATTGTATTTCTTAATTAATAAAAAAAAAAAAAAAAAAATTCTGATTATTTAATATAAACAAAAATTCTTTTCGAGTTTTGCTCTTCAACTTTTTTAAGTGGACAAAATTTTGTCGAATTTCAAAAAAATTTTCCACAATTGCATAAGAAAGAGTTCAATGAACTAAGAAAAAGAAAAGTCCCCAAAAATACTTCTGAAGTTTCGATAGTTGTTTTGTTTTTATGGAAAATAATATGAAAAAAAAATAAAAAAATAAAATAAAATAAAATAAGATAAATGGGCGTTAGTTTAAGCCCCAAGAATATTATCTCCCGCTATAATTATACTTTCTGATTTTTTGATTTCTATTTTTGAAAGGACTCCTGCAGTTGCATAGCCAAGAAAAACTTCCCAACACCTCAGATTTCACAGTTTAGGAAATTTTCATTTTTCTCTGTTTAGAAAATAATATACGACAAAAACAAAAAAATATACTAAAAATAAAGTCGCATACACAAGTGCAGAATCGAAACCAACTAAATGATTATTCTTTTGAATTTTCTATTTTCTTTTTGGTTTTTGAATATGTTTTTATAAGGGAGACTTGGATACATTTGTTTTAAATATCGCTTTAATGAGATACTACTACCTAAGATCTGCGCAAAATTTAGGAATCGTTGACATGATACAATATATTTTTATATGTAATATTTAAGTTAGAAATTGAAGCATAATCTTATGATAATGTACAATAATTATTTACGTTATCATTTATTGATAATCTCAATGAAAAAAGATTTTTGCTTTCAACAATATCCATCTTAAAACGGATTTGAAATTTTATGCTACATCAAATTGTTAGAAGAGTATTCCCAAGAAGCATATTTGACAAATATAAATATTAAATACTACTTCGCGACTGTATATTATGCTAAAAAGCGTCGTTTGTGCTGTTTGGGTTGTAAATGATATCTTAGCTTCAGATTATTAAAATGTTGTATTATTCCTGTTCTATATGCATATGCTGAGGATAAATGATTTATGTTTAGTGTAATTTCGTGATAGTATATATAAGCTAATTTCGTTTCATGATATAGTAAACGTAAATTTACGACACAAGTCCCGAATACCAAATTTTCATGCTAAGTTGAAAAAAAAATTTTCTTTCTTTACCAGATACTGAATGCATTACTTGATAAACAGACCAAGCAACACATTTGATGTATATAAGACATAATGACACTTTATATTATAGTCGTAATAGTTAAGATCAAAATGTTTCAAATATGCTGCTTGGAACAATAAATATATTCTTCACATAATATTGAATTTGATGAAATTTTGACAATGTAATTTCTTTCGAATTAGACAAGTCTCCCCTAGACATTATATTTGTAACATGAAATATAAAATCAGCAGACCCAAATGTTTGAAGAATAATGGCGATATAATATAAAACAGTAGTAATTCTTCTGGCTGGGCCGATCACTGAGTATACTTTTATATATATATATATATATATTGTGGCTAAGAACAAAAATAAATTTTTCTAGAATCTAGACGTTTCCATCTTCCATATTGAAAGAATTTAAAGAAATAACAAAATTCTATAAAAAAAAAAAAAATTCGGTATTTTAATGTTATGGAATTGAAATGGTGAAATATTTCCTTGAATAACCATAAAATAAGTTTTCCAATTAGTAAAATTGTTAATTAGGAGAAAATTAATTGAAATATAAGAATTTCAATTGAATTTTAGTATAAAAATGTTGATTATAAAAAAAAGCATTTAGTGGACTTTTTTATCGTTTGAATTTGAGGTAAAAAATGTAAACAAATATTTTGTTTTTGAAATGATATTTTACGTGAATTTTCGTTTTCGTACAAAAAATTCAGTAGAATTTTTATCATTTTATATAATAAATGATGGAAATTATTGCCAATTAGAAACTCATTAGTTTATATTTTTAATTGTATTTGAAAAATCATAAATCATTTAACAGAAACATCTTTTTTTTTTAGTTTGTTTTCGTTTTGAAGGAAAATTAAAATGAAAGAAAACTATGAAATCAATATTATGGGATATTTACAGTTTGTTCAAGAAGGAAGCTTGTGTGACTTTTAATAAATTTATCCACAACAGCTTTAATTTTTCCCCACACCAATTTTTCATAGAGAGTTATTACTTAATACCTGATGATTTTGGGCTGATTATGTGGTGCCTGATTCTTATTTAAACAACCGTAATTTTACGTTTTGGATAATAATGCCGTATTTATACTTTTGGAGGCCAATATGGGCAATAGCGTTAAAATAGCAATATCATAGTTGACTGCCAAAGGGCAAAATTATCAATTTCACCCTAGCAAATGGGTATGAAGGTTCAATAGGTTTTGCAATTCTCATGATAATTATATATAAAACTTTTGATTAAATCAAAAACATTTTTCTTAAACAGACTATAGTATATAAGTATATATGTTACATTCAAAAGCCGAAATCGTTCAATAATCGAAAAAAACAGCGACAATGCGTTCTGGCTGGATAAACGACCAAAGACCGATGAATGATATTATTTTCTTTGTGGATGTTGAAACCAATGTACAGTACATACTATTAAAAGTGCAAATTAATAGAAAAAGTCAGTTTATATTATTAATAGTGACTCTAGTCCCACTGGTAACAAATATATTGCACATTTATTTACTTAAGTGGAAATTTAATGCAATGCACATTTTTTAATGCTCATAAAAAATTATGTATATTGCGCGTTGTGGCTGTTTTTCGGTTATTGAGCGATTTCGGTTGGTAACGTATACACAATAAACTCAAATCAATTTATAATATGAAACACGCCAAATTATATTTTATTTAGTTCCAAAATATGCTTCTTTCAAAAAAAAAAAAAAAAAATAATCATATTGCAATAATTTCATTTAAATAAACTTCGCGTGAAATATTTAATAGAAAAATTAAATAAATAATGTTATTAATTAATCAATTTCCTTAAGAAAATAATAAATAATTGTTAGATAAACAAAATTAAGGATCTTATTGACTTAGATATAATTGTGGGCAAAAAAAAAAGTATAGAACATAGAAAAGTTTGTTTGGGGTTTGAAGTGGAGACTCTTATCGAAGCTACTTCTTCAAATATTTATTCATACTACTGACATTGGCTAAACCGTAAAATTAATAATTTTATTTCTAAACTATACAAATGCTAATTATTTAGACTTAACTCCTACAACCATTGGCTAAGTTTAAAAGCGTTTGGCACTATTTATTATCAAATCAACTATCAACAAAGTGAATTTAATTATATAGGAAATCATGAATTTTAAGAACAGGAGTCATTTCAAGATAAGGTGATGTTCGTGATGTTGGGAGGGCTATTTAAAATGCACTTCTTTGAGATGTAATTTTAATATTACTACTAATAATATTCATACTTTTTCGACTTTACTATAAATTTAGAAAGTAATTAATTTTATGTGGCTTTTTTTACAAAGCATGTTTTTGGAAAATTTCATTTTTAATATGATAAATTTAGAAAGATGTCTAGAATTAAGAAAGAAAACGAAAGAAATTTTCCATTTCCTTAATAATGGAAAATTTCCATTTTCAAAAACGAAAATAATTTTCTTTCACATCTTTGCATCTAAATTCGAAAATAAATTTTCATTTTGAAACTAAGAATTTCTATACCATGGCAGACAGAAGCGGAAATTTGCTGTAAACTTGTATTAAATTAAAACAGTTTTAACTCGTGCAACGCTGTTATTTCGTTTGGTAAATCGGAAATTAAAATACTACCATAATTAATATTAAGAAAAGAATAAACTAGGTTTCAAAGGTTCCACTTAATTCTTGGTCTATCATGTTTTCAAAGTTTGCCACTTTGGCATTTTTCATATCTTTGTCCTTTGATTACTGATTGCACATCTATCTCTTGGCATATTTTTCATTTACTATAAATTATTGCAATTCTATTGAATATAAAGAATGCATAAAGTGGTATGTATTTCAAGGTATTTCTTGATTTATCAGGTGAATCAAAATAAATTTTTTTTTTTTTTAAAAGATCTTTGAAAATTCTTACGTGGCAATAAAATTTTTAGAACAAAAAACACAAAACCAAACAATGCCTACCTTTTTTGTAAAATATTCTGTTGTGGTTTTAAATTGGTACCACGACCTTCAGTTTCAAGAAATGAAGTTGTTGCATCTTTAACATTAGTCTGTTTTGGCTTGTCTCCATCATTATTCCCATTGAAAGTGCCATTTTCAAAAGCTCGTGGAGAATTTGTAAATACATTCTTATCACTATTATCATTTGATGAACGATTATTATTTGTGATTGGATTTGATTTTGGCTTATTATCAGGCACTTGAGGTTGTTGAGGCGGTATTATTGGTGCTGGTGGTGTTGAAGGTGCTTTTGGTTTTTCAATAACTTTTGTTGGTTCTGGTTTATTATTTGGTAATTTTGGTATTTGTGGTTGTAATTTGGGTTCAACAATTGGTTTTGTTTCTGGTATCACTTTTGGTGATGATGGTTCAGCTGGTTTTATAGTAGGCACTTTTTCAGGAACTTTTTCAGGAACTCTTTCAGGAGCTCTTTCAGGAACTTTTGGCACTTCTGGTTTTTTAACTGGTTCAGGCACAGATGGTGTTACTTGTTTTACTATTGGATTTTTATTCGATGGTTCATCTTTGATGGCATTTTTAACAGAATTTTTATTAATTTTGAAAATGTCAAATATCGATGCTAGACCAAGTCGTTTCCTAATTTCGTGAAAAAAAAAATAAGAATAAAAAATAAAAAATAGAATTAAATTAAAAAATTAAGAAAGAAAAGTTAAGAAAATACAAAAATTTCCAATAAACAAATTAGTAACAAAAAACAGGAAATTAATATATTAAAAAGATTAGATATTTTAACTAAAAATAGAAAATAGTAAATTAGATAATTGAAAGCAAAATAAAGTAAATGATGAAAGCATTTCCTCCGGGAAATTTCTAGTGTTGTACATTTATAAATTATATATTAGCAAATACAGAACAGATTTGTTATGAGTTTTAAAATGAAGAATGAAGAAAAAAAACCATCAGTTAACACTTTAACTGATTTGCTTGATGAATTTTAATTGATTGCATAGACTTTAGTTGTTCAACAAAATATAAAAATTTTTGCCAGATCCGCCCGTAGCCTATTTAATATGAAACTACTTGAATTCTGCATTATTTATTTAAAAATTAATTTTCTGAGATAAATTGAGATGCTAGTGGTGGTTACCATTGTCGGCAAAATGGAATAAGAATATTTTCTATGACATCCATACTAAAAAAAACAACAAACACAATAAAAATTCATTTTAATAAACTAACCGGCATATGCAACTTTTAGTTTAAATTGATGATAATTCCGCTATAGTGTGCATATGTGGCAGAAGAAAACAGATACAGTAAAATAGTAGTCTGGCAAAAACTCAAAAATTTTTGATTCAGTTCACTTGATGTCAAGTTTTTTCAATTAAAAATATGTGAAAATGCATTTAAAAAAAAATTATTTTTATTGTAGATATTTTTCAAGAAACCATGCGAATTATAAGACAAAACATAATTACAAAATTGTATTGTAATTAGAATCGAATTGCATTGAAACTAAAATATGTACTTCAAAAAATGAGACAAAATTTTCAAAATTTTAGTAGTACCGCCCATTGGTCGAAATTCAACCTAATAAAATGAAAATTAAAATATCGATTGCAATAATTAAAAGTTAAACTTGGGAATTTCAATATGATATTCTTATTCTCACACTTATTTATTTACAAATCCAAACATTAATGCTTTTTTCAATTGTTTTCTTGAATTTGATCCAGAAAAATAAACAGCTGTTTTCTATATAATTCTGAATCAAAAATCTTCTAAAACATTTCAGTTCTTTCCATTCCCTCATTACACAAATACGTATACCACACAAAAGCTCTGTGTGCCATATATTTTGTTGTTGTTCCCATAAAAATATATGGGAAACTTTCACCTGTTCAACCTGGCTCAACGACCATATGTATGTTGATATACTTTTTGTGTTTAAACACTTCTCTTCAACAATAGCTTTCCATCTATATTTATATTAAGCCACATCTTTTATTAAAATACGAATAAAAGGGAGGTACATTTTTGTGTCGGCCTATTTATATATAGATTAACCATAGATAGTTATATATTGGAAATTTAGATCAGAAGCAATACGACATACCTATCGATGTTTGTAATTCTTTCGATTCATTCTCGAGTTAAAGTAAATTGTACAAAATATTCGGCTCATTACACTCATACGTTCTTTCAAAATCAATTTATAAATTTAAAACGTGAACAAACTAATCAGCAGCGAGCTCCTTTAAGAAACGAACGAGGGACAAACATCCCAAGCACAGTATAACGATTGAGAAGAAGAAAAGCTAAACCTGTAATTTAACTGATCAGAAATTCGAAACAAATCATATTTATTGAGAAAAAGCGTGAAAGCTATTTAGTAGTTTAGGCTAATATTTACATATTATCGAGGCACATTACGGAACCACTCACAAGGTCTAAAACATCTTTAGAACAACTTTAAAATTTCCAAAATATTATAAGTTGCAGTTTATACTTATTCAAAGCTATTTTATTGATAAAAATTTAGCTGTTCTCTAAACTCATTTAAATTTTTATCTTTATATTTTGTTCCTGGGGGTTCTAGCAAAGAAAATTGCCGGAAATGATTAAGAAGTAATTTGAAATCAATCCAATAAAGAAATTTTGAAAACATATGCAGAATATAACGCAAAAAACTTCTATACAGTAAAAATCTTCCAGAACATCCGATTTTGTTGTATTTCAAAAGATTTTCTTCTGTTTACAAGAACAATGGACATTTTATCCCATTATAAATTTAAAGATATTCGATGATAACCGAGAAACCGGCTATATTTATTTATTTATTTATAATTTATGTTTATTTTATTAAATTGTATATATTTACTTCAAAATAAAATAAATATTTGATTGAGAATTTTAAAAGTTAATTATTTATATATTTATTTATTGAATTTGAAATATTTTGAGATCTATCAGAAAATTAGAATCTAGTTGATATGTTAAAAGAATCTGGAATTTTCAATTTAAATAAACTTTAAAACATTGTGATACCATTTATTGAGTTGGTCACATAAAATTTGATCGATCCGAATACAAAATATATCTGCTCTAAAGGTTGTCGAATGTAAATATTTATTAATTAGTAGGCATTTTTTTTTGAATTTGATTCCACAGAAAGGAAGGAAGAGATCATTAACCAAAATAAATGTATTGAAATTCTGAAATATAAAAATATTGATTTCCAGTTGAGAATCAGATAGAAGAAAAACTTTTTCGCCATTCTTATTACGTAAGAACTTCCAGAAGCCTAAAGTTGAAATTATTAAATCGTGTTTTTTCAAACTGTATCTTAAAGTACGTTTTAAATTCGAACTGAATTTTTGTAATTTTCATTCAAAGTTTGTAGAAAACGCCACAAGAAATCAAAATTTTCCCTAAATTAAATATTTTCTGACGAATCCGAAACGTTACAACTCCTAACATATCACTCGAAACGGTTATGTCATTATTTCATTTTTATTTTTTCTATTTATGAAATTTTAAAAAAATAAATAAAAATTTTTTAATATTTTTTTTAACCTTTTATTTTATTTCAAAGTCAAAATGACAAAAAAAAAAAAAAACATCAGAACCAAAAAAGAAAAATCCCACAATCACATGAAAAGTTCGGTAAAAATCCCATAATTTTTCCAACATAGAAATCAGGAAATCTAAACAAAAATTTTCCTGTCTTGTTTTTCTAATGATTGTAAAATGAAAAATTATGAAAAAGAAAAATTGTTTTTTTTTATCGTTTTTTGCAGTCGACGTCAAACATTTTTTGGCAAAAGGAAAAATATGAAAAACAGAATATTTTGTTCTCATCAGGAGGTGGTATCGATTTATTAACTGCCACTAAGTCAGCGGTTACATAACCTAGTAAATACGTAATACGCGAGAATCTAGTAATTGTCAGTAAAATAAGAATTAAAAAATAAAGTTTTTAAAAATTGTTTGGCTTATTTATTAAATTTTTTTTTTTAAAGTAAAAACCATTTTCATTTTTCTTTCTATTTATTTGGAATGTGTTTCCTTTTCTTCTTTTTTTTTGGCAATTATTCAAATTTAGTATATGTAAGAAGTTGACAAGTTTTTCGATTTTATTTGAAAATTATTTTATTTTTGATAGAAAAATATTGAAGTGCGAGAAATTCTCGTCACAAAAATGAAAATTCTATTTTGAGATGCCGGCAAAACAAAAAAAAAAAAGAAGAAAAAAACTTAAAATTTGATTTTAGGTTCCACATTCAAGAAATTACAAATTACTGAAATTATGAAGTTAGAAAAAAATCGCTCAGAATGCAGTTTTGGAATTTGTTTAACTATTTCTTTTATAATTTTGAGAGATTCTGTCTTATGTTTAAATTTTTTTCCAAATCAAAATTAAATAAGAAATAAGAAAATACATATTTAGATTTCGTTTCATTAAAGGCAATAATAAGTTTCACGCATTCTTCGCATGTGTTAAATCTATTTCGCGCTTGTTACAAAATCGCAGAGGAGGTATTTTTCAAAATAACATAAGTTTCGAATAAGATGCGGCATTTTCAAATTGTATGTCTGCGTACTGTAACTGCAACTAAAAGTAAAGTAAATCAACTATAAAAGGCAACCAATGCAAGAGCCCATTTAAAAATGCTCTTTAATTTGGAAAAATATTTCTTGACACAACACCTCACCACCCTTAAAGAGATATACTAATTCTTTTTACATTGAGTTTAAAACGAGATATTAAATTAAAGCCCAATTTAGATCATCGAGGCATAAAAATCCTTCTATCTTTATAGTTTGATTCAAATTTATATGCGACAGAGAGGTAATACACGATATAGCTCACACCTATGAACCTAACCTAACTACTTCAACTTCAACTTTATAATATATATTTGATACTTTTGAGTGGATACGAAAAATTACTGATATATTTTAAAAATGTTACTATTAGTTCTCAATGACATATTTTTATAGTGACTTCTTTAAAATTATAGTAACTTCTCGTACACATTCAAAGAATTTATGGTAACGTTTTTAAAATATAGTAATAATAACATTCCGCACATTTCGAGCAAAATTTTGACTTTAATGCTTGCTGTACTCTTTATGCCAATTGATTTTTGCATAAGCAGATCGTCTATCTTACTCACACAGTTAGGATATTTTGCTATGCCTCAGTAATATAAATAATTACAAGATAAAAATAACTTTTTATATACAACGTTTTTAAATTTACTGTTGAATCATATAAACTTGACAATTCTATGTATTAATAAATACTTTTTTAAAATTTTTTTGATGAATTATCCCATCAACTTGAAAGAAAATGATCAAATGCGTAATAAAGAGAGCAAATTTTCAAACATTGTTGGAGGATATTGACGTATTCTTTTCCATTTCCTTCATGGCTTCTTCACTGCAAAAAACAAAAATTTACTGAAAATGAATTCAATTTTGCTTAAAGATGGCTAAAAGTATTAAAAGAATGCATTGTCATCGTGTTCTGAGCTATTCTAAAAGTTTCAAATGTCTAGCTAGTCGGAAGTTAGTTAAAAATTGATTGCAAGATTTGTACTAGACAAACAAACAAGAAAGCGAGTTAATAAAAACGTGGTAATTAGGCTTGAGTCTTAAATCGAGAGATTGAGCTCAGTGAAAAAAAAAATGTTAATCAAAATATTATGTAGATACATTCCACGTTATACCTAATAGAGGAATTTAATAAAAAATTTAACTTTTACATTAAAACAAATAATTATTGTTACTAGTACCGCCCATTGGTCGAAATTCAACCTAATAAAATGAAAATTAAAATATCGATTGCAATAATTAAAAGTTAAACTTGTGAATTTTAATATGATATTCTTATTCTCACACTTATTTATTTACAAATCCAAACATCAATGATTTTTTCAATTGTTTTCTTGAATTTGATCCAGAAAAATAAACAGCTGTTTTCTATATAATTCTGAATCAAAAATCTTCTAAAACATTTCAGTTCTTTCCATTCCTTCATTACACAAATACGTATACCACACAAAAGCTCTGCGTGCCATACATTTTGTTGTTGTTCCCATATAAATATATGGGAAACTTTCACCTGTTCAACCTGGCTCAACGACCATATATCAACATACATTTTGCGTTTAAAACTTCTCCTCATCAATAGCTTTCGATTGATATATATATTAAGCCACATCTTTTGTTAGGGAGGTAAATTTTTGTGTTTGCCTATTTATATATAGATTTCATTTCTAAATAAAAAGCAATATTTTGAACGCGAGCAAAGACCAGCCATGATGTACCTAATTATACAGAACTGACAATTTTCAAAGAATAACATCCGGTCCGGAATATTAGGCTTCGTTTACACCTGACATGAATTCAGCGAATTCTTTATTTTGTCTTATAAAACTATCCGAAACTAAACTATGATTGTGCGAATTTATCGAAAACACTGTAACTATTGTAATATAAGCTTTGGTATTCTATACCATATTAGTATAAACATAAAATATGAAAAAAAAAAAAAAAATTACCGGCAAAAAGACATTTCCTATAGGAATTTTTAATGAAATTTCTTTTAACAAATATTTTCCAAATCGCAAGCAAATTGCACGTTTCTTTTTATATGACTCAGCACCGCTGCCGTCATCATTTCATTGAAAATCAATCGGTTGGAAGACTCATAGTCGCCGTCACATGATTATTGATTATTGCAAATTACTTTTTGCATGTAAATTAGTAATTCTTTTCAATGTCGAGAAAAACTTGGATTAGAAACAGCAGTTTTTATACGTACACATTTCGCGAATGCAATTTTCTTTTGTAATCAAGCAATAAGATAAGATTACAATTAATTAATCTTTTTGGTTAAATCAACTTAGACGATTATCACACGATCATTAAATAAATATTTTTCTTATTTATTTCTCTGTGGAATTTCTTCATGCAAATTAAAGTCATCCACCCAACAACGTCTTTATTGTTGCCATCTGACTTCTTGATATGAAGAAATTCGAAATGAAAATTGTCGACATTTCTATCAAAAGCATTTTATTTCACGATTTTTTCTTTTTTAAATGACATTACCCAAGGTGAATGAATATTTTTAATAAATATTGCGTTTTGATGAAGAAAAAAAAGAACTAAAAAGAAAAATCTTTTGGCTAAGAATAGTGGAATTTGTTCTTACAAGCAATTTCGTAATAATTTTTAAGTACACTTTTTTCTTATTCAAAAAAATGGGTTTCTTTTACTATACGAAAAAAACAATGCAATTTTGAATAGAAAAAAAAAAGAGAAATGTGATAATTGGATGTTAAAAAGGCGTACGTGACTTCATTTTTCCATCAATTAGATATCATTTAATTAACATGAAAATAAAACCACCGACTTGACGTACAATTTTTTGCAAATATTGATAAAAATTTTCATATTGCAAAGTTTTTGATAAAATGATAAAAAAAATTGCCAAATTTTGTGAAATTTATTATTTTATCAAAAATTTTGTTCAAAATAAGAAAATTAATTATATATATTTTTTTTTTTTGTAAATATTAGAAATGTGGAAATGATATGGAAATGCAACACTTGACTTTTTGGACGCGAGCACAAAGTTTCCCAAAACAAAAAAAAACAAGTTGATTTTTATTTTAGAAAATTACATAACGTCGGTTAAATTCTATTCAAACAACGTTTCCAGTACCGTAAAATGGGATGAAGTTGATCGAAAATATGGATGAGACAAAAACGTTTTATTTATTTTTTTTTTTTTCATTCAGAAAAGAATATAATTTTTATATACCCTGACATTCATTTAGGCCCTCAAGCCATCGATATAATGTTATTATTCCTAAAATCTTATTTTTTTTAATAATTACGATTAACTTTATCCCATTTTATTGGATCAATACAATACGAGTATTTAAAATAGAAAATACAGTAGATTCAAGAAAACTTATATATCTTATAGACAATGTGATCAATTCGGGCATTATGCATAATGTCCAGGCAAAGTGATAATATTTGTGAAATAATTAACAAATGTTAATAATTGTTGTTGGGTCCAGAAAATACAAACCGCATCTCTAGAAACTTCAAAGATGCTCGTTGCGCTACGCTCCGATCGCTAGCACCACTTCAGAATTCATACTGACTGGTGACAAATATATAGTATATATTTTGTTGTTGGATCTGGAAATATATATTACACCGGTCGCTAGTAATAATATGAACTGATATTTTATATTAATTTGCACATTGCCCGCCAAAACGTGATCGGGCGCATGATAATAAATGAAGTAATATTTATCACTTTGTCTGGGCCTTATGCATTATTCCCGTAATAATCATATTGTCCATGCCATATATAATATTAATAAACTTAAACAGGTTAACCAAAATTTCTTGAATATGCATATATGTATGCCCGAAATGATCTAATTGCAAAGAATTTAAAGAGAGCAATTAAAGTTAGATGGGAATGGAACTGAAAAATCTATCTAGACTAATTTGAAATATTTTTCACGAGTTTTATTAATATAGCTGAGAGACTGATGGATCCAAATCCTAGATTTCAACTCATTGATGTCAAATCAAAAAACGAAAATTTAAAATTTTTTAAAAATTTTTCACTACCCAATAAAGAGTTTGAATAAATGATAAACCAAAAACATTTTACTAATTTTCATAATGATTACTAAAATAATATAATTTTTCTTCTTATTTGTTTTATCAAATTGTTTTATTAATTATTTTCATGAAAAGCACTTTAACAAAATTAACGAAACTATTTTATCAATTGTATAAGAATTTTAAAAAAGCTTTCGAACATATTTTATATAAACACCTGAAAATATGCAAATACATTTAGATATTATTTCTTAAGCAATGTTTATAAACTTTTCTGGTTTTTAGTGTAAACATTTTAGAGCTTTCAATAAAAATAATATTTTTATATATTTTTTTAAATATTAACTTTTAAATAATATTTTGTCATATTATTCTTTTATAGAACAAAAAAAAAATTATTCATTCAAATAAAAATGTGAATTCTTAATTAAATGGCGTGAATTTTTATTTTAAACTAAATTGTTTTAATTAAGATTAATAAATTTATATTAATAAATTAAAAGATAAAATATTTGAAAGATTAATAAAATATATACACATTTAACGATCAAATTTAATAAATTTCAATTTAATTAGTGACACAAGAATCCACGAAATTATTGTATAGAACCAATTTTCTTTTGTAATAATTTTGTTTGTGTTAATTTTATAAACAAAAATGTTAAATATTAAATTAATAAGAATAAATTAAAAACTCACCGAAGTTCGTCTATTGCTAAAGTAATGTACCACAACCCGAACATAGCTGATGCGATTGGTATTACAAAATGTAAAATCTCAATCTGTAAATTTACAAAAAAAAAAAATAAATAAAATAAAAGATTGTAATTAGTTTTCAATTGATTTAAATAGAAAGTAAAAATAAAATAATTTGTTTTATTTAAGATAAAAGAAAAAAGAATTCACTGAACTTCAAAGTCTGAGTTTACGAAGTTCGTTGACATTGGGACAGCGCCGTCTCCAATAAATTTATTTAGATTATTTATATGTTTAAGTATACAAAACAAACAATTGAATTAAATCAAATTACTTACTTAAATAAAAAAAAAATTACAAAATGAATGAAACGAAATGAAATTCTTTTTAGTAAGAAAACTGTTAGAAAAGAAAGTTTCAATTCTAAAATTACGGCGACACTCCTTCGGTATTCACAATAAAAATACATATTTTCGGCAAAATTTATTTCAAATCCAAAATAAGATGCAAAAAATAAAAAGTGTTTTTGGTCATTGGCTTTGTTTTTCTTTTATTTTTGGGTTTGAATTACTTTTGAAAATTTAAGCAAATACAAAATGTTGGCGCATTACCAAAGAAAATTTCACATCACATGAAAAAATCGTATTTTATAAAAATAACTGCAATATAATTGAAAAACGAGAAAAAAAACAGGAAAAAATTAACGAACAAAATCCATCACTGGCTTCCTGTTAAAACTTAAGCTATGAGAATTTTTTTTACGAAATTAGTATTTTTTTTTATCAGTGTTGTTTTCACTTTGGATTCTGTATTGAGGATGAGGGGAAAATCGATTGAGCCTTTATTCCATTATGAAAAAATTATATGAAAATACCTAATTTTAATGAAAATCATATCAAATCTTAGTTTTGATACAAACTGGATAGAACTTTCCAATGTTCAAGTTGATTAATTCGATTTAAAATTTAGAAGTCCAGAGTCAGTTTTTTCTACAATACTGTTGTGATTATAGCTTTTTGGATAAATTTTTAATAAGATAGAAGTTACAATAATATTATGAATGATCTTAGGAAGCATGCATCCAAATTAAAAAAATAAAAAATTTCGTGACTCTTGAAAAGGTGGTGAATGGAAAAAAACCAATATTTAAGTCTAATAATATAATAAATTTCAATTTGCAAAATGAAGTCAACAAATGTTGATCCAAACATTATATGTATCAAGAAATATCTTCACAACTAAATGAAAAATTCGACGAAGTACATGGAAAATTTGTACAGAAATTAGAATTTCTACGACGTTGGTAGTTTGACTAAGTTCTTTTTTTAGTTTATCATATTTTTGACTTTCTTTATTGACAAAATTTTACACAGAAACAAAATACATATAAATCGCCATTTTTGAAGATTGTAAACGATAAATTATTGTTAAAATAAAAGAAATAAAATTAAAGTAAGTTTTGGTAACGGATGCCTCTTCTGTTTTCTAATATTATTAATAAATAAATAACAAAAAAGAAAAAAAAATCTACTCTGAATTTGTGCTCGTACTAAATTTTTTGAAGGAAAACGAACAGGGCTGTATCAAAATTTCTTTGTAAATTTAGTTCCTAATTAAGTTGATTGTTTGATAAAATGGAACTTCTGAAACCATTGTAAAGATCCTAAGTACACTGGAAAACGATTTATCTATTGGCGTGCGAAAACGATAAAGCTGTTTTTGAGTTGACTTCTTATTCACATTATTTTTCATTTCGGAATCATTAAACATTTTTATCGTTCCTAAAAATGATTTAATAAAATAATATTTATAAATTTGTGCTTCTTATTAAAACATTTTCTTTATAAAGTGAATTCCAGGCTCGATTTTCTATATATTAGGCTGTTGAAGAATAAGAAAATAATTTCCATGGTTGAAAACATTTTCGTAATAAATTGTTTTTTGTGTAAAAAAAATTAAAAAAAAAAAAAAGATTATTTACGTTTGGATTTCTAAGAAATTCACGAAATTTTCTCATTCTCGAAGGTTTTATCATAAAACAAACTTGACGTAGTTGAATTTCATGTTGTGCCTGTTTTAACCAATTTCGTAAGATTCTTGTCAATAATTTTTGATTGCAAAACGAATCAATTAAATCGAAACGAATTCTTGACAACTTCATTCGACCAACATTCAATTGTAAAAGATGAAATGATTTTCTAAGCAAGCTTTCTTCATATTTTGAATACGTATTTTTCCGTCTATCTAAAATATAAATTATTAATCAATTAACACGAATTTACATGATTTTCTTTTACCAATTAATGTTAATCGTTGGATTCCTCTTGGAATGTGTACGCACAACGGAAGAACCATCTCGCGACAGAATTTTATTCGATTACTTAGATTTATAAATTAAAGGATTTGATTTTAAGTGAATTGTAATTTTTCTCTTTTTATATATTAAAGGTATTTACACTTCGTTGGATCAGATTTTGTATTGTTGTGAAATTGTATGTTCTTGCATCAAAAAGGGAACGCATCTTTCAACAATTGTAGTTACTACACTAAGTAGTAAATCTTATGTCAAATCAAATGATTTTTGTACTTCAATTTCGATAGTAGCAATCAGAGAGTCGGATTGCGTTCCGATTATTAAAAAATATAAATCGTTTTCGTTTACAGTTCGATTCCAAAACCGGTTTAAAACCGATTTTTGGGGTTCAACTTGACAAGGACTTGAATTGTACGGAGAGAAGAAAAAATTCCTAAAAATATGCTTTTAATTTCTTTATAAATATTCAATCATAAGCTTTTTTAGAATCGGTAATAATCCAAAAGGAAATGCTATGTATTAGTGGAAAACAGGTGGACTAATACAAAATTGCAAACATGTGAAGGTGGAAAATTAATTTATGCTTAGCCCAAACCATAATATGGCCAAGCAAATTAACAATAATGTTTTAAAACAAAACCACTTTGTAGTCCAAGTCCTTAACCCATACTTTATAGTTTATTTTGCTGCATCAGAAATATTTTTGAGAATTACAAACGATTGCTTTAGGCCATGGGTGGCCAACCATTTCAGCAGGCGGGCCAAATTTCAGAAATAATAGTTCCTGTCGGACCACGAACTTAATTTTTTTTTCTTAATTAAAGTAAACAAGCAAGCGTGCTACAGCATTGACCACATCGTCGCTTCCCAGTAGGTGAGATCGTGTCCAACCGCTTGCTAGCACTTCCTACCGCCGGGCCGCATGCGGCCCGCGGGCCCCGCGATGGCCATCCATGCTTTAGGAATTAATATACTAATTTATGAAATATTAAAAATAAATAAGAAAAACAAGGAAACTGTGATTCATAATTTCATAAGAAAGAATAAATCAAATATTATATAATTCATAATACTTGTATTTCGTTCTGATACCATTTTCGGTCTTTTTTTTTCTTTTTGAAGAACGAAATAGTAGGTAGGAACGAAAACAACCGAAATAAAAATTTCATTCCGGTTACGATTACGGTTATTGATTTTTCAAATATTTCAGTTCGGTTACGGTTACAGTTTTGTTCAGAATTTCGTTTAATTTCGGTTTTTGGTTTTCGGTTCAGTTCAGGTTCGATTCTCTGGGAGAAATACATTACATACTTTTGGGTCATTTTTTACACGGTTACACTTTAACAATGCCAACCCATAGCAAAATTACGATATTTTTCCTTTGTTGGTTTTTTCGACTTCCGAGAGACAATCTTCAGTTGTAATAAAGCTTTTGAAACGAAATTATTTTAAAATTGTTGTAGAACGTAGATGCTGCCAATAAGGGAATTTTAAATTTGCAGCCTCAAAGATTAAATGAATAAAATCAATTTCTTTATTCGACTGGGGGGATTTTTTTCTTAACTAAATTTGTTTCAGTGTATTAAAATATACTTGTATTTCTTTCAAGTTAAATTTTTCAAGTACAAGAATTCGAAAAAATAAGGTTTAATTCACATTATTTTACAATACAAAGCTAAATAACTTGATTTGCTGTTTTCAATAAGAACATTTTAGGAATTTCTCATGCTGTTAATTAGTTTCAAGGGCGGAATGTTTTCAACGCCATCATTTGAGTTTATAAGAAAGCAATTTCAATTATTTGGAATTCATTGAACTATTAATAACTTCTCAATATATTGTCATTGCTTCACCAGAAAATTTTTTTAAGAAATTATTCGTCTACTTGACTTAAAAATCCTTAATATAAAAGTTTAAATTTATTTTTATTTAATTTTTGATGACTTAAAAAGATAAAAACGTTTTTTCCATCGGATAACGAAAATTGAATTCATAGAACCATTACGAAACTGTATCTTAAATATTTCTTAATACTATTCATCTATTTATACATTTATAGTGAAGAATTTAAAGTTGTTTTTTTTTTGCAATCAAATTTATTCACTGGAAAGTTTTAATCGCACGAAAATCATTTCTCATTGTTTCTTAAAACAAAAAATGTGGATTTATTTACGTGCAAACCTGGATTTATGGTACAATAAACGCAAGCCAGAAGTATCCATCAAATTTTTCATATTCTACCAGAATACTTCGACATAGCTAGATTGTTTACTATTCAGATAAAACCATTAAAAAATTCTTAGAAAGGAATTACTATTGAAGAATCCAAAATACTTAATTCTAAAAAATTTGTATTGTTTTAAGATAATAAAATAATAAATAAAGAAATAACAAATTTCATAGGTTGCGAAAAGTTTAGTAAAAATTTTAGAAAATAATTACTTCGGTTTGTAAAAAGTGCAAGAAATCAATGAGACGAGCTTATGACGGGTACAGGAAAAGACCATGATTTCTCATAATCGGAACCTTTCTAAAAACATCAATTCTCTGTACGTATAGTACTTTACATTTGGGTTATTTATGAAATTATTTACATTTTTTCGTTTTAATATTACTATATTTGGTATGAGACTAATCCAAATAGGGGCGAACTAAAAATTGGATGAATCGTGTTTTTTTCTATAATACCCTCCATATTTTCATTACGATGGATAAGTTATTCTAGGTATGAAAACGATATCGACACAAATTCCAAGTAAATTCTTGAAGTGAGTTTGAAGAAATCGCAATTATATAACATGGCGTGGCTAGGTTGTACACTTTGGCAATTTTACTCATTATTTATCCATTGGATAAAAATGTACAGCTCCTCTTTCATCAGTTTTTTCAATGGACACACAACACAATATTTTTGTAAGAAAATGTTTCTATTTGTAACGGTAAGAGAATAATCGTGGTTTAATTACTTAAAATTAATTTGCTGCCGCATCCTCAAATAATATGTCTATATAGTAGTATGTAACTATAACTTTACATACAGAGAATTTTATAAGCAAAATTATATAAACATTAATTAAACAATTGCTATTCCGTATCTGTATCTATTTCGCTCTCGTGAAATGAAAAAAATAAGAATTTTTGTAGAATTATTGATTAACTTTCATTTTTATCTGCTTCAAATATATCTTAAATAATTTTCACTTCAATTTTCATTTTATTAATAAAGAATTTGGAATGTTATTCAACTTTTTAAAGAGTTTCGATATTTCAAACACAATTAATCGTAAAGATACAGACAGGAACTTACAGAACAGTTACATATAAAGGGGTGCGGCATTTTTTGGTCGTTCGGCATCTTTTGGTTCTTTTTGAACTAATGGTTGTTTCGACGCTCATAGCTCTGTCTGCCAAGTGACAGAAATTCAGTATTCAATATAATATTAAATATAATACCTAATTACTGAATTATACAACGACACTCCACGATTTACAATAGAAAAGGAATACCCCTATTATATGTTTTTAAAATAAATCATAATAATCAAACAAATTGCTGCAATGTTGCTTTTGCAATCAATCAATCTGTTCAATATAGCCAAAACCATACGCAAATTTATTGTGAAAACCATCTATATCGTATGCAGGAAACCACTATCGAACGTCGATTAAAACATAGCAGTGCATTGTGACAGTGATTATCATTTTGGTCATTCGTAGTTTTAAATCATGTTTGAACGTTAGTTTACATGGCACTCCACTTTTAATCATTCGCTTTAAAATAGTCTTATATTTACTTTACAGAGATACACTCTATTCTGTTTTTACACGGTCTTTTTTACACGATTTTGATTTAACACGGTCTAGAAAAAAAAATTGATTCCGTTTTTACACGATTTCATTCGATTTAGCACGATTAAAAAATGCTATTTGATTGAAATTTTAAAGAAAAATATTTTTATTAACCGTAATCCAAAATTTAATTTGGCTTTTATAAAGACTCTCATAATAGTTTTTTTGTATGAATCATTTACTTTTACTATTTTTTACAGGGTTGAAAGATATGGAACTAATACCCTTTTTTTCTATGTATTTACTTCATGTCTTTTTTTCCACGGTTTCTTCACACGGTTTTTTTTTACACGGTTTTGTCTGGAACGTATCTACCGTGTAAAAACAGAATTAGTGTATTCTGAACTTTATAATCTGATGGCTCACAGCACAAAGATTTGAGAGAAAAAAAAACGAATTTTATTTGTAACAAAAATCTTCAAAAAAAGCGATATTTTTTTAAACAAAAATAAACTTGATTGTATTTTTAATAAATAAAAAATTATAATAATAAAAATAAACTGCGGTTGCTATAAATGAATAAATGAAATCTTTAAAAATAAATTCTTACTAAATATTATGCGAGTATTTTCTGAATAAAATGAAATCATCAAGAATGTGCACGAGGATGAGGAAACATTTTCGTTACAGACTGTAAGTAACAGAATACAAAAATAATCATGGAAAATGCTTTGCGCAGGTTCGAATTTTATAAAATCAAAAATAAAAACGTATAATTCTGACAGAGTTACCACAATATATAAATTTGTTAGCGGCAATGTGTATAATCCGGTATTTTATTGAATGTCTAAGCATTTTGTATAATGCCCAAAATTATTAGGCAGAGTGTCCTTATTTTGTATATTGTCAAAGAATTCTATACTATAATGCAAAAGATTCTTTCGACCAAGGAACTTGAATGGAACTACTATTATTGAGATAACATATTCTTATATTATCATAAATGACTTCATCCATGCTCGCTAGTTCCACTGAACACTTTATACTGAATGCTGACAATTATATTGCACATTTTTTAATTGAGGGGAAATTTTGCTTAAAAGTTGCATTTGTTATACCCTCTGAAAAAGTTGATTTTAAAACAACCAGATAAAACAAAACGACTAGATAATGTCAACAAGCATATAATAAATAGAGTTCTCAACTTGGATTCTGATTTGGTGACATTTGCAATCTGCAAAATATGCCACTTCATAAACAGTATTTGTTATAAAAAAAAAACTCCGTGTGCTATAAAAATGCATATATTTACAGTCTTTTTTTACAAACAATATTAACGAGAAGGCTTGCTTTGCCAGCACTGCAGTGGTGCCAAAATTTTTACACAAAGAATTCTCTGTTTCTTTTCACTGTGGTACTACATTACTATAATAAAATCACTATTTTTTATACTTCGCCAAATTCGAAGAGGCATTACATAGAAGGCCTAAGAATTCTATAAAATACCGAGTGGCGATTACAGATTGCCGCTAACATATGTATATATCAGATCAGGTCAGGATTATCGAATAATAATGCAAAATTTAAAACTATTTTTTATTATTATTATCTGTTTTTGCTTTAATTATTTGTAATCAAATGTGATTCATTGAAAATCTTTTAATTGATTTGAAATTCTTTAAAATTGATTACTAATTTACGAATTTTTATTTTTTTGTTTGAAAAACATAGAAAAACATAATTTGTTTTAACACCTTCAGCAGAATTGTTGGGCTGTAATGTCAAGAGAATCAATAATCCATGATAGATTTGAACATTTCATCAAAAAATCAATCAACTGTAACACAATTTATGGTGGAGACTAATACTAAAAACACATTAGCAGCAATAATGTACATTATCTAACGATTCTCCATTAAAATTCGAAAATCTCTCAATTAATCGAGAATTGTGAGATAATGTAGATTATTGCTGCTAATGTGTCTTTAGTATAAGATTATTCAATCAATTTGAAATTCGAAAACTACAAGTATGTATAATTAAGATAGTTGAAAAGCGACTTCTAATACATTCTTTTTGCATTTAGGTCCTAATAGCTGAAGTTGTCATTGCCATATTTTGGAGCAATTGTCATTTTATCATCGGATGCCCGATTTGGACCAGACTTTTGCCTTTTACATTTGAATTCTTAAGGACATAACACTAAAGAAAATGTTATATCATCAACAATTCAGATATGAGAAATATTTGTGAAGCATAATCTTAAAAAACCAAAATACTTGTAATTTAGAAGGCACCGTGCTCTGAATATTGCTCATAACATTTCAAAATTATGTAAATCAAGGTCTTAAAGAACGTAAAAAACCTTGTGAATTAATTTTTGGTTTTTTTTCTTATCAAAATATTATTCACAAAACTTTTTCTAGGTTCTGATTAAAATAAAAACCACAACAAAAATGAGAAAAATTCAATAAAAATGGAATAATTGATAGTAAAAATTACAGTTAACTTTCGATTATTCACTTATCCAAATTACATTAAAGATAATTAGGAGATTTTCACGATAATGAAATAATTTTTGTTCATCCCGACCTAATTTGTGGTTTACATATTTTTCCAAAAATCCTTTCCGAACGTAATCTTTTTTTAAATCCTTTTATTTTTAATTCTTTCCTGGAAAATGAATCACTTTCATAAATTTATCATAACTTATTCAGTTCTGAAGCTTATCAGACAAATTTTAATAAGTGAATAAATCCTTTTAGACATGTTTTTTGTTGGTTTATCACTTTGCAAAAACTTTGACAAATTTGCAAATAAGATAAAGAATTGGTTTTTTTTTGTGCTTTTGGATTGTTTACAATTTGGTTATAAATTAAAGCCGGTATTATAACATTTTCGCGGTGGGGGGAAAGTAAAACAGAAAACTGCCCTCAAACCCTATCCGTTTTCCTTGATTAAGGCAACACTCAATAAGGTTAAGTAAGTAATATGACGTAATGATTAAATAAGAGAAAAAAAGGAGTAGAAACAGAAGTAATAAAATGTCAAAGAATTGTTGTTTTTTTCTGCCTGAAATTCATGAATTAAAACTAATTGATTTAACTGCATTTTTATTTAATAATAATAAAAATAAAAATCCAATTGTAAATAACAGTATTTTGGATTCGGCTCAACAAGAATTTATTGATCGAAATAATTTAAAAAAATAGAAAATAATGTTTTGTTCTTCGCGGAAATATGATTTGAAAGATAATTATTCTTTTATCAAAATAATTATTTCAATTAAAATTTTACTCATCCAAATATAAAATTATTTCATCATGTTATTTACGAAAAATTCCCATTTTACTTTTTGGTGTGCATTTTTCATTTGAAGACTAGTGTTACGTCATTTTTCACAATTACCTTTAAAATACTTCGAGATGGAAATCTTTTTTTTTCGCCTTTTAATATTATGAAATTAATAAATTATATTTTTATTCGATAAATATAATTCCAAGTACACAATAAAATAAATTATCACTTTTAATTAATACTTTCAATCACTTTGGTTTTGATTTGTTCTTTGGAACCGTTTCTTAGAAAACTTTCTCAATAATTAGTTATTTTTAGAATAATAACAATAAGAATAAGAAAAAAACAATTGCCAACAATTTAAGTAACTTATGTATATATATTTTCTATTTTTCTTTTTACTAATTATTACTCTTCGAATTTTACTTTGTTAGTAATTCACGCGACTTTCTGTTTTAAATTTTTTTTTTGGAATTTAAGCGACAAAAATCTTCACGTTAAAAAATCACAAGATTCTTTTTTGACGAATTCAGTGGACTTTTGAAAAGCGAAAAAAAGAAAAGTTTTCAAGCGCAGAATTACGAACTGTCAATTAGGTTGGATGGCGACGATAGAAAAGCTTTTTCTCAAAATTTTGAAAAGCTTTTTAGTATTTACATATATATATGCATTTGATTGTGTTGTGTTGCGTTTTTACATTTTGGAAAAGAAAAGTTTCCACCCGGCTTCTGCTTTCACTTTACATTTTCTGTTATGTTTGTGTTCGAATGATGAGTCACAAAATTTTAAACTGAAAAACGCATGCAGAAAAATAAAATCGGCTTATATCCAATTTGTTTGATATTCATTTAAAAGGCGAAAGTCCAAATTTCAATTCAATAAGTGGTTTTCTCAAATTTCCGACAAGATTTGTGATTTGCGCGAATGTTTCCAATAAATTAAAGTGTTAAATGTTAAAACGTATGAAAAGATTGAACAAAGTCATTAACTCTCTGACATATTTTATTTTATTTTATGTTTCATGTTATTTTACGTCATGCAATTTTATACTGTTATTTTAAATAGAATAAAGATTTTTCTATAAAGAAATATATCCTTTTATACTAGTACAGTAATATAAAAATAACCAATCAGGAACTGACTTGGATGTCCTGATTCTGTGATAGGGATACTTATTTTTTTAAACATAAGGCGTCTTTCCGTTCTATAAAAAGTTATTAAAATAGAGATAGTATTTTTGAATTAAAATTGAAAAATTGTTATTTTAGGTCTCAACTCAAACAGTTTTCGAGATATGATGTGTCCACCGACTTTGTAAACAGTGTTTTGTGAAAAATATGGTATTCGGATTTGCTTCGTTCAGAAGTCTATAAATTTGTCAATTCCAAAGTATTTTTTTTTTTTAAATTTGGAACTTTTAGAAATTCTAAAAATAAAAAAATTAATTTTATTTTTTGTGCAGATGTAGATTATTAAAATTTAAAGTGTGGCCCTCGGCTCACGGTTTAACCAGTTAGTACTTAGCCAAAATTTTGTATATAAATAATAATAGGAATAAGTTGAAAGAGAGCAATACAATTTTCCAACCCAAATAACATTAAAAATTGGTTGTGCTTTTTCAATTCGTTGCTTATATTGCTTCTCTACGTTTTATTTTGTTTTTAGATAACATTGCATTAGGTCGATAGCATAAATATCTTCTGCAATATTTATTCAAATCGGTATACATATTAGTTTTTAAATGTACACCGATAAGACTTTATAAACCTGATTATTCTTTCGTACAACTATTTTTTTCTCCACTATCCTTGGAGCAAATTTACTAAAATTTAACATAGTATCGTTTATTTACATATTCAACCCATGTAAATAATTTAAACTAAATTGGTTCACACATTTTGCAATTAAATCTGAAAAAAACGTGAGAGCTTTGTCATCTTGGTTTTTTCTTTTTAACTTCGCTCCGCCTCGGCCAATTTTGCTGAAATGCAACACCAAACCGAAATTGATCTTTGAGCCTAAAATAACACTAAATATAATACAGAAACAGCGGCCAAATTAAGAAAATGCAGATATGTTGAGATTATTATCATTT
The DNA here is from genome assembly GCA_963422695.1 of Xylophagus ater. Lineage (NCBI taxonomy): Eukaryota > Metazoa > Arthropoda > Insecta > Diptera > Xylophagidae > Xylophagus > Xylophagus ater. The sequence continues at coordinate 39,694,648 of OY730482.1, read as the reverse complement.
CTTACCGAACATTTTTGGCGACTTTTATCTATTTCTCTTCTATCAACTTTCTTTAAAGCTTTTTTACTTTATAAGTTTTGTTGACAAAGCTTTTATCGGAATAATTTTTTTATTGTTGACTTTTGGCGCCTTTTCCGTTTTATCAGAAATATATTTTTAAATTTTATTTTAAAAATGAATTTTTATCAAAGTTTTAAAACTTGAATTAATAAATTAAGTACATACTGTAGTATCGAAGGAGCAAAGAGGAAGTAATTCTATGTTTTCTAAACATTGGAAGAAATATTGGATTCCTAGAAAATTCATAGTTTCAAATATTTCGATGTTTGTTTGTCCATCTGTGATTATGAAAAGTCCAGCCGCTAAAATTAATTACATTATTGTACTTAGAGCTTAGTTTTCCAAGGCTAATATCATTTTGAAAATAAGATCTTCACATTTTGATACTACTTACCACCAAAGTTTGTAACTTTATTTACAAAAAGCCTGATACATTCAAAGAAAAAATTGTACACATACATATATAGTTTAATTTTCCACTTCTAGACCCTACAAAACTTAACTGTGCGCAATTAAATATTACACCAAATTAGCTGCTAATAGTCCTCCTAATGGTGTACGAGTACTTGCGTCTTACTTACAGTTAATCTGGAGAAATTAATAATGTGTTTCGTGAGCAATAACGGTCCTGCCATTTCTTTGTTATTTAATTAATTTTGATAATTCCAATTTAAATATTTCCAACCAATTTTAAGAACCCAAAAAATAAATTTTTCTTTATTGATTGTATACTTAGTCACTTGTTATTTTTAGTTTTAATTTACTGTAAAACAAACATGCGATATCAAGGCATTTCTGTTATCATCGTTTTTGATGAATATTTTTACTTTAAATAGTAAAAACTAATTTAAGATAATGACTTCTACATGTACGATAGTGCTTCATATACGCCAGGATAGAGGGTGTGAGCATCTAATTATGAATTAATGCCAATTTGATTATATCATTTTAAAAGAACTTTCTGACTTTTTTACTTTTGGTCACATTGTATTTATTACTAAAACCCTAAAAACTACAAAGTAAAAAAAATTACAACTATTAATAGTTTAATTTATATCTTTGGATAACATTAAAGCAATCTTTCGTTTTTTTTTAAGTTCAAATTTATGAATTTAGTTCTGATTGTAAAGAAAAGCGAATTTTTTCAATAATCCAATCAAGATAATGTGTAATTTTAATATAAACACCAGGTTTATTTGGATAACCACAGTGCTGTCCCCATGAAATTAGTCCATAAAGTGTTTCAGCATCTAAATTAATAAAAAAGAAAAAAATAATAAGATGAAACAAAGAGCATATTTCTAAAAAATTACCATCGTCTGAGCAAACAAGAGGACCACCTGAGTCGCCTTCACAAGCGTCTACACTTTCGTCTAGAAAGCCGGCACAGAACATCCCATCGGTGATAGCATCACCATAAACATGACTTTGCTTGCAAATATCATCCGAAATAATTGGAATTTGCGCTGAACGTAGGTCATTTGATGGAGCTATGGAAAATCAAAAAATAGTAAAACTAAAGTTCATTAACATTTTATTTAATTGGTATATACTTGATTGTCCAGATTGTATTGAACCCCATCCAGAAATTGTACAATTTCGCCCGGAATCATAAGTTGAATTTTTCGATGGTAGACAAATTGGTTGTATGTAATCATTGAAACGAGCCGGTTGTTTCAAAACAATCAATGCAATATCATTATTCATATGTTGACCTTCTCTAAATTCTTCGTGAATATACCAATTTTCTATGTGAATATCAATTTCTGAAGATTCTGCAATTTCCGCATGATGATCACCTAATCGGATTATGTAGGCACCTTTAGCAAAACCAGTCAAACAATGTGCTGCAGTTAATAGATGTTTTTTCGTAATTAATACAGCGCCGCACCAATGTGATGATTTACCACTACGACCTTTTGCTCTTAAAGTTGCTTGCCATGGATGACCACCACGTTTTGCTTTGTTTCCTTTAACTACACGAGCAATTTGAGCATTTTCACTATGATCAATATTTAGATCTGCAAAAATATGGCCACAACGTTTAGTTTGTTGTAAAAGACGTCCAGATCGTTCAACTTGATATAGATACATATCGAATTCTTCATTCGACACTTGTTCTTGGGTTGAAAAACCTTTAATTCCTTTGCTTATAACTGTTGGAGTATCATGTGAACATCTAATACTAACATCTTCTGAATGGTTACAATTGTGTTCACTCCATTGCCAATGACTACATTGATCGAGTGATGTTTCATTGCCAAAGCAAGAAACTTGATCTAACCAAATTGGGCCGGTGCCTGGACCAAATTTGTTTTTCAGTACGATCTATAATTAATAAAGAATATTATAAATTCGAATTTTTTTATGGTTACAAGTATAAACTTACAGGTTTTCCATGATAACCTAAATATTTGCATGCAACAATTGCTTCAGCTTCACCAAAATCATCATCACAAATACTTCCCCAAACACCACGATAATTTACTTCAAGTCTTCCTTCAAACTCTTCATTACCATTGGCCAACCGATATTCCAGTGGTGCCTAAATACAATTGTTTTTTTTTTACAAATATAATTAATTTTAAATCTTTTTCACTTACACTACAAATATCTTCATTTTCATCGGATCTGTCTGTACAATCAAATACATTATCACAAACGAATGCTGGTGGAAGGCACTCTTGCGAAGTTTTACACAACCAATAATCATTTGGACAAATCATTGCTGGAGTTTTACAAACAACACCAACAATTTCATCAGCTGTACAATCATGTACACCCCATCCTTTAAAATCACATTCTCGTAATGATGTTTCATTTCCCAAGCAATCAATTTCATCCATTACAAATAGAACGTCATTTTCGGATTTCATCATTTCAATATGAGGTGGATAATAAGAATTGCCCCGTACTTCACTAGCTCCTAACGGAAAACCAAGTTCACGACAAAGAACATCAGCATCTCTCATACCAAATTTATCATCACAAATGTAACCCCATTTCCCATAAACTAAAGAAGAAAATGGAAATAACAATAAGGTACTCGAATCTTCTCTAACATTTTATTATACCTTTAACTTCAACTCTTCCTTTATGGTTACTTCCTTCCTCATTTGATAGGCGAACTTCATAGCCAAGATGGTCACAATATTGTTCATCCAATCGATTACCACAATGATTAATTCCGTCACAAACCTTGAAAACAACGTATTTAAATAATGTTTCCTTTAAATTGTTGTAAAAAATTTGTGCTTACTTCGAAAGCTGGAATGCATTTTCCATTACCACAATCAAATTTGCATTCTTGATTGTTGTCAACATTAGATTCTGGAATTGGAAATTCTGAATTCGTGGGATTCTTTCGCGGATAGTATGTTGGAGTAGTTGTTCCATAATTAAATCTTTGATCATATGAATTTGGTACGGATATTGTTTCGGTCTCTGGTGGGAATGTTGGAGTTATTGCCGGTTGTTGATTAGTATTATATCCGGTTTTACCATCATTATTATTATTATTATTATAATTATTATTGTTATTATTATTCCCATTAGTATTAAAAGGATTTGGTAAATGTGGATGTGTTCGGTGAAATTCAGGACTGTGATGATTATTATTACCGTGATGATGTGGATGATGGATGTGGTTATGATGATGATGATGATGATGAAAACCGGTATGATTGTGTACACCAGGTTGATAATCTCCTCGTACATCCAATTGTGGATCACCATCACTTCTTTGTTGTGTAGTCCATGATTCTTGATTAAGATTTTCTTGTTCACCTGAAAATATAAGTTCAACCTGTTTTTCATCGATTGGCTTGTCATTTTTTTGTGGATTTTCCAAAGACCTATTATTATTTTGATCTACTTTTCCTATTTTCATAATATATGAATCAGTTTTTTTAGCATCTTCTTCAGTTATAGTGCCGCTTCGATTAAAATATGGTCGTAAAAGAGTTTTAATTGCTTCACTTAATGGAAGATTGGCAGTTTCATCAGTTATTTGATCTTCATTATTAGACACTATTGTTTGTTTGTAATACTGACGGTTATAAGTTTGTGGTGAATTTGTACTAGACACGGTAACCGGTCTAATATTTAAAGGCCGTGAATAAATCGGAACAATCATAGATTCATTTGGTTCCTGGAAAGTGGATGGTAAATCAGTATCCCGACTAAATACTATAGGAGCAGGTGTAGTAGTAGGTTTAGTGGATGGATTAATTATATTAGTACCCTCAAATCTATAACTACTAGTATTAATGTTAAATGGATTTTTACTATCTAATGTTGAATGATCATTGGAATGGGTAACACCAGAATATGGACGACTGTACAATATTTGATTAGTTGAATTAACTACATTTTGCACTGGTGGATAAATCATAAAGGTTTTCACATTATGGCTTGTTGATATCAACGAATCATTTTGTGGTCGTTCAAATTCATATGGTCTTGACTCTGATTTTGAAGGAGGTGGATAGATTGGAAATGTTCGAATAAAACTGGTTCTATTTGATTCATGCGGAGGTAATAATGATAATGATGGAGTTGGTAGAGGTGGAGGCAGCATATCAGTAGAAGGAACATGAGTCATGAAGTTTCTTCTAGAAGAATTTGGCTCTCCTGGAAGTAACGGAGGTGACAGTGATGGTGTTGGTAGAGGTGGTGGCAGCATATCAGTAGAAGGAACATGAGTCATGAAGTTCCTTCTAGAAGAATTTGGCTCTCCTGGAAGTAACGGAGGTGACAGTGATGGTGTTGGTAGAGGTGGTGGCAACATATCAGTAGAAGGAATATGTATAAAAAAATTTCTTCGTGTTGAATTTGCTGCAGGAATCAAATGTTTGGGTGATTGGTCAGGAAGATATGGCGGCATTAATCCACCGAATAAAGTTGAATTGAATTGATTAAAATCAATTTTACTATCCAACACTGTAGGTCTGTCATTCGAATCTGATGAGATCGGCTTATTGAAATTATTAAATGAATTTTTCGAATCAGTTTTTGGAGGAGTTAGAGAGTCTACAGGAATTTGCTGTTGTTGTATATTGGATTGGTCAATGTTATTTCTACCTGATGAAATATTTATTTCAGAGATATCTCCACCAGAAACATTTTCAAAAATAGTGTCATCTTCACTATCAACAGGTTCGGCATAGTAAATTTTTGTGTTAGACGTTGATATGATACTATCGTCAGGATTTTGATTAATTGGTATTTGTCGAACTGTTGCCTGGACAACATTAAAGGAATTATTTTGGTGGGAAGGTTGATTGGATTGAGTTGTTGTATGGCTATAAGTTTGATTCCAAATATAATTTTTATGTGGATGACCGCTACCTTGACCAACTGAGTGTGTATAAATCTGAGTATTGTGTGAGTTAGACGTTGCACTGTCAGATGGCTGCTGATGATTATGATTATGGTGATGAGGCCAGCCTCTAGTATTTGACCATCCAGCTTGACCAACGTCACTCGATGATGGTGTATTTTGATTAGGAGGCGTCCATCCAACTTGGTGTGGTTGTCTAGTATTCTGACCAGTATTCCAAGAAGATTGTTCACCCTGGCTGTTCTTCCAAGAAGATTGTTCATCTCGACCAGTATTCCAAGAAGATTGTTCACCGTGACCGCTATTCCAAGAAGATTGTTGGCCCTGACCGTTACTCCAAGAATTTTCTCCAGATTGTGTATTTGGATGATAATGATGATGATGATGATGATGTTGAGTAGGTCTAACTGACCCACCATATTCACCAGTACCTCTACCTTGAGAATAGACACCACCTTGCTGAGTTCCTTGACGAAGATTATCTATTAATTTGCATTTTTAAATTTCGTTAAATTCAAAAGTATATGTTATATAAAAAAAAAACCTTCAGAATATGTTGTTTCATGTACTACAGTTTTACTGCCGCAATCCACATTTCTCGGATGATCACAAACACTCATAATAGGATTAAAAACAGTTCCTGGACCACAATCTTGAATATAAGTGATACCATTGGCACAATTCAAAAATTTTGCACAATCATATGGATGTGGTTCTAAACCACTTTTATTCGGGCTACATTCAACTGCTCTATTTCTTGTCGATGTCCTTGTTGTTTGTGTATTCGTACTTGGTGGTTGATATGAACCTTCTACACGACCAAAACTCTGTGCAGATACCAAATTTGCTGATGATCCACCATAACTGTGACATACCACTTTCATTGGATTATCACATTCAAGAGTTTCCGGATTGAAAACTGTACCAGGTGCACATGCTTGTACATAACCACGTCCTTTCCAACAATTTAAAAACTGACGACAATCCATTAAATATGGAAATTGTCCAGTTTCATTTGGTGGACATTCAGTCATATAATTTACAACGGAATTCCGATGTATATTATTATTAGAATTACTAGCAATACTTGCAGTACTACTACTACCACTACTTCCACGATTATTGTAATTTCCTTGACCGTTCTGATAAACTCGAGATGTTGATTGTTGATAATAAGTATTTGCATTCACATCACTCGGTTGGGATATTTGATGATAATTAGTTGAAGTAGAAAATGCGCGCCCTTCATTTTCACGATTACTATAAGTAGTGGTTGCTTGTTGTTGATATTGTGGATATGAATTTCCAGTTATTGTATGCATCGCTTCTGTTATACGAGGATCACGTCTATAAGTGACCGTTTTAATTCCTACATTTGAATCATAAATCTAAAAACACAAAAAAAACAAAAGAATTTTTCACTAAAATATCACTTTTTATAATTTTTTAGGTAATTCTACTAACCGCCAAAACATTACTTAGTATCACTAATATTAAAACTAATAAACTAATTAATTTAAACATTGTTTTTTCTTTTCTTTTTTTTTTGGTTGGTGATTTTTTTAATTATAATTTTGTACACTTGAAAATTAAAAAAAACATAAAACCGTTTAATTATCTGCCATTGCAAAAATAATACATGTTTCACGAACAAATCGAATTTTCGTATTAAAATAAATTTTTCTGATATAGGAAAATAATTTCTAATTAAACTAAAACGAAATTCTTAAATGATCTTTAGACCTTTAAGATGAGAAAGTTATCACTTTAATAAACAGGGTGATTATTAACTCATTATTATTTCCCTTTTAAAATTACGTTATTATTATATTTGTGTTTAATAAAATCTTATTAATTTTACTCGTGTTATAATAGAATATTTTTTATATAATAAAGAACAAAAAATGTTATTTTTAAAATGTTAAAAACAATAATCTATAATCATTTACTTTTACACATTGCACACACAAGATTCTAATTAATTCTGTTATCACAAACCGACAAATATATTTTAATTATTGTCTTCCGATATTTTTGTTCAATATTGTAAATTATATTTTCATTGAAAACTATTAGAACTATCTCGCCTTTGTCGTTCCCAAATGAAATACACATAACACATTTAGAGCGCATTTATTATGATATATACTGGTTCTATATATGTTTCGGGTTCAACTATAGCTTCAAGACTCATTGTTCCGGGTCTTACAATGATTATGTTCCTCATAAATTTGTAGTGTAAGTCTTCTCGATGCTTTTTATTATCATCATTATTTAGTTTAGTTTAAAATGCTAATAGAATACAAGAGCCATGATTCAATGTAAATTCATTATTATTATTATGTTTTTTTTTTTTTTTTGGTACAGAACAAATTACAATGATATTAGGTAGCCACCTTTTTTTTTTGTAGGCTTGCTTATCTAGAAGCTCTTTTATACAAACAATGAATTTCAAATAAAAACTCTTTGCATGATTAACCCGCGAGAAAATTGTTGCTTTTTTTTGGAATACCCAAAATTATCTTCCATTTGATATTTTATAACCGAATTTTGAATATATTTCTTTACATGACTAACCCATCTATTAGGAATTATTGCAAATTATTTCATTATAGATAATTGATCATTAGTTTGTAAATTAAGAAATCCAAAAAAAAAAAAAAATATATTTAAGTATATTTAAGTGTAAAGAAATTAATTTTAATAACACCCTGTTTTTGTGTCTTAATTACACGAATCTTATCTTCAAGTAATAACAAAAAATCCCATTTAATGTTCATCATCTTTTAATAATTGCAAATCGAAACAAAAAAGTGTTTCAGTAAATAAATTTTAATATTTCTAGAAAATAATTATTTTTCTCCCCATCAAGAAATTTTTGTACCAAATCTTTTTACTTTGTTAATTTTGGAATTGATAAGAATAATTTTTAGGAAATTTGGAATTATTTTATTAATTCTTGGAAATCTGATAATACAGAAAAACCCGAAGAAGGCTAAAAACAATTCTCATGTTTTATGCGTACGTAGTTTTTGCTAGAAATGGATCATACATTTTTGGATAATATGATCCTTAGCAGGTATATGCGGTTAAAGCAGTAGCGGCTATCGGTTAGGCCATCTGGGCAATTGCCTAAGCCACCGTGCAAATTGGATAAAAGCAAAAACAATATACCTATGTAAATATATATGTATAAAATGTTCAGCCAAAAACCGTATACATATAGGATCTTTAGTTTTTGGAATTTATCGTACATCGAAAGAGTGTGTATGAGGAGTGCATTTGAAACGATTCAGTATATTGTTTGATGAAATTTTATCTAATTTTTTTGTTCTTCATTTAAAATACAATACGAAAAGGTCCTTTTCGAAACCGAAACTAATATGGGAACAATAAATACCCGAGAACCTTTGTTTCGTTTAGCTAACCGTGTAACACGATTTGGAAGCATGAATTCGCAGCAATAAAAGCAAATATACTTGTAGTTCCTTTTGTTTCACTATCGCTTATTAACTAAAAAAGATACCTCATTTCCTTATCTCCAAGCAACTCGCGGATATTACATATGTGGGAAACTTGCTAGAAAGAAATTATTAAGAATAGTAGGCGATGTTTTTTAGAAGAAAAAACAATCGACGTCAAAACGTTTTTTCTTAGTCTTAAAATATTGCTCTGACTTGTAACTTGTAATTCTAATAAAATATATTATTGTTTTAATTTAAAACCGAAGATTGTTTAAATTTTGCCCACAATAGATTGATTCATTACATCAAGCAAATGGATGATAATGGTGCTAGCAGTGAAAGCGGAAACAGCGGCGATGACGAAGATGAGTAGGATATAACCAGTACGAAATCTGAAAGATTTAAAGAAGCTACAAGGAGCGAGGTAAATAAAAATTATGAGAGTTCCAGCAAAATTGGAGAAAACAACGAAGGGAGGGCCAGCATTTTTATGTCTCTTAACTTTAAAGACATAGAAGATTCATTCAATAAATTTTCAGATGACGATGAATATTCAATAACGAAATGGATATCCGATTTTGAAGACACTAGTAATCTTTTGCGTTTAACGGACATGCATCAATTTATATATGCTAAAAAATTATTGATCGGTTCTGCCAAAGAATTCATTTTGGGTGAAAAGAAAATAACTTCTTTTGATGAACTTAAATGTCGGTTAATCAAAGAATTTAAACGAGAGGTAAGCAGCAAGGTAATCCATAAGCGATTGAGTGAACGCAAGAAGCAACCAACTGAAACATTTAGACAGTACATTTATGCAATGATAAGAATAGCCAGCAAAGGTGGCATAGAAGAATTATCTTTAGTGCAATATATAATTGAAAATATTCCTGATGCGAAATACAATAAAGCAATTCTCTACAGTGCAAAAACTATTTCAGGACTTAAAGAGAAGATAGAGGATTACGAATTAATGTTAGGTGGTATGACTGGTCTTCAGAAGTCAAACAAATTTGTTAAGGACCAGAGAGAAAACAAAGAACGACCAAAAAGAACGACTCGATGCTTTAATTGTGGCGCTGTTGACCATGAAGCTAAGGATTGTCCAAAAAAAGACAGTGGACCCAAATGCTTTAAATGCGGAAAATATGGACACATATCAACCAGCTGTGTACAATCACAAAAACCAGGACCGTCAAGAGTAAATACAGTCGGGAAAAACACCGATAATAATCCAATGTTGAAGTCTGCAGAAATAAATGGAGTACAAATTTATTGCTTGATTGATACAGGATGTCCTTTCACGATTATACGAATAAAAGAATATTTATTACTTTCCCATACAAATTTAGGAACCGATGGCCAAGAACTAATAGGATTCGGAGGTGCGAGTATTAAGTCATATGGGCATTTTGGTGCAAAAATCGTACTAGACAGCAATGAATATTATGTTCATTGTCATGTTGTCCCAGACTCAGCTATGACCATGCCAATGCTCATTGGAAGAAACGTGTTAAAAGACGTAAACATACAAATAGTGGAAAACGAAATCAAAGTTCAAAAAATATCAGAAGAAGCTACTAACGAAGTTTGTCAAGTTGCAAGTACTCTGCCAAAAGATAACGAACCGACAATCGAGATGAAATATGTTAAAAATGTCAAACAACTAATGGAAAAGATTAGTTTATTCGAAAATAATGCAAAAGAATGTCAAGAAAAATTGTCATCAAGTATTCAAGAAAATAATTCACTTAAACAACAAAACGAAGCATTTAAGAAGGAAATTGATATTTTGAATAATAAAAATCAAACCAGATTAACTGAATTAGAACATCTATTCAAACGTACAAATGATGAAAACCAAATATTAAAAGAATCAATGAAAACTGCAAAAGATTTAGAGGAAAAAATACAAAATTATGAGGAACTTATAATTGAAAATGAAGGTATCAAACACGAATATGAAGACCAAAGATTTATCAACAATACTTTCCAGCGTTCGATCAAGACTACACCATTTGAAGTGTTAACTGGAATAAAGATGAAAAGCAGAGATAATCCTGAAATTATCAAAGCAATAGAAGAAGAAACCATTGATAATTTCCAAAATCAACGTGAAGATTTGCGTAAGGAAGCGAAAGTGAGCATAATGAAGATACAAGAAGAACAACGCAGACAATTTAATAAAAGGCGTAAAGATGCAAAAGAATATAAATCTAACGATGTTGTCCTCATAAAACGCACCCAGTTTGGTACTGGCATGAAGCTGAAGGGCGAATTTTTAGATCCTTATAAGGTGATAGAATCGATAGGAAAAGACAGGTATAAGGTTACGAAGCTAGGTACTGGACAAGGTCCAAAGAACAGGACGAGCTCTGTTGATAATATGAAGCCATATCCGATAGATGACGACATAGATGATTTAAATCAGTCATCCGGGCCGGATGACATGCAGGATGGCCGAGATGTGGGAAACTTGCTAAAGAAAGAAATTATTAAGAATAGTAGGCGATGTTTTTTAGAAGAAAAAACAATCGACGTCAAAACGTTTTTTCTTAGTCTTAAAATATTGCTCTAACTTGTAACTTGTAATTCTAATAAAATATATTATTGTTTTAATTTAAAACCGAAGATTGTTTAAATTTTGCCCACACATATATTCCAAACCTGTTTTTTAGTGGCAGGGGTACATTAAATTTGCTAAACTTTTTGTTCTTAAAGCATAAAAAAAAATACCTCATAACTTATGAGGTGTTTTTTTTTTAACGAAATTTGAATATAATACAAATTTCAAATTCTGTTATTGGGAACATTTACAACAATATAAAAATGCAATAGTTTTCTTTCAAAAGTCGTATTAGACATGGAGATTTTTCCCTTGTATTTAAAATCTGAATAAAATAACTCTAAAATATGTTTTTACTTTATAGTTCTTATTGCCTTTCTTTATATTGAAGAAGGCTTTATTAATGATAATATTTTCAGTTTAAGAGTAGCAAGACTTTTGTGGAAACGAGGATGACAACTTTTTAAACTAGCTAGTTGTGTGAGCAAACCTTCGCTTATCAATAATTTAAAATGAACTTACAGTAATATGTATGTAACACAGGGCCGTATTTATCATTAGGCAACTCTAGACTGCAGCCTAGGGACCCGCACCACAGAAATTAATTTTGAATAGACTAAAATAACATTCACCACAAAATGACCGCAAGTAACAAATTTCTAAACTGAATAGGAAAAATTTGGCCAATGATTTAATTAAGTTAGGGTCAAAAGGCAAGAAAATGACTTCCAGAATAACTTGCAGAGAATAAATTTGATTATATACAGTATAAGTGCTCCACTGTATATTTGACACGTACTTAAACGTCGATTAAAATTAAACATGGTTTTCAAAGTTCTGTTTTGATATAGCTGCTGTAGCTTCACACCTGAGTCCGCAGAAGTCCATATTGAAGAGTAGTATATTCTGTCAGAATACACCAGTGCAAACTGGAAACAATGAATGCTATTCGCAATTCTTGTCCTGGTTTAAAAAAAAAAATATTTCAAAAATAAACAATTTTTATTTAAATAATATTTGTACACAGTAAAGTAAACGGTATAAAATTAAAAAGAAATGTACATATTAAAGGTGTAATTATTAATTGAACGATCCAATTTAAGGTGAACGATTAGTTGAATGTTCTTATTTTCATCCTACCAATTAGGCAAGGTTCAGGAAAATGACATCGTTAAAAAAGATCAAGAAGCACATAATACTGAGACGCCTTTTGACCTCGATAACTTGAAAAAGTCTTTTTGGTATCTTCAGTTTTATTCTATCTTTGGCAGAAAAAAAAACAGCATACAATATTTCAAATGAGGTTAATCAATTTTCATGTCCTTTAATTCACTCAATCTATATTAAATTAGACAATGTCAATGTAATCGGTTATAGAAAACTTAAAGTAAGACAAATACTTTCTTGACCAGACATTAGTTCCATAAGTTAAGACGACAATTTGGATTCAGGCCTTTTGGGGTTTGACCAAAAATATTATTTCGTTCAATTTGTTTTTTTTTTGCTTTTTTTTGTTTTTAATAAAATCCCTTTTTTAAACATTGGCCAGGTTTATATGATTGCCAAATGGTGTGAAAATCCTCTTTTTAACACTAGTTTATTGCTTTCTGATATTTACAAGAATTGAATATATAAACTATTTCTCGAATGCCATAAACTTTATTTAAAATCAGTGTTTAGAAATTTTTGTGAATAAAATACAATTTACTAGGGCTCTACAAATTTAAATAAACGCCCTATATGAACTTGTAGTAGATATAAATTCGTACAAATTAAATAAACATATTTAAATATCCGCTCTTATTCAAGAATCTTAGTTTCCATCATTAGGCTTTATTAAATGATTCCTCTTTTATGTATTTTAATGCAATAACAAATTATTAGTTCCCTAAAAAATTATTATTAATAAATTCAAAAATAATTTCAATTTGTGGACATCCAGAAAAAATTGCTGCTTCTACATATTTGTGACGTGATTCAAGTTCCTGGATATTAAATGTGCATAAAAAGATTGATAATTTTTTTTTAATATTGAAAATTTAAGCTTTATTGTTAACGCTTCGTAAAATCATAAAATAGGATCCGCTTGTCCGCACAATCTGAAATAAATTCAGAACTTTGATTAAAATATTTTATGAAATTGTTGACTTCTCACTGCTTGAAAAGTTGAAAGAGTCATAGTTGTGAATCCCCACGCATCCATAAGAATTGGCCTTATTGTTCTCAAACACATCATGTAAATAATCTTCCGAAATTTTATAGATTCTTCATACCATTTGCAACTGTACCAAGCAAAAGAAAGATCATCGGTCTGAAATTTAGAAGGAAAAGCAAATTAATTTTAATTAAATTTAATAACCTGTTACGAAACTTATTTAAAAATAGGTAGATAGGGCAATGGTGTCAATATTAGCTACATTTAAGATTATATATCTCACCTCTGTTTTGAGTTTTTGACCATCGAAACAATATATGACAAGTTCATATCCTCCTGCTGAAATATACAGAATCATATTTATGAGCCTTTTTGGATCATTCTCCTAGAAAAGAAATTGTCTTATATTTTTTAAATGTTTAGATTTTGATTGAAATACTAATCCAATACTGGCTTTAAATAAGACTGCCCCGAAAACAATAAGAGAATTTAGCAACTGTGTTAAATTAACAACAGAGTACAAGCATAGACTAGTATATCTAGATGCCCAAGTCTTATGGACGGTGTGATGTACGTTGTTGTTTTTGTAAAATCGAAGACTTAACGTCAGTATAATAAACATATATATTGTATATATTATATATTATACTGTGATCACGGTACAATCTTGAAAACAGAAGAATCAGTTTAGCTTAGGCGGTTGGTCATCTAGGTATGTTAGTTTATGGTACAAGCTATTCACTTCATCACAAAATCTTCATTTTGTACAAATTAAAAAAACAGGATTTTAGAAAATGATTTGTATAATAAACTTAGCAACATACTTAATCGTTCGATTATAATGTTCTACACATTGTCTTAGGTATGGCATTCGTAGATGTTTTTCCACATTTTCCGAAATTGTGAAAATTATCATTTTCTTCAATATTTCTATAAGTGCGACCGTATGAACCTCCATGTAAACGAAAAGACCATCAAAACTGACTGCATCTAAATCACAATTTTACATTTAAAGTAATTAGAATTAACAAAAATAGTACCCATTCCAGCAATGTAATCAGCACATCCATCCGCCATTGTGAAAAACTGCAAATATGGTGAACTATATTGAATTTCATCCTTTAGATACGATGTTTTGAATGCTATTTAACTTGTTTAATTGCATAAATATAGAATCCAATTTGAATTTGAGAACTTTTCCACGATTCTCTCATGATTTTATTAACATCTTCCGGTAAGGCTTTGTTTTTTGCAGTATCTTGAAAAATTTGAATTCAATTATAATTTCTTTTGTAGAAAACGACATTTCAATGTGATTCACCAAATCGTAGTTTAAAATCGCTTCAAATATTTTATGGAAGCGATTCTGAGTCCTGGTACGACGTTGCTTATTTCTATAAGTGTTAGAATTTGTTTATTAATCATAAAATAAGTGAACATCTGAAAAACTTGGAAAAACTTTATATTTCATTTTTATTTCATTGAAAAAACCCCTCATAGAGAACTTTATTAAAAAAAACGGAGCTTCAAAATTGTTATGTCGATTAAATTTATTTTCTAATTTTCTCGGACGTTAAAAAGTCTTCTTACCAATTTTCATTCCAATTGCTTCAAAATATGACACACACACACACACACACACGACATTGCATGAGATTACTTTTAAACAAACTTAGAACCTTCCAAAACATGGTGATTTTCATAATCCCTGTAACTTATGATTTGTTGGGAATATAAGTATTTAAAGAAGATCCTGTATTTCAAAGGGGAACTTTGTTTTAAATATTCATGATTTAATTCACTGATGACGTATATGAGTAGAAAAAACCAATTTGAAGGATGGGAAACCGTAACCATTTTTTCTTTCATACATGAATGATATCTTTTCAAAATAATCTTCGATGCAAATAAAAATTACTGATTCTTTGGATGGATATTTTTTTTTATTTATACAATTAAATAATGAGATATTAAATATACAAACTAAGATAAATTATACTTGAAATTTTCTTTTAACTACTACTACGTTTTTTTGGGACATCAGCCAGTTCGTTTTGCGGAACGTAATCCCGGACGTTTATATTGAAGACGTTTTAAATGCTGTGTTGGCCTTTTTTTACGACTGGAAGCCATTGCGTCTATATTACCTAGATTTTCCTCATTATTTGCAGACTTTACCATAGAATATACAAATTTGTATTTGTTTTTCAGTTTGTAACTGAATCCCGCTTTCACTCTTTCTTTTAAAGTGAGCTCAACGAGCTCTTCTAAAGATGTTGTAAGCTTCATCTTAACATTTTAAAATTTATATTAAGTATTTAACAAAGAAAAAGAAAATAAATCAAATAAAAAATACATACAACATTTGCTACAGGCACTTCTCGAGCTACTTTTTTTAATGTTGAAAGATTTCCCAAACTTTCTAACGCCATCACTACCATGTCGGTATTTAAATAAAATGATTCCAACGCCATTATTTTAAAGACTTTAATTTCAATCAATAATAAATAGACAATAGAAAATATATAAATTTTCTCAAACTCGCGATGTAAAGTTTTCCAAACGAATGAATAAAAAACAAACGAGTCAATTATTGATAATAATGAATGATTACTATGATTGGAAATTTGAATTGCATATTTTTTTTTCTTTTTTCAAGTAAACAGTAGAAAAATAAAAAAAAGGTGAAATTTTGAATATTTTTCACCCAAATTCAAATCGGTAAACTTTTCATATTCATTGGTACAGTACTTTGTTTCCTTGAAGAGTTCGTACTAAAAGAACTTATTATGAAGGCAAGGTCTGATCTGTTGACCTTTATCTCATCTTCATTAAGGTAATCAATATGTAGAATTACTTATTTTACTTTATTGCTTAGAAGTATTCAACGAATTCTTTGGAACCCATAAAATACTTCCCAATAATACAAGAAACATGAAAAATCAGAGACGTTGGGTTCTAGTAATCTCAAAAATTATGATAAATAAGGCATTTAGCCTATAATATTTAATTCTATACAAGTATCTACATAACGCGATCCCATCGGTCGATTTTGTTGAAATGCAATACCAGTTGAGCAACAATCAACTCAATGCATTTACTACTTACTAGTAAGTTAATTTTGTTTAAGATTTCGAAATTATTAGCAATTTATTATCATGAATAACGAAAATTAATATTAAATTAAAATTGATTTCATTAATAAGTCGCCATTTATTTAATTTCAACAATTATTTCGAAATAAATGAAATATATTCTGATAGTTTATATAGTATAACATATTTAATAATAAAGTAGAATTTTTCCTTTGTTTCGTAATTGTAAACAAAATGGGCATCCAACAAAAATTTACCATTCTTTTCTTTGTTTGTGGTAAATTCAATTGTGGGAATGATAAATTCAAATGAGCCGACCGACTGACCTTAAGAAAATTTAATGCAGACGTACACTGGAATGAAAGTTAATTCTGATTTTTAGGAAGAAACTAAAACTAAAAGATCATAGAAACCATAAATAATGTTACACGCAGTTTAATTCCTCAATTGTTTCCGTATATTTTCTTATCTTCTATATTTTATAAGAAAATTGAACTTGATTAATTATAAATAAACAGTTGGATAGGTATTTCTAAATAGAATCAAGAAGTTATGTCGGAAATTATTGTCAATAAGTAATTTCACAATTAATTATTATTACAAACGTTCCAATTCAGATTAATCTTAAGTTATAATCTTTTATCATACTTGTATTTGGTTTTTTCCAAGATGCTACACTATCTGAAAAATAAAGTAAAAACATAATAAATATATAATCAACAAGTTTTAATATGTCGTTTATTAGTCTCTATCTCTTTTAAACAATTTTTAGATTACAAAAATAATGGGTTCAGTTTTACTTAGGCTTTTGCCGAGTTAATACCAAGTTTTTCATTAATCGTCTTTAATAAATGATGATAGGGATTGGAAAATTCGCTTTTAGTTTTTGGTATTCCCACAATTCGTCTTACGTTTGGTGAAAGAAGAAATAAATTTTGAACTAGACCATAGGCACTTGATGAAACCCAATATAAACAAAGTCCCTGCGAAGAAATATATATATATATATATATATATATAACAACTTCGAACATTTTTATAATAGTATTTTAAGAAAATTTACCGATGGTACACTAGCTGCGATTGGAATCATTCCGATGCTTATTATTCTAAATGCATTAGCAGCATATCTTTGTAATCGTGTCGGCGGACGAACTCGAAGAAGAGATTGCATCTATGAAAAAAAAATTAATTAAACAAAAATATATGATAAAATAAAATTTCACCTGAATTATGGATAAATTTAATAATCCCAATGAAACTGGCAAAATAAATGAGCTATCGATTTCGGTGAGATTTGGAATCCATCCGAAACCACCGATTGTTAATTGAGTAAATATAATTTTAGCTTCTAATAGGGTTGGATCTGGTAACATGTGCATTAAATTTCGTAACGCAACTGATTGAAATATCCATAATGGAATCTGTCCCCATAGAACTATCAAAGTTTTAGCTGGATGACAATTTTCTCGAACAATTAAATTATTCCATTGTTTTTTTAACTGCGAAGAAAGATATTGTTTTAGAAATAAATTCTGTTTGACAATAAAATATTTACCGATCTATTGTAAATAGTTCGTGCTTGTTTCTCATTCCATTTGTATTTCTTCATCGCCATTGCAGTTTCCTTTTTTAATTCAGCAACAATATCTGGCATTTCTAATGTAATATTTTCAATTCTTGCAGTAATTTTATTCTGGAATATTTTATCGTTTTTAAGACTTTGAAATTATATAATCAGTTTTCTTACCTGATAGATAGCCAATGGAAGAGTAATTAGAGTTCTAAATAAAAATGTTGAAAACACAATTGAAGCCCACCATGGTAAGCCCGTGATATCATGGATTTCAACAAGCCCATGTTGGACGTATGCGACGGGTGTACTATTTGAAAGAGTTTTCCAAAAGCTAACTACAGTAGAATCCCATGAAAATGATTTTGCTTGATTGATTAAGTTTAATGCGTTTTTATTTTTTCTATCATAAAAAGCACTTTGCTGCACTGACACTGTCATGCATGAGAAACTACGGCATGTTGATAGTATTTCTTGTTTTATTAGGTTTCGATGATGACGAATTATTATATTCATTTTAAGTCTTTTTTGGATTTTAAAAGTTCACCAAAACAATATTTTTCGCGATGATTATTTTTTGTAACTACAAAATAAATTTTAATCAATTAAGACAAAAGCATTTCAGGAAAGGAAATCGTGCACTTGGGGCCCGAATTTCAGCAAGCACAAATACGAAAACACTTTAAAAGACAAACTTATGGGGACAGTAGAAAAAAGGGTATCAAATACAATAAATTCCACTACAAAATCATTTAATTTGAAAAAAGAAAATATGTTAGAACATTTTTTTTTATACAAAAAATATAGAAAATAATATAATTCTTAAAAACTTCTTAATATTGTCTTGCGGCTAAACCTCGGGCATATTTGCCCAAACAGGCCAGAATTCCGATAGTCCCCAAAAATAATCCCAAAATCAATGCAAGTGCATCGCCAAAATCCATCCCAGAGGAATCATCAGCACGAACATTCGCAATGAATAAGCAAGAAATTATTATAAGAATTGTCTTTAACATTTTTATTGGCTATCTTCTGATTGTTTCTCACCAAACCCAAAAAATTTATTTTATATTTTGACAACCGCAACCATGGACGACTTAATGACAAAACAGCTGATCAGTAATTAGAAAATGTAGAATTTTCTTTACTTTCTTGACTTTGAATTGATAGCACTGAATTTTGTTAACACATTGAATTTAAAAATGTATATTCTATATTCTGGTATTAATTACCTGTTTATTAAAAGTTAATATAAATTAAAATCTTCAAAAGTAACTAAAAATACGATATTTGGAAAATGTATTGAATTTGAAGGCAATATTTTCTATATGAACAGCTGATCAATATTATTGTTTCAAAATTGAGCAAATTTTTTGTGGTGAAAAATATTGGCACTAAAATTCAAATTTTCAATATATAAATCATAGAAAACCTAATAAAATTTTGGTTATTCATTTAAATAGAAAATAATATAATTATTTTTCATAATTAGTTTTTTTTCTAATTTAAAACATTTCAAAATATATAATATATAGTATTTATTTTTATTACAATTTTGACTTTTACAAATTTGAATGTTGGCTAGCCTGTATGAGTTGAAATTAATTTGAGCAAATATTTATTCTCGAATAGGGTGGTGTGAAAGGTGGTTGTAAATCGAGCAAATCGAAAAGTAAAGTCAATAAATTATTTAAGTGAAAGGTGATAGAAACAGAAGGGACGCTCGAACGAGCGGACGAGGCATTTTTTCAATTTCGATTTGTCTTGAGCCAAGGTGAAAAAGTGTTAAAAAGAAAAGTTGAGGAGAAACGTGCAGAAAAAAAAGGAAATTTCCTAAACAAGAAAAGCAACCATTTTCATAATTGAAATTAAAACAAGAGAAAAAAAAGAATAACGAAACGAAGAACGGTATGTATAAATTCCATAAATTTTTTCATTATCTTGAATGTCATTGAAACTGAAAAAAAAAAAACTTTCTCTTATGATAATAACAACAAAAACAATAATTGGAAAAACAAAAAGAGATTGGAGTTTTCTACAAACATTACTAAAAAAGATGAGTGAGACCCCAAGATGGGGCGAACTTCCTGCTGTTGCCCTTGCAAACATATACGAACATTTAAATCGAAAGGATCGTCTGAAGGCTTCTGCAACTTGCTGGCATTGGAGAACTGTCTTATTCCAAAAAAGGTGAGCTGTAAAAATATGTAGTCCCAAAAAAAAAAAAAAATAAAAAAAACCAATAATAATGAAATCAGATCAAATTTGCATAAAAATCGACAAGAAAAAGTGTTTTTTGCGACGCAATATGTTTTTTTTTATTCACCTGTTTTTTTTTTTTTTTTCGTTGGCCAACAACTTTGCCAATTTGTTTTCATTTGTCTATTAATAATTTTGGTTTTACACGAAAAAAGAAAAAAACAAATATCACTTTTGTGGTGATTGTTTACTTTTGTCTGATCATCAATTTTTTGTTTTTATTTTAAACGTTTTTGGAAATGAAACATTAAAAATTAAAATAAATATAAACAGTCACTGCCAGTGACAGTTTTTTTTTTTTTAATGTCGCGACTTGGAAAATATTTAATTTTAAAAATATAATTCCTTTAAGTTCATATCAAAATTTATTGAAATTTAATTAAATATGATATTCGATATAATTTCTAAATGACGGCATATCGTACATCGCATAAATAATAAACATAAAAACCGCAATAAGTATTTGCAATAACATAATTCTTTTTTTTTTTATGAAATCATTGTTTATGTTCTTTAAATTCAAGAAAAAACATATTAATGATATTATTTTCAAACCATGTCAATTGCGTACACAAGGTCTGTACTGCAGAATTGGATTGCAAAACAATCACAAATGAAGAAATATTTTCGATAAATCGCCAGATTTGTTGATTGTTTTGGCTATCAGAAATTAAATATGAAACAAAATCAAATTTGATCAGATAAGAAATCTTTTTTCATTTTTATAATAAGAAAATTAAACAGAAATTGCTATTTTGTTTGGAAACTTTCAAACTGTGGTCTTGGTTTATAATACTAATAATAATGTCAACAATTATATTAATTAAGATTGTCAAAATTGGATTGTTTAGAATTGAAAGTATATGATATTTTGTCAAAATGGACATATGCAGTTTCATTTCTAAACCATTCAAATGTTGTAATAACCTTTTTTAATAAATGGAAAGAAAAAGATTTCATATTTATATTTTATTTATATTTTTATATTCTAAACCTATATAATATACAAATATGATGAAAATACAGTGGAAGCAACACAGTAAAACGCGGCAACAGTATTCCATAATAAGATGTTGTCAAGATAACATAAATTAATAATATTAATAGATTTCGAAGCATGAAAAATGGCTATAATTGAAAAAAAAAAAAATCTTACAAAAATTCCAATTATACTTGGCTTAAGGCCATGACAAAATGTTTTGGTTTCGTTCTCTACCGTTTTGGTCGGGCCCAATACGTTCTGTTCATGTATATAAGTAGACATAGTTTCATTTCGTTTTTGTAATATAAGGCCCTAAGTTATAGTACAATAATTATAATGAAGGAAATAATTTTGCAAATGAAAATTAACCTATTTCAAAGATTATTTCTTTAAAAAAAAACGAATGAGGGCTTGTCACGCGTTACTTCGTAAACTTGCGGAGTTATTTGATTATTTTTGACAAATCGTTGAACCAATCAAAATGGTTGAAAGATTTCGCAGATTTGCGAAGCTTACACAGGGTCTACATTAGCTTTTATTTCTGGTATACCAGCTGACTTACCAGAAATAAAATACTACCAGTTTTTTTTACGTGGGCCAATACTGGTATGCCAATTCAGTATCGACATGTCGTTGAACCGAAAACAGAAAACCAAAATAGCCAAAATATTGGCTTTAATGTGTCGAATTCAATTCTGTGGCAATATCTTCTCATGCCCTTTTTTTTAAAATCAATCCTTCTATATTTTTCTTCTTTTTCTCGAAACATATTTATCAATTTGATTATTTCACTCCGCAAAAATTTAGTTTCCGCCATTTTGTTAAATGCAAATGTCAAAAATTGGTATACCAGCGCTGTCTACACTAGCTTTTTAGCAACCAATTTTGCTGGTATACCAGAAATAAAAGCTAATGTAGACTCTGTGTTATGTCAAAAATATACATGCCCTGGAGCTGATTATTTCCGCAAACTTGCGGAGATGAATTTTTCATTTTTAACAGATGCAATTTTGAATTAATTTTAATGGGTTTTTCTTTTGGAAGTGAATATCAAAAACTGTTCAATTGTATAAAATGTCAGGAAAAAGGGAATTAGTAGAATTTTTATTCTATACTTTATTTTATATTCAAAATAACTGACTGCCGAATGTCATTTCTGCTAAAATAAAAAATTATATTTGCGAAGCGTTATCACGGTTGAAGATTATTTTAAGTTTTCCCTGACCAATCAGAATGAGCTGTCAAACTTACGAAAAATCTTCGCAAAAATAATCAAGTCGCATGACAAGCCCTACTATTCAAATTTTATGTCCATCGTGTGGACACGTACGTTAAGATATCATTTTATACGATTATAGTATAACTAAAATTTGTTTTATTTCTGTGCGAACATCTAGTGTAAGATTTTACCTACAGCAAAATATGTAATTTTTATTTGTATTTCTTTTGTCTTTTTTTTATTGTATTTCAAATATCTTTAAAAAACAGCTCATAAAAATTATTTCCAAACTCGAATGAAAATCTCTTGAAACGTATGTGAATGGTTTTTTTTTTAAGTCCAAAAAATAAGGAAATCGTTTAGTATAGTTTGCTTTAAGAACGAAATGTATAGCATTTTTGATTCAACCCCACTATTAGAAGAAACAGGTTTTCTGAACATGTAACATTCATGTACGGCTTTTTGCTTAGAAAGCAACAAATTTAGAAATTTAACCAAATTAACATGTTGTGTTGCTGGCATTGTCTTTTGCCACCATACTACTTCAAACATTTGTTGAGCTGCTTCCACTGTGTTTCACCATTAACTTTACAATCTCAAAAAATAATGAAAATAAAGTTTGGTAATATATTTGGCCAAACAAATTTTTCCGAAACCATCTTACAAATTGAAAGCGCCTGAGTAAGTAACCCCACTCCATTGGACTTATTTCAAGACTTAATTTCAGTCTACGGGCGCCATTTTGAAGACATTAAATTTGTAGGTGGGCAGTTGATGTCTTGACATTTTATTTGTAAAAATGCCGTTGACGAAGAAACAATGCAATTTTTGCTGCATAAATTTATTATAAAAATATTTCATATATGTTGTTTCAACTAAAAATGCGTCAGGAATGAATGTTTTTTTTTTTTATTAAAAAAGGATCCAACTAAAATCATTGATATTTCTAAAAGTTTTTCATTCAAAAAATTATTTTGAAATAAAATTGAAATATCAATCCTTCCCGGAATTGTAATTAGTAGAAACTAAACTCGAGATATCAAAAATTTCTCAGAAAAATGCATTACGGTACGTTAATGCAATAAAGATTCTTTCTAAAATTCATCCCATGATCATTACAAATATTTCTAGTACTTTTGTCATAAAATGATACGAATTTTGAACCAAATTTATTTTTAAATGAAAGTCACTAAATTGTAAACATTTTATTGCTGTCGTATGAAGGCGCCAAATTAATTTTTTCTAAAAAAAAATGTCTAGAAATTAAAAATATCTGAAATATCGAGAAAAACCTATTGCAATTACATACATTCGTATGCATTCAATTCATTGTTACCATTTTTAATTTCAATACGTCAGAAATAAGTCTGGAAAAAAGTCTTCCCCAAAAAAGTCTATGTTTATGTCGAACTTTATGTCCGACTGAAATTATGTTCAATTTTTAGAGTCTCCATTGGACTTTTTTTCAGTCCGACTGAATATACATATGTCTTGAAATAAGTCCAATGGAGTCGTGTGGTAAGTAAAATATAAAAATTACTTTGTCTGATTGAAGGAAGACTTTCAGATTTAAGATTGTATCGAATTTTTTTTCATTTTTCATATGCCAAAATGAATGCCAAACCATAACTTGTATGCTAAAAAAACCATAAAAGTCATAAGAATTTTAATAAATAATTTTCTTTTTTGTTTTTTTAGATTTTTCAGAAATTTCACATTCAAATTATTTGTTCAAAATGACCGACAATGCAGTTTTTACTTGCAATGTTTACTTAACTTAACAAACGAATTAATAATTGTATTTGATCCAAGGAGTGCTTACTACGTTGATAAAGTAAGACGTATTCTATTCAAGTACGTTTATTATTACTATATCATAAATACGAATGGAATTAATTAATATCCTTTTTATTTTTTCAGAGTTGTGAAAAGTGATAATCTAGTCGGTTTACGATTTCAAACAAATTGTGCAGGTATTGTAACGTCCAGTGCACAATATTCGGATGGGGAATATCACGATATTGAAAGGTAATCAAGGACGACGTAACCATTTAGAATTATCAATAATCTCTTTCTTTTTTTACTTAGATATTTTATTGAACCTATTAAAGTGCTATTGAATCGTAAAACGCCATCATTTAAAATTCTTGATTTGGGCGCAATTGAACCAATAACATTGTATGCAACTGATTTTTTAAAAGTGAGTTATTGTATATTAAAAGAATCTTCATATCAAAATGCATTGTTGTCTTTGCTAAGCAAGTAACGATGAGCGAGTTAGTCGATTTTTAATTTTCGACAATGTTTTAGGATGCCAATTTTGCTGTCACGATTTTCATATATGATTTGAAATTTATATAATGTAGCAATTTTCTTCTTTTTTTTTAGGCATTAGCTCGTCCACAAGATTTAAAAGAAATCACATTTGCATCAGTTAAATATGATCCTAGTCATTATCCAATATTAAATGTGGAATCGATATTTTTTGAAAAATGCACTTCCCTTCAGGTACATGAAAACAATTTTTTTCTATTCACTCAAAAAAAATGTCAATAACTTGTAATTTTTCTATCAACTAGGTGTTATCTATAGATTATGATACACTGAATGATGAATTTTTAAAAACTCTTCAAATACTTCCATTAAAAAAATTTATGATATGTGTTCATGGTTTAGATGAAACACATGAGGGTATCTCAGAGAATGCTTGGGCTAATTTTAATAGGAAATTTGAAAATATTGAATTGATTTTAACACTTATTTATGCTTATGAAGCAGTTGATGTCCTTCAAAATCGTATTCTACGTCGTAATATGCCAATTACACACTTCAGAGTATTATTTTGTAATGCGGTAAATATCCTAAAGAATATATTTTTTTTTGTGATTTATTTTAATAATATTAAATTTAATTATTTTAGGTTAATATTGATGCTCTTGATCTGTTGTCTAGATATTATAAGGACACATTGAAAAGTGTTCAATGGATTGACTCGGTATAATTTATATTTTTTGTAGTTTTCAAATTATTTTTTTTAATATTTGTATGTTTTCTTTTCTTGAATAGGCTTTTCAAGAAACTGACAGAAATGTAATGGATTTATGCTTACGTTCAGGACAGGATCCATTCGTAATGATGTCATGGCGTTGTAAAAGTCTTGAAGAAATAGTTATTCATGGTATTTATTTTTCTTTTTTCTTTTTTTTTTCGTCAAAAACTTTAAATTATTTTATATTATTTTTATAGGATATGTTTTAGATCCACATAATTTAGTTGGAATCTCGAGATTACGTGGACGTAATTTAAAGAAACTTGAAGTTTCCATGGTAGACACTTCACCATCAGATATGATTACATCTTTTATAGAAGTATAATTAATTCATAAATTTTTATTCATTCAATATTTTCTATTTGAAAAATTATTTCTCTATTAGGAAATAAGTACACAGCTTGGTCAAAATTGGAAACCTCTTGATTCAAGAAATATTCATCCAGCACTTGGTTATCTTCGTGTCTCAGATGATATCCGTGATGAATATGTTATGGACTTGATCAGGTCAGATTTAGTAAATTAGTTATGCCAAAAAACAAAACAAACAAACAAAACAAACAAACAAAATCTAACGAAACGAATATACATCCGAAATAAAACGAAATATTCTATTAAAATATGATATCGAAAGAAAATAATGTCTCCGTTCAACAATTTTAAGTGTGTTTTATGTTTTATCTCAGAAAAAAAAAGAAAAAATGATAAAATATTTTAAAAACAAAATATTTAAAACAATATATTAGATGAAAATGTTTTTCTTTTAGTCAAGTATATTATTGATTTTAACGAACCGAAAAACAAAGAAAATATAATAAAAATATTGCTAAATGTTATATGAAGAAAAAAAAAACGACGGGGAAAATTGTTCCAAAAAGAAAAGTTTATTGCAATTTTTAAAACTTATTCTTTTTTTTTTTTTTTACATAAATAAGTATTCACAATTATATATTTAACAAAAAAACGAAAGTCAACAACAATGAACCATTAAAAAATGAAACAACAAATTTTAGACTAAATTTAAAAAAAAAGAAAAAAAATGTTCTTAAGTAGCTAAAACAAAAAAAAGAAAGGAAATATTTAATAAATAATAATATTCGAGAAAAAAAAATAAAATAAAAAAAAAAGCAAAATAAGTAAATTTTCTTTAAGTAAAATATTTTATGTGAAATATTCAGAATAATTTAATTTGTGATAAATTTAACAAAAAACAAAACAAAAAAAGAAAAACGAAATTCTAGTGAAATTTATTTCAATATCTTTTTTTTTTTTTATTAATTTTTCATTAAAAAAATATATTTTTAAAAAAAAAATAAGAAGAAGAAAATCAACTAAAAACATTCTGTGATTTAAGAAAAACAAAAAAAAAAAAAAATTCAACTTTTCGCGTATTAAAAACATTTCTTTTTATTTTTTTGTTTTATTTTTCTTTTTTTCTTTTTTATATTAAATGGAAATTTCTGAATTTGAAATTTCCTAAAATAAAAACGAAAAACATAGACAAAAGAAAATGCTTCGTATTTTCATGAAATGAGAAAAATTAAGAAAAACCATATTTCTTTAGGAAATGTCCGTTTTTTTCTTTTTTTTTTTGTTAAGATTTCTTTTTAAAAAAATCATTTTTTTTTTTTTAACATATTTTATTTCTGTTTATTAATTAAAAAAACTAATTAATATATATATATATATATATAAATATTTTTTATACTACTCTCTCTCTCTGTCTCTCTCTCTCTCTCTCTCATTGTACGAGAAAAAAGAAAATCATATTCGCAGAGACTAAAAAAAAAAAAAGAAAAAAACGAAAAGAAAAACAAAATACTTATGAAATTATTAATTTTTTTAATTATCAAAAAATACATAAAATACATATTTTTTTTTTTTATTTTATTTTTATGATTGAAAAAAGAACATCATATAAAAAATATCTTATATAATAAAAATCTAGTATAAATTATTAATTAGGGCGCATTATTTTCCATTTAAAAAAAAAAAAAATTTTTAAAAATGCGATTGGATTGCTTTAATATTTTATTTTTTTATATATTAAAATACTCGTTTTTACTATCGACGATGAAAACTTTGAAAACACACTTTTATTTATTAAGAAAAAGAATTATTGATTTTTAAACTTAAAAAAAAAAAAAAAAAAAAAACAGTTATCCATCGATTTGTGCGAGAAAAAATCCGTGTGAAATTATTATTAAAAATGTGATTTTTGTGTAACAACCAAAAAGCGGGGGGGTATTCCTTTACCGTTTTGTTGTTAAACATGGGTGTATCGCGTTCGTTGCATAGAGTTGTATGATTCCGTATTTTTCTATACAAAAAAATCGAATCATACAACACAAATATCATTAGTACACCATGATTTATATTGGTAAAGAAATACGGATTCTATTAAAAGAAATTTAATTTTATGACAATCAAAAAAGAATAGCAAAAAATCGCACATAACCGAAATTGATTGTATACATTTGAAAATATTAATATAATATCAAACATTAACCCTTTTGTTACCAGGGTTTCCTGGGGAAAAATGTCCAAATCGTAGCCCAGGAGCCTTATTATGGAATACGATCGTAATCGTTACGTTAACGTAAGTCGTGTTGTTGTTATTGTTTCCTACTAACAACAAGATGCCTTACGTTAACGATACGATTACAATTGTATTCCATAATAAGGCCTCTGAACTTTTTTCAGGATTTTATATAACATCAATTGGAGTCGACCTAACGCATGAATGAAAGAATATAAGATTACGCCAACCCATAATTCAAATTCGTTTTTTTGTGTGAAAAATCACTCCTATATATGAATGAAAGGGCTCACGTATGATGTCATAAAAGTATGAAAATAAATATTCAAAATGGCCGACATGCGCACGGCGTAATCTTATATTCGTTCATTCATGGATCTAACGTGTATTTAAAAATATTCTAAAAAAAAAAAAAAAAAAACATTCTTTTTAACCTTTCGCAAATATGTGACGCTGTTGGTGGGCTCTGATAAAAAAAAACGGTGTGTCACACATATGTGACGGATGGCTGGTAGCGAAAGGGTTAAGAAACCGTGCAAATCGAGGGAACTATATACTGTATATATGTAATACGAAAATCATTCCATATTTCTAAATATTGCGCAAAATAAAAAAAAAAAAAATAAAAAAATTAATAGGATTTTTTTTTGTTTTGTTTGTTTCTTTAGAAGAACCTAAAGAAAAGGCTTTAAAATTATTAGGCCAGTAAAACACAAACTAAAAAAAAAAAAAAAAAAACCAACACACAAATCAAAACACACAAATATATAAAAATCTATTAGCCTTAATTCTAATATTTTTTCTGTTCCAACAAACAGTATTAGAAAATGTACTTTAATATCGTGTACGTCTTTATTTATTTATTTTTTATTTTTTGTTTCTGTTTTTGTGAAAATATTATCATTCGACTGAAAAATGAATCTTAAAAAATATAAAAAAAATATATATATAGATATAATAACTTGGCTGTTAAAACTTAAATAAAAATAAAAAAACAACAAAAAAAAAAAAAAACGTGATACAAGATAAATCTTAAAAAGATTTATCCTTTAACAAAAAACAATTGCAGAGACTTTGTGTGAGGAATATTCTAGAATCGAATAAACTATGTTTGAACACGCATTAGCTGAAGCCACATATTTATAAAAAAAAAAAACGGTTATAAATAATCAATTAAAAAAAAAAAGAACATAAATCTTATATTATATCGAATTTTGTACCAAAAAAGGAAAAACAAAAATATCAAAAAGTAACCAAAAAAAAAAAAAAAAATCAAACAGAGATAAATTTTGTTAAGAATCTCTCTTCTCTGAGGTAAAAAATTTATTAAATTGGATAAAATCTAGTCTTTGGATAAATATTTTTGTACAAAATTTTGATATCATTTAGATATCAAATTAAAATATTAAAAATTAAAAAAAAAAAAAAACCTTTAAAAATATGTGATAAGATCTCAAAAATAAAATACTACAAATATTTTATATGACGAATCTCAAAAAAATTTTTTTTTTTTTTTTAAGAAAAATATGTCTTATAAAAAACTTATACTGCATATTCTTTTTACAGTAGAATCATGATTATCCGGGAATAATTATATCGGAGAAATGAAACATTCAAATTTAATTAGTTAATCCAAAAAATGGTATTTTGTACATGAATAACTCGAAACTTGTGTTCAATCGAAATAATATTATAGACGTATTCCCTTACCGATATAAATTATATGGTGTACCTGTGTGGTGTTGTATCTGTTGTATGATTCGGGTTTTTTTTTTGTATAGAGAAATACACAACGATACATAACGGTAAGGGAATATCCATTATATATGTTTAAGGTGTTTTCATTGATAAAAAAAACGTTACATGATCAAAAAAAAAAAAAAACAATAGTTTAGTGTGTGACCACATAGGCTCTACGCTTACTGCGCGCGCTTTCGAAGATGAGAGCAACGATAAATATACGCGTGTAATTAAATGGAAGTGGCCATATAGCCGCGTTCGTTGGAAACAGGATACTATAGAAGAAATGTGAAGACGATTTGCATTTGTATTTGTGAATTAACTGACAAACTAGAGAAAATGTAAATGTATTCAACGACAAAAGTAATATCCGATGTGGACACTTTTCACTCATCGTTTTCGTTTCTCTCACCGCGTTAATATTTTTCTCACTCCACGTAGAAAGCGCAAAACCAATGTGGCCGTACACTAAGACATGTTTTAAATGACACTTGCTGAATAAGAAAACAAACAAACAAACAAAAAAACATGTTCTGCTGGTGAAAGAACAATATTTTTTGTTTGTTAAAAATAAGGAAAAATTAAGAAATATCATTTTTTTCACATAGATAATTATTGCCGAAAGCGGAAAAAAAATCACGAGCATATTTATTATTAACTTACTTGCCTGTAAGTACCAACCGAAATTGCGAACGGTGTAGAGTTCAATACGAAAATTTGCGCGTATGTTGGTATGATGAGCTAGCTAGGTGTTGGCCCTTGGGACTTGATGGAGAAGTCAGTGTGGCCCCTAGGCTAAAAAGATTGGAGACCCCTCCTGTTCTAGTCGATTCTTATTCTTTCTATTGGTAACAGTTTAATATGTCGTAATGTCGGAAATGTTTTTTTTTTGCACAGTAAATATTCTTGAATATATTGTATATTATTGTAATTGTTTAAAATAACCTTATATAAACTATTTAAATTTGAAACAACGAATTTTTATTTTACGAAAATTACTACTAAGTACAAACACTCAGGAAAAATAAAAAATTCATTAAAAAATATAAAATTGTTAGTTTGTGCGATCAAAAATATTGTGAAAGAAAAAACACATTTCCACGTAGTCGTCTCAAGAATTCATTTTCGGCTGGTTATATAAACCCAGAGTGGTTTCGATATTGTGTAGCGATACGAATTTAATCGTATAGGGATCAACCGAATATCGATTTTGAAAAACTAGAGTCGATTTTATATATTTCCCCGTATACCAGTAAACTCGATTGAATTCGAGAATAGGAACTCTAATCGGGAATTAATGGTCATAATGCAAAATCATGTCAAATAAATGAGAAAACACAATGAAAATTGAAATAAAATTTTCTTAATCACCGGCTGGATCGGTTAGATCTTAAGCCTCGGAAATTCACCTCTACATAAATCGAGAACTATAAACAATTTTGGAAAAGTTTTTGTACAAAAAATTCATAATTTGGAATGATTTTTAACACTTATCATAATTCTACTGTAAAAGTGATATTATTTTAGCCATTTTCTTTGCCAAAAAAAAACCAAAATATAAAAACCTAAGTTTAAAAATCAAAATTCTTTTTTTTTTATTTATTTTTTTTTTTTTTTTTTTTTTTTTTTTAATAAATACAAGAAATATAAAGCATTTGCCAATTGAAAAAGAAAAACATACCAAAAAAAGCAATCCAAAAAAATAAATAAATAAAAAACAAAATGACAACAAAAAATGTGATCATAAAAATTAATAATATTTAAAAATAGCTAAAAGAAAAAAATAACATATAAAATAATTGAATTTTTAAATAAAAGGCCATTGAAAATAGGAAAAAAATAAAAAATAAAAATATATAATAAATAATATTTGTAATAATTCCAACTGAAAAAAAAGAAAAAAATTATATTTATATATTAAAGAAAACTAAAATAAAAAAATAAATAAATTACCAACAAAAAAAAAATAAAAATAAATTAAAAACAACAAAAACTTACTAGAAATGTGATATCAAATAAAACAAAAAACAACAAAACAAGAGTTTTTTTGTTTTTACAATCATTGCCATGATTAAAAAATTAAAATTTAGGATTAAAGATGAAAAGAAAGAAGTTTTAAGAAACAAAATTTTAAATACGAGAATGTTTAAAAAAATTAAATAAATAAAAACCAATCAAAAAAAAAAAAAGAAAAAGAAAGAAAGTAAAAACAACTACACTATTTATTTGCCCAAGAAAACTTCGCGAAATAAACGAATTAAATATATTAAAATCAAATATAAAAAAAAACATGAGAAATGGATTCAAAAATATTAAAAATATTAAAAAATAAAATGAAGATTTTTGTTTTTATAAAAACTTTTTAGAATGAATGAGAAAAACAATTATTTTTTGGTTTTGGAATTAAATTTTTTTTTTTTTTTTTTTTTTAAAACAACCAAAATATTTAAATTTTTTATTGTTATTTGCATTAATTAAAAAAAAAAAACAAATAAGAACAATTATTATTATTAGAAAGAACTAAACATCAATAATAATTAAAAAAAAAATGTACCTGAGAAGAGTTTTTAATCGTCATACTATTTTTTTTTTTTTTTTAATTTCTAATTTGAATGTCCAAAAGCATAAAAGAAAAAACTCTAAATTAATAAACTAACAACAAGATCTTTATTAATTAGAAAACATCTTATTTGATAAAAAGAAAAAAAAGTAGAAGAAATAATATTTGTTGTATAAAAAAAAAGGGGAAAAAAACACAGACTGATTTAAAGACGATTTAAAAAATCATAAAAATATCATTAAAAAAAAGATAAAAAATTGATATGAAATGTTTGATTAAAAAACAAAAAGAAAAAAACCTGAAAGTAATTAAATTAAAAGAACTTTATTAAATATGTGTGTGTTAAGGAACGAATGAATGCGAAGAAACACAACCAAAAGTTTGAGAACGAATTTTTAGAAAAGAATTTTTTTTTGTTTCTTCTTAATTTTCAATAATTTTTAATTGTTTTTTTTTTTTTGTTTTTGTTTTGAAAATGAAATAATGTTATATCTAAATCAAAATATATAAAAATTCACGCTAAATGGTAAATGCTAAAATTGTTAAATTATTGTGCCATAAATGTAAAAAAAAAAATCCTGGTGTGTAAGTTGTGTTTCACATTTTGTGTTTTGTGAATTTTCAAAAATATGACAGCACGGAAGTTGTTTTTCCAGCCATTATGAAAAGCCAAATTAATGTTGTCACGACTTACTTTTTGTGGTCGAATCAAAAGTGTGCAACAACTTATGTGCTACTTGTAGTATTTCTATATATTTAATTCGAATATTTGTTACAATGCTTATTACAATAATTGCCTTATTTCATCATTTCTATGAATGCTTCCATATTCACTGACATCTAAGTTAGGACTGCCTTATCAATACAATTATAATTCTTTACTGTTAAGTACAGTCAAAACTTTGTTTGAAAATGCGCCAATTTTCTGATATATCTCCAGTAAAACTCAATGGATCCACTTTCTTTAGAAAATCCATATTTTTAAGTACCTCTATATAACGGGTCTTGGGGGGTCTTCCACGCGGTTTTCTTTCTGCCAATTTAATCTGCTTAGTAATTGTAACGCAATCCAGCTTTCTCTTTATAATTAATTACGTTTTATCCTCGTCGCCATGTAGTATTTCTATATATTTAATTCGAATATTTGTTACAATGCTTATTACAATAATTGCCTTATTTCATTATTTCTATGAATGCTTTCATATTCACTGACATCTAAGTTAGGACTGCCTTATCAATACAATTATAATTCTTTACTGTTAAGTACAGTCAAAGCCATACGCTCTAACTGTTCTACACTACTACCCCCCCCCCCCTGGCTTATTAATAATAAAAGGACAAAACTTTAAAAATCTCATCCTTCAAATTTTCAATGAAAACCGATAATATGCTTGACTATTTATTGGTGTAATTGTACAATGTTCGACCGGTATGATGGGTAATCCTCATCAATATTATTTTCTTCATTTGAAAAAAAAAATGATGTTCGGATGATATTATCTAAAAAAAAATCAAGAAAATCATGAAGTATCCAAATCAGTGGCAAAAAAGGAAGACTCCAGGACCATAGTTTGCCTATGAAAAATTTGGTTTTCTTAATTAAAAAAAACCTCGAAAAATTAAGTAGTCTGGAGGTGTTTTCCATTTTTCAATAACAGAACACATAAAGAGGTATGATCATAGAGATACATTAACTGGAGATTTTATTTCCCTCGTTTTCATACAAAATTATGGATGAGAAATGGTCAGTATTTTATCTTCTCGCTCCCTTACTCCAAACGATAGAACGGAGATAACGACTCGCCGCTCAACCAATACGATATAATAATTTAACTTGGTTTTCCCTTCGTTAGGATTTAAAATTTGTGTTGTTTTTATTTAACATACATATAAATCCAAGTTTCATATTCCCCTCTGTCGGTCCACGTGAGACAGAAACTTAATATCTCTAGTTAATATATCATCACGTGATAGGTGAATTCTTCCTGCGCCGCTTTAAGCTTATCAGGTGGCAGCCTTCTAGGTCTAGATGCGACCGGTGGTCCATTTGTTTCGATAAAATGTTGAGTGTTGATAGAAACTTTAGGGTTATGACCATTATTTTCAGCCGCTAAATCGCTGAATTCTTTTAGTTGAATACGACATGATTGCTGCTTTTAAAGTTCGGTGCCAACGTTCAATTAATCCATTAGCCTGGGGATGGTAAGCAGCAGTTCGAATATGTTGGGTTCCAAGAATTCTTGATAGCTCTCGGAAAAGTATCGATGTCAAAACGCAAAATAATAATGTGAATTCAAGAAAACGAAATCAACAAATAGTAGATAATGAGGGGAAGAAAGCAGTCAATAGCAGTCAATTACGGTGAAAGTTCTAGAAAAACGTGCTCGTATTTGGGAAGTAAACGTGAACATGACATTATCATCAATCATTACTTTCGATCAAATATTGTAAAGGGCAATTCAATCTTATGAAAAATAAATATTACACCATCACAAACTTGATTGGTAATATTTATTTTTCATATCATATCACGTTGTTCATCACGACTATATGATGATAAAATATCATATAAATATTGTATTGCTTGTGAGTCTTGTGAAAAACCATGATCTGTGCGACAACAGTTTTGTAACATTCGTATATCCCAATGTTGAAAATTCGATGCTCCCGTACCACAGAATACGTTTTCTAATTCTTCAGGATAGAACATACGTAAACGTTGTGATGAAAAAACTGTATCAAATCCTTCTTTAAGGGCTTCGAATTGCCTTTGAACACCTTCAACAAGGAACCAATGTGTAACAAGAGCAGTATATTGATGCAAATTATGTATGGTAACTAAAATATTACGTCCACCACGGCGTAATTCTATATTTTCATGACCTGGTAATACAAAATCAAGTCCCAAATCTGCAATAGAACATCCATCAAGATCTAATTGATCAATCCTCTCAGTTTTTTCCATTGCATCGAAATTTGTATCAGCATAAATTAAATCACGTTGTTTAACTATTTCTTGTAGACGAACTAATGTAATTTGAACTTCTGGTGTTACACGAGATAAGTCCGCCAATCCTAATGTTGATTCTTCACCTAATAACCATCGATAAAATGGTATTGAAAATGGAAGATCCAACATTCGGCTATCCATAACAGCTTTTGCCATAAATTTTCCTAAAAATTTAAATTTCGATTTGACACGAGATATTTGCGATAACTTAGCTGCTTTTGCTAAGGGAATAGGGAATAAACCATGAGCTGCATTAACATATCTTAACGCAACCGAATGTACAACAGGTAGTGGAGGCGGTGTATTATTGATTTGTGAACTTTCATAATTTGTTCGATTAATATCATCTTGATTAATCATATTTTTACGATCTGATTCGCGTACAACCATTAAAGTTGTACTGTTTGCTGTCATTATTGTTTGTGTTGTATGTAAACCATCTGTTTGTTCTATTATCATATTTAATGTGTTCTCTTGTGATATATATGATCCTGCATCAATATTCGATTGATTATTTAATGAAATATTTGTGGCTACGACACCGCTATTATTTCTATTGTTTTCGCTACTTTCGCTTCCATTATCTATTTGTGCTAGACTTGTTTTTACTACATCAACAATTGCTGATGAACTTTGCTTATAGCTATCACTTCCATTCCATAATCCTAAATCACATCTTTGTAGTTCTGCTGATACTAATGCGTAAAATTCTAATGTTGGTCCTAAACCGGTACCAACTTCATTTTCATACTGAATTTCGAGTAATGCTTTTGAATGCCCAAAATCTTGTATAATATGTTCAGCTTGTTTTAATATATCATCACGAGATATTGCACGTTTCCGGCGATCAAGCCTTGGTGTGACCCGTTCAGATGTATCTGAAGAATTTAAATCTGGTGTTGTGTCTAATAATCTTTGAAGAGCGCGATCCCGATCAAATGAAATCGCATAAAATAATAAATGTCGAGTTTCAAATGGAAACAGGAATGGGCATGTCGTAGCAATTTGTTGTAACCATTGTGGTAGATTCCCTGTCATAATTACTAAAGGATCTTGTAATTGTCGATTTGCTTTAGCTGTGATTTTGGAATGAATAAATTCCGTTTGATTTATTATATTCTCATGTACAACACATCCATAAAGTGTTTCCCAAAGGCGATTAAGTGAATTTATTATACGTAACATATTTATTGCATCAAGTGATGCATCTTGTACATTAACTACATCGGTGGGCAGTAAACTTGTTAGGAATGGTGTTAGCGATGAAGGTATTGGTGGCAGAATGCCTTTTTGCCAAAACTCAGTTTTCTTTCGCATCAATTTTGACGATGAACTTTTACTGCTTTTCTTGGATGATGAAGCTCCTTTACTACTATTACCAGTAGTAGAATGATCATCATCAATTGTTCGATAATATATATTATGTTGTTGTACCCAAACACTAGCATTATTTATTGGGGTTTCTGCATCAGTATCAGTCTCAGAGTGATCATTAACTAAAGGTGAGTATTGTTTAACGGCCTGATAAACAGTCATATTATATGGTAATACATGATCGCCAATTAAAAATTGAAGTTTATGTTTAAATTCTCCCTGTGACAATATTACCAAATTACTTTCATTTATTATTAATAAATTTTTTTTTCTTTTGTCTTATAAAAATGAATCAAATTATATTTGTTTTTTTAAACTTTATATTTTATATGGGTCACCAATTTGGGATGTCTTAAATAATTAATACGAGTTTCTATTAACTTCAAACAATGTATTTTCAAATCCCAAATAATAATAAGAAATTTTTAATATTCTAAAACAATTACAATAATTCAATGTTAACTAGATCGAATATAATAAAATCAAAAAATGTTTAACAAAGTACTCTCCACAGGTATGATGGACAGTAGCATAGAGTTATATTAACTAGAGATATTAATTTTCTGTCTCACGTGGGCCGATAGAGGAGAATATGAAACTTGGGTTTATTTGTATGGAAAATAAAAACAACCCAAATTTTATATGCTAATTGAGGGGAAACCAAGTTAAATCTCTATATCGTATTGGTTAAGCGGCGAGTCGATATCTCCGAAACTTGGAAAATTTGGGCTTCTATCGTTTGGAGTAAGCGAGCGAGAAGATAAAATACTGACCATTTCTCCTCCATAATTTTGTATGAAAACGAGAGAAATGAAATCTCCAGTTAATGTAACTCTATGGACAGTAGCCATCACAAATTACTTCTGCGGATTTACTTTATACATCAAATCCGACCTAATCTCCAATATTGTAATATACGTAATCAAGTCCTTTTATGTTTAGAAATGTTTGATGAATATCAATGATTGCTGAAACAATGTTATATCCATCAAACTGGATGGTTTCATACATTGATGCGACATTTCCAAAATTTTGTCCAATCTAATATATATTTTTTCGCTAAGAAAAGAAAACGTTAATATTACCACTAATTAGTAAAGCACAACAAATTAAGCGAATTAAATGAATAACAATATCGATGAGTGATTTTTTTTTAAATCACTTTGGTCTCAATTGATGATGATGGCTTTTTCATTGGTTCAGGTTTATCGAAAAGAATAAAACAAGAAATTCTTATTTCGATATACACTGAAGTATTAATTGGAAATCAATTTATTAAATCACTCAAAACGGGTGGGGGGAGGCGAAAACAAGTGCACAAAATTTTATATAAAAATAAATAAAAAATTTCGAAATTTTACAAAATTTTTCTTTTCAAAATATTTATGTTTTTTATGTAAAATAATTAAAACTAATATATTTTTTTCTTTTCTTTCGAATTACTAACTCTTTTTTTCTTCTTTTTTTTTTGTTATTTTCATATTAATTTAAGAAGACTGAAATGAAAAAGAAAATGCAAGAAAAATAGGCAAATAACAATAATAAATTTTGATATTAAATTAGAATTATGAAAAGAAAAAAAAATCGAAAACGTGATGAAGAAAATATTGAAAAGAATCAAAAATATTTTAATTAATTAAAGAAAATTTTTTTTATTAATATAAAAAAAAAAAAACAAAAAATCAAACCAAATAAACGAAAAGAAAACCTTCCATTTCTCAAAATTAGAGAAAAATAAAAAAATGACGAATATTGTTAGTAAAATTATTAAAATTAAAAATCATATTAGAAAAAAAAAAGAGAAAATGAGGTTTTTTTTTTCAAAACTTGACGTGTCTTTTCTGTTTCGTTGAGTTTAAGTTTTTTTTTTTTTTTTTTTGAAAATTATAATTTTTTGCAGAAAAGCAAAAAAAAAAGAAAATTCGATAACTCAAAAAAATCTCTTCCGACTGAATTTCAAAATTTTCAATAAATTTAAAATTTTGGAAAAAAACATGAAATTTTAGTAGATTTTTATTTAGCCTATTTCTGTATTAAACAAAGAATAGAATTCAAAGGAGAGTTTTTAACACCTCGGATTGTAGAAAAATTATTGTTGATAATCATGTTAGTTGAATTGATTCTTCTAATTTCACGGGTTCCTCAACATCTACGCTGCTGCCTTTGGTTTTGTTCACTTTGTGTGCTCACCTTCCCAATAACCCTACTAATACTAATTTTTAACGACTCCACTTTTGGACTTGCAATCATGACATTGAAATTGTCTAACGTGATATAACTTCGATTTAAATTCCGTTGATGAAGATCAAAATATCTTGGATTCCCGGGAAACGGGAAATTTTTAAAAAGTTAAATTACAAAAAGTGGAAAAATTTGTAAAAATATTGAAAAAATATGTAAAAAAAACATATATATTTGTTTATAATAAATAAATGAATAAAATTTAATAAAAAAAAAAATAACAAAAATACAATAATCCCTCAATCTGCGCGATAGATACGTTCTAAATTCAAAAAAATTTCCGGGAATTCCCGACCGGGAATCCTCTAGACCATGGGTGGCCAACCATTTTAGCCGGCGGGCCAAATTTCAGAAATAATAGTTCCTGTCAGGCCACGCACTTAATTTTTTTTTGTTAATTAAAGTAAACAAGCAAGCGTTCAAAAGCTTTGACCACATCGTCGCTTCCCAGTAGGTGAGATCGTGGTCAACCGCTTGCTAGCGCTTGCTACCGATGGGCCGCATGCGGCCCGCGGGCCTCGCGATGGCCACCCATGCTCTAGACGAAATCATATTTAAATTAATACTTCAAAATTATCTAAAGAACAAAATGATTATGAGGACGCTGTTAATATGTGTGAACAGCTGAAACAGAATTTGGAAATAATTCGAATTGACAAATCCTTGCAAAGTAGTATTAAAAAATATTGATGAGACTGCCAAGGAGTTTCTTGAAAAGTATTTTATTGACAATAAAGACAATCTGTAATTAGAAAATGAATTCAAACATTACGCAGATATGAACGAACCCAACAAGTTTTTATTTTTATTTTATTTTATTTCCATCAGTAAAATATGTTAAAATAAAATTTTTGGAAGTTTTACCGCACTAATCAAAATTTCTACGATAAACTTCTCAGATCGAGGTATTACAGTAATTTCAATTCTTTATCTTGTTTTGTTATTGGAATTGTATTATTAATTGTGTGGATTTGATGGTTTATTTCATTCTTGGCTTTATTTGAGGGCCAAGATCAGTAACGTGATTTGTTTTTGGATTGTTCTAGTTCAGCAAAAGAATTCTACTTCCAATATTCCTGTTCATTTATAAACAGTATCCTCATAACAATTTATTTCTTTAGATGAATTGGAATCGTGTTTTAAACTAAATCGAATGAAATAATCACTGCCATTGTAATTCCATTCCTTGGAGTATAAATCTTTGAAAATTAATCAGAATTCTATTTATGACGATATGATAATGTTAAGTTTTGAAAAAAAAAAATAGCTCCTCAAATAGTTAAAAGAATACTTTTCCAAATTTTCTTAATTTTATTTTGTAATTGTTTTTATTAATTTTATATTTTGGGCGGAGGAAATTCTAATAAATTTTGAAAAGAGGAACGAAGCAAAATTATAGTAAATTAAAAGAAAACAAGAATACATAAAATTATTAAATTGTATATCAAAAATGTATAAAATCAAAAAAATGTGTTTTATTGAAAAAATGTGATTTAACTTGCATAAATTTTATATTTTTATCTATTTTTTTTTTAATTAAGGTTTTCCTTTTATTTTATTTAACAAAATTTATATAACATCAAATTTTGTTATTTTGTATTTAATAAAAAAAATAACTAAAAGGAGAAAAATTAAGACGCCTTTTTATTTTTATTTTTTCTTTAAATAAAAGAACGCAAAAATTATTAATAAGTAAAACAAAAAACAGGCAAACAAAATATTTAATATAAACAACCAATTATTAAGTTAAGTAAAAAAATATGTGTAAAAATTTTATGTAAAAATAAAATTGTTGTATTTTGTTATTTAAAAAGAACAACAAAAGTGTTTTAACATCAAAAGACATTTTTAAGAAACAAGAGAAAACTTTGTTTTTAGTAAATGAAAATAAATAAAACAAAACAAATAAAACAATGCAATAATTGTTATATTTTTTAAAATCCAACAAAATATCAAAAAAAAAAAAAAATGATAAATCAAAATAAAAACACAAAGATCATCTTTTTAAGGCTATTTAGGAGAAATAAGCAAATATTATTTACACAAAAAAAAAATGTATTTAAAAACGAATTATACGCTATTTGTGTGTAAATTAAATTTATTAATTGTAAAAACAAATAAACAACTTTAAAACACCAAAGTAGAAAGAAAAAAAAAAAACAAGACAGGACCTGGATACTGAAAAATTTCTTTCCAAACTATAGTATTTAGTACAAGCAATTTGTTAATTATTGTTTGAAATTTAGAATTAGTTAAAATCATTCGAGTTAATGATAAATGGCAAAAGAATTTGGTTCGAGTGTCTTCGTAGTTCACGTCGTTTAGAGCTTATTACTAGTGTACTGAAGAAGATTTTCTGGTTCAAGCTTGAGCATGAATTTTGACAATTTCCAATTAACGGGTGATTTTTTAGGCGTTTGGTTTTTCAGTGTTACCTTATTGACATTTCGCTCGTGATTCATGACATGTGTCAAAGTCAAACATGCTCAACTAGCATTGCCATTTCGCCATGAATAAACTCACGGTTGAGAAATAATTAAGAATTAGTCCCGTTATTTTATAGCAAATCTGTGTTCAGTGTCGAAGCTCATTTTTGGCTCCATTAATAATCAAAATTGTCGCTTCTGGAGTGAGACCAATCTAGAAGACTAGAGATTCCATTGCATCCAGAAAAATGAAGTTTACATGCTGGTAGCATCGTTGGCCCTTATTTCTTTAAAAATGTGGCGGTAGCTCGTGTTATGGTCAATCAGAGCGTTACTGGACCATGTTAAATGAATATTTCTTCGAAAATATGGATGACATTAATCCTGCTGAGATGTGGTTTAAATAGGAAGACGCTACGTGCCATACAGCGACAGAGACCATCAATTTATTGAAATCACGATTTAGCGATAATGTGATTTTGAGAAATATCTCCAACATTTTCTATGGGCCTACGTCTAGTCCCTGGTTTGGGCTGATAAACCAGCAATAATTGGCCAACATTGTTCATGTTATTCGCGACCTACGACCGCTATTGATCGAAAATTAAAACCAAAATCAGACTAACAATATGCGCTTCGTTCAGAGCAGTCACAGTGGCCTTATGCCCGAAGTCATTTTTAAATATTAATGGCATATAATAGGTCTTTTGAATAAAAAAAGATTCTTGATTAAAAGTTAACTTTTTGTGCTATTTTTTTCAATTTAAAGTTCATTACGCTAAAAAAAGTAAAGTGGAAATCTGCTCTCGTACTTTTGCAAATATTATTGCAGTTGTGTTCACTGTGACCTATCTCAATTACTTAGTGTTCTACCACCATTTCTAGGATTCGATTCAATCCTTCCTTGAGTCGCGTTAAAAATATTCAGTTTTAATTTATGAAAAAAAAAAGCATCAAGTTAATAGTACTTACTCTATTATTTTTGGATATCTTAATAGTTTCGTCCATATAAAATTTGATGGGACTCTACTACAGCAACATTTAATCTAGGTTCTGTGAAATAACTCGTAATTTCTAACTCTATCACCCTTATTCTGTGATCCGACGTTTCATGCTAAAACCAAACGCGTTCGATTCGATTCGCCATACAATCGCTATTCTTAAATCCGAAGTTTATCTCACATTTGCAACGCATAATACATGATAAGCGCTGTTTGACAATCCATTGGTATAATGGATTGTCAAACAGTTTAGTTCCTCGTATTTTGTAGTGATTTTATTATTTTGAAAGTAAAAATGGACTCAATACTTGATAATGAGTCGTGAAAAAATCAATTCACTTTGCAATAGAAGAATTTATTTAAGAGATTCATCCGATATAATGGAATTAACCCCAGAAAAAAAAGGGTTTCGATGTGATGCATAATTTGTTTTTGTGCTACGTAATTAAATCTGTATTTTATGAAAAAAAAAGTGATTTTCATCATATTTTTTTGAATAAATTATGATTTTAAATAAAACATTTTATTTTTTATTCATTATAAATTTAATAAAACAAATTTATCATAAAACTTCAAACGAGAGTGATTTTATCGCAAAAATGTCTTTCCGCCGAATCACAGAATAACAAAAATCGAATGGATTCGAATACTTTGCTATGCGTTGCTACGCATTTCATGCAATCGAACAAGGAGACTGTTCGGCGAATCCAAGAATAAGAATTTGATTCGATCGAACGAAAATCGAATAAACGAACGCAACGTCGGATCACAGAATCGGGGTGAAAAATTCTGCAGGGTGTGAAAGTTTGCAACTCACTGTCGTAACGGTAGAAACTCCAGTTTTGCCAGCAAATTAAACAACAATGCAATAATTATAATTCAACGCATTTAAAACTAACAACGCTCGCTAATTCATGTCAATTTCTAAACGAAATCGCATCTCTAATATTTCAAGTTGGTAAAATATTGAAAAAGGGTGAAATTGAAAATTCCTTTAAATGTTCCTCCTGTCTTTGACATTGTTTTTTACTTTTTTTTTGCAATATAAAGTAAATATTAACAACAAAATAATATCGTGATAAAAACTTTGTTTTAAAAACTATGAAAATTAAAGAAAAAAAAAAAACTTAAAAGCCAAAAAATAAAAAATGGATTTTTACCAAATAAAACGATTTGAACGCAACAAAAATAAAATATATATTAAAAATATAAGAAAAAAAGAAGAAACAAGCTGTGATATTTGTAGTATGAACACCTCAAAAACAAAACACCTGTAACTGAAACAAATAAAAAACAAAATTACCAACAATAAATTAATTAATTTAAGTAAACCAAAAACAAACAAAAAAAAAATTAAATGCTTGTAAAAACAAACAAAAAAAATATATATAAAAAAAATATTTAAAAAAGAAAATTATTTACAACTAAAACAAAAGATTTTGCGTGTAAGAACTGAAAAATTACGAAAATGATATTTTATAATTTAGCCAACAAAACAAA
This sequence comes from Xylophagus ater, assembly GCA_963422695.1. Lineage (NCBI taxonomy): Eukaryota > Metazoa > Arthropoda > Insecta > Diptera > Xylophagidae > Xylophagus > Xylophagus ater. Next base: position 39,650,494 of record OY730482.1, on the reverse strand, counting down.
AAACACACAAACAAAATACGAAAATCATAGTTCTTAAATTAAAAACTAAATTAAAAAAAAAAATGTAAGAAAAAACAATCTGTTTTTTTTTTTTTTTTTTAAGAAAAAGATCAAAAAAAAATATTTCTAGAAGACGAAAAAATTATTAAAAAAAAAATAACACTCAAAAAATGAGGAAAAGGCCAATTAAGTAATTAATTAAAAAAATAAAATCAAGAAAGAAATTAAAAATCTATATTTTAATAAAAAAAAAAATAAAAAAAATTAAGGAAAAAATAAGAAAATTAAAAGAACGAAAAGGTTCAAAATGTTCTAAAAAATTAAAAACAAGTTTGTATTTTTATATGTTTTTATTTTTTATTTGAATTTTTTTTTTGTTTGTATTAAGTTTTAATTTAATCATTAATAATAATATAGGGTGGGTCATGAATTTTGCTATAAAAATTTGCATCTCTTTATTAAATCAGAGACAAGCAGACTTGTGCAACAGAGATATTATATAATAGGGCAGATTCAAGAATTCAACCGCCTGTAAAACAAGATGCAGTCAATTGACGTCATTTGCAGGCAAAGTTGGCTGCTTTTAATGAATTTTTGAACGTGAATGACTACAAAGAAATTGACAGCTAGTTAATGACAGCTAGGCAATTTCGGCAATTATTAATTATTTCTACAACATTTATTAATTTTTATACTCACTCTTCCATTATTGCAACATCTGACGAAATCCTTATATCGACGTTTGCAATCAGAACAAACGAAATCAATTGACTTCACCGACACCGCGGGTAAATGGTGCATTCAACTGAATTTTTGAACATTTGTTTTGACTGCTTGTTAAATGTTCTGAATTTTTGAACGGCTGGTTGCTCCATCTGCACAGCCGACTGAATTCTTGAATCTGCCCATAAGTAGATCTTAAAAGAAATCATCACAATATTATTCTAGAGTCCCCAAATATACATATTTGATATATTCCAAAATTGAATTGCACATGCTTGTTTGTAATGCATAAAATATGAAAATGAATTCATGCTAGTTTAGCGCCTAGCCAGATGTATTTTAGACGAACGGGACATGCACAAATTGATATAACTTTTGATTCGCTACACATTTATAATCTTGAAACTGTTCTTCGAGAATTATTTCTATGCGTTATAAATGTTGTGACAAGACTCATAAACCCTTTGGTTGTATCTACGAGTACCATAGGCATAGGGCATACAAAATAATAATTAAACTTTTCGTTACCAATTATTTTGATTTTTATGTTTATTTGAATGACAAGAATTTTAGATTTTTTTTCTACTAGTGGTAAACGCTGGACATCGCGTTATATAGATATAGATTTAAATAATATAGGCTACATGCTTTATTTGTCATAATTTTTGAGATTAACAGAACCCAACGTCTCTGATTTTTCATGTTTCTTGTATTATTGGGAAGTATTTTATGGGTTCCAAAGAATTCGTTGAATACTTCTAAGCAATAAAGTAAAATAAGTAACTCTACATATTGATTACCTTAATGAAGATGAGATAAAGGCCAACAGATCAGACCTTGCCTTCATAATAAGTAGTTTTAGCAAGAACTCTTCAAGGAAACAAAGTACTGTATCAATGAATTTGAAAAGTTTACCGATTTGAATTTGGGTGAAAAATATTCAAATTTTCCCCTTTTTTAATTTTTCTACTGTTTACTTGCAAAAAAAAAAAAAAAGAAATATGCAATTCAAATTTCCAATCATAGTAATCATTCATTATTATCAATAATTGACTCGTTTGTTTTTTATTCATTCGTTTGGAAAACTTTACATCGCGAGTTTGAGAAAATTTATATATTTTCTATTGTCTATTTATTATTGATTGAAATTAAAGTCTTTAAAATAATGGCGTTGGAATCATTTTATTTAAATACCGACATGGTAGTGATGGCGTTAGAAAGTTTGGGAAATCCTTCAACATTAAAAAAAGTAGCTCGAGAAGTGCCTGTAGCAAATGTTGTATGTATTTTTTATTCGATTTTCTTTTTCTTTGTTAAATACTTAATATGAATTTTAAAATGTTAAGATAAAGCTTACACCATCTTTAGAAGAGCTCGTTGAGCTCACTTTAAAAGAAAGAGTGAAAGCTGGATTCAGTTACAAACTGGAAAACAAATACAAATTTGTATATTCTATGGTAAAGTCTGCAAATAACGAGGAAAATGTAGGTAATATAGACGCAATGGCTTCCAGTCGTAAAAATAGACGAACACAGCATTTAAAACGTCTTCAATATAAACGTCCGGGATTACGTTCCGCAAAACGAACTGGCTGATGTCCCAAAAAAACGTAGTAGTAGTTAAAAGAAAATCTCAAGTATAATTTATATTAGTTTGTATATTTAATATCTCATTATTTAATTGTATAAATAAAAAAAAATATCCATCCAAAGAATCAGTAATTTTTATTTGTATCGAAGATTATTTTGAGAAGAGATCATTCATGAATGAAAGAAAAAATGGTTACGGTTTCCGTTGTTTCAAATTGGGTTTTCTGCTCGTATACGTCATCAGTGAATTAAATCATGAATATTTAGAACAAAGTTAAATTGAACTAGTAAAAGTGAAATGACAAAATTTTACTAGTTCAGTTAAAGCTAATTAAGTATTTTTAACCAGTTAGAATGATCTAATCTGTCGCCGTTTCTTTTAATCCAGATTTAAACTTATCTTTTCGGATAGAATTATAGATAAGATGCAAACATGTTCAATGTGTATCCGTTATTCATGGTTCACCCTGTATTTAAAAAAAAGAAGAAATTTCAACGAATAGAATTAAAAGTTTTCTTTTAAAAAAAAAGCACAATGCTCGTTATGAAAGCCAAAAAAATGCGATTTTTACTAAAAACTAATTGATTTGAATTGAAAATCAAAAAGTCATCGAATTTAAAATCGGAATTTCATTACTTTTAATTTTCGCATTTTTCTTGAATTCAAAAAGAAAATAAATGAAAAATTAGAAAATACAAAAAAAAAAAAAATGTTAAAATAAAAAATATTAATTTAAAAAAAAAAAACGAGAATAAAATGTAAAAATAATTAATATTTTTGTTGGTTAAAAAAAAATTAGATTTAAACTAAAAATGTAAAAGAAAATATAAAATGTAATGAATTTATTTTTAAGTTTTTTTTATTTTATGTTTTTTTTGTGCTTCAAATTATAAAAAAGAAAAACAATATTTAATATAAAACGAAAGAAAAAGAACTTAAATAAAAAACAAAAGTTACAAAATTTGGATTGTAGAAACTATATTAAAAAAAAAAAATAAAGTTTATTCAAAATAAATTCCTAAACAAACACAATTATTTGATCTTTTATTATTGTTTACAGCCTGTACTAAAAGAAAGTTCGCATTCAACCTTATAATGAACTAGTTAAAAAAAAACCGTTATACGGGAGTCCAAAAATCAAAATCGGACGGAAAATAAGAAATTGCCTACAGAGCCATCCGTTGTCCATTATGTGTTTAGTAAAATGCTTCAGCTACAATATTACACTGTCGGTTTTTTTTGTCAGTTTTTGTATGGCAGTGATGTCAGCGAAGTCTAATATCCATTTCAGTGTCTACTGACAAAGTTTGTCAGTGCACACTGGAGTGTACCGCATTTTTTAAGTTCGGTCGGTATATACGCATACACCAAATTTGGTTCAAATCGTTTTAACCGTTTCTAAGTTTCATAGTGGCATGTAATATAATTGATGATGCAGTAACACTTAAATAGTTGATGTTTTTTTTATATAAATTTAGTATGCAAACCATAGAGATACATTAACTGGAGTTTCCATTTCCTTCGTTTTCATTTAAAATTATCGCTTACTCCAAACCAGGCCTGGGTAACCGAAACTCAAAAATGAGCCGCAACTAAAAAAAAAAACAGAATTCCATGAGCCGCAAGGAAAAGTCTAGAATATTCAAATTTTAAAAACAAGATTTATTCATAATAATTAAAATAATAAACAAAAAAAGTTTGCACATTTGCGAACGTTTGGACAAATTATTCATGTCAATTTCAATCTTTGATGTTGCAATTCGCAATTAATTATGCAAATTTTTATCAATTATTGATTCCCGATATTTGTTTTTACAAATTGTCATTTTTGAAAAAAATATTCACAAAAGCACTTATAATTTTTGCAGCGAATTTTCTTATATTTTGGGGAATTTGATGTCATCAAGATATTTTCCATAAAACTGCACTATATCGTTTGTTTCAAGAAAAATAGTTTTTAATTCGGGATGACGCTGGAAATCAGTTAATTCCATTTTCAAATCAGATGGCGCTGTGATTGGATCAACGGTGAATGGTGTGCGTAATATTTCAAAATTTTTATCATAAGATGAGATTTCATTAAATCTTGAATCAAAAGCTTCTTTCAATTTCTTCAAACAATCAGCATATTTATGAAAATTGGTTTGTACAGAGGAGCTAATAATATTCAATTCTGCAGAATGAGTTGCATCACGATTTCTCAAATGTTTTGCCTGCAAATGTAATTTGGAAATAAAAGATTTAATTTCACTACAACTTTCTGTAATTAACTTGTTTTCTCCTTGAAGTTTCAAATTCAAACTATTGAGATGGTGGGTCACATCCACAAGAAAACATAAATCCAGTAACCAATTGTTGTCTGACAATTCTTCAACAAATTTGTTTTGTAATTCCATAAACATCTCAATTTCTTCAAATCTAAAAATCTCTCGAAATTCGTTTGGGCTGAATCAACAAGGCATATTTCCCCAATTGTCTGTTATAATATCGACCATAAAAAAGCAATATCACGACTAAACCTAGAATTGAAAAATAAAACTTTCACCCTTAAAATAATAAATAAAAATTGCATCGACATAAAAATTAAAAATTTAGAAGACTACACAAAATCGTTGAATATCCTAAAATCGAAAGATATTAACTTATACACATTCACTCGAAAGGAGAAACGATTATCGTGGTACGTCATCCGAGGAATTGACACTTCCCTGAAGATGTAGCCAAAGCCCTGGAAGCTCTAAACCTAAAAGTAGCGTTCGAAAAAGTAGACATTCTAATAACTAGGAAAGAAGGACACAACACCCTACTCTATGTCCAATGTACCCACGCACCAACCCTACAATGCAAAAAATCCCAATGGTATGATCATATTGCAGCCAAATGCAATATGCCATATATCGCTGCATTAAGTGCGCCGTGAACCACGAGCTGGGAAAATACGCTTGCACAAATATAGAAATAGGGGAGCCTTACTGTGTGAATTACAGTAAGTATGACCACCTGGGATTGTCGAAAAATGATGAAATTTCATTCGAATTTCGTAAGAAAGAAAATGAATTATTTTCGAAAAAAAAAATTTGCTGCAGCGTATGTTTTTATAACAAAAGCATGGTATTTGTTTTGCAACAGAAAAATCAGAAAATTTAAGTCTTGGCTATACAAATCGGTCGACCATTCTATATCATCTTCACAAATATTAAGTATGTTTAGAAAATACATATTAAATTGGCCCAAAATTCTAATTATCCGGAAAGATTTACACATAAATTGGATGGAATTGTTTTCAGAAACTTGCAACAATACCTAAAATAAATGATTGAAGTGAATATGGTATCAAATTAAGTTATAATCCCAATCCAGATTTCCCATATATAATTGATTCGATTGGTACAAAAAAAGTGGCCTGATTGGGTTTAGCTATGTACACAAAACGAGAATGGTCAACTGGGGATGGATGTGATTGCGATTGATGATGCATTTTCAATTCAAGAATTTTCAGCATTTTGTGATAATTGTCGCCAATTAAAATGTCTTACATTAATTCCTTTTCCAAATTGCACAAAAGCGATGAATTGCAATGTTGCATGTATGAACGAAGCCTACAAAAATTCCCATGAATTCGAATGTCCAATAATAAACTTATTATGAGATTGGTTTGGAGAAGAGATTGTAATTGTACGAATGGTATTAACTGCCATTAATATGTTTAAGAAAAATGAAAAAGACAGATTTCAAATATTGTATAATAAATGCGAATTTATGGAAAGCCAAAATACGCTTGCATGAAGAGAAAATATGTTAGTATAAATTTTCAAAAATTATTTGAAATAGTTTAAATATTTCCTAAAAAAATTTCAGTTCTTATATAATTCGCTGCCCAGTAATGACACTTTTGATATAAGTACAACATTTCATATAAATACAAAATTAAATAACAGAGCTTTATAAATTTGTAGAGTGCTACACCTTATGTTATTTTTGGTTGGAATTTGGTTAGTAAGTAGGCATTTGAAATTAAAACTACTTAATTATAAATTTCATATTTTTGATTAAAATTAAAATAGTAACCTTTTAAAAATGTAAAACATAAAAGAATTGTAAAAATGTTCAGAAAAATATAGAATCTCGGCTAGAGAGGTTAACTATAGTAAAATTCTTTTTATTAATTTCAAGTTGGGAAATATCTTCCCACAAATTCATCCCCTATACGGGACGAATTAACGCTGGGCTTTTCTCTCGACCGTTTAGAGACTGTTCTTGATGGATCCCTTACACGTCCTTCTTTGATTTGGCAAACTCGCCGGCTGCTCCGGCTCTTCGATAGAAAGCAGTAGTTGTCTTACATCTTGTTGGTAAAACTAGTTCATTAGAAGAAGAAATTAATTTTGGTGAGGGAATCGAATGTTCGAAAATAGTTACGATCAGGAGTGCCATCATGCATTTCAATTCGACTGAATTTTCAATTTCATATACAATTAAAATTTTGTTTGGGATCATCGCGTAAAGGCCAATCTCCACACAGCAGCCGGACTTCCTACTTCTGATGCAACTATGGGATACAACTATACAAAGATTGGTTAAACAGAAAGGGAGAAAATAATCATCCTACAAATTTTGTCGACTTCTGCCATGGAGATACATTACCTGGAGATTTCATTCCCCTCGTTTTCATACAATATTATGGGGGAAAAATGGTCACTATTTTATCTTCTCGCTCGCTTACTCCAAGGCAGTCATCAACTATTCCCACACATACACACCATAAAATTTTTACACTTTGTTATTTCATAATTAATATTTTTGTTTAGCATATAATTCGCAGTTCTTGTTTTCATTTCCGTCTACATATACATTTGATTTTTTCACCTAATAAAACTGAAATAAGTATATTGCCAAATGGAGCATTTGCTATCCCTACATGTTGATCTGATATTTCAAGCATTGCGTATGTCCTCTCCACCATATCTGGAAAGCTGGCGGCATTTGAAGAATATCTGCTAAATCGTCGCGATAAACGAATGTTTATAGGAAAGCGCTAGGAAGATGGAAATAAGTGCAAAATTCGTTTCGTCAAAAAAAATCAGCCTCACGACAAAATTTTGTGTCCACGGTGCAAACTAAACTGCTGGGCCGATTTCGACAAAATTTATGCAGTTCATGTATTGGACCCTAACTTAGAACTGATTAGTTTTTGACCCATATTCGACTAAACACTGTCTAAGAATAGGTTTTGTCCAAATATAGTCTATTTTTGCACTAGTTGTAAAACCGAAACAGTATGTCCAATTTTGATGATGTTTGCACAGTTTGTGTACTAAGGTCGAAATCAGAATATATTAACTTTTCAACGGAATTCACTTCTGGCAACACTAATGCGCAATGTTGTGATGGAAATATAGAAATTTCCCTAATTCGGCCAATAATAGTCGGATTTCAATGAAACTTGGAATGAACGTTTGGGATGGGCCAACTGAAAATAAAAAATAGGTCTCCCCTCGGAGGGGGGTTGCTATGGTTTGCTTTGCTCATTTTTTAAAATAATTTCAAAGAAAATTCGTGATGAGAATAAAAACATTTATTTTATAGTTAAATTTTTGATGACACCGCCACGAAATTGGTAACTCATCGACAAAGAGAGTTCAACATTAACTTTAGCGTACTCCAAGTACCCAATCGCTATGTATTATATTTTTGTATAAATATAAGTCAATATACGAGATATACATATACTAATTAATAACGAAACCGTCTGTGAAGTCAATAACAAGATCCATAACTGCACTTGATGAGAACATCAGTTTACGTTTAGCCATGTCATGTGGAGAAAATTTCTAGTATGGAGGACTCGATAAGATAACAATTTTAACGAATATACTAAATATTGTCTTTTCCATGAATGAAAAGAAACTTAGTTCCACGTGCACATGCCTTATATACATATGGATAGGTCCTTAGTTACTTGTGTTGAACATCATTAAATTGAAATTAAAAATCTGAGGTAAATTTATCTAACCTAAAACACTATGTCATATTTTAATTTAATTGAAAAAATTTAGAATGACCAAATTAAAGATAAGTTTTACAAGTTTGAATAACAGACCGAAACATTAATTTTGTTTGATAATTTGATCAAATAATTCGATATCTTTGGAATAACGTCTTTTGAAAGTTTACTCCTTGAGTTAAATTTTATTCCAATTATATTAAATAATCATTTTCTTTATAACTTTCTTATTAGTTAAAAACTACCTGGAGATTTCATTTACTCCAAGCGATAGAAGCCCAAGTTTTACAGGTTTCTGAGATAAGGACTCGCCGCTCAACCAATATAATAATTTAGTGGATAGAAAATTGTTTGGAAATTTACAGTCGAAATCTGAGAAACGTCGTCACGCCAGAGATAGGAAGTTGAGGTGTTTTCTAGTTACTTATTCTTTGCCTCTTATACTAGGCACGTATTGGGTTTCTCGACTCGATTGATTGAATCGACAAAAAGTTATAATAGAAATTTGGTATTTCACAACAGAAATCGAGATCGAGTCGAGAAACCAAATACGGTCACTGAGCTCTAACTATGGAAAGGATACATCTTCACTTCAAATCTCAAAAATTTCTCAGCCTTGACAAGGAAAACACTGTTTTTGTAAATGAAATATATTTTATTATTCAGTATAATTTCCCTAAACTTCAATACACTTGTTCCAACGATTCTCCAATTTAAGGATTCCATCCCTGAAATAAAAATCTGGTAGGCCTCCAAAATACGCCTCTACAGCTCCTATGACCTGTTTTAGCTTTTTGTTTCGATTCAGGATCATGGTGGTTGACCCAAGTCTCATCAAATAGTGATGAATCGACGTACGAAATCCATTTTATCATTTTTAAAATGGTCCAAATGTTGTTGAGAAAGTCGCATTCGAAGGTATTTTTGTTCCGTTGTTAGCGAATGCGGCCATCCATTTCGCACAAAGCTTTTTGAAACCTAAAACTTCAGCTAAGATGTGATGTACTGATCTATGTAAGATGCCTATGGTGTCAGCTATTTCATCAACAATCACTTGTCGAACAATATCCTGCACTTTTTGTATGTTTTCTGTTGTTGATACACTTTTTGGACGACCTTCGGGTGGATCATCTTCAAGGCTTGTACGACCAGATTTTCACAGTGGAAATGGAAGGGGATGCAACCTTATATACTTCTAACAATTTTGGTGGTAAACTATCCAAAACAATGAATTTAATCACTGCACGATATTCAATTTTTTTCCATGTTAAAAAAAATTCAATGGCACATCAATTTCAAATAGGTTCTAAGCAAAGACTGAATTGACTTATCGACGTGAAATTTGATATGTGTTCATATTGTTGTACCAACATAAGACAAAAAAAATTGACTTGCGCGTTCTCTTGTCGAGGCTGAGAAATTATTGAGTAACGCCGAGTAGAAAAATGGACGTCCTTCTTTTTGGATCAATTTTTACTAAATTAACAATCAAAATATTTTTTTTTGTTTTTCTTTTTTTTTTTTTATTTATATATCTCATTTTTTTTTGTGTATATAAATTAAAATAAATACATTTTCATATAATTTTATTTTTCGTATTTTTTTTTCTCCTTTTTCTTATTTTCAAATATTTCCTTTTATCCTTTTTTTTTGTCTTTAATAATAACACATTCATTTTTTATTTTTTTTTTTTATTTATATAGTTTTTTTTAAATATTTTTTTTTTGTTTTAATTTTTAACTTTTCTATTTTTTTTTCTTTGGAAATACGACAAAAAGAAAAAAAATGAGGAAAAAATTAAATATTTCCTAAAACATACTTCTTTGTTTCCTTTCTTTTTTTTTGGTGAATTAATTTCCTTTTTGAGTTTGAATTTTCCGAAAATTAATTCAGTTTTTCTTTTGCTTTATTATTATATCTAATTCTATATCTTTTCGTGTTCAATTCTTATATTGTGTGTGTGTGTATCTGTGTGTGTGTGTTTTTTTTTATTGATTTTTAATTTTAAATTACAGTTTTTATTGTTTTTCTTTTTCTTATATATTTTCTATATTAATATTTTTTATTGTATATTTTTTTTTTATTCATTTTTTTTATATGTACATACACATATACCGTTTTTCTTTATGCATATAATTTACATATTTGTCCGTTAAATTTAAAAATAATTAAGAAATCATAATTAATTTAAAATTTTGGATTTTTCTTAATTTTTTTTTTTTCTTTATATAAATCAGTTGTTTTTTTTTCTTTGTTTAATGTTATTAATTTTTATGAATTATTCTGGGATAATGATATTTAAAAGATAATAAAATATATTTTATTAGATTACTATTAAAATAGGAAAATAACAAAATTAGGCATATGTGCACACTAAAAGTTTCCATTTGGCAGATTTATACTGAGAGTGTGTGTTTCATAGAATTATCTAACACGCAGTTATCCCGCGAATAACACGGTTATTTGGTACCGTGTTATTCAAATTCGTGTTATTCAATACTAATAATTCATACAATTATGAAAATATCGTTCCGTCCTATTCAAAACCGTGCAATTCAAAAGTCGATATCCATACAAATTTGTACATTTGGTTCCAAAGGAAAGTAAGCACTCACAACTTTATGCAATGATACTAAAACTATTCTGAGCACAAAGAAGAGAGAAAATCTGTTTAGGATAAGAACTGAATGGGCATTCTGTACGGCGATAGGCGATTGTCGCTCATCGCTTATCGCTTTTCGACACTCCGTAAGGTGATATCGCCATCAATATTGCCGCATATTTATGAATTTGAAGCGACAGCTTAACCCCTGTCGTTTTCATATAGGCGATAATGAAAGTGATCGCCCTGCGTAATGCCGGTGATCACTTTCGAATTGGTCACAAGCGACAATCGCCTGTCGATATATAGAATGCCCGTCTTGAGATTTACAACTTTGCTTGAAATCTACCATATGTATTTCTTGCAAATCCGTTATGTACATATGCACACTGTGTGATCGTTAACAGTAATATGTGTGTACATATTCGCAAATTCGTGTAATTCAAATCCCGTGTTATTCAAGGGTTTTCGCAATTTTTGACCGTAATATTCCCGACTTCGTGCTATTCAAGTACCGTGCTATCCGAGGGATGCTTGTATTACCAATATAGGGTGTTTTTTTTCTTTAAGCGTGATAAAAGTTTCGATAAAGATAACTGTCAATCCGTCGAACTATCATTTTCACAGCTATCTTTGATATTTATGTTCAGTATAGTTTGACAAATAATCATGAATAGAGTCACGCTTGAGGAATGATCAGGAATTGTCCAAATTTGGATTGAAAATCGATCGTCTATTTGAGTGACTTATTTTATCGCAAAACTGTGTATAGTAACGAAGATTCTTAATAACCAAAATTGTCGCTTCTACAGTGAAACCAACCAAGAACAGACTTTAGAGATCCCATTACATCTAGAAAAATACAGTTAGGATGGCCATATGCCCAAAGTCATTTTTAAATATTAATGCGCATGAATTGATCTTACGAATAAAAAAATATTTTTGATCAAAAGATAATTTTTTGTGCTATTTTTTTGAATTTAAAGTTCATCACGCCTAAAAAAATCACCCTATACATTCCAATCAGTAACTCAGCAGTAACATATGACTCTAACGCGATATTCATAGCTCTCTTTATCGTTTTTCAGTTTTCTATAAGATCATATATCGCCTAAGTATCACTTCGAAACGAAGAATTTGAGGTCGCAGCCTCAAACCCTATCACTTTCATATATGTATATAAGTGAAATTAATGTTTGTGTTTTTTTTGGTAGGTTTTATCCTATTTTAAATTAGTTTACAAAATTTTCCAAATAGAGAGTGTTTTCATTATTGCATGGTTGCTTACAAATGATATCAAATATACATACATTTCGGATTCCATGCTTATCTGACGAAAGAATAATTATTTTTCTTTAAAGTTGTCAAAAAAAAAAAAAATGGAAGAATTAAGAACGATATTTCTGGTGACACTTTAAGGTATTTTTATTATTTTATATTATTAAATTATTTAGAATTTCTATTTAGATTTTAATTAATGTTTTAGTGCGTTAGATCTAAAATCCGAAGCGTGGAACACCGATAGAAATAAAGTGCCGTTAGATGAAAAACTTATTCTGGAAAAAGATTTCACCGAAGAAGGAAAAAATACTCTTTTTTTATGGAAAAATGTCCCCAAAATATTAGGACCATTGAACTGTCGTTCCCATTTTCAGTACAAGACGTTAAAACAAACTATTACAATTCATCGAGCAGAGATTGAACGTCTTGGGAGTATTTTCCTCATTTAATAATGTTTACGCCAATCGGAACTCCATCGATTCTCTCCGGGTGAAGATAAGATTGAGGAAGTTTCATTTTCAAAGGTAAAGCCGAAAAATCAAAATGAAGAAAAAGAAGAAAGTCGCCATAAGTAATTTATGGCTCCTTTTTTATAATACATATCCTAATTCATTTGTCACTTAAATTGTTTCCGTATATAATTATTAAAAATATTTTATTTAACCACATAAAAAAATTTTTCTTTAATGTAAATAAATTTGACAGCTATTTTTCAAATGAGAGAATTTGTTCAAAAAATCAAATGGAAATACAAGTTAATATGTTTCTGTTGACTGCAATCTGATCGCAAGTTTAACATTATTTATGCAAGCAACCATGCAATAATGAAAACGGCCTTTATTCTTATTCCAAAAATTTTTTTTTTTTCATAATCTCTAAATTTTCAAAATTCGGATCTATCGTTAAACAAACTCACATATACGTACAGAATAACTGTACTGTGGAATAAGGACACTAATTAGTAATATCGGTATAAATCCCAACCTTAAAAAGGGTTAAACCAATTTATACAGAGTTTGTTATCAAATTAATTTCACTTCTTACGGTAGTAATTAATATATGATAAAGAAAAAATTCATTAATATAATTAATATTATAATTCGGTAATCATTTGAAAAGCGTTATTTCTCCCATGTGTTTTTCCATATTGCGTTTAGTTAGATTCATAAAATGACAAGTTACAGTTGCCCAAATTTATAATCCTGGTAATTAGACATATATATATATATATATCTGGACAATTGCATTTCGAATTACATAATTAATAACTGGACACAACAAAATGAATTATTATTAATATTGTAAATTTAAATCGTGTTTTTTTTTAGATGGGCGTATTTCACTAGTTTGGCGATTTTTTGTAGATACATCTAATAGTTGGTACTAAAAGGTCAATATGGGTATTCATATCGGCTATATCGATAGTGTGCAACGAACAGCTACAGCTTTCAACCAACAAAAAATTCGAAATTTACGATAATTAAAAATTGATTTGCTTTACATGCTTATTCTGAGCCCAGTCATAACGGTCATAACATGACGTCACTGTCATAACTTGTTTTTTAAAGACTAATTCATATTTTGACGGGCTCAAACCTCACAATTATCATAAAAAATTGTCACAAGTTCTGACCGGAAATATTGTACATCACAACGAAATTTTATGTGTTTTCTGAGTGATTTAATTGATAAATATGGAATAATTCCCACAATTTTTTTAATCTCACAAATAATTTTACACCTAAACATTTTCAAGAGTATTTCTCAAATAACCATGATAACTCGCTGGAATTATAACAGTTTAAACTGTTATAAATTCATGTTTTGGACATAACTATGACCCGTCGTTTGCCAGAATACGAATTTTCTCAGCTGTCATAATATTTGTAGTTGCAAATTTGTTATGACTAAAAATTGGTCACAACGCCAGAATAATCTTGAAAAAACCCCCCCTCAAAATTTGTTAACAAAACTGAATTTTAATTACTTTTAATAATAAAGATTTCCATTAAATTACATTAAATTGATTTTTCTTGTGTACTAATATCCCTATACATTACAGATTCTTCTCTTTCTTTTATTTTAAAGCTCTTTTCGTTGTGAATTCTTCTTCGATTTCACCTTGTTCAACATAACACAGAAACTGTAAAGCAAAACGTCGATATTGTGTTAAATACAGTCTGTTGGAGTTTCTTGTAATTATTGTAATTACATGTTGTTTGGGTGGGACAGATTTTAGACACTTTATTATTTTCACCAAAAGTTTAATTTTTACGAGTTACGTCCTCTTTAAAAACACGATTTATTTGTTGTTGAGTTGACTTAATAATCACACACAATAATTTGGCCATAATTTGGTTTTACAAAATAAAATTAATAAATTAGAAGAAAATTTCTACATTTTCTATTGAAAAGTTTGGGATTTTATTTTTTCTTAAATGTTACAATGGAAGAGATGGAAATTTTAATATTCGTACAGTAAACACTCGATTATACTAAAACATTTCTATTTACGAGGATCGATCGTATAAAGATATTACATTAATTAAAAAAAAAAAACTCTTATAAATTAGTTCACATTTGATTTTGATTTACAAAGTTTATTATTAATAATTTGAATCAAAATGGCACAACACAACAGAAAGAGTTGAAAATTTTTCTTTACCGAAACAAGGAATTGCTTTGAGTACATGTGTGTTTAATGTTACCTGATAATCGACCAGGTGAAGCCTTTTTTAAAGCACGAGAAATCTCGTTGCCGGTCTTTAACGTCTCAGCATTGTAACACGACAAATCTCGTGAGCGGTCGTCGTTTAAGTTATAAGACAGCAAGGCTTTTATTGTGATATCTGAAAACTAGCTTATATGCATTTTTATATTCCGAAACTTTTATTTTTTAGATGAACTTTGATCATTTATAAACAACTGGAAAATGTTGCTTTACCACAACAGGATTTAGAATATAAGTTTTCCCGGACATACAAATTGCTTGCGCTCGGAAATATAAAAGAAAAAGAAAAATAAAAAGAAGAAGAAACGTGTAACGGACAACAGGCACGAGAAAAGGAAGAAATAGGAGAAGATGAGAGAAAGAAGCAAGCAAGCATTAGAGGATGAATTAGATAATTTTAAGAAAATTGCTGCACATGGATTTGAAACTAATATGATGGTCAAGCGTTACTATAGAAAACACACTGATTGATCTTAGATACAGAGAAGGACAAATTCTTTAATCATTGTCCATAGCAATATATGAGCCATAAATGCATTTTTTTTATTTCAAATTACGAGCAGATTTACAAAATGCTTCCCATACAAATTGCACTAGACATCTAAAATATATTTTATTGTTTCGTGCTTTTTACGGTAGATAACTGACTATAACGTTCTTAACTCAAGAATTTCACCAACAATTAGTTTCAGTTTATTCCCTTATTTCGAATTACTTATCAATTAATGCTGTTTTATAGAATCCTTAATAGAAATTGGTTTTTGAATCGAGATTCGGCAGTTCATGAAAATGTTATACATTAAAACGAAGTTCATATAATCGTGTGCCTACTGTAATATTGACAAAAAAAATGACATTTTTTGTCTTAATTTAATACTATTTTTTTGTTTTATGAACATTTATTTTTCTTTTTTTTTTTAAATCACATCAATATTCCTCCATCAAATTCTTCAATTTGAAGTTACTAAAAGGAAGTAATTTAAGAGTCAATTTCTGGAGTTTTCTTTTCTTTTTTTTTTATTTAGTTCTGATGGAAACTTTTAATCTAATCGTAATTTTCAAAACAAAAAAAAACAAAAAATTAAACTGTTTATATCTTTTTTTGTTTTTATGATAATTAAAAATAAAAAATACATTTTTTCGATTTTGGAGAAAAAAAAAAAAAAAAAAATTAATTGAATTTTAAATTAACAGAAAATACAACAATTTCTCTTCTTTCTTTTTTTTTTTTAAATATAATGAAATTCTTTTTCTTGCGCGAGGAGCGTTTTTTTCGAAAAGACTCCAACTTAATGAATAAAAAATAAAAAAAATTTATTTCAATTTGGAATTAATTGTAATTGATTACAATTAAAGATATTTGAACACAAAAAGAACTAAAAAAAAAAAAAATTCTTTTTGATTTTTATTATTTTTTTTTTTTTTTAGAAGAAAAAGAAAATAATTTAATAATAATAACAATTTAAACACTTTGTAGCTTACTTCCTTTTTTATTTCTTTTTTTTTAATTTTTTTTTGAAAGAAAAGGAACTTTAATTCGTTTTTCTAAGTCTCTACATAGAAATAAAATAATAATTTTGTTTAACTGTTTTTCTTTTGTTTGTTTTAACGCGTATGCACTGTTAAAAGTTATTACCGCATCATCTCTAAAAATACAGATATAATAACTTCATTTCGGTTAGCGATTAATGTTCTACGAACGCGTATCGTCGTAAGCCCTAATCGGCGGAGAAGGTGGAGAGATATGGTGAATTTTTGTATTTAAAAAATTTTTAATAAATTTTTGAATAAAAACTTTAAAAAAAAGAAATTATATTAAATTGATTTGGAACCAAAACATTTCTTTAAATCTGTAATGATTTATTAGTCTTGTTTGAAACAAATAATTATTTGTCGTTCGTTCAAAACAAAAAAGAGGAAATCGTTCAAAAGCACAAATCGTTAAAAAGAACGAAACGTTCAAAAAAAGAACAAATCAGTGCCAGTTAAATCAAAATATACACGAATCTCTTTTAAATCTTTTTTAAATCATTTATCGTTCAAAAAGATAATTTTAATTTACGCGAATATTGCAAAATATTATGAAATCTAATTGGTTCTTGTTCTTTTATTGTACCCTACACATATTGGTTCTATTTTCATAATACACCCACATACCTCGCTTTATGCCTGGGATTTATAAGTATGGTAAGAAAGTAAGAACGTAAGAAAGTAAAAAGTTAAAATATATGAAATCTTTATAAGTGATTTATAAGTTTCGGTAAGAAAAGTAAAGATTTCGGTAGAAAGTTAAAATTACTTTAATAAATCAACGGCGTAGATACGTTGTCGGAAAAGTTGTCCATACAGCGAAAAAAACCGTATAGAGAGCGAGGTATATGGGTGTAAATGTTTCAAATTTCTATATTTCGATAGTTTCTTTACTAATCTTCGTTCCATTCAATACAGAATTCGTTCTTTTCAATATAACTTTCGTTTTTTTCTTTATATTTTTCGAACGAGTGTAACGAGTGAACGAATGTTCACTAAAATTGAACGTGCCCGTATGTAACAAGATCAATAAAATTAACGATTTTGTCCATCACTCTAGTACAAAAAAAAAAAAACAAGTGACTTTAATCGTTAGGACTTTATAGGATTTTCTAAAGCGAAAAAAGCATTACAACAAACCAGAATATTTAGAGATTATTTTCTTTCGTTTTTTTTTTTAATTTTCTTTTTTTTTTTTTGTAATTAATTAAATTAATTCTAACAAATAAATATGGCATGAAATTTAAAATTTTCTTTGTGGAAAATGTCAAGTTTCTTCTTTTTTTTTTTCTTCGAAAACGATTGAAAACAATTTTTTCTTGTTTGGCATCGCGTACAAATATTATCGCGGATTTTGTTTTTTAAAATTTGATTTATAAATAATTATTTATTTTGGTTTGTTGTAAAAGAAATTAAACATATTGATGATTAATTCTGATTAGATGAAAAAAAAAAAAATCGTTAATTTCAAATTGATAAGATTTGTTTTTGTATATAAATCTCTTTAAGATGAGGACTTTTTTCATTTGAATGAGATAAACATTGAAGTTCAAAGAAGGGATGCGGCTCATATTTATTATTTTACTTTTTTTCTTTTTATTATTATTTGAATACTATAAATATTTCTCTTCTTATTTTATGCTTTTTATGTTTTTATTATGTTTTTTTTTTTTGTGGATCGGAAAAATCATTTTTTCTCCTAGTTTAGTTTATTATATATTTTCTTTTTTTCACATTTCTCTGTAATATAATTAAATAATTTTCTTTTTCTGTTTTTTATTATTTTTTTAAAATTTTTTTTTTCTTTTTTATATCTTTTTTTTCTTCTTTTTTTTGAGAGATTTTCTTTTATGTAATTATTAATTTAATATATATATATATATAGTAATTTGTATGTAAATGTAGATATATATTTAAATATATATATTTTCATTTTATTCCTAACGCGACGGTTTATTTCCCTTGTAATTTGGATTTGGATGTCTCGGATGCATTTGACGTGGAGCTGAGAACGAAAGAAAAAAATATATATTATTATTTATAATAATTTTATTAAAAAATCGTAATTAATTTCAGTTTGTGTTTTTTTTTCTGTATATTTATTTTACCTGGTAGCATCATATTAACTGTTGGATAAACTCCTGCCAAAGGTGTTAACGGCGGCCGTAATTCGCTTGGCGGGGATCTTCGATTATTTGGTAGCGCCATTGATGGCTATAATGAAGAAGAAGAAGAAGAAAAAAAAACGAAATACATTAATATAATAGATTTGGAATATTTTCAAGCAAGAGGAGTGACTTACATGTGCAAAATATGTTTGACCATATTTAAAATACATGCCATATCTATTGAAGAACTCCCAATTTTTGTGCGCTTCAATTTTGCTAAGAATTCATTTTATATTTTTTTACTCATTCATTAGCAACTAAATCAATTTATTTATAATACATAATAACATTTAAAAACTACTTACTACATTGACTGTTGATTCTCAATTATTGATGATGATGTTGAATTTGCAGCCATACTTGTTGCGATATTCATATGATTCGATGCAATACTGTTCGGAGAATTATTACTGCTTTCCACTGAATTTGTACTCGGTGAATTGCGTTGACTAGCACTTCGTCTTAAATCAAGATTACCTGGCTTTGGTCGAATACCTGTACGTGGTTTATCGGAATTATTGTGTAAATTATTACAGCTGTTGTTACTATTATTATTGTTATTATTATTATAGGGAATATTATTTCCACCACAACCACTTGTTCCTAGACCACTGCCTACATTTATTGTTCCAATATTGGACGTTTTATCATTATTTATACGTTTCTGTTGCGAAATATGAATTGATCGATTGTTCCCATTCTGATTAGATGATGGATGCGTTGAATTATCATTCATATTAGTTCTACGTAAATGTTGATTATTATGAGAATAACTATTTTGTCGACCATGAGAAATGTATCCATTTCCACCGTTAGCACCTCCATTATTATTACTTATATTACTATTATTGCCTCCTTTTTTACCTCCGTTATTAGAGTTCTTCTTATCATACGAAGAGAATGTATTACATCCTCCAATTTGAGCATCAACAGCATAATTATGGTAATGATTGTGCATTTGTGTATTATAACCGTTCGGCATTATTGGTGGTGTAGCAAACAATGGCGGATTTCTTTGATGATGCGCTAATGGCAATGGATTTGATAATGGAGTACTAGGAGCCGATTGTGGTGTACCATTGTTATTTCCATGGTTACCACTACTATTTGTTATTGTTGTCGCTAATCCGAAACCTCCACATGACGATTGTGGCTCTAAAGGAATGGGAGGGCCAGTATGGCCGGAAGGATGAGTAGCTATTAATGGATTGATCACAGAATTATGTTGATGAGGAAGATGAGAAAGAACACCAGTTGTTGCAGATGCTGCATTTGTTTGTGGTGCATAGGGAAGCATATTAGAAAATACGGCAGATTGTGGAATGGCATACATTGTTGGTCCACTAGGATCTGTGGTCAAGGCAAGTGGTACACCGGGCGTAAATTGATATGTGCTTGCCGGTGTTGCCGACTGACTATTATGTCCACTAGATAAACTCTGTTGTGGTGGTGTATTACGTTTCCCAATATTATTATTATGTGAATGATTTCCACTGATAGGTGGAGGAATAATTGATGATGGCACGGCATTTCCCAAAGAATGTTGAGGCACATAATACGTCATAGGCTGGCCCCAATATCCTAATAATTCAATTGAATTGTAATATTTTTAAATTTTATTTTATTCATTTTCTTTACCATTATATGGATAAGGATATCCCATTGGATATGTTGTTACTGGGTATTGTTGAGCAGTCGTAGCTGCTGTACCAAATTGATCAGGTGTATAGATGACTTGACTTTGATAGAGCGGTGCTCCACCATATGGTGCCGATGGATATGCAACTGGAACAACAGCTGTAGTTCCACTAGCAGATTGATAAATTGCTTGTGCAGTGGCTGGCATAAGAGCATTGGCATCTCGTTGGGCTGCTCCTTGATCATAGACTGGCATAAAATATCCTTGAATTTCTCCATCCTTAAAAATACACTCATTAATAAGTACATTTTTTCAAAAAAAATTTTCAATTTAAATATGAATTACCATTGGTGGTGGATAAGCGTAAACCATGGATTGAGGAACTGCATATACACTTCCATCAGGCTAAAGTTAAAAAGAATAATCAATTTTTTTACACAATTCAATTTAATAGATTTCAATATACGAACCCCTGGTTGATATGTAGTTGTTGTTGGATAATGTGCACTACTTGGTGGTGTAAAAATTGTGCTTCCATCGGGTGCCTGATAGCCAGTGTAACTTGTTACCGGCACATTTGGTATAGCTGGTTTTGGATCCTCTTTCTTATGATTAATTTCCTGTTGTGAAGTTGTAGAAGCTGCCACAGGAGTTGGGTTTACTGTTGCATTATTATTAGTATTAATTGTATTAATTGTAGTAGTATTTTCAATTGAGTTTGACTCCGAAGTGCTCTCAAGCGTTGTTGTTACCACCTGTGGAAAATATGAAATATGAAATTATAATCTCAATCAAATACTATCATTAGTGATTGATTTCATTACTTCAACTATTTGTGATCTTTGATCTGGTTCAGGTGAAGGAATTTTAGGACTAGTCGCCTGATTTATTAACTTTGGTTTTTGCTGTATATCTGATAAATTATCAGTATTCGTTGATGTAGTTATCGGTTTATCAATATCTTCAATTGATTGAGTAAAAGATTCTGAAATAGAAAAGAAAAAAAAAAAGAAACAGAAAAATAAATTTTGAATCTAAAATCATTTTTCAAATACAAACAAACCTTCTTGAATATCGCTCATATCACGATGATGATGATTATGATTGTGAATGTCTCTGTTTGAATCATCTTCATCGTCATCACCATTGCCGCCATTATTGTTTAAAGTGGAGCCAACATTTAAAACAGTTTGTGCAGATGATTCTGATAAATTTTCACCGGAACTTTCATTACCTGCTGTACTGGCACTATTTGAATCTCCGCCACTATTACTATTATTATTATTACCGGTATTATTGCTGCCATTGTTTTGGTTATTATTATTATTAGCATTATTATATTGTATTTCATTCGATTTATTTTCGATTTTATTTTGTTGATGCTGCTGTGTTTGCTGTTGTTGTTGTTTATCACCTCCTTTTTTTCGATTATATGAATTTGGTGGACCACCTCCTCCTCCATTATTACCACCAAATGTTTTATGATTATTATTATTATTATTATTATTATTATTATTATACATAACAGATGTAATGGCCTGACTAGGTGGCAAATTGGACGGATCAAAATGATATAGTGAACTGTAATTATAAAAACAAAAGAAATTTAGAGATTAAAGAAATTAAAAAAATTAAAAAACACACAAACAGTGTAAATGAAAATTAATAATAGTAGGACATTTACAAAGGACTAACACACACACATACACATACACACAGTTATTTTATATTTATTAAAACATTTTCAGTTTTTTCTTTAATATTGATTCGTCTAAGATTATTCCATTTCGATTCAATTTAATATAATAAAATAAGAGTAAGTCTCACACTAAAAATGTTCGAAACCAATTTCATTTCATAATTAACCTAAGTTTTTAATAGAAATTCAGAAAAACATGAAAATGTTAACTGTTTTTTTTTTTCCATCTTGTAAATGTTATAAAAGTAATGTAATTGAAAAATAAAGGATCTTTGTCTTTCAAAGATTTTTTTAATAAGTTTTATTAAGTTTTATATTTAAGAAAAATCGATTAAACAAATAGAAAATATATTTAAAAAAAAAAAAAATTTAACTGTACATCATTATAATATTCTTAATTCATTAGTTTTTCCTTTTCAAATGAAGAAAGAAAATTGAACTCGAATTAAACAGCCAAATTAAAAATAAAACAATTATTATTATGAAGTAATTTTATTAATTAACACAAAAAAAAAGATTAATGTTAGAACTTATTAAGTACATACACACACACTGAGTTAAATTAAAATATGATAAAATATTTTAATAATTAAAAATTATGTGTTAAGCTGAATATCCACTAAAAGTGCAAAATTTTTTTTCTTCACGTTGGTAAGAAAGAAAAAACTGTTAAAACATGAAAATAATAAAAAAAAAAAAAAAAAAAAAGAGAGAAACTCCCATCACGTAATTTGTATGAAAAATATAAGTTTCTCTCATTTTAACACTTTAGTTTAATAATTATTTCTTTTTTACACCACAAACGTGCAGAAAACATTTTACACGTTTGATGGATATACGCTGCCTTATATGAAATTTAAACAAAAGAAATTCTATTTTTGTGAAAAGGATAAGAAAGATATTTTCTTTAAAAAAAAAATTTGGGAAAATAATTAAATAATTGTTTTTCACAAACAAAAAAAACTAAAAACACAAAAATACTATTTATGTTTAGTGTTTTTTTTTAATACATATTTTCTTAATACTTAAGATTTTTTTTTGTAGAAAACTTAAAGCTGGTTTTATATAAAGACAGTTTTATTGTGGAAATAGTTTAAAGAACGAAATAAATTTTCCAAAATAATTGAATAAAACTGAAAACAAAACTAGAAAAAAAGCTAATAAAAGTAAACAAAAAAAAATTTTTATTTTTATGTTTAAGAAGATAAATTTTAACGGGTTTTGGGGCCTGGT
Organism: Xylophagus ater; assembly: GCA_963422695.1. Lineage (NCBI taxonomy): Eukaryota > Metazoa > Arthropoda > Insecta > Diptera > Xylophagidae > Xylophagus > Xylophagus ater. The sequence goes on along the minus strand of OY730482.1, from coordinate 39,627,294 downwards.
TTTTTATTATAAATTTTATTATATAAATCAGAAAAATATTTTCAGTAAAAATAGTTTTGTAGAAAATTTACATTTTTTTACGAAATATCATTTAAACTGCCAAAGATGACGACCAGGCTTAGAAAAGAATAATATTAAATACTAACAAAGAAAATTTCACTTGAAATGCTTTCTAAAACTTTCATTTATTGAAAGTATTGTTCTATTTTTTTTTGAAAATATCAATGTTCCTGTTTTATTTTGTCGTATGCAAAATTACTAGCATATAGATAAACTAGTAATCAATTTTTTGAATTGATACAAAACTTCATTTGGATTCCACAACTTATAGGTTTCTTAAACAAGTAGCCTTTCTTACTACTTGTACCTAACAGTTCACATAGATTACGAACAATAAATTGCTAGAAAATACAGCAATGATCGAATCGATAACTGAGGAAGGGGTCACTAAACTATCTTCGCAGTTATTTATGGTATCTTCAAAATGTTAGATCTCTATTTAGAATGTTGAGGATGACTTCGAAAAGAATTTAAAAATATAACCCGAAATTCTTTTATTAAATAAATTCCAAAATTTTAGAAACTGTTTGTTTTTACAGTTAAGTAATTATCGTTCGCTATTTTATTACAATTAGAAAATCTATTGTGTTCCTTAAATACCGTTGTACAAACACAATTTCAAAGAAACAAACACATAAACGCTTTTATAATTAAGTTTGGTATAAAAAAAATATGAATTTGAATAATAAAGAGCCCTAAATCAATAATTTCAAATTAATTTCATAATTTTATTAACTTAATTATTAGTATTATATTAAAGCAAAACAAAAACAAATATTTTAAAAGTGAATTTTATCGAAAACAGTGTTAAAGCATAATTTTATCTGCAATTTATTAGAAAACTCAAGAAAAAAGGCGAAATTTTAATTAAATTGAATAAAAACAACAAATGAAAAAAAAAAAAAAACATCCGAAAGTGGTGTCAACAAGAGTGTTTTTATGTGTTAAAAGCCTTTTTAAAAACATTGTATTGTTTTAATTAAAGAAAATTATTTTTTTTTTTTTAAAACAAACGGTAAATATTTAATGTTTTTTTTATATAGAAAAAAATTAAAAACAAAAATTATTCACAACGAATTTAAATTAGAATGCAAAAAAAAAGAAGAAACTTTTGTTTTTATTTAAAAAATGTGATTAAAAAAAAAAAAAAAAATTTGATTATTAGAATATTTTTAACAAAAATAAATTTTAATTTTTTTATTTTTATTAGTTTTTTTTTCTATACGAGAATAATTACCCGTCTTGATTGACGATCGGTTGTAACGTTTGCGGATTAATAAGGACACTGCCTCTTGGTACACTAGCCATATCAGTGACGGCCCAAACAACACCACAAGAGGCAGCTGGTGGTGATTGGACAACAGACGGTTCTGGCGTATGATCATCACTCCCATAACCAGTTGGTGAGGGAGTTACCGAATCAGATCGCAGAGATTGTGTTTGTGTTTTATATCTAGTTGAAAAAAAACACAAAAATAATCGCTGCCACAAAAAATAGTTTGTGTTTTGTTCAAAATATAAAAAAATTTCCATAATATATATTTTATATTTTTTAAAATGAAAAAAAAAAAAAAAAGAAATTTATAATTAAATTCTCTAATTTGCTTGATCAAAAATATTAATTTTTTTTAAATTTAATTTCAAAATTAATTAATTTATTATTATTTTTTATTTTCATTTTTTTTTTTAAAAAGTACCTTTTCAAATTTAATTACGAAACGTCGAAAAAGAATAATTTCATTATTAATTATAATAATTTTAATAACTATTTTTTTTAAGTACTTTTCCTGCATTTGTTTTTTTTTTATTTATTTATTTATTGAACTAGCAAATATTTGATAAAAAAAAAAGTAATTAAACAAGAATTTTTATTATATATCACAAAAAAAAAAAAAATTAAAAAAAAAACCAATCATGTACGTACCCACTACTCGAAGGTGATAGCCGCCATGGTGTATTTGTGCTGCCAATTGAATCTTGTTTTGAGAACAAACGTGGTCCAGCACTTTTTGTTGAATTCACAGAATCTCCACGAGATAATGGTCCACAACCACTACCACTTTGTGGTGGACCACCATAACCGCCAAAACTATAAGATTTCGAAACACTTGGACGTCCTGCAATCGTTGGTCGTGTATCAATCGACTATAAAAAGTATGAAAGGAAAATACAAAAAAAAAAAAAAAAATCCGAATTTAATTGTTTTAATTCTTATATATTTAAAACAAATTTTTCAATTTACCAAAGATTGAACTTTTAGTAACTTATTATTTTGTCGAAATCTAGCTGATTGATCCGAACTATCCGTACTCGACCAAGGCCAGTAATGTTCTTCTGTCATTTCATTAAATTCTCGACCCCGAAATATTCGTCTACGTACCTTTTCATATTCTTCTTCACGTTCTTCAAAACTTTTCGCCTTACGATCTAATAAACCACGATCGGGACATATTAATAAGCCATGTCTTGTATCATCAAAACTATGTGTATCACGTTTTAATATCGATTTTCTTGGTTCATCAGACATACGGTCCCGGAGAAGTGATTTAAATCGTATCTAAATAAATAATAAGAAACATTGACATATGACAATATAATTGCATAATTTATCTACGATTTCATAGGAAAATTTATTAAATATTAATATTAAAAAAAGAAAAATGAAAATGGTAAGAAAAAAAATATGAAATTGTAGAGTAGTAATAATCAAATAAGATTTATGATTTTTTACTTAGGAAATACCCATATTTCGTATTTATATATGAATTAATAATAAACTTACATCTGGAATTCTTGATGATTTTATTGATGTTACTACAACACTCTGTTGTGCATTGTTATCAACATTATGTTCCATTCCAAAGAATGCTGCAACTCTATGAATCAACATTCGATTATATGAGGACATGACAGGAAATCTAATTTCCGTTTTACTAAACAAAATAAAAACAATACAGATTTATTTCAATTATTAAAAATTAAAATTTCGTACATTTTATCGTGAGCTAATTGTATAAGATCCTTTTCAATTTTCATGAGCATACTTCTATCTTTGGGATTTTTATTTAAGGTTTCTTTAAAGAATTGTAACAAGTCAACACCATTTTGATCTGTGTATTGTTCAGTTGAGCTATCTATAATTTACAAAATTTAAATATATTCATGATTAGCTACTATACAAGGTGGAGTCCAAAGTAATCAGGACTTTTTGAATCTAGCGCCCCTAGTGGCGCCATCTATATGTCGACTGGTGCGTTAGAATCTGCTATCCTTTATCGACTTCCTGCGAGAATTTCATGACATTTCATCTATTGAAAGTGAAGTTATTGTGTTTTAAGTGCAGTATGTTTGTGTCATCGGTGCGAAAATGAGCTTCGACGACCAAAAATTGCTCAGAATTCAACATTCGAAGGACATCATTAAAGAGGTCAAAAAGGACAAAAACTTCCTTTATAACATTGTGACTGGTGACGAAACGTGGTGTTTTCAATATGATCCCGAAACGAAACGCCAGAGTGCTGAATGGAAGGCGCCGGACGAGCCGAAACCCAAAAAATCGCGCCTGGAGAAGTCAAAAGTGAAGACAATGCTGATTTGTTTTTATGATTCCAAGGGTATTGTCCACAAAGAATTTGTTCCACCCGGTCAAAACGTTAATGCGGTATTCTACCTAGGAGTTTTGACGCGTTTGGTGCGCCGTATTCGACGTGTTCGGCCCGAATATCGCGAAGATGGAAGCTGGCGTTTGTTGCACGATAATGCGCCGTCTCATCGATCGACGCTTGTGACCGATTATCTCACCAAAAATCACATTTTAACCATCAACCACTCCCCGTATTCACCGGATATGGCACCGTGCGACTTCTACCTTTTCGGAAAAATGCATTTGCCGATGAAAGGAAAGCGTTATGCAGACGTAGAGGCCATTCAAAAGGCTTGCACCGGCATACTGGCGGCCATACAGGCCAACGAGCTAAAACACTCGTTCGACATGCTTTTGGACCGTGCAAAAAGCTGTATTGAAGCAGAAGGAGACTATTTTGAATAAAATAAATTGATTTTGTCGAAAAAACCATTTGTTCTGTTTTTTTTTTTAAAGTCCTGATTACTTTGGACTCCACCTTGTATATATTTTTTTTCATTTTATAAATAAAAATATAATTACCTCGTGATATAAAACCAGATGTACTATTACCACCTTCCACACTTGATGATGAACCCATATTTTTAAGTCTTGGCTTTGAGCCTTTCGCATTAGCACCACTTCTATGTTTCTTACCCAAACGATCACATTTCGATGAGTTATCTGTTGGACTTTCACTCATATTATTTTCATTCTCATCATGTAAATATGGACACGATGTATCATTATTTCCACCAATATTATTACAATTATTAATTCCATTTCCCATATTACAACCATTATTATTACGTGAACAACGATTTTCCTTATCATATGATAATAATGGTGGGCTAACTGTTGCCTCTGAATTAGGTGAACTGTTAGCTGTTATAGATGAATTGTTAATATTACAATTCTGTTCAATAGTTTGAGATTGCTGATGTTGATGATGATGATGATGATGTTGGTGATGATTATGATTACGATGAATATTTGGTGAAGTAGATTGATTCACAACCGGATTTAAAGGATTACAAGGATCCATACTATTACTATTATTATTATTATTATTATTATTCGTCGTCATATTATTAGTATTATTATTAATAGTATTTAAATTATTATTATTATTATTATTATTAATATTATTATGATTACTGTTAGTATGACTGTTTGACTGTTTACTAATAGTCATCGTATTACTATTTTCCATATTTTTATTTCCATTTAATGTTGGATTCACATTTGTGACGGCTTCTGTTGTTATATTATATGACATTGATGAATTGCTATTAGTGTTATTGTATGATAATGTATTATGTTCATTATTAATACCGAATTGTTGCTGCTGTTGTTGCTTATCAGAACAATTATCAATACCTCGTTGTTGCTGTTGGGGTTGTTGAAATTGCTGTTGTTCACGACTCATATTCGGATTGCGTGAACATTTCGACGATTTCGGTGGTGTAAGCTTTGGAAAATCAACATCTAACTGACTTTGGTTGCATACAACATTATTGGTGGTATTATTTAAATTATTATTAACACCGATATTATTACTATCATTATTATTGGAATACATTATAATAGGTGAATGAGATTTTTGTGTTGTCTGCTGTTGTTGGCTGGTTATTGTGGTTGTAACAATAACAACAGATGGAGTATCTATTGATTGATTTGATGATCCGGATGTTGACATCGATACGAATGACGATGGTGGTGATGATGATGATTGTACGTGCACTTTGGAATCATTTATTGTTTCATTTGATGATGAAAAGCCTGAAACTGGTGATGGTGATAAATGATCAGATCGTGGTGTCGGCGTATGTGGTGGTGATGCTGATTCTCGCATAGCATAACTTCGTGTTAAATGTTTACCCTTTAATCCGCCCTAAAAAAAAAGAGAAAAGGAAAAAATGAAAATAAATAAAAAAAAATTATTTTTAATTTTTTATTATTTAATTAAATACAATTTGAATTATTTTTCATGCCTCCTAAATTAATAATCATAAAATTGTCGTTCATATTTTGAGGATGAATTAAAAACACAAATTATGTGACAACATATTTAATGAAAATTAAGTAAATTATCTTACATGACGTCAGAAAAGATATAATAAAGTTCTTACAAAATTCTAAGTACGTGATTTTTAATCTTTCTCTTTCAACATTTTTATTAGTTACTTTTATTTATTATTTTTTTTTTCATTATTATTAAGTATTATAATGTAAACGAGTTGAGAATTGTTTTGGATTTTCCATGTTCATGTTAAGAAGCAATCGATCGACTTTTCTAATGGCAAAAGAAGAAAAGCTAATCAAAATAAAAAAAATAAAATATATATATATATATGCTGTATACGACGACGTATGAAAGAAATAAAAAATCAAACTTTGTTTTTATATATAAATACAAGGAAAAAAAAAAAGCTCATGGTAATGAAAATTTATTAAGAAAGGTTGTGTAGCACGCGATTTTATCAGATGTTGATTGACGTCTCCAGTAAGGTGATGGTGGCACATTCTACTACATTATTTTCTGCATTTTATGTTCCTACCTACCCCACACAGAGTCTTGAATATATTATTGGGTTAAACTGAGTCGAAAGAATAAAAATAGCTGATGATCGCATGTACTTATCAATATTCTGTTAGATATATATTTATGCAGAATAGGATCATGTGAATGCCTAATAATGAATAAGTAGAAATCAATATGACCCTGAAAGATTCCTTTCTATTCTGAAGGTATTTCATATTTTGAAAGGCTTTCCCCTAAGCGTACAAGGTCAAGGATAATAAAACGAAACAAAAAAAACATCATACATTTTAAAACAAAGTATAAGAGAGAAAAATTGTAAAAATTATTCATTTCATTAAATTTTTTCGCCCAATAATTTTTCTGTATAAAAATAAGAAGAAAAAAAAATTACCCTTAATTAGGAAAACATGCGGAAATTTTGTTATTTTAGGAATTATTATGATAAAATTCTGGTGGGTAAAAAGAAATTATAAAATATGTACTTTTATTTCTCTTCTTTTAAATTGGTAGGATTTTTTTTTGGTTTTATCTACATTTTAAATTAAAATATAAAATATAATTTCGAAAAACTAATTAAAAGTTTGTTTTTACTAAGTTACATAATATAAAGCGATGGAATCAGCATTTAACGATTTCTCGAGTTAGCTAGCTTTAGGGAATTTTAACTAAAAACTACTAAATGGCAAAAAAATTCAGGATAAAACAAGAAAGAAAAAAATAATTATGAAAATATTCAAGTGTATCCAAAAAAAAAGCTACAATTATTATTATTACTATTGCCGTGAGAATATTTGCTGTGTTTTTTTCACCAGGGTCAGGGTCTATTATGAAAAAAATAATCTAAGTCTCGAAAAGAAAAAAAATTTTTCTAATAAATAAAATTCGTAAATAAAATAAATACTAGCAAATTCTCAAATATCTTTATTGAATGATATTTAAAGATAACTTTTTTCACGAATTTATCAAACTGATTATATTGCGATATCCATGGAAAACGATGGCTGCGCCATCTCTTGAAATTTTACGTAACTAAAATCTATCGGGGTCTCAGGCTCTGACCCCGACAAATATTTGGGTTATGTTGTTGTTGCTTTTACATGTTATGAAGCAGACCCCGATGAAAAAAACACAGCTATTATTGATCAAAATACAATACTTATATGAGGGTAAAGCGGTAAATACCAAGAAAACATCAATTTTTCAGAGTAAATAACTTTTTATTGTTCAGGATATAATCTTCTTTTAGGTCGATAGACCAAATGTATTTTAAATTTTATTCCTTCCATTTAGAAGGGACATATTTATGTTATATGATTTATTAAAAGTACTCAAAATAGGGATGATTTCCGAATTCAATGCAAAAATATTTTATTTCCGAGCCATTTCTTCAAATTTAGAACCAGATAATAGGCAACAGAGAAACAAATCTAGAGAATATGATGAATTTTTGACTAATTCATAGTGTAATTCATGAAATTTTGCTATCACAATTGTTGATATGTATGTTGGGGTGCATTGGGTGTGATAAGAGATCATTTTTTTCAATCATTTCTTCAGTAGTCACTCTTGAGCGACCACAGCAAAGATATACGATCACCGCAGACACCGTGTAACTTGACTTACATACAAAAAAAGGAATCTAATCATTCATCCATACTGAATTGTTTCCATAGTTTATAAAAACTAAATAAATTCATGTATTCCATCTCGTACTTTGAATATAGTGGTTTGAAAAATAAAATTCACGAGTAACAGTAATCCAATCCGTATCAGTGGCGCTATCTTTTATGAAAAACGGGTACTTATCACTCTACTCTCGTATGATAATATTTTCTTAACTTCGTATAGAGATAGTCTATTTATTATAAACAAGAACAGATTGCTAATAATTTTTTGGTTGAAATTTTTGACTTTTTTTTTTTGTATGAAAACAGAAAAATTTGTTTAAGTTGGAATTTAAAATTAAGATATTTTCATTTAAATTAAAGAATGCCAATTATTAAAAAAAATCACTAAATAGGAGGGTACAAATTTTTTTTTTTTTTTTGTTAGTGATGATAGTAAAACTTACTCGTACACGATTCCCTAAACTATTTTGTCGAGTTAATGGTTCTTCAAGGAAGTCCTTTTGTATTTGTGCTGTTGGTGCTACCAATGATGGGGCGCTTGGAGCCACTGCCAGTTGTGTTGGCGCGGAGCTCATCTTTATGATTCATAAAAATCTAAAATAAAAAAAAAAAACAATACGAACAAATAATAAAAAGAAGCACATTTGAATAAATATTGGTGTTAAAAGCCAGCTATAATAATAATAAAAAAAAAAAATAAATAAAATAATAAAAACACAATAAACACCATGCATTAAATAATTAAATTATATTAAACAATAAAATGGAATGCTTCTGGAATGAATGTGGAAAATATTTGTATACTAGCTGAAACCTAAAAGGCTTTTGAGGATTTCAAATTTGTCGTCCTTTGTTTTTGTTTTTCTTTTCATTAAATTAATTACTTAGAACACAAAACCAAAATCAAAGAGCATAAATGCATAAACTATATGGGTTATGTGGCTATGTGGAGATGTGGTATGTTTTTTCTCTTCTTCCTCATACATTTTTCTATTAGTATTTTATCCCTTTCGAAATTGGGTGTCCAAACTAGTTATTATTATTATTATCATTATAGAAGATTATTAAAGATAGATTTGTAGTTAGTGTTTTGAAAAAAAAAAAAAAAAAAAACTAGAAATGATAAAATTCTCACTTCTGACACCATTTTTTTGAATTTCTAATTAGAATCAATTAAAGCAAAATATTTTAAGTTTAACTAAAAAAAAAAAAAACTTTCAATAAAATTCTAATCAATACATTTGATTGATTATTTCGTTAGGTAATCATCAAGGTAAGAAAATTCACATGCTATCCGCCGAAACGGAATAAAATCTAGTTTTTGCAAAACCTTGATCTTGAAACAAAAAAAAAAAAAAACTGAAAAAAAAACGTATTTACAGTGAATTTTCATAGAAGACATGAATGAAATATAAAAATAGAAATGGAACGTAATATTTTATTTATAAAATTTTTTTTAAAACAACAAACTAAGTATTAAATATATTTTATATTCCGCATACATAGGTGGAAGAAAAAAATCGAAAATTTTTAAAATAGTAATTGCTTGGAAATTTGCAAAATTTATCGAAAAAATTTTTAGTCATAATAAAATATTTTCAAATTTTAGTTATTTTATGACAAAAAAAAAACAAAAAAAATTGTTTTAAATTAAACCAGTTTCCTATTTTTATAAAATAGAATATTTTTAAAATTCGATTCTTGTCTAACTAAAACAAAAAAAAAAAAAAAAAAAAGACATGAGGAACAAACACAATAAATAAAACACTAAATTACCAGAGAAAAATTTATTCAAAAATGTTCTATAGTAAAAGATTTCGAGATTGGAATCGCAAACTCGACTGTATTTTCAATAGAAATCTTTATCTGTTATTTTGTTTTATAATTTTTACGTCATTATTTTATTTTATATCGAATCTTATTACACCAGAATGTGACGAAGACGACGACGACGATGAATACAAATGTTTTGTTTGTTTTACAGCTGAGAACGGAATATTTGTTTTCTTATTTTTTTCGAGAGGGAAAACGATAAAAATTTCGTCAGGAATACGAAATAACTTTGCGTAACAAATTTTATACTATACCCAAAAAAATGAAATACTTTCAAAACTTATTCTGTATATTCTAATTGAAAATCTATATTTAGTTATACGGGACACAAGATTTTTGCCTGAATATATTTGTAATTTTTATTTAAGCCGTTTACTTCGAAATCTTTAAGATTACTTTCTAATATAAAATATGTTATTCTACAAGTGCATCTTTACTCCTTTTTCTGGTATATTTCAAATTAAAAAAAAAAAAAAAGTTTTTTCACCTCATATAGATAAAGTTATGACAATTTCAAATAGTCGCTAATAGCTATTAACTATCTGTAGTAACTATTTTAAAAGTAATATTAAAAATTTCCAGATTCAGTATGACAAGAAAGATTTTATTTTAACAAAAAACATATAGTAACTGAAAATCAATTTTTTGATGCCCTATGGCAGAAATGGTACAGAAAAACTGTTTTTCTTCATAACTTTGTTTCCTATTTTTTAAATTTTAAATTTCCTCTGATTTGCAAGTAACCTAGACCCTAATAGCATAAATCTAATCTGCAAATCTTATTCAAATCGGCCTATTAGTTTTTAAAGCACATAAAAAAAAAAACTTTATGAATATAGTTATTTCTTTCTGCACTATCCTTCGACTGATTTTACTGAAATTTATCATGCTATCGTCTATTTATGCAGTTAACGAATATAATTAATTTAAACAAAATTGCTTTACAAATTGTCCAATTAAATCCGAAAAACCATATAAAAAAAACGACTAAACTTTCTGATCACCCTGGTTTTTACTTAACTTCGCTCTCCCTCGGTCGATTTTTCTGAAATGCAATACCAACTCCAGTTACCACACGACTCCATTGGACTTATTCCAAGACATATTTTCAGTCGGACTGAAAAAAAAGTCTAATGGAGACTCTAAAATTTGGACTTCTTTGTCAGTCAGAAAATATGTCTTGAAATAAATCCAATGGAGTCGTGGCGTTAAGGAAAAACCAACACACATTCTAACTTCTTTCAACAAAATCGGATAATTCGTTTTTGAGTTATGTTGTATACGGAGGGACGGATGGACGGACATGTATAAGTCGACAGAACTTTTGATTCCCTACACAACCATACTCTTGAAACTTTTCTACGATGATTATTTCGATGTGTCAAACACTTAGTGACTCAGTCCGACTAAAAATAAGTCTTGAAAAAAGTCTAATGGAGTTGCCTGGTAATATACCCTAGGACATAAAAATATGATACTCATTGAATAGATCTTTTAGTACTCTGACTGGATTCAATGAGAACTCCTATCTCAACATTCAAAACAGGATTTAACATGAAACAATTAAACCATATAAATGATATTTATTTACTTAGAAATGAATAATATAAATATCCTTAGGGTATGAGCCATATTTCATTATATATTACCCGAGCTTTACATAAAAGGTAATACAAATATTTTTTTTAGTTCTTAGTTTTAGGAATAGTATGACAATATCTATTTTGTTATTGCCAAATGATAAATTCAAATTACCAATGCATTCTATGTGTTCATCAAACAGAGTGGACAAGAATATGCCGAGAAAGATTTAACCCCTAACACACGACAGGTGTTTTTTTTGTCAAGTTAGTCCAGAGTAGAGCAAAATTTAATATTGAATACAACAAAAACTCCTACACTAGCTTTTACTTGGACCAAAATTCTTACTCCAGTTTTTTTTTCTTTAATATCGATACTTTTGATACTATATTGTTGTGTTCCTGATGATGACAGTTTTTCTTTGAACATATGAAAAGAATAAATTGAAAAACCTTCCAAATCAATTCATGCTTTTTTATAAAATTGCAATTTCCTAAATTGTTTTTTCTACCTTCAACTATTTTCTACACAATTTATTTACAAATTATGATTTTTTTTGTGTTCGACGTTTAATTTCTATGTGATTTGAATATATGCTACTAAAATATTTAAGTTTTTTGTTGCTCTTGCTCCTTATCGTTTTTTACATGTTGCTTTGATTCAAAGCAGAGCAATGTGTAAAACGACCTGGCAGTAAAGGCTCAATTATAATGGGAAAAGTCAAGCATAGCAAAAGACAAAAAAAAAGGCTGGACGTATACAAGCTTTTGCATGTCAAATCCGGTCAATCGATTATAATGTACATAAGGAGTAATAAGAAATTTCTTACGGAATGTACTAATTGATTTGTATCGCTTCAACATAATTAACGAAATCTTGGCTATGAACATTATAATCCCAATATACGACTTATGAAGATTAATACATTTCCGTAAGTTCGGCTATGCTTGACTCTTCCCATTATAATTGGGCCTTTCAGTTATCCCAAAGAAACAAAATGGTCAATAGTTAATCAAGAATAGATAAGTATATTATTGATAAACAAATTAAAACTAATTTCTATTGTTAACTAGCTGACCCGACAGACGTTGTCCTGTCCAAATTTCAATAAATTTGTTTGTGATCGTTTTGTGGATTTGTAGAAAAAGCTATTGAAAATATTTAAACAAAGTAAAAATGGGAAAAAACGTATTTCTGGTCCAAAAATCGCATTGAAGAAAAGCACTTTCAGTTTTTCCCGAATTTTACAATTTTCCGGGCAAATCTTCCCATTTTTCTTTCCGTAACAACCTTATTCGGACTACTACGAACATTTTAATAAAAAAAATGAGCGAAATCGATTCAGCCGTTCTAACGTGATGCGCTTACCAACGAATAGCATTTAATTTTTATTTATATAGATAGATAGATAACATTTCTATAAACTACGTATTGAAACAATAACAAATATTCGTTTTAAATTTTCATGTTTCGATTTAGATCAAGTTTTTTGCATTTTTAAACAAACTATTTAAGTTATTACGTTTTAGATTTAACTACAGGTAACCCCCGAAGAACACGATTAATTGGTTCCGTGTTCTTTGAAACCGTGTTGTTCGAGACTACAAAAAACGAAAATCCGTTTCAAGTGTGAAAATAAAAAATTACATACTTACATATATATTTCTAAGTAATGTGTACGTAATGTGTATTTATTTCAATTAAAATGGAAAGGAATTGAGAATTCATGGACGTGATTTTTCAAATTTCGTGATAAAAGTTATAATTCCCTTATTTATAATTCTGAACAATTTTGCCTTTGATCATAACTCTTTATTTTATCAAACAAATGACATATATTTGGAAATAGTTTTATAACAAGTAATATGTGTATGTATTTTATTCTTTTTCAAAAGAATTACTCAAAATCGTGTAGTTTGAAACCGTGTAATTCGGGGGAAGGTATCCGTATTCTTCGAAACTCGTGTTCTTCAAATACCGAGTTCTTCGGGGGTTACCTGTATTTCTTTTATATATTTCAATAAAAGAAACAAAACAAATTAATCGAAATAAATAAATATAATGAAATTTCGAAATACTTATATACAATATTGAATTCAAGAAAATTTTAGATTACTTTTAAAAATAAATCACAAAGATCAGAATCAGTTAATCAGTTAGTAAGTTTCGATTAAAAGAAATCATAAAATTTACTAAATTTTGAAAATAAAAAAAAAATATATATAAAACTCAAATAATGTCAACAATAATTTGTGCTAAATGTGAAAATGTTATAACATCAAATAAAAGTTTAATATGTTCTGGAGATTGTAAAAATTCATATCATATGGATTGTGTTTCGATACCAGAAAGTTCTTATTATCAAAACTTAACGATAGAATTAAAATCAAAATGGAAATGTTCAAATTGTGATCCAAATTTCAAAATTATTAAATTAAATGAAATCTCATCGGAGGAAATGATTAGAATTCAAAATAATCGATTATCAATAGAAACTTCAACAGCAGGAACAAGCAAATCTTTAACAACATTAACAGCTAATGAAAAACAAGAGATTTTAGATAAAGTTGCATCATCATTAGTATCGGAGGAAGTTGATGGTTTAATTGATATTAAAACGAAACTAGATAAAATATCAGTAAAAATTGATTTGAATCATGAATATACCGAAAAAGTGGATAAATTAAATGAAACATTGGATTTTATAAAAGAACAACATCATAGAAAATTCACTAATCAAGATTCAAAATTAGAAGAAACTATGACAAATTTAAAACATTGTGTGACTGTTGTTGAACATGTTGTTATTAGTAATAATAATAAATAAATAGAATTAGAAAAGAATATTTTATAATTTACCTTAAATGACTAGATATGTGTTTTTTTATTTATTTATTTTATTTATTTTTTTAGAAATGGTAGAAATTGCAATTTTTCAAATAAATAAATATATTTGAATTTTTTCGGTTTTTTTTCTTTTGTTTTTGGTTTTAAAATGTTTTTATAGAACAGTATTTCATGATGGTGAACTTTATTTTAAATTTAAATTAATGTACTATTCACGTTTGTTGTGACATTTTTGGTTTTTATTTTTATTTTTAAGTTTTATTCACTTTATATTTTTGTTGTTCTAAGTTTTAGTGAAAAAATGAACTCGAAAAAATTGGCAGTGCATCATAAAAACTACACCTTTTTTATGAATTTATATATATGTATATATTTTCTTTTTATATTTAATAAATATATATTCTTGTTTTTTTTTAAATATATCTTTTATTTATTTTGTTTTTAAATTTAAATATAAATAGTTTTATATTTGTTTTTTTTTTTTTAATATATATTTTTTTTTATAGATTTTAATTTTTGGTAAATCACAAGTATAAATAAATTTGATAATAATAATAATAATAATAATAATAAATTTATGTAGAAATCACTAATCACATAGCACAGCACTATCACATATCAATTATTAAATATCTAAAACAAAACAAAGAAAAAAAAAACAAAAAAAATTGTTTTTCTTTTTTCTTTAAAATTCTAAAATGTATTTTATTTTTTATGCTATTTTAAATTTTTAAAATATTTTTTAAAGCTAATTTCAATTTTATTGTTATTTTTTTTTTTTTTTTTTTTTTAATATATTAACATTATTACATTATTTTTTAATTTTTTTTTTTTTAAATATTTTTTAAAGTAATTTTTCTTTAAATATAATAAATATAATTGTTTTTTCTTTTTTCTTTTCTTTTTTTTTGAGTATTGTTTTTATTTAAATGTTTTCTTGATTTCTTCTTTTTTCTTAATTAAAAGTACTAAAAAACACAATAATTTTTAATTTAACATTTGAATAATAATATTTCAATCAAAATGATTTAAAACACAAACAAATTTTTTTTTAAAGATATTTGGGAAATAACCTCCCAATTTTGTTAGCCAATATTTTCTAATATTTCCTAGGTTTCAATCTAGACTGCCAAGAACGACATTATCAGTTGAACGTTTGAAACATAACTGAAAAGAAGGATCCTCTGAATTCTCAAAAATCATTGACGAGCAAACGCAGATTTCGTATGTATCATGAAATGCAAACAATTAGACTTCATGTAGATACGTATTTGAAAGATCGAATCGCAATCTCATTTTTCAAGCAATTTGAATCCACCTGATCGAAAGTGTTTCGAGTTTTTTTTTAATAATTTCAATTTTCATCGAAATAATCAAAATCTACAAGTAATCGGAAGAAAACAAAATCCATCAACGTAAGGAAGCGATTTTTTTCAATCTTTTATTTTCTCCCACTATTAAACTTTCGATCTCTATAAAATCAAATAAATCCGGAAAATTTTTGCGATCGGATTGAATCGATTTAATTTCAAATCTATCTGAGTTTAATATCCAAACACTTCAAAATATAGGGTGTCCCAAATAAAAGTGCAAGATTTGATTTGCGTAACTGAAGTTTGTGTATATCTCGGGTATTCTGCATCTTATAAAGACGACCCATACCTCATTCGACGATCAATTTAATAAGGAATTAAATGCCAATCACCGTTTTCAAAAATATTCCTTTTTAGGACAGGAAACACAAGAATTCTCTTGTATGAAGGTATACGTATATGTCAGGTATTCTGGGTCCTACAGGTATGAATTATACCTCATTCGATAGGGAATTTAATAATTAATTAAATAAAGAATGCTCTGAAAGAAACGCACAATTTGAATTTTGTGGAATTGTCTTTTTGACAACAGTAGGCGCTCGAAACTTGACAAACTGTCAATAATAATGTCGTTCCTTCCTGCAAAGTTCCATGACTATTAAACGCAACAATGGCAGATGACAGATGTGAAGATTTCAGTACTGTAAACTTAATGAAACGAAAATAGCACGACATTTAAATCTGACGCTATTATGGAGACACCCTTTATAAGAACTATACGACAACTGCACATAAAAGATGCATTTTCAAAGGAGACGATATTTTCTTTACTGGTTTGTATGGGATTCAAGTCATATTTAGTATGACAGATAACCATAATGTAAATATTATCTTGACCAGCATAGGCCATATTAGTTTAAGACTTCAAATGCTAATTTAACATCAATTCCAGCTAAAAGTAAACATTTTTTTATTTTTTAACTTCTTTCAACTATGGGAAATATATTTTATCAATTAGTAAAATTAGCAAATATACTGAAAGATCCATTTTCTATCCCGCTGAGATACAATATATACCATCGAATGAATAGGATGTTATCCGAAAAACAGATCTACTATTTATAAACATATGTAAAATACAAATGTATTAAAATTGTTGATTTAAAAAAGGAATTTCCATTTAATATTAATTGATAGAAAATATATCATATGTAAATACAATATTAACTATTTGACAAAAAGATCCTTAAGAGATATTCAAAAAGCTTAAATCTTTTATTCGATATTGGAAAACTCATTGGCAGAGCAAACTGTAATTAATATTTAAACAGATTTCAAACAGATTAAATATATATTATCCGATTTATAAATTATTTATATGATATACCTTTTGAGTCAAAACAAATGCAAATAATTAATAATATAATAACGAGAGAGAGAACTGATTTGAAACCTATCAAAAACGTTATTAAAAGGAGTTACAGTAGTAAGTTTCTGTGATCGAAAACTGAAAATTATTGAATAAATATCCCAACCAAAATAATAATACAAATGTTCAAATAATTTTCAAGTTTCTATTTATCATAATATAAAAATTAAGATTAAAAATAAAATCTCAAACATTTTTTAATAGAAATATGATAAAAAAAATTTATGAAATTTCCTTTTCCATTACGTAAAAAAAAAAGACGAAAAAAAGTAATATAAAATAAAATGAAAATGGAAAAAAAAGTAATAAATCAATCAATATTTTGAGTAAAAAAAAAAGAAAATTTTCCTTTTGCTGTTTTTTTATTATGAAAAACAAAATATGAAATTTTTATTATTATTTTCATTCGAAAAAGGATTCTTTTTAGAACCAAAAAAAAAAGAAAAACAAGAAACTGCATTATCATCATTACTATATATTTTTTTTTTGCTTTTCTTTTCTTCAAAACGCAATAAAATTTTGCTGCATTCAACATTATTCAGGATCCAAACCCAAATGTATACATTTTTTTTTTACATTTTACACATTTGACCAAGGCAAAAAAAAAAGGGAAAGGAAAAGGAAAATTCTTTTTAAGGTGATACGAAATTTTAATTTTTGTTTTGTGTTTTTCAAATCAATGTGATATGAAATAAATGCTTTTAAAGCTTATTTCGGAATAATTTTTCTTTATTTTTTTATATTTTAAAACTCACTTTACAAATTAAAATTAAGTTAAAAACACTTTTCAATCACTGTCTTTTTTAAGGAGTAATTTTTTCTTGTTTTTTTTTTTTTTTTTTTGTTTTTAAGCACAAAAGAGAATTTTTTCGACTTTCTTCTTAAATTTTATTTGCATTCCTTTTTTTGATTGAGAATTATTAAATTCATATCGTTTCTTTTCTTTTCTTTTTTTTTTGTTTAATACTGTTTTTCTGTTGTTATTGAATTCCAAAACAAACAAAAAAAAATAAACAAAAAACAAAATTTTCTTTTTTTTTTAGGCACAAAAACACATTAGGAAGGCAATTTTCTTTATCGTTTTTTTTTAATAATTTGAAGAAAACATTACGAAAAAAAAGAAGAAAAACTTACAAATTAGAAATCAAATTAACTTTTTTTTTTTTTTCTTATTAAAAATACATTTTTAAGAATATATGAAAAAGTTTTCAACAATATTTTCAAAAATCAAACGAATTTATTAAATTCACAATTATTTCATTATTATTATTGTTTTTATTGTAATTTTTTTTTTCTTGTAAATTTTAAAGCACAATTATTATTTTTTTTTTCTAGTTTAAGAAAATCTCCTTTTGTATTTTTTTTTCTTTTTCAAAAAAAAAAAAAATAAATTAATTTATAAAATAATTCTTTTTAAAGAAAATATATTGCTGTTTTTTTTTTTTTTTTGTCTATTATTATAATATAATATTTTATTATTAATGAATTTTTTAATTTCAATAGAAAAGAAAAAAAAAAAAATTCCGTGCTATTCCATAAAAATTTTGTTACGACAATATCAAAGGCAATCCTCAAACTGAGATCATGGCGGAAAATTCTCCGAGTGGAAAAAGAAAAGCTTTTCAATATTTTTTTTTTTTTTCATTTATGTATGTGAAAATTTCTGAGAAATGATGCCTGGTATTTTTTATTTATATTTCCTTCGTATATATTTCTATATATATAAATTTGTAGATATGTAACTATTTGAATTTGTATGTAAAAAAAAAAAACGAGACCGTATAAAACTACAAAACTATACTGAATTGAAAGAATAGAAGAAAAAAAAATAGTGGAAAAAAAAGAGCATAGAAAATTGGGTGCTTCCTAAAAAGCTGGGGAAATTAATGTTGACTGACTACAAAAACACTTTGTGCTATATTTACATATTTACACATATATATATATATATATATATATATCCTAGTCCCGAAAAAGAAGGAAAAACAAAAAATCCAAACTATATGGATTTCATATACAAATACATAATATTCCTGTTATTTCGTATGTACACGAAAAATTATAATCAATAATAGTATTCCCCCCGCGTGTTGAATGTGTTTCCGAAATATATATATATATATATAGAGAGATATATTCGATCAAAAAGGATATACACAGTGAATGTGTACATGAGCATGAAGAGAAGAAGAAAAAAAAATATTACACACAAAGCGACCAACAAACGTTAAGCGAGGGAGAAAAGAATTGGGCAACAGACAGGACCACATCTATATATACCTCGTTTGTATCATCAAAAAATCGAAATGGCCGAATGAAAAATAAAATTGCATTTTTTGTTAAAGTTTTTGCACCTTCAGAAGAAAAGTTATGGGGCTCTTTAAAATAGTAAATCAGTATTTTTGAAAATACTTCATGGCCAGAGGAATTCCGAAAGTAAACAAAACAAAACAAAAAGGCACATACAAATATAGAATATTGTATAAAAGTTTTCTCTTTTTGTTAACAAAAAACTACAAAACAACCCCTTTTTGTAAGTTTCTAAAACTGAAATCCCTCTCCTTTAACTGTTTTCCATCGAAGGGTTAGTAGCCGCATTGTATAAAATTATGTTACAACAGACCACCGAAATAAAAGGAAGATGTCCTGGCCTGACATACAAATAACATTTCATCCTTCCTATACCTTCTAAAAGTTTTAATCCGAAACAGGTTCAGATTTTTATAAATCCAACATTGAAAATTATGTGGAGGCTCTTTTTTTTTTCAAAGGATGTAGAGTGCACTAAATATTATATTGGTAAAAATTATTTATTGATTTCAGGCGAAAAGAAATTCTCGAATCCCCAAAAATGTATTGTTGAATGGACTTTATGGCCCGAAGGATTATACTTTGAGAATGATGATGACAATACTGGAAGAGTGAGTACAAATCATTATAAAACAATGATTCCTGATTTTTTGGTAGCTTCAATTTAAAAGAATCGGCGAATCTGACGGTGTTATTTGGTGACTTAAATCAAATGATTTGACACCGTTAGACTTCTCTTTTCTTCAAAAGGTAGATTTACGTCAACAACCTAAAAGACAACATCCAATTATATGTGAAATTGAAGTAATAACTAACATTACGATATTCGTATCATGTTTTTAGTGAATATAAAAAAAAATTGACTTCTACAGCTCGTTTATGCGCATGCTGAACCGGAACGATTGAAGCATTTTAGTCTACGCATAAAATAAGACCGAACCGGTTCGAGACTGTATCTTTAATGGGCTTTATATTGGTATGTACCATATCAGACCGAACTGGTTTGATTCGCGCATAAACGTGCTAATAGATTTCTTGTTTTTGACCCTCCAATTCCATTTAAAATAAAGATGCCGGAAATGTTCCGAACCAATTGTGATCTATAAAAAATTCAATATCTTCAAGTTCGCGTTTTGGTAAAACTTTATACATTTATATACACTCTGTTGATTTTACGTGATGTTTCGTCTTCATGGACCAAACATTATCTATTGAATTGGCTTCTAGCGATTGTGCTCGTCCAATGTAATTATACCGGTTCGGAAAAAAAAACTAAGTAAACAATACTTTTTAAATCCTACACTATTATATTTCAATGTTTTGATGGAAGTTTGGAATTTTTTTATATAACCCGAAAAGGCAGATAAGGATTAGAAAATAGAAATTCTGCATATCTTTCTGTCTGTGAGTCATATTTAAGTGATGACGAGTAGAAACATGCTTTTTTTAATGAAGCCTGCACCTTTCTCCTCGCTACCGCGCTTATCAGTTAATATCATAATGTATTTGAGATAATTTTATTTGATAGTGAAACCGAATGAAAAATTGATATTTTCGTCAATAATATTGTTTGTTATCCTTTTGGAAACATTTTCTAAAAATAAATACATAAAAATGACATAATGACTCGCTAAGGATTTCAAAATTGAATCATGTTCCACGGAAAGAAGATTAATTTTATCATAATTAAACAAAGATTTTCATTTATTTTTCGTTTTTCATGAAATTTTTTAAAGAAATTGTTTACCAAAATAAACTTTGCAAATATTTAAATACGAGATTTCAACACGTTAGTAAAATATTTGTTTAGTGATTCAGAAAAAAATTATCGGATTTTTTGGTCGGTCAAAATTCTCCAAAATTCTTTTAATTTAAAAGGAAATTTTATCTATTCCTTTTTTTTTTTTTTTTTTAAACAAACACGGAATTTTATGATAAAAATAGATTTTCATTGATTTTTCGTCCTGACTAAATTCTTAAGATCTTTAATTGTTAATGTAAAAATTGTAAAGCGAATTTAATAATTTCATAAAAGTAAAAGGATCAACTTATTAAGTAGTAGTTAAGTAAGTAAGTACTTAAATATTAAATTTCTGGAGAAACCAAAAAAAAGCAGGCATTTAAAATGTAAATCTTTTAGAAACTGTAGGAGGATGAGGAGCTACATAAATTGTCGCTTTGCCATAAGTAACAAAGCTGTTCTTAAAAACTTATTAATTAACATTATTATCGAGACAAATAGTAATATTCTATCATATATGGTAAATGGGAGAGTGATGTGTATATGTCAAGTTTTGACACTCAATATTTATTTGCATACATTCCGTCAAATAAGTATCGGGAATTGTTCATTTAAAAATGTATTTTGCAGTTAAGTTGGTACAAATGTACCTAATTGTCTGTCAACCAGATTCTTTACAATTGTTGGTTTTGTTAGTTGAGTTCAAGTGTGCTCTGCGATTTTTCTTAAACTTTCTTGAAAAGGAAGTTGTCAGATACATGCTTCAACAAGCCGAGTTGGACTCTATATTCATGAAAAACATCATAACGAATGACGAGACGTGGGTTTATGAGGTTGACATGCAAACTAGCCCCCAAGCATGGGAATGGCGTTTCGATAACGAACAGAAACCGAAAAAAAAACACATAAACATCCCTCGAAAATCATCATGTTGATTGTCTTCTTTGACTGTTGTAGTGTTGTCTACACGAAATTCCTCCCAGAGGGGCAAACAATTTACAAAAAATATTATCTTGGCGTTATGAAGCCTTTGAGAGAGAATGTTTGCTGGAAAAGGCCAGATTCGTGAAAGAACAATTCTTGGACTTTGCACCGATAATGCACCGTCTCACACATCGATGATCGTACGCAAATTTTTGACCTAAAACTCAACAAATGTCATCGATCAAACGTCGTTATCTCCAGATATGGCTCCCTGTGACTTTTTCCTGTTCCCCGGTTAAAATTACCATTTCGTTGGAACATGTTTCGAGTCCATTATAGCCATAATAAAATAAAAAATTCGCAAAAGGTGCTGGAGGGTATACTGGAAAATACCTATAAGAAATATTTCGACGACTAGATTAATCGTTGGCATATTTGTATCGCATCAACTGGGACTATTTTAAAGGAGACAAAATAAATTTTCATAATTAATTGATCATATTATGTTTCATTGACAAATTCCGGATACCTTTTTGACAGAAGGTATCTCTCTTTAATAAGATAAAATAATGAAAAAAATATATAATAAATTTTTAATATAGTAATCGCTTTTCCAGCCAATATTTTCTTATTTAATATGGAAAAAAAAAATTAACTCTTTTAAAATTTCAAACTATTTAACGAATTTGTTTTCTTTTTTTCCATTGAAAATTCATTATCATAAAACTTTTCCACGGAATGAGAAAATATAATTCTATCAGTTTTCAAGCTAAAAGAATGCAACATAATCATCGATAGCATAAATAAGATGAAAAAAAAAAAAAAAAAAAAAACAGATATCGGGGAAGTAATTTTATTTTTCCTTTTGTTCATTTGTGAATGTTAAGAGCTTGAGGGTGGTTGGGTGAATGGATTGGTGTAAGAAAAAACAAAAAAAAAAAAAACACGTGCGCAGAAGTAAAACATACTCGAAAATCGTGTACACAAAACACACGTGTATTTATTTTTATTTACTCACGAACGCTTTTCTCACGAACATAGAATTTTCTTAGGCTATATATATACATGAGAATATATGTTTTTTGATAAAGAAAATTGTTGCATGACTTTCCGAACAAATACAACTACTACTATTATTTTATGCTCTTGAATATAATATTAAAATTAAGTATTTTGTATTTGTATAAGAAAAATAATATATATATATATAAAAATTGGATTGTATATAAGGCGC
This sequence comes from Xylophagus ater, assembly GCA_963422695.1. Classification (NCBI taxonomy): domain Eukaryota; kingdom Metazoa; phylum Arthropoda; class Insecta; order Diptera; family Xylophagidae; genus Xylophagus; species Xylophagus ater. The sequence goes on along the minus strand of OY730482.1, from coordinate 39,604,227 downwards.
GCAAAAATATGGGCCATGGGAGCTGCACAATCAATAAATATGCAATTATATGTGTAGATAAATGTGACAACATTGCATAGTATATTTTTCTGTATTTGAGAAATACATATTTTTTCTTTGATATATGTAAAAAGAAAATTAATAATAATCAATGAAAACGCAAACTAAATTTGGTATATACTAAAAAAAAAAAAAAAAACATAAAACATAAAACAACAAAATATATGTCAATATTTTCCAACATTCAACTTGGTTAACATATTTTATATTATTAGAGAGAGAATAGCGAAACTTTAGGAACTTTAGGTTTATCTAGAAAGAAGTAGAAGAAGAAGAAGAAAATTGTAAATTTTGACAGTGAACTAAATTTTAAGAAATATAAGACTAAAAAAAATTAACTTTAAAAATTATAATTAAAAAAAAAAAAAAGGTAAATTACATAAATTATTAAATTTATTCAAAATTAATAAACAAGAACACATTTTTTTATGAGTTTTTTTTTTTTTGTCAAGTTTTTCATTATTTAATTTTAGTAAGTAACACACTTTTTTACATAAAAAAAAAGCTTTAATTTTCGTTTCAAGCTTTTAGAAATTTTACTTATTTTACGAAAAAGCAAAAAAAAAAAAAAAAAACAAAAACGAGATAAAATTAGGAAAATTTAAAAAAAAAAACTAACAATGATTTTCCCGATACAAAAATATTATTAAGATTTTTTTTATCATAAATATACAACAAGCAAAAAAAAAAGGAAAAACGATTTTCCCGTAAATAATATTTCATAGAAGAAGAAAATAATTTTTTGTTCGTTTGTTATGGCAGCACGCAAACAACTAACTGATGGCAATACTAAAATTTTAAGGATAACAAAAATAAACTTTTCTGGGCTTATATATATATATATATATGTGTATATTTTATTGTTATGCTATTTAGTTTAACTCTCTTGAATGAATTGCATATGAAAGGTGAAAGTATTGGTGTTTTAGAATATATAAGTATATAAGAGAAGAAGTAAAAAGGATTCTGTAAGAAAAACACAGATTAAGGATTTTCAAGAAACATTATTATTCTCATTATAAGAATGGATTTTCTTATTTTCTTGTTTTATATATTGCTAAAAATATAGGAATACATAAGAAAAAAAAAAACAAAAAGAAAATAAAACGTGTAAACGATGAAGAGAGAAAAATAATAAAATCAACAACAGAAACCAACTACAATATTTGATCCCTATTCTATTTTTTCAAAGGATAGGTCTTTGCAGATCGATTTTGTCATTTTTAATCAACTTAAAATAGTTGAAAACAACTTGTTTTCTTCGTTTTTTTACCAATAACTTTACCGCATGATGGATAAACAACAAAATCGAACCTTTTTTATTAACAATATATTATGATTAAAATAATATAACTAAAAAACATAAAATTTTCTTCTTATTTAGGTCACCGGATGATAAGCGTAATGGAATCTCGCCTTTATATAGAAAAGCTTTTTACCATTTTCATAGTATTGTTTTGCTTTTTTTGGTACATACATTTCCGTATCCCAAACACTGATACCATCAGAGAAATTTTCGTCATGATAATTTGCAACATGGGACACAATTTTCTCGTATCTCTTAAAAAAAGACTTGTGTTTTTTTCTTGTTGTTGTTTTTCTTTTTTTAAATTAATTAATCTAATTAATTAAAAGGACGATTAAACATAAAAAAAAAAAAAGAAAAAGAAAAAAATGGATTTTCTTCATTTTTCTCCCTCTCAAGATTTTCTATTTCGATAAGAAAAGTTTCTCCCATTGATGGATTTTCTTCTTTTTTGATAAAAATGCAAAATAAAAATTTAGGTCACAAAATTGATTGTTTATTTAGTGATCTGTCTTATTTCTCTGATTCATGAAGGAAAAAAGCATTTTCACTAAAATTTTTGTGAAAAAAAAAAAAAAAAAAATACAAGTCAAGGCAAAATTTTATTGATTTTTAAAACAAGTTAAAAAAAAAAGAAAAAATAATAAGAAAATTATATTTTTAAAAGCTTTTCTGACATGAATCTCTTTTGTTGTTAACAAATACTATAAAAGAAAAACTATTAACTTATTGAAAATTTTTTAATTTGGTTTTTCGTTTGACATTTTCTTTTTTCTTTTTCGTTTTTTTTTTTTTTTTTTTTTTTTCAAAGAAATCACAAATGAATTGCAACTGGGAAAGCTTTTTAGAAAATTGCTTTAATAAATATTTTTGTGCTTTTTGAAAATATGAAAATTACATAAAAAATTATACATGCAGTTTGGTTTTTAAGTTCATGATAATAAAATGATATATATCCTATGGTAGAGAACACCTTGAAAGACACCTCAAACAATAAACTCAAAACAGTATAGCAGCGCTGTGTAGAGGTTCAGTAAAACTATTTGCGATGTTTATACCGTATGGCAGTATACCAGAGGTGTACTTGTGATGTCAGCACATTTGTAACGCATAGAAATAATCGATAGGAGAATGGTCTGAAAGAACTAACACGATAAATAAAAAATCTGTTGTCTAATTTTTAGTATTTTCTCGTTTTTCGGTTTTAGTTGGAAAATTTGTGCAGCAATTTTATTAAAATTAATTACATACTTTGTCGATCCAAGGATTATTGTACAAAGAAATAGTTATAGAGCAAAAATATAGTTAGTATAAGTTTTCCATAATACAAGATATCTTTAAAACCCTTTGACTGTTTTCTTTGAAAAATCACATGGAGTGAAATTAGAGTTAACTGGATAGGGAAAATAGGTTTAGTTAAAAAAAAAGATTAGTCCGTATGCAGAAAAAAAGAGGTTATTATTTTATATCAATATTCCTTGACTGATAAATTTGGGAACATGGTAACATTTTGATCTTGAAAATTAAAGAGGATAAAATAAAATTAAATACTTCCTTTTAATGGTATTAACGTTAGGACAACATGAATGGATTTATTGATGATTGAATCGAGTGCTTCCAACTGAAATGAAAATAACTGAACTTTCGTAGGGAAAACAAGGTTGAATCATATTAAAATTACATTTAATTGAATATATTGTGCTTTGAAGCAGGTTATTTCACATTCATATTGGAGTTCATTTTTTCCTAATTTTTTTTTTAATAAAAATTTGTGATTAGTTATCAAAAATTTCAATTAAAAACTTCTTTCTTATTAGAAATCTTTTCAGGTTATCGACACTTGAAGTTAGATAAGTTCGAGAACATACGACTATTAGCTGGAAAAGAATTCCATAAACGCGCCTGCACGAACCTGGAAGAAAAAATCCATAACACGTGAATTAAAGGACGGTACAAATAATGTGCTAAACACGATGAGACTTTGAAAACACTAAACAATTAAACAGATAATTAGGATGACGTGTAAAACAATTGTATGCATAAAAATCAAGTTTCTCTTCCTTATATTTTTTAAATAACGATAAATTCAAATTAATTAATAATATTAATTTAATAAATTTTCATTTATAGATTTGAATTTTTCATTTTAATTACATAGTAAATCAAAATCAAATTAAAATTAATGTTTCAAAGCAAAAAGTTTGCAAACACAAAAAGTGATATTAGTTTTTGGTAAAGTAATAGATTACATGAGATCATCAGAGAGATCTGTAATAGATTAAAATATCAATATCCCATAATTACTATTCCCTATTTATATAAGAGTGTCAATATTAGTACGTGACCTATTTAATATTGATTTTTAGCCTGGGTAAAGGTTAAGCTTTTTCTCTTTCGTTCAAATTAAATCTCGAATACAATGCCTGCTGTTTTGTCCTCAATTCTATGAAAACAGGACATATTTTGTGCATACTGTGTGTGTACATTATTTTCCATAATAACATACAAGGTGGAGTCCAAAGTAATCAGGACTTTAAAAAAAAAACAGAACAAATGGTTTTTTCGGCAAAATCAATTGATTTTATTCAAAATAGTCTCCTTCTGCTTCAATACAGCTTTTTGCACGGTCCAAAAGCATGTCGAACGAGTGTTTTAGCTCGTTGGCCTGTATGGCCGCCAGTATGCCGGTGCAAGCCTTTTGAATGGCCTCTACGTCTGCATAACGCTTCCTTTCATCGGCAAATGCATTTTTCCGAAAAGGTAGAAGTCGCACGGTGCCATATCCGGTGAATACGGGGAGTGGTTGATGGATTTTTGGTGAGATAATCGGTCACAAGCGTCGATCGATGAGACGGCGCATTATCGTGCAACAAACGCCAACTTCCATCTTCGCGATATTCGGGCCGAACACGTCGAATACGGCGCACCAAACGCTTCAAAACTCCTAGGTAGAATACCGCATTAACGTTTTGACCGGGTGGAACAAATTCTTTGTGGACATTACCCTTGGAATCATAAAAACAAATCAGCATTGTCTTCACTTTTGACTTCTCCAGGCGCGATTTTTTGGGTTTCGGCTCGTCCGGCGCCTTCCATTCAGCACTCTGGCGTTTCGTTTCGGGATCATATTGAAAACACCACGTTTCGTCACCAGTCACAATGTTATAAAGGAAGTTTTTGTCCTTTTTGACCTCTTTAATGATGTCCTTCGAATGTTGAATTCTGAGCAATTTTTGGTCGTCGAAGCTCATTTTCGCACCGATGACACAAACATACTGCACTTAAAACGCAATAACTTCACTTTCAATAGATGAAATGTCATGAAATTCTCACAGGAAGTCGATAAAGGATTCTAACGCACCAGTCGGCATATAGATGGCGCCACTAGGGGCGCTAGATTCAAAAAGTCCTGATTACTTTGGACTCCACCTTGTACTCTACAATCCATGTCCTTAACTATGATCCATTAAACCCACAAATCGATTCAAACAAATAAAATCAGAAAGAAGAAAGTCTATTTAAATGGAATTCTTTCATTTCCAAGAATTGTTATTTAACCAAAAAGTATAGAGTAGTGCAGCATGGTACTTGTACTCCATTTATTAGGATATTTCATATAATTTTCTTTTTTTTTTCTAGTATATAATAATTTATTCTTGTATAAAGTTCCCAACCTGACTCTTATTGTATTTTTCATTTATGTTACTTTTTTTTTCAGTTCACATTATAAACCTGCCTGATTTTTACTTTGTGATGGTTATAATTATTGCCCCGTCGTCGAATAGAAGGAAATATTCGTAATAGAGTGTGAGAAGAGCTTTTCCGTTTTATTGATCCAACTCTGAAATTCCCTGCATTGCGAGTTATATAGCTAAAAGTTGAATTCATTACAATATATACATATATAACGATATTATAAAGTATAGATATAAACACGTTGAGATACATAGATTTTTCGTGTTCGATCAGAATTCAGTAGAAAAACAGTATAGTCCCTGAAGACTTAATCCTTCTTTGTGTATTATAAAATGTTAGGTTTTTGTTTTTTTTTTTTTTGTTTTGTTTTAAATGCAATGATTTAATTCTACGAAATATTATCAGATAAAAAGAAAACTGAAGGAAAATCCTTCACATTCATTCAGTTTTATAAATTTCAAATGAGGAATATACTTTTCTTTCAAGGATATCTAAATATACAGTCAGTCAAATAACTATGCTCAAATTTAATTATGAAATTTTTAATTTAAAATGGCATTGTCTATTTTTTTTTTTTTTTAATTAATGGAAAAGCATCCATAATGATAGAAATAATAATATATAATACTTGGAAATATTTTTGATTGATTAGTAAATTCTACAGCCGCCATTGTGTTAGGTAGGAAGCAATGTTAATAGCACCATTCATAACTTTATGATATGTAACATATATATATATAGTAGTTTCTGTTATCTGTATCTAACCGAACTACTGGATGCCACAAAAACCAACACAACAATATAATCAAAAATAAAAATAAAAAATAATTATACAGTAAAATCTGTAAATATAAACCTTTGGACTCTTTAAATTTGCCTATAAGTTAGCAGCAATATGACTAAGTTGAACAAAAATTTTTTTCGCGACATATGGGCCCAACAGCTTTAACCGTTTTTATTTCGAATGGCACTAATTAACAGGTTTGTTTTTCTTTTTTCACAAGTTGTTCCAAAACAAAACAACTGCGAACCATACTTTTCGATCGTGATAAGTTTCCATATTTTCTATTTTATTGGTGAGAAGTGTGAAAAAAAACACACTTTCTCATCTTAAACGGCCCATCATATCGATTTAATCATATATCAACACTCGTACTTGAGTTTATTTTTATTTTAAAAAGGTTATTTTAAATATGCTAAACATCCTTAACACGTTCCATTTGGCGTGACTCACGCCGTTAGATAAACGTATAGCTTGTGGGTGACTGGTGATTGTTCGTTTATCGGCCGACATGAACCACCGGTGTGACCCAAACTGAATTTTCGGCAATCTCTTAAGAATTCAAACTCATCATTTGAAAATCCATCGCGGACTATGGTTAAAATAACTAGAAATGTCTAGAATATAAAAATTTTAAATAATTTACCGAAAATTTTATTCAATTGAATACTTTATTTATATATTTGGAAAATTTCATTCAACTAAAAACAAGCGCAAACAAGTGCCGTCAGAAGAATAAAGAACTTACCCCACTCCGGGTAGAACGTCTTTAAGTACGATTTTATAAGAAATTGCAGTGTACGAATATTTGTTTGTTCCACTGTATCTAAAGAAAAAGCAGCAGTTTTCAAGGTTTTCCTTATAATTGTTATTCTTTTAGTGACTTATTTATTTTTTTTTTAGTAACTAACTATATTCATCGTTTTTCTTTACAAAATAAAAATTGCATACATTTTTATGGAATTTCTATTTTTAAATTATGATTTTGCATAATTATTATACATATATATATTTAGCGAAGAAAAAATGGAAAAAAAAATAATTATAATTAAGAAAATCACGCAATCTTTCATTAGTAGGTATTTTTAATTGTTTACTAAATTAGTATATTATGAAAAGGAATTATTAATATAAATGTGATAAAGCATTATTTCTCTGATTATTAAGAATACACTTTTCTCTACATAAAATCAAATTTGATATTACATAAAGATATTATCTTTCATAATAATTTTAGTTTGATTGTTCTACTTCAGTATCAATGTGTTTAGTTGGAATTTAGAAACCGACGTAAATTCTCTTTTTCTTTTCTTTTTTTTTTGGTGGTTACCTTTATGCGTGACCATGAATTTATGAATTTTGAATCGATAAAATAAGACCCATTATTTAATGAATTAATGACGTAAAGGTGTTATGAATGAATTAATGTATGTCAATTGTTAATTTTCCATATAGGCGGATTGTTGTATTAGTTAAGATATTCAGAGAAATTGAATGTTGATTAGGAACAAAAAAAAATGGGTAATTTTTTCTTGTGTTTCAGTACTTTTGAGTACTAGAACCTCTACTATTGATTACAATATAGTTATTTTCATTTAACTTATATAAAATTCTTGTCAAGCTGTCCTTGTTATACTCTTTTAAGGTATCAAGAGCGTTTAAGCGAAGTAATGATAAAGTACCGAAAGCTAGCGAAGTAACCAGAATAAGCAAAAAAAAAAAAAAAAATAGCCCGCGGAAATAAGTGCGAAAGGTCAGTTTTCAAAGATAAAATCCATCAGGAAGAGGGAAAATGAAATGTTCTTTAAAAAAAAAAACGCATGGAATCTTATGAAATTTCCCATGACTCTTATTTTTTCTGGTATGTGTGCATTTGCATACAAATTTCTACATGTAGGTTATTTATTTACAATTTGAAATTGCCTATTTGATATTTTTGGTGTTGCCCATAATACAAAATGTTAATCTTTTTTTAATTCTTCGAACAATAAAATAACGAAAAAATGATATGACATCATGTTTTTCTTCCACCCATACCTGCAATTTCTTGCTCTATCTATGTCAGCAGTGGATAGAAAATTGTTTAAAAAATTACAGTCAAAATCTGAAAAACATCGTCACGGTAGGGGGATAGGAACTTTCCATATTTTATCATTACTCATACTTCGGTTTAAGTCATGTTAAATCATTCTAAACCTCTGTTTTAGTTCTCCGGCTCGAAGTTAATTCACAGCTTTTAAAAACTCGAATTCTTAGATTTAATTTGATACAAGTCTGATCACTGTGGTCAAACTATTATGACCCAACTGTATGTCCACTTTAAAGGATAACTAATTGAAGGCAATTTAAATTAATGCTGTTATTTTTTCAATTAAAAAATTCTATTTGTAATTATACAAATTACGTTAAAAAAAAAAAGAAAAAAAATGTCATTAATTTTCTGCCAATTTAAAAGCAATTTAAATATTATTTGAAGAAAATTTAAATATTATATTTCAACATGGTAATTGAAGATAGTTCCTTTATGGTGATATGTTTTCGTTCAGACGTTAAGATTATTGAACTTTACTTTGAAAGAAGAAAATTGAGAAAACCTTTTGGTTAAAAATATAGTGCTTTTGCTATGAGTTTCGAGGAAAATGAAGAAGGCAGTTGTAGTCATAGTTATAAAATCTTATCCCTTACAAATTCTTGAATCAAATATTTAACAATGATACTTAAAGGAAAGCGTTTTTTTTTTTCTTAAAAGAAAATATTACAGCAATACTTGAAAAAACGTTTGGTTTTTTTGAATCAAAATTTTCTCCTCGTTTTGATAAACTAAAAAGAACAAATTCTTTCGAGAATAAAAATTCTCTTGTGTAAAATCAAATTCACCAAAAAGAAATTATAAAACTGAAAACCACAAAGAAAATCTCTACAATCAAAAATTTGATTTTTAGTTATGCATTTTTAAGTGAAATTTTTCTTTGAAAAAATATAAAAATAAAAAGAAAATTAAATAAAAAAAAAGAAATTCAATGAAATGAATTTTTTCTTTTCAATTCAAATGCGAAAAAATGAGATCTACATAGTTGTGAATTTAATTTGAATTTTGAAAGCATATCATCAAATTTTTTTTTAGTTATTTACTACTTGCAGTAAAAACCATACAATTTTCTTCTAAACAATTCTAGCTAGAATTTCATTCACGTTGAATTTTGTTTATGAACTTTTGTTTAAAGCAATCGAAAAGAAAAATGCAGCATATGGAATGAAGTTGAGCAAAGTTTAACTTAAAAGTTAATCAAAAATCTTCCTTTCACACCATATACTAAATTATATTCGATTTGATTAAACTATTGACTTATTGGGCCACATAAAATAATCTACCACATTCACACAGGATGTTTTGAATACATTTTATAACCTAAGAATTTATTATTCGTTATAAACAATTCATCGAATTTCAATGCTTTTTATGTTATGCTAAAGGAGGAAACAGGTCTGTTGCAACTTTTATAGTTGTGACAGATTAGAAGAAACCTGGTAAAAAAACTAGTTTGTAACAAGTGGGGATAGAATTGACAGCAAGTTTCGCTGACAGACTAAATTTCTTTAAATGTCAAATTTAAAAGTTTTGTTTTTACACTTTTACGTGTTCCAATAAAGTTAGTCTCTTTTGTGTTTAAATAAATTGAAAAAAGTTTAGAAAATTACAAATAAAGAAAAAATAATCAGTTTTTGTTCATTTTTAAGTAATTTTATTTTTTACTTTTATTTTCGAATCCACGCCGATTAGTTATTTGTAGTAGATAAATCGTAAAATAGAACTAGTGGAATATGAAAACCGCAAGAAATAGTTGTAAAACTGGTTTAACTTTTAATAGTTCATAACAAACTACAAATTTAAATTAGCTTTCTTTGTTAAACTAATTAAATGGAGTGGTAGCCCTTAAACTTGTTTCAGACCGCGTGTTTGGACTTTTCACACAAAAATAAGAGCACGCAGCTTTGTTTCGACTAAGTTCGTAGCATATATCGAATGAATTGATATTTAAAACTGAATATTTTAGTCGTTTGTAAATTAGTTGTTGACTGTATATAATGTTCTTGTATTTCGACTAAACCCAAAGACTAGCACGTATTCTGAAACGACTTCCAATTCCTGTCTCACACAAAATACGTAGGAGAATGTGTTACGTGCTACCACTTCTGGTCTGTTGCAACTATTAGATAGAAATTAAACTCAACTGATTCGACTTTGTGCCAGTGTAAACTTGCGACTTTGCAATTTTCATGTATTACGTTTTGGCGATTCCCTGAGTCTTACAAAAAAAAAAACATATTTTAAAATATTGTCCGTTCGTCTGTTTATATCAGGATTTTGTATTAACGATAAACTCACGAAAGTGATATCGGATTTGAAATTTCTTAACAATTTTCTATGTTATCCATGTGTGATGATGATCGAATAAAGGAGATTATAAAAAAATTTAAAAAATCCAACTTCTTTATCAAAAACAATTATTAGAAATACTTGAAGAAGAGATTATTATTACTATCTTTTTTTTCAAATTTTGTTCTATAGAAAGTAAACGAAACCTCTAGTGTAGACATTTGCTCTGTGCATGTTAGTACTTCGAAAGTACTCACTTCTAAAGAATTTGAAATTAAAAATTTTTGATACGATGATCTCGTGTGGAAAAATTTGAATTTGATCTAAGAATGATATTATAGTACAAGTTTATTCGCATATATGTATTATATTGTTTATCATTAGATTGGAAATTCGAATACGTACTTCTATAACGGATTGAAAAAAATCCGTAAAACTGTATTTGAAATTATAGACGAAATCATTCGTTTTCAGAAATCCTTACGCAAACTTTAATATGAAACTAATCTCTATTTACAAATGTCTAAACAAAAAAAAAATTGAGGAGAAAAAAAAAATACCGCCTTTATATGAACAATTTTTAGTTTCTACTACAAACAAATAACACCATACACAGGGTCCATTTGTAAAGAAGCAAAATATAGTTATTAAGGGTTAATAACATTCATTAAAAAAGTTATTCTATCGTTTACACCCAGATTAAGATATAATGATGTACTTTATTTAGTCCCTTGTTGATTAAAATCGTTATTTTAAAAATACAATAAATTTTTAACAGATTGCATAGCTGCCCAACATATTTCAATCTTACACTGTAATTGAAATGAAAATTGTAATTATTTCAAAACTAATGAGAAATTCCAACCAACTAATTATAGATCAATTATCGATGTCATAAATAACTGCAATAAAAGCTTTTCAAAAAGCAATCAATTCCATTTGTATTATTAGGTATTTTAGAGAAGATATTTTCAAAACAGAAAATTTCTTACATAATGAAAATATGACTAAATAAATCACCAAAATATTTTGTTGAAAACATATTTCGAATTTTCAGAAATTGCAACATTTTGAAAAAAGAAACATAAAGTAATTTAAAATCGGCCTATAGCTGATTTTTTGATGCCCTATGGTAGAAATGGGAGAGAAAAATTGTGAAAACTAACAATATATCAAGGTTTTTCTTCATAACTTTGTTTGCCCTTGTCAAAATTTTCTCTAATTTGTAAGTAACTCAGACCCTGGTAGCATAAGTCTAATTTGCAAATTTCATTCAAATCGGTGCATTAGTTCTGAAAATACATCAAAAAAACTTTCTGAACAGGGTTATTTCTTCCTACGACTACTTCTTTCTCCACTATCCTTAGACCGATATCACTGAAATTTTCAACTGTATCGTCTATTAATGTAGTCAACCAATATAATTAATTTAAACAAAATTGCTATACCAATTTTCCAATTAAACCCGAAAAACTATATAAAAAGAAACGACAAAACTTTATGGTCGCCCCTGTTTTTCCTTAATACCTTCGCTGCCCCTCAGTCGATTTTGCTGAAATGCAATACCAAAACCACTATAGCAATAACCAAGTAGCATTCTAAATTTCATCAAAATTGGATAACGCGTTTTTAAGTTATTTTGTCAACGGACGGACGGTAGTACCAAACATGGAGCATTAATATAGGGAATTTTTTTCAGAATTTTGGCTCATTTTCAAAACCCAATTACCCCAATTTGTTCTGCCAGAATTTTACAATTTTTTTTTCTAAGTATTCTATAAGATGTCACCTTTTCAGTGCGCTATAATATAACTTGATAGGATTAGAACTACTAAAGTTATACGATTCTAAAGCCAACTATTGGAAAAAAAACGCCACGAACTTTCTGCTTAACTGAATATTTTAAGGTTTTTCTCTCCATAACTTCGTTTCTTCATTCTCAAATTGGCCCAAATTCACAGGTAGGCTGGAGTCGAATAGTATAAACACGTTTCGTAAATTTGATTCAAATCCGTACATAACTTTTTAAAATACATTGGAAAAACTTTATGAACAGGCTTATTTTAGGCTACAACTATTTCTTTCTCCACTATCCTTGGACCGATTTGACTGAAAATTAATTCGGTATCGTCTATTTATGCAGTTAACCTACATAATTAATTTGTACAAAATCGGGTCACAAATTTTCCAATTACATCCGAAAAACCATAACCAAAAAAACGACAAAACTTTCTGGTCACCCTGGTTTTTCCTTTATAACTTTGCCCCCCGTGGATCGATTTGGTTCAAATGCAATACCAAACCAAGTTAAGGAATAAGCAACTCAAATTATAAATTTCATCAAAATCGGATAACGCGTTTTTGAGTTATCTTGTCTACGGACGGACGGACGGACGGACGGACGGACGGACGGACATGCATAAATCAATATAACTTTTGATTCCCTACACAACCATACCCTTGAAATTTTTCTCCGATTATTATTTCTATGTGTTACACACTTAGTGACAAAACTAATATACCCTCTGGTAGTACCTACCATAGGGCATAAAAAGCCCCAGAAATAATAAAATTTGATCATAAAAATTCAGTATTTCTAGAATATCAAATTTTTGTATTGAAAAATGACAAATAAAAAACTAAGAAATTTCCTTTCATAATTATACAAATTAATTTTAATTATTTTTTTATGAACTATACTTTTTTTTCAATTACATATTTTAATATCAATTTTTATATGAAAATACCTTTCGATGATTCAACTTTTTTAATATTATGATTTTCTTGGAATTTTTTTGTTTTTCAAAATTATAAGCGCGCGCGCGCGCACCCGTAAAAACTTTTCAATATTAAAATTATCAAAAATTCTTGGCATAACATTGGTTTAGTGATTTTCTGGTTTTTCCCTCCTAGTTGGATAATTCGAAGATTCGAAATGAAAAACTTTTATTTGAAAAAGACAAATCAACACGTTTTTAAGAAAGCTTTTTCGTTTATAATAAATTTTTCAATATTTAATTCAGAGTTTTAGTCGTCGTGTGGAGAGATGACCGTCAGGCAACATTTATTTATTATAAACAAAACAAAAAGAAAATAACATTAAAAATACTTTTGCCAAAATACGAAAAACATTATCACAAGAATACAAACAGAGAGAAAATAAATAATAGTAGTCGTCACACACAATAGGAAAATAACGAAAAGAAAATTTAATTTGGCCTTCATTCTAATGAATTTTTTTTCATATGCCGGGGATGATGCCCGACTACCCAAGAAATCAGAGGACTCTTCTAAATTTAACTTGCACAATTTACTTTTCATCAACACTAGATGCTATTTATTTTTCCTATTTTGTTACAATTCGTAGTTTAGAAAACTTATTTGTTTGATTTCATTGCCGGCGTTAAAATTCAAGAAAAAAAACAAACAATTAGCAAAAGCAAAAAAAAATTTCAGTTTTAAATTAGAGCTCGTTTATTACGTAAGAAAAAATTGTTCAAGTTTTGTATACATGGAAATAAAATTTGCCGATTTTTTTTTGTGGAATTGTTTATATCTGACATTTATCTACGCGAATAAAACTCCTCGAAAATGGACAATTATTCTAATTTCGTACTACTTATGCTTATATTTCAGATGTAAACAAGACCAAGGGGTACGCTTTTTGTGCGCCAACTTTCAAAACAATTTAAAAATCAAAGACGATATGAACCCAAGCCCAACTTCTTTCCGTTTTACTAACTTGGCCTTTGACTTTGCATCACACATCTTTAATTAGATAAAAGTTCTTATGTCCTATGGTAGGTACTACCAGAGGGTATATTAGTTTTAGAAATAATCATCGTAGAAAGATTTCAAGTGTATATGCGCTAGTTGTGTAGAGAATCAAAAGTTATATCGATTTAAGCATGTCCGTCCATCCGTCCGTATACAAGATAACTCAAAAATGCGTTATCCGATTTTGATGAAACTTACAATGTGAATTAGTTATTCTTTAACTCGATTGGTATTGTATTTCAGCAAAATCGACCGAAAGGGAGCGAAGTTATGAAGCAAACACCGAAAGTACTGTCTTTTTTTAATGGTTTTTCACATTTCATCCGAAAATTTGTGAAGCAATTTTGTTTAAATTATTTACATATGTTAACTACATAAGTCTGTGATAATTTGTTAAATTTCAATAAAATCGGTATAAGGACAGTGGAGAAATAAATGGTCATAGGAGAAAATAAGCCTGTTCAAAAAGTTTTTTTGATGTACTTCAAAAACCAATTTACCGATTTGAATAAAATTTGCAGAATACCATAGTTTCATGCTAGGCTAGGCTATCAGTTTTGATTGTTTTTCTGTCCTATTTTTTTCATAGGGCAACAAAAAATCTTATTATTTATGATTCAATTTAAAGTTTCCATCCTGTTATTTTGATAATTTGAAAAATATTATTTTATAAACTGGTAGTTGAATTAAGTTAAATCAAAAATAAAGTTTTATAATATTTTCCATATTAAATGCAATATTGAAAGTTTAAAACTTCACGGAAAATTTTCAATAGAAATTCATGAAACAAAAGTAATTTTCGAAGAAGGCATTGCCGTCGATATCTTACTAACTATAATCCCTACTATTACATAATTCAATTGTCATTCCATCAAATGGAATACGGCCCTATTAGATAGAGATATGTTTTTTTGTTATATCATTTAGTTTGAATTGAATTACACGATTTCAATAACTGGGTGACTGAATAATAATAAAGTTACGATTAAAAATCGATTTTTCTTTCCAATTATTTTTTCCAATTTGTTTTTAAAATTTAAAATCAATTTAAAAAATTTCCAATTTAATTAGAATCCAATAGCTTTTAAAATATTTATAAATTTTGGAAATTGTTTCCATTCATTTTGAATAGATATAATATATCTCGAGAGTGCTGACATAATTCCTTTAGTTTAAAACTAATCCCTTTTATCTAATTATACATCAGAGAATGTGAAGAACATGATAATGGAATAGGATAGAATCTATCGGAACACATCACATAGAATGGAGATTCATAAGCTTCTATCAACTTTTAAGCTTTTACCTTTTATTTAATAAGTCTTTTGGGCTTTTTCACTTCAATTTTAATATATTGGATTATACCTCGGAATGAAGCTGGATAAATGATAAAGAAACATAATAAACAAAAATGTAAATATTTACATAATGGTCATCATGAAACAGTTGCTCATAAATTAAAATGTATACAAAAATATTGAATTACTTATAAATTTTAGTTAAAAATTAATCAGAAATTGACGTGTATAAAATAGAAGTCGTACTAGAGTTCGCTTACAATGTTTTAACTAAATCTTAATAATAGCATAATAAAATACAATGTACCTACATTTTGATATCAAAAAGTGGCTTGATGAGTGTTATTCGGACTCTGCGCCAGGCGAAGCGACCATTCGTAAGTGGTTTGTTAAGTTCCATACAGGCCATATGAACACCGAAGACGATGAACGCAGTGGACGTCCAAAAGAGGCTGTTACGGAAGAAAACATCAAAAAAATCCACAAAATAATTTTGGATGACCGTAAAGTGAAGTTGATCGAGATAACTGACACTCTAAAAATATCAAAGGAACGTGTTGGACATATCGTTCATGAATGCTTGGATATGCGAAAGCTCTGTGCAAAGTGGGTGCCGCGCGAGCTCACAATCGACCAAAAACAACAACGAATTGATGATTCTGAGCAGTGTTTGGAGCTCTTCAATCGTAATAAACCCGTCGATATGTGACAATGGATGAAACATGGCTCCATCATTTCAATCCTGAGTCTAAACGACAGTCAGCCGAGCGGACTGCACACGATAAACCGAATCCAAAGCGTGGAAAGACGCAACAATCAGCTGGCAAAGTTATGGCGTCTGCATTTTGGGATGCGCATGGAATAATTTTCATTGACTATCGTGAAAAGGGAAAAACCATCAACATCGACTATTATATAGCGTTATTGAAGCGTTTGAAGGACGAAATCACGGAAAAACGACCCCATTTGAAGAAGAAGAAAGTGTTGTTTCATCAAGACAATGCGCCGTGTCACAAATCAATTCAAACGATGGCAAAATTGCATGAATTGGGCTTCGAATTGCTTCCGCATCCATCGTATTCTCCATATCTGGCCCCCAGCGACTTTTTCCTGTTCTCAGACCTCAAGAGAATGCTTGCTGGAAAGAAATTTAGCATCGAGAAGAGGTAATGGGCACAACTGAGGCCTATTTTCAAGCAAAAGACAAATCGTACTACAAAAATGGTATGGAAAAGTTGTATCGCCCTCGATGGAAACTATGTTGAATAATAAAATCGAGTTTTGTTTAAAAAAATATGTTTTTCTTTAAAACGATACGAACTTTTCAGCCCACCTGGTACTCATAGAAGCCGACACTAGAAGATTAGGAATGAGGAATTAAAATCCCCGGCTGGTTTAGTGTTTTAATTCCTAAATTCTGAATTTTAAGTTTATTAGCGAAACTAATAATGAGTTAATAGTATCTATAATCATTAAGTTTGTAGTAGGCAATGATAACCACTACGATTAAATAACTTCATACTTTTGACTAATTATGAATTCGAGTTATAAATACCGACGGTTTTTAATGATGAAGTTAATCGTTAAATATAAATATAACGACTTTTAAAAACGTATTAAGTGACCATTAAAGACATTAAGTATTCTTTTAATGAAATATTAAATATATTTGAAGCCAATTTTTTGTCCTAAATTTGCCATAATGGACTTCGATAACATGATTGTTCAAAGTAAACATATAATAGGTATTCTATATTTCTTTAACGGATGTTATGAATTTAGCAGACAAACACGAATAAGGAAGTGCATCCTTTTAACGTAAAATGCTTCAAAAGGAAGTAAATCAATTTTTATGTTCTCCTTTTTTAATAAACAATGTTATAGGTTGAATTTAAATTGTTATATCACATTGTCAACCCCAACCCTTAGTTTAAATTATGTTAGTTAAAATTCAATATCCTTTGGTTGTGGGTGCTCAGTATTTGATGTTAACAACTGAAATACAGTAGTAGTTTATTATACCCTTAAAGATGACAAGATATCAAACGATATACTTCCGAAATGATTATTTGCAACAGCAAGGAAACTCTAATGAAACTAGATTCGATAGAAAAAATGGAAACGGAAATTATTTATGATATCTAATAATATAGTACATATATTAAATGGAATAGAAAATTTTCTGTGGTGTGTGGTTTGAGAGGATTTCTTTTGAAAATTCATTATTTCTTAGGTTCTGTAGTTTTCAAGATAATTGATATTTAATTAGGTTAACAATTTGCATTCGAGAAATGGTTGCAAATATTATGGTAAAATCAAGTAAATATTTATATTGAAAAACAAAATAATTAAATATATTATTTTCTCTTTGATATAAATTTCGAAGTTCATAATTTTCGAATTTTTTAGAAAAAGTCAGTCTTCCACATTGTAAATATTTTTTAGGAAATATACATGGATATCGAGGAATAAGGAAATACATTCTTTTAACGCAAAATTCTTAAAAGTACATCTATTATCCTCCTATCCTTTTCTTGACCCAATCGCGTAGTTTGACCATATATCATTAAAAATAAAATACACCTATACCTAGCTATACGGTCGCTCTTTATACGGTATTTCGCTATAATGACCTTTTCTAGTTATGGCACTTTTTTGATTTACGGCCCCCAATGTTTCGTTATACGGCCAAAAAAAAATGCTGTACATACTTTTAGCGACCTTTTGTTTAGTTTCAGCTTCTCTCTTTAGGCAGGAATGCTACAAAAAATAATTGATTCGCTATACGGGTTTTCGCTTTACGGCCAACTTTTCCCGAAACGTATCTGGCCGTCAAGCGAGGTATGGGTGTATATCCTTGTTGCGGACGTTTAGTATTTGATGTAGATTTCTTGAATATAGAAATACTTTAGTATACTCTTAAAAATGACAAGACATCAAACGATTTACCCCCGAAATGATTATTCCTTGCAATGAAGAACAAATCAGGTCATATAGAATATGGAAACGGAAATTACTTATGGCTTTATCTAATAATATATTAAAAGGGAAAACTTATTTCTCTTATATACAAAACTAGCTTCTGTGGTGTGTGGTTTCAGGTTTTGTTGTAAGATAATTGATATTTAATTAACATAACAATTTGAGTTCGAAAAAAAATCTTGCAACTATTAAAATTAAATAAATATAAATTTTAAATATTTATACTAAAAATAAAATAAATAAATAAACACTAAAATTTATCAAAAAATTTAATTTTTATACCCTATGGTAAAGAATACAAAAGGTTTTCAATCAATTTACGACGGAAGAAGCGTCTGCCAGTTGTATTCATAATAATCAAATTTTTAATAAATTTAATTAAGGTATTATATTTAGACAAAAAGAAGATGAAAATCGCCAAAGCCCGAGCATGGATTAGAACTTGATACTTCTTGACTACTAGCAAATATTGGTATTAACCAACTTGTATCTCAACATCAGTAAAGTTTTTATTGTTTTAAAATAAGAAATACAATTTCTAGTTGCAATCTAAACTATCAACGCTAATTACTATTTATCCAGAAACTACTTCAACATTTTGAAATTATTATCGTTTTCTTTTTTTAATAAAGTTAAGTATCAAAAAATTTACTTATAAACCAATTTTAGTTCCATATAAATATAATTAGAATATAAAATAATAAAAAGGATATTTTAATTGTTCAAATTATTGATTTATATTAAGCAATTGAACAAATGATGAAATAATCAATATGAATTTTATACATGATAGATTCCTGAAAGCTCAGAATGAATAAATTAAAAATGATATTCCAATGAGAAAGTTTGAGAAGAGAAAATTCTTGTTTAATTTATTCAAGGAAAATTGCCTTAAAATTTGGCGGATTAATTAATTAGGTTTTTATCAATATTCAATTAGAAAATATTTATATTTTATTAATGGTAATTAAAAAATACAATAAAATAAAAATAAATATTTGATAAATATTGATATACTAAAAAAAGAAATAGAATTTTATATTTATTTACTTAAGATTTTTTATTTTGTGTGGCAGCCCCACATTCGATGGGCGCGTGTGTCCAATGAAAAAATAAATATATTTTTTTTAGAATTTAAATTCATCACTAATTCATATATGTAACAAAAATTTTGTTCATTTCAGTATTTTGCTCATACAAAAATATTTGAATTGAAAACATAATTTTTCCTTGTGATCTTTGATAGAAATTTGAATGATACTGTTCTCATATATACTTTTAATCGCTTAGTGAAATTATAGATAACAGATATTAATTTAACAACGATATGCGAATCTCTTTTAGAGATGCATATTGAACTTTAATCTAGAATGCCTTAAGCTCTGTGTAAAGTATCAAGCTCATAGATATGACATATTCAACAAATTCAATATCCAAAAGTTATTAAAAATCGAGACCATCAATTGAAATATTAGGTCTGTTTTATTTGCCATACCCTACCCTGGAGCAGGGTAAGTGGCCAATAAAGCGAGCAGGAATAGAAGAAAGTTTTAATTCAAATGTTTGTAGCGCTGCTTAGCAACCATATTGTAATGAAATGAGAAACGTTTAGCTAATACACTTTTTATGGTAGAAAACTGAACTAATTCGGGTGCAATAGTTTACATCTGCTCTGAAAGTAGTGTAGGATTTGCTCTTTTGTTGTTTTTGTTTTCAATGTAAAAATTTGCTATACCCCAGAGCAAGTGGCAAATAAAACAGATCTATTATATTTAATCTTCAGAGGGCAGATCGAAAATTTCAAGCCAGACTCTACATCTGGACTATATCTTGCAGATATAATATTATATTGCTTAATTTGAAGATTCTATTTTCATAGAGAAAATGAAACACATTAGATATTAATGAAGAAAAAAAACGTTATTTTAATGTAAATAAGATGCAAGAAAAAAGAATTTCAAAGAATCCTGCGTAAGGATACAGCAAAGAAATCGAACAATGGTGGTATTACTTTCAGATTTTTCTTAAAATAATACTCTTAACAATTAAATAGGATGATTTTGGAAGAACATAAAACTTGACTACATATTACTATTGAAGTATTTGAAATGTAACGTGTTAGATTTATGATGTGCTTCTATATAACAACCTATCTAAGAGCATGGATTAATCTTCAACCGATATTTTATCCTCGTCCCGGGGTAAATTGAAATAGTTTAATTAAATTTAAACATTTTGTTTTGTGGTTGGTTCTCATCTTTTTTTTTAAATAAATTTGATTTCATTTTTGGGTTTATTTTCATACGATTTTTTAATGTCAAAATATAAATTTTTTATGTGAACTTTTTTTTTTTATTTACAAGTCAAACTTTCCGAAAATTTCAAAATCATCATCATTTAGCAGCTATTTTGTTATATTTAGAACGAAAAGCTTAAAAAAAAAGCTTGAGTAGAGAAAAAAAAATGTTCATATAAAAAAATTTGAAAATTAAAATAAAACAAAAAAAAACAACAAAATGTTGCCAATTCATAAATAAAATATTTTAGCGTGTTTATATTTTTATATTTAATTTGTGTAATATTCTTACGAAAATATATTTTATTTTATTTTATATATATTTTTTTTCTTGTTTCTAAAACTACGTCAGATTCATTCAAATTTCAAGATCAATCTTTCGAGAGAAGATAATTTCTGTTGAAATTGTTCTTAATATAAAAATAAATAAAAATTTTGTATCTGTTTTTGGCTTTTATTTTAATGACGTTTTTTTCTTCATATAAAACGTAAATAAAATAATTTATTTTTTAAAAATGTTTCCAATTAAATATTTTTAAATTACAAAAAAAACAAAAAAAAACAAAATTATTAATGAATATGTTGTGGTTCATTTTTAAATGATAAATTATAAACTTTAATCGAATATTTTTAGAAACATGATTAAAAACAACGTCTTTTTAACGATCAACAATTCGTTGCCTGCAAAAACCTTTTTTTCTATTCATCTTGCAAATAATTTGAATTATTTTATATTTTGTTTATATTTATATTAAAAAAGGATTTTTTATTAAATATTATTTAAATAATAATAATAAAAAATGTGGAAAACAATTCGCCCAATTCTAATATGTGGCCTTCAGGCAGCCAAAAAAAAAAAAGCGCTGAACTATGCCAGGGGGTGTCTATTCTCGAACTCAATCGAGTTTACTGGTATACGGAAATATGCTAAATCTATTCGAGTTTTTAAAAAATCGGTGTACCATATTCTGGCAGGGTTGGACTAACTAACTAACTAAGTTTTGGAATACCGATCCATTTTCTTTGAAAAAAAAAAAAAGCAACGGTCGATGATTGTTCACCGGCCCACTATAGCGCAACACGACCGGCCCATAGGGAAACTTCCGCCGTCCCGGTGGTCCAATCCAAGCCTGTATTCTGGTTATCCGTATGAGAGTGAATTCGTGTCGCTACAATACGGAAATCACCCAACTGCGTTTAATCAGCCGAAAATGGATTCTTAGTAATTGTGTTTTTCCAATTTTTTTAATTGCACAAACCAAAAATTTTATATGCTTTAATGAATTATATTTACTTTTCCTGAGTGTTTGTAGTTAGTAATTTTCCTAAAATAACTAATTACATATCCCACAAAAAAAAAAAACAAAATAAAATTACATTTTTAGTTTGTTAATAAATTACGGTGATTCCAGGAAAGGCTAGTTGTCGGTTGTATTGGTGACGTCTCAAATATTTTTATTTCAATTCTTTTTTAAACAAAATTTTTAAATTAGGTTAAGAAATCTGGAATTCAAATAATGAGATAAAAATAATGAAATTTTTTTTTTTTACCTACAAGCTAGATATTAAGAATGATAACCCTTTCTGTTTACGTTTATACTCACATCAAAACTTAAAACTTCAAGGATTTACGAACGACTACTGCAAAAATTTACAGTAAAATATTCATAGATCAGTTTCATGATTGTATACCTACCCCTTTCGTATACGAAACTCTTGGTACGTGAATACGACATATAAAACCGGTACGAATAGGAACGAAACGAATCAACTTGAGTACACCTATACCTCACTATAAGGCCGCTCTTTATAAGGCATTTCGCTGTAACGGCCCTTTTTAATTATGGCCCCCAATGTTTCGTTATACGGCCAAAAAAAAATACTGCATATACTTTAAGCGACCTTTTGTTTAGTTTCAGTTTCTCTCTTTAGGCAGCACTACTTCAAAAAATAATTGATTCGCTATACATCTTTTCGCTTTACGGCCAACTTTTCCGGAACGTATCTGGCCGTAAAGCGAGTTATCGGTGTACTAGTAAACTCGATTAAGTTCGAGAATAGGCTTCCTGATTTAAAAACTATGTACGACTTGAGAAAATTATGTTTTAGTAAATTAAAAATATGTCTCATCACTTTTATTTCTTAAATTTTAAAGAATTCGTATCAAGTGATATAGAAATTCAATAACTTCAACAGTATCAAATGACAAAAAAAAAAGCGTGAAGAATTATGCTATTTATGTACTGTGCAGTTTTGTAATGGAAACGATAAACAAAATACATAAAATTTTCATCGTTTCGTGTTTGAATGTTATCACAAAATATAGTATAAACATTTTCACTGCAAATATATGAAATGTCTTTTTAACAAAAAGTTGAAGAAAAAAAATTTTGTATAACATTGTATAATATTGGATGAAGCAAAAAGTCATGACGACAAAATAAACATATCCAACCGGCTTTTAACTATACAAGAGATTCGGCTAGAAGCGTCTAGAATTGGTGAATCGCAAAAGTGTTGTGTTTAATCATAATAACATAAAAATTGGATCATTTAACTAAAATTTAAAGAACTTGACTTGAAACTTTTGACCGTGTATAATCTTGAACCTGCACCATCAGATTACCATTTGTTTCGGGCTCTACAAAACGCTTTTAATGATTTAAATTTTAGTTCAAACGAAGCCTTTGAAAATGATTTGTCTTAGTTTTTTTACTCAGAAAACCCAGAAATTCTTTGGTAACGTAATTGTCAGGAAAATGGCAAAAGATCATCGATCAAAATGGAGAAGATTTAGTGTAATAAAGTTATTGCTTTCTACTATTATTGATACTGATTAGACCGGACTGCCGAAGGACGAAAATGTTGATGAGACTCGAGCGTAAAACCCTTAGAACCATTGTGGGCATTGTGACAGGACATTGCTTCTTAAACGAACACATGTGGAAAATAGGGGTGCCCAGGAATCCGGAGCCTGTCTGGAAGAAAATGAATCAGCAGTAGATTTTTTGTGTGAATGCCCGGCCTTTTCTAGAACGAGACTTGCTACATTGGGTGCGTGCACCCTGAGTAGGAGGGGTTAGCTAACTTGAACCTAACTACGATGCTGACCTTCATTTGAAGAACTAACCGGTTAGGAGAAGAGACCTAACCTCTCAACCAACCTTTTTAGGAGGAGGTACAATGGCCCAGTAAGGCCTACGTGCAGAGGTCCACAAATGTGCGGGCCCCTCCAATATAATACAATACAATATTGTTCTTATGGAAAATTCGCCACTTTTTGATCAATACAATAAATTTTCGCTAACAAAAAAAATAGCAACTAGCTATAAAAGATTTAACAACTTTGTTGTCATTTTGTTGAACCAAGTATTTTTATTCTTAATACCCAGTAATTATTTAAATTTCATTTAAATCTAATAATCAACTTTCTAAAATAAAATAAAATAAACAACACTTTACAATCAAGAAAAGGGACATTGTTCGATTATTCGAAAGGTTTAGTTAGTGCCTTATAAAAATTCAATCAAATTGGTCCAAGGAGAAAAAAACCACTTCGATTTGACGGTTTTTTTTCTCTATAATTTCGTTCTCCAAATTTCAATCGAATTAATCAAAGCTTATTTGAGTTCAAATATTATAGTATTTTCTGCATTGAGACTAAAATAAGTACATTCATTAAAATATACAAATACGGAACAATAAAGATTTTGATACTTTTTCGTTCGGTTTGCGATAAAAAGTAATAATATAATTTCAATTTTATGTTTTTGCAAAAATAGAATCCTATTGTTAAATTCTTAAAACTTAGCAGATGTCTTTCTAGTGAGAAATTGACTAATTATAGAAACCATTCAGAAATCGGGATCTAAAGTAATTCACGATGGGACAAGACTTCTAAAGGTTTAAAAAAAAAACCAATTAAAATTTATGGAAATATTGTAGTTAAAAGTGGAATTTGCGTAATTAATATTATTCGAATAAGAACATGAACATGAACCAATTCTAAACAAAACAACAATATTAGTTTTACTTCTATTCTTTTGCCTAATAAAAATTTAAATACCGTTTATTTTCGGTCTGTGACTGAATAATACCTAATATTTATAACTGCTGAATTGATTTTTCAGTCAAAACAAAGTGTTATTTTAAGAATGATTAACTAATTTTCATTTATGCTTGAAAAACGGAAAAGAACATTTTCAATTGACCGAAAAATTTACTCACTATTTATAGTATATACACTGCGGGTCACTTGATTAGCCGCGCTTAAATTTTTATCGTCATTTATGGCATAATGATGTAAATTCTTAGAAACTTTTTCCATAATATTCGTAGCCCATTATTTTATTCAACTTGATGACCCAGATGTGGGAATGACCAATGCTTAAGTGGAAATTCCCATTTCTGGCTATTTGCACAGGAACACTTTATTAGCCTCATCAGTTTTACTTCAAGCTTGCAAGGCGAACGGTGATCTTCTAAAAACAATTTATCATTAAAAAACAAGTGTGTTATTTGTTTCCTTTACCTTAGTGAAGTTTTTATTCCACCTGGACAAAAATGGGGCGTGGAAAATCACTAACCGAAACAGAAGTTGGAAAAAATATTTCATTGAAAGAAAAAAATTATTCCAATCACGATATTGCCAGGCGAATTGGTCGACATCCTTGGACTATAAATAATTTTGTCAAAAACAAAAAAAATTACGGAAAAAATCGAAAAGGATGCACATCCAAAGCAACTATCGATTATTATTATATGATATTATTAGAAAATAGGGCCATTTTATGGGAAGCTTCGAATTCTGTGGAAACTGCTCTTAAAATTAAAGAGGAAGTGGGACCTACGGCGAATATCCATACAGGGGTGGAATCGTGTAACTTAATTTCAATCAAATCGTATCGAAAAAGCATAGGAATTGTAATGTATTTTCGATACGATTTACTATCAATCGAATTACACGATTCCATTCCAGTTCTCAGGATGATCAAGCAGTATCCACACCTCCTAATCAAGTGCTCCGCAGTGTAAGTAATTTAAAATCAAAGAATCGAGGTACAAGTACAGTTTTACAAGATTTGAATTGAATTTTAATTTTCGATATCCATTTTTAAAGAAAGATTATCTAATATTCGTTTTGGTTTTCGACGTGTTAAATATGATCCGGAATCGGGGACATCTCAATTTTAACAAATTCAATGGATCCACAGAAACCAATTAAGAAGAATTTATAAAAATCAATATATGATCACAAGCAAAAAAAAACATTGTTTTTGTGTTTATCTATCAAGACACCACTCTCCGCTGCACCACTAGTAATTTTTCCTACTTTCAATGAGGCTTCTGTTCGTTTGGAGTTTTGAAATTAAGCCTCTCGAATATACAATATTATTTATAATATAAAAATAAACAAAAATATCAAAGTTTTGCATTGCTTTATTAATTCTTATGGGTGTTGAGTGTTTGTTAATTCCCTTTAAAATTAAAATATGTTGTCTCCAGAAACAACAAAAATAAAGAATTTCATATTTTGTATAAAAGAATGTAAAATTCTGTTTTATAAATTAAATCATCGGCCTGGTTAAAAATAACAAAAAAAAAGAAAAGAAAATAGTAAACAAACCTTTTTTTTTTGCTTAATGTTTATTTAGTAACAACGAAACAAAAAACATTTGCGATAGTCACGAAATAATTTGTACAGAAAAATGTATAGTTTTTTACTTGGTTTTATGAAAATGTTATATTTAGCAAATTAATATTAAATTAAAATAATCTCGGTACTTACCCAGAGACAAAAATATGCTGACTTTTAGTTCGATGCCATTTTAACTTTTTTTTGGTTTTTGTTATTTTAATTTAATGAAAATGAATATTTAAAACACAAATTCGAAGTGGAGAAAACTTCAAATCTCCGGAACTTCTCTGGAAATAGTAAGAAAAAAAATAATTAACAAATTAATTATTAATCATTTAAATTGGAATTTCTTTTTTTAATATAAATATTTACATATTTTCGTTTTTTTTTAGAACAGAAAATGTTTTTGACAATATTAATATTTTGAAAACAATTAAAAGAAACCTTTCGCCTTTGCTATCAGGATTAACTGATTTGGTAGTCGAGGAATGGAAAAAAACTAAGCACTTATTTTATGGGCTTAAAAACATGTAATAAAAATCCTACTAAAGATTTTCTTTTAAATTTACTTGCAGGTCAATTTTCTTGTTTGCAAAATGAAAAGTAAATAATTTTTATTGTTGGGAATTTCCGACCCTTTTTTTCTATTTCTATTTTTTTTTTCTTGCTTCATCTTAATATGGGAAAAACAGGTCAAAAAATATAAATTATTTAAATAAGATATTTGGAAAAATTTCAGGACACAATGTAATTAGTTTTATGACAGGGAAAAACCATGAAAAAAAAGGTATACAATAAAGATTTTGAAGTGAAAACTTTTTAAGCCGAAAAAGGATTTTTTTTAAATGAATTTCTTCTTTAAAAAAAACAAAAATAATAAAAATAAACAAATAAAATGTAGACAAAATTCTTGTATGAAGTTTTACTGATCATTTTTTCTATTTCTTTTCTAATTGCATAAATCAAAATATTTAATTTTGAATTCCAGAAAACTTTAGTAAAAAAAAAACCAAAAAAAAAAAAATCAAAAATAAACGCATAGAAAATTTAATAATCGCCACACTAACGCAATTTTGCACAAATGTTTTTCATATAAACATTTTAAATGTGTGCACAAAAAACACACACACAACTATAAAAATTTCCCCCCAAACGAAAATAAAAAAAACAATACAACACACACACACAAACATATATTCTCACAAAAAAATTTTAGAAGTCCTCGCAAAAAAAAAAAAAACTTTAAAGAACATTTTCTTTTCACTTTGGATTTTTTTTTGGAAGACTTTTCTTTTAACACGTGCAAATTAATGAATTAATGATATGCCCACCTGATTAGATTTTTTTATATAAAGTTTAAGACACTTTTTAGCTTGTTGTCACTCAACAAAAATCATAAAAACTATTTTGCAAAAAAAATAAACTATGAAATGGCAACAAAATAGCGGACGACATTTACACAAATGGCGCCATATTTATTTGTTCTATCGTCCTATTATTCACCACGGCATATACCATAAAATTATAAATTTCTTTTTGCCTTCTAGTGGTGAATATTAATGTAAATCTCAATCGTGGTGAATACGAGAATATTATGTAGCTAATATAAAATAGATGGCGTTACAAGTAGAATAAAACGAAAATATTTTTGAATTTGATTTTGAAAAAAACAAAAAAATGATAGAATTTAAGATATTTAAAAGAATAAAGCATTTTCCTAATATAAATATTATTACAAACATTTTTCAGCATACTACTAAGCAATTAACTAGGAAAAACAACAATTACCGTTTTGATTTCATTAAAAAATTTAATTATTATTTCAATTACTTTTATTCGCAATAGATTAAATCTGATTTCATTCATTTTTTATTGCGAGAAGATCAATTCTACATGGTGGCAGTCGATTTCCATAGTATTTCCGGTTTATCATTGCGTAATAAGTCCACAAGCCGCCAATTCAATTTCATCTTCTTTTTGAACAAGTTTCGTAGATTCGCAAGAGTCCCTCTAAAAAAAAAAGCAAGGTAACAATTACTAAACCACTAAAAAGATCAACGGAAATTCCTAAACGATGAGTGAGAAACACATAACTTATTCTTTTGTTTAAATTCAGCAAGAAAGATTTTTATTATTTAGAAAAAAACTTTCCCATCAAAAAAAAAAAAAAAACAATACCACCCAAAATCAAATTTATTCCAGAAAACTTAATTAATATTTTTGTTTGTTTAAAAACTGAGTTATTTCTAAAAAATGCACTTTCGTTTTGTTAATTATTACTTTTTTAGAATTTTATTTAATTGGCTGTAAAAATATTTGATTTGATATTTAAAATTCTAATTTTAGCTGTAATTAAAAATAAAATGCATAATTTGTGCATTTAAATACAAAAATTAGTCTTTTAATTTCGAGTTTTTGTATTTTTCATGTTTCCATGGAATTAAACTTAAAATATAAAATAGAGAAAAACATTAAAATAATAAATTATAGTCTGGTTGGCATTTTTTAAAGAGTAAATTGAATATTTTGCTTTCAAATGAATAAAAGCTTAAATAAACTTATTTTATGCACCTAAATTTATAAAAAAGAAAACAAGAGTTAATAATTTCAATACAGAGCTGACACGATAATTGCAACATTCGGTACCATTTACTTTGTGAAACTTACAGGCTATTAGCGAAGTCGTAACAAAACTGTTATAAAATGACATCACTATCACTATTTTAATTTTTTTTTATTCTGACCTGGTCATAACATACAACTGCCATAAAGAAAATATTTTGCACCACAATTTTAGGTGCTTTACTAAAGTATTTAATAGGTAAATATGAAAAGGGTGCGCTTACGCTTATACAAAATCTTATTTCTCCGACTTGTTCAATTAATTTTTTGTTAAAATCAGTCATTTTTTTCACAAAATTTATTTTCGGAAAACCAGACATAATTAACCGATTGTCACGTCAGAAAAAACTAACTTTTTAGGTTATTTTCCTTGTTTCAGCTGCGTAAAAAGTTAAAAGTTGAACAACTTTTTGACTACTTGAATTACTTCAAAAACATTTTCATTGTGGATAATCAAAGGATTTTCTTAACTTTTTTTCTTTTCTGCGCTGCGTTACGCTGCTTTACGCAACTTTACTTCAACGATTGTGAATTCAGGATAAGGATTTCACAAATAACCACGGCAACTCGGATAATAATAGTTTAAATGCTCACATTTTGGTACACAATTATGACTCGAATTTTCTTAGTAGTCATTATTTTAGCAAAATTTTTACTGTTACAAATTTTTCTGACTGTAACTCAGTCACAAGTGCAGAATAGGAATGTTAGTTTATAGATTACATCAATTGACACTGAACTCGAAAACTGTGCAATTTCATAATTTTCAATTGTTATTTTCTACTTTTTCAGTAGCCTGTGGCCCTCAAAATGTAAAAATATCATAAAAGAAACTTAACTCTAATGTAGAATTTAATCATTTATCAAGAAAGGGCTGTCGGCTCAAAGTGTCCTGGTAATTGCAATTATGCAAACAAGAGTTTTATGATAACTTGCTTTCTTGAAAAAAATGTGAAACTAAAATTTCATTTCATTATTATTGCAAAGTTGTCTCAGTGGGAACAGCATTTCCAATACTGACATGGAATCGTGTAACTCGACTTCATCTCAATCGATTTACATGATTCCATCCAGGTTACCATTGGATATATTGTACTTACATCCTTATTCTGAGCCCAGTCATAGCGGTTATAACATGACGTCAGTGTCATAGCTTTTTTTAAGGACTAATTCATATTCTGACGCGCTCAAACCTCAAAATTATCATAAAAAATTATCACAAATTCTGACCGAAAATATTTTACATCACAACGAAATTTTATGTGTTTTCTGAGTGATTTAATTGATAAATATGGGATAATTTCCATCATTTTTTTAAAAAGATAAATAATTTTACACCTATAAAACAATTTTAGACCATGCCAACATTTTCGAGAGCATTTCTCAAATATCCATGATAATTCGCTGGAATTATAACAGTTTAAACTGCTATAAATTCATATTTTGGACATAATTATGACCCGTCCGCCAGAATACGAATTTTCTCAGCTATCGTAAGATTTGTAGTTGCAAATTTGTTATGACTAAAAACTTGTCACAACGACAGAATTGGCCTGTTAGTCTCCATATTGGAATCAGCGTCAATGTTTTCTTAACATTTGGTCAATACAGTTTTATTCGAACGAAATTTAAAATAATTCGATAATTGCTTAGGATTTTTTTTCAATTAATAAACTAATGACATATTTATTTATTTATTTATTTATTTATTTATTTATTTATTTATTTATTTATTTATTTATTTATTTATTTATTTATTTATTTATTTATTTATTTATTTATTTATTTATTTATTTATTTATTTATTTATTTATTTATTTATTTATTTATTTATTTATTTATTTATTTATTTATTTATTTATTTATTTATTTATTTATTTATTTATTTATTTATTTATTTATTTATTTATTTATTTATTTATTTATTTATTTATTTATTTATTTATTTATTTATTTATTTATTTATTTATTTATTTATTTATTTATTTATTTATTTATTTATTTATTTATTTATTTATTTATT
This sequence comes from Xylophagus ater, assembly GCA_963422695.1. NCBI lineage: Eukaryota > Metazoa > Arthropoda > Insecta > Diptera > Xylophagidae > Xylophagus > Xylophagus ater. The sequence continues at coordinate 39,573,370 of OY730482.1, read as the reverse complement.
TATTTATTTATTTATTTATTTATTTATTTATTTATTTATTTATTTATTTATTTATTTATTTATTTATTTATTTATTTATTTATTTATTTATTTATTTATTTATTTATTTATTTATTTATTTATTTATTTATTTATTTATTTATTTATTTATTTATTTATTTATTTATTTATTTATTTATTTATTTATTTATTTATTTATTTATTTATTTATTTATTTATTTATTTATTTATTTATTTATTTATTTATTTATTTATTTATTTATTTATTTATTTATTTATTTATTTATTTATTTATTTATTTATTTATTTATTTATTTATTTATTTATTTATTTATTTATTTATTTATTTATTTATTTATTTATTTATTTATTTATTTATTTATTTATTTATTTATTTATTTATTTATTTATTTATTTATTTATTTATTTATTTATTTATTTATTTATTTATTTATTTATTTATTTATTTATTTATTTATTTATTTATTTATTTATTTATTTATTTATTTATTTATTTATTTATTTATTTATTTATTTATTTATTTATTTATTTATTTATTTATTTATTTATTTATTTATTTATTTATTTATTTATTTATTTATTTATTTATTTATTTATTTATTTATTTATTTATTTATTTATTTATTTATTTATTTATTTATTTATTTATTTATTTATTTATTTATTTATTTATTTATTTATTTATTTATTTATTTATTTATTTATTTATTTATTTATTTATTTATGTAGAACTTACAATCAATGAGTCGTTTTGCCTCTTTCGACTACAGATATTGGAAGTTAAAAACGCTGTCATCAAAATGACTACACAGTACGTTAAACAAACTAAAATTTCAAAAATTTCTCCACCACCATAATTGAAATTCGTTAACTTTGCTTTGAAGGGATAACATTTAAAAAGCGTAGAAATCTTTGACCGAATATTCGCTAATTATAAAAAAACTAAGTTTTAATTAGTTTCAATTATCGAGCGAGTACTGTATTTAGTTTAAAAAGTTTGGGCAATCAATCGGGTACCACCAATAAAAAATGAAGGGAAGAAAATTAATATGAATTAAAAGCTTTATTTAAAACCAGTTTTTTTCTTCTAAAATTAAGGAATCGATTATCATTAAAGATAAATACTCTTCTTTTGTTATCTTAAACTCTTGCTTGTTATTTTCGTGTTGTTTTGTTCTTTAAATCAGTTGGAAATAAGCTTTTCCATAAGAATTCGCGACCTTCACCGATGCAAGTCCCACCAAAAATCCAAATTAATGTATGATTTTTGTCTCTCAGTCGGATTATCTCCTAAAAAAAAAAACGAAGAAAAACAAAACATGGAAAAAACAAAAATAAAGAAATTAACAATAATTTTTGAAGAAAAAAACTTTGGAACTGCAAAAGTCTGAGATATCTTTGTAGAAAAAAAAAAAGCGAAAACGAATAAAATTAACATCTTCGCAGTTCAGGAAAAAGTTGGTTTTTATGGGCCTGGGCCTGGTTGGTTACTTACTTTTTTTTTATGTTCTTTTTTTTTTTAATATAAACTACTTTATTGCAAAATTTCGCGACGCCTTTTTTTTGTAGCTACTTTTGGTGGTGTATCAAAAAATGGCCGTCAAGCAAAAAATGCAAAAAAACAGAAAAAAAACTACAAAAGATAAAAAAAAAAAAAATACATGAAAACTTAAAGACGTAAATTCAACCCAAATCAAGAATAAAGTCAAAGGCAACTCAGGGTTAGGAAGAAGTCACATTGACGACGATTAACAAGTTTACTGCACTAAGCACAAATATGATAAAAGGAAGAGGTGTAATGAGACAAGAGGCGCAAAGTGTGTTGGTTAGTACTTTTGGATGCATCCAACAAATACCGAAAGAATTTTTTAATGTTCTTCTGTTAATTCGGTTCTGGTGGTTTTTTTTTTTTTTGTATGGAAAAGATTAACGTTCAAATCGGCTAGACTAAAACCCGCGATTAATTTGTCTAACAATTCTAGCAGTTTCTTTAGTAAAAACGAGATAATAAAAAAAAAAAATGTAAGAAAAGAAAAATTAACAAATTACAAATACGACCTTGGTGGTTCCAATAATAATGTCGACACTGTCTGTTCGTGAATTTTAAGTATTTGGACAAATTAAAACCGTTAGTTACTAAATTTTTTTATTATTTTTATAGATTATATCCGGTTATATTTTTTTTTTAGATTTTAACCATTATTGATAATATACTAATGTGCTTTTGAACGTGGAGATGGGAGGCGCACACATCTAGGCATCATTGTGCTTATAGCATAGTATACCTAGATTTTCAGGCCAAATGAGCAGCGTAATATTCAGTATTGTTGTTGTTGGCGAACTTAAAGAAGAATGGATGAAAAGAGGTTTAATGTGAAAGAAAGAGAAGAATCTATATTGTGTCATGATATCACAGTACAAAAAGAATCAGTTGAATGCACAGCTGTTGGAAGTCTTTATTATTAATCTATGCTTATAGCCAATTCCAATTTTGGGCACCTAAAGAGCATGTATTATTTCTGGTCAAAATTCGCAGTTTTGGATTGCTATAATACTTTAAATATATATTCATAGTCAAATGATCTTTCTAGCTACGCTACGACCTTTACTATATATGAAGGATTAAAGAATCGAGAGTTAGAATTGGGTCAATAGCGAAATTGATTTTTGGTCTTTTCAACACACAGCAACATAGCGTGAGAAGATCGCGATACTCGTACTGTGAACGCCCGAGAGTAAGAAACTTAATTTAGTATTAGAAAGTTGAACACCTTTTAAAAAGTTAACGATTTGAAGTTGTAGATTTTTGCTTTTACGAATTTGATATTCAGAGTTCATGGAAATATGAGCATCTTCAGGAAATTCAATTTTTAATTGAATTCTGATAATGTATCGTGCTTAAAAAATAAAGTTCTTTTTTTTGGGACTCATTTTATTTTAATACATTCAGGGAAAACTTGAAAATTTGTTCGGAAAACTATAAAAACTTCGACAACGTCGGCAGTCTAGTAAAAGTGGTAAAGCATTAGATTCGCGAATCATTAGGCTCATAACGGATGCATGTCTCTAATACAAGGATTTCTCTTTTTTGCAATGTAGGTACAAATTGTATGAGAATTAAATTTATTAGAGAACTAAATCTATAAATAAAAACCTCAATTAATTTTTTTTCTGTAATTATTATAATATTATTAATTCACAACTTAGCAAGTCGGATTTTTTGGATCCTAGCTAATCATGAATAAAATTTTAACACTCATTATTGTGGTTATTTTAAAATTTTATTAAAGGAATATCTTTCACAAAGTTTGTTATGGGCAAACAAATACGTGTTAGAAACTCTAACCAGCTTCTGCATAACTGATCTTCACGACACCTTTAAATCCGTCTTTTATACAGGCTAGATTTTTAAAAAAAATACTTTATCCTGTTTTCTTTTGAGGGTAACACGACTATTTAGTAATAAATTTGTAAGATTTTAGGATTTTTGCAGCCTAATAAAAACTATCAGTCCTTGTATCAAATGTGAAATATCTAAAAACACTGTGAAACGTAATAAGTATAGCTTTGAAAAAGGTTATATTCCAAAACTTCCCACACATGTGTGACTATAGTCCTGGACGTATCATTTTAGTTTAGGAGTGAAGGCATCCACTCCTAAACTATCTCAAATAGAATACAGTCAGAACTATTTGAATAGCGATAGAAGTGCTGCTACAATTATTTACTCCTAAAACTTTTGATTAGTACTTTTTTTAATACAAAAATCAAAAAATTGCTAGAAACAAGAAATTCCCAATTTTCAATTTGTAATTAAAATTTTAATGAGCAAAAGCAAATATAAAAAAATGGACATTAAAATGGCGTACACAATAATCTAATATGAAATTTTTAAATAAAACCGAATGCAATCAATTGCAATTTATTCATAATATTCAATTTAAGACAGGAAAAAAAACAACTCATTTGAATATATTGACCTCGAACAACTCAAGGATCTTAAACCATGTTGTACACCATATTTTTCACATTCCCACCCACTTGTGACAAAAAAGATGAAACAAAGTAAAAGAAAAATAATTATTATTCTTTTCAATAATATAAAATATTCTTCCGTTCTTGAATTTCATGTTCGCCAACCAATTGTATGGACATACTTTAAAAACTACTTCTTCTCTTTCCCAAAAACCCGCTTAAATTGAATGTATCAAGAAAAAAAGGGAAGAAATTAAGTGAACTCCATCCAATATGATAACAACGTAAACAAATGCCATTTTATCCGCAAAAATATTCAAGTTCATAAGTTTTGCGATTTAATGAGATTATTTACATTGGATGCGCGCATGCGTTTCTTACTTTAATGCTATTTAAGTTAGTTTCTTCATAACGCTTCCGATAATATTTATACAGTATACACCAGAACTGGTTGTACAGCAAGGCTATCCGCATGCGGCCCAAGGCAAATATCAACGCGGCCCGAAAATATTTAAAGTTATTGAAGCATGTCCATTTTTCTGAGGAACAATTTGTGTGTTGTGAGCGCTGTCGTGCTAAAGCTGGCAAGTGACAAACAACAGAAACAGGAACAGAACAGAAAGCTCTTTCGTTCTGTAGTAAATTCTTTTCCTGTTTGCGTTGCTCGCTCAGCCACACTGTTCTGTAGTTTGTCACCTGGCGGTTTAAGTGATATTAATTATTGTTTTTATAATGAAAAAATTCATAAACTAATAAATTTTAAATTAGTTAAACATGAAAACTGTATATTTGACGTTTCTTTTCGCTATAGTAATATACTTGTGACCCAAAACACCATATCTTCTTCCAATGTGCCCCAGGGAAACAAAAAGGTTGGACACCCTTGTTGTACAGCATAAGATCGGAAAACTAAAAAAAAAAAGACATTTAGAATTGATGACGTTCCAATAAAATGTATGGCACCGCCATTTAGGGTATTAACCTTTTATAAAAGGATGCGTTGGCTTTAGTGATGAAAAAAGCAATTCCTTTGTGTGACTTGATTCCTCGAGTCTAAATCCTCTTTAAGATTCGTTCCGCCGTAGTGGTTCTTGATCATTTAGTCGTTATAGCCCAGTATCGTGTACGCGTAAAATGAAATTGTCCATACAAAATTGACCTAAGCGAAAAGATAAATAAAAATTCATTGTTTTCTGTCTATAATCTATATACTTATAAATTTTTACTCTGGGTATTGGCACTACTGTAATTAACTTCAACACACAGCTAACTTCAGTTATGTTTTTTGAGATTTGAAAAAATGAAAAATTCCTTTTCTTTTTAAAAAGATAGTGAAATTAAAACGAATGGTATTTTGCAGGATAATCATTTAAAACATTGCTTTAGCCAAATAAACTTTTTAAAACAAATAACAGTTTCAATGGCATGGTTGTGTAGATAATCAAAAGTTATATCGATTTCTGCATGTCCGTCCGTATACAAGATAACTCAAAAACGCCTAATTCGATTTTGATGAAACTTCTTATATGAGTTGGTTCTTCCTTACCTTAGGTTGATATTGTATTTCAGCAAAATCAGCCGAGGGGAGCAAAGTTATAAAGAAATATTGAGGGTGACCAGAAAATTTTGTCCGTTTTTTTTATGGTTTTACAAATTTAATTTGAAAATTTGTAGAACAATTTTGTTCAAATTATTTACACAGATTGACCACATTAAGAGACGATACTATGTTAAATTTCAGTAAAATCGGTCCAAGGATATTGGAGAGAGAAATAGAGAGAGAATAGAGAAAATAAGCCAGTTCATAAAGATTTCCGATCTATTTTAAAAACTAATATACCGATTTCAATAAAACTTGCAAAACACAGTTATGCTATTAGACCCCAGCCTACCTGTGAATTAGACCGAGTTGGAAAAAGACGAAACAAACTTATAGAGCAAAAACCTTGAAATATTAGTAGTTTTGGTTCTTCTTTCTCAGAGTTAATTCATTGAACTGTTAACTACTAGTCCCATATCTACCATCGACTATAGGCCGATTTGCAGTTACTATGCGTTTAAGTAGATAATTTATTTATTTTTATTTTGCTGTATGACCAATTATGATTTGTACTGTATTATTTCAAAGTATTCAATTGTGTTAATATACCATCCCAAAACCCCATTTAATTTCCATACATTGTATTTATTTATAAAGAATTATATTTGCATACGCATTGCCATACTCGTCATAATTGCAATGTGTACACAAAACAAGGCATGAAAGCTCAATTCAGATGTTTTAGTAATAAAAGAAATAAATATTAAAGATACAAAAAAAAAAAAACGAAAGAAAAACGATCGTTCTTTGGTTGCAATAATTGTGATCGCAATAATTGTGATCGTAGCGCAGCTCTCTAAAATAGGGTGTATTTTTTTCTTTTATTTTTGAAGGTGGCATATAGTGGGTGCTTCTGAGTGTATTGTATTCGATACTTTTGTATGCGCAAATTTTGTTGATAATGTATCCGAATGTATGCAAATTTGTTGTTAAAACGCAAATTCATTAATTTTTTTTTTTATTACTTTTACTTTTTATATATATAAAATAGAAAAAAAAGGCAACCGGATCATTTCTGATGATGATGATGATGTTTGTTGTCCGATCACTCCATGTACACGAATTTAATGCAATATACAAATTTTTTAGTATATAGTGTAAATGATATTGATGGTGGCGATGATGATAACATGTGCATAAAATAATATATATAAAGGGTGTCCCAATAAGAAGTGCAAAATTTAATTTACGTAACGAAGTTTGTGTATATCTCGGGTATTCTGTATCCTATAGATACGATCCATACTTCATTCGATGATCAATTTAATAAGAAATTAAATGCTATTCACCGTTTTCAAAAATATTCTTTTTTAGGACAGGAAACACAAGAATTCTCTTGTATGAAGGTATACGTATATGTCAGGTATTCCGGGTCCTACAGGTGCGATCCATACCTCATTCGACGGGGAATTTAATAATTTATTAAATAAAGACTGCTCTGAAAGAAACGTACGAATTAAAATTTGTGGAATTGTCTTTTTCATTACAGTAGGCGCTCGAAACTTGACAAACTGTCAATAATAATGTCGTTCCTTCCTGCAAAGTTCCATGACTATTAACCGCAACAATGGCAGATGACAGATGTCAAAATTTTATTATTGTAAATAGAATGAATCGAAAATAGCGCGAAATTTAAATTTGCACCTATTATGGAGACACCCTATATATAAAATATATTAAATTTAATATAAACATTTTTTATTGTTGTTGGTTGTGCAACTAGTATAAATGCATATTCACAGTGGGAACACAGTTCAATCACATTTTGAGTAGAGTTCGAGGTCAGTTTAAAAATCCCATTTATAGGGAAGGTCTGTTTCATAAAATGACAAGAAATTATATTTGTAATATTTCAAAGAAAATGCGATTCATTTCGAATGATAATTTTTTTTTTTTATTGGTGCAAATATTTGAAGTTGTTGTCTTTTTTTATTGAATCGGATTGAATTCTTGTGAAGTAAGAAAGAAAAAAAAACACCAACTTAATTTTGAAAACTACTAAAAAAAAAAAAAAAAACACAAAAATGATCGTGAAGATCTTTTATTTCCAATATTGATTATTATATGGAAGCATTGTGGGCGGAAATTATGTTTTATACATTTCTGTTTACTAGAGTTATTTGATCAAGTTCATTTGTTTGGATGACCATTTCTTCTCATGTTTACTATGTAGGCGATTTCGAACACACAATTGGTGTCCTTAAAAACTGATTTTTTTTTATTATTTTTTTTTTTGTAATGAAATCAATTGCAAAATAGGTTTATTGAAAGTGCATTCGATAAAAGAAATAAGTAATTTCCGTAAATAATAATAATGGCGCCAATTACTTTTATGATCGAAGAGCATTTTGATTTTATTGGACAGTATGTGTGTGTGTGACAGACAGTATAAATGATTATTTAAAAAAAAAAAATAAAAAATAAATTTGTATTTATTAAAAGAAAAAAAAAACGAAAAGAAAACAAATTGAAAATACATATTAGCTTTGCTACTTTGTTTGGCATGATCAAGGACACATGTATGACGTCACTTTCATTTTGTTTTTCACCCACATTTGATATTTGAAAGCTTTTTTTTTAATAGTATTGCCAGATTTAGTAAATTATAGTTATTATTTGTAAAAAAAATTGATCGTTTTTTTTTTTTGTTACCTGAATTTATTTATTCAATTTATAAAGAACCAAATAAGAAATTTACTGAAAGAATTACGCCGGATGGTAAATCAATCAACAAACGCTGGTTGCGTTCAATTTCTATAGAACATATGGTCCGATTTTAAGACTGCCTGTAACTAATTAATAAGAAGAGATCGTTTAGCTAAAATAGGTAGTGTGTTCGTATATGAAGGTTATGTGAGGGAAGTCAAGGATTTTGACCACCTTTTGATGAATTCAGTTAACTTTGGTAATGAAATCTTCATTATTTTGGGATTTTATTGATATAAAAATGTTTAGAAGATTTTCATGTTTTTACTTGTAGTTTTATTTACAATTTAAATAATTTATTAAAAACAAATTATAATTCGTTGCTATCCTTCTAATTTTTATCATACAAAAAAGCTCACCTTCCGTTTTCGTTTATCAAAATTTATTTTCTTTCGATCAGTGATCGATTTTATCGTTTGTTTTTTCAAATGCGCATCTACCTATTAAAAAAAAATTCTTAAAAAATGAAATTTTTTTTTTGTAAAACGGTGATGGCGTTGTTTAGATTTGGAAATTTTTTTTCCATCCGATCTTCACTTGTGATGTTTTAAGTTTTTTTTTTTTTGTTGTTCCCGAGTGACTCAAATAGATTGGAATTTTCGATTTCACCTCCATAGAGATTCCAACAACAAGATCAGACAGAAGATCAGTTGCATCGAGGAATTGTATGAAAATCATTTGAATTGAACCGAAAAAACATGCAAATTAAAAACGAAAAAAAGAGCAGATTTAAAAAGAATTTTTCTTCTTTTATACAATTTATGTGTTTTATGTTTTTTTGTTTTTTTTTTTTTTTTATAACGTATTTACTTAAAATTCAAGTTAAACCCATAACACATACCGAATCTTGCATCTTAAGATTTTCTAAAATATTCTTTTTAAAAAAATCACACGATCGAAAAGAACGATCATCAGAGATATTCGTAGTGCGGAGATAATATTCATGGATATAAAAAGTTGAACTGAAAAACTAAAAATAAATGCAAAAAAACAAAGAAAAAAAAAAAAAACGGCGGGTGTATAAAAAAAAATATGCATGCTCTAACGCCATGCCAAATGAAACGCAAATCAAACTGCTTGCAGAAATTGATGAACCCGAAAGAGATCCCATATGGAAGAAAGAACACTTTTCGTTCTGTGGAGAAGATTTTTTAAGAAGGTCGTTTATTTTATTGAACGGAAATGATTCAAGAAACTTGGAACTTTGCTGGTGCAATGTCTGGGGATGCTGTCGTTTTTATTAAGGTGTTCCTTTTTTTTGGCTATCTGCATTTAGCACTTTGGCAGTTATTTTTTTGTGGATTTTTGGGTTTTTTTTTTTTACAAATGCAGAAAACAGAATTCAGCGTTGTTCGATTTTAAAAACTTGTTACGATTAAAAGAATTTTTTGTTAGTTTTGATGATTTTTTATTTATTTTTTTTTTTTGGGGTTGGGCAATGCAAATGTAACGAAATTTGGTGACTTGTATATATTATTTTTCTTTTATTAAGAAGAATAATTAATCGAAACTGAAATGGTTGATTTATGAAAAGTTATCCAAGATCCGAGATTCCAAATGGTATCCAAATCAATCGAAAGTCGGGAATTAAAATAAAACAATAAATTTGATGGGTAGTAAATTTGCATTTGAACATCACAGAATGAAAAAACCTGGTTAGAAAATTATTCCAGCATTAAATTTTAAGCATAAGAATATGATTTTCTTTAGTTCTTATTAAGTTGATTTACACTATCTTGAATTCCTTTATTTTAAAATTCGAAGATTTTTAGGTTTGATGAACTTCAAAAAGCCCTCAGATGGTTCGTAATCAAGCAACAATGATTAATTCAGAATTCGAATTTAAAAAATTGTTCAGCTAAAGCATATTTGGTCCAACAAAATTTCGTATAAATTGTATTTTTTATTTTTTTTTTTCATTTTATATCTTGAAATTATTATATTTTATAATTTTATTTTCCAGATGTTTAGATCGATTATAAAATCATTAAAAAAGTGTATATAAGACTTTCCACAAGAAACACATACGTGTATCCTGCAAGATTTAACCAGAATAGACTTTTCTGATGGCGCAAATGTTTACATGCGATTTCAATAAACGTGAACAGAATTCCAAAAAAAAAAAAAATACAAAAATACAAAAATGAAATCACCATTAACAAAGAGAAAATGTATGTTTAATAAGATTTATTAAAATCGCGTTGTTTTTCACTTTATTATACTCTAGGCCCAGGCTTTACAGATTGAATTGGATCGGATAACAGTGATTTTTCATTCATATAATGAATTTTGTTTCTAGCCTTTACAGTTTGTGGTTGAAGTGTAAATAAAAAGTATTATTTATTGTATTAAATAGTTTTTATTTAATATAACTAAATCATTCGAGCCTCTAATAATAACTAAATCTATAAGTAATTCTCTCTTAAGGTGTCTTCAAACTGTCTGTTTTGTCATATGCTTTCCCATAACTTTTGTCAAAAATTAGAAATGTGTCTAAAACATTTCTTAAGCTTAAACTTATACCAAGGCATATCACAAAACAGATATTCTGAAAGCAATTTGACTTAACTTTGGGGAAAAGGGATTTATATAAAATTATAATATGAAGTAAATTTAAGATTAGGTTGCTTAAATTTACATATGGCCCAAAACCGAAATCGCTCAATGAGCGAAAACATTAGCCGCAATGCGTTGTGGATAGTCATAAACGACTAAATGGAAGTAGTCGGATTTTCATGAAACCTTCGAGATAGAGCCATTGAAAAGATAGAATATGTCTCCACTCGGTGGGCGTTGCGGAGCGACTAAATATCAAACATTTTTAATCATCAAGGGATATGTAGAATCAAGGGAATCAGAGCAACGCCGAGGAAATCAGCTATTAACGTATAAAATAAAATAAGCATCATTAAAAAGATAGTTTTTTAGAATATTGGGAAATTGGGAGATATCACTAGAAAATTATGAATTAGATGAGTCGTGTACAACTTTATTGTTGCTGCTGTTGAGCTGTCGCTCAATATCAATTTCAACATACTGACGGAAAAATTTATTCAATAGAAATTTTCTAAAATTGGAAAAATCAAGAAATCTAGTATTCGCCGATAAATTAATCAATATTGTAGAAAATAAATTAGAGAATCTAATATTTTGATATTGTACAAAAATATTTAACGAGCTCATGCGAAACATTGCGTTAAGAAAAAATTATAAATCCGACAAGGCATGTAAATCCGATTTTTATCCAATTCCGATTGAGATAATCTTTTAAATCTCAACCCTCTTTTTTCACCTAACCAAATGTGATCAAGTCATGTATACCACTTTGTAGGTAATTTATATTTTTGTTTAAGAAATGTTCTATGCAAAAATTTAAAAAAAGGAAAATAGCATGCAAATTCAATGTTATTAAAAATTATAGTCTGAGTAAAAATGCTATAATTTTGGTTACTTTGCGGTTTCACACAGAACTAGAAATGGTAACGTTTTATAGTTAAGAGACCAACTCTTTTTGGGTTCCTATTAAATGGCTACACAACTTTCAAATTTAATACATATATTTCGAATATCACATGGGAATATTCTAAGTACCACCGATGGTACGAGTACCAAAGGTATTTAATAATGTCGATGAAAATGTATCTGATTGGTTCGATTCAGATAATGGAAATTAATACAGAATTTATTGTTATGAGAATGCATATTATAGATTTGGATAAGCAATTAGGTTCGCTAATATTTTATCAAAAAATTGAAGTTGTTTATTATTTTATGTTCGATGGCAAATATACACATTCAACATTTATATTAAAGGTAAGCAACATTTCGAAAATGTTGAAGATTCACAAAAATATTTAGTCGACGAACAACACTATGGAATTGGTGATCAAGAACAATGAAATCTTCTTTTTCTCCAACAATTGTAGACCATGTCATTTAGATGATATGAATGATAATGAATATTTTAATTATTAAAACATAAAACACTACATACAATAAATATATCAGAATAAGTTGAAATTTTAATTGCGACTAATTTGGAATTCGCTGTTGAGGCTGCATCAATTCTAAAATAAGTTCCAAATTGGTAAGTAATTTATTAAAATTAAGTTACGTACAATTACCGTAAATAAATGAAGTTATACATCTTTGAAATTAAACTGTTGAGATCAGTCCTAAGTCACGAAAAATTTTCATAGCTTCCAGAATTAACTGTACCAAAATCGGAATTGGTATGTCTCTATATTTGGATATCAACTTTTTGAAAATAACGAATAAATCTTTATTGCTGTTACAATTATTTTTCATTGGCACATTTCACCTTTTTTTTATACTAAATAAGAATTACAATGAAAAAATAATATCAATTTATAAATTTATGAAAATAATAATATTAGAAAATAAATAATGTTGAAGAACTCTTGAATTTAAATATTTAATATTAATGCGACATGAAATTTTTATTAAAACAAATTCCTATAAAAAACGATTGCTTTGATTTTTTTCAGTAAAATCGAATTCAAAAAATTTTAGGTAGTTTTTGCTTTTCATGATTAAATACATCGCAATTCCAACCCTTAAAAATATTTTATACTTATTATAAATGTCAAGTCACATAAAATCTTATGAAACTTCAAATTTCACTTCAGATTTTCATTAATATTACCGAAATCACTTAAATTTCCTTAAAAAAGAAAATTTAGCAAGTAATAAAGCCAAATGGTGGATATTTTGGAAAATTTCTGTTTAATTTTTAAGGATTAGGACCAACGTTCCCTCTAATTTTTAAAATCGATGGGCGGTATAAAGTACAATTTGGGCAACCCTTTTAAATTTAAAAAAAGTCGGACAAAATTTAACAAAAAAAAACATATAGTATAGCCGATTTTTTGATGCTCTATGGTAGAAATGGGGCAGAAAAATAGTCAAATCTAACAGTATTTCAAGGTTTTTTTCATAACTTTGTTTCCTCTTTTTAAAATTTCCTCTAATTCGCAGGTAACCTAGGCCCTAATAGGAGAAATCCAATTCGCAAATTTTATTTAAATCAGTACAGTGATGTTCAATGAAATCCGGACACTTTGAATTCCTGGAAAAAATGCATGGTGCAGGTCAAAATTTCATCCCCCCCCATTTTTTTTTTTCAGTATTTAGTTACTTGATTTATGTAGTAACTGTACATAATTTCAAAAAATAGTTTAGAAACAATCGATAACTCAAGTAATGAGCATAAACATTAACTAAATGAAAAAAATGTCGAAATTAAGTGAGTCTGAAAAAAGTGTTATTATCGCATTATGGCACGAAGGATTGTCAGTACGGGAAATTAGTGATAGAGTATCACGGGGGAAGTCCTCTGTTGCTGATTTAATCAAAAAATTTAAAAATACCGGGACCACAGAACGCTCCAAAGGGTCTGGAAGGAAACGCAAGACAACCATAGTAGAAGACAAATTTCTGGTCCTTCGTTGCAAACGAGACCGCTTTAAACCTTCCACAAAATTGAAAGCGGATCTTGCTTTAGCCAGTGGAACTGAAATTTCTGCGGTAACCGTGCGGAGGAGGTTAATTGAGGCAAATCTAAGGTCACGTTGCTTGCTTCAAAAGCCATCTTTAAAGGTTTCATCAAAGATCACTCGGCTTCGGTGGGCCCAGGAACATTCCAGTTGGACCCCAGATATGTGGAATAGACTAGTGTTCTCTGACGAAAGCAAATTTAAGCTGCATGTCGGGGATGGGCGGCTACGCGTCCGAAGGAAACCAGGAGAACGCCTCAGTGATAACTGCATTCAGGAAATCCCCAACAAAGCTTAAGGAGTAATGGTCTGGGGATGTTTCAGTGCAAGTGGTTTAGGTCATCTGGGGTTTATAGATGGAAGAGTAACCGCAGATATGTATTTAAATGTCCTAGAGAGTCATTTGAAACCGTCAGTTTTGGAGCTGTTTGCTGAAACTGAAAGGTACATCTTTCCGCAAGATGATACGCCAGCACACGCTTCAGAAAAGGTATTTATTTATTTTTTTAGAACTATTGGACAATCCTCAAGAAAATCCAGTTCTAACATTTTGTGAAATTTTATTAACTTCCGTTTTTTTTTCATTTTCAGGTAAAAGACTACCTAAACCAAAACGATATTAAGACATTGGAATGGCCTCCGTACAGCCCAGATCTTCATCCCATCGAAAATATCTGGGCTATTATGAAGAAAAAAGTCCGTCAGGGTAATCCCCAAACACAACAGGACTTAAAGCGGCAAATTCAAAGTGCTTGGGATGAAATTAGTGATGACGTCACTGGAAATTTGGTGAATTCCATGAAGCACAGGTGCACAGCGGTAATTAGGGCAAATGGCAGTCATACTAAATATTAAATGGGAGGTGTCAGGAGGTGTGTCAAAATGCAATTGATAAATTTTAATGACTCTATTTATAACATGTTTTTTTTTGTACCCTAATAAACTTAATATTTACAAAAAATTATCTGAATTCTTATTAATTTCTTTAATTTTCCAATAAAACCATAAATACTGATTGAACCATATAATTTTTTTAGTGAATATTATGTGAGGTAATATAAAAAATTATTTCACCGAATAAGCATCACTACTTTTTTGGAAAAAATCGCTTCAAATCGAAAAAAGGTAAGTGTCCGGATTTCATTGAACACCACTGTATGTTAGTTTTTAAAGTACATCAAAAAAACTTTATGGACAAACTTATTTACTCCTAGGATTATTTCTTTCTCCACTATCCTCGGACCGATTTTGCTGAAACTTAACATGGTATCGTCTATTTACGTATTTAACAAATATAATTTAAACAAAATTGATTTGCAAATTTTCCAGTTAAATCCGAAAAACCATATAAAAAAAAACGACAAAACTTTCATATAACTAATTTCTGGTCACCCTGGTTTTTGCTTAATAACTTGCCTCCCCTTCTGTCGATTTTGCTGAAATGCAATACCAAACGCAGTTAAGGAATAACCAACTTACATTCTAAATTTCAATAAAATCGGATAACGCGTTTTTGAGTTATCTTGTCCACAGACGGACGGATGGACGGACGGACAGACGGACGGACATGCATAAATCGATATAACTTTTGATTCCCTGAACTACCATACCTTTGAAATTTTTCTGCGATGATTATTTCTATGCGTTACACACTTAGTGACAAAACTAATATACCCTATAGTAGTACCTACCATAGGGCATAAAAAACAATCCAAAGAAGTGCCAATTGACATTTAAGTTCAATGTTACTAATTACGGCATATAAAAAGAAAGAAGTCATGAACATGACTTCAGTGTGGAAATCTACACGTATATATATATATGTGTGTGCGTTTACGCGATGAAAATGGTAATAAATTTTCAAACTATTTTCGCAAAAAAGAAGCTTTTTTCTTGTGGGCAAATAAAAATTATGACTGGGCTAATGTCAATTTATACCTGGGCGGGCGCCCACGCGCCTAACTTAGAGGGAACATTGATTAGGACTGAAACCATGAATTTCATATGTTAAGCGTTTCAACATTTTAACTAGAAAAGGTAAGCTTTGCTTAACAATATTTATTTTTTTTATAATATAGTATGGGTAAAAAAATAAAATAAAGGTGAATTAAAAAAACGTGCATTACACTAAATTGCCACTTAAGTAAATAAATGTGCAATATATTTGCCATCAGTGGGACTAGCAAACGAATCGTAGCGAAACGAGAATGCATATAGTCAGCCACGGGTACCTAAACTTTTTTCTTTTAATGTTTTTTTTTTATATTTGATTTAAAATTTAAACGTGAACAATTGTGTATAATAAAGTTAAATTTGATAGTTGTTGTTGTTCCTTTAAAGTAATTTTAAGGATAATTTTTCCATATTAACAATGTTATCCGAATATGATTAATTTCTTGTAAAATGCCCGTCGACGTAACACTATTAATTATAATATCGAATTAATATTCTCTTTTTTATAATAATATTCTTGTTTTGATTCGATTTTAAAAACGAAACAAGTTTATCCATATAAATTCCTTCTCGAAACTGTTTCTGGGCTTCTAGAATAAAAACTCAGACATTATATTTTCGACATCATTCCCGATTCGACTCCAATTCTAATTCGTTTGTTTTTATAACTTGATTTTTATTCAAATTAAGTTTATTTCGTTCGTTATTTTTGTTTTTTTTTTTTTAATTATATATCATTTAAAAAATAGAACAGAGTTGTTTACAATTGATTATTTTTAATATCAAAATTTTGATTAAGAAAATTTCGTGATAAATTTTGGTTGATAAAACTGCATAAATAAATTCTATACAAGAGCTTTTATCATTTTTTCTTATCAATTTATTATATTTAAAAAGAATATATATATATATATATATATATATATATATATATTTTATAAAGCAGAGTCTTAGAATCTTTGAACAAACTTTTAATTCTTTTTCGTTTAATTTTCTTTCTAATTAAAATACAAACGTTTTGTGACTGGTCTTTAAACATTTCTTCCTGGAATTTGCATATTTAAAGTACTTGAATCTTAAGTTGACAATTTTACAAGAATATAATTTTGAAAAAAAGAAAAATTGCATAAAGTAGATATTTTTCCGTAACTACTGACAACTAGTTTGAACAGAAATTTCAAGTAGCTACTTAGTTACAAGTAGATATTGAATAAAATGTTTTTACCTTTGAAGGGAAGCAATTAAAAGTTGCAAATGGAAGCGTCAGTTTGGCTAATTAGCTTATGTGAATATTAAAATGAAGTAAATCTCTTTTACATAGAACATTAGGTAAGGGCAAAAGCACCTAACGAGAAAAAAGAATCATTTAAAAAATGATAAGAAAATTTACAAAACTTGTTTAGCTTGATTTTAAAAACGAGAAACAAGTTTTCTATTGAAAACGAAATTTTTTATGGACATCGAAATTCTTCACACACTAAATTTTAGATCACCAATTAAAAAAATTCGTATATAAAATAGAAAATAGAACATTACAGTTAACGCAGATTATGAAAAATGTTGATCTTTTGTCAAAAGCTTTATGGCATCAAGAGAATTATATATGGTATGTACAAAGTGTGACTCGAGAGCGGAAGACATTTTTCTCTGACCGAAATAAATACAAAATTATTGTTAATAATTAATTAGGAAAATTAAAAATTAATGAAGTTTGAAGTTGATTTTGAATTCTATTAAAACAAAAGGTCAGGTTTAGAGTTGAAACGGACAGCACAGAAGTCCACGTGGATATCAATCATTGAAATTACGATGAATATACCTCAAGTAAAATATCAGTACCAATGCACGCAAAGAAAGTTAGAGAAAAATTGGAAATGGCTGAAACGTAGTTTCATTTTTAAAATCGTTTTTTTGTAATCTGTCTGAATTTATATAGTAAATAGTATATCTTTATCTATTTTTGCAGAGACCAAATTAATTTTAGTTTTAGCTTTTTACAAACTGATCACAAAATTGTTAGCTCATTTTCACTATTGCAAATTTCACATAATTGGTCATCAAATTTAATAGGGGTGTTTCTTTTCTCTTTTTTTTCTCGAAAAAAATGCCAAATTTTTTTTTGACTTTCTATGACAATTTTTTATGTATGCAAATAAAATGGGAAATTGTCATAAAAATGGAAATGCAATGTTTAACGATCGAATATCTTTCGATTTGTCTGTATCAATAAATTGCGGAGAAGTTTCTTCAATAAAAGCATGCTTGTGCCAGAAACTTATTACTTTTGATATCTCTGTCTAAGTGTTATGATCTTTTTCATTTACCCTCCTATTCTGGCGCCGTGACACTTTTACTGTCATAAATATTTATGACAATAATATTCTGACTGTAATTATGACTGCTGCGAAAATTCGTATTCCGGCGAACGGGTCATAATTATCTCCAAAATATGAATTTATACCACTTTAAACTCGTATAATTCCAACGAGTTTTCGTGGTTTTTTGAAAAATACTCTCGAAAATGTTTGCATGGGTTTGAAATTTATCTATAGGAGTAAAATTTTTTGTGTGTTTAAAAGAATGGTGGAAATTATTCCATATTTATCAATTGAATCACTCAGAGAACGCATATAAAATTAAGTTATGATGTAAAATATTGTCGGTCAGAACTTATGATATTTTTTTATGACAGTTGTTAGTTATGAGCGCGTCAGAATACCAAATAGTATTGAAAAAAAAAGTTATGACAATGACGTCATTTTATGACAGTCAGAACTTGTTATGACTGCGTTCAGAATACCGGGGTTAATCTATCTTAGCTGGATTTAATCACACATCGTTTCCCGTTAATGGACAACACAGTCTTAACTAATAAAGCCTATGCTGACTCAAAAAAGTTACTTGCTCATAATTTCTGTACACACTGTATTCGATATGAAAAAGAAATTTAAAACGTAATTTCTTAAAAAAATAACAAAAATGTTAAAAATTTTAATTTTTTTTTCTTAAATAAGAAAGAAATTTTAAATCGCTTAGATTTTTATTTGTGGGTGGATATTGGTAAAAAAAAAAAAAAACATATTTTAATGCTGTTTTTATATTTTTGATTTTGTTGTAGATTATCTTGAAAATTTTTATTGTATATTATTTTATTTAAAAATAATACATCTTCAAATCGAAGTTTTGTTCAAATTTAACACAATTCAGTTTCATGTTTTACATGGCAAATATTTAAAAATCATGATTGAATATTTTTGATTGTTGCTCAAGATTTGAATGTATTAAAAATGTTATGAATCTCCAAAAAAAAAAAAAAAAAATTTCATATAAAAACGCTTACATTTATTAATAATTGTTTTTCTTTTTGGTAGAAGAGTGCTAAATATTTGAAATACATTTATAATAAAATTATTATGTATTTTTAAAGTAACATTTGTTCGTGATCACTTTTAATCAGCTGCTTGAAGAAAAATAAGCAAAAAGTATATAATCAGCCGGCGACACTGTCGCTAACCAAAAACGAATGAAAAATTTCATTCAAATTTTAATAATAATTTGGAAAATTTGGAAAATTTGATTGTAAATATACATTTTTTTTTTTATTTTTCAAAATACGCTTCAATTTATGTTTATTTATGTTTATTTATTTATTATAATTTAATTTGTGGAGAAATTATTAATTATTGAATTTGGTGAATTTAATATTACTTTTTTTTTTTTTTAAATAAAAATTAGTGAAATGGTTAAAGATTTGTTTTCGCCAAATATATTTCAAGTTTGAAACTTATAAAGTTCACATGAACTTAAAGAAAAGTTTTTTAACAAAAATTAGTAATGAATTCAAATGATAGCATATTTAATTTTTAAATAAAATACCGTTGTTTTTTTTTATTACGTGAATAAAATGCGAAATTGATCTTCGAAAATTTCTCAAAGTAAGTAATACAAAAGACGTCATTGAAAGTTATAAATGGTTTTCTAAGTGATTTTTGTTGTTGTTGGAATTTATATACTTTAAGAAAGTAACAATTCCATTGTCGTAGATCTTACTAATCATTATATTTCTTGGCGTACGTACGAACAATTTGAAATTTCGAAATAGAGACTTACACAGGTAAGTACTTATACTATATACAGGTATGTACTTATTTATCTATTGGAATCACTGAATAAATGAGAAAAAATCGTACGACTTATATCTGCCTATACCTAAGTAGGGTAGAGCGGTATTAAATTGAGCCAGGGGTTAAATGGAACGTCATGTATAACTCAAAAACTATATCCATCGTGGTGATCATTCTTTGCTTCTATTACAGTTATTTGGGTAAGTTTTGGTGTTGAAATTTTTGAAATATATTTTTTGGTTTTGAAATAATTAGAGTCAAAAGAAAGAAAGTCATTGTAAGTTTAAATGGGACAACCATTGGGGTTCTCTGGGAGATATCAAAATGACTAAAAAGATATTCATGATAAAAGTTTTCAGTATATTCTATCTTTTGAATTTGCATATAAAATCATAGGACCGGTAAACCCCACACCATGGCCCATTTGACCATGCAATTTAGCAAGTTTAGCGAGTTTAATGGCACAGAAAACTTTGTCCAATATCACAGAACCAACAACGTTTTCCATGGTGTTAAACACACACTCTAATAAAGGAAACATTAAAGTTTTTTCAAAAAATTGAAATAAAATTAAGAGTTTTGGCCAAAACAGAAAAAATGGCCCATTTAGCCCCGGTCTACTCTACATATATTGTGCAAGTGAATATAGACGAACAGACTAACGATACTTCTGATTTTTTCCGGAGTTAACAGAAGAACAAAACTAGCAAAGGGAGACTGGGGTTGGTTATTTCGGTTTCGGAATTGCTATTTAAAATAAGGATATTCAACAATTTGTTTTAATGTAGAGATGGATACCGAAAATAAATAGCAAACATCGAAGGCCGTGGATAAAACCGGAGAACCGAAAACACTGGTCTATGAAACATTTTGAATTCAAGCAATATTGCCAAAATGTTATTGGTTTTAAGAAAAATCTGTTAAGTACAGATGTAATAACCGGCCTAAAATAGTAAGCCAATATTTCCATAAGTATTTTAGTGAGTACAGACCTGATAGAGGTTCCTAATGTCGAAATTGAATTACAATTTAATATGCTAATAATTATTTAAATTAATTTAAAATTAAAGTAACTATATACGAATAAGATTATGATTAGGAAAAAACATACCGCCAAAAAGATCGAGATTTTAATTGGCTATCGATAATATTTCTTGTATTTCTCCACAATACCAAAAGAGATGCATTCGCAAAGGTTTTTAAGAAGACACTATCCCACAATATTCCTTCCTATTATAATTTTTCGAATGAAATACAATTCTTGGAAATGGCACCCCAAAGTGCAGTCATCTTGTGGTTAGTCAGTTTTTAGCTTTTTAACGTTTATATTTTATATAAATTTTTTCTTCTTTTTGCGCTAACCAACATTTCGAATGTCTATTAAGTAAAAAATCTTCGTTGTATTTCTGTGTGATCAGTTTCGATCGTTTTTTTTTTCCTGTTTTTGATCTTTCGTTACGTTGGTTTTGTTGCCGGTTGCCGTTTAACTGGTGATCGCAACAACTACACACCAAATGCATTTTATACGCGAATTTTGTCGTTTTGTGTCTTCTATTCATACAAAAAAGCATAATGGGAAATATTTTTGGATGGTTTTGTACAGCATTCGTTTTCTTTTTCTTTTTTTTTTTTAAACTTTGCCTTAAAGTTTTTTTTTTTACTTTTGCTATGACAAACATTTTAATAAAGATTTCTGATTTATTCACACCAAGATATTTTATTTTGGATTTAGAAAAAAAAACGACTACATTTATATTTTCAAATATTATATTCGAAATTGTCAAGGTCAAGATATTTCAATAAAGGCCAGAACCGAAAAAATGCAAAATACCACTTCAGCACAGGTTACGATCGGATCCAGTCGAAGATTAGAGAATACATATTTAATTCGTTAATTTATTTAGGGGGCTCATTCTCCTCGCACACCCCAAAAAAAAATTTTCTTTCGCGTTGGTTGTTTATATTGTTGTAGATTAATTTACGAATTTATGATCAAATAAAAAAGTGATCACAGTAATATCACATATGTAAGAAAAGATCATTTGATATCACTTTTTTTGTGTTGTTTAGTGTAGACATTGTAGAATGTCTGTTCATGAAAAACATTAAAAGCAAATACATTTAAAAAATAATATATATAGACAACAATAATAATAATAATAATAATAATAATAAAACTAGCAGAATTAAATGATCGTAGACATTTTATTTAAGTGCAAAAAAAATAAATGAAAAAATATGTGTTCAATATCTCGTTTTTGAAAATTTTTTATATATATTTTTCCGAAGTATAAGTGAATAAAAATTAAAAAACCCGAAAAAATTAAAAAAAAAAAAAAAGATAAAAATTAATAAGAAAAAAAAACTCTTCATATATACGAATATATTCATATGCGAGACAGAAAAATGCAAAAGTGAGGCCAGAAAGAGAAGATTTTCGATCGGCAAAAAGCTTTGCTAAAACTCAACCAGAGCGCGGACACAACACGAGCAGGCAAGCAGGCTAGCTGGTTGATTATTATGGTGGGTTGGTCGATTTGGTTGATCTGGCTGGCCGAGCTATAGTCGGAGCTCCAAAAGCAGTAACATCAAATTTGTGGACTATAAAAGCAAAAATTCATTTCAAACTCGAGTTTATTAAAATGTGAATAGTGCGCAAGTCAAGTTGGATTAAAAAAATCTATAACAACACTAAACTAGATAACGACTACAAATAAAATTAAAAAAAAAAAAAACAAACAAAAGCGGAAAACGCCTACAACACCACGGAAAATAGTGTATAATAATATATTTCGGATATAATTTTTTCACATTATACTCTCATGATCGTTTTAGGAAATTTCAATTTTTAGTGTTTAGTCCGTTAAAATTAATAATATCGAATTGAGTTCGAAATTATAACAGTAAAGATCGTTAGAAAAGTGAATCAATTTATTTAATGTAGGAATTCCTTGTACGATCGCTAACCTTACGAATTAAATATTAGTTCATAGAAGAGTATTTTCTTTTAAAATAAATTTATATAGTTTTTTTTTTAATTTAGTATTTAGTTAGTTTAAAAAAAAATGAACTTGAACTATTCCGAAAAAAATGATGAGTAAATGATCTTGATATTTAATTGTATAGAATTCGAAAATGAAGTGCTTCAAAAGTGAATGTAAAGTGATCGTGTGAAACCTGAATAAATATTTACTATACTACAAATAATTTGAAATTGAAATTAAAGTCAGGATAAATCTAGCCTCTACTAGGCTTTGTCTGTTTTTTATGCTTTCATAATCTTGTTGTTATTAATTAGCTCAGACATAGCCTGAAAGAGGTTAGGTGTAACCTGGTTAATTACAACACACAAACGCATTATTATGAATAATATGTATTTTTATCAAATCCAAGTGCAGATGTACTTAAGATATTGTAAATTTTTTTTATTTCTATTTTTTTCGGATGATAAACCAGATAACGGAAAAAAATTAAGGCATTGGTATAAATTAAAAATAAATGAGCTTTTTTTTGGTATGCATTTCCTCGTCTCTCCCAAAGGTTGTATATTTAGTGACAATAAATAGCAGTTTGAATAAACTTAGAGAAATTAATTTAGTTACTTACGCATGCGCTCTTTCTGAATCATGCAAAAATAAATAATTACGTCACATTAATGTGGCAGCATGTTTGTTATAACGTTTCTTTCGAAACAAAAATTCAATTGATATTGTCGTTTTTTTTCCATATAGTGTTGCCACGTTGATTGATAAAATGAAAATATTTCATATGTTTTAATTTTAATTAGATTTTTAAAAATAAATTTATATTTTTAAGAATTTCTTTATCAAAAGGAAAAATATCCAAAATAAGATTTTGAAAAAACTATAAAAATATGTATTTTAGGAATCTTAAAATTTGTCTAATTAAACTTTCTCTTATAATTCAAAATTAGTACTCAATTCTACCTAACAGAAAATTAGAAAGTCAGTTAAACTTATCATTTTAAAAATAATAGGATATACCAGAAATTCCTACACATTCGGATTATCAGTTTTATGTAGACATTTTATGTAAAACTCCTTAATGGCTAATGCCTGAAAATTCTAGAATATTAAGAAAAGTAGCGACTACTAACCCCAAATTATTGAATAATAATTCATACCAGTAGCGACAACGTTATTAAATATATAATTTAACGTACAATAACAATAAAGAATTTCATTGTATTTACATTATTCATTTCTAAAACAAAAATGAAACGAAATCTGACCCACTAATGTAATTTCTTTAGTTGACAACTTTGAATTGAACTAAGAGGATAAAAATGCTTGGAAAAGTTCAAACTATTTCCTTAATAAAAATAATAATAAAAATAGTAACAAAAATTTATGTCCAAAATTCAAATTTTTTAGAAAATATTAAACTTTTAGAATCTATCAATTGAATAGTTAAGAATTGAGGAGAGTGTATGATATTTTCTCAAAATGGTCATATGCAGTTTCAATTCTCAATCTTTCAAATATTGTAATATTCTTTTTTAAGACCTGAAAATGATATCTTATTTGAATAGCAATTTTTTTTTCTAGCCCTATTTTATAGAGTGGATCGCGCTTTTATAACAAAAAAATAATAGAAATAAATTTCCAGACCTCCATCCAGCATTTGTGTATGCTCTATAATTAAAGTTTGGCAGTATTTTGAATCAAATAAATATATTCTGCATTTATGCGCATAAATGTTTTGCTGCTTCAATCTAATTCCAGCTCAACTTTCCAAAAAAAGCAACAATTGACTAACTAATAAAATAAGAAAATAGTAAAAAAGTTCGTAAATTATATTTGTTGTCCGTTAGCACCATAAGCGCTTTTAATAGATGAGTTACGGTTTAGTATTATTTCAAGTGCATTTGATAGAATAATTTTCAGTCATACAAATCAACTGGTTACAATTTTATATTTTCAGTTTCAAAATGCAGTTTTCTCGTAGAAGTTAATTTAAATTAATTAACCAATTTTTGGAAAGATCTACATACATTTATAGGTTTATTTTGCTTTGTATTGCGCAGCTATAATCATTTCCTAATTTTCCATATTTTCATGGAATTCTCTTCCCGTTTGCTACCTATCCAAACCTAGATAAGATGTAATGTAACTTTTAGTTTTGTTCTAAAATCTAAATAAATTAAATATAAATAAACTAAAGATCTGTATCGGAATATTTCTTATTATGGTGGAAATCATATTTAAAACTGGTAACACTATAATTGGATGACAACTTTTTCAGTTACAAAATTCTTTTTAAATCGTTATTTTCTTTATGGTCATATACCAAGAAAGCTACAAGAGTGCTTTACAAATAACTTCAAGAATGTCCGGAGTTCGTTGATGGTGAGGCGCGGTTTCAATACGATTTTTGAAAAGAAATGACATATATGGTTAAACTGTTTGCGGTTTCTTACTAATTCCATTTCTTTTATTTATTACATACCTACATAGGTGTACGTTATTTTCGTGGATTTTTTTATTCTTAATAGATACTACACTGCTGCGGAAATGATGTCATTCCTGGATCCAAGAAATACCAGTAATACATTTACAAGCGTTTTGAACAAGATTTTTTTTTTTTTTTTGAAAATCAAATTTTCAGATTTAATAAGAAACATTATTAAAACCTGATTAATTTAATTTTTTTGTTTTTGTTTTTTGTGGATAAGGAAAATGAATAAAATATAAATAAGAAAAGAAAGTTGACAATATGAATGTTTTTTTAATCCAAATACAATATTTGCCGTTTTTATATATATATATATATATATTAAAAAAGGTGATAATAACTTACGATTAATCGTTAGCAAGCCGATTTCCATGACATTTAAAAAAAGAACATGTTGAATGTTAAAGTTCCCGTAAAAAGTATGTTTTATTTCTGCTTTTATCATAAAATATTCCTCAACTGGATTGAATTGTATCAAGGCACTGGAAAAGAGAGAAAACACTTTTATTTAAATTGAAACAAAAAAAAAAAACATGTATTTTGGATAAGATTTTAATAATTATAATAATTTGAGACAAATGCCCGTAAATTTGTGTAATAAAATTTTATTTACTTTATTTTAGGTAATATAATGAAAAAATTATTTCAATTTTTATAAGGTTAACAATCGCCAGAAAAAATTTTGTGGAGGTGAGATCCAACAAGAACAAATATGATGATGTCAACTTTTTTTCCAGGGAATTGGACCTCGAAAAATATATTGTGGATATTTGCGCGGGTGACAAACCATTTGATGGCATTTTGTAAATGTAATTTATTTAATTAAAATGTATACAATGATGTTAAATACAGTTTTTGTTTGTTGTTGTTTTTATTTTCTTAAAAAATTTTAATTATATAGACCCAATAAACCTGTGGATCCGCAGGGCTCTATCAATATCTTATCGACCCTATCAGCAAACTTTTCCATATTAGGGAAATTAACTCGCCTAAATGAGAAAATAAACTATGTACTTATGTATTTTTAGGAGGCAAATTGTGACTTAAAGGATTTTCTCATAATATCTTTTATGCTTTAAGTCATATGTTACGACCTAATATAATTAAAATTAATCATCGTTTAAAAGTCAGTCCACACGTAAGAACGCTAACACTCCCACTGATCTACTAAACCAATATTAAACTCAATATCTTTAGGAAGGAAAACAAAGAAATTAATTAGGGTAAGGATTCCATTCCAGATTTGTTGTCTTATAGATTGTTTACGGGTATGTATTACTCCGAATATTGTTAAAGAATTAGAAACATTTGAATGGAAAATATTTAATCGAGTTAGAGCAGGCCTGGGCAACCGAAACTCAATAATGAGTCACAACTAAAAAAAACAGAATTCCGTGAGCCGCAAAGATACTTCACTTTATCGTGTGTTTCAAGAAAAATAGTTTTTAATTAAGGATGACACTGGAGATCAATTAATTCCGTTTGCAAATCAGATGGCGCTGTGATTGGATCAACACTGAATGGTGTGCGAAATATTTAAACAAATTTATCATAAGATAAGATTTCATCAAATCTTGAATCAAAAGCTTCTTTCAATTTATTCAAACAATCAGCATATATATTTATGAAAATTGGTTTTTACAGAGGAGCTAGTAATATTCAATTTTGCAAAATGAGTTGCATCACCATTTCTTAGTTGTCTTGCCCACAAATGTAATTTGGAAATAAAAGATTTAATTTCAGCACAACTTTCTGTAATTAACTTCTTTTTTCCTTGAAGTTTCAAATTTAAACTATTGAGATGGTCAGTCACATCCAGAAAACATAAATCCAGCAACCAATTATCGTCTGACAATTCTTCAACAGATTTATTTTGTAATTCCATAAACATCTGAATTTCTTCCTTCAAATCTAAAAATCTCTCTCGAAATTACGTATATTTACTAAATCATGCTATGAGCCGCAATATAACTTGCAAAGCCGCAGGTTGCCCAGGCCCGAGTTAGAGTATACTCGGTCATTACTCTACCTTGGTCTCTCCTGCTTTACATATTATTGAGGGGTTGTGATAAACCCGTGCAATGATTTACCAATTGATGAAATTGATTTGCAAAATTTTTCCTAAACGAATGAAATTCGTCATCAATATTATAGTATGAATCATTTTGCAATAAGTTACCTTCAGTATTGAATAACTCTATATTAAATTACAGTTACTATAGTAACTCCTACTCCGTTTGCCTATGATCGTTGATCCACACACGGATATTACGCGTACGGAAATTTGAATATGTCCAAAATGCCTGGTATATTTTAGACTATAGGTAATGAAACAAAAAAGAAAACTCTTTTTAACCTAAGTAATTTACATGAGGTCTTATGGAAAGAGCTTGAAGCTCCTAAACGTTTTTTCCATAAGTTTTAATTTAGTTTACTGATATTAAATGAAATCGGGACAGCGATTATAGCTGCCATTTCTCACCATTCGAACTGACGTCCGAAGTCACCATACATGGCATCCATAAAGATACCAAAATGCGTCAGTGTGGGTGCAAGTAAATGTGTATTTAGTCATTGAGTTCGAAACATATGTTTTTATTATTCGGAGAATACATTGTCATTTTTTGTTGATTTTGTTTTTTAACTAAAAATTTTTTTTTGGTAAAATTATTTTTCTAAAAGAGAAAAATAATTTTTTTCAGTTTAGTATTAAATAGTAAAAAGTAAAAATTAATTTAATTGAGAATTAATCGTTAGGCCTAAGTTATACGACGATCATTGTAATGAAGGAAATTGTGGAACTAGTGAAAACCGAACGTTTTTCTTTGATTTTCAATGAAAGGTGGTTATACCTCTTTTACGAATGTCAGAGAAACTTACAGTCAGATTTTCGTTCATAGCTAAGTCGTGTAATGGTTTTTTTCATCAAATCCAATTAGATTATTTCTTCCCTTTCCATTTTTTACCGATGAGTCACAAATTTTCTCCATTTTTTTAAATATGTTATTATTTTCTTATTGGGACGCTGAAGTTTGAGGTTAGAATATCGACGAAAAATTCCTAATGAAGGAATCAACTTGGCAGTTCTCCAGTGGAATTAAATGAAATTGAAACGCAATTCACAAAACAGCTGATCGATTAAAACATGTTTCGTCATTCAAATTATAAAAATAATTATAAAAAACAAATTACGTGATAATCCTAAGATTTTTTATTTAAAATCTATTTACTAAACTATTTCCCATGTTTTGCATTATTTGTTTTTAAAGAAATAATCTTTGTAATAGGTTAATTTTCCATTCTAAAATTATTTCCTTCATTACAATGATCGTCGTATAACTTAGGCCTTAAACAGAAAAGAAAATTTTATTTCAAATTGACGAAATCTTTCATACAATTTACTAACGGAAAAATACTGACTAGCTCGAGAGGACGTCAGAAAAATTGGTGACAAAAAATTTCCCGACAGTATAAATAATTTCCTTTTCGAAATTAAATTTTGTGAAATGGCAATACTCTTTTAAAATTTAGGGAAATTTTTCAGAAAAGGTGAGAAAAAAAGGTGAGAAATGGCAGCTATAATCGCTATCCTGTTTAGAATTTTAAATATACCTTTCGTAAAACTTTGATGGAACTTAATTTTTGATGATCAAGTAGTCACTCCAAATCAAAAAAAAAAAGTATAAAAGGAATCTACGTAAGCGTTTCATGCAATAGTATTCTCATTTTTTTGGAAAACGGGACGGAAATTTCATTTTATTCTAGAAAGAAAAAAAGCAAAAATTTTATTTTTAATCTTTTTTTGTTTTAAATTAGAAGAAAAAATAAAATAAAATGTTTAATCAAAATTCTACTGAAAATCTCGATAATAATAATAAAAATAATAAAAATAATAAAAATGAACAAATTTATGAGCTACAAAATTTTATTGATATCCCGACAAATTTGAATTCAGGACGTAATGCTGTAAGCAGAAAACTTAAATATCAAAATAATCCATCAATTGAATATCAAAGACGTAAAGCTGAACAACCAAAACGTGTCGTAAAATTATTTAAAGTTGGTGAAGAACAAACGAAAGATATACCAATATCGGCTCCATCATGCTCTTATACTCGAATTATTCGTGATAGTTACTTTTCTTAATAATAATAATAAATAAATAATTGGAACAACAAAATTGAAAATTAGTTTCTTTTGAATATGAGCTAAATAATTTTTGTCCACAGATCAGCGTTTTCATGATTCTCATCCGTGGATGTCAATTCAAAATTTTCATTTTTGAGGTTCTTCTATTTCATATCGGGTCTAAAAAAAAATGATTGAAACAAAGATTACGCTTAAAAGTTACGATTTACGACGAATTTCACTGGAATTGTCCATTTTTTTTTTTTGAAAGGTGGTCATTTTAAATCGGCATGCGTCAGAAGAAAATTTAATGGCGTTTTTTCTACTTTTGGTAAAAACATTGTTTAAAATAGTGACATTTGTTGAAAACAGAAATTTAATAAGAAACGCAGAACTCGATTTTTATTCGATTTACTAGGAATAGAAATTATTAACCAAATGAAATATGTAAGTAGAACATATATCCAACGAATTTTTTTTTCACTTATCGGAAAAATCGTAATGAGAGATTATCAAGTAATAAACCTAGTCTACCAATTGAACTGGATTTAAACTGGCCTTAAATATACGTATATATGGCTATATCAAAGATATTAATAAAGAGAAGATGTGGAAAGTTCAAAAAGCTTTTATTTAACATAAGAAATTTACATTAAAATTTATGGAAAGAGCTTAAAGCTCCTGAAAGTTCCTTCCATAAGATCTAATGTAGTTTACTCATGTTAAAAGAAAGCTGTTTAGAATTTTACATATCTTTACGCATTTATATCTTTGGCTATAAGATTAACAATAAAAGGTAATGAAGTTAAAATAGCTTATAATAACAACAAATAAAACGAGTATCGAAATTTGAAAATATATTTTGATCATTTCTATTAAATCGTACTATATTTGAGGTGGGATTGTCGATAGGGGATTGTGTAGATCTATATTTACAATATTTTTTTACCGATTTTAAGTTTTTACATTTTAAAGAAACATGAATTTATTGACTACTTGGATCTACAAAGAAAAAAATCAATACCGGCTAATTTTCGAGTAATCAGAATCTGTTTCATATCCACCTCATGCACAGTTTTTGGTAACCTGAATTTTCTCTCAAAAATTTCCGTATTCAGCAAAGTTTTATAAAAAAGCTCAAAGTTTAAAATTGCAAGCTTTTCAAAAATCCGTTAGTTTTTAGATCGAAATTTGGTTTTTTTTGTTTACGTTCCTGTTTCTTGAAAGATTTCCTTTGTTTTGGGAAGATTCGGGAGCGGATTTTATTTTATCGAACGAGAACAACAAACACCACAACTTCCTAAGTGCAAATATAATTTGTTTATTACATTTGACATACATTGTGGACTTATTTGGCTTCACCTCATTTGTAATAATATGCCTTTACTCGGTATTTTGTAATGGTTTCATGCTCCATTTTAATATTTCCACATAATATGAGTGAATTTTCATAACATTTTGTAAAAGATTTTCTTATATTATGAAAAGATTCATGTGGGTTTCGAAAATTTTCCAATATTTATTATGAATTTTATTATAGTTTTGATTTAATTACCAAAATTTATATTTTCTCTTCATAGTTCCAAAATAAATGCCAACGCAAAATCATTATTAAACCAAAAATTAATCCAAATCTATAAAATCGATATCGTTTTAATACGCAATTTAATGTGAAAGTGATCATTTTTACTAAAAACAGTGAATTTTTGATGAAATTTTATGTTAAATGCAAAAAAAACAAATGAACATTTATAATTTTGACGATCATTTCCATCATAAAAGATCAATAATTAAAAGACCTTTAAGATTTTTGACCCAGTTACAATTAATTTGTCAAGAAAGTTTTGTGCAATCATAAATTTAGATAATTTTTATTTATTTTTCTTTCTTGTCGTAAGGTAAAGATACCAAATCGCGACTAATCTATCAAAAAATCCTTGTAACAGTAAATGATGAAGACAAAATTTATATTTCGTTGATTTCAGTGAATTGGGCAATTAGGTTTTGATATTTAAACAATATTTTTAGCCTGTTAAGAACATATCCTGAGTATTACTAGGACTTTTTTAATAGAGTGACTCCAATTTCGTAGATGCATTTGAATTAAAGATGGTTAAAATTTGTCAAACAAAATAATATTGACAATTATATAGAATTGATTCAATTGCAATGAAAAATTATATATAAAGGGTTTTTCAATAAGGTTGCATTTGTTTATGATGACAGTTCTGTCATTCAGTTTTTTGACATAATTATAGTAGGTCTACATTTTATTATAATGAATTCAATTTCGTTCGAAAATGGCATAAAAATAATTAAAATCCATTATGAAAATGGGGAATCTGTGAAAACTACGTTCCGTTAAAAAAAAAATTATTTTTTCTGACGAATCTCATTTTCATTTGAATTACATTAATTAGTAAAATTGTTGCATTTGAGCTTCTGAAAATCCAAGAACAGTTGTTGAACAATCATTACATTTGTCTCGTGTCACTGTTTGGTGTGTTTATAGGGCTGGCGGCATTATTGGATTGCAACTGGTGAAATAAAGCCACAATTATGCAAAAATGTTTAATTTTAAATTAAAAAAAAAGTTCTTATTGAAAAATCCGATCCATAAAAAGGGTGATTTTTTTAGGTTTCTTTTTCGAATTGGCCAGACTTTTTCCAGCGGTATCCAATTTGACAGCTGATAGATAATTTATGCTCAGGTTGGTTTGCCATTTCATCATGAATAAACTCATGATTGAGAAACAATCAAGGATGCTTTGAAAATCGGTCCGTTATTTTATCACAAAATTGTGTTCAGTGTCGAGGCTCATTTTTGGCTCAATGGGTTTATTAATAAGCAAAATTGTCGCTTTTGGAGTAAACCAACTTAGAAGAGATTCTAGAGATCCCAATGCATCCGAAAAAGTTAGGTTTACATGCTGGGGCATCTTGGTCCTTATTTCTTTAAAAATAAGGCGCTCAATCAGAGAGTTACCGATCCATGATGAATGAATATTGGTTCGAAAATATGGATGACATTGATCCTGCTGAAATGTGGTTTAAACAGGAAGTTGCTACGTGCCATACATCGACAGAAACTATCGATTTATTGAAATCACGATTTAGCGATAATGTGATTTTGAGAAATATTCCTGCAAATTGGCCTCCACAGTGGTGTGATATGACATCTCTCAAACATTTTCTATGGGCTTTTGTGTAGTCATTGGTTTGGGCTAATAAACCAGCAACAATTGACCAACATTATTCGTATTATTTATTACTATATTTACATTGTCTTTCTTTCGAAATTTCAAATTAAAAAAACAATGTTCGAAAGTAAACAATTTTCGAAAAACAGACGAAAACAGACAACAAAGATCGAAAGTGAAATTCGTGAATAAAAAAATCTATCACTTTTATCGTTTAATTAATTTCATGTATTATTATTATTTAATTTTCTTTTACATGCTTAAATTAAAATTAAAATTATATTCATTATAATTACTTCCAATTGGATAATTTAAAAAAGAGATAGAAAAAAAAAGAAATAATTGGTCCGTTAAATTTCTCATTGATTGAAAAGGAAAACGTTCATGTTCAAATATAAAAATCACTTTTCATTGTCAGTTTTTGGTTTCCATAATTAAAAAAAAAAGAAAAACACTAACTAGAAATTATTGCAATCAAAATAATATAATGTTTAATTGTTATGTAAGTAAATTTTTGTATGTAGTGTGTGTCTTTTTTTTTGGTTTTTCTCTTTGATAAAAGGCAAAATTACATAATCAGTTTTTGTTTTCATTTTTCGGTTGAATAAAATATGATATGCTGTAATATCTCTGGACAAGATGAAGATGTGATGTGTGACTCTTATTGGATTTGTTTTCTGGAGTTTTGGTATTTTTATATATTTTTAAGTATTTTTTTTTCTTGTATTTTTGAAAATAAATGGATATCTCCACAATGATGATATTGAATTTATTTTGTTTTTATTTCCATGGCAATTTTATCGAATGATTTCATGCGAAATTTGTAATCCGTACGGGTTTGGTTTGAAAGATTAATTACACAAAGTATCTTTTTCTTTTCTTCTTTTTTTTGGCTCGTAAAGATTAAGGCCAGACTTTAGACAATCTTTAAGATATAGGTGAGTGTGAATTAAAAAAAAAAAAAAAAACAAAAAAATAACCGAAATAAATTATAGTCATTTAAGAAAAGAATAATTATAACATTACTTTTTACTTTATTATATTTTATGTAAAAGTTTTATAATCGCCAAAAAAATGTCCATATAACTGGTTTTAAACGGAAATACATTATTTGAAGTTCAGGGAATTTGAATTGGCCATTTTTTCTTTTAAATGATGTCTGCATATGTTACGAAGAAAACCACAAGTTTATATTATTGAAATTTGGTACCAAGATGGCAATAGACCTTACCCCACGACTCCATTGGACTTATTACAAGAAAAGTCCAGTTTTTAGAGTCTCCACAAGACTTTTTTTTTGTCCGACTGAAAATAAGTTCTGAAAAAAGTCTAATGGAGTTGGCTGGTTAGAAAATATTATGAGATTTCTTTTTGAGAGAAATTCGTAACTGAAAGTTAGTAATTTTCAAGCTTAAATGAATTAAACATTCGATATTTTAAAAAATTAAATAACAAATTATAGTTCAACAACACTATTAGAACTTATATATTTATCTTACTTAACTATTTGAATTCATTAAGATTTAAATAAAGTTTTAAAATAACGTCTGAAATCAAGCGATATTTTCTAAATGTTCTACTTTTTTTCGGAATCCCCTGTCGTTATTGGTTTACTGAAAAAGCTTCTCAAAAGAGTGATTTTGTCGCTTTAAAATCTGAAATTTTGAAGTTTCATTGAAATTAAATTAATTTTCTGATAGAATAGTAATTTTATTGATAAAACTGTTATACCAAATTTTATTCAAAGGAGTAAAATTGACATCTTAATTTTTGTTTAGAAGCCATCTGAAATTTTACATTATACACATCCAAATCTTTTGATAACATCATACTTTCATGGAAAAAACTTCTCTTATCAACTTTTTAATTAAATTTTCGTTTCAATATGG
This sequence comes from Xylophagus ater, assembly GCA_963422695.1. Taxonomy (NCBI): domain Eukaryota; kingdom Metazoa; phylum Arthropoda; class Insecta; order Diptera; family Xylophagidae; genus Xylophagus; species Xylophagus ater. Next base: position 39,538,782 of record OY730482.1, on the reverse strand, counting down.
ATTATAATATCGCGGAACAGACATTTTTGATAAGAATCCTCGAGGCAGAATTTGTCATATCGAAAAATCGCCTCATTTACTTTTATATTGTGTCACCATATTATAATTGGAGCCAAAGATATATGAGATAAATAAACTTGTAAAATTCTGTATAAGAAAGTTGAATTGTTTTCCATATCAAATGGTTTTAATCAAAATTATATAATCATAATGAAATTTAAAAAAAATTTTTTAATCGAACTAATTGGAAAATAAGAACAAAAAAAACGGTTTAAATTGATTTTCAATATATTAAATGATAGACTATTCATCATTTTCGGAGGATTTAATCGTTTTTTTTTTTTGGTTATTGGACAATAGCTTTTGAATATCATAAAGAAAATAATAAAAATATGAATAAAGTAGCGATTTTTTCAAGTTGATTTTTATAGAAATAACTTTATTTAAAAGAAGAGAAAAATAAAAAAACGATCACTCATCAAGAAAATAATTTGATGATGAATTTACTTTCATTCAAATTGAAAATGAAGATCGTAAGCCGTTTAAGAAATTTATTATTACGTTTTTTTCTTGTTGTTGGAATTTATTTAATTTATTAATACAAAAACTATTATTAATTGAATATCATTAATTTAATGTTGTGATAATAATGTCCTAATAATAGAAAAAGATCGGAGATTATGTTACAACAATTAATGAATATGAAAGAAAAAAAAAACCTGTGGAAATTTGAAAGTACCTAAATTATGAGCAAAGTATTATAAAAATATACTTTTAGACTAGATCTGAAATTTATATACCTTTCACATTTAATGAAGAAACATTTTTATTTTTTGGCGAATATTTTATTCAATAAAGAAGATTCCCATCATAGGAAAAAAAAATAATTGTCTTTTCTAGAAGAATTCAATGGAAAAAAAGAAAACATCGAAGAAAGCTAATATGAAGTTAATAATAATAAAATACGATATCTATTCGTGATCGTAGTCATCTTTCTTCATCAATATCGACAACTGTGGATAATGGGATAATGAAAACGATGAAGATTCATGAGATCTGATTATCGAAATATATAGGAAGTGTATTTATAAGAGTTGTCCCAAAACGGAAGTGAATTTAACTCTTAAATATAACATTTTTAGTTTGGCTGTTATTTTGATTCGAAATTATACAAGGTGTTCAAAGCAAATGAGGTTTTTCCTGAAGTAATATCACAAAAAAAACTAATACCCATTCAGAAATGTAAGAAAAATGCTCCCAACTAATATTATGGGTTCGTTATCACGTTGGTCCAACCATACAGTAATTAGTAATAAGGAAAGTGACAGCAACCAATATTGTTAGCTACATAATGTTTAAAGAAATGTTCTTAGCTAGGAAATAAAGAAATATTGGCAGGTTTCATTGTGAATCACTGGACGACATGTTGTATATAACTAAAATATAATAACAGAAAAAGTAAAGAAATCATATTATAGACAAGACTATTTCTATAATCATCTGTGGGTGGTCTTCGTCGAAGTGATTTCTAATATTATTTCATTTTCATATATATTTACTTATACATATGTATAGAATTAGATAATTTCAAGTTTACGTAACTTATAAATATATTTTAAAAGAAATTTGCAATGCATAACATTCACATCTTTGATATTATGAGAAATTAGAAGACTTTATTTTGCTTCGGCAGTTATAATTTATATTCATATACTACCTAAATAAGACAACGAATCTTCATTGCTGCGGAATTGTAATGTTAAAAACCAAATAAAATGAATTGAAATGAACAAACAAAAAAACAAAAACATTTTATAGAAGAACCATTTGTTATATTACTATGTAAAGGGTGACCCAGCTGGTACTGATTTTCATTATAAATCAGTACCAGCTGGGTCCGATTCTTAATAATTTTCTTTTCAGTTAGAAATTGAATCAATAGGAGGCTAAAATAATTTCATTTTATTTTATTAGAAGACATTAAATTATTCAAACTTAACTGGTCTATGAATATGAAATGAGCCTTTGCCGATAGGTGGCTGCAGCTATAGGCAATGTTTATTGTGAGCCATGACTCTTTTTTTTATTGCTTTGAGATCTGTCAACAACGTTCAGTGTTGAAAATTTGATTTGTAATACAATAACATACAATTTTTTCGTGTTAAAAATATCGAATTTTGTACCTACAACATACGAATTGCAGACAGCATTAGTTTTATGTTACCATTTGAAGAAAAATGCGGCAGAATCTCAAAAAATGCTTGAAGAAGCTTATGGTTTCAACGATTCAGAAAAAATGATTTTGATGTGAGAAATGAAGATCGTTGAAGACCGCCGAAAAAGTTCGAAAACACCGAATTGCAAGAAATATTGGATGAAGATGACACTTTAAGCCAACAACAAATCACAGAAATGTTAAATGTTGATCAAGCAATAACTTCTAGACATTTACATGCTATGGGAAAGATTCAAAAGTCAGGAAAATGGGTGCCACACGTATTGACTGAAAGGCAGCAAGAAAACCGAAAAAATACCAGTAAAGCCATTTGTTTAGAAAAAGGGCTACTCAAAATTTCAATTGAAAATTATGGTGATCATGCAATAACCAACCCACGTCTTAAAAGTAATTCGGATCTGCAAAATTTCCGTAAAAATTGAAACACTTCATACATATACCATCGAGGGTTTGTAATGATTAGATCATAATTTTGTGAAGAAACCGGTGGTAGACATTTTGTGTCTACATAATATTAAATATCGTAATGTTTTACTATCTTGGATCACCCTCTATCATATTTTGTACCAAAGAGTGTGGTGGCTCAAAATGTACTTGAAGAGGAAGAAAACAAAATTTTCATATAACAATAATCATGCACCAGAGTGATAATTCACCTGACCTCATCTTCTTTTACTTATGTTTATGATATTAAAAGTTTCTTAGAAATAGTTATGCAATATTAGAAGAGAAAAAAATCTCAAGACAATGATCATGTAGTCGTATACAATTTTATGTTTTTGATTTTTGCAAGTTTATATAAAACTTGATATTGCTATTAATTAAATAATATTCGTGTCTATATTTTCGTAATCGAGGAAAACAAAAAACTATATTTTGGTCAGTAATAAATTCAATCAATTAACCATTAAAATTGATCATCATTATTACGGAATTCAGTTACAAATCACAGTCAATATTTGTGTCAGTCAATATAATGATGGTCAATATTTAATATACAATATATAGAATTCCTTATAAATGTGGCTTCAAAATATTAATGTCTAGAAGAAGTATTTAATTGTCCAAGAATTAGTTATGAACTTATTATGATAATAATGTTTGATTCGTAACTAAATATGTAGTTCTTCCATAATATTACTCAATAATATAATATAGTGTCAGAATTCATGTCTAAATTTGTTTATGGCCACAAGAATGCTGATCCCATTGACATGACATGTTATTTTATGATGGAGAATGATGTTCACAATGATGCGATTTCAATCATGATGATCATCAACAACTTTTACTTTTCATAATTTAATATAATTAATATTTTTCTGTTGTTGGTTGGCATTCTTTATATTTGTTAAATTATAATAAGTTCGTGCTTTGGGAAAATCCAATATTATTAATCCGGAATTTACTATATTCAAAAGTGGGGTCATGGGTATGATTTTGAATTAAATTTATATAATAATTATATATGATTCTTCATTTAATTCTTATAAAATAAATATAAAACGAGTTATAAGTATATAAAATATTTAGTTTTTTTTTTTTTTTAAGTTTTCGAAAGTTCAAGAACAGCAAAACCATAAAAGTTGACCATACTCGATTAAAATTTGATCATTGAAGCTCTACAATTTAATTTTTTCCTATTTTCAGGCATATAAGTAATTAGAATACGTTGCTAATCGGATATACTTTTTATTAAAAACTTTCAAAGTTTGGGTAAAAACTTAATTTTTGCATACTATAATCTAAGTCTACTTCACTAAATTATTCCTATAATATTTCACTATGTTTCTAGGAAAGATTCCACGACTTTACCTGATAAAGGAAAAGTCGAGAACTTCCATGAAAAACACAAAACCCTAAACACGTAAGTATTTTAAAACAAAAAGGAATAAATTGGAATGTTTGACGGTTTTCGAAACCACCAAACATCACACAAAATGATCACTGATATATCGTTTTGACATTTTCCAGCAAATTCTAAGAATGAGTTTCTTGTCGTTCATAGAAATACGTTTCCATGCATATAATAGAATAGTCTGGAGTTTGAACGATGAGTATATAAGGTGGAAACATCGTAAGAATCGACAAAGTTGAAATCCATCAGTGAAAGTATTTACATCAGTGAAATATTAAAATGATTAGATAAATTAATAAAGTAATAAGTAATTAATAGTGTTTTCCATTGTAAATAAATTATGGATGAATTAATTTTTGTATAAATAATAAATAATTCATAAACAAATATTTTGAAGACTAATTGTAAACGCAGAAAGAATAAAGTTAATACACTAAATTCGCATAAATAAAAAGTGTTATCATTTTACAACATTCGAACCAGAAGGGTAGCAACAACGTGGTATGCTGGAAAGTTCCGGGAAGTTCGAATTCTGTACCTAATGAATATTGAACTGTCAATGGATATATACATAAAATTAGGTTATACTACTTTTTTAAAGGAAATATAACCCGAGTGATCACTTTAAGGAGATTCATAGGCAATGTCTGAAACCAGGCATAGATTAATGAAAAGAAAGAAAACCGCGAAGTAATGTCAATTAAGAGGTTTCTCATATCTTCAGCTCCCTGAAACCGATATTCCTGCTAATCTTAACATCTTCATCAAGAAAACGAGGAATTGATTAAGAAGTTAAAAAGAAACTAGGTACTTCAAATTGATTTATCCACATATTCCGAGAGATCCGTAATGAATCATTAATTTGAAGAATTCGTAGGCGACGAAACCTTTAAAGATCACATTAAAGCTATAAATTTTGTGAATCCCAAATATTGTATATATATATTTAGGAAATTGATGATATGATAATTGGACTATTTATCATGTTATAATATTTCAGCCATAATATTTTTCTTTTCCTCAAACAATTATGATGAAAATGCCACATAACCTGTCATTATTATTAATATTATTAAAATCAGATAGAATTTATTATCTAATCTTTAAAATTATTTTAAATAACAGTATAAAAATTTCTTCGGCATTTTTGTCATTAAAATTTTTACCTTGGCTTTGTGTTTCGCGAAATTACATAACATGAAAAGCGTAGCTCACTCCGAGTAAATCAAGTCTTGTTGATTTCTTTTATTTTCGAGTTAAAATGAAGAAAAAAAAGAACGAAAAATATTAAAATATTGATTAATCAAATGAAGGAAAAATATTTCTACTAAAAACTGTAATTAATTTACTTTCAGAAAATTTTGTTAAACAAAAAAATAAACATTCCGTATTCAAATAGGCCATTTCAAAACTTAACTATTTATCATTTTTTAAGGCCATATTAACAATTAAGAAAACTACAATATAAGAAAAGACTTCGATCGATATGCGTGAGAACAGAAAAAACAATCTTATTGAAAATGATGCTGGAATTGGTTGGATGATTTGTATCAAATCAACAACACTAATCTTTGATGGATATTGTATTAAAGGTCATTAAATCGTGACAAATTAATTTATATATATATATAGTAAACTTTGTTGTACATTTTTACATATACATATGTATGAAGAAGATGAAGGTAGTTTTTTTTTTTTAAATAATTTTTTCACATACCTTGATCAATTATTGAAATTATTGTTGAGATTGCAAATTTTTTATTGAAGAACTTTTCTATATAAAAAATACAATTTATGTTTATTTCAGAACAATTTTCAACAATGTAATGAAATTATGTTATTTGCACGGTTTCAAGAAAAAATACACTGTCAATGCATATACTGGAAGGATGCTTTCATTAATTTAAATTTAAAGGAAAACGTTCAACCCATATATCGATCAATTCATTTTCCATTGTCTCTAATTATCCTTTTTGTAGTAATATATAAATGTATAAGATAAATCTAGACAATTAATTTAATTCGAATTGAACATTTTTTAGTTAAGCTTTTTGATCCTTTTATCCTCACCAAATTAAATTTGTTTCAAAAAAATTATCTAAGACAGCAATTTTTTAATTTTCATTCGATTTTAATGAAAATTAAAAGGATTCTAATATAAAATTAAGCTTCAGCTTTCATTTCCACCCTTTATTACCTATCTCAGATAGATACCAAAAGCAATAGCGATCTATTTGTAGTCCTAATAAGCAACCAATTCCTTAAATTCAATTACATAGAATAACACATTCTATTCGAGGAATGTGTTTTGTATGAATTAAATTTTGAAACCGACAGTCAGGTATGCAGATGGAGAGAGTATATTCAAAAAATGTGTTTTTTACATTCAGGGGGCTTCAAAACCATCAAAATCTGGAGGTCGTAATTTTTAACCATCACAAAGCTTTCTTGTCATTCTATGGGAAGAAGTTAAAAAATTCCTCCACATAGTACTATTAACTATTGAGAAGGCTCTTTGAAACGAAATATATAGAAATATATAGCCTCTGGCAATATTTCCTACAAAATTAAACTCATAGTGTGTAGGTAGTTTTCTTTAAGGGGTAAATCACCTTTGAAATTTAGAAACAGAAATGATTTTTCATGTTTTAATATAAATTGTTAACATTTCTTCTTTTAAGAATTGTTTGAATTGAATATTCGCTGTTAAACCGCTTTAAAAGGAACGAATTTTTCACTAATCCTGTTCTAGCCATAATTGATATTCGTAAATCTTGTCAAAACTTGTCTGTATATTCCTTTAACAACTCTAGGCAAGATATTGCATTTGGCTCATTTCCTGCACTCTTAAAACCTAAAAGCCTACAAATAATAGTTATTGGAAGAAAACTTAAGAATCCTAATTTTTATTTAGTTGAAATTTGATGACATTGTTCCTAATGTGATGAAAGCTTTAAAATTGTAGGAAATTTTTTTATAAACACAAATTTTACCTAAAATTTTACGATTTCTTAATTGTTCTTCTTGACTCAGGTGATAGCTGTACCAATGACGAAGAAAAAATGTTTTATCTTTATGTTTGAAACGGTTGGTTCTCTCAAAAACATGTACAATCCTCGTGCAGAAGAAGACATATACACTTACTATGATAGTCTTCATTCTTTTATTAATAATATATGCCAAAATTTTGTTAAATGTCAAATTAAAAAAAAAATAAATAATTGAAAATATCCATTTTACAGACTTCAGAAATTTTTTCATCTTTCAACACAATATTTGTTAACAAGTAAATAGGTAAATTTTCATATGGCACATACTTTAAAGTCTTAAGCATAAATATGAACATATCCATGAGATTCTTCTTATGCAATTTTTCTGTAAAGACACCATTTGATAAGTTCAAACTACTTTGTCGAATCTGATTCCACTATCAAAAGAAGAAGACATTTGGAATCAGAAAAAATATAAGAAGGAAAAAGCTCATCATCTCCATCATGTCTAATTCTTATATTACTAATTTTCTTTAAAAGTTAGATCGTTGAAAGTGGCAGATTTTCTTTATTGGATGGGATTACATTTTATATTATATTGTATTTTTGCATCATAAGATTTATTTCTTGAGTACAAAAGAGTTGTCCATCATGAAATAACAAAATTGGGACATTGTATGAGTTAGCTTTTCCCCAGTTTATACTGCAGGCATTACTATGATCACATATTGATGATGATCAATTTTATAATATAGAAACAAGTTAATTTAAATATTAACTAAAATACGAGTAGTAGATGTTGTTTTTCAAAATAAAAGTAATAATAAAAAAAAAATTATTTTTAAATTTATTTATTTTTTTTTTTTTTTGTTTCTATCGATTAGATGATTTTGAAGAGTTTTTAAGGTCTCGAGCATGACTCGAATATGTTGTAATATAAAATCCAAGACGGGAACCAAGAAAGTGATTGTATATTATGAAGATGCGACGGTCACCGTGTCTTTAACTGTTATCTATTTTTTAGTTTTATTTTATTTGCAGAATTTTAAATATCTAATTTAGTTTCTTGTCGTTAAAAAATTACGCAATTTTGCAGTGTTAAAAACATGTCATTAACTAAGAGAAATTAGTTTTCTAATCATCATGATTTTTTGTTAACATAAGCGCCAATATGATTTGTAAGATTTTTATCTTATAAATAAGAAATTTATAAATTAGACATAATGTAATTTGTTAAAATATTTGAAAGAGATTTACTTTTCAAGTACGTATTCAAATTGAGCATTTCTTCCTAGTGGGTCTAAATTATTCATCTAGTTCTTTAACTTATCAGGTTATCTTATTAACTCCGGGTTAATCCGCAGCGAAGATATTTTAAAAATAGATTTAGAAAATCTTCTATAGCCTTTTTCTGTGTATTTATCTTATAGACTTTCAAAGTGTTAATTATAAATCAATTCCCCTCAAATTTTAGCTAAAGCTTTAGAACTTAAAAAATCTAAGAATTTTCTACAAAAAAATTCAGACAAATTCATATTAAACTAATTAATTCTGCATTACAAGCGATAAATCTTAATAAATTACATAATTAATTGGATATTTTATTTTAACATATAAGATATAGGTCATGGTTTGGCATTTTCCATATAATATATATATAGTTTTTTGTTTTCAAGCCATTTATCGAACGAATTCATATTGTTCTAGGTTTTTAGCGTAAAGTGCAGTTCAAGTATTTTTTTTTTGTTTTACACACCTTACCTGACCGGCATAACTATAATGTTTTAGTGCGTAACATGTGACACATAATCGTGCATAAACGTTGAGATTGTTACATAGTAAATTGAATGGTATAACTTCAATTAATGAACAATACACTCATTTAGTGCATTAAATTGGAAAAAATATGTCATGCCTCCTGATCGCAAAACATAGTTTTTAGTATGTGGTGACATAATACATAGATCAGAACACTGTTTTAGATACTGTATATTATGATCGTACGCCAAATCAGTACAGTAACAAACTGTTGTCGACTGATAGTAGAATAAAATTTTTGCACAAGGTTAACCCCTTTCCCTTTTTTTCCATCATTTTTTTTTCCATCGTTAATAGTGGTTCATTTCTTTTTATTTATTTTTTTTTATATTGGCGCTACCGTGGTGTATAAATATGTGCATAATAATTCGTCTTAAACGTGTGTCTTCAGCTAACCAAGTATCGGAGTCACTGTCTGGGAACCTATTAAAATATTGATTATTGATGAAAATGTGTGTTAAACAGAGAAAACTTGGCTTTTTAAAAAAAGAAAAAAGTATATAAGAATAAAATTCTTGATTATATAATTCTTAATATTTAAACGTGATCGATAATCTTAATAAAAAAAAATTGAGTTCCTTTTTCAATCATTTAACTTGCTCGATCAATCAACCAGAAAATAATTTATATACGTTAAATGGAATCTCATTGGTTTCAATGGATAAGTTGTTCACTGAAGCAGTAGCTCCGTTGTTTATTGAAATAAACGATATTGTGACGATCACTTGATCATGTGGTTAAAAGAACCAGCAGTTAACAAGAAAGGCTCCCACTATTTTATTCAATCACGTTTCTTCCATGATCAATATTTTTTGTTTTTTTTTTTTTCTTCAAATTGCTCACGAAACATTTTAACGGCATTACGAGTTTAAGTTTTCTTAAGATTGTTGCACTATCAAAGTTAAAGCAGGAAAAAAAAAGAGTTTAAATGCCATCAAAGAGTTGCCAGATTAAAATTTCCAATTTTCTTCGATTTTCCATATGGAAAATATGTTGAATGAAATTTTATAAGAATTTTTTGTTGGTAACGTTGTTTTGTATTTTTTTTTTTTTTTTTTGTATTGAAGAAGACAAAACATATCTTCGAGATGGTATTTTTCTTGTGTTTTGCATAAAACAAAAAAAAAACAAAGTCTCTTGAATTATATTTTATACTGCTCTTGAAATTCCAACGGTTTTAAAATACTATATTTACTCTCTCTTTGCATATATACCTGTAAAACATATCCCCCAAACCGAATCATGTAACTTTACCTTATCATATACGAAAACTTACCTTGAAGTTGGATTAGCGAGTTGTTTTTTTCTTGACTTCTTTGATTTTTGAGCGCAATACGATTATATTTTGCATCCATTGGAATAAAATGACAAATCAGTTAGTTTATATAGTTTGATAGTTTTTTTTTTTTTTCTTTCATTATTATCGTAGAAGAAAAGGCATTATTGGATCATAAGAAAAGTGGATACAGTACCATCTCCATCATTTCTCTCAATTTTTCATTTGAGTTTTTCTCTGTGCATAAAAATCAACGTTTTAATGGAGTTTTTATTATAAAAACCAACGCGAAGGAGTTTTGTGCTGTGTTTGCTTAAGTATATAACATATTTATATATATTTACATGTTTTTCTTAAAATATATTTATATTTTCTTTTACATTCTGTTAGTTTGTGTTTAAAAGTTTATTTAATTTTTTGTTTTTATAAACCGTTTTTTAGTTGGTTTATTTTTAAATGTGGAGGGGTTCATATATAAAATGAAAATATTCCACAAAACATTAACCAGTCTTCTCTTCAAACGTATTTCAAACGTAATACTTTCGCAAGTGAAATCGCGATATTTTTAACGAATATTTTAGCATTTTTTTTTGTTGTTGCTATCTTTCCTTCCTCTTTGTTTCTTAACATTAAGAAAAGAGAATAAATAATAATAATAATAATAAAAATTCATAATTAAACGGTTTTAATTAGATCTAATTAAATGTTTTATTGTTTTTTTAATTAATTTATTGAATAAAGAATACGTACGTATCTCGTGATCCTAATTTAATTATTTAAAATTAATAAAAATTCCTTTTCGCCTAATTTTCGAAAAAAAACTATTTTGTTTTTAATTTGAATTTCGAAGGGAATTTGTCCACCTTGTGTTTTTCCTTCTTTTTCTTTTTTTTTTTTTGTACAAATCCAGTTTGTGGTTGTTGTTTTCAATTTTCAATTTTGAAATTCGAAATTGTTTATTTTGAAGTACGAACAAATTTAATAAATTACTTTGTGAACAAAAAAATAAAAACAGAATCAATAAAAAAAGACATATTAAAATTACGTAACTAATCGAAAAAAAAAAAATTTCAAAATTAATAATTTGTTTAAAAATTAAAGAAAATGTTTAAATTAATTTAGTGAAAAATACAAATTATTTTAGAGTGTCTAACCGAAAAGAAAAAAGGACCTTACAAAGTCATAATATTGGATTACAAAAATTAATTAAAATTAAAAAAGAAAAATGTTAATTAAAGTGTTTTAATATTTGAAGAAGAAATACTTTGGATATTGCGCTATACACACGCTTCAATAAATCAGGAATAAATTATATTTATTGCAAAATTAGAAGAATTTTTGATTTTGCAAAGTTTATTTTGAATGTTATAAATTGAAAGTTTTTTTTTTGTGCCAATTATTTAATAATTTTTATTGATTTTCGAAAAAAAAAAAACACAACAACAAAATTAAATTATGAAATTGAAAAATTGCATTAAAACACTTGTGGGATGATTTCTATCTTTTTGAAAGGTTTTTTTTTCAAAGTTAAAATGCTATAACATATATTTAACGTTAGTAGTCATGCATTACATGTTAATTAGGTCCACATTTGCAACCTTATAGATAAATATACAACAGCACCGTTTTTTTCTTTCAGTAAATTTTGGCGAGAGTTTTATGCAATAGTCCAATTTTTCTTTTGGCAAAATGTAAAAGGTGTGAGCAGTATAAATTAGTGGATATTACGTGTAGCACATGTGAATTTCTTGTTTTTTTCTTCCCCTTTTCAAATATTGAATAAAATACCTTATTTTAGAAGTATATCAATATAAATTGTTAGTTATTTGTAACATTTTATTGACATCGTTTACTTTGCAGATTTTGCAAAGAAAAAAAAAATACTTTCGATAAAATTTATTCTTATGTTGACGACGATGAATTCAATGCAATTTTAATAATCCTGGTTTTTAATGAATAGTTTATTTGACATTTAAAAAAATATTTCATTTTCTTTCGTCTATAATAATTAATTAAAAAAAATACTTTGCAGATTTTGCAATTTCGAAGTAAAAATGCAATATACTCGTTTTTGAGTTGACGTTAATAAATATTAAATTCTGATAGGTTTTAAAAATCAATAAAGAAAATAGAAAATATTCACATTTAAAACTTTTGAGATTTATTACAATTAATAATAATTTTTTATGGAAATTGTTGAAAATCTTCACTTAGTAATAATTAAATTATGAAATTATTTAATAACATAAAAGTTATAAATGATTCTGAAGGTTATTCGAAATTACTAATTTATAAAATAAAATTTTTAAAAAACAAAAAACAAAAATTATTTTAAACAAACTTTCGAAAATAAAAAATAAAATAATCGAATTTTTTAATAAAAAATCTGAAAATTATGAAATTTTTGTATATTTATTGAAAAAAAAAAAAAAACTGAAACTTTTTCCTTTCCTAATGAGATGCTCTTGACTGTACGAATGACACAAAAACTTATGTAATTTAATTAAAAGTGATAATAAATGTTACATATTTTAATTAGTGAAGAGAAAGTCGAGTAAAAATGTTAAAAATAAAATTTACTTGGATTTTTTTGTTTTTTTTTTACTTCGTTTTTATGAAAATTTATTTTAATATATTTTGTCAAAATTTTGTTTAAAATAATTTTTAATTCATCTGATTTTTATGGAATTTTAGCTTTTGAAATGTGAAACATGTGAATGGTACACGTTTTTCTTAAAAAAAATATGAAAGCTATTTTTTTTTCCTTTTTTAATAAAAATGAGATCAAGTTTAAAAACTTTTATACAAGTAATTGGTTCACAATTATTTTTATTGTTATTCATTTTATATTAAATTTGAATTACAATGCGAATATATTTTAATTGTTTCTTTTATTATTTCAAAAAATAGGCTTGTAATTAAAATAACATTCAAATATTTAAACGGAATGTATATATATTTTTAAAGTAATTAAATACGGAATTGTTATCAGTTCCAACACCTCTTATTAATTAAAAATTGGAAACAGTTACCAAATTTCAAAACTCATTAAACTTGTTATTTACATCGAAAATTTGATGAAACTTAGAAGAGTGTACAAAATATTTAATTCCTTAAAAATATGGGGTCGGATCTTATCATTCGACTGCATTAAATGATCGACCCCAATACAACTGCATAATTCAAGTCCTGATAAAGGTTTCGCATATATAACTTTAAATGGATTGTTAAACTCTTTTCTTGTCTTAAAATATTTGTTATTATTGAGTATAATAAAAGTTCATAACATGCATATTTATACCTCTTTACAACTGTTATACAGACCGCCACAATTATAACACTGTATATGAAGTCTCAATGATATAACATAACCTTTGTATCACTCGTAAAAAGTTCTGACAGCAGTCAGTTATTTAGAATTTTGCATGTCTGACTGTCTGTCTAGAATTACTAGCCACATTTCTACCAAAATGTATGCGGATATATGGCGATTTCAAGTTTCTATATGTTTTTTGCATAATTGTGTTTCTTAATTTACGAATTTTCTCTAATTTAGAACTAATCTAGGTCTGATAAGGTAAATGCAAATTTGTATATAAACCGGTATAAAAACTAAACGAAAAAAGACGACAAAATTTTATGGCCAAGAATATTTTCCATTATAATTACTTTATTTTAACGAGGTTCAACATGGTAGCATGTAATATTCCAAGCAGTGTATGTAATTAAACTTTAATGAAACTCTTTCACAAATTTCGAATTAAATCTTAAAAATGAAAGAAAAAAACGATTTTTGTTTTATAATTTCGTTTCCACTCGACAGATTCATTTCAATTAAAAAATCCAATCAAGTTAAGGAATATAGTATAATTACTAACCTATATTGTAAATTTTATTAAAATCAGCCAAAGGGTTTTTCAGTTATCATGGAAGGACATTCAAAAATCGATATAACTTTTGATTCTTTACACACCTAGTACCTATTATAAACTCATTTAAAACAGAAAAAAAACCACTATCTTTAATTCTTTTGCAAGTTTTTAATTATATAATTTTTATGCTAATACATAAAAAAAAATCTGAAAATATTTTCACTTATTAAATTTCCGATTGTCTTTTGCCAGCGTTAATGATTTAATCGCGCGATTACTTAATTCGCGTGTTAAAAATTTTAAGATCCAAAATTGAAAAAAAAAGAACCTCGAAAATTTTAATCAATGAATAGGTTGGTGGGTCGCGACGTAACTGTCGAAAAATGCTCTTTTTGGAATCCCGGACAAAATGTTGCTGCGCCATCATAATTACTCACGAAAAATATTCTTCAATCCGCACCAACGCACTTATAATAATTAGTATGATGAAATATTTCAACCTTTTTTGTTGATACTAATATTTTTATTGCTATTAAATACAATAAATGCCGCTAACATATTATTTTGGGTTTAATACGATCGTTGAGCATTCTCATTAAGGTGTAATATACGATCGGGCAAGTACCGTTCAATAAAGTTTGTACTAAAAACTATACATTATATGATATTGTTGTGCGTGTTTTATGTATATTTTATGATTACCGCGATCATTTCAAACTTGTTACTCATTAAAACGTGTTGAATGTTAAATTAATATTGTATTTTTAATGTTGATATAAAATGTTTTGAAATTAAATGATCTATGAAGATGTAGAAGACTAAAACAAAAATTCACATTTATGCTATTTATGCTATTTATTAATGGAGATGAACATAAAACTTCGGATAAAATAACCACGAGTTTTAAAAGAAAAAAAAGTAAAATATTTTGCAAAATAATAAAATCTTCTCCGATCGGAAGAAATTTCACTTTCAGAGTTATCATATAATAAATTCGTTTCAATGAATATAAATTTTCTCACAATAACATTTTTTCTTTTAAAAATAGGATGTTGTCTTTCAATTTTATGTATTTTGGGAAACGAAGAAAACTTTTCTAATGGTTTCGAATCATTGCACAAATCCTCCACTTTTGAATTTATAACGTTTTTTCGATGGCATCCATTATATAAAGGGTTTTTAAATAAGAACCTTTTTTTCAATAGGGTTGTATTTGTTTGTGATGACAGTTATGCCATTCAGTTTTTTGACATATGTTAATTACAGTAGAAAGTCAACATTTTATTATAATTAACTCAAGTTCACTGGAAAATTCCACACAAATTTGAGCCTCCTGGTTCAGTACATAACGTAGCAACAACAAGTGTTCGTTCCGGTCGTTCAGCTGAAAACATTGCTGCAGTCAGTGGAAGTGTTGAAGAATACCCAAATTTATCGATTCCACGATGTTCCCAACAAATTGCTGATTGTATCTTTGAAGTGCTGTATTTTCAGAAAAAATCATCTTTTCTGACGAAGCTCATTTTAATTTGAATAGCTACGTTAGTAATCGAAATTCTCGTATCTGGGCTCCTGAAAATCCAAGAGGAATCATTGTTTTGTTATTGTTTGTTTGTTTGTTTGTTATTTGTTTACATTCATCTCGTGTCACTATTTGGTGTATTTTATGGTTTGGCGGTATAATTGGACCGTATTTTTTCGAAAATGAGGGTCGTATTGCTGATGCTGTCAATGGTGTGCGCTACAGAAACATGACAACCAATTTTTTATAACCTTTTTTGGATGATATGGATGTTGACGACTTGTGTTCAAGAAGCAATCGATTTATTGAAAACCAAATTTAATGAACTACTAATCGCGGAGAAGCAATCGATTTATTGAAAACCAAATTTAATGAACTACTAATCGCGGAGACGTAATATAAATTGGTCACCAAAATCTTTTGATTTAACACAGTTGAACTTTTTTTGTGGGGCTACGTGAAAGATGAGGTTTATAAGAATAATCCAAGAACAATTATACAAAAATGCGATCAAAAATTTAGTCCAAAAAATCGATGTCTGCAAACGTATTCGTTTGGTGGATATTTACAAGATATTGTTTTCCATTCACAAATTGCAGAGCCTCTAGAATATATTTCAGTAAAGAAATTCAGAACTTTTATTCAAAATGTGTGTTTAATTTAAAATTATTCAAAAAGGTTCTTATTGAAAGACCCTGTATTATACTGAGTGTGTCCAGTTTACTTTGTATAAAAATTTTGATAGCTTATTATTGTACCGAATTAGTTGTTAAAAAATATTTGATACCTGTTGAATTTACTACGAGCTTCTTTTGATTTGAATATGGTTCTCATATGAAAACTTACCATTGTGTTTACTATTTCATTATCAGATAAAAATTATTAGCAAAAATAGTTGATTTAAATCCAAAAATTATAGATTTTATAATAATTTTCTGAGTGTATGGTAAAGTTTTTTTTGAATACTATTCACTTTAAAGTCTATTATTT
Source organism: Xylophagus ater (assembly GCA_963422695.1). Classification (NCBI taxonomy): domain Eukaryota; kingdom Metazoa; phylum Arthropoda; class Insecta; order Diptera; family Xylophagidae; genus Xylophagus; species Xylophagus ater. The sequence continues at coordinate 39,522,220 of OY730482.1, read as the reverse complement.
TATTATTTTAATTTCTTAACCAGCAAAAGAATGTCATTTAATAGTATGCAAATAACAAAATCTATTTCAAATGAGATCTAGAAGAATTACTATTTGAAATACATCATAAATGTATGCACACTGAGCTTAATGTACCTTTAATTTATTAGAAATTATATTAAAACAATTATTGATTAACATTTAAACTGGTTAAATGATATGTGGTCATTGATATTGCCAGGATCTTGTATGTCGTACAATGTATCGTCAATTAAAGAAAAATAATGATGATCATATAGTATAATTCGTTTTGTTACCATTTGATGAATTTTACATGCAATCACGTCTACAAGATTTGTTTTATTTTTATAAAATTAAAATAACAAAATGATAATATAAAATGAAAAAAAAAAAAAAAATTTTTGACATGATAAATTAAAATGCATGTTTCACTATTTCATTTTGAGACAAAATAAAATGCCATGGAAATTTCATAAAAAAACCATTTTTAACATAAATTTCGCAAGTTCTGTTGTGATGCGTTTTAGACAAAATATTTAGTTGTGTTTTATTGGGAATTCTATCGGCCGCTATTTCACTTTCTAAATAAAAAACTATGTTCTTATAACTTTTCGAACCACTGACAAATACTAGAAAAAAATCTGACCAAAATCAGGAAAGATTCAAAATTCAAACCGCTAAATTCCGCGCTTATTTTTCTCAAAAAAACACAGCTAATATTTGAGTACATATTATTTTAGCCTTATTCTTTTGTTTTATTGTAGTTACGCGAGCACGACTATCTCCTGGTATATTTTAAAAATATAAAATTATTTTTATCGGCCTTAGGATTTTTGTAGGTATATTTAAAACTTATGTGCTTTATGAGAAGCTAAAAAAAAGCACACAAATTTTTTATAGCTTAGTACTTTGCAAAATATCCTATTTCTGGAGGACTAAATTAATTCTATCTTTACGGAAAATTATTCACTTGTTTTACCTGTTTTTGTTTTGAAAGACAACAAATGATTTCTTTTGCTACAGAGCACGTGCTAGTCATACTTATTATTAGTTATTTATTAAAGAAAATGACCAAAAGTGAAATTTTGATGGCGTTGCTTATCGCGATCGTATTCCTATATATGTAACTATATTATATTTCAAACGGATAAAATGGTTATAAAAAATTTATTGGGCGGTTAAAATTGCTATGAAACGTTCGATTCGATAGTTAAGTTATATAAAATTGTGTTCACATTTGATAATTTTGAAACTGCATTTAATTTGAAATTGCATCATAAAATCAGAAAGGTTACTTTGGATTCAATAAAATGTTTAAAATATTCCGCCAATCTAAACACATTTCGTTTTTAATTTTAACTTTGACACAGTAAATAAATACGAGTCTGAATGGAAAAATATTCGAAGTCGATGGTTTATATTTTTGATCAAATTTAAACTTTCAGATATTATGTTTAATGCAAGTAAAAGAACTGGAGAGATTTGTGCAATCATCACCATCATTAGTAAGTAATTAAGTGTGGTACTAAAATTAATGCATTGACATTAAATAATACACAATTCGAGATGCGAAATAAACAAGTTAACTTATACAGATGTGTCAAGTCTCATAGAAAATATTGCACAAATCATATGAGAAAACACGACTCCACTCACGAGTCACGAGTTGTTGTTGCAACAAAATACTTATAAGAAGCTATTGATTATATTTCATGAGTAAAGCTAAAAGGAGAGAAGCTGCTGGGTCTGATGGTAACGGAGAACGAACTAATAGTTTGCTCGAGCTTAATTACCCAATTGCTAATAAAATTCGGTCCTGGTCGGTTGTAGGAACACCGAAGAAAGGTAGCTCAATCAAATATTCAAATTTAAATAAGTTAATGTGTAATGCTCTAGGCAAATCTATATAGATCTAGAATATATGTAACACATCGAAATAATCGTCGTAGAAAGGTTTTAAGGGTATGGTTGTGTCGGGAATCAAAAGTTATATCAATTTATGCATGTCCGTCCGTCCTTATATAAGATAACTCAAAAACGCGTTATCCGATTTTGATGAGATTTACGATTTGAGTTGCTTATTCCTTAACTTGGTTTGGTATTGCATTCGATCCAAAATCGACAGAGGGGCAGCGAAGTTTTTACGCAAAAGCCAGGGCGACCAGAAAGTTTTGTCGTTTTTTTGTTTATAGTGCTTCAGATTAATTATTCATATAGGTTAACTACATAAATAGACGATACCATGTTAAATTTGAGTCAAATCGGTCTAAGGATAGTGGAGAAAGAAATAATCCTAGGAGAAATTATAAAGTTTTTTTGATGTACTTTAAAAACTAATACACCGATTTGAATAAAATTTACAGATTAGACTTATGCTATCAGGTTCTAGGTTACCTGCAAATTGGAAAAAAATTGCAAATTTTGAAAAGAGGAAATAAAGTTATGAAGAAAAAACCTTGAAATAATGTAAGTTTTGACATTGTTCTGTCCCATTTTTACCATAGGGCATCGGCTATAGGTCGATTTTAAGTTACTACAGATATGTTTTTATTCTGATTTTCGAATTAAAATATATATTTGGAAATATTTTGTATGTTCGTTTGTCTGACTAGATAATGTTGAATGTGTTTTATTCTTTCTGCGAGTTTCTCGCGTACTTTTAGATAATGCTAAATAAATAATTTGAGATCGTAAGCGTAGGTGTTTTGTAAAACTTTTGGGTAAATTACTTCCATTTTTTTTGGAGCCATTAACAAAAGAACCAAAATTTAAAAATTTAGTACATCCTTTCGATGTTCCAAACATTGGATTTCAGCAAGCCAACTGGGTCCTTTAATGCATTCTTCGATAATTGTTGCTTTCAAGTTCGTAAAATGCAAATAATTATGAAAAAAAGTTTCATATATTTGAAAATGCAATTTGCAAATTTCGAAAAAAAAATCGGAAGGATTTCATAGAAAAATCCTTTCAATAGCTTTGTCGAAGTTTTTTTGTTTGCAAATATAGCGTCGCATTTTATTTCCTGATATTTCATTTAATATTTTTAAGTCAAAATTGTGTCCAAAAGCAATTTTATATATCTTTCCTTATTAATGGCTTTGATATCACGATATGAAGTGTAAAATAAAATGGAGTTGACACCCTCTAAGGAGAATTGCAAAATATTCATGGAAAATTTTTAAGTTCTAAACTTTCAGATTTAATTTAAAAATAATTGCTGCACCTAGAGACACAATAGTGCGTCCAAAGTGTTGCTGTAAATATAATAATTACGATCTATGCTAAGATTGCGAATTTTTATGAAACGTTTTTTAATGTGGACCCGAGGCATGATTTTGCGTAAATAAAAATGAAATTGAATTTTTGTAATCTTCTTCAAAATTTTTCTTTTTCATAATCAAAAATTTACATCAAAAAATTTTCTCGATTTCAAAATAAACTTTTTTTTTTTTAATGAAAGATAACACATCTTTTTATCACAACATTGTTGCCTACAAAAAAAGGTTCCTCGAAATTTAAAAAATCAAGGTGAAATTCATTTAAGTTTTGAAGGCTTTTTCGTTGAAATTTTGAATGGAATTTAACAGTTAGTTTAGAAGGCACCTATTTAGGAAAACAAAAATAAAATTAAATAAAAATTATTAATTATGATTAAAAGAAAAAGTAATAAATGAAATTTTTTTTTTTTCAAATTGATTTATTTTGATTAAATCTAAAAATTTCCAATCGAGTTTGTTGTTTTTTTTTTTTTCTAGAAAAACAAGAAAAAAACGAAAGTTTAATTAAAAAAAAAAAAAAAACTTATTTGTTTTTATTTTTATCCATTCGAATGCACAATTTTCTGTTTACAATGTTTTCATTGCAATTTATTTATGTAATTAATTAGATTAAACTAAAAAAAAGAGAGAAAAAAAATTTAATTACTTATTTTTAAAAATTGCGTAGATTTTGTGATATTTCATGTAAAACAATAAAACGTTAATTGCTCTTTGTTTAAAAATAAATTAAATAAATAAAAAACTCCAAACAATAATTTAACGGCTTAATTTTTTTTTATTTTTTCAAAAATTTAAATTTCGGTCCAGGTATTTTGCATTATTAAAAATCCGGAAGTGAAGTTTATAGGAGTATTTCTATTGTTTTTCCTTTTCTATTTTGTTTTTCTATTTCATGCACGATTCCATAATACAAATCTGATAAGAAAGCAGCCAAAAAAAAAATTAAAATTCGCGGATTATAAAAATTGCATACGAATTCCGCTTAAAAATTTGTGTTGCATGACATTTTCCACTTATAAAAATTGAATCTGTTAAAAAGGTGCCAAAGTTCACGGATTTATAACTCGGGGTTCAAGCCTTTTGGGTTCATTTCATAAAATGCATTTTAAAAAAGAAAACGCATTGAACTTGTTTTTGTAAAACATTTAAAGATGCATTGAGAAAGTGGTAATGCCGGTAGTTTTATAAAGCTTTTTCCAATAAAGTTTTTTCTTGTTTTTTTTTTTTTCTGGTAGATTTCACAATGCAAATCACGGAACCCAGTGTTGAGTTTTATGCAGAAATTCAGATGTTAAAGATTACTATTAAAATGTCAATTCTTTTGCTAATGTATTTCATTTGTGACTAAGAAAAATTGTTGGAAAGTTTTTCCTTGGAAAAATTTGTTTTAAAAAACCTCGAACTATTATTGTATAATGTTACCTTTTTTTTGTTTAAACTTAAAAAACATTGTTGAAGCATTTAGATATTTATGTCCAATGGTAGATACTACCAGAGGGTATATTACGTTTGTTAATACATTTGTAACGCATACAAATAATCATCGTCGAAAGGTTTCAAGGTAAAGTTGTGTAGAGAATCAAAAGTTTGCATTTCCGTCCGTCCATCCGTGTACAAGATAACTCAAAAACGTTTTATTCGATTTTGATGTAATTTACAATGTGAGTTGGCTCTGCCTCAACTTGATTTGGTATTGCGTTTTAGCAAAATCGGTCAACGAAGTTATAAAGCAAAAATCGGAATGACCAGAAAGTTTTGTCGTTTTTTATACCGGTTTTCAGATTTAATTGCAAAATTTCCAAAGGAATTTTGGTTACATTTTTTACATGAGTTGACTATATAAGTAGACGCGACACTATGTTCAATTTCAGTGAAATCGAGTTGTTGTGTTTATAAAGTTTCTTCGATCTACTTTAAAAACAAAAATATACCAATTAGAATAAAATTTGCGAAAGATATTTATACTATTACACTCCTTGCTCTCGGCTATCTAGGAATTAGAGCGAATTTAACGAAGAGGAAACAACGTTACGGAGACAAAACCTTGAACGAATATTAAATTAGGTTAATTCATTGAACTATAGATTCATTAACTACGAGTTCCATTTCTAGCCTAGAGTATCAGAATATCGGACTTCAAGTTAATATATTACTTCGTTAACATGATCTACTTGAAGTCGACTTCAATCCGAAAATCGTCCATGTAAACCCAGATCGACTTCAAATCGACTTGAGTCGATCCGATCATAAAAATTTTTCTGATCAACTTGAAATTTACATGTAAACCCAGGTCGACTTCAAATCGATTTGAAAATTTAAAATGGAGTATGAAAAGATGGGAAATATAATCTAAAAAATAAAAATTTATTTGCTGGCGTCTATAAAATTCACGTTGATGTGAAGTCGATTTCAAGTCAATTTTGAAGTCGCCATGTAAACTAAGTACATATATGTTTTTTTCCCACGACAAACTGACTTTGATGACTCTTTTATTTCTCTTTCTTTCCTTTAATTAGTTAAAATTAATTTTGAAATATTGTATTTATGAACGAAGAAAATAAATAAATAAATAAATCATTATACAATTTTGTTTTGACTTGTATTTATGGTGAAATTTGAATTTATATATAAAAATTATAATTATTACTAATTAATGGCGCAATATTTAAATATTTCAACAATAAAAAAAAAAGAGACAACAGCCACAACAAATGAATTAATAAACGATCCGAAAAATTTTGCAATCGATTTGATCTTCGTTTAAACAAATTAATTATAAAATTTGAAATTTATTAACAAATTAAACATTTTTTTTTTTTTTTTGTTTTTAATCATAAATTAAAATATTTGTTTTTTTATTTTTTTATTCTAGATTAACTTTTGATTAACACAAAAAGGAAGTACTAAACTGATATTTAATTACATATTAATTGATATTACCAAAAAAAAAAAAAAAAACAGAAAGTAAATCATTATGTATGTGTTGTACGGTTAAAAATATTTATAATAAATAATAAAGTTTAATTAACCAAGCAAAGGGAAAAATTTGAAATCATAAATTTTATTCAATGGAAGATTAAAGATTCTTAAAAACAAATAAAAAGCCACTAAAGCTTTGAGATTTTATAATATTATAATTTATCAAAAAATTAAATATAAATGATAAAATGATGGATCGTAATTATAAAATCATTTATATTTGTGCAATAATTTTAGGTGAGTAATTAAAAAAGCAAAAAAAAAAGAAAAAAAGTAGAATTTGAAAAAAAATAGACTAAAAAATTTATTTAAATTAAAACAAAAAAAAATAGAAAAAATTAAAAAAATTATATATATATAATTTTAAATGTTCATGACTATGTCCTTGAATTGTTTTAAAAAAAAAATAATTAAATATAATAATTAAAATTGTTTGTAATTAAATTCGTAATTGAAAAATTTGTATTTCAAAGTTTTTTTCTTCTTTCCCGAACGATTAAAAATTACATTCACTTTTTAAGTATGTACATAATTTTTTTTATATAATTTTTTTTTTTTTTGTATTTAAATTTAATAAAACTAGTTTATACTTTTTCATATTTTAAATTAATTCAAATCAGGAAGAATTTTTAGAAATCTAGTTTTTTATTTATCAAGTCTGATTTTCCATTTGAAATACTTATTATGGTAGGCCTAAGTTATAGCATGATCTTTAGAATGAAGGAAATCATTTTACAAAGGAAAATTAACCTATTTAAAAGATTATTTTGTTAAAGAAAAATAGTTTAATAAATAGATTTCAGATAAAAAATCTTCTATATGTCACGTATTTTGATTTTAATAATTGTTTTTATAAATTCAATGGTAAAAAATATTTTCCTCGATCAACTGTTTTAATAACAGTTTTTCAATTTTCATTTGTTGCTTTCATTGAACATTTTTCGTTCATTTTTAACTTCAAAGTTACGAATTAGTATTCAATTTCTATGACATTCGTATAAAACCGCCTTTTATACAAAATCAGAAGAAAAGGTCAGTTTCCATGTATTCCATAATTTTCTTCATTGTAATGATCGGGTTATAACTTAAACCTAAGGTAAACTTATAATTTATACGTTTTCAAGCCGTTTTGCTAAAGAAAAGAAGAGATCCACCAAGAAGGGATTTTTCTTAATTTTTTAAAAAAAAAAGGTAATTACTATATTTATGAATTGGTTTTGCGTCTCGGCTAAATTTTCATTTCTCCTCAAAAATACGTATTACTTAAAAAATCGCGAAATACAAATGCCTCATGAAAATACCTTTTTATGTCTTTAATAACACCTAATTTTAGTATAATTTCTGTCAAGATCATGATAATTTGCATTGGCTATTTTAGATTATTGATTATATGAAACAAGCTAAAATGTTTAATATGTGTGCTAAACACCACATGGCCATCAATCCGGGAGGCCAACGTGTCATATGTTCTATAGTGCAATGAAATTGAATGGAGAATTTCTTAACAACATTGAACGAAAATCAGAGATTGACCTTATTTTGAATGAAATCATATGTAAATCGATGTTCCTGTAGAAGAACAATAATGTTTTTAAGATCTACCCTTAAAGACTGTTTAACATGTTTTTTTTAAATTATAAAACAAGTCCTTTTATGTAATTTTTTCATACATAAAGTTCGGAATGAGAATGAGAAAGTTTTAGAGTTTTAGTAAAATGAATAAAAATTAATAATAATAATAATAATAATAATAATAATAATAATAATAATAATCGGTAAAGAACTTGTTTGAATTCGAAATATCGTTGATGTACTTTCATATGTGTTGCGAAGTTTTTTTCCCAATATGTAATACTTTCAATATCTTTAGAAGCTGATGAAAAATCACATTATTTGAATTCTAATTCATTGAACATTAGTTCGACGATATTGATATAATGATGAAAGTTTTTAAATTTAATCGATGTTAAATTTATCGAACGGCATTTGGTGTTCGAATACAATTTTTAATTAAATACGATTATACTTTTGAATATTATGCTCTAGAGTCTAGACAGATCTCCGATTTTAATTACAATAATTATTTCTTAGTGATATTTCTGGATGACCATGACACATCATCTTTTTTCACAATGATCATTTTTCTTGTCATTCCAAAAGGTTCATAAAATTACTATTTTGTTTATAATTTTCAGAAAGGAATGTTTATACATTCTGATTCAATCAAATTTATTTTTTTAAATTGTATTTTAGTAAATTTTAAGGAATTTTAGAATAATAACCATTGTTCCTCCTTTTAAGTTCATGTGAAAGAAGAAAACATGTCAAAGCCAGATAAAATTTTTAAAATATTCAAATGTAGATGGCCGTGTAAACAGTGTGAGGCAAAAATTTAGGACCTCTTCACAACTTCATTTCATAATTAAAAAAATAATGATATTTGAAATAGATACTTAAAATTGATCATTATTACGTAAATATAAGTCATTATCGAGTTTTAATGACCGATTGGGCAATAATGATCATTAAAATCGGAGATATGTTTAGGATTATTACACATTGACAAATAATATTTGCTCCGAGTTGATAGAATTCTTTTTTAATCAATACTTCTCTTGTAAAGAGCCGCAATATTATATTACAAAAACAACACAAGTTTGTTCACCCAACGGAACATATTCAATTAAATTTTGTTATTATTTAATTATTCTTAGTTGATAATTATGACAAATACATATTAGGATAGATTTTAATAGATTTTGTAACCATTTTAAAATAGGTCCACTTGGTATTTTTCCAGCTCTAACATTACAGAATGTCGCAAGTCCAGTTTTTCAAAATCACAAAACGAAAGAATGGACAAATTTAGATAATATAACATTTTCATTTGATTGCACACAAAGATCGGTTGGATTTTATGCTGATATTGAATATAATTGTCAGGTAAAAAAGAATTTCGTAAATAATTTATTAAAAATATTAATTAAATTTTTGTTTTTTTCTTCTAAAGATTTTCCATATGTGTGACGAAGAAGGTAATAGAATACCACATTTATGCGCCAATGAAACATCTTTTAATCAGGAATATAGAATTTGTGATTGGGATTATAATTTTAATTGTACAGAATCAGCGGTAATTTTGGAATAAATATCTTTTTTATAAGATTTAATAAAGATTAAGTGTTCATTTCTTTTTTTTTTTTAGAAATGGTTTTATTTGAACGAATTAACATATGCCACGGAATCGCCAGAAGATGAAGACTATTAAGAAATTGATTTGTTTTTAAAATTAAAAAGATTAAACAACAAGAAAAGCAAAGAATTAATATTAAAAATATTTTGTTGAGAATTTTGTTAAGAATTAAAGGAAAACAAGAAAAGAAAGGAAAAAAAATGAGATTATAGACAATGGAAAACATTGTCACAACCAATTGAAATATTTAATTGAGTTTTTATTTTAATTTTAAGTTAAATTTTAAGTATGGAAAATTAAGATAATTGGTAAGTGGAATGGATTAAAACGAACTTGGTGAATCAGAAACTAGAAATATGGAATCTTATAAGCTTGATATAGTAAGTATTTGGATTTTCCACAAACTTTTGTGTCCATATGTATGCACGGTGACTGATTTGATTAAAATTTGCAGTATCGATTTATGAATAAATTTAATGCGGTTCAAGTAAAATGGTTGCAAACGAAACTAGTATGTAATTTATATTTTTTTTGAGCTACTCATTTATCCCAATTAAAAACCAAATTAAAAACATGTTTTTTTTTTGATTCTATTATTAATAAAAAAACAACTTGTTTTAAAATACATCATGAAAACAATTTGAAGAGAAAATTTTATAAGCTTTCTAAACAAAACAGCCTACTTATAGGCGTAATGTGTTTATTGTTTCATGATCAGCTAAAGGTTGTAGTCTATACTAATACATGGTTTGTAAAACTAAAACTAGCCGGAAACGAACTGGGATGAGATAATTATTTAGTTTTCATCAGATTCTGATGATCGTGGTTGTTGGCCATTTGGTTGTGGTCCATTTGGCTGTGGTCCATTTGGCCCATTGGGTGATGGTGGTCCATTTTGTGATGGTGGTCCATTTGATTGTGGTGGTCCATTTGGTTGTGGTGGTCCATTTGGTGATCCTGCTACACCAACTGACTCAATAGCTAAAATATTCGAATGTTTCGTAATACAATAATTAAGAATTAAATATTATTATTTACCACTTCTTTCAATTCGAGATTTCAAATTAGCAGCGAACTAATAAATTATAATGTTAATAACTTTCATATTTTTAAAATTAATATTAATTTTCTTACCGTTACGCTGATTAAAACAGTGATCAAAAAGAAAACACAAATTTTTCCCATTTTGTTTGAAATTACTGAACAAGTTTGGAAATAAAACTAAACAATCCTATTTCAAACCTGAGTACTTATAGTAAAATTCATTTTATTAGAAAAAAACTAAAATTAAGGTTTAATTATGTTTTAACAAAAAAAAAACTATTTAATCATAGTTTTATAATTCTTTGTTGATAGTTATTAAAATAATTTAATGTTTGTTTTGGTCGGATGAATACGTTTTTTCTTTCTTTAATTAATCTCCGTCACTGCCATGGAAAACAGAATAAGTTTAATTAAGCTTGACAAATTTTAATTAGGTTTATAAAAAAATAATCGCAAAATAAAATGAATAATGGGTGAGTATTGAATTGAAGTATAAATATGAATTTTTGAAAAACTGCATTTTATCCCCCAGTTTTTGAGAAAATGCAGTTTCGTGGCGATCAACATAGATGAAGTGGAGTTAAATTCCAATATTTGTAAAAACTCACCAACTTACTGTTGAAATATTCGCTTATTCAGCTTCAGATTGTGAAAGAGCTTTTGGACACTTTTCATGATTTTTTTTTAAAAAGAAGCACCAATTGTTAAAAAGGGTTGGTGTTTGATAATTTGGGTCAAATTTCAATTTTTAAATGGTCTTTGATTTACGAAATTAAATAAAATGTTTAGCTAAAGAATAAATGTTGTTTGCTTTATGAATTTCACATAAATTTTGTTTTCAAAACTTTCTAAAGGTTTGGCGAATTTTAAAAGAATTTTTATCCTAATAAAAGGAATTACGTTGATGGAAAATCATGCTTTTATGCCCTTCAGGGGGTGATCAGTTTAATACTCCCACTTTTTTGGCCTCAATATCAGTAATATGACCGGTGGCCAATTTCATGATAGAATATTCTTAAGGCTCACTAATTATGTATAGCATACATGATTAGTTTAGTTTCTTAGTAGTAGCTCGTGGGAATATCTTCCATAAATGCTTGAAGGAGTTTGTCCCTCTCATCTAAAACCCATTCATAAAATCTATGACTCTATTACAATTTTTATTATGATTTTAAAATTGTTTAGAGAAATTAAGAAGTGTCTATATTAAAATGAAGATCAAAGAAATTTTGAAAAATTAAAAAGGAAACCAAAGTATCGGTAATGATAAAGTATGGAAAGCTAGCGAAGTAGTCAGAATAAGCAAAAACACGTGAAATAATCTTAAAAACCTTATCTTTCTTCCAGTATTAGTGCATTGCCATATAAATTTCAATACGTGCTTCTTTGCTTACATTATATAGCGTGATTCATTCTTAACTTTTTTTTAAAAATAAAAATAAAACACTTAGAATTGAATGCAAATATCAAATCTTTATTATCAACTTTAAGCACATAGTATGGCAATTAATGTTTGAAAATAATTTCCTTCAAATGTTGGCCGGCACTACGTTTCAGCTCGGCCAGTCTGGCGGTCCAATTTTCGATCACTCTCTCAAGCATTTCGACCGGAATCTCATGAATGACACGTGTGATGTTCGCTTCCAATGCTTCAATTGTCACTGGTTTATCGGCAAAGACTTTTGACTTTACATAGCCCCAAAGAAAAAAGTCCAAAGGTGTGATATCGCACGATCTTGGTGGCCAATTCACTGGACCAAAACGTGAAATTAATTGTTCACCGAAATGATTTTGCAATAAATCCATTGTAACACGGGCTGTATGGCTCGTAGCACCGTCTTGTTGAAACCAAATATTGTCGAGACCACGGGCTTCAATTTCAGGTACCAAAAAGTCCGTTATCGTGGCACGATAGCGCTCACCATTGACGGTAACGTGGCCGCTGGCCGCATTTTTGAAGAAATACGGACCGATGATGCCCCGGCCCATAAACCACACCAAACTGTTGTTTTCAATGGATGTAATGGTAGCTCTTGAAACTCTCGTGGATGCTCATCATCCCAAATACGGCAATTTTGCTTTTTGACGTATCCATTTAGCCAGAAATGAGCCTCATCACTGAACAAAATTTGGCTTGAAAATTCCGGATTTTCTTCGATGCGTTCAAGCGCCCATTCAGCAAACAAACGACGATGTAAGTCTTGACATGATGAATTGCCATACAATACCAAAGTGTAACTATAGTAAAGTGGCGAAAGTTCCTATCCTTACCGTACCGCCGTTTTTCAAATTTTGACTGTTCTTTTTCAAACAATTTTCTATCCACTGCTGAAATAGATAGCACTAAAAATTGAACATATGGGTGAAAGAGAAACATGATGTCATATGATTTTGAAAAACATCCCTCATTTTTTTGTTCGAAAAATTGATCCCATGATGGTGTTGCCATTAATGTATTTTTTTTAAACTGACTGTTTAACTTTTTTAAAAAATGATGAAAATCTTTAATAATTGAGTTATTATTTAAATGAATTTTTTAATAATGAAAAATGAAATTAATATTTCTCCATTCTTTGCTATTTTAGTTTTAATGCAGTATTTTCTTTGATTTTTTATATAATTGCCAAATTGAAAATTACAAATAAAATATAGTGATGTTTCCAAGCGACCAAATCTAATTGAGGTCTTGAAGAAATCATTTTCTACTGCTAACAAATCCAGTCGATTGATTGCAGACATCTACTTTTCTAATCTATTGCACAAATTGCAAAACATGCATTGAATGAATATATAGAAAAAGTACATATGTGCATTAGGGTGGCTCTCACTTTTACATTAAAACAAATTTGAAATTTGTGAAAAGTAGAAGTATTCTTTAATTGTTATTTCTATTAAAACATGTTCTATAAAATTTATGCGAATTATAGGTATTTTAATACAATTCTGAAAAAAAAACAAATTCGATCCACCCTAATATGCATAAACAAATTAGATCCACCCTAATATACACATCTTTATTAAATACAACACTTTATTGCAAAATGCACTAACCGTTCCGGATTCGTCGGCAATTTAAAAAACCGTACTTGACTGTTTTCAGATGTTGAAAAGCAGCCAGGCACAAAACACTTAAATTTATTTTGTTTCGAACATTTAAAATTTTCCATATTTTAAACCGCGTCTAACTCCAACGATTTTTTTTGAAAGAATAACAATTTGCAATATTGGCAACACCACTAATGGGTAATTTTTAAATGTTACAATGAAACACAGGCAAAAATTAATATACAAATGCACACATACCAGAAAAAAAAAATTTGGCGCAAATTCTTTTTCTGGTATGTATGTAAAATTTGTGCCCAAACATAAGATTCCGGGATCAAATCATAAGATTCCATCAGATTTTTAAGAACATTTCATTCTCTCTCTTGCTGATGGATTTTGCCTATGAAAAATATATGTACTCTTGCGTATTCTTTTCCCCGTCTGCCACGTGCTTTTTCTAGCTACTTCGCTAGCTTTCCTCACTTTACCATAGTTACACTTTGACAATACTGAACAAAAATGACAAATCAGAATGACACTAGTCACGCGTGATCTGTCAAAAAAACCCTATTGAAAAAAAAAGTAAGGTTTGAATCACACGGTATTTCTCTTTCACCCATACGTATAATATGTAGCTATCTATGTCAGCAGTGGATAGAAAATTGTTTGAGAAAGAACAGTCAAAATTTGAAAAACGACGGTACGGTAAGGATAGGAAATTTCCATACTTTATCATTAGTTACACTTTGCAGGAAACTACGAAAAGTTCTATATAGAACAACTATTTATTGTACAAATGAACAAAGTTATACCATGTTTCAACCTCCCTGAAAGCTCGTGATTTTGAGAAAGAGATTTTAAAGTGTTTCCATCTGGCTGCGAGATTTCATTTCACATTTACAATTCTGAAAAGTAGAATTCGAAAAAAAATAATTAGAATGGATCCCAAAAGCACATCATTTGAATAAAAAAAGCAAATTCAAACACCGGAAAAAGGCGCGCAATTCAAATTATTGAAAAGGGTCGACCATTTGCCAATTTTGACAGAATGCTGAATAGCGCGGAATAAGTTTTCAGTGTAGGCACAAACATTTTTCGAGATTTTGAACGAGATTTCAATAAAATCTCGATGAAATCTCAAGATTTTGAAATCCTCTATTTGTATGGGAAATCCAGTAGATTTGTATGTCGATTTGGCGAAATCTCGCAAAATCGCAAGATTTGAGGAAGATGGAAACATAGTATTAATAACATCTTTTTATATCCCATATCAATCGTGATAAGTGAACATTTTCATTGATGAAATGAAAATCTTTGATATAACTAAAATTTTTCTATTCATTGGATGCCAAAATAATATATTGTATTTTTATAAAACATTAGCTGAATTCCCCGGCGTTGCTCGGGTTCCCAGATTCTAAATGCTCCCAGATAATTAAAAATTTAGATTTAATGTAAAAACAGAATTCATTATATTCTGAATGATTTTTATTAGTTTATTCAGTATACAAAATATTTTAAAATCTTAAATGATTTATTGTTTTGTTATATTTTAATTAAAAATATTTCAATAAAACTCAACTAGTAGTCGGTTCTTTAATAGATGTTTGGCTGTTAATGGTGCCTTCTCCATGACGGTTAACTGAAAATGAATTGGAAATTTATCAATAATATAATCTGAATTACTTACACTAAGTGGTTTCCTTAAATGTTGAAACAGGCTGCAGATGTTTTCGTGTACCAGCAAGCTGTAATTTTAACCTTTTAAATAAAGGGTGTCCCAATAAGAAGTGCAAAATTTAATTTACGTAACGAAGTATGTGTATATCTCGGATATTCTGCATCCTATAGATACGATCCATACCTCATTCGACAATCAATTTAATACGGAATTAAATGCCATTCGCGGTTTTCAAAAATATTCTTTCTAGGACAGGAAATCCAAAAATTCTCTAGGATGAAGGTATACGTATATCTCAGGTATGCTGGGTCCTACCATACCTCATTCGACGGAGAATTATATATTTGAAATAATTAAGATTTCTTGTTAAATTATGTTTTTTTTTCCAAAAAACTGCAAGCATTCCCAAAATCAGTAGAAATCCAAGGATTTGAATGAAATTTAATATTACGGAAAAATATCTGAAATTTAAATAAAAATATTTTTAATTTAACTAATTTTGTGTCCTTTCAATTAATTTATAAATAAGTTTAGTTTAGCTGGATTTTGGCAGTAATTGAAAAGGTGTTTTAATTACTATAATAAGGTCCCAAATCCAGCTAAATTAAACTTATTTTTAAATTTGATTAAAAATTTTTAACGGAAATCAGTTTTTCTTGTTAAATTTTGAAAATTATAAACAAAATAGAAAACAATTAAGATGCAAATTGGTGTTTTGTTTCATTTTCTCCTTAATTTTTTTTTGTTGATTTCTATCAATTTCATTAATTATAGAATTGTATTAAATTTTCTTTTTTTTTTTTTGGTTAGAAATTCGCTTGTTTTGTTCTAATTTAAAAACAATTTTTTGTTCAATTAGAACAATAATTATTCTCATTATTTGTAGTTTTTAAGTAAAAACAATAATTTTACTTCCGTTTGAAATTCTGTATATAAATTTGAAAATTTTTCCATCTATATCATTCAGTTTTCATCAGTTATTTGAAAAACAATCAGAAAAATGAAAATCTTTGCATTTCTATTTATTTTTGCCTTAATTGGACTTGCGGTATAATTAATATAATTTAATTAAAAACTTTATCAGATTTATTAAAAATAAAATTATATAGTTCTCTAGCCCTTCGCCGCCTAAAGATTCACGTGCACCATTAAAAGGAGCCGCTGAAAGTAAGTAGATATTGTTTATTTAAAAAAAAAAAACTTAAAAATATTTGATTATGTATTTTTGAATAATAATTTTCAGTTCATAACCATGCCGAAGGAGCTGCTGAATGTAAGTGAATTTTAATTGTATGGAATTGTGTTCTTTAAAAACATTTTAAATATAATTTTCAGTTCATAACCACGGAGAAGTTGGCTGTGACGGCGGGAATAATGGAACGAGTACAGGTTAAATTGTACAAATTGTACTGGAAATTTTAAAATCGATTAATAAAAATGTGTGTTTAAATCATTGAAAATTTTAGTTTGTTTATAAAGCTCCAAAAATATTTGAACAGTTCAATCCTTTTATAAAAATTCGAAGCCTTAACAATACAGTTGAAGTTGGTTAGTGCAGTACTATTAAAAACTTTAAAAAAAGGGGAAAATTTGATTTTTCAAAAATTTCTCACTCGTATTTTCGACCAACAAATCTATTCACTCAAATTCAAATTGATAAATCAGTCTTTCGTTGTACTTTCTCCTTGATAAGTTTTCTTTAAACTCTCAAAATCAACAAATTTTGGAAAGCTTATTATTGGAACATGCGAATAGTGAGTGAGTGGATCACGGTTATCTCACCTGTTACTTTCATCTCATCTTTTTATCCAGGTATTGCGAGAGTCGATTCATTTTTTCTTTTTTGTTTTTTTTTTTTGTTTATGTTAATTTCCAATGAATTCTTTGGAAGCATAGAAATGAGGTTAACAAAATCACGAACGTGCAATCCGTGGTAGTACTAAATATCATTTTCTCCACTTCCATATGTCTTTATCAAAAGATGAAAAACAATATCAAAAATCTCCCGGTTTAATTGAAGAAACTGGAAGATTGAAATGTTGTCCAAAAAGAGTTACTTCTGCATTCAGTTACATACCAAATAGTAATCCAGTCTGGTTTCATCATTATCATTGTTAGTCTTATTTTATAGCCAGTATGATTCGGTTCGTTTAGTTATTCAGTTATTTTTTTCTTTATTTTTCATTTAAATTGCAAAAAAAAAAAAAATACGTTTTGACCAAAAGAAAGTGTTAAGTGGTGCTATAATTCGCTTTCGTGCAAAGAAAATTTTCTCAAACCTCAAATTATATATATTTCTAAGATTTTAAAAATAAGTGGTTTTGATAAGAAGTGAATAATTTTTTTAAAAATTTTTTGTGATACAGTGATAAAATCGTGTTTCCAAGAGGATTTATACGAAGTTTTTTGTTTCAATTTTTCGGTAAGCTTTTCAAGCTAATTAAAAACAATTTTCCAGCAATTGTTTCCTATGGGACATTTCAATTTTCTTGGGTTTTCTTCTTAAAAATATTATTACAAATCTCCCATATATGATATACGGCTTTAAGAAGAAATTTAAAGTTTTGGGTTTTTTTTTTCGGTGGATTAAAAAACTTTCTTATATTGCTTTCTTAATTCTGATATTATGTCTACGACCGTTTGAACATGGTAGTGTCATGAACACTAGTTTCTTGATCCAATTTATTTTTAAATTTTTATTTTTTTTGGTCAATGTCAAGAATTAAAACTTCAGGCATAACTTGTTTTACTTTTTACAATTTAATTTTAATTTTTTTTTAAAAGAATTTTTAAGTGGTTTTCAGTGGTTTCGTCTAATGTTTTTTTTTTTAAGATTTTTGGGTGGGTGCTTTAAATCAATAACAACAAATTTTCTCTTTTCATTTGAACTACACTTAATTTTACCTACACTTTATTTTAAGTAATTGTTTTCATAAACAAATTTATTTGCAAGCAAATATTGTGTAAAATTATTTTTAAGTACATCATATTTGATATGGCAAATTACTTAACTTTTTTATACACATTATGTTAAATTCAATTTTCTGATAAGTAAAAAGAATACTAAGAATTATTAAATAAATCTAATATTCAGAATTGTAGCGGAATTGTTTAATTCCATTGAGAGTAAATCGTATCGAAAAAGCATTGGTATTCCTGTTTGGTTCAAGTCGAGTTACGCGATTCCAATTTTGCATTTTAAATTAAAAATAATTACGAGATAAAAAGAACTTTTTATATACCACGTTTTTAAATTTTCTGTTAAGTCAAACTTGACAATTTTACTAAAAGTATTAAAAGAATGCATTGTCATCGTGTTCTGAGCTATTCTAAAAGTTTCGTTAGTCGGGAAGTTAGTTCCAAATCGATTGCAAGATTTGTACTGGACAAACAAACAAACAAGAAAGCGAGTTAATAAAAATGTGGTAATTAGTTATAAGCGTTGCTGATAGCAGCGGAAAAAATAAACATATAGGGAAAAACCAAAAGTATTTTAGTCAAACATCAGCAATTTCCGGTTTAACATTTTACATTCAGAAAACTAATCAAATCCTTACTGTACTAAAATTTATCAAGATCGGTTTAGGTGTTCTTGACTTTTTCATACACACAAAATAAAACCAGAGATCATTATCAAAATGGTCGAATCAGACATGTAAAATACTATTAAAATTACAATAAGGATATATTCTAATTTAAATAAGGAAATTGAATATCGACTTTTACATTAAAAATGGGTAATTTGAAATAACAAAAGTGTGTAAATTTACTATGTTAAATGTTGGTCATAATTTTCTTCGAATATGATTCAAAAAATTTTTTTAAAGGAAATTTCTGCAGTTTTTAATTTAATAAAACAATTTAAAAAATAATATTATTTAATAATTTTATTAAAGATTTGTCTTTGTTTCTAAAAATTTCTTTTTTCGATCAGGTTTTCTTACACAATCTTAAAGGAAACCGGTTCAAAAGTGTAACTTCCTACTACTCTTTGCGATGTAATATAAATTGCAATGTTTTGTAAACATCTTTTGTAAAATGTCATAGGAAAAATTGTTAATCAAGTTTTTAAGACAATGCTGATATAAAGATGTTTAAATTACAAAATACTTCGGTGATAATTTTTAGTCCTTTTTATAAGATATAGATTCTTATAGATTCCATTTTTCTGTTTCGTTAGATTCTCTATAAAATGTGGACAGATTCAATTACTAATACCAATTTTACTACTCAGCTATGGCGGAAGTATTTTAATTGTAACTACTAAAAATTATCACTGATATTTAATTTATAACTGAATTTGTTTTTTCGCCATTTCTCGAATCATTAGCAAGATGATGACGAAAAATATTGTTAATAACTCAATAATTTATTTTGATTTGCTACTAAACGGTTTTATTACTTTAAGTTATTAAAATTGCGACGACATAATGAACTACGATGATATTTGAAGAAAAAAACCCACATTTTTCAGATGTATACTAGAATGTGTCCAAACCCACAAAACTAGTAAATTTTTGATGATAATCATTTAAAACCACAACAATAAATCCGTGGGAGCAACTAAACACAATACTTTCTGAGACAATTACATTAGATATAGTAATTTCAGACACGACAATGTTGACATGAGAATTACCTTTTCTAGCTGATTGTGTCTTCACGATGACTATGTAATTAGATTTTTACATGCAATTAAACGTTTTAAATAAATTATCCTTTGGGAATGGTTATTACACATTTTATGTATGTAAATTGTGAAATGACCATGAATTTATGACATTTTCATTTGAAATTATTCTAAGCAATAATATTTCAATTTTTTTGTTGTACTTTAAGCAATTACTTTAAGTTGTTAATGGCGTGAATGAACAATAATTTAGTAGCTGCGGTTAGTTCTACTCAAAGGGATTATATTTAATTAGTTCTTCATATGCATCAATAAGATCTTACGATAGTAATAACATAGTATTTGAATATGTTGTATATGGCGAAATCTGCTTATAATATACTCGGTTTTAATTGAAACTCATTTAAAATTGATGAAATTCTAAGTCTCGGTTGAATTATTTATATGACAGTTCTTTGCATATACGATTGACGGCCGGGGATATAATGGTGGTCCTCTAAAGTCTGTCACAAGTGAATTATATTTTATTTGTAAAAAAAGAAGATATTAACATTAAAACGTCTTAAATCATTTTCATTTTCATTTTACAAAGGTAAAATTAAAATTATATTACGTGATCCAGACAAAAATCATTAAAATCAATCAAACCATAAATTAAATCAATGAAATCATTAAATTCGATCGATTTAGACAGACATTTTCTATCAAAATAAGATTCGAATTGATAACCTCAAAGATTTAATAGAATTCCCATGGTTTTTATGAAATCTAGATTTTGATGTGGAAAGTTGTGAGAAAATCGATTCAAGTTCAAATTCTTTAAATGGAAATCTATTGAAATTTATCATTAAATTTGTTCATTATTCGTTTCGTTTTGGTAGTAACATCATAAAGACTTTTGTTATATCATAATATCATCTGAAAATCTCGCATGTAGTTAAATATGATATAAAATTCCGGTAACAGTATTTTTTGTTTTGATTGTTTTTATTTAATATTTAACAAAACTATTTTAAAAATCACCGTTTTTTAATATTTACTTTAATATTTGTCTAAAATACTAAACAATTTCACAAATCCTTTTGTGAAGATCTTAAAAATTGGGGTATTGTCAAAGAAAGATATTATACAATAATATTTGATAATTTCGGGCGTTTCACATCAAATTTTTTAATATTACATAATTCAATTTTATGAGTTTTAGAACGTCAAAACTGTTGACTTCTTTATGAAATAAAAAACTATTTTTTAAATAAATGTAGGAAATGTATTTTGGTTTACAATACTTTTTTTTATTCATCGTTTTACAATGACGATCCAATCCAGACTGACTGACTCAAGATCGTTGTCAGCCTTTTTTCTACAACAATTATGTTTCCTACCTCGGATAGCTATCCTATAATCATGCCTAATATTTACTTAGGACTTGTTTTGAGTTTTACCATGCAGCTGTCCAAACATGCTTACATTCTCGATAGTCCGTAAGTTAACAATGATCATGTCGGCATTTTCTCGACATGAATCATGTTTCTTACATCCGATATCCATCCTACATAAATTCAATTCATACTTATATGCAGGGCCGTATTTAGGACCTGTAGATCCCTATGCTGAACTTATAGTGCGGGCCCTACCGCAAGGAACGAATCCTGCACTTTCAACTATCTGCCAAATATTCTCGTCATTTTTGGACTAATTTGTCAAAAATTATAATAGAATATGTTTTACATGAAAAATATCGATAATAACTTGAAAATTCCTGCTAATGGTTATAATTAATTGACAATTTAGAAATTTGTTACTTGCGGTCATTTTGCGGTGATTGTTATTTTAGTCCATTCAAAATTAAAACTTTTAAACAGTTTTTTTTCTGTGGTACGGGACTCTAGGCTGCAGCCTAGAGTTTCCTAATGGCGAATACGGCCCTGCTTACATGATGATAAAGTATATAGTATGTAGATAAATAACAAATGCTTCGTTGTTATATTATCGAAATAAAGAGGTTAAATCTTTCTTTTATTAAATAATTGGTAAGGAGATATTTCAGAAACTTCAATCAATCAACCAATCTTAAATTGAAGTCATATAATATAAATGAATTTAGTACGAAGTTTAATATTTATTTAAACTAATTATAAACTCATTACCGAACGCGATTGAAAGTAATAAAATAGTATACTAATTGGATTAGAAATTTTTCCTTATTATATTTTTACTTTTATTTAAAAGATTTTATTTTGAAATTTTATCAAAATAAGAACTCATTAAAATAAGAATTGAACAAAATTCATTTTCTATTTTCCAGAAAAAAAAATGGATTAATAGAACACGTACGTGAGTACAGACTTTACGCACGCTTTTATAGAATGAAATTGTAATAGTTTAGTTAATTTATTAGTTTTTTTTAAACTGATTTACAAAATTAACTGACTTAAAAAAATCAAATAGATAATTGTGTTAATTTTTTTTTTGAATTAAAGAAACGGCATTTATCAAATTCTATCCCAAAACCTTAATTGAACAAAGTGTTTCAAGAGTCATGCATTTAAAGAAAAATGTTTGAAAATCAACTAGTTTTCGCTAATAAAACATGATTGTGGTACTTAAAACCCAATAATCTGGAGGTATAGTTACCAATTTATTATACATTTATATTCTCAAAACTGTCATCTTTGATGTAACCACGAAAGTGCATCTATAAAATTTATAACAGGAAAATATAGATAAAATATGTTGGCCTGTTTCTCCCGAATGAGTAACTGTGTGGCCCACGGAAAGAAATACTTACAATTACCCACTTTATAAATATGATAATTTCTTTAAAAACTATTTGCTCAGAGCAAAACTATTTTAGTTCATTGAAGTACGAGTCCTGGGGAAGGTTAACCACAATTTTATAATTTCTATACAAAATATTTTAAATACTCTAAATTTTAATATTAACCACAAGAAACTAATGTAGCTAAATTATTACATTATAAATCACCTGATTTTGGGTTGCTATTAACTGTTTCAAATAATAAACTTAATTGCACTTTAAAAAAAACGGATTTTCCTCATGAAAATCTAATAAATTTTTCCATTTCACCGGTTTTCAAATAATAGAGAATTTTGAATTGATATTTTCCTTTATGACATAATAATTTTTATTGAACAAATAAAATATAATAAATTTTTGTATAAAATGTATTGAAAACATTTTTAGTACGGCACATAACTAAAATTAAAATTTTTATATACTTTGTGACCTACAAAATCTTTATTACTCCATCAGCGATAACAGATTGTTATGTTTTTATGTAATTTTTGATTTTTTTTTTTTATTAAAACATTAAAACTAAATGAACCATGTTCATTTCTTTTCTAGAAAGAAAAAATTAACAAGAAATTGATCTAAATATCAACGATAATTGGGAAAATGTGATTTACTTCTGTTTTTTTTTATTATTTTATTTTTAATTACGTGCGTGCTTAATTTTTATGTAATCAATTATTTAAATAAAATAAAATTATTACTAAAGATTTGAATAAGAAATTACGTTTTTTGTTACAGAAAATTAGAAGATTTCATGAATGAACATCTTAAAAAGAATTTCAATTTAAAAATAATTTCACAATCATTGATCTTCACTGAAAGTTAAGTTATTTCCATATGTTTAATATTCTAAACATTAAATCTTAACAATTTCGTATTAAAAATCATAAAAGATTGTACATTTGAAAGACACAATCCATTTTCTTTAGTCACTACAACCTGTTTGTGATCGTGCCAAAAAAAAGAAAAGAAAAGAGTCACTACTATATTGCTTTACAGTAGCAGTTCTGTACTTATTAATTCCAATTGAATGGCTGAATGTAATGTTTTTGTTGTTCTGCAAAACTGAAAGAAATGCTAATCATTGTGAATTAAAATGTTTATAATAAAATTTTTGTTTTTGACCTCTTTTTTAAGTTTTATTAAATAAAATTTTCTAATAGATATATTTCTTTCAAAAAGACACGATCATAACCATGATTGATCAAAATAACAATAATTTCTTACAGCGTAATTCACTTTCTAATTTTCATAAAATTTCAAGAAAATATGATATTTTCGGTAAATTATTGAATTATTGAATTTTTATTAGAAATTTCGCATAAAATTTTCACTTTTTTTCGTGAATATTTTACTATTAAAATCATTGAAAATTTAATTTTGGATTAATTAAAACTGAAAGAAACTTTTGATTTCTATAATAGACCTGAATTTCTTTTGATGAAGACGCAGTTTTTTTATTTCTTTTTAAGCCTATAATAAAATACTGGATCACGTTCTAAATATTTTGATTGACAAATTTTATTTTCGTTTAACTTTCTAATTTAATTTAGTAAGCAGCTGAAGTTTTCCACAATCATTATGTAAACGATACTAAATGAATATATTAACAAATTGTTTTAATTATGTCTTTAATCCATCATCTATATTTTAATGAACACTCCTATAATACATTAGTGCTGATACCAAGATTTTATTGCTGAGCAAAGGCTAAAGGATGTATGGTAATATGGATGAAAGTTTTGATATGCAAATACTTTGATCAAACATATAGTAACTGAAAATCGGTATATAGCCGATTTTTTGATCCCCTAAGGCAGAAATGGGACAGAAAAACACCCAAAACTAATAATATTTCTGGGTCGTATTAGCGTAAATCTATTTTGCAACTTTTATTCAAATCCTTGTATTAGTTTGTAAAGTACATCAAAAATGCTTTATGAACAGGATTTTTTTCTTACAACCATTTTCTTTGACCAATTTAAATAAAATTAAAGACAATATCGCCTATTTATCTAGTCAACGTGTGTAAATAATTTTAAAAAAATTACCCTACAAACCGTACCTTTAAATCTGACAAACCCTAAAAAATATGACAAAATTTTCTGGTCACCCTGGTTTTCGGTTTATAACTTCGCACCCCGTCAGCGAATTTTGCCGATACGCAATACCAAATCAAGTTGAGGAAGAGCTAGCTCATACTGCAAATTTAATCAAAATCGGCTAGCGCTGATGATAGCATTACGAGATTTTGTAGAAATAAATTATTGTATCACTTCAATCACGTGTGCAATAGATTTCCATGGTTAATATCGTCCAGACGCATTCTTTCATAAGCTTACCAAACTCAAGAAATAATTGAATATAAACTCACCGATTAAGTATCCAAAATGACTCGAGGCAACACGAAAAGATAATGGATTTCAAAGTTTTCTATAAGCAAATATGTATTTTCGGAAGCTGTTCGTGTCTTTTGTTAGAAAATATAAATAACCTTAGAAAATAGTAGGAAAAATGTTACCAGAAAAGAAAGCCTTGCCGAAAATATAAAAAAAAATTCTACCTAGGCTTAAATCGGACTATAAAAGATATTAAATTTCATTGAATAAATTAGGCGTACTCGGATATTTAACCAAATATTTTCTAGCTCAACAATAAATCTTATTTCTATCGATTGAATTTAATTAAAATAAAATTTGCACTCCCAACAAAGATATCTCATGGAAATATTTTGAAATATAAAAGAATTTCACTTTTAAATTTGAATTTTTAATCATTTGACATCCGCGTCATGGGACAATTCACATTTTGGCCCACTCGAATGAATTTTTATTATCAATTTTCTAAAATTATATTACTATATCGAATTTTCCCAACTAAAATTTATCTAATTTTCGCTCTAATTAATATCATTTCCATTTATTAATTACTTTTTTAATTGACTTAATTAATAAATGTTTATTTTCAGATTTATAAACAAAGAGAAATGATTAAATTAATGAAGATTAATTTTATGGTGTTAACATTGTTGATGGTTACATATGATGGAACTTGTTCAACGAATCAAACAGAAATGATTGCTGATCTTACAAAGGCCACGATCGTAGCAAAGACAATGCCATTAGTGATCCAAAATGTGTCAACGTCATCGTGGTCGAGTCTTTCTAGTTTTTCGGAATGGATCGTTGGTAGAGAAATTAATAACGGCGAAAGTGGTGTTCAAGGTAAATCAACTTCAAACTTCATAATTTCTGTGTTAGATTGTAAAACAATAAAAATAAGAATTTTATTTTTAAGGTGCTAATTTTAAGATTATTATCGCATCTATTATACTTTATCATAATAATCAAAAGGGCTTTTTAAATAAACTCATTAAGATATTTGTTTGGTTTTCTTATTTTCTATAAATTATTCAGCGAAAGTATATTTCTTTCAAAAAAAAATTCTAATCTGTCATTAAAAAAATTTGTTTGTTTTAGAAATTTTCGTTTAAAATCGCATGTCAAATTGCTTTTTAAAAGATTTAGAAATATTGTTTAATAATGATCGTAGCATAAACCTTTGGGCGGAGTTCACACTGATGAATTGTTTGGATCACATCTTAAGCAAGTTATGTTTCAGACATACTATGTTTAGAGAAAGTTCCTTACAAATATTCCAAATTGTAGCTGTATAGAAAAACAGTTAAATAGGCTCTATTCTTTAATTACCTATTATTTTGTTCTCTAAAATAGCATAATATTAGAGAAACACATATGGTACATGGTAAATAACATGATTTAAGAATACCATGCAGTATACCACATGTCTGACACTTTATACCATTTCAGCAATGAAACTTAACATAATATAACACAAAATATGAGTGAATAGAACCAAATTTTAGATATTTGGTTCGCAGTATTTTAATAAAAACTAGGAAAATTAAATTAATAATCATTACAAGATAAAAAGAACTTTTGATATACCACGTTTTTAAATTTTCTGTTGAATCATAGAAACTTGACAATCCTATGTATTAATAAATACTTCTTTAAAATTTTTCGCACATTATTTTTGTAAACAAACTAAATTCACATTTATTCTGGTTTCAAAATCGTCAAACGCCGTTACGCAAAAGTGCAAGCATTGAATTCGATCAAAGCGCCGCCTTGCGGATATTTTCCAAACTAAATTTCCATACAAGAATGCGTTGTCATCGTGTTCTGAGTTATTCTAAAAGTTTGAAATTTCTGGCTAGTCGGGAAGTTAGTTAAAAATCGATTACAAGATTTATACCAGACAAACAAACAAGAAAGCAAACTAATAAAAACGTAGTAAATTAGCAATATTTTACCAACGATAGAAAAAAACATGTAAACCATGGTTTTTATATTCAGTGTGAATATGGCCTTAGAATAAGTGCTTTTTGTATGTTAAATGAAGAAACATTTTCACTTCGAAGGTGTTGGGATTATAGAAAATGACAACAATGATAGCCAGTTCCGTTAAAATGAATTACACATATTTTCTTTAGATCAATTTATTTTATTTTATTTCTATCTTAAGTTTGTCTCATAATTAGAGAATAATTAGCTGAGAATTAGAAAGTACTCGTATTCGCAAATAGTTGTAGCAGTTTTCGAAAAATATACAATATAAAAAATACTTTAAAAACTAATTGCATTATTATGAATTCGATTTAGAGTTCTTCCAATAAAACCTAGTTTCTTTTTCATTATTAGACAAGTATTAATAATTTACTATCATTACCATATAATAGTCCTAAATCCTAAAATTATGAAATAAAACTCTTTAATAATATGATTTTCGTTTATTTTTAGAATCCCGAACCTTTGGTAAAATCCGTCGATTACAAATGCTGTTGACTGTGGTGCCGGTCGTATTTAAATTGGGAATACTTTCAACATTGATTTTTGTTCTTGTATTTCTGGGTCTTAAGACAGTGTTCTTATTAAAAATATTATTGATTATGAATCTTGGTGGAGTTTTAGCCAAATTATTACTATGGAAATCTGAAAGTCAACAGCATCATCATCCGCATCATGGTTGGGCGCCAAGTGGTTGGGGTGGTTCACATGGAAAAGAAGTTCATGTTCATATTCATAATGATGGTGGACATCATGAAAGTAGTACCAGTTGGAGTACTGAACATCATCATGATCCTTATAGTGCATACTCAAACAATCAACCGGTTTATGTTGAAGGGCATCGAAATCGACGAATGTATAATAATCCTCCGATGTTTAAACGTATTGGAAAACCCAAAACAGCACAAAATCTACAAAAATATCATTAATGAAACTAGTCCGAAAAAGATGCCAAAAGAAATTTAACTTAATTTTAGAATAAATTACAAACATTTTTCCGCTTTGTTATTTTTTTGTATTTATTTAATATTTTATTTATTTATTTATTTTAATTTATTAATTTAAGTAAAATAATGCATTTTCATATTATTTCAAACTTAAAAACTTAATTTTACTTAATAATTTGTAAATATAAATTTTTATGAAATAAACAGAAATATCGAAATACTCTTAGAATTTTATTGAATTGATTTTATACAAAGCCATTTGTCATCTGGATATGTACATAGTTTACAACGGGTTGAAACTAGTCGCTATTAACCATAGCTCTATATTCGTTCAAGAATAATGCTATCACTATGTTCAGTTTGTATATTAAAGAATAAAATCAATCTTCTCCATTGGAAGCTATCTCCATTTTCATGTTTTAAATAAATTGGACTTTGTGCTTAATTTTTATATGGAAATATATGGGAGATGTGTATTATAATTTTAAAAGAACGAGGCCACAAATGCGAATTTTTCTTCTTCAGATAATGAGTTTTGATACATTTCAGTACTAAAGGGTGATATTTTTAGAGGTTCGCTTTTCGAATTAGCCACACTTTTCCAGTGGTATCCAATTTGACGGCTGATAGATAATTTATGCGCAGTTTGGTTCGCCATTTCACTATGAATAAACTCATGGTTGAGGAAAGATCAAGACTTATTCAAATTTACTTTGAAAATCGGTCCCGTTACTTTATCGCAAAATTGTGTTCAGTGTCGAGGCTCATTTTTGGCTCAATGGGTTTATTAATAAACAAAATTGTCGCTTCTGGAGTGAAATCAACCTAGAAGAGATTCTAGAGATCCCAATACATACAAAAAAATGAGGTTTACATGCTGGGCATCGTTAGTCCTTATTTCTTTAAAAATAAGGTGGGAGCTTTTGGCATGCTTAATCAGAGTGTTACCAGACCATGATTAATGAATATTGGTTTGCAAATATTGATGACATTGATCCTGCTGAGATGTGGTTTATACAGGAAAGGTGCTATGTGCCCATACATCAGACAGAAACTATCGATTTAGTGAAATTACGATTTAGTGATAATGTGATTTTGAGAAATATCCCTGTAAATTGGCCTCTACGGTGGTATTATATGACATCTCTCAAACATTTTCTATGGGTTTTTGTGTAGTCATTGGTTTGGGCTAATAAACCAGCAACAATTGGCCAACATTACTCGTGTTATTAGCGAAATATCAGCCGAAATACTCGAAAAAGTGCTTCAAAATTGGAGTTCTCGAATGGACCACTTAAAACGTAGTCGTGGTCAACATTTATAAGAAATAATCTTTAAAAAGTAAATGGCAAGAATTGATTTATCGATTTAAATAAAAATTTCATATACGTTTTACATTTTTCAGTGTTTTCTTTTTAAATTAAAAACCAAATGCCTAAAAAATCATCCTTTTTTACTAATAATAGGTCTGTTTTATTTGCCATACCCCGCCCTGGTAAGTGGCAAATAAAACGAGTAGGAGTAGGAGAAAGTTTTAATTCAAATGTTTGTAGCGCTGCGTAGCAACCATATTGTAATGAAATGAGAAACATTTAGCTAATACCCTTTTTATGGGAGAAAACTGAACTAATTTCTGGTGTAATAGGTACACCTGGTCTGAAAGTAGTGTAGGATTTCCTCTTTTGTTGTTTTTGTTTTTAATATAAAAATTTGCTCTACCCCAGAGCAAGTGTCAAATAAAATAGACTTAATATGTGAAATAAATTATAATATAAGGACACAGTCAAATAAAAGCGCTGAACCAAAAAACTTAATTGTTTAAATTCCTACCTACAGGCATTTAGGTCTCTTTTTTTAGCATGGTGAAGCACTTATTACGAATCTTTAGCATGTCGTATTTTTCTTGCCATACTAGTGAGCAAAGTGATTAAAGATATAGCTCTTTACTAAAGAGGAGGAACTTGTTTGTGCGTAATTTACAATCCTGTGCGAAAATGTAAGACGTCGGATAAGTACAAAATTTACACAATCAATATTTAAAATGAAAAGAATACTGGCAAAATTTAGTATGTTAGTGGAGCTATGAAGGGATTGTTTGACAAACTAGACAAGAAAGTAAGAAAGCTTAATCGTTTTGTTTAGAAATTCAACGACAGTTTCATTATATTTTAGTTTTTTAGTACGGAAAGAATGGTAATAAAATCCTAGTTTATGAGCTACTATAACAACCCTCCAATAGAGTGTTGAATAGATGATTAATGAAATGTTATAGTTTATTATCTACAAAAACCATTAAAGAAATTTCTACCAAAAAAATACCTTCAAATTTTCAGTTTGACCTGAACTCTATTGAACTTGCCTTTGGAAAGTGATCCAGAAGAAATGAATTTCAGATTGGGATAGCTTTTGAAATGCTAAATTTTTTGAACTTTGAACATTATTTGATTCACACGATTTTTGAAAATTTACATTATAATAGTTTGCTGTTTATCGATGTATTCGTTAAATTTTGACCAATTTTTGATAAATGATAAAATTATGTATAAAAATTCATAATTTCGTGAAAGTTAAAAATTAAGCTTTTGCTAAAAATGAACAATAAAACCGAAAATATTTTTCACTGTAATTTTAAAATAACGAAAATGCTAAAAATATATTTAAATATAAATAGTAAAAATTTTTATAATGATAACATAAAAATTGATTTGTTTATTATGTAAATTATAAAAATACTGATACTAAGAACAATATGAATAGATTTTTGGGGAACTCATGAAACAAGGATATATCAATCGTGAGAAATTTTGAAATTTAGAAATTTTAAAATTTTTAGATATAGGTTTTGATAATGAAAATTATCGAACTATAATTTAATTAAAAGAAAGTTTAATAATATTATGTTTGCTAAAAAATATTTTAGGATCTTGTGGAAAAGTGAAACTATCACGAATTAACATTTTATTACTTTATAGATTTTTATACCAGTCCATTATTTGCAATATAATCAAAAATTAACTTATAATAATAATGTCAGATACTTTTGTTAATTAATACAAAATTTGAATAGCGTCGATTTTTGGCACGTTTTCAATTTAATTGAAATTCCACACGATTGAATGTGAAAAATGTCTAGTCGGTTAGGCCAACATGTTTATGGTATAAACAAATTCGAACTAAAAACATTTTTTAAGAAAAATCAACTGTTTTAGAATAAATTAAACGATTTCAATTAGTATTTAAATGTGAAATCATTTGATACGCTGAATGTGATGGAATCTAAAGTGAAACGTAAGAATTACTGCCCAACTTTCTTGTATTTACCAAAACTGATATTATAAACATATAGTAAATGAAAATCGGCCTATAGCCGATTTTTTGATGACCTATGGTAGAAATGGAACAGAAAAATTGTCAAAACTAACAATATTTCAAGGTTTTTTCTTCATAACTTTGTTTTCAAAATTTCTTCTAATTTGCAGATAACCCAGGCCCAGATAGCAAAAGTAAATATAATCTGAAAATTTTATTTAAATCGGTGTATTAGTTTTTAAAGTACATCAAAAAACTATATGAAGAGGGTTATTTTCTCTTAGGATTATTTCTTCCTCCACCATCCTTGGACCGTAGTTAATCTACATAATTAATTTAAATAAAATTGGTTCACAAATTTTCCATTTAAATCCTAAAAACCATAAACAAAAAAACGAAAACGAATACGAAAAAACGAACTTTCTGGTCACCCTGGTTTTTCCTTTATAACTTTGTTCCCCCTGGATCGATTTTGCTCAAATTCAATACCAAGTTAAGGCATAAGCAACTCACATTGTAAATTTCATCAAAATTGGATAAAGCGTTTTTGAGTTCTCTTGTAAACGGGCGGACGGACGGACGGACATGCATAAATCGATATAACTTTTGATTCCCTACGCAACCATACACTTAAAACCTTTCTACGAGGATTATTTCGACGTGTTGCAAATGGAGTGGTAAAACTAATATACCCTCTGGCAGTACCTACCATAGGACATAATAACCATTTTTTAAAGAAACATATATTGTATTTTAAAAACAATTGTTTTATTTATTACGTTCATGGAATTTGATAACAATTTAGAAACATAATAGCATTCTAGGATTTTCTAAATTGTATAGTAATGACTCAAAGAACACTTGAGTCAATAGTTAGAAAGATAGCCTTTTAGCAAATATAGGAACGAAAGAAAGGACACTTGTGTATTTACACAAGTGTTCTAACTATTTCGTTAGGAAGAAAATGAGTTAGTGAGTTTAAGCGAGAAATTTGTAATATGTATTTAGGATTCGGTCAATAAATAGTTTAGTTATTTCAAAAGGTATTTGGCTAGGACCCGCCAAAGAAATTCCTTTTGGGATTAACAATCTCGAGTTGGTTTCTACGAATTTCAATTCCGGGAAGAATTGATATTTTTAAAATTTCGAACATTTATTTTATGAGAAAGAGAAACTACAACAATATGTAAATAATTGAAAATTGAAAAATAATAAATAGATTTAATTGTTTTCACGCGATAGATACGTTCCTCGAAAACTCGCGTAAAAAAATATACAGTATCAGTATCAGAACCAATCCCTTACTTTTATATAGATATATAAAAGTAAGGGATTGGTTCTACATTTGAAAATAAACTAAAATAATGTCATTAAAATACACGAATTTATCGTTTTTAACGCATGGTTTCTAAAATTTTTACTGTTGCTGCTTCAATCTAATCCAGCCTTATGATAATATGGTACTTAAAGGAAGTAACGCCGACAGGAAATAGATAAGAAAAGCATATAAACGATTAGGCAGGGGGATATAAGCAGAATTAGAAAATAGAATGTTAGTTAGTTAGTCAGAGAATTCGAAGGTCTAGATGGGTTGACGTGCGTGTAAAATTACTAAGTCCGTGAGAGTATTATCCGGAAAATTCTTTTCGATTGGATACTTTGTGATATAATTGTTTTATTTTTTAGTATATTTTTTAATTTATTGGAACCCATATGTAAATAAATATTTTCCAAAATTAATTAAATAGTTTGTTTTACTACTAATTCGCTACTTAAATCTGTTCAATTTAAACTTGTAAGGTAGTATTCTTAACTTTTATTGTATTTTCCGAAAGTGGATAGTTTGAAGAAAATTTTATATTTTGTTAATTCATTTTAATAAACTGCTTTTCTTAAATATTGCCAGTTTTACTGGACAGGGACTTCTAGTTATAAATATTGTTTTTACGAATGAAATCTTACTTTTCAGTAAAAACATTTCATTTCGATTTTTGTATTCTTCAATTAGTAATATTTAAAAATGATTGGCGTTAATTTAATAAATGTTTCAATCTTCCTAATTATATAAAATATATATATATGTAATATAAATTCAAAATTATTTAAAATTTTAAAAACTTCGAAAGCTTGAAACGAATATGATTCCAATTCTAAAATAATATTTTACCTACAAATATGCAACTGAAAATGGTTTTGAAATACGAAAAATGCTTTCCGAAAGTTGTATTATAAGCTTTTTTGAAACTTCACGCGGTTAGAGAAACCTAACTAATAAACAACTTTTAGCAATCATAGCCAAATTTTGATACAAATTCAGGTTCTGCAACAAAATTTTATGTTAAAATTAAATTTATCTATTTTTAAGTCCTATAGTATGTACTACCAGAGGGTATATTAGTTTTGCCACTCCATTTGTAACACATCGAAATAATCGTCGTAGAAAGATTTTAAGGGTATGGTTGTGAAGGGAATCAAATTTATGCATATTTGTCTATACGTCCCTCCGTCCGTATACAAGATAATTTTTAAGTTATCTTGTATACGGACGTTATCCGATTTTGATAAAATTTACAATGTGAGTTGCTTATTCCTTAACTTGGATTGGTATTGCATTTCAGCAAAATCGATCCAGGGCAGCCAAGGGTGACCAGAAAGTTTTGTCGTTTTTTGGTTTATGGTTTTTCGGATTTAATTGGAAATTTTGTGAATCAATGTTGTTTAAATTAATTATATAGCTTAACTACACAAATATACGATACCATGGTAAATTTCAGTCAAATACTTTAAAAACTAATACACCGATTTGAATACAATTTACAGATTAGACTTATGCTATCAGGGAAATTTTGAAAAGAAGAAACAAATTTATGAAGAAAAAGCCTTGAAATATTGTTAGTTTTCACAGGTTTTCTGTCCGATTTCTACCATAGAGAATCAAAAAATGGGCTATATGGCGATTTTAAGTTACTGTATGTTTTAATGAAGAACAATTGTTTATAAAGAAGACTGAAGTGAAGTTAAAACTCGAAGAGCTTTTTTAAATTGGAACATCCAAATTTTCTTTATTGTTGATTTTTCTATGGTTACGATTTGAGAATACGTTCCTTGCAGTCCAACGAACTAATTCTTGCATATTAATATAATAGCAATAGAAGTAGCACTATTCCAAATTTGAAGTCGATTCCAGCCGATCTCTCGTACTTCATGTGAACGTAGTATCTGTGAAAAAAGTGACTAATAATGTTTCAATATGGAAATTCACACTTCGTTGTATGTGATCTTGTATCGTAGTAAAATTTCTAAAGCGTGAAAAATGTGGATAGCGTTATATCAAAAATCATATACATCGCTGGATAATTTTTTCTTTTTTTAATTTAGCATTATCTAAAGAGAGACAAGAAATCTAATAATCTGTAAATATTGTTCACCCAAAAACAATATTTACCAATGAACTATATACATAGTACTTCAGTACCTCAGACCGGGAATTCAGTGTCAAATGTTCTTTTTTGAAGAAATATTTGCAAAAACATACAGAAACCTAAAATCAATCTTACCTTTGGTTCCCCTTCCTCAAATGTGCTCCAATTCAGAGGTAGCTCGAGTCCAACCTAACACTATACATTTTTTTGCAAATTGGATTCAAATCGATGTATCAGTTTTTAAAGTACATAGAAAAAACTACATGGACAGGCCTTTTTTTTTCCTATAACTATTTCCTTCCTGAATCGATTTTACTAAAATTAAACATAGTATCGTTTATTTATGTAAGCAACGTACATAATTAATTCAAACAAACTAAATCCGAAAAACGAACAGATGGACGATCATGTATAAATCGATACAACTTTTAATTCTTTACACACCTTGAAACCTTAAGCCTTGAGTCCAATGAACGCCACGCATTTTTGAAGCGCCGCAAAATCAATTCAAATCAACGCGCTTCAATTTCTCTAAATACAATGATAGCTGCAGCACTTTGTAGCGCCGCAGACTTTGATGAAATTTTAAACTTTGCGGCGCGCTGTTCCAAATTCTCTCTTTCTTGACAAAATTTTCGCACCCAAAATTTCCTTTTCTTTCTTTTATTATTTTCATAATGGCGTGGTGCTCATTGTATCTCGGATGCCGCAAAGTACCGTCACAGAAAAAACGCGTGGTTTTTGTTGGACTCAGGGCTTTAGTCCGATGATTATCTCTATGCGGGTCAAATGTAGTAACAAAACTAATATACAAGATATTAAAAATTTGTTCTTGGTTAGGATGGTTCGATTTTTTTGTGTTTATTAGAAATACTTTTCTCCTGTGTATTTATTTATTTATTTTTCTTTAATCATCCGACGAACGACGAAGATTAGAACATCCGGAGAAAATTGCATTTATGTGTGGATCAAGTTTTCATTAGGCAGTATCTTGTAGAAATTAATTTTATATATTTATGAAACATCAAAAGACATATTCCAAATATATTTTGCCATGATATTTTTTAATCAACACCTTTTAGAGAAACTAATTTTATATTTGTTTATATTTTCCTTTTGAAAATGTCATCCAAATTTGGGAAAGTCATCTAAATCAGGAATTAAGAAAATTGAAATGACTGGAATGTTGAAATGTGTCTCTTTTCAGTCAATGAAAAATGTTCTCAGATTGTTCATAAAATAATAGCAACTATTTAGATCCTTTTAAGTTTACTCTGTGTAACTTGTAGAAGTATGCTTTGGTAATAATAATTAATACCAAATAGTTGACGTTAACAATTGAAGTAAGTTTACTAATAAAAAAAGTTTTATATATTACTAGGGGGCTCCGCCCCTGCTCTCTTCGCTCGCTAACCCCGGGTCCCGGAGTGGACTTCGAGTAGATTTTAATTTTCGTGTAATGTAATGGTAAAAAATGAAGCATAATAGAGTAAGATACAAAAAAAAATAACTGCTTTTGTGATTTATTTCACGGCTTCTTCAAATACAATGTTTTTTATGACCTTTTGTTCTAGCTTTGACTCTATTTTTATACCTCCTCTTCTTCTACACCGTGATAGAGCGATATACAGTTGACCATGTGTGAATAGAAATGATAAAAT
This sequence comes from Xylophagus ater, assembly GCA_963422695.1. Lineage (NCBI taxonomy): Eukaryota > Metazoa > Arthropoda > Insecta > Diptera > Xylophagidae > Xylophagus > Xylophagus ater. The sequence continues at coordinate 39,485,846 of OY730482.1, read as the reverse complement.
GTGATATTAGCGAATCTGAATTGCTTCAACCATTGATTTCCATAGCGTAATTGGTAAAAGCGTGGGACTTAGTTAAAACCAACTGCGCGAGATCGAATCCCAATGATGGCGAATATGTTTTTTTCAGTTATAATTAATTATTCAGTTCTGGTTTGATATTAGCGAATCTGAACCGTTTGAAGCATTGATTTTCCATAGCGTAATTGGTAGAAGCGTGAGACTTAGTAAAACCAACTGCGCGAGATCGAATCCCGTTGATGGCGAATATTTTTTTTTTCAGTTATAATTAATTATTCAGGTCTGGTTTGATATTAACGAATCTGGATTACTTGAGCATCGACTTCAATGGAGTAATTGGTAAAAGCGCGAGAAACGAGCTGTGCGTGTGTTTGAATCCCGCCGGTGCCGAAAAAATTTTCGGTTATATAAAAATATATTTATATACAAAATTTTATCTATATAAATAGATAGATACATCTATATGTTTGTTGTTGTGTTGTTGTTGTAAAATATGGATACCATTTTGGATGGAATAAAGAAAACAGGATGAAGATTCCTCTCACGCGCTCTTGTCTGCCTTCTAAAAAAGGGAATTTAGTTTTTTCAGTGAAATAAAAAAATGTAATTCTTATAAAATGATGTTTGTGACTTTTTCTCAAATCTTATTTTCAAATGCGAAAATATATGCAAAAAATATTTTCAATTTGTAGGAGTAATAGCCGCCGTATAACGGAATCAATAACTTTTTGTAGCAGTGCTTCCAAAAGGCAGAAGCTGAAACTAAACGGAGCATGTACACAATTTTTTTGGCCGTAAATCGAAAAAGTGCCATATTTAAAAAAGGCCGTTATAACGAAATGCCGTATAAAGAGCGGTCGTATAGCGAGTTATAGGTGTAATTGTTATATTTCGAATAACAGTTTGTAATGTTTGAATAATGTTTAGAATTTATAGAAAAAGGCAAATTAAACAGACTGATAAGTACAGTCTGGAATGGTCAAGCTGGCTGAAACCTCGTTTGTAGAAACTGGTGAGACTATGGTTCTCAAAATCCAGATCACGGTTCTTTATAATTTATTTTGCTTTGTCTACAAACTTTAGAAAATAACACAACATATTAGAAAATTGCCTTTAAAGAATACCAATTTAACGAAAACATAGCATAAAATTTGAATGCAGAATAAACAAGCTATAGTGCGCAAACCACTATGGGAATTTCTATACATATCGATCAAATTACTTCATAGAACAATTTATGATTTATTTGGTACAAAAATTTCGAAGTTTTGTCCGAGCACCCAAAGTTATGCTCCAAATTTCATACAAAAAATCGGAATTTTGCTCGGGAGCTACCCAAAGTTGTAATCGGATTCAATTGATTTTTGGACACAATTGTTCTTTCATTGAAAAAGTGTCTCGTACCAAATTTCATTGAAATCGGTCCATAAATAACGTTACAATACCCTCTAATGTAAAAACACAAAAAACCGAACTTTTGTTCGGCGGCTACCCGAAGTTTTAGTCCGATCAAACCCAACTTCTGATAGAATGGTTCTCATGAGGATAAAACCGCTCTTACCAATTTTCATGGAAATTACTTCTAAAATACGGCCGCAATCTTGTACACGACAGACGGACAGACAGACAAACGATAGACAGACATTGGATAAAAATGATTGCAAATAATTTAGAATCTTATAAAACGTGGAGATTTGATCATGATTCCAGTAACTTATATACTTCGTATAGAAGTTAAAAATAGTCAACATAAAATTCAAATTGATTTTGGAAGCTAAACAAACAAAAAAGGACAAAATTGTTGTGTCTATGGATTATGTATTTGACCAGGCCATTTTTTTTTTTGATATACTTGTATAACTAATTTTACACTATTTACAACATCAGATCGTGTAATAATCTAAGTTATGTAATTAATTGAATTAACAATTTCAATTCGTAATTTTTACTTAAAATCGTAAATTAAAATGTTTACATGAAGTTCATGTTTCATTATTTTAACAAGTTAATCAACTAAAACATTAATCAGTATCCGTTTTAGTCAATAGTTAAAACTAGAATATCGAAATAGTTTCTTCGATCTCATTATTTTAATCTAGAAATTATGTTTGATTAGGTATCTTCGTTTTTATAGGTACATTCAAGTAACTACTGCTATTTTTCAAGCCAAACCTGAGAAATACAATTCATCTTTTCCTTTTGTCAAAAACAAGATTTTTTAATTAGCTATTATAGAAAGTATTTTTTATACAATATTTAATACGTACATTATCGAAAACATTTGTTAGGCTTTTTTTTTATCGAACCCATAAGAGTGTATACATAATTGATTATTTTGATTAAAAGAGTCTGATTTTGAATTTTTATTCACTCTTAAATTAAAAAAATTTCTCTTTGTTGAATCATTTTATTTTGTTTTGTTAAAAAAAAAAGAAATTAAAGAGTAGTCGACATTCTTGAATATATAAAAAGGCATTGGAAATGTTGAAGATCTTTTAATAAAACCGTGAACTTGGAACAAGCTAAACCGTGCTTTTTTTTCTTCCGTTTAATATTTTCATGACGATTTTTTCGCGAGGAAAAACACTGTTTTCCTGCAGTTCAGATCAAAATTGTGTTAGAAGTGAAAATTTCTAATTTTTATTAAATATTTTAATTGAAGGATAATCTTTCGATTAATTTTCGTGGTGTGGAATTTTAATAAAATTAACAAAAATTTAATACAATTGTTATGAACGTGAAGTGTTTTTAATTAGAAAACATGATATTAAGACTTTTTGTGATACTAATTGGTGCACTGCACTTAGTTAAACCGGATATAGCTGTAAGACAAGGTTGGTAATTCGTACTATTTTCATAATAAGAATTATTAAAAAAAAAAAAATTTGTTTCTATAAAATTATTATTAAAAAAAATAAGCTAATTAAAATTTTAAGTGCGTTGAATTCTTTTGATATTAGGTTTTGTTAAACTGTTTTCGATGTGAACTAATAAGATCTCAATTTAGCTGGATTATAGTAGATTTAAATGGAAACTCTGAAATTTATATTTCTATGAAATTAGATAGAAAAATTATTGAGAGTTTACATTTGTACGAATTTTTATTTGATATTCAAATTTCAAAAATCCGTACGCATATTTCTGTTATACTAACAATAAGTAAAATTAAATTGTAAAAACAATATCCTTTTAGTGTATATTTACGATATTTTTACTTATTGTTTATTGAATTTGGGTTGAGAAAAACCAAGAACACCTACAAATCCTATATCCTTTTCCTTTGCCGACCTTCGGGTAATGCAAATCTTCACCAAAGCTGAAAACATAAGCCAGGTTTTAAGCTCCTAAAATTTAAAATATAATGGCTAGGATATCAAGTACTGAACGTTTTCATATCTGAATTAGATCTATCTATGTGGTTTAAGTAGTACAGGGACTATAACAGTCTGTTGAACCGGTAATAGTAATAATATTTAATCGCAGAAATAGAATTTCTATTTTAAATTATAAATATTCACTTGAAATACATTTCGGTAGACCAATAATTACAAGAAGAGAAACTGTACTTAAATATTTATTGAATGACAAATTAATTGATCTTCAGTAGCGTTTATTTACAAAAAGAAAACATTTTACCACCACAATAATTTTCTAATAAAAAAATAGTTAATGTCTTCAAACTTGATTTATTTATTATTACGTACTTTACAATCATAAAAAAATAGAACCGCCATGATCATCCTCATATAATTTCAATCACACGATCGCTTCTTTTTTTTTTTTAAATATTCATTCTTGCTATGATTTCACTTTTCATGACGATCGTAAGCCCGTGTAATCTCACCCATAATAATAAAAAAAAATAAATAAATCTGACCAAATACTAAGTAATGATAAAAAAAAAAATTTCCAAAAAAAAATTACTTTCATTGCTTACTGTGTGAGAAAGTGGCCAAAAAATTAGTCAAGTACAAAAAGAAAAACAATTTTTTGAACTGAAAGTATGCCATATGTGAGATATTGTACACTTTCTTATCACTTACAAATCACAATTAAACTTACAAATAAAGTCAAAGAAGAGTAATTTTCATATTTTGATTGAAATTCTTCTTAAAAAATTTGAAAGAAATTAATATCTAACGCCTTTGGCTAAACACTTGACAAAATTTTTAACAAATAAAAAAAAAAGTGTGAGAAAATTGAAAATAAGTAAATTGAAAGAAGTTTTTTTTTTTTATTAATATTTAGATGTTAATTAAAGATATTAAATGCCTTATAAGAAAACCATAAAATTAATGAGATTTTATTATAATTTGCTTAGATAATTATACTCGGGAAACAATGAAGTTTTCCTATTCATTAATAAAGACCGTTGCTAATTATTAACATAATCGGTTCTTCATGATACCATCTTGTTGATGAATTTCTTTCAGATAATAATGTAATTGATAGACAGTCTGTACAGAAGAAATGTACTAAAACGAATGTGTTATTTTGTAAAACATCTCATTTTCTCTACTTTTCAATATGTCGTATAGATTAGATTAGATTTTAGGGTGTTCCTGTACTGCGACCTTAAGATCTATTGTACCCCCTTTTCTTTGGTGCAATAGTTAGGTTAACTTCCCATTCTACAGCACCTCCTCCGGGTCTACATGTCGTATAAAAGCAGCACAGAATATTTGATGGAATACTTTAATTTCTTCAACTTCTCCAATTATCTGACTATCCAGTTTCTTTCATTTTCTAACATATTCCTGTTTTGGTTTCCTTATGAATACTTTGTCTAAATATTTTCCGAATTGTTTGTTTAATATGATGTTGTTCATATTCATCATAAGTTCATGGTTATTATACTGGAAATTTTGTTATGAAACAACATCGGTTCCTTCCTGTAAAGAATTTATTTCTCATGTATCCTTCCTTGAGAAACATACTTTTATTAAGAAATGTGTTCAACTCAAATTTAGACATAAGGAAAAAGTATTATGAAAAGAAAAAAACAAAAATTTGATTGAATGAACCTAATTAATGTTTTCTGATCAAGTGCTCAAATGGTTTTTTTTTCTATTATACAAGTTTATATTCACGTCTAGACTGATATATGTATTTTCTTATTAAGATCAATAAAAATTGCATTAAACTAAGCATCTTAACTAGTGCATCTTAAGGGGTACTTTGAAATGGTTGAATACTATTTGTTTCATGCGGTTTTAGTAATATTTATCTGACCATGACTTTAACAACATTATATACCGAATAATAATTATATTTAAAATTATTTTAATAGTCTATCAACATTTTATGAAAATCATCAATGGAACATTTAAAATTCTGTTAGAAAACGCAATGTATATTAAAAACTATAAAAAAAATCTGATGGAAAGTTTTCTTAATAAAAAAAACCTAAATCAGACATAAATCAATATGGTAAATCGTATTCCGCATGCGTAATGAGCACAAAACGCTTATCAACTTGATTCGCAAAAAAGAAAAAAAAACCAAAAACTTTCGTTGGAAAATTTCTATTTGTTATAATGGTTGTTTCTGTTCAATCGACTTTATTATATTCAAATATGGGCTCTTGTATCACAATTCACCATATCCAATGATTATATCGTTAATATTGGAATATAATCAATAGCAAAGAATTGGATAAGTGGAACAATAAACGACTATATTTATTCAATAAAGAAGAAAAAAACCTGCGTGAGCAAATTCGTATCCTAAATTCCAAATGCATAGAAGTGTAACCACAATAAATATATTTGTAATATATAAATTGTAATTTATGGCCAATTAATACAAAATATATTTTTTAATTGGATGTATTAATAAGTGTATAACAATTAAACTAACACGATGAATATGGATAATGTCCGGCATTCGATATTGAGTTCAGTAAAATACTCAGTGTTTAAAAATTTGAAAAAGAGTAGGTATTCTTAAATGGAACAATGTACTTAGGTCATGATTTAGTAACAACTTAATGAATGGATTCAAATGATATCTAAAGAAGGCTTGAAGTCATTTTGAAAAATACCGGTATTTCCGTTGAATCTTCTCGGAAATGGTTTGTTAAGAAAACATTGATGATTTCATACATATTTAACTAGTATAAGTAGAATTTGTTCAAAATCCCTTATTCTTAATACTTATCCTTTTTGATGAAAACAAAAATCTCTTTAGAAATACCCTGATCAGTATAAATTAACAGGGATTCCTCGTGATGTTTGGAATTATTTTAAAATTCGAATTTAACATTTTCATTATACTGAAACTAGCTTAGTTTATTTTAAATATCTTCGAAACTTAACACGTTCCCGGACAGTAAAAAGCTCATCTCATTTGGTATCACAGTCGAAAAATTAATGCTATAGCATTTACGTCCGCGAACGTGTTAAGCTAATAAGATACATTAGCTTCTTCTTAATTGCGCTTGTACCATTAAAGAAAGTTTTAAAAGTATTTGCATTGTATACAAGTATTGGAAGTATCCTTCTATTAACTTTAGTTTCTATTTAAGAAAATAAAGAATTGACTACTAAAAATATGAGTAAACTAAGATTTTCAATTCCAAAAAAAAATGAAAATTTTTGGTTAATTAAGAAAAAAAAAGAAGAATCAAGTTTCTCGCTTAAGTCTTTTATTTTCTCTTCAGTTTATTTGCTTTAAAATTTGTCAAAAGAGAATATTCGACCGCGAAAACATATCTTTTGTTTACTTAATTTTGTGTAACGGTCCCAACGTATGTAATTTAGTGATAAACATTGTTAATTTTTTTATTACCTTGTATGCAATTATGTGTTTACTTTACATGGAATTGCATAGAAGCATATTTTCTCCAAAATTAATTATGCATGTTTTTTTAATATTTCTTTTACAGACAAATCGCCATATATTGAATTGTTCCTCTGTACGAGATCAAATGAGCCACTAAATTGTTTAAAACAACAAACTGGCCGAGTTTTGGATACATGGAATACAGTTTTAGATAATAAATGGCGAGAACTAAAAAGTAAGTTAAGAAATGATATTATACTTGAAAGAGTTTTTAAAGGATTCTTCAGGATCTTCAAAATTTGTTGAAATTGATAAAAATTGTAGTAATGGTTAGGTTGTAATATAAAGGAATGAAAAAATATGAATACGTAAAATTCACTTATATTCCTTTAGATGAACAGTGATTCTGATTTTTAATGAAATATTTTAATCCTTCTTCTGTATTTCAAGAGATGAAGAACTTTATAGCATTATCATCTACCAAACATTAAAAAAAAAACTAGATGATGTTAGTTACTTAGTTCCAGTTTATATTAAAAACCATTTTCGTGATTAAGATAAAATTTTATGATTATAAAGTACAGAAATTTTCTCAACAAAGAATTAAGAATTAAGAATTCCAGTAGGACCAATTTAATTCTGCACGTTTAATATATTGTATTTAATAGATTACAATTGAATTACAGTTTTTTCTTTTCGCGAAATTATTAGATATTTTAAAGATTAAATTTTATTTCAAATAAAACTAACTTATTTTTATTATAAAAATCAACGGTTTATCAGTCATGTGTACCTAAAATCCGTGCAATCTTTTATTCTATTCTATAGAAAAATATATTCTTTTAATTTAATTTATTTTACCGGATATTTTATTTTATTTTAAATCCGTGACGATCAAGAAGATGTCAGCTACATGAAATAAATCGATGACCTTTTCTATTAAACTTGAAACAAATTCAATATTCAATAAAAGAACAATTTAACCTCACCTTGTTTTCTTTTTACCTACGTGTTCATCTTCAGTTTCCATTGAATAAATAATGAATTTGTAGTCTTAGAATTTTTACAGTTTTCCAATTCCATATTAAAAGTGAACATCTTGAACTTACGCATGGTAAATTTCTGGGTCTAGTCATGCGATAAAATATAAAAAAAAAAATGATTTTTCAAAAATATGAATTTGCAGCTTTTTTTATATGCTATGATTATTTACATTGTATGAAACAAGCAATGTATGAATGACTTATATATAGACTTTTGCGAACTAGTTAAACTTGTTTACAAAAAGAAAAACAATTCCGTTTTGTATAGAAAACAACTTGAAAAACGTGGAAAGCAGTTTGTCCTATATTTTTGTTAACTCCAATGCAATAGTTTTTGTCTAACTACTTTATTCATTCTTATAGAAAAAGATAAGATAATTCATGGAATTGTTCCAATCTAGATTTTCAAATATTATCTGGATTAATTGCAATATTTTATAATCTTTAATTAATTGCATTTCGCTCTGATTAAAATTGAATCTAAGTTATATGAATTCGTTGATTGAGAAACAATTTCATATCTATTAAGTATTTTATTAAAATTCTTTGAAAAAATTGGTTTGTAGATGGTGTTTTTGTTTGAAAAACATAAAAGATATTTCCAAAAATTTTAATTTTTAAACTGAATAAATCGCTAAGCTTATAAAGAACAAAAAGAAAGCAACGATATTAATATGATTCACCTTGACCCAAACCATGAATATGATAATGATCATCTCATCGTAAACAGTTTTGTGGCGGGAGAAAGATCACTTGTATTCAAGTCACTTTCACCAGATTTTCGTGCGTTGATCATATCAAAATTTTATTGTGATAAAAACATTTGAAGAAGCTTTTGATGCGGTTAAGATATTATCGTTGGAAAACATATTAAAAATTATATTACACGCAATGAAAAATAATTGATATTTTTGGATGAAGAAGAATTGTGGTGCGTTTTTGATTTTGCGTGTGGTTTTCATGATCACAAAAGAAATTATTTCATTAATTTATTTTTATTTTTTTACTGCGATGAAAGAAATGATTACCTCATTCACACACATTACAAATTTTCGTCTTTTCAAATTACAGTTATCGTAATATATAATAACTTATTTTTAATTCGGTTTTCTTTGTGAATTATGCGCCAACGGAATTCACCTTAAATTTGAAATCATTATGAATTATGTTTATTTAATTAAATAGCAACAAACGTATAACTTTAAAAAATCAAAAAACAGTGTTGATTAAAATTCTTTAATAAATCTTAGAACTACTTACACACTTATTTTTTTTTTGTTATTAAATTAGAATATTTCGTAAAATTCTATTCAAATTTTCTATTCGAATTTAAAATTGTGGTTTCCGGTGCTATTCCTAGTTACAGTTATTATTTTCATTAAAAATATTCTCTTCTAATTAATTAACATATTATTTTTATATATCTTAGACGAAGCAGATGAAGAACTGAAAACTAATTTAATCAAACGTGGATTCAGTTCAAGTTCGAATATCAAAGAAAAGCCATCATCAATTTTGGATCGAATTGAAATTGGTGTAAATGAAATCAAAGATTACGCAGAAACGACAGTAAACGAGTAAGAAAAGTTAATTTTTCTTTTAAATAAACTTCTCTCTTGAAAATTACATAAATTGTATTGTTAAGAATTACATAATGAACATAAAAATATTGTTTAAGTTTAATGGCAGTTTTGTTGAGACGTGAATGGCATATTTTATGAATTTCACGAAAATTAAAATAAACTCGTTTTCTTTTGTAAATTTTATGGTTTTTGTATTTGATAATTTGTATACTTATAGGCTCAACTTTTTTTGTTTTTCAGTTTTCTTGGCCGTGAAGAGGAAAATGATGTGATTGAAGATGAAGACGACGTGGAATTAATAGATGATGAAAATGTTCAAGAAGAAAGTGATCAGGGCCATGATGAAGAACAAGAACAAGAACAAGAAGAAGAAGAAGAGGAAGAAACAGAAGAGAATGATAAAGAGAATATTCAAATAACAAATGATGAGGAAGAGAAGAAAAGAAAAGGAAAGCCGCAACAAATTATTCCCATTCTTTTTACACAACCCACATTGCAAGAAGGGCATGGAGGTCATGGAGGTGGCCATGGAGGTGGCCATGGAGGTGGATTAGGCGGTCACGGTGGAGGGCACGGAGGGGGTCATGGAGGTGGACATGGAGGACACGGCGGTGGACATCGTATTAAACGTAAAAAAAATAAAAGAAAGAAGCGACCACATCAAACTATTATCGCTGCTCCAGAACCAGATATTATCGATGATTTTGATTTTGGAGATTTAACTGAAATCCTTGAGGTGCCTTCAGTTGGCGGACATGGACACAAGCATGGAATTAAATTTCCAAAGAAACATGGTAGAAGTCTTGGAGGTGTGTTTGGGGCGGGAGCTTTTGGGATTTATTTTGAAAAAAATGATTTTTATCAGTTTTAATTTTAAAAAGAAGAAAACGATATTTTACTTTGTGCGTTAAGAAAATTTTCAATTTGCAGCAAACTAGGCGTAGTTTAAAATTGAAGTATATTTCAATATGATAATGTGCTTTTAAGAAATTGAAATTTTAAAATTTTTAATTATTTTAACAAATTTATTCTTAAAATTTAAACTTTTTTTTTAAAATAATGAATAAGTTTTCTTCTTTTTAAAATGATTTTCTTTCAGATTTGGAAAAATATGCCAATAATTTTTCGGGCATGAGCTGAGCTTTTTTTGAGAGTTTGTTTGTTTGGTTTTTAATATTTTTGAAATTTCCATAAATTAAAAAGCAAAAAAAAACAATGATTTTATGCATAAGGTATTTGCTATTAATTGTAAAAATGCTTAAAATGTTTCCACTTTCTTGAATAAATAATATTTATTTAATAAATTTATACATTTAAAAACTTAATTTTTAAATGTTTTACTTTTATTTAGGAAAGTACGTTTTTTTTTTTTAAATTTGGTTTCGATATGCTTCCAGTGTGCGTGTGTTTTTGAATTTTAAAACAAACAAATTAATTAATTTCTATTTTTAATTAAAATAAAAAATGATTAAAAACAAACTTTTATTTTTATGTTTTTCTTTTTAGTAAAACGTGGCAAAGTTAAGAAGAAGAAGAAGTTAATGAAGATTATGTTGATTGCGACTCTTATCAAAGGAAAGATTGAACTATTGTTGAAACTCTTGTCAGCACATTTGCAAATAAAATTCTTTGCAATCGCTCTCGTCGGTTTACTTATAAATGTCGCTAGATTTTGGATGGACGTTAAAAAGGGACATCAACCAACAAAGGTATATAAAATTTGACTTTTAAATGATAAAAAGATATTTTGTTTTTAGCTTTTTTTTGTGCTTATTTAGCATGTACGTTTTAATTTTTGTGTGCATTTTTCTGGAAAAATTTCACATAATTTTTCAATTTTATTTTTTGGCACTGATTTTGTGTGTTTTTCTAAAAATTTCTTTTTAGTTTTCTTTAAAAATTGATTTCTTTCTATTCAATTGATACTTTTTTCCTTCAATCTAGATTTTACATTAAATTACAGTTTTTTAACAACAATCCTTTGACAAAAGACTTTTCAAAATTTCAACGTAAATAATATGTACTCAAGAATTTATTTCCAATTAATTATTAATCAGTTACATTTTAAATTGAACTTTTACGAAGACAAGACCATAATTTGTTGATTAGAGTTTTTTTCTTAAAAACTCTGACTTATGACTTATAACTGATTTTATGATTTTTGAGACTTAACCAGTTTAACGTTTAACCGAAGATTCTATAGTTTTTGTGTATTTCTTTCTTCAAAAATGTTTACCTACCGAAATTATTATTTATTTTTAAGCAAAGCGTTTTGTTTGGCTTAATGCACATATTTTCAATCTGTGAAGTATAAAAAATCGAATATTTTTTATTCTTCAATATTCTCTACTTGAAAGATATTTTCCTTCCCTCCCGGTATCTTGGTGCTCTAAAATGCTTTCATTTCAAAGAATAAATCTCTCTAATGACAGGTAATCTATTATGAACATGCACATCATCAGCATCACTATGAGGATCATGGAGACTATGCAGATCATGCCGGTTATTGGAAGCGATCAATTGATTCAACTGAAGCTCCATATGATAATATAATTAATAAAGATAATTTATATTATAATCAAAATAATAATAATAATAACAATAATAATTATGGTAGTTATGCATCAATAAGTGATCCACAAACGTACGCATACCAAAGGCAAATACCCGAAGAATATCACAAATAAATTCACATAAGATGAATATTTTTAGGATTCGGAATAATATTCACAATTTTTTTTGTCCTAAGTGTGATTTCGGCGACAAATTTTGTTCGTCTCCGAATGCAATATTTGGTCATAATTTATTTTATTTTTAAGATTATTTATTTTTAATTTATTAACGTAAAATAAGTTAGTTTTTAATTAGTAAAATCAATGAAGTATTATTTTATTTAACTAAATAAGCAGCGTATTGAAATTAAACGCTTTTAAACGCGAATATTTAAAATGGGTAATTTTTTAAACAAACAAAAAAAAGAATGTGGAATTTGGATCTTCGAACTATCAAATCTTCTATTTTAATAATTAATTTTTAATCGTATTTAATACGTAAAGAAAAAAAATGTAAACTTAAATTATTTATAAAATATTAAAAAAAATACATATATAATACGTAGAATTTTTTATTTATTTAAGTATAGTGTCTTTTAATAGGGACATAAAAATTTTGTATCTTTATATGAACGCACCCTTAAACATTAATAATGACCTGTCAATGTCAAAACGTAGATTAAAGTCAACATTTTCATCATGGTAAAGTTCACGAACGAGCAACGCTTGGAAATTATTAAAAATTACTACCGAAATTCCGAGTCGGTCGCCGCAACTTTAAGAGCGAAAAATCATCCTCAGCGATGGGCTCATTTTTGGCTAAACGGATTTGTCAACAAGCAAAATATGCGTTATCGGACAGCAACAAGCAACAGCTTCAAGAGACACCATTTCATCCACAAAAAATCACTGTATGGTGCGGTTTACATTGCGGAGGCGTGATTTTTTCGTTGATGCGAACGATCGCCATGTTACCGTCAATGGAGAGCGCTACCGTGCCATGTTGGAGGATTATTTTTGGCCAGAATTAGATGAAATTGATATCGGCGATATGTGGTTTCAACAAGACGGCACTACAAGCCACACAGCACACATTACATTCGTTATGTTATGTCCTTAATGAAAGATCCTTTATTAGGGGCTTCGCCTTATATTCGCTTATGATTTAAATACAATTCGAATTCTAGTAAAATTGAAAAACAATCTTCATGCATCTTCATTATTTCTGTGGTGATTATGAATAACCGCTTAAGTCGACATAAGACAAAATTGAGATTTTGACGTCATTTCATTTTTCGCATCGCTTCTCCCCACAAAATATGGTGAATTTCGGACTTTTTTTACGCGAGATATAATGAAATGTTTTTCCGCTTATCTCATCTAGGCATATACAATTTTAAATTTTAAAATCGCTCTGCTATAATTTTCGGACTTAAGCGTTTATTCATAATCAGCACAGATTTGATGAAAATAAGCTCCTGAATTTTAGGCGGCCATATAAATGAACACTTTAAAGATGTAGTCAACAAAAATCCTTTTAGATCCAGTAGAATTCATATTAAACATACACAAACAAAACTAGATGGAAATGTTGAAGAAATTTTCGTGTCCAAAAATTCACAGTCAACATTTCAAATTGCAATTTTAGCATATTTTGGTTAATTTAAAAATTTATTGACCAACAATAGTAATTTGGGTGCAAAATGTTGTCCAGCATGGTGAAATTCTGCAAGGCGATAGGCGATAATCGATTGTTGCTATTTTAGATTATCTTGTCTTTTAAAAGTAATAAATTTATGCAGATTGGTCTGTCAGTTTCAAATAATATTTAGGCGATATTTTAAGGATAAGCCGGACTTTGTAGCCATATTGCCTTTGAAAATGACCATGGTGATAATGTGGATTTACAAAATTCCATTAAAATATTTTTCATTTGTGTAATAAAAATTATATATAATTAATATGAGTGTGTACAAAAAGATGTTTTTCAAATTTTTTCAGTATTAAATCATCGAATGCACCTCTGTTTTTTTTTTAATAAAATACCTGCTGAAATAAATATGGTGCATAATATTTCCGCATATTAGTATCAATTTCACATGTTATTTAAAAAAAACAAAAGAAAACCTGCTAACATGAATCATTTAAAAAATTTCCTAAAGATTGTCGTCGGAAAAGAAAAAAAAAAAAAAGAAACGTTTCTGTTTTAATTTTATAACAGATTAATTCTTTTTTATGATATAACAAAAAACTTTACCATATAAATAATAATGTCTTTGCGAAATCAAATCGAATGTATGAAATTTTTTTTGCGGTATGTCATGGTAACAAAATCGCGACCAGCTTTTGCGATATTTAAAGATCAAGTTCAAGCGCATTTCGGCTTTCATTCAAAATTAATAAAGCATTGTGTTGAATTTTAAGCGCCAAACTTGGGGAATTTTTTCCGTGAATGAAAATTTTTATATTTTATTAATTCTTTAGATTTTTATTTTAATATTTTGTTAAGAAAAATATTTATTGAGTTTTTTATTTTTTTAATGAAACTACATGATGAATCGAAATATCATATTTTTAGAATTTTTCATAAATTTTTTTGGAACATAGTACATTAAATTCCTGTAACGAATTTGGACATGACATGTTTTCAGTTGTGTTGCATCGAAATCTTGATAAATTCTTATCTGATGCTGATATTTTCTCATATAAATGCAATTTTCAATTTTCACTGAACTTGTTAACGTTTTTTCTTTTTTTTTCAGACAAAGTTTTAACGGTTATATTGTGCATGTCTCATGTGCTTAGAATTTTATTAAGAGTCAATGCACCTTTTAGTAATCTGTAAATGACGTTCCTTTTTGAGCTTGTCTTCTTTTTATGAAGGTTTTTATGTAGACCAAATTTTTGCATAGTATTTTATTTTATACTTAATTAATGTAAATAATCAGGAATTATGGAAAATGATGACCATATATACATATATAGTAAATACTTTATTTTATATTCATAATGGCAGTAGTTAGTAGCTACTTTTTATGCAGGCTCAAAGCAAACCCACTTTATTGAAAATTTATACTGTCTACTAGTTTTGTAAAAGCTTTCTTAGATTGACACTTCTTTATAGTTGAATGATTATTCTCCATCGGCTCCTCTAGAATTGCTATTACATACTTTTTAATGCTTATATTTCTATTAAAATCTTGGCAAAAGATTGATTTCGATAATAAAAATAGAATTGACAAGATCACTAGTAAAATTTTATCATGAACAATAATTCGAATTGCTTTCAGGGTGATTTTCAAATAGTCATAACTATTCCAAAATTGGAAGAGTATCTCAAAATAAATATAAACTTCCAAATTATATGTTTCTTTCTTGTTAAATTCATTAATAAAATCACATTTTCATTCATTGATCGTAATTAGAATAACATTAAAGTGTAATTAATTCATTATTTTTATAATTTCTTTTACAATCACAGTAAAAGTATAGTAAAATAATTTAATTCTGAATTTAAAAAATTGATCACGCTTTAGAAAGAAACGAAGTTTCCGCTTTAAAAATAATTAAATTACAAAGTCTGATAAACTAATTCCATTTTTAATTTACGGATCTAACGAATTTGGTACATTTCTGGGAAAAATTCAAAATTTTTCCCTTCTATGACAAATAGTAATTTACAATCAATAATATTCATGTTATTAATTTCTAAGATTTAGGAATTGTTAACCTTATCCTTGTGAAGGATTTAAGATAATGTTCATTTCCAACTGATTGAAAATTTTCAAATATTGGGATTGAGCAACAGAACACTGATATGAAAATATAAGAAAACGATGTGTTTTTACTGAAAAATGGGTGACCATAACTTTGTATCTTTTCTTTTTAATAATGAAATATAAATGTTTGACTCAAAATGATCTACCTGGGCTAGAGGTGTGGCATATTGGTACTTTATGAAATGATATAAATACCTAATAAATCTAAATTGATCATTGCAAAAATTCACAGCGCTAAACTATATTATAACAAAAAACAAATATATCTTCAATCTATTTATTCCAAAACGATAAGAAACATAATATATACAAATATTTATCAATTTTTATTGATTTTTTATTGATTTTTATAAATAGTGCCATAATTTCTGATGAAATTTTGACGAACTTAAAAATACACTTTTAATGCTACTGTAATTTGTGTTTGGTTAAGAATATTAATCTGTAATAAAATGTGAGACAAGAAGGCCCACTAAGAACTAGAAACCCGTAAATTAGGGCCAACAAAAATAATGAAATTAAAAGAAGACAACAAAAAATGCTAACCAGAAATGAATATCAAGTAGCAAAATTCTTATTTTTTTTTTTATTTTATTCAAGTGATAGTAAATGAATTTTTAAGTACAAATAAATAAGTATGTATATATATATTTATGCTAAATTATTCTGAAATATTGAATCACTAAAAATAGTTCACCTCATTTGAATTGAACGCATTTTTGAGTTTTATGACAAAAAATTGAAAGAGTACCTTGTACTTTTTGGTTTTTAGTAAGTTAAGGTATTTTTAGGTAATATAATATATTAAGAAAGAAAAAAGAACTGAATAATTAGATTTGATCGAGTGAGAGTTTTTTTCTTTTTGTAAAAATGTGCATTCTAACACGTCGCTTGTGTCGATCGCAACTGACTGAAAGAAAGAAAATATGTTCAGCCTAAATTCAAGAAAAGTGAACTATACCAGTTTAAGAAAATATTATATACTACAATAATTTAATTGTTGTCTTTTTTCGAAAAAAAAAAAAATCATAATGTTTGCCCTTAATTGAAAGATTATTATTCAATTTTACTTTTTATGTGACAAATTCCAATTTCATTTTCATGATAATTTAATATTTGACACGGAAATATAAAATAGTTTGAATTTTAAAACAAATTTTTCACCATGTGTAAAACGATAAAAATACACAATAACATTATTCACTATCTACCATATTTAACACATTCGAATGACTAGTCCATTCCGATATCAAATGGCTTTCGATCTGTAAACAAATTAATTATAGATTATTGTTACTCAGAAATGAGGAATTATGGGTGATAAGATCCATAGAATAGGCGTGAACACCAAATATATTTTTATAACAGCAAATTCAAGTTAATTCACCATTCTCTATATTGATAAATGAAAGATAAGGCTAGTATTTAATCTCTAGACTAGATCAAATAGGTTCAAAGATGATATAGCGTGAGACTATCACCAAAAAAAAGTCAGGAAACTTTGGAAAAAACCATATTGGAGAATAATCTTTCAATATTCTATGGTTCTAACAAACTGAGTTCCATTTAATCTATATCTAATCATAAAACATAAATTATGCAGTTTTATAAAGTCGTATAAATATAAATCTAATTTGAATCAATTAATATTGTATAGTAAAAGTCTATACGTGACGATTAATTCAGTTGCATTCGATAATTGTCCTATTCAATACACTATAGTAGTATCGCACTAATTAAAGGTCGCCTGATATTCTGTTGCAGATAACTGTACACTTTTTTTATCTACCTTCTTAAAATATCAACTAGTTCTACTTCTTTCATTGTTCCTCCATCATAAACATTATCACCATCAGAATGGCGTCTATTGGCCGGCAAAATATATATTACTTACTTTGCACGTAATTGCAGCAGCATATTTAATTTTCTACATTTTCAAATAAATGGTATTAAAAAATCGAACTAAAATTTGCACAAAAATTTGAATTTTTTAAGGTTTTGAAAAAGAAAAAAAAAAAATCGGTGAAGTAACGGCAAAATGTACATTTTATGCGCGTAAAATTATGCGGCTAAAATATTATGTAGAGCTTATACATATTATATTTCAATACTCGCCTCTACATGTTGACTTTAGTTGAACGCAAAGAAACATGCCATTAAATGACCAAACGAACATTATTCGCAGAATTTTAAATCTAGTCTAGAACGTGATCATAATAATATAAAAAAAAAAAAAACGAAACATTTCTACAATATATAAATTGGTAATGAACATGGGAAGCGAAAATTTCGTAGTTACATAGTTTAATGTTAAATGAGAAACTTACATCATCCAGAATTCCTACTGGTTCATTTGGGTTCGCGTATATATATGTGATCATGTTCATCCTCTTGTCCAGCTTACCAATTATACGATATGTTCTGGACTTGTGAGGGCGGCGTTTATTTCGTGTACTTGTTAATATGTATATATACATATTGCTTTTGGATTACTCCTTCTTAATTTGATCCAAAAACATAAGAAATAAAAAAAAATAACATAGAATAAATATTAAAAACCATTCCGAAATTTTCAGATCAGGAAAATCCCAGCTAAAACAAAACTGGTCATCCTCACGTTACAGCATATAAGTGATTATATTTGAAAAGAATGGTTATTTTTTTTTTTTTTTGGTTATAAAATTGGTAATCATCACTTGCAAGGAAAGACCCACAAAAAAAAAAATTTGGCGCAATTTGCATTTGTTCAAAATTCTCACCTGACTTGAATGAAATTTTATGAACAAAATTACACAAGAGGAAAAAAAGTATGTATTTTGTGGGAGGAAAAGATAATCAATCCAAACATAATATTCTAAAGAACTAAGAAGCCCAAAACCAATAAGACCCCCAAAAAAAAACGAAAAAAAAGAAATTACCAATTGAAGCATTGCGAAATGAATGAATATAAAAACCTGACCATTGATCGTTTTTTTTTTTTTTTTGTGGATAATGATGAGAACTCTTTAAATTCTAACAACGTCCTCGCAATACATAAGCGCTTGACAATTTGACGCAATCAGTTCATGAGATTCAATATTGAAGATCAGCTTTTTTTTCTTTGGATCGCGAGTATGTTTTAAGAACGACACAATATTTATATTGTTCTGAGGAAGTATTTTTTAAACATTTTGTATATTAATATGACGCAAGAATATAATGTAATACAAGCTATTTGAAATTTATGTCTCATTTTTATTTGTTTCTTGAATTGTTATATTTGCAATAAATAAACCAACGTCCGCTCTGGAATCTAACATTTGGGAATAAATTTTGCGCGTGTGCCTCCCTGAATTGATGTTACCTAATAATTCTTTTTTTTTTTTTTGTTTTAATTTTTAGTCCTAAAAATAGATTTTAATTGATTTCATTATTATTTTAGATAAAATCTTTTAAATTTTGTTCATGCTGGAAGCGTGTGGCTAGGGAAGATGATCGGCCGTGATGAAATTATCAAATTTTTAGATATTGATCTATAAAAACAAAAGTTGATTTAATAATCACGGTTAAGATGGCTAAGAAAATTAGGTGAATAAATCTGATTAATTTATTTTTTTTGGTGGGGCCTATAACATTTCCAGTTACTATATCAGGTCTGTTTTATTTGCCACTTCCTCTGGGGTAGAGCAAATTTTTACATTGAAAACAAAAACAACAAAAGAGCAAATCCTACACTACTTTCAGACCAAGTGTAACTATCACACCCAAAATTAGTTCAGTTTTCTCCCATAAAAAGTGTATTAGCTAAACGTTTCTCATTTCATTACAATATGGTTGCTAAGGAGCGCTACAAACATTTGAATTAAAACTTTCTTTTACTCCTTCTCGTTTTATTTGCCACTTACCCTGCTCCAGGGTAGGGTATGGCAAATAAAACAGAGGTATATGAGAAATTTTTGGTTTTTGTACAAATACCTGCCTAACAATATTAAATGTCCTTTGAAATTTTTATAAATACATTTTTAAAACAATATTTAATATTATATTGGATGAACCAAAAATTCTGTTTTTTTTCTGTATAATTGAAAGGTAATTTTGTCATGGGAAATTAAAACTTTATCAAATCAAACATTGTTCATTTTGATCGATTGCATTTTACCATTTTCTTGGAGTAGTACCATTTCGTAGAACTTTTTGGTTTTCTAATCGAAAAACCGAGAGAAACCATATTTACCGGCTTCTATAGGTTGACATCAGGACTCTGTAGTGAATACATCATAAACTCTTAGACAAGCTTTTTAAATTTATGACAACTGACCAAACTTATACGTGGTTTAGCATTTTATCATGATGAAACCCAACACTTTTGTGATTCACCAATTCTGGGCGTTTCTTTTTGGTAGTTTCCAATCATGATATGTTAAGATTCAATCTCTAGTATAGCTAAGAATCGATTCGATTCGATCAATGCTTTTGTCATCATCAATAACGTGGTTTTGGCCAACTGAATACTCATTTCTGCTAGGATTAGAAGATGGGATGTAAATTCTATTGTAAAATATATCCCTGACATTTCACAGATTCAAGAATAATAATCTCTATGTGTAAAATAGAATTTCGAGATACAATTAATTGGAAATTTGAGCATAGGCACACGGGAATAAAGAAGTGGAGAACGTTTGCTAAGGATTAAGTGAAAAACAGAAATTAAGTTATAGAGGCTTGGGCTCATAGTAGGAAGTATCGTCAAAGGGCATGAGTCAATCAACAAAGTAATTAAGAATAAATTAAACCCAATTGAATCCTATTTAATTTCTTAAATTCAACCCTTTTATATGGATAGCGAAATTATTTTAGCGCCAATATTTGGTTTCTTAAAATAATTTATACATATTTATAATGCAAAAACATAGCGTGGGATAAAATCACTCCCCACCCACTAAATGTCATTCAAATATATATCCAAATCAATCAAATTATATAAAAAGTACACAATAATATAATTTTTGTAATAACAATAAAATTTATTGTCCATCCTTTGATTGGAACAATAACGGAGCCAATTTTAATGAAGCAAAGTATCGGGCTTGCTTCTTCTTTAAAGGTTATTATTCTTGAGCGTTATCGATTCGATACGAACAAATATTGAAACCTTGAAATGAATTGAAAAACAATTAAAAAGTTACTACGCGCAGACATTTACATGACAATAAATTGTTTTTTTTTGTTGTTGTTTAGTTATGTTGTTGATTCTCTGGATTGATATTTTTTTTTTTTTGCTTCTGAATTCCAGGGATAGATATGACGAGCAAATTAAACAGCCTACAACTATCGAATACCTATAATGGAAGAATCTTTTGCATACATATTTTTGATATGGGACCGTGAGGGAATATAGTATGGCTAGCTACAAAAATGTTATGTTTATGTAAAGGTAGGATGTGCACGTGCGTACGGAATAACAAGATAAGTGCGCGCGTTCTTTTCGTCTTGATTATTCGATATTGACGTATTCGGTTCCGGTTAGTTAGAGACTTGCTAAAGGCATCATATCAACTGCATATTGCAATTGTGGTATTATTTTTTTTTTTTTGTCATATATTTATTCCATCCGGGCATTCATATTAATCAGCGTATTTCTTGATAAAATATGCGTTCGCATCTGATTTTCAGAAAATATAATTAATAATTTTAACACTTGTTGATTTTATCGATAATTAATTGTAATAAATTCTCAATATGTTAATATTATTGTGATTTATGGAATTTATTATTAGAAATAAATTTTCTTGGGATTTAAATTCTATGATGTTCATAGAACTCTGGATTTCTGTTCAATTCTATAGGATCCATAATTTCCGCTTATTCGAATAACAGGATGAACAAACTAACGATATGATATTCTCATAAGGCTACAGAGCTAAGGGTTACCACGGAGATTTGCTTATTAAAATCAAAACTAAAAAATCTTATCCAGATTTTAGTTTATTATTAAGTTGTTCACATACATATGTGATGCAAACAATTCGATATAGCTAGCATAAGAAATCGTC
Organism: Xylophagus ater; assembly: GCA_963422695.1. Classification (NCBI taxonomy): domain Eukaryota; kingdom Metazoa; phylum Arthropoda; class Insecta; order Diptera; family Xylophagidae; genus Xylophagus; species Xylophagus ater. The sequence continues at coordinate 39,464,056 of OY730482.1, read as the reverse complement.
GAACGTAATTGCTGAACATTGCCTATAAAGTTATCATGAATGAATTCCCTAACTATGGTAATATCAGATATTTAGAATAATTAATAAATAATGTATAATATTTCTCACCGAATATACTGTTTGTACAACGAGGAAAAGAAATCCTATTGGTTTGTGCAACCATTTTCTTTGGGGATAAATAATTTTATAAATTATAAAATTTTAAGTATCAATACTGAAGTGTGTCTCAATAAGAGTGTCGAATTTAATTCGTGTAAATTGAAGTTTACATATATCTGGGGTATACAAGATTCTCCAGATATCATTCATAACTCGTCCAACGGGGAATTTTATTACGAAATAAATGCCATTATCTTTTTGTTCTACAAATAATCCCTTTTGGAGCAGGAAATTCAGTAATTTGGGTGTATGAAGGTACACGTATATTTTGGGTATTTTGAGTCCTACAGATATGATCCATACCGCATCCGATGAAGTATTTAATTATAAATAAAATAAAGGGTGCTCCACAATAAATGATTTGAATTCCGCAGGATTTTCGTTTGTCTCGGAACAGGGACAACTTTAAAAAATAATATTGTCCCTTTATGTACAGTTCCGTGACAAATAATCAGAATCTGTTAAATACGGAATTCTTATTAGGACATCCTTTACTCGACTACTCGACGACAAATATTTTAAAACTTATTTTCAGTCTACGGAGGGCAGATGTCCTGACATTTAATATGTGAAAATGCCGTTGACGAAAAAACAATGAAATTTTTGCTGCATAAATTTGTTATAAAAATATTTTCTATACCTATATATGTTGCTTCAACTAAAAATCCGTTACGGTTGACAGAAATGAATGATTATTTTTAAAAAAAAAAGATCCAACTAAAATCATCAATATTAAAAAATTATTTTGAAATAAATGTTCAAAATTTTTGAAATATCAATCCTTCCCGGAATTGAAATTAGTAGAAACCAGACTCGTGATATCAAAAATGCATTACGGTAGGTCAATGCAATAAAGATTCTTTCTAAAATCCATCCCATGATCATTACGAATATTTCTAATATTTGTCATAAAATGATACGAATTTTAAACCAAATTTATTTTTAAATAAAATACACTAAATTGTTTACATTTCATTGCTGTCGTATGAAGACGCCAAATTAATTTTTTCGAAAAATCGGAAAATACTTATTGCAATTACATACATTCGTATACATTCAATTCATTGCCACCATTTTTAACTTCAATATGTCAAAAAGAAGTCTGGAAAAAAGTCGTCCTCAAAAAAGTTCAAGTTTATGTCGGACTATATGTCCGACTGAAAAAAAGTCCAATTTTTAGAGTCTTCACAAGACTTTCTTTCAGTCCGACTGAAAATAAGTCTTGAAAAAACTCTAATGGAGTTGCCTGGCAACATTCATCAAACGAACAATTTTTCAGAGATTGGATATGATTCCAAACAATTCTTTCCTTTTGAACTTATTTAATACATACCTGTTTCTAACTCGAGCGTTTTTGCATATCAAATCATTAAAAAATAAATAATTTTTATTCTTCTAATAGGAGGAAAAAAAAACACCGTTTAAAAAGTAATCAGGGCAATGCTAGTTAACACATAATGTAAATTCGGATCACGTCAATTGGGTTTTTACCTTTTTCACAAAAAAAAGCAGCATAACATAAAAAAAAAAAAAATTTAATAAAAAAACGTTAGAAAATTTGCTTCATTTTAAGTGAAAAAATAAAATCACGATAAATATAAAACGTAAAGAATGAAAAATTTTAATGTTCTCAAACTAAATTGGCTTTGATTTCTTGTATTTTATTGCATAAAAATTGTTCTTCTTAGATTTTGTTGTTGCTGTTCGCAAGCGCGATATATTTAAATAGTTTTTTTTTTTTTCTTTACCATCATCGATATGGATGAATCGAAAATAGCCTAACATAAAAATGGATCCATGACATAATTTATTTAAAATGATCTGTGATGAATTTTGATGAGTGCGAGAAACGCGCCAGGGCATGGCATGCTATTATATATGCATGCACATCATTCGCGGTTAAATAAACTCTGTATACGGTTCTTAAGGTATCATTAACATTGATACCAAATGCTAGTCCAATATTGTTGTAGTTCTAGTCTTTTTCATTCTTTTATTCTAGATCTGGGCTCTGGGCAGCTTTCGTCTGGCATGGGCGACATGTGTGAGCTACATTGGATCTATTGCAATGAACTTTTAGGAGCTTTTGCCAACGGACCTAGTGTGGTCTGCTCATGTTGCCCATGTTGCGTGGGGACTGTTAGGAGTTTTGCTTGCCTCTGTGCTCGTTTATGTCTTCTTTGATAGCATATACATTCCATTCATCGTTTATTCGATGTGTTGCTGAATGATATCTTACATTGCTTGTAATAAGCATTTCTGAAGTATCCGGATAACTGTTTTTTCAGGAGATATTCTGTCGTATCAAATTCACCTGAGATTGATCAGAAAAGATGAAGTTATTTGGAAGGTGATACTATAATATTGGGTTGAAATATTTTCTTGGTTTTGGTTGAGTCGTGGTCGTAGTGTGAATTTACCTTAACTTTACCGATGCGAATATATGTACTTAAAAAAAAAAAAAAAGTGTTAATGTTTATTGCTACCGTTCTTGTTTCTAATTTTATTCAATAAATTTTTGGATTGTATGATTTAGTCTTATCTACGGAAATATTTATTGAATACACGATGGATTCAATTTATATATACTCTAGATTTGTCTGATATGTGCCCGCGCGGCTGGTCAAAATGATTGGTATGCACTTATATGAAGTTATACACGTATGAACAAAATGTATGAACTACAAGTATAATGCGCAAATTTTGAATGTGGGAAATATTGGACAGAGTTTTTCTTTTTTTGGTTGCCATGTTCTTTCCAAATACATACTTGGACTTGGACTTCAATTTTCAAGAATGGTACACAAAAAAAAAGAAAAGAAAAAAGAAAGACAAGCCCATCGAATTCAATTCAAAAGTGACATATGATAAACTGACAAGGGCACACCTATTTGTTTTTATTGAATTTTTTTTTTTTTTCTTTAATACGAATTTGACATCGACTTGTTTAACATATTTCACCATTAACTCTATTTGCACGTGCAAAATTTCTTAATGTTCACCTTTATTATAGGTTCTTGGAGTTTTTCTCTGCTGTTTCGCGGATAATGAGACTTTTGTTAATGACACTTATTAAGATGTTTTCCAAACGGGATTTCATACAAAATAAACATATTAAGAGACCTTTTTTTTTCTCATAAAACATTATTTATGTAAATTCGCCCAACATACTTTTTTTTTTTTTTGGAGGCGTTTTATGTTGAGTTTTGATAAATCGAAAATTTTCAGGTGAATTTTTACTCGCTGGTATGATAATTTGAGAATATTGTAAAAAGTTCAATGTCTCGCGAAATAATTAATTGACCGATTAATTTTTGAGCATGTAACTTGTTTTAAAATGATTTGTTTTTTTTTGCGAATATAAAAAACTTTATGTTATTTCATATTTTATGTATTTTTAGATGTAAACGATTTTTTGGTTTTATTTCCAGTGAAATTGTAAAAGTTCTATATTGAAAGAATTTTTTTTTTTTTTTTATAATGAAAATTAATTTAGTTTTTTAAAATTTTTGTCATTTTATAAATATGTTGGCAAAAGTTTTTTTTTTTTTCTTTTTTTTTTGGAAAATTAATCATTCTATATAAGAATTTTGTGAGAAAGTAAATTTATCAAAAAAAAATTAATTAATCAAAAATATTCGAAGAAGAAATTCTTGTTTTTATTTATTTAAGAATTTCGTGAGAATCTTCTCCTTGACATTACAACTCGTAAAGGGCCTTGGCCTAAGGTTTTTACTTTTTTTGTGTTCCGAAGAAATTTCATTTTGATTTCTCTTCCTTAGTTTTTATACAATTATTGATTTTCAGTTTTTGTATTGATTGTCGAACAAAATAATGAGTTGGAAACATAACTTTTTTCATTGAACGTGAAACTTCAAATATTGTATTTGAATTTATTTAAATATAATTAATCGGATTTATAAAAATTTTCGACGCAAATTTAGTGAAGATTTCTTTACATGGCTTTTCTTTGTAGTTTATCAGATGTTTCAAAATGTTTACAAAAATAATTTATTTTTACTTAATATTAAAGATCTGACATGAAAGAATATCCTTCTAGAATATGCGTGATAAGATCAGACGTTTTAATGGTAAATCCTACGTTAGTGGGCAAAATAAACATAAGATTTTGACAACGACAGAATTAGGTACCGTAAAATGAGATGAAGTTTACCGAAAACGGAATTTTTTTAATGCAGGATTTTTGCAAAAACTTTTTTTTTTGCCTGTTGGTTGGTGACTTCAGTCATGTGTGGGATTACCGGGTGTAAACAAATTATTTTAGTAAAAAACTTTTCTTCTACTCAAAGAAAACTTTTTGGCAAATACAAAATTTTCGATTACCTTTATCCCATTTTATAGTAAGCACATTTCTCATCATTAAGTTTATGGTCATGTTTAATTCCATAAATAAACGGATAAGAATGGCATAATTTTGGTAATGCAAAATTTATAGCATATTAGAAAAAATATGATTTATTTTTAATTTAAGGGAATTATTTTTTATCAGAACAAAGCGCCTTTAAATTTTGTCTGTATTTGTAGAATTAACGTATTCCGACTTATGTCTTACAGAAGCATCTTAGCCACCAAATAAGACAATTGGACCTAAATTATGCATAAAGAATAATTGAAATAAAAAAATTTATATTGGTGACTAGCTGACCCGACAGACGTTGTCCTGTCCAAATTTCAATAAATTTGTTTCTGATCGTTTTGTGGATTTGTAAAAAGCTGTTGAAAATGTGTAACCAAAGTAAAAATGAGAAAAAAACGTATTTTTGCTACAAAAATCCCATTGAAGAAAAGCACTTTAAGCTTTTCCCGAATTTTGCAATTTTCCAGGCAATTTTCCAATTTTTCTTTTTGTAAGAATCTTATTCGGACTACTACGAACATTTTAACAAAAAATGAGCAAAATCGGTTCAGCCATTCTCAAGTGATGCGCTTACCCACTAAACTAAATATTTTGAATACGATTTATACGCGATAATTCGATCATTTTATAAATGGAACTTTATTTTAAAGTATGGCAAAAGTAATTAGACATAATTATTAATTTAATTCCAAACGTAATATTGTTAGTAATGCAATACTATTTGATTTTATTTTATTCACATTAAAACGTTTAGGGAAAGATCTGAAATAAATTTCTTGAATACGAATTATATTCAATATTAAGGAAGTTATGAAACATGTTTTCCAACTAGCGCAAGTATGAAGCTTTTCATCAATATTGTAAAACCTCAGATAAAGGGGTTTTCTTTGCTTAAGTAATCGAATTCTGTGAACTAAGTAAACTGAAAAAAAAAAACTTGAGAGAATTAAGTTTTATGAATCCTAAGTTTTAATGACATTGCAAACAGGATTCCATTGTTTCATGGTTTTGGCTAAATTGGCTAAACGATTCAAAGCTGATATTTTAAAACTGCGACAACTAGACGATTTCTTGGTATTTATTTTTGGTGTAGTATTAACTTAAAAGGATTAATCGTATTAATAGAAAATAAAAGCATTGATGAATTGAATATATCCAAAAAAAAAAAAATCACTATAGATTATATCCTTTGAAAAGGATTATCGAATATTTCTCATTTGTAGTCTCAATGTGTTCATTAAAAACAAAATTTAATTAAGGTGAAGTTTTGAATAATTAACATACTTTTTTTTTTGTTTCAATTAACCCGAATTTTGATTTTTTTTTCTTCCAAAATTGCAATTTGCAAATTTCTAAAAAAAAATTTTTTCGCCCCAAAAAATTTCTTCTTCCGAAAAACTTAAAACACCCAAAATCTAGATAGTCCCAAATGCGTTTTAAATCAATCTGTATTTATTATACATTAAATTGAATATATTATAAAAAATTCATTTAAATTCAGTGCCGACATAAAACGTTTTCAAATTTTATAGAACTGATTCTTTTTTACTATATATTAATTATATATTTTTTTTAAAGTATAACAAAATCGAAGTAAAAATCCGAGATTACATTAAAAAGTAATAAAACTTAAATTGGTTCAACAATTTCAAAGAATATTATAAAATTTTCTATCAATTGTCACCGTTTTTTTCATTTGCTTTTCTTTCGAAGCATTTCACACTTCCATCGATGAATATTGAATAAGTTTTTTTTTGTAAAGCACTAAAAAAGAAGAAGAAAAACGCAACACAAAATTTCAGGGCAAAAACTTTCAAGATCTTCATGATCGTCTTACTTATCACCCATATTACAAAAAAAAACCCCAGCACCATTAAACTAATCACTATTAATATGGAAACAGATTTTCTTATATAAAAAATTGCACCAATGACAAAAGAGAACATAATATATTATTTTATGTTATTTTATTTTATTTTTTTCTTTTTCTAAATATAAAAATCGAATGCGAGAACGTTTAGTTACTGATTTGTTTTTTTTTTTACCTTTACTTCAATTTTTTTTCTGATTAAAACCAAATTTTCTTATTTTCTCATGTATTAGTTATTTATACTATTTATATATATTTATTGTTTGTAATATATAACTTAAATTATAATGTTTTTATAAAAAAAAAAAGAGAAGAAAAAAAAAATAATGAAAACCTCCAAAACAGATATCGTCTTGTGTCAAGTAGCATAACAGCAGCATACTTCTTTGAATTTTTAATAAATTGGAAGTGAAGAATATAAATTGGGAGTCTCAGCCCTGACAAAAGCGCAGTAAGTGATATCCAACCAAACCATCCGAGTCATTTGTCTGTGACAAAAAAAAAAATAAATAAATAAAAATAAATCAAATAATTATAAGTGCTAAAATATTTTTATAAGTGCGATTTAGAATTTTATTTGGGATTTATACTTGCACAAAGTGCAACAAAACAAAAAAAAATAAAAAAAATAAAAAATAAATTAAAAACTAAAATTAAAAAATTAATAATCGTAGTAGTCGTTAAAGGAAAAAATCCTGTCAAAAAAAAATTAAATCCTAGAACAGAAAAACAAACGAATTGTTGCAGTTTCTTTTTTCTTGAAAAAAAAAAATTAGTGAAATTTTATGAGAAAAATAATTAATAATTAATTAATTAATTTTTTTCTATATTGAAGTTTATTTAACGAGTTGTGCATCCTAATAAAGCTTTAGTGAACATTTTTTGAATTTTATTTTTCAATTAATTATTGGTCTTTATTTTTGAAAAATTTTTGAAATCATGTGGAAGCCTGTGATATTTCTGGGATGTGCTGTTCTAGGTGCAATTTTTGCATCCCCGATTGGATTAAAGGTTTGTGAAAATTAGAATTAGTTAAAGGAGAAGTTTTCTGAAAAACAAAAAACTTAAAAAAAAACGGATATAGAAATTCTTAAAAAAAAATTTTTTTTTTGTTTTATTGCTTTTTTAACTTTTAATTTGATGGTCAAAAAGCGTGCGGGCGTTTTAAATATTAAAAATTTTCATACCATTTTGAAAGTTTTTAAATTTTTAAAATGGAATTTCTTCATTTCCTCTTGAAAAATCATACAAACGAAAAAAAAACTGTCCATTTATGATAAAATTAATTAATTAATTCGATTTATGAAAGGTGAAAAAGGTATTCTTTTCTTTTGATTTATTATTTATTTAATCAATCACTATTTAACACAATCAATATTTTACCGTAATTATATTTGCAAAACAATTCCAAAAGGTTAAATTTAAATTAAGCACCAAAAACTAAAAAATAAAAAAAAAACAAAAAATAAAAGAGAATACAATTTATATTCAGTTTTGTTGATAACGTCTTCGTTTAATGGATTTTGACATTAATTAATTATATTTATAGGTTTTTTTTTTACCTTGAAAAAAGATAGTTTAGAAAAATATAAACATATTAAATTTTAGTTAACCCAAGAATGTCCTGAAATTTAGTTTGAAACGTTGTCAGGCATTATTTTGGTATTAATGAATAATTTTCTTCTTAAAATATAGAATAATAAAATACCAAAATATTCTTAGAAAAATCTCATGAATTGAAAAGCTGAAAAAAGGATTAAGTAATTTAAATACTTTCTTCGGCATTATAATACAATCAAGCCAATGATATCTCAAATCTAAGATCTAAGGAAGATTTAAATTTTATGTTCTTGAAAATTATTATTATTTCAACTTAAATTTAAATCAATCAATCTTAATAAACATGATTTTTAGCTCATTAGCACCATAAATTTCAATTTATGCGGATTCAGTAAGTAAAGAATATGGATTTTAAGATATTTGTTGGTAAGGCAACAATCCTTCAAATTTTTAAAGTGACCCATTTTAATAAATATGATTTTTTTTATAATATTAATATACATAAATATGAGAAAGAATTTGAAAAAAGACCTGTAAGAAACAATTTAGGGAAATAGATGAGATGAAAATAGATATTAAAAATAGAAAAATCAAATTTACACGTCTATCGAGTTAAATGATGCTGTCATATTCTAAGCATATAAAAATGACTCTAGACGTTATTACCAAACGTTGCTAACCTTATCAATTCATTTAATTTGTGAATCTAGCAAAATGGAAAAAAAAGGAAAAAAAGTCCTTCATACAATTTTTCACGTTTTTGAATGCAATTTCTAAGAAAATTTCCAAACGGAAGGAAATGAAATTTATTAATTTCAATATTTTTCACCCGACCTGTTCATAAAGTTAGTTCGTAAAATATCATAAAATACATCAAAATAATTAATAACTCATATTTGTTTGACGAAGCCATCCCGACCTCCCATAATGTTATTCAAATCGTTTGCACGTTGACATTCAAAAAAAAAAAAGTCTTCAAAATTGTTCAAGTTCCGTTGTAAGCATTTCTTCTTTTCTTTAACAAGAAACCGTGATCACCATCATTGGGTGGGAAAAACACAATACAGAACTTGAGTTTGTTGACTCAATCTTCTTGCATTTTTTTTTTATGATAACATTTCAGGTACAAAAACTATATATAAAAAATGCATCCACATATTTGTGAACAAGTACGCATTCTGATAGTGTGTAGAGAAGTTAAGTCTCGTACTTATTTAAAAACGCGTGTTTTAAGCTTCGCGCGCATTTTTTCTTTTTTTTTTTAGTGATTTCAATTTATATTTGTACCTCGTGCAAATTTAAATCTCTTAAAACGCGTTTCAGTATTTTTAACTAAATGAATCGAATGGAAAATTCTGATCACGTTCTTATGTCTCGAGTTTTCGCCGACTTGATTAGAAGACTTAACAAGCTAACATCTAAAATATACTTTGACTGTGAAAAGTTAAAAATAACCGAACGAACATTAGGAAATTGTAAAATTGACAGAGGAAATTGTCTGTCTGTGATTTTATCACGAAAATTGCGAATTTGAATTTTATTTAAAATGAAATTGCTACAATGAAATTATTGGAGGAACATTATTTTTTTTCTCTTTTTTCTCTTGTAGAATATGTCAATTATGCCAGATGGGGTGCCACAATCTGAAACAAATGACAGGACTAAAATAACTGTATCAAAATTACATTTACCAAGTAATGCAACATCGATTCGAGCCGATATAACTGATGGATTTACATGCGATGATAGAGCTTACGGTTATTATGCTGATGTTGAAAATGAATGCCAAATATTTCATGTATGCTTACCTGTTGTATATCCTGGTGGAAAGGAGAATACATTCAGATGGAGTTTTATTTGTCCCGAAGAAACTGTATTCAGTCAGGTTTGTGTTTTAGTTTTTCTTAAATCTTATAAAATTATTTACGTGTTTTTTTTTCACACATTTTCAAAAAGGAATCATTTACTTGTGTTCGAGAAGTCGATATGAATTTTAATTGCGAAGATTCTGAAAGATTCTATGAATTGAATAGAAGGTTTGGTACTAGTACGGATGCATCAATTGAAATGAGTAGTGTGGAAGTTGATAACGTTATGGTACCAGAAACTCAATCAGGATTATTATTAAAACAAAATCCAGTAAACAAAAATCAAGTTGAACAGGAAAAAGAACATAAGTCGACAACAACAGTTGTTCCCAATCGAAGAAATCATCCTCAAAGCTTTTCAGAAACAAAATTTAAATCACAAAATCTTCATCGTAGAACATCACCAATTGAAAATAATAGAAAACCAACAACGGAGAAAATTATCCTATTAGAAGAAACTACTTTTAAACAAGAACCAATTAAAAATATTGAAAAAGAACCATCGATCTTTGTAGAACCTCCTCAAAAACCGGCAGTATTTGAAATGAATAAATTCGACGAACAAAAAACGACTGAATTTTTGGATGATGAGAAAATAGTGGAAGTAGAATCTCCAGACATGGTTCAATCCAGTGGTAGTGGAGATGATGAAATTGTTGAAATGAAAAAAGATAATATTGAAGTTACAACAATGATGAATAATGCTGAGATTTCAACAGCTCCTATAGAATTTGAAATTGAAAAGCATGAAATTATAACTCCTTCTGAATCATTACAATTATTGACTGCAAATACAGAAAGTAGTATTTCAAGTGATAACGAACTGTCGAAAATGAATTCTGAAGAACAGAAAAATTTGATTATTAAAACAATCACCAATCTTGTAATTGATGAAAACTCTAAAACTCAAACTACCACCGAATCATTAAAACCTGTAGTTTCATCTGAAATTAAAGAAAAGCCTCAAGAAGAAACGATAGAAATTATTACACCGTTTGACCAAATTGTTGAACAATCGACAGAAGTTCTGAAAGAATATACACCAACATTAAGAAATGATGAAGAAAATTATTCAGCAATACCCAAAACTGAGTCTCCAGATGTTGTAGAATCTTTACTGTCATCACAAGATGAAGCAAAACCTGTAATAACTGAAGCACAAATTAAACTTGAAGCCCCTTTGAAACAAGATGATACCAAAATATCTGCATTTCCGGAAACAAATTCTTCAAAAGAAGAAATATTAACTTCTGAAACCAACGAAAAATTAAGTTTAGCACCGGGAAATAACGGTGACAGTAATTTGGATAATAATTTATCACAAACCCTATCAGAAGCAAATCATCAAGAGATGATGTATATTATTCCAGTTCACATAATAACGGAAGAGCCGAACGTTGAAAAGCCAGTCGAAAAATTTAATGTTGTTGAATTAAATGCCGAAACACTTATTCCACATTCTGAACTATCTGAAACAATTGAAGAATCACATCAACCATTATTGCAAGAGGAATCATCTCAAATTGATATTAAAAATGCCGTTTTGCCAGTACAAGAGCATATTTTGAATGATAGTCAAAGGGATGAAAATGAAATTATGGAACAAACCGAAATTCCAAAAGAGCTATTAGAAGTCCAAAACATGCAATCAGATGTTACAAAGTCAGAAAACGGAGAACTACAATCAGAATTTGCAAAAGATGAATCTGAAGTACATTTGGAAGCAGAAATTAAACAGACTGAAATAAAACCAATTGTTGAAGAGCAAGTTAAAGATGATAATCTCATAATAGAGGACATTCCAGTCAGTTCAGAAGAACCGAGGCCCATTGAAAAATCCGAAGAAGCAGCTCAAATAATTCTTGAAACTGATCCAATGATTCTTAAAGAAAATGAAGAGGAAATGCCGCTGGAAATTTCACAAACAGAAATTTCTACAGAAGAAGAAATCCCAACAATGGATACTAAAAAGGAATTAGTTCAGGAATCAAATCCTTCAGAAATCAAAGAAGAGGAGAGAGTAGAATTAATTAAAGAAACAAATGAAAATGAAGTATTAAAAGAAAATTTAAAAACCGAAGAAATTTCCAAACCTACCGAAAATTTCCCTAGTCAAGACACTATAGGAACACTTGAAGTATCGGAGGCACCTTCCATTTTAGAGCAAATCAATCAACCCATTGTAAATTTATTCAAGACTGAATCACTTTTTGTTACCGATGATGAAACACCAATTATTTATGACTTGGAGCATATAGAAAAGAATAATTTAACATCAAAAATAGATGATAATTTGAAATATGATCTAATTGAATCGAAAAATGTGTCTTCTATGAACATGATAGCTGTGAATAATACTCCAGTAGAAAATATATCAAATGATATGCCTGCAATGGAAACGAAACAACCAAATCCAACTTTAACGGCAGTAACAGAATCAGAAATTAAAACCGATTCAATTGATCCATTAAAAATCGCATTACATGAAAATGTTGTTATTGAAGAGCATCTAGATTCGGTACCGAACATCAGAACATTAGAATCAAGTGCGACTCGTACTGAAGCTGGAAGAAATCTTCAGAAAAGAATGGATCCAAGAAAACGTAGATTTTTGTTCCGATCCGATGCCAGCTAAGAAGGAGCTTAAGTACTATATTAAAGAAATTTATTATAATTTAGTAGTTTGTAGTTTATAAATGAAATTTTCAATCATTGAAATTTGTGTTTTCAAATTAAAATCTTCAAGAAATTAGAAATTTTCGGCAAAGTTTAGGTTGACTCGTTGCATATTCGTATTTTTAGGGCCCATTTAACCTAAACTTTGTCCCGTCAAATATAATTAATAATATTTTTAATTAAGGTTGACATAAATTATTGTGAAATTATAAACATTGATTAATATGAAATTTATTTAAGAATTATTGTTTTTATTTGTTTTCTTTATTATTTTTTTTTTTGGCTCTTTGTAAAATAAAATTAGATGAAATATAATCTGATTTTGATTATGAAAAAGTATATTACAATACATAAAAAAAAACAACATAATCATAATTAATAAAATATTTAATAAACCTTAATAATATGAAGCCTTTTTTTTAAATATTTATTTTAACTTTAAGTTAAGGCTCAAATATAATGTGCTCTGCCTGGCATAGGAAAAGACAAAAAAACTGAACGAATGCAACCTTATGCCAGCTTATGGATGTCAAATCCGTAGAACTGATTATAATGTGCATAAGCAAGAATAACCATTTGACTCAAAAAATTTTGTTTTTTTAATTGTTTTTTGTAATGTAAGTGATTTTAAAAAATTGAAAATCGTTTAGAAAACAATTTTTCAAAAAAAAAACCAAATCGTCCAGTCACGTTTCATCAGAAAAATATTTCCAATTGAACTGTCAAAATTTCCGTACGAAATGTACTAACTGATTTGTATTGCTTAAACATAACGAAACGGAAATCGAACTTAACGAATGCACGCGTATGCATAATATAATCTTGGAATAGGATTCATGTAACAGGTCAATTGAAAAGTCCCCGGCCTACCATAGTAAAACACATTTTTTTGGCAAAATTCGTTTTTTTTATTCAACATAATTCCCTTCAAGGGATACACTGATTATAGCGACCCTCCAACTTTTCGATATCATTTTTGTAGTACGATTTGTCCTTTGCTTCAAAATAGGCCTCAGTTTCGGCGATCACCTCTTCATTCGACGAAAATTTCTTCCCAGCAAGCATTCTTTTGAGATCTGAGAACAGGAATTAGTCGCTGGGGGCCAGATCTGGAGAATACAGTGGATGCGGAAGCAATTCGAAGCCCAATTCATGGATTTTTGCCATCGTTTTTATCGACTTGTGACACGGTGCATTGTCTTGGTGAAAAATGACTTTTTCTTCTTTAAACCAGGCCTTTTCTCACGAATTTTTACATCCAATTAGTCCAAAAGGTTTCAGTAATAATCTGAGTTTATTGTTTTATCAGTTTGGAGGTAATCCACCAACAAAATTCCTTTTGCATCCCAAAAAACTGATGCCATAACCTTCTTCACTGATCTTTGGGCCTTAACCCGTTTTGGAGCCGAATTATCGGTTTTTTGATTTTGCTTTCGACTTAGGATCATGGTGATAGACCCAAGTGATGAATCCGCGCACAAAATCCACTTTATCCTTTCAAAAATGCTCCAAATGCTCTTGAGAAAGTCGCATTTGCATGTGTTTTTGTTCCATTTTTCGGAAATGCGGCAGCCACTTTGCACAGAGCTTTTTGAAACCTAAAACTTCAGCTAAGATGTAATGTACTGGTCTATATGAGATGCCTAGGGTGTCAGCTATCTTATCCACAGCCACTCGTCTGTCTTCCGAAACCATATCCTGTATTTTTTGTATCTTTTCTGTTGTTGGTACACTTTTTGGATGTTCTTGACATGGATCGTCTTCAAGGCTTGTACGACCAGATTTAAAAAGGCACCCCATTTTCCAACGGTGGGTTTCGAAGGTGAAGAGTCCGGATAATAATTATCAAGCCAAGTTTTCGTTTCAACGGTATTTTTCTTGGCCATAAAGCAATGTTTAATCAACACACGAAATTCCTTTTTATCCATTTTCTTCACAATAACAAAAGTTGCTTCACTCAAAATGCTATAATTCACAAACTAATGATCCGACAGCTGTTAAATTTATACACGCGTCTTTTGAAGGTTAGGGCTAACTAACTATTTAATTCTAGTACCGCCATCTATGTGTCAGGTCGGGGACTTGTCAATTGGCCTGTTATATTAGTACATTCTGTCAGTTTTGCTATGCCAGGCAGAGCACATTATATTTGAGCCTTTAGTTTGCTTGGTCATACGAATATTGGCTGCGTTTTATTCATCGGGGTCAGCGCCTATTTTGAATAAAACGATCCGTGTCTCGAGAAAAGAAAAAAAAATTTTTCTTTCAAAAAATTCAACTTTTTCGATCATTTTTTAAATAAATTATACGTAAATCAAAGAAATACTAGCAAATTCTCAAAAATCTTTATTGAATGATATTAAAAAATCATTTCTTTATGAATTTATGAAAGTGATTATGACATTTAAATCCCACAATATAAGGGAAACGATGGTTGCGCCATCTCTTGCAATTTTAGGTAACTAAAATCTATCGGGGTCTCAGGTGCTGAACCCGATAAATATTTGTGTCCTCTGTATACCAAGGCTGTCCAATCCGCGGCCCGCGGGCCGCATGCGGCCCAAAGCAAGTATCCATGCGGCCCAAAAATATTTAAAGTTACTGAAGCATGTCCATTTTTCTGAGGAATGATTTGTGTGTTGTGTGCGCTCTGCTAAAGCTGCCAACTGACAAACAACAGAAACAAGAAGAGAACAGAAAGCTCTTTCGTTTGACTCTACAGAATGAGCAACACAAAGAGTTTTTTCTACAGTAAATTCTCTTTCTGTTTGCGTTGCTCGCTCGGCTACACTGTTCTATTGTTTGTCACCGGTAAAACAGTTAATTTAAAAGTGAGTTGAATGAACAAAACAAATTGGTTACTGATACATATACCTATCGGTTTTTAGCTGCCGTTGTAAGATAAGTGTTTCATTTTAAGGAGGGTAAGTACATTTTCTTGTTTACTTCATTAGACAGCTTACTATATTCTTGCTGTTCATTAATAAAAATAAACATTATCATTTATTTCTGTTATCATCCTAGTCTTTACCTATACTAAATTAATAGTTTTGAATATTTTACCCTTCAGCATGGCTTCTACGTCTCAACAAAAAGGGAAGAAGAGGAAATATATCGATGAAAAAAAGCTATTTAATGAAAAATGGACAGAGGATTTCTTTTTTCTTGAGGTGAACGGGGAGCCACTCTGCTTCATTTGTCGTGTTTCAATACCTGTCTTCAAAGAGTATAATTTGAAAAGACATTATGCACGAAAACATGCTTCCAAATTCGATGCATATCAAGGAATGTGTCGCAAAGACCAATTAATGGTACTAAAAAAAGGTCTTACATCTCAACAAAAGTTTTTTAGCAACGTTTCAACTCAGACAGAATCATTTGTGAAGGCTAGTTATGTAGTCGCAAATTTAATCGCCATAAAATCGAAACCATTTTCGGATGGCGAGTTTATTAAGGAATGCCTGGAAAATGTGGCAGATATAATTTGTCCAGACAAGAAGGGTGATATTTCTAAAATCAGCTTGTCCCATCAAACTATTGCCAGGAGAATTGACGATCTTCGGAAATATATTGAAAAGGATTTGAAAAGTAAAGCCTGTAGTTTTAAATTTTATTCGTTGGCCTTGGATGAAAGTACTGATGCTACTGATACAGCTCAATTTGCCATTTTTATTAAAGGTATTAATGTGTAACTGAAGAAATGGCTTCTTTAGTGCCATTAAAAGACACGACAAAATCAATAGATTTATATGAAGCAGTGAAAAAAGCATTAACGCGATTTTCTTTGTCACTTTCCAATATATCTGGGATAGTTACGGACGGTGCTCCAGCAATGATCGGTAAAAAAGAGGGGCTTGTAAAATTAATATAAGACGATGCCGTTGCTGTCAAAAACTCTCGTTTGATGAAGTATCATTGCATAGTACACCAAGAAAATTTATGTCGGGGTTTGAATCATCGCCAATTCAAAGAATTTCTCAAAAATGTTGATGCTGAGTATGGCGATGTCGTATACTTTACAGAAGTAAGCTGACTCAATCGAGGACAAATGCTAAAAAGATTTTACGACGTACTTAATGAAATCAAATCTTTTATGACATCGAAAGCTGAATCTGTGCCAGAACTTGACGATGCCAACTGGCTTACAGATTTAGCATTTTTGGTAGATATGACTGCTCATTTAAATGACTTAAACACGCGCCTTCAAGGTAAACACCAATTTATCAGTACGATGTTTCAAACAATAAACGCTTTCCAAGTAAAACTAAAATTATGGCAGGTCCAATTAAATGCAAACAACTTTTTGCATTTCAGAACGTTGTCCAAACATATTCCTGAAAATGCGAAAAAATATGCGGACTTACTTTTCGATTTGATACAAGAATTTGAAAATAGATTTAAGGATTTTCGGACAAATTGTCAAAATTTTTATATTTTTGCGACTCCATTTACAGTTGATATATAGTAGTTACGCTGCCAGCAAATTTTCAAATGGAATGCATAGAGTTGCAATCTGACATCCAACTTAAAGAGAAATTTGATCACGTCTCTTTGTTGGACTTTTATAAATCATACCTGCCCAGAGACAAATATCCCGCACTGCACAGTCATGCGTTTTCATGTCATCATTGTTTGGAAGCACATACATGTGTGAACAACTATTTTCAAGAATGAAAACTACTAAGAGTAAAATTAGAATCAACATGTTGGATGAACACCTTGAGAACTGCCTGAGAATTGAAACCACGTCAATCGAACCAGATATTGACGCATTAGTTTCTCAAGCTCAATGCCAAGTATCGCATTCATTTTATGATATGGATTTATACATAAAATATATAAAATAATATTAAATGAATTTCATGTTCTGTTTTTATAATGAAAAAATTCATAAACTAATAAATTTTAAATTAATTACTTAAACTTGAAAACTGACGATTTTTTTCGCACGCCAGCTATAAGTAATATACTTGCGGCCCAAAACGCCATGTCTCCTTCCAATGTGGCCCAGGGAAACCAAAAGGTTGGACACCCTTGGTATACGATGATGGAAATTTCAACGTAATTTCGACTCGATATTTCTACTCTCCATAAATAGGTAGTAAATGAAGTGAATGAATGAATCTAAATGTTATCGATCTCCTTTTTCCAATACGGTGTTAGGTTTCATATTCTCTATCTGAAAATTAAATTTTGCTAATACCACCTAGTATTTCAAGTAACGCGTAGGCTAAAAACTCTACTAACGAGTCATTTTTTAAATTATTATATAGATTTTTTGCATTTTCCTGTATTTCGTAACATGCGTCCTGCAATATAATGACGCTTATTGAAACTTATAAATATATTTGTTGTCTCCGGATGGCTTGAGAGTCAGTAGCATAGTGTGTAATCTGCATTAGAGGCAATTTTTTCTTTTTTTAACCATCTGGGCTAACAATCATTTTTACTTTACCTACGATGAGATTTAAAACATCATCACTATCCATATTTTGGCTATCATACATCTAGAAGGAATTGAGCCTGAATTTCTTAAAATTAAAACAATTTCATGGTATCAATAAAACTTTTGTATTCAAAATTATTTTACAAAAAAATACTGTACAATTATAAAATAAAAATGGTAAATAATGGAATAAAAAACTGTGTGCATTTCTATTAATTAAGTAAAAAAAAAATATATATATATAATTTTGTATTTTTGGCCGAAAATGATCTTTAAGAAATTTGAAAAAGAAAGCATAAGACTAGTTTAACACACATCGCAAAAATGTTCTATAACGTGTTCTAAGTAGAATACAATACTATTAAAATAACGTGTTCTAATTTTAATTTAAACAATAATTAAGTTTAATAACTTTTTAACACGCTTCGAAATCATATCATTTTATTTATTTGGAATGATGCTGTATGGAATTTTATTAAAATGATATAAAATTAATTACAATAATACAACTTAAATAGCTAAACATTAAGAACTAAGCCTCCGTTTCTTCTTCAATATCTCCCTGTAATTCTTCCGGTGATCGAAGATCAATAGCGAATTTTTTCCTTGTCGGTGTAATAATACTGTCACTTTCACTTCCATTATTTTCTTTGACACGCCGTGAATAATCTTGAAATGCAGCCGCTAGTGCGAATGTTAATTTCCGAGCCATGGCCCTACTATCACAAACGAATGCATGCACCTCAAATGGATTTTGATTGTCGTTATCCTTAACCACGATCATTGCAAATACTCGAGTATATACTAAATCTTGTACACCATATGAAATCGTATCGATTGGATAATTCCAATTTTTATTATTTGTTTTTGGTAAAATTGTTTCAATATTAACGCCATCTGTTGATACTTTTAAGTCACAATATGGAAGAACTCGATTTGGTGGAAGATTTTTCGCGATGCCAACTAAAAAATCAACTGGACGACGTGTGTATTTGATACCCCAAAGTCCGCGAGCTGATTCACAGCCGATGTATTTCACCTAAAATTCAAGAAAATATAAAAATATGAATGAAAGATTTGTATTCAATTTTTTAAACCTTTCTAAACTTTATGAATACCAGTATTAATTTTTTAAAGCTTTTACGAAGATTTTATGAATTGATCGTATTGGAAAAATTTGAATTTGAATTGATGTTAGATAATGAAAATTTTTCTAATTAAAAACTAGTTAATTTCTAAAAACACTAACATTAAGACAAGGAAGATTTCTGGTTTCTTCATATTTTGATTAAGAAACCAGAGAAAAATATTATCTTATTTTTAACCTTCAAAAATATAACCTTTTGTTCATTAAAACAAATCAATTGTTATGAAAAATTATTAACAAAATTTCTGGAAAATTTAATAGCCTTCATTAAACATTTTATTATTTTTCAAAATTATGACACAATCGATAAAAATTTCCAATGCGACGATCTTTCTTTCGGTTTTATATAGGGTGTTTTTTTTTTTAGCGTGATGAGCTTTAAATTCAAAAAATAACACAAAAAGTTAACTTTTAATAAAAAATCTTTTTTAATTCCAAAGACCTATTCATGGCATTCGTGACTGTTCTTGGCGAAGCGCATACTGTCAGTCCAAGTTTAGGTTATATTTTCAATAAACGGCGGCCGTATGTCACGAATAACACGAACAATGTTTGTCTATTGTTACTGTTTTATCACCCCAAACCAATGACACCACATAAACCTATAGAAAATGTTAAAGAGATGCCAGATCACACCACCTTAGAGGTCAATTTACAGGAATATTTCTCAAAATCACATTATCACAAAATCGTTATTTCAATAAGTCGATGGTTTCTGTCACTATATGAGATGTGGTTTAAACAGGAAGGCACTACGTTCCTGTTTAAACCAGATCTCAGCATAATCAATGTCATCCATATTTTCAAAAAAATATTCATTGATCATGGTCCGATATCGCTCTGGTTGGCTATAACACGAGCTCCCAGCTCATTTTAAAAGAAATAAGGACCAATGATGCAACCAGCATGTGATGGGATGTCTAGAGTCTCTTCTAGGTTGGTCTCACTCCAGAAGCGTAAATTTTGCTTATTAATAAACCCATTGAGCCAAAAATTAGCCTCGATATTGAACACAATTTTCCTATAAATAAACAGGATCGATTTTCATAGCAAATTTGGATACTTTTTGATCGTTTCTCAACCGTGAGTTTATTTATGGTAAAATGGCAAACCAAAGAGAACAATGATTATCTATCAACTGTGAAATTGGCCACCGCTGCAAAAAGTGTTGCCAATTCGAAAAACAAACCCCTAAAAAAACACCCGATATATAATTCAATATATCAAATTTATTGTTATTTTTTGCACGTAAAATAAATAAAAACAAGTATAAAATTCAAAGTAAACAAAAGGAAAAAAATGAGCAAAGCAAACCATAGCAGTGAATTTACATTTTCTCTATATCGACCGGACCACTATAGAACTTTCCCGATAATGTCATAAAATATTCATTTCAGTTCGCCTATTCTAAATGTACATTCCAAGTTTCATGAAAATGTGACTACTATTGACCGAGTTATTAACGTTTTTTTACTTTGGCTCCCTCAACCCCAGTGGCGCATTCTATCTTTTCCGTTGACCTATCCAGAATGTACACATCAAGTTTTAAGAAAGTCCGCCCATTATTGAGTGAATTATTGAAGTTTTTCTATTTTAGCTCCTCACAACCCCCCACCGAGGGGGACATATTCTATCTTTTCACTTGGCCATCCGAAACGCACATTCCAAGTTTCATTAAAATCCACCAGTTATTGACCAAATTAGGGAAGTTTCTATATTTCTACCACAACATTTTTTAAAAAAAGTTTTACGCAATAATGTTGCCAGAAGTGAATTCCGTTGAAAATTTAATATGTTCTGATTTCGACCTTAGTACACAAAATGTGCAAATCTCATCAAAATTGGACATCAGTTTCGGTTTTAGTGCAAAAATAGACTGTATTTGGACCAATGCGTATTCTTAGACAGTGTTGCCATATTTAAATATGGGCCAAAAACTAGTCAGTTCTAAGTTAGGGTCTAATACGTGAATTCCATAAATTTTGTCGAAATCGGCCCAGCAGTTTAGTCTGCACCGTGGAAACAAAATTTTGTCGTTTTTAAACAAAAAAAGCCTTACCAAATAGTGTTGCCATATGTTAATTTCGTCCGAAATCTAACGCTATCTCTCATTTGACGCAACACCAAAATGGTGAAAGTTTCATGGAAATCGGAACTTCCATTTAGATTTTATTAACGACGGCGAACGGACGGACGGACGGACGGACGGACTTGGGGCTAATTATTATTGATGAAACATATTTTGTACTTATTTCTAGCCCTTCTAGAATAAAAGTTAGGTTTTTCGCACGATTATAGTACTTTCCAATAAAAATTCGTTTATCGGGAAAGTAAAAAATCGTCGATTAATGATAAGAAAAAATGGACAAGATAAAAATGTTTAATATCACATGAAGACAACATGAAAATATTGTACAGTATATAATTATTCTTTAGAATCTTCACACCTTTAGCCTTGTGATAATGACAATATAAATAAAAGTCAATAAAGCTTGTAAAATTTCATCAAAATCAGTAGATTGAAACTGAAACAAAATAATAAAAACAGGTGTAATTAAAAATGTGAACTCCCTTCCGTTTGAAACAGGTGAATTGAAGCATATACATTTTTCAGTTCAACATATATACCTATGAAAATATTTAATTTCCGGTTGTATTATATAAAAAAATTGCTTTTATTCAATGCATATTGTTGTCACATCGCGGATAGTACATCCGAATGATATTAAATCGTTCAACAGACCGTGTTAAAAAAAATTTTATAAATAAAGCGTAACAAAATTTATCATACGAAATTCGAATGTAGAAATTAATATATTACAGACTCACCTTAAAAATCACCGGAAGATCTTCAACTTTGACTTGAGATTCAAGGTTATTATCAAATCCACCACCGCTTGACATATTAATTGATTGTTTTTAAAGTTCAACATAAAATCACACCACCAAAACAATAAAAAAAGCAAAAATCAAATTCACAAAAACATTAAAATCCAATCATTTTGTTTACGATAAAAAAAAAATGTCTTCCATAAATTCATGTACACCACCCACTTGGCTGGCTGTCCCAGTAACGAATATTGTTCAAAATTTTATTTCGCGCGCGCGCAGCTTAATTTTAATAAAGTTTTTATTTGTTATCACACACAATTCCTTGAGAGTCGGTTTGAATGCGTCAATTTTTATCGTAACAAATCTGTAAGAAAAGAAAAAAAAAAACAAGGAAAGTATAAGTTTTGATAAATCGAATATTTTTTTTTTTATTATTTATTAGTTAATAAGTTTGTGGGTTTTTAGAACGAATTTCTTTTACACGCTAAAAAAATATCATATTTTTCACGCTTTTCTTTAATAAATAATTTTTAGTTAGTTTCTTTTCGGGAAATTATTAATAATTATTAAATTTTTTTTGTGTTAAAAAACCAAAACTATACAAGGCAAAAAAAGGCAATGGAACTTCCGACTAGTGTGCTTTTTTTTGTTTGGTTTTTATTGTTTCTGTTTGATTGTTTGTTGTGCAATTTATTATTTACTTAATGACTGACTAATTCAGTACTTCACTTGCCTGAGTCACTGAGTTTTTTTTTTGTTGTTGTCGCATATCAATTTTTTAATGATTTCATATTATTCTATTTTTCGTCTTTATTATTATTTAGTTGGTGTAGAAACAAAACACAAACACACAAAAGAAAGAGTTACAATTAAAATGGAGGATTGGAAAATGGGCCACAAATGGGACTTCATTTATTATCATTCGAAATATATTGTAATTTTGTTACGTTTGTGTTCATCATCGCTTGTGAAAGTGAACATTTTCCAACAATAGCATTTTATATTCTTAACTTCTATACTATTGGCTAGTCAAAAAGTTCTCGGGCTCGATAAGGAAAACACAATTTTATGGCTCGTAATATACTTTATTATTCAATATAGTCTCCCTTAACCTCAATGCACTTGTTCCGACGGTTTTTTAACCGATTGATTCTATCCCTGAAGTGAGAATCTGGAAGGTCTGCAAAATATGACAGCTATCACCTCTTCGTTTGACGAAAAACGCCTTTTACGCATTAATTTTTTCAGGTTTGGAAGTCACTAGGAACCAAATCTGGTGAATACGATGGATGTTCTAGCAATTTGTACTTTAATTCCGTGATTTTTGCAATGGTTTTTTGACTTTTGTGAGCTGGTGTATTGTCTTGGTGGAAAATGATTTTTTTCTTTAAACCAGCCCTTTTCACGAATTTTTGCTTCAAGTTAGTCAAATAAGTTCGAGTAATATTCAGAATTAATTGTTTTACCGGTTTGGAGATAATTCTTTTACAAAATCCTTTTCGCATCCCAAAAAACTGAGGATAAAACTTTCTTGGCCGACCTTTGGGCATTCTGTTATCGAGCCCGAGAACTTTTCGACTAGCCTAGTACTGTTGGTATATAACTTGCAGGTTTTGAAGAATAGGATTTTCTTAATATGCATATTACATTATCATAAGAAGAACTATTCCAATAGTGATCAGCTCCTTGTATCAATATCCTGATTGCTGCTGAAAGTTCATATAACATTTACATAAACATATGCTAACCAAAACTAAAAGAACAATATATATTCTTTTTATATATTGTAGTATGTTAAGGTGCGAGTTTATATCAGATATTTTTACCGTTTAACCGTTAATAAATTCACTATTCTATAAAAAAATAACCAGAATTCTGGCAGTATTACAACATGATTGATGATTATTACATACAATAGTTAAATTTCATAGAATTCATTTGCAGTTTTGTATAATGCGATATTGCGGTAACTAAGCAATGCGACTTATAAATGTTCTTCTATAGTCTTTAACAGAATTTTGACTAAATATAAACAAAAAAATTATTATATACTTAATTTATAATTTCTGATTTTCTTAAAATTATTAAGTATGAATTTGCACAACACTGAGCGGAACTACGTTAATAGTGATCAGGTCCATGTTTCAATATCCTAATCACTGCTGAATGTTCATTCAGAATTTACGTTTCTATGTAAGAAGGGAAATAGTACAGTATATCCTCAATTTAACGAACTTATTGAAGGAAGCTAGCGTCTTATATTGTGACATATGTGAAAATATGAAAATATCCTAGCTTGGAGTTGAGCTCAAGACTTCTTAACTGTTAATAATCACTGATACTAACTAACGTCAAATACTTTGTATTGCTATTGCTTTTTTTGCAAGCCATTCAAAGCTAATTTTTTTGTATTAAACGTCTTAAAGTAGAGTTACTACAAAATATTGGAATATCAAATTTTTAATGAATCCAAAATTTAAGGAAAATCATTTTATTTCATAAGTATATAAGTTCTAATACTGTTTTTGCATTATAACATGTTAATTTATGCAGTAGAATAAAAATTAGAATTAAATTATTAGGTAGAGCCCACCCACTCAAAAATTTTAATGATTTTTACTTTAAATAATATTTTACAATGGAAACATAAGTTTTTTAAATTGTGAATTTCTTTTAATGATTGAAAAAAATCGTTTTAAGTGAAAAACGAAATGTTTTTTAAATAAACTTTTCTGAATTTAGACTTTTTTTGAAGATAATCTTATCTCATTTTCGCGTGTGCTATCCACAGCTTAGTAGATACACCTTTAGGGAAAGAAAAGCACACTATTTAAACTTTAGGTCGTTTAAGAATGTATTATAATTTTTTCATAAATTATGTTGTAACACTTGGAAATAAGTGATGACATTCACAGTTAGACTGCCGAAAACTTGTATGAAGAATAATATTCTTAATACGTTGAGAACGTTTATAATTAAAATTTGTTTCATGTGTTATTTTACTATTTTTTTTTTGAATTTTTTGGATACGTTTCGATGCTTTTCGGTCATTCGCTTAGTTTTCGGAATGAATAAAAAAAACCTATAGTATGAGTCTCCATCATTCATTGAACCAAACATTTCTTTTTTTTCCAAGTTCAATTGGAATAAATTTAATGTCGAATTAGAAGTTATATTCCCTGTTGGATGACTACAGCATAAAACTTATACGTGAATTTAAATTTATAACATTAGTATTGAATTATTACATAAATTGTAAATCTCATGATAAGTTATCAGCGGAATTTCCAAAATTTTAACGATATTCAAATTCTCATAATTAAAACGATAGAATACACTAAAAATTCGATAATTTTCGATATCGTCATTCAAAAGTATGTAATAGTAATGAACATTTTTTTATATACAAAAAATGGACAATTATCAAATTTCAATTTATTTTTAAATATAAATTAATTCAGGAAATATGACACTTATCCAATTCTTAGTGTGTATAAAATTTGTATATAAATTGCAATTAAAACAATCAATTTCTTGTCTCGTTTAAAATGTCTTATCAAATGGCATTTTCAAGAGGATGGAAAAAATAATAAATGATAAAATTTTGAAAGACTTTAAATTATCAGGCAAATAAAATAAATAAAATAATAATTACAAATCAATTTAGAGTAGTTTATGCTCTATTTGAGTATATATTTTTTAATTTATATTATTTATTACTTAATATTGGAAAGCAGGTTGAAATAATTTTTAAAAATTTTTTAAAATTAATTAAATTTTTGACCTCTTTAGAATAAACAGTAACTTTAGCCTTTTTGCCAATGCAATTAATAAAATGTAAAAAGGTAGTATATTCAAAATAATTTTAAAATATAAATTGAAAAAAAATTGGGGTGGAACCCAAAAACTCTTCCAATCAACAGGCCTAACTAATGGAGTCAAGA
Organism: Xylophagus ater; assembly: GCA_963422695.1. Lineage (NCBI taxonomy): Eukaryota > Metazoa > Arthropoda > Insecta > Diptera > Xylophagidae > Xylophagus > Xylophagus ater. Next base: position 39,438,176 of record OY730482.1, on the reverse strand, counting down.
AAAACTTTGTTTTACTTAGTTTTTTTTGTTTTTTTAAATTTTCTAACCGATGTACGTTGAGTTTTTCTAATTTAATAGTTTAGTATCACTAAAATGCGTTAAGCACTATAAATACAGATTAACTAAAAAAAAAAAACATAAAGTAATTTAAAATCGGCGTATAGAAGATTTTTGATGACCTATGGGAGGAAATGGAAGAGAAAAATTGTGAAAACTAACAATATTTCAAGGTTTTTCTTCATAGCTTTGTTTCCGCTTTTCAAAATTTCTGATAGCATAAGTCTAATTTGCAAATTTTATTCAAATCGGTGTATTAGTTCTGAAAGTACATCAAAAAAACTTTATGAACAGGCCTATTTTCTCCTGCGACTATTTCTTTCTCCACTATCCTTAGACCGATATCAATGAAATTTACCATGGTATCGTCTATTTATGTAGTCAACCAATATAATTAATTTAAACAAAATTGATTCACAAATTTTCCAATTAAATCCGAAAAACTATATAAAAAAACGACAAAACTTTCTGGTCACCCTGGGGCAGCGAAGTTATTAAGCAAACTTAATAACTTCGCTGGCCCCCTGTCGATTTTGCTGAAATGCAATACCAAATCCAGCTACGCAATAACCAACTAACGTTCTAAATTTCATCAAAATCGGATAACGTGTTTTAGAGTTATCTTGTATACGGACGGACGGACGGACATGCATAAATCGATATAACTTTTGATTCCCGACACAACCATACCTTTAAAACCTTTCTTCGATGATTATTTAGATGTGTTACAAATGGAGTGACAAAACTAATATACCCTCTGGTAGTACTTACCACGGGGCATAAAAAGGGAAACTGAAGAACTTTTAAAATGTATAGAACACTTACTATTTGCAAGTATGAGAACGTTTAAGTTACGTTACGTCATAGATTCTATGTTTCTATCTCTTTGATAGATGGAATGAATATATTTACGTAACATTTTCGTGGAACCCACATACATAAATTTTTTAGAAACCATGAAGTTTCGCGCAGCCTAGTTTGAAAGCCGATATTTTTAAAGAACAATGAACATCAAATAAAATCAACAAATGCTAAAGAACGACGCTGCAATAAACAAATAAACATATCAAATGTGAACACAATATTTTTTATTGAGAACGGAAGTGATAAACTATATTGTCTCTAGATATTTTTTAAATTCATTTCAAATTGCGGAAATATCACTTACTTTTAATTACTTTTGATTAAACAACGCAAAATTATAAATATCCCTAACTAAAGGATATCCTTTGTTAATAGAAGTGAAACTTTCGAAATTATTTATGAAACTATTTAAAATTTTCGCAATTCATAAATTGTATTTCATTTCTTATCATTTCGATTATCTTATCAATTCATTTATTTATTTTTTTTTTTTTTATCATATTCAATTTCATTAGGCGTTGTTTTCTTATCATTAATTAACGTTTAACATGAATTCGTGTATAACGAAATATTTTTTAATATGTATTAAAAATTATTTAATTATGATAAAAAGAAAAACAAAAAAACCAAAAAAAAAAAAATACTGCATACATTTACGTAATTAGACTTTTAAAGTTGAATTAGTTAAGCTTAAAAATATTCCATAAATTTAGTAAAAATAATTTAAAAAATTTTCATATAAATTATTTTTGGTGTTAAAAAACTGGTTTAATTAAAATCATATTATTTATTGCGCAATGATCGCGTTATTACAAAATGTTAAAAAAAAAATAAAATTTCTTTAACTTTCCTTTAAGACAAACAAACAAAAAAACAATCACTTTATTACTATTTTATTATTTTTTTTTTTTTTTGTACATAAAAATCTTAACAGGAGAACAAGTTTTCGGTTGAAAAGTGTTTCCTCTAATTTTAAGAAACACATCGATCGTCTTTTTAAGCATGGCTCAAATAAAAAAAAACCGAATTCAAAACCAAGAAGCATAAACAAAAATATTATTCATTTCAAATAGACTTACCTGGATTTTTAAAAACTTGATTTGAATACGAAATCATGTCACCAATAAAAATCAATATTTTTTTTCTATAAACATTGGAATCCCTTTGCTGCAGAGGTGACCGTAATAAATGGAGTTTCACTTCCACTTTGAATGGGAACAAAAGTTTATTTACGCCAACAAAATATCACCACTTTTTTATTCAGTTTAATACGTACTCATATTGCACGTAATTAGGAAATTAGGAATTTGTGCATTTTGAATCAATGACTTACGCATGTGCGTTAACATAATTAACACCGTTTTTTTTTTTTTTTTTTTTTTCTTATTCTTCGTTAGAAACTCACTTTTTATGTAGTTTTATTTAATTAAAGAACATAGGAGTCACTCACTATCCCGGCATACGTACTTTACTTGAAACACTTCGAAACGAAATAATTCCGATACACATGCGCATACAAAAATTGTGGTCTTGTGAAATTTTGTTTAGGGGGGCACACGTTTTCGTATCTCTTTGGTTTCGGTTTGTTAGACATTTGGAAAGGGTTCACACACTCATATTATATATACGAAAATTAAATTATATATATGTTCGAATTAAAACCGTTTTATTGTAAATTTATACGATCGCGATTGTTACTCTGAACCTGAGTCAGTCGATGTCTGATTCATGTGTGAATCACCTGTAAAGGTGAGATAACTTAAAACAAGAAGTAAAATAATAACCAAAATAAAAACAACACCAGCAGCGTATATATTAACCGGCGTACATCTACTATTGACCCATGCCACAGATAAATTTTTATCCATGCGCTTAGACCGCAACTGTTATATTCTTTTGAATATAGTTTTCTTTTTGTTGATGCGGTCGCCACATGGTGTATGGTTTAATATCACCTGTTTAGTATTGTGATTGGATTGGAATACTTAACTTAGACTGTATAGTTTTCTTTAATTTTGAAAAGAAAAGAAACACATCTTCTTTTTCTTTGAAGGCGCTTTGGTAAAGTATGAAAATCGCTCAATTCTGTATACCCTATCTGTGGTGTCATTATATCAAAAGGGTATTTTAGGTTAATTTTTTTTTTTGCTTATTTAAACAATGTTATTTATCGCTGTTAATTTTTAACTGACATATTCAATGCTATATTTGACGTATAGATGGAACTAATGGAAGTATTTCTTTATTTTTCTTTTTTTGTTTTTTGAATCTTGAAACCAGATTTCGGGCATTTTTTTTTATTATTTTTATTTTCTTAAGACCAAATATTTTAAAAAAAAAGTATATTTAGCTAACGCTAACGCTTGCATATAAATAATGATATCATCATGAATTTCAGTAAAATCAATCCAGTGACAATGCAAAAAGGAAAATAGTTATACAGGAAAATTGGTTCGGGTCATAAACTTTTGTCGTTTTATATTCAATTTTTCAGATTTAATTCAAAAACTAAACATATCTGAGAATAGATTTATATAATTATAGCTTAGATTGCCAATAAATTAGGATACAACCTATGATAGCGAAACAAAGTTAGGCAGAAAAAAAGCATTAAAAAGATATTGGTTGCTGTGATGACTACATGGAAACCCTTCATTTGAAATTAAAATTATTAAAATCGAAAATAGCTGATATACCATTTTTTTTTTGTCAAAGATTAAATTACTTATACCGAATTTCAATTGAATTAATTTTATCAAAATTTGGGAAAAATTCCCCCAAAATTAGACCAGATTGGATGATTCACCACGAAATTAACAAATTTTTGTTTAAAAATAATAATGGCATTTTGTTTAATTTCCTGTTTAATAACTTGTTTGTTTATTTTATTTTTAATATTTAGCAAAAGGAAAACTGAAACTTTTAGGTTTTGATATTTTGATGAAGAGTTATATTTTCAAGGTAAAAATTGATTAAACCGGCTTTTGGTTTATTTTGTGTCAGTAATAAAACCAAGCTTAATATTTCAAACGTTTTTTATTTTGGAGTCTGCAAATTTTCTTTTTTTTTTTACTTTAAATCCTCTTCTATTAAATTAAACATGGCGTCAAAATAAAATATAGTATATTCTATTATTACGAAAAATATGTAATTTGGGTTTTTGACTTCTATAAAGTAATGATTATTTTCGGTTTCATCCGTAGTTTTATTTTTATTGGAACTATTGTTATGAGTAGAAGGTGTAATTGTAGTTTCATTTATATTTGAATTGGTACTAGTGTTTTGGAGGTCTACTATAGTTCCCATTATTGTTAACAAAATGTAATCTCTTACTGTCGGTTTTACTGCAGTTTCAATCTCAGTTAAATTCATGCTATTGTTTGTTGTTCCAATAGTTGAACTGCCATTAATTTTTGTGAGTTCTTCCGTAGTTCCATTCATATTTGAACTTATAACAAGTGTTGGGGGCTCTACTGTAGTTCTTATCATTGTTGATAAAGTGTAATCCTTTACTGCTTTTACTGCAGTTTCAATCCCAGTTAAATTCATGCTATTGTTCGTTGTTCCAACAGTTGAACTGCCATTAATTTTTGTGAGTTCTTCCGTAGTTCCATTCATATTTGAACTTATAACAAGTGTTGGGGGCTCTACTGTAGTTCTTATCATTGGTAATAAGGTGTAATCCTTTACTGGTTTTACTGCAGTTTCAATCTCAGTTAAATTAATGCTATTGTTTGTTGTTCCAACAGTTGAACTGCCATTAATTTTTGTGAGTTCTTCCGTAGTTCCATTCATATTTGAACTTATAACAAGTGTTGGGGGCTCTACTGTAGTTCTTATCATTGTTGATAAAGTGTAATCCTTTACTGGTTTTACTGCAGTTTCAATCCCAGTTAAATTCATGCTATTGTTTGTTGTTCCAACAGTTGAACTGCCATTAATTTTTGTGAGTTCTTCCGTAGTTCCATTCATATTTGAACTTATAACAAGTGTTGGGGGCTCTACTGTAGTTCTTATCATTGTTGATAAAGTGTAATCCTGTACTGGTTTTACTGCAGTTTCAATCCCAGTTAAATTCATGCTATTGTTTGTTGTTCCAACAGTTGAACTGCCATTAATTTTTGTGAGTTCTTCCGTAGTTCCATTCATATTTGAACTTATAACAAGTGTTGGGGGCTCTACTGTAGTTCTTATCATTGTTGATAAAGCGTAATCCTTTACTGGTTTTACTGCAGTTTCAATCCCAGTTAAATTCATGCTATTGTTTGTTGTTCCAACAGTTGAACTGCAATTAATTTTTGTGAGTTCTTCCGTAGTTCCATTCATATTTGAACTTATAACAAGTGTTGGGGGCTCTACTGTAGTTCTTATCATTGTTGATAAAGTGTAATCCTTTACTGCTTTTACTGCAGTTTCAATCCCAGTTAAATTCATGCTATTGTTCGTTGTTCCAACAGTTGAACTGCCATTAATTTTTGTGAGTTCTTCCGTAGTTCCATTCATATTTGAACTTATAACAAGTGTTGGGGGCTCTACTGTAGTTCTTATCATTGGTAATAAGGTGTAATCCTTTACTGGTTTTACTGCAGTTTCAATCTCAGTTAAATTAATGCTCATGTTTGTTGTTCCAATTATCAAAATATCATCGTTTTTTGTGTGTTTTACTGTAGTATCATTTGAAATTAAGTCGAGATTCAGACCAATCAATTGAAGTGAATGTTTTGGTTCTAGTGTGGTAGTTTCAGTTGAAATTGTAGCTTGGTCATTCAATGTTGTAACAGACTCTATGGGTCGTAATAACAGAAATGGATTTTTTGTTCCATCAGTTGAAGTGTTATTCGGCTTTTTAAAACGTTTATTGAAATTATGATAATGTCCCAACAGTAATCCAATTTTGTTAAGAGGTTTTGGAATTATTTTATTCATAGAATTTTCCATTTTTGTTTTTATTGATGATCTTTTATATCGATATTCTGTATGGTCTTTTAATAAATCCTTTAAAACGCCTAACAAAATTTCTATTTGAGATCCTAATAAAAACTGATCGCTTACATCCTCTACATTTTCGTTATTTGTTGATTGATTTAAATTAGAACCACCAACGTATACTAGTCCAACCAAAGTAAATGGAATCAAACACTATTTGAAAAGATTAATATTACAAACTTTTTATAGATTTCTTTCAACTTTTATATAACTTACAATTAACATTATTTTTTGGTTCTAAATGTTTGTCCTTCTCAATAATAATAAATAAACTGACTGAAAATATTTTAGGTTTACATGATATTCTTTAAGAAAATTTTAAGAAATAAACATGTTTTTGAATTGTTTTTTAATTGAATTAAACTTGAAAACAAACAACAAATTAAAAAATCAAAAAGAACTGAACTGATTCTCGATTGTTCTATATTTAATAACAATTTTTTAAATCCTCCATCAAGTTGTTGTCGTTGTTATTGCATTGGCAGATGACTGGCCAGAGCTTGCCCGGTGGCAAGTTGACGGAGAATGTATAATTTTCTGTATCTTATTTTCCGATGAAACAGGGAATCCTGATCCTAAAACTATAAGCTATAACGTCAAGTGGGAGTAAGAAAAAACAACAACTGACAACGGATGAATTACAAACACGTGCAAAACGAATAAATTTTGAATTCTTTCCGTTCGATTTTATTTTTAAAAAGTCAGAGCCTATCAAAAAATGCAGAAACTTTAAAGTGTTACATTTTTCAGATGATAATTTTCATGCGAGAAACGAAAAAAATACGTCTTTATTACTATATTTGTTATTTATTTTGTTAAAAAAACTAAATGATAGCCTTAAGCAATATTTTTAGACTTAGTCCGCTACTGCATGTATATGATGGACATTTGCTTTTCCCAATTCTTATTCTTTCATTTAAAAGAAGAAACTTTAACAAGTTTTTTAAATATATATAATATTTACTATATACGAGTTTATTCTTGCATTTCATAATATCCTTTGGTTTTAAGGTATTCTGTTACAATTTTAATAAACTTTTCGTAAGTTTTCTTTTATAAAAACTGGTATTATTCCATTCCAAAGAAACATGTTTTCGAATGGATTTACTTTTATTTATAGAATTTATTAAAATTATTCAACGTTCAAATTGAAACAGGTTCCGAAAACAAACACGCTTTTTTAATCAGTTCATTTCAACTCTTAAATATTTCTTAAATTTCTGTATTTGTTTCAAATATGAATAGTTTAAGCGATGCTTACACCAATTATTTAGCATTTAAATTAATTATTGAATACAGATATTAGTTAAGGCAAATCCTATGAAGAAATATGATTTTTGACCGTTTAGAACATTTTTTTCTAATATTACATCACTTTTTTTTTAATTTCACCATAAATTGTAATTAATTATATTCAAATAAACAAAGAGGGGAATTCCCAATAATAACATTTGGCTGTTTTTTGTACTGACAATACGTATATGGTAATTAACCAAGTGGAGAAAATAACGACTCTAGCCTACTATACATCTCTTTCGAACACACGGAAAGCACCTGTAATCTTAGCGGGCACAATGCAATATTATACTCGTATACCATTTTTTAATTAGCACTAAATCAATTGAAATAAAATAAAAATTTAGCAACAAAGTAAACAAATCACAAACCTTTTATTAAATATTTTTTAGCAACATTTTAACATTTTCAATTTGTACAACAAAATCACTTTTCTTAACGACAATTTAAAAAATAAATTATTTAACAATTAAACTTTTATTAAGTATTTTCAGTCAAGTTTTTATTTCTCACTTATCTACGACATTTTTTAGAATTTTTAGGTGGAAGAATACCAGTTTGGAATCCAATCTTTTCTCTATCACCTGACAATTCTAATTTTGAGCCTGTCATATCACGTGCCGGTGGAATCACTTTATTCTCAGAATTTTTCATTTTATCTTTTACCGGTGATCTTCGAAATCGATCCGTCACTTGAACATTTTCATTACACTTTTCCCATTCTAGTAAACTTTCACTAAGCACATCTTCCCGATATAGTGTCCCAGCAAACACAAATCCAACCAAAGTCAGTGAAATCAAATATTTCTAGAATTTTAAAGAAATTAGTTTAGAAAAAAAAAAATATTTATTTTATAGAACTTACAATTAACATGGTTTGATTGTTTCTATTGCTTTCAATTTTCTGAAATGATTTCTGCTTTCCGAGATGATATATACTTATCTAAGCATACGTACGTATCACGTATGACTGGTAAAAAAATGTATACCAATTTGAAGTTATTCAATGAAATTTGTAAACTGGTTATTTCACTTTTTTATAGAATCATTTTTATTTCCCTATGTTAAGAAAATGTTATTAGATTTACGTGATTTAAGTTTCTCGTAGACGACTTCTTACGACGTCTTTTTATTTGTCATTCAAATATAAAGTTAAGATATCGTGATTTTACTTCAATATGGAAAAAATTAGTACATTTCTGTGAAATAGATGGCGAGCTGATGTGTAAATAATATTTTCATATTGCAGTTATATATGTAGATCAATATAAACAATTCTATAAGATAGAATATCACCTTAGGGTGTATATTACTAAATTTACTTATTCCATCCAAAATAAATATAGTTCTATACTCTCCTTAAGTAGTCAGACAAACAGACGTCTTATATCGAGGCATCGAACCTTCCTTCTATGAAAGGCACACATATAGTTTTCATACTATGGTATGAATACTATAGTATAGTTGATACTGGTTTATTATCATATTTATACTTCACTTCTTATAGTGGTATAAAGTGTGTCATACTACATGGCATTCTTAAATCACGGCATCTATACCATTTGTGTCCCTAGTATTATTATTGTGCCCGCTTTCACTTTTTCTTGGTCAAGACCGTAATAAATGATATTTCTAAAATTGATTTCACATGTTTGTTGTAACGAAATAAACAATAAATTTTATTAAATAACATTAATACTATTTCTTGGCCTGAACTGCCTTACTTTGGGAAGTATAGGGAAAGAGAGTTTTGCACTAAAGTAAATAAAAAAATTGTTTTCAATTTAATAATTTTTTTTTATTCCAATTCGCATATTTTTTTTTACTGAATAAACAAAATACAAAATGAAAGTAACCTCCTTTTACAAATATTTAAATATAGTGAACTCATGAGGAAATTGTTAACATTAAAACTTTATTGAGAAACTTTAAAAAAATTATTAACGGAGGTAACAACATTTCGTCTTTAATAGTCAAATTGGAAATAAAAGTGTTTGTAATTGTACTAAATTGTAGCAAATTACTTCCAGTCATGTCTTGGGATGTTGGAATTATTTTATTTTCAGAATTTTTCCTTTTATCCTTGATGTTTCAAATCTATTTTTTAGTGGGAATGTCTTTAGACCATCATTAGAATGTATGTCTCGATGCTCCAATGTATTACTAAATACAATTAAGATTGAATTGAACGCAAGAAGATATTTCTGTAATTGAAAAATCACACTTTAATAACTAAACTTTTAATAAATTATATAACTCACTATTAGCATAATTATGTAGCTGCTTTAAATTCATTAAGTTCTAAACTAATTCTGAAATTCTTTTGATGTTCTTTCAATAAATTTCATGCACTTACGCATAAACCGACAAGGGCTTGGTACTCATACCTTTTTCTTAAACTTTACTACAAATATTTATATTAGTAACATTTGGTCTCCACTGGACTTATTTCAGGACTTATTTTCAGGCGGACTGAAAAAAAGTCTTGTGAAGACTCTAAAAATTGAAATTTTTTCAGTCGGACATAAAGTCCTACATATGGACCATTTTGAGGAAGACCTTTTTCCAGACTTTTTTGACATATTGAAATTATGAATGGTTGTGAAATTAAGAATGGTTGCAATGAATTGAATGCATGCGAATGTAACATATCTAATTGCAAGAGGTTTGGCACAATGTTATTTCCATATCAAACATTTTTATTTTCTAGATATTTATTTTAGAAAAAATTAATTTGGCGTCTTAAAAATTTATACAGATCGCAATAAAATGTATCTAATTTAGTGTATTTCATTTAGAAAAAAAATTTTTTTAAATTCATATCGTTTTATGACAAAAATATTAGACATATTCAAAATGCTATTTTATTGGAATTGTTTCTTCGTCAACGGCATTTTAACAAATAAAATGTCAGGACATCAAATGCTCAGCTAAAAATTTAATGTCTTCAAAATATAGACTGAAAATAAGTCTTTAAAAATGTCCAATGGAGTCGTCCTGTAGGTCTTGTAAATATTAACAGCTACAATGTTTTTTTTTGGCAAGTTATGACTTGTAAGTCGAAAATTGCTGATAATATAGAAATATGATGAATTAAATTACTTTTTCAGCAAATTAAACTTGAAAAATTAGGTATAATAAAGGTGACTATTACACGAGATATTTTCTTTAATTTTTATTTTGCATTTTATTTACTAAACCAGTTATTTTACTGCTCATTTATTCTGAAGGGCAGAATCCAGACGAGACGGTCTTATTCGTGATAGAAGTTGAAGCAGCATGATGAACTTCTAGTTTCTAAAGCACTAGTAACAACCATATAAATACTATAATATATTTATATGAAGTATTAATGCACGTACAAGCAAACTTCTTGATCAACATACCAAGGACCGTGAATTTGGTTCTGTAATTTTATGGTTTCGATATTTTGAAATTTTGAAATTTATTACAACATTCTGTGTCGCCCGTGATTTTGAACATTTTTTATAGGTATGTAGAAAAGAATTTTTCAAAATTTTCAGTTGGGTCATATTGATTTAAATTACAAGTAAAACACATTTTAGAATTTTCTTAATTTAATTTATTAAGTTAAAATTAAAAACTTAATTCTTTTACATCAAGTCTGGGATCTGATAACCTCCAACTGATTCAAGTTTTAATTCATGTGTTGTATTCTTATCTTCAATAATGAGTTCTATTGTACTTTCACTAGCTGTAGTACTAAATAATCCCAAATTGTTTCCAGTCATATCTTGAGACGATGGAATTATTTTATTTTCAGAATTTTTCTTTTTATCCTTGATCGGTGATCTTTCAAACCGATGCTTTATTGCTCGTATCGTTGGACCTTTGTTAGCACGCAAGTTTACAGTACTGTGAACATCTTGATGTGCTTGTAAATTTTTCACTAAATCATTTTTAATATCAAGATCCAAAGTCTTACCAAGCACAATTAACAAAGAGCTGAATGCAAGAAAATATTTCTAAAAATATAAGTAAACATTTTATGACCAAATTTAAATAACTTCTATTTTTTATCTCACAAATAACATATTATATAGTTGTTTTATATGTCTTCAGGTCCGAACTATATAAATGTAGAACTAACTATTTTCCACAAAATTTAATACTTCTTTGAACACGAAATGCAACAGCAATGATTACGCAAAAAGTTTTCTTCAGAACTAGTTATTTCGATGCTTCTAGGTTTTAAATAAAATAACTTGTTTCAAGTACAGGACTTGTTTTTCTTATAAGGTAAAGTAAAGTAAACTCATTTTATTCTTTATATTTTTTGTTTTTTTAATAAAAATATTTATATCGTTTAGAAAAAGTAAATATTTCTGAAGTATCTGAACAGTTTCAAGAGTAATTTCTTGTTTTCGCTTCTTTCAAAGTCAAGTGAAATACAGAAGACTTCTAAGAACCATTCCGAAAATAGCTTTTATTTCTAAATATTACAATAAGCTTACAATAATGAAATATTTGTTGATATTTATTTTTCTCTCATTTAAAATATTATTTTCTTTATTGTATATGGATTTCATTAATGAATTAATCCTGGCTACACTTTACTGTTTCAATTTTCAGGTTTATCTATTACTACTGTTTTATCTGAAGTTTCATCATTTTTGTTTAAATTGATTCGAGGCTTCACAGTACTAAAAGTTTTATACTCTATTTTTAAATCGACTCCAGGATTTTCTATGCCTGAAATTTTCTCCTCATTTTTTAAATCGGCACCCGGCTTTGATATATCATCAGTTTTATCCTCGGTTTTTAAATCCACTATATGTTCTGTTGTAGTTGAAGTTGTGCTTCCAATTAAATCTATTGCAGGCGTTGCCCTTTGTGAAAAATATCCGTGATATCCATGTCCACCAGGACGAACATGACCATTATGATAGTATGCTAAAAACTGTCCATTATTTCTGCGAGTTGGTGGAATTGTTTTATTCATCGAATTTTCCATTTTTTCTGCTATTGAAGTTCTTTTAGATCGTAGTATTTGCAAATTCTTTATTAAGTTTTCATTAAAATTTGAATTTTCTTGTTCTGATGTATTGTATTGTACAACTACATGTTCTTGAGGTTGTTTCCCAAATATTGGATTTAAATTCGAATTCTTAATTTGCGTAAAAAAAACGAAAATCGGCAAAATTAACCAGTTCTAGGATTATGAAATCTATTAAACACTCTTTAAAATATTTTAATAAACTTAATATTTACTTTTAACATCATTTTGTTAGAGATAAACGTCTAGTCCAGTCAACGAATTTTAAAATATGTAAATTATTCGTAAATAAGAAAACCAGTTCTTGTTATGGCGTATGGTAGGTACTGCCAGAGGGTATATTAGTTTTGTCACTCCATTTGTAACACATCGAAATAATCGTCGTAGAAAGATTTTAAGTGTATGGTTGCGTAGGGAATCAAAAGTTATATCGATTTATGCATGTCCGTCCGTCCGCCCGTCCGTCCGTTCGTCCGTATACAAGATAACTCAAAAGCGCGTCATCCGATTTTGACGAAATTTACAATGTGAGTTGGTTTTTCCTTAATTTGATCTGGTATTAGATTTCAGCAAAAGTTATTAATCAATCAATAAAACTAGGGTGACCAGAAAGTTTTTATTTAGATAATTTGCATGGGTTGACTATATAAATAGACGATAACTATGTTAAACTTCAGTAAAATTGGTTCAAGGATAGTCCAGAAAGGAATAGTTGTAGGAAGAATTAGACATATTTATAAAGCTTTTTCGATGTATTTTAAAAACAAATATACCGATTTGCATGAAATTTGCAGAAAATATTTATGCTATTAGGCCCACCCCCACCTGCGAATTAGAATGAATTGTATGGCGATGAAACAAAGTTATCGTGAAAGGACCCTGAAATATTAGTAGTTTTGGTTGTTTTCTCTACGAGTTAACTTATTGAACTACAGATTTGTTAACTACGAGTCCAATTTCTACCATAGGGCATAAAATCAGCTATAGGCCGATTTTCAGTTACTATATGTTTTATGTTTCCTTTTAATATGGTTAACGATTTTAACAAAATTGTTGCTAATGTACTTGTTTCTAAATTCCGAATAAATTCGTGTGTCGGAACTTAATCTACAAAATTATTTGTACGAAAATATCGAGTTTGAAAGTTCTTTAGCTGTCAAGGTTAACGGCACTTATTGACTTAAGAGACAAGGATTTTTTCTATGATAATAATAAATAACCTATGGTATTTGTGAATATATTCACCTTTCAAAAAAAGTTTTTCTACTTATATTTTGTATCCAAAAAAAAACGCGTTAATTTCGTTGCAAAAATCAACTTCATAGTTAGAAATGAAGTTCATTCTGTTCGCTAATGCGTACAAATTCAAAGAGACTCATATGAATAATAGAGACTGAATGCGATAGCCTTCTTTTCACTGCAAAATTCAAGAGCAGTATGAAATTGATATAGATTAACGATACTGATCTTGGAAATATGGAGCACACTGACTATTTCGTTAAGTTCAAACTGGACGAATACATTAATATAGTACACAAATACATGAATTGTTTAACACTAAACAGCTTTGCCATTGCACTAATAAAATGCTTTATCGAACCAAAGCTAATAAAATATTATAGTTAAACTCAACTTGATTAATTTATTTGAAATTAGAAAACATTATATTAGATACATTTTTACATAATTTTTACATACTTGCTATTATATGCATATTAGCCCACTAAACTAGATAATACTAAACCCGCTCCCGTTTTATCTCGTGGATCAGCAGTTGTTCTGTTCTTCGAGTTATTAATTTTCTGCTCTTTAGATGATCTCTTATTTCGAGTTTTGTTTGAAATATTGGAAAAATTCGGAATCAAGGGGGTCAATGAATTCTCTAATAGGATATTATTTAGCGCTCCCCCCGTATTAATTATTGCTCTACATGATGCAACTGTAATCAAAGCCAACATAAAAAAGTATCTCTAAAATTAAGATTTATTATTAATATGTTTTTGTAGTTGAAAATATATGAAAGTTTAAAACTTACGATTAACATACTCCAAACAAACGAGGGCTGCGTTTTTCTCTGACAAAGCTTAAAGTAGTTTTAAACTTTCAATAACATTCTATATCTATAATAACGCAATAAATTTTAAATATATGGATGGATACACATATTAGGGGTATTCACTCTTCGTTGCACGTTTTATAGACGATAGTGTACATATATGTTCCTAGTAGGTTTTGTCTAATACACAATTAACAACGAAGAATGAATACCCCTATTTCGTTTGGTTTTTCTTAACCGGTTATTAAATTTACCTAATTTATTGAATTTTTTTCTCCAAAAATATCAAAATAAACCAATATGAAAGAAATATTGTCCATATATCACTTTATAAAAAATATTTTTTTGCCATTTCCATTGCTCATTTGGGCAAAACTTTTTAAATAACACTTTTTATGTATTTATTTACACTTTTTTATATTGATTTAAGCTTAAAGCTTTCAAAAATAAAAATGGTTGGATCAAAGATATAACTAAGTAAAGTCAAATATGTTAATAAAGAGAAGATGTGGAAAGTTCAAAAAATCTTGTTTTAACATAACTAATTTACATTCCGCGTTTAGTTTGCACTGAACTTTATTCAAAATAGTTGCAGTATTTATACAAACTTTAATACTTAAAACTAAAGGTAAAATGTTGACTAAGTAATAAAATAAATACATATAAAAAAGTAGGTATTTAAATGACCTATAACAGTTGAAACATTAGCTCCTATGTAAAGAGTTTAAAGCTCCTAAACGTTTTTTCAATAAGATCTAGTGTAGTTTACTCATGTTAAGTGAAAGCTGTTCAGAATTTTAAATATCATTTATGTCTTTGGTAAAGATAAATAAAAACCTTTTATTTAACAATAAATTACATTAGATCTTACGACAAAGCTTTTAAGGAACTTAAATATCACACCATAAGACCCAATGTAATTTACTTATGTATATTATATAATAGCTTTTTTGAACTTTCCATATCTTCTCTTTATTTATATCTTTGGTTGTATATTGACACAAACTATTGTTATCACTTCGTAAGAGTCTCCAAAAGCAACAAACTGAACAACTTAACTACCTAACTGAACAAAGCGGTTGATTTGAAACTTCAATATGATGAAAACTTGAAACTAACATAAATTCGAGTAAAATCTCCTAATAGAAAACAATTCTGTCGCTTAAATGTGTGACAGGAAATTAAATGAAGGACAAATTAAGTTTTCTTTAAATTATAACACTTAATTACAAATTTAATAATATAGTAGTGTATAGAATTTAATTTTAATCTTCAAAACTGTAAACAGTCCTTATTTTGGCTCCAATTTTTTAAATTAAAATTCCGTATTGATTTTAAGAATGGACATACAAGTAGGCACATTCTGGAAATTATGATATAGGATAGTTGTCTGGAAGATATCATACGACCAAGTAATTATTGATGTTCCTATTCCATTTCAAATTTAAATAACATTTTTATAACACAATTAAGTCATTTGTTATCTAATTTAAAATTACTAAATGCATTTTATACAATTATTTTAGAATTAACTTAAAATGGGAAAATTTCATTAAAAAGGTTTGTGCCTATATAAATAGGATTGATTATCATTCAATGACGTTGTGGTTATCTATCTATTATATAAAAAGGTTTTCTCCGCAAATCATTTATAGTTTATAATTGTATGCATACTGATAGGCGAATCTCTTTATATAATAAATTAGTTTTCACTTAAAGTTTGCATACTATTAGGCGAATATATTCAAGGAAATACTTTTGCAAATGAATTTAAATATAACTCACAAATTCAAAAAGCAGAATAGAAAATTTAGCATCTTGAAAAATTGAGACGGAGAGAAAAGGAAAAATAGAATCTTCTTCTACCGCTAAAAAAAAAAGAAACAAAAGATTAGTGTCCTTGATAAATTTTTTAATAGATTATTTTTTTTGGTTGTTGTCTATACACACGGGGACTTTTTAAATAGCATTATTTAAATAAGCCAATGTTAAATGTAATGGTAACCGTTCATATATATATATGTAAATATTTGTAGTAAAGTTTAAGAAAAAGGTATGAGTACCAAGCCCTTGTCGGTTTATGCGTAAGTGCATGAAATTTATTGAAAGAACATCAAAAGAATTTCAGAATTAGTTTAGAACTTAATGAATGTAAAGCAGCTACATAATTATGCTAATAGTGAGTTATATAATTTATTAAAAGTTTAGTTATTAAAGTGTGATTTTTCAATTACAGAAATATCTTCTTGCGTTCAATTCAATCTTAATTGTATTTAGTAATATATTGGAGCATCAAGACATACATTCTAATGACAGTCTAAAGACATTCCCACTAAAACATAGATTTGAAAGGTCAAGGATAAAATGAAAAATTCTGAAAATAAAAAAAATCCAAAATCCCAAAACATTCAATAAAAAAAAATATGCGAATTGGAATAAAAAAAAATTATTAAATTGAAAACAATTTTTTTATTTACTTTAGTGCAAAACTCTCTTTCGCTATACTTCCCAAAGTAAGGCAGTTCAGGAAAAGAAATAGTATTCATGTTATTTAATAAAATTTATTGTTTATTTCGTTACAACAAACATGTGAAATCAATTTTAGAAATATCTTTTATTACGGTCTTGACCAAGAAAAAGTGAAAGCGGGCACATTAATAATACTAGGGACACAAATGGGATAGATACCGTGATTTAAGAATGCCATGTAGTATGGCACATGTGTCACTTTATACCACTATAAAAAGTGAAGTATAAATATGATAATAAACCAGTATCAGCTATACTATAGTATACATACCATAGTATGGCAACTATATGTGTGCCTTTCATATAACAAAGGTTCGATGCCTCGAAACAAGACGTCTGTTTGTCTGACTACTTAAGGAGAGTATAGAACTATATTTATTTTGGATGGAATAAGTAAATTTAGTAATATTACACCCTAAGGTGATATTCTATCTTATAGAATTGTTTATATCTGATCTACATATATAACTGCAATATGAAAATATTATTTACACATCAGCTCGCCATCTATTTCACAGAAATGTACTAATTTTTTCCATATTGAAGTAAAATCACGATATCTTAACTTTTTATTTGAATAACAAATAAAAAGACGTCGTAAGAAGTCGTCTACGAGAAACTTAAATCACGTAAATCTAATAACATTTTCTTAATATAGGGAAATAAAAATGATTCTATAAAAAAGTGAAATAACCAGTTTACAAATTTCATTGAATAACTTCAAATTGGTATTCATTTTGGTACATTTCGTACGTAATACGTTTGCTTAGATAAGTACAAACTTATATATCATTTCAGAAAATTGAAAGCAATAGAAACAATCAAACCATGTTAATTGTAAGTTCTATAAAATAAATATTTTTTTTTTCTAAACTAATTTCTTTAAAATTCTAGAAATATTTGATTTCACTGACTTTGGTTCGATTTGTGTTCGCTGGGACGCTATATAGGGAAGATCATGTGTTTAGTGATAGTTTACTAGAATGGGAAAAGTGTAATGAAAATGTTCAAGTGACGGATCGATTTCGAAGATCACCGGTAAAAGATAAATTGAAAAATTCTGAGAATAAAGTGTTTCCATCGCCACGTGATATGACAGGCGCAAAAATAGAGTTGTTAGGTAATAGAGAAACGATTGAATTCCAAGCAGTCTGGTCAGAGCCGGATTTAGCATTAGGCAACTCTAGGCTGCAGCGTAGGGGCCCGCACCAGAAAGATGCCCGCACCACAGAAAAAACAACCGTTTAAAAATTTGAATTTTGAATAGACTAAAATAACATTCACCACAAAATGATCGCAAGCAACAAATTTCTAAATTGTCAAATAATTATAACCATTAGCATATCAATTTCTAAAGTAATATAAGAAAATAAATTTTCATTTACTGAATGATGGAAAGGACATTTTCAACTATTTATCGATAATTTTCATGTAAAACATATTCTATTGTAATTTTTGACAAATTAGTCCAAAATTGACCAGAATATTCGCCAGATAGTAGAAAGTGCAGAATTCGTTTCTTTATGGTAGGGCCCGAACTACAAGTTCAGCCTAACAGTCTACAGATCCTAAATACGGAACGGTGTCTGGTGATTATGATATAAACGGTGATTTTTTTTAGCGTAATGAACTTTAAATTCAAAAAAATAGCACAAAAAGTTAACTTTTAATCAAAAATCTTTTTTTATTCGAAAGACCTATTATATGCCATTAATATTTAAAAATGACTTCGGGCATATGGCCACTGTGACTGCTCTGGACGAAGCGCATATTGTTAGTCCAATTTTGGTTTGTATGTTCGATAAATAGCGGCCGTAGGTCACAAATAACACGAACAATGTTGGCCAATTATTGCTGGTTTATCAGCCCAAATCAGGGACTACACGTAAGCCCATAGAAAATGTTGGAAAGATGTCAGATCTCACCATTTTGGAGGCCACTTTAAAGGAATATTTCTCAAAATCACATTATCGCTAAATCGTGATTTCAATAAATCGATGATTTCTGTCACTGTATGGCACGTAGCGTCTTCCTGTTTAAACCACATCTCAGCAGGATCAATGTCATCCATATTTTCGAAGAAATATTCATTCATCATGGTCCGGTAAAGCTCTGATAGACCATAACATTTTTAAAGAAATAAGGGCCAGCGATGCCACTAGCATGTAAACTTAATTTTCCTGGATGCAATGGGATCTCTAGAGTCTTCTAGGTTGTTCTCACTCCAGAAGCGACAATTTTGCTTATTAATAGAGCCAAAAATGAGCCTCGACCCTGAACACAAATTTGCGATAAAATAACGGGACCGATTTTCAAAGCAAATTTGGATAATTTTTGATTGTTTCTCAACCGTGAAATTATTCATGATGAAATGGCAATGCCAACTGAGCATGTTTGAGTTTGACACATGTCACGAATCACGGGCGAAATGTCAACAAGGGAACACTGAAAAACCAGACGCCTCAAAAATTACCCGCCTGCAAAATATCATACAGTAAGTAATTATTGATGTTCCTATTTCATTTCAAATAACATTTTTATAACACAATTAAATCATTTGTTATTTAAATTAAAATTACTAAACAATACTTTATTTTAAAATTGATTTAAAATGAGAAAATATCATTAAGAAGGTTTGTGTCTGGTGTAGAAGTTTTACAAATTTTAAAAATAACTCTTTTTTGTGTGGTAAATAAATATTTAAATGAAAAGATATAAGCTAGCAAGCCCAGTGAAATTCGAAAAAAAGGATTTAGCGTTTCAAAGAAAAGCAGCAGAACATTTTTGTATTCTGAAAATGGATACATCTTTGGATTCTTGTCTACTTTGGTATAAACTTCGAAATTTTTGTGCAAAATAAATCATAAATTGTTATATGAAATAATTTGATGGATATGTATAGAAGTTCCCATAGTGGTTTGGGCACTACAGCTTGTTTTAATCCTGAAATTCAGTGCGTCTTGCCATAAAATTCCAATTGAGCACTTTTATAATTATCTCAGAAAAAGAGTAAACTTTAGAGTTTTACTATATACTGTAAGTGATTGTATGATATAACTCAAATTCCTTATAATAATTCAAATAGAAACATTCTGCAGAAGGAAGTAACTGCTTCGTCTGTTATTTTCCTTGCATGTCTTCGCGCTATGTAAATTGCTGGTTTCGGGATAGTGGGTTTTTTGGCTATTCCACCTATATTTTGTGAAAAGCATGAATGGGCCATAAATGCTATTATTTCGGATATTATAATTAATATTGTGTACTGCAACTGATATAACTTCTCTAAACAAAGTTATTACAATTTTGTTATGGTAGCTTTAACCTATAGCCGTTTTCGCTAAGTCAAGCCACAAATTTATAAATTTTGTTATAGACTGGAAAAAATTTAACAACCAAAAAAATTTAAATTGTTGGGATATGAAATCCGGACCCCATTATATTCTTAATCACTGAGCCAGTGTGGCCTCACTTTTTCCATCAAATCAGTGTCTTCAATAATATACATTTGTTGATAGCTTAAATTCTCATATAAATTCGGCAATATCTGATAATGCGTAAATTGTACTCGATTGAGTTTACACATACTGCAAACACTGAAAACCCGAAAAAATTGAAATTTCCACAACTCGGTTTAGAATTCGGGACTATTCGATATTAGGAATCATCAATTTTTAAATCAATTCAGTTTCGTTTATTTTAATTTGTTAGAGCAAAAGTCAAGTCAGATTACATTCCTGTAGACCTCATATACGAAGCACTGAAACTGGTCCGTTCTTCCACTCAGCGATGTTGAAGAAGTGCACAAATTTCAAGGAATTATAAGAAACTAAACACGATCTCGAAACACACAATTACGATCAATATTTTATTATTATTATTTTTCACTTTTATTAAATATTTTGCACAAAATTAATACACATTTCGTTCTAAAACTGTATAATATTTTAGGATTTATTATAATTTAAAAAATTTCTTCCTTCGATGGTCGTGCTGGTGGTTTTGTTGGTACAGAATGAATTGCTAAATTGGTTCCAGTTTTATCACGAGAAGGCGGAATAACTTTATTTTCAGAATTTTGTTCTTTATCTTTAATCGGTGATCTTTCTATACGATGATTGAATAAATGGTCACCAAGATGTTGTAAATTCAATTCAAGAAAATGTTCTTTAGTAATATTTGGTGCTGCAATTTCTCTCGGAATCTCTTGTGAAGTCGAATCTATTGTGTCGGCCGACACTATTGTAATAAAAATTACTGTTATCAAATATTTCTAAAATTATAAAAAGAATTTAATTATTGAACATTTTTTTACCATTTTAAAAGCTTACGATCAGCATCTTTCGGAGCTCTGATCTTCTGGAAAAAGAATTAAGTTAACAACAAAATACTGATATTTATATAATTTTTAAATCTAAAAAAGAAAAAAACACTAATCCAACATTAAGTTTATATTTATCGCGAAGATGCGAATTTCAAAACGAGTTTATTAATTAAAAAACATTATATAAAACACTCATACATTTATTTAAATTTTTTATATTTTATCAAATAAGAATTAAGAACTAAAAACCTGTTCGCATTTTTTAGAAGAAAATATTATTTGCAAAAATTTCTTTTTTTAAACAATTCCGATTTATTTTGTTAACATTAAAATGAAAAACATTACTGCCATTACTTAATTACATCAACATTATTACTAAAAATAAACTATGAGATTTGCCTCTAAGATATTATACGATATTTGCAAGATTCTTTTGTCTAAAACTAATTACATTTAAATGGAAATTGATGGAACAAAAAGTACAATATTTTCTTGTTTTTTTAACCAAATCCTCCGGACGGTTTTAAATCTTCGCCAAGACGTGATCGCGTTGGAGGTACTGTTCTATTAGCTGAATTTACATGTTTTCTTCTTTGTGATGATAACATTTCTCGAAAATATCCTTTTGGGTCTTCTGGAAATCTCAGTATGTATGATGAGGAATGATTGTCGTACACTACTCGCATTCCATTCAGAGTGTTCTCGTTTAACTTCCAAGTAGATGCGTAAGCGCAGATTGCCGTAATAAAACCGAATAAAATCAAATATTTCTAAAACAAATAAATAAAAATTATATAAATTTTGACTTTAAATTAATAAATGTTTTAAAATTTACAATAATTCCCATTATTATATCAAATCAAACAAATTTGATTCGTTTCCACAGCTTTGATTTCGAATGCGTTTACTCTGAATACTGATCGACCTTTGAGCAGATTTTACTTTATGTAAATATCGTATTTTTATACCAGGCGTGTAATAATGTATACACGCAGAAAAATTACAAAACTTTTCCCTAGTTCTGACAACTGAATTTTAGTTGTGAGAACTGATAACTCAGTTGTGTCAACCGAATTTTTGGTTTCGACAACTAAATTTCGTTAGTAAAGTTTCGACAACTGAAACTTCGTTGTCACAACTGAATTTTCATTTTTCACAACTAAAATTCAGTTTTCAGCCAATAGTTTTGTGATTTTTCTGTGTGTACGCAATATGATTTAATCTAGTATTTCTATTCTCGGATAACATAACCTCCACTAAGAAAATCGTTGACGTCTGATTAATCGGCATTGATAAAAAAATTAGATTTTTAATATTAATGCACTTTTTAAACAAATAATAAAATTGCTTTATTATAATATTTAATGAATTTTAATTCATCATAATAATACTTCCTATACAAATGTATATTTCAATAACATTTTATAAGTATGTAAAACTTTTAAGAAATTCAGCTAAATTTACTGAAGCTGAAGCATAAATCATGATATAAAACATTTAACCACCGAGAAATTAGAAAAGCTTACGAATGTGTTACAAGAACCAGTTGTATCATACTTGACAGTCCAAAAGTTTCTACTTCCATTGAATTTAGAAGGCTGCTGTGGGAGTTGAGCGGATTGTCGAACGAAGAATTATTGGGATGCTGCAAGGAAGCAATTTAGAATGGTGAAAGAAAATGTAAAGAAACAAAAAGGTCTATGTTGTTTCCGTAGAAATCTGACTCTACCAAAAACAATTTCTTTTTTGTAATATTCGAAGATGTCGGACACAAATGTTCAATGACAACAATTTTTTTATAATTGAAGCGACTATTTGCTGTTGCATAATAATTTAACAATATTACGCAGACTCCATGTTGCACATTGACGGTTAAAGTGCTATGTGTGTATAAATAACGCTACTGTAATCACATCAGTCTCAGACAGTTTAGAAATTTGATCCCTAACAGCACAATTACATCTCAAAGATGTCTGAAAGATACCTAAATGCGATTTGCGAGAAATCTATTAGATATTTCATAACGTCTAAATATGTTTTCTAGATACCACCTAGATTTAGTTATGACCGGCTTACAGATGTATTTTGGATGCATTTTCAAGATATATAAAAACATCTCTACAGGGACCTTGGTTCGATTCGACTCCCCGCGATTGCACTATTATTTTTTTTAAATTTGTAAAATTTTTCAAAAATTCATTTTTCCCTGGAAATCCGGAAAATCCATTTAGCAAAAACCAATTTTTTATTGAATAATATTTTTTCCGCACATCGGAAAATTCTCTGAAATCCTTTTTTCTAAAAAAAAAAAAAAACTTTTAGTTGGCATCAGTGAGATTCGAACCCGGGACTACTCATGTTATAACTTTCACGCCATATCACCACTCCAAACCCTTATTAACGAAAAATTATTAGAAAGATATAACATATGGGAATAATCAAATCCTCTTCTTTGTATGCCCTTTTCACCTCTCTCTTCTATCCTTTTTAATATTATACCATTGAGATACTCGTTCAGAGCATCCCTGCTCAATATACAACCGATCGCTGTTGGTCATAATTGTGTAAACCTGATAAATCTGAATTAAGACGCCAAAGTTAACCATTTGGTTTCTTACCTTATAAAAAAAAAGCTGCTTCGAGTGCTTCGAAGAAAATATAGTAAAACTTTATATTGTGTGGAAATTATACCCAAATGAGATCCAAGGAAATTGTTTTGGAAGCCAGTTTTATGAAAGCTATTTAAATATCAATTACAAGTCTCTATTCTAATGCAACTAACTCTATTGGAACTTTAATTTTCTGTTTCAACAAGATCCATGAAATTACAGACCTTAACTGGAAATTTAAACTTTTCAAAGATAATAATGGTTGCGTTTAGACCAGGCCTTTTTAAACTATGGGTCGCGTAGCAAAATTCTGGGGTTTCGAGAGACACCACATATTTATGTGAAGTTACTTTCTCAGCTTTAACACATATTAAATCCCAATATCGTTTATCGATAAAAAATGTTGAAGAGGTTTTACGTTTAGCAGTGTCAAACATTCCACCAAGATTTAATTTGTTATGCAATAAAAAACAGGCACATCCATCTCATTAAATTTTTTCCTTTAATTTTAATTTAATACTTACCATTCAACGACTGCGTTCGAATATATTCGAGCGAACTAAGACGGTCAGAATTCCCTTTTATTTATGTTATTGAATTCTAAAACTATTTATTTTTATATGTATATGTATATTGTTACCTAATAAATAAATCATCAAAAAATATTAATTTATCTTTCTTTTATATTTATATCGAATCGTCAGGAAACTCGCAATCATAAATGGGGTCGTGAATGAAAAAAGTTTAAGAAGCCCTGGTTTAGACAAATCTTTAAGTATACAAACTAATTATCAAAAATCGCAATCAAGCCGAAAAACAGTTGTCCATTTGAGTATGTAACTACTAATAATATCTTGCTTGGTAAATATGAATTAATAGAGTTTTTCAACATATAAAATTATGTTACCTCCAGACGTATTTTAATTCGTTTTAAATATTATTCAAAATCATAAATTTCAATTGATTGGTGATCATTTTTGAAAATTCAGTTTTATAGTGACAAGAAGAAAATTTACAATTCCAATAAATTTTGTTCAAATTTGAATGAAAACATTAAAACGAGATTCAAGGTGATTTATTCATCTAAAAAAAAAAATTATTTAAAATTATGTTAATTTGATTTGTTTAATTTGAAACAAAAATTTTTTTTTTTGAAAATTTTATTTGTTTATTTATTTGTTTTAATTTTGTTTTTATTAATTTTTTTTATTTTTTTTTTTAATAAAATCACAACAAAATTCATAACAAAAACAATGCCGGTTATAAAATCGTGCTTCGATAATTTATAACGTGTAGGACAAAATTGAAAGTAAATTTGGTTTAATTAACATTTGAGAGGTTTAAGAAAAACAGTTGCAACGATTTGAAGAATATGAGGAAAAAAGGCAAGTGAAAAGACTAGCCCAAATACACTGTAGAATGGTCTAGTCGGTTAAGACCTCGTCTCATGAGACTGACGAGAGACGCGGGTTCGAAACTTGGTGGTCTTTTTCGGTTCTTTCACTTTCATCATTGGGGACAGTAAATGTTTATATGCCTTAACATATTATCTTCAGGCAATTATTTGCAATGCATTTACAATTTTTAAAGAGATTGTTTTATGGAATTAATTAATTAATTAATTGATTAAAAAAAGAAGCAACTCTTGCCCGCCAACTGAAAATTTTTTTTTTGACATCAATTTAAGTATTAAAACTCTTCCTATTATCGGAGTTTTCATCAAAAGTACTTGACTTTATATAATGTTTTCTGTGGAGTTTAAAAAATATATCAGGAAAAAACTAGGAAATATAAATACTTAAATGGAATGGAATTACGGAAATAATTCCAGGGAAATGTTTTTTTTTTTTTTTTTTTGAAATTGCTTACTTCAAGCGTTAGAATTATATAAGATTTTCTTTAAATTGATTTTACTAAAGCAGAAATCGAAACTAAAAGCATTTATATTAACTGCATGTAGCATTCGAGAAATTGGTTCGTTTTTCCCGTAATCCGTTCTGTGGTACATAACTTTATAGCCATAGAAGACAACATTTTTGGACCTCTATTCTTCGATATAAGTGTAGAAATATTTAAATATTTTGTTCCAAAAATATGTGTCAAATTGTTCGTCAATTATCATAATTAACGGCCACAAAATCTTTTTAATAATATTTACAAAAGTCTATTGTTTTTTATGTTTTCGCGAGACAGTATTCTTTTGTGAACTACAGAAATTACGATTCTGGATCCTTTTCGCAAATGGAAAAAGTTAAATCTAAATTCGTAATGACTCAACTTTAGGAATTTATGAAAAAAACAAGGAAAATGTTGGGCCATGTTTAGAAAAACTTTTGATTTAGGTAGTAAAACCGCTGGTAACAATGAAACTGTGCCGTATTTATTTGGAAACGCAAATAAGAGATGTTGTTTTGAATTTTTTACAAAATAGTATTTCGTTTAATTTTATACTAATTTTTCGAAGGATAAACACTATTATTTTCCAATTAAGATTTTTATCAAAAATATTTTCTATTTTTTTTTTTTTTTTTTTTGAGTATTTCAAACACCTAAACCTGAATTAGATGGTTCACATAATTTTCTTATTAATTAGTTGTTTAATTTTTCAAAAAAAAATTTAAATTTTTTATCTTTTCCTGATTTTTTGAATTTGTTTTTCGAGCAATTAATAAAGGAAATATAAAAGAACTGGTATTTTTTGGGTGATGTTGATCTAACCTTTCAAACGAATATATTCAAGGCAAGAAATTTGTTTATATTTACAAAGAGTTTAACTTTAGCGTTTTCGTGTATTTGTAATTAATCTATAATAAATGTGTTAAATGGAAACTTAATTAACAAGTTTAAAAAAGATGATATAAGAAAAACACAGATATCCATGAAATATAAATAGGAGCGCAACAGTTAAGCAATAAAGGTTATAATCAGCGAAAATTAAAAAAAAGAGGTTAAATGATGGAAGAAAAAAATAGATTTCATTTGACATTTTAAAGAGTTTCTGTGCGGTTCCAATATTAAATAGTCTTCGTATAAGGTTCTAGGCAATCAACATTTTTAACATATATTTCGAATTGACTTCAAATATTAGTTAATATTGGATTTATAAAATTTTTATTAAACAAGTCCTAATGCTTTTTCAACTTTATATTTTTAAAATTTAATGAACATGCAGTATTTACTTTTGCAGTGAATTGATTTGTGTCGTTTTCTATCGCCCTTTAGACTAAGACTAAAGCATTTTTAGTGGGCCTAATTTAAATAGTGAGTTAAATTCCATTATTGAAGAAACAAATTGCCTTTTTCGTCCCAAACTCGTCATAACTCTAGAGTATTTCTATATAGTGTACAAAATATATAATTCGCTATGCCATGTAAATTTCTAAATTGGATGATATAGTTGTTAAGTTAGTAATTGTCCTAAGTTACGAGATATGCCAGAAACAATATGTCTTATTAGTTATTGTCGTATTGTTTTTGTTTAGGAAAGAAATCAATTTATATAGAAGAAAGACGAAAAATTCATTAAATAAAAGCAAAAATGCATATACTTTATTGAACTATTTTATGACAAACGACAAATTCTTAGATTTAATCACACTTTTGTATTATCTTTAAAGGAACCGTAATTCTGCATGCGATAATCGCACAACGCCGGCAATTATTCTAACAAATTATTATTTAATTTTTTTATGTTGTTAAAATATTCGTATATTTTACCATTTTTTTTTTGTAATAAATTAAAACCAGTAAGAAGAATGCAATTAATTCATTAATAATAAGAAAATTCCGCACAAATTCTTAACTAATTGGACTTTTTTTCGTTCGAATTCTATTTATATTTTATGGCACAGCACAAACCCTACAACAATTAATTTCACTTTTAAGTTATAATATTATTATATATTTCTTTTATTTAATTTTTTTTTCAGGCAGTGTTATCAAATAGTTCATCGTTCGAATCGCTCAATAATCCTTCATTAATCGCCCAAGCAAAAGGATTGAATGTATCAAAAGATGGATCTGGTTGTAAAACGAATAAATTAATCCGTTTTGGTACTTCACGTTGGATTCGTACAGGTGAATGATTGTCTTTTAGCTGGCGATTTAAAGTATTCCCAGAAACAATTAAAACAAACAAAAGTGATATAAAATATTTCTAAAATATTAGAAAATAAAAAAATTAAAAATAAATAACAAATAATTTAATAATTTTTTAACAACTTACAATTAAAATTAACATTTTTATAAATAAATATTTTTTTTTATTTTGGATAAATTTAAAACTTGTGATCGTCTCAACTAAATTAATTTGAATAAATACATTTATTATAAGCAAATTTATATCATTAGACTAATACAAACGCATTCAAATATATTTAATGAATTAATTTCATAGAAAATACAAAATTTTCATTAAACCAGTTATTTGCATGTGTTATCTTCATCTAATTTTAATATTTTACTACCGCGATCAATAAGAAAATATTAATCAATGAATTTTAGTATTTTTTTTTTTTTATCAAAACACGTAAACTTTTCACAAAATAAAGGAAAACTTAACGCTTTTTTTAAATGATGAAATTTGTATAGCTCAAAAATTCAATCATTTCGGGTATTAAATATTTTAGGGTTGTGCTTTTATGTGCATATGCATAAAACTTGATTGAAAAACATATAGTAACTTAAAATCGGCCTATAGCCGATTTCTTGATGCTCTATGGTAGAAATAGCACAGAAAAACAGTCAAATCTAACAGTATTTGCAGGTTTTTTCTTCATAACTTTGTTTCATCTTATCAAAATTTCCTCTAATTTGCAGGTAATACCTAGACCCTAATAGGATAAATCCAATCTGCAAATTTTATTTAAATCAGTATGTTAGTTTTTAAAGTACATCAAAAAAACTTTATGGACAAACTTATTTTCTCCTAGGATTATTTCTTTATCCACTATCCTTTAACCGATTTTGCTGAAATTTAACGTAGTATCGTCTATTTACGTATTTAACCAATATAATTAATTTAAACAAAATTGATTCACAAAATTTCCAGTTAAATGCGAAAACCTATATAAAAAAACGACAAATCTTTCTGGTCACCCTGGTTTTTGCTTAATAACTTCCCTCCCCTTTGGTCGATTTTGCTGAAATGCAATACCAAACGCAGTTAAGGAATATCCAACTCGCATTCTAAATTTCAACAAAATCCGGTAACGCGTTTATGAGTTATCTTATCCACAGACGGACGGACGGACGAACATGCATAAATCGATATAACTTTTGATTCCCTGCGCAACCATACCCTTGAAATTTTTCTGCGATGATTATTTATATGCGTTACACATTTAGTGACCAAACTAATATACCCTCTGGTAGTACCTACCATAGGGCATAATGAGTTTCAGCTGGAGCATTTTAGGTAATTAGAAATTGGGTCATGAGTCAAACCGGTCTCATAAGGCTATGTTCTTTCCAACGATTCTTTCAACGATTGAAAACCTGGATGCCTATTCTTGAACTCAATCGAGTTTACTAGTATACGGAGATATATAAAATCGATTCGAGTCTCACAAAATCAGTATTCTGGTTGTACATATGCGAGCGAATTCGCTACAATATGGAAACCACTCAACTGGGTTAAATCTGTTATCTTTCGATTCGCCCTTCATAAAGGAAATACTTATGTTTTATCAATTAAATTGCTATAATTTTATTATTATTTAAAATCCGTAATGATATGTGAATTTTTACAAAGTAAAAAGCATATTTAAATTTTTCTGTAACTTTTTAAATTTAACGAAAATGGTTTGTGTCTTAGGAAATTTCGTTATAATCTTCGACACGACCACGTTTTAAAGCTGGAGATAGATGCCACTATACAACATATTCTAAAAAATCTTTTCATTTCTTATTTTTACTTTCCCGATAAACCCTAGTTTTAAATTTAGTTTTAAGTAATTTAAATAATTTAAGTAATTTTTGTAGTGCCGGGAGCAAGCACTTATACATGAGATTTTTTGTTTAATGAAATTGACTGTTTGAATTTTTATGAATTTTTTTTTTTTTCTCTTGAAGTGATTAGTTTAAGTTAGGCGCTAAAGCCAACTAGTAAATAATTTGAAATTTTAAAATAAATTGTACTATATGTTATTTTATTTCTAAGTCTCAATAAAATAAATCTATCTATCTATCTATCTTTCCGATAAACGAATTTTTATAGGAAAGTACTATAATCGTGCGAAAACTTTCGTACGTTTACTTATGTTTCTTCCAGCTACCTAATTTGAATTTACTGCTACTTTATATGGAGCAATAAACTAGTTTTTTGAATAGAACCGACAAGACGTCTGTTTTCGTGGTCACTTGTGACTCTATTTCTGCAAATTCTTTTGATCTTTTTAAGTGTTTCTAACTCTTTTTTTTCTCTAATAGTAGACAAACAGTCTACCATTGATTTCCCTTCTTTTCGCCATTTTGAAAGTTTTTTCAAAAAATTTTTTTTGTAAATACTAAAGATTAAATATTAAAAAATAATTTTCTTCCAAAATTTTATCATTACCTGCAAGTAAACGGACCATACTGACCAAAACAGACGATTTCTGACACTTTTACTGTGTGTAAAAATACTTATACCCTACGCCAATAAAAGTTTATACTCCCGTGTATAAAAAACCTCCACCCGTTTTCGCTCCTTTTTTTGTTATTGTATATTAAACATATCATTGCTAAATCTCCAAGAAAAAAATTTTATAAATTCTAATTACAACCCAATAAAATCGACATGCAAAGAGACGTTTTTCAAAAAATTTCAAGTGTAAAAATTGGTATGCCCACCCCTCCCTAATAGCACATGATGTATTAAAGATATCTCAAAATGTCTAACTTATATCTAGTCTAGATCTTACATCTAAAATATGCATATAAGATGTCTTAAAAATGTGTATTTTCATACGTATTTTCCAAATATCTGATAGATATCTCTGTAATATCTGAAAAATACTTTGATAGGAAAATATTTTAAGATGTCTATATAATATCTATACAATATCGATTTTAGACATTAATTTTTCTAATCATTTAATGCTATCTTAAAAACGTATATGCGATATCTAAAAAAGACATAAATTAAATAATAATAATTACCTTGCCTGGCGGTAACGCTTTCATATGTATATATTGGAAATTTTATAAATCTTCGATAATAAGGGTTTGGAGTGGTGATGTGGCATGAAAGTTATAACATCAGTAGTCCCGGGTTAGAATCTCACTGAGGCCAACCTAAAAGTTTTTTTTTTAGAAAAAAGGATTGCAGAGAATTTTCGGGTGTGCGGAAAAAAAATTATTCAAAAAAAAATTAGTTTTTGCAAAATGGATTTTCCAATTTCCTGGAAAATATGAATTTTTGAAAAATTTTACAAATTAAAAAAAATATATAGTGCAATCACGGGGAGTCGAACCAAGGTGTTTTTACAGATGTTTTTATGTATCTTGAAAATGCATCCAAAATACATCTGTAAGCCGGTCATAACTACATCTGGGTGATATCTAGAAAACGTCTTTAGATGTTATGAAATATCTAATAGATATCTCGTAAATCGCACTTAGATATCTTTTAGAAATCTTTGAGATGTAATTGTGCTGTTAGGGTGACATTTAATTTAATTCTGAATTTCATTCAAAATTTTAGTATTCTTTTAAACGCTAAATAAATAAGTATGAATTTGTAATCCAATTCTTTGGTCCTTACTTCAATGACCTCCAATTTTGGAGGTATTTATTTCTAAAATATCAAAAAAAAAAAAAACATTATACATACTTGTATAATATGTAATAATAAAATAAAAATTTCCTTGAAAATTTCTAATAATTAAATAGTAATAAAAATTCAAAGTAATTTCTCAATAACGAATATTTTAATTCAATTTTATATTTGTTTAGGTTTTATTCAACAAAAATAAAAATCGCCAATAATCTAGTCGCAAAAAAAAAAGATGTATTATTAAGTAATTTTCATAGCTATAAGAAAAACAGTATGAATTTAATCAATTAGCATATAATATGCAAAAATTAAATAATATTCAAATATTTATGCTGTAGAATTCATATTAAAAATATTTAATTGAAGTTAACAATGAAGTTCATTCAATATTTAAGCAGAAGAAAAAAATTATTCACACGTAATACATTAATCACTTTTCTTTTCATACATTAAAACTTGATTTGAATATGATTTCATTCAGTTGTAACGGGAAAAAATGGAAAGTTAAAAAAAAAATAAAATATTAATTTTCTTTACTAAATAAGATCAATCGTGTCATAATGATCACACATCATTTATCATCAAACGATTCATGTATATACACCACATATTAAAGAAGCCTTTAAAATCTCTGCTCTTCAATAAAACGCGATAGTTCAAAAGATTTTCTAAAAACCCCCAAAAAGACTTCATGATTATTCAAGAATAATTAAAAATTAAAATTTAATGATTGATGTAATTTTGAATCACCTTAAACTGTTCCATAAAAAGTAATTCACAAAAAAAAAAAAAAATAAGAGTCATATTTAAAATTTTACCTAAAGAAATGATGCGACTCGAACATTTTGTAATACCCATGATTTAAATAATTTCGGAACCTATTCAAGTAATTTGATTACCCGATGTTAAAGGTCTATCGAGTACACCACTATTAAATATCAATTTCAGTTATGGCATTTTTTTATTTTTTTTGTTTTTTTTTGGTCAAACAACAAATTACATCCCAAATGGATTTAAAAATGATTTTAATCTAACTGGAAAATAATGATACGCAAATTGAATTAGGAGACCCACATTTAAAATTCCAGATTTAGGGCCTATGTTAGGCCAAACATATACGCTTCTGTTTTATGATTTCGTGTTCATCGCTTTTTCAGGTAATTGTGTTTGAGCATATGCGCTATTAAAATTATGCTTTTGTTTCGCGGTTGTTACATCAAAACAGCGCTGCTTTTCTTTCGAATAGTGTTTGATGGAAATTATAATTATTGTAATATAAAGTATTTGAAATGTTTATGAGAAAATATTTTATTTTATTGTTGGGCTTTGTAAAACGACAAGAATGCAAAGTTTTGCAAATTACAATATTTTGGTTTGTAATAATTTATAACAAAATCATCAACGAACGAAGATTTGGCGTCGCAACGTTCCCAAAAAAAAAAAAAAAATAAATAAAAAATAATAAAAATTAAAAATAAAGTAAATGTAACTCACAAGAAATAAGCAATTTTTCTTTATATATTTTTCTCACATTAAAAAAATGTCTTTTTGTTTGTTTCGTTTCGTTTTCATTGCAAAGTAAAATATATTTGTTTGCGAAAATAATGAAGAAGTGGAAATATGTTGCTAAAATTTAGTTCTCAACCATGTTTTGTAGTTCAACTAAAAAAAAAAAAAATACTTTACAATTCCGAATTTTAATTCATTTGAATCTTTAAACTGAACATCAAAAATCAATTAATCGACTACAAATTTTTCTTTTATCAAATAAAGCTAAGCTCCAATTCGAACCTTTGCTATGTAACTCGAATTCAGATAAACTTTGTACATATTTGCGATACAAGAGAGTGACTACATAAATTGCAATCCATGGAATATTTGGAAGGAAATGTTTAATATCTGCGTGAATAAAATATGTATTAACAATGTAGACGAGAAACATATCTGTTCGGGGTTTGCTGGTTATTATTAAAACTTTCCCAGTTTACGAAATTTTCATCGAATTCAACATACGCAAGAAAAAAGGTCCAGCAATATAATTGTGGAATTCAACAGGAATCGAATCGAATTTTTGATTATATCATTTTATATTGGCTTCCATTAAATAATTTCAAAACAATTATAACGATATGTAGTGACAACCGAACATGCAAAAAATAGTAAAAAGACGTTCTCTCTCATTTAAAATTATAATTACGATTGTTTTTCTATTGAACGATCGAACATTACAATCGTGTATGACCTCTATATAAAAAGCCCAAAATTTGTATCGACTAGAGCGCCAATGCGGTGGAAGTAGAACTATTTGGTCTTTGATGGATATAATCCTCATTAAAACCTTCAAAATATTGGCGAACATTGTAGTCGTATATGACGTCCATATAATAAGATTTCTTTAATGAAACGTTGCATAAAAAAGTGACGGCCTTAAAAAATCACTCCAATGCGGTCAAAGAAGTTTTATTTCAAAAAAATCGGACAGTAATTATTTAGTTATTTGAAAAATCTATATATTGATTTAAAATTAGCGCATCCACGATATTATAGTTGAATTATCGATTAGATCCATATTCCACGTTTCTTCTGCGGCCGTTTAATAATTGAATCAAAGTTTTCGTATTTTATTCGATCTTGAAGGATAAATCAAGAGTGTAATTCGATTGGGGCTAAATGATATTGAATAGCATTAACATTCCTGTGCTTTTTCCATACGTTTTGGTTCAAATCGAGTTACACAATTCCACTCTAGAATAAAATTTTGATTTTAGTTGTTGCTTATCGAGTCATACTATTACGTTTTTAGATTTCATACTGTCAGAATTAATACGGTTGTTGATTCGAAACTTCATTCTAATCGATTTCGATCCTGATCAACACGAATTTTGTGGGTATGTATTTTGAAGATAAACCAAAGGTTAAAAAATTCAAGTACGTGACGTTTTTATACGATCTTTAAGGCCTTAAATTTTATATTAAAAATTAAGTTAAAACAAATTAAGTTATTAGTTTAAAAAAATACAGTTAATTATAGTATAAAGTCAAATTTTTTGAAATTATATCCGTTTTAGTTAAAAAAAAAAAACTTAAATTAAATTTGCTTTCCCAGGTGACCTAGATTTTTCAAAAAAATAAAAATTAATAATAATTAATTAATATTTTCTAATTGCATGTCTTAATTCATTTTGTTTTTATAACTAAGACTAAATAAAACATCATGGTTAAGTAAAATATAGTTTAAAAGACTACATAAAAAAAAACATTTTATTTTTCTATTTATTAGTTTAAACTGCGAAATTCCCATCACACGAGCTACAACAGTTCTTTTTCTTTTTCTTTTTTTTTTTTACTTTCCCGATTATAGTACATATTTTGGAAAAACAAAAATATATCACAACAAAAACAATTTCATTCCACATAAAAACGAATTATGCCAGGGCTAAATTTTAGAGATGCCTTTCCAAAATAAGAAAAGAAGTGTCGAACAAATCATCACATTTGAATTAGACACGGAATCCTTCTCATGTCCATCATCATTGTGTCTTTACGAACGCACATTTCAAAAGAAGATGTTTTCATGATGAAATTTTTTTCTTATATATTTTTGAACAATATTTTATCATGACAAGAGTCCACTATAGCAATTTTCTTTATTATTATTCTCATTTTCATACTATAGTCTCTAAATCCCTTTGCGCATTCTTGCGCAGACAAATTACCGCGATTTAATGTCAAAGATAAACCCAACAAGCAAATTACGAGCACGGAAAGTGGATTACTCGCATAGAGTTCCATTTCTTATAATATATTTTAACGATAATCGTTATTTTGAGATTCTTTATTTTGTAAAAGTTGTTTTTGTTTTTGGACACGATAATATAGTGTAATTATAATGAAGATGGACTTTAAAAAGTTTACGAATTATTTGTAAGAATTATGTAATATCGAAATAAATGTTTTTTCTTTTAGTTTTTTTAGTTTTTTTGTTTTTATAATATGTAAAAATAATCGTTAACATCAGGTCTCCAAAAACAGATAAATTACATCCAATTACTTGTTGTAATTTTTGATATTATTACAAATACCAAATAAAAGATGAGTAAAAATTGTTTTTATGTGCACTCGTAATTTGTATTTTGATCACATTAAATTTTACAAGCATTTTAAAGGGCATTACTTTAATAGCAGTCAGTAATTTTTTAAGTATGTATTTTTAAAGTTAATGATTTTTTTTTCTTATTTTTCGAAGGTCCTATAAAATGTAATTGGATACATTTCAACAGATTTACTAAAATTATTTAAAAAAAAAATATCGAATTTATTTAAGAAAATTATGATAAATATTATAATAAAGGTCCATAATTATTTTTATTATAAGAATTTTGAAATAAAGTTAGTTAAGTAATTAAGTTCCAAAATTGAGGAAGATATTAGATCAGTGAAGCATTAAATTCATTATAATCGAACCTTTTCAGATCAATTTGAATGAATTTGTTAATTAATTTAAGTAGTTTTTGAAATATCGGAATTTGAATTCTTTTAAGAGCTAAACTGTAAATAATAGAGCAGATATTTTTGTGGTATTTCATTGTATTAAGGTAAACCTCTTTTTTAGCATTCCGTCCGTCCACGAATTTTATAACTTCGTCCGTCTTTGGGGGTTGAAATTTACCCCTAGAGAAAACTTATCGTTAAATAAGACAAAATCTATTCTTTTTTGCTTAAATATTTTTTATTAAATTCCATTTTACGTCTAGATTTATAATTCTTTTTAATTCTTCAAAAAATAAGTGGAAAAAGTAAAAAAAATAGGTTTGAATTTAGCCTGAAGAATCATCGGACGGACTCTTTTTTCAATTTTTAGAGCTCTGGGGTCAGCTAGACCCCTAAGGGCGGACGGAAGATTAAATAAATATAAGACGATATTTTTTCTAATGGAAACCAAAACCTGGGAGAAAATCTAGACATTTGATAAAATTTTATCTATATTATTGGTTGAAATTTATGGGCCGTATAGTATAATATGATAGAATATAATATGTTCTTAAATATTTCAAATTGTAGAAATTAAATAGTCTCCCATAATCCCAAAATATATGTACTATAGGCTTGGGTCGTTTTTACAATATTTAGAAGATGTCGGTACACTATATATTGATTTGGCCTCAGATTATGTACTAGTACTACTAAAAGGTGTTTTGAACACATTAAGAAATCAGAGATCTATAAGATCAGTATTGTACATCTTTTTGTTACAAAAATTCAATTTTTGAAACAAATTTACACTATTTTAATTGTTGAGAAATAATAAACTCAATATAAGAATAATTAAAATTTAATTTTTAAAATACTTTTATTCTTTAAACTCTTTTGTTATTTTATTATCCAGAAGAACTGAATTGCGTATATGCTCTAAAAGCTTTCATATTGTTTCTTAAAAAAAAATTTTCAAAATATTGCCAATTTTAAAAGGAATTCAATTTATCATTTTTATAATTACAAAAATCAGATTAAATTGCTTTGAAATGAATATTTCGAATGATAAGATGATATTTACTCGACTATAATACTTTGAATCAATTCATATCATATATTTTCCCATTGAAATGTCCAAGAATATAAAAAATTACAAAACCTTTTACATATCAATAATTATGGACAATGAAAAGTTTGTTCGTCGATAAAATTTTCTTCGCAAAAGAACATCATACCATTCACTTTGATTATATTTTTTTAATCAAGTAAAACGAAGTGTTTATTTCGAAAAGAAAAATTCATTTCAATATATAATGCAATACCTTTTAAATAGCCCTGAAATAGATTTGTTCCTTTCCTCATATTAATCCGGTATATGCAGGCGGAAGCATTTCATTCTCAAAACAATTAATTACCTTTTTTCAATAACGCATAGCAGTTTTTTCACACACTGTCAATATTTATTGTTTAATTATACTAAAGATCGATCATCCAGACAAAAAAAAAGAGTTAAACGATCTTCGAATTAAATTATTATTTCTGTTTTTTTTTTTTTTTGGTTCTCCTATTAACATTTTAGCCGTGTAATAACTTCAATTAAATTTATAGCTAAAATGTTTGACTTACAAGATCAATTTAACGATCGTCAACACTACGATCGAATCTATTTACAATCTAAAAGTACAATTTTCATGACCTTCACTAAATTTACTATCAATGGCCTAAAAAGTTACAAAGCACTACTCTTCATCGAAGATCTCATCAAGTATATCAAATCAAGTATACCGAAAAGAAAAACAGAAGAGAATTTACAAGAAGCGTGTAATAATACAACTATATAGTATACTTCACTTGAACTCGACTGCGATCTCGAAATACGTAAAAAAAAAACTAGAAAGAAATGTTTTTAAATCGGTCGGACGTTACCCAATATTTCTTCTTCTTTTCGATGGTAAACAACCCACCTTGGAATAAATTGGGCAGAAGAAGTTCATAAAATCAACCTCGGATGTCGACTAACATTATGATGTCGGCAATTTAAAGTTTTTCTTGTTGTAAAGTATCATAATTTCTGAAAATTAATTAAGAACAATATTACTGAGAAGTTGAAATGGAAAGTGTAGTTGGCAAGATCGTATATTGTCCATAGTGTGAGTAACAGAATCTGAATTGTAAATGTATTAAAGAATCGTGGTATCGTAAAATACACTTGTTACTTCATCATAGCATACCTTTCTGAAGATTGAATCTCAACCATAGCGTGATTTATGATCACAATGGAACACTATGAAATGCATTGTTCAACATCATCAACAAATAAGATGTCTATTTTCGTGTTCCATGAAATTAACAATATTTACCAAGAAAAAAGATCATGCAAGAAATGTCCGAAAATTCGTTTTAAGTGCGTGCTAACGAAACTATTTATTACCATATAGAGAAGAATATATGCGATGACAAAGTATAATATTTTAATAATTAAAAGAAAAAGGAAAAACATTTAACCTTGTTTATCATAATTGAAGAGAAAAAATATAATGTTATATAAGTTGATGGAAAATTCGATTTATTTGTAGGTGATGATCATCAAAGATCAAAAAATCGAACGAGTTGGAATGCTTGGGAACTTCTGCTTGACTCAAGGTGAAATCTAATGTAATAACATTTGTAAATTTAATCACTTCACAATCGTATTTTCAGATCTCATTCATTATTTTCTTTTCAATCAAGGTAAACCAAAAAAATCAACTAAAACCTATATTTACTAAAACCTACTTTGACTTGACCATTCTAAGACTTAAATAATAGAATTATTATTTCAACATCGAAATTAAATTAAAATAGTGATTTTTAACTAGATACACAAAAAAATGCTTCCGATCAGGGCTCCCATTTATGGATATTTTCCAAAGAAGAATAACATCTAAGCCGGAAAATATAAATTCTGTGATTTTTTTTTAATACATACAAGTAGCATTCTCTCATTCCAATTTTCATTAACAGCTCTATTACAGCTGTGTTGTGATTTAGCAATTATTTAGCAATAATATTCTAAACTTTTCAATGTTATTTCGGTTAATTATTTTTAGCTTGCAAATAATAGTTCGTAGCAGACAATAAACTATGAAAATGTTAATTTAAAATTTATATTGATGAACGGATGGACAGGGATGGGACCATATTTAAGCTTCGACGAAACAAATGTTCTATACGTTATCTCTTGTTGCCCTAATAATAAAAAAAATACATATTTCCTGGGATAATAACATTTTTTTTTTTTGGCTAGCAAAAGTCAATTTTATCAATTATGGATCAATTTTCGGTAGCAAGTGATCAATATTATGAAATGTTTTCCATCAATCGGTCATCATTGTTTTACGCCTAGTATACCATAAGATTCAATCAAGATAATTTATTATTATTTACTCATTTTTATACATGGATCCATCGATCGTGAAGATCTTCATGTAATTTTTTGTACATTTATTTTATTGGAGCTTGTTTTTCTTTTAGTTTGCACATTTTTAAAATGTTTATTAATTTTGTTTTTGCTAGAAACATTTTAATGGAAAAAAGTTATTAAATTAGACTTTTGAATTGAGTATGTGTGCGGCTAATAAAATAAAGGCCGAAATGAAATATTTCATTATGATCGCACAAAAATTGAATTTTTCTCATAGAATATTGTTATGAAAAGTTTTTATTTTTATTTTTATTTTGAAAATAAATTAAAACAATTTTTAATTAAAATTTTTATTTATAATTTTGTAATTTGTCTTTTTCGTTGTTTTTATAAATAAAATTTTTACAGAATTTAGAATGTTTCGAAGTCACAAATTTTCTCATGTTTTTTTTAATAATAATTTTAAAACATACTTTAAAATTTCAAAATATTTAAGATTGTATGGAAATTAAGATCTCTTTTGATTTGTAATAATTTTTATGGCATCTTATAGTTTATGCATACATATATTGTATATACTAGCTGGTACCAGCGGCTTTGCTCGTGTTATTCTTGGAACACGATTGATGATTCCATGTTTTCATGACCCACTATTGACCGAATTAGGGTAATTTTTATATTTTAAATATATATAGTATAGGCATATGTAAGAAATATGGAGAAATATAGTAAATATCGCCCCACCGAATGAAGCTAGCCTATCACATGCGTACATGCCATATTTCTTGAAAATCTACATATATCTTTCTGGTTTTTGAAAAATTTTACTAAATATTTTGTAAATTTTTAACACCAATTCTGTCAAATTTTTACCACATATTCTAAATGTAATTGCTAAACATTTATCAAAACGTATTTATATTTCACAAACAATTTAATCCATAATAAAAGTAAAATTTTCGAATTTACCATAAATCCATTTGAAAATTTTCATTATTGAATTGCAAAGAAGACGAAAATGTGTCTATTGTGTAAATTTATATTCTTTCAATTATTTGATTGTCTAACAAAACTTCAAATCACTCAATTGGTATCATTCATAATCATAATCATAATCGTATAACACCAAAGCCACAAAAGATTCGAAAAAGAAACGAACACAATGCAAGGGTAAAGATCCACTAAAAACGCCAAGAGTGCGAAGTTCCGGAGTTCGAAAAGAAAAACCACAACGAAAAAATAAGAAACAAACCAGATCCATAAGAATACCCACCTACTAATCTACTTTTTGATTTAAGTATTTTTTATTTTAAAAATATTAAACATTATTTCATATAAATTGTGTACAAATCGTTTAAGGTAAACATGTTGTTTTAATGTATGCTAGGGCATGTTTACACTGATATTCATTATGCGTGTGTTTAAAAGTAAGATAAATATAAGATTGGGTGGCTTCTCTTGAGACTATATGTTATGTTCGGATCTGAACAAAACAACTCTAATGAAATTTCTATTTTGCTTTTACTTTCATCTTCAACTTTTACTTCAATAATAGTTTAAACCAAGTGTTGCAGTCCCTGCCGGAAAAATATTACGTTCAGGATTTTAAGTTTCGTAGTAAAGGAACAGATATATGCTGTATTTTATTGGGAATTCTATCGGCACTTATTATACATTTTATAGGTTCTTATTTAGCGCCGTATAATATCGGGCGCTAAATTAGCGCTCGATAGAAAACATATACATCTGTCAGATGGTAGATGGCGCAAATCAAAACTTTGATCTCTTTTGTTCTTTTATTGTTTTGTTCCGTCAAATAATATCAGTAGTACCATCATCCGAAATTAAATGTTATAAGAACATTGATTAAAAAAGTCGTTCTTTTGAGAAAGTAAATTAGCGCCCGATAGAATTCCCAATAAAATACAGCAATAATGATCTAATTTGCAATTTCACATTGTGTACCCGTTAACTTACGTTGGCATGAGTGAACAACCCTTTAATTCTTTATATATTATTTTCTATTATACTGAAGAATACTGAATCATTATATTTAGTGATACTATATCAGAAACATAAAAGATATATATAGTATTTTAAATTTGTGGTTTCGATTGGATGCATATGACGACCTTCTTTTGTATGAGCGAGAATATAACGTTGATTGTTCCTAATCAAAAGTAAAAATCCATGAATTGAATGTATATAAAGAAAAAAGTTGCGTAATCCAGAAAAGAAGATACATTTTTGTTTTGTGCAAAATTATCTTATATAATAAACAACGAAAAAAAAATGGATATAAATGAAAAAGGTCAAGTGTAAATCCAAAAAAAAGAAGAAAGAATGTATATCTGAATTGCCCAAAAATTGTATTTGCATAAAATTAACAGACCAGAATGAAGTACAGACCAAATTAATTAAATAAATAAGAATTAAAAAAGTTCATTCGCATCTCCAATTTAAGAAACTATATCCTTAAGATTTGTTGTTCTTAATTAAGTATTCTGTGGAATGGTTTAATATATTCTGTGCAGACATGATTGCTTAAGACGTTGCAATTTTATATTAGATCTCATTTCTAGTTGGATAGTAGCCTAATTGCATCTCGAAACAATTGAACAAGTAGCCTTGCACATTTTTCTTCTTACAAATGTAGTTTTTTAATTAAGTTTTTTACATTTTTTATGTTAAGATCTTGCAGATTTTTTTTTTTTTTTTGTTTTTAAATCTATATAAAGAAACGGAAAAATTTTGTAATATTTTGTAAATCTATGTATTTATATGCAAATTTTATGTTGTGTCAAATTAAGCGAAATATATATTTTTTTAGTATAAGAAATTAGCAGAAAAGGTGATAATTGAAGGTGAATTTTGTGATGAGTAAATTTAATTTATTCATTTCTCATTTATTAATTAAAAAATATTCTTTAAGAAAAAGTATTTACTTAATTAAATATTGTTAAAATAGATTTTTTAATTTATTAAAATTCAATACAATTATTTATGTTGAAATCTCTTCGTTCATTTAACAAAGCTTTTGAGTTCGATTTTTTAAGTATTTTCAATTTGATTTAAATCAGTTGTTTTTTTTTTATAAATTGTTTATACACAATAATAATACCATAATAGGATGTAAAGAAAAATTTCTTGACACTTAAAAATCTATTCTTACAAAAATAATTTCACAATTTTCGAATGGAAAATAAAAATCAAAATTGAATACGATCAATTCAATATTATATAAAAATTTCTTTTAAGTACAAAATTAAAATTATATAAGATAGTTTATTGAAAAACCAAAAACTAATAATAAATAAGCAGAAAAGGGCAAAAGTTAAGTGATGAACCTTCAAACGATATTATCATCAAAACTACTGTCATGACATGGCAAAAATTACTGTAGATCCATCTTGAAACAAATATTGTATACTATTTTTACTCTATCTTCTATGCTGATAAACATGATAATCAATATCAAACAAGCAAAAAGAAAAAAAAAACCACAACCAATCAAAAACCAATAAAATTCCCGTCCATCCTAAAAATCCGTCAAAAACTCTTCTTCTTTAAAAAGACATAAGATCGATTCTAATCTGAATCAATAATTAAGTTCCAACAAAAAGGAAAAATCGTGATCACATCTGAAACTCTTCTTTTCTAGAGGAACTCAAGTCACAATCGCGTATATCGGAAAGTAAAACTGCAATTTGAATCACGTCGAAAAAGTCTAGTCTAATATTTTTGCATTGCCTAAAAAAAAAAAAAGTTCTCACGCATTTGTCTTTAAAGAAAAAAAAAAAGAAAAAAACCTAACAAATTTTGTTGTACTTTATATTCGCGAAAGCTTTAAAATCAAATCCGAGAACAATTACTCACTGCCAAAGACAATGAGGATCAGAAAATTAATGCAGAACCGATTGCAACGTCTTTGTCAATCTTTTTGAATTGCATTTATTATGTTGATGCAAAATCGGTAAATGAAACATTCGCGAAGATGAATTTCAATTGCATTTAATGGGAAATCATTGCAATAGTGGACCACAAAAGCATATAAAATTAACAAGAGAGTCCATGGCCAAATTTTGTATAAGTCGTATTTGAAAACAGAATTTTATCCATCAAGAAGATGAGTTTTACATTAATAGTATCTTCTAAGTATATGGCGGTTTTTAAGTGCGGCACGGTAAACATCACGAATGAATGAAGATCAAAAAAGTGGTGGTAAATAATGACGATGATGATGATGTGAATGGTAGGAGGATGCTTCACCATGGAACTATAAATGAAAGTAACAACGAATTTTTTGGAAAACTTTACTGTTTATTGTCGGTACGTGCGGTTATATTTATATGCGGTCGATTTTTCTTTTTCCTTTTATTTTAAAATCTTATAAAGTACATATTTAAAAGCGACGCGCATCTTCAGTTTTGGATAAATTTCATTCAAGTTGGGAAAACATAAGGAATATAAAAATCGTGCATTCAAAAAATAAACGAGTTTTCACATTTGAGAATATTTAAATTTCTTCAAAGTGGTTTTTCTTGTATATTTCCGCGATTTTTAGGTGATATACTGTGCGAATTTACAATAAATTAAAAAAAAAAAAAAAACAAAAATATAAATAAATAATTATAAATAATAATTGTAACGATCATTTTTATAAAACATTAAATTGAAATCAAAAAAAAAATAATATTTAAAAATGACGAAATTACAAATTATTAGCATTGTTTTTGGTATTGGATTATTTCTATTGGATTTATATGTGAACGGAGTAAGTAAAAATATCTATTTTATT
This sequence comes from Xylophagus ater, assembly GCA_963422695.1. Classification (NCBI taxonomy): domain Eukaryota; kingdom Metazoa; phylum Arthropoda; class Insecta; order Diptera; family Xylophagidae; genus Xylophagus; species Xylophagus ater. The sequence goes on along the minus strand of OY730482.1, from coordinate 39,394,011 downwards.
AAAACGGATATACTGTATCTTCTTCTTCTGGTGGTGTTATTTATACCAAACAAATGGATTATATAACTTGAGGAAATGAACATGTTATCTCTGGTTAAAACTGAATGCAATAATATGTAAAAAAAAAATGTGGAACAAGTTGCATTCAAAATGTTTTATTCATATTTCTAATGGACCATTTTATGGAACTAGAACAATGCATTATGTATGTCAGGATAGAGATAAAACAACAAACATAATAACTATTAAATAATTGTTTTTTTCTGTGTTTATTATCACGAAGAGTTACAATTGTTATGTCACAGTACAGCGGTTGCATTGTAAATTCATTAAAAAAAGAAACAAAAACCAAACATCCAAATTATGATCCAAAATATGATTTAGTTTATGAAATTATATAATTTTTTAATATCAAATTTGTGATAAAAACAAAAAAAAAGAAATACATCATCTTTTTTAATATTAAAGAGTATCAAAAGCAATTTAGGTTGCTTTTTTGGTGCCAAAAATTTCTTCTTTACCAATTTTTGTGGTTTGTTAATTGTTATAAAAATATTTTGTAATTTTCTCACGCTTCGAACAAACTTTTTATAATTTTTCTCTTTTTATTATTAATTATTTCGTACTCAAACTTTAAGGTATCTTTTGTTTTTTTTTTTTTTTTAGAAAAAATCTCACGAATTCTAATCAATTTTATGTAATTCGATTGCAGTTTTATACAATTTTTATGTTGTCTTTTTTTTTTTTTGGTTTGTTTAAATATAACGTAATTTAGAAGCTCTCATCCCGATTTCATCATAACGAAGATTTTATTCATATTATAATGAATTGTTTTTAAATAAACAGTTTCTCGTGGCACCCGCATTTTTAATTTTTAATTTTATTATAATAAATTTTTGCAATCGATTTAACGAAATTTGTGGATACTAATTTTTTGACAAATTCTAATGAAAATCAAATAATTATTCGTGATTTAATGTCGAAATTACAACATTCTAATATGGAATAATTTCAGAATTTAAGTTCGATTCAGTTTAAAATGGGAAAAAAAATATTTATCCTTTCTGTTGCACTCGTGCATGATCATCATCTACTCTAATATCTTTTATGACCATTGGTTGTCCTAGATTTAAAAATATTTAATATCATTGAATTCTCTTCTATTTACAGCAAATTGAAGGATACACACCAGGAGTTGATTATCCTACGTATGATACTATACCAAAGGGTCTATCATTTTCATGTCAAGGACGTTTACCAGGATACTATGCTGATACAGAAACCCGTTGCCAAGTATTTATAAATTATATAAAAATGTCGAAAAATTCAATTTTCATCATTAATTTATGTTTTCCTTCTTTTTAATGTCTAGGTTTGGCATTGGTGTCTTCATTCCGGACATATCTATTCATTTTTATGCCCAAATGGAACAGTATTCAATCAAGCATATCGTGTCTGTGATTGGTGGACAAATGTCAATTGTCCAGCATCCGAACAACTCTATCAAAATAATGAGGAATTGTATCGTGATGCGGCGGGAAATTTGATATGATATCAGGCTAAATATAGAAATCAATCTGCAGTTAAAAATAGAATAACAACAACAACAACAAAACGGCCAAGAACAACAACAATTCGACCGAAACTGCAGCCAACAACAACGCGATCTTATAAACAAATAACGAAAAATAATTTTAGGGGTTCTATTAAATACTCGAATGTTAGCTCTTCTTTAAATAGTAAAAATATTAATTTATCAAAAGATTCGTATGTGATCGACGAGAATACTAATTATAAAATGAAATTTAAAAACAAGTACAATATTGATTACGATCATACTTTGGAAGATGAATACGAGATTATTGAGGCCATCGAGTAAAATGATAATATGTAAATAAATTTTTTTTATTTTTATTTTTAATTTATAAGATTTTTTAATGTAAATTCTATTTATATAATGTGATAATAAATCCCTAGGATTAAAAATGCAGTTTCATGTTTATTAAATCTTAGAATTTAGATTATATCAAATAATATTTTCCTTGTCCACCCTTACCCATTTCTTTTGTTAGGGATGAGATCTCAGAGGAGAATACATAATATTCAACTTCCAATATGTTATTAAATTTATACAAATCGGGTGCCTTTATAATCCTGTGAAATTCAGAAAGAAATTTTACAAGGCATGGTCGTATGGGGCCCATGTCTATTTCATTCAATATCTCACCTTCTCGAAGGCAAGGTTACAAATTGAATTTTCATTCCCATTCGCATTTCCTATAACTACTCTGAAATTTCAAAATAAATAAAATGAGTAATGTTCTTAAATTTTCTATTTTTTAATATTAAATTGAATGATTTTTAACACATTCCTTTAATATTTGTTCAAAATAATGTTAAGCAATCGCAAATATATCAAGATCGCTTAATTGCCCTAGATATGATTTCCATCGTGTAAGATTTTACAGATCAATTTGATCTGCAAGATTTAGTTCCGGAGTTTGTAGTTACAAAAGACGGAAGAGTGCACTTTGAAAAGCTAATTTTTATTATTCTTTTTAACTACGGTTTTCTTTATAGTTTTGTTCGAGGGTCGCAAATTTTTATCTCACTAGCTCATTGACAAATCAAGCTTACTTCGCTTCCTATCAAAGCTTTGATTATTCCTACCGTAAAAGTATTTAATTCTATATATACAACACTAATTTTTTATAAATTAACTAGAAGGAAACTTTCAAGCAGATCCAACTAACACGTTAAAGAACTCCAACACTTCTAAAACAATAATATTTGAACAAAAGTTCAGTGTAATACATGTGACGCCATCTGGAGAGAGAGCCCGTTGTTCAAGGATGGGGCATCTGCTTTAACTATTGCCAAATTATTTTGAAGCAAATATATCGGTGAGCTTTTTTCGTTCAAGTTTTTTAGTACCAGGAGTGGAAACATGTAATTCGGCTGAGACTAAGTCGTATCGAAAAAATATTGCTATTCCAACGTTGTATCGATACGGAATCTGTTCAAAATGCTTACGATTGTTACTGCTGATTGTTACTAATACAGGAGATTGAAGTCTAACTAACTGAAGCTAACGCGAAATAGTTACAAAACCAGACGTACTATTTTCACTGTGTACGGTACGGGCTGATTATTTATAAGGTCAACATGTAGTCAAAAGTTTAAACAAAGCTTTAAAAAATTTGAAATTATGTAAATAAAATGAATTTAATTGAAATTATATATTCTTTGATTTAAATTAGGTACATATGTATAATATCATTTCTTACGATTAAAAGTACACCAAGTTACTAATGTTGATGTTAGTAGTGCCACTATTTGAAAACTACTCGTAACCGTTTCACAAAACGCAAAAATGCTTATCCCATCAGTTGTCGAAGTCGCAACTGCTTTTATTGATTTGTAACCAATTAAGTAACTATCATTGGATCTTGAACACAAAATAATTACAATAGAAATTTTAAAAATGGCTATCTTAAACCCACATTTGTTAGCAATTGATAACTATCGTTAGTATTTTGAACAAACTGACGACTCGATTCAAATCGAGTTACACGATTTCACCCCAGTTGAAAGTTAAAAAGCCTTCGGTTCAATTCTAGGCTTCGGTAGTTTTCTCATTTTTCTATTTTATATAATTTTTGTAAAATTTTAACTTCGTCAAATATTAAAAGAAAACTTTACTGAATTTTTTCCTAATTTTCTAAATAATATTAATATAAGAGGTGAACAACTTCATTTTGCAATTTATAAAAATTTCTTTTTTTGTGATCTTTTGGAAATGTTTAATGTATTTTCGAATTGAAAAATGTAACCATTTTTTTTAAATTTGTGCCTTTTAATAAATTTAATTTTAAAATATCTCGAAAGCTTTAGACCGAAAAAAGTGTATTTTATCTAAGGCCAAAACCTTTATTATTTAAATCCACAAAAAGTGCTAATTGAAATTGGAACCTATTCAAACCGCAAATGTTGAAAAAATATACAGGTAACCCCCGAAGAACACCATTTTTGTTTCCGTGTTCTTTGAAACCGTATTGTTCGAGACTACAAAAAACGGGATTCCATTTCAAGTGTGAAAATAAAAAATTACACACTTACATATACATGTGTAAGTAATGTGTACGTAATCTGTATTTATTTCAATTAAAATGGAAAGGAATTGAGAACTCATAGACGTGATTTTTCAAATTTCGTGATAAAAATTATGATTCCCTTATTTATAATTCTGAACAATTTTGCCTTCGATCATAAAGGCCATTTTCCACACAGCCGACATCCTATCCTAACGGGAAAAATCAGAAAACTAGAAAGAGATGGACTTTTGCAATTTTCGCTAGGATTGATCGAATAAAAACATTAGAATCTGCCCACAAAATTTAGAAAAATTGGTAGTGTACGACGATATCGTGTGTGATTATTGTGAGAGCATGCAAACGCAGATAAAGAGGCATAAATCAGATAAACAAGTTCTTCTGCTTTTGAGGGGGATTGTCTGGCAGATCAATAATCAGATGGGGAAATGAGAAATGCAGAAGCCGACAAAATTAGTAGGATGATTGTTTCTCCCTTTCTGTTTAACCAAACGTCGCATAAGTGTATCCCATACTTTCATCAGAATAGGATGTCGGCTGCGTGGAGATTGGCCTTAACTCCCTATTTTATCAAACATATGATATATTTGGAAATAGTTTTATATAAAATAATATATGTCTATTTTATTCTTTTCCAAAAGAATTACTCGAACATTGTGTAGTTTGAAACCGTGCAATTTGGGGGTATCAGTGTTCTTCAAGTACTGTGTTCTTCGGGGGTTACCTGTATACCAGAATTATTAATAAGTCCGCGAACGTGTTAATAAAGAGATGTGGAAAGTTCAAAAAAGCTTGTTTTTAACTTAAGTAATTTACATTAGGTCTTATGGAAAGAGCTTAAAGCTCCTTCAAGTTTTTTACATAAGATTTAATGTAGTTAACTAATGTTAAATGAAAGCTGTTTAGAATTTTGCATATCTTTACTCATTTATATCTTAGCTTTATCTATGTAAAATGCAATTTAAAAAATGTTTATACAAATATTTCTCTATACTTTCCTACTTGAAGACCCGATAAGACAAGAAATTAGAGAAACACGTTTAAATTAAGATAGTTACCATAATCGTTATGCATAGAAAAAAAAATGATATTGAATGATACTCCTTCCATTGAAAACTGTTAAAATTTCTGATCCCAATCAACCACAATTTTTAATAATATTTTTATGTTTAAGCTGAAACACCATTTTCATATTGCACATAATGTGAGTTGAACTGTGTACATCAGAGAGTGAAACAAGTATATTTCTTCATTTCCAATCGCAATACATACCGCTTCGTCTGAGATCGTGTAGAATCGATCGCCTCAAACACCTGCAATTAATAATTGAGAGCAGATAAGTTCAAAGTTAAGCCTAATAAAAAAATTTGTATTAATTTTTACGTGAATATTATTTGGCTAAAATTAAATTAAAGGAAATTTCTATGTACGTAAATAAATTTGTTTAAGTGTTTGATTAAGTAGTGACTAATTTTATTTAGGCGGAATTATTACTAATTGAAATATATACTGTAAATAAGACAAGTTTTCAATAAGTTATATATGTACTTTAAATGTGTTTAGTAGATTTATTTTGCTATTATATACTTTACACCCTAGTAACACTTTTGTTTGTGTTATTTTTTGTTTGTCAATTCCCGGATCAGGCCGAAAGAAGATACTCTCCCGATTCAAAATGTATAAAAATCTTCCAGAAATCCCTCTATTCTGATTTTTGAGCTATGAAGCGGCCAGGGCGTGTAGCCACTAGTTTAGTAATATTTACAATCGCAGAGAATTATAACAGGAAAATTTTTGTTTTATCTATTACTGAAATTACAGTGTATATTGTTGTTGTTGACGTATACATTTTTTTAATAAAAAAATTAAAGTGGATTACCTTCATCGAAGTTGTTAAGCTTAAACTGAAAGAAAAAATTAAGCAATAATTTCATACGATATAAAAACTGCGAGCGCATTCTTTTACTCTATCAAATTTTTGCTGACATTATTCTATTAAAAAATAATTATACTGTTGTGGGACATTTGGCATAACGGAAAATCTATCCCTAAATAGATAGGTTCAATTATAGTTAATTGTTGATATCGATTTGCGCAAATTTCATTAATATTTCAAAGTTTACAAACATTTTTGACTTTTCAATTTAATTAGAAATTTAATGTTTATGCGCAAACGTATTTGGTCATAAAAATTTCATTTAAAAAAAATATAAATGAACAAAAAAGTCGACATAAATAAATCAAAAAAAATGTTTAAATAAATCGATGTTTAGTGAAAATCAATGTTACGAGTCGAATACGCAATGGAGGAAATCATTTGAAGTTAATCAATTAAAAAAAGTCCAATAAGTTCCGTGATCGAAATGAATTTAAATTGAGAAAAGCATTCAATAGAAAGAAAATTTTAGGAAAATTCCTCAAATATTATATTTTAGAGGAAATTCGTTAAATTGTAACTTTCCTTTTTCCAATCCATGATTCCATATAATTCGATATATTCAAACATATCTCTGACGTTCGCCTCCCTATACGGGTTAAGGGGTCTCCACGGGTTAAATATATTTCAACTTTATCAAATTTATCACAAATTTTTGTAAGTTTAACTGCATTTACTACAGCTTGTCTGAAAATAATACTGAAATCAGAAAGAGTGACTCGATACAGAATATAGTAAATACCTTGAGAACTGGATCAACAGAAATCAACAAAACCAAGTTCAACCATTCCAGGAAACAAAATACTCTAGTAGGTTTCGAAAGAGGATTTATGGCAGAAAAAATATACAACTTCAAAATCTCTTTTAAGGTTGATTTTGATTTCTTCTTGAAAAAATGACCTTTTCGACAAGATAATTTGTACTATATTCATTTGCAATAAAAACTTTACTAAAAATAAAATTATATATTACCAAATTATTAAAGTTTTTAATATTCAAAAGAAAATACATGTAGAAATTTCATTTATCATTAATGTCAGGGCTATACTGAAAAAATATTTTCCATCGTGCCTAACCTTAGGCCCTTCCCATTTATATAAAAACTTCCTTCTTTGATTTCCCTTGATATATCCGCTGTAATTTATCAATCAGTGTGCATTTATGACGTCCAATTCACGTCTAGTCAATATTCTTGAAATATATTAATACTTTGCTTATAAATTACTAATTTAAATGCAAATATAAAAAATATAATATTTTAAAGTAAATAATTTTAGAAATTTTTTTTTTAATCTTGAATTTTTTATTGGATTTATTTTAAATACTAAATAATAATTTTCAAAATAAAAAAAGGCACATTGTTAAGTTAAGAAAAATTGGGAATTTTATTAGTAAAAAAAAGTCCATATAGAGTTATTTCGGTTCTGTCTATTTTAAAGTTTTCTTGTTTAACATTAATAGTTCTATTATATGTAAAACTGTAATAAATTGAAATCTCATGAGAAAGTATCTGAAATACAAATTTTCCTTAAGAAATTGAAAGAAATTCTCCGAAAAAACCACTTTAAAAGTTCTCAATGTCAATTCAATCCGATATTGTTTCTCTTTTTTTAATTCTTCTTATTAATATTTATGCCCTATGGTAGGTACTACCAGAGGGTATATTAGTTTTGTCACTCCATTTGTAACACATCGAAATAATCGTTGTAGAAAGGTTTTAAGTGTATGGTTGCGTAGGGAATCAAAAGTTATATCGATTTATGCATATCCATCCGGCCGCCCATCCGTCCGTATACAAATTAACTCAAAAACGCGTTATCCGATTTTGATGAAATTTACAATGTACGTTTCTTATTCCTTAACTTAGTTTGGCATCGCATTTCAGCAAAATCGATCAAAGTGGAGCAAAGTTATAAACGAAAAACCATGGGACCAGAAAGTTTTGTCGTTTTTTTTGTTTATGGTTTTAGGATTTAATTGGGAAATTTGTGAACCATTTTTTTAAAAATTATATAGGTTAACTACGTAAATAGACGACACGATGTTAAATTTCAGTCAAATCGGTCTAAGGATAGTGGTGAAAGAAATAATCCTAGGTGAAAATAACCCCCCTCATATAGCTCTTTTGATGTACTTTAAAAACTAATACACCGATTTGAATAAATTTTGTAGATTAGACTTATGTTGTCAGGGTCTGAGTTACCTCGAAATTAGAAGAAATTTTGAAAAGAGCAAACAAAGTTATGAAGAAAAAACCTTAAAATAATGTTAGTTTTGACAGTTTTTCTGTCCCATTTCTACCATAGGGCACCAAAAAATCGGCTATAGGCCGATTTTCAGTTACTATATGTCTTTAATTATGTAATTAAAATCTGTGTATTTCATTTCTTTTTATGTCAATGCCTTCAAAAAATACAAAAAAAAATAAAAATTGAAGGCAAATTAATAAACAAAATTGAATGATGAGAAATTTTCTATACAAAAATTTTTATTTTTATGAGAAAAAATTGAATTAAAAATTCAAGCAAATTTAATAATGTTTCTATTTACAAACGTTTTTAATTACCAAACAAATTTTAATTAATTAAATATGTTAAATAATTCTATTTTTAAAGCAATAATCTTTGGAAATGTTTTTCTTTTTCAAAATTATGATTTTTAATCGTGCTAAAGAATATTTTATTAATTTTATATATCAGAATTTTGGTATCCTTAAAGCCTATACGAAACCTTGACTTTTAATCAATTTAAATTCCATAAACGTAGTTTCGTATAAACCAAAAAAGAAAAGTTTATTTTACAAAATCGCGTATAGTTAATCAATATATAGATTTTATTATCGCCCTTGATTTATAATACGAAGTAATAACACTAAATAACAAAATGAATTTTTCAGCCATTCTTTGATTTATTTATTTATTTATTTGTTACTTTTTTTTCAGGTATAAAATTTAATGTTGATGAAATTCATCATGAATGATCAAAAAATAAAAAATTTAATTACAATACAATTTAAAAAAATAGAAGGTGCGATCGAATAACTACTATCGAGACTATCTGATTAGTCTGGGTTTTTTATTTCGACTAGGTAACAGCGAGAAAAACAACTCATGAGAGGTGAGTGAAAGAGAAAAGATCATTAAATAAATATATATATAAATTTTCTTTTTCTTTTAAAAACTCTTGTATAGAACTGGATTTGCACCTTTTTGAATATATAATATCGACACGTTTGCATACTGTTACTAACTTAAAAAAGAAAAAATAAATAAAATATATAATTTTGCAGATCAACTGGATCATAACACAGAATTGAATTTGCAAATAAAATAATTCATATATGGGAAATATTTTAAAGATTTTTCGACAAATAGTCGATATAATAATAATTTATATTAAATTTATAATATTAGCAATTGCTATTTATTTTTTAGTCGAATGGTATGTCACACAATATGAAAGTAATGATAGTAAAACAGCCACAAAATAATATCAAATAAATAAAAACTATATATATATATATTTCTTAGATATTTTTGTATTTGTTTCTTGTTTTAAAAATATTTTTAAACAACGGTTTTGAAGGTAAGTATGTATAGTAAAATAGTAAAATATACATTTTTTATGTTACGTCAATTCGTGAAAGTTATATCGTTTCCAATTTATAAATGTGATAGTGTATTCATATGAATGCATTACGATCATATTTTGCAGTACAGAGTATGCGGTTATGTTTCTTTTTATCTTAAGAAAAACAAAACGGAATACAATAGCAATATGAAAGAAGAAACAAAACGAACCAAGGTAGTATGATCACCTCCAATACTCTCCATGGCTTCGTTATATACGATCGTTAAACCAGTATAATCGGTATGTAAAATATCTACTCTATAGTAACGATCAAATCATATAGTTAGCCTAGTCAACCAACGAACCACAGAAAACCATATTTTTTTTCTCTTTACCAACTATCTAACCAGCAACCAAGCAGTGGTAGTTTTAGTGGTATCCGCGACACCACCTGAAAAGCAATAATAAATACCGATCTTAAGTTTATCGTGTGTTTTTTTTTTTTTTTAAATAAAAAATAAAAAGAAAAAGAAAAAAAAAACGGCAGCAAAAGTTAAGGTAAAGTACTAAGTAAAGAGTGATCATTGATCGTCCACTTGCTTTTCAAGAAAATCTTTAATATTATTGTTGGGGATATTTCTTTTCGGTTGTTTCATATTTTCGGGTGAAAATTTTTATATTTCATACAAAAGTGATCGTGTTATGAGAAATTTTTTTTTTTTGATCAAGTTTTTTGTTTTTTTTTTTTTAATTTTACTTTTAATTATTTTGGAAAATAAATTTTTCAAATCAAGTTAAACATATTGTAAAATACATATTTTATGTGTTTAAGTAAAAATTTTCTTTTGTAGTGTTTGAAATATTTTTTGCAAATTTATTAATATTTATTTTATATAAAAAAAAAAAAAGAAAAAAAATTGATCAAATGTTAAAATTTTTCAGGTGATATTATTTTTTAGTGTGATTTTAATATTTATACAAAAATAAAAAGGAATAAAAATATATAAGAAAATTCATATAAGTTTGTGTATATTTTAATATTTTGAAAAGTTTTCATGAATTTCTATAAAAAATTATCGTTGTGATCGTTCGTGCAAAATAGATATCGATATAGTTTTATTTAAACATTTATTAAAAAGAAAAAACGTTTCTTTGGATTAATTGGATTTAAAAGAAGAAAAAAAAAAATTTTTGTTTTAAAGGTGAGTTTATTTTTATGCAAAAATCATTTCAATGAAATTTTATTAAGCACGTACATATTTATCGATGATAACGATTTTGTTTGAAAATGTAAGTAAAAGAAGAAATTTTCCCCGTCATTCTGTTTGAAGAGGTTTCTTCGAAAGTAAGTAAATATTTTAAAAAGAAGATGTTATATTCGTATTTGTAAACCTTCGAGATGATTACTGATCCATTTAATTCATAATGAACATGAGTTATTAATTCTGAATTTCTTTTCTTGCTTCAAATTCATTTCACTAGACATTTTTTTTTAATCATTACATTCAGTACACACGATCAATGCAAAGATCGACGTGAATTTTCTTTTAATAACTACAAACTATCGAATATAAACTATTCTTAGAATATTATTTTTAATACATTTTTGCATAAATAACCAGTTTTTTTAAAAATATATATAAAATCTTGTTTTTGTATTTTAAGATAAATCGACAAACAGAGCCATTTATACCTTTTCAGTATATATATAGACGACTCTATGTCAGTGCAATTGGTATTGCAAATTAAAAATTATGGATAAAAATTAACTAATAGAGATATTAGAATTTTTAAGTGTAACAACGCTTATACGAACATATACAATCATTACCGATAATTTTTGAGTAGTTGATAGTTGTATTAAACCAATTCCTATCTTCAAAAAATATTAAGTATATTAATCAAACAAAGCAATTAAAGTAAAAAAACACTCAAGACCTTCCGAATAACATATAGTTGTATAACTTTGACGATAATCGGGATCTGGAATCATGTAACTTTATTTGAAGCAAATCGTATCGAATAGCGTAAAACTGGCACGTGATTTCATTCTCGACTCGATTTAATTCAAATATATTTAATTCAAAATGAATTTCCATCTAAGAAGAATAAACACTTGTGTATTTTAATATTCGACAGATTCCTTTATAAAATATCAAAATTGCGTGGTATTCGTTAACATAATGAATTAAATAATTAAGTTCCTGAAATAAATATTAAATTTTTTATATAATAACAATTTAGTGCTTTTCAGCAGAACTTTTATGCTTGACTTTTAGTTAAAAAAACTGATAATTAAATAAAATAAGTTTATAAACCTTTATTTTTAAATAGAGTAAAATAATATCTGCCAAGTCCTTTCCATAAATTATAAGTTGTTTTTTTTATTTTCTTAAATGCTTGAAATACAATAAATTTAAATGACACCAAAAACAATACAAGACATGAATTCATTTTGAAAACAAAATCACTTTCATCAATAACAAAAAAAAAAAAATGTTAAAAGCGTGTAAAACCTGAATTTAACACCTAGTTTTTGGGCTACCAATTTTTGAGGTTGATTTTGCAATACAATAAAAAAAATGATTTCAAACAAACAAAGATATTAAACAACAACTGCTAAAGTGATATTTATCAGAAATCGTTAAAATCAAATATCAAGGTGATCTTGGTTCTTCGAAGATGATCCATGCTGTGATTTTTTTCTCTCTTATCTTGTATATAACCAATATTTTATATTTATGCAAATCACAACTACTGGAAATTATCTTTACGCACAACTTGCAAGAGTGCACAGCTAGAATACATATGCTCGGAAATGCTTGACGGATTTTCAAATATGTACATATATTAATTCGGGTTTAAATGCATAGAATTAATTACTAAAAAAGAGAAAATGAAAAGACGATACATATTTCGGAATCATCAAAAGTGATAAAAAAACAACTTCTTTTTTTTTTCTTCAAATATTATATTTTAAAAGCATATATAATAGTTGTAAAGTTTTTGTATTTTTGCATAACGAGAACAAGGACAAATATGTATATTTCTAAAGAAATATATAATTCATAAGTAAGTTTCCGAGCATCATTTTATAACCATAAGATAATTTGCAATCGAAGAATTCACCTTTAAAAGAGGTGCGAATTTGAATAAATTTTGAATGGGGAAAACCCATTTTTAAAATTAAAAATTTTATAGAATATTTTAAAATAATTTAATAAACCAATTAACTAATTATCGTCTATTAAAAAATAAATCAGAAATTAGATTAGATTTCCAGTAATTAGAAATTTACGCTTGTTAATATATTTTTATGGTCTATAAATCAAAATTAAATATTAAAGTTTTTCGTAAAAATTTATTAATAAATAATTAAAAATTAAATTAATTACATATCGGTTTCCTGATAGTACCATACGTCGTCTTCTATCATTCAGAGAGACAGGTTTATTTTATCTTTAAATTTTTCTTATTTAAATTTTTATTTGATGTTTCATAATTAATTTTTGTAAGCAAAATTGACTTAAATAAATGTGGCGCCTTTTATATTTAATAAATTACTAAAAAGGTGTTGCATAATATTTTATTATATTTTATGCAGTTTTTCGTTGAAAATTTTAAATCGAAAATTGACGAACTTTTTATTTTATTGCCTTCTTAAGTTAAATAACAATTTCGATTTCTTAAGTGTTTGTAGAGTTATATTAATACAACTATTTAGCATTAATTTAGCATAAATATAATGTTTTCGATTATAAATTTAATTTTTCAATCGTGAGATATAATACAAATCATTCTTTCTTTTGTTTTCAAGATATTAATACAAATATTTCATTTTAAGATTTCAAAAATAAATATCCTTAAAAATTTTTGCATATTCCAAGGCATTAGGTTCGTCCATAGATAATTTCTTGGGTAATAGGAAGGTTTATAGCATTTAGCACATATTTTTCTTATGAAAAAGAATATTCGCATGTAAAACCGCCTGCCAAGACATTCTATGAGTTAAATGTCCATTTAGCTTCTAAAGATAAAATTACTAACTCATCGAGTTTGCTGAGACAGACTGGCCTGTATACGATCACCAGAATACAAAAAGTCCATACTTGTCCTGACATACTACAAAATTCCTATAAAATTATTCTTTTCATTTCTCGGAATATATTCGTCCAATTTTCCAATATTTTTAAAAATTTTTTCCTGTGAATTAAACTTTATTAATTCCAGTAAAAAAAATTATAAAATATTCATAAAATACAAATGAAATTCATCAGAAATCATGATCATAAATAATATCTTATACTCAGTCGTATATAATTAGTGAAGGTCTCCGAATCAGATTTTCCAAAATACAATCTTTACAGGTTTCTATCGTCTCTTATCTTGGACAGATTTAAGTAGTTTGTCTTGTGGGTGTTACGTAAAATCATGTAACCTCAATTTGCATTTAACATGGATCTTCTGATGATTTTACATAAGTTTTTGTTCATTTATGTTTATCTACTTGATTGCATCTAATTGATGATGATTTGTAAAATATTTAATGATCAGATGCTGATTCTAAAAATTTATATGAAAGATAGACGCACTTCTATTGATTTTCAATCATTACAAAATAATTATATTTGATATGTAAATAAGTTACTTCATTCATCATTTTTAAAATCACTTTCAATCATAAACAGAAGTAACATTTTTATGTTGAAAAGTTTAAATCAATATTGCCGTAATAATTATTCAGTTAAGTTAGAGGAAATATATCGTTCACATTTTTCAAGTCATCCATGGTCACGATTCTACAGATTCCGTTTAATTTACGGATTAACTAATCAAGTTTATTTAATGACTAGGTACAAATGTTAGTTTCTAATGAATTATATTTGCTATACTTGTATGTACCATTTGCGACGTCACCTTGGTTGACAGACATAATACTTTCTCGTAAAGAATCTATAAATTTGTTTAAATCGTTTCAACTAGGAAAACTAATTAAAATAATTTTTGTTGAATTATAAAGATTTTAATCTAAATTTATCTTTGGAAACTTTCACTTTTTTGTAAATTAGTTTTGAGGAATACACGCCTTTGATTTTATTTGATCGACAGTAGAAGAAATCTTTAAACCACCCACAACTACTTCGATAAGTTCACACATTTAAATTTACCTCTTATTTATTGATTATAAATTGATTTTTATACGAATTACAGATTTCGATTAAATTAATTCCAACCTTAAATTACAAGAAATTCTGTCTATCTTGAAAGATATTATTGGCATTATCCTGATCTTGTACAGATCGAGAAATTCTAAATCAGCACAATTGTATATTATTTTATGATTTAATCAGTAGAAAATCAAAGACGAGCGAAAAAATCAGAAATTTACCCAATTCTAATCGAAAATCTACTAACCTCCATTTTTCAATTTTCGGACATAACTAATCAAATCATCCGACTAATGAAAATTGTATGAACATCGGTTAGTGCATCTTCAAGTTATAATTCTCGAAAAGAAAGCCTAAATGAATTGTAATGCAATCAATTAAAATTGACTTTTTATCAATCTCCGATTATCAGAGATAACATTTAAAACTTATTAAATTGACTTTAGTTAGGATTGGTCGTCTTTTGTCATTATTGAAATTAAATAACTGTATTAGTCATATACCACTCCTTGATTGTAAAACGCATAAAAATCAAGTCGAAATATTCACCTATCCTATAAAAAAAAGAAAAAACGGAATTCTAAGAACATAAAAGAAGATGATGTCTTTCTTTAAATAAATTTAAAATTTAAATGTCAAACATTTACAATTCCTTTATATCCGAAAAATTTCTAGTTTATTTAAAATCATAAATATAAAATTAAAATGTCATAGTAGTAAACCACTTTATGCGATTAATTAGTTATATGATCAGGTAAGATCATCAGCGCAAGATCACATTCGATCCAAACAAAGGAAAAACTTTTAAACCGGAATTACTATTTAACCTTTATCGTAATTTGGTGTTAAGTGAATTTTGATGACTCTTTAAAAGGAACAAAAAAAATAGATAATTATTAAATGATCAATAGCGCAAGATCACTATCACTTTGCAATTAAATCTTAATATCTACTTAATCCGTTAAAAAACATAATTTCAATATTGAATTCAAGTGAAATGTTCGCCAAATTAAAAAAGATGATGTTATGCATAGAAAATGAGTTCAACATTGCTGCATGCGAACGTGGAAATTTCTCTATCGATTTTTCATTCCAAAAAAAAAACAAAATATATTGTATATCAAATAACATTGGAATAGGATTTTACATCGTAATTTTGATCATCTATCAAAATGCCTGCAATTGAAAATATTAAATACCATTATGATGATCCAAGTGATTTTCTACGATCATAGCGATAGTAACTAGTTATAATAAGTGCATAGAAATGTATTAAAGTAAAAGCTCTAAAATGATTTTCAGCCAAAATATAATTTCTATAAAGAGTAAAATTCATGTGCGATCGTTTGAAGGCTTTTCGATTAGATTTAACATTTATTTTACTGTTTTCTTATAGCCAAGTATATTAATAGAATCAAATAGTTATCAAGCATGGAGAAGGAATAAATAAATGCGAAAACACTTTGGAATTTACAATAATATAATTATCATTGATTTGGCATGGGTAAAGATTAACATTTTACTTTACTCTTAATCAATATAATTATATTTATCGTACCAAATACTTTCGACTCAGTTTGAATTTCTTGAATGACAATACAAATTTAGACGAAATCAGTTTCTTTGGTGTTGTTTTTTTTTTTTTTGATTGTGCACACTTTCAAACGATTTTTTTTTTTTAAATAAAATTTTACCAAAAAAAAAACTTGCTAACTAAAAACTGATTCTCCATATATGAAAATTTACAACAAGATTCAACCAAGTGATTTGGTGGCTATTTCACAAGACCTATTGAAACGCCGCGTGAAACAGGTTGCATATTTCATGAAAATAAGCAAGGCCATGGAAAATTTTTGCATTCAAATTACAAAATATTTAAATTTAAACAGAATTTTGTTTTTGGCGTTTAAAATTTAAAGTTTTGATATAATTTATCTAGAATTAATAAATTTTATTATTTTTTGAATGATATTTATGTTATAACAAATACTTTTCATGCATTACTATCGACAAAAAGTAATAATACTATAGTGACCGAGGAGATGACTGATGATAGTCTGAAATGCATAATTACTGGCGATGAGACTTGAATCTATGCTTATGACCCGAAAACGGCTCAACAATAGATTTTTGTTCAATAGATTTATCCATATTAAAAATTAGCCGCAACAAATTTTTCACAATTACAAAAGATGCTGAAATTTTTAAACTAACAAAGCAAACATCATGAGATTTCTATTAGCTGTTCACAACAGTCATACCAATCTATCAATTAAAATTTACTTCAGTAGCGTAAACTTGTGTATACTTAATAGTGGTACACAAATAAATTCGTAATGCTTTGTATAGTCATTATTTATTGTCAAGTGAAAGGAGATTGTGGAAAGATAAATGCCAGTGGTTTGTTATTAGTGAATAACTAAACCCTCTAAAAGACTTTCGATTTGGCAAGAAGTCCTTAATAAAGTCCAATGTCGAGTGAATACATGAATACAAATAACGCCTAGGTCATATAGTGACTACTACCTACAAACTATATGAAACTGATTCGTCTTCAAAACGGAAACGCTTATAGACTACCAGAACTATACAAACAGTTTCAAATTGCAAACTAAAAGACGAATTAGGATATATTAAAAAAATTCTTTTCCCTCCTCTTTGGGGCATGGAGTCTCTACACAGCAGTAGATAGTCATAAATAACACTGAGACCATGTTTGCTTCTAAAAATTTTCAAAACATTGTGATTTCCTTGATGGTAGACGAAAATTTTGACCTATGGTAATAAAATTCAAATGCGAACACATTACAACTATAAATTTTTGAGTTCAACATGGCAACAAGATCTTATAAATTTCATTTTGAATTGAATTTATTCACAATATAATTGATCCTAAAAGAAAAAAAAATTAATAATTACAGTATTCATATAGAAACTCTTAGTTAACCGCTGTTTCACTATCGTTGATATATTAACCGCATTTATGTGATAAATCTTTAAGATATGCCGGAACAATATCCGGAACAATATTGAGGAAGTGATATTATTATCCATCCACACATTATGAGAACTGGAGAACTGGAGTTCAATGGTCTCGAAATATGAACTTTAATGCATCGAGAAACTTCAACGAAGGTGTGCGTTCAAATTTGCTTTGTTTCTCGATAAAAAACATCTATTTTTTGTTTTTTTTTCTTCTTAAAGTTAAAAAAAGAGAAATACCACAAAATACGACGTCTTAACGTACATTTTATGCAAACCATCTTTTCTGAGAAGAATGCGTCTTTGTGAAGCCCATCCTTTTTATTTTATCAAACTTTTTAGTTAGCAAATATTTTTTTGGCATTTTAATCTTTTCATCATCAAAATATTTCATCATTTATTTTTAAAGTAAAAATTTTTGGAAAGGGATTTGAATACATGGCCAGTCATGAGAATGCCAGAATGTTATGCCATTCTCTGTAAACCACTTTAAGGTGGTTTTTTTGTTTTTTTAGTAGAATAAAATGTCATTGATCTTCAATTGTTCTTCACATTACCAACGATATTACCAACGATTTTCAGTTGTTCTTTGCTATTTTAATATCTTTTAGTTTATTTTTTTTTCGGTTAAGAATAAAATATAAGCCGTTTCGGTGTAGTGCAACAATTTTTAGAGCACTTAGTATGCAAAAGGCATAATGTTAAAGTCTTCACGTCGATAAATAAAATACCTGTCGACTGGTATAAGAACTGCGTATGTTATTTATCTTTTTTGCTTATAATTATATGCTTTTTATAAAGTTTAAAATAAATTATTAGGTACAATAATAATCCTCTCAGAATAACACTTTTTCATGTTGTTATAAATCTTAAATCATGTCCAAACAAAAATAACATTTGTTGCAAACATTGCGGAATGATTATGTTTAGTCAATATTCTGATATACTCATATATCGCTATTCTATATTGTCTAGGCTTAAGCCATAGGACTAAAATATACATAACATTAATGTACATACTTAAGGTTTGGTTTTCTTAAAGATTCGAGTATCTGATTTTATGGGATTTTAGACGACAATTTAGTTGACTCTCTTCTTTTTTTTTAAATACTGCTATAATCTAAATTAATTAGTTAGAATAGCACAACATAGATTAATTTAAAATGAAAAAAATTCTCATTAATCCATGTATAATTTGAATTTGGTTATAAACTTGGTCCAAAAGTAGTAATAATATGGCTTTGGTTTCAACCAAGCAGCTATCTATAACATGGGTCAATGGCTTTATTGTACCCGATGGGAAAGACTCATAAAAGTTCGTATTATAATGTCAATATATAGAAGGGAAATTTTTTTTGTTTCATGTGAATTCCTGGACGCAATATTTAAGAAGAACTAGGTTTATCTCATCGTAGAACGTTGTAATCTTTGAGTGACCAAAGTAGTAATGGCTGACTTTGTTAAACCATAGAAAAAGAATAATTTTTCCGTGATCTAATTAATACCTTAATGTAATGTCAATAGAATATCAGAATCGGTTTTTTAATTTAATAATCGTATTTGTATAAAAACGGCTTTTTTGGTGTTTCAGATGCTCTAAAATACTCAATTTCAATGATATTTTGATTTGAACAAGGCCTTACTTTTATTTTTAAAAAAAGGGCTCTTCTTAAAGTTGCACATATAATTTTATTTTGTACAACTAATACAACATAATAAAATTTTTCATACTTCACAACACTTTCGCATATAATTAAACAATAATAATTTCTTGTGTAATAGACATCGATAATAGTGATTTTGTTTCGCAAAGATCGATAAAGTTCAATATTTTAATAAAAATTCATATTTCATTCATGATATTTAAAGTTAAAAGTTTTAGAAAGAAAAGAAAAAAATAAAATTTCATAATGGCAATATATATATATATAATAATAAAAATTAAATTTAATAATTCAAAGTGAACAAAACAAATTTAATTCAATATTACAATGTTACTTTTTTATAATTTTTGTAGTTGTGAAATTTGCATCTTAATATATTTATAATAATTATTAACTTTTATACAAATGCATTTGTTATTTTATGAACAATATTATGATTGCAAACTGGGTCTGGTATATGGGGAAAAAGTCAAAGGTGTGGTTTGCTTGAAAATGCGGAATCAGATTACAAATTCGATCAATTTGTATTCTGCATTAGTTTTGCACTTGACTGTATCGATTTTTATAGTGAATTTTATTTTTTTATACATTTGTTAACCAACAAGAGTTATAAAGGTGTCGAAAAAAAATAAACTTTCGTTTTCATTTTATATTCGAGATATATAGGTCTAGTAAAATGAAAAATACAAGAATGTACTGAAAAGTATTAATACTCGTACGAATAGGCTGTACTTATTTTATTACTATCATGTGAGAGAATTTTGTAATTAAAGCGAGTTTTAAATTTTTTCCATATCTTTTATATTTTCTCGTTATATGCTGAAAGCCTTGAATATAGAGTATTTTTCTGATTAAATAGCATTAAAAAACTTTGTTAATAACAAAAACAAAAAAAAAATGTTAAACAATTATGTTTTACGAGGTAATTCAGTTCAAATAGGAAACAAAAAACAACTAAGTTAATTGCTTTTGATATTTACTGATTGAATAAAATTTCAAAAATGTCATAATATTAATAAGTATATTCTAGAAATGGCGAAACACAGAACATTCTTATATATAATTTTTCATATTTTATTTTTATATGAAGCTAGCTAACCCGACAGACGTTGTCCTGTCCAAATTTCAATAAATTTGTTTGTGATCGTTTTATGGATTTGTAAAATGCTATTGAAAATATGTAATCAAAGTAAAAATGAGAAAAAAAACGTATTTTTGCTACAAAAATTCCATTGAAGAAAATCACTTTCAGTTTTTCCCGAATTTTCCAGGCAAATTTTCCCATTTTTCTTTCCGTAAAACCCTTATACGGACTATTACGAAGATTTTAACAAAAAAAATGAGCGAAATCGGTTCAGCCGTTCTCAAGTGATGCGCTTACGAACGAAAAGCATTTAATTTTTATTTATATAGAAGATATGATTTTCTTTTTACCAAGGGAAATGAAAATAAGCATAAAATGTACATTATTCTTAATTAAAATTAGCAACTAGCTAGAGTACAGAGTTGAAGCGAGGCAAAATTTTAACGTGCTTTCCAAAATTGCATATTATAGTAAACTGAAAATCCAACGAAATATGTTTAATAGTAATAATATTTGATTTCAAATTTCGTTCATAACTTGTTAGTAGGAACTTAATCCAAGAAGCAAATAAGGGGACGCTAAATATTTCAAGCAAATGTCAATTTTCAAACAAAATTAATGTACATATATCTATAAAGTTTAAGACCTTGATCCGTGCATCTGAATTTAACAATTTCCCTTGTGAAGTGCTTCCTAATAGCTTCATACTATGATTTATGGTTTCAGTTTCATTAAAAAAAAAACATACAAGATATTGCTCTCATTTCAAAAGACCTCTATACCAAATTTAATCGATATCGAACTAACGAATTTTCAACTTTCACCATATGCAGAAAAAAATTAGCTCAGGTTTAGCAAACAAAATTAGCTTAAATCTTTATCTTAATCAATTGCTTGGCTCTTTAATTTTCACATAAATTACCTTATAATAAAAATTTAGTCCATTAGAATTTGCGTTGGATAGGACTTTGAACAATTGCCATATAAAATTTTCGGTTTCGAACTTATTTGAACATTTGCTGCAGAAAAGAAACATAAAAATCAAATAATTGGTAACGAAAGTTTAAGTATCATTTTGTATGGCCTATGGTAGATATAACCAAGGGATTTATAAGTTTTGTCACTACCTTGGTAACGCATAGAAATAATCCTCGAAGAAGAGTTTCATGATTATGAATGCGTAGAGAATCAAAAGTTATATCAATTTGTGCATGCTGTTCATCTACCTACACAGATATATCTTGTATCAAAAAATGGGTTATAAAGGCGCAATATTTAATTTTACACAAAAATTCCGAACTTATCATCTTCCGGCATAATAGTTCTATTAACTAAATATCCAATTTACCTCAAATTTAGTTAAAATTCATTTCAAAAGAAGGAAAATATGTCGTTTCCGGTTTGAAATAAATCCAACAACGAGAGTCTTTTTCAAATTCGCTCAAATTCAGAGATAAGCTGGGGCCTAATATCATAAATATCTTTTGCGAATTTAATTGAAATTGGTATATTCGTTTTTAAAACCATAGAAAAACTGTTTGAACAGGCTTATTTTCCTCTACGACTATTTCTTTCTTTACTATCCTTATACCCATTTTACTAAAATTTAATACAGTATCATCTATTTGTGCAGTCAACCCATGTAAATAATTTGCACATAATTGCTCCACAAATTTTCAAATTAAATCTGAAAAACCATACAAAAAAACAACAAAAACTTTCTGGTCACCTTGGTTTTTTTTCTTTATATTTTGCTCCCCCCCCCGGGCCGATTTTGCTGAAGTGCAATAAGTTAAGGACGAACCAACTCACGTTGTAAATTTCATCAAAATTGGATAACGCGTTTTTGAGTTATCTTGACATCCAGAAATCGATATAACTTTTAATTCTCTGTACCATACGATGATTATTTCGATGTGTTACAAATGTCGTGGATAAACTAATATATCCTCTGGTAGTACCTACCACAGGGCATATTAAAAATATACATAATAATTAGATGTGTAATAACGCTGGTAATACACGCCTTACTTGGAATCAGTGTTATGCAAATTAACGCGTATAAAAAGGTTTAATTAAACTATTGCATAGTTATGTACCAAAAATTATGTTAAGGATGATTAAATGATAATCATAAATGCTCAATTGCCGCAAATTTTCGCGTACTAAATCCAAATGATATTTTTATGCCCTATGGTAGGTACTACCAGAGGGTATATTAGTTTTGTCACTAAGTGTGTAACACATAGAAATAATAATCGGAGAAAAATTTCAAAGGTATGGTTGTGTAGGGAATCAAAAGTTATATCGATTTATGCATGTCCGTCCGTCCGTCCGTCCGTCCGTCCGTAGACAAGATAACTCAAAAACGCGTTATCCGATTTTGATGAAATTTATAATTTGAGTTGCTTATTCCTTAACTTGGTTTGGTATTGCATTTGAGTCAAATCGATCCACGGGGGGCAAAGTTATAAAGGAAAAACCAGGGTGACCAGAAAGTTTTGTCGTTTTTTTCGTTATGGTTTTTCGGATGTAATTGGAAAATTTGTGACCCGATTTTGTTCAAATTAATTATGTAGGTTAACTGCATAAATAGACGATACCGAGTTAATTTTCAGTCAAATCGGTCTAAGGATACTGGAGAAAGAAATAGTTGTAGCCTAAAATAAGCCTGTTCATAAAGTTTTTCCAATGTATTTTAAAAAGTTATATACGGATTTGAATCAAATTTACGAAACGTGTTTATACTATTAGACGTTAGCCTACCTGTGAATTTGGACCAATTTGAGAATGAAGAAACGAAGTTATGGAGAGAAAAACCTTAAAATATTCAATTAAGCAGAAAGTTCGTGGCGTTTTTTTTCCAATAGTTGGCTTTAGAATCGTATAACTTTAGTAGTTCTAATCCTATCAAGTTATGTTATAGCGCGCTGAAAAGGTGACATCTTATAGAATACTTAGAAAAAAAAATTGTGAAATTCTGGCAGAACAAATTGGGGTAATTGGGTTTTGAAAATGAGCCAAAATTCTGAAAAAAATTCCCTATATTAATGCTCCATGTTTGGTACTACCGTCCGTCCGTTGACAAAATAACTTAAAAACGCGTTATGCAATTTTGATGAAATTTAGAATGCTACTTGGCTATTGCTATAGTGGTTTTGGTATTGCATTTCAGCAAAATCGACTGAGGGGCAGCGAAGTTATTAAGGAAAAACAGGGGCGGCCATAAAGTTTTGTCGTTTTTTTTTATATAGTTTTTCGGGTTTAATTGGAAAATTGGTAAAGCAATTTTGTTTAAATTAATTATATTGGTTGACTACATTAATAGACCATACCATTGTAAATTTCAGTGATATCGGTCTCAGGATAGTGGAGAAAGAAGTAGTCGTAGGAAGAAATAACCCTGTTCAGAAAGTTTCTTTGATGTATTTTCAGAACTAATGCACTGATTTGAATGAAATTTGCAAATTAGACTTATGCTACTAGGGTCTGAGTTACTTACAAATTAGAGAAAATTTAGAAAAGGGCAAACAAAGTTATGAAGGAAAACCTCGATATATTGTTAGTTTTCACAATTTTTCTCTCCCATTTCTACCATAGGGCATCAAAAAATCGGCTATAGGCCGATTTTACATTACTTTATGTTCCTATCTAAATTACACATCTTATGGTAATCTACTCAAATTAGTTAAATAAATAATTATATAAATTATTGATATTATGTAAATTTTGAAATTTTTGGTTTTACAATTATTATAAAACAAGAAAATATAAAATTTGAAACTTGATTATAAAATCGCTATAATATCAAATCAATATTGAAAGGAAATTTATTGAATAATTTTCGATTTTTGATTTAAAATCGACAACTTTATAGCTTTAATATTGCTTCCGATTGTTTAAATCTGTATTAGATAATATTTTATAAAGATTTATCTAAATATTTTTATAAATTAATCTTAAAAGTTTCATTTAAATATTTTAATTTGAATATTAATTAATTAATTTCAGTACAGGACATAATGAAATGTGATATGTTTCGGATAGGTTTATAGGTTTTGATGCTGTATAAATTTTATCAATTTTAAATGAGACAGTTTAGTAGTTCTTTTAAGAAAGACACTTATTTTTCTATCTTTTTTTTTCGATTTTAGTTTATAAATAATTGACACCAAAATAAAAAAAACTTATTAACACTGCAGCAGATGAAATAATTATATAAAATTAAATGACACCAAAAGGTGCTAACAAAACAAACGATTTTAAATGGAAAAACATATATTAACTTAAAACCAGCCTATAGCCGATTGGTAGAAACGGGGCAGAAAAACTGTCAAAACTAATATTATTTCAAGGTTTTTTCTTTATAACTTTGTTCCTTCTTCTCGAAACCTAGGTAACCTAGACCCTGTAGCATAAGTCTAATCTGTAAATTTTATTCAAATAGGTGTATTAGTTTTTAAAGTACATCAAAAAAACTTTATAAAGAGGATTAATTTCTCTTAGGATTATTTCTTTCTCCTTTATCCTTCGATCGATTTGATTGAAATTTAACATGGTATCGTATATTTTTATAGTTAACCTATGTAGTTAATTTCAACAAAATTGATTCCCAAATTTACCAATTAAATCCGATAAACCATAACCAAAAAAAACGACAAAAGTTTCTGGTCCCATGGTTTTTCTTTTAAAACTTTGCTCCCCCTTGATCGATTTTGCTGAAATGCAATACCAAACTAAGTTAAGGAATAAGCAACTCACATTGTAAATTTCATCAAAATCGGATAACGCCTTTTTGAGTTATCTTGTATACGGACGGACGGATGGAGATGCATAAATCGATATAACTTTTGATTCCTGACACAACCATATCCTTAAAATCTTTCTACGACGATTATTTCGATGTGTTACAAATGGAGTGACAAAACTAATATACGCTCTGGTAGTACCTACCATAGGGCATAATCATGCCATGGCATGACATTTATAATATTAAATGTGTATTCCCGCAACATTAGTGTATTAAGTGTTTTCTTGTTATATGTTATAGAAAAGGCACCAAAATATATCTTATATCTCCATTACAACGGGAAGGGAATATTTTAAAATTGAAAATAAATTCAATTCGAAATAACACTGAATTTCCCGATCCAAAAAACGCATATTAAAATATTACACTGATATTTTTGTAACTTATATTTTTGCTTTTATTATAATATAAAAAGTGTCCATTAAAAGGTACAACAAAATAAACCACTTCTTTCGCATATTGAAAAACATGACCTTTAAGCGACAGGTAAACGACTTTGGTGGTAATTCTTTTTTATTATAGTACAAAACAAAACGCGAAATAAGATTTTATAAGAATAAAATAGACCTTGAGCGAAACCATTATCGGGACCCCAACAGATAAACATCTCGACTAGTGATCTTAATTAGATTTTGCACCATTTCCGTTATATTGTATTACAAAGCGATATCTCACCTGAAAACTTTTGTAATTTAACTTCGATGTTGTTGTTGGTTGTTGTTTTTTTGCACTCAAAAACCGCTATAAACATTTTGTTATCCATTTTCCTTCTTTTGGGTATAAATAAATCATGATCGAGATAATAAAATTAAAATATTTTTAAACTATCAATGATTAAATCGAATCGAAAAATACAACGATCACGACGGTGGTGCCTATTAAACTTATGTCTTGGCGAAAAAATGTTTTAGAAAACAAATTTTTACTTAAATAATTTGTTTTATAAAAACATTTTCATTTTAATTGTATTATTATTTCCTAAGCTAAAAATGTTGTATTATTTCGTGGTTCTATTATATTCGTTCACGTATCCGTTCATAATATTCAAAATGGCGTCAATCGATGCAACTAAAACTTATGTTTTAAAAGTCAGATCGCAAAGCTTGGCGGCATTGGAATTGCTCAAGCGTTGAAAGTGAAAGCCAATATGGTCTGTATTTTTTTTTTACTTTATATTCATTCTGCTGTTTTTCTGTTTTTAGTTCGTTATATTTGTTACAGTTTAAAGTATTTTGAAGCATTTTAAATTGTTTTATTGTTTAATACTGATTACTGATATTTGTATTTTAATTTAGACATAATCCTATATGATATATAATAGTTTGTACGGATACCATGTTGGCATTTCCGAATTTTTGAATTTGACAATTATTTTATCAAACTTAATCTGATATGTGTTACTGATAAGAAACTGATGTCAATTAATTAATAGAAAGGATATCAATTTTCATTTGATATGATCATGGTGATGTTTCATTCCGAAGTCCTTTCACTAATTCGAAAATCCAGTTTATAATCCTCTCATTTTAAAATTATTATACTTTCAAACCTTTCTCTTCCATTGGACAAATAAAAGTCTTTATTATTATTCACCAATTTATGACCCTAAAGTTTTACTTAGCAAGATTATAAAAAAAAAACGGTTTTAAGCGGAAATAACTACTTATATCAAGTTCAACTTTTAAAAAATCTTTGGCGCGACAATATTTACAATATTTAAGTAATGGAATTCAATTAAAATATGACATAAAAATAATAATAAGTTTTTATTGGGTTGGGAAACATATTTTTAGAGGTTATTGCGATACCGTTGCAGGGAAATATAAAAAAGCATAAAACTTGATAATTTCAGATAACTTTTCTAACTAGCTAGCTGGCGATTGAAAATGACAGAGCTGAAATAGGCAATTTCCCATTTAAATGTATTTAATCTACTGCCTACATGTTAATTTTATTTATTTAACTATAGTGTTTGTCGTCGGCTATTATGGAAAAGTTCATAATCCCAATTGGCTGATCATTATAGTCAATCTGACTTTCTACACACCAACTATCGGTTGCACGTCCCAAAGTGAACTCGATCGAATCCCATCGGTACTTTTATTTTATTATTGCAGAATTTTCTGAAATTATTGGAATTATGAACAGATCTCTAATATTAAGATAATAAAATGGAATCTCTTAAGGATGTAGAAATTAATCACTATTATTAAATCAAACTGAAATATTGAGATACAACTGTTTCATTAGAAAAAGAAACTTCATTTAAATATCCATCAAATTTCTAGTCAAAGAAGCTAGAAATACTAGAAATCATGGACCATAATCTAAATTCAAATCTTGAATGTTGCTAATTCGACCGATACAATTTTGAAAGAAAAACAAATTAAGAAAGTGTGAAACATTTTAAGATCTAAATTGTTTGAAATTTTTATTTTTCTACTTTGTTTTTATTCCAAACCATTTAAAACAGACAAAGTTTTTTAGCACCGAACGTCTGATATGAGATAAAAGTGAAAGATCTTTTTTTAATCACCGGATTTAGAAAGAATGGGTCCACTGATGAGGTTCCCATGAATGATGCAAGAAATATTTTAATGTGTTTTTTTTTTACTTTTAAATTGGGCTATTGTTTGCAAATATTGAAAAAAAATGAAAACATTTAGTTGATAGTTTTTAAACATTGTAGGCTAGATTGAAGAAACAGGTCATAACGATGTGAAATATTATTTGCTATCAATTGTTCCAGGAATAGAGCCCTATAACTGGTTTGTGTTACGACAGTCCCCAATTTTCCTATTTTGCTTAGGTCTTAAGAGTTATTTAGAATTTTCAATATTTACACCTATTAAGGATTCATAATTAAAAGTATCCTTTTTTTCGTTTCAGAATTAATTTATAATGAAAAGGACAAGGCGATGGTTGTTAATATTTGCAGGTAAGAAATAAATTTACAAATATGTAGACATCTAATTAATTGTCCCCTATTTTTCAGTGACATAATATATATCAATAAATATAATTATTACAGAGCGTGTTCCTCCCTATTACAATGATTTGCTATAAGCACTTTTTGAACTAACACTTAGTGTCTGTAGAATGCATTTGGTACAAATCATTATTGTTTTCCATAAAGATACCCATTTATAAAATCGAAATAATTCTTAATTATCTGTACACAAACAACAATAGTATCTTCAAATAATATAGTTCACAATTTAATTCTCGAGGTGTACACGCAAAATTAATATACCCTTTTTATTACATTAGTTAACTAATATACTATTAAAATCCCTCGGCATTTCAAGTAAAAATAAAGGTAATTTTATAAAACCGAAGAAAAATAGGTTTAATTAAAATCTAAATTACGTCGCATAATCATATGTCTTTCTTTCAATTAAAATTTTCGAAATTTCAACCAAAACGTAGACCAAATATCTGCTTGAGATCCACATACTATTGTGTTCAAGGATGGACAGGTACTGTTTATTCTTATTCATAGTGAAAGCTATTCAAATGTTTAAATACTCGTACATTACCTAAAAAGCATACATCATTTGATTCTCATGTTAAAAATTTATTATATTTATTATTTCTCAAAGTTTTGATGAAGATAAAATTATCATAATTATACTTTTAGGACTCTAAAATCAAATGTTTATATTTTCCAGTATAGGTCCTTGTAATTTGGTATTATTTTATGAAAACTATAAAACCGAAATATTTGTATTCCTATTAATTCATTAAAAATTCATAATGGTTTTTTAATCTAATTAGTTTTTTTTTTTATTTCTTTAAATTAACTAAGAAATGCATGAAGGAGATATTTTTTTTTTTAATTTAGCTTCCGGAATTTGCAAATTTTATATAATTTTTATATTTAATCACAGTTTTAATATGACCATCAAAATTAAAATAAAACAGAGAAAAAAAGCAATAAACGATTAATAGTTGAAGCTTTTTGTAAAACGATTTTGCAATATATTAGAAAGAAACTTTCAAGTTCATATAACCGGCAGTCAAACATAGTTTTTATAAAATAGCAGATTTAATAATATATTAAGACGATTTTTCATTTCTATGTTATGTAATAGAAACCTTGCCGACATAAATACTTATATTGTAAATCTTCTTCAACCTTTTAGATTAGGAGCATATGTTTTTTTTTTAATGATTAATTTTCTTTAAAATCATTTTTTTTTGCTTTTCTCATTTAAGCGCTGGTTGGGCTAATGGCGCATGCCGGTGCCTTAAGAGCAACTTCATTGTTATTTGGTAAAACTTCTACAACAACTACAACTACAACGACAACCACAACAACCACCGAAAAACCATCTGAAGATGAAGTAAGTATAATATTTGTCTTAGGATCATAAATCTTATTAATTTTAATACACTATTCCAATGATTTTATTAGAAATCATATTGATTTTATTGATTTATATGAAAATATTATAAAGATTGGTCATTTATCAATTAATAAAATCAATTTTGTACAAAAAATAAATAATAAACCATTTGAAAGCTTAAAGACTGAATCAAAAATCCGATAAATTTGAATATAAATATTTCATCAAATTTCGATTTCATTAAATATAAAATGTGAAAGACTTTCACTTTTTTTTTTTTTTTTTTTGGGAATCATTATTGATGAGTTTTGTAATATGGTTTTTGTTTTTTTTGGCGCCGATGAATAATATTTGAGCAACCAAAGAAAATTTATTTAGTTAGCAAACCATTTTGCGTTTTGTAATAAAAAAGGAAAACATAAATTTTAGAGATTTCTTGTCAAAAAAGTGTGTTTTAAAAGTTATCGAAAATCTTCCTTTCCATTAACAATATCTGATAAAATTATTTTTTTTTCCTAAAGGATTTACTTTTATTTAAATTAAGGGAAATTCTCCAAATTTGTTTTTTTTTTTTTGGCAAAAGTTATTTTTGCATTTTGCTCACTAAATTAGTAAGAACAAGAGATTGGATGAAAACAGACAAACAGTCAGACAGCTATTATTTTGAAAATTAATGCTTCAGGAATACATGTTACATGATCCTCGTCCCACCAGAGCAACTACTCCACAGGGGCTTATTTCAAGATTGTTTTCAATCCGTGAGCGCAATTTTGAATACATTAAATTTTTAAGCTGGACATTTCGTGTTCAGACTTTTTATTTATAAAAATGGCGCGTTAATAAAGAAGCAACGAAATTTTTGCCACACAAATTTCATATAAAAATATTTTATGTAAATTATTTCAATTAAAAATTGCATTACGGTAGACAAAAATGGAATGAAGATTTTTTCTAAAAATGATTCCGATAACCGGTCAAATTCAGAGGGAAGCAATTCACAGAAAAATAATTCGCAGGAAATGTAATTTCCGAAGCAGTCCATGAAGTAAGTGTTATACTAGTAGAGGCACACATAGGGTATTCATACCTTAGTATCGATACTACTCACTTAGTTTACTCGGATTTGGAATATAGTTTTGATAATTTGTAGCTATTTAATTTAATTCAATATAAATACAAAAATGTACATTTTTGAACTGCGAATTATATTCACATGAACAAAAAATGAAAACTATTTTTGGATTTAAGATGGCATGTAATTGTGTTGATGGTGCTAAGGGCACCACAGTACTCCCCGGCTAATATAAATTATATTGTTGGTTTCCGTCTGTTCGTTTGTTGATTCGTCTGATGGTTGATGAAATGATGTATCGAGTAAGCTGGTTGAAAGCGGTCGAGCGTTGTTGACTTTCCCAAAGTTGGTTTTAATTTTAAAAAAAATGTTCCTTTCGTTGAAGTATTTCGAACAGTCCCTCGTATGCTGATGAGAGCGATGGTTGTATTTGGTCGTTACGTTTTTGCCTTTTCGAAAGCAGCTTCTTGTTTGATGCTCGATGTGAGTAGCGTTTTGTCGTTAATTGTTGAGTACTATGGTTGAATACTCTGATGAATATCATGATTGTGTTGTTGATAATCGCCGAATTTGGAACTGAGTTACCAATTTCGTGGCGGTTATTGAGTATTATGGTCGAATACTACGGTGAAATTGCCGATTTTGGAAGTGAGTTTCCAATTTCTTGGTATCACTGCTGTCAATATTCTTTGGTATTCGGCGGCATGTGATGTCATCAACTCTTCCCACACAACATAGGATTTATTTACTTATTAATTATTGGCCTACTTTTGTTTAGTATATAATTGATAGTTCTTGTTATCATTTCCGTGTACAAATACATTTAATTTTTAATTAATAAAACAGTCGCACAGTTCTAACCACATCTAAAATTCATCAAATAGTGTTCTTTCAAACGTCTATCAACTAAATTGATTGCGAATTTATATACATATAGTATCTCTTGAAAAAGTCCGGTAGAGTCATGCTATTAGAGGAAAACACTACTCATATAATTTGTGAAGCTTATCTAAAAATCAAATAAGAGAATCTCAATTTGAACTGAAAGAAAAACTACAAAATATATGTACTATGTTTCCACGGAAAAGTGAATTTCCAGTTTTCACGGTTACGAATATATGCTTACTTATACGATAAGTATGAAGTATAAGAAAGTAGTTAGCTGATAGCAATTCACATATATCATTTTTAAAACTTATGTAATTCATATTACTTTATTTTGGCCTCTGACTTAATCATTATGTAGAAATAATTACAACAGAAATAGAACTGTTAATAAAATAAAGTGTGACACTACTTTTTCGGAAAGTGGAACCTTTTATGTCGTACATGAAGTACGTCTTTTGTCATAGGAATATGTAATTTCGTTTTGTTCATAATTCGTGTATTATTCACGCGGTACACTTTTGTTTTGTTCAAATTTTTAATGCCACTAAAATAGGTCAAACCGTTAAAATTTTACTAAAAATTGCTAATAAGTTTATTGAAGGTGATTCTAAATAAAAAAAAAAAAATGTTTTCTTGGGTTGCCTATCGCCAATATAAAGATAATTTCATTAAAATACTAGATAGTCTCTACAAAGTATGACCAACTGAGGAAAGCTTAGAAAACTTTTTTAATTTTCCGTTATTATAAATTTGGAAGCCAAACTATATCTTTCAATGAGTAGATATCAGCACCTCCTTATATGTGATAAGTCCAACTAAAAGAAAATTCAGGATCTACGATACAATATTATATCGTAGATGATGAACAGAAACTTGATTCATTTTCCACTTAAAAAGTGCCATCTCATTTAATTGTAGTTTGTCTGAGATGTAATACCGAAAATATTGATTCACAAGAAAAATTTCCTACTGAATATCCTTTCGGTTTTCCTTTTTTAGGAAAAAGCTTCAATCGAGGAACGTAAAGCTTACAACATCTTAAAATTGTAGTTCTAAAGCATTCACATAGAGACTGTAAAGTTTTCCTTTTTCTTAATTCTTAGAAATAGATTCGTAAATTAATAGAATATATGGAAAATCTGAAATTAAACATGTCATGGGCGGTACGAATCTCTTTGGTAAAACGGTTGGTCACACACCGTAATATGTGATATTAATTAAGTTTGTGTGCAAAACATAATTTAAAAAATTCCAAATATTTATCTTAACAACAAAAAAACTTTAGTTCCTTTCTCTGGGACAAAAGAATTTGATTTAAAACAAAACAAAAATTACTAATAATTTTATATGAAAAATAAGACAACTTCATTTCCCACAATTCTCTTTAAGTAAAAAAAATTGAATTTAAAAGGAAATATTTAATTACCAACAACACCATTAGAGAAACATCACTTGATCGCCCTTTTTTGTTTATTTTGCTATTGCTTCTTACAATGTCTTGTCCGGACTATAAAATTATCCATTATAGACACCAAAATCCCTGCATTATTTATTTATTTATTTACGGAAATATTCTTTTTTATTTCGCGGTCTTCCACTTCCAGAAAATTTTCTTTCTGCCAATTCCATATTCTCTAACATTTTTATTTTTTCATATTTTTCTTGGGAGCACACTTACAAAAGCTCTTCACTTTCATCCTATTAAATAGCATACCCATTAGACTAGTAGATAATTGTACTTTCTGAATTATACTACAGATACTTATTTATTTGAAAATAGAATAAAAATCGTATTTATTTAATATTTTTTAGCAACAAACAGAAGTGCCAGATAATAACACATCAACAAAGCCACCTTTAACTGGGATACCACAGATTGATTACGTATGGGATCCAAATCTACCGAGAGAATTGAATGGGTAAAAAGAAGCTTCTCGACAACATTTTTTTAAAATTATATTTATTTATATTTTTTTTCCACAGGTACAATCTATCAGAGTATCCTTTTTTTAGTACGGTTCCACCAAATGAGGAAATAGACTTTAAATGTGCTGGACTTCATGATGGATTTTATGCATCCGTACAATATAAATGTCAGGTAATACCGTATTTAATATATATTTGAAATAATAAAAAATTTCATTCAAATTTTATTCGATTATCGAACAAAATTCATGAACGACGGCATTTTAAAAATCTTTCTGAATTTATTAGAACAAAAATATTTTATATCAATTTCGAATTATTTTGTAATACGTAACATATTTCGAAATAAACTTGCGAAAGCTGATCTGAGTTCTTAAAAATAATTTAAATGAAATTAAATTCTTCAAAGTCGTGATCCTGATCAATATTTTCGTATTTAGCAAAACTTAATAAAACTAACAGCAAAATCTAAATCATCTAAATAACGTTTATAACAACACTGAAATAAAAATGAATTATTTAAGAAAATTTACTTCATTTTGCATTAATCGAATTTCAATATTTTATAAAAGTTTGCCTTTTTAGTACGTGGAAGAGATTTATTTTATTTTTATGAAATTCTTGAAATATATTTGTAGGTTTATCATCATTGTATCTACGGTATCCGTCACGATTTTCTATGCGCAAATTTCACAGCTTTCGATCAAAGAACATTCATTTGCCATTTCGCTTCAGAAGTTGATTGTAAAAATTCACAAAAATATTTCTTCAGGTAAATTAAATATACGCTTAGATTGAACGGCTTTAATGTATTCAATTATTTCTTATAGAAATGATGCTTTGTATAAAGCGACTACAACAACATCAACAACAACAACTACTACACCAGCACCAATTACAGAACCACCACTTAGACCACGGCCAGGACGACCAGGTAGGAGACCATTAAGACGTCGTCGACCCCAAGTAGACTATTATTACTATGATGAAGATTATGATGAAGATTACTATGAGGAACGTGCCAATAGACGGCGCAAACAAAGACCTCGAACAAGACGTCCGATTTATGATGATGATTATGATACACCTGAAGAACGGTATAATATTTTATAGATTTTCAATTTGATTTATAGTATATAATAATTTGTTTATTTAAGTGTGGAGAAACGTCCGAAAAATGATCGCCCACAAGAACAAGATGAAGATCATGTTCGACCAAAAGTTGAAAGACCAAGAAATCGTAATCGTCCAGCCGAAGATGATTATGAAGAACGGTACAATATTAAAAAATATTAAAATAAAAATTTCATTCTAAAGTATATAAAACTATATTTATTTTAAGTGCAAAGAATCGTCCGAAAAATGATCGCTCGCAAGAAAATGATGAAGATTTTGTTCGGCCTAAAATTGAAAGACCAAGAAATCGCAATCGTCCAGGAGAAGTTCGACGTTTTAATGATGATGATCGTATCGAGCGTCGTAAGAAAATTGGCAGTGATCAGAGACGGCCTCTTGATGAGCGTAGACCAATTTCCGAAGAGAATCGAAATAGCGATCGTAGATACCCAAACGAAGATCGTCGAAATTTAAATGATAATCATGAACGAAGTAGACCTGTAGAAGACGACGTCGTTATTGACGAGAGTGAAGAACGTCGTCCGATTAATCCTCGAAGGCGTCTTAACAGTGATCGAAGACCGATTGTTGATGAAGATTTAGATGAAGAAATATATGAAGAACGAAAAGAAGAAAAAGTGGAAATTAAACCTCTTTCAAGATCATCTGGCGCAGGATCCATTTTTAATCGTCCTAGAGTTCCACCACGAATAGGCCGACCAGTACCAATAAACGAAAAAAGAAAATTTGAATTCAAAACAACAACTACAACAAAACCGTATATTGAAGATGATTACTATGAAGATGAATACGATGATATACCAGCGAAAATTCCAGCTAGGGACGCACCTAAAAAAGAGCATGCTTTTACATCCCCATCGCAATCTAGTCAACGTGATGAAAGAGCGCCCGTACCTATTAGGGCAGATCCAAAAACTCGTTACGAAACCGTTCGTAATGAGGAAATAGATATAAGATCTCGCTCAATAGCATCTGAGCGTGATTCAAGAAATCGACCATCAGAAAAATTAAGAGCTTCTCATAACATTGAAGAATCAATTGAAGAAGACCATATCCCTGAAATAAGACCGAAAATTCGTGTAGTCAAAAGACCATTCCTACCATCGCGAGGTGGTAGTCCTTACCTTCCGAGAGGTCTTTCACCAGTAGGATCAGCACAAAAACAAGCAGCAACAGAAAGTACACCAATTGATATGGGATCTACGGTATCTGGAGTAAGACTTTTGGAACATGCAGCTCCAATTGTTAGAGACGCCAATAATGATGATTATCCATCAGTGTATAATGGTCCACGAACAACTAAACAGCCGCAAATTCAACAGCCAAGACCTGTACTAGATGAAATTGATGAGAAGGAATATGATGATGCCCTAAATGATGCCTTAAGTCCGACAATTAAACCGTTAAATCCACATCGAGGTAGGCAAAATGGACTAACACATTAGAATTAGGGATGTGCGTGTAAAAGAAATATTCGATATTCGAAAAATATTCGGAAAAAAAAAATTTTATTTAAACTAGTTTTTGAAAAATAATAAAAATAAGTTTAACAAAAATATAAATGCATTCATTATAATCTTTTTATTTAAAAAAAACAAAAAAAAGGAGAAACCATTAAAAAATATTTTTACATAACCGTTTGTGTTGGGCCAATCCAGCCAAAACTAGTGTGAAAATTGTATTGGCTAATCGGATAAAGGTTTGCTCAAAATTTTGTTTAGTATTTACTCTATATCACTTTCTGCTAGAAGCAGAAGCCTCCAAAAAATGAGAAAAAATTGCAATTTTCAGATTCTAGGTACTTTTTGTTTTCCGAAATTTTCAAAGAATTACAGAAGATCAAAATCAAATCAATTCATATAAAATCACACTTTACAAATCTATCGAATATTTTTCGAATATCATTTAATATCTTCGAATCAGGTAAATATTTGGATTTGAAAAATGGAAATTCTTGTTTAAATTATATATTTTGAAGATTCATATAAAAATATTGACCAGTTTTCCTTTCCAGCTAATGGCTATGGCGTGATCGATGACACATATTATTCATCAACAGATCTCCGACGTTCTACAGTTGAAGCTCCAAGCCGATTAGCATCAACCAGAAGATCCCAAATAATATACGAAGATTATTATGATTATTGAGTTTATAATAAAATGTGGTAAGTTAAGGGATTCCTTTCTCCAGGGACCTTTGTTATAATGATTGTTTGTTTAAAGTAAGCAATTAAATAAAAATAAAAATGAAATACTCAAAATCGGTCGTGATAATTACTGGAGCCTTTATGTAAATTATTTTAATATTTTTTTTTTTTTTTTTTTTAAATTTTCATTCAGTAAAATCAAGACTTGAGAAAATTATAAAAAACAAAAAAATGAAATAAAGAAAACTTTGAAAAACATATTCGTTTTCATTTAATTTTTCATTAAAAAAATTTGCAAAAATTTAGACAACCTATATCCATCAAGAGTCTTATCGATCTTACCACAATGGATCACATGGGAGGATTGAAAATGAAATTAAACTAAAAAAGCCACGTGAATTTTTGAAGTTCAATATATTTGGGTTATTTTTGGTCGGCAAGCAGATTTATCAAGCCATACCGTGATGATTGAGGATATTTTAGAAGCTAGAAAATATCGTCTTTCAAACTTATTTTCTTTAATGAGGAGGAAAACAGCTTGAAATTATTATTGGCAAGGATTTCCTCTAGTGAAATATACTAAATAAAATCGAAAAGTATCAGGGAGTGAGGTATACCTTTACCACTCCCACTCAACGACCTTTCTTTTAGTAACTATTTAAATCTGTTGTCGTCTTCCTTATGTGACGCAATTATTGACCTCTTGAAAGTTGTGCTGCCCGCAATTGAACCTGAAATTCTTAATAATATTTTAACTTTTTAAACTTTTAGTTCTGCGAATTGTTAAAAACCAAAAAAAAAAAAATTATTGTTTTTTTAAAAATTAAAAAAAAAATATTTAAATATTAAATTTTATTCACTATTTCAGTTTTACTAGAAACCGATTTTAAAAATTTTATGATTTTAAAACAAATGTTTTTGCCTAAAAAATTATAAAATTAGTTTACAAAGTTTACAGAATTTGTAAAAAATTTATTTTTATTCCAGAAAGTAACTAAAAGTACATAGACTCTGTTACTAATTACAATTTTGGTAAAAATAATAAAAGGAGTCGCTTATAATTGGAATTTCAATGAGAGTAAATGTTTTACAAATTCGATTTATTAAAAATATCAAATCTAAGAAATCAAATTAAGTAATTAACATTTCGATGTGTTGTAGGAATATGAGTGGAAATTCCTTCACATTTAATAAAATACTTATATTTATTTACTTTAATTTATTTTAATGATGCAACATTTTATTCAATACAAATAAAATTAATTTTAATTAAAAACAAATTATTTCAGAAATTACGGAACTTAAAAACAATTCCGCTAGTAAATTAAATGAATTCTAATATGAATAATATTAGTTGAGACTAAACTTATTTATTTGATTGAATTTAAAGAAAATTTTGAAACTATTTATTTAAATATTTCTCAAAACCTATTTTAATTGAAATCACTTTATTAATATAGATCTTTTTAGTCTTCGGGTACATTTGAAAACGATATTTGTGGAGGATATGTCAGCAGATTGTTGATTTCACCAGTTGAATTTTTCAATTGATCTTCAGCTAATTGAAATTGAACAATTATAATTAAATATGTCGCAATTGATGAAACAATCTACAAAGAAAAAAATATATATATTTGTATTTTTCCTTTATATAATAATAAAAATTGCGAGTGAACCCCTGTTAAAAGACGTAAATCGATAATAAAACAATCGCAAGCATTAAATTCAACCGAATAATCCTTCATTATATTTAGAATATTTTGTATTCCATTTTGTGCTTCTGGATTTGTACTACGTAAATGCATTATATGTAATAACCATTTTATTCGACACCATTTAGTTTTTACATAACTTCCAGCAATCATAACCGATAGAAATTCAACAATATGAATTCCTACTAAAAGGCAATTGGCTGTAATCTCTTTGACTGGATCTATAATACGTTCTGAATGTCAAATGAAATTTATCATATGATATAATTGAACTGTAACACAAATGAATGCCGATAGTAAACTTATAATTGCATGGCGTCCAAAATATTTTGAAATAAACGTAGAGCATTCTTGCAGATGAATTATTGTGTCAGCGATTAAGCGTATTATATGCGGATTATTCATTAACGGAATGAAAATAGTTTGTCCCAATATAATTTGACGTTTGAATATTTTCTTATTTGTTTGATATCCAAAAGGTTTCTGACGCATTTTTCTGGTATTGTAATTAAAAAATTTATTACACTTTTTTTTTGTTTTTGAAAAAGAAATTAGTTTTACTCTAATTCAGTTTGAAGAACATCTAAACGAATTCCTAATACAAATATGAAACCAGCCAATTGCAAATTAACAAGAAGCAAACAAGATTTCGGGACACAAAATGATAACCAATGAAAAAATGTTGATATATGATTTAAATTCACCTAAAAAGAAATTTTAAGATGTAATCAAACTAATAAATTTTGAATTTCTTTATACTTACTCTCATATAAAAATTAATACTACAATATGATAAAGTTAAGACAAATACACCTAGAAATGGAATAGATATTAAAATAACTCAAAATTAAATTGTCAGAAATTTTACTTACCAAATAATATAATAAATGAAACTAATTTAACTTTATTTTCCATTTTATTTCGACTAAATCCGAATATTTTTTCAAGTAGATCATCGACTATTTGCAATAGTAATAAAATGTTTAACAATAAATTACCCGAAATTAAAACATTTAACATCCAAAATAAATACGTTAAACTGTTTGGAATGAATTGAATTCGATTAACGGCAAGTGAAAGATTCTTTTGAAATTGTACTTGTGTAAAAAATATATATAAACTTGTAACATGTTGAATGATTCCAACAAATGTAAGTGCAATTCCAATTTTTCGTTTATTTTGTGATTTTGGAAACATTGGACAAAGTCCAAATAAATAGCTTATAAAGAGAAACCACTTTGCACCTTTCATAATGAATTCTGAATATTGAAGAAAATTCTGTAATTTTGAAAAAGAGAATTATTCTAAACGACAAGGGACTAAAGTTAATCGTTTTTATTCATACACATGCAAATTATATTAAACGTTTTTTCCTTTTTGTTTTGTTCTAAATTGAATAAATTATTGATTTTATAAATTATATAATTTTTCTATAAATTTCTCTATAATTTTCTAGATTCCTTGTCTATAAAAATATTAAATGCCAAACTTATTATTTGTGTATGTTTGTTTGCCAAATAAATTAAATATTTAATAGATAATTTTATAGATAATTAGTTTACGAAGGAAGAAGAATTAAATTGAAAATTACACAAAAAAAAAAAAAAAAATACAAAAAAAGAGCAAAAAGTGTGACCCAAAGGGCTTCCAAGGAGATGGTAGTATATCCTAAATTTAGAGAATTATAGTAAAACACATAGTATTATAAATCGGATCAAGCACAAAGCTTGGTAGGTAGGTAATTGGATGGGTATGATAATTATTTAATTTCAAGCGTAAGCAATTTAATTTGTGCAATAACATGTAAAAGCCCCTTAAAACTATGGAATGTACAACGAAAGCAATTTTCCTATAAACTACTAATTTATTTATTCTATTATTCTATTATTTTATTCTATTATTTTATTCTATTATTTTGCGTATAAAAACATCTACTACGAAGCGATTATTTTTACTTACTCTCTGCTAGTTTTTTTTTGCGTATAAAAACATCTACCACGAAGCGATTATTTTTACTTATATTTTATATTGTTAACTGTTCAGCCCTGTGTCTCTTTTCCGGTTATATGTACATATTTAACCATTTTCCTTAAATTTAAACATCAATGAAATCAGATTTAAGAACATCAGTGGAAATTAAATTTAAGTCTTCTTTGTAGGTTAGGATATACTATCAATTGATGTGTCATTCTATTCACCAATAATATTCTACATTTTGATAGAGATGTTATAAAATGCAGATTTCTTGATAGAAAAGATAGACGACATCAGAGATCACAGAACACCTTGGAAAGCAGGCCACAAGTAATTTATATTATATTTTTATTTAAAATTGCAATAAGTATTCATTTAGATTTTACGAATTATAAAAATATGAAAATTTCATAACGGTTTAATAAGTTCAAACAAATAATTAGCCAAAAAAAAAAAAAACAGAAAAGCAATTGTAAAGCTTAATATTTTTTTTTTTTGGTAGACTATAGAAATAAATTCATTACAATTTACGAAATCATTGCACCTCGAATTTGCCATATTTAAGTTCAAAAATGGAATTTTCAAATTACTCGTACATAATTCTTCCTCGTATATGTAAATTAAATTATATCTCTATGGTTTGCTAAATATCTTATTTTATTAAATTTTTTTCATCCGAG
This sequence comes from Xylophagus ater, assembly GCA_963422695.1. NCBI lineage: Eukaryota > Metazoa > Arthropoda > Insecta > Diptera > Xylophagidae > Xylophagus > Xylophagus ater. The sequence goes on along the minus strand of OY730482.1, from coordinate 39,352,800 downwards.
ATGATTTTGGACGGCCACGTTGTGTCAGTGAAGAGCTCTAGCGAGCAAGTCATTTCAAATTGTGCCCTATACAATTTTTCACCATCACCGACAATCTTCCAGAAAAGCAAATTCTTCATTGCTTGACGTAAAGAAAAGAAAAAACCAATAAAGCTTAGTGTTTTTTCTCCTATAAAAGTGTTTAGGTGATGTTAATTTCTACGTTTAAGTAAAGACCTTTCATAAGTCCTGTCCCATTGCTGTTTTCAACAACAAATTTCATTTCGAACGGTGAATATCTGAATAAATCCAGAAAGTCCTAAATTTCAAATTCAAGTTTCATTAAATGGTAAAAGATAATAAAATAACTTAACGATGTTAAATTGTTTTGCGATGAATTAAACTCACCGAAGGACAAATGATTCCATTCGATTGCTCTATAATAAGGATATGTTATGGAATTGATTTTATCCTTATAAAGTGGTACGGTTTTCCCCAAGTGGCACTTTATTCATCATTATTATTAATTCATAAAAAGAATCAATATTCATATTTAATTCAAACAAACAATAACAAAACTCTTCAAAATATTCATATTTAATTAGTCTGCCTATGAAAGATATTGAAATTTATTTCTACAATGAAATTAATTAAAAATTTTAAATCGTAAAAAATAAAAGTGAAAATAAAAATAATGACCGAACACCCTTCAAGGCGAATATAATTAGAGATTTTATAGAAGTCAGGGTTGTTAGTGTGCAAGCGCAAGCAGTTAGTATCTAAATACTTAAACATTATGTTAAAGCTGAAGCAGAATTATTAAATTATTATTTTATATTCATATGTACACAAATTAGGCCATTATGGAGCAATTCTTGATTAGTTTTTTTATACATCTTAAGTCGAATGTTAGGGGGGAAACTACAAGGGAAATTTTTATATCATAAGTTGTTTATATATTTTACGTCTACGAATCGATAAAATGCGTAGGATCTTCCTTTTCTACACATTGAAGTATCACAAGAATCAACTAAACCTAAACTATATACTAAATAGTCTAGTAGAAATTGAACTACTTTGATTCTGTTTGTGTGAATACTATTTTTGTATCGATTTAAATTATTACTAACTTTTTAAATACTTTGCGGTAAACTATGTCCCAACTGTATTTTAATAATAACAGCTAGAAATTATATTTACATTTTATATAATAAAGAAAGGAATTTTTCTACCATTAATACTGTTCTTTCCGCGTGAAGCGTTTTTTTAGCGTTATTTACAGAGGCGACTAATTTCTATTAATAAAGCATTTGTTACCAAGCAAGCATTTTCTAAATGCAACTTATGACTATGGGAATGTTTTTAGTTATTATAATTATATTTATTACAAACTAAGGTTTTTCTACACCATTTTGTTAAGAAGAGACTATTAACCATTTCGACTACTTTGCTCTATGGAAATATATTCAATTGTCAATTTAATATATGCCTTAGTACATTTCATACCAGTAAGATGTTAAGTTCAGTTTTAAATCTATCTACATAAAACAATCCATGTAGATTTATTTTTATACTGACACATCTGCATTAGATGTGGACTGGCATCTGGAAGACTAATGGAAATCCTTGAAGTTCGGGCCACTACCAATTCTAAACAGATTCTCAATTGATATTGAAAGTCATTGTAAATTTAAGTTTTACGAATTTTAAAAAATGTTAAATTTTTTTAGGAGAAAAACATTTAAATGTTTTCATAATGATAATGAAAGAAATAAAATTACAAACATTTGAAGAGTTTTGTATCAAATGTGTTTATTCAAATTTCTAGATGGAGAAAAAACAATGTTTTATGATTAAAAAAATTGTTGCTAAGTCTAAAACTTAGGGCAGGAGAAGTGCCTTCTTGTTTTGGATGATCTGTGAGAAAACGTTTTACTACATGATGTAATGTGTGATGTTCAATTTCAGTAAAAGCTATCAAAAGTGCAAAAATAATTATAGATGAAAAATGGTATGCATAAAGTTTAATTTAATTTTTCAGGTTAAATTCAGAAACTACTTTATAGACTTTAATCAAAGTTACACATTAATCTACCAAGGTAAGAGATAATTCATTGGTTTTACTAAAAGTCCAATTTCTTACATAGGATACGGGCTATATACCTATTTATTATATATATATGTTATATGTTTGGTCTATAATATGTATTAAATGTGAGGTTTAGAATGAAGAGGGCGGAATTAATATTGCACATTCCACATATTATTTTTTTACATATTAAATATTACTTTTGGTAAAATTTACAACGAATCATATTTATCTTTATACATTTATTTAAATTTATGTTTCATATATTTCATGTGAATGGTAAGTTCCTGCTTGGAGAAAGCTAGAATTTTCTTCTTTTTATATAAACCTTACTGGACAATTTTTCTGTCAATAAGAAATACTCTTTTCAAACTGCATAAAACTTACACATGCAGTTGAAATTTTCTATTTTCTGTTTGTTTTTTGGAGTCTCTCATCATATGGGTGGGCTTTTTACTAGTGATTAAGTAATTAAAAATTCTTACCGTTACGAAATTTCTACTCAAAATTAAACTGTATTATTAATTTCTTAAGTTCTATTAAGATTGCTGGATTTGTTTCTACGAGTTTGTATAATACACAAATAATATCTAATAGTATTTTAGAACAGACGGGATAACAATTAGATCCTTTCTAAAAAAAATGATTTTATGATTACAATTCTTCGCAATGTTTTTTTAAATTTTATTAAATTGAAAATATTGACAAAAGTAAGTTATTGGAAACTATATTTAAAAAATCAAAAAATTAGTGACCAAAACCTCTTCAAGGGCATGGATACTTATTTTATAAGTATCACATAATTGTTTAATTGTAAATTATAAGGTGGTAGGTAGCTAAAGTAGCTAAGCGCTATTTAACATAAATTACTCTTGATCATATTAAATATATGTACACTGTTAAACCGGAGTTGTTATAGTTTTAAATCTATCTTAAATCACTGAATATAGAGAAAATTGAAATTGAATGATCTTGAGATTCTCTATCAAACCGTATTTGTAGGGTATATGTGGTTGATAGTTTGAGTTTAGATCATACATTTCTATTACCTCAATAAACAGCTTTTTCTATCTTAATCATAATGTTATCTATCTATTTTCTTCCCATGGAAGATGGAAGACACACAACATTTTGAACTTATTTGGTGCAATACTGTTTATACATGTATATTAATTTCAACAGTTTAAGAAACTGAAGAATATTTTTATACATTTATTTATAACTAATAAGGAACATTTTTGTCGTGACCTCATTAAAGCTATTCACAACACCAAATGAGTGAGCATTGTAATAAATAAATAAATAACTTATGACTAGTATTATTATTCTTACAGAATCTAATCTATTATTTATAATGAAAATTAAAGCAAATTAAGTACGAATATCCTGCCATCACATTTTTATACCAGCAAGATGTTAAATGAAAAGGAGAGTCCTTTTCTACTGGTTTAAATATGTATTGGCATTTGATACAGCCGCAGAGAAAAAAACCCATGAATTTCGTGCCACCGGCAAATCTAAACAGAATCTGTACTTAAATATGAAAAATGTTGTATTTCAATTTTACGAATTATAAAAATTTCAAAATTTTGTTTGTTTACAGTAATTTTAAAACCTTTCAAAAGTTTTCAAAAAAATTAAAAATTTAAAAACAAAATAAAATTTAGACACAATATTCCATCATCAAATGTCATAGGGCCAAGCTTCTACTTGATTATCAATGTTTAAGTATGCAAAATAAATTTTTATTACTATTTTTTAATTGTGAGACGAAATTTTTGGGCTTTCAAATTAAATTTCATTTACATTATTTTAAAATACTTATAAATTTAAGCATCCTGTAATACCGAAGTTGGCACGTCAATAGTCATTGTTTCTGGAGAACTACAAATTTTTTGATGAAAATTTTAAAACGCTTTAAGATGTAACAAAACAATGATTCAAGTCAAAATACCTGGTCAGGATACACATAACTGTATAATTGCTCTTACAACATTGATTTTACTTCAATTCAAAATTGTTCCAAATTTAATTCAACTACGTCCGTTGATTTAATTGAAATTGAATTAAAATCGTAAAAAAAAGGTTTTATGGTTCCCATCGCAATGGCGCTGTAGTCGATGCAAATTTTTGAACTTTTTATATAGCGGTCATACACGATTGCAATGTTCGGCAAAGTTGTGGAGGTTTTTATGTTAGTTACCATAAGTGTCTGTTTTACCTATAGTAGAAGAACAACTCGAAGGAATTGTAAAAATCGAAGAAATAAATTTAATATTGAATTTTAAATCTTCTAAATATAAAACTGAAAAGTTCGTTTCTTCCCAACACATAGGTTCACATCATACAATTCCTACACTTTCCGTTCCGATCATACCTACGTCATTCCAGATCCAAAACACATTGTTTGTGTGAAAAATCGCTATTAAATATGGATGAAATCGGGTCAAATATGATGTCATAAAAGTATGAAAACAAATATTCAAAATGGCCGCTATGCGCACGGCGTAATTCGCAGTTCGAAACTGTCATCGGATGTATATAATCGCCAAAGAAGTTTCGCTTCACGCGCACAGAGTTGCACGCGTTGTTTTTTTTAATTAGGAGGCAATCTTCAAGTGGCAATTGCATGTACCGTATTGAAATATGATATTATATATCCCTTCTAAATATCCCATGAGAGTTTATACATAAATCGATTTATACATAAATCGACATAACGTTTTCAACCTCATATAGTCTTGAAACCATTCTCGGATAATTATTTCTATACGTTACAAATGTAGTCACAAAACTAATATACTCTCTGGTAGTGCTAACCACAGGGCATAAACATTTGGAACTAATTAGAAATGATTTGGGGAAAAAAACAACAAGGGTAAATGTAAAATTGCAAAAATTTGGTGACCAAATGTCTAAATGCTTCAAGAGTATTCCTAACATAATTGAAAAAGGAAAAGGAATAAAGGTTTCAGGTATATGTTTAATACTTGGATAGATAAAAACGTCGGCAAAGTCTTCCGTTTTGCGTCGATATGTTTGAAATAGGAACTTTAGTTTCACAGGGCTTTTTTCATTACCCCATGTAGTTGTTCTTAATAACTAAGAAAGAAAAACATAGAAATTCATTCTCATACAGAAATCATGAACTTACAAGTAAATCCATGATGATGAACTTAAAAATGACAACATCTAAATTAATAACTTAAAATAGACACCTAAATTGTGAACTAAGAGAAAATCATTTCAATCAAACAGTCTTCTCATACACAACAATACAGCGGGTTGTTAGCGATATGTTCTAAATAAATGTCGGAATCCTGTGGACTATGACATTTTGAAGATCTATCTATTTGACACGTAGATGCCTCCTGAATATCATGCCACCAAGAATTCTGAATACTTTTCTAACTAATTTAGTCAATAATTTTGAATTTGGATTTTACGAATTATGAAAATTTAAAAATTTTTTTAAAATTGTTTTAAAACCTTTTAAATGAAAAATTAAAATCAATTAAATTTCATTTCCTTGTAAAAAGGAATGATTTAAAAAAGAGAACTAAAATTAATTGGTTCTTAACAATTTAAATTTTTATAATTTTGAATGAAATTATTAAATACATGTATGTTGTTCGTCAAAATATTTTTTAGAATATTTTATTAAACTAAAACTGAACCTGTAAAAATATCGGAAAAAAAATTTACTTTATTATCTTCACAAAATATAAAAATTTAAAATTTGTTCCAATTTCTACCAAATTGTAAAAATTTAGTGACCAAATATCTAAATGCTTCAAGAGTATGCCCGACGTAATTGAAGTGAAGAGCAAATAAAGGTTTTAGGTAGGATTCTCGGGATTATAACTGTCAGAGCAGAGTCTTCCGATCTGCCGATATGTATATGTATAGGAACTTTGGTTTCTCAAAAGGCATTTACTTAACCCTATGATGTTCTTAATACTAGGAAGAAAAACACATGAAAGCACATCGATTTTACAACAGCGACTTAAACTAAATCTGTTCTAAAAGCGTAAGCGTTGTCAGTACAATGTTCTATTTTATAAATGTCAGTATTTTCACTCAAATGTACTCCACTTGAGTGGACTATGACATTTTGAAGATCTATCTATTTGACTCGTAGATGCCTCCTGAATATCATGCCACCAAGAATTCTGAATACTTTTCTAACTAATTTAGTCAATAATTTTGAATTTTGATTTTACGAATTATGAAAATTTGAAAATTTTATTTACATTGTTTTAAAACCTTTTAAATGAAAAATTGAAACGAATTAAATTTTATTTCTTTATAAAATGATTTAAAAAAAAAGAGCAATGAAATTAATTGGTTCTTAACAATTTAAATTACTATAATTTTCAATGAAATTTTTAAATATGATGTTCTAGAATGCTAAATTACATTTGAATTCTTTGTTAGTGAAATTAGATATTAAAATCTTAATTAGATAAATCAATAAATACTCAAAATTTGTATGAAAACAATTCGTTTTTCATTCATTAATGTAAAATCTAAAGAAAAATATATATTTTCATTTTCCAAAAGAGATAGTGAGATGGTGTTCTGGTAATTTTTGACTTCACGAAAATATCTATTTATTTTTAGCACCCGAAACATATTTTCACTTGCAGTTTATTCATATTACGTGTCAAGCTCTTTCAGTATTCAGTCTGTTATCAAACCGGTGAAACTATATTTAATAGTGAGAAACAAATTAAATTAAATTTCTAAAAAAAAAAAAAAAAATTAATATAAAATGGAAGATGACCCAGTGTTGAGACAAGTTTGTAGTGAAAAAACTGTTCAATCTGATTCAAAAGGATTTTTCGCTGAGTTTTATGAAGAAATAACTCAGACATGCGGAGATAAATGGTTAAAAAATCAATTTGGAAAATTGAAAACGGATCAAGATCGTATTATGTCACTATTTAATGATCCACAAATATGCGATCCAGTTTTAGGAATTTTAGAACACGTAAAACCAGTTTACAAAGTAAAGGATTCTACATTTTCTGCCCAAAAACGTTTGCAAGCAGAAAGATTATATTTAAATGGTGACTTAACTAAAGCATTGATATTGCTTAATCAAGCAATTATACGAGCTCCAGCTACAGGTCCCAAATATGTGCATTAATATTTCATTATATTTTTAAAATAATTATATCGTATTTAATTTAGATATTGATACAAGTATTGATGATGGAAAAACATTGGCTTTAGCTTATTGGGCAAGATCGACAATTTTAATTGGACTTCAGGAAGGAGAACGAGCACTTAGTGATTTAAAGTTAACATTATTGAATGGATTACAATTGAAAGACAATCCGGAATATTATTATAAGATGTCGAAAGCTTATGCATGTAGAATATTATCAAGTATTTCTTTAAAGGGCATTTGTTCTATAAAAAGATTTCTTTTTAGTAATGGGCGAAGATGCGAAATCTAAAATTTCGTTTGGTATTATGGAGAAATTACTTTGTGGTGATATAAAAATAGAAAAGTATAAACAAGAATTGTCTGAAATCAAAGCATCTTCGAAACGAATAGTAAAATTGTCAAGTAACTATTTTTAACTTTTCTTCATTCAATTATGTACATTTTTTCTATTACGATATGATTTAAGAGCCTGGTTTAACTGGCGGAGAAAATCCTGAAATTAAAAGTGCTTCAAAACTAGTCCAGATGATGGAGACCCCGGATAAAGGAAAATATATTGCCGCAAAAGATAATATCAAAACCGGCGATATCGTTTTAGTTGAGGAACCAGCTGCTGCTTGTTTACTTCCGAAATTCCATGGAAGTCATTGCCATCATTGTTTTGAAAAGTATTATCTCTTATAGAAATTAAGTAAGAATCTTTTTAAAAAAATTTAATTTTTAGGCTATACACACCAGTGGGATGTTCAACATGTTGTGGAATCGGATTTTGTTCCGCAGAATGTATGACTGAAGCTTGTTCTACATATCATAAATATGAGTGCCAATTTTTAGACCTTTTTATTGGTAAAAATTTATTTTCAAACTACATTAATTACTAATATTGAAATTCTTTAAGGTTCCGGAATGTCTATACTTTGTTTCATTGCACTTCGAATTTTTACGCAAGCCAAGACTGTACAGAATGGTTTAGATGCAGCACATGAACTAATATCGAAACTATGTACACATTCAAATCTGCGACAACCATCAGATTTCTTGCAGAGAACTTTAATGGCCGGTTTTCTATTAAGATGTATGCAAAAGGCAAATTATTTTGGAATAAGAAGTACAGAAGCTGTAAATCCAGTAGGAAAGGAATTAGAAGTTGCCACAGCACTCTTAGGACTTTTACAATTATTACAATTTAATGCTCACGAAATATATGAGACTGTAATAAACAATGAACATCGTTTTGATGGATCAAAAGTTGCTTATATTGGTGCTGGAATTTATAGAAATGGTTCTTATATGAACCATGATTGTTGTCCTGGAGTTGCACGATATTTTATTAAAAAATGTATTGTTTTAGCATGTACACGACCATTAATATCTGGTGAAGCTGTTGCGGAAAATTATGGGCCAATTTTTACTAAGATGTCATTAAAAGAACGACAGCGATCTTTAAAATCACGTTATTGGTTCAAATGTACTTGCGAGGCATGCTGTGAAAATTGGCCAATTCTGCAGAAATTAGAAAAAAATGTGCGCTTTAGGTTTGTTTATAGAAAAACATTTAAATGTTCTAAATATTTTATACATTGAAACTTATTTTAGATGTACAACACCCTCCTGTGAACATAAACTACAATTTCCGAAGGACATTGGTAAGGAAGTCCGCTGTGCACGTTGTCGTAAAAATATTTGTTTAAAAAAAAGTGTTGCTGCCATTATTAAATGTGAAGAACTTTACAGACAAGCGGCTAATCTAATGAAGGTATCCAATAAATAATCAAATTTAAATATTTAAACTTATTTTAATTTTAATATGAAATAACAAAAATAGGAACAAAATACACAAGGCGCCATAGAATTATTTAAGGAAGGAATAGATTTGTTCCACGAGGTAGCTGTTTTGCCTCATAAAGATACACTAACGGCCCAAGAAGCTTTAAGAACATGTTTTGCGGATACTGGAAATATATTTCAGTTGTAAATTGTAATTAAATTATTTTTATTCTCAATTAAATTTAAATCACAAAAAATTAGTTTATTACTGAAGTTACGTCCGCATTTATAAAAAAAATATCCTGATGCATGCCATTTTCGTACTATATTCGCATTGCATTCATAGAATGGAAATGCAGCGCTGTGATATTAAAAAAATGTGACCTCCAGATTTTAAACATACAACAAAGTTATAGCCGAAATCAGTAAAATCACCAGGCTAAATGTAAAATTGCAAAAATTTGGTGACCAAATGTCTAAATGCTTCAAGAGTATTCCTAACGTAATTGGGGGTGGGAGAGGAATAAAAGATGTCAGGTACATGTTTAATACTTGGATAGATAAAAACGTCGGCAAAGTCTTCCGTTTTGCGTCGATATGTTTGAAATAGGAACTTTAGTTTCACAGGGCTTTTTTCATTACCCCATGGTAGTTCTTAATAACTAAGAAAGAAAAATTTAGAAATTCATTCTCATACAGAAATCATGAACTTACAAGTAAATTCATGATGATTAACTTAAAAATGACAACATCTAACTTGATAACTTAAAGTAGACACCTAAATTGTGAACTAAGAGAAAATCAATCACTCAATCCAATTTTACAGGCATAGCCGCCATTTCTGGTGGCTTTAGAATATGAATTTTGTTAGCGATACGTTCTATTAAATGTCGGAATCCTTAGGACTATGACATTTTGAAGATCTATCTATTTGACTCGTAGATGCCTCCTGAATATCATGCCACCAAGAATTCTGAATACTTTTCTAACTAATTTAGCCAATAATTTTGAATTTTGATTTTACGAATTATGAAAATTAAAAAATTTTTTTTTTAATTGTTTTAAAACCTTTTAAATGAAAAATTGAAACGAATTAAATTTTATTTCTTTATAAAAAGAAATGATTTAAAAAAAAAAAGAACAATGAAATTATTTGGTTTTTAACAATTTAAATTACTATAATTTTTAATGAAATTTTATTTAAAATCTAAACGAAAATATATTTTCTCATTTTCCAAATGAGAACTGTTCATTTTTAGTAATTTAATTTTAGGAACAAAAAGGCACCTAAAAGGACACAGGCTTAATTTTTAAAAAAAGGGGAAGAAAGTTAATTTTTTTTAAAAATGGGAATAAAGCGCTTTGAAGGCAAAAAAATACCACCTCCAGATTTTAAACATGCAAAATATTATTGAATACCCAAATAAGTTATTTTTACGTTTCATGCCCTATGGTAGGTACTACCAGATGGTATATTAGTTTCGTCACTCCATTTATAACACATCGATATAATCGTCGTAGAAAGGTTTTAAGGGCATGGTTGCGTAGGGAATCAAAAGTTATATCGATTTATGCATATCCATCCGGCCGCCCATCCGTCCGTATACAAGATAACTCAAAAACGCGTTATCCGATTTTGATGAAATTTACAATGTACGTTTCTTATTCCTTAACTTAGTTTGGCATCGCATTTCAGCAAAATCGATCTAGGGGGAGCGAAGTTATAAAGGAAAAACCAAGGTGACCAGAAAGTTTCGTCGTTTTTTTGTTTATGGTTTTTAGGATTTAATTGGAAAATTTGTGAACCAATTTTTTTTTTAAATTTATTATATAGGTTAACTACGTAAATAGACGACACCATGTTAAATTTGAGTCAAATCGGTCTAAGGATAGTGGAGAAAAAAATAATCCTAGGTGAAAATAACCGCCTTCATATAGCTTTTTTGATATACTTTAAAAACTAACACACCGATTTGAATAAATTTTGTAGATTGGACTTATGCTGTTAGGGTCTGGGTTACGTCGAAATTAGAAGAAATTTTGAAAAGAGCAAACAAAGTTATGAAGAAAAAACCTTAATATAATGTTAGTTTTGACAGTTTTTCTGCTTCATTTGTACCATAGGGCATCAAAAAATCAGCTATAGGCCGATTTTAAGTTACTATTAAGTTACAATTTGGTACGTTAAGGCTACTCTTTGTGTATTGTTAGTAAAGTAAAGAAATTAAAAAATTCTGCACTAAACCGAAACCGCTCTTAGAAAGAAGTTCTTGTACAAGATTTAATTCAAACGAGTTTATTTACATCTTCTTTTGATCAACAATGGCGTTTTTACTTCCTTCTTCCCATTCAATTGGAAGTAAGTGTAAGCCAAAGTTTAACTTTCTTCCTTTTTTCCATTCTTGTGAACTCACTTGCAAAATCTGTGTATATTATCCAAACATATTATAGTTATTATTAAATTTTATGCTTTTAAATGAAAATGACATCATAGTGGAAAAAAAATATGTAGTAAATATGTAGTTGATGCCCTATGGCATAGATATGGGACAGAAAAACAGTCAAAACTAATAATATTTCAAGGTTTTTTGTTCATAACTTTTTTCTCTTTTTTCAAAATTTTCTCTAATTCGCAAGTGACCTAGACCCTAACAGCTTAAATCTATTCTACAAATTTTATTCAAATCGGTATATTAGTTTTTAAAGTAGTACATCGAAAAACTTTATGGAGAGCCTTGTTTTTCCTACAACTATTTCTTTCTAGCTAGACTATCGTTGAACCGATTTTACAGAAGTTTAGTAAAGTATCGTCTTTTTACCTAGTCAACTCGTACAAATAATTTAAACTAAATTGCTTCACAAATATTGTAGTTAACTTAAATCCGAAAAATGGTAAAAAGAAAAAGCACAAAACTTTCTTGTCTAGGCTTTTGCTTTGCTCCTCCATGGCCGATTTAGCTGAAATCCAATACCAAACCAAGTTAAGGAAGAACCAACTCGCATTGTAAATTTCATCAAAATCGGATGACGCGTTTTTGAGTTATCTTGTATACTGGCGCACGGACTGACATACCTACATCGATATAAGCATAGAGTAAATATAACCTTTTATAGAGTGTAGAAGTAGAAGCAATTTTTTTTCAGATTTTTCTGATTTCTAGGTGGATAAAACTACGCCATCTCTTATTAAAAATATTATTCAAAAGTTTTTGGTGTTTGTATTCGGATAAATTCTTTAAAATTTAAAATTCTTTTGAATTTTCTTATTCAACTTGCATTTACCAATTCGATATTTTTCTCTTTTTCTTGCGAAAATGTATTTATTATTTTTTTCATTCATTTGCTATAGGAAACGTAAATTGTGGTATTTTCAACTTAGAATCGCATTTTTTTTTGTGTACACAACTTCTTATAGAAGAATTGAACTGAATTTTTTTTTGTTTTTATGAAATTCCAAATAATGTGTATGTGTGTAATATTTTTCAATATTTATTATCAGGACTCTCTGCTGTGTGCAATTGGGTTTAATAGCTATGATTTTAACAAATTCAATTTCAATAATAACTTCTTGGCAGCATATAAAATATTAAGGCCATCGAATGTTGCCAAATTTTGAAAAAACAAATAATTGATTTCAGTATGGAAATGTAAATGCGTTGTGTACTTTTAATTTAGAATTTCGATTTCTTATTTGAATGAATGAAAATTTTTACGATAAGATTCACTATCGGCGATAAACTTCCATTCTTCTTATTGCAGTTTTGGATACGTTGTTTTGATCACTTATCCAAATACAATTTTTTCTAATTAATAATAAAAGTAGAAAATCAAGAATTTTAATTTTATGTTCTTTAACCAATCCGGGAAATGTTGATTAGTATATTAATATTAATATTAATATTTAATGTTAAAAGCAATAACGCCAGGTATTTATTACGATGTTTTGCATCAGCTGAAAGAAGTTTTCAAACATAGTGATCCAAAAGTAAGGCAAACATTGTTTTTGACGAAGTCCGCGTTCGTCGAGGTATGGAATATAATTGCAAACAAGACCTAATTGAAGGTGTTATAGACAATGGATCTGAAAGGAAAAATATTCAAACAACTGAGGTGTGTACGTTTCTAATCAGAGGCTTATTGTCCAATTGGACCTATATAATAGGGCATATATTATCGGCAGGTCCAATCCATGGATCGGATTTGAAAAAATTGATTCTGGAAATTTTAAAAGAATGCAAAAATTCCAATATTGAAATATCAGTTCTTGTATGTGATCAAGGATCTAACAACAAAAAATGCTATACATTGCTAGGAATTTCTTCAGAAAACCTGTTTTTTTATTTTCCAAGTATAACGTATTTTTGCATTATTTGATATCGTTCATCTAATAAAATCATTTAGAATCATTCTTTATAATAAACATATAGTAACTTAAAATCGGCCTATAGCCGATTTTTTGATGCCCTATGGTAGAAATAGGACAGAAAAACAGTCAAATCTAACAGTATTTCAAGGTTTTTATTTAGCATTAATATAGGGAATTGTTTTCAGAATTTTGGCTCATTTTCCAAAACCAATTACCCCAATTAGTTCTGCCTGAATTCCACAATTTTTTTCATAAATATTTTATAAAATATCACCTTTTAAGCGCGCTATAATAAAACTTGATAGGGTTAGAACTAGTAAAGGTATACGATTCTAAAGTCATCTATTGGAAAAAAAACGCCACGAACTTTCTATTTAACTCAATATTTTAAGGTTTTTCTCTCCATAACTTCATTTCTTCATTCTCAAATTTGCCCAAATTCACAGGTAGGCTAGAGTCCAATAGCATAAACACGTTTCGTAAATTTGATTCAAATCGGTACATACATTTTTAAAATACATTAGAAAAACTTTATGAACAAGCTTATTTTAGGCTAGAACTATTTCTTTCTCCACTATCCTTGGACCGATGTGACTGAAATTTAATATAGTATCGTTTATTTATGTAGTTAATCTGCACAATTAATTTAAACAAAATCGATTGACAAATTTTCCAATTACATCCGAAAAGCCATAACCAAAAAAACGACAAAACTTTCTGGTCACCCTGGTTTTTCCTTTATAACTTTGCCCCCCGCCGATCGATTTTGCTTAAATGCAATACCAAACGCAGTTAAGGACCAACCAACTTACATTCTAAATTTCAACAAAATCGGATAACGCGTTTTTGAGTTATCTTGTCCACAGACGGATGGACGGACGGACGGACGGACGGACATGCATAAATCGATATAACTTTTGATTCCCTGCACAACCATACCCTTGAAATTTTTCTGCGATGATTATTTTTATGCGTTACACACTTAGTGACAAAACTAATTTACCCTCTGGTAGTACCTACCATAGGGCATAAAAACTTATCAACTCAAGATGGTGAAGTTTCATAGGACGTTATCAAAGAATTGTACGAATTTGATAAAAATAAAACCACGAAATTGTGTTGTAAACTTAAGGAAGAGCATACACAGCCAAATAATTTCCAAAAAATGATTGTTAAACTGGCTGTACAAGTCTTAAGTTGGTCTGTGGCTGCAGGAATTCGAGCAATAAATTCATTAAAAACGTTTAGCGAAAAGAGTTCTTTGATAGCGGAATCAACAGCTGCTTGTTGCGAAAAAGAAATAATTTTTTTGATGTCGCTAATGTAAATTTTATTGGCTCGAATAATCCATTTAAAAAACCATTGAGCAAAGGTAATGTCGGGTCTATTAATATACAGAAAAAAATGTTAAAATATTTTCAAGATATTTCAGTAAAATCAAAAACCGCAGCGAAAGTTTATGCTCTTGATGATTTGGTGCAGTATGCAAATGGAGTTTTGTTGTTGATTGACACAATTTCCGAGCTTGAAGGATTCAAATTTCTATTAACAGCTAAGCTACAACAAGACGTTTTAGAAAATCTGTTTTCTGTAATAAGATCCATGGGTGGATTTAATAGATACCCTTCAGCTAAATAGTTCTCAATACATGTAAAGTATCTCATTTCATAAAAGTATATTCGAGCAGAAATGGTTGCAGAATATTCTAATTGTGAACCAGCTTGTGACTTCATTTATGATGAGTGCCACGCTGAAACGTTTAACAATTCCATAGATATAAAATAAAAGTCCACAGGCAATACATTGGAAGAGGATGACGATCGGATACAAGAGGTGTCATATGTTGAAAACTTTTTAAAAACTGACGTTGTACAGCAAAATACAATTTCATACTTTGTAGAATATATTGCTTATAAAATGACATCGAAAGTTTCTTGTCAGGATTGTCATGATTTGATAATGCATAAAGAAAAAGTCCTGGACATGCTAAGGCAGTACTTAATTTCGCATAAAAATTGTAATCATGGTACTTATTTGAAATGCCCTACAGAGACTTTCTTTCTCGTATGTGAAGTGCAAATAAAGTGCTTCGAGAGTTATTTTAAAAACAATCTTCATAATAAAATGTTAAAAAAGAATTTATGTATAAAATGTATCGAGCACACTAATCAGCATTTCCCGGATTGGTTTGCACTAAATGATTGTAGAGAACATAATATTAAAATTCTTGATTTTCTACTTTTATTATTAATTAGAAAAAATTGTATTTGGATAAGTGATCAAAACAACGTATCCAAAACTGCAATAAGAAGAATGGAAGTTTATCGCCGATAGTGAATCTTATCGTAAAAATTTTCATTCATTCAAATAAGAAATCGAAATTCTAAATTAAAAGTACACAACGCATTTACATTTCCATACTGAAATCAATTATTTGTTTTTTCAAAATTTGGCAACATTCGATGGCCTTAATATTTTATATGCTGCCAAGAAGTTATTATTGAAATTGAATTTGTTAAAATCATAGCTATTAAACCCAATTGCACACAGCAGAGAGTCCTGATAATAAATATTGAAAAATATTACACACATACACATTATTTGGAATTTCATAAAAACAAAAAAAAATTCAGTTCAATTCTTCTATAAGAAGTTGTGTACACAAAAAAAAATGCGATTCTAAGTTGAAAATACCACAATTTACGTTTCCTATAGCAAATGAATGAAAAAAATAATAAATACATTTTCGCAAGAAAAAGAGAAAAATATCGAATTGGTAAATGCAAGTTGAATAAGAAAATTCAAAAGAATTTTAAATTTTAAAGAATTTATCCGAATACAAACACCAAAAACTTTTGAATAATATTTTTAATAAGAGATGGCGTAGTTTTATCCACCTAGAAATCAGAAAAATCTGAAAAAAAATTGCTTCTACTTCTACACTCTATAAATGGTTATATTTACTCTATGATTTTACATACCTGTATATTCAATTATAACTTTGCCACAACTGCGCGAAATTATAAGCTTTTAAATCGTAGAAATCTACGTGAACACTTTTCGTGCTCCGAAAGAATTTATCTCATCTTCAAATCATTTTCCATTTCAAATTACTTGGCGCCATCTTTATGTCAATTTGAAATATAAAATGAAGTAATGAAAAAACATATCAGCTGATTTTGATGTTTACCATTTTAATTTGTTTAAATTTCAATTTGTTAGGTTATTGTTTCTTTCGTTTTAATTTCTTAATAAAATAAAAATAAAATACCTAAATTCGAAATGAATAATAGACCAAAACCTACCGATTCTGAGAAGGATATTTTAGAAATGCAAAACAGATTCTTAGCTGAAAAATCTAAGAATATAAATTTTCAGCCTGCCGCTCAAGCAGTAAATGTAAAAAGTAATTTTTTAGGTTAGATTTTATTTATTCCATGAAAACTTATTTCTTTTATTTTTTTAGAGAAAAAAGTCTCTGTTTTTGCGAAAAGTCGTGCTATAAATACCGAACAACAATCAACAAGTTCGGAAATTCCATTAACAAATATTGTGCTAGGGAAAATTATTGAAAAACCATCTGTGGAACCGGCGTCTACAAGGACGGACAAATTGAATTCTTCGGATAATTCTGTAATTGGTTTTCCGAAACCTGAACGAATTAGCTTAAGAGTAAATTTAGTTATTTACTTGTAAACATTAACGCTTTATTGGATAATTTTAGAAAAATACTGACGGTAAAAGCCTTTTTGCCTTATCACTCGAGAGAAAACGACATCAGGAAACTCAAAATTTGCATTCGCAACCTCATTCGAAGAATTTGAAAGATAATTATGGGAATACTAGTACAATTGTTGAAGATTCCGAAACTGCTAATTCCATTCATGAGGAAAATTTACAACTTTTGGGACGATTGACAAAGGAAGACATTCTTGCAGAGCGCGAAACGCTTCTACAATCAATGGGTATGATTAAACCTTACAGGTGTAGCAAGTCTTTGCACATATACGTTACTTAGTTTAATTTAGCGCAACCGAAAATATACAATAATAGAAAAATATATCTAAATGATAATTAGAGTTTATCAGGTTTCTAATTCTTATATTTTTATAGATCCAAATGTAATTAAATTTTTACAAACGAAAAGAAAAACAAAAATAAAAGATAAAGTTAACACCTTACAAGAGGATGGTCATATGCATGATGAAAATATGATGCAAGATATTCCAGAAGACCACCCAGCAACAGGCATTTTACAAACAAGTGAAACAGAACATTGGGTTAATTTCGACATTATTGAGAAAGAAAAGTTGGAATGGATGAAAGATATTCCGATGAAAATCGCTAAATTAAAGCCAGGCGAAGCTTTTGAAGCAAGGTAAATCTTCAAGTAAATCGGTTAAAAATATTTTTTATATATTTTTTGTAATCAGATTCGATTGGAAAGGCGTACTTCTTCCTTATAGTGAAGATGATAATAATGAAGACAACCGAGAACTTTATTTACATGGTGATGAGCCGCACAGACCTGGCTATACATTGCAGGAATTATTTAGACTTTGCCGGTAAATTTTAAACTTTTCTTAAATAAATTTATCACCTTTATTATATTTCAGATCTAATGTAATTCAACAACGAGTGACAGCATTCAGCTCAATTGCTGGTATTCTCAATATTTATAATCAAGGCTTTTATGATCAAGTTTTAGATCTTCCAATATCAAAAATATTTTTCTTACTTCGTTTCGGATTGGATGAGAATATTCCTCCAATATTGGAAGTTGTATCAAAAGGATTATCAACACTTTTTTATAACGATACTGATGAAGTATGATCGAATAAAATTTAGTTAGCATTTTTTATATAATTCTTGAACATATAGATAGTACTAGATGTAATATATGAAACATCCGAAGGATATTTACAGCCAATTTTGGAAGTTGACGACTTCACAATTCCAACTGAAAACGATTCTGAACAAAATATTACACAAAGCCTTGCAAATATGAAATTGACATCATCACCGTTTAGAGCAACAGTTGAAGAGGATGAAGACGAGAACAAAACTTCAATGAATGACTTTCAATTAGCTGAAACTGATCTTGTAGAATGTTTTCTCAGAACAAATATAATCCAAAGAATTAGGTTTATTATTTTGATGGCAAATAACGATAAATAAAATAAGAAAATATTTTCTTTCAAAGTTATATTTTAGGAACTATAAAACCAGATAATAGTACTGTCCATTCATGTCTAAAAATATTAATTCGTATAGCTCGAAGTAATAAAAATGCATCTCATAAAATTGCCCAAAATACAGAATTACTTCAGACTCTATTCAAATATTTTCTACCAGCTCTAGAACAAATTGGTAATTGAAAATTCAAAAGTATACCGGAATTATATTAAATTTCATTTTAGGGACCAAAACTGAAAATAATTTCTATGATTTTCCACAATATTTAGTATTGAAATTGTTCAGAGTACTTATCTCACAACATATTTCATTTTATTTGAAATTATCATCTATGAATTTAATTGATCACTTGAAAAGATATCTTTTTAGCAGAGAAGATATTAAAGTATTATTATTAAAATATTAATTTTTAATTTTTATTTCAAACAAATTTTTTTACAGGCAAAATTAATAAAGGTTCAAATTGAATCTTTAAGAAATTTTAGAGCGATTATGTTATTAACATCCGATAAGAATTTATACAAGTAAGTGATTTCCAATTTTTAAATTAACATAGAATGCTAAAAAAAATATAATTATTAAAAAAGAAAAGAAAAAGAGTTATTAACTTTTGTTGTTTTGAAATAAACTTACTTCCGGATCTGCTTCAAAATAGCATTTAACTGTAAGCCATGCGGTTTCGCAAGGATCATTTCCATCTAAATTGATAAGAAATGTTTGAACGAAAATGTAATTGTAAAAACTATTTTTTACTTACGAATTGTTTCACATTTTTCTAACATTGAATCAATAACTTCTCTTGTTTCGGTCGGAAGTAAATGGAGAATGTCTTCTAAATGCAAAACACCATTTTGATCAATCTACAAAATCAAGAATATAAAAAAAAAGATTGTTTTTTTTGTTTTTTTAAAATATAATCTACTAATCCGGTTTTATCGAAAAGGCAATGAATATAACATTGTAGATTTCTATCGTCCGGAAGATAACCACTATGACTTTGTGCGATAAGATCTTGGAATAAAATATCAAATTAAGAAAATATAACAAATAATTTAATAAAAGTATATAATAAAATTTACCTTCAGCAACATTAACTTCGTTTTTACAAGTGTTATGAAGTAGTTCGGCGTGTGGCTTTAAATGATCCGGAATTTCTAATTTCTAAAATATTGTTCACAATATTATTCTAAATAATATGATTATATTTGAAAAAAAAACAAACAAATATCCTACCCCATTACAAAATATAATTGTTATTAGAATTTCGAAAATTAGAAAAAATAGATTCGCCATTTTTGTGTTTGTAATAAATTGGACGACAAAAACGTTAATTTTGAAAGGAAACAAAATTTAAATTGAAATTAAAATATACTGCACAAACGCTTATATATATGCAAATCGATATTAAATGAAATTATAGTTTACATATTCACATCAATTTAATTACAGACATTTGAATTCAATTATAGTATTTATTTTTTCATTCAATCGTGCTGATATTAATTAATTTTGTAGGGAAATCTTACCGGCCTTTAAATACATGCTAGAATGGCATTATCAGCATATTGAATATACGGAAGGAGGTCCATTTTTATTAAGACAACATGCATCATCACTTATTGCAGCAATTTGCACTGGACCAGGAAATGATGTAGTACCATTCATCGGAAACTTATTGGTCATGTGCAGTTGTAAATGGTTTAATGAAGCTACACGACATGGAATTAAGGAAGTATGAAAGTTAATTAAACAATAGTTTTTTTTTTTTTAATAAATTTAGATTATTCTAGTTTTCTCAATCAACATTACTTTCGAGTTGCTTACATTTCGTCTCACAATTCATAAATTTCAATCGCAAAATGTTTATGGAATTTATTGAAAAATATCTTCGAAAATTTCTTAATTCTGAGTCTTTTCTTGAATTTAATAAAAATTTAAGGTAAATTTCGATTTTTTTTTTCTTTAATTTTATATTTCTTTTGTAATTTTAATATTTTCCAGTGATTTATCAATACTTTTAAATAATCTAGACGATAGACATGATATCCATAAATCTTTACCAAATCTTGGTTCAATATTAAATAATAAAGGCAGTCCGCAATTAATAATTTCCCAAACGTATCCAATTTATTTATTAAAAACTCTTCTTAAAGTTTTCGAACAACTTTATCTACAAAATGATAAAGAATTAATAAATTTATTATTACAAACGAATTTAACCATTTCTATAATTGAATATCTTAAAAAATTAAGTAATTCTATAAATCGAAAAATGGCCACAAATTTTCTAGTAAAAAATGAAATAAATTTTATTTTCAAATTGATTTGTTTCGATGGAATAAATAGCTTACTTGAAACAAATCAAATTCTACAAATCACATTTAATCTATTATGTTGCATGAGTCCGGAATGCATAACGGAAATTGAGATTTTGTTTACAACCATAATTTTTACACGGAAAACTTTAAATTTAAATGCAAATACGTTATCTCAATGGAAAGAGATTTATTTGGAAACGTTTGTTTATCCACATCGGATTGTAATTGTAAGTAAAAAAAATATACATGATTTTATTTTCCTAAAATAATGAATTTTTCCAGTCACCGACTGATATATCATTAGCGATACCATTTCCACAATATCCAATACTTCCATTTGATTGGCCATATACTCTATTAAAGAGTATTTTAAATCGATATTTAAGACAAATGTCCAAAAATCAATTACAAGATCCATCAGGTATGTATCTTTTTATTTTCATTTACAATTAATAAGAATGATATTTTAATATATATATTTTTTCTCGAATAGAACTGCCAGAAAGAGAAGTAATTCGAATTACATTAACATTTACTGAATTGCTAGAACGTAACGGTTTAGAAATAACATCTCCGACCGAAAAACTCATGTACTTAATGATAGCATTTATGGGTTCCGATTCAGAATTTCTCGAGCCTGATATGAAATTATTATTAAAACAACATTTGAGTACATTTTATAATCGTTATCGAAATATAAAATTCAATTTTAATGCTACTTTTGAAGGTATTTAATTTGTTTTTAATTTAATATAATTTATTACTTATCTTTTTTCTTATTTTTATCTTATAGGAAAAAGTAAATTTGAAAATCTTTACGTACTTTTCTTAGATCATTTTCAAGGGGCTAGCTATGGTGATGATTTATTTAGTTCTTTAGTTTTAGTTCCTTTAGCACAAAAATACGACACCAAATGGCGTAAAATGGTTTGGTCAGAACATGCTTCGGTTCTAAGATTTTTAAATTGTAATGAAAATCAGGTAAACAAAAAAGAAATATTATTTTAAATACCTATTATACATTTGTTTCTTCTTCTTCTTCTTCTTCTTAAACAAAAAAAAAAATAACAGCTTTTAGGATCAATGGAAGATTATCTACATCCAATTGAGGAAGATATTTCTCTTATCAAATGTTATGCTCGTGCATTGAATTCAAATTTGCTAAGGGTAAATACAATTCCATATAAAATAGCGTCACACCATGTCAACAACCACAAACTGTCTAAGACGTGACTAGAAGATTAAAATCCAGAACCGCCAGTGGTATTTAGAAACTTTCAAAAATGTATTTAAGTAAATTTAATAAAATAAATATCTGTATTAAAAAAAGGAAGTTTTTAAAATATTTATTTAATCATTTTATTCCCATTATGCAACCAAAGACCTGCATCATGAAATACAATTAGTTTACGTTGAAGAAATTAAAACTAATTAAATACAACCAAGATCATAAGTTCTCGTTATCTAATCATCAATAAAAATATGACATTGGACTATTGCTCCAGTAATTACGGGATTTTTCTTGATCTCTTTGAAATGCATGTGACCTTTATTGCTAAATTATATTTAAAGACATTTTAAAGTAACAATTATGAAGATGGGTCTTTAAATTGATATTAAAAATAGATTTTCTTCATAATTATCGAAACAAAAAGGGAGCTTTGTGCATTTTTTTTTTTTTCATTTAATAATTCCTTTATTCGTTTAATAAAGATGAATTCTTTATTAATTAAATAATTCTAGCTAATATGAAATAAGAAAATTTATTTTTGGAGAATCTCATAAGAATTTCGATACAAATCGATTTAAGAATAGTGCATAAAAAAAAACACGAAATTTGTCCGGTTCAAAAATTTAAAAACGTTAATAATTTGGCATTTTATTTGGAAAAAAAATCTTTAAAGTTTATAATTTTTTTTTTTTTTTTTTCAAGAACACATTTGCATTAATTAAACTGTTTCTTCTTCTTTCAATGATTCCTGTTTAATTTTCTTTGCAGGCGTTGAATCATTGTTTTCAATTCTCTGAGATCTCTTCAGTACTTGCAATTTGTTTTCAATTTCTTCAAGTTTTTGATTTCTATCATTTAACATTTTTCTAAAATGCCGTTCTAAAAAAAAAATATTTTAAATTATTTAAGGATAGAATTAGAAATTATCGTACTAGGAATTGATGGATGTATTCATGATTTTACCTTCATTTATTAAAAATTCCGCACTCTCCCTCAGTGCATGAAATTTCGCTTTTAAAGACCTAATGTCATCACACACTCTTCTCAGTTTATTTCTAAAAAAAATGTAGTCATTAATGCATTTGTTACGTTTTCCTTGTATGATTCTAAAAGATAGATGTTTCAAAAATTGCATTTTAGCTCCACATTAAGAAAAAAATTTATGCTCCGTTTCACAATTAAAATAAAAATTTTGACAAAATACTATACCTTAGTTCTTCATTTTCGTCAGCCGAATTCATGTTTTCAGCTATCTTTAATTCAAGTAGAAATGCTGCTAAAATTTAATAATTGGGAACGCGTGCTAAAATGACTTACTTATTTGAAAAGTTCCGTGCAAAGAAAGAATAAACTTTAGCTTCCATAGTGATTATTAAAACAAATTTGGCATGAACTATTGATGTCTAATGCAATGAAAATACAGTGTTTCGGAGTAAATTATTTTATAAATAGTATTCAAATTATTCGAAAATTAAATAAAGGGCCTATTCCGACCTCCGTCGGAATAGGAATTTTCCTACAGAATTCAAATTTCTATTCTAGACTCCTAAAGAATTTCGAAATTCGTTCCGTAGGAATTTTGTTATTCCAAACTCCATAAGAATCGAAAAATTGAGGCTTTTTTCTCTGATAGAAATATTTTGTAGGAATTTTTGAATTGTGTAGAAATAAAATTTAAAAGTTTGCTATTAATTTAGTTTAATTTAAGTAAATTTTAATTTTTTAAATGTTATTAAAATGTAGGTCGTTAAATTCCACAAATAAAAAACAATACAAAAGACTGATTGGATTACTTAGTGAATATCCAAGTATTGCACAAGGATTTACAAAAATTTGAAAAGGGAAAAGTCGTTAATTTCTAGGAGAAATTTGCTAATCAGCTAAATGTAATGAGTGCTACTAAAAAATACTGCACTGCTTGGAAAAAGATTTAATAATTGATGAATAAAAATATATGTAAATATTTTTTTTGATTTGGTTCGACTACAAGGCTTATGTAACGAAAAAACTAAGCCATAACAAAAAAGAAAATGCAGCAACGGGTGTTGATGTTGTTTTTCAGATTTAGAAGAAACTGGAATACGTTTAACGGCCATGGAATAATGCAATTCTGATTTCAGTAATATTGAAGTTAATGAATCTCAACTTGGAACTAGCAACGATTACGTAGAAATATTAGATTTAGATACTTCAATGAGGCTATATTATCGTAGTTTTGGTACTACAACGAAATAATCATCGTAGAAAGATTTCAAGGGTATAGTTGTGTAGAGAATCACAAGTTATATCAATTTGTGCATGTCCGTTTGGCTACAGCCAATTGGCAAAATTAATTTTAATTCAAAAGTTGTTTGATTTCGATTAGATTATAAAATGCAGTTTACCACCGTATTTACCTTTATTATATAAAAAAGAAAATTTTAGTTTAATTTATGATACTGAATATTATTAACATTTATTCATATTATGTGAAATAAAAAAAAAATTGCTTTAATTGTTGCTGATAATACTAAAACGTATCTTATCAAATCGTTATGAACCTTCTACAAGATAATAAAAGAAAAGTTATAATTTTTATTTTTACAAAAAGGAAATTATATTCTCGAGAAATATGCTAAAAAATTGTTATATCTGTTTCCCTTTTAACTCGATTAAAAAAATACGCTAAAATTGTTTCTTTCCTTTTAAATTACTTAATCATAAATTTTCATGTCCTTTTTATGTTAATTTTATTATTAAAATTTCATTTATTTATAAAAGCATATTTGATTTGGTTCTGGCGAAATGTTTATTCAACAGGTTTTTTTTCTCTCCAGAAAACATATTTGAAATGGATTTTGAATAAAAGAAAACTATATTATTATGTATAATTTCTTCTTTTATTTTAATGAAAATTAAACAAGAGAAAACTATTTATTTTTATGAACACGTCCGTTTTTGTCGATGATAACTTTCTGTCGGAAATATACTATAACTGAAATGCACAAAGACCCTAATTGAGATTTTACGACTATTGCTTTCAATCACCCGATATTCAGTGTCATTAGCGACGGCTGAGGCCCCATTGATCCATTGTAGGGCCTCTATAGTCTCCAGACTGGCGCCAGGCACTCGGACCCTCAGCGGACTCGCCGGTGGGACCCCAGACTGCCCCCTCTCTCTATCTCCGTGAATTTGCACAAATATCTGCATAATAAAATTACTTAAGCCATAAAATAAAAATGTACAAAAATGTAAATAAAGTCCTGCAAAAAGATACATTTACTCTACGTTTACCCCAAAATGTTTAAAAATAAATGTCCACCCGTGCGAAGCCGGGACGGGCTGCTAGTATATAATAAATATAGGATCCCTAGAAGTTAAACAGAAAAGAAATATTTAAATTCCAGCAATATGGGTAAATGAGAAAAATATGGTCTTAAATTTAAGCATAGGCTAAGAATATAGCTGTAAGCAAGTGGTCTAAATGTGTTAATTATTGAAAAAAAAACTTCTGCATTTATTTTGTGCATATTCGAAGTGCTGGAAAAATTGTTAATTAATGTTAACGCCGATAAATCTTTCATAAGATTTCGGTGTTAATCGCTTCGATAAATATTTAACTCAATTAAATCATGTCAAATAATCACTAATCATTCAAATTGAAATTAAATTCTCTTATTTATTAGCATCATAATCATTTTATTATGTGATATTTGTTAGCGTAAGTTTATTAAGAACTTATAACCAGGGCCTTATTTAGGATCTGTAGAGACCCCTAGGCTGGCTGAATTTGTGGTGCGGGCCCTACTGCAAGGAAACGAATGTTGCACTTTCTACTATCTGGCGAATATTCTGGTCATTTTTGGACTTATTTGTCAAAAAATAAAAAAGAATATGTTTTACATGAAAAGTATCGATAAATAGTTGAAAATGTCCTTTCCATCATTCATTAAATGAACATTTATTTTCTTATATTATTTTATAAATTGATATCTTAATGGTTGCTTGCTTGAATGTTATTTTAGTCTATTCAAAATTAAAATTTTTAAACAGTTTTTTTTCTGTGCTGCCGGGCCCCTGCGCTGCAGTCTAAATTGCCTAATGGGAAATTCGGCCCTCCTTATAACACTTAAAATTACAATAATATTCCGAGATTTCCAAATTGCTTAATTGCAATAAAGTTTTAGATTGCGGATTTACCTTAAAAGTTCCGAAATTAAGACAAATTCAAAAAAGACGTACTAAAATTGTTTATAATCACGTTGAAATTTTTTTTGTTTAGAACCCTTTTAAAACTCTTTTTTTTTCTCTTTTTACTTCTATTTGAATAAATTATCATATTAGAATCGAAAAAAAAATACTAATATATTCTCGTTATTTATTCAAAAATTATTCTCTCATTAAATTTGTCGAAATATTACAAAAAAAAAGAAAAAGATTTGAAAAAAAAAATCTAATTTCTACTGTCTGAAACCTTTTCAACATCATAACTCATAAAGTAATCCTTCAAAGCATAATCCTTCTTATTCAAATTGCAATTTGAAAGAAGAAAAAAAAATGTATATAAAGATTTAAAAGACAATGTCCTCAGTTATCCTCTTTTCTTCTAAAATAACAAACGAAAGTGTTCAATTGATGCCTACAGCATTTTTTTATTAGAGCTCACTGAAATTTACAAGAAAATTTGAAGCTTTTCTCTGATATTATCATATTTATAAGACAAGTGGATAAGTAAAAGTTGTTTCTCCAATTTAGAAAATCTTATTCACGATTGACGAAAAGGACATAGACAATATAAATCCAAAGTAAACGTTTTTTTTTTCCTCAAAAATATGTTTTAAAGAAAAATTTTTAAATTTCAATTTAAATTCAATTACCGGAAATATAATAAAAATTATTTTAAAATACTTTAATAGAAGAGGATCACACCTTATTCTGTTAATTACACTAATTTTTCTGTAAATTCTCGTATTTCTCTCTAATTTAAGCTCTTATTCATGATAATCATTTTTCAGACTATAACCTAAGGCATATTGGACTAAATATAAAGGTGATGAAAATCTTAGATTATAGAAAATTAAACAAGTCAAGTGAAAAGCACGCACTGAAAACTTTGGCTAATTACAGGCAATGTGCTAAAAGATGTTCATTGAAAAATAGCTATTTCAATATTAATAGCCAAACAACTTTTGGTGATGTTTCTGGTCGTATCCATACACAAAATGTTAGGCTTAGGGAATTTTATATTTTTAGAAATTAGGTAAATGACTATTAATTAATTTTATTTAATGTAATATCTTTGCATTTAGACTTTAAGGAATTATTCAAAGCCGATTAAAGAAAATAATTTCTTTTGTATTTTCACGCGTACATTTTGTTGTGTTTAATAGATTAGTATTAAAAAAAAGTCATGGTATGGAAAATCACCCAACTTTCTTTATGCAAAATATTTCCTAGAACAGTCGAATTAGGGGCCGACCTAGTATATGCAATCCAACATAAAAAAAAATGAGACAATATTGACATAGAAAGTATATGGATACAATTTTTAATTTAGATATATTATTTCTTAAACCATCGTTATATAGAAAAAGCAAGTACTATATTTATATCTAAAAAGAAATGAATTAATCACAATCCAATTTTTTATATAGATAAAATATTTGATACATAAATTTTGTCTTGAAATCCGATCGATTTAAAAACAGGCAAAAAATGTTTGATGACGTATTTTCGATTATTTAAAAAATTGCATCTCATTTGTTAACTGAATTTGTTAAAGAACTGGATTTATACTTCCTATGGTAATATATACCACTCAAAACTGATAAACGGAAAGTCTAGTTATGAACTATAGCAGTAGTTCTTCCCCTTTGGTCCACAGATCCTTTTCAAGTAAACCGCGAAGAATCAAATTAAACATTAATTAAACGAACATTCTTAATTTTTATTATTTTACTATAAAAAGACAAAATTTTATTTAGAGATTTCACATTTTTTTGTGTTTTGTTCCGTGAAGTATGTAGTTTAAGAATCACTGAACTATGAAATTAATAAATAAGAATGTTATTTGTACCATAGCGTATCAATATAGACAGACAGCCTATACTTTTTTGATACCCCTTTAAATTTCTATAAATGTTTTATCTATTTTATAGTCTACTTTTATTTAATAGAGTCGTGAAAAAAACATTTAAAATTTAATAGTTATTTATATTCTTCAATTTTACCATTATTATTCTGGATAAAAGATTTTAATAAAATTTATTACAAGCTATAGATCAAGTAACAAAGTAAAACATCTTCAAGACGAAGGCGCGTTATGATAGCCTGGCGCCCTAGGCAACTTAATAAATTTAGGGCTCCTAATTTGTTCTGTTTAAAATTTTTACAGGGAATTTCTTACGCTGAATTTCGTACAATTTCCTTATAGACATCCAAAGGTTTCCCATCGGAATTTGTCTGTAATAATATTTATGAAGGGAGTCTATTACAAATTATTTTGTAGCAAACTTGTGTTTCTCTAATTAAAAAAAAAATTAATTTAAATGTTTACAAATCTGTGGGCAAATCCAAAAGTATACACCCTGTTGATTTAGAAATCATAAGTAGAACAGTCTCACTTTTCGATTTTGATAGACCCTTTTTTATCAAGACACAACGGTTTTTAAATATCAAGTAAAAGGAACACGCGTAGCGCAATATTACAAAATTAGTTTTACACTAAATTTTATTTTTTTCTCAAATATGCGAGCACTAAGCTCGCATAAAATATGCTCCAAGATGGTAGAAGAATGTGTGGCCAAATTAAATGAATTAGGCTCAAACAACAAAGTTACCCTGTACTGGATACCAGGCCATGTGGGTATCGAAGGCAACGAAGAAGCCGACAAACTGGCGAAACAAGGGGCAGGACCACCCTTCAGAGGTCCAGAACCCTTTTGTGGAATCGGACTATATATAAACCGAGAAATCTTAATGAAAGAAGAGGTGGCAGAAAGAACTAGACACTGGGAAATACAATCAGGACTAAGGCAGGCCAAGGATCTCCTTGGTGAATACAACCCCCAGAGATTCAAAGCCTTTATCAGCACTAATAAGAAGAATATAAGATTACTGACAGGAATTCTAACAGGACACTGCACACTCAAAGCACACCTTAAAAAACTAGGACTCGAAAGAGATAGCACCTGCAGATACTGCGAGTGGGACGAAGAAACCCCAGTGCATATTCTCTCCTATTGTGAGGCATTACTCCGTAGAAGAAGGAAACATCTTGAGGCGTATTGCTTCTCTCCAAGTGAGATACAATCTCTTAATCCACTCAGGATACTAAAATTCCTAAGAGAAATAGGCCTGGAGGAGGTGTTATAGAATGAGAAGTTAACCTAACTATTGCACCAAAGAAAAAGGGGGTACAATAGATCTTAATAGATCTTACAGGAACACCCTAAAAAATAAAATCTAAAATCTAAATCTAATAATTATTTTGTAGATTTGGTGCCCATAAACTTAGGTGCCCTAGGAAATAAGCTTCCTATGCTTGCTTACAATGCTTCAATTAAAAATAAAATCCAAATATTTGCAACATTTACTACCTAAACATGGACAGTTGAAAGATCGACGAGTCCAGATTGGATTGAAATTTTAATTCGCGTTTATAGTCAGAGTCGAGTCCAAAAATATAGCCGAGAACGGTTTGGTACTCTCCATGTATACAGGGTAATTGTAAAATTTTTATAAATACAATATTTTGCGATATTGGAAAAAGGTATTCGCTCAATGTTGTCTCTCACGTATGTACAAAAGTTCGAACCAGGAAAACAATTATCGTAAATAAACCACGTTTTTACATGAATCTAAAAATAAAAATTCCTCCACAACTTAAACTAATAATAAATAATATAAAAACGTGTTCAGTAAGCGCATGTAGATTATTTTTTTTTTTTTATATATAACAAATTTATAATATAATAAATGATTTAGTATTAACTAAAGTGAGGAAGTATATAAATATCATCTTATAACAGAAATTGCCTATATGCCAACATCTTAAAACAAATTGTTCCCCAAATAATCATATCATCCACGATCCACACCATGTGCTCTGAAGTACCACATATACGTCCATACTAAA
Organism: Xylophagus ater; assembly: GCA_963422695.1. NCBI lineage: Eukaryota > Metazoa > Arthropoda > Insecta > Diptera > Xylophagidae > Xylophagus > Xylophagus ater. Next base: position 39,322,559 of record OY730482.1, on the reverse strand, counting down.
ATATAATATCGTAAGTCTCATGTGAATTCTATGAACTTACGGTATAATATTTTCATATGGAATTATTTCCGGATTGATAATAGTGAAAATATAAAATAAAAAAATTTTTCCCAAATGGAAAAAATCGCTAACAAAACTTGTTTAAAAATTATTGATTTTTGTTTAAAGCTTTGAAAAATGATAAAAAAAAAAAATTTCGAATGAATCATATTTCATGTTTTAATTAATTAATTTATGAGATGGGTTCAATGAAAACCAACACCCGCTTATACAATTGCAATTATTGTTTTTTTTTTTTTTTTTTTAAATATAATTCATATCTCTTGAGTTTATTTCTTTTGATCTATATTACAAAATCATATTACATCGCTTTTAATGTGATCAGTTTCATCATCAGTCGTTTATTATTACTGTCTGGTTTTAATCGAATTCAATTAAAATTTCAAAAATCACATGCTTAAAAAGAAAACCGATCTTTTAAAAATTAATTTTTTTGTTTATTGTAAAAAAATTTATGATCTAAAGTATATGGAATTCAAAACTTGTTAATCAAACAATGTTCTTGTCTTTCTTTTTCTTTTTTTTGCAAATTATTTAAAAATAATTTTACCGGTAATTATATTCAGAACACATATTATATACAAATAATATAAATATATGTATATGCAAAACGGTGTATACAATATCTCACACATAACAAAACTTACACCTTTCATTCTTTACCTTCCAGTCACCTTTACTTCTAGTCCAAGTCCAAGAGCGTAACATAATTTCTTTATATGATATTCCAAAAACTGAACTTTCCTCTTGCATCTTACCCTTATGTTGAAAAGGTGTTATACGATCGTTATGATTTGCCTATCGTTCCTCAATTCTCTTCTCTCTTAGCATATGGACTTTCCAATAAATAACATATTATCAAGCATGCAGCTAGATTGCAGATGCATTTTCTGTTTGGCCAAAGAAAATATATTTATATGTAAAATAAAACTCCGTTGCGCCTATGAATTTTAGTATTGTTGGGTTGCGCATGGTGATCATATATACGTTCAAAATAACTCTTATCGCAGTACATAATAATATGTACTTAGCATTTTTTTATTTCATATATACATATTCGATCAGCGATCGTGTAACTTTATTTTCAAAGTATTTTTATATATAAAAAAAAAATTCTTGTGTGGCGATCGCGATCATTTCAGTTTTGGTTTTCTTCAGTTAAAAATATAAAGAAAAACGGGCATGAATAAGAGCAGAAAGAGTTCCCAGTTTGAGTTTAGTTTATTTTGAACAGTTGTTCCAATTTGTGTTGTGTGTCAGTTATAAAGAAAATATTTAATAACTAAAATATTTTTCAAAATCACGGATCGGTTTTTTTTTTTTTTTTTTATTATTATTATGTATTAAAAGTTTATTTATCAACCTAAAATAAATATTGTGAATAATTCTTGTTTATAAAAGTGTTCTGTGAAATCAATTTCTTATCGAATTCTTAAAAAAAAAGAAAAAAGTAATTATAAAATCACGAAAAAAGTGAGTGTTCAGTGTATTTTTATTTTTATTAATGTTTTTTTATTGAATCCATTAGTCTGGCATCGAAATTTTATTAGAAAATTTAAAGTTTTTTGTTTTTATGAAAAAAGATCAATGGTCAAACCAAAAAAAGAAAAAAAAAATGTAGAAATAAATTAAGAAAGTCTTACATGCAAGTATAATTTAAATTCTCTTGGTTTTAGATATTATTCTAGTTTGTGATCTACATGATCACTTAAATAAGACAACAAGAAACAAACTATTTAAATTTAAGTCGGTTTAATATTGCAAAATTGCACTTTAAAAAAATAATACCATAAAAGTAACAAGTAACATACTGCAATAATGAGCAACACTTGATGAAAAATTTAATGATCGAGTGTCGCTTTAAATTGCGACAAAAAGAAAATTTTAGTTTTTTTATTTTTAAAAAAAATATTTTCAATTAAAAGGTTTCTTCAAATTTTCTAAGCGAAGATATTTTTCTTTTTTTTTTTGATTGCATTCTAAGAAAAAAAAAGAATTTCGTAGAAAATTGGCAATACAAAATCTGGGTATTATCTTAAAAAACCAGTTATTAAAGCTAATCCCACGTCCTTTTATCCGCGATCCGGCTATCAAGAATTTCGGTTATTCAATAGAAAAGTTAGACTTTCAAAATTTTCAAGGTTTGATGAGTTTAAAGTATGAACGTTTTTTTTTTATATTGTCAGTTTCAAGAAGATTACTTACTATGAATTTTTTTTTTTAAGAAGAAGATTAAACAGTCACTGATCTTATATTAATCGTTTTCTTAATTTATTGGAATTCACCGGAACATTTTTTTTCTATCGGCAATCAAACATCAAAATAAAACATTGTTTATCGTTGTATGTAAGTAGGTACAAATAAATTAAATATTCTAATTGCGTGATTTAGTTCGGCTAGAATCTTGAAGAGTTGTTATCATTCACAATAAGAAAAATTTACATACTAAAATATAATATAGATCAGATGCATCAGTAAAACAGACTTGATATGAACAAGTGAAATTAATAAAGACAAATAACCGGATTTAGCCATATTCCCTTCAAATAAAATATCTGGTATTTTAAATCACCCAACTTTTTTATACGAATCTTATCAACTAAAGATGATATCGAATAAAAAATTATTATACATATTATAAAAAAAAAAACTACACAAAAATTAAGGGAATTATTATAATTTATCCTAAAAACTGTTGGTTTGATAATTCCGATCAAAAACTAATTAGATTCACAAATAATCCTATCCGGTAACTCCTTATGGACATACCTTGCCCGAAAATAAGTTATCTTGTTACGAAAAAAGGCTCAATTCGAATAAGATGGTCACAAAAGGGTTTATACCTATTACTGACTAGAAATAACTGGGTATCTAATTTTTAAGATTCTTACTTAAAATTTTTTGGATTAATTGGTTTCCAAAATTATTCATTTAATATATTTCGTTGTTTTGCCGTGTCCATGAATGATCATTTTTCCAATCAAAATACAGTCATATTGCGACCGATTTTGTGTGAGTTAACAGGAAGGACGAAATATGATATCCTTTTCGGAAATTGCGTTTAATATTTGCATTTAAATTAGAAACAGTAAAAGGTGTAAATAAATAATCAATTTACTTCGAGAAAAATTCTTTTGGAAAAATCGCATATTGAATTTCATGCATTTTAATAGAAAAAATAAGTACCCAAACCTAAAATATTAATTTTCTATTAAATTAAATTAATTTTCTTTTGTTTTTTTTTTGGAAAAATCAATTTTCTCGAGTTTGAAGAAGTTAAATATTTATGAAAGAAAGGTTGAATTCGACTAACGTCTTACCTCTAATGAGATTTAATTAAAAAACTTCTCGAGACATGTTAAAACCAAAAATGTGATTTTACGAAAGATTTACTTTTTTTTGTTTTAAACAGTTTTACCTTAATCAAATCTTTAGTTTGAAATATTCGAGTTACATACATATAAATAAGAGGTTAAAATAAAACCTTTGTTTGCATATTAAAACTCTGACATCTTGTACAAGGTTGATTACCATTAATTAGTATGCCAGAAATTATTACACCCTAAATGGAAATTATACTTTCTTTTGATATCATTTTCCATGTTGAATAGAAAAGAACTCATGTAGAATTCTGGACAATTTTCCTTAAGTGACTTCTTCAGAATTATTTCGTTTCTCATCTTAAAGTGTAATTATTTTACATAAAAATAAACTGAACACGTTTCTCAAACCAAAAAGAATAAATTTTCAGAACACTTTGAAATAATGGAAAAGAAATTTGTTTCTTTTGAAAATATTCAAGGATATAAAATTGGTTTTACATTCTGGAAAATTGTTTGTTAATTTAAGTTATTAACAACATATGTCACAGTTTGCTTCCTAATTCCTTTTATTATTAAATTTGGTTTCAGAAATATGTTGCACGTGTATGAACAGATGACAAAATCTGGGAAAGAATGTTGTTTAACAAATTTTTAGTACCTAACTTGTTTCTTTTTTTTTCCTATAAATAAATTAAGTTCTGTACGTATGTAGGGATCTTATTTATCCATAATAAATGCCTAAATTCAAAGACTTCATATCTATACCAACTTTTGAAAGAATTAATAACTATCGATCTAAAACTAACAAATTTATCGGATATCGGAATTTATTTTTTATTTTACTTTTTAATTCTTATCTTTTTGGTAAGGAAAACACGTTTGATAAAAAAATGTAACGTGACATACGGCTTCTTATTCGCAGTTTTATTGAATTTGTAGACACTTGCTATTTGCGACATTGAAAACGATTGGGACATTAAATTATGTCAATGTTAAACATGGGAAAATATGTTTACCCGGAACAAAATATTAAATTCGATCGATTAAAACTTCCTACCATTGCTGAAAAAAAAAACAATTATATCACATTAACTTTGTATAAAATATCTTTTGAGGAATACATCAGAACTTTCAGTAACTAGGATCGTTCTCTGAATTGTTTTTTTTAGAGATATACAGTTAACGCGAAGCCCTACCAAAAAAGCAGCGTGCGTTTTGTGTGCGAGCAAATTGTGCGTGCTTGGTGGAAACTGGAAATGTTTGCTTCGTGGTTTTACTCTGGTATATTTTTTGCTTTTTTTTTACTTCCCATCGGTGATGGTAAAATTAAAAAAAAAAATTATCCAGGGATAATATTTATATAATAATTTATGACTCGAATTTCTACGAATTCATGTACCCAAATTAAAGATTATTGGAATTTCCGTAAATTTGAAACTATGTATTAAAAAAGCGTCCTATTTTCAAATTATTTTGATATTTTTCTTAGTAAATTTAGAATTATCTTTTTTCAAGACTGGCAAATCTTTTTATTTTACGTAGGCTAACATTTTTTCACTTTTAATCCGGAAAGGATTGAAATAAGTTTAATTGCACGTTTTTTCCTAGTATTAGGGAAATATTTATACGAACATTTTCTAGATGCTCACAAATTTTTTTTCATATGTAATTTGGTTGCATAGCAATTAAATAGTACATGCAAAAAAATGTTCCAGACTTTTCAATTTCTTAATTTCTTGGATTTTTGGTAATTGCAACTGGCACCTATTTATTTTGTGTTCATATGGAAATTATCGAAAGGGATGATGTCATGTTTATTTTTATTAAAAAACATCGAAACCAATTTCATTCCTACCTTCAAATAAAATTCCTATCTCTTCATACTATCTCTGAATTGTGAAAACCATCGACGAGCACGCGCATATTTTGCTTCAGCATGAATTAGAAACTCCACCAGTCTCCACCCAACGTTTATGTGCATGAGCTAGCTGCGAGCTGTACTTGACAAACACTTTTTGTGGGAATGACATATGTGTAAAATCGCGTGCAGAATGCGCCGCACCCGGGCGTTGTTTGCTCGCTTGATGAAAACGAACCTTAAGGAGTATCTCTTTCAAAAGTTTTCGGTTTCTTCGGAGATCGACAAGTAATTTTAATTATTACGTCCTTTGTTATCTGGCAAAAGAAATTTGAATGACAATTTAAAAGTAAATTAAATTTTAATCGAAACTTAAAATACTTCTGATAATTGATTGTACGGTAATCAATCAATTATGGATGTTCTTTTCATACATACGATAAAAAAGTACAATTTTTTGATAAACTACGATATTTTGTCTAGCCATTTTAAAAACAAAAAATTTCATATTTAAGATTAATAATATACTGTCACCTCCGAGCAAGAAGAACGTTACTGCAAAAACAAAAAAATTTCTTCAACATATTTTATGTTGATCTTTTATTGATTGTCTATTTACTTTTAGTTTTTTTAAATATTGATTTTAACATTTGATCATAAAGTTTTCCAATATAAAATTCAAATTAAGTGTGACTTAAAAATGAACTTGTTCTAGCAGCATTATGAGATTTTCAAATGGCAGTCACGTTATTCTTTATCGAAGGAGAACGATATGATGTTATCAATAATTTAATTGATTTCATTTTATATATTTATGATTTATGATTTATGATTTTCATATTTTGTGTTCTTCCCATAGAAGTTAAATTAGTGTATCAATATAAGACTTGATCCTTTTTCTAATATAAATCGAAGAAAACATTCTTTCAGATTCAAAGTATAGTATGTTGAGTTAAAAAACTCGTTTCAAAATTGAAAGTTTACTATAAATACTGACAATAAATACGATATTCCATTACAGTCACCAAATCATAAATCATACAACCAACATGATTCACTTTTTGGATTTAAAATATGTCTAATTGCTTTTTAAGAACATTTTTAAGAGAAAAACAAAATCAACTTTTCTTAACACTATCAAATAGATACATTTAAAATTTTATTAATTTTCTTAATCAAATGTAAGACATTTTGAATGAATAACGTTTTTTTTCGTTAGACTAATTTTTAAACCTAAATAAAATCAAGTCATGAATTACTATTTCATTCGCATGACGCGAAACAATAACTTATTTGTTAAAAAGTATAAAAAAGAAAATAGTTGAACAAAATAATAGCATTTCATTATATAATCTAAAAATGCCCGTACTTTAAATTCAAAAAGCTGTAATCTTTATTAAATATCGTACATGAATTCATAACTTTCGATTTTATTAATAACGAATAAAATCATAAAATTGAATAATTACATACCGCCATTGGCCAAAATTGCATCCCCTATCAAAAACTACTGCCAAGGTGTCCCAAACGTTTATTGTTTATTAAAAATAATACTAAATAATATTATTCATAAAAGCTAATCAATTTCAGGTGAATTTCTAAGAACCGCAATGGTTTTTTTATGGCCTTTTTATATTGTTTATTATTATTAGATTTATTAGATTAGTGAACAAATCAATTTTCAAGTACATGTTTATAAGTACTTGTCCCACTTTATGGGTACCTTGTCTTAATTTTTTGCATTACTCATAAAAAAAAAATGTTTGTTGCTGTATTAATTAAAAGTTATGCTGCTGTTTTTTATGTTTTATGATTGAAAAAAGTAAATAATTATTTAAACATATATATTTCAACTAAATTCAATATATTGAATTGTCCTTCGAAACGTGTAAAATATGTGTAATTTTAGAATATAAACATTTTGTGGTAACTAATTAAACTGGATTCGCATTTATGGAAAAATTAATTGAATTATTTAAAGAAAATTAATTAGTTTCATGGAATTAATTTTACGAACAGATGAAGCAAATTTCGAACAGAATTTTGTTAAGAATTTTGGACTTATTAGAACAGCAATGGCGAACCTAAGACCCGCAGGTCAAACACTGACCCAAGCAGCTTATTTTTTATATCATAAATAATATTTCATAATATATATGTAATTTTCTTTATTCCTTTATTTTTGCTTTTCACTTACAAAAGTAAAAGTTGTAAAACAAAAAGGAGACGTAAACTTCTTAGAGGATTGTAAAAGTGAGAACCAACAAAAATAGTTGTTAACCATCCTTCGCTCCTCCTTTTCAATCGACGCTATTGACTTAGTGAGCCACAAGCTAGTACTAAAAAATCAATGAACAAAATTTGACCCACTTCTCAAAAAGGTTCCCCATCGCTGTATTAGAAATTAGCGGAGACTTGACTAATTTCGTGATTTTTGTAAAAAGTGAAAATAAGTTATTTGTATTTCAGAAAGAGAAGCAGAAATGTACTACTTTCAGAAACATTTAATAACAATTAACTTAAGCTTTCGGTGTCTTTTAAAAACTATACATTATTATCTGTTCAACGTAATTAATTCAAAAGTGGCACCTTGAAATGCAATTGAAACTAAATCGAAAAAGCATCACCATTTCTATTTTTCACAATACCCAAATGTTGTATAGTAATTATGAACTCAGATATTAAATATGGCCTGAGTTTTAATATTTTGACGACTTGGGACATGTCAAAATCAGAAAATATATCAATATAAGGTATAACTTGAATCCATTTTATTGGCATATGGAAGTACTCCAGCATCAAATAATTCCGATAAATATTCCATTCTTTCGTTTATCAAATCAATCTAATTATAGTAGTACAGTAGTAGTCGTAGTACAAAACAAAAAAGAAAACAATTACTTTGTTGTCTTTCATGACAATTTTATTTCCGTTGAAATTATTTATTGATATCCGTTCGATTGTTTAAATTTCATTTCGCCAATACTGTTTCTTTTATTTATCGTCAGCAAATTATTTCCACATTAATTTTACAATAGAATATTTTTCTAAATTAGTCACTCCTGATACAACAGGTTATTGTTTAAAACCTAAAATATAATACATGTACTTTACTCCAGTATTGCAAGCACCTGAGACGTAAAGTTCTATTTGAAATAGATTTAAACCAAAAAAAAAAAAAAAGAAAGGAAGAAAAGGGAAGATATGTGTATCATGTGTTCATTTAACAATTTTGAACTTGAAATCATTGAACTTTCTCCATTCTAGCATGTGATATAATTCAAACAGAATAGTCAAATAATCAATTATTTAGAGACAGTGTAAATATATCGAAAGGATCGCAATATAGACAATTTATTAGACGTCTAAAAACATAGAAAATAATGGAATACTTTGTATTATTTTGTAAAATCATATCAAAATATATACAGAATGAATTTTCCAATTTAAAATCATTATAGGCTAAACATTAGAAAGGTTCTACTTACGTATTTAACCACAAATCTAGTATGTTTAAGGATATTTCAATCCTAAAATCCTGTACAAATATATGTATTCCCAATAAACTGAGTGAAGGTAGTTTCTTTGGTTCAGACGAAACGTTTTCTTATATAAAAATAGAATTGATAAAACGATTTAAATCTTATCATTTTTTTTTTTAGTTGTTATGTAAGTGTTGTCTCTCAAAACGGTTCATAATTATCAATTGATGAACTTCCAATTGATATGTTGTTCCGTAATTAATGATTTTATTGAAAAAATTGATAATGAATAATTATTAAAAATAGAAATTTGATAAGATAAAAGGTTTATTTATCAATCATGTATGCCTAGAATTTGATAAGTACTAATGAAATTCAAATAGTGTATATCTCCCCATGCATATTTGCACAAACAAAGTTAACTATCATTATAGTTTCGACACATGAAATTCGCATTTTTGGACTTGGTTAGTTTTTGGTATTTACCCTTCAATTGTATTTCTTTTTCACATAGTAATGCCTAACTATCCATTAATGCCTTTTAAACCTCTTATTTACACATGAATTTTTCGTAAAAATCAAATATATATAGTATTTAAAAAGATCTCTAAATGGTTAGTACTGCCGAATTGAACAACAATACAAGAAAATCCCGACATTTCAGACATTGTGACCAATGGGAAAGAATAAAATGTAAAGGGTATATTAGTTATTCTCCTATATTTGTACCACCTTAAAAAAAAAGTTTCATTTAATTATACGATTTCATATAATAAGTCTCCTGATTTGTTTCGCCTAAAACTTTTGAACGAACAAAAGAAAAAACCAGTGTCAAACTCAAAATAACTACAAAAACGATTTGAATGATTTGATTAAAATTTAGAATATAGGTTTTCTATATGAATTAGTATTGAATTCATTGAAAATCAATGCAGATAGAGGTAAAGCTTTAAAATCATTCAATATCGATAAGCCATTAACCTCAAGAATTAATTGATTCAACTAAATAATAGTAGAAAATATATTTGATTTGATTGAAGAAAGTCGACATGAAAAACCGTTAAATGCTGTTTTTGGTAGACATTAAGTTGCGGCAACATAAAAGGCATAACAAGAAGATATCAAAAATTTCCTATAATCCGCTTTTCGTCGTTTTAATATTGGATCATTAATAATGATGGTATGCCAACATTTTTCCATCGAGAATACCAGAACATCCAATAGCTTGTTCAAATCTGAGTTTACTTTGATTCTTAGAAGGCAACCGAAAAGTAAATCTATCGATTATGTTCATATACATTTTGATACACGTTGATATGGCAGCATTTAAATTTAATTAATAATAATTAAATTTTATTTTTAAAATAAATAAACAAGTATTTTGCTCAATAATTTTCCATCATTATTATTTTACGTACAATTAAACAATTAAGATTATTTCTATTCTTCAATAATAATAATAATATTTTTATGAATGTTCAAAATCATGAAATAATTTGTTATTCTAATTTCTCTAATTATGAAAATTTAAAACGGATTTACATCGTTCCTATGGAAAATCTTTCACAGAATTATCTTAATTAATTTCATTTATGAGAATTTAACTGTGAATTCTCAAAGAACCAATTAATAGGATTTGGTTTTGCTTTCCTTCGATTTTAATTGATGATTTCATATGAATTTAAAATGTCGGAATAAGTTTTTCAATTTAGGCAATTTTAGTTATTATTAATAAAAATAAATATTAATTATCCATGCACCTTTTTTGTTTAAGAAATTGTGATTAAATGTTATTAAATTGAAGTTTCATCAGGTAAATATTGGTAATAAAGCTCTGAGATAATATACTCCAGAAAGCTTTTTATGCCCTATGGTAGGTATTACCAAAGGGTATATTAGTTTTGTCACTCCATTTGTAACACATCGAAATAATCGTCGTGGAGAGGTTTTAAGGGTATGGCTGTGTCAGGAATCAAAAGTTATATTGATTTATGCATGTCCGTCCGTCCGTCCGTCCGTATACAAGATAACTCAAAAACGCGTTATCTGATTTTGATGAAATTTGCAATGTTTTTAGGATTTAATTGGAAAATTTGTGGAGCAAATTATTTGCATGAGTTGACTACATAAATAGACGATACCATGCTAAATTTCAGTCATATCGGTCCAAGGATAGTGGAGAAAGAAATAGTCCTAGGAGAAAATAACCCTCTTTATAAAGTTTTTTTGATGTACTTTAAAATCTAATACACCGATTTGAATAAAATTTACAGATTATACTTATGATATCAGGGTCTAGGCTACCTGTAAATTAAAAGAAAATTTGAAAAGAAGAAACAGAGTTATGAAGAAAAAACCTTGAAATAATGCTAGTTTTTAGAGTTTTTCTGTCCCATTTCTACCATAGGGCATCAAAAACTCGGCTATAGCCCAATTTTCAGTTACTATATGTTTATTTGATAGGTTTTTCTGAATTATATTTGAATTATTAAAACACTGATTACTTCTTCACAAATATGCATTTATGCATCCGCAAAAAATGTCTATAGAAATATAATCTGCTGACCATCTTTATAAGTTTTGTGTTAAACCATTTCTGATATTACATTTGTACGAAAATATGTGTAAGTCATCTTTAACTTTTCGATAGTTCAACGAGGCGTTTCTAATAATAATTGAGTTAGTTTACTTACTGCATTTAATAACATATAAAAACTTAAAATCATCTTATAGCCGATCTTTTGATACCCTATGATAGGATTCGTAGTTGACGAATTTACTGAAGTATTTCGAGTCGTAAGTTCATTTCATTTAACTGTAACCAGTGCCTTGAAACTATTCTCCGATTATAAATGCGTTACAAATGTAGTGATAAGACTAATATAATCTCTGGTATACTATACATTGGATATAAAAACGCAAATATTGTCATAAATGCATTTTAACAACATTTTAATTTATGACTTAATGTTTAAGGTAGATTAAAATTTTTGCCCACTTTGCATTTTCAAGGTGTCTATTTCATAACAAATTATGTATTATTCTTTATTGAGACTTGAATGAATTCAGTCTTAACTTAGATATTAATGCCGAGGTATGACACTGGTCAGTTAAAAATTGTTCTGTCTATAATATTTTTATATGAATGATATGTTGGGTTTGTTCATAAATACATACTTATTTGCTTCCGTAACTTTAGACTTCTGATCAGATTGCTGTCAGCATAATTATGTTATATTTTTGACATATGAAGTTTACGTATATTTTTTCTTGAACGCGACGGTTTTCGCAACTATGCGCATATTTGCATTTATGAACAAGCCTGTTATTCAAATAGTCTTACGAGGTTTCAGAAGTCTAAAGTTAAAATAATGTTTACTAACTAGTCTGCTAACTTAATAGAATAAAACGTTAAAACTATACAACAGACTTATAAATAGTAAACTTTGAAATAAAACAAAGCTATGAGTAAAATAACATTCGGTGCTTTTATGACAAGGAATAATGAGAACCGAATCAATTTACAATAACGAAATACTATTTATGATTATACCTATTTCTAGTCTGGGTTGATTGCCAAAGAACCGTTATTTATATCGTGGACCTATCGATCTTTATGTCAACAAAGCAGTCAGAATGAAAATTGGAATGAAGATTTATTTCAATAAAAATATGATTGCATAATAGAAAATAAATTAGATTTAGAACCAAAACTTAAATCTAGGAGTTATATATAATAAAATAATATATGTTAAATAATTGATTTCAACAAGTTCCAATAGTGTTTTGTTTGCTTCGTCATCTATAATTTTATTTAATATTTACTACATGGGTTGGGAAAACTGACTGGGAAGGCTTTGCGCACTCACTGAGTAATAGGCTCAAGGAGCCTGCTAGATCATTCAAGTGCAGGAATAGTGTGGACAGAGCAGTTAATTACCTCAGCAATGAAGTAATTAAAGCTTTCAAAAAATCGTGCCCAATATCTAGACCACCTAGAAGGCAAAAACCTATCTGGTGGAACATAGATATTACGGTCATGAGAAAGAAAGTGGGGAAACTCTACAACAAAGCAAGGTGGAGTAACCTTGTAGAAGACTGGGAAATATATAAAGCAAGTAAACGGGAATTCAAATATGTCATCAGAAAGGCTAAAAGACTTTCGTGGAGGACATATTGCGACGATATCACGGAGACTAGCGAAGCCTCGAGGCTAAGGAAAATACTCTCAAAGGAGGAGAGCGTCCCCAGCTTTATCAAGAGGGGGGACGGATCATGGGTGGAAGATAGTCGAGAGGCTTTAGAGTCCCTAATAGCTACTCACTTTCCAGGAAGCTTGGAAGAGGAGGAAGAAGAGAAACTCCCGGCAGTGCGGAAACTCAGCTGGCGGAAGATCGACTGTATCACGAGTAGTAATAAGCTTACTTGGGCAGTCGAATCCTTCATGCCATACAAATCACCAGGACCTGATGGCATCAGGCCAATAATGGTGCAAAAAGCACCAGAAGCGGCAAAAAGATGGCTTCAGACAATTTTCAGAAGTTGTCTACGGATGGCATATGTGCCCAGGATGTGGAGAGAAACGAAGGTAATCTTCATACCAAAGGCAGGAAAAATCAGTCATACACAGGTAAAGGACTTCAGACCTATTAGCCTATCATCCTTTCTTCTGAAGATATTGGAAAGATTGATCAATACTTATATTAGAGAGGTGTGCGGATGGGCTCTGTCGAACTCCCAACATGCATACCTCAAACATAAGTCTATGGAAACGGCTTTACACGAAGTCATTAGTAAGATAGAGGATAGCATCAGCAAAAAAAAAGAATTTGCTCTGGTAGCTTTCCTGGATATCGAAGGAGCGTTTAACAACGTTAAAAGAGAAGCCATAATAGGCGCACTAGAAGACGCAAATGTGGAAGGTGGAATTACCGATTGGATCAACATGCTTCTGCGCTGTAGATTTATTAATGCAGCTTACGGGGACAGTGAAGCAAGGAAGAGAGTATCCAGAGGGACACCTCAGGGGGGAGTATTATCTCCATTCCTCTGGATTCTAGTGCTTGATGGGATCCTTAAGAAACTCAGTAATAGTGGGATCTCAGTGGTAGCATACGCTGATGATCTTGCACTAATTGCTAGAGGGAAATTTCTGGACACCATTAGCGATTTACTGGAAGCAGCTCTCAACAGGCTCAGCAAATGGGCCGACCACAATGGCCTTGGAATCAATCCGAGTAAGACGGAGTTAGTGCTCTTCACCAGGATGTACAGGGTGCCCCAGTTCAGGCTGCCAAAGCTTGATGGAGTCACCTTGAATATCTCTGAAGAAGTCAAATTTATAGGACTTTGGCTGGACAAAAAGCTAGCATGGGGAATCAATACAGAAAACAGAGTAAAAAAGGCTTACAATGCTCTGTATGTATGCAGAAAGGCTGTAGGTAGAAATTGGGGGCTAAAGCCTAGCATAATGCTCTGGCTTTATACCGCGGTAGCGAGGCCAATTCTAACCTATGGGGCATTAGTTTGGTGGGAGGCCACCAACAAAAAACATTTACAGGGGAAACTCACTAGGGTTCAACGGTCTGCTTGTATTGGAGCGTCAGGTGCGCTTCGAACAACACCTACAGCAGCCCTGGAAACGATTTTGCATTTGTTGCCGATCGACTTGTACATTAAACAAGCGGCGGGCAACAGTGCTCTGAGGCTAAGAAACCATGGGTTTCTCAAGAGACTGGACAAAGGTCATGGTAAGATCCTAAACTGGACGCTAGGTGGCGGTGCCAAGGTGGCAACAGACACCATAAAGGAAATATTGGACTTCGATACCCCTTACAGGATGTCATACCCGGACAAAACAGACTGGTATGACAATAAGGTCTCTATCGAAGGCGAAATTGGAATCTATACAGACGGATCTAAAACAGAGTACGGAGTAGGCTCGGGGGTATTCTCGGTAGACCTCAGTATAGCGAAATCTTTCAGACTTCCACTGGAATGCAACGTCTTCCAGGCGGAAATATTGGCAATTCAAAAGGCTGCAGAAACATCTAGTCTGGAGAAGATATCCTCCAGGGATATCTCGATCTACTCAGACAGCAAGGCAGCCTTGAACGCGCTTAGTTCGGTAGCTGTAAACTCGGGAATAGTCAGTAGCTGTCGCAAGGTGTTGAAGACACTATGCGTTCAGAATAATGTTAGATTATGCTGGGTTCCAGCCCATTGCGGAATCGAGGGAAATGAATCGGCAGATAAGCTGGCAAAGGAAGGAGCAGACGGTTCAGGAACCGAAATCATTGACGTTCTGCCCTCCCTCTCGGCGCTTAGAGCACGCATCAGGGATAGAATTTTCGGGGAAGCCAACACACGATGGTGCAAACTTAGTGGGCACGAAGTGTCAAAGAGTTTGTGGCCGATAATGAATCAAAGAAAGTCGAGTCTCATAATAGACTGGAACAGGAATCATTTACGGACAATTATTGGGATACTGACGGGACACTGTCTGTTGAGGAAGCACGCTAAAAGACTGGGCTTGGCGCAAACCGACCTCTGTCGATATTGTGGAGACATAGGAGTGGCTGAGGACATCAAGCACATTTTGTGCGAGTGCTCAGCTCTCTCTCGAACTCGTTACAACTTTTTGGGTAACCATTTCTTCGAGAATTTAGGGATGCTTCAGGCGACTAACATGGGAAGTCTAATGAAGTTTTGTAGGAAAATTAAATGCTTTGAAGAGGAATAGGTTTTCTAACAGGGTAACTCCTGGTCTCGTAGGGATCACAATGGGCCCATTAAGGTGCCTGATGTTGTACGCAGTACCCCTACTCTACCTACCTACCTACTACATGGGTTGATAAGTAAGCTGGAGTTCTACCTTTCAATAAATAATGTTTAATCACAGCACGAAATTCACTTTTTTCCATTATAAAAAAAATAATCAAAGTTGTTCACTTTCTACGGCTGTCAAACAATAACTAACAAACAGATTGTCATGAAATTTGACATGTGGTCGTCTGAAGGTTGGTACTATTTGACAACAAAGTGATTTGTTCGTGTGTGGCTCCATCTATCGTTAGGTAGCTTACTTATCAACCCATGTAGTAATGTTCACCCTGTAAATATAATTAGCTATTTTGTTTAAAGTTATGAGAATGAAATAAAGTGAATTTAATCTTTACCGAAAAGTAACCATTTTGCATTCCCAAATTCCAAATACTGTAATATATATAGAAATATTAAACTTCGGTTTTTTTTTGTACAAGTTTTTAAAGCGAAAATAATTTAAACTTAAAGACTTTCAAAAGCAAGAAAAAGTTTACCTTGATTCTGTTCTATAAATCGTGTAAAACTTAAAATGTTTGTGAAAAATATTGTATTCAGAAGATGTCAATTGGAGAGGTGTGTTTTTATTAAAGGAAAACATATAGTAACTTAAAATTGGCCTATGGTAGAAATGGGACTCGCACTTAACAAGAAAACAGCAAAAATTAATAATAGTTACGGTTTTTTGTGTACAACTTTATTCTTTCTTTTCAAATTTGATCTAATTCACATACATTTGTTCTGCAAATTTTATTCAAATCGGTATTTTAAACTACTTTAAAAAAAATTTATGAACAAGCTTATTTTCCCCTATGACAATTTCTTTCTCTAATAGCCTTAGACCGATTTTAATAGAATTTAACATCTAAAAAGGCGACAATTTTTGCGGTCAATGTGTGTAAATAATTTTAACAAAAGTGTAGTACAAATTTTCCAATTAAATCCGAAAAACGATTAAAAAATGACGAAACTTTCTAGTCACCACGGTTTTTGCTTTATAACTTCGTTCGCCCTCAGTCAATTTTGCTAAAATGCAATAACGAGTTAACGAATAACGAACTTACTATATATTGCAAATTTCATCAAATTCGGATAATGTGTTTTTGAGCTATCTTGTGACGGACGGACATGCAAAGATCGATATTACTTTTGATTCTTTACACAATTATACCATTTAAACCCTTTTTATAAACCTTTCTACGATGGTTATTTCTATTCGTTACAAATGTATAGTAACAAAACTAATATACCCCTCTGGTAGTACTTACCGTAGGGCATAAAGACTTCTTCTGAAAACGATAAATAAAAACATTTTATTGCTGTGAAGAAGAGTTCTGTTCTATTTTCTTTCAAATCAAAATTATCTTACTTGTTAAAAACAAAAACTTCTTCTTATAATATAATAAGCCATTCATCAATTGTTGTCATTACTCTTTTTTTACAAAAATTTCAAATATTACTAAACAACCAAAAAAGAATAATACAATATTAATAGTAACCCTTGATTTATAAGTATGGTAAGAAAAGTAAGGATTTCATATATTTTAACTTCTTACTTACTTACCATACTTTATAAACCAGGCATATAATATGGCCAATGAACTTCTGTGCCACAAATTAGTAACGCAGAATCGTCCCCGCTAAAAGCGTAATGGAAATCTCTAATGATGATGATTTCGTTCACGGTTTATGGTAGAAATAATTTTTTATTGTTCTGCTATTATTAACTCGCCTAAAGTTAAACAAACAAATAATGTTGGTTAGTACAAATTTCTTCTAGAAAATGGGTTTTCATGAGAATAGGAAAAGCGACTTTAATTTAATTGAGTTTTACAGTATTATTTTCAATGTTCTGAAATTGTGATGTCATCTTCAAATATCTTTTCTATTTAAATTTCATTGTTTAAAAATGTTCTTTCTTTATGGAAAGACGAAGGTTGAGTCATTTCTTTCATTTTCTTTTGTATGGAAAATTTTCAGGTTCATTTACGTTTAAAATTGAAGTTCATGTACCCGAAAAAGCCATGTAAATTAAAATCACGAAGTTTTTTTAAAGAATTTTGTATTGGTTTCCTTTTATATGCGAATTAAATGAAACGAAAAATATTTAAGAATTTAATGATTTTAACAATAACAGTTTAATACCAGAAATAGGATATCCTTTGAATTCGAAATTTAATATTAGAAAAAGCAATTGCTAATTTCTGTAATTCGTTTTTTATAGTATAAAAAACTAGGTACCTATATATATTAGGGTGGCCCTTATTTTTCAACTTTGCAAAAGTCTACCTCCCATCCCTCAATCTTGTTCCAATTAACAAAAAAACGATATATACAAAATTTTAGCTCAATCGGACAACTAAAGGCTACCCTCATCGAGCTTGAAAATTTAAGGAGTTTTCGAATTAACTTTTGGGAAATTTATTTCAGAATGTTTTTTAATAGTTCCTGGGGTCGCCTGAATGTTCCCACATAAATTTCTTTAAAAAGAGAAATAAAAATGGTTGATATAGGGAAGCGTCGTTGGGAATACTATGTTCCAACTTCAAGGCGAATGAGGGTCGTCTTAAACTTGTCCGATTGAGCAGAAATTTTGCATAGCCTGTTTTTTGGTCATTAACGCAGGATTATGGGGTTGGGAGCTTAACTTCCAAAAAATTTCATACAGCTAAGTGCCACGCTAGGTGGCCCTTATTTTTTCAACTTAGCAAAAGTCTAGCTCCCGCCCCTCAATCTTATTCCAATTAACAAAGAAACGATATATACAAAATTTTAGCTCAATCGGACAACTGCAAGGCGACCCTCATCGACCTTGTATTGAGATGTATTACATACATCGGAGGTTTTTTAATAGTTCCTGAGGGTCGCCTTAGACTTGCCCGATTGAGCAGAAATTTTGCGTAGCCTGTTTTTTTTGGTCATTGAAACAGGATTAGGGGGTGGGGGCTTAACTTCCAAAAAATTTCATACAGCTAAGGGCCACCCAAATATATATACTTTGTCTATAAAACCTTAGTAATCAATTTTAATAAAATTGATACAAAGGAATGTTTTTGCTCGTTACGAACGAGAGCCTTTTAATTCAGAAACTCAGAACCGTTATTTAAAATGTCCTAAAAACATAATTAATATAAAAATTATTCATACGTCTTAGATATTAAATTGAACATGCGTCTGGAAAGGAGTAATGAAAGGATAATTTGTTTAGGCGTTAATCATGGGTGATATCGGACTGAAATTATAAACATTCTCAGTTTATCATTCATGCATCTTTTCTAGATTACGCTATATAACAATTCCAAATATTATATAAAATATGTACTACCTGAAATCTTCCATTTACATATGATTGAAATGATGATCTTCGGTGATCCTTTGCAATATATAAAATTTTATTTATTTCATTATTGTAAGAATTTTTGAAGTTCATTACATTATTAGTATTCCCGGCATTTTTCATCCTTTAGAACCTTCAAAGGATAGCATAAGTGAAACTGAAATATGTAGTTTAGTCCCTAAACACCATTTTTATACAAAACATATAAAAATCAGTGTTCTTTTCAAGTTTTCGTATTGTGTAACACAATTTGACGTTCACAAAAATATTAAAATCATCTTAAAAGATTCTTGAAAATAAGATTAAGCTTTTATATATATATATAATTTTTTTTCTCAATATTTTGGCCTTTAAATAACATTTTTTGCATTTAAACCAGTTTTTATTACAAATTTTATTAAAGATTAATATGCTGTAAGATTTTATCTTTTGAAATTTTTAATTAGGGAGATTCTTTCTTTTGACTAAAATTCGCCAAAAATTAAATGGAAATTATTTTTCAAGTGAATGAAAATCAATTTTTTTTTTGATGATTAATCTTTCGGCCCAAGTCATGAAGGTAAAAACTTGTTCTTAGAAAAGAATTTTTTTTTATCTTTCAAAAAAAATGATTAATTCGTGTCAATTTTGATGAAAAAAATTTGTAGATTTCATAGAAAAAAATTTTTTTTCCTAGAAATTATTTTAATATTAAATTTTATTTTTAATTTCTCGCGTTAAACTGAAGTTATGACAGTGAAAAAGATGTTTCACCAAAAATAATAAATGATTCGGTGTCCGTCCGTCTAAAAATTTTTATTAAATTATCTCTATTAAATTCGAAATTTGTTAAATTTTTTTAATCAAATTCTTTCATACATTTTACAATAAAAACGGCACCAGAAATCAAACGGCAAATTTCATCATTAATTAATTACTTGCTTTCAGATAAGTATATAATCGCGTTCTATTATTTAGTTATACTAGCCAAATATCACTATTTTTACATGTTTGAGGTGTTGTGAGTAAATTTCTGTAGCCAAAAGAAAAATAAATACATGAAGAACCGAGACCTGGATTTGAACCAGGGTCTCATCAGCTTCTAGAAACGAGGTCTTAATAGACTTGAACATTCAACGCTGTTGTTATTAATCTGTTCGATTTGCCTTTTTGCGTAAATTCTAAATAGTATTATTCAAACAATACAACAGTTATTCTATAAAACCTTTCAACTCTCAATACCAATTTTTTTGTACTCTAATTTTAACTCTACATCTCCTAGAGTTCAGGTCAGAATAGGGTAACATGTACGATATTTATAAAAAAATTCCCTACTATGAATTTTTAGTATTTTAATTTTATGTTAATATCAAATAAATTTGATATTAACATAAAATTGCATATTAATTTATGCATTCTTAAAAAAAACTTTTTTGATAATTATTTTTTTTAATGGAAACTAATCAAATAAAAATACTATTTTGCATAATGTCCACGATTTCAAAAAACAAATAATCTAATAAATTCTTACATAATTAGAAATTTTGTCGGAAAAAAATTAATTTTATGTTTTTTCTAAAGTAATATACGATTTTAACGGCAAACTTCTTTAACTTCTTTAACTGACCATCTCAAAATTTTCGATAATAAATCTATTAAGAAGATTTTAATGAAATTCCTTCTTTAAATAACAAGCATAGAAACAATTACCTTTTGTCTTTACTTAATAAAAAAAAAAACCTTGTTAAATATTTCAAAAAACAATTTTTAACCCAAAATACCTTAAAGAAACCTTTTTTCGATGAATATTTTCTTTTCAAACCTTTCAAGCTTCAGGCCAGAATAAATCTTTTGAAAAAAAAAATCAATGGGAACTCTTATACAATATATATACTTGTATATATATTTTGTATAACACAAGATCATGGTCATTAATTGGACTTATTTTGAGAACAAATTTTCCTTCATAGCCGGTAACGCATTTTAATTTATATTAATCATAAAGTAGATATCATCTAAGAGGAAGTAGTTAAGGCATATGAAGCAAAAATATTAACTGAACATCTTGATTTCTAGCCTAGATTATATCTATAAGATGGTATTATGTTTATCTACAAAATAATTTGTCCGTATCTGGTTCAAAACTAAAGTGAACATAGAAAAATAAATGATACCAAATTTGAGACATACCGTCTACAATCTCGGGTCAACCATAAGATATGAGTTCCATATTTGTTCGTCTTCAGCAAATGCGGTTAATATTAGGTGTGTTTTTTTTGAGAATTGCTATCGACAACTATTACACTTTCTTAAAAAAATGTTTTTTTTTTTTTTTTTTTAATTTATGTACTTATATTTGCTAGAACACCCAGCCAACTTCAGTTATGTCTTTTGAACTTTGGAAAAAATAAATATTGAAGTATTGCTTTAATCAAATAAATCTGAAAACAATAAAAATAATAAGAAAAAAAAAACCAAAATCTGGTAAGACTCAAAATTCAAAGAAATTTGCTGTTAATTTCAAAAACTGCAATAAAAAAGCAAAAGTTTCAATTTGTAGCATCTACATATATGCTCAATACGGTACTAAATAGCTCTTGTTAAAATTAGACCCCAATAAATGGCATTGGTTAAAAAAGGTAGTATAAAATGTATTGTAACCGTGCTTAAATTAGATTAGATTAGATTATATAATACTTGTACTGCGACCTTAAGATCTACTGTACCACTTTTTTTTGGTGAAGTTGTTTGGTTAGGCTCCCATTCTAAAGCACCAATTTCTCTTAAGAATTTTATTATCCGGAGTGGATCAAAAGATTGTATCTCATTTGGAGGGAGGTAGTATGCCCCAAGTATTTCCTTCTTCTGCGGAATAATGGTTCGCGTTCAGAGAGGATCTGCATTGGAGTCTCTTCCTCACCCTCGCAGAATTTGCAGCTGCTGTCTAGTGCAAGTGCTTTTTTTGCCCCAAAAAAATACAGCTATTATGTACTATCAATTCAAAATGTTTTAGGATGAGTTCACATTCATGATGTTCGCGTATTTAAAATTAATGTTCGATTTTGTGATCGGTATCATCATTTTAATAAATCTTTGAATTAAAATTACAGTAGTGTGTCCCTAAGCAGGACTTAAATTATCAGAAGAAAACAAAAAATGTAGTTTTTTCTAATTGAAAACTAATATTACTATTTCAAAAACCTTGATTTTTTTCGTTATTTTTTCGAATAAATAAATAAATAATTATTTAAAAAAACAGGCTTGTTTCAAAGTAAGAATGAATTAATGAACACAATCAAGTAGCCTTTCATCAATCAAATCAATCAAAACTGAAGACGACAATTAAAAAAGAAAATAATTCCTTCAATTTAGTAAAAATAAATATAAAAGCTTAGCTTTTAAACAGCATTCGAATACGAAACGTATGTGTTGACATATTAAATGATGAGCTAAATTGGACTGGGATTTTAAATACTGAAGAGTTTTTTGAAGGTATAAAAGCTGAATTATAGTTCGTTTCATATTTTGATTAACTTATTTTCGTTTGCGTAAATTATAAGAAATAAGTACAATGTAAGAATCTAACAGCAGAATTAAATATTCGCAAACTCAGGAATAACTTTCTGTGGTTGGTTGAGAATATTGTATTTGTAACAACGGTGAATGGTCATTATATTTGTTTAAATTTTCAATTTATCCAATTCCATTCGTATTTTTCGTTGATACCAAATCCAAGATGTTGATTAACTTTTAACACCATGCAAACTCAACTTTATGCTTTTATCAATATTTGAATAATGTTGTAATCATTTTGTTGGCCTTAAAATATAACAAGGAAAAAAATTATTATTAGCTTATCGCATAATTTTCATAAATCGTAATATATGCTTCTCATATGTACTGGAAATGTGGTGTTTTTTTCTTCATTTTTTTTTTTATTCGAACAGCATGAAAACAAGGTCTAGTCAAATACCGAACAAATAACGAGTAAATATAAATTTATGCTCAAAAAATGCGAACAGGTTCGCAAAATTTCTATAATAATCGATATGAATTTATTTTTTGTTTATATTTGATTAAATGCAAAATTCACGATGAGGTTTTATGACCGCGACTTTTTAATTTTACACGATACTATTTCAAGTATCGCGAAAAACCGCCAAGTAGTATTGGTTAGAATTGCATTATGAAATGGGTTTTTTGTTTATAAAAGAAAATTATTGATAAAACATTTTACCATGTGATAAAAAAATTTGTGAAAAATTATCTTTAAAAATTCAACAAGTTTACTTTAGTACTAATTTTTGTGAATTATTTTTATGATTTTTATTTATCAAAAAGAAAATTCGATGCCAATGTTTAAATAAAGATTCTCAAACTTATATTAATAACTGTTTTTAAATACACTAAATTAATTAGCATTATTTTTTTTTCAATTTTATTATAGATTTTTCTTTCATCTATAATTTTATGGAAAACTCTTAAAAGTGAATGATTCTTTTTCATTTATTAAATCTAAAAACAAAATAGAAAATAAATTAAACAAAATATAAGAGGTGAAAAAAAATGACGGATTTCGAAATGGGATCCGTTGATCGTCCAAATCGTTTTCAAGTAAATCCTGTTAATCATAAAGGTGATCGTAAATCAAGTCAAGATCCACCACCGGAAATATATCGACGTATACCAAATAGTGATACTGCTTTACTTGAGGATGATGCTTTTAATGAGGTCACATCACATATTATCAATAAAAGACCATCACGGTATGTTTTCTTTTTTTTTTTTTAACAAATTTATTTAATTTAAGATTTCCAATTTCTAAGTTTATTGTTTTAAAATGCAAAGACTGTTCTAAATTTATCAGAAATCGAATTAAACTGTAACTTTAGAAAGCTTTCACTACGGAATTTAAATTATGAATTTAATGGTTATTGGATTTTTGTCACGTTTAAAAATATGATTTTGATAAAATGCCAATTTTTTTTGTTTAGAAATATGTTTTATTTCCACGTGTTTGAAGTATTTTTAGTAATGGTGGAACACAAATCGAAAAAGCTATTGGTGCCTGTTCTGATATCCGACGTTACGTTCGTTTTATTCGATATTACTCACTGTATACTCGATATTTCAATTTTGGTGTTCTGGAATACGCAACGTTTCATTTCAGTTCAACGTGTAGCAACGCATTCGATTTTTGATGTTCTGATACCCGCCGGGAACTCGATTTTCAGGTTAAATTACTCACTTCAGTTTTCGCGCGTTCGAATGAATATTTTTGTATGAATTTCCTTTATTTCTAAACCCACCCACACTATGCACCATAATATCAACTTTCAATCCCATTTTGGGCCCGAAATGGCTTTTATGAAGGATATATATGCTCAGTAAATAAAATTCATTTATAAAAAAAAATATTTTTTTTTCCATTTTTAAATTTTTTAATGATTACTGAATGAAACAAATAATTAAAAAATATAATTTATATTTTGAAGTAAACATTGCTGAAAGATATATGAAATTTATTTGAATAATGAGAAAAGCTTTATTTTGTAAAGCATTCATTGATGAAATGACTTACAAAAAGCACAACCAGCTGATTTTTGACATGCGATGATTGCCGTTTTTTTTAATGGGAAACGCCGTTTTCCAGAACACTGATCGCGTTACGAATCGAATCGAACGCGTTACGTTTACTCACCTAACGCCGTAAAACAGAACAAGGCTGATTATGAATGAATTTTTAAAGTCTGGCGATTATTTCCCTATGAAATCACAAAACTATTTTTAATGCTTTAAGTATGGTAGTAATTAAATTGCTATATTTGTGAAACAAATTTTCGAGTGTAAAAAATTATTTTATAAATAATCGTAAATTAATTTATACAAGGAGTTGTCCAAAGTAATCAGGACTTTTTGAATCTAGCGCCCCTAGTGGCGCCATCTATATGTCGACTGGTGCGTTAGAATCTGCTATCCTTTATCGACTTCCTGTGAGAATTTCATGACATTTCATCTATTGAAAGTGAAGTTATTGCGTTTTAAGTGCAGTATGTTTGTGTCATCGGTGCGAAAATGAGCTTCGACGACCAAAAATTGCTCAGAATTCAACATTCGAAGGACATCATTAAAGAGGTCAAAAAGGACAAAAACTTCCTTTATAACATTGTGACTGGTGACGAAACGTGGTGTTTTCAATATGATCCCGAAACGAAACGCCAAAGTGCTGAATGGAAGGCGCCGGACGAGCCGAAACCCAAAAAATCGCGCCTGGAGAAGTCAAAAGTGAAGACAATGCTGATTTGTTTTTATGATTCCAAGGGTATTGTCCACAAAGAATTTGTTCCACCCGGTCAAAACGTTAATGCGGTATTCTACCTAGGAGTTTTGAAGCGTTTGGTGCGCCGTATTCGACGTGTTCGGCTCGAATATTGCGAAGATGGAAGTTGGCGTTTGTTGCACGATAATGCGCCGTCTCATCGATCGACGCTTGTGACCGATTATCTCACCAAAAATCACATTTTAACCATGAACCACTCCCCGTATTCACCGGATATGGCACCGTGCGACTTCTACCTTTTCGGAAAAATGCATTTGCCGATGAAAGGAAAGCGTTATGCAGACGTAGAGGCCATTCAAAAGGCTTGCACCGGCATACTGGCGGCCATACAGGCCAACGAGCTAAAACACTCGTTCGACATGCTTTTGGACCGTGCAAAAAGCTGTATTGAAGCAGAAGGAGACTATTTTGAATAAAATCAATTGATTTTGCCGAAAAAACCATTTGTTCTGTTTTTTTTTTTAAAGTCCTGATTACTTTGGACTCCACCTTGTATTTTGTATGTTCTAAGAAACAGTTGGTGATTAATTTTCCATAAAGTTCTTACGTTTTAATAGAAACAATAGATTAGGAGATATGAGCGAAAAATGGAAAACTTATCAATTGAAGACCTATTTCCTGTTTATTATTTCCGTAATACGATTATGGATTTGTTAAAATATAGTTCTAAACCAAATGTTATCAAGATCGGTCAGCGAATTCGAGACTTATCGTCCCTGCAAAAAAGATAAACGAAAGCATACAGACACGGTTGATTCAAATGCCCTGATATTTTTTAGTGTTACTGTCTCATTATGAAAAATAATTACGTCCCAAGTTAATCTTTTTGGAATGTGTCTCAATTCAAGACTAAAATTAAAAAAAAACATTCAAATTAAAAATCAATTTCTTAGTGCTTTCAGTTTGTTCTTCTGACTAACAATGTTCTAACAATGTATTTCCAGAGAATTCGCATTGATCATTTCTGAAAAGATGCCTGTAGTATACTTTTTTGTGAGTTACGATAAATTCCGGAATGTTTACAGTCTATTATCTAATTTGATTCGAATTCATACTTAGAATAATTTTCATTAATTTCCAAATGCTTTTAGCCTAATTAATGCTCGTCTCAAAATCAAATACTTTTAGATATTATCTTGATTTAAAGATGACTAAGATTAACATTCCTGCGTTATTATTAATTGTTCTGATAATGAAGAAAACGGCTATTCTTAAAAAGACAGTCATAATAATAATTTATAGCAAAATCTATTCATATTTTATTTCATTTTATATAATTTTAAAAAACAAATATTTTGAAACAATAAATGTCTCTTTTTTTGTGTAATGCAAATATTTTAAAAAGACTATTGTAAGTGTGTTTGAACAATTTGAATTCGGCACGATTGTTTCAGTGATAAGAAAAGAGCATAATAAATAAGATCTTAATTAAAGAATCTTTTATAATAATAGGTGCGTTTTTTTCACATTGCTCTGTTTTGGATCGAAGCAGCAAGTGAAAAAAACGAAGAGGGTTATTTTCTCCTAGGATTATTTCTTTCTCCACTATCCTTAGACCGATTTGACTGAAATTAAGCGTGGTATCGTCTATTTATGTAGTTAACCTTCATAATTAATTTAAACAAAATTCATTCACAAATTTTCTAATTAAATCCGAAAAACGATAAACAAAAAAACGACAAATCTTTCTGGCCATCCTGGTTTTTCCTTCATAATTTTGCTCCTCCTGAATCGATTTTGCTGAAATGCAATACCAAACCAAGTTAAGGAATAAGCAACTCACATTATAAATTTCGTCAAAATTGGATGACGCATTTTTGAGTTATCTTGTATACGGACGGACGGACGGACATGCATAAATCGATATAACTTTCGATTCCCGACACAACCATACCCTTAAAACCTTCCTACGACGATTATTACGATATTTTACAAATGGAGTGACAAAACTAATATACCCTCTGGTAGTACCTACCATAGGGCATAAATATGAATCGATTGGAAACGTTTTTCAATTTTTATTTTTCATATGTTCAAACAAAAACTGTCATAATCATCAGGAGGAAAACATTCAAGTGTCAAAAGAAAAAAGTGGAGTAAGAATTTAGCTCCAAGTAAAAGCGAGTATAGGAGTTGTTGTTGTATTCCATGTAAAATTTTGCTCTACTCTGGAGGAACTTGTGAAAAAAACGCACCTATTGAATCAATTCATTGGATAAGAATATATGTAATTATGACATTTTTGTTCAGAAAGATCAGTGGCGGAACTAAACGAATTAGTTTACCAACAGGGATAAGTTTTAAGATTTTGAATTAATATGATATTTTAGTTTTGGTTCTGTTAGCTGGAAAATAGAATTTTTAAGAAACATTATTACGAAAAGCATTTAGAATATTATGAAAACAAGTCGAAGTTTAAGATTTTATTGAATAAATCTAAATCTTTAAGTTATGTTTAAAGAAAAACACTTCTTTCTATTTCTTTCATCTAGCATTTCCAGATCAATTCTAATGATTTCGCATTCGTTCTAATTACAAAAGATATCTCAAATAATATTGTATACTATCGGATTAATATCAGATCTCTGCTTTTAATTAGTTTGTATCAATATTATTGAATACATCATTAAATGTTTTTAGAATATCCAGAAAAGAAGCTTTCATATTACGAAAAGGGAGAATAATTTATAAATAATCTTTTTATGTTGAAGATATTTTCTTTGCCTCACGTTTTCATCAATATTGTTTAAAAAAAAGAAGAAAAAAAACATAACAACCAACGAAATATGTTTCTGATCTTATTTTATGTTTTGGAAATCATGAAGGAATTTTGTTTTATATTAATATATGAAATCAAAATCCCTACAACATAGATTCTCATTTCGTCGTATTTTTATTCCATTTTTCAAGCTTCACATAAAAAATTATAATGGATGGAGCATTAAAAATGAGATATCATAACAATGACAATGTTTAACCACCAAAAAATATTATAATATCGAAATAATATATTAAATATCGCGTTTCATATAAATACATGAGGATTATATCAATTTGATTTTATGTGACGGCAAAAGACGCGCATATTTACGAATTTAAAATATGTATTTCGTTTTCTTTCTAAAATTTAATATATTTATAGTCGAAAAAAAATACATCTTATTTGATTATAAATCTTTTGGAAAATGTTGCCGGAAATAGAATCATTTCGATGAATTTTGCTAACCTAATAAAGCCAGTAACCAAACTTTACAAATAAAAAAAGGATAGTCCAAAACAAGACATAACAATATCTTAAGACTAAAACCAATAAATCCTAATTCAATATTAGAATAAATTGTCCCAACTTAGTGTCTGGGTTTGGAGGACTTTAAAAAAAAAATAACAAAAATAAATGTTATTATAAAATTCTGTTCAGGTTTAATGATTTTTTATTAAAGTCTTTATCAAATCTGTGAATTTTAGAATCTCGAAAAGAACAAGGATTTTTTCTGATTAAATTATTAGAAAATTTGTTTTTGTCCGAGTATTTTGGTCATAAAACTTTCCAGACATGACATTCTACATAAACCTCATAAATTTTAATTCTTTTAATTTTTTCTCCAAAAAAGTAGAACATTTCAGAGGGAATTTTCCTATGTTGTTAAAAATTTACAATACTAAATACTAGTTATATATGAAAGTATATGAACAGATAAAATTTGACACAGGATAAGGGTTTAAAGGTCCAATATGTAAATTTATCCTTTCGAGAGAATTAAGATCTAACTTTTTCTTGTTAGTACATATTAATAAAATTTTAAAGATTTAATCACATAATATAATACCGGCAACAGTTTGACAAGATTACTTCTTATTTATCCCTTAAACTTTTGGTACGGTTATTCACGAGGTTTTCCATTTAATCTTATGATCCAATGTAATTTTAGTTGTTTAAGCAAAAGAAAAAGAAAAAATTTTTCGGTCTTGATTAAATTCAAGGGTTCAAGAATGTTCAATAGTTAATTTGTAGCCATTCTTTTGGTCATGTAATTTAGTTTCCTGGAAAATTTCAACGTTCCTGTTTGAGGGTGTGATTTTTATCAAAATAGGAAATGAAACAAAATATTAATTCATAGAAGGTTGTAAAAAATTTGGAATTTCTAAGGATTCATTATGGATATAATAAAGTATTAATTTAACAGTTGATTAGGTAACTTTTTAGGTTCCATTTTTTTACTAATCTTTTATAAGTTTAACAAAAATTATATAATAACTGGTAATTTTCTTGTTCATTATATCATTGTATCATAAACAAACGTCTTTCTTCCTACTTTCTTACAGTACTAAAGAGTAGAAATAAGTAATGTAATCACAAAAAAATTCGACAAGAAATTTTTGATAATCACGAAAATCTGAATCGACCATTTCTATAATGATGCATGTGTGCGCAGTCTGAAGACACCTATAAGAGTAAATGTAAAAAAAGCTTAATGAAACGATCCTATTAGTTTTCAGGTTTTTGAGCATATCTTATTTTCTACTATATTTGATGCAGATTTTTATTCTGGATTTGTTTTTTTTTTTGTACCTAAAAACATACAATTATGAGAAAATTAAACTTGAATTTTTCTAGTTCAAAAATAAATTTGGTTTCTAGAAGTAAATCCAATGGATATGCTCTATTTTAGACTATATTAGACTGACCTAGTTCCTAGTCTTAAATAAAGTCGACTTCTTATCAGATCCTTTTCGTGTATAGATATAGCAAAATGTGTAGGGATTTCATTTATTGTTTTAAAGAAACCTGGAAGAAAGGGTTAAACCACAAAGGATTTGGTTTAATTGAAAATTTGATACTCTCTCTCTAAATAACAAAATTGAACAAAATATAAAATTAAATAAATTATAAATCAAATCAATTAGGCATGTATTTTCAAATTTGGGTTAATTGAACCTGATTTCTTAGGAAGAACATGACAAATTAATATGTTAGTGTTTATGTTACCAAAAAGAACATTATACTAATCTAGTTGGTATTTAAAATATTAAAAATGAAAATTTTTAAGTTTATGTTTTTTTTTCTTTCTTTCTTTGCTTATTAATATGGATTGCAGAATTCAATCTATAAAGAGTAGTTTTCGTGATAAAGATAAACCATCACGTTTCAAAGATTCACAAACAACACGATTTCAAGTGGCTGATGGAAATGATGATGATTCAGATGAAACAAATGATTCTAATGAGGATAGAGAGATTTTATTGGAGAATGAATATGATACAAAATATGGAAAAAGTTTTCGGTAATTTTTAGCATTAATTATGTACAATACTTTTTTTCTCGATTGTATATCTTTAAATTGAAATAATTTCTTTAGACACTTCACAAGAGAAGCTTTACCAAGGCTAGATAATTATCGGAATATATTGTCAATACAAGCAGCACACCGTCCAACATTAGACGAATTACATAATGCTACACTTACAAACAAGGTAAATACATTATAATGTTTTCTTTTAAAGTGAAGAATTACTTTTCCTTGTTGATAAAAAAAACAAATTTTATCATAAAAAGACGTGAGTTTATAAACAAAACGTGATTGAATTCCTTAAAAAAATAATATGCATTGTTTAAATCAAAACAAAAAAAAAAAAAATAAAAAAACGAATTCAAAGAAATAATAAGAAATTATAGAATTATTAAAAAATCATAAATAAAGAAATATCGAGAATTTTTCATGATGTTAAATGAAAATATGTTTTATGATAATCGCATAAATTAATCAGTTTCGTAAACAAAATACCAATCATGTTATCGGATTTTTCATTTTTATTCTTTATTTATTTTTTTAATTAATATTAAAAGAAATTCCATCATAATTATTTTCATATTCATATGTTGGTATATTATGTGGCGTGGTGGTTTTTAATCTGAACCAAGCAATTATTAATGAAATACGATATATGAGGATAATAATTTTTATTAAATTACCTACCGTCTGTATAAAAGACGAAATTATGTTTTATATCGGATTGTGTTTTAACAAATTTGTTTTTCCAGAACATTGATTTCTATTGAAAATAATAATTAAATTACAATTCTTATTGCTCGCTTTTCTATATTATATGAGTACTATATAAATAAATGAAATAAAATATTCGTTAAGAAATTTCATATTAAAATGTCTTCGTTGTAAATCGAGGAGTCTTATGTCGATTGCCATATAATACTATATGCTGATATACCTAATTATCATTAATGAAAATATGAAAACGATTGAAGACATATTAAAGATAATAACAAGGAATTTCGAATGTAAAACGTTTTAGTCATAATACGCAATATCGATTCTTTCAATTATTTACTTATATATAATCTTATACCTCGATTTACATGGCAATCGTACGAATGGTACGATTTCGGCTTAATTAGGTTGAAGAAAACTGAAAAAATTTCCATTTACACGGTACTATTTTAGTTTAACACCGTCACAGAACAGTTTTTTCTTCTTCTTTTTTAAAATGTTTAATCGTGAATTCGAATTGCATGATTTCAATTTACATGGCATTTTCGGGGAACCAATTTACCATGTAAATCGAGATCTAGGTGTGAATATCTAAATACACTTCAGTAATTCACCATTTTATAAATGAGTTAACTACTTAAGTCTCGGATAGCAACGAATGTGTTGGATACATCAGCAACTTGTATAGTTAAGAAGGCATGAGAATCATTTGCAATTTAGGATAGTTCTAGGTTTATCTGCCTGATTTTATAGTTATTATTGTGAGAAGTTTAAATTGGGATTTTTAGGTTTAAATATTATTATTTCTAGTAATTTCTATGAAATATTTTTAAACAGAGTCCTGGCAATTCCCTTTTCTCTTTTTTCTTTAAAGCAGGACCACTGAAATCCTGACAGTATGAATACATTATGCAGTTTCGCTTTATAAAAGTATTATAATGTTTACATTTATAATAGCTTTTCTAATTGCATCTACCTTGGAAATATGTTTTAAACCAATTGAGGTTTCTTATTTGCAATAACCGACCTTATACTGTACTGAAATTGTATCGAAATTAAAATCTAATGTTTAATATGAATAGTTAATATGAAAAAAAAACGTTATATTTCACTTAGTATATATTTATTTGTTTAACTATTAAAATTCTTAGAAAAAAATACGCGGACTCATTAAGATAACCATTTTAACGTTAGAAGTATTCATAAAATAAAATGCCATGACAAATACTTTAATATTTGAGGCGTTTCTAATTCCAATTTTTCTGGTCAATTATTTAAACGGAAAGAACTCCTGAATTTTGATATACAGCTTGTACAAAATTCATTATTCTTAGTTTCAGACTACAACCAAAAAAAAAAAAAAAGAAAAGAAATCAATAAATTTCTTTTTTCACATTTTTAACTTAAATATCAACAAGTCGATTAAAGTGCGATGTATTCATTGAAAAACTTAAGTACAAGTACATAGTACATAAGTATGTTTTCTCAAAGTTCTTGCCTGTATCTAAAATTAAAGTTTAATAAAAAAAAAGTCTCCACTAAAAAGTTATTTTTTGCGTGATAGCGTGCATACTATATATTTCGTAATTTGTTGATCTCTATCTAAGAAAATCTTCCGAAACATTCACGCATACGCTTATATGAGAAGCTTTCAAACATTTTGGGAAAAAAAATAATAATATTTTCTTACAGAATTAAAGGTATGACTATATATACTTATGTATGTCTATACTTTCGCTGTTTATGAAAATATAAAATGATTAATAAGTGCATACAATTCTTGTGAGCCTGTTTATACAAATCTTACAGATGTATGAAATAAATTAAACTACAAATGATAAAAGAAAGTCATTATCATTTCACATTATTACCGATAATAAAAAATGAAAGGACTCACCTAAAAACAGCCATTTATCCATCTCTAAGCAACACTTAATATTCATTATTTGAAGGTGTATTCAAGAAACGGTTAGATATGTAGGAAACTTGTATTTTCATAATTCTTTTATTGATTTTTCTTATTTTTTTCTACGCGAGAAAAAGAAAATCCAACCAAATCCTCAAGAAATTCTCTTCAAGGATGTTCTAAAGAAAAAGATGCTGATAAATTCTTCCTGGTTTTGTGTCGAAATGTAATTTCTAATAAGACTATAGTTGTCATTGGATACAGCCCATTTATTCTTAGCTGTATGGATAGGATTAATGAAACTAATAACACTCGTAGTAATATACTTTCTAATTTTCTATAAAAAGTTGTTTTCTTTTCTAGTACATATTTCTTGTCTATTTTCTAGGAGATTTTTTTTCTTTTGAGCTTTTATTCTGTATTAGAAAACTACCTGTATAATACCTTTAACCATTTACAAATACTATAATCATATATCAATTTAATATTGTTCCTGACTTTTATAGATAAATAACTTTTTTTTGTTTTTATTTTATTAGCAATAAAAACCTTGGCATGAATGAATATGAGAACTCAATCTATCAGTAAAGAACGTAGATCAGCACATAGGAAAATACACTGTTAAGGTACACTGTACACACTACAATGAATACACTGAGAAGAATGGTTTCTTTCTGTGTACGTATTTTTTGGTCAACGTTATCTCTTTTTTGGTCTTATTTAACAATATCCTTTACTCGATTGTTACTAAATTAAATCTGCTTCAATAAAATTATCTAAGAAATCATGTTCGAAATTTCATATACCAAACAATAGGTCCAGATCCATCAAAATCTAAACGTCCTATTTTTTTTACCGTCAAAAAATTAATTTTTCATTCTATGAGAACAAAGTAATAGAATTTCATATTTACGAAATATGAAAGTATTTTAGGTCCCTCCGTTTGATATTTTAAAGTTACTCCTAAAATTTGTTGTAAAATTAAACTTGGTTTGCTTCTAATATTGTTTGAACCTCCTGCAGCGAACGACCCATGAATATATTATTTAATTGAAACTTCTTTTAACAGTGTTTCTTTATGCCTTTGGGCTTTAATACCAAACGATAAGCTAACCTTGGTAAAATAATGAAAATAATGATCACCAATAAATGTTTAACTTTTTAAATTTATATGCTAAATAGTTTTTGAAGTGTCTATTTAGTAACTTTTGCTAATATTTCCATTTCTTCTAATGGCATTAAATAACTACAAGTACAGAACACCAAGGACATATTGGTTATTAATTTTGTTCCTTCATTTACAAAGTATCGAAAAACCATCATAGAACAATTTCGAGACATCAGATTAGATATGATGGAATCAATAATGATTTTCATTTTTCTCCATCTGTACTATATTATACATGACTGAAGGCTGGCAGACTTTCATTTTTTAATAGGGTTTAGTTATTTTTGCAGTACTCGATTCATAAATAGAGAATTTTCTACTAAAATGTTGTACAAAACTTATTGCTTTTGATCATCAACTATTTTAAAATGAATTTAAAATCAAATGTCTTGAAATTTCCAATTTGAACCATGGCGTCAAAACTTTTATTGAATTTTTTAATGAGTTCCTTTTTAAAAGCTTGAAAAGAATTTTTTTGAATAAAGTTCTATCAATTAATATTCCGTCGAAACTTTTAAAAAGGAAATACCTTTTTTTTCATCTGTTTTCAGTTTGAGTTTATGATTTTAGTCCTCGTGCATGTTTCGGATGGGACGTTGGGCCGTCGGTCACGCTGATTTAGGGTGTAATTACAAAAAAAAGAAGACAAAATGGGCCACAAGGCCAAGGTATATGGTCTACTCGACCACTGCATTAAAAAATTTGGACTCTAGAGAGATCATCCTACTACCCTGTTAATTCTTTAGTAAAAAATTTTCCCTACATGTCCATAAATAAGATTTTTCAAAGAATTTGTATGCTATAAGTATTTAAAATAAAAGTTCTATTATGATTTGGTTCTGAAAAAACCTAGTAAAGCTCAGAAATAAAAATTCGTTTATCAAAAACGTTTGAGGCCCATTTCTTCTTATTTTTGGTGCATAAATAAATATTAAACATAGATCAGTAAATTGACAATTCAATTCATTATTTATGTGATTCATAAATTCTAGATAGGATTAGAAAAGCGTATATTTCTGCGTAGAAAAACATATTTTAATTGGAAATTAAAATCAATTTTATAATTGGTTTAATTGAGCAAAACCTCTCGCGTTTTATAAAATATATATTACCAGACCGTGAATCATCTAATTTTATATATAAAATATTTTCCAATAATACAAAAGATCAATTGACCTCGATGTCAAAAGGTCCACGAAGGTTGCTATTCTGTTGAATATAGAAAAACTAAATAGGTGATAATATCTTCATTTGTTTTAATTGCTTATGCGACCTACAATTAATTCAATTAACATTGTTAAATTTGCAGCCATTTATTCGTTAATTAACGTTTACATTTTTGTCATTATAAATACTGTTTTTTCTTCTTTCTTATATTCACATAAAAGCTGTTGGAATATGACGAGAAGGTGAGTATATACCATATGTTGCAAATATGTTCTGTAGTTACAATTGTGTTCGCTTGTGTGTTGTAATCAGCAGCCTCAATGCAGTATTTTAATAAATTTACTTTGTAGATATAAAGTTTGCTTTAAAAAACCATTTTTATTACAGTTTATCATTTGCTATTTATGAAAACTTTATTTAAAATTAAAATTATTGTTTTAGTAAAGTTAATAATTTTAATTATCATTTTAATTACATAAAACATAACATCTATGAAACTTTACTCGAAATTAGTTTTATTTAAGGTTTTTCATGTATATTGATTGTAATTACTTTTTTACACATATGATTAGAATACCAAATAAATCAATTGGAATAAAATCAATGAATCCTTTTCTATCCTATTTATGTCTATTTTTCTATAAAAAAATTATAACAAGTAGTTTCTTTATACAAACACAAAATATACGTGATTAGTTATTGATGTTTACTTTAATAGCAAGAACAACATTTATATCTGAACAGATTCATTTAGTCCTTTATCAAATGACTTTCAATTATTTCCCATTAATAAAAATGTACTACCCAGGAAAATACCATCATTTCAAGGTAATTCATTCTATTTAGCGAACAATATTAAACCATGTTAATTTTTTCTTTATACCGACAATAACTTAGTAACTAATTAGTTATTGGATTTTGATTTTGTTGATATTAAATATTTACGTTCCATTAAACATTCTTATATGTATCGGGTTTTTCAATAAGGGCACTACAAATATTTTTTTAAATAAAACAAACGGTTTGAGATATCAATGAATTTTTTATTTCATATTAAAGCACATTCTTCGCATGACCACCACGGGCACGTTTGCAAAAGTCCAGTCGTTGAACCCAATTTTCGGCCACTTTTTCGCATAAATCGGCCGATATTGCAGCAATTTCGCATTCAAAATTCGCTCTGAGCTCTTTTAACGTCGCCGGCTTATTAGTATAGACCAATGATTTCACATGATCCTAAAGAAAATAGTCGAGAGGCGTCAAATCTCATGAACGAGGCGGCCAATTGACGGGTCCATTTCCTGGAAATAATACGCTCACCAAACTTACTTTTCAATAAATCGATTGTAACGTTCATTGTGTGGCAAGTGGCACCATCCTGTTGTAACAACATATTCTCCAATTCATTCCAAAAATAATCAGCTAGCATGGTTCGATAGCGATTTCCATTAACTGTAACGTGGCAGTTTTCAGCATCAACGAAAAAATATGGCCCAATGACACTTCCAGCGTGTAATCCACACCACTCAGTTATTTTTTGAATGTGTGGGTTGCGGCCTGCCCAATAACGCATATTTCGCTTGTTAACA
The DNA here is from genome assembly GCA_963422695.1 of Xylophagus ater. Classification (NCBI taxonomy): domain Eukaryota; kingdom Metazoa; phylum Arthropoda; class Insecta; order Diptera; family Xylophagidae; genus Xylophagus; species Xylophagus ater. The sequence goes on along the minus strand of OY730482.1, from coordinate 39,285,523 downwards.
AATCCGTTTAGCCAAAAATGAGCCTCACCACTGAAGATGATTTTTCGATGAAAATCGGCTCTTAAAGTAGCGGCGACCGACTCAAAATTTCGGTAATAAATTTTAATAATTTGTAAACGTTGTTCAAGTGTGTACGGCTCCATGATAAAATGGCAACTATTCACGAGCATAAATGTCAAAAGAACAAAAAAAAATATTGCGTTCGCCATCCCTATTGGAAAATATTTGTTGTGTCCCATTTGAAAAACCCTGTATATTTAATATGGAGCTTAAATTTTGTGGAAAAGTAAATACATATCTATAAAATTAACTTTAATTTCTATCGAATGTAATTTGAGTCCGAAAAGCATTTAAATCAAAAAGCAGAAAAAGAAAGTTTTGTAGTACTTGAAATCTATGCTTTTTTATCATTTATCGCCGTGCACGAACAGATATAACTATTTAGTATGCATATGTATTTCATAAATTGTTGGTATACAATGGAAGTTTTTCGTAGGCTTATGGATTACAATTATCAAGCCCAACTTTCACTGCAGATAGCTGGTAAATAGATTCCAATGCGATGGAGATCTTGATATATTTTTCTCGTTGTACAAATAAGTCACAAAATAGTTATAATATAGCTATTTTATGTTAAATCAGCTAATACCAAGATTGTAAACACCCTCCTTATATCTTTAGTTCTACTATGTGTATGTATTCTTTGTGAAATTTTTTATAAAATTAAGATTTTCAACTAGTCAAAAGGACAAATCTTATGAAACCCAAATCTCTTATTTTCTTAGGTCGACCATAGATATTGAAATTCAATTGAAAAAGGATTCCGGAATTAAGATGATATTTCAATACTTTCGCTAATAAAAATAAAATCCAATAAAACTTATTCAATTTATTTGAAATTCTTTTTGTTTGTCAGTAAAAAAACATTTGTAAACTAAAATCAAAATAATTGAATTCCATTAAATTAAAATCGTATTGGATTTTATTCTTTTAATCAAGAAAATTTTCATTGATTGAATTCCTTATTAACCTTTTTTTTACACATAACTGAACAAATTTGTAAAAAATTTATTGAACCGAAACAACATAACTATTTAATTCCATTTTATACTTGAGATCTTTTAATTTCAATTAAAATATTTCGAATTTGATTTTTCCTATTTAAATTATTTACAATATTAAAACTTTAACATAATTAAACTTAAGTTTCAATTTAATTTCAGGCCAATAACACTTTAACAAGAAACACCGATCCAGGATCGGGTATTATTCCTGGAATGCTGAAGTTTGGTTGGATTAAAGGTGTCCTGATAAGATGTCTACTAAATATTTGGGGTGTAATGCTTTTCCTTCGATTAAGTTGGGTCGTAGGTCAAGCTGGTATCTTAGAGGGTATACTTTTAATTTTAACAACAACAGTTGTGACAACAATCACAGCACTATCCATGTCAGCGATTAGTACAAATGGTGTTATAAAAGGAGGTAAAATTTTTGCCTATTTAAAATACAATTTTAAATACTTATTTACTAATTTCTTAAAGGTGGAACATATTATATGATATCACGTTCATTAGGACCTGAATTTGGTGGTTCTATCGGTTTAATATTCTCATTAGCGAATGCTGTTGCATGTGCCATGTATGTTGTTGGTTTTTGTGAATCGATGCATGATTTATTAAATTCATTCGATGTTATAATTGTTGATGGTGGTGTTCGTGATGTCCGAATAATTGGCAGTATTACGATAGTTATCTTAACAGTAATTGTTGTTGTTGGTATGGAATGGGAAGCAAAAGTATTCATTTTTATTTAATTTAATATCGATATCATAAATTTTAATAAGAATTTTTTTTTAATTTTTTTGGTTTATTAGGCACAAATCGGTCTTCTTGTAATACTTTTAATTGCAATTGTTGACTATCTTATTGGTTCCCTGATTGGACCAAAAAATACTTTAGAATACGCTAAGGGATTTATTGGTTATAATGGTGAGCTATAAAAAATATTATTTATATCATTTTATATAAAATATATTATTATTTGTTCATTGAATTAATTATGAAATATTATTCACAGCAACAATATTTCGTGCAAATTTGTTGCCCGATTATAGAAAAGATGATGGTGTCAATCATGATTTTTTCTCAGTTTTTGCGATATTTTTTCCAGCTGCAACTGGTATTTTAGCTGGTGCTAACATATCTGGTGATTTAAAGGTATTACACAAAGTTATAAGAGATGTAATGAAAAGATTTCCGAATGATCTGATTGATAATTGATGTATAATACTAGATCATGTATTTTAAAAACACATCACATGATTTCCAGCCAAGTCTGTTCAGAAGTCTTTTTCATCAAACTTCTTTTTTTATCAATACGATATTATTTTGATAATATTTTTACTAGGATCCACAAAAATCAATTCCAAAAGGTACTATATTAGCCATTCTTATATCAACCTTAACTTATATAATCATGGTGGTTATTGCCGGTGCTACTGTTGCGCGTGATGCAACTGGAAATATTACAGATACTATAAATGGATCTTATGCATTCCTTGATTGTAGACCAGGTTTGTAAGAAAACATATATGAAAATAAATAATTTTTAATTAATTTCTAATTAGAAAATTGCACATATGGACTTCATAATTCATTTCAAGTAATCGAACTTGTATCTGGTTATGGACCAATTATATATGCTGGATGTTTTGCAGCAACACTTTCATCGGCTTTAGCAAGTTTAGTATCAGCTCCAAAAATATTCCAAGTAATATAAATTGTATATTAAAATACGATTTAAAAAAGTTGAAATTTCGAAATGTTCACAGGCATTATGTAAAGATGAACTTTATCCAAAAATTGTTTGGTTTGCTAGAGGTTATGGCAAAAATAATGAACCCGTAAGGGGATACATTTTAACATTCTTTATCGCTATTGGGCAAGTTTATAAAAACTAATCAGTAGAAATATTTATAATAAAAAAAAAAAATCTTTTATAGATTTATATTAATTGGTGAACTCAATTTGATTGCTCCTTTAATATCGAATTTTTTCCTAGCTGCTTATATGCTAATAAATTTCAGTACATTCCATGCCAGTTTAGCAAAACCTGTTGGATGGAGGCCAACATTTAAGGTTTTGTTACATTTTTATGGTTTATTAATAGAAATTTTATATAAATTTATATGAATTTTTTTATAGTATTATAATATGTGGCTAAGTTTAGTTGGTGCTATTTTATGTGTGACCGTTATGTTTCTTATATCTTGGTGGACCGCATTAATCACATTTGTAGCTGTGCTTGCATTGTACTTAATTGTATCATACAGGAAACCAGGTAATATAAGGATCTTTAATAAGTGATGTATTTTATTGATTTTAAAATTTGTTTGTTGTTGCTTTTTTAGATGTAAACTGGGGTTCAACTACTCAGGCACAAACTTATAAAAATGCTTTATTATCGGTTCAACAATTAAGTAATGTTGAAGAACATGTTAAAAATTATAGGCCTCAGGTAATTTTTTTTCATTATAAATATAAAATTTGTCATAGAAAATTCAAGTTCCTTTTTCAACGTTTTTATTATTAGCGATTTCGCGGAAATTATATTTTTGACTGTTTTGTTGCATAAAATTGAAAAGAATTGTATTAAAAGTTTTTTATTAAAAAGTTTAAATGAGAAAGCAAAATATTCATTATAAATTCTGATAATAAAACTTCCTGTCTTTTTCGGTTGTATTTTTGTACGTGCTCTGAAACTCGAATGAAAGTTTTTAATTATCCCACAAAATATGATTTTTTTAAGTACTTCTAATCATGCTTACATAAAATTATGTATTTTTTTTTTTTTGTAATATACATTTGAATAAGCTTTTTTTCAAAAAAAAAGATTTTTTAATTAATCGCAAATTTGAAAGCTAATTTTTTTTTTTTTTTTTGGTTATCTAAAACCTAAAAAATACAAATAAAAAAATATGACAATGTCAATATTTTGTTGATTTTATCCTATTTTGCATAAAAAAAAACAATTTGTATTAAATTTATTACCGAAATCATAAAACCTGGCATATTGTATCAACTTTTTTTATTATCACATAAATTTATCCTTCAAAATTAAAGAAAATGTACCAAAAAATATTATCTAACAACATGCTGCCATGTTGAGTTGAATGACTCGGGATGGTAGTTGGTAATGGACATTAAAGAGCAAAGTACTGTGAACAAATTTAGCATATCCCTTTTTCATTTGATAACATCACTTCTTGCCTTTAATGATGTCATTGCATTTTACGTTCAGAATTAAGTGAAAGAATTTATGAAATAATGTAATGAAAGCATATCACGCACAATATTCAACAAAAAAACAAGAAAAAGGACATCATAAATAATTTTAAATTTTAGTAAATTCTAGTTTACTTAAAATATAAACTTTTTATATTTCAGATTTTGGTTTTAACTGGATTACCAAATACCAGACCAATGTTAGTCGATTTTGCATATATGTTAACGAAAAACTTATCACTATTAGTTTGTGGTCATGTTTTACGTGGTACATCATTATCACAACGTTATCGAAATTATTTACAAGATCGTGCAAGTGCATGGTTCAAAAAACATCGTGTCAAAGGATTTTATTCCCTTGTTGATGGTGAAGATTTTGAATGTGGTTCACGTGCTCTTATGCAGGTAATTTGATTCAGTTTATTAACAATAATTTAAATTAATAATTTTTTTATTCTTGAAGGCATCTGGAATTGGAAAATTAAAACCGAACATACTTTTATTGGGTTATAAATCTGATTGGCAAAATTGTGATAGGAAAGAATTAATTCAGTATTTCAATGTTATGCACAAAGTATTTGGAGAAATTTTAATTTTAATTATTATTATTAATGATACGGTTTTTTTTTATAGGCACTCGATATGTATTTAGCTGTTGCTATACTTAGGCTTGAAAAAGGTTTAGATTGTTCACAAATCTTAGGTGAAGATTCTACGAAAAATTTAATTGACATTCCAAGAACACTTCAAGCTAACGAAAGTTCAGCTGATTTAAATTTAAATGAAAAGAATGCTCAAGTTCATGGAAGTTTAGATTCGTTAAGTCGAAATGTATCACAATGTAAGTATACGATAATGATGTTTCTATAATAAGATTATGATAAAAAAAATCGTTCCTATTAAATTGATTAGAATAGATAAATCATTATTATTGTCTAAGGCAGTATTTTTCAACCGCTCTTCTCAGGAACACTACTACTCCTGTAGGCTATCCAAATGTTATATGAAATTTTCTTTCATTTATTTTAGTTTTTCGATAAGATTGTTTGTAAATTAAATAATTTACATATACAACTATATACTACTGAAAAGGAATAACCAAAAGTATGAATATTCATAATATTCGACGTGATTTCAATAAATATTTGGAACTAAACTTTAAAAATTCCTACTGTTTGTTGTGTTCAAAATATGTCCAGTATTCATAAATATTGTACTTTTGTTTTTCAAAAAATATTACATATAAAACTGTTTCGTCTTGTTTTCCCAAATTTTATGATACTTTCGTTTAAAAAAGGTGACAAGCACAGATCTTAAACAAGTACACGTATAACAAAAGATGAAAATGTTAAATTACAAAAATTTCTTATGTTGCTATTTTAAAAACGAAAAAATTCTTTCTAAAAACTAATATGTAAATATAGAAAAATCGAATTTGCATGTTCTGCAGTTTAATTGCAAATTCATGCATAATTTCATATATTGCACTATTTTAAAATTAATTACAATTAAAATATGAATGATAAATTATATTTCTATTGCATGTTTTCTATTAAATTGTATATACATGAATATTAGCTGGAAATATGCAGAACTACAGTAATGAAATTGACCGGAAAGCCAAAAGTAAGTAGCATGATTATTTTATAAGATTTTGTGATTTATTATAGTGAACTTAAAATAGCATGATTTATATTTAGAGTAACAATTTTCTTTTATGCTAATTTTTTCAATGAAACATAATTTAATACTAAATGCTTTTTCATAAAAGAAATAATACAAAATAATCTCGAATATTTTAAAAACAAAATCAAGAGAATATTGAGATCAATAAAATAAAAAAATTGTTAATCAATAAGACAAATTTTGTTCCCTAGGCTCTTCTAGGTACTTTATAAATTCAAATTTTCTGTAACTATACCTGTAGGCAAATGAAAAATTAGTAATTATGAAGATTCACGAATAGGGATTTAACTCGATACTCATCTAATGCTGGGAACGACTTCTAATCGCCTGTGACCATCCAAACATAATTGCTGGGCTAGCCTTTCTATAAATTCAATATTTATTCAATGCTGACTATCTTGTATTCCAACTAAAACTCACACACAGCCTTTTGCGATTATTAGAGCATATCATACCCCATGTCCTTGATCAACATATTTTTATGCAGTTAGGACCCTGTAAGACCGTTGAACAAGTCCCAACTGATTGGCAGTCTCAGTTCTTTATTTATTTAACATCAATTCAAAATTGAAATATCAATAATTAATTTTGATTGAGAGAAATAACATTAAAAAGAAATTTCAAAAAATGTTTCAATCAATATATCTTACCACAGTTATCTCGCATCTTTAAGTTCTCCAAAAGGTTGCTTATAAGTATGAAAGTCTAATCATTTACGATATATTAAAATATTTTATTCTTAAACAATTATCGTCCTTCTTGACAATAAAACCCTTACTAAATCATTAAGCTTATAAACTTGATAGAAATAAAATCTACAGAAAATGAGGGAATAACATTTACTATTCAATTTCGAAACAAAACATTCGAAATTGTATATAAAAAAAAAGAGTTGTTTTATGATGAAAATCGCCATCGTATAATATTTCCAGAACGTAATATATCTCCACTTATTTTTCCAACTTTTTTTCATATAAAATGGAATTTTCTGCGTTCATATTCATCCTTAAAATTTTTATTACTTTGTCCCAATATCTGCGGTTTTTATTAGAGATTTTCATAGGGAAACGAACGGAATTTTTTATTATCCTAGAAATGTTTCTTTTTTTTCTTTGTCAATAAAAAAGGAGGCATAGTTTGATATAAAGTATTTGAAATCTTTCTATTTATATATTTTTGCGTCATAAAATGATACTAAAAAGAAAATAATATCAGATAATATTGGTTTAACTTTAAATTGACAATAGAATCGATCACTTCCAAGTACTGAAAGCTACAAGACGAATAGTATCTCTATCTTAAAGAAAATTTAAATCCTCTTAATATATTGTAGAAAATGGAAAATTTTACGTAAATACTCGTATTTTAATCGGATGGTTTAAACAATTTTTCCAGCTGCTTTAATAAATCTTTACAGAAGAAAACGTAAAGAATTCATAAAGAACAAACTTTAATAATTTTATTTTAATGGATGAAATTAATATATTGATTATTTTCTTGCAGCAAGTAGTACCAGCGATTTATCTTTTACGACTAGTTCACAAATAAAAGTACAAGAAGTTTCTGGTTTACCAGATCCATTAGATCCAAAATCTAATAATCTTACGGTACTATATTAATTTCTAAAGTATTATATTTAATTTCTTTTGTTTCTCAATACACATTTATAGTCAAGTATGACAAGAAAATCAAAAAAATCTCGTGATGATGGAGCAACACTATATAAAGGACCTGGTGGTACAGAACTTCCAAAAGAAATTCTCAATGATTTAACACAATTCACACGAAAACGAAGTCATGCTGTTATTGATGTTTGGTGGCTTTATGATGACGGTGGTCTAACCCTTTTACTTCCATACATAATAAGTACACGTAGAACTTGGCAATCATGTAAACTTCGGTTAGTAAAATTCTGAATACAAAAATAAAAGAATTTTATTTCATCATTTATTATTTATTTTAGTGTATTCGCATTGGCAAATAAAAAAGCTGAACTTGAATTTGAACAAAGATCAATGGCAAGTTTACTTGCAAAATTTCGTATTGATTATTCTGATTTACAACTATTACCGGATATAACAAAGAAGCCTCAAGAATCATCAGTTCAATTTTTCAATGATTTAATTAAAGATTTCGTGATACCAGACAATTTTACTAATGGTACAACAAATGAAGAATCAGAACTTGGTAAGAAATAAACAAATATATATGTTTATGAGATTCTATTAATATTTTATTATTTTAGGAATGATTTCGGAAAGTGATTTACTTGCTGTACAAGATAAAACAAATCGTTATTTACGTCTAAGAGAATATTTATTGGAAAATTCATTGAAATCGGATTTGGTTGTTATGACATTACCAATGCCAAGAAAGAATATTGTATCAGCTCCATTATATATGGCATGGCTTGAAAGCCTTAGTCGTGGTCTTCCACCATTCCTATTTGTTCGTGGCAATCAGACAAGTGTTTTGACATTCTATTCATAGTCTTTATATTAATTTGACGAAAAAAATAATTTCTTTTTTTTAAAAAGAAAATTATTTTTGATATATTTTTTATAAATTCATTGAAATTTTCGCTACAAATATATTAAAAAAAAAACACTTATAGACTTGCACTGCATTTTATATTATATTTTTTGGCTTCGACAGAAAAGCAAAACAAACACAACAAAAATGGTTTCTATTAACGATAATTAAATATATTAGTTACTAAGCATACATTTATTTATCTTTACTTCCGTATTATGTACAGTAAGAAATTAATAAATTTGATTAAGTCTGCTTATCTGAAAAAGTATGGTTTTATTTTCAAACTCGTCTTCTGTGGAGAAATGTCCATCTTAAAAATCCAAATTTTTCTCCTATTTCTTCCTTTCGATTACTATTTTATTATTTCATGACATCTGGGAATTCTCGGAAAGATAGAAATTTGAAACCACTGCCTAATGCATGTTGGAAAAATTGATCCATAATAGACCTATTTAATAAATCCATACAATCCTTAGAATTATATGTAAATGAATTATTGAGCTTTTATTCAAATTTAATGAACTAAATTGGAATAGAGTTTAAATCTTTCTTGTTTGGACCCATCACAATTGGGCGTATTTTTATGGTTTCAAGTATTTTAAGTGATTGGCACTAATTTCATTCTGCTAAATTAGAAATAAATTGTACCAATATTTCTATCACGTATAGTTCTTTTTATAAATACCAATCTGCAGTCGGTAGCTGCGGTGATTTTTAATTTTTCTTACCGATAATATTGTGAATTACTTTCATCTGATCTGGAGACAGTCGACAAATTGAATGACTTCTCAAAATCCTTATGAGGTAGAAAAAACCGAGTCATATTTTAAATCAACAATTAATCAAAACTTTTAAAAGCGATAATTTATTGGCCTATCTTATTAATATATAGTTTTATATAAACGCCTAGATTTAAATAAATCGTCTTTTTGAGTCGCCAATAAAAATTCCCCAAAAAATGATACCCAAACATAATTAGGGTTAAGACATACTGAATCAGAATTCTCTTCAGAAAAAAAAACATTTTTTTTCATTTGCTTTTTTTGTACATGATAAGCAATAATTTGTTTCAAAAATGATTACAAAATATCAACAATTATATAATCTTAATATTTTTGATAACACGATTTGATTTTATTTAATATCTTCTTCAAAAATTATGAAAATATATTTCCCTGAACAAGAATTAAATTTCGGATCAGCTGATTATCAATTTGTTTCATTTCATTACCAATCGTTCCTTGGCAGAATTTCTTTCAGAGAAAAATTTTCGGGCGTACTTTACTTAAAAAAAAAAGAAATATACAAATTTTAAACATTCGATGCTCTCAAAATTTCCAACTTGGACGCATTTTTAAATATAAATCTGACAGCTTAATATAACTCCAAAACCGAAAAAAGGAATAAATTTTCAACTGTTCCCCTGATTGCTTTTTTTCTGATGAAAATTCTGATTCAGTATGTCTTAACACTTAGTTACGAAAACTCATTTTATTTTCCCAAAAAACTGGCACAAAGTGTTCCATAGTATTTTCATGAATGAAATCTTACTTTAATGTGAAATTTTTACGTCGAATTAAGTAGAAGTCGTTACCTCTTTAACTTTGTTTCCGGAATTCATAAAAAAATCATTAAACATCATAATCAAGGATATTTTATTTTGAAATATTATGAAAGCTCATGGAAAGTATGACTGATGGATCCTTTGTAAGCATATATATTCACACATAAGTATATAACTCTCTGAACACATAAATATTACTCTTGAATATTCTACTTTATGTTGGTCTAACTCAAATGAATAAAATTAGTATATTAACTACCAGAATTTTTGTGTACATTCGAAGAGTCCACACATATCTTAATTTTCTTAGATTAATATCAAAAAATAGAAATATTCTTTTTATTATGGATTAGCAACAAATTATTCATTCTACAAAACTTTCTTGATTGATGAAATAAATGGATGAATGATAAGGATTACATGTACACAACCCTTTATTTGTAATATATCCTTACACGTATTGAAATAATATTAATTAAAAGTAAAAGCACTTGAATCCTTGATTTTTGGAAATCGCTGAAAACTCAAAAAAGTATTCTTTTCCAAACAAATGATAAATATAGCAAATAAATTCCATAAAGCAAATAAATTAAGAATAATAATAACTCATTGAACGAATATTTCCTTAAAAAAAAATAGAAGAAAAAAAATTATTTCAGTATGAAAAGTTATTCCTTCCAAATTTAAAGATACAGCTTCCTTTTTCCTTGTATGTAATTTTTCTTCGATCTTATAATCACAAACTCCTTGGAGACAAAATAAAATATTATTCGTCAACTACCTACTTCCAGCAAAATAGGAGAAAATCTTCTTATTCTAAGTAAACCATAAGGCTAGGTGGTTTACCAGAAAAACGCTTCTATTTATTTATTTTTTTTTTTAAGAAATAATTTAAAAAAATAAGCCTACATTTTATTTTTGTTATTGTCCCGAAACATATTTTTCCTTTTTCTTTTACAAAAAGAGAAAAAAAAGGGAACCCAATAAATTAATTCTTATTTCAATTTTGGTCCAAAATGTTGAAATTGAATAAAATTTTGAACCCTTCTTAAAACTAGGATTAGGAATTCAATAAATTGTTTTTAAAATCATATTGATTACATCGAACAATGTTTTTTTTTTGTTTTTTTTGTTGTGGGTTTGATTAAATTTTAGTAGAAATTCGTTCCAAACAATCGACAATAACAAATTCTTGGTCTTAGCACGTTTTTTTTTTTATTAGAAAAGAAATATAGTAGTAAAAAAGATATATTTCAAAAGAACCCTGAAACATGTTAGATTACATTACTTACGGTCGAAAATCAGGAACTGTGTGCTTCCTAAATTGGGAACCACAATACAAATTGTTACTTCTGAAAATTTTTCTCTATTCTCGAAAAGATATCGATAGTAATTCGTTTACTCTACGTGATATTTTCAGTTCTGATTCTTTAATAATTTCATTTCTTAAACTTTCACCTCTTCATAACAATGAAATCTTTTATTCGATCAGAGGAAAATGACAATTGTATATATCCTACTTACTTTCTTTGATTTACCTTATTTTTTCTTACACATCCAACTTCGATTGCCTTCCAGGTATTTATATTATTGGCATTTGGTAATTGATGAAGCTTCTTGTTCAGCACTTTAGATATACTAATACTTAAATATAAATTTCTCAAAGATAGACTTTAAGTAGTTACAGCATCAATGTCAATAATGTTTCCTTCAACCAAAATTTGTTCACAACCAAAAACTCAAACACCTTTCATTTAGTGAGAAATTTCCAGATATTTACTTTTCTTTGTTAAATTACTTTTCCAAAATAACACGCCCAAAAGAAAACGTTTTTGTGGAGAATTATTATCTACAAAATAATCTTGAGAAACGATTTCGAAAACCTTGATGTTATATAGAAAAATTCTTAGAAAATGTTTCTTTTGGAAAATCTAAAATTCGTGTTTAACCCTTATAGAACGAATCAGAGAAAAACTTTTCCAGAGATTCTTTTTTGAAACAATTTTATTTTATTTCCAATTATTCTGGTGGAATCTTTCATTTCTATCACAATATATACTATAAAAATATCTTACGAAAATTTGTCCGTCCTTTCCAGGAGATAAATGTATCCGTATGTTTAAGAAAATCAGTTTATAACAACCTTTAAAGAATCCTAAAATTTTCAATATTATGAAATGAAGAAGAAATTTTGCTCTAGCTTTTGTATGGCCGTAAAAAGCAATTGAATACCTCAAATTTTTACTATATTTCATATATTAAATACAGGGATCATTTGTACCCCAGCAGTCCTGAATTCGAAGGTATTCGTTCCAGGGTTAATAAATCCAGAAAAATATAAAAATGTCTACAAATTTAATGGACAGACAATTGTTCTTATCGAATTGATATCGTTTTAGGGGTTTATTTAGTTTTTCTATTAGGAGGAAAACTTACTTAAATATATTCAATAAAAGCAATAATGTAAATCATTTATTTCATATAAAAGTCAGGTTTTTACTTTATCAATTTTAAGTGTCTAATAAAATCTATTTTTCTCTTCCATTCGCTAATTCAGTAGAAGGCATTTTTTTTTTATCAAATTAGGTTTATTGCCCAACATCTGAGACTCTTTATCGTGCTTCGTGATAAATTCTGAAAAATATATTAAAATTTTTTTTTTAACAATCCAATAATTTCAAAATATTTATTCATAAAATTATTTTCTTTTGTACTAGAAGTTGTTATTGGGAACTAACATTTAGTTGTCTTTTAAGGTGTATATCTACCAAAAACGCGCATGGACCTAGTGGCAGTGAACAGTGAATGCTCTATGATTTCTCAGTGTTTAGAACGCGCACTGTACATGGCAAACAATTTTGCAGAAAGTAAGAACTTATCCATCCTGGAAATAGCTTTATTTGCGAAACAGGTATTACAAGATTCACAAATTTTATAGTAAATTATACGATCTTATTTTTATTGGCCGTAAATGCTTTCGCTTTCTTTTTCTATAGATTTAAACTTCCTTTGAGAAGAAGCTTACAACACCAAAGTTTGCTTTAATAGATAATGTGCTTCATAAGAAGAGAATTATGACACAGAATGATTCAACAAAAAGTTCAATGTTTCAGGTCAATTTGGTTAATATCGTTTTTATCGGTATTATTAAATCATATCAAATTGAATTAGTTTCGAATAACATTTTGATTCGTCTGGATTTCTATTTTCAGTTTTTAATCTTAAATTCTGAATCTGTTTTTGTGAATGAAGAAATTTTTTGTTCATTTAACGTTTAGTTTTCTATTTAATACTATCAAATAAAACAATCATTGAAGTTTTTCTTCTTCATAAAGTAAAATTGGTAATTGTCAATGTGTAAATTGGAAAAAAAGATATTATTGATCGAAGGTATGAACATTGGAATTTTTCGTCTAGAATTTTTGGATTCAGTCAAAGAAACGAGGTAAAAGGAGTAATGTCTGACTAGAGAATATTGACAGAAAAAGGTTTGCCTCATGGGATTAGTTTGCAATACAGAAATACCCTCGGGACTCATAATGTATTCAAAGGATTGAATAAATTCGTATGTTTTTTTTTTCAATTCTATAAATTCTTTTCAATTTGATGTTAAAAACATTGGTTTTCCATATCCAAACTTTAATTTTTTTTTGTCAATTTTCATTTCAATCTTTCAGAAACCCAATTCTATGATTTTCATAATATCTCTGACAAGCTATAATTTTTTAAATGAAAATAAATAAATTAAAATGTCAGCCGACTCAGTTTCATATTTGAAAATTCAATTTGGAAATGTTTGATGCTTTCCCGAATCACTGAATTAACAAAGTTTATTTTTATATATTGTACATGAATGACAATAAAGTTACGCGACTTTTGCTATAAAAATGAAACGAATCCATATTTTTCAGAGTTTATCTTTTCTTTATTTCTTGCTATGAAGGCAGGGTCTGATCTGTTTCCATTTAACTCATCTTCATTAAGGTAATCAATATGTAGAGTTACTTATTTTACTTTATTAATTGGAACCCATAAAATACTTCCCAATAATACAAGAAACATGAAAAATCGGAGACGTTAGGTTCTGGTAATCTCAAAAATTATAATAAATAAGGTAACCGTTACTAAAATATTTAAATCTATGTCTACATTACGCGATGTACAGCCTTTACCGCAGAGTAGAAAAAAATAGCTCTAATGGCTTTAATTCCAGAGATATTTTAAGAAGTCGCCGAACTTTATTGTGAGTCTGTGTAAGTAATATAACATTGAAAATAATTTTGGAAGCTTTTTAATTTTGTTTATAATTGAATTGAGCCATTAAATAATAATCCGCGAGCTTTCAATTTTAGAAATCAGTATATACATACTCTGCTTTGACAAAATTGTACACAATCCATAAACGTATGCATTAAACTTGGAAATTCCTGATTCTTTAATTTCTTTTGAAAAATTATCTTCAATTAAAATAATTACGAAACCTTTCATCATAAAATTAGATAACCTTTTGTTCAAATATTATCTGTTCATCGATTTAAAAATAAAACAATATGATGTGGGTAATAAGTACCATAAGGTAAGTAGCCCACAAAAAATTGTTTAGGTGGGAGTTGATCCTTTATTAAAAACAGTACAGCACAGCCTGTAGCAGAAATTTTATTGTTCTTAATTTTGAGTTCCCTTAGTTCCAATACTTCTTACCAAAAACGTGTAGGTAGGAAATATAGGATGTGGTGAACTCCACATCCTGTTCTTTTATTTTTCATAAATTCTACCAAAACAGTATATAAAAAAGGTGACAACAACTTATTTCAACCATTCCATTCCAACTAACTCTTTTATAAGTTTGTTTTGGATTTCGCCAAAGAATAATTGCATATAACTATTTGAAGTTATTTTCCTGTAAACTAGATATAAAGTCAGGCAAACACGTTCAATAAATCCTTTATCTAAGTAATCTACCGGTTACACAGATATTCTATTAATTTTAAATATATTTCATTGTTTCAAATATTTTAATTTTCCTAAGAAATGCTGTGTCAGGAATCCTTTCAAATTTTTACATATATTTAATTACTAATATGTAGGTTGTAAAAATATGACGATAAATTTACCATAATTGTTCAAATTAACTCCCTGATAAATTCATCCCAAAATAGCTTAAAATTTTTCAATTGAAACTCTTTAATTTGTATCTCAAGGCGACATGTATGTTGTTTAACACAACCTATTGTATATGAATATGTACTCAATTTTGGTTTTATATTATATGTCAGCAATTGATGTGTGGGTGATAATTTTAAACATTTCTTGAAAAGATATCCTTAAGAAAATCAGATAAATGATACACTTAAAATAATGAAAGAGCCAATTTATTTTTCTTTTCAATAGGTGTAGTTAAAATATTGCAAAACTAACGAATGAAACTATTTCAAGAAATAACTCTGGTTAATAAAGATAGAAAGGCTGTAAGCTAAGAAATATTACCGAGCTTCTATCAACCTTCTTCCTTATTTCAAAGTAGTTTCATATTTCAATGGAACCGATTTTTAATACAGTATTGTTAAGAAGAAAGGTAGAACCTTAACAGTAATTCTGTTTATATGAATAACAATTGCGATAACATAAAAAATAGATTAGGTAAGCTATGAAATGATCTTATTGTTAAAAGTTTTACCACCCACAATTATTACAAATGCCTAGTTGAGATAAAACAGGAAAATGAGTTTGAACAATTTAGCCTGTGGACAACAAAAAATGGATAGAATAGACTAAAGGAAATTAAATTACAACAACTAATTGGACCAACTTTGAATATAGGCAAAATTAAAGGATGTTATGTGGACCCAATGTTATTCGCAAGCAGTGCAGGCATATCTCATATTTTTAACCTGTTATGAAGACTCGAGAAAGATTAAAGTTTTTGGGTCCTTTGTTTCTTCTTGAACAGATTGTAAATAAAAACATTTTAAAAGATTTTCATATTCCCTTTTTACTTTCTTATATCACATCATATTTATAACTAATAAGAACATAAGTTGTCAAGATCACGATAGTTGTCGAGTAGTTCGTAGTTGTAATGAAAGCAATTTGATTAGTCTGGGAATATACTAATTCTAAGCTTAAAGTGAGTAAAATTATTGATTTTCACACATATGTATCTCCTTTTACAAGTAGTTGAGTCTTGAATTTAAAAACGCAAAGTGGAAACCGAAACTTGAAAAGTATATTTTCCATGTCACAATTTTTTATATCTTCCATAATTTATACGAAAATTGAATAGCAAGTATTGTATATAATAAAGTTCCGGGAATTGCGATTTAACTCGATATTTTAATAAAGTGTATGTTTTTAAAGATATTTTGCTATGAAATCCAATAAAATGTTTTAGTAAAAATATTATGCCAATCGATAGAATTTGCTCCTATTGAAATATTTTGTATCCTATGGAATGTGGAAAATGTTTATAACAACAATTTTCCAGCTCTTTATCTGGACACAAAAACATATAAGAAAAGATTTTCTTCAAGTCCAAGTGAAAAATGTTTATAGAAAAACATTCCGCACGTTCGTTGTTCATTTTCTATTTTTTTTTTTTTAATTCCATTCAATTCCCAAGGCGAATATCATTTCTACTTTATATTTAGACTTGATTTAAGGGCTTTTATGTTTGTTCCCGTTGGAGCCCTTATAAAATCCGCCTATCCAGTTGATTGACAATTCGATTCACTTTTGAGGAAGCGATATTTTAAACTTAATTTTTTATACTGAAAGTTAATATAAGGATTTTATGATGGTCCTCAGGCGATAATAATTTACTGAAGGAAATAATAAAAATTTTTAGTAATAATTTTCGGAATTTTTCAAAATGATGTTTTGTTCATTTGAATATATTTTTAATATTCTAGCGCAATTATTTTTTCGCAGAGATATAAATAAAAATTTTAAAACTGATTTTAAGAAATATTTCAAAAGGAATTTGTGCATATCCGATGGGAATTTGTATATTGAACGGAATAATTTTTGGTTCAATTTAAACCAATGAATACTCTTGAGATAAACCTTGATAGTAATATATTGTGTGAAGTGTTCAGTAATGAAAATAGTTCCCTTTAGAAAATTATTCGAGGAAAATCCTCTCGTAAACAAAAATAATCTTGTTTAAAAAGTAGGTGGAAATTTTTCAAATAAATTTAATATTATAATAAATCCCAAGAATTTATTTACATTCAATTTTTTGAATAAGACAAAGTGTAAGAAATAATTAAATTTATAGAAATAACATATATTAAAAAATTTTCGCATTTTTATGGACTAAATTGAATATTATTCGAGTGATGCAAGGTCCTTAAATAAAATGATATCATAAATAAATCTGAGTTTTTTATTCTGGAAGTAATGCTTGAAAAAAAGAACGAAAATTGGGCTATATTAGCAAGAAAAATCCATAAATATGAAAAGAATATCCTTTTTGGCTTAATTCGATTGTTTTAAAGCCATTAATTCATTGTCAATTGAAATAAGTTCAATAAAAGCACATTAATAACTAAATTATACAAAAAAATTTTAAATTTGGTAAAAATAGCAAACTTTAACAGAACCTTATCTATAGACTTTTTTCTCTCAATATAACAACAAAAAATTAAGAGCAGATGCGATAATAATTTGAAGAAGTGCCATAATCTTATGACCCATAAACCAGGTTCAATACATCATTTTTGGATTTGAAAATAAGTTTTGTTTGCTTCTGTTATTGAAAAGTCATAAATTGTATGTAACCTGAAGGGTCTTCTGTATCTTATGACCCATGTTCACAATATTCGACTTCCTTCTTCCGCTAGATTCTTCTATCACTACTGCTATATATGAAATACGATATTTGATAGGAAAGAAGGAAAGTTTTCTTTTCAAAAGAAGAACAAAATAAAACACCATAAAATCTTTTCATATATAAGAATGGAGTGCAACTTTACAAAAATCGAATAAAATCTCTCATATTATAGATATATTTTATTAAAGTATATTTTATTGAAATTGAAGATTTCCATGAAAATTTAAAGAAAACCGAAGGGAATTTATCACGTACATAACATAAAATGCGGCGAAAATATTGCAAATTGACTTTATAAAGTTCACATCGTTTGTAAGTATTACGAGTTACGTATGTACTTTATACAGCATGGATTAGGACCAATGGGCAATGAACCAGTCTATTTATGAAAGTAAATCCAAAGATTTAAAAAAAAAATAAAAATGGTAAACCTTATCATTTAATACAATATGTTCCCTGATTTCGATTTTGCGAATCATACCGCGTAATAGACTGATGGGAATAAAATTCCTTTGCCAATTAATATCTCCAGAATTCAATCATATGGACTAAAATATTAAATAAATATGAAATATTTAATATTCATTTCTAATCGGTTCGTCTTAGTGACTAGACTAACCAAATATCATATTAGTAGAGTCTGATACTGTTTCTGGTTAGCTTTGTTTCGGAAATTCTTTAGTAGATAATCCAATAAAATTTCTATACAATTAAAAATGATATTCATCACATAGTAATGCTTACTGATACTCAAATATAATTAGTTACGAAAACTCATTTCATGTTCCCAAACAACTGGCACAAAGTGTTCTATAGTACTTTCATGAATGAAATCTTACTTTAATGTGAGATTTTTACGTCAAATTAAGTGGAAGTCGTTACCTCTTTAACTTTGTTTTCGGAATTCATAAAAAAATCATTAAACATCATAATCAAGGATATTTTATTTTGGAATATTATGAAAGAGGACGGAAAAGCTCATGGAAAGTATGACTGATGGATCCTTTGTAAGCATATATGTATATTCACATATAAGTATATAACTCTCTGAACACATAAATATTACTCTTGAATATTCTACTTTATGTTGGTCTAACTCAAATGAATAAAATTAGTATATTAACTACCAGAATTTTTGTATACATTCGAAGAGTCCGCACATATCTTAATTTTCTTAGATTAATATCAAAAAATAGAAATAATCTTTTTATTATGGATTAGCAACAAATTATTCATTCTACAAAAGTTTCTTGATTGATGAAATAAATGGATGATAAGGATTACATGTACACAACCCTTTATTTGTAATATATCCTTACACGTATTTAAATAATATTAATTAAAAGTAAAAGCACTTGAATCCTTGATTTGACTTTTCAAAATCGCTGAAAAGTCAAAAAGTATTCTTTTCCAAACAAATGATAAATACAGCAAATAAATTCGAAAAAACAATTGAAACTATGAATATTAATAACTAGCCTAGAAAAGTTTTGCACTTAAATTCGAAATTAGAACAAATTATTATTTCTTTTCTTCAAATTTAACGTAGCCTATCTAAAGCTAGATAGATGAATATGCCTATTATAGAACATGATAATCAATAAATATTGTCTATTTATATAGAAAATCCGTATTGACTTTAAAAGGTTTTTTCTGGCACTTTTGTGTTTAAAAATTAACTGTTTAGAGTTTTTTTATTCCTTTAACGAAACTATATTTTACAATTTAATCTCTAACTAATTTATCAATAATGTCATTGGAATCGATTGAAATATTTAAAGAGCTTTTTTGAAAAAATTGAAAAAGGCGTTTTTTTTTTGTTTTTAATAATTCGTAAAACTGAAATTCTACAAAAGTTAGAATAACATTTAAAAATTTTAATTAAACTGCAGGCAGCTCGCTTTTCAAGATTTTATAATGAAAGATTAACCAAATATAAAATAAAATCAGATTATATCATCCGATATGAATATCAAATGACAACTTAGATATTTATCGCCTAACAACCAGATATGATATGATTTTATTAATATATTTACATAGACGAAATTCTTACCCAGATATAATAAGTAACTAAATATCAATTACAGTTGCATTTCATTTATTTAATGGTTACCAATAATTGGGATAATTAAATAAATAAAATCATATCCCCATATCCAGTGTAAAACAGATTTGACAATTAAAAAGAAATCACGGTATTTTAAATCTTCTTACCGACCAAAAATACCCAGTTGGTGGGAATTGCAGCACCAACCCCAAAACCTTACCTACCGAAATATTTAAATACTCAAAAAGTGTTTATAATATTATTACACAGTGTGGTAAGTTAAAGAAACAATCTTGAAGAATAGAGAGGGTTATAAATACAATTTATATACAGTTAATTAAAGTTGCTATAATTTTTGCATTTTTTTCTTAAATCTAAATTGAAAATACTGAAATTCGAATGTGTTAAGGATCGTGTGAACTTCGTTTTCTTTCTTTCTGAAAAGAAACATAGTTCCATTTTGGTTTCCTGGAACTTTTCCATTTATCTAGTTCTAAGGTATTACGAAAGAATCCGCCTACGTTTTAATAAGTCCCCTTAACAAGAACACATTATTAAAATAAATAAAACTAATCCGGTTTATTTACTGTTTAAAAACTTTTTCATTGATCGACAACATTTTCATTTTCTTAACACCATTAATTTATTTTATTTTTATTTTAATGGTGAAAATTTGTGGTTAGTTTTTCATTTATTCGCTTTATGGATTTTTCCTGTGATATCAAAAATCGGTTAAAATAATATATTTTCAAAGACCAATATTGAAATTTCAACAACCTATTAGTGAGAACGTTGAAGCCGGGAATAACGAAAAATATTACAAAAGTTTTTTATAAATGTTTAACCCATTATTGGTGGATTAGATTAGGCAAACTGAAAATATCATATAAATACGATATAAAAAACATAAAGTAATTTAAAATCGGCCTATAGCCGATTTTTTGATGCCCTATGGTTGAAATGGTAGAGAAAATTTGTGAAAACTAACAATATTTCAAGGTTTTTCCTTCATAACTTTGTTTCCTGTTTTCAAAATTTCTACTAATTTGTTAGTAACACAGACCCTGATAGCATAAGTCTAATTTGCAAATTGTATTCAAATCGGTGTATTAGTTCGGAAAGTACATCGAAAAAACTTTATGAACAGGCATATTTTCTCCTACGACTATTTCTTTCTCCACTAGCCTTAGACCGATATCACTGAAATTTACCACGGTATCGTCTATTTATGTAGTCAACCAATATAATTATTCTAAACGAAATTGCTTGACAAAGTTTCCAATTAAACCCGAAAACTATATAAAAAACGATAAAACTTGCTGATCACCCTGGTTTTTGCTTAATAACTTCCCCTCAGTCGATTTTACTGAAATGCAATAACAAATCCAGTTACGCAATAACCAACTAACATTCTAAATTTCATCAAAATCGGATAATGCGTTTTTGAGTTATCTTTACCACGGACTAGGGATGGCAAAAATATATCGATATATATTACTATATCGATGTATGTCAACGATATATCGGAATAAATATCGATATATTCAGAAATATATCGATATTTTTTCCTATGCATGCATTTGTACTTCGATTCACTACTACACTGGATTGTAATGACAGATGAAAATAAGAGTAAAGAAATCTACTTATATTCGCATTATTTAATTTTCAACATAATTTTTGACCTCCTATATTCACTGCAAATGATATTGAAAATTTAAAAGAAATTGTTCGACTTTTGAATCCTTTTGGAAAAATGACTACCGAGATATATACGCTGAAAAATTTATTACAATAAAAGTCATTCCTATGATACGGTGCGTCACTGCACAATTCAAAATTAAACCTTCAACAGCATTGGGCCAAAACCTCTATTATTAGGATTTAATACGCGATTTGGATAAATCGAAATGTCGCCCTTGTTGGCCACCCCCACTCTACTTGATCCGCGATTTAAACAATTGTATTTCAATGATTCAATAGTTTGTGCGTCAACAATTAAGAATTTAAATCGAGCTATGGCATTAAATTTAGATAGTATCATAAGAAGCGAAGAAATGGACTACGGTAATGAATATTTTGATTTATGGGAGCACCATAAACAATTAGCTCACTCCAAATGATGAAAAAGTAAAAGGTAGTGATGCCCCTGATGAAGTTACCCAATATTTGCAATCACCGGTATATAATTTAAGTCAGGATCTTTTTTTGATCTCGGATGAAGCAAAAAGTGTTTTTCCAAATTTGTTCTAAGAAGTACAAAAATATTTTTGTATTGTTACTACATCAATATCGTGTGAGCGGCTATTTTCAAAAGCTGGTGCCACCCCCACTAAAACCCGAAACCGATTAACGGCCAAAAGACTCTAAGCTATTATTTTTGCAATCACTTCCCAGTGCGTACTGGAGTTAATTTGAGTATTATTGCTATATACGGGTGAAAATCTCATTTATTTTTATATTATTAATTTTGAATTGTTATTAATATGTCATCTGTATTATTATATTAAATTGAAATCTTTGAAAATCTTAAAATCTTTAAAAATCTTAAAATCTTTAAAATTTATTTTTATCTCTTTTTATTGACAGTAAAATTTGTACGTTAAATATATCGATTTATGAGAATATCGATATTTTTATACCGATATATCGAACGTGGCGATATATGATTAACGATATATCATATGATTCGATATATCAAAAAATTTTGCCATCCCTTCCACGGACGGACGGTAGTACATAACATAGAGCATAAATATAGGGAATTTTGGCCCATTTGCAAAACCCAATTACGACAATTACTTCTGCCCGAATTTCACAATTTTTTTCATAAATATTGTATAAAATGTCACCTTTTAAGCGCACTTTAACATAACTTGATAGGATTAGAACTACTAAAGTTATACGACTCTAAAGCCATCTATTGGAAAAAAAACGCCACGAACTTTGTACTTGTAATGTACTAGAATAAGTAAATGATTTGTAATCGGGCAGTAAATCAGTGCAGTCGATCAGTAATAGTCAGAGTGACAAGACCGGTTATAATTCGCTTATATCTTTTGCATGTAATTGAAGTTAATCAATAATTAATTAAATATTAAATAAAGAAATAAAACTAAATAATGTTGTAATGTCAATTAAGGATATTACAAAATTGGCGACGAGGTAAAAAAACAAAACCACGTGCTGATGTCCGGTAAAAGCGAATCAAATTCTAGTAAGGAGGATTTCAATTGTGATATCAAAGATTTTGGAAATACCGGTGATATAAGTGAACAAAATATAATGTCTATTGTGGGTGAGCTTCCAAAATTTCACCACTTATCAAATGACTGGGAAGTTTTTATAAGTAAATTGGAACAATTTTTTATCGGAAATGCCATTCTGGAAACCGATATGGCTAAAATGAGGGCTTTACTTCTAATATCTCTACATGACGATACGATTAAATTATTAAGTAATTTATTGCATCCAAAAAAACCAGCTGAAACAAATTATAAAGATTTGGTAAAAAAATTAGAAGACCATTTTAAGCCAGCAGTTTCCGTTTTTTCCGAACGGTATAAATTTTACGAAGCGAAAAAAACCAATACTGAAACGTTACAACAATGGGCAGCACGAATTAGATCATTGGCAGCAAGCTGTAATTTTGATCAAAACCTAGAAATGGTTTTACGTGACAAGTTCATCATGGGTCTGGATAAAGGTCCAGAAAAAGATAAACTTTTCTTGGAAGACAGCAAGACGTTAACATTTTCAAGAGCTATGGAAGCAGCTCTGGCTGTTGAATGTGTGCGTAAGCAGTACATATTAGAAGCAACAGTAAAAACGGAAAATGAGATTTTCAATTTGAATTCTAACCTGAAACAAAGGCAAAAGCACCACAACAATAAAAATAATAGAAACAACAATACTAATGCAGTATCACAGAAGGAGAATATTTGTTGTAAAGTGTGCGGTTATAAAAATCATAAAGAGGAAAATTGCAGATATAAAAACTACAGATGCAAAAAGTGCGATCAAAAAGGTCATTTAAAAAAAATGTGCACCAAAAAAACCGAAAATAACAGTAGTATTAAAAATGTTATTGATTGTAATCATCTTAATGTAGAAAATAATTTATCTCTTTTTTATTTTAGAACTAATGACAAATTAAAACCGTTGACAGCTCGTGTTGCTATGAATGGAATTGCGATGGAGATGGAAATAGACAGTGGTTCATCTATTTCAGCTATTTCTAAGGAGATTTACGATAAATATTTTATAAATTGTAAAATGGTCGAAACAAAGTCGTTCTTAAAGGCCTACGACGGAAATTTTATCAAACCAATTGGAATTTGTGAGTTTAAAATTGAATTTAACAAATTGTGTCATTTTTTGGATATATATATTATCGAAAATGGTGGTCCACCAATTCTGGGGCGTAATTGGATGAATATTTTTAATGTCGGGTTTAAAGAAATTAAATTTATAGAACGTGATGATAAGGATTTATTGGAACTCTTAAAAAAATTTAGTAATCTTTTCGATGGTAAACTGGGTACTTTTAAATTTTCAAGTGTAACCTTAAAACTTAAAAAAAATGCAACTCCTGTATTTTTTAGACCTAGGAAATTACCTTTTTCCATAAAAGATAAAGTGGAAGATAAAATAAATAAATTAGTTGAATTAGGAGTGTTAGAACCTGTAAACTACAGTAAGTGGGGCACACCAATTGTTCCTATTATAAAAAAGGACGGTAGTGTAAGAATCTGTGGCGATTACAAGGTTACCCTGAATCCTCAATTGTTGGTAGATAAATACCCTTTTCCGAAAATTGAAGAAATTTTTGCGAAGCCTCACGGGGGAAAGGAGTTTTCAAAAATCGATCTTTCTATGGCATATCAGCAATTGACATTAGACGAAAGCTCGAGTGATCTGACCACGATTTCAACCACAAAAGGTTTATTTAAATATAAAAGATTAGTTTATGGAATCGCATCTGCTCCGGCAATTTTTCAGAGGAGTATTGACTCTTTACTTTCGGGTATTCCGGGAGTAACAGTTTTTATGGACGATATTCTGGTTACTGCAGAAAATAAAGAAAAACATTTGCAGAGATTAAAAGTAGTTCTTTCGAAACTTGATCAAGCAGGATTCAAGGTTGCTAAAGAAAAATGTGACTTTTTAAAAAAAAGTGTCCAATATTTAGGTCATATTATCGATGAAAAAGGTTTACATAAAGACCCTAAGAAAGTGGAAACTATTAAAGAGTTACCTCCACCAACAACAATTGTTGAGTTACAATCTTTTTTAGGCGTGGTAAATTTTTATAGGCAGTTTTTGCCACACATGGCAACCGAAGCAGCTCCATTATATAAACTTTTATCTGATAAATTTCAATGGGGAAAGGAACAAGAAATATCTTTTAAAAAAATTAAGGAAATTCTAGCATCAAATGACAGCCTTGCTCATTTTGATCCGTCAGTAATGTGTAAGCTGGTAGTTGATGCGAGTCCTGTTGGATTAGGAGCGGTTTTACTCCATACTTACGCAAACGGTATGGAAAGGCCAATATCTTTTGCTTCAAAACGATTGTCCAAAACAGAAATGAACTATTCGCAGTTGGGAAAGGAAGCTTTAGCGATAGTCTTCGGGGTGAATAAGTATCACCAATACCTTTTTGGTCGGAAATTTATTTTAGTTTCCGATAATAAGCCTTTAATATCTATTTTTGGAGAAAAAAAGGGTATTCCGACAATGACAGCGAATAGACTGCAAAGATATGCATTATTTCTTACTGGTTACCAATATGAAATAAAATATATAAATACGAAAAGTAACATAGCAGATTACTTCTCTAGGACTGTTTCAAATTGTTCAGAGCCAGAGATACTAAATGCTGGACTTTTTTCTCACAATGTTCATGTAAACTATATAGTTAGTGAGACCAAAATGCCTGTTAATTTCGAAAAGATTCAAGAAGAAACCCTTAAAGACGAAATTCTTCAAAAGGTTTTGAATTTTATTCGAACAGGGTGGTCAAATAAATTGTCTGATTCAAATTTACTTCCATTTTTTAATAGAAAAAATGAATTATCTGAGGAATCAGGAGCAATTTTTTGGGGTTTTAGAGTTGTTATTCCAAGCATTCTAAGGAATTCTGTGTTAGAAGAAATTCATAAATCCCATTTGGGTATAGTCAAAATGAAAAGCCTTGCTCGTGCATACTTCTGGTGGCCAGGATTAGATAAAAATCTGGAAGAGACAGCCAAATCATGTGATCAATGTCTACCGTACAAAAATAATCCTCCAAAGAGTGAATTAATTAGTTGGAACTGGCCAGCCAAACCTTGGGACAGATTACATCTAGATTTTATGGGACCTATTTTTAATAAAAATTTTTTAATTATAGTAGATGCTCATAGCAAATGGATCGAATGTTTAGATATGAATAATAATATAACAAGTAAACATACAATTGAAAAATTGCGATCAATTTTTGCACGATTCGGTTTACCAAATTTAGTCGTTACTGATAATGGTACTACATTTGTTTCAAAAGAGTTTCAAGACTTCCTGAAAAATAATGGAATTAAACATACAACTTCGCCTGTGGGTCATCCAGCAACAAATGGTCAAGCGGAAAATGGAGTAAAAATTGTCAAATTGGCATTAAAGAAAGCATTACATAATAAAAATTTAAATTTAAACCAATGTTTAGAAAGATTTTTACTCGACTATCGTAATTCTATACATAGCACCACGGGAATGTCACCAGCTCAATTATTATTAAACCGAAATTTGAAAACTAGATTAGATTTAATAAATCCAAAACGAAATGAAAATGAAAATCACAATAAAGTCAAAGATAATGTTAAAAGAATGTTAAATAATCAAAAAAAGTTTTATATTGGAAAAAAATGTAAAAAATTTGAAATTAACAACTTTGTTATGGTAAAACATTTTAGTGTTCCGGGAAAAACTTCTTGGATAAAAGGAAAGATTAACAAAATTATTGGCAAACAATTATATGTTGTATACATTTTAGAAAAAGAAATTTTCTGGAAAAGGCATGCTAATCAATTAAGGTTATGTTGTCATTCCGTAAATAGTGACAATCATGTACCAGATATGTTAACTAATCCTACTGAAAAGATTTTCCCAGAGCAAATACTAAAAAATAGAATTAAGTTCGATAATGAAACATCGAATAATGAAATAAATAATAACAATAATCAAATTGTAAATGAAAAAAACAAAAGTCTTGATGTAAATGAAAAAATTCAAAATGTAACAAGCAAATATAATTTAAGAAGTAGGAAAAAATAATTTTCTAGTTATATAATTAATTATATTCTTGTTATAAGCGAATTGTGGGGGACAATTGTAATGTACTAGAATAAGTAAATGATTTGTAATCGGGCAGTAAATCAGTGCAGTCGATCAGTAATAGTCAGAGTGACAAGACCGGTTATAATTCGCTTATATCTTTTGCATGTAATTGAAGTTAATCAATAATTAATTAAATATTAAATAAAGAAATAAAACTAAATAATGTTGTAATGTCAATTAAGGATATTACAGTACTTAACTCAATATTTCAAGGTTTTTTTCTCCATAACTTCGTTTGTTCATTCTCAACTTGGCTCAAATTCACAGGTAGGCTGGGGCCTAATAGCATAAATACGTTTTGTAAATTTTATTGAAATCGGTGCATAATTTTTTAAAATATGTCGGAAAAACTTTATGAACGAATTTATTTTCCCTTACTATTTTTGACTATTTTTTCTCCACTATCCTTGGACCGATTTAACTGAAATTTAACGTGGTATCATCTATTTGTGTAGTTAACCTATATAATTAATTTAACCAAAATTGATTCACAAATTTTCCAATTAAATCCGAAAAACCATAAACAAAAAAACGACAAAACTTTCTGGTCACCATGGTTTTTCCTTTATAACTTTGCTCCCCCTAGATCGATTTTGCTCAAATACCAAACCAAGTTAAGGAACATGCAACTCACATTGTAAATTTCATCCAAATCGGATAACGCTTTTTTGAGTTATCATGCATACAGACGGACATGCATAAATCGATATAACTTTTGATTCCCGACACAACCATACCCTTAAAACCTTTCTACGACGATTATTTCGATGTGTTACAAAGGGAGTGACAAAACTAATATACCCTCTGGTAGTACCTACTAGGACATGGTTCGAACAAGCAATTACTTGAAAAACAGAACATGTTCTATTTTTTCACTGTCAAACAGAAATTAAATAATTCTTTTATTTAAGAGAAAGATACCAAAATAAATTTGAAAAAAATAAATTAGACGCGATCTTCCAAATACCTTCAATGAAAATTCCGCACAAAATAAGGAAAGAAAATTACAATTTTTCATTAGAAGGAATGAAGTAACCTATAAATCAAATATGTATATTCTATTTTACATCGTGCTTCCTAGAAGATAAATGTAGTAACCACACGACGTCATTGGACTTAATTCAAGCCATATTTACTTGAAAAAAATATTTGCAATTCAACTGTCAAAATTTCCGTACGGAATGTAATAATTGATTTGTTTTGAATGTTAGTACATTTCCGTAAGTTCGGCTATGCTTGGCTCTTTCCATTGTGATTGGGCCTTTAGTTCCTGTATGCATAGTGATCTGAAATATTTAATATTCATTTCTAATCAGTTTTTCTAGTCACTAGAAGCTAACCAAATGCCATATTAGTAGAGTCTGATACTGTTTCTGGTTAGCTTTGTTTCGGAAATTCTTTAGTAGATAATCCAATAAAATATCTATACAATTAAAAATCATATTCATCACATAGTAATGCTTACTGATACTCAAATATAATTAGTTACGAAAACTCATTTCATGTTCCCAAACAACTGGCACAAAGTGTTCTATAGTACTTTCATGAATGAAATCTTACTTTAATGTGAGATTTTTACGTCAAATTAAGTGGAAGTCGTTACCTCTTTAACTTTGTTTTCGGAATTCATAAAAAAATCATTAAACATCATAATCAAGGATATTTTATTTTGAAATATTATGAAAGAGGACGGAAAAGCTCATGGAAAGTATGACTGATGGATCCTTTGTAAGCATATATGTATATTCACATATAAGTATATAACTCTCTGAACACATAAATATTACTCTTGAATATTCTACTTTATGTTGGTCTAACTCAAATGAATAAAATTAGTATATTAACTACCAGAATTTTTGTATACATTCGAAGAGTCCGCACATATCTTAATTTTCTTAGATTAATATCAAAAAATAGAAATAATCTTTTTATTATGGATTAGCAACAAATTATTCATTCTACAAAAGTTTCTTGATTGATGAAATAAATGGATGATAAGGATTACATGTACACAACCCTTTATTTGTAATATATCCTTACACGTATTTAAATAATATTAATTAAAAGTAAAAGCACTTGAATCCTTGATTTGACTTTTCAAAATCGCTGAAAAGTCAAAAAGTATTCTTTTCCAAACAAATGATAAATACAGCAAATAAATTCGAAAAAACAATTGAAACTATGAATATTAATAACTAGCCTAGAAAAGTTTTGCACTTAAATTCGAAATTAGAACAAATTATTATTTCTTTTCTTCAAATTTAACGTAGCCTATCTAAAGCTAGATAGATGAATATGCCTATTATAGAACATGATAATCAATAAATATTGTCTATTTATATAGAAAATCCGTATTGACTTTAAAAGGTTTTTTCTGGCACTTTTGTGTTTAAAAATTAACTGTTTAGAGTTTTTTTATTCCTTTAACGAAACTATATTTTACAATTTAATCTCTAACTAATTTATCAATAATGTCATTGGAATCGATTGAAATATTTAAAGAGCTTTTTTGAAAAAATTGAAAAAGGCGTTTTTTTTTTGTTTTTAATAATTCGTAAAACTGAAATTCTACAAAAGTTAGAATAACATTTAAAAATTTTAATTAAACTGCAGGCAGCTCGCTTTTCAAGATTTTATAATGAAAGATTAACCAAATATAAAATAAAATCAGATTATATCATCCGATATGAATATCAAATGACAACTTAGATATTTATCGCCTAACAACCAGATATGATATGATTTTATTAATATATTTACATAGACGAAATTCTTACCCAGATATAATAAGTAACTAAATATCAATTACAGTTGCATTTCATTTATTTAATGGTTACCAATAATTGGGATAATTAAATAAATAAAATCATATCCCCATATCCAGTGTAAAACAGATTTGACAATTAAAAAGAAATCACGGTATTTTAAATCTTCTTACCGACCAAAAATACCCAGTTGGTGGGAATTGCAGCACCAACCCCAAAACCTTACCTACCGAAATATTTAAATACTCAAAAAGTGTTTATAATATTATTACACAGTGTGGTAAGTTAAAGAAACAATCTTGAAGAATAGAGAGGGTTATAAATACAATTTATATACAGTTAATTAAAGTTGCTATAATTTTTGCATTTTTTTCTTAAATCTAAATTGAAAATACTGAAATTCGAATGTGTTAAGGATCGTGTGAACTTCGTTTTCTTTCTTTCTGAAAAGAAACATAGTTCCATTTTGGTTTCCTGGAACTTTTCCATTTATCTAGTTCTAAGGTATTACGAAAGAATCCGCCTACGTTTTAATAAGTCCCCTTAACAAGAACACATTATTAAAATAAATAAAACTAATCCGGTTTATTTACTGTTTAAAAACTTTTTCATTGATCGACAACATTTTCATTTTCTTAACACCATTAATTTATTTTATTTTTATTTTAATGGTGAAAATTTTTGGTTAGTTTTTCATTTATTCGCTTTATGGATTTTTCCTGTGATATCAAAAATCGGTTAAAATAATATATTTTCAAAGACCAATATTGAAATTTCAACAACCTATTAGTGGGAACGTTGAAGCCGGGAATAACGAAGAATATTACAAAAGTTTTTTATAAATGTTTAACCCATTATTGGTGGATTAGATTAGCCAAATTGAAAATATCATATTAATACTATATTGTAGGAGTATTAGTTTCATAATAGTTGTTAATACATATAATTGGCATAGGCATTGAAAGGTTATAGAATAATTGTTATATTTTGAATAACAGTTGTATTTTTTGAATAATGTTTACAAAAGTCAAATTGAACAGATTGATAAATACTGTGTTGAATGGTCAAGTCGGTAAAGACATCGTTTCTAGAAGCTGATGAGGCTCTGGTTCAAATCCAGAGCTCGGTTCTTCATATAATTTATTTTGCTTTGCCTACAATATAAAGATACATGAATTTTCATTTCAGTTTGAAGTTGTCATGTGAAAAAGAATTGAAACTTTTACCATAAAACATCTTAAGATTAAAATTAAAAACTTTATTAAATAGTATTTTTAACTTATATTTGCCTAAAGTCGGAAATTCGGTTAGGTAAAACATATATTTTGCTAATCTCAATATCTCGGATACATTTTCTCTGTTTCTCAGTTGAAAAAAAATATATATATTAGTTGAAATGATAGCATCACACAGTTATTGAATTCTTTTAGGATTTAATGTTTCAATTTTAGTCATTATCGTTTTTTTTTATAGTATGTATTTGATTGCATAGAAATTACTTCAAAATGTTTTAAATGGAGAAATTGACTCCTACGCTCAATTTTAATACAAAAACTTAAGATAATTCTAAAACAATCAGTGACCATGAAAATAGCAAAATCTTCTTTCACAATATAGTAAATATATATATATATAGCAAATAATATAAGTAAATATTTACCTCATTAGCCACCATTGGAGAACTTAATAATTGATCAAACCACAATCACCATTTAATATAAATTGATTCTGTAATTTTGGAGTTTCAAATAGCTGGAAGTAATTTATAAACAAAGAACAGAACTTTCATGGATTTCGATCAACTTTCATTGGGTATATTATAAAGAATGGTAATTATCCATCCTTTATAAACCCCTATATTCACGAAACGTGTATTTCAATGCCTTATTATAACGTAATAGAAGGTTTATGAACAAATAACATTATTGTAAATAGCGAAAAGATTGACCAATTTTAGCATACAATTTATGAATAAGTCTATTTTAGAAATTGAAATTTATCCCTAAAGAATGTGTCATATTTAATGATCCTTCTTTTTTTTTTGTTGACCTTAAACGCCTTCGTTTACTATTTCTATAGATTTAAACTTCGAAACCTACGTTTGAGAACAAATTTACAGCGCACAAAGTTTGTTATAACAAATAATAAGAAAATAATGACGTAAAAATAGCATTTCACACCCTTCCAAATTACTATATAATCCAACAAAAGGAAAAAGTTCAATGTTTCAGGTCAATTTGGTTAATATCGATTTTATCGATATTATTAAACCATATCAAATTGAATTGGTTTCGTATAACACTTTGATTCATAATATCTTAATTTGATTCATCCGAATTTCTATCTTTAGTTTTTGATCTCAATTTCTGAATGAAGGAAATTTTTGTTTATTTAACTTTTATTTTTCCATTTGATACTATTAAATAAAACAATCATTGAAGTTTTCTTCTTCATGTTCGATAAAGTAAAATTAGTAATTGTCATTGTTTAAATTGGAAAAGGGATATTATTGATCGAAGACGTGAACATTGGAATTTTTCGTCTAGAATATTTTAGATCCAATCGTGTTAAATGTGAAAAACAAAACTCCTTGAATGTTCCAAGGAAAAATCGAGGTAACACGAGTAATGTCTGACTAGAGAATATTGACAAAAGAAAAGGTTCTCCATATTACACTCATGGGATTAGTTTGTAACACAGAAATACCCTCGAGAGTACTCAAAGGTATTATATAAATTTGTTTCTTTTTTTCACAATTCAAAAAAAAAAAGAAAAATGTAGCTTTTTTCACATTCAAATTATTTATTGTTATAATGTTTTAATTGAACTTTTAAAATGAAAATTTTTCGATTAATTAGTTACTATTTTAATTAAATCATAATTTCTTACCTATTACTTATCTAATCATTTATTCCTTTTCTATATTGAACTTTTATTTGTATCCCACAATAATATAATAATAAAAAATAATAATGATCGATTGTAATTTAAGCCATTTTAATCATAATAAAAATATGTCACCAATAAAATCGTAATTAATAAATAGAAGTAACAATAAAAGCTATTAAGAATGACATACTTTCATTTGATTAGTTCAGAATTCAATATTCTATCAAAGATCAATAAATTGATTTTGTTTATATAAAAACACTATAAAAAGGAAGAAATAAATAAAATCTATTAATTGCGATATTTCATGTTTAAAGTAAGAAGTTCAGATAAAACCAAATATGATTGTTTTGTGATATTGTTACAAAAAAGGTAAATAGGTAACTAAATCGTATCTAAAAATCATGTTAATACGTAATTATAGTCGATTAACACTGTAAAATAAAACTTATTGTAACCAATGAATTTAATCTTTGTAAAAAACTATTTTTTTTATGTAATTTTAATATTTACATACATTTATGAGTTTTTCAAAATCATTATGAATGTCATTAAATTGTAATTAGAAATGAATTTTCTTTGATTTCAGAAACGAGATAATGAAATAAATCCGTTAATCATAATTACGTTATAAAAAGAAATAATTGGGAAATTGGTGCATAGGAATTTTTCATTTGTTAAGAATGATTTTATTGAAGAAATTATAATAATTCTTTCTAAAATTCAAGTCCTACAACCGATAATTTGACGTAGCTAAAACTGAATCGTATAAGAATCAGAATCAGGATAGTGTATGGATCGTATTTCTTTTGGATATAATTTGAAAATATTTTTTGTGAAGAAATATGTATGTTTTTATATTGTATTGTATAGCCTCATACTGCTTTTCTACTTCTTTTCACAAGTAAAGTTAACAGTTCGCCACAATCGTTTTCTTTAGGTCAGTATAAAATACTTAGTTGAACGATAGATACAAACTACTCAAAGGCCACAATTTATGAGTATTCACTTATCGTTGTATGTGGTCTGGTATACTTTTGATCGCAAAAAATATTTTTTCAATTGTCCATCATAAAGGATTATAAGTTCAGAAACGTTTTAGAGAACAGTTTAATATTAAATACAGAATAAAGTCTGAACTACTTTCAGCAAAAAGTGAAAATACGACAGACCTTATAGCACGGGTTCATATAAGACGGATTCGTGTAACACGGCGGAAAAATTGTGATCATGTTCGTATAAAACGCTAAAAGATGCTCGTGTAACACGGTAAAAGAATGAGACAGATGTTGCGATTTGATTACGTTTTAGCTCCAATAATTAATATAACTTTTGGCTTTTAACACTAAACGTCATTGGGCTTCTCATACTACGGGGAAACCCCAGAAAAGGTAGAAAATATTGATATAGTAAATTTGTATACATTTCTTGTGAAATTAGTAGAAATAGATGTGAATATGTTTATATGTATTAACATTTTTTAATTTTCAGAAAGGGGCAAAATATACGAGTACTTTGCAAAATACTTTTTGCCCAATCTCAATGTTAGTTCAATTAAACTAACTGCAATCAACTTCATATAAACAATTCTCAATGAATTCCTGTAAGTCACTTATTCGAGCTTTCATCCCGAAAATTACAAATTACAGATTACAAATTTTCGTCTAAAAATTCTTAGTCTGAATAAAAATTTTGAATATATTTTATAAAATACTAATTTCCATATGAAAATAAATTTTAAAAGAATATTTTACTTGAAACGTGATGATTTCTTTTTAGTTCTGGAATATTTTAGTCTTCGTCTATTTCTAAAAAAAAAAGGTCGAAATTCAAATTTCAATATTCAAATTCGTCTACTTATTATTAATGATTTTTTTCCCCATTTTATTGTATTTTTCTCGTTGTCATTCAAATTACGAATTACTTAAAATCGAGAACAACATTTTTGCATATTATTCTTAAGAAAATAGTAAAAAATCAATTTTTTTGATTAATTTTGTTTTTAAGTTTTTTTTTATTTAATTTCTTTAAATATATTGGTTCCACAAAAATATTCGCATAATTGATGAATTTAATTTACTTGACACGTAAATTCACTTCAATATTAAGATTTTGGGTTTGACAAAATGTTAGAGAGGGCGTTTTAAATATAATTACTAATTTTTTAATTTAAACACAATCAATCAGTTTAACTTAACTAACATAAACATTTATATATATAGTATCTACACACTTTTATTCTCATATAGAAAAATATACACAAACAATATAGTCAATATTAGATGTAAAACTTTAAATGGCTATTATTGACTCTAAATCAAGGACCTTAAATCACGTTTGTTCAGTTGTTCAAATTGAATCTTCAACCTGTCCTTTTTATATAGGTAGTCAAGGATACGATTCAAATCCCTAATATGTGCATTCGAGAATCAATTCTTTTGCATAAAGTTACAATAACTATTTATATATATTATATTTATTCATATTGCAGTATTTTATATACATATTTTTCCGGTTAACAAATTTATTTATCCGCTACCTATTCTAGCATTCTTATATAGTATTCACTGAATGTCATCTTTAAAACAGTGCAGTAGAAACGACCAACATCAAACTGCGAAAGATAATACAATATGATGATTTTACAGGTGCCTAGTATTGTAATCCACCAATCTGCGCAGTATCTAGTTGTATGGTTTTCCAATTTCAAGGCTGTCTTTTACTACTAAACATTAAAATGACACTCTACGATTTTTGTAACTGCAGGTTTTTCTGCATTTTAGCATTAAATAGAGTTTTCAGTGCCCTGTCTTTCAATTTTCCAGTTGTTATTCAAGAACCGGTGAATTTATCTGAAGAAAGATTTTCAGAAATCTTATCACATCATTTTTAAGAAGTTGGCAATTTAAAATAATACACTTCTGATTTTTTTTTTTTTTTGACCTGTCGATTTAGAAAATAAAATGAATTTAAAGAATTAATATAATTCACTAAATCTAAGGAATTTCTTATAGTCGATCTGGAAAAAATATTTCCCACATCACTGATGCTCTCCAATTGTAAACAAAATAAATATTGTATCAGATAAAACACAATTGGTAAATACTAGCAAAAAAATGATACTCATATTTCATATGTAATCCAAAATATTTCTTTGGGCGTACATAAGTAGGTTGCTAGTTCAACAAAATAGTCAAATATCATACAGGAAACAAATCAACAAAGTATTCAGAATTCACCTGAATATGATATACATAAAACTAACTTGAATAAAGGTTAAGTGAACGTATAATGAAATACAGAAGAAAATAAAGAGTTTTCTGAATTTATAAAGCATCCAATACGATTTATGATCCCTATCATCTTATCGCATAACAACAATATTTCTCAAGGAATATAGGTACACAGATTTCGGTCTTTAAGAATTTATTTCAAATAACTGAATATAAGAACTGTTTTTCAAACAACAAATCAATATTTAACTCTCCTTAGTATCTTTACTTTTTGAAAAGAAAAACATGAAAATATTTACTTTTATTACTTTACAAATTGATTCGAAAATATTATACTTAATTAATATTTCAATTTAGTAAATTTTTGTTATATTAGATAAGTACGAACACTTCAAATAAATCAAACTAATTAGCATTTCGAAGAAATCTAAAACTTCAAAAATTTTCTAAAAATTAATTTTTTAATTAGTTCGTATTAAATTTGAAAAGCAATTTCTTCGAAATAAAATAGTGCTAATACTAATGCTTCTCAACATCCAAATTTGTTTCGCAACATACATATTTGTTTGAAAGCTTTGAAGCACGTGGTTTTTAAAACAAAATATGAATGAAATCGTTGTACTTATTAATTTTTTTCTTTTTTGTTGGAAAAGTTTCAATCAGGAGAAATTTTTGATATTAATTTATTATTTACCCAAAATTAAAAGAATACCATTTTATCATACATAAATAAATTATAAAGAAAAATGATTGGAAAAATGGCAAACTATGTTTTATGTTTGTGATCGCATTTTACAAAGTAAGCTCTTACTATTGTACAATATGACGAACATCTGAATTTTTGTCAGTGATGAAAACAAAAATTGATAAAAACACTATTCCCTTTTTAAGTGTTAAGTTTCCTTATTCTTGGATTTAGAGATTTCATCGAATTCTTAAAGAATTTATGGTATTTAAACCGTTAAAAGGCAAACGTGTAGGATTTATGAAGTTGTAAATACAATACTAATTAAATTTCGATATTTTATTGGTTCGAAGACAAGAGATCAACACTTGAATGGTCCGCGTCACTTTTATGAGGAGCTCAATGACGCTAAAGGTATTCCTCAGAAAGGAAGCGTGCCTTATGTATGAATGTATAAAAAAAATATTAAATTTTTTGTAGATTTTTGAAGAAATAAAATAAAAATTGTTACTTTAGCGAGAAGAAACAACTTCATTTGGTTTTATGTTTTTGCAACACAATTTACTGTATAATGAAAAGATTTAGCTGGCAGAATCATAATAGTAGAAATTTTCATATATAATTTTAGGATTAACAGTTTTTTCGGCAAATTGACTTCTACTTACAAAATTTCATTCAAAAAATGAGCACTACTATTCGTCCGTAAATAATTTCAACACTTTTAGACCCTTTCATAATTTCTTTTTAGAAAATACATATTTATACAATCTTGTAATCTATTTTACACCAACAACAAGATTTTGGTTCCAACAATAAAATATACGACGACTAAAATTATTAAAATGTATAAAAACATGCGCAAAAGCTCAGATTTTTCTGTTCTTATGAAAATATTCTTTTTAACTGTGAAAGCTTTTAAGACTTTTTTTTTGTTTACTGACTAGTAAACATTTCTTGTTTTGTTCACATTGTGTTACTGTTAGTAACATTTACTTGATCACAAATTTCTGTTCAACACAATCAGTCAATTCCAAAAATTCTTATTCTATTCTAAGTTCTGTTCGGTCGAGCACAGAAAACGGATCGGTCTGAGATGTGTTATTCGAACATTTAAAAAAAAAAACTTTCCAATAACAAAAGTTAGAAGTTGATTTTAAAAACAAAATATTTACAATATTTTAACAATATTTAAAAGAAAAAAAAAAATCATTGTAAATACAAAAAAAAAAAAATTGGAATAAAAAAAATGTTAATTATTGTCAATTGTTGATTGTTTAATTATTAATTTAAAAGAAAATGAATATTTGAAGAACTGCAAAAGATCATAGTAAAAACCGAAGAGTTTTTGTGTTTATTGTTTGTAGATTTTTACAATGTTTAAGTAATTAAAACAATTCTTACAATCCACATTGTAAAATTGTAATTTTGTTAATTTTTCTCAAACCTTGAACATGGTTTAAAAGTAATAATTAAGGAAAACTTTTTCGCGATTTTTTTCCGATTAAAACACAATAATGTGTGTTTAATAATTACTTTTTAATTTGCATAATTTTCTTTTTTTATTTCAAAATACGAAAAAAACAACACACGGAAAGAAAATGTTTATTTAATTGAATTTATGATGAACTTTAATTCCAAGTGTAAATTATTGTTTAGTTTTTTTTTTTTTTAATTTCATTAAAAAATACAGAAAAATAAATTATAAAGTTTCTTTTTAGTCAATTTCATAAGAAAATTTAATACAAGAAAAACAATTTTCTTTTCGATATTTTATGGTTTTTGTGTGAAAATTAGTTTATTTATAAATTTATAAATGGAAAGAACTTAAGAAATGCATTTATTCTAATATTTTATTTTGATGAATTGAAAAAGTGAATTGATTTTAAAAATATAATTAAATTAAAAAGTTTAAAAATGCATTCAAACTTTAAATGGAAAACTAGTTAAGAAAATTTGAATATAAATATTTTTTTTTTTATTAGATTTAAAGGAAATTTTAAACGAAATTAAATTTTATGAATTTTTAGTGTAAATAATAAAATAATTATTTATCATAATAATAAAATCAATTTAAAAATGTTAATACTAATTTCTTAGTGTTTAACTAAAACCAAATATATTTAATAATATTAAAAAAAAAAGAAAATCTTCTATTTGTCTTTCCAATAAAGTTAATGATTTTAGTATTGTGATCGTTTTTATTAAGAAACAAACAAAAAAAAAACATCAAAATGTCCTTCGAAAATCTTTGGAATACATCAACAATATCAACAATATATACAACGACATTATCAACAATATCATCATCAATATTATCAACTGAGAAACTCATAAATAATGATTATTTCGAATATGAAAATTCCACAAATATTGTAAATTATACAATTGATGATATTTATACACTTGAACATGCACCGAGATTATCAAAATCCGGTGTTATTAAAGTAATTGTCCTTTCGGCGATGGCAATTATATCATTACTCGGTAATATCGCAACAATGTGGAATATTTATAAAACAAGAATGTCAAGACGTGCAACACGTCATAGTTGGAGTGCAATCTATTCATTAATATTTCATTTATCAATTGCCGATTTACTTGTGACTGGATTTTGTATAATTGGTGAAGCAGCTTGGAGTTATACGGTGCAATGGTTGGCTGGTGATATAACATGTAAATTAGTGAAATCATTACAAATGTTCAGTTTATATTTATCGACCTATGTACTTGTGTTGATTGGTGTCGATCGATGGATTGCTGTTAAATATCCGATGAAATCATTAAATATGGCGAAACGATGTTATAGACTTTTGGGTGGTGCTTATGTTTTATCAATTATATTAAGTTTACCACAGGTAAGTTGAAATTTTTTTTTTTTTTATAAAGATTTGAAATTGAACCAAATATTTCAATGTTTTTCAAATTAACTTTATTAAAGAAATATTTGCTAAAAATTTATCAGAATAAAAAGAATTTATTTCATATAGAAATAATAAATGTGTGAATTGAAATGAAAGAATTAATGTACCAAAAGATAAACAATTTGTAAAACTTATTTGTAAAGATTTGGATAGGGTGTTTCTAGCTTAAAGAACATAGTCTATGGATCTGTAAATCTACAGAGAAGAAACACTTTCTCTTTATTTAGAAAGTGTTTCTTCTTAAGCCTCAAATTATTAATTGGACACAAAAATTGGAAACAGTTATGATAATTTAGATGGGAGTTTCATGCATTTGCTAGTCAAATTCACGAAATTTGGTACTTAAATCTAACTTTTAATCAAACTTCGGAAAAGTGTCCATAAAACTTAGTGTTACTACTCAAAATTGTGAATATATAACATTTTCCTAAAAATCTTTCCTGAAATTTGTTCATGATAGTTTAGACGATCGGTTCTTAAACTATGAGTCGCGACCCTAAAAAGGGATCACGAGGCGAAATGCTGGGCGTCGCAAAAATTAAAGTCAAACGGACAATATTGTTACGTCGTTATTCGTTATAAATAATAAAACTTCTTATTTTGTCATATTTAATACATGGGGTCGCGAAAAATATGGGGCTGAAAAATGGGGTCGTGAATGAAAAAAGTTTAAGAACCGATGGATTAGATATTTTTTGTTTTTAGTAATATAACGTATAATTCGTCTATAGGTTGGAAAATAAGCTTGTTCGACGAATCCGGTATTGCCGCTATTCAAATGCTCTTCCAAAAATCATTTATTAATTTAAAATAGTTTGTCTACAAAATCTAAAGAGATTTACTATCTATACATTCATTCAAATTCTTATCTTGAAAAAATTTACACTCAGAATACAAATATAAGTATTTGAAACGGCGAAGAAAGGAAAAAGTGAACTCTGACACGAGATAACTATTTACAATTTCTAATATTATTTTAGAAATTTGAAAATTACAGCTTATGAGCTATTATGCATTGTACTTTAGCAATTATTTAGAATTAATATATTCGACTTAAAAAGTATCTACGTATATGTAAACTGAAATTTGAAGATTAAGAATTGTCCTAATAACTTTTATTTGTAACTCAAAACACCCGGTGTAACCTATGCTTTCTCGTAAATATAATGTAGTATCTTTAAACCACACAAAACATATTGTGATTTTATATTTTAGAAGAAAATAATTTTTCGTAAATAAAACCCGCGAAAGGAAAAATGATGCGATATTGGCAGATTTTTTGTGAAGACAAAATTAATTCACGGGCCATTTAACATTGACGGCACAAAACAACATTCGTTATTCATCAAATATTTTCCAATAAAAAGTTTTCATCATCACCAAGGTTAAAGAATGTTGTGGGATCCTTTCGTAGACACAAGGCCTTTGCCAATATTTAATATGATTATTTGTTAAACAATTATGAAAATTTCTTACTCGGAAAAGAAAATTTAATTAAAATATTTTTATTAGTCTGTGAATAATTATTAAAAAATAATTTATGATAATAATAATTAAAATTATGAATCTTTAATAAGTGAACAATTTCATCGGGCTTTTTTAATAAATGATTTTCGAAATAGACTAGAGAATTTGAAAGTCTGAAAATTAAATTATATCCTTTGAAATCACTTAAAAAACTGAATCTATAAACTGCTTTAAACCTTTTGTGAAAAAAGACTTTCGATATTTGCCATATAAATATAAGGTGTTTGTAAAATCATAATGCTTAATAGTGCTTGTTTATTTTTAATCGATTGCGGTTACTTTTACAGCGTTTTCCAATAAGAGGACAGAATAGAACCAAGAAAAGCAGAGATATTACATTTGTAGGGAAATATTTTTATATGAAAAAAGAATACACTAATGATATCCACTCCAGCTTAAGGCCAATCTCCATATAGCCGACATCCTATTCTGATGAAAGTATGGGATACACTTATGCAAAGTTTGGCTAAACAGAAAGGGACAAACAATCATCCTACTAGTTTTGTCGGCTTCTGCATTTCTCATTTCCCCATCTGATTCTTGATCTGCCAGACAATTCCCTCGAAAGCAGAAGAACTTGTTTATCTGATTTATGGCTCTTCAACTGCGTTTGCATACTCTCACAATAATCACACACGATACCGTCGCACACTACCAATTTTTCTAAATTGTGTGGAGAGATTCTGATGTTTTTATTCGATAAATCCTAGTGAAAATTGCAAAAATCCATCTCATTCTAATTTTCTGATTTTTCCCGTCAGAATAGGATATCGGCTGTGTGGAGATTGGTCTTTAGACTTTTTTGTATTATTTTTTTAGTACGTCTGATTATTTTCTGAGCCGAAATCCGAAACTTTAATTATTAGTTTAATTTAGTTTAGTTACTTACGCTTCTCTAAGCAAAACATATGGAAAAAAATACCTGGTTCTCAATACCCTTAAATCTCCACAAATCTTTTCCAGATTTATCTCGTTTTAAATTTAAATCCTAGACTAAAACTTTTGCTTTTAAAATATAAATAATTAATTTAACACAGTTAAATAAATAACTCATTACAAATGGAATTTTCAACGAGAAGGCGTCAATCAGTTTACATGCTTTAGGGAAAAGAATACTTCTATTGAGAAATTTTAATTTGATAAAGTGTTTAATCTCAAAGAACATTTATCCTAACAGAATTGGGAATCGATGGAAATCTATTCTTAGTTTGCTATTATTATTATTATAAAAATTATCCTAAAACTATCGGCATGAATAGAAATTAGGTAATAATTATTTAAAATTCAATGCTTTTTTAGAACAGGATTTCTTTGGAATTTCTAATTAAAGTTGTTGATAAAAATATGAAAAAATATAAAGAAATTATAAAGAAAGAACCCTTTAAGATAATTTCACCATGCAAAAAAAAGGTCCAGGTTATAATTATCGATATCACATTAAAAAGAAAAAAGTCTCATTAAAAAAAGCAAGGATTTTGTAAAAAAATTTTTGAAATTATGGCAAAACCAAAGGAAATGAAATGAAATCAAAGCGAAAATTTGTTTGCGGGAATTTTTTCTTTTTCTTGCCTTATTCTTTCCTTATTTTTTAGGATAATAATTCCTAGAAAAAATGAAGACATACATTTTTATTCAGAAAAATCATGACATATCCATACCATACATAATACTCATAAAATTGAAATGATTTGAAGCGATAAATGCGTAAAAGTGCCTTCAAGCAATACCTTGAAGTGGTGATGAAATATCGGCCAATATATATACGATGGTGACATCTTTAATCCCAGACCATACAAATGAAAAATAACGATTAAACCAGAAAATTAAAAGAAACACGTTTTTCTATTTATACACTGTGAAAGCGATTTTACAGGATACTTTGAGAAATCCTAAAAATGATTTCACACTTGCTACTCGTATCTAAAATAATCTAGAGGACATTATGAGCTGGCTACTTCAAAAGGTTGTGTACGATCAAACGTAGCCAACATATTATTCTATTGGAATAGAGAAACTCTTTTCCAGTAAGTGTAATAGAAGTACCCGTCACTAGCAGGAAGGCTTTGTAGAAATTTAAGTGCTTAAATGTGTAGGAAATTGGAAAAATGTTAAAATTGTCGAAGTCCGAACTCGGAGTTGAACTCATGACCTCTGAACTGCTAGAAATCTCTACTACATAAACTACGCGTACTAAACAAATTCACCGATATTCTGGTTTCTATTTCTATTTATGATAAACAGTATAAATGCTATTTTGTATTTATTTTTAATACAACCATTCAAACCGAATTATTTATATGAAACTATTTAAATAAACGCCTGAAACTCATACAGATGAAATTTTGGAATTAGTAAAAATAACACTTTAGTAACAACCCTAAACTTTTAAAGCTTTGATGCATACATATGTTCGACGTTTGGGGAATCTACTATATATACGAGTATGTCAGATTCGCTTATCTGTGGTTTCCAGCTCCGAAATACTCTCCGTTAATATTGATTGAAAAACATTTTTCAAGTTAAAATTGCAATTTCTTCCGAAATAAGCCTTATTTTTGCAAGTAAAATAATATAAAATATGTACACACATATGTTAAAGGATGATTGGACACGTGTGCCAACCCACAAGTACCGATGGCTGCCATTGTCAATTTAGATAAAAATAATGATCTTAGAAAATCTAAAAACGTCAAAATGTAATTCCGTTTCATATAAAAATGATTAATGAAGAAACTTTATTG
The DNA here is from genome assembly GCA_963422695.1 of Xylophagus ater. Taxonomy (NCBI): domain Eukaryota; kingdom Metazoa; phylum Arthropoda; class Insecta; order Diptera; family Xylophagidae; genus Xylophagus; species Xylophagus ater. The sequence goes on along the minus strand of OY730482.1, from coordinate 39,241,439 downwards.
AATCTAATAAAAAAAAATGGTCTTTAAATATTCAATCGAATTCATATGTTATACCAGGAGCTTCAAGGACCTTCAAGGAATGTTAATTTTTCTTCATTCTCACAGGATGAAAAGTTTTAAGTGTGTATTAAAGATTAGAAGCTCATTATTTAATTCGAGCCATTAATTTTAATTCACAATTTTGATGAAAAATTAATTGCGAATTTATGAAATTACAAGAAAATCGGTTTCGTCTACAAAATCTCGTAGTACTAGTACTCAAATTAATAGAAGAGCGATTTATTCTTTAAATAATCGTTTGGAATGGCCGTTGGCACACGAAATTTGGTTTTACTGATAATATTCAAAAATTTTAAACTATTTGTAATTCAAAGATAAAATTTTATAAGTTGCAATTTTCTTCAGAAACTTTCGTATTTTTTTTTGTATAAATTTATTAACACCAAATTAATCTAATTCGAAAAAAGTTTTAATCACAATATTTGTAAAACCTTCAATATATTACCATTTGTTTCAATAAATAATTTTTATTAAACAATATTAAATTATTACGAAGTATTTGTAACGAAATATTTTATATTTTCATCTGTTCAAATAGCTTGTTTGTCGCATTTTCAATTTCCTCGACTAAAACGAATTTTACAAAAATAATTTTACATAGAAACAAATTTTTTTTAATTAATATTTTTTTCTTAAAAAGAAAAAAAATATTTTATCGATACAAAGTTTTCAGGAAAACATTAACATTTCTTTCGAGGAAAAGCTTTAATTTTTGCATAATTTTCATTTCGTTTTAACCCGCATTAACGTCCAAAAGAAAACTACTGAATCAAAATTTTGAATATTGGATTACGAGCAGCATTTCTTTTATCATATTGCAGAAATCAAAAATTATGAATTATTCGCTGTGACATACATATTTAGTGTCGGCTAATCTCCAATTTCGTCCTATGTAACCAAAATATGGTTTAAATCCAATCGATTAGGAACATCTTGAAGTGTGAAAATTAGAACATCAAACAAATACATAATACAATAATATTTTGGGTACACAATTAAACTCATTAAGTCTCCAACAATTTAAAGTAAATTCAAACATCCATTTTCATATTTTTCTCAAGACGAAATTAAGCTGGTTGAACTTTGTTCATGAACAAAAGGGGTATTCTACCTTGTTAAAAAAAAACAACGCAGTACCTGATTATGAATAAGTAAATTAAATCTCATTTTTACGCAGAAAAGATAAAGTTTAATTGAATTTTTCTGGAAACTACATTCTTCATGTTGGTGAAAGTGATTACACCGAAACTATTAAAGATATTACTTTGAAATCTTGCTTACTTCTTAAAAACATATATCCTTATATCACGAACTAGAACAAATCGGAAATCCGCATTAATTTATTTTTTAATTCGAAATTATAATTACCAAAAAATTCGATTATAATTTTTAAAATGCTACTATTTTATTAATTTTTGGTTTTTCTAATTTTTTTTAGGTCGCGCTATGAACTCAATTCCTACGAAGCAAGATTGTTTTGGACTTTTCTGTTTCACGCTGTATCGCTTTTGCCAACAAATCGTTCTCTTCCTGCAATCCGTACTTCGAACTTACCTTTTTATTGAAATTCATTTAAAAATTTTTAAAAAAAAAATTTAAAATATTACCATATTGAAAGTTCGCAAGGTGAAACACCCCCTTAAACAATAAAAAAAATTAAATTAATATTAAACAATGAACGTGTAGATTAAATTTGTTCAAAAATAAAATTAGTTATCATTTTTACGTTAAAAAAATTTAACATCTGCTTTTAGGAAGGAATTTCGTGAAAGCTTTAATTCCTTTAATTACAAAGTTTCTATTTTATAAAATTCAAATAGGTTCTCAAATCAATCCGTATTACTCTTTTATAAACTTGTAAATACAAAAGTGACTTTAAAACATTTTTAAAAAATACATTATTCATAACTTTTTGTAATTTATTATAAAAGTTCCTTTTCTTCTTCTTTTCTTTTTAAATGATTTAAATCGAAAGAGCATGAAATTAACTTTCAATTTTTATTTAAACTAGTTTTTCTTTTTTTTTTATTTTCCTTTTTTTTTTAAATCCTTAACTCAGACACAAATTATTTATTGAATTCATTTTATTTGCTTAATATCAAAATAATTATTGTTTTCTGTTATTGCAAACTACTCATCTTTCTGATACAAGATTTTCTTGAAAAGGATTATTAAATCCGGTTTTAAAACCTAAAATTTTAAAAATTTTTAATTTTGAAAATTTAAAGAAATAATTTTAAAAGTTTTAAAGAAATATGTACATCAATTAACCTTTCAGAAATTTACTCAATACATAATCTATTGCTTCCTTTCCAATGAATAGGAATAAAACTTTGTATCGGTCTAAACTTTCGACCTCGAGATTTTAATGGATGTTCACGTTTTGAGGTCCCCTGAGTACGGGAAAAAGCTTTTAAAAAATTCTCTGTCAGTCTGTCTATCTATCTGTGTCAGAATTTGATTCAAATGATGAGCCGCGATTAAAGAGCATTATCAAAAAGATATCACATTAAAAGCCTGCAAGTTATTTAAAATTTATTTACACATTTTTCACATCGAAATAAGTCCTAATCGAGAAGAAATAATTAAGGATATTGAAATAAAAGATATACTTTTTCCAAGTTGTATGCTGTAGCACTAATGCTATAGGAAGAAGCATACTTTTAGGGTAAACATTGACAGTGTATGTTGCAAACATTTTAAAACTTTTTTATCATTATATTTTACCAATATTACAAAGTTTTTTTTTGATATAAATCTTATTGTATAAAAATAATTTTTTAAGATTGTTCAGGTGAAAAGTTCAAACTAATTTGACTTATAAATGACTAAGTTATTGATTTAAAAATTACACTTTTTCTATGAAAACAATGGATTAATATTCGTTTAGATTAGAATATAACGCAATACTAGTCGTACATTAAAGCAAAGCGAAAGAAAGAACTTCGAGTGATCTTCAGTTGAGTTTAAAAGCTATATAAATAGCGTAGAATGGGGTACATTCGTTTCATATATTGAAAATTGTATACTTTATAAAAAAAAACGTGTACAAATCATGTTTTAGGTGTCATGTGATCCTGTGTTGCATGTCTGTAATTGTGCTGAAATTGAACATGCTAAACTTTGGATATTATTGAAATTTTTTTGTAGAAGCTAATTGATATGAAAAATAATAACCCGCAATTTAAATTGTAATTGTAATTTAAAAACATATGTATATAGTAACTGATGCCCAATGGCAGAAAAGGGACAGAAAAACTGTCAAAACTAACAATATTTCAAGGTTTTTTCTTTATAACTTTGTTTAATCATTTTAAAATTTGCTCTAATTTGCAGGTAACCTAAACCCTAACAGCATAAATCTAATCTTCAAATTTTATTCAAATCGGTGTATTAGTTTTTAAAGTAAATCAAAAAAACTTTATGAACAGGTTTATTTTCACCTAAGATTATTTCTTTCCCTACTGAAATTTACCACGCTATCGTCTAATTATATAGTAAAGCAATATAATTAATTGAAACAAAATTGATTCCCACATTTTCGAATTAAATCCGAAAAACCATTTTAAAAAAACGACAAAATTTTCTGGTCACCCTGGGCATTCCTTTATAACTTTGGTCCCCCTGGATCGATTTAGCTGAAATGCAATACCAAACCAAGTTAAGGAAGAAGCAACTCACGTTTCATCTAAATCGGTTAAAGCGTTTTTGAGTTATCTTGTATACGGACGGATGGGCGGCCGGATGGATATGCATAAATCGATATAACTTTTGATTCCCTACACAACCATACCCTTGAAACCTTTCTACGATGAATATTTCGATGTGTTACACACTTAGTGAGATAAATACGCTGTTGTTTTATTATTTGAAAAAATTAAATAACATCCATCGGTCACTTTTGCTGTAATTTAAATCAAGTTTATTGGCGAAATAAATTTCCAGTTATAATGAAAAAATAGCGAACCTAGTCCTCTTTAAGTTAAGAATTGAATACATAAAGTTCTCTATACATCTATGTAAAAATACTTTATAGTGTGGTAAATTATACCATTGACAAATTTATGATAGTCAATTCTAAATGATATAAAAGCCTAATAACATTAATTATTTAAACTTCGTGTCAGGGAAAAATTAAATTGGTTGAAGCTGGAAATCAAACCCGCGCTCAGACAAAAAACCTTTAAAAAATATAAAAATTTTCATCAAGAAATTATAAATTACTTATGTTCAGGCGCACATGAAAATGGGAGAGACGTTTAAAATAACAAAACTATCTTGTTTGATTTGCTGTAACTACCTACCCTATGCTTTATTTATGAAGCTTTTTAATCATGATTTGAATTTTTTTTTTTTATCTAAATTGACTTTCATTTCCCATTATATTAGGTACTTCATAAAGATAAAATATAAGTTAACAGTTTCGATTGATAAAATTTCGAACTAGTTAACATGTCATGACAATATTGAGTTTTATTTTTGTGATAAAATATGGAAATTTAATCTATTTGTATTATATTGAAAACATCAGATCTTGAGGTCATGCAGTGATATCCGATAAGGTTCAGGCCAAAACTTTCTTTTACACACCACCATCGGAAAACTGTCGATTTATTTTTTTTTTTATTGAAAATAATGAAATAAATAAATACTTAAGACATTTCCTAAAGATGAACATTTTTGAAAATATTATTTGGTTATTTTAACTTTTTAAAAATGAATATAAATAGTAACAATAAATTTTTATGTAACAGTTACGATTATTTCTTTCATTTAAACAGGGAATAAGGAAGTATGATGTGTGATACCCAAATGTAACCATAATAAAATATATCTTTAAAAGGGACTACTTTAATACTAATAATATATGGACATGAGTGTGAACTTGAAGAAAGAAAATATATATTTATAGAATAGCAAAATATGTGACATCGTATACAAACCAAGATACGTTTGTTATTGGTCCTATAAAAGATACCTTCTGAATAGTCAATTGTATACGATTCCAGTCAGTTTCGAATTACGATTCAATGTATAAATTCCCTAAAGTGTATCTTTTTTTTCCGAAAAATGCTTCCAGCATTCATTGAATTCGATTTCTTACGGTTTCTTGTAGGTTTCGTATATCAGATGTGTAAAACGTAGTGAAATATCGTTTGCATCCAAATTGAAATAATTTTTTGAAACGAAATACATAAAATAACAAGATTTGGACATGGCCAAGAATGATATTCAGGACATCGAATAAGATCGGTTGGATATTTCTAAGGTTTTGTTTAGAATTAGTTATAATATTTTACATGTAGCCACATATTAATATAAATAGACGATATTATGTCGAATTTCAATAAAATCGATTTAAGCATATTAAAAAGAAACAGAGGAAATTTCTCCGGTTCATAAAGATTGGTTTAGTTTTTAAAATCTACTTCAAAAACTGATATGTTGATTTGAGTGAAATTTAGAGAGTAGATTTCTACTATTAGGGCCCGATTCGTAGAAGAAGAAACGAAATTTGGAAGAAAAAAGTGTGCAATGTTATTGGTTTTAGTTTTGTTTTATGAAAGTTAATCATTGTACTATAAATTTATTAACTAGAACTGCCATTCCTTTCTACTATAGTGTAGCAAAAAACCAGTTATAAAGCGTATTTTAAATTTCTATATATTTTTGGTAGTATGTAGGGCTTATTACCTTGATCAAAGAATTTTAGCCACATTCCTCCGAAGTTCTCAGCTCTTTTGTTTTCAGTGAATCAGTTTTATAAGAATATAATGCTTTTCACCTTGTATGATTTTGTAGTTGGCTTCCGCTTGGTATATGGTATTTTGATAGAAGACAAGTCGGACCACACCTAGAAAAATTATCGAACACGATGAAATTATTCATGAATGCCGGCAACTTATGTGTTTTGTTGAGAACATAAGTGTTTAAAGGTCCTGTGTTTCAAAGGGGAACTTTGTTTTAAATATTCAGGATTTAATTCAGTGATAAGCAGAAAAAACCAATTTGAAACATGGGAAATCGTAACCATTTTTCCTTTCATTCATGAATGATACAAATAAATTATTGTTTCATATGATTTATAAAATTTAATAAATTTGTATGTACCAAATCAGGCATATCAAACTCAAAATGCCGGTTGGGCCAATAATTAAGAATAAAAATTTGGTGGTCCCCAGCAAAAACATTTTAAATTTCATGGTATTCATTGAATCAATATTTTATATATTATTATTTTTTCACTATTGCACTATTAGGATTATGGAATCAACGGGCCACAGAATTTAGATCAAAGGGCCGCATGTGGGCCGCAACTTTGACATGTCTCTAAATACATGTATTATTTTTTATCGCGCAGAGTTTTTTGGTACAAACACTAATAAAAAGAGATCTTGTTTGCAAACTGGAAATCTGTGCCACATGAGAATAAAAGTTTGACACTCTATTTATTGTAGACTTTCTGCTATGTCAATATGAGTGTATTTACGCTTGAATAATTTTTAATTAAGGTATTTTTTTCTATTTGTTCATACATTTTGGACAACTTTATTTCTACTAGTAAAGGACTTTGATAAAATTAGTTAGAATATTAATCAAATTTTGAAAAGTAATATTATGACAGAAAAGTCATTAGGACCATTATTACATTAATACATTTCTGCATACATATGTTATTAGTTTCTAGTATTTCGTGAAACTTTCTAGAACATTAGCCAAAAAATGTTATTAATCAAATTAGAAATCCAAATTCATAATAATAATAATAATAATAATATTAATAATGTTTTTTACATATGTAAAATACATAAACATACGTGGAAATTACTATTAGTGACTTTTGAACTTATATAATTTATAACAAAAATTTTGATTCCTGTTTAAGATAGATCTGATTCGTTTCAAAGGAGGTTACATTGCTTAATGGTGAATGGAACACAATCTTAGTCGTGTGGCACTTCCTGCTTACAGATGGAAACAATATATGTTGTTACATTAACACGAAAAAGGGAAACATTTGATTCACATTTAATATTATTAATCAGATCTTCTTAAATAAGTACAACAAATTGTATCTATTTGGAATATCATAAATAACTGTCATGAAAGGAAGAAGATGAACGATGTCAGCAGAACTCAATCAATTCACATGTAATAACTTTAACATTAATGAATAACCTAGTGTAATCGTTTCTGCAACATAGCGTTCTTGTAGCAAAGTCTGTATCTATATACATCAATAACCCGTGTTGCATAATAGTTGTGCCATTGGTACTACGAAATTCAACTGTCCTGTAGTCAGCACGAATCATGTAATCATTTCATACCAAAAGTGTAGAATTTGGAAATTCAACCCATGTTCAGGAAAATAAATGACCATACCTTTTTTGTATAATGGCCACTAGCAGGGTTGAAACTAATTTTCGGTAATTTGCGGTATTATAAATGTCCTTTTATCGTCCTAAACATAATTTTGTACTTATAGCAGATTTGATCTTGACGCATGAATTATGAATAAAACATGGTTTTATGCATTTTCAAAACCTCTTTCTTTGAACAACACCATTATGCCACCATTATGATATTTAACAAGCTTATATATCTGGATTTTTGTATAATGAATCCAACAAAGAAATCCCTATCCCTGTAAAACTAAATTTGAAATGCATTTAATAACGTTTCATAGAATTGATTCTTTTCAAAGTTGGCACTTGAATAGACCCAACCATATACTTGTATGTGTCTGTTTTAAAATCACCATTTTTTATAATACACTATTCTAATTAATAATTGAGAATCATTTAAGTGTTATAAAATTGAATCAATGGAGTTCACATTTTATCTTATTAAATAGACTAAATTGCCTCTTTATTGAAAAGATTTTAGAAAAATTATATTGAAATTCTATTACCTAAATACAGTTATAAAATTCTATTCAATATATTTTATCTATATTGTAGAAAAATTGAATAAGGAAATCTAGTGTTAATAAGTGACCCTTATCAAAGCCCGTTTGTAGTATATTCATCGATATTCTTATTGGGATGAAAGCCTATTTTTATGTTGTCAGACTATAAGAATAGAGAATGTTGAAAATTGCCTAATCAGAATAGAATCGGATCCTTAGTTTTTCTTTACATTTAGTTTTTTAGGTTGAACTTGAATATAGAAATTTTGATTTCTATCGATTTTTTCTTCTATTTTGTACTTCAACTCAGGCAACTAAGTTATTGGTCTATCCATATTGGTTTTGCTTCATCAAAAAACAATATTAAATTCTGTCAGACGAAAGATTCGTATCTGTTCTGTTATTTTGTTTTTATATATTGAAAAATAAACAAAGTTACTACATAAATGTCAATTTTTTATGATAAAAATATAAGGTTCTTAGGGTAGATTTTTTCTTAAATCTAAACTTCTTTTTGGAACAAAAATCGTATACTGTTTGCTAACATTTTCTTAAATTTTTGTCTTCATATTTGCAATAGCTTTTTCTTCCTTTTTTTGGACGAAACGAAAGAATTGAGTTTGTTGCTAAAAAAAAATATCTCCTAACAATATTCATTTAGTAGATATGTATTTTTACATTCCAAGCTCACCAGAAATAATACTGAAGCCTTTATTCTAAACATCATTTTCACGTATACTAGATATACTTCATTTTTTCTGAATACAACTCCTTGTTTTGTTCAGCGATCGGTTCCTAGCTGGACCCAAACGGAACCGAAACTGATAAAATTGGGACCGAACTTACGTAGTGCCTACCATAGAGCATAAACACTAAGCCAAAAAATAAGTTTATCTTGATTGCCAGTCGATATTTCTAACGTCTTTAACTAAAAATAAATTTTATACATTTTGTCCACTATTCTTCTATTAAAAATGAGGAAGTCAGTTAGGACAACGAACTAAATTTGATTGTATAAATCCTTTATTCATTCATATTCTCAACCAGTATACTCGTGTATTCATTAAAATGTAATCTATATTCGTGACTTTTAATTAGATCCTTTATAATATTTAATGTATTTAATTTGATATAAGAACCTTATAAATACACTCTTATGGATAATTTTCTGGAGATAAATTCCAGAAAAGTATCTTAAAATATGTATAGTTAAATTTTCTTCATTAATATTTTTTAAATACGCGATATGGGATTAATTTAATAGACTAATAAATTACAACCACTGAGATAAGATACTCATAAGAGTAACTATATTATTATTACAAAATTTATATAAATTCCATATAGTTGGTGAAAGATCGCACATAATGAAACTAAATGAAATGAGATTTGAAATTTGGTGCTTCTAACAACTACATATATGTTTCACCGACTGATTATGCATTTTAACATAAATATTAAAGAACCATCTTTGCCGACGTGAAAAATTGATAATATGAATGTGGCGACATGTTTACTATACTAACCACTATCACTGTTATTCCTCAGGTCCAGCGACTATAATTGGTAATAGATCAACCATAGACGCTTTATTAAGATAGTTTTTCGATTTATTTTTCAAAATAAAAGAAAGTAATCTTTATATTTAATTTTGGAAATTTCTGATACGCATTAGATAGCCGGAAATATGACAGCATCATCGTATACTCCGTAGATATAATTTCTATTCGCTGCAACAGAATTTTACACAATATTATGGAATGAATCATTGCTATGTATATGAACTCAAAACCCACAAAAATATACCTCTAATAGTAATAAAATTTATACCGAAGATTCGATATTTTAGTCAATTAGTTTTAATAAATGTTAAATTAACTCAAATCCTTGATTAAAACAACCAAATACCCAAATACTAGCATAATCCTTAGCTTAGCCAATATTAGGTTAACAGTCCTATTCCAGCGTTGTAACAAATTTTTATTCATAACAAATTTATTACTACAAATATTATGATTAAAATTTTAACTTCTGAAATAATTTTCCCATGGAAGAAACAATGAAATGAACCGAAAAAATGTTTGGTAAAGAAACACTGAAATTCGTCTGAAATTCGTTGCAATGAAAATTCTTCATGAGTTTTACCAAAAGTTCATGTCTTGCATTTTATCACCCCCTAGACGTTAAAGAAATGGTGGGGGTATGGTGGAGGTGAAATGGTGACTTTTCTAAGAAATTTGTAGTGGCACCTACCATCGTTTTCCCCCACAATCGACGAGTCATAATGTCCACCAAATGAATTTATAACAGTTTAAACTTTAAACTGTTATAATTCTAGCGAGTTGTCGTGGTTATTTGAGACCTATTCTCAAAACTGTTTGTATAGGTGTACAATTTTCATATAGGTTATGTGTTCAGAAAACACCTAAAATTTCGTTGTGATGCAAAATATATTCGGTCAGAACTTGTGATATTTTTTTATGACAGTTGTAAGTTATGAGCGCGTTTCAAAAAAAGCTATCACATGACTGGGCTCAGAATAAGCCTGTAAAAGTAAGAGTACTTATTGAAATTTCTACAAAATCATCAAATATTAACATAGTTAATAAAACCAATCTATCAATTTAAATTTTTTTTATCGCAAGCAATTTATTGCTCAAAGTATTAACCAGGCTTACTCGTTTCTTTTTATACTGGTTTATTTTCTTAGTGTAATTTTAAAGAATTACTCAGAATTTGTCTCAATTTTATTAAAATCAAATCAAATTAAGAATATGATTATCAATTATTTGAAAAGGAAAATTATTGGTATTATATTTCCATTTTCGCAGAATTCATAGTTTAAACGAGAAAACCCAATATAATCATCATTTCAATCGAAAAGTAATTTATTTTAAACTGAAAGATACTTGAAGCAAATTTAGAAGATTACTAAAATAATTTCCAATAAAATAAATTTACATGATGAGAAAATATTATACTGAAACAAATTACGATAAGAAACTTTAAAGCTTGTTCACTAAACTTTAATAAGATCCATTATAATTTCGTTTATATGTTAAATCTTCACATAATACAATATAAATAGTAATGTATTTATGCTATTATCATATTTTGCATATACAAGTATGTTATCAACTAATTTTCTAGGCCATTACTCAAAAAACACCATAAAAAAATTCGGAAGAACGTAAATCTTAGTCAATTTCTTCTAAGAAAATATAAATAATTCCCATAATTTTCATTGGATTTAAGAAAATTAAGTTTTCTGTCTTTTATTTTTGAGTTTTTCTTTTTCGTTTTCTTTTCTTTTTTTTTTGCTTAACTAAAAATATAAACAAGAAATTTAATAGTACGCGTAATATGAAAATATGTTTTATATTTTAATAATATTTGTGTCATTATTGCAATTCTATAAATATGTAACGAAAATCTAGTATAAAGTTTTTCCAGAACATAAAATCTTTCACATTTTACGAATCAATAAAAGAAGTATTAAAATTCAATCAATGCCAAAAAAAAAAACATATATGAAAACTTTGTAGGAGTATTTAAATTTTATTGGAAAATGTCTGTCGTTTTTCATTTCAAATTTATATGACTTCAAATGTTATTCTAAATATTATAATATTTTATTGAAATTTAATGAATTATTCAAAAGTTCAGTAAAATTTCTTGAAATTTTCAATTTTGGTTTGAATATAGACTTGATTCTGACCTTGAATGACATTTTGCTATTTTCTATATAAAAAAAGAAAAACAAACTAATTTTATATGAATTCGCCTCCAAAATACTTCTTTTTAATAAAATTTTGGTTTTTCTTAGAAGAAATTTAATGTGATTTTATTAAAAATTCAAATAAAAGTTTATTACGTATGCAAAAACATGTTCGTATCACAAAGTAAATAAATGAACAAACAAAATACTTAAAAAGATGCCACATAAAAGAAAAAGTTTTGTGGTAAATTAAGACATTTTATTGTAATACTATAGAACAAACAAAAAAAGAAAAAAATCCTATTGTATACGAATTTTCCCTTTTTTTTATATTTTAGTTAGAATTTCTAAACTTTTAATCTTTTATCAAAAGGGAAAACGCTTGTAGATATCCTTAATGGACTCAAATATCAACCGAAATGTAATCAGAAATTTGAGAAATTTTCAGGTTGTTCATTTGGAAAAGTTCAAATAAAATATTGTATTTGGGAATTTTTTTTTTTTTAAGAAATCTAGGACAAGATTTAAAATGAATTTATTTATTTGTTTCTTTCATAAATTTTCTTAAAGATTTTCATATTTTTGCATAATACATAAATCTCATGACCCATTAAAAAATAAGATTACAAAAGGTCCTATAAATATTAGATACAGGTTTTCTTCATATTCGATCAATAAAAAGGAGAAAATTGTAAATGGCTAATGGAAGCAGTAAGAATTTGAACCGTTGAGACTATAGTAATAGAAGCATCCGGAATTCAATTTTATAATAATTGAAAATAAAAGGGAATTTCAGCCAATGTCTTCTTAAGCGATGGGCGCATGTCATCTTTGGTGCTAGATGTGCACAAAACGTAGGTGTCAAGTGCTAGAAGTCGGTAGATAGCCGAAATGTAAATTAAAATTTCTTTTTTGAAAGGTAATTTAAGAAATGAGAATTAATTCAAAAATTTTATTTTAAAAGACTGCAATACTTTCCGGTACCTATAATACATAATTCCGTTAAGGTGTTTGATATCGGATCTTAAAGAAATACATATTATTAGTTAAAGAAAAATTTATTAGGTATAAAAGCATTTTATATGCACTCAAAATACATCTTTTGTAGTTCAGGACTCGATTATTTTTATAATATTCTCTTTTTTGTATCAGTTTATAGTCACTAATTACTAAACAATTGTTCCTTCTGAACGCAAATAACGTTCATAGACAAGCAGTTTATAAAAAAATATTCAATTGAATAAAATTACAATCGCGCATCTTCATCGTCAAGTAAGTACCGTTCTGCCATTCTATAGAGTTCCCATACATTTTTAAATATTCTCCATCCAACAGTAGTCAAAACTGGAAAATATTTCTATAATTCAAATCTTTTAATCATTGAAATCCAGACAAATAAATTTGTAAAGATAACCATTTGATCTCATCCAATCATTTAAATTATATTAATTAAGAAAATATCAAGTGCGAGAAAATTTTTAGAAGGTTTGCATTCAATTAAAATGTCTTTTCGACAAAAGAACAGTATATACAATTAAAATAAACAAAGTTTCTGAGAAGAGATTGTACCTTTATAAAGTATCTTCAAATACGAAGAGGAACTTTTACAATAAATTTTCAAACTACCACAAACCCTGTAATAATTATAAAGGAAGATATTAAGTTTACATTGTCACGAACAATATCATCCTTGGTTGCCTATTCAGCGATGTAAACTTTTACGACTATATGATTTATGGCATCTCATCAGGTTTAATTACGTGTAGACTTCAAAAGCTGTTAAATTGTCTACCACTGTGAAACCAATTTTTATCATTTAATACTAAGTCTATTATTATTTAATTTTTCCTCTTGAGTCGATTAAATTTTATCGTTTTATTTAGAAAATATAGATTAAACGAACTTTATGGTTACAATTAAAAAAAAAAACGTGTAATCATTACAAGAGTTTTAGATATAAAAACGTGTAAAAGGAAAATATCAAGAAAATTATACATCTTGTTTAGTTATATTATTTTGTTTGTTATCAGAATGAATGAACAAATTAATAATCGTCTTTCTCGATGAATTTATTCTCTAATCCTTATAGTTCTCGACAATTCGAAACATTTAACTTAACCATATTAAAAGTTTGTACGCCCAATTATTAAAATAGCATGTTTCAAAGACTTCTACTCTACTTTATTTCTAAAGCTAGGCATAGATATCCCAATATATGTATAGTGTCTTTTAATAGGGACATAACAATTTTGTATCTTTATATGAACGCACCCTTAAACACTAATAATGACCTGTCAATGTCAAAACGTAGATTAAAGTCAACATTTTCATCATGGTAAAGTTCACGAACGAGTAACGCTTGGAAATCATTAAAAATTACTACCGAAATTCCGAGACGGTCGCCGCAACTTTAAGAGCGAAAAATCATCCTCAGCGATGGGCTCATTTTTGGCGAAACGGATTTGTCAACAAGCAAAATATGCGTTATTGGACAGCAACAAACCCATATGTGCTTCAAGAAGCACCATCCACAAAAAATCACTGTATGGTGGGGTGGAGGCGTGATTGGGCCGTATTTTTTTGTTGATGCGAACGATCGACATGTTGCCGTCAATGGAGAGCGCTACCGTGCCATGTTGGAGGATTATTTTTGGCCAGAATTAGATGAAATTGATATCGGCGATATGTGGTTTCAACAAGACGGCACTACAAGCCACACAGCACACGTTACAATCGTTATGTTATGTCCTTAATGAAAGACCCTTTATTTATCAAACTTGTTATGTGCTATAAAAATTGGACCCATCTATGGGCCTATTTGTCAGACCAAATCTTACAAACTGGTCGGAGAAAGATTAAAATCTTTCAATTTTTTGAAGTTGTGGGTTCAAGTTTGAAAAACTTGTTGGGGTTAGACCTAATTTATTAAGAAAAAAAATTTACGAAAAATCATCTCACGTAAATGAGAAAAAATAAATTTTCCCTAATTTTTCTTTCAGGGGATTTTCGTAAGAATTTTAAGAAAATCAAACCATATAAATATCAAATAAATAAACTCTGTTTTTTTTTTAATGAAGTTGTTCTTCAAATTAAAATAAACAACAATAAAGTTCCAAATTAAAAAATAATAAATCTACGAAACTTTTATTTATGGAATAATTTCAAATGCCTGTTCATTGTTCTAAAACAAGAAGAACTTTGAAACTCGATTATTTTCTCTTAACAACTGTTTTTTTTTTTTTTGTTTTTTGAACGAATAAATTACAATTGTCGAAAAAACATTTCTTATTTCTAAACATTTTCATAGCCACAAGAAAAACACTGGTAGGAAAACTTTGGTTTTATTTGCAAAAGGTTCATAAAATTCTATACTAGAAAACATAAAAACGACAAATTTGATGATACAATTTTAACAATCAGCAAGTTTCTTCTAAAATTATAAAAAAAAATTGAAATTATGTTATTTATTAAAATAAATTTTCTTCACGTAGTGTCAAGAAAATGGAGGTACTTAATTCTTGAGATGACTAAAGTAAAATTTATAATAATACGAAATAATTATATTTATAATTAGATTAGTTTAATTCCACACATAGAATGTACATACAATCACTGGACCATATATTGAACTTAAACTGCTTATTTTACGAAAATACATTTTTCTCGGTTACAATAAATCATTCCAGTTTTCCTTTTATTTGATTGTACGAGGTCTGTTTCAGTCACAGATTGTTTGACATCCATCTAAGTATGTTTTTATACGAATGATTAGTATATCGTGTATAAGATTATGTAAATTCACGAAGACAATTGGATTTCCTGACGATAACTAATAATTTTATTTATGAAGTGAAAATACAAACAATTGTGGAAAATACTTATTCAATTATCATAAATTCAATATCAATAATCCTTATAGAAGTAAAGAAATTGAAAAATTGTGTGGCTTATCTACAGATTGTGCACGGGCTGGAAAATATTCTACCTATTCATAACAATCATTAGAATACGAACAGAAACAACACCAGACCCCACTATAATGGAGTGAGCTCACATCACTTACACCTACAATTTTTAAATCTTTGCTGTTCCCTTTTTCCAACTTCAATACATTTTTACTGTATCTTCAGTAGTATAATTTCCGCTTTACTTGCATTACTGATGGACCCAGCTACTTTATAACCATTTTTCTGCAAGAAATTTTGTATCACATAAAACACCGTATATATGTTAGACCTCCTTTTAAAAATTTAAAAATATTTTTTTTTCATTTATTTTCAAAAAAGAACAATTGCGTATAAATGCGTTTTTGGTGAACTTTTTAAAGGGTCAACTAAAACGAAGACTATTTCTTATGGCTTTTTTTCCTATATACCAAAATTTTAATTGGCGAACTCAAACGAACTCTATATATAATTAAAGTGAATCCCCACATCTGATGTTAACATGTAAAATTGTCCCTTATAAAAGCCTATATCTACAAAAACAAAAAATTTCCAAGAACTATTTTCGATTAACCCTTAAAGTTCGTGACCATACAACATTATTTTTAGATATCTTTTCATATAATCTTACATTTCTTTTCTATTATTGATCGAATAGGTGGACATGGTCATATATGAGAACGGTCACTGATAAAAATAATATTCAAATGAAGTGTCAATGAACATGTGATAACATCAAATATTTGTTTTTCTTTTTTTTCTTCTTTGCGGTATTCACCAGGGAATTAAAAGTTATGGCGTTTCTGTAATGAAAAGCGGAATTCATATCTAATGGAACGATTCATCTTGTATATCAGATTAATAAGTTTCCCTTCTAATAAACATAAAAAAACAAAAATGTAATTTATTTTCTTTCTTCCTGGGATTATTATTAGACTGATACAGGATACCAATGGGACTGATGCATCAAAAAAATGTCACGGTTCATTTGATTAAAACTGATTAATTCATCACAAATTACTTATGGTGGGTGATATTTTCTCCTGCGATAATCAATTTTTTGTTTTCCATAACGTAGGTGAATACGTATTCTAAGGAAATTTTGTTGTCTTCTTTTCCCATAGAATATGCTTCATATGTCAGTAAAAAAAAATTTGAACACCACTTTTATACGGATTACGGATCTTTGAACTTTCTGACCATGAAAATCTTCATTCAATGTATTTCTGTCCGTGCTCGAATTTTTTCTCACTATACTCTGAAAACTGTTATCCGATAATTTTGTTGTTTATTAGAAGCTATTATGATGCTGAACTTATGATAGGTATTATTTTTTAAATCTAATTAGGAATTACTCCACTTCATAACCAAATACGTTACAATAGGTCCAAATGCTTTATACTTAATTGGATGCGAATAGTATAGATTAATTATAATTTTTAATTAATTATATTTCACTTTTTTTTATAAGCACCAATTAACCTTCGCTATTAATATTGTTAATTGGTTTCTAGAATTTAAATTTTTATCTTTAATATTGGAAAAATTTCTTGTCATCTTTAATTACCAATTTTATCAAATTAACTATAAAACGAAAAATTCTGAATTAAATATTATTTATTTTCGAGGGCCTATTGAGTGTTCATTAAACACAATCCATTCTGTATAAACAATTTTGTAAGCAAAATCAAAACTTTGACAATTTAGATATAAAAGCTATTATCCGAATCAAATCCAGTTCCTTTTCAGCAACTCAAATCAAATTTGTTTAAAAAAAAAAAAATCAGAAAACCGCTTTAAAAGTTTTTCTTTCCAAAATAGATGTTTATCTTGTTGGAATAAATAAATAGGAAAATTTTTAATCAACCAAATAAAAAATAACCACACAAAATAGTGAGAAACATTTTTTTTAGTCTTCTTTTTTAAGCTTATCAAAATGCTTATAGAAAAGCTTTTCCATGTTCCATTGAGTTTATTTGAATTTCGTTAAGTCACCGGAAGTTATTTAATATTATAAAGGGAAAATTTTCTGAATACACAAATAAGCGGAACCACTTAAAGCTAGTAGAAAATTTTCAAATTGTGATATTACTTCAAGGATTTTATTTTTATGCCCTATGGTAGGCACTACTAGAGAGTATATCAGTTTTGTCACTGCATTTGTAACAAATCGAAATAATCGCCGTAGAAAGGTTTTAAGTGTTGTAGGGAATCAAAAGTTATATCAATTTATGCACGTTCGTCCGTCCGTCCGTCTGTCCTTATACAAGATAACTCAAAAACGCGTTATACGATTTTGATGAAATTTAGAATATAAGTTACTTATTCCTTAACTGGATTTGGTATTGCACCGACCGGGTGGCAGGGAAGTTATTAAGCAAAAACCAGGGTGACCAGAAAGTTTTGTCAGTTTTTTTATGTGGTTTTTCGGATTTAATTCGAAAATTTGTGTACCAGTTTTGTTTAAATTATTTACATGGGTTGACTACATAAACAGACGATACCATGTTAGTTTTCAGTTAAATTGGTTCAAGGATAGTGGAGAAAGAAATAGTCGTAAGGTAAAATAAACCTGTTCATAAAGTTTTACGAATGTATTTTAAAGACTAATATATCGATTTTCATTTGCAGATTAGATTTATGCTAGTAGGGTCTCAGTTACCTGCAAATTATGGTAGAGGAAAATTTGAAAAGAAGAAACAAAGTTATGAAGAAAAAATCTTGAAATAATGTTAGTTTTGACAGTTTTTCTGTCCAATTTCTACCATAGGGCATCAAAAAATCGACTATATGCCGATTTTCAGTTACTATATGTGTTTATCAATAAAATTTCTAAATAGATCAAAAAGTTAATACTTATCATAATTCTATTGGTGAAAATATTTTATTACGCGGCTATTTCTTTCAGTTTGACAAAAGCGAACATGAAATTACGAATTTTTGCCGGCAACCCATAGACTGCTGATCTCAATAGGATTTCATTACATCTGAAAGAATTCAATATCAATGTAGATATGATGATAAGAATAAATATTGGAAATCAACAAAAAAAAATTCATAAGATGCTTTATCCGAAAAAAAAAAATTATGACATTTTCAAAGAAATTGAAAAACTTTTCACTCGAAAAAATTTATGAATTTCCATAAAAGTATAAGCATATTGAAATGGTGGGCGACGACAAAATATGCTTAATGAAATTTTTAAATTGAAAAGAATTTTTTAATTCAAACGTTAATTTCGTGATCGAAAATGAAAACTGTAGAATTTATGTTATTAAGAAGTAATTTATGCTTTGATAGTGTGAAATTAGTATTATGGTGGAAACTTGAGTTCTTTGTGTGTATATAAATATTTCTGATTTATTGGATTTCAATATTTTTATACCCATTCAAAACTTAATAAAGAGAACAAGTGAATGCCTTAAAGGCTTTAAGTTCAGATGGTAAATACGTTTAGTATCCACATTTCAAATCCTTTGGTTCAATCTCTAAATATATATCACACATTGAAAATGTGTGTTAATGCTAATTTTGCGTATTTATTCAACACTGAAAAAATGGAACGTCAAAATCGTTTACTATGATAAAAATTGATTAATCTATTCTTCTTTGTAAAATTTGTATGCAAATGATCTTCGTTATTGATTGCCAAACAATACTTATTTTGAATTCTGGAAATCACATTTTTTCAATTTTTAAAGATTCAAGTAAAATGTTAACAAAAACCTACATTTTATATCTGTAACATGTTTTGGAAGACAAAAGATCTATCAAAGCTATTTTGATATAATTTAAATTTTTTTTTTCTGAACAAAATGTTTCTAAAAAATTTTCACTTGATTGATGTTTTATAAATCTATACAAAAATTAAATCTACAGAGTGACCCAGTAGTCACTAAAAATTTAGATTTTATTTTAACTCTTTAAATGTGAAGTTAACATGTAATGCAGATAGTTGCGAAATGTTAGTTTAATTCGTGGAGATTTTCTTTACGTTTAATTAAGAAAAATTATGTCTCGTTAAATGTTCATCACATAAAGTCTTGACACACATATTTTTCATTACATTCTAGCTCTAATATATTTTATTTTTTACTTCTAAAAAACATAAATAGCTCACATTTTACAATCACAAACAAACATCGTAATTTTTGATTATGTCGGTTCTTCCATAACGTCTTTTTACGCAGCCTTCTCTTCAGGAGTAATCCATATACACTTTTCTTCCTGAAAATGAGTAATCAAATGAGTCATGTTTTCGCTTAGTTTAGATAATTAGGTTTTCACTAAGCAAATAACATTAATCACTTGTTACTCGCGGATTAGTACAACTTCTCATTAAATACTCCCATTTTGTAATTTGTCACTATGTATTATAAAAAAAAAAAAATAAATGAAAGTTCAAAGTGAAAAAAGCTCTAAAAAAAAAAAATTCTGTGACTATTTGGGAACCCTGTATTTAAAGGAGTTTTTACGAATCAAGTTCAATTTCGAAGGAAACATAACCCTATTTCCGTTTTGAAATGTTTTGTATAAATATTATTGTTTATCCGTCTATTGAGTGTCTTTAGCGTAGAGTTGGCATCAATCATTGTGAAAATATCTGTGTTTTTCCTTTTTTAAAAAAAAAATTCATGTAAAGTACACATCTAGCTTTTACTAGCTTTAAAATTTTCAAAATTATAGAAAATTTAATATTAAAACATATTTTATAATAAAATTTCAGAGTAAAACAATTCACAAATTTTTCAAACTATAAAATTATTGAAAATTTCTGACAATTTTAATTTTATTTTCTAGAAAATTCAATGAAATAAATTAACTTTTGCTAAGATAAGGATATATTTCTTAAGGAGACAGAATTATCGAACGAAAATATTATTTTCCATAAATTATGAAAAAATAACAAAAATGATAAAATGGATAAAATAAATTATTCTTAAAATATGATTTTGGTGATTACTTTTTTACTGTTTCCAAACGTTGTAGAATTCATTATACATTATTTATAATAATTTAATATAAGTCTTAAGAACACAATGAAGTGAACATTTTAACACCTCAAGATCATGAAGAAAACCACTAAACTCGTTAATTTATCAGGATTCATCTTCATCTTATACTTGGAGGTATACTATACATGAATATGGATGAAAAAAAATGATTAAAACCACTTAAGGCATCGAAAAGTGCTATTAAATTGATTTAAGTCAACCGTTCTTGAGAGCTTTATAAAGAATGTGATCCAAAGAAACCTTTTACCCAATCTAGCACAAGGAATTTTTGATTCATTACTTTAAAATATACAGCTTTATATCCATAATAATTTATTTTATATTTTTCTGAATAACTTACAACTTCATTATCATAAATTACAACTTATTACATATGAACCAAAAGCAATGTCAATGTTTAATGTCTTTTATCTTTTTTAATCAATTGTTTAAAAATAACAACAAACATTTTCTTTACCATATATGAAAATTGATTTTTTTACCTCATCTAGTCTAGTCAAAAGCATTTTCAAATAGGTAAGAGGAATTTTTCTTCATTCTTATATAAAGTATAAATACCGTATAAATATTCGTATTACGTTTGCTCTTAAGAAAATAAAAGCTTTTAAGATTTCTTTTCCTGGGAGTGAGATTATTTACCGAAAATTGAATTCAATTTTGAACTCAAAGAATAGCGATTTTTTTGAATTAAATAAAAATGAAAAACTCCTGTCATTCAAAAAAGAAATTTTTAATCTCAGAATTGTTATTAAAAACCATCTGAGACCACGTTTTCATGTAAAAAAGTAATGTTTTTAAAAACCTTCAAATATATTTGATAGAAAATATAAAAACATTTTCATTTAGATGTAAAACTTTATAGACATTTCAAAAAAATCAAATATTAATACAAAATTTGACGAGCTCAAAGTATCAAAAAGAATATAAGTTCGAAAATAAATTCTATACAAAAGCACAAAGCATTTGCTATTTTCTTTGATTAAATAAACAAAAAGTCTATTATCAAAACATTCTATTCTAAAAATTAAAAGAAAATATATAAATTGAAAATAAATATGTATACGAATATGTAAAGCTGACATTTACAAAATGATTTTAACAAAATCATATAAAATTTTACTTTTAAACTAACAATATTTCAAGGCTTTTTCTTCATAACTTTGTTTCTTCTTTTCAAAATTTCCTCTAATTTGCAGGTAACTGAGACCCTAATAGCATAAATCTAATCTGGAAATTTTATCCAAATCGGTGAATTAGTTTTTAAAGTACATCAAAAAAACTTAATGTATAGACTTATTTTTTCCTAGGATTATTTCTTTCTTCACTATCCTTTGCTCAAATTTAACATGGTATCGTCTATTTACGAATTTTACCAACATAATTAATTTAAACAAAATTAATTGACAAATTTTCGAATTAAAAAAAATCGACAAAACTTTCTGGTCACCCTGGTTTTTGCTTAATAACTTCCCTCCCACCTGGTCGATTTTGCTGAAATCCAATACCAAGCCCAGTTAGGGAATATCGAACTCACATTCTAAATTTCAACAAAATCGGATAACGCGTTTTTGAGTTATCTTGTCCACGGACGGACGGGTGGACATGCATAAATCGATATAACTTTTGATTCCCTACACCAGTGATTCTTAACCGGTGCGCCGCGGCCCAGTTTGTGAGCAGTGAGCAGTTTATCCAGGGTCCGCCAAATTAACCAAAATTTCCTTTAGAATATAATAAAAGAAAAGGGATAAACAACCGAATATTGTAATGAAAACTGAATCAGAAAAATAGAATTTTCTAATTTAGATTTTTTTCATTTATTTAAAAAAATGTCGGTCACAAAAAAATTATGAAATATTGGTGGGCCGCGAGTACAAAAAGGTTAAGAACCACTGCCCTACGCAATCATACCCTTGAAATTTTTCTACGATGATTATTTCTATGCGTTACACACTTAGTGAAAAAACTTATATACCCTCTGGTAGTATCTACCATAGGGCATAAAAATTGCGTCGACATAAAAACCAAAAATTTAGAACACTACACAAAAACGTTGAATATACTAAAATCGAAAGATAATAACTTATACACATTTAGTCGAAAGGAGAAACGAGCATCGTGCTACGTCATCTGAGGAATTGACACTTCCCTGAAGATGTAGCGTTCGAAAAAGTAGACATTCTAAAAACTAGGAAGGAAGCACCCTATACTACTGCATTAAGTGCGCCGCGAACCACGAGCCGGGAAAATGCGCTTGCACAAATATAGAAATAGGGGAGCCTTACTGTGTGAATTGCAGTAAGTATGGCCACCTGGGATTGTCCAAAAATGATAAAATCTCATTCGAATTTCGTAAGAAAGAAAAGGAATTGTTTTCGAAAAAAAAAAATTTGCTGCAGGATATGTGTTTACAACAAAAGTATAGTATTTGTTTTGCAACAGAAAAATCAGAAAATTTAAGTCTTGGCTATACAAATCGGTCGACCATTCTGTATCATCTTCACAAATATTAAGTATGTTTAGAAAATGCATATTAAATTGGCCCGAAATTCCAATTATCCGGAAAGATTTACACATAAATTGGATCGAATTGTTTTTAGAAACTTGTAACAATACCTAAAATAAATGATTGAAGTGAATATGGTATCAAATTAAGTTATAATCCCAATCCAGATTTCCCATATATAATCGATTCGATTGGTACAAAAAAAGTGGCCTGATTGGGTTTAGCTATGTACACAAAACGAGAATGGTCAACTGGTGATGGATGTGATTGCCATTGATGATGCATTTTGTACAATTTCAATTCAAGAATTTTCAGCATTTTATGATAATTGTCGCCAATTAAAATGTCTTACATTAATTCTTTTTCCAAATTGCACAAAAGCGATGTATTGCAATGTTGCATGTAACAGGCCAATTGACAAGTCCCCGGCCTGACACATAGATGGCGGTACTAGAATTAAATCCATATGATTTTTAGTTAGCCCTAACCTTCAAAAGACGCGTGTATAAATTTGACAGCTGTCGGATCATTAGTTTGTGAATTATAGCATTTTGAGTGAAGCAACTTTTGCTATTGAAAAAAGAATGGATAAAAAAGAATTTCGTGTGTTGATTAAACATTGCTTTATGGCCAAAAAAAATACCGTTGAAACGAAAACTTGGCTTGATAATTATTATCCGGACTCTTCACCTTCGAAATCCACCGTTGGAAAATGGGGTGCCTTTTTAAATCTGGTCGTACAAGCCTTGAAGACGATCCATGTCAAGAACATCCAAAAAGTGTACCAACAACAGAAAAATACAAAAAATACAGGATATGGTTTCGGAAGACAGACGAGTGGCTGTGGATAAGGTAGCTGACACCCTAGGCATCTCATATATACCAGTACATCACATCTTAGCTGAAGTTTTAGGTTTCAAAAAGCTCTGTGCAAAGTGGCTGCCGCATTTCCGAAAAATGGAACATGGTTAAACAGAAAGGGAGAAAACAATCATACTACAAATTTTGTCGGCTTCTGCCATAGAGATATATAGTATTACCTGGAGATTTCATTTTCCTCGTTTTCATACAAAATTATTAAGGAGAAATGGTCACTATTTTATCTTCTCGCTCGTTTACTCCAAGCGATAGAAGCCCAAGTTTTACAAGTTTTGGAGATAACGACCAATACGATATAATAATTTAACTTGGTTTCCCCTTCGTTAGGATTTAAAATTTGTGTGTTGTTTTTATTTTTCATACAAATAAACCCAAGTTTCATATTCCCCTCTGTCGGCCCATGTGAAAATTAATATCTCTAGTTAATATAACTCTATGGTTCAAATATTTCATGCGATTTTTCACACATTTTTAACAGTTCAGTTTATTTTAGGAAAAAACAATTTGAAATTGGAAAGTTTTTTTTACGTTTTTTATTTCAATTATTTATTTAAAAACTAATTTTAAAAATGATTTCTTTGTTCAAATCACCCTCCTTCGCTTTTTTCGTCTCTTTTTTTAATCACTAAGGAGCTGTGCCCCCTGCTCGCTTAGCTCACCAACCCCAAGCAATAACCGCATTCTTTATTCATGTCGCCTTTGTCTAAATATTCTACGGATTGGCCCGGTTCATACACGCCTTGTTTTAGTATTTTGGTTTTCGTTTATACTATTTGTTATCGGCAGAGGACAATATTAGTAACTGTTACACATTTTATATTTTCTCCTAATGATTCGAGAAATATAAAATGTGTATACGTAAACAACAACAAAAAAACTAAACCAATTAAAAAAATCTATCACGAAGACTAAATAAAAACGATTCAACAAGTTTTATATTTGTCTAAAAGTATGTATACTTTAATTATAGAAACTATTTTATATTATAGATGTATTCGCCTAAAAGTATGTATACAATTACTTCTTTCACTTGCGGAGAAAACTATTTTATAACATGTTTGAAAAATCCATTCAAAATGGCACTGAATTTTTCAACAAACATGTTGTGCGAAATGTTGTTGGAAAAAAGTGATAATGTTAAAGCACTTTAAAGAAAATAAATGAATTTTTTTGGCCTTGCGGAGAATATCAAAACTTCGTATAAACCTTATAATATTCTTCCAAACAAGATATGAATCGCAATGTTCATTTACCATAATTAAAAGGTATTGAAATAGTTGAATAAAATTTTCATTAAAAAATATGTTCTATCGTTTCAAGTTAAAAAAATTTCTTTTAATTTCACTAATTTTCAGTTTTAATTAAAATTAGAAAGTCAACTTGTAAATATTAAGTTCGAAAACCCACTTTCAATTTAACATAATCTTTTTCATTATCAATCTTTGAATTTAGCACAAAAAAGACTAAAAACAGGCATCAAACCTAATTACATACAATCAGACTGGGTGTAAATGTTTACTTTACAAACATTCTATCCTACTGTTTTAGTTCATATTTAATTTAATTAATTCAAGATCAAGTTTAGTTAATTTGCATGAAAATTCCATTGATATCATGTTGTTCTGTTCATCATTTCATTTGTTTGTTATCAAATCAATTGGATATGACCCAACACTAACTTTATTCGAACAATGTATCTCTCTAAAGGACTGTTAAAACTAAACAATCGAAATTGAAGACGAAACAACTTTTATGTTAAGTAATAAACAGATGCTCCACAGAGATTTTTTGGAACATTTCATTTCTCCTGTTATGCTTGTACCAATTTAAATTCTTCGTATTAATGTTGGTCTTTCAGTTCTGATACTATTATATGTTATATTATTTGTTTGGAAAATTACTTAATAAAAGAACCTTTTTGTTTCAGTTTATTTTCAGACCAAAATTCCTTTTTATCACAAAGAATTAAAAATTAGAGAAACTTTAAGAAATATTAAGAAATATTAAAGAGTTTGCTTATAATTAAGAAAGACAGACTTGTGTACTAATTTAATTCTTTAATAGACACTTTTTCGAGAAAATTTGAATTTAAGACAAGCGTAATTAAATATCCTTTTCAGATTTTAAGAAATTGGAATTTAATAAAATGATAAACCCTCATTTTTCATCATGTTGTTATTATAATATCCATTTTCCTTCTTTATTGTGTACGTAATTTCATTATGCCCTATGGTAGGTACTACCAGAGGGTATATTAGTTTTCTCACTAAGTATGTAACACATTGAAATAATCATCGTAGAAAGGTTTTAATGGTATGGTTGTGGCGGGAATCAAAAGTTATATCGATTTATGCATGTCCGTCCGTCCGTCCGTATACAAGATAACTCAAAAACGCATTATCCGATTTTGTTGAAATTTACAATGTTTACAATGCTTCTTCCTTAACTGGATTTGGTATTGCAATTCGGCAAAATCGGGGAGCAAAGTTATTATGCTGAAACCAGGGTGACCAGCAACATTTGTCTTTTTTTTCTATGGTTTTTCGGATTTAATTGGAAAATTTGTGAAGTGATTTTGTTTAAAATAATTATATTGGTTAACTACATAAATAGACGATACCATGATAAATTGTTAATTATTAAATCGATCCAAAAATAGCGTAGAAAAAAATCAGTTACTATATGTTTTTTTAGAAAAGTAATTCTACTAATACATAATTAGGTATTCAAAATTAAACATTAAGCATAAAAAATTTTGGATTTAGAAAAAAATTACATTTCAAATCGGTTTCCAATACGCATATAAATGAAGTAATATTTGAAGATCAATAGTTCCAATTTGTGCGCATTTTTCTTAAATATCTTTCACGATTTTCCGCGGTAATTATTAAAATGCCAGAAAGCGTTTTGGCCAAAATCGGTCTTTAACTCCTACATATATAAGAAAACTATGTAAGTATATAAAATATGTATATTATTATTGATTTAGCGGAATTAATTAAAGTTATTAACTGAAGTCATGAAATAAAAAGATAGATTTTTATAATCACAAGTTCATATTTAAAATATTTTTTATTTTAAAAAGTCCTGTTTAAATTTTAGCAATTAATTCAACGGCAATACATAATTTTAAATAATGAAGTTTTGAAGCAGATTGTTTGAATGCAGTAAAAAAAAAGTTTACAAACTATTCAATATTAGAAAAAGTCAATATCGATTTCAAATAATTCTTGTCTTCCAGTAGTCACTTTAAAGAACCTATTTTGTTTGGGTGGTGTAGAAATTTATTCAACTAATATTCCAATCCATATGCAAAGAAGTCTTCTGTTAAGCAATTACTTTCGTAATTTTTTCATATTTTATGATATTATCAAGCCAAAAGCAAATATAAAAGTTTCTCTTCTGTGTTCTTAATTTCTCATCAAATGTGATTATGACAAAATGTTAGTCTGCCCTAAAATTGGATTTTTTTTCCTCTAAGAAGTTTATTTGGAGAAAAGTGTATAAGCTATCTATTTCATTTTTACTTTCCTCCCTAATCACAGCCATTTACATTCTTACTTTGGCGTTAATTCAAAAGATTTAGAAGAAAATTGAATATACTGTCAAAGAAAAACGAAATGTTTTTTCTCTAAATTACCCTTAAGCTGCAAAAACTTCCATCAGTTTCCAGACAAAAGAAATTCTACTATATATTAGTATACATATATAGTAATAGACTATTAGAAGTTGAAGAGCACAACGACCAAAATGAGGTTATATGTGGTTAGGTAATTAACTCGATAGTATAATCTTGAATCTCCTTCATATTTACATTTATTTTTCAGATTAAAGGAATTAAATTATATAATCCCGATTTCTAATTGTTGTTCAAAAATTTAGGAAATCAACAAAAATGTACACTCTTGATAAAAAAAAATATCTGTTATATACTATAGTATAGACCTGATTTCTTATTTACATAGAACTTTCTTAAGTACAGATAAAGTTGCGCTACGAATATTTATTTTGAACTACAGAACAGTTTATTTTTCTTTAGGTTGCTCTTGTGTCATTCGTCACTCTTTACCAATTATCTCTAATATGGCATATATTCTTAATATTTAAGATTGGGCTTAAACTTATAGATGAAGCCTGAAATTGGTGACTGTAAATATTAAAATGATTATAGATATGAAACAGTTTGCTTTAAAAAATGCATCGACAGTTCTATCCCGAAAATGTATGATGTCGAATTAGAAAATTAACACTAAAATAGTTGCAATTGCACTTATAAAGGGAATTCACAATTTTAGTACGTATTTTAATATTTACTCCTGCTATGAAAATTCTGTACATCAATTTTATATACTTGAATTTTAATTAAAGCCGAAAAAACGAAAGCCCCAAACAAACCCCAAAGTAAGTAATAAATTTATATATTGGTTGTTTGGTCATAAAATATTATTCTGATAAGCGAATATAATTTATGATGGCATTGTTTATAACGATTGAACAAACACATAACGATTAAAAAGTCTTTTTAACAATACATACTCCAGTTTTAAGTATTAATTTATTTTCTCTACCAAAACCAAAACAATTTGATCGAAAAAGGACTCGCAATTTCATAATAAAACCTCTTTCAACAACTATAGTATGCCTGAAGGAACTGTATCAGGTCGTAATATTTTATGTCATTGAAAAAGATATCTACTATATTTAAGTTCATGATAAATTAATGTTATATACCTATAGTATGTATAAATTTTGTTAGATCAATATTGTAGCTATCGTGCTTTATAGGTGGCCAGAAATTACTAGGAAATCAGGTGAAAACTTTGAAATTGATATTATGTACATTATGTAGAAAAATATAATAGAGAAAATATAGCAACAAAAGGATTATTATAGACCTAACCTTCTTAGGATTTATTTTATTCATTTCTTTGCTATCATATTATTTCAGGTTAGAAATATATCAACATTTTATTGAGGACATTTTTTTATTTTCAGTATTATAAGATTTATATTTGAAAATGTTTGTTCTTTCTAAAGGGATTTTTCTTTTTGTTTTTAGATTGAACAATATGTTAACACCAATTTGTTTTTATGCTCATTTTAGAAAATAATATGTATTGCGTGTGCCCTTGGTGACATAATATTAAATTCACATTATTAATAAAAATTTAGTATACAATTTTCCGCACAATAAACTCACAACAACGAGTAAATATGATTTTAAATTACAATATAATAAAATTTTAGAAATTAAAGCTTTACCTGAATTTAGAATATTGTAAGACCAAGATTCTGGGCACGAAGGTTCATTATTTTTCTTAAGGAATATAATAAAAAAATATGGTAGCACATTGAGTTCTCTAATCTTTAATCTAACTTATATTCACTGAAAATTTATTAGAGTTTCGATAAAAATATATATACGTGTACTATAAAATAAAAATGTTTAAATTCTTGTTCCCAAGTGTTATAAATTTTCTTGATTTTCTATTTTAAAATTGTTTCAATTCGTGCTTTGCTTTATAAACTTATCAAATACGATACGATTGAAGTAATGATAGACATTACTGTGTGTTTCTGCAATTTCTATCTGTCGAGATATTATTCGTGAGTTCATTTATTACATCTATCAATTAATCACACCCCTTGGAAATAAAACTTTTTATCCTTAATTCCTCGAAAGTGCGTCTTTCATTGACTTTAACACCATTAAAATGTTTTTGCAAAATAACGTATCTATATTTTATATTTAAATATTTTTATATAACTTTTATGGAAATTAAAATAACTAGCCAAAATACATAAATAAATGAAAAAATGTCTTAGATGACCACGACTGGTCATTCTTCTGCTAACATATTAACGCAACAATACAATTTTCTATAATTAAATTACATATTCTTACGATCCGGTTATAATCTACAATATTTCAAGCCGAATATACAAACTATTTCAAGCTCTTTAGTCTATACTATTCCTATTTCCGTTTTCCTTATCAAAAATTAAATATTGGATAATTAAAAGGATACGCATTCGCCCGTAAGAAAGACAAAGTTTCTGAATTTAATTTATCTTGAAATATGTCTGAATAATATTAATAGTCAACAAATTCAAAGCTTTTTGTTCTTAATTTAAGAAACAAAAGACGTACCTAGTATAAAGTATGCGTTAAGTTAATTTATATTTTTAGAAATTCTAAAATACCTAACTTACAATTAAGATATTACCTTTTTTAGGTGATTGCGTATTTTCTTATATTGAAGCAGAAATTTTCTTACAAAAATCAGACTCTATTGTATTATTTTAAGGAATTTTTCTTAAATTCAAAATTTCTTATTTCTTTCTTTATTTTTAAAATACTGAAATCAAATCGTATTAAAGACTTACATTCAAACGAAAGATTTCATTATCTTTCATATATACATAAATAATATATACAATAAGTACATTACTTTAATTGAAAGATTGCTCCAAGATGTCCTCAAAAATAAATTAATTCGCTAGTAAAAAAAAAATTCCTACGAATTTATTGCTTCCAAAAAATTTTCATGTAACTTCTTAAAATGAGTTATTTACTAAAGATATAAATTTTCTATTATTTATTTTCAGTTTTTTATATTTCGTGTAGCAAGAGGACCATTTATTGAGGACTTCTATCAATGTGTAACGCACGGTTTCTATACCGCTGTTTGGCAAGAACAGTTTTATACAACATTTACATTATTTTTTACATTTATTATACCACTTTCAATATTAGTGATAACATATTTATCAACGTTCAGAACAATATCAGGTGAATAAGATTTTCGGCAATTTGATTAATAATTTTACGTTATAATGTTTCCTTTTGTGTTATTATAGGAAGTGAAAAAATGTTTCAAGGCTCAAAACAGGCTGTTTCCAGTAACAAAAATCCACAAACGAATCGACAACGACTGATACACAAAGCTAAAATGAAATCTTTACGAATTTCTGTTGTGATAATTGCAGCGTTTTTAATTTGTTGGACACCGTACAATGTTATGATGATTATATTTACATTTTTAAATCCCAATAAACGGGTAAGTGTTATTGTTGTGGTTTTTTGTTTTTTAAATGATTCCATAAACTTTTAATTGTATGTTTTGATGAAAACACCATCATAAAACACAATCTCAAAAGTTTCACTTAAGGTAATCAGAAACAATTTTCGGAATTGATTGGCCTGCTCTATAATATCAAATATGCATTCCTTATTCTTCTTAATATCAGCATCCGGAATTGGAATCCCATACAAAATGTATGGCATATAGAAATACAGGCATCCCTCGAATAGCACGGTACTTGAATAGCACGAAGTCGCGAATAACACGGTCAAAAATTGCAACAACCCTTGAATAACACGGGACTTGAAATACACGAATTTGCGAATATGTACAACCATATTACTGTTAACGATCACACGCATAACGGATTTGCAGGAAATATATAGATAGCAAGCAAAGTTGTAAATCTCAGTTCTTATCGTAAATAGATTTTCTCTCCTCTTTGCGCTCAGAATAGGTTTAGTATAATTGCATAAAGTCGTAAGTGCTTACTTCACTCTGGAACAAAATGTACAAATTTGTTAATTTTTTAATTATCGACTTTTGAATTGCACGGTTTTGAATAACACGGAACGATATTTTCAAAATTGTATGAATTATTAGTATCGAATAACACGAATTTCAATAACACGGTATCAATTAACCGTGTTATTCGCGGGATGCCTGTATAATATATTTTAGAGCGGAAACTAAAAACAGCATTGTGGTCGAATGGTCTAGTATTTCGATTAACATTAAATTTCCTATTTCGAAATTTCAATTTAAACACTTTTGGACATCAATTTTAAGAAATGTAAATTATTAAAATAAAATCATAATTATCATATAGAAATGTTTATTTACACATTTTAACAATTTAAAAATCCCAATATACACAAAAATATAAAAGAAGTGTTAAATAAATTACTATTCCACACTTTTTGGGGTGATACAAAATTTAAGGCTCGTCGGGGATTTACGTAACAATTTCAAAGAAGAACAAATATTTTTTTTCTCTTAAATCATTAAAATAAATTTCTTTTAAAATTATCCTTTAAATTCGCCTGCCATATATTATAACACACTTAAAGTATAACACATATTCTAAATTGTGTATTTTTGAAATGAAAGTTCTGCAAAAGAAAGTATATTTGTTCTCATGTGTACGAAAACAATGTTTCTAATTTGATATTTAAAAACATTTAATAATTCCATTGCTTTTTTTTGGTAAACTGTTTCCTTTAGAAAAAAATGAAAAGTAATTTAGGTAATGGATTTTCTTTTACAACGTTCCTTAAACTTTCATATTTAATTAAAAAATTTCAATAAGTTCGTGAATTGACATTAAAGATTTATTTTTTACTTAGAAAATTAAATCCCTCTATTTTTAAAATTTTTAAAAGAATACTTTTCCAACATTGAAACTATAGTAATTTTGAATTAATTAAAAAGAATTAAGAAAAGTATTCAGTTTTTCTTAGTTCAAACTTCAGAAAATAACTTTTATTAATCTTAAAAAAGGTGAATAAATGAAAGTTTTCAATCTTTGACTTTTTTCACAAGAAAAATAAAAATTTATTATTATTGTTAAACAAAAAACTTTTCTTTCCATTAGAGACTAACAAAAACAAAAAATTCAATAAAATGTTGTCCAAATAAGACAGATACTTTCAGCAAGCTTTGAACATGTAAAACAATTCAAGTGTGTGACCAATTCGAATTGATTTCATCTAAATTTGATGGTGCGCCTATTCTAAGTGGTCACTCAAAGAAACTACTCAAAGATTTATTTTGCTACGCTAAAGAAAAAACCGAAGACAATTTCATCAAAACAAAATTTTCGGGGTTAAGTATCAAAACATACTTGAACTTTTCTTGGCTTTATTGTTATCATAAAAAAAAAACTTTTGTTTTGAATGGATTCCTATCATTTTTTTTTTCTTCTATCAATTTCTATGTTAGTACATCCAGGGACGAACTAGCCATAAGGCAAAACCTCAACGTAGCCGTCTAACTGATGGAAACAATCATAACAACATTTACCAGGCAACCTCATTAGACTTTTTTCAAAACTTATTTTCAGTCAGACTGAAAAAAAGTCTTGAAATAAGTCCAATGGAGTCGTGAGGTTAATTTAAGAGATAAGATATTGTACCTTAAAAATACCTTATATCTAACAAAAAGTCGAATATGCAAATCTTGAATCTAACGAATCTAGTTTAAGACATAGAAAATAGCCGATTTTAATGTCCAACGATAACAAATACCTCAGTTCGCCCCTGACTGCAGGAAAATCCTTTAGGTATGAGATTTGTTTTTCTCTAGAAAGAAAATGATGCTCTCAAAATAATTGAAAAGAAAAATTCAGATTTGTTGTTTTACCTAAAACAAATTTAAAAGAAACAAAGAATTTCATACAAATGATTGAGTAATTTGTTAGAATAAATCAATTTCATTAATTAGGAAAAACAAAAGCATTCAACTTTCTTATATACAAAATTTAGTATTTAATTCTGCATTATTTATGCATGTTTTGATTGAAGTAATAGCAAAGAATAGATCAACGGAAAATGTAATGTTTTACGTATTTTAGCTCAAAGCACTTACCGAGTTAACATTTTAGGGGTAGTTTAAATACGGTTCAGTTAGCAGTCTTTAGCAATATTTGGTCATTTATCATTTTTCCGATCAAGAAAACACTTGGGTACCCAGCTTAAGAAAGTAGAAACAGAATATTCTGAAAGAAAAAATTGATAAATCAATTTAAAGTTTGAAAACAATTTTAATTTATCAATTTTTCATTTTGTTCGCTTTTCCGAAACTCTAATCGTATTCAATTTTGACTTGGATTTCAATAATGATTATTTCAAAATGTTTTACAAGAAAGAAATCCAATCAAGTTCTTTAAGAAATTCGACATTTACACTATCCCACGATTCTTAAAAGTCTTCCTAAAGAATTATATAAATTATATTATTATTTCGTGTGTGCTATTTCTACGTTATAATTGTTGAGATCATCTTTTACCAAAAATTAAAAACCCAACAGAATATATTAAAAAGTCTATACAAAAAGGATGTTTTCAAGATGATCCTTCTTTTACCGAGAAAAGCATGTTTCAATCTATTAGAATCATTTATACTGGTTTTTAAATATTAGCTTGTTTATGGATTAACAGAAAATTTTCAAAGCTCTTCTTTTGTTTGAGTTCTTTTTTTTGTGTGGAAAATAATTTCAAAAGTTATAAAAATATTTGAACACAAGATAAACAAGGAAAATTAAATGTCATAATTTTGAAAGGAGAATTTTTAATATAAACATACTTAATTACATTTTCCGTAAGTAATAAATAATATTTAATCAATTTTAATATTAACCTCGTATATCTTTGATCCTTGAAAACTTTTCCATATAAAAATTACCTTTAAAAGAAAATATGTTATTTAAAATTTATCCTGCCATCAATTAGTAAAAGGTGAGGAAAGAATTTTCTTACAATATACAAGATATACTAAATACCCATTGATAAAACTTTTGTGCCTCATCCTAAGTAATTAATATCGTAAATTATATCGTAGCAATATAATAAAAAGAATTTTCTTGCAAAGCTTTATTTAAGTAGGTATAAAAGGATATTACAATTATTCAACTAAATTCTTAAGAAGCAACATCGTGACACAAAATAACCATAAAACATTTTTGAAGATTTTTATGACGTGTTAGAAACCTTCATTTATATAATAAAAAATAAGTTATATTTAAAAAGCGTTTATATCATTTAAAAAAATCTTATATATTTGAATAACAGCTTTGAAGAAGATACTTTTTTTTTCTCATTTCAAAGCTGACAACGTTTCTTTAATATTATATAAAATAATAATCTTAAAGAATTCTCTATGATCTGCGAGGAGCTACATCACGGATAATAATTGAATGAGTTCTAGTACCTGACACAAACACTTTGCCATTCTCATTAATCGTACATCCTATGCTTATGTTGAGTACGAGTACCTGATATATGTACATATACTAAAATTCTGACTCGCATTTCCTAATCTAAAGAAATTAACAAGGCTAATAATATCAATATTATACCTTTATACCCACAATACATTATTGAACATTCAAAAGGAGATTTCCACAATAACATAAAGAAACAATTTTCACCAGCATAAGATTTGAACAAAAAAAAAAAACCCCAAATCTTTTCGAAGGGAAATTTATTGGAAGATTTTAATGATTACAAT
Source organism: Xylophagus ater (assembly GCA_963422695.1). Classification (NCBI taxonomy): domain Eukaryota; kingdom Metazoa; phylum Arthropoda; class Insecta; order Diptera; family Xylophagidae; genus Xylophagus; species Xylophagus ater. The sequence goes on along the minus strand of OY730482.1, from coordinate 39,206,097 downwards.
TTTCCTGATTAGTCCTGAATAAGCAAAATTACAACAATCATTTACAACAAATTACAGCCTACAACATTTACACATTGTAGGCCAGAAATTATAGCATGTTTAAACAAAAAGAAAAAAATGCTAAATGGTTTTTAATGTGAAATATCCAACATTTTTTAAAGGTCAATAATTTTGCTTTAAATAAAGGAGTTGTTTTCTTAAACGGTTATAGTTCGCTCCAATTGGTATACTGGTGAACATTAGGACACATTTAATATATTATGATTGATATACATTTTCTAAGTGTCAATCATAACAGCATATATCATTAAATTCATTGTGTTGCGAGGAAAAAAATGTCATCTAATGTTCCTTAAAGATTTCAAAATATAATTTTCCAGAGAATTTGATTGAACGACAATATTAAATAAGAATTATAAACGAACGAATGGTTGTTTTGACAATATTTCATGAAAGGTCATGTGCGCTATAAAGGATCACCATTAAATGGGATAGCGTTAGGTGGGATGTTGGTGCGTTTGATTTTCTATTTATTTTTCTAAGTCCGAAATTGATGTTGTTACTTGAATAGAAAACATTTATTTCATTTTTCATTAATAAAGGTCAGGAGAGCACTTTCTTTGGTGAATTTTAATATTTTAAGCTTTATAACTATATTAAATATTTTACATTATTGAACTATAACTTTAACTTTAATCTGTTCCAGTTCTATATATATATATTTATAAAAATGCATTTTTTAAAGGAATTTGGTGTTATGGGATTTTTAAAATTCCTCTCTTGGTCAACCACTACAACCAATCAATTATAATTTAATCAATTGTAATTGCAGTTTTCGGAACAATGGAATTAACAAAACCTTGTGATCCAATCATAAATTTACTATTAGCATAATAAATGATATTACGATGAACGTGTCAGTGATATTCGCACATGAAAAAAGCTCAGATCCCCAGGGGTGCACACATATTATATGACAAAATCATATTTGCAGAAAAGAAATCCTTCATGTATCTAACTGCCTTTTTAAACATAAACTTTTATGTTTCCCTTGAGCATAATATTGAATTGCAACAAAATCCTGTTATGTACTTGTATAATATACACGTCGAGATCATTCAGATTCATTGATAAGAGATAATATACTTAAGCGAATGCTCACGTTAGCCCATAATTTTGAAAAGCCCAAATCTTTTTCGGTTCAAATTTTTTTTTTTCTTTCACTGTGTTCATTTCTTATTTCAATACCCACGGGAAAAATTCTTTGTTTATTTTGTAATCTAAATTGTTTTTTATGTTTATTTTTTATGTGAATTTATTCTAAAACATAAACACGGGCAGATATATTAACAAAAAAAAAAAAAAATATTTCAATTAAACGTAAACCAACGATAAGGATACGAAAACACCTACACCGAAAAAGCCCAATGGGAATTTATGTTCCTGAATATTTGCATCTTAAAAATATATCGTAAGATTCAAAAGAGAAGAGTATAACATTCTCTAAAGAGGATACTGCGAAATATGTACACTTTAAACTATATTATAGTATAGTACGTGTCTTATGGTGGAGTCCTTGAACTTTAATATCTAAAGATAAGCATGATAAAATTATAGCAAAACATAAAACATCTTCTGACGGTATCTAGTATTATCTGCCTACTTAAATTATAACAAGTACCCGTTTATGACTTATTAAAACATGAACTGTGAGAACATCAGTTCCAGAACTATATGCTTTTTCCTTAAAACAAGATTTATTGTTTCAAATTAACTTTCACGGTTTTAAATTTTTACAACAAACAAAATTAAGGAAACCAAAATGGAACAAATAAATGTCCTTGTTTTATTTTACCTAAGATTTGTTAAAATTTTTACTACGCTTTTAGAATATTTACGTTGTAATCAAGTCAAAAGCTTTTCGAAATATAAATTTTAATGTGATTTTTTTTCGAGTGTTACAAATTCACAATTGTTTTCTAACCATGACAATACTTTTAGCATTTGAATATTTCTGATTATTATTTCGTATTTCCGAAATATATTTCATGAAAATGTTTGTCCTTCTTTTGCCTTGTTTTTGGTGGTTTGGTTTTCAAGTTTAGGTACTCCTGAATGTATTTTCAAAAATATATCGTTTCGAATTTCTTAAGGCTCCTTAAGACTATATGTCAGATGTTTTCACATTCATTTTGTTAAAAATGCCCATTTAGATAGTGTTAACTCATAGGAAAGAAGTCCTATGACAAAGTTTATTCGTTTTTTGACACTATGAATTTCGCTAATTTGATCTGAGAACGGTACTACATCTTTTCAGTTTTCAGTTATTTCTGGTATTTGTATTGTGTCTTTTTATAGACCTTTTGTGATCTGTCCTATGGTGTTTTCTTTACTTTCCACCTCAAATTTTGAAATTTTATTCAAATGATTTGTAGATGTAAGCAAAACAATCAAGAATTCTGAACATATGACAAATCAAACCCAAAAACATTTTAGAAAATATAAGGGGGCGACTCAAGGGACACATATAAATATTTTTCATTATTTCCATTGTAAAATGATATGAAAAATTGTTGTTAAATAACAATGTTTCGAGTTATACAAGTTTAAGAAAATAAAAACATCCGAAATCTAGATAAACTTTTTTTTTAAGCTTTTGCTAAAATATTTTGACAAATTAAATAAGAAATAAATATTTTTCTTTTTTTTTAAATTTTGAAGAAATATTCATTTACAATTCAAAATATTTCTCAAATCGCGAATAAACAAAACCACTTGAATATACATGAGGAAAACCTCGACAGACACTTATTCATGAACTCAATGGATGTGTCAATGGATATTTCAGAGATTTTTCTTATCGAAATAAAATCCGACATGTGTACATGAGCTATAAATTTTTTTTGGTATCTTATTTGCTGACAAAACAAACGTTTCACCAAAAAATTCCTTAATTAATTAAATTTTTAAATTTTTAAGAATAAAATTTTTTGTGCGTAGATAAAATAAAATAAAAATTTTCGTTTTACTTGAATTTTCCATTGATTTTTGGAAATTACTGTAGATTTACAAACAATGAAACTTTTATTGCACTATTAACTTCATAATCGGTCAGATTGCAATAAACTCACTCAAATCATCAATGATTTACTTACACAATGTTTTAAGGTGCATGGTCACGACGGAAACGAGTAACTTCAATTATAAAATCGTACTATATGTACGTAATTTCAAGAGTATGTATATTAAAAATACTTCCAATCCTTTTCATTCCTATTAAGGTATGAATATAAATGAGAACACGTAAATTGTTACATCAGACGTTACTTATTAGAGAACCAGCAATGGCATTCTGTAAAACGACAAACGACAAAAGATACAATACGTAAGTCAATTTTGAGAGTGATCAATTTGAGTCAGTTTCAAATATTAATTGAGATGAAAAGTGATAGTTTTCCTTTGAATCCATCACTTGACCAAATAAATCTACTGCAAGAAGACTCTATTGCATTTTCAGAGAAAGAAATACAGAATCACAAAAAATTTACTATTTCCTCATAAACTAAGAATGATTTATTTCGAAATACTGAGAATTAAATCAAATATTCCAAAATTTTTCTAATGCCTATTAGGGAATTGAAAATATTCATAATTCTAAAATAATTTTCTTTTAATTTCACTATATTTACAGTTGGGTGAAGATTTACAATCAGGAATATTTTTCTTTGGAATGTCGAATAGTTTGGTAAATCCATTAATATACGGTGCTTTTCATTTGTGTCCATTAAAACAGCATGGACAATATACTCATTACAGTTTAACAAGGTAGATTAAAAAAAAAATATTAATTTAAAAACGACTTATATTTAAGTAAATTGCTTGGTTTTTAGAGATGGTTCTCACACGTACGCAAGATCACCATCGATGACTGCAACAACCCAACTGGATGTGAACGGAAGACACACCTTCCGAAAACCTAGCTACTACAATAATAGGACCAATAGTTTTCGGAAAGATGAATTCAATTTATTGACAACCCCGAAACATCCCACCACGATAATGCCATCAACTAAAGAGATTCTATTACAGAAAAACTCAATGAATAATGGCACAAATTCCCAAATCGTTTTAAATTTTTCTGGAGTTTTAGATAAAAAACAAAATAAATTAAATATTTCTAGTGTTTAGTAATTTAAATGTAAAATAAAATGATAAAAATATTCATTAATATTTTTTAGTTATTCTTAAAACTAATTAGCAATAATTAATTAATTAAAATAAATTTGATAAGAATTAATTGGAAATTGTTTTTTAAAATCAATTATTTTTAATAATTAAATATCTATTGAAAAATATATATATATATATATCAATTTTATTTTCAAAGAATCTTTGGAGTTTTAATAAAATCCTAAAATCATATCCTTTTCTTTCTTATCTTTATATTAGAATATCTTACGGCAAACAAACAACAAGCATTTGTGTTTTACTTTTTCTTTTAATTCTGATTTATACTCATGATAATATTTTGGTAGAATAAAGACATCTAAAGGTTATTTTTTCTTAAAATATTTATTTAAAAATCGGCCCCACAAATAATATCCTTCCGTAATTTCTGTTTGTGCAACCCACAACAAAATTACCGGACAAACAAAGGTAATTTGAATTAATATAATTTACTCCTTTAATTATGTTTATTATTCTTTGTTGTATTCATTTTATTAATTAAATAGAAATGATTTGAAAGAGATTGCCGCTTAATTATGATGAAAATGGAAGAATCCTATTTGATATAATCTAAGATAAATACATTTTCAATTAATTACAGCCTGAACATTTTACAAAAGGATAATTTATCATGAATGAATTTTGTATATTTTAAATTATAAGAAATTGTTTAATAATACGATATAAAAAAGTAAATGCTTGACTTAATTGAATTCGAACCCCCAATACTCAGATCTATCTAATTAAATAGCGAAAAACCTAAAGAAAAAATTCTCAATATTTCAATGCCTACAGCAAATAATCAACAGTATATTTTGTTGAAAGAATATATCTTTAAGGACATCTCTTTTAATCATCAAACTATAATTATACTTATGATTTTATGAGTTCAGAATTCAATTTTCAATTTGATCATATCGATTTTGGGATGGAAGTAAAATGTAAATCAAATCTACTTCTAATACAAATTAAGTAGGACAATATTACTTTTTAGCACATACTAAATTATAATTATTTTCTGGATAGAATAGTTAATTATTAGATGCATAGTAAGCTCAGAGTAACAATAATATTCATCATGAGAAAACTTTATACCCAATATAATACGTGATGATTACTTTTAATCCCAGTCATCGCCAATTTAGTATATTCGATTATATTGCAAAACTATTCTAAGTAATTAGACAAAACAAATTTGAATGATTTTCCTAGATCGAAATGACTCTAATTTAACATATTTTCAAGAAAATTGAAAAGAAAAACCTCAACGTATAAATATAGTAAATTTTTTTTGAACTGTCTCATCAAACCGGAATGAAGCAAGTATAGTCAAACCTGTCTAAGACAGAACCTAGAAAGACCAAACAAATTTGACAAAAATAGTATTTTAATTAATTGAATTTTTTTCGTTTTAAAAATTTTATTGTTTTTTACATTTAGACTTTGGTGCCATTTTAATTTATTTTTTAAGTAATATTTTTTATAATTTTATAACATTTATATAAAAAAAATATGAAAGCAGTGATTTGATACAAAAATAATTTATGTGTTTAATCCATAATCAAGAGTTTGTTCCATTGTTGGTCGTAATCGACTTTGTGCACTTTGGCAACTTTGAATACTGCCACGATGGCGCCATTTCTTAATACAATCCAGAATATACCATTGTTTTGTTCGACTTAGAACATAAATATAAGGATCTGATGTAAAATGGATCGCCATTAAAATATCCGCAATACGAAAGAACCAATGATCGCTTCTTAAAGGATTTGGCATCAATGCAAGCGGTATGGAAATCTATTTAGAAAATATAGATATATAGATAATTATTATTATTAACAATATATGTAATTGAAAAATATATAGAAACTTAAAATGGGACTAGTTAACAATTTTATGCTGAGAAACAAAAATACACAATATTCAATATTTTTCTTTTCTTCTAATTTTAGGTACGCTCTAATAGTGTAAATTTATTCTGTAAAGTTTTATTCAAATCGGCATATCAGTTTTTGAAATACATGCAAACAAACTAAACAAGAAAGTGGCAAACTTTATGGTCAGCGAAATTTTGCTCTATAACTATTTCTTTTTACACTATCCTTGGATCAGTGGAATTCATCATCATGTAAAAATCTAAGCAACGTCTAGAATTCATTTAAATGAAATTGATGGAAAGAAGTTCCAATTAAATCCGAAAAATAAAAAAAACCAAAAAGGTTTGTGTCGCCCTGATTTTTGCTTTATAATTTCGTTCCCCCTCAGCCAATTTTGAAATATAAAAGTTAAGGAATAGCCAAAATACATTATAAATTTAATCAAAATCAGATAGCATACGGACAAATGGATGGAAATGCAAACATCGATATAACCTTTTATTTTCTACACGTCTGCACATATTTAGTGTGCCTTGAGACCGTGAGACAAGCTAACATACCCTGTAGTATATTACCATAGGGTTTACAAAATAATGATTGATTAATTTTAAATGAAATTTGACAAAACCTAACAACCTGATATTATGATTTATAAATGTTGACTATAAAACTCCTTACTTATTCTAATATCCATAACTTATATAAATCTCACCATTTGTGGCATCCAACAAATCACAAATGAAATACTTAAAAATGTCATCAATTTCGCAAAACGTATTTCATCAGATGACGTAGTCAGAACGCTGCCTTGATGAAAAAGTGAACCACCACTGCTGACACCACTATGACTGCTACCACCATGTTCTCGATTGACAAATTCATAACGATGTATGGATTTGCGATTTGATTTACTACGTCCAATATAATAAAGTACTCGAGTAACAAACAAATTGCATCCAACGATAATTGTACACAGTAATGTTCCTAAAAAAATAAAAAAAAAACATATATGTAGGTCATAATTACTCGAGCTTTTTCCAAACATAATCGTTTTGTCTAATACTTTTTATTAATACCAATAAATTTTCAGATAATTCAAATCCTTACCTGATATGAATTATTATTAAAGAAATTTTATTCACGTAATTTATGAAAGATAATTATTAGATATTTAATGTTTTCACGAATATTATAAATAATTTTTCTCTGCTTTTTAAAAAAATGCTTAATGTACAAAAGTTGACATACATAAATAATTTTATTATATTTTCAAATTGGAATTTTCTTTTTCTTAAATTCTTACATGAAATATTCATGAATTCTTTATTCCCCACGTTGTTTTTCATGCATGTTATCAGTTTTATAGAAGTACAGTGAAGCCTACTGGTTCTAATCTACGATTCTAAAAGATTAGTCAGAATTTCTGGAATTTGGTTTAATTTCTAAAATGAGTTTCATTTCGTTATATTTGTGAAAAATAAATTTCCCACTCGTCCTCCTTCAAATAATTCATGCTTCCTTCAGACAAGTTGTTACATGGGTTATATTGAAAACTCTCTTAAATTACTCAAGCGACTTAATTTTTCCACATCGGATTTATGTCTAGTTCAAGTCAAGTATTAATAACGATACCATAAATTCTTTCATTCTCTGTAAATTTAAAAATATGGGCCACTCTAAAAAAAACATTTTAAAAATAAACGGTTTTCGATCGCAATATATTTTGTCTCTTTATTCTGTCACAATTCAAAAATCGCTATAGACCAATATTCTGATATTTATGATGGTCCCAGATGTTAGATAGGTTTCATAACATTTTTATAGTCTGCACAATATTCATTCAAATCTTCATATTTTTGGTACATTTATGATCGTTCAAAATTGTATATGGTTTAATGTGTCCGTATATAGAGCAACATAACTTTTACTATAATACTCCTATCTGCTGTAGCTTCATAAATCTTATGTTACATTTATAATCTTGATCTCTTTGAAATGACATATTTGTAGTAAATATTTCTAAAAATGACACTTTCCTAAATATATTCTTAACTAAATATTACCTCATATATAAAAACATGAGTTAGGATAAGCTAAGGTAAATAAATCGATTCTCTATGTTAAATGCACATTATATAGAACACAATAGTTACGAATAATAGTTTAACTTTTTAACTTTTTATGGATCACAATATCACTCGATACATTTTCTTACATTAAAAAAATAGCGCGTGCAATTCTATGCGTGTGATAGAAGTAAAATTTATCGACCGATATTATAAAATAGAGAGAGGGAGGAGGGGGGAGAGAGAGTGAATATTCTAAAAGGAATATAGTATCTAAAAGGTTTACATTATAAAAATAAGATTTCGTATGTATGTTAAATTCAATATTAAATGTATTTCATCAAATTTTACAATTCCTTCGAGTTATTCTTCTACTATGGGTAAAACAGACACCATAGCCTTATGGTAACTAAAATATGAGAAATATGTCCTTGATTCCATATTTTCTAAATATCTACAAAAAATACCATCTATCGTAGTTCCAGATCTAATCGTTGCGAAATTTGAATCGTTATTCAAATGTAGATTGAATTTTTCACGAATAAACTTGCCTAATGGTAATGAATCATTTGATGCGAAATTTACGTTAAAGTCATCACCAAGAATTAATGGTATTTTATCTTCTTCCTTGCCAGGAGCTTTATCTTTGAAGTAAATAGTGTTCATAAACGCCTCCACAACTTTGCTAAACATTGTAATCGTGTATGACCGCTATATAAAAAGTTCAAAAACTGTTATCAAATACTGCGTCAATATGGTGGGAGATAAAACTATTTTATATTCGGCAGAAATCCCCATGAAAACCTCTTTGCCGAACATTGCAATCATGTATGTATGACCTGTATATAAAAATTTCAAAAATTTGTATCGACTACAGCGCCAATGCAGTGGGAGGTAGAACTTTATGGTCTACGAGGGAAATAATCCTCATTAAAACCTCCACAATATTGCCGAACATTGTAATCGTCTATGACGGCCATATAATAAGAGTTTTGTAATGCAACGTTTCATGACGGAAAACCATCATGAAAACGTCATGAAACGTTGCATAAAAAGTGACGGCCTTGAAAAATCACTCCAATGCGGCCACTTCAAAAAGTTAACATAATCAAAAGTGTTTAGAATAAATTGAGCCGCTTTTACACTGGTATCGCTGTATATAGTATACAAAGATGGATTAACACGGTTTAAGAAAGCATGACAATAATTTATTAGTGTAATATACATTAAACTGGCTTTTATTGTAATAAGAAGTTTTGAATTTTAGATTTGTTCGATTTTTAATATAATATTTAAAAACAATGAAAAATATGTAACTTCTGAGATCTTGCATACATTCATCGTACAGAACTTAGACTTTCGACTAACTCGAATCTCATTTGATTTTCTAAAAGATTTTCCTTTTAACCCGAAAAATAAACTCAAAATCAACAAAATTTTAGACAACACAAACGGGTCAACATTGAAGTTGTATTACAATATAAAAAATTACCTTCAATTAGCGGTTGATAAAATAAATCATTTCACTGATAATGTTAACAATAAAAATGTTTGAAAATGTTGATAGAGAAAGGAAATTAATATGTATAATCATATAGCTCGAATTAATAAAGGACTTTATTCATAAAATTTTAATAAAACTAATCGAAATTCCAACTAATAGAATAAATAAAATAATGGTATAATATTACTTAAACGGACTTTTATAACTATATTTCCGTGCGACATGGTTGATTATCCAGATTTGGAATGTCATTAAAGAGTATAACAAAAAAAATTTACTATAATATTTTATTACAAAGAAACTTATTTCACTTCTTTAGGATTCTTTTACTATCAAATAAATTGGATTTGCCCAGAAGCATATAAGAATTCAAATATAAAACATATTTTTGAATAATCTTCTTCTGATTTCATTTGTGTATGGATATAATTATTATAACATTAATTATTAAACATAATTACCAAATATCATAAATACATAAGCATATCCAATGTCAGCAATTGAAGTAGCATCTCTGTAACGTAGACACTTTCTATTTTCTGAATCGAAATACACACCGAATCCAAGAAGTGGTAAAAACGTAACAAGAGCAGCAACATCAATTAAATATGTAATCGTTTTTTTCACCACATTATATGTAATATGCTAGAAAAGAAGATGAAAATAAATTCTCTAATTTCTAATTATTATTTGTAAATTTTTATACTTTATGATATGTAAATGGTCGAGCCAATGCCATCCAACGTTCTGCCGCCATAACTGCTGCTATACAGCCCGAACTTAAACCAAAAAATCTCCAAATAACTCGTCCGACACAAAAATAACGAACATAAACTTCACGAATGTGATTTGGTAAAAATATTTTTAATAGCAATTGTGTTAGCATGCCCATCAAACCAACCAAATTATTTGTAGCCAAACATCTAAAAATGTAAAAATTAAAATGTATGAATAACTTTTAAATAAAACACATTAACTTTTTAATATTATTAAACAATGATGTCTGTACACCAGGGTATAGAATTTAATTCTACGTTTGTAATATCATTAACGAAACAACTATGGTAGATAGATACGTCAGTTCCCATATAAAAAACAAACCACAAATATGTACTTCTTCTTTTCGGACTCATGGGTCCCAAAAAAAATTATATCGAATTTTTCTACATTTAATTTTTTAGTGAGGATTTGATTTTGAATACTTATGTGACGCATAATATTAAAATATTGCGTTGTTCACTATGTACAGAGTTCAAAGTCATATAACACTCTTTGTTTTTCTTAGAAATATTTTTCAACACATTCATCAGAAGAAGATGATGATGACCGTATGGTGTTTTAACGGCGGTGTCATCCACCACAACTTCATGAAACTGGGCACAACGATCACAGCGCATGCCTACTACATGGAATTGGACTGGAAATGATGCGATTGGTCAATCGGACGACTCCGATCCTCTTGCATGACAATGCTTGATCACACATCGAACGGAATACCTTGGCAAAGCTACAGGAGTTCGGTTTGGAAACTTCCTATCACTCAGCATATTCACCAGATCTTGCACCCACTGACTACCAATTCGTTCGGAATTTGAACAACTTCTTGGTAGGAAAACAATTTAATTCCCAAAAGGCTGTGAAAAGTGCCTTCCAGGACTTAATCGATTTCCATGAGCCAGGCTTCTACAGCAGAGGAATAAATGAACTACCGCTGAAATGGCAAAAGTGTATCAACACTATAGGTGCATAATTTGATTTAAAATAAAAAGATTTTATTTAAAATATTACACAACCCAATAATTTAATTAGTTTTGCACGCCCGGCGAAAACGCCACTGACGAGAGTTCATTTGCGGACATTTTTTTCCTGCCAACTAAGAATGTAATAAAAATCATATCACATAAAATGTAAATCAAAAAGGATAATGATCTAACCTTGATGAATTTCATATTCGCATGTGAATTAAAATGATATACAATTTTTCCTTCAGTTTCTCACATCTTTCCCATAAAAATGTTTTACTTTTTACATATTTATATTTTATTTTGCATAAAAATTTGGGAATATTTGTATTTTTTTTTTTTCTAAATTGTGTATAAAATTTCAAGTAAGTAATTTTTTATTTTTGTTTCTTAAATATTTTAAATTTTATGGCAAATAATTCGTTCAACTAAAAAAAATATGCATAAACGACGTGCAAAAATGTTGACAATATTTAAAAATTTATTACGCACTTCCTCAATAAATAAATTGTTATTAAATCGGAAAATGAAATGAAAATGAAAATTATTTATTAAAAACCAAAAAACCGGCAGATAAAAAGCAAAACATAACGACTTTATATTAAGTCTGACACGAGACTGCGGTGTTATATTTTTATCAATAAATTATTTTCAAAAGTAATTAACATGCATTGCACGTTAATATGTTCTTAACTTTCATTGCTATATGAACCGAATGGCAAAAAAAAATTCATAAAAGCTGTAAGTACAAAACTGTTTTGAATTTGCTACGAATTTTTTTTTTATTTAAATTTATGGTTTAATTCGTACTCAACCAGAATTTGAATTTGGCAACATCAAAAAAATAATAAATAAATAAGTTGATATCATCCAAAGAACATTATTTATAATGTTAATAACATTATCAGTAACTCAGTGATTCCGTATTTTTCAATTAATTTAGCTCATGCTATACCCGTATAGGAAAATTTTGAATAGACGAAAACGGGACTGTCGAAAATGCCTAAAAAGCATTGTTAAAAAATTATAATATCAGGGCTTGTCACGCATTAGTTCGCAAACTTGCGCAAATATTTGATTATTTTTGACAATTCGTTGAACCAATCAAAATGCTTAAAAGATTTCGCAGATTTGTGAAGCTTATGTCGAAAATAAACATCCTCTGGATCTAATTATTCTCTCAAACTTGGGAAGATAAATTTTTCATTTTTGACAAATGCAATTTTGAATTTTTCTAACGGGTTTTTCTTTTGGAAGTGAATACCAAAAACTATGAAATTGTATAAATGCCAGGAAAAAGGGAATTAGTGAAATTTTTAATTGAAAATACTTTGTTTTAAAATGCTAAAATGAAAAAATGAAAAATTATATTTGCGAAACGTTGTCACGGGTGCAGATTATTTTAAGTTTTCCCTGGCCAATCAGAATGACCTGTCAAACTTGCGAAAAATCTTCGCAAAAATAATCAAGTCGCGTGACGAGCCCCACTTTAATGTTTTGATTATTATACCAGCAACTTTTCAAATCGTTATTATATTAATTTCATCGTAAAAACGATTAAAAGTGATAAAATTTTGAATTAAGCCCTTTCACTATTGTAAAAATAATGTCCTTTCTGTTCGCTTTGCACTGTCAAGAGTATGTGAAAGTAGTTCTTTTTAAATGTTGTAGTTAACATCATTTTATAACTTATTGCAATGTATTCGGAAAACATAACATAAACATGATAGTTCTATGTCATTCAGTGGCGAAGAAGTTAATATGAGACATATTTCTACTATTCTTAAAAATCATACTTCTGTTTAACGACTCTGGACGTTTCATTAAAGCAACTATTCGAATTGCATGGTGTTCGCAAGTTTAATGTCACTAAAGTAAACAATCATGATTTGATTCAAAGACCCTATAAGAAATTTACATGACGTACATCGAGTCTGAATAGCTTATTACGTCTCTACTTAGTAGACTTTTTACTTCAACGCATGCTACGCCGCTGATTCTTAATTAGGGCAATTATGCAAAATATATCTTGCTGTATTAAGTTTTGGCATCATTTCAGTTCTGCAACAAATTTAAGTCTTTATTTGTGTTTGTGTTGTAATATTTATAATAACGAGTTAAATTTGATGTAGAACCAAAATGTTGCCAGAACTTGAAAAGATATCTCAACTATATTGTGTATGCTTTTTAATTAGGGTTTCAAATAAAGTAAAAAGATTGTTTTCAAAATATATTTTCTTTCATTCCACCCAAAATTGAATTATTTTATAAATATAGTATTAAATGTTTATGAAAGTTCTATCTCAAAGTTCAATCAACTTGAAATTAGGAATTGTTTTAATGTTAACATCCTCTTATGAAAAAAGCTAATTTTACGTTAAATAAAACAATAATAATAATAAAAATGTTCAAGAAGGTGTGGTATAAAATTTCAGCCCGCGCTTATATGGATAACTCGCATGCGAAATGAACAAGAAAATTATGAATGTTCTCACGTTTTAATTCAAATAATCGACCCGATGATAATGAAACAAAACAAAATGTGGGTTTTTTTTGCATTTTATACAAATTCCTTAATCACTTCATTATTTTGTTACTTTCATATAGTTAAATAACAAAAGATATACTATATCAATACGTTTTTTTATCACTTTAACTTTTAACCAAGAAAGTATCATTAATCTTCGAAACTTTTCTTGGCTAGACAAAACTTTCATGGAGCGAAAAAATACGCCGGGGAAAAAAAGGTCAATTAAGTTTTAGTGGAATATATGAAGTTTTTTTTTCGCCTTCAAATAAACAAACAAAATAAGAAAACGAAGACGTTCCAATGATAAACAGAGTTTAGTCAAATTCCATGAAATAAAAAGGTCTCCTTAAAGATAATTAAATTTATATCCTGAAGAGAGACAAAACGAATAAAACGAATTCAAGCAAATTCATGCAACGTTAATTAGCGCGAATGAAGTTCATTCTTGGGTAATTTTGGAACGAGTCTTTTGAATGACATACGATAAATTTAATTTGGAAATATTTTAAGGATATTTACTTTAATTTCGTATGAAAATTAAAATTGTTATTCAAGATTTCGTATGTTTTCTTTCATAAAATACTCTTGGACCACAATTTCAAGATTATGTATTTTAAAAGAAATTTAATTACTTTCGCCAACACTACGAAAGTATAGGGTTTTTCAATAATTTTTTTCCTTCAATAGGATTGTATTTTCTTATGCTGCCACTTGTGTCATTCATTTTCTTTGCCGTAATTGCAGTAGAAGGTCTACATTTTATTATAATGAATTCAATTTCGCTCGAAAATCGCGTAAAAATAGTTCAAATTCATTATGAAAATGGCTGATCTCTGAAAACCAATAAAAAAATCAGCTTTTCTGACGATGCTCACATTTCGGCTTCTGAAAATCCAAGAGCAATTATTGAACAATCATTACATTCATCTCGTCTCACTATTTGGTGCGTTTTATGGGCCGGCGGCATTCGTGGACATTTACCATATATTGTACTGATATTGATATTGATACTATATTTCAATAAAGAAATTCAAAACTTTAAAAAAAGTTCTTATTGAAAAACCCGATATAAAAAATATTTTTCAACGGAAATACATACATATTTTGAGAGCCGTTTAGAATACTGAATCGGCATTTTTTCTTTTCGAAACAATAATAATATTTTCTTTATATTATAAAAGCAATCATGGAACATATTCTAAGATTTTTCTGTTACCCAAAGGATATGCATTGGACCTGACAACATCTTATTTTTGTTTTGATATGTACGATTTCCATAATGCAGTATTTCACATCCAATAATTTGGATAGTGTCTAAAGATTCTTCCCAATTTCTTGACTACATTTTCGTTTCAATAATGACTGAACTCAGATGATATTCATCGAATTACTTTTTTCTCTACCAGTATTTTAATTTGAAAATAAAACAATACATTAAATCAATCTGTTTTGATAAACAAAAAAAAAAAACAATTTAAAATTCGCGTAAATTACGAACGTATTCAATCAATTGCCAATGATTGATTTGTTAATTAATAAAAGTACTATCTGGTACACACAATCACAAATAAATAAATGAAAATTTCATTGCAAGGAGAAAATAAAAATTATTATTATTTATTAGAGTTTCACGAATAAATTCGGTTTTTAACAATATTTTCTTATCAAAAGATATTTATTAGGTCAACCAAATTTTTGAATAAATCCTGAATAATCCTCACATATATATTCTGCTGTGATAAAAGCTCATATATGGTTTTAATAATATGAAATATATATGTTAAAATATGATAAAACATAAAATTTAATATTGTTTGAATATATTATTGGAGGAAAATGAATTCCATGAGTTTAGAAAAAGACTACAAGAAAAATATTAAATAATGATGCTTGACATTACCAGAAGATATATGTATTATACGATCTTCCATAATATAAGATTGATATATGTAGAATGTAAGAAAACAAAAAACAAAACGTAATAAGAACAAGGAAAGACCTACTTTCAGTTTTCTTTCCGGGTTATTATAATTGAAATTGATGGTGATATAATGTGCCTTCGGAGCAAGCACAGCATGAAATTCTTACAGATTATGTATTGAAATACAAGGAATTCATCAATGAAAAATATAGGATAATCAAAATTGCCAGCATTTCAATGAAATTTGATCCTCTTAAGAGTTCAATTATTTTTGTTTCATTTCTTTCAATTTGATCTCAATTCAAGTCAAACGATTTTTGTTACATAATGAAAGATTACCAGTGTTTTCTTGGAAATATGTTTATCATTTCTAATAAGAACATGCGTTTAAAGATATATTAACAAAACAAACAAAAAATTAAAAACTTTCGATCGATAAATTCACATTCGAAAATTGTTTAATTAATTAATAAATTAAATTAAAGTAAATGAATTCTGAATTAAACAATTATTGATTAAACACCACTTAAAATTAACTGTCTTTTTCTGTAATCGTGTCGATGAATTGCAACGACAACAACCACAAATGCTATTATGCTAGTACAACTCCTGTGTAACGTCGTGTGAGCTTTTGTAATGACAACTTTCTGTGATATTATAATATCTGATCTCAATATTTAAAATCTTAAAGAATTTTTAGTAAGGAAATGATTTTAAGAGAATATCATTTTTATGTTTTAAGCAGTAACGGCAAAAAATAAAGCTATAACGACCTAAAATCATAGTCGATATGGTTGGAGAATAATACTAGAGGCATACATAGGGTATTCATACCATGAATTAAGAATATCATAGAGTGTACCACATGTATGTCACCGAATACTAGTTTAATACCATTTCAAGTACGTAGTATGAATATGATTTTCAAATTTAAATTCAAATGTGCATGGTTTACGTTTTTATACTTAAGTTTTTCAGCCACTTTGATATATTCTTTGCTGATTCCCGCGTCTTTTTATTAGAATAGAAAATAACAAATCGAATTTTGTAGTTGAGCTGACCAATTGCCAAATTTTTCACACTTTGTTCTGAAAGTATTATTTCTAAAAAATGGAAACAGTGATTAAAAGCCTCAAAGTTTTATCACTGGATGTTCAATGTATGCCAATACTTTTCTATGCCATGGTACAATCTATTCTATAGTTTAGTATTGATACAAAGGTGTGAATACCCTATATGTGCCTCTAGTATAAGGGCGTTAATTTTCATAAAGTATATTTATATCCCTAAACAAATCTAGTTAGTTCACAACACAGTGAAAAATGACTAAATATTTTGCTATCCCTTATTCTTCAAATGCACCTTTTGAAAATGGAAAATTTGTTTGTCCCTGAGAGCATAAATAAAAGATGAATAATAAAAATGACATTAATAAAATTACGTAAAATTAATTAAGCACAGAAAAGAACAAAACATATAGTAACGTAAAATCGGCCTATAGTCGATTTTTTGATGCCCTATGGTAGAATTGGGACTCGTAGTTAACAAATCTATAGTTTAATGAATTAGCTCTGCGAAAGAAACACCAAAACTACTAATATTTCAAAGTTTTTTCTTCAGAACGTCATTTCATCTTTTTCATATTCGCTTAAATTCGCGGGTAGGCTGGGGCCTAGTAGCGTAAATATGATTTGCAAACTTTATTGAACTCGGTATATTAGTTTTTAAAAAACATCGGAAAAATTTTATGAACAGGCATTTTTTCCCCTACGACAATTTCTTTCTCTACTATCTTTGGACCTAACATATTTCACTGAAATTTATCACGGTATTGTTATTTATAATTTAAATAAAATTGCTTCACAAATTTTCAAATTAAATCCGAAAAACCATAACCAAAAAAATGAGAAAACTTTCTGATCACCCTGGTTTTTGCTTAATAACTTCGCTCCCCCTTGGTCAATTTTGCTAAAATGCAATACCAAATCAAGTTAAGGAATAACCAACTCATATTGTAAATTTCATCCAAATCGGAAACGCGTTTTTGAGTTATCTTGTATAAGGACAGACGGATAGACGGACGGACATGCAGAAATCGATATAACTTGTGATTCTCTACACAACCATACCCTTGAAACCTTTCTACGATGATTATTTCGATGTATTACAAATGTAGTGACAAATAAAAACTAAAATAAAAACTAATATACCCTCTGGTAGTACCTACCATAGGGCATAAAAATATTCCCAACAAAAAAAAATATATATGCCACAGTTGGTGGTGAATTAATAATAAACTAAAAAACATACCATTAAAAAAAATGTTTCCCATCAAATTATCAAAAAAAATAAGAACCAAAATAAATAACAAGGACCTTTTTTCATTTGCGAACCAATCCAATAGAACTACTGAAAATTCCTTTACAAGGACAATATTGCGTTATTAGAAGAATATCTTTCAATTCCTTCAAAATAAAATAGTAGTTAATAAAAAATTACACTATTATTTTGTTAATATTTATTATTATTACTAACAATCTAAGTAGATACTTATTTATTTTTAGTATTTTGCGCACGCAATCATCAAAAAAGACGTACATTCGAGATGTTTAATCGAAATTTATACAAAACAATGTTCTATAAAAGATAAATTTTTCTAAGAAAAATTATAAAATCGTTCATACTAATATAATTACTATATATTTAAAAATAAAAATTTAACATAATAAAATGGGAATCCCCAAAATAATTCTAGAATATTTAAAATATATTCAATTCGAAATATGCTATGTTTTAATATAATATTGTATTTCTTTTTATAGGAACCAACCGCCTGTCTGTTTATTATGTTTTTATATTTGGAACTTATGAGTTTTAACTAATCCTGTTTTAACTTTAAGTAAATATTAATTTTAAAACATAGAAATTATTCTTACCTTAACATAAGTGTATATTTACTATTTTTTGTATTTTTCTTTTTAGCTAAAATAATTAAAGCTAAAAAATTACCAACAGCACCAATAACATAAAATACTATAACTAAAATTAAACACCAAAATAAAATTTCACGTTCTTTTGGTTTATCTATTAAATTAATCGAACTGATTGAACTATTATTTAAATTTATATTTGATTCCATTATTTTATATTTATCGTTTTGTTGTTTTATTTATTTTATTTAAACTGTTCACTTTGATGGCTCATCACTAACTAAACAAAAATTGAATAAACGAATTAACTATAATAATAAAAACAAAAGAACACTTGATGAATTTTTGTTAAAACGATCAAATACCAATGAGAATCATAATAATCTTTGCAACAATATATAATTGAAAGAGATAGTATCAACGGACTATCGATTCACCATCAGAATTCTAAATTAATTTTGATATAAAATAATATACTCACCCGGTGTGGGGTAAATATAACGATCAAAAATGATAAAAAGAAAAACAAAAAAAACAAACACACTAATAACACAAAACACGTAAAACTCTTAAAACTTCTTTGACGTGACCAAAACAAATTCTTCTATGTACACTAATAAATATCATAAAGTTTTTAGATCTTGGTACTCTCTATATATTTGTTGAAAGTACTATCACTAGGTTATTTTGATACTATCCATAAGGTGGTGGAACTGACCTATTAGGGAAGATTATTAATTGATACACATGGAAAGAGTTCGGTATTTATTAAATTTGTCATAATAACAAAAAATACTGCGAATTTTGTGTTAGAATTATCCGAATTAATTAAATTTATAAAAAGGATAATCATAGAAAAAGTTTTTATTCTAAATGAAGACTATTTCAAATTAATGAATTAATTTCAACAGAAATTTTTTTCTTTTGAAATTCATAATTAATTTTTATTTTTTTTTTTATTAATCATTTCAATTATTCATATTACCTCATTATAAAAAATAGCATATTAAACAGGCCTAAATTCCATTTATCACAATCAAAAAGGCTTTTTTACTATTTTTAAGCATGCAAAATTTTACAATTGCCAAAAAAAAAACGAAAAAACCAAATTTATTAAGATAAATGTAGAAATTTTTGTTTGAAATCAGTCTGGCGCCTTTACTTAATTGATATGTGATAAGTACATTAGCTCGTTAAAGTCCATAATATTTAAAATTCCATTCATTCAACAAATTCTTTTTAATCCAATTTATTTTAATGGTGTTAATTTGATGGAAAATTTAAATTTGATTTTATTGTTTGTAAGCAACAATTCGCAAAAAACACATCATTTAAAAATATGCCCAACGAAAATTCATATAGAAATTTTTATATTTTAAAATTAAATAGCACAAATGTTTACGCGCATTCAATTTTGCATTAATATTAATATTCTTATTTTTAATAATTTATGTTCTTATTGCATTTTTTTCTTAATATCCATTGTAATTAAAGATTTAATTGAACCAGCTGAAATAAAAATAAAAAATAGGAAATGATTTAGAAACAATGGGACAAACCTTAATTGGGATAAGAATCGGATATCGATTATGGAATGTATGAATTTCTATTTGAAAAGTTAATTATTGAATGAATTAAAATTTTATGAGACTAAAAAATGAGAAAAAAATTATATAGTTATTATGAACGTGCTTTAAATCGATAAAATTCAAGTAAAAATGATTAAAATATGTTTTTTTTAATGGATAAAATTTATTATTTATTATTAAATGGAATTATTATTTTGTACTAACATAAAATTTATAGAAGAAAATCAATTTAATAAAGTTTAGCTTATGAAAAATAGACGATCATTTAATTTAATAAGGAATTACTTTCTAAGACTAATTTGAAAAAAAAAAATTTAAATAAAAACGTGTATGATTTCCACAGCAAAAACTTCAGAGGAAACATTTTATCTCGTGATTATCACACAGTTGTTAATCCAATGATATTCATTAAAACGAAAGGAGATCTTTTAATCCAAAGGCTGTAATCCTGTAAATAAATCTATACATAAAATCTTAAATTCATTAGCATTCGGACGATACCAAAAGTAATGATGTCCTATGATAGAAATGAGTCTAAACAACAGAAAAAACTAATAATATTTCAAGGTTTTCTCCATTACTTTGTTTCTTCCTTTTCAAATGCAGGTAGCCTAGCACCTAATAGCATAAATATCTTCTGCAAATTTTATTCAAATCGGTATATTATTTTTTAAGGTATTGTACATAAAAAAAAACTTTATGAGCAGGTTTTTTTTTCCTACGACTATTTCTTTCTCCATGATCCTTTGACTAATTTAAGTGAAATTTAGCAAATTACCACCTTCTTATGTAGTCAACATATGTAAATAATTTAAACGATTAAATCTGAAAAAGCATAAAAACGACAAAATTTTTTGGTCACCTTAGATTTTGCTTAATAACTTCACTCCCCTTCGATCGATTTTGCTTATATGTAATATCATATCTATCGAGTTAAAGAGTAACGAACTCACATTATAAATTTCATCAAAATCGGATAACACGTGTTTTAGTTATCCTGTACACGGATGCCATAAGTATCAACTTATGATGATTACATTTGTAACAATAACATATATAATTTCAACTTAAGAACATTATAAAAATTATCCGCAAGATTAAAACTACTAATTAATTGGTTTTAATTAGAGTTTTTTTTTTAAAGGAATCCTGTAATTTGTTTGCAAAAAAGAAAAAAAACAATATTCAATGAAAACAAATAATTTTTTTTAGTTTTTCTTCTTTTTTTTGTGGCTTTGTGACCATTATGTTTATTATGTTTGTATGTAAAATTTGTCTAATATAAAATAAAAATATATTAAAAATATATTTTCTTTTTGAGCCGGCTTAATATAAAATCACTTTACAAACGTTTACTCCTTCATAAACAATAACATTTTCTTTATAAACTCTTTTAAAAAGAAGCTAATAACAAAATATGGATCAACAAGATTTAATAAAAATTTAAAAACTAATTATGAAAAGATTAAATAAATAAAATCACTTGCACACACACACAATTACTTTCTTTTTTTTTATACCATATGATGGCTGTTCATAAAAGTATAAAATTCTCTAACTGATTTTTCTACGATTATCATCACAGTTTTAATAATAACTTTAAATTTTGTTGCAAAAAGAATACAGAAAATTTTTATCATGAAAATGATAAACATTATTAATATGTCGTAGGACACGACCGTCCACCAAATGTTTGGCATAATGTACAGCTTGTAGCCGATCACGTGCTAAGCCGACTTCTATTAGCCAATTAACAAAATCACTTCCGTAAAATACTTTCTTGTAAATTTTTATACGCCATCTAAGAAAAAATATTATTAAAAAAAAAATTCCTATCTGAAATCAAAATCAAATACCTTTTATCTTTTGCGATATCTTTTTTGCAATTTTCAAGATGATGATTACGAAATTGTTCACAAGTATGTTTAGTTTCTTGGCTTAAATTTGCCCAATCTGGTAATGTTAAAACATTGGCACCATACCTTTAAAGAAATTAATATTAATATGAATTGAAATTAAAAAAAAAACTAAAATTTTTACCATAATTTACGCCAATATTTTACAACTGGCGAAAGAAGTTCACCCGTGTCCATAATAAAAACAGCAAGTACTATAAGACTCTGACCGAAATTTAAGAAAGCATCTAAGAAACTTAATTCCAAATATATTCCGGACATTCCTTCCATTACAAGTGTCCAAATCGATAATGCCAAACCCTAAATGAATTTTTTTTTTTTTTTTTAGAAGAGATTCATATTATTTATCATAATTCTTACCACAAACATCGAACATAACAAAAGAATTAAGAGAACTGTGTGTTTCAAAGTTTGATGCTCATCTGTATCATCTGGAAATTCTAAAGGTTCTAAACCTTTACGAGATTGTTCTTGATATTGTTGAATGAGTGTCTGACAATTTTCACGTGATGAAGTTGGACAACTAAATGAAGAACTACACATATGATGATTGTTTCTGCTACTGAAAATGTATATTTTATATGGAATTTTTTTTTTAATATAATCATAGTTTTCATACCCGGCACAACCATCCGAATCATCAATTTCATTTTTAGCAAGTAAATCTTCAATATCAACAACAGTGGTAGCTGTAGAAACTGCAGAACAACAATTACCATTTACGTTGTCACATTCAGTTTTATTTCCTTCGTCTTCATCTGATGAACATGAATCTATTTTCCTTCTTCTGCTAACTTCAATATTAACATTTGCATCCGTATTTGATAATAAATCGGATGTCGATGTTGAACTTGTAAAAGGAGGTGAAGTTTCTACAATATAAATGTTCCAAACATGTTTGTTCAATAATTTTATTAAAAATTCTAACCTGAATCAGGATTTGAGACTTCTCGTGACAATGTTAAATATTTCTCAAAACGTTTTTTGTGTCTTTGATGTAAAACTAAACAACCAACAGTAACTATTAACAATGAAAAAATTTTAATTATTTTTCTAAAAATATAAACTTAAAATAATTTACTTATAAGGCACATAACCAATAGAAAAACTGCAATAGCCGCTTGTGGTGTACCATACTGAAAACTTGGATTACGTTTCTCTAATGGCATATTTTGACCATCCAATAATAAGAGCATTACAGATACTAAAGATGGAATACCCCAAGCAACTGCCATCTTCATTATAAATAAAGATAATAAATATATTTTTAATCTAAAACATTTCCTCATATTCATTTACCAAGTAAGGCCAAAGTTTTAGAACAAAACATAAACTTCTACATTGTAAGAAAAGTAATACAATTGCCAAAATTGCTGTCCATAATCTGCTACTATAGGTGCCAATAGTAAATAAACAAAATTGTACATATGTGGCCCACCTTGGACCATTTTCCATTTTGGACCATAAAATTACACCAATACAACATAAAAGCTGTCATATTTATAAGAAAAAAAAATAATATACTCAATATACAATTAGACAATTTCAATTCATCACCTGTGATAATACTAAGCACGATGTTATTCGGTGTGGCATTAAACGGAATTTTTTCGATGTTATAAATAAAAGAAGTACCCAAAAACAAGCCACCATACCAGCAATGCTTATATCAAAAGCGAATTGATCTAATTCATGTAAATAGTCGGATGGATCCAAATTAGTTAAAGAAATCATTTTCGCTGAAATATACATTAACGGAGCACTAATAAAAGTACAAGCGACCATGCTATTAGCAATCTGAAATTCATAAAGTTAATTGATGTACCATATTAATAAGATTTTTCAAATATTATATACTAACCAAATCAACATCAACATTATATTGTGCGGCCACTACAAATGCACCAGGCGCTGCTGGAAATGTACCATATAAAAATCCAAATGTACTTAATTCAGTTGTTTCAGAAAAATTAGCACCAGCTTGCATTATATTAACAGTTTGGCGTGTTACAAGTGGTAAAACTAATCTAAAAACAAAATCCCAACATAACTACTGTACATCATTATAATTAAAACTTCTTCAATTTACGTACAATTTTACTAGTATTAATACTCCTGGCAATAGAAATCCAGATCCACGTAGTTCATTACCTTTACCAACAATTCTTAAACCCAATAAGAATAAAGCTGTTGCCGAAAAAGAATCTCCAAGAACTCTTATAACACCAGCTACGACTTCTGGTAAACCATTTGGAAAAACGACACCACCGATAACACCCAAAACAGTCATCATAAGAATTGGATTAAAGAAAATCGCTTGCAAAGTTTTAATGATAACTAAACATTTTCCTCTTAAAATTCGATTGTCATGATTAGTCGCTTCAGGGCAAATTGGAAGATTTTGTCTCTCCTTCAAAAATTTTATAATTATACACATACATGCATACATGAAAAGAAAATATATTTAAATTTTATGATAATTACATTATTTGTTTCTTTTTCTTTTATTTTTTTCGAAATCTCCATTAGAACATAACCGATTGGATTTAAAATAGCCAAAGATATTGGTGATAACAAATACATGTACGAAGCATATTCCGGATGAATTTTTTCATATAAAGCCACCACTAAAACAAATATTCAAAACAAATAAAATATTTATATTATATAAACAATAATGACATACCAATTGGGAATCCAATAGCGAAATCATTACTTTGTGTACAAAATATTGCCAATAAACCAGATCTTCCATAATTAATAGGTCTTGCCACTAGCAATGATATTATTACCACAGCAAAAAATACAATTGCCTTTGATACAAGTATTGATAACAGAAAAGTCCAATTAACAGTCTTCCAATTAAGTTCAACAAGTGAAAGAAAAATCAATGAGGGTAAGGCAAAAGTTCCCACGTATGTATTTAAACCTTTAGTTTCTGAATTTGAAATGATTTTTAATCGTCCCGCAAGATACCTGTATTTATAAAAGAAATAATAAATAAATAAAAATAAATTATTAAACATATAATTAGTATAATAAATCATAACGTGTGAATAATTAATTCCAATTAAATTTATGCAGAAGTCGATTTAATTTGTTTTAATTACGTACTAATTGTGAATTGTTTTTTTATTTAAACAATCTTTTATTATAACTAATTAATACTTAAAATAAAACTAACAGATCAATTGTTTAGTTGAACAAAGGACGATCTTAATCCAATAGATAAGCAATATTAGATTAGATTTAATTTTAGGGTGTTCCTGTACTGCGACCTTAAGATCTATTGTACCCCCAGATAAGCAATATATTAAATGAACTATTAAAATTATAAAATGTTGGAGGAATCAAAAAACTTTGAAGTTATGATTATTGAATGGGCACGGCCGCGACATTATTGGGTAGGAAATTTTTCAACTTAGGATTTAGGATACAAAATACAGAAATTTTTTTATTATTATTATTTAAAAACTTGAAACTAAGCAATCATTTGCTGGCTGACTTTTATCGAATACATTACCATCTAATCTGAATGTATAAAAAAAAATTAAAAACAAAAATTTATTCTTGCTAATTAGAGACTGATCCCTGCCACTAATTAGACTTACAAATAGAAAATTTTCAACACAAGCCATTTTTGTTTCTAAAAGAAAAGTTTCACATTAAAACTGATAAACAAAAAAAAGTAAATAATCTAAGATAATTAATTAACAAGTAAATATAACAGATTACAAAAAAAACATCAAAAATAGGGTAAGAACTTCTTCAGGGCTTTTAAATTTGTAAACCATCCAAATGTTGGCTTTTGTTATGTTTAGTTATATAAAATACAATCTATGGCTACTTATACTACATGGTTCAGTAAGTCTGTGGGGAAACATAGAAAAAATCATTCTTATTCTTCAACATAGTTTCCTTTTAGCTGGATAAATTTAGTCCACCGGCCTTTTAACATTTCCACACCTTTCGTATAATATGATTGCTGAAGGCCTACAAAATACGGGTCAGTTTCGCATTCAACCTCTTCATTTGATTAAAATCTCTTTTCAAGTTTGGAAACAGATAATAGCCGCTGGGAGCCATTTTTTTCAATTGTTAGGAAAAAATCAAAAATTGTTTACTTGAAATGACTAACTCACAAACTACTGGGTGAAAATGACTATAATTTTGACAGTCATCATTTGAAAGATGACAGATATTAAGCGCAAATGATGCCATTTATGTGTCCAGTCCCCAGACTTACTGAACCGCCTAATAGTAACAAATAAAGAATGTATTCAAGAATTGAATAACTTTATCCGCCTGTATTAACGTACATCTTCAAATTCTCCTTTCTTAGATTCTTCATTTTACCTACAAAGTAGGTTCATTATATAACTAAAAAGAAATTTAAATAACAATTATATATAATTTAAATAAACTTTAAAACAAAGACACATATAAGCCGTATTCCCTTACCGTAGTGTACTGTGGTATCTGCTGTATGATTCGGTTTTTGTATATAGAAAAATACGAAATCATACAACTAAACAATGATAAACCGCGTTTTACAATGGTAACGGAATACCCATATAGTGTTGTAAGAAATAATTATAAGTTTAATAAAAATTATCCACATAAATCCTCAAAACCGGTACAATTTGAGAAGAATTGAATAATAAACTAATTCGATTATAAAGCAATTAAGTTAATATAACAATTATATCATAAATATTTAAATTAAAAAATATTTAACAATTCTTTTTTTTTATTAGAATTGTTTAATTAAATTGAAATTCCTTCCATAAATGTTGTATAATATTGTCATTTAATAGTTCAATCGGTGTCTAATTATATTAATTACCAACTTGTGGTTTTTCATTGCTTAGTACTTAATTTGTAGTGAAAAAATAAATAATCAAATTGTGACTACAATCGTCTTTTAGAATGATGGACGTAAATTATTGTCTCTATAGAAAACAATAAATAACAAATTGCTATTGAATTCCAATTTGGGAAACTAGAAGTTCTGTTTTTCAGTTAAAAACTCTATAAATGAATAAATATATTTAACTAAAATATTCAAATAAAATCATATTGGTTAAAAATTTATCATTTTAAAGCTGTTTTTTTAATTTAATATCAAAAATTGTATAAAACAAAAATGTTTTATTCTGGTATACAAGACTGTATCCCAATTCTTCAAAAATTACATTAGATCCATGTTTTACCTTTATACAAGATAATTGCCAAGATGTTCGAAAGATAATTGCAGGCAAATTTTCCAAATATTAGCTTTACAGGACGATATTGCCTTTTTCCAATAAAAAAACTGAAATAATATTTTAACAACAATTCTTTTTCAACCTCTTTTAAAATTGTACATGTGTACAATATTCAAATCTTTCAATTAGTTTGTGATTTTGGACAAGATTCCCCATTAAAGCAAAATACAATTTTACTCCTTTGATAGTGAATGATTTGAATAAAACAAGAGAAAAATTTGAATACAAAATTATTCCAGTTAATATTATCTAAGCGCGATTAAAGTTAATTACTTTTTATTCTAAATGCAAATTAAATTGAATAAACAATTATGATATTGATGTAATTTTCTCCAAGTAACAATTTTCCAGATTCCTTGTTTATGGTAACAATATTAAATGCCAATTATTTTCTTTTGGCAAATATAATAAATAATTAATGTAATTCAAGTAAATGGACATTCTATTACTGTTTATATAATCGAATTAAAGATCTATATCGAAATTGCTTCCAAATATTTATAGTCAATTTTCAAGGAAGTGGAAGGAATTGAAGGAATTGAAAGAAAATATATATATATATAAAAAAAAATAATAAAAAAGTGACCAAAGTTATTCAAGGAAGATGTTGTTATTATCCTGGATTCTAGGACAATCTAATGGGGAAGCGCCCCCCTCTAACAATGAATATTGTTAGTCGGCGGCCCTAACAATGAATATTGTTAGTCGGAGGACAGGGTGATTATTTAAGTGTGAGAAATTGATGAAAAAACACATGGGAAATGGTAATTTGCCTATTATCTATTCGCGTATAAAAACATCTATTACAATATAAATATATATACATACATATAGAATATAGAAATACATATATAATATGCATATAAATTTATTTTAATTTGTTAACGTTCGAACTGTGCCATCTTTCCAAATTTTATCTTCTATATACACATATTTTTCTTAAAATTTGGAAATTTAAATTTGATTTTGAAATTTAAAGTCCTAGAAATAGTTTTTGTATCTATTCACAATTTGCCAATTTACAATATTTTCACCAGAAAGATGTTAGATGTTCAGCTTTAATCATCTGACAAGGGGCTCACAGACAATTATTGCTGAAGAGCATCTGGCTTAATATCGTGCATGATAAATTAGAATTAGATAGAACTCCTTGAATACGGGCCACAAATTGATTTACCAAAATTATATTAATATTCTGAGTAATTTAGAATTTAAATATAGCGAATTATAAAAATATAGAAAAATTTTAAAACCCTTTAAAAGTTACTACAATAATAATTTTAAAAATTTGTAAAGTTTAATACAAATTTTTATTACAGTTTTCTGTCAAATTTCGAAATAAATTCATTGTTATTTCAAATCAATGCAATTCTCAAATTCGATAGGACCTGATTTTTTTTTTTTTTTATAAAACAAAAGAATTCATAAATTGAAAATGAATATTACTTACTTTTTCAAATAATTTTTTATAAAATATAATTTTTTTTTTTTAATTTTAAAATAATTGTTATCTCAAGTGCCGGAGACTTAAATTATATGTCATGCAGCTCATAATTTTATGAATTTTAGCAAAATTACTGATTAAGTTCAGACAGCAGAAAATAAAACAAGTGTCTATTTAGCTGGTAACTGATAAGTCAGTCAATCAAATGGGAACAAATTTGAATTTTAAGTTGTTTTTTTTTTAACTAATTTCAACATTTAGTCATCGAAAAGTTAATTTATCAAATTCATTAAATGAGCTGTTTATTTTGAAAATAGCATAAGACACATTTTTACAAAACTGAGTTAAGCACGTTATAGTTATATATATAGTACTTTTTTTTAAAACAATTTAATAGTCAGTTAATTATCACAAAAACACCGAAAAAACGAAATATATTTTAGTTGTCTAGGGCAATTTTTATGGGAAGCATTTTGCCAAATACGATCATAATTGGAAATCAAAAAACATTGGCCACTTTCAAACAAAAAAACGGCTCAATTATGGTAAAATTTACATAATAAAACTTTTTCTAGTCAAGACTTTCTGATAATGAAATATGTTTGTTTTTTTACTATATTTTCAATAAATTCTTTCTACATAGTTTCCGATTTGCTTGACTTGTATTTTATTGATTTTGACGAAACTCTATGAAATTATTACACAGAAATTATTGAATTAAGTAATTCGTTGGTTTTCTTTAACAATTTTGTAAGAACTATGGTACTAATGACCTTCTTGGTAAATTTAATATTAATTTTTTTTTTTTTGAATTCTAAGTAGTCAATCTTGAAAAGTGCGTTGTCTGATGTTCGATTGAATGTTTATATTTAAAAACATATATAATATAAATCTTAAGTAATAAAAGAAAACGTCCTTCAAACACTTTCCATTATTATTATTTTTTATTTAAAATTCTACTTATTGCATTATGTAAATTTTAATTTAAAATATCGACATTGATTAAGTGCCCAAAAATAGGAAAGCGAATAGTGTTTAAATTTTATCTTAGTTAATGGAAAAATTATTTTAATTTAAAAAAAGAAAATATAATATGTTAACGTCTCTAAATTACTTTACACATGAACTTTTTGTCTGACTAATAATCCACAAAAGCATAATGAAACGCATGCAAAAAATTATATCTGATTCATGTGTTTACCACGATATTAAATTACCTTAAATTTAAGTGGAATAATATTTAAATAAATTGAAAATTAGGTGACAAAATGATAATAAATTGAACATAAACGAATTTATTGTTTACAAAGAAAATATGTGTTTTTGCAAGAAAAAAAACGTTTACAATGTCAATCAACAAATAAAATCAGTAGCGTATCAGTTTATTAGAACATTTTAAAGAAGTAGTTGACTTCCGAATTGAAATTCCAAAACATTTGAAAATTCACCTAAAACCAAGAATTGAATATCAAACTTTTCTTACATGAATCTATATACCATCGATTCTTAAACTTTTTTCATTCACGACCCCATTTTTCATCACGAATAACGACGTAACAATATTGTACGTTTGTGAAATAACATATAAACTGCAATTCAAGTGTTTCGACTTTAATTTTCGCGATTTTTGCGACCTCAGCATTTCGCTTAGTTTAAGAACCGATGATCTATACCAGGGGTGACCAACTTCATTATATATATGATCGACTATTTTTCTTAAAAATGTCTCGCGATTTATCTACGAAAATCTATTAAACCAACATGATATTTTATTATTAGTACTACAACGGGACTTCAAAAATCCAAATCAGCGGGAAAATAAGAAATGCTGTCTTGTAAAATGCTTAATCTACACTGTTCGCTTTTTATCAGTTGTTGTATGGCAATGAAGTCTAATACCCAGTGCCTAATGGCAAAGTTTGTCAGTGCACTGGCATATACCAAATTTTGGTTTGAAATCGGTTGAGCCGTTTCCAAGTTTTATAATGGCACGGAAGCGGAGGAGTATCACTTTTTCATTTTATAAATTAAAATTTATTGATTGAAAAATTGTCACAAAGAAAATTCAGATTAAATTTTATTTCAGTCGGATATGATCGATCAAAAATCATTCCGCGATCGATCGATCAATCGCGATAAACTTGTTGGCCATGCCTGATCTATCCAAAAAAAAAATATTATTCAATTTAAACATATTACAATTTTTTCGAGTTTTATTGTCATCAATATTTTGTATACGAATGCAACCTTGCTTCCTCCACAATTTGATTGGATTCTGATCTGACTTTAGTTCCCAATTTCAAGTTTACATATGTCATATTCTACGCTAACCTTATTTTTGACCTTCCTTTGTATATGGCAATAAGCGGGCGATTTTAAAAATAAATGTTTGCACATCAAATACATATATGTTTGTGTGAAAGCTTTCTTATGCTCTGTTAATTTTTATATGGGTTTCTAAAGTGTTTGGTGTTATTTTATAATAACCCTAATCCCTTTTTTAATATACACTAGACCTGCTCGCTTCACTCACCAACCCTCGTGTGTATAAACAACAACCAAAATACTAAACCAATTAAGAAAATGTATCAAGGACACTATTCAATAAGCTTTTGTTTTTTTTTATTTTCTTTAGCGGTAGAATAAGATTCTCTTTTTCTCTCCGTCTTAATATTGTTCAAGATGCTAAATTTTCTATTTTTCTTTTTCAATTTGTGAATTATATACATTTGTAAAATTATTTCATTGAACATATTCGCTTAAAAATATGCATACAATAAATTTTTTCACTAGCGGAGATTCGCCTAAAAGTAGGCATACAATTAATTTTTTCACTTGCGGAGAAAACTATTTTATATAATAGAAGGATATATAAAAAAAATTTCACATTCAGACTCAATAAGTATTATAATCGTGATACGTTACTGAACTAAACTGTTGTTTTTTTTACTTTTAATTTAATTTTGAATTAGTAAAGATCTTTAAAATGAAGTTAAAATATGCAATTAGGTTTAAAAACTTTTTGTTTGTAAGTCAATACGCGTCACAGAATTTAATTAATTGTTTTTGTTCTATCAAGTTTTGAATAAATTACAAGCAATGATCATTATCCAACATAAGAAAAATATAATTTTTAATTTTGTAGAAGTAAAGTAAGTAAACATACTAATTACTAGACTAATTTTCAATTTGAGAATTTGGGTCGCTTCCCTATGAAGTTAGAAATTGGAAAAGGTTAACTGATAATAACTAAAGTGTATAATTATTGTTGTCCAAAAATTAAAAAAAATTACATATATTTAAAGTTTTCCAAAATTAAGTCACACTCCTTTTGGAGCTGTTTCATTATCATAGCCTCTTTGAATAACCCTTAGAACTAATGGAAATGGTGTAGTTCCTTTATAGGTACTTTTAGAGTATTTTTAACGCTTAAAAAAACATTATAAACAATTAAACTTCATAGAAAAAAAAACAAAAGAAAGAAAACCTTGGTAATATTTTTATTATAATACAAAATTAAAGTAATTTGTAAGTCTGATAATTTTCCGCCATATGTTTGAACCGAAAAATATTTGTTATCAGCAAATAAAAAGTATAAAAACAACTTTTCTTTAGTAGAAGAATTGAAAAAAATTTTAATTCGAAAATTTATAATGAAAATACTTTACTAAGTACTTTAACTTAACAAAAAAATAACATTTAGATATGAAAAAAATAAACATATTTTTTATTAATGCTTAAATTTTAAAAGAATTCAAAAAATTAAATATTAATTAAAATATAAGAAAAAATTTCTTTTTGATAAACTTCTCAGAAAGTTGATTGCGTAAAAGTAATTATAATAAAACGGCTAAGAATATATTTAAATATAAAAAGATTAGAAAAGAATTTTATGGAAATATAAAGTAGTCTGACTAATTAATGAATTACTTATTAGAAATTCCAAATTGATTTGTAAGGAAAATGTTCAAACAAATGTGTAAATTTAAAACCGGCCTATTTAACCTTTCCGATAGTCGGTCACAAAACACAACCGGCCAAATAAAAAAAAGAAATGATAAGGAGCCATAAATTGACATAACCGTTCACTGTTGCGAATATATATTCAATATTTTTAAACGGAACAATTTATTTCTACAGTAGCTCGCGGCCGGAAAAAATGAATTGACCGTGAATTTTAAAACAGGACTGACATTAAATATCTTTATTTGACTAAAATCATCTTCTTAAATTGTATTAAATATATTGGCTCTTGCTAAAATTTCAGAGAAGATATTGGTAATAGAAATATCTAAACTCCACAGCGAATAGAATCTATTGAAGGGATCAACAATATTTTATTAAAGTGGGTCAAAATATTATTTGTAAAAAACATATAGCAACTTAAAATCGGCCTATAGTCGATTTTTTGATGCCCTATGGTAGGAATTGGACAGAAAAACTGTCAAAACTAACATTATTTCAAGGTTTTTTCCTCATAACTTAGTTTCTTCTTTTAAAAATTTCTTCCAATTTGCAGGTAACCTAGACCCTGATAGCATAAGTCTAATTTGTAAATTTTATTCAAATCGGTGTATTAGTTTTTAAAGTACATCAAAAAACTTTATAGAGAGGGTTTTTTTCTCCTAGGATTATTTCTTTCTTCCCTATCCTTAGATTGATTTGACTTAAATTTAACATGATATCGTCTATTTAGGTAGTTAACCTGCATAATTAATTTCAATACAATTGATTCACAAATTTTCCAATTAAATCCGAAAAACTATAAACAAAAAAACGACAAAACTTTCTGGTCACCCTGATTTCTCGTTTATAACTTTGCTCCCCCTGGATCGAT
Source organism: Xylophagus ater (assembly GCA_963422695.1). Taxonomy (NCBI): domain Eukaryota; kingdom Metazoa; phylum Arthropoda; class Insecta; order Diptera; family Xylophagidae; genus Xylophagus; species Xylophagus ater. The sequence goes on along the minus strand of OY730482.1, from coordinate 39,172,247 downwards.
TTTGCTCAAATGCAATATGAAACCAAGTTAAGGAATAAGCAACTCACATTGTTAATTTCATCAAAATCGGATAACGCGTTTTTGAGTTATCTTGTATACGGACGGAGGGGCATGCATAAATCGATATAACTTATGATTCCCGACACAACAATACCATTAAAACCTTTCTACGACGACTATTTCGATGTGTTACAAATGGAGTGACAAAACTAATATACCCTCTGGTAATACCTACCATAGGGCATAAAAATCCCCAACAATAGAAAAATATCGTATAAATATCTTTTTTCATATAAGCATCATTTTATATCCAAATAACATTTTCTCATATTTTTTTAATATTAAAAGCGCTTTTACAACTGAGTAGATGCAAAACTCCAGGAATTTAGAAATAGTACAATAGTACTTCTAAGCATTTCAATATTACTCGGGACTACAGCATTTATAAGGCATAAAAATTGTTATGCAAATATGATATCTGTTTTACTTATTAAAAAGAATATTAAAAGAATATTTGAATGGTTTAGAATTGAAGCTGCATATGTCCCATCTCGACAAAATATCATATATACTTTCAATTCTAAAGGATGGAATTTTAAAAATATCTTTAAAATCTGTTCAAATTTTATATAAAAAAAGAAAGAACATGAAATCGTATTTTTAAATTTCATGTTTTTAATTATGTAAGGCTTACAAACGTATAATTAAAATAATAATTTTGCATGTTATTAATTCATTATAATAAAATAGTAGGATATTCCTTGTTTTTGTCACATCAATGATTTCAAATTTAGTGCATAACAATGGCGATTTTTTATTTTGTTTATTTTATAATTTGTCAACGTAAAATATTTAATTTAATAATTGGATACAATTGTTCTCCATTAAATATCACGCGACTAACTTTTAACTCATGCATCTCATATATAATAAGGTAATATAATAGTAATTCTATTATTTAATAAAAGTAATAAAATATCATAAAAGAATTACAGAAAACAATATACTTAAAATAATCTCTAAATAAGATATAAAAAAAAAAATCTTTACTAAAACCTAAAAGTACTTAGCTAAGTAATACGAAAAATTGGAAAGTATATATTGAATTATGAATTAGATTTACCATTGTTCAATTTTCTTGTCTAATTTTATTTCTAAAATAGAAAATTTTCAACTTTCATTAAATATCAAAAAAAAACTGACTTCGCTGATATTTAGACCGCGAAATCAAAGCCGAAACAATATAATCGCATATTTTCGGCCTAATAGTTAAAATTAATATAATAAATACAATTGTGATCATTGGAGTGGTTAGATATCTTATCAAAAACAGATAAAATGTTGGGAAATTCAGACATTTGGAAACGATACGAGCAATTGTCTAGCTAGTTAATGAAAGAAATTCTGATTGAACACTTAATTAATACGTGAATCACAAGTGGTCATTGTATCTGGAATGCATATGTACGACGACTGATTTTAAACGAAAGAAAGAAAAAAAACATTTGAATAGAACATTTTTTATTAAATTAAATTTATTAATTTATTCATTTCCTTTGAATTTATTTCATAGACATTTTATAATATATTTAACAAGCCAGAAATACGGTTTACTAACCTACTCAATCATATCTTAATGCCATTGTCGTTTGTACCAGCTAAAATTGACCAAATTAATAAAACTAGTTTTCAAGATCGATTGATTGATTTTCTTTGATATTGTACAATACATACTGTAGTTTGCAAATTGAAATATTTCTATGGAAATTTCCATAGGATTTATCTGTTAATGAAGAAACTAATAGGAATCAATTTGGTTTCCAAAAGGGAAGCAGGACAGAGGTCACTGTGCGAAAAATAAATGTTTGTTTCGATGAAAATTTAAAACATATAATAACTGAAAATTGGCCTATAACCGATTTTTTGATGCCCTATGGTAGAAATGGAACTCGTAGTTAACAAATCTATAGTTCAATAAATTAACTGTGCGAAAAAACAATCGAAACTAATAATATAGTCGCGTTTTTGAGTTATCTTGTATACGGACGGACGGGTGGACATGCAAAAATCAATATAACTTTAAATTCTCTACACAACTATATCCTTGATTATTTCTATGAGTTATAAACATAACAACAAAAGTAACATCCCCTCTGGTAGTACTTACCATAGGGCATAAAAGGGTTTTGACACTATTGACTTACTCAACTACATAATTTCGAAACACAAGCAGTATCTAAAAACTTCTTATTAAATTATGTCTGAACAATAATTGAGAACGATTATAAATATTAAATTAAAAACAGGAATTCCTCAAGATTCTATTTTTAGACCATTTTTTTTATATCCTGAACATGTCAATTTTGAAGATTTCTTGCAAAATATTATAAATGGATTATGATAAATCGTTTTACAATGCTAATAAGACTAAATTGATATTTAATATCAAAAACAAACCATGAATTAACAATTAACATTAAAGTAGAAGATATAGAAATTGAAAGGGTCCACAAGTTCAAATATTTAGGAATGATTTTAGAAAATAGTGATCATATGAATGAGATCAGGAAAAAAAATATTACCTAAAATAGAATCATTTAGAAGATCTAAATTCAATACAAAATGTGCAAATATTCTGTTTTTTTGTTCAAACATCTACTTTAGGATAACATTACATTACATCTTTGGCAAAATGAAAGTTAGTAGGTTTATCACTAAAATATCTTTACATTCCGAACTCCAACCAATGATATATATGCACGTACGTAGAAATTGAATATCAACGATATTATATTATGGAGCTTAATAAGATCTGAATATCAGAACATATAAATCTAGAACGCAACGAAATGCAAATACTTTAATCAACTCTTCTATTGTTTTATTCAATGTTTCACTCATTAGATATAAAAACCTATAAATCAATAAATATATGTGGACAAATTAGAAAGGCACATTTATTCTAGAAATTCTAAAAAATTTATGATACTTAGAATATTAAAAAATAAATATTTAAGCACCTTGCCGGTGTGTATTTAAATTGCCTTGAAAAGAATATAAAGAAAAATAATAATAAGAAGAAGAAAAATAAATAACTACAAATATAAATCTGGAAGAAATTATGTTATTCCAATACCAGTCACCTATAACTGCCCTGGATAACACAAATGATAGTCTATTTTGAAAAATATCAGAAATAATTAGTTTATTTTAATTATAAAAGAAAATTTCCCATTATTATAAAAAATAAAGTTAAATTGAAGAAGTCTGGATGAATTATCTAATATAAAAATTAGAAATTGAATTAATTAAATAACTAAATAAAGAACTAAAAATAATTACAAGATGATAATTAGCGGTAAAGAAAGTTCTTTGACCGTTTGAAAGATTGTATTGATGTAGTTTTGGCTAAAATATCTCAGTGGTTAACTTTCGAAAATGTACTAGGGTAACTCAATTATTTCTCAGCCTCGACAAGAGAACACGCTGCTGACAGGTAAATTCTTTTGTCTTATGTTGGTAAGTCAAGTCAGTCTTCGTTTAGAAGCTATTTAAAGTTGACGTGACATTGAATTTCTTTAACATGGAAAAAATTGAATATCATGCAGTGATTAAATTCACTGTTTTGGATGGTTTACCACCTAAAGAAATTTATCCAAAATTGTTAGAAGTATATAAGGATGCATCACCATACATTTCCATTGTGAAAAAATGGGCTGCCCTTTTAAAATCTGGTCGTGCAAGCCTCGAAGATGATCCACTCGAAAAGTGTATCAACAACAGAAAACATACAAAAAATACAGAATATTGTTTTCGAGGATTGACGAGTAACTGTAGATGAGATAGCTGACATCATAGGCATCTCATATAGTACATCACATCTTAGCTGAAGCTTTAGGTTTCAAAAAGCTTTGTGCAAAATGGGTGCAGCATTCGCTAACAATGGAACAAAAACACCTTCGAATGCGACTTTCTTAACAACATTTGTACCGTTTTAAGAAGGATAAAATGAATTTCGTACGTCGTTTTATCACTATGGATGAGACTTGGGTCCACCACCATGATCCTGAATCGAAAAAAGAAGCTAAAAGAGGTCATAGCAGCTGTAGAGGCGTATTTTATCGTATTTTCATTTCAGGGATGGAATCCTTCAATTGGAGAATCGTTAGAACAAGTGTATTGAAGTTCAGGGAAATTATACTGAATAATGAAATATATTTCATTTACAAAAATAGTGTTTTTCTTGTCGAGGCTGAGAAATTATTGAGTACCCTAGTATATAGTAAAAAATTTCTCTTTGAAATTGTAGAAGATTACTTTGTAGGTATTTTTTTGGATCAGTTTTTTTTTTGCGTCATATTAAAACTAGGGAAGAAAAACTTTCGGGTGTTTACAAAAACATTTAATTTTCAATATTCTTACTTAAAGAATTTCAGCAGAATACCGAGAAAATCCACAATCGCATAATCTCTAGAAAATCTAAATGTAATAAGACTGTCCTTCGTTTAATACGATATTTGATATATTCAATTGATAGAAAATCAAATAAAAATCAATTGATCGTGTTCAATCGATTTCAATTAAAACAACTACAAATATAGTTACTTGTGCATATTTTGTATAATAAAATAATTTCAATTAATCTTAAATTTATAATAAATTTTTGCACAGATTTTAAAAGCTTGTTTTTTATTCGACCTTTTCGCTTATAATTACTTTCTTCATTTCCCGAAGGTAAAGGTTAACTTATTAAATACATATGTATATTAAATTACAGTTACTTACCCACAAATAATGATACCAAAACATTGCACCAAAGCTGGATACAATCTGTCCATAGAGATTGGTTGAATATCAGTATCTTGAGTGTTATTCGATGACGAATTCATTGCCAAATTGTAATTCTCCATTCTAAACCGATTTTTATAATATATATTTTTCTAGCACTTTGTTTTTACTTATTTATTTTTTTTATTTTTTTTTTTTATGTAAATATAAATTCGTTATAATGTTTGATAAAAAAAAAAAAAATAAAAAATAAGATGAAACTACCACAAAATCGCAAATGCGATGCGGAAACTTCTGGCTGAGTAATATATTAGTTTTTTTTTTTTTTATCCAATATTGAAATTACGAGAAAAAAAAAACTTTAAGCACACTGCACAACGTTTAAATAACAACTAATTTGTAGCAGCATGTTTTTTAAAAATAAACAAACGCGTCTGATAATGGGGTAATTTGCAATGGTATACTATATATAAAAAAAAAAAAAACTTATATCATTTTAAATGTCATTTAATTGAACGAAAATTATTGAATTATTTTTCATGGTCTCTTGATTTTCTTTACGCCTCTTTCACCACCTACATCCCGTCTTCCTTTTAAACAAAAAAATATGTAGAGAGAAAGGTACTGAAGATGAATTACTGATATCTTCTTTATGACGTCAGTTCAAACATATTTTCCAATTTACGTAAGAAGAAAAATGAAAAATTTTTAATTACGATGTGCAATTGTTTGATGATTAATAAAAAAAAAAAAATAATGGATTTTGCAACGAAAAACCAAAATATAAATAAGAAAATTTCAAATTTTTTAACCTTGATTTTAAAACACTTTCACTCACATCAAAGGGAATATAATCCCCTAAAATATAACCCCTTTGTTTATATATCACACACAATCTATAAATTCATTTATTTTATAGCTTCCATTTTTAAATCAATTTTTTTTAACAATGATAATGATTTTTTCCTACTTTTCTATTTTAAATGCAACATAAAATCACTTGGAGATCTTGAATGAAAAATACAATAAGAAAATGTCATTTGCCAATTTCAAACAGCTGATAGAAATTTGAGCAACAATCTATGACGTCAATAAATAAAAGATCTATGTATATCAGAAAGGTTTTCGTAACATCATGTAAATTTTGAAAAATTTCGGTTCTTGTCTTGGGAATATTTTTTTTTGTGTTTTATAAAATTATTTTGACATCTAAATACGTCATTTCACAATTAGCTATTAGCTTTGTGCAAAATTGAGTCATTTTCAGTAGTTCTGAATTTGTTTTTTGCGTTTAATAATTAAAAAATAAGAAATTTTGGAAAAATGAATCGTTTATTTGGAAAATCAAAACCCAAAACACCTGGGCCAAGTATTAATGATTCCATTACGGCTGTAAGTAATATGATTTTTTCGATATTGTTGCAAATAAAATATGTTTTTTTTTTTTTTTTTTGGGGCTCGTAAGGTTGATACTCGAGCAAATAACATTGAAGAAAAAATCAACAAGCTAGATAGTGAGCTTCGCAAATATAAAGAACAAATGGCAAAAATGAGAGAAGGACCGTCCAAAAATTCGATTAAACAAAAAGCGATTCGTGTTCTTAAACAAAAGAAAATGTATGAGAATGAAATTTTTGAAGAAAAAAAGAATACTAATCATTAATGTTCAAAATATTTGTTAGGTACGAACAACAATTGGAAAGTTTAAGAAACCAATCATTCAATATGGAACAAGCCAATTATGCGGCACAAACTCTAAAAGATACTCATAACACTGTTGTTGCAATGAAGGATGGTGTTAAATCGATGAAAAACGAATTCAAAAAGATTAATATTGATTCAATTGAAGTAAGTTTTATAAATATTTTATTTCATATATAATATAATTTATTTAACAAATAGGATATACAAGACGATTTGGCAGATATGTTGGAACAAGCTGATGAAGTTCAAGGAGCTTTGGGCAGAACATATGGAATGCCAGAACTTGATGATGATGAATTAGCTGCCGAATTAGATGCTCTTGGTGATGAAATTAATTTGGATGATGATACAAGTTATTTGGATGATGTTGTTAAAGCTCCAGCTGCCCCTGATAGAGAACCAGGAGCAGATAGCATTCGAACAAAGGTAGATTTTATTTTATATCTAATTTCTTTTTGTTTTTTTTTTTATATATATTTATATATAATTGGTTTCAATTTTAGGATGGTATACAAGTTGATGAATTCGGATTACCACAAGTGCCCACTACTCTTAAAACATCTTAAAAATATTTGCACTACTGAAAAGTAAAAATTCACGGTATTTTCTTTTTCGCTTACCAATATTTCAAAAATAATTTGTTTAGATTATACATTTTTTTGTTTTTATATTTTACTGTTTTTAAAAAATTGCTTAAATAAAAATTAATATTGTTTAACCATAAATAATCGAATTTCAGTCGTTTTGACTAAGTTAAAAATCAAATTAGAATCGAACGGAATTTTTATCTGAACATTTTCAATTCTATTCACTTGTCTCTTCAATTACGGGCACATTTTGTAGTTCTGCACATTTTAGCTTCCATATAGTTATCTTCAATCAAAAAAAGAAATATAAATAATTTACACGAAATACAATATTTCATTCTATACTTGCTCTTTTAAATTTTTCTCTTTTGCTGCAGCTCGTGTTAATAAAATTTTCGCTTTTTCTAATAACTGAGTTTTTTGTATTAATTTTTCTTTTACAATTTTCAATTCATTGGCCAAATCTCCACCTCCCTAAAGAAATATATATAAAAATACAAATAGTTTCATTATTTTTATTATTGAATTACCTTCAAATCGGGAACAATTTTATCTTTACAAGTTGGACAAGAACTATTCTTGATTTGTAATTCAATTTGTAATGCAGATATTTTGTCCAACGCTTCAGCGTACATATGTTGTAATCTTGAAATTTCTGAAGAAGAATCTAGAGTCTTTAAAATAATGAATTAAAATTATGGCTATTTTTTGGTTCAACACAAATAATACCTTTTTATCTAAACGACTATCAAAATGTTTTCGATTTTCTTTTAAATTTTTGTTTTCCACTTTCAATCGATCGATTATATTTCTTAATGCAAGAATTGTTTGTTCTGCTTGAGATGTATTTCGAATAGATGACACACCTTTATGTTCATTTTGTTTTAAACTGGAGATCTGATTTTGGGCTTCAGATAGTTCTTCTTTTATTGCAAGAATATAACTAGAAATATTAATTTTTAATTAATATATAACTTAAAAATGACCAAAAATCACTCTTCTAAATGTTTAATTCTTTTTTGTAAACGTTCTGCTTCATCTTCTTGCTTTATTAAATCATTATCTAATTGTAGTTGTAAATTTCTTGCTTCCAATCTAATATTTTGAGCTTCAATTGAAGAAAGTTTTTCCTGTAGTTTCTCTATTTCAGTGGTTAATGCATTTGAGCCTTTACTTTCTAATTCTAATGCTATAATTCGTCTTTGTTGAGCTTCAATCCGAGATTTAAATACATTCAATAATTCATTATTTCCTTCATCTATGTCAATCCTTCTTGTATTATACATATTCATTGAATGATGAGCCTCTTTCATGATTGGACTTCCACATTCACTTACTGTAAAAGATTCCGGTGTTTCAGATGGAGCATATTTTGTTAACATAAGATTTGGACACGATGGAGTACGACAACATTTTGTTCCTAATTATATAGATTAAATAAAAACAATTTTAAATTAAAATTTATATTTAACTTTACCACGATATCGCATTTCTAAAATACGTTTTTCTTTTTCCAGTCGACTTATAGTATTCCTTGCAGTACTAAGCATGATTTTATTCTTCTCCAAGGCAGCTTCAGTTTCGTTTAATTTTTCTTTTAATTTTTCAGCATTTTGTTGCCAACGTTTTTGTTTCTCCCATAATGCAAGATCTGTTGCACTTTTAGCACGTTTTGCATCAATTATGTTCGTTTGTTTCTTAATTTCTTTTTTTGCGTCATTCAATTCCGATTCTAATTGATGAATTCGTTTTTGCAATAGTTCAGTTTTTGTTCTGGCATTTAGTTCAGTTTTTATTGATACAACCGGACGTTTTATTAATTGATTCTTAAGTGATATCACCAGATCTCTAGCTTGTTTCTCTCTTTGCGTTAAACCAGAAACTTGTTTTCGTAACGCTTCAATTTGTGCAGATAGAACACGATTTGTAGTTTCTGTTCTAGTTAAATTAGCACCTAATTGTGATACTTGATCTACTGAATAAAGTGATGTTTCTGTAATAAATCTTTGTTGATCATCCTAAAAACAATAAATTCAATATACAATTGAATATTTATAAAAGAAGAGTTCATACATGAAAACTAGTTAGGGTTTCCATCATATCGTTTATATGCTTATCTTTTTCTTCAAGTAAAATTTGTAATTGTTCAATTTCGGGAGTTTTAAAACTTTCGATTTTTCCACGATCTAAATTGTGTCTGCAAACAAAAAAATAATAATACAAGAAACATTGTAAAACCTATTGAAACCTATCTGAAGAATTTACTTTTCTTTTAAAATGTTAAGTTCTTCATCTTTAGATCGGATAGTTTTCTCCCATATCATTTCTCGATTGTTTGCTTCTCGTAATTGAGTTTGAAGTTCTTGAATATATCTGCTGGATGCATCTTCTAAAGAATGCTGACTATGGTGATTGCTGAGTTCATGATCTTTTAAATGAGTATGTTCATCTAAAAACATTTCTTCAATTTTTTCATCTGAAATTTCATTGAAATTATTAGCACTATCTGTCAACTGTTTCAATTCATCTTCAGTTTCGGTTCGTCCATGTGTATTTATTTGTTGTTGCGTTTTCAATTTCAATTCACCAATTGTGGAATCTTTAATTTCCACTGCAGTTTCTAAATCTCTTATATTCCTTTTTAATGCACTTATTTCAATATCAAAATTTTCACATGATTTCACGTGTTGTTCTCTTTCAGTTCTTAAAAGTTCCTGATAATGTAAAACCGTATTATCTTTATCTGATAAAAGAGATTGTAACGATGAAATTGTAGCCTAAAAAAGGAAATAAAATTAAATAATGGTTAAGTACATACAGTCTTTTTAGGGAAACTAACTTCAATAATCCCAGAAGATGTCTGAAATATTTTCTGTTCGTTATTGGAAGTTTTTTCTAATTCTTGTTTAAGTAGAAGACTTTTATTTTCGATAATTTTTTCCATTTCTTTAATTCTACCTTGGGCTTCTGCCAATCTATAAAGGAGTTATAAGATTCTTTAGTAAATTCCTATTAAAATGGTTTACCTATTTTCTGTTTCAAGTAATAATGCACTTCGCATTGAAGCTAAATTCATTGCTTTTTTTAATTGTGATTCTAATGTTTTCACATTGACTGTATTCGTATCTAATTTAATTGGTGAAGAAATTGTAAAAGTATTTGAAGAATTATCAGATTTTTGATCATCTTCAATTTCTAGAGTTTTTTTTGGTGATTCAATTTTTTGTTCTAATGTAGAAGAAATTGGATATTCTTCTGTATTTGTTGAAGCATCAGTACATTCTAATAATATTGTAATATTTAATTAAATAAATGAAATTATAAAATAAAACTTACTTATTAAAGTTTGAATAGATTTTGAGCTATTCTCCGGTTTATTAGTTTTTGTACCTCCAAATAAAACATTAACAGTGTCCCAATGTTCATTTTCTTTAGAAATAGATAGACGTAATTGATCCAATTCAGTTTGTAAAGATTCTATCCGACGAAGATAGATTTCAGCTTGTTCTTCTAAATATTTACATTTTGATTCAAATTTAACAAGCTATAAAATTATAATTTTAACGTATTTAATATTTTAAATTAAATAATATGATTTGGAATACCTTAATTAAATCATGTGATGCTGTTGGAGATGTTGATTTTTCAAGTTTTTCTTTAATTAAATCATCAAATTGTTTCAATATATTCGTATGAGATATCGATTCGGTTTTAACCGTTCTCATAAAATTCGAATAAGATACTACAAATTTCTCAAGTAAAATTAATGGCGTATAAGTGCAGTATTTCTTGTATTGTAAATATAATGAATTTTTTAAAAATTTAATTTTAATTTCATTATTTTTAGATTGTTCAATTAAATCGGTTGTATTGATTTCTTTTTGATTTAGCAGCTCATTCAATTTTACAGTCACAGATGAATTTTCTTGTTCTAAAATTTCTTTTTCACTTTTTAATTTATTTATTTCTTGTTTAGCTAAAAAATTAAAAAAAAAATTATATAAAAACAAGATTAACAATTTACATATATTTTTGAAAAAACCTATTTCCAAATCTCGACTTGTTTTAGCAATTATGAATTTATCTTCACTGGAACTTTGTAAATCGGCTACTAAATGTCGTAAATTAATTTGTGTTTCAGTTATTTCCGATAATAATTTCTGTTGTGATTTTATCTAGGATTATTATAGATTATAGAACACAATTTGTTATGCTTTTTTGTTTTTAGAAACTTAATTGTTTTACCTGTTCCTGTGCTATTCTAAGTAAATCTTCTAATTGGTTATTTTTTAGACTAATTTCATTATATTTTTGTAGATTTTCCAATCGATCGCTTTCTAATTTATGATATTCTTCAATTGTTATAAAATCTAATTGTAAATTATCTTTTATAATTCCGATATTAATTTCTGGTGAATCAAAATCTGGTATTTTTCCGGAATAGAATTTTTCAATTAGATTTGCTAATTTGATTTTATTATTAAAATACTCCTTCTGTAAATCATTGTGTTCACTATTTTTGCATATATTTTCTTGATTTTCCAATTTCTCATCAGTTTTAAATAAATCAATTTCATATTTTTTTATATTAATTTCTTTTTTCAAATCTGAAATAATTGCAATTTGATTTATTTGAATCATTTTACTTTCGTTAATTTCACGATCGTAATCGTCTTTAAGAAATTCATATTTATTTTTTAATAAATTCATATTCATCTCAATTTCTGTAATTTTCTCAACTAATATACGACAATAATTATTAATTTCATTTTCATCGGAATTTTTCAATGTGCTCATTAATTCTTCAAATTGTAATTTATAAATTCTCAATTCATCAATTTCAATTTGATTTTTACGATATTTTTCTGTTATTTCAATAAAATTCGCTTTAATAGCTGAATTTTCAGCATCTTGTTGAACAATAATTGGATGAAGAGAATCTATTTCTTTATTTTCTTCAATTTTTTTAGGACTTTTTTGAATTTTCTTTGGACTTAAATCTTTTTTACTTTGCAAATCTTCAGAAATACTAATATCGTCATTATCAAATGATTCGGATTTCTTTTTAAATTTTTCAATTAAATTTATAGTCTCTCCAAGTTCTTGTTCATCATTATTGTTAAGTAAATCATTATTATCCATTGTTGGATGATACCAAGTACTTATATTTCGAACATTTAATGTGTATAAAAGTTTTTCTAATATTGTACAATCGATAGTTATGTGCTCGGACGACTCTTTAAATTAAAATTAATGAATTTTAGATTGCTATTGCAATTTATAAAATGTTTACCATCATATTCTCGAATCTTTTCCAAGATTTCATGCATCCCGACACGTAAGTTCTCATTCTCATCAACTACACTCGAGTATTTTGTTTCCCATTCGCTTACAATATCTTGGACTATTGAATCTCGATTTGGAAGAATCTTAAAATGAAAACTATTATATAGAAAAGGGTTTTTGAATTTTTACTACATACTTGTATATTCCGAAGACAATTATCACAATAAATTTCTTTTGTTGGCTTTATTGGACTTTCAGGTTCTAATTTTTTGTCAATAAAAATTTCATCTTTATTAGTCAAACGATGTCGTAAATCGTCAATTTCTCGTCTACAACAAACGAAAAAACAAAATTTAACGTTTTTACTTATATTTTAAAAGTTTAATTATGTACTTTAATTCATTCTTGTCAATTTTAAGCTGTAAACGCATTTCTTCGGAAGCTCGAAGTTTTAAAGTTAATCTTTCTATCATTTTATCTTTATTTCGTTGTTTAGCGATTAAATTTTTTGTAGACACGACGACATCATCAGGAATATTCAGTTTTTTTCTATAATTTAAAATCAATAATATTAATTTAAAGATTTCTAAATAAAAAAAAAAAAATACAACCTTAATATAGTATTTTCTTGTGAAATATCATGAAGTGAATTAATTTCCATTACTAAAGCTTTAATTTGTTTATCACGCGAATTCAATTTCTGCTCTAAACTGCTTACTTTTTTTAAAGATTCTGCAAGTCCATCATGACCAGATTGATATGATTTTAATGTTGCGATCGCTTCAGATGCTTGTTTTGCTTTTAAAATATTATCCTCTTCGATAATTTCTAACATCTCTGATAATTCTTTACATCTTACATTTGCGGCTGTTAAATTTTCTTCTACATTTTTACAACATGATCGATTTTTCTTGAATAATTCTTTTTTCTCATTTTCACGTTCTAAAGCGATTTTATTCATTAATTCGGTTGAAGTCATCATTTCTTTAGCCATATTTCGTAATTTATTTTCTAATTCTTCAATAACGGAATCTCTTTCTTGTACAGCCTAAAATAATTTTAAAAAAATTTTTATATTGTACATTTTTCAGAGGTAACCCCACGACTCCATTGGACTTACTTCAAGACATATTTTCAGTCGGACTGACAAAAAAGTCCAAATTTTAGATTCTCCATTAGACTTTTTTTCGGTGAGACTTAAAATATGTCTTGAAATAAGTTCAATGGAGTCGTATGATAAAACTATTATCTACTTCTATAAGACGTTTCATTTCAGCTTCTAAATCATAATCTTCAATTCCATCCGAAAATCTCGAACATAATTTTTCATATTTAATTCGAAACGTTTCCAATTGATCCTCTTTTTCATCTAAGATTTTCTTCCAAATTATTGCACGTTCCTCTAATTTTTCAAGAAATGTTTTAAACTCGAAATCAGTACGTTCCCGTTCATCTTCTAAATATATTAAATTCCCTTCTAAACGACTTATTTCATCATTTGATTTTGATAAATCAATTGAAAGTTGAGTATTTTTCTTTTCAAGATTTATACATTTTTCATTAATTTCTTTAAATTCTGTTTCTGAAAATTTCGATTTTATTTCCAAATCGATAATTATTTTTGATTGTTCGATATTATCTTTTTCGAGATTCTAGAATTATTAAAAATACATTAATAAAATTGAAATTAGAAAATTTTGTATATTACTTCAATATCACGAAGTAATCGTTTAATATGTTTATTTTTGGTGCTAATATTTTTTAGAAGTTCTTCTCGTCGATCAATCTCTGATAATGGATCTGAAGAATCATCTTTATCACTTCCAATTTCATCTAAACGTTTTTGTAGCATTAAATTTTCCTCATTTAACTGAAAATATACTTTATTTATATTATATATTATTAGTTATTCAAAATTTTAATACTTCTTCGATTTTAGTTTTTAAAGATTTATTTTCATTTTCAAGTTTTGATAAAAATATTTGTAATTTTTCGTTTTCAGTCAAATGTTCATCATCCAATGAATCTAAAAAAAAAAATATATTATATAAAATATTTATGGAAATTCATAATAAAACTCACCCAGCTGGTCAACGTGAATAGATTCTTTGGAACTTAACGCCTATTTATAAGAAAATTATTATAGATTTTCATTTTTAATTTGAATTGTAAAATTTTGAATAATTTTATATATATATTTAATAAACTAAAACCCGAAAAAAAACATATGCAAAATATAGAAAAGAATACGTCCATTTTTTGGGTTTGCATTTTGCATGAACAAAAAGAAAAAAACTTTCACAAACTCTAGAAATAATCCCAAAGAAGGCTTTTCAATCTTTCGAAAAGTAATCTCCAATCTACTTTATTAAACTTTTATTATCAACTTTGTAAAAAAAAAAACAGGAAATATCGTTAATTTATTGTGGAAAAAAATATGTTACACAAACTAACTACACACTCTCGACTTATATACGAGTTTGTGTCCCCATAAGGATCATAATTCCAAGCCAATTGTAAAACTTAAGAAAAATAACTCTTAAAACATTATGAATTTAAATTCTACCTGATTATTTTTCAATTTTAAGATAAAAATTGAAATTTCTAATATTCTTCGAAGATGCTTTTTAGGAATTGTATCAACATTAGTTTCACTAAGGATCCCATAAATCTCGTCTTTCGTATTGTCATCAATCTCCGATAAATCCAACGAAACTATGTCTTTTAATTTCATTTTATTTAATATTTTATTCTATTTTATATTCAAAATAATAAAATTTTTTTAATTCGTTCCTCGAAAGTTTTGACAATAGAAAATTTGTTACTTTTTTTTTTATTGTTTGGGGTTCTTATACGTTACCAAGCAACAACCAAAGTAAATAGTTTTCTTATTTTTATCTTTAATTATATAAATCTAAAAATCAATAATTTTAAAGTGAAAAAAGAAAAATTATAAATTTAAATCAAAGCTTATTTATTTTAAATTAAAATTACAAATAAATTTTTTATACAGTTTTTTTTTTTTTTAATTTCTCCATATATATAATTCTCCATATATATATAGCTCAGTGGTTTAAGGTAATTGTGCAGAAGTTCTCAAACTGCGAAACTCGGGGTGAGTTTCTTTATACTTAATTTTAAATTATATTCAAATAAATGAAATAATTTAGTTTGAAGTTATTTAAAAAAAATTCAAATCAAAATATTGAATTAGAAAAAAACATAGATAAATTAACTGGAGATTTCTTTTTCCTTATTTTCATACAAAACTATGAAGGAGAAAAAGTCATAATTTTATCTTGTCGCTAGCTTACTCCAAACAATTCAAACCCAAGTTTTCCAGGTTTTAACCAATTGAAATATAATAATTTAACTTGTTTTTGTCTCAGATAGCATTTAAAATTTTTGCGTTTTTGTTATTTTCTATATATTTAAAGCCAGTTTTCCTATTCTCCTCTACTATGGTAGAAATATATTTTTTGTTTTCACATTTTGAATTCATTTTAATTCACCTCACCTTTATGCACTGAACATAATTTTTTGAAAGTGCCATGTTGGTTTCTTTCTTTTTTTTTTTTTTTGAACATCTCACAAGTCTCCTCTCTCCTGCCTTTTGGCTCATTTTTCTTTTTCTGCCGCGTCGCATGAAATTTGATTTTGTTTCGAGTGTGTGAACAAATTTTTCTTGTTTCAAAGGGAGATATCCAAAATTATATTTCTATTTTTTTTTTTTTATTAAATAAAAATGGCAGAGGAAAAAGAAGTTATCGAGAAAACAATTGCTGAAGATTTGGTGGTAACAAAATATAAATTAGCTGGTGAAATAGCAAATAGTAAGTAAATCAAAATCAAAAAAATAAAAAAAAAAATAAAATTGGAATTATTTTGAAAAAGGAGGGGTGAAATATCAAACCGCGATTTTGTAGCCACGCGGACCAAAAAGTATGTCGCTTAACCTTACAAAGGAAATGTTTGCTTATTTTTACGACCTCATGGGAAATAATGTAATTAGTATTTATTTATTTTTTTGTTATTAATAAACTTATTTGTTGGGTAATTAGTTATATTTTGTTTGTTTGGTCCCACGAGAGTTTGAATTTTTTGTTCAAGGAACATTCAAGAAATCTTCCAAGATGTCGCACATTGCTTTGGATTGATTGCAAACACTTTAAAGTGGGTCAGATTTAGATAAAAACCTTTTATTTTTGTGGCTAAATTTGAAAGTAATAAAAGTGTTTTTTTTTCCTTTCTTTTCAAGCAAAGAAAGGATGAAAATTGATTTTTTACAACAGGCTGTAATTTGATTTGAATTTCACAATATTTTGTAATTTCGAAACAAATTTTTTTGATAAACCTGCAAAGTTTCTTTAACAATTTTTAAATTTTATTATCTTGAATCAGAAATTAAAGTAAAAAAAAAGCAACATAAATAATAGAAAACTTAAATTTCATTAAAATTATGGTTTATTATTTTTTTTTTTTTTTTTAGGAACTCTTAAGGCTGTTATTGGACTCTGTATTGTGGACGCATCTGTCCGAGAAATATGTTCGAAGGGAGATGATTTAGTACTTGAAGAGACTGGAAAAGTAAGTCGATTTTTCAAAAAAAAAAAAGAAAAAAAAAATTTTCAATTCCACAAAAAAAAAATTTGTCCTATGATTAAAACTAAGCGCTTGAGAACGTGACAAGATTTAAAGAAAATGAAAGATTTTGAAAGTCTTCCTGTATTTTTTTACAGCCCGTCTTTTCAGAAAGAAAGACTTGAAAAAAATCTTCTTGTATATTCAAAATGCAAGCTCATTTTCGAAGAATCTTTGATGTTCAGAGATTGTAAGATTATGAGATCTGAGGACATTGGGGAGTTTTTTTTTTTTTTTTTTTATTTATATATATAATTATTCTTAAATGGAAATGATGATATACATTTAAAGGATGCGATTTGTTGCAGGTTTATAAAAAAGAAAAAGACTTAAAAAAAGGTATTGCATTCCCAACATGTTTATCTGTAAATAATTGCGTCTGTCATTTTTCACCTACCAAAAATGATCCAGACTATGTCTTAAAGGAAGGTGATGTTGTTAAAGTGTAAGGAAAAAAAATACAATTTATGTACAAACTTAATTTTATAAATGATTTATTTTTGTTTTTATATGTACAGAGATTTGGGCGCCCATATTGATGGTTTCATAGCGGTAGCAGCTCATACTATTGTTGTTGGAGCAACTAAAGATAAAAAAACAACTGGCCGAAAAGCTGATACCGTTTTAGCAGCATATTGGGCATCACAAGCTGCATTGAGATTACTTAAAGCTGGTACTGGCGTAAGTTTTTTTTTTTTTTTATAGTTTGATTTTGTTTGTAATTAATGTTCTTTTTTTTTTTTATAGAATTACGTTGTTACTGAAGCTGTACAAAAAGTAGCTGATGCATTTAAATGTAAACCTATAGAAGGAATGTTAAGTCATCAATTAAAACAATTTAAAATAGACGGTGAAAAAACAATCATACAAAATCCAAATGAAGCGCAACGTAAAGAACATGAAAAATGTGAATTTGAAGTACATGAAGTTTACGCCATCGATGTTATTGTTAGTTCTGGTGAAGGAGTTGTAAGTTTTTACTTATTTATTTATTTATATATAAAAGAAAAAAGATTTGTTGATTTTATTTATTTTATTTTTTTCTTTTTCTAGGGAAGAGAGAAAGACACAAAAGTTGCTATTTATAAAAAAACTGATGAAAATTATCAACTAAAATTAAAGAATTCACGAGCGCTTTTGGCAGAGGTCAGTCTTTATCAATAATTTTCGTGTTTTTTTGGGTTACAAGTTATGATTAAGAGATCTTTTTCTTTTCTTTTCTTTTTTTTTTTTTACAGAATAAACATTTATTTATTTTCTTATTTTAGCAATAAAAAAAATGTATATATTTATATATTTTTTTTTTTAGGTAAAAACAAAACATGGAAACATGCCATTCAATCTTCGTCATTTCGAAGAGGAAACAAAAGCAAGAATGGGTGTTGTTGAATGTGTATCACATAAAATGATTGAACCTTTCCAAGTTTTATATGAAAAACCAAGTATGTGTTAAATGTAATTAAAAAGATGTAATTTTTTTTTTTGTGCAAAGAATAATTACGTGAAACTGATTTTTAAAAAGGTTTTGCGTCCAGACACTTTGCTAGATAAATTTAATTTCTTTTTTTCTTTTATCTCATTTTTTTGTAATTTTATTTAAAAAATGATCAAAAAAAGAAATTAAACAAAATATTTGAAATGGTTTTTATTATTAGATTGTGTTTTGATTAATTTTTTTGTTTTTACATTTTTTTTCCAGGTGAATATGTAGCCCAGTTCAAACATACTGTTCTGTTAATGCCAAACGGTATTAATATGGTAACTGGTTTAGATTTCCAAGAAGAACTCTATCAAAGTGAATACAGCATTACAGATCCAGAACTTAAGGTTGGTTTTAATTAGAAGTTAAATTTTGAGGAATTTTCAATATTACCCTCCCTCTGATTCTAAGGACCAGAAAATTAGATCTTATGTTTTAAAATAAGAAGTACATTGCAAAAAATTACTATTCTGATTAAGAGATTTTGTGACATTTTCTGTTTAAGACGGATAATATGGAATCTGCAATAGCAAATTTATGGAATATATTTCATATTTAGCAATTGAATTATTGTAAAATTGGAAGCGTGTATATGATAATTTGTCAAAATAGACATATGCCGTTTCAATATTAATAAAAAGAACAAAAAAGAGATTTTTTTTTGGAAATCTTATATAATATACCCGAAATAAAAGAAAAATCAAATTTTTGATTGTGTGTAATATTGTAAAAGCATCCACACACTCCAACACGGAAACACATTGTCAAACCTGTTGTTGATCACGCACGAACGCCTTCAAGTATTCAAAGTCAATTCGATTTTCCAACTACTTTTCGTGGTCGGTATGAATACAATCTATTTAGACTATTATATTCTATTATTCGCACAGTTGCGAATCTTAGCACTTAGGCCATTGTTCCTCCTCCTAAAAGTTTGGTTGAAAGACTAAACCTCTTCCCCGAACCAGTTTGTCCTTATATGAAGTTTAGCACCGTAGTTGGGTCTAAGTTAACTAATGCCTTCTTACTCAGAGTTCATTAGACGATAAAACTTACCCAAAATTGACGTCAGTTCGCAGACGGTGTGACAACATGTTTCCTCGTTTAAAGCCTCGGTAACAGAGGTAGCAAGCAAATATTGCAGGTGCCCAGCACAAAAAATTCATCATGCTAGATTTGGTGTTATATTTTTAATTTTAAATTACAAATTAGAAGGACTACAATCTTTCTTTTTGTTTAAAAAGGATAATTTACTATTTTTCCGTTGTGTTAAAAAGGCGTCGCAATCAATAAAGGAAAGGATATTCTATTTGGTCCAACAACACTATACTAGTTCGATTTTATTTAGTCCGTACCAAACTGATAACCCAAATTGCACGGATTTTTTGGTCCAAACGTACCGCTTCGGTCTACGCATAAACTTGCTGTTAGATCATAGTATATTCAATATCATGTTTGTCTCATGTGATAAGATTACTACTAATGTGTAGAACATGTGAGCTATGAATAGTCATAGAATCGATAAATTGTAAAAGGTCTTTTCTTTACCAAGTAAACGTTTATCAAAAGAAAAGTCGTGACGTTCAATACCGCCGTAGTAGAATTGGTAGATTAAACAAATGTTTTTCACTGTTTTTACAGAATCAGGGGAGTTAGTCCAAATAATTCGAAATAAATTTGTATGTAAAATCCTTAAATCAGTTTTATTAATTTAAGATTTTTATTTATTTCTAGGAACTTGTCACTTCAGTGATAAATCCTAAAAAGAAAGGTGGCAAAAAGAAGGCGACAACAAGTGAATCAGGAACAACAAATAAAGTCCAAGCAGCTCCAGCTCCAGTCGAAACAAAAGCATAGAGAATGAAATGAAATGAAATAGTGCATTTTTTTTTCCAATAAAAACAAAAATTACCGATATTAACGTTAATTACTAAAAATTAAACACAGATATATAATACCGAATTATATCGACGTTGTAAACTAAACAAAAAAAAGCCCAATTTTCCCTGTTTTCGTCATTACTTTGTACACTATTTTTTCGGGAGCAACATTCTACAACACCGTGGAAATATTTTCTGTACAGCCATTTGAAAAATAAACGTATGGAAACAAATTGAAATGTATTTTTATTATAAAATGATTGCAAAATATGATTTTAGTTTTGAATATCTGGACCCTTATTTAGTTTCTAGACTCGATTGATCGGATAGATAAGTCTTCTATTCTTTAGTTCTAGACAAAGACTTGTCAAACCCAAACTTGCTTTCATGTTTCAAAAACTCAAGAAAAATATCAAAATCTAGTTATCGTTTTTAAATAATTTTTAGCTTTATTTCAATTTTGATTTTTTACGATTTTGGCTACTTCAATTCGCCGGTGGTGGTGCTTCTAAAGCTTTTGTAACAGCATCTTTTGTTTTCTTCACCAATTGCCCAGTATAACATGGTAACATATAAATGAAGTGAATGGAACTTTTTACACCTTGATTATAATAATGCTTTGCTAAGAATCGCATTTCACCAGTTTGTGGGAGTAGTGGCATCTCGAATGGTAATTTCTCCTTCATTTTTTTACAACATGGACTTACAGAAGTTGATATTGAATTGTATAAATGTTCAGATTGTTCATGATTACCCCAAACACCGAATTTTCTTGTTAGATCAAATGAAACGTAAGCGATTGCAGTTTTTGTAATCACCCTAAAATAAAGATTACGTAAACAAAAATTATATTTAATATTTTATTTCACATAAATACCTGACAATCATGTTGAGGAGTTTAGTTATTAAGAAATTTCGAGTAACTTTAAAAGAATTTTTTATTTAAATGTGACAATTTCTTAAATTTTCTAGCTTTAGGAAAATTTTTCGAGATATTGCCTGCTTTTTAAATAAAAGCCCCACTGTCAAACCGAGAAACAAACTAGAACATTTTTTATACAATTCTATTACTTCTCCAATAGTTTAGTACAAAAATTCTTGTCGCATATTAGTTTTCTTACAAAATCACTTTATTACAATTTTCAAAATTTACTAATTACAAATTATTCTTATAATTTAAATGTTGCTGTTTCTGTTGTAATTGCATTATAAACAAAAGTATTATCTATCGGTTTATATTGCTTTGTAATCATTTTGATTATTTCTTGAGCCACACAACCACCTAGTTAGAAGAAACAAAAACATAAAATTTTTTAAACTTGATTCCAATTCTAGAAATTACCAATAAATCCTGATACACTATGGATTTCTGCTCCCCCATATCGACAAAGTTCATGAATTAAATCATCACTCAACGGTGTTTGTATTCCCCATTCAGAAAGTAATTTTATTGCTAAAGTTTTTAAACGTGATGTATCTGTTTCGACATGACATTCGCCCGGGATATAACCATGATCCGTTTGAAATCTTTCATAAGCCCGTAAAGCCACATAAACTTCCATCAAAGAACCAGGTGTTTCAATTCCTTGTGCTTTAAAATGTTCGTATTGAAAGAGATTTAGAAGAACAAATGAACAAAAATTTACCAATATGTGTTGCTTTGTATGTTTTCTCATATTCATCTTCAATTTTCGTACCACGAACAATATTGATATTGCCAGCTTCTTTGCAAAACAATTTCACATCTTTTTCAGTAATTATTTCGTTGTTGTTTGTTGGTAAGCCAAGTTCTTTTAATAATTCCTGTGCTCTACGATAAATATTATCGGCATCATGCATTGCTTGTTGTCGATAAACATTTTGTAAATTTATATATGACTCAGTATCGGCAGTCATATCCGGTAAACTTCCCGATAATGGAAGATAACCATTATTATCGGACTTAATAAAATCACGAAGAGCTCGAGTCAGTATCCAAAAAGGTTTACTCTAAAAATTATACCAGAATTGCATTTAAAAATGAATATAAAATAAATAATTAGTTTTACTTCATTATTTAAATTAGTGCAACATCTATCATCGAGAATATTTTGTAGTGTGGATGAGACTTTTCCACCTCCAAAACTTGAATTTACCGCTTTAATAGCTTCTTCGTAATTTTCTTCATCAGCCGACATTCCTGAAACGGTATTAGATTTTTCAATATATTAAATTTAATATGTATTAATTATATACCTGATCTAATCATATCTCGAAGTGCTAGCTTTTCTTTGTAAGTTTTTGGTAAATTTCCATCATGACTTTTAACATAATCTTGTAGGAATTTATATAAAACGATTAGCCATGGCACTTTCGATGATAAATCAGTAGCATCTAAATGTTGTTTTAAATTTGAGAACGGATTTTCGAGTCTTAAATCAAATTGTTTGTTATCTGGATGCGACTCAATAATGCAATGTTCTTTCACTTGTAAACGAATAGAACCCATAAAACCCAATGAACGACAATAAAAAAATGGAATATTCGCATCCCAAAGTTTTCTCGATAGAACTAATAGAATCGATTCACTTATTGATGATGCTATCACAATGTTGAAAATCTCAAAGAAATCCGGACGATTTTGAATTAATGCTTCAATACTTTCATCAATATAATCACCATTCACATCGGGATTCAATTCACGAAGTAATTGCATACAACATTTTGCTTTTGGTAAGCCGGCCGATGAAGGATCCAAAAAGAAACTGAAATTTGCACACTCAGTAATTTGTTGTAGAAAATATAGAAAACTTAAATTACTCTGAACCAATATCTTCTTCGGTAACAACACTACCATCGATTATTGTGAAACTTCCAATACCCGGCAAAACAAGTCCTTTCAATATTTCGGAGCCAAGTGCAGATGTATTAATTAAACAAACATTTGCGTTCTCCAACAAACATTGACCATGTTCACCCCAAAGCCTGATAAACAAAAGTTAAAAGTCAATAATTCTGAAGGGTAATTATTACTACCTTATTTGTCTATCATATTTTTTACTTTTATCCGTCAAATCAGGCGATTTAGGTGCTGGAGAAGACATCTTTTTGTCAAACTACTGTTTCATCCAGCTGACCTCACTTCAACGTCTTCTTCTTCATTTTAGAAGTCTTAACAGATTTGAAATAGATGCACATATGTACAAATTTTTTTCCATTTCCAGAACAACTGGTATTGACGTCATTGGATATTCAGCAACTGGATATCGTTCTAGTTTAAAAATTATACATATATTTTAATTAATAAAAGAAATAATAAATTTTTTAAGTCGTAATAAAATTTATACAAAAATTTAAAGAAAAAAAATCTATTTTATTATATTTTAAAAATCTAGTACATTTTTGTGTATGATTTAGTCCAATTTGATTTCTCATAATTCTGTTTTGTGTCGTAAAAATCTGATACGAAAAGGTTTCGTGGAAATTTACTATTTAATTAATCTTTCTAACACAATTTTCGAGTGAAGAAATAATTTTAAAATAGTCCATCAAACCATTATCCAACGTATTAAAATAAAATTAATGTGAATCAATTTGAAAATAATCTGTGATTGAAATAAATTCAATTCACATAAAAAAGAAAGAAAAAAAAAGGATAGTTTGTCGTCGGGGAAAAAAACACAAACATTAACGTTTGTGTGTGTGCGTAGAAACGGCAAAATGTCGTCAAGAGTATTGAAAAAATTGCACGGTGAAAATGATTTAGAATTAATTCAACATGATGAACAATTATTGTCGGATATGGAGGTTGAGCCTGTCGGGGGAACAAAGAAAAAGCAATTAAATTTGAATCGATATGATTTGGTAAGTAAACATTTTCGGGGTATATAAAATTCTTTGCATTTCAAAATTAGGCCAATGGCCAATGGATACGTAAAAAGTAAGGGGTGTAGTATTTTCATTAGTTTGGCATGTCAACAATTAAAAATGTTTTATTTTTATTTGACAAGTTATTATATTTCCTTTTAAATTCTAGTTGAATCAACAGAGCCCATCCGAAAGTGAAGTAAAGGAAGATGACAACGACACGGAACATGTTTCGGCCGCCAGTAATAATGCATCCAATTGTAATATTTCAAAGAAGAAAAAGAAGAAACGTAAGAAGAAGAGCAGTAAACATTCACAACAAATCAGCAGCGAAGATAATAATGATGTATGTAAAATGATTAATTTTAATCAATTAGAAAATCCCTTAGGAGTAATTTATATACTTTATTAATTAGCCATGTTTACAATTTTGTCCCTAAAATTATGTTCGCTGATAAATAAAATGTTAAGTATGAAAAATAATACAGCACACAGATACGATCTATAAATTTGAAGTTCCTAAAATCCCATTCAAATAGAATATCCATCATTTTTTTCTCCAATTTTCTTCAAAGTATTTTCCAACTTGTATACTTACTGTTACTTACGATAATGTCTTATATTTATGAAAGCATTTCTTTTTTCACAACAATATATTATTGTTTTAATAGATTAACGAGAAACATTTGAATGAAATTGATAAACTTATTGGAAGGACATATAAATCAGTACGTTTATCAGTTCCTGTAACAGTTGATACGGCTGATAAATCATTACTTGCTGTCGATACGAAAAATTTAAATCCACATTTTGAGATGCGACGTACATTTGGGAAGCGAGTGGTTAAAATGGAGTAAATTTTTTTTTTTTTCAAATTATTTTAGTTGACGTTAATACATATTTCCAATTCTTCTAGATATAAACGTGGTCGTGGTCAAAAACCATTGTTGAAATCAACACATTTGGTTACACCAAAAGAATCATGGCTACCAGTTACAAAAGATATTATTCATATGGAAATTTGTGAACCGCCGGAAGGTGTACCACCATTAAAATCTATTGTTTGGTTTTCATTTGAACATAGTAAATCTTATCAAAACGTTCAAAATATGTTTTTATCAGCGGTTGAAAGAATGGATTCGGATTTTTTGGTGCGTGTTATAAAACGTTGCCCATATCATGTTGATTCATTAATTCAATTAAGTGAATTATGTAAAATGACTGAAAATTATGCAATGGCATCAGAACTTATTGAGAGAGCAATTTTAATATTGGAAACTTCATTACATTCAACATTCAGTTTAACATCAGGAAATTCATATTTAGATTATCGAAAACAAGAGAATCGTGCATTTTTTATAGTTCTATTTAAGCATGCCCAATACTTAGAAGGTCGAGCATGTTGTCGAACAGCATTTGAAATATCAAAATTGATATTAAATCTTAATCCAGATACAGATCCGTTAGCTATGATTCTTGTGATAGATTATTATGCATTACGAAGTAAACAATATGCTTGGCTTGTAAAATTTTACAAAGAATGGGAAACTAGTAAGAATTTAGCACAATTACCGAATATGGCATATTCGTATGCGTTGTCATTGTTTTATACGAATGGTGGTTAGTAATTTGTTGCTAAATATATTTGGTATATTTTAATTAAAACGTTTTTAATGATTTATTTTTTTTTAGAATGCGATGAAACTGATGAAGCTCTACAATATGCTCTTCTTATGTTTCCTGGTGTTTTAAAACCCTTATTGGATGAGTTATCAATTCAAACCGATTCACGTGTTACATCGCATAGCTACTTTGGACCTGGTGCTACCACCAAGTAAATATTTTAAGTAATATAGATTTTATATTATTTCTTAATAAAACTCAAAATCAAATCAGCCAAACACAGGCACTTCAACAATTGGTTTCACTTTATATATGTCGTGCGAAGCTCATGTGGCGTGATCAAACTATTTTACCATGGCTTGAGAGAAATGTGAACAAAGTTTTAGATAAAGTTGACAACAAAGATGAAGTGGTCGCTGAATATGCGACAAAACGATCTCAAAGGTTTTTTTTTTAATTTTTTATTTGACTTAATGTTCTATTAAATCATTTAACTGCCTTTATTTTTTTTTTAGATACGTCAATCCTCCACGTGCTATTCTAAGACATGTTGTCCTATCCGATTATAAAGAGAAAGTAACATTGGCACCATTTATAACAAAAGAAAAAGATCCGATTATGATGTATGATCCTTTGCCTCCATTAGATTCGATCAATTTCTATGAAAGGTTTTTTTTTCTTGTCTTTTCTTTTAAATTCAAAATAATTCATAAATAAATTCTTTTTTTTTTTCTATTCTAGAAAAATAAACACTGTTAATTTGCCGAATAGTCGACCGGTATCGATGTTTTTCCAATCAATGTTACCGACTTTTAATTTACATGGTGATACAGAAAATCCATTAAATCCAGCTGGTGGTGATGGATTGAATATTAATCTTGATGATGAAGGTATAAGATTTTGATTTTTTATATTTATGTCCTATGCTGGGTAATACCAGAGGGTATATTAGTTTTGTCACTACATTTGTAACACATCGAAATAATCATTGTAGAAAGGTTTCAAAGATATGGTTGTGTAGACTGTAGAGAATCAAAAGTTATATTGATTTCAGCATGTCCGTCTGTCCGTATACAAGATAATTCAAAAATGTGTTATCCGATTTTGATGAAATTTACAATGTGAGTTAGTTATTCCTTAATTTTGTTTGGTATTGCATTTTAGCAAAATCGGCCGAGGAGAAGCAAAAGTTATAAAGAAAAAACCTGGGTGACTAGAAAGTTTTGTCATTTTTCTGCTTATGGTTTTTCGGATTAAATTTGAAAATTTTTGGAGCAATTCTGTTTAAATTAGGGCAGATTCAGGAATTCATCCGCCTGCAAAACAAGATGCAGTCAATTGACGTTATTTGCAGGCAAAGTGTGCTGCTTTTAATGAATTTTTGAACGAATGACTGCAGAGAAATTTACAGCTAGGCAATTGCGACATATTATTATTAAATATTTCTACAAAATTTATTAATTTTTATACTCACTTTTCCATTATTGCAACATCTGACGAAATCCTTATATTGATGCTTGCAATCAGAACAAACGAAATCAATTGACGGGCAAATGCTGCATCCAACTGAATTTTTGAACATCTGTTTTGACTGCTTGTCAAATGTTTTGAATTTTTGAACGGCTGGTTGTTGCTCCATCTGCACAGCCGACTGAATTCTTGAATCTGCCCTTATTTACATGAATTGGCTACATAAATAGACGATACTGTGTTAAATTTCAGTGAAATCGGTTAAAGGATAATGGACAAAGAAATAGTCGTAGGTTCATAGAATTTTTCCGATGTATTTTAAAAACTAATATATGGATTTTAATCAAATTTGCAAAATATATTTTTGCTGTTAGGCGCTAGCCTATCAGTGACTTAGATCGAATGTGAAAAAGACGAAACAAAGTTATGGACCAAAAAACCTTGAAATATTAGTAGTTTTTAGTGCTTCTTTCTTATAGTTAATTTATTGAACTATAGATTTCTTAACTACAAGTCCCATTTCTACCATCATCGGCTATAGGCCGACGTGACTATGTTTTTAAATTGAATTGGATTTTCTGTTTTATTGTTATAGATGGTGCTGCTGGTGTTGCACATGGTATGCAATCGTATCGAGAATTAAGAAGTTCATTAACATCAATCGTTGATGCGATGCGTGATTTTCTATCAAACATATCAAATATAATTCCGGATAATCCACAAAATTTATATGTTGAAGAAAATGAAAGTTTCGATGAGGATTCAAGTGATTATTATGATTAAAAAAAAAAAAGAATAAAAATAAATATATATGTAAATTTTTGTGTGTATCAAAAGTGATTCAACATATATTTAGTTTTGTTTCCTTTTTTCTTTTTTTTTTTGTAAAGATGAAGTCAAACTTTTTTTTTTGGCCTATATATATATTTATATATATTGTATATCAATCAATGATCGTTGTAATTTTCAAAATACTATTTGTAATACTTGCCTTTTATATTCTACTGAAAGGCAGTAAATTAAATTTCTTTCATAGAATCCATATATAAGAACAATTCAAGGGCAAAACTCTAGCCTATTGCAGCATGTAAAATCTGATATATTCGGACGAGTTATGGCCCAATTTATATCAACGAAGCATGCGAAATAAACTAGCGATGTGAGTTAGATAAACGTTCGCTTATCCAAAAATCAATTAATATGGAAAGTACGGTAAAGTTTTCCCTCCCCGAGATATTTTGTGAGGGCATGTGGGAATATGTGTGTACTAAAAATTTTGAATTAAACTATTTCACTCACATTGCTAGTTAATTTTGCATGTTTGCCGGTGATATAAATTGAGCTTTAGTTGTAGCACGGAACGTCTTGTATATATTAATATGTACATATAAAAATAATAAGGGTATTTTCATTGTATTTCGTAAAACCTTCGTAATTCATTGTAAATGTTGTGTAAACTTTGTATTTATTATACAAAAATTTACAAAATACAACGTTTACGATGAATTACGAGGGTTTTTTTTTTTTACGTAAGACAATGAATATATACCCTAAAATGCAGGGCCGGTCCAACCTATAATGCAATGGAGCCGCCGCACCCAGCA
Source organism: Xylophagus ater (assembly GCA_963422695.1). NCBI lineage: Eukaryota > Metazoa > Arthropoda > Insecta > Diptera > Xylophagidae > Xylophagus > Xylophagus ater. The sequence goes on along the minus strand of OY730482.1, from coordinate 39,143,338 downwards.
CCAAAGTTCGGAAGGCGCCAAATTTGAGCGTTTTTTTATTTAGTATCGCGAGCTTTTTCATTTTGGTTCATATTAAATTTTGTGGAAAATTAGAAAAGATACTACATTTTTTCTTTGATTATCGCGAACTTTTTCCTTAACCTTCTATACGATATTTTTAGTATTGAAGGCGCCATTTACCTAATCTGCACCCGGCGCTGAAATAGCTTGGACCGGCGTTGCTAAAATGTTAATTTTTGGATGTGTTTTCTCAGAAATTCAAATGAACAAAACATAATTTTGTTTTAAATATAATATATTCCCTTTCAAGAAATAAAAAATTTTAAATCTTAAAAAAAAAAAAAGGAATAAAGAATAATTGTAATTTTTAAATGTACGAATTCTAATTATATAAAAAAAAAATAAATAAATAATTCAAAACAAATAAAAATATATAAATTTATGTATTTAAAAAAAAAATAATATGTATTTATAAAATATATAAAAAAAAAAAAAGAAAAAAGAAAATACATTTTTTTTTCCTCTTCTTCACTATTTGTGAAGCAAAACAAGAACTTTGGATTATTTTTTTTTTTTTAAAACTAATAATAAAAGAAAAAAAGGATAAATGCAAGATTTTTTAAGTAAAAAAATAAGTAAATTACACAACAATTATGATTTTTTTTTCTTCTTTTATCCATTTTCAAAATGCGCCATATTTTATAATTTTCAAGAACTCCAACAAAATTTATTAAAAATTCAAAATGAAATTTAAAGAATAAAAAAAAAAAAAAACAAAATGAAAAATACTTAATCGGAATGAAAATCCTACAAATAAAAAATTCGATGAAATTATGTCATGGTACCAAAAACTGGATTATGACGACAAATTCCCGGACCATATTCTTCGTAAGCAGCTTTCGTATGACAAACTTGATAAAATTCCGGCTAGAAAATAGATTTTTCCTCGATTATTCTTTCGAAATTAAATGGAAATATTGAAATTTTAATTTTTTACCGTAGAAGCAAGCATACTGCCTCCAAACCAAACGGCATATCGTTGCATATGATGAGTAATAACTTGAACATCAATTGGCTTTGGCTTTTTTGGTGGATATAGAAACAAAAAAAAGGTAAATTTTAAAAAAAATTTATGTAATTTTCTTGAAAATACCTTAATTCGTCCTTCACTTAAATTTTCACTAATTCTAAGACGTGTATCGACAGATCTTTTTATATCACGTTGAAGACGACGACCTAGTTTTTTTTTTTGGTATCAAAAGATTAATTACAAAATTTATATTCTTAAAAATTTTGAAAGAAAAACAACAAACCAAAATCTTTAAACATCGTAGAACCTCCGCTCAAAACAATATTATTATAAAGTGGTCGTCTTACATCAATCGGACAATTTTGAATAACATTATCAACAATCTCTGATAATGGTATTGTAAAATCTGGATTTGAAAATTCCGGATGGAAGAAGATTTCAGGACCTTTAAGAAATTAGATTTTGTGAAAATCTAAAATACACACAAAAAGAATAAGAAAAATTATTTTACCTAAAAATCTTTCATAGCCCACATCAACACCAAATTGTTGTTTTGTAACAGCATTCATTCCTTCGTAGTGTCGAATCCATTTACCTGGTTCTGAATCGTATTTTGCAAATTCTTTAGCAATATCTGGACAAATATAACAATGTTTCTCTTTAATTGCTTTAGCTGTTTCCAAACTTTGTTCCGGTGGTATACCAACTTCACGTTCACGTAATAAACTTTGAATAAATGAAGTAATATTACGTCCTGCAATTGGTATATGTTTAATACATGAACCAATAACATATCCTTCAGCCTAAAATAATTTTTATTATATTGAAATTTAAAAAAAAAAAAAAAATATATAATAAAAACAAAAATACCACAGGAATAACATGTGTAACACCATCGCCACTATCAACAACAATTCCAGTTAATGTACGTTCTTCGACCGGTCTAGATGCCCAACTTGCAGCTAAAGCTAGAACCGCTTGAACAGCAATATAAAGACCGGGAACATTAAATGTTTCAAACATTATTTCGGCTGTATATTCTCGATTTTCTGGTGTATTTAATGGCGGTTCAGTAAGCAAAAAATGATGATCTTCTGGTTCAGCACGTAAATATTTAAAGATACATTGTTCTAAAAATCTTTCCATTAAATCCCAATCTTCAACTAAACCATGACGAACTGGATACTGGAATAAAAAAATCGATGATGAGTAATAAAATTCTTTAGAAATTTAGATAATAATATTACTTTCACTGAATATCCAGTTGCATCGAATGCTTCATCACCTATGAAAAAATCCAAATCTTCAACACCTTTTGTTACTCGTCTGGTATTTTGATCACCGATTCTAGCAGATTCTTTAATAGCTATTGCAGATGGAATTATAAATTGGGGTTCTTTATTAGCCGCAAAACCTAATTTCGTGTAACTAAAAAAAATGCATAAGTATGAAAAAAGGTCAATAGCATGTAAATAGATTAAAGAAATATATGAAAATTTTTAATTTACCCGGTTCCTACGTCTATAACACAAGCTGGGAGTCTTCCTGCCATTGTTTTATATATTTAATTATGTACTTTTAATACTTTTTAAGAGGATATTTGATAAATCTTAAACCACACCTAAAATGAATGTGTCACTTTACGGCAAACTCGACAGGAGAACTTCAAAGTTATAAGATAAGAAAATGTAATAGATTAAGAAAGAGTGTATCAGAATCCGAAAAGCCATTTGAACTCTAGATTCTTTTTTGTACTTGATTTTATACAATTTAAATTACATACAGCTTGGTGTATAAGATAATATTCACGGATTTTATAATTATTTTCTTTTTAGAAACAATAATATATAAATAATAAATCATTTACGGTGCGATGTATATTTCTGGACCAACGACAAAATATATACCATATAAGGTCTGTTTTATTTGCCATACCCTACACCGGAGCAGGGTAAGTGGCAAATAAAAAGAGCAGGAGTAAAAGAAAGCTTTAATTCAAATGTTTGTAGCGCTGCTTAGCAACCATATTGTAATTAAATGAAAAACTTTTAGCTAATACATTTTTTATGGTAGAAAACTGAACTAATTTCGGTGTGAGAGCTGCCCCTGGTCTGAAAGTGGTGTAGGATTTGCACTTTTGTTGTTTTTGTTTTCAATGTAAAAATTTGCTCTACCCCAGAGCAAGTGGCAAATAAAACAGACCTATAGACTCCAGGGCACTTGATTAGTGTCACTTAAAGAAACTTTTCATAATATTCGTTGCCCATTATTCTGTTCTACCTGACCCAGATGTGGGAATGACTCATGCTTAAGTGGAAATTCCCATTTTTGTCTTTTTTGGCTATTTGCACCGGGGCACTTGATTAGCGTCATCAGTTTACTTCAAGCTTGCAAGGCGAACGGTAATCTTCTGAAAACAATTTATCGTTAAAAAACAAGGGTTATTTGTTTGCTTTTCCTTAGTGAAGTTTTTGTTCCATCTTGACAAAAATGGGGCTTGGTAAATCACTAACTAAAATAGAAATTGGCAAAATTATTGCATTGAAAGAAGAAAATTATTCCAATCGCGAAATTGCTAGGCGAATTGGTCGAAATCCTTCCACTATAAATAGATTTCTCAAAGACAAAGAAAATTACGGAAAAAATCAAAAAGGACGCACAGCCACAGCAACTACCGAACAAGAACGTTGGGCCATTTTATTGGAAGCATCGACTTCTGCGGCAAGTGCTCGTGAAATTAAAGAGAAAGTGGGAACTACAGCGAGTGTCCATACAGTTCGCAGAGTGATCAAGCAGTGTTTACACCTCCGACGACAAAAATTACAAAAAAAAACACGCTTACTTCAACCTCATAAGGATGCTAGATTAGAGTTTTGCCAGGAACATTTACAATGGAAAACAGAATGGCAGCAAGTAATTTTTTCCGACGAGAAAATATTTAATTTGGATGGTCCGGATGGTTTTCGACATTATTTCCACGATTTGAGAAAATCCCAGTTGTTTTTGTCCCGTCGTCACACATCTGTTGGTTCCGTCAGGGTATGGGCTGCGATTTCATTTCATGGAGCAATCAATTTGGTCGTTTTGGAAGGAAGACAAACGTCGACCGATTACATCGGACTTCTGGAAATGGAAAAGATCTTTTTTGACGAAATGTTCGAGCATCGACCATTCGTTTTCCAGCAAAACAACACATCCATCCATACAGCGGAAAGTGTTAAAACGTGGTTTTCGGACAACAATATGAATGTTTTGAACTGGCCGCCTCTGTCACCGGACCTTAATTTAATAGAAAATGTTTGGGGATGGCTATCGCGTAAAATTTATGCGGACGGAAGGCAGTATGACACCAAATTAGAACTTATTGAGGCCATTGAAGCTGCGTTTGAAGAAATTCCAGAAAATTATCTTCATTCATTGTATAACTCTTTACAAAATAGAATTGTTGATGTAATTCGCAATAATGGTGGCAGCACTAAATATTAGTAAAAAATAAATTATTAAAATCTGGAAACTATAGCCTTTATTTATTCATGCCATTTATTAAGTCATTCCCACATCTGGGTCATCAGGTAGAACAGAATAATGGGCACTGAATATTACGGAAAAAGTTTCTAAGAATTTGCACCATTATGGCATTAATGACGTTAAAAATTTAAGTGACGCTAATTAAGTGCCCCGGAGTGTATTTCATAAGTGGGACTAACGAGCGGAGCGAGCACACATTAATACAAAAATAAATAAAAAAACTAAAATATAAAAACACTATTTACAAATAAAAAAATGTTCAGTTGTTGCCGGGTCTGGAAATATAGATCCATCATTTATTTATTTGTATAATTGATACATTTCTCATAAAGAAAAGAACACTTCTTCCATTTCAGATGATTTATCTTTTAAAAACAAAGTATTCTTTTTGTATTTATTAACATTATATGTTTTTTTAATTATTCTGTCCATCTATGCGTACAAATAGCATTTGTACAAACATAATACAATCTCATTTCTTCTTCAGCACGCCGAGTTTGAGCTTGAAAAAATACTGCTTCACAATGCGAACATTTGGGACAAGCATGCTCTTCTGTCCTGGGAAGTGTTGGATCCGAAATAACATCCGGAACGATATGAGTGAGCTCACTGAAATGAAATATAAGAATTTGCATTCAATAAATTCCTAAACTGTTCTTACTCGATTTCGTGCATAATTTTGTTTACGTAAATACAATTCGAATCCGCTTCTTGTTTATAATCACAATTTCTGCACGCGTATAATAATACTTTATTTTCTTTATCTTCTTTTGGATAAAGCATATTATTACTGAAAATATATTGAAATAGAATTTACTATGACGAAATGCTCACGACATTTGATATTGGAAATTTTGCGTTTCTTACCATTCTTGACAGAATCTAATACCAACAAATCCAGGCCCATCATTTTGTGCATCGTATCCTGACATTTTTTTTATTTATATTTGTCACTTATCCTACTTTAAATTTATTTAATTTTGTTTTACAATGATTTGGTTGATAATTGATAGTTTGATTTTTGACAGCTTTATGACAAAGTGTTTCGTATCCGGATATCTGATTGAAACATAACTTCTTTTTAAAATATATCTTTTTTAAAGAGGGCGTTTTAATCACTAAAGTTCTAAAAACCGAAGATACAAACCTAAAATCTCAGTTGACAAATCCATACAAGTTTGACATTTTAAAGTTGTTCGACGGAAAAAAATTTGTTGCGCTGGTTGAATTTTTCCTTGTTTAAGAATTTAATTAAATAATTATTTAAAGGTGTTCTTTGTTCTATTGGGAAATAGATTATTAAAATATTACGCATTTTTAAAATTGTCGATTGACAAATCCTTTAAAATTACATTCCAATTAAGTAAGTGTGGTGGGGTAAGGTACACCCTAAAAATTAAGGAAAATGACATCAAAATTCGATAAGAATATTTGGTGTTTTTTTTCTGCTGACTAATCTAAAATATTTGTTTTTATTTTGAATAGGGTAAACAAAAAAATTTACAATGGACTCAAGCCACGAAAATAGGGAAATTACTGATATCGAATTTCAAAAACTTGCACAAACTATTGCGACAAGTATTCAGAAAATTTTACAAAATGGTATTTTTTCTTTTTTTTTCTTTTTTTTTTTAATATTTCTAAGTATTAAATGAAAGCTTTTTTAAATCCTAGTTTCTACTATGCAGCGAATGGTCCAACAGTTAATTATTCCTCAAGATTCATCCGATTTGAAGAAGCAATTGTAAATTTAATTTTTAAAATTAACATGGAAAAATTCTGTAATTTCTATCAATTGCGTTTTACAGGCATCAAATGATGACATATACTCATCAATTAGTTTCCAATACAAATGGTTTATTAAAAGAAATTGATAAATGTAAAGATCGTCATTTGAAGATTCAGAGAGATCGGCTTGTCGATGAGTTCACAGCAGCGTTGACTGCCTTTCAAGTAAGAATCTAAATTTTTATTGAGTTTCCAAAACTAAGTATATAAAAGCAAATTGGAAAAAATCTCCAATCTATCTCGTATATACGGAAGGTCGTAATAGCGGCTTTCATTTCCTTGGTAAAAAATTTTACTTTTTGTATTAACTACTCGATATTTCAACCCAATTTTCTATTCGATCTTTCGACTTTTCATGTATACGTAGTAAAAATTTACTTTTCGTTTTAATATCATAATTGTATTTGAACTATGTTTTTTTTGTTCTAAGGCTGTTCAACGTAAAACTGTGGATATTGAAAAGAATATCGTTCGTCAGGCTCGTGCTAATACATATAACATAAATAAACCACCCGGTCAATTTAATAAACCCTCAACAGATTTATTTGAGGACAATTTTTCTGATGAAAGAAAGTCATCAGAAAATCAAACGCAAATTCAAATGCAAGAACAAATTGATTTACGAGATTTAGAAGAGCAGGAACGTGCAATTCGAGAATTAGAAGTAAGTGCTACGAAATTCCAATTTGTCATAATATAATTAAAATGTTTTTTTTAATAAGGAAAATATTGTTGGTGTTAATGAAATATATAAAAAACTTGGTGCTATGGTCTATGAACAAGGAATGGTAGTTGATTCCATTGAATCGTCTGTTGAACAAACTAGTGTATTTGTGTCATCTGGAACAGAAAATTTACGAAAAGCTGGTCAATATCAGGTATATTAATTTATTATTATTTCTTTTAAGGAGCGGAGAGAAATAACTTAAAATGAATTTTATTCTTAGAATAAATTGAGAAAGAAGAAATTAATAATCGGATTAATATTGGCTGTTGTGTTGGCAATAATTATTTTTATAATAGCATGGCAGGCAAATTAAATTTTTTTTTGTTTCTGATTATTACTAAAAAGTAAAATCATAGGAATATGAAAACAAGGATATGTATAAAAAAGAAATATTTCTATAGAAAAGTAAATAATATACAACAAAAAAAAAAAAAAATAAATAAAAATTAATATATAAATAAAAATAAAATTATTCACGGCGGACACGGTGTAACTCGAATGCAAGAAAACATCTAAAATGAAAACTGCAATTAAACGTCCTACTTATTAAAATATGTTTCTTATTTGTACATAAATATATTAACTTACAAATCACATGTTTTAAAATTATTTTAATAAATTATTTATCCACCCATATTATTGATTTTTAATTATAGAACCAATTTGACTAAATTTTGATGGCAAACTAAAATCATATTTCAACCAAACAAAAGAAAATATATGTTTGCCTATTTTCAAGGGGTTGAAAAATGTGACTGATACATCGTCTCAGTATAATAAACAGACAGTAATTTGACTGGGAAATGAAGAGAAATTAGACGCGATCTTCCCAATACTTCCTCTGAGAATGACAGAAAGAAAAAATTCCGCACAAAATAAGGAAAGAAAATTAAAATTTTTCATCAGAAAGAAAGAAGTAACCTATAAATCAAATATATTAAATTTTACCAGGTGCTTCCTATAAGATAATTGTAGCAAGGGAGACCAATAATAGTCTTATAATAGTCTTATGCGTTTTGGACAAAAGAATGAATGAAGCAAAGAAAGCAATCGAAATTTTTTTTAATTTGTCAAGTCCCAAATTTTGTAAACAAAAATCATATGTTTTTAAGCGCCAATTTGAAAGTCCCAAATTTTTTTCAAGTATTGGTGCCTGTATGAATAAGCCTCGACACGATTTTTGATAAGCACGTGGGTTTTTTTGTAAGTAGAGGAATATTTTGTTATGTATTTTTCAAATATTTTAAGTGTTAGTGCCTATATGACTTATTATTTACATAAATGTTAGAACTGTTTATTAAAGCTAAATGCATATTCATCTCTGTTCCACCAACATAGCGTTATCTAAAAAAAAATGATAGAGCATAAAAAGATGGCGTTTTTTTTTTATATACATTTTTTATTGAGAGAAAGCACACATGCATGGAAAATAAAGATAATGGGTGGCAAAAACGGGCGTAAAATTCTAAAAATAAACGCAAAATTGGCGAGGTCACTCGTAATTTTTCACATTTTGTTCGCCAGTTTTCTTACTGTTTATTATACTGTGACATCGTATTGGGATCTTAACCCTTCTATTCTGAGCGCAGTCATAATAAGTTCTGACTATCATAACATGACGTCATTGTCATAACTTTTTTTTAAGACTATACCATTTTAGTTTCAAAATGAGAATAGTAAACTTCAAAGTGGAATAGTAAACTTCAATAGAAGATTTTTTATTTTAATGTAATTTAAAACAATTAATATTAATACAAAATATTTTAAATTAAATTTATTAATATAGCATATTTTCTAAGTTAAGAGCTGCAGTGAATTTTCTTTGAATGCTGGCGATACAATTGGCACATGTTGTTGGTGTAATTGTCTGCAGATAATTCGTTTCTACTGTTAAGAATACTTGACAACTTTCTTGAGAGCTCTCTTTTTACTATTCTCACATTGAAGTTTACTATTCTCGTATTGAAGTTTACTATGCTCATATTGAAGTTTACTATTCCACTTTGAAGTTTACTATTCTCATTTTGAAACTAAAATGGTATAGTTGGTATTCTGACCCCGTTATAACTAACAACTGTCATAAAAAAAGATCATAAGTTCTGACCGACAATATTTTACATCATAACGAAATTTTAAAAAATAAAATAAATATGTTCTCTGAGTGATTCAATTGATAAATATGGAATAATTTCCACCATTTTTTTAAACACAAATAATTTTACACCTATAGAAAATTTCAAAACCTATGCAAACATTTTCGAGAGTATTTCTCAAATAGCCATGACATCTCGCTCGAATTATAACACTTTAAAAAACTGCTATAATTCATTTTTTGGATATGATTAATGGTTCATTCGCTAGAATACGAATTTTCGCAGTAGTCATAATTTCAGCCAGAATATTATCATAAATATTTATGATAGCAAAACTGTCACAATGCCGGATTAGGCGGGTATGTATATTTGACGGTAAAAGTACGAAGTCGGTAAATGTACAAATTTACCAGCTTGGTTGGTAAATGTGAGTTTAAATCTGAGATCAACTTCAAATATCTATATATGTCATATATTTGTGACAACCCAGTATAAGTTCTTAAGTGGGGTAAGCGAGCAAGCATTAAGTCACTAGTAATAATAAAAAATGCAATCTTATTGTGATTAAGTGGAGGAGGGCTTCATATAATCAGTTTTATATTTGTTTATATACGGAAATGATTGGTAAATGTATTGTACTTTGAAATCACATTTACCAAATGTGTACATTTACCGGTATATGTACTTTTACTGTAACATATATGGTACATATAATTTATTTGATTATGCGTTACTAAATTATTACACTAAGCGTGCCCTTATGAACATGAATAAAAGTAGCCCAATGTCTACTAAGGCTTTGCGTACTATATGGTACTATTCATATTGTTAGTATAACGAGGATAATACAGCTTCTATCATAGAAAATAAAAGCTCTGTGAAAATAATAAACAAACACTTATAAATATACTGATTTGAATCTCAAGCGGATTCGATTAACAGGCCTATTCTGGCGTTGTGTAGTCACAACAAATTTGCAATTACAAATATTGTGATAGCTTAGAAAATTCGTATTCTGGCAGACGAGTCTTAATTATGTCCAAAATATGAATTTATAACAGTTTAAACTGTCATAATTTGAGCGAGCTGTCATAGTTATTTGAGAAATGCGCTCGAAAATGTTTAGGTTTTAAATTTTTTTATAGGTGTAAAATTATTTGTGCGTTTAAAAAAATGATGGAAGTTATTCCATATTTATCAATTGAATCACTCAGAGAACACATAAAATTCCGTTATGATGTAAAATATTTTCGGTCAGAACTTATGATCTTTTCCTATGATAGTTATTAGTTATGACGGGGTTAGAATACCAAATAGTCCTAAAAAAAAAGTTATGACAATGTCGTCATTTTATGACAGTTAGAACTTGTTCTGGCTGCACTCAGAATAGACGGGTAAATCTCTCAAAAAATGCATACAATTTGTGATGTAAAATATTCTCGGTTAGAACTTTTGTGATAATTTTTTACGACAATTATGAGTTATGAGCGCGTCAGAATACCAAATAGTCTATAAAAAAAATGTTATGACAGTGACGTTATTTTATGACCGTTATGACTGGACTCAGAATAAGCATGTAAATCTCAAAATATTTCATAAAAAATTAAAGTTTGACAGCACATTTCTTACAATAATCACTATGTAAATAGCAGGTATTATTCGCATAGAAATAACTTTTCAATAAATGCCATCTGTGAGTTTATAAGGAATAAGTTTGGTAAAGTCAATTTCAAATAGTCACATTTGCACACTCTCTAAAAGCCCATACAGACGGTCAAATTTGGCATCCGTCTTTGGAATGAGCCATCGTTAACATATGATTTAATCGTGTGTATAGAAAACCTAACGGAAGATTTTATGAAAGTGATGGAATTACAAAAAAAATCTATTGGTTACAAGTAATGTGTCAATCAATACGGATTGCGTTTATGCAAAACTGCCATCAAAACCGTCTTTTACTAACAAATTCGTTGAAATTTTAATAACAAATAGTCATTAGAATTTCTTTAGTATTTTTCAGTGGTCGAAGTGGCAGGTTAAAAGTGGGATGGTTAAAAAAAATACAGCCGTATGTAATTTAACAGCATATAAATTCATTTATTTAGAAAAAAATACGTTACAAAAATAAAATAAAAACAATAAGTTATTTCAAATTTGAAATTTGTGAAAAGCTGCGAAAATTGGTACAAATGAAGGACACTACTAAGTAACAAAAAAAGAAAGCTCCTTAGTAACGAAGAAAAGCCTACTAAGTAACGAAAATTTCATTTACAAATTTTTTATATTCATACGTTACAATTTGAAATTTAAAATTCATTTTAAATTATAAAAAAATTCAAAATTTAAAAAAAATATGTTCCGGGACGCAATATATGTTCCCCAATAAGTGGTGGGATGAGTTTACAATTATTTAGAAGTACTGGGATGACATCCCACCCCATCCCGCCTCACTTCGAACACTGGTTGTGATGCATTTTTTTTCACATAAACAATTTGTATATATACCAGGGCCGAATTTAGGATCTGTAGACCCCTAGGCTGAACTTGTGGTGCGGGCCCTACAGCAAGGATGCTACACTTTGTACTATCTGGCGAATATTCCGGTCATTTTGGACCAATTTGTCAAAAAGTATAATAGAATATGATTTACATGAAAAATATGACAATTTAGAAGTTTGTTGCGGTCATTTTGTGTTGAATGTTATATTAGTCTATTCAAAATTAAAATTTGTAAACAGCTTTTTTTCTGTGGTGTGGGTTCCTAGGCTGCAGCCTTAGTTGCCTAATGGAAAATTCGGCCCTGATATACACAGAGAACACTGATGAAAAGACGGATGAAAAGTTTGCTCGTGCGTACGCAGAAAATATATAAAACTTTTCATCCAATCTAGTTTGTTATTCTAAAGATGGATGCTAAATTTGACCGTGTGTATGGGCTTTAAGTATGTATAGAAATTTAAAATTATTTGTATGCTTGGACATACATATTTGCCCGATATTTCCAGACTTATTCCCTTTAACTTGTCGAACAAAATGACGAGACTAAAAAGAAGTTTTTTATATTTAAATATAAAGCTTCATTAAAGTCGAAGCTATTTCAACGTTGGTAAATATGTCTTTATTGCTAATATCAAGTGAAGAAAAGAGCAAATAAAAAATCAAATTTCGACACTATCTTTAGGTATATTAATATGAAATAGCATAAGTAAAATGTTTCTGTTTTAAAGCAATTGTAACAGCAAGGCTTGGTGTGTCTTTATAAAACAGCACAGAAGATAATGAGTACTAATACTATTATTCTACACGGCGAATAATTTCTAAGAATTGAATTTTGATTTCTCTTTCTTTACCTATAAAATAAACGTGGATTTTTTGAATACGAAAAAAAACATATCTATAATTAAATTAGATAAAATGAAAATATGTACTTCAAAATCGTCTATCTTTTGTCGTTATATAAGTAATCCTATTCCAGTTTTGTGAATATTCTAAATGGATGATCCGAAAAAAAAAATTTTTTTTGATGACTTGAGGGTAAATTATTAGAAAAAATAACACTCAAGGTAAATAACGTGAAAAGTGTCCATCATCTAAAAATTTCAGTTGACATTCACAATATCTACTTCTAAGGAAAGAAATTTCATTGGAAATCAATTTTCCTTATGTAAACAGAAGCCTACGGGTGTTAACAAAGATGTATAAAAGGGAAGAAAATGTCTCCTTTTCGCCTATCAAAACAATTTTTTTCCAATCGGTTTTATAGACTTTTTTTTTTGGGTTTTTTTTTTTATTTTGGTATAGGCACTTTTACAAATTGAAATTTATGGTATATAATATAAAAATGTATATATTGTTAGGAAAAAGAAGTATGTCATGTTGATGGCACAGAAAATATATTCGTTGATGGTTTTCATTCAATGACCAATAAGAATTAATGGAAATATGCATGATTGAGGTGTTAAAAATAACCACTTATATGGGATTCAGAAAATATTCAATTGATAAATCCAATAGAATATTGAATGGGACTAAAAACAGAAAAAAATCGTCTTTTATTGATTTGAATAGTTGATGTTTTCTTTTCATAATGCATAATTCCTATGTAAACATTTACTCTTATGGTTAAAATATAATATGCATAAAATTATCGTATTAACTTTTAAAGGCGACACTAAAACCGATTATCCGCCTGACTTTGTCCTTTTTTTTATGGTAAAAAAAATATATATATAATAAATAAAATAAGAATAATAACGTCATGTGTGAGAAAATCATTATATTATATTAAACTTAAACTACCTGTTTTACAGTACGTGGTGGTGGGTAAATTAACAATTGTTAAAACCTTCAAGAATTTAACAAGATTTCAATTGTTCATATATGAAAGATTTTATATAATAATGGAAGTTAACTTTCGGAAATATATATAAAAGCATTAAAAAATGTATACACAAAAGGCCTTAAATCATTTAAATGTTAAATTTAATTAAAGCATATAAAATCTAACAAATTTTAATATAATTTATTTTAAATAAAAAAAAAGAAAATGTCATTTATATAAAATTATTCAATTTTCTTGATCTCTGATGCGAATGAAAATTAAATTTTTGTTTAATAAGCATTTCCGTTTCAATTATTATGTTGAAAATTTATTTACATTAGTTAAGAAAATTATAGTAAAAATTTTTCATATGAATTCAAGAATTTTGGGGATTTTTATATTATCTAAAATTATTCTATACAAGGCCTCGTTTGCAAGTTAATTAAATTTAAAATTATAGAAAATGAAAGACTGTTTAAAATTATAGAAAATTAAATCAGGTAGTGCCTCCTCAGCAAGGAGGTACCAAGATTTCCAAATTAAAAAAAAAAAGCTTGTAGCCACAATTTATTATCCACGGTTTATATTAAAACCCAAACTTCTTTATAAAGAAAAGTATACCATTGAACTAATATTTAATAGAATAAATTTAAGTACAATAATTAAAAAAAGACTTACAGAATAGATAAACTAATAAATTTTATTTAATTAACTGATGGTTAGCTTCAGTCGTCACTTGAACTTGTTTTTAAAGATAATATATGAAGCTGTAACCGGAACCGTATCCAAAAGAAAAACAATTGTGTCTTCAACAAAGAAAAAAATATATATAGTAACTTAAAATCGGTCTATAGCCGATTTTTTGTTGTCATATGACAGAAAGAAGACCACAAAGTTCACAAATTTTATGAAGTTTAATGAATTAACTCTAAGAAAAAGACAACCATTTCTTTTTTTCTTCAAATTTCCTCTAATTCACAGGTAAACTGGGGGCCCATAACGTAAATCGGTATATGTATAGTTTTTCTAAAGTACATCGAAAAAATGTATGAAGTGCCTAATTTTCTCCACCATCCTTGAATCGTTTTTTACTGAACTTTAACATAGCATCGTCAATTTATGTAAGCAACGTATGTGATTATTTTAAACAAAATTGCCACACAAATTTTCCAATTAAATCTGAAAAACTAGGAAAAAAAACTGCCTTTCGCTTTATCACTTCACGCCAATGTTGAAATGCTATACCAAATCGAGTTAACGAATAACTCACATTGTAAATTTCATTAAAATTGCATAACGCATATTTGAGTTATATTGAATACACGGACTGACGGACGGACGGACATGCATAAATCAATATAACTAATTGATTCTCTTCACATCTATATAGTCTTGAAACTCTTATGAATTTTTCTATAACGTTACGAATGTATTGACAAAACTAATATACCCTCTGGCAGTACGTACCATAGGGTATAAAAAAAGTCGCCAGACAGTCTGCTTGAATGCATCACATTTGGAGGATACTGAAACACGAAATTTTCACGTTTTCATAATATTTTTTTTGATGATTTTTTTCTTCTTTTTTTTCTAAATAATCTCTGTATACGTCCATCAGACCAAAAACTCAAGAAAATTGAAACTTTTTAAGTCATTAAAAACTTGAAAATACCAAAAAAAAAAGAACATTCAATTTAGAAACAAAAAAAAAAGGTACTTCCTTTTTATCCAACAAAACGAAGATCAATAAAATAAAACTGTCGTCTCCTTCATGCATCTTCTGTATGCAATCAGAAATGCATTTCATATGAAATGGTAAAGGAAATTTCATAAATTCCCCTCTTTTAATCAATTTAGTCAACCTGTTTCGATTGTACAATATACGCAAACTCATTATTTAAATAGAAGGCGGAACTCATAAAGCTCCACCTCTAAAATTTTATTGGTTTATTTTATTAGCATGGCGACAACATATCTAATTTATATCAATGGAAATTCGAGTTAAGGTGAATTTTCGTTTGAATGGAAATTTAGTTCAAAACGAACACCATTTTCAGGTATATATTATATGTACATTGTTCTCGTTCATTTTTTGGATTATAAAGTACTACCTGATATTAAATATAAAAGCGAATGTAGAACTTTGATATATAATATCCTTAACCGTAGGTATATACCAATTTTTTCATTTTTACTTCATCATCAACAAATTATCATAGAAATAGTAGAATATATGTATATAAAATCCAGGAGATTCCCAAACACATTTCAAAATAGAAGATTAACGTTCAGGGACTATTATCAGGAGAGTATGATGCCACCTGTAAAACAAAAGGATAATAAATGTTCAGGGTTTTCCGATATACCTCAATTTCCGGTAGTTATGTGGTTTTCTTTTAAGCATAAAGCACTGTCAGTGGTAAAACTGTAGGAGGATCAACGATAATCATAATGACACTTAAATACTTGCTTGGTGTTACTTAGTTTCGAGGATTTTCAATAATTTTCATGGATTTTCTTTTAAGATTATACAAATTCTTTGGTTTTTCCAAAATTTATGAATTTTTTTTTTTTTATGTTCATTTCATTAAATTATGAATAGGGTGCGCGATTCATATTGAAATTACTTTATTGATCTTCTTTAAAGGCTTTTGAATTTTTTTCAACGTATTTAAAATTCATAATTATTTATTTACGTTTTTATGTTTCGAAAAATATATAAAAACATTTTCGTTTTTATGAAATTGTTTGTAAATTTTTATGTGTTCCTTTAACATTTTTGATGTTTAAGAATTGTCTATTTTGAAATGAAATTTTTTAATTATATAATTAAATTTGGAATTCATTAAATATATTGCAAATTATAATATGTCTATGCGAATATGGAAAATCTCGGAAAAATGCGACCTCGATATTTTGATCTCCTGATTTTAAAGACCTTTGAATTCGAGTAACGTATTATTAGAAAATGTCTGTTCGTCTGTATTTCTATGTTTGCCTGTCTTGCCGATTCTAAATTTAGTTTATATGATATCTCTCAAAAGCGTTATGTGATGAAAACTGCTCGGTTATTGGGAGGAAAAGATCCCTGTTGAGTTTGGCATCGATCGGAAAAGTGATAGGGGATCATTTTTGAAATCTCTGATGCTTAATTTTATCTTATAAGATAAAATGTCTTTAGAAATATCTTAACCGATTGCAATGGAACTTAGAATATTGATTCTTTTTTCTGATCTGAAGTGGCATTCTATAAGGCGACAGGCGATTAGCGCTTGTTGCTTGTCGATTTTCGGCATTCCGTAAGGCGATATCGCCGTCAATATCGTCGCATATTGATGAATTTTAGGCAACAGCTAATGTTTATGGTTTTGACAACGTTTTATTTATTTAATTTTTATTTTTTAAAAAATATAAGTAAATTCTTTTAATAATATTATTTAGAACAAATTTTTGTTTTTTTTATTTGAATAATATTTTAAGTGATAAAGCGCTTTGAATATGCGGGAAAAATTAAAAATATTATCATAAAAGTCTTATTTTTTACTAAAAATAAAGTATTTTAATAAATACATTTCGATACAACACAATATTTTTTTATTTTGAACAAAACATTTTCAAAACTGACGAAAAAATTAAGTTGCCGCGAGAACGAAAGTGATCGCTCTACATAATGCCGAAATATGCGGCGATTGCTTTCAAATGGGTCACAAGCGATAATCGCCTGCCGCCTTAGAGAATGCCAGTCCTGATCTTTTATCTAATTTAAATGAAGGATTGAATTCTTCCAGTGTATGCATTGGAAGTGTATTTGCAAAATGAAAGGATATAAAAATCATAATTTGATACTCATCAACTTTTTGACTAAACAAAATTTTATTTACCTATACTTTGTATTTATTTCCATCTGAGACTTTATACTAATGATTCTAAATGGTCTCTTCGCGTTTATCAACATTTAGTTTGCGTTTCGTTTTCTTTATATTTAAATTCAGAAGATGAAACTTTGACAAAATTAAAGTTCTCCAGATTAAATTAGATGTTGTAGAACTATGTAATGCAAATTCTGCATGCGCATAGATCAGAATGATTGATTATTTACAACAAATACCTAGCTTTCTTCGATCAAAAAGATAATTCTGCCTTCTTGTCCCATATTTTGTTACTTTAACCTTTTCCGAATAATTTATGTACAATAAAATGAATATCCATTAAAACATCAATTATTATCTCAAAATAAAATTTATTAAAGAAAAAAAATCGATATTTAAAAAAAATTAAATAGAAAAAATATGTCAAATAAGCCATTTACACTCTTTAAAATGCCCAAATAAATAAATAAATAATGTAGGTACATGTTCAATATTTATTTAATTAACATCATAAATAAATTCCGTAAATATTTACTCTATTATAGAGTTAGTTCTACAGGGTGTTCTCAAATGAGAAATACTAATATAGGACATCTATATACTGGTCTGAGTCTGATTTGATTTCACGCAGAAAATCAGAAAGTTTTTGCCCAGTTCTGATAACTGAAGTTTTTGCTGTGAAAACTGAAAACTCAGTTGCCACAACTAGCCAAAAGTTTTGTGATTTTTTTGCTTCTCTATATTTTACTTATTTTGCAATAATTTTCCTTAAAATTAAATAGTTTTATGTTAGTAGACTATTTCCTTTGAATCCCATAATTTGTTTCTGTATACAATCTGCCAACAAATGCGAATTGATACAAGCGAAAGAATTCTTTTTAAATCAAAAATTGTTCAATAAATAAATAAAATATCTCAACATTTCCAATTTTTTTATTTAGTTATTTTCACTAGAAGAAAACTACGAAATTAAATGCAAAATTGTTTAAATGCACCCTGGTCTCCCCTATATAAATCGCGTTTTCATACTGAAGCAAAAAGATATATTTTTTCTCTGACTGTGTATTCAGTTTAAATTTAAATCTACAATATAAAATATTTCTTATAGTTTAAATAGATCCCTAATGTGGTGTAGAGATGGGGAAAACTTTGCCATTACCAAATTCAACCCTAATACCTTCTTTATTTTTATTTCTATTTATAAAATGAAGTAAAGACATTTTTTTATTGGAAACATCCTGTATGTATATGCTACAAAAGCCTATACCTACAACAAAAATACCATAAATTTTGATGAACTTCGCATATACTCTAAGTATAAGATGGGTACATAAATTATGCCATAATATTATTCAATAATAATTTATAAACCGAATAACTAAAAATACTCTACTAATATTACTAATATAATAACATAAAATTCCATATTTTGATAGAGAACTACTATTTATGTAAATAACTATATCTAATCGCAATTGGAAGGCTAAAAGAGTAAATCATGACTAAAGTTTTGAAAGGAAATAATAATATGCACTTAGGATGATAGATAATGTTTATTATTTTGTTTGTCTTAATCCGATCTGTTTATATATAGAGAAAGTCCAGAAAAAAAAACAAAAAATCAAAAACAAAAATTTCATTAGTTTTTTTGCTAATTGAAAATCAATCATCATTCATTTCGGCTGACTATCGACGATTATCTTTACTTACACACATAATAATCACAATATAAAAATAATAATAATAATAAAAAGGAAAAAAATTAAATCAAATTATGTTATTTCTTAACTGACTGTAAAAATAAATAATCATTTATTATAAATAAAAATATTTTTCCAGAACGAAAATCTACTTTTGGTTAACCTTCTCTTCTCATCAATGAGCAGAAAAAACAACAATATAACACCAATTTTTGTTGTTTTTATTTTCTCAGATCCATATTATATCCTTTTAGTCAATCCTTTTTTGTTATTGTTTTCTTCTACTAATATATGATTTTATCTCGTTTTTTCATATGGAATATTTTACGGATATTCCATATTTCAATGATTACCCCAAAAAATCTCTATAGGTATGAGATTTGTCCAACCTCTTTCATACACTCTTTACAGAGTTTCTTCAGCCATATAGAATAAACATTGGGTGTTAAAATATGGAAAAGATATTATGTACGTATTTGTATATATATATATTTTTGGTGAATACACTAAATTCTCTGATATCCATCATCATAATAATCCTCCTCCTCTTATTCAATGAAATTCCTGCTATAGGTTATGCTGTTGTGAATAGAATAGGGCGGGTGTGTTTCCACACTATACTTCTCTTTGGCAACAACAAAAAACAACATACAAAAAAAAAAAAAAATACCCAGCCATTTAGCTTTGCAGCATAAAATTTGTATTGGAACTTCATTGCGATTACATGCCGCAGAGGTGTGACTTAAAGTTATTTTAATATAGATTCTGTAGGCTTGCCTGCAAAAATGTTATTTTGGTTATTTGCTTTCCATAACTTCCAAGAGGTAGACGAGAGATTTCGAGATATATATTAATATATATATATTCTATACTCTACCCAAATGTGTCTACAACGTATTTTTACACAAGAAACTTGAAGAAAAATCATCTTCGAATAGATTATTTGAATTTTTCCCAGTCAGTGTTCGATGTGTTTCAATACAGAACGGATGTAATTTAAATGTGATACCCAAGTGAGGATCCATTTATACAGTGTGGTCTTATACCGTGTTTTATATAGTTTTATTGAAACGTGAAACTGAATTGAACTGTGTATATAGAACACGTATATTTATATATATATATATATGCCTATATAATTTTTAACGGATTTCGGACGTTATACAATTTTTATCCCGCATACATCATTCATTCATCTCAGAGTTTTACTATATTAAATGGGAATTTTTGGGTTGTTGTTTTTTTTTTGGTTCATCTTGTTTTTTTAAATGATTTCTTAAGAATAATATTTTCTTATTATTAATAATAACAAAAGTGTGTTGAAACGAGAGTTTTGATTGAAAACATTTTGATTAAAAACAAAACCGAAAATTCTTTTGTGTTTTTATTATTTTTTTTTTCTTAATACATAATAAAATAATCTTAACTAAAACGGATTACAGTGAAAGTGAATTTTGAAATATTTTTTGTTTTTTTTCAAATAAAACAAATATTAATAAGATTTAATTTGGTTTATTGAACAAAATACTTTATTAATTTTAATAAATCAATTGCTTTATATATATTATAATATTCGTGCTATATATATATATATTTATTCAAAATGCATACATTATTTACGGATCAAAATACATTTTCACGGCATTATGCTCAAACTGGTTACCCAACAGCAGGACCAACAATGACATCAGCTGCACATTATGCATATGATCAATATTCTCGTTACACTTATCCAGGTACTGCGTATGCATTAACGGCACCACATCAAAATAAAGAAATTGTTAAACCACCATACTCGTATATAGCATTAATTGCAATGGCAATACAAAATGCTGCCGAAAAGAAAGTCACATTGAATGGTATTTATCAATATATTATGGAAAGATTTCCATATTATCGTGATAATAAACAGGGTTGGCAAAATTCAATAAGACATAATTTAAGTTTAAATGAATGTTTTGTTAAAGTCGCCCGTGATGATAAGAAACCAGGTAAAGGTAGTTATTGGACATTAGATCCAGATTCATATAATATGTTTGATAATGGTTCATTTTTACGTCGTCGCCGACGTTTTAAGAAGAAAGATGCTTTACGAGAAAAAGAGGAAGCCATCAAACGACAAACACTATCATTAGATGATAAAATATCTGATATTAAACCAATTAAATTAATGTCAAATACAATATTAGATACAAAACATCATTTTAAAAAAGAACCTGGTATTGAATTAACAGCTGGCGCATGTTTATCAAAGGATAATTTAACAGTTAATTCGGCAATATTAAATCCATGTCATGATACAATCGCATCACAAATGAATCATTTAACTAGTTCGGTTGAACATGGTTTCACTGTAGATTCACTAATGAATGTTTATAATCCACGAATTCATCATAGCGCTTATCCATATCATTTAAATGAGGATAATTTAGTAAGTACATCAAATCATCATCAATTACGACATCATCATACAAATCATCATCCACATGGCAGTTGGTATACACCAGAAACTTCGCCAGAAATTCCAAATGGGAATACAATTAGTTCAACGGTGGCCGGAACTGTTGGTTTTCGTGATATGGTCTTTGAACATAATCAATCTTGCCAAATGGACACTGGTAGTCCAAATGGTAGTTTAAATTCGGGTAGTCCGCCTGCTGTTATTAGTAGCCATTTAACTGCTAATTTAAGTAATTTGGGACATTATCGACCACACGTCGGATATCAAGATTATGGAATTAAGTATGGTGTTTAAATTTGTTTATAATTTCAATTTATATGCAGGGCTCGACAAATACGATCATCTATTCGCCCCGAGGCGAGTTGATTTATTAACTAGAAAATATCTAAACAAAATCTGTCGGCGTTGTAAGCATATAATTAGCATTTGTATAGTTTAAAAATATAATTATCTATTGTATGGTTTAATACAAGTTAATTAATTTTATGAGGCAGTGGTCTCGTTAGCTTAGTTGGTAAAGCCCAGTGGTTTGAATTTCGATTTCATGACTTCGAAGATTTCACAAAATTAAAAAAAAAATTAGAATGTGCTTATGATAATTATGATTTTTCTGGACATATGCCTCATTCTAGTAATTAAAATTAGTGATAAGAAAATACAAAAAATATAGAAACAATTTTCTCACATAAAGGAAACATTTTCCTTGCACGATACAGCACCACTAATAATTTTACGGGGCTTTTAATTGACCAATTAGGCTACATTGCCTACATCAGGAAAATAAAATGTATAGCTAGTTCATTTTTGGTTGCGAGTTCGGTTTTTGCACAATTTGTCAAGCTCTGTTTATATATAGATTTTAATTCGATTCATTATTATTTTTTTTTATTTTTTCATTTGTAAATACATAATTGTAAATGATATTTAATAGATTTATAAATATTCTTATTAAGAAAGGAGAAATTGTTTTAAATACATTGTGATGTGAAAATTTTAGATTAATTCTTAGCACTTTCTATAATAATATAAAATTATAATCATGGAAAAATGGCGAATATTTTATTGTCTTCTGTTTCATAACAATTTAATGATATGGTGAGATTGAGTGGGTCATGATTTGGATATAATTATCTATGAGAAAAACTCTTAATTAATTAAAACATTCATAAAATTAAAGATCATATTTTTTTGGTATCACAAACATAGACACATCTCCACGGACAAACCGCTTATCAAACTTTTAATTATGGAAAATTAAGTAATTTTGTTTTTGTTTGAAAGTAAAATACAATTTAAATTAATACTAATACCTATTAAACAATTCTAAACAAACGGGTTACGTTTTATCTCTTTGCCAAAATGTTTTAAAACAGAATCAATTATTTCAATATCAAATTTGAAACTTCTTTTTTCGTACTTTGGAGTACTGGAAAACATTATTTTAAAGCATAAGAAAATATGTTTATTTATTAATATAATTAATAATGTGAAAATGGTTAAATTCACTTCAGTTTTACAAAGGATCAGACCGAAATAATTCGAATAAACGTGAGATTTATTCGAAAATTAGTTGTGGAATACTACTACTCTTCAGATTATCCTATTTAACGTATGTTTCCATACACACGAACGAAAAGTGAGTATTAATTTGGTGTAAATTCATTTAATCGAGTATTAAAGCGAACTCATCGTTATATCAGTAATAACAGTGAAGCCACTTCAAAATTGGTTCCTCGCATGTCTAAATTCGAATTAGTAAAAGTATTTGGAGCAACGAAAGAAATGTACGTAGTTTTGTCAACTTTTAAACGCGTTTTTCTTAAAACTATGTTTTTAAAAATGGTTTACACAATCTCTGAAATGGACATAAATTGACTCGAAATTTGAACCGCATGTTCAGGAAAGTTGTAGTTTCATCGTAACCGACGATTTTGTTGAAAAACTTTTTATTTAAAAAAAAAATAAATATTATAATTGTCAACGTGTATAATTAGTTATGTCTAAAAATGAATAAAATCGAATTTCTAACCAGAATTATTTCCTACAATTCATGCTGTATGTCGTAATGCTTTAAATTCAAATAGACTTTTAAATGGGAAATCCTATAATTTAAATTACAATCAATTTCTTTATCAAATATTTTAAGAAAACTCCCATTCAAATAGTACCTACTTTTCATTATAATTTCTTTGTAAATTGCCTCGACTGAATTACACAATAGCAGTTCAATTGCAGCGTTGTAGGTTTCTGAACGAAAAATGTCTATGGTTCCACCGGGTAAATTTCTCCTTAATATACATTTTTGTAAATGTCTGTAATACTGCCTTTTAGGTAAAAACTATATTTCTAACTGTTTAGTGCCGGACATTAAGACTTCCTATATACATTGGAAAATTTAAACAAAATTGATATTAAATATTATCTAAATTTTATCTTAACAAGAACTTAAGAAAAATATTTCCCAAGCAAGATGTCTTAGACAAAACATTTCACATAAAATATTTAAAAAAAAATTCTTCATCATTTATATTAATTAAAACAATAGGACTCTTATTAATAATGATTATTAATAATCTATTTAAAATTGAGATTCCCTTCCTGTTACTTTGTTTATTTAATCTCTTCGAAAACAAAATATTATTATTTATTTATCGGAATTGATTATTTAAAAACAAATATTTATCTTCAAATGTTTATTTACACAGTTTTTTTTTTGATACATTTTATTTCTTAAAGTTTTTCAAAAACTAGTTTAAGTCATTTTTACTACACTTAACTAA
This sequence comes from Xylophagus ater, assembly GCA_963422695.1. Taxonomy (NCBI): domain Eukaryota; kingdom Metazoa; phylum Arthropoda; class Insecta; order Diptera; family Xylophagidae; genus Xylophagus; species Xylophagus ater. The sequence goes on along the minus strand of OY730482.1, from coordinate 39,119,041 downwards.
TACAAAATTGAATATAATTACTATTTTAAATAGTTTTAACAAATGAATATTAAATATTATTAGTTTTTCTTTTCAATAATAAACCAATTGAGTTTTCTTTAACAATATCTTAATTCAGATTACTGCAAAGTGAAGTCCATTGAGCATTCATTATTCATGATTATAAAATTATAATATAGTAATTTTTAAATAAATTTATTTATAAAATTGATAAGAAATAGTAAAAATATTACAATATCTTCAAACACAAAATCAAATAACATTTAGCTGCAAATTTATCTTTAAAGGAATTTCTTGATATTCACAAATATTTAAAAAAATAAGAAAAAAAAACAAATACCGATCAATGTGTAATTTAATATTAATGTAAATAATTTGTATAAAAATTAATACTTGATATACAGTTCAATTATGTTTTACTATGCAAAATATATTAATAATTAAAAAGATTATTAGTTTTAAAATTATACACAGGAAAACCTCTACAATTTGGACAACTAAGAGTCGAATCAATTCTGTTTTATTATTAATTATAACAATCGAATTAACTAAATCAATGTTTTACTATTTAATGACTTTATCCACTGAATGTAGCCAGCTGGCATTTCAGGTCACAGAGAAGTCACTGCTACTATATAAGACAGATATTATATAGTAACCAAACAACTAGTTGCGACCTGGATGTGAAATCAATCAAAGTATAGTTAAAGTTATACTTTAACTATACTTTGATTGAATTTTTAATTCAAATTCAGACATTTAATAAAAGATTTCATGATTTGTATGTAAATGACAAGTGTCCAAAATATTGCAATGTTTAGCATATATTACCATAAAACCAATTGAAACTATAATCCAAAATTATTGTATACTTAGGAAAAGCATCCACGTAACATTGCTCTTTATGACTCAGTGTGTTCCTTCAGGGTAGTTTTGTGTATGAAATCTTGTGAAACAGAAAAAAGTTTGTTTGAACACGACTCGAGTTAATATTATATAGTTCCAAACTCATAGTTAGTCCCAAATGAAGAGGTTTAACTGTACAAAAGAAAAAAACATCATTTACCAAAATCGTATTAAAAAAAAATTTTCATATTGAAGGACTGATAAATTTTTAGAATTAAAACAAACACAAAAAATTAAAATGAATAAAATATTCAAATATATATAATTAAGTTTTCGAAGGTGCATTATTTATTAATTAAAAAAAAAAAGAGAAATTAGTGTGTTGTGCTAAAAAAAAGAAGAAAAATTAGAGAAAATATTTTTTAAATTTTATTTAATAAATTCAAATTACCGTCGATTAACACAGTATATATGTAGTTTTGGTAGTGAAATTTTTTCATTTTTATTTTTAATGGTGTTTTTAAAGAAACTTTTATTTTTAAGTATTTTTATTTCGAATTATTTAAATGGTTTTATTTAAAACTTTGTATTTAAAATTGCATTTTTTTTTTTAATTTTACAAATACAATAAAAAAGAATTATTATTAATAATTGTCACGAATTTCAAAATACATAAATGTAAATAAAAATTAAATAAATAGAAATGCAAACATAAATATATGATGTGAAAAAAAAAATTAAAAATAAAATAATAAATAAGAAAAAATCAATTAAATAAATAAAGAAAAATAATGAAATTTTATTTAAAATAAAAATTATTAAAAACGAATATATTTATTTTATTATTTTAATTTAACATTCTGTTTTTTCTGACGGGGGTTTTTTTTTCTCCTTGACAAATAATCCCGATTCCGTATTTATCCTGTTGAATTGAGAGGAAATAATGTCTTTGATATATGAAATAATTGAAATAAAAAATTTATATATTGATATTTTTATTTTTAATTTCACAGATTTTAATGAAAATGAGTTTAAAAACGGGATGTTGATTTTGGCTCTGATCATATTCATTTATTATTTTAAAAATATCTTTCTTTGCTTCAGTATTAAATCAATTTTTTTAATTCATATTTTTAATGAGTTTTGTTGTTATTTCTTCTATATACACTGAAAGGAATGGAATTGACATTTTTTGAAATATTTGTACATAGCTGAGCTTTTCTTAATAGTATGGGCATTTTTGTAGTATTTAGTATTATTTAAATGATTTTTACCATCATATTGTATAAAAATATCACGAATCTATTGTATAATCGAAATATGGTAAATGTGCCAAGAATATCCAGCTATTGAAACTATTGCCCAAAGTAATTATTAATTATTAATATATAATTTGCCACATTTATAGTATCAATTTAAGCTAACACAATATATATTGGGAGTATGAATTAGTAATATGCGAATTGTTATTAACTTTATATCTATCAAACCCGCCATTTTTTTGACAGTGACAGCTATTGTATCTTAAAGAGCGTCAAAAGAACTATTAAAATCCATCAGTCAAAGTGAACACAAGTTTGTACACACACGTTTTTCATTGCCTTAAAAGTGTCAAAATTCGTTCCGACAAAACAACATTTACGGAAAGCTTTGCTTTTGTACTTTAATCAAAAGAAAAGTGCTGCAGAAAGTTTCCGGTTGCTGCAAGAAACTTATCCTGAATATGTTCCAACAGACCAATGCAGAAAATGGGTCGATTCGTGGATAGCCTCAAAAGATGAGCCGTTTCTCCGAGCTGGTATCCGCAAATTGCCAGAAAGATGGGAAAAAGTAGTGGCTAGCGATATTTCGAATAATCAATTTGTCACTATTTCTGAATAACAAATGCTTATTTTGAACAAAAAAACGCACATTATTAATTCATACTCCCAATATATAGTATTGACGAAAGAGAATTAATTGTAAAATTGAAATCACTTACTTCGTTTACATGATCTACTTGAAGACGACTTCAACCCGAAAATAGTCCATGTAAACCAGGATCGATTTCAATCCGACTTGAGTCAATCCGAGATCACAAACACTTTTCTGATCGACTTGAAATTTGCATGTAAATCGATCAACTTCAAATCGACTTGAAAATTTTAAATGGAGTATGAACAGAGGCGAATCATAACCTGAAAAAGAAAAATTTGTTTGGCAGCGTCTATGAAATTGACGTTGTTTTCAAGTTGATTCCAAGTCAATCTTTCAATCCGGTAAAGCTAGAAAACGCGGATTGAGTTTCAAGTCGATCTCAAGTCAATTCTGAATTCGCCATGTAAACTAAGTAATTGACTCAGTGGTTAGAGTCACTTGCTTGCTATCGAATAGCCCAGAGTTGAAATGAGAGTTGTGGCAATTTGACATTTATGCTGTTGTTATGCTGTCTTCTTTTTCAGTTTTTCTTTTTCAGTTTTTTTTTCGACCCATAAATGGGGTGGAAATGCTGGAGTCACGAAAATCACGAAAATTAAAGTCAAACACTTGAATTTCAGTTTATATGTTATTTCAGAATTGAATTCGTAATATTCTTACGTCGTTATTCGTTATAAATAATAAAACTTTTTATTTTGTCTTATTTATGGTAATACCTGGGGTCGCGAAAAACCTACTGATGAAAAATGGGGCCGCGAGCGAATGAAAAACGTTTAAGAATCTATGGTGTAGCGCAGGGGTGGGCAAAAGCCGGCCCGCGGGCCGGATCCGGCCCTTTTGCTTACTTTATCCGGCCCGTTGAAAAATCCTGCATGCAATTTTTTTAATCTCTTATATGCGATTTTCATCATCTTTCATTAACTGAAATAAATCAGTTAATGACCATTAATTTAATATAATGGATCATATTTCTTTAAAAATTACGAGACATATTTTACTGGGCACAAATTGTTCGCATATACACCTAAGTAAGACAATTTATTATTACTTTTATCTTTTATTAACTGTCAAATTTTTCTGTCCAAATGCTTTAAAATGATACTTATAGTGTTTTTGTCAAAAAAATTTCTTGGACAGGGAAACTCCACCCAAATCATTCGCGTGTGCACAGCGTACGCAGTATAGTCCTCCGGCCCGGGAGACATTTTGAAAATTTCATTTTGGCCCGCGCTTAAAAGTATTTGCCCGCCCCTGATGTAGAGAGTAGTATTATTGTGTTGTTATTATGAGAGAATTTAAGCTTTAAATTTTTTTTACAGTATTGACAAAATTGAATTGAAAGAAAAGCTGGTTTACTGCCGTGCCTGCGTGGATTAAGGCCCATACCCACGGTCAAATTTAGCATCCGTCTTTGGAATGACCAGCTATCGTTAACGTATTATTTGATCGTGTGTATAGAAAATTTAACGGAAGACTTTACGAAAGTATTGAAATGATGGAATTACGAAAAAATCTATTGGTTATAAGTAATGTGTCAATCAATACGGATTGCGTTTATGCAAAACTGCCATCAAATCCGTCTTTTACCAACAAATTCATTGAAATTTTAGTACGAAATAGCCATTGGAATTTCTTTAGTATTTTTGATGTTGTTTCTGTGAATAATAATAATAATTTTTGTGATGTATTCTTTTCTCCCATAAATAATTTGTATATACACAGTGCATACTGATGAAAAGTTTGATTGTGTGTACGCAGAAAATATTGCAAACTTTTCATCCAATCTAGTTTGTCATGGCAAAGACGGATGTTAAATTTGACCATGTGAATGGGTTTTTAGATAGAGTAGAGTCTCACGCTGTAGTATCAGCTGGTTCGAATTTCATATCCAGACAACTTCACTTGTTTTTGTTATTATTATTTTCAGTTCTATTTATTTATTACTGTATGGTGAATATTTGTGTATTAACTGTGGCTTAACTTATTTAGCGCAAATGGCTATGCGTTAAAGCTACCGTAGTAACTAAGTGGTATTAACTTTGTTTAGCGCAGCTATATCAGTTGCAATAATTACTACAATATAAATTATACTATCCATTCTATGTCATTCACGCTTATCATGAAATATAGATGTAGTAGCCAAAAAAATCCATTATTTCGAAACAACAATTTACATAGTGAAGAACATGAGAAAAAAATAGCAAACGTTGCAGTTATTTTTATGCCCTATGGTAGATACTACCGTATATTAGTTTTGTCGAAATAATCATCGTAGAAAGATTTCAAAGGTATGGTTGTGTAGGGAATCACAAGTTATACAAGATAACTCAAAAACGCGTTAACTGATTTTGGTGAAAATTGTGAAGCAATTTTGTTCAAATAATTATATTGATTAACTACATAAATAGACGATAGCACGGTATGGTAAGTTTCATTAAAATCGGTCCAAGGATAGTGGAGAAAGAAATAATCCTAGGAGAAAATAAGCCTGCTCATAAAGTTTTTTGATGTACTTTAGAAACTAATACATCGACTAGATTTATGCTATTAAGGCCTAGGTTACCTGCAAATTAAAGGAAATTTTGAAAAGAGGAAACAAAGTTATGAAGAAAAAAACTTGAAATATTGTTAGTTTTGACAGTTTTTCTGTCCTATTTCTGTCATAGGGCATCAAAAAATCCGCTAAGAGGCCAATTTTCAATCTAATAATACTTTATTTAATACTACACTAGCTGAATTCCCTGGCGTTGCTCGAGGTCCCTGGATTCTACATGTTCCTTGATGATTAAGAATTTGGATTTAATATAAAAACAGAATTCATTATATTATGAATGATTTTTATTAATTTATTCAGTATACAAAATATTTTAAAATTTAAAATGATTTATTGCAAAGCCATCGGGTTAACAACATTTTTTGTTTGGTTTTGTTTTCTTTATGTTCAACTCACAAATCTGTACTTTGTGAACCGATATGCCCAAATAAACAGAATTTCAGTTTTATAGGTATAAATGAAGATGTTAATGAAGATATGCATATAATCCTACACTCAAATAAGTCTGTAGTTTTTAATATGATATTTTCAAAAATTTAGTAGTGAGATTAAAAGTTTCAAAATAAGTTCGTAACAGTTTTATGCTTGGTACAGTCATAACAAGTTATGATGTTTTTTTTAAAACTTTAAATAAATGGTGCTCCATAATTACTGCTATATAATAATCAATAAATCTGAATTTAAACTTTTTGTCGTTAAGATTTTTTCTTTGTGGATATAACACTTCACGGTAGTGTGCAATATTAATTAGTTTAGAACAGAAGAAGAACAATTTAAGTATTTCAATAACAACCTAGTGGCTTCTGCATATGCAGAAAAATGACAAAGCTTTTGGCTAGTTCTAACAACTGAATTGTTTGTTGTGATAACTGACTATTTTATTGTATTAACTGAAATTTAGTTGGTATGTTTCGACAGCTAAAATTCAGTTGCCAGAAACATAACAAGGTCTGTTGTATTATGTAGCACGGGGACATAATATAATTTTGAAATGGGCATTTTCACGAAAGTCATAATGTTAGTCATAATGTTCATAACTTCGGTTTTTTGGTGTAACAATGAGCAAAACATATTCTGTTCGTTCCATAATCTGAAGCCAAAGAATATATCTCATATTGGTTATACAACGAAGGCCGGAGGATTTTAGCACTTTGATAATGTCCAGAGAACGTTACGAATTGAAAAATCGTTGGATAATGTATGATTTTTTAGTACTGTCCTGCAAAGTCCCACATATTACTTCATAAAAGCGTTGCGATGTTTACATAATAGTAATAATTGATGACTCCGCAAAAGACAAGTCTAAAAGCTTTACTTAGATTTTCCATTAAATTGGTTAAATTCGATTGAGTTAAAATTAGGCTAACTTAACTAAACTTGACAAATTCGTTGGGTTGCGCATTAACACATGAAGTGCTTTGTACAGTTGAGACTTTACAAACTGCAGAGAAAGAAGATATTGTTCAATTATTTTCAGGTATTTTTATTTTTATATTTATATTGATATCTTTTAGGTGCACAAAATTCCATAAGTATACTTTTAGCTTGTGATTTAAATAAAAAATTTTAGTCTGGAATTTCAAAGTCTGTCTCAATCAAATTTTTGTAAGGTTTGATTATTAACTTGATTCTAATTCAATCGAAACTTGATTCTGCATGGAATAATTTCGTTTTTTTATACTATAAATCGGGTTCTGACGACAAATATTTTTCTTTGAGTGTAACTTTTCTCTGTCGTTGGATTAATTTTTTTAAAACTCCGTGGCTTTACGTTCTGAATTATCGCCTCTCATTATTAATAGATTACATCATAAAATGAATACTAATTTTATATTGAAGGCTATTTTATCTTGGATATAATCCATGTTCTCATTATTTATCGACGACTTGATTAACCCGTCTATTCACAATTGTCATAAAAAATTATCACAAGTTCTGACCGAATATATTTTACATGACAACGAAATTTTATGTGTTCTCTGAATGATTTAATTGGCAAATATGGAATAATTTCCACCATTTTCTTAAGCACACAAATAATTGTACACCTATAAAAAACAATTTTAGACCTATATAAACATTTTCGAGACTATTTCGTATATACCCCTGACAACGCGCTCGAATTATAACAGTTTAAACTGTTATAAATTCATATTTTGGAAATAATTATTATCCGTCTGCCAGAATACGAGTTTTTTCAGCTGTCATAATATTTGCAGTTGCAAATTTGTTATGACTAAAAATTTGTCACAACGCCAGAATAGGCTTGTAAAAGTCGTTTTATGGATCGGAAACTATCCTGTTCCTTCTGAAATTTTGAGCTAGGCGGTTTGGTATTTCATATCAATCAAAATTGTACTACTTATATACTTCAACTTGGAGATGTTATTAGAAGTTTTTTAAGTAATATCATCTGGCTATATCTGGCAGTCAACCAAAGTAATTCCTTTTGGTATTCATATTTGACAACTTTCCATAGTTTCCATTTAATTTTGGAAATCATCACTAACCACTAACCATATTATGGTTTCATTTGTGTACATGTGTTTTTCGAGTTTGTTTGAATATATTCTTGGTTTTTTTTTAATCAAAACCTATTAAACTCTTTTCTCTAGAAAAACTTTCTCTATATTTTCATAACAATTCTAAAGAAAATTCTGGTTATTTAAAAATCATAGGTCCTGTTGCATAATTTCTAGTATATTTTATGTTGCCTCTAAATTTTATTGCATGAAATTAAATATACAAAAAAAAAAAGAAACATAATGAACCAGACATTCAAAATAATCCTACCAGAGATTTAATTTCTTCATTAAAAATGTTATGCAAAATTTCCGATAATTTAGAATACATTGAATTTGTAAAATATAAAAACAAAAAAACGAAAAATAAATAGAATTAAAAGAAAAAAAAAAACATAATATACAAAATGTGCGCCACCATAAAAAGCACTTTTAACAACATTTAGCACATGTTTAAAGTTGTATTCAAATTTGTTAATAAAATATACAAATCAAAATGTTAACTCGAAAAACTCAAAGAATTTTCAGAATTTTCCGAATTTCTTTTCTCTTTTCTCTTTTCTTTGTGCGCGCATATATAAAAGAAAATATAATTCTAACTTTTGATTTATGTTAATATTTAGGATTCCCTTCGGAGGACTTGTTGAATGTATTTATAATGTCAACAAAAAAATATATATCTAAAATCATAATCGGGATAAGATTTTTGCAATTTCAAATTCATAATTTTCAAGCAAAAAAAAAATATAGATCAAAGATACAGCACTCGTTGGATACACATCGAAAGTTGATTTGTGAATCCGAATTAGATAAACCTATCAGTTCAAAATCAAAATCATATAAAATTTTCATAAATTTTCTATTATATAAATGTTTGCCAATAAATTTTCCTATCAGCAATTTTACTAAATAACTCTTTGATCCATCGTCATCAACATTTGTATCTTTTTTTCATCTTATATATTTTGTAGAAATAATTCTATCGATGGATATAGGAAATATCGTTATGGAAGGCATCTTCATTTAGATTTTATATTTTTGGAATCATTTTGATTGAAATTATAGTTTCTTTTCTTTTTTCTTTTTCGTCACGTGGATAAATAAACTCAAAGATTGATTATGCAGTTCCAACGAACGATTTGTTATCCTTTTTAATTGGCCACATGTGAAAAAAAAGAAGTAATATGGAAAAATGTATGTAATTCGGATTCCTATACAAAATGTATATGATATTATAGAAGCGCGTCTAACTTAAATATTCTTCGTTTTAAAGCCACAATATTTCTGTCTAAAACAAATAAAAATTAAAAGCCTTATATATAAACTAATTAATTACAAATTAATTGAAATTAATATTTTATGAACTTTAATTAATTTAGGAAATAATTAAAAGTATATTAAGTAAAATAGAAATTTGTTTATTTATTTTCGTTTTCATGAAATAACTGAAATTGAGTTTTGATAACAATTACTATCAGGAAATTATGTTAATTAAAATACGTCTTAAATAGAATTATTTATTTTTGTTGAAAATAGAGAATCAGTTAAAAGGGAATTTATATTAAGAGGTTTAGATCAGTGTTAAATTAAAATCAAAAATATAGTTTGTTTTTTATTGTAAGAAATAGTTGAAATTTTTAATTTTTTTTTCGAAAAAACTCCCAAAGAATCGATTGAAACCCCGAGACTATATTTTTCCAAGTGAGCATATCAAACATCCCGGAAATTATTTGTCAGATTTACTTAAAATTTGGTACACATAATGATATTATCTAAAAAAAAGCCTAGGAGTTTTTTAAAGGTGTTTCCTGATTATCTGTTTTGTTATGAATCTTTCCATACATGGTGTTGTTCCATACATTATAGATGTTAACTTAATTTCAGTCGGACTGAAAAAAAGTCTTAGCCCAGACTCCATTGGACTTATTTCAAGACATAATTTCAGTCGGACTGACAAAAAAGTCCAAATTTTCGAAAATATGTCCAATTTTTAGAGTCTCCATTACCCCACGACTCCATTGGACTTATTTCAAGGCCTAATTTCAGTCTACGGGCGCCATTTTGAAGACATTAAATTTGTAGGTGGGCAATTAATGTCCTGACATTTTATTTGTAAAAATGCCGTTGACGAAGAAACAATGCAATTTTTGCTGCATAAATTTATTATAAAAATACTTTATATATATTGTTTCAATTAAAAATGCGTTACGGTTGACAGGAATGTATATTTTTTTTTTTTTTAAAAAAAGGATCCAACTAAAATCATTAATATTTCTAAAAATTTTTTACAAAAAAAATTATTTTGAAATAAAATTGTTGAAATATCAATCCTTCCCGGAATCGTAATTAGTAGAAACTAGACTCAAGATATCAAAAATTTCTCAGAAAAATGCATTACGGTACGTCAATGCAATAAAGATTCTTTCTAAAATCCATCCCATGATCATTACGAATATTTCCACTACTTTTGTCATAAAATGATACGAATTTTAAATCAAATTTATTTTTAAATGAAATTCACTAAATTGTAAACATTTTATTGCTGTTGTATGAAGGCGCCAAATTAATTTTTTCTAAAAAAAATGTCTAGAAATTAAAAATATCTGAAATATCGAGAAAAACCTATCGCAATTACATACATTCGTATGCATTCAATTCATTGTTACCATTTTTAATTTCAATACGTCAAAAATAAGTCTGGAAGAAAGTCTTCCTCAAAAGAGTCTATGTTTATGTTTTTTCGAGTCTCCATTGGACTTTTTTCAGTCCGACTGAATATATGTCTTGAAATAAGTCCAATGGAGTCGTGTGGTTAAATTTTTTTTCAGTCCGACTGAAATTATGTCTTGAAATAAGTCCAATGGAGTCATGTGGTTATGAAGACTCCAAAAATTGGACTTTTTTCAGTCGGACATAAAGTCCGACATAAACTTGGACTTTTTTCAGGAAGATTTTTTTCCAGACTTTTTTTTTTGGACATATTGAAATTTAAAATGGTTGCAATGAACTGAATACATACGAATGTTTGTAATTGTAAAAGGTTTTCCCGATATTTCAGATATTTTTAATCCCTAGAATTTTTTTTTTTTGGAAAAAATAATTTGATATTTTTAGATTTACGGCAATAAAATGAATTTAAAATTTTTAGAATTCTTGTCAACAGTAATACACCAGTTGAAATAACATATTTATAAATTATTTTGATAATAAATTTATGCGGCAAAAATTTTGCTAGTCCTTCATTAACAACATTTTTAGAAATAAAATGTCTGGACATGAAATGCTCAACTAAAAATTTAATGGATTAAAATGGCACTGGCAGACTGAAAATAAGTTTTGAAATAAGTCGTGTGGAGTCGTTGTATAAGAAAGACTTCCAATGTCAGAAAAACGCATAAACTTTGCTATATATCTTTGCACCAATGTGTTCCCCATGAGTTCACGTGCTCTTTGTGGACATTTTTGACAAAATGTATACGAAGATATATGATATACGTCCTTTGGGGTCAAGAATTGTTTCCAATCTGCAATTCGCTCTCATTTTTTTGTCGTAATTCCTTTGATAATTTGTAATATTATCAATGAATAAGCAATGATTTTTACTTCAGACAAACTTTGATATCATAACTCAATACAACTTTCGCGAGTGTAACGGATGAATATGATGTCGGATGACAATTCTAAAGTCGGCCATATTTTCCTATTTTCATACAATCTTTATGTAATATGTTCTTTAATATACTATCATGCTTATTCTGGCATTGTGACAGTTTTACGGTCAGAAATATTTATGACAATAATATTCTGACTGAAATTATGACTGCTACGAAAATTCGTATTCTGGCGAACGGGTCATAATATGTCCAAAATATGAATTTATAACACTTTAAAACTGGTATAATTTGAGCGAGCCTTCGTGGTTATTTGCGAAATAGTCTCGAAAATGTTTGTATGGGTTTGAAATTTTTCTATCGGTGTAAAATTATTTGTGTGTTGAAAAGAATGGTGGAAATTATTCCATATTTATCAATTGAATCACTCAGAGAACCCATATAAAATTCCGTTGTGATGTAAAATATTGTCGGTCAGAACTTATGATATTTTTTTATGACAGTTGTTAGTTATGAGCGCGCCAGAATACCAAATAGTATTAAAAAAAAAGTTATGACAATGACGTCATTTTATGCCAGTCAGAACTTGTTATGACTGCGTTCAGAATAAGGGGGTATATGTCCTAAACATGAGTAAAAAAGAATAATTTTCAATTTAATAGTTGCGTAAAAATGAATTTTTCAAATTTGACGTTTTGAGAGTTTCAGGATGGCTGAAGTCTTTAATTACAGTGGACTATGGATATGTTGTGATTAAAAGAAGACGAATTGTTGCTAATTTACACGTAATTCGTGTTCGTATGCGAAGAATATTTCTTATAGTATATGTTTTCGATTTCTCAGAAATAAATTTGATAATTGAATAATAATTTATGGTAATAAATTTCTAATTAAGGTTATTAATTAATTCTTCCACATACCCAATTAATTCTGTAACATTTCAATTTCTTTGAAAACATTTTATCATATACCTTTAAAAGAAAAAGTCATTTAATCCCACATCGAAATTCAATTTAAGACGTTTTCCGTTTCTTCATTTTTTCTATAAGAAAAAATATTCTACATGAAATAAGAAAAAAGCACGGAAAATCAATTTTAATGTTTTCTTTTTATATATACGCATCCCAAAACGTTTAATCTTAGGCTTACATATATACTTCTATATAGAATTATATATATATATATGAACGCTCAGAACACTAGAACTTTAATATAAATCATATATGTACAGGGAAAAACCTTTAAAATTTCCCATTTTCATCTATCTCTAGATGCTGTCATTGTCGTTGTCATCATATGAAAGGGGAGAAATCATACACAAGAAAGTATTTTCTATGCGAACAGAACAGTAACAATAGTTCGGTTTTGGGAATTTTAGACCACGGCAACAGAAAGTCTAGAATAGGGTATCCTATAACATTCCTTTCTATATTAAAGTTGAATTGCAAAAAGGGATTGATTGGGCGTGGTTTGAATTGCTTTTTTGGTGGCTTTTTTTTCCTTGTTTATTTAGGGATGATGTGGTTCCCTCACATTTTCAACAGACTAAATTGAATTCTTTACTATAATGTATGAAAAAAAGGGAGTCAATGTGCTTTAGTAGTTTGTTATTTCAGCGGTTTAAGTGGAAATACAAAATTCATCAAATGATAAGATATATTGGTATACGGTATAGTCAACAGACGTGAAGATCATTTGGTGTTTTGAGGTTTGAGAAGGCTTGAGAATTTTCCTTTTTCAATAGATTGGCTCTCATACAAACTTTTTTTTTTTTTGGTTTTCCTACCCTTAGGGTGACAACAAAATATCTTTATTTTGTATTTCAGAGACGAATTTTTCATCAGTTCTAATCTACAGGAAAAATTGAAATATTTTTTTTTATATATTGGTGAAAAGGGATTTTATCTAAAGTATGGAGACTTTTCAGTACATCGTCCTGAAAAGTATATGATATTGGGATTTACATATTTTTCATATTTTACATTATTTTTTTATTAAGAGTTTTGTTAAATTTTTGGTTTAGAAAAAGTATTGTTCAGGCTGTAATTCTGTTCAACATAAATATTCAATATTAAAAAGAGAATACATAAGATATAAAAAAGGCACTTATAACAATTACAGTGTGCAATGGAAAACCATGACAATATTAGAAAAATATAAATTGGAAATATTTATACCAAAGTTTCGATTGGAGTTCTAAACATTCTGTAGCCATAAGTAAGCATACTTCTTTGCGCTTTTGAAAATCTCTCTGTCTGATAATGTATAGTACTTTTGCGATTTCTTCATGTATTACTTTTTATATAAAACTCAAATTTATTCCAAGTATCAGCGAAATTTTTTCGATAGAAACAAAGCCTAATATATTGACATGAAGCGAGAGCTAGTATTTATTGATAAAATAATATTATAGCATACAATATATTGATACTGTACAAATCAGTTTCTATAAACGTGTTTCTTATCTATCATAAACAAAATATTATAATATATTTATATTATTTATGATAATCTAAACTAAAACTAAATTCATTTTTAATAACTTTATGATGATTCAATTTGAACCAGATCAAGGTAAGTGTATATCAAATGTATAAAAAGATCAGCACAGTATGCATTTTTTCTTGGGATAATCATTTCCTTCGGAACTGATATGAATTTGAAAATAAATGACTGATATATGAATTTCCTGTTTACAATATGGTATACGCACATCAAGATTACGGTGCAGTTAAACAAATAAACATTTATCCGATAATTCCGGGATAGAGATCACATCATCGTATCTATGTGTTTCAATATAAATTGTATTATAAAAAATGAAAGTCTGTATACATAATACATTAAGAAGATCATTAAAACAAGCACTTTAATAATTGCATCTGGTTATATTGAATTCTGTATAGACATGGATTCTAAATTCCACATAAAAATGAGGTGTAGGTAGTTTTTTTTTCACTCTCTGAACATACATTTTTTTTGCACATTAGAATTAAATATAGTAATTTATGTGATTATTTGTCTTACCTTCAATTTCTTTCATTTAAGCTTTTGTATATTTTATAATATATTAAATTTATATATATAAGTTTATCATCAAAAAAGAAAATGTATCTTCATATATATTTTTTTTTTTTGGAAAATATATACCTATGTATATCTTGTGCTACAGTATACGGAATTGCTACAGGGCTTTCTAGCCTTAAGAGTTCTTGAATTCATTAAAATTTTAATCGTAATTCATTAAACCATATTATTATGGAAACAGAATAAATTCGAAATAGAAGGAATATTTTTGGTTTTATAAATGGAGGTTGCCTTTACCAGATCTAGTCTTTTAATAATCTTTATAAATATATACCGTATATATTGTGTAAGAAGTATATATAAAAGAGTAAAGAAAAGTATAGAGAATTTCTGTATAAGAATGGGCTGCTATGTTAATAACTTTGTGGGAAGTAATGCATCTGTCGTTATATTTGAATCTTAAAATTGAAACATCGTCATCATCATCATCAAGTTTTGAAAGTTTGCATTAAAATTTCGTCTTATAATACTTATACTTTTTCCTCTCCTTTAATAAAGTTTAAAGAAGAAATTTCTTCGAAATAAATGAATACACAGTTTTTCTGGGAGTTAATTTTCATTTTGTTTTAAAAAATTCTTTAGCTTTTCTTTTATAGCTAAAAATTTTCACAAAATTTATAAAATAAAACTTTTTCGAAATTAATATACATATTACTTTAATAATTTATGTAAATATTTTTTACTTCGATTTAGTATCATAATATAAACAAATTTTAATAATTTACGATTATAAGATTTAGTATATAACCCATTTCGAATTATCCTAAACATGCATCTTCTACATACAATACATATATAGTTGCTACTTTGTCATATGTGGTTTTGTTAAAATGTGACGTTCTGCTTTAAAGATAAAGTCTTTATTCTAAATAATTGTGAATGAAAAGAAGGGTTCGAAAAGGCCACTAAAATCACATGAGTGACCGTATGATATCATATGTCGAATATTTTGTACACCAAATGGTAATTTTCCAAAAAACAATCAACCCTTCAATTCTATTTATATCTAAGTATAGGGTGTTTCCGGCTACAAAGCAATGCCCATTTTTATTTTTTAACGTTTAATTGCAATATCATTCTAATTAAATATTCCGCATTCCATACATAAATGTATAAACAAATGAAAAATAAATGATTGTGGAAAGCCGAGAACAGGGATCAAACCTGATATACTCATCAGTTACTGTAGCAACGAGAACTAATTTCATTTTCATTTCTAAAAGTTGAATATTATTCAAACAATATAACAGCATTGATTATTTGTATTAAATGCCTAAAACTCCTATAAATGATAATCAGTCAAATTTTTGTTGTTCCTGTCTTATACATTTGATTGTCGACCATCATCTTAATTTTTCTACTAGTATCATATGTCTTATAGATAGCACATTCATAATATATATTACCTTGAAATATGACGACTCCACAATTAATGGTTCTAATCTGTTTAGTCAGAATAAGATTAAATTTATAGTATAGAATATACGTAGAATAGAATTCAGTAAAATATGTAAGAATCAAATGTCCTTTTGTTTGGAAAACCCTGTATATATTTTCACTTGATCTTATAGCATTAACAGAAATGTACATATAATATCGAAATATAGGTAATATAGTAGTAAGGAAAATTTTTGATTTTGAACAAAAAGAAAATTCATGTTTCAAAGCTTCTGAAAACTGTAAAGAATATTATTGAATGACAATGTTGTAGAAGTGTGGTAGTGTAAATATATTAAAATGAAGAGGAATTTGAAATAACATTCGGTAAAATGTCAATCAAATTCGTTGACATAGTGTTTATTTAACCGACAGTGAAAATTTCAATAACAAAAAAAAAAAATAAAAATAAAAAATAAAAAAGAGAAAAGAAATGGCCCGAACAAAAGGTTCAAATATAATAAAAGTGTACTCAAATTAAAATAATGTTAAATATGAAAGTATGGCGGATATTACGAATAGTATAGGTGCCAAAATATGGTAACCAAAACGAATAATTCATGGGCAATAATATAATTTGTATATTTCCATTGACATATTTCAATATGGTTAATAACATTCTTGAGAAATGAAAACCATTTTGATTAAAATTATTAATATTTAAATGGAATTATATACTTTCTATAACAGCCCACAGGTAATTTTTTTTCCATATAAATAAAGGGTATTCTGTTTATGTTGATATTTTATAACCGTTGTGGAAATACAAAAGCAAAATACTTCTTTTTACATTACGAAATATTGTATTTTACCGATTCATCGATATACCGCCGATATACAACACACAGTAAATACCCCTATAATATTCTGACAATGGACATGAGTTAAATTTTTTCAATATACATACAATATATATATACATATATATATATATATATATACAATATACAGTACGAATATTATATAGTATATTAAAAATCCATTTATTTGCATTAAAATTATGATTTCATGTCTGAGGTGTAATGGATTCAGGAAAAAAAGTGGGCAGGAACCACAACTAACGGTTTCCCGCCCATATTATTTGTATGAATTTTATATAAAACTTGTCCATCAATAAAGAATATACTGTGAAAGTTTACAAGTGCAAAAAGTCCTACTGTTTTTATACAGACATTTTGGGGTGTGCTTTATATAAAAGTTGCTAAACGTTAATAGCTTAGCAAATATTCGAAAATCAACCCTTGGTTGAAAATTTTATGAGCTCAATTCAAATCGATAAGTAAATATTATTTTTGTTTGCGAAAAGGATGAACTCTTGTTCATATATGTATAGACTTCGACACCCTAATTATCTTTGATAATATTCCGAAAAAAGAATGTTATAATCTTTTGTAACTTAACTTTAAACCTCATCTTCATCAAATTATATAGATTTTATATAAACTTTAAAATTTTATTCATATATTGAAGAATAAACAGAAAAATCCTCTCAAAAAAAAAAAAAAAAAATCCTATGTACACAATTTTCGCGTCCTTTTTTTTCCCATATACATGAAGGGAGGCCCTCTATACAAATTGATTAATTAACGACATGCGGTATATAGTGCGGTTGATCGCCCCTGGATTGGTGCAAAAATTGCCTTTAGGTTGAATTTCGATTCAATGTTTGCTCTCAAAATATCCCTCAGTTATTAATTATTAATTGGGTTCATATCTAACTGCATATCACATAATTTTTGAATGTTTTCAATATCATATATGATATATTTATCTATACTACAATAAGTTATAACTACACTTTTGGTATTGATAACATATTATAGAGTATGTTATAATATATTGTTATGCCCAAAAATTGAAATGCATAATCTTGACATAGAATAATAATGGAATTTCCAATTTCAATTAAAATTTTGTACTCTAAGTCTAATGGATTTACTACTTGGGAAAAATTAATCTGTATAGATTCTGGACAGTTGTCTAAAGATACTAGAACTGTGGAACGAATTAAAGTTAGTTTAATTTGTCTAAAATATTTGTCTCTCTGTAACTCTGGCTTCAAAGAGGAAAGCTTTGCTTAATTACCGCAGATTATCCGAACTCATAAAATTAAAAGTTTTGACCATTAAAACAGATTGATTGACCAAAGTCGTACAATATCATCATACGCCTTATATGCAATAGTTTTAAAAATAAATTTTTCAGTTATTCTTTTTACAGAATATAAATTCTTGTATAATAAAAATCCCATATGTACCATATCAAGTTTCTCCTCAGATTCAGATAACCCGGTCATAAAAGTGCAAAATATAAAATAACAAAAATATTTACGATCATCGATTGTTGTAAAACAATAAGAAAATAGAAACAAACGTACCGAAAATCACGGGTGGTATTTTAATGGTCCTTTATGGTAACCAAAAAAATTTTCGGGAGTATTTCGTAAAGAAAATCAGAAACAAAAAGGATACTGTTTTGTTTTTCTTATACATTGTAAATGAAATATGGTGCAAGAATTGCATCGACCACTTACCATATATAAATATACGAATATTTCCATTTTTCATTTACGATATAGAATTGAAAGACTCCTTCAAATATAAATTTCTCTTTTTCTATATTTAGATGTGATTGACACAATCCATTCCGTTTTGTATGGTGAAAAGATAATGGCATCGAGTTAGGTTCAATTTGACAAGTTCTAAGGTTACACAACCTCAGGTTAAGTGAAATTTGGATATCATACAGAAAACATTTGGTTTATTATAGATATAGAAGACGTACATACCTTCATGTTTCTGGCAATATTAAAGTTTTATTTATTTTAGGTGATGGAAAAATTTATAAATAAAATTCTAATGAATAAAGTCGCTACAAATTTCTTCTTCTTTCCCTTCTGAAAATATTGTGAATTATCAGATCACTGATTCAGAACATAATCTAATATCGGAAATATCCTAGCAACTAAATGTTCCGTAGTAGTATATCCAAAGGCAGCTTGTTGTATGTCGTTTAATCTTAATCATGAGATAGTTTAAATGAAATCAGAATATTAAATCAACTACGGGTTTCTTGTTTTAGTCAGTATTTTTCACAATTGTAATACAAAAAGTTTGATATTTTTCTATCAGTACTGCACAAGGACTAGGTGTCTCTCGCCAGTAAAAAATTGAAAAAATTAAAAAAAAAATTATTTCTAAATTTTCTTTCAGATAACGGGTACTTACCAGGCAACTCCATTAGACTTTTTTCAAGACTTATTTTTAGTTGGATTAAAAAAAGTCTCGTGGAAACTCGAAAAATTAGACATATTTTCAGACGGACTGAAAAAAAGTCTTGAAATAAGTTCAATGGAGTCGTGGGGTTAACTAGCCACAAGAAAACAGTTGTCCATTTTTAAAGAATTTTAATGATCGATCAAATGAATTTAAAATTGCATTTTGAAATGAAGTTTATATGATTAATAATTTCATATTTTCCTATTTGAAAGAGTACAAATCGAAATTCCATTAAATTCATGAATTATTTGCACTGTCAAAATTATATCTTTTTCTAAAAGCATACTTTTTTGTTGAAATTTCGATGTTATAAAATTTTTTTATACAATCAAAATTTTAATCCTGTGTTTGTTCAGATTTACCAACCACAGTTTTCTGTATTAGGCATATAGGCTTTTATATAACTGAATAGGCCTTTTGTGTATTTTTTTTAATACTCATATATATACATATATATATGGTATTAACATTGCTCTTGTGTGTGGCAACCAACTGATAAAAACTTCATTTTATGAACAATAAAATCTTTTCGATGCCAATCCAGGATTTATATTTTTAAGCCAATTATTTATTTTCATGCACCACTTTTTTACTTTCTTTGTAAAATGCAAAGGAAATTTTTTTTTAATATAAAGAAAATGAATTTTATGTAAATTTTTGTTAGTTAAAAAAAAAGAAAATTCGATGGCGCTTTTATTTCGATCGCATCCTTAAATTCAAGGAGGTAGAGATGTAAATTTTTGTTTTGAGAAAAATTTTGACTTTTAACTATGATTTTCTTAAATTTAAATAGAATCTCATGCGAACTGTTTTTCTGTTGTGAAATGAAAATTTATAATCTTTGGAATTATTGTGAAAGGGAACAAAAAAAGGTTCGATTCATGAAAATAAATCGTCTTGAAATTGTAACATGTGAAAGGAAATAATACGAATTTCACCTAAAAACCAGATTATCCTTTTTTTGTTTTGTTTGTTTTTTTGTATTATGTTAAAGAAAAATTGTTACAAAAATGTGCAACAACGAAATATGATG
Source organism: Xylophagus ater (assembly GCA_963422695.1). Taxonomy (NCBI): domain Eukaryota; kingdom Metazoa; phylum Arthropoda; class Insecta; order Diptera; family Xylophagidae; genus Xylophagus; species Xylophagus ater. The sequence continues at coordinate 39,098,756 of OY730482.1, read as the reverse complement.
TAATATGAAAGAAACGATTAAAACATTTAACCCCCAAAGGCCTTTAGATAAAGGATCAATGCAATCACAATGCAAGATTAAAGCTGTATTTATCTAAATGTCTATTTTATAGTTTCACCTATTGCCTAGATATTAAACGCATGGGCAATAAGCCTAGATGGCATAAGGTGAATAGAACTGCCAAAAAGCATGTAATTCGAATTTAATAGAGACATGATATAAATTATTGGGTGGTCGAATATTTTCTGTTTCAGAGGGGGTTGGTTCGTTTATGAAAAATATTTTTGTTATATTAAATTGGTAATTTTTTTAGTTTGTACAGGGCGTAACTAATTTTACTCCGGTGTATCGATTTTTATCGTCCTGATTTTCTGAATTTTAAAAAAGTTTCGATTTTCAGAAAAATAATGAATACGCTAAAGTTCTCATTGAATATGGATGGTTGCAAGAATTACTATATATTTTCTTTAAATCTAGCTTTATAGCCTGGAAACATATAGGGGAATAGATAACTAGGAAGCACAGTAAAATGGCATTGATGATGCTAAAACAGAGATACGTTTTTGTGAGGTGTAGAAAACGAGATGCGTACTCATACAAAATAGTTCCATAAAACCCAATAAGCAAAACTGAACGTTAACCAACATAAAAGTTTCTTTAATTTTGATTTGTTCGTATTTACCGCAGTTTGTTTGTAGGAGAGTTATTATAGGCATTGGTTTAAATAATAGTAGTTAATACAAGTAATTGGCATTAACAATTGAAAGGTTTATAGAAGCGAATAGCTGTTGTATTGTTTGAATAATATTTAGAATTTAGAGAAAAGTCTACAGTGTGAAATGATCGAGTTGGTTGAAACGTCGTTTCTAGAAACCGATGAGACTTTGCTTCAAATTCAGATTTCGATTTTTAATAATTTCTTTTTCTTTACCTACAAATGCATGTTAGTATTAAAAATCAACAAGTTTATATTTGTTGCGTGTTGCTTGCCTGTTGCGCACTAAAACGTGGATACTTTTAAGCTTTTAAAAAAAGAAAATGATCAAATATTTCGTTTACCAATGTTCCTTGGGTGTGCATAATTCATACATTTGAAGTGGGTTGGAAAATAACTTGTTTTATAAAGGTTTATCATATATTTTCAAATTCTGTATGAACTCATTTCATAGTATAAATTGAGTTCAAAAAAAAATTTTGTTTTTAAAAGAAAATTGGTAACACTCTGTACAAATGAAGTTTAAAATGAAACGAAATAATATTTAAAAATTTAAAATTAATTTTAATTTTATATTTGTATTTATATTTTAACCAAAATTTCATATTTAGTCTCGACTATATTAGAAAAATTTTGTTCAATCCAGATTTCTAAACTATAGATTTTTTAAAAAAATTTGATGAATTAATCAGGTTCCACATTGAAATTCTATTTCTTGTGTATTTCCCTTGAGGCAAAGACAAACTTAGAAACATATTCTGATCAAGAAATATATATAGTATATATTTCAAGAGAAAGATTTGAAATTATCCACGCGCCGCATATAACCAAAGAAATTTTTATGGACGAATAAAATGAAAATCAGATCCTGAAATAACAAAGACAAATTACAAATTGTTCAAGAAAAAAAAGAAGAATGATTGAACTAAATCTGAGTAAACAGAATTAGTCTTATTTTTATTGTGATAACAGCTCAGAAAAAAAAAATAGAAATGAAAACTTGACAGCGCAGTGGGTGATTCCTGTTCTAATGTTGACGTGTGCCTTACGTTTTTTTTTTTGCTTTCGGGCCACAATAATATGCTTTTTAGATCAAATATAGTAGTACATATCATATTTAGAAGAATTTCAAACATATACAGATATTATATAGAATCATACACCATTATTAGCAAACTAATTGACACATTGCTTAACTTTAGTAAAATCCATCTTGTCGTCATGTCACTGTTAATGAGATAAAAATTAAGACTATCATTATGTCTAAAAATGAAGAAAATATCCATGTTCCCTCCTTTAAGATATTTCTCAAAAATATAGAAAGATTTAGAAATGATTTTCGTAGAGAGTCTCTTCTTTCATGTTTTGACAATTTTCTGGTGTACACAAAACATATGTTCTTGAATGTTTTAGACGCGCGGAGTAGTCTTAACGAGTAGAAACATCTTGTAGTCGTCATAAAATTTAGAACTATTTTCAGTTTATGCTATACTAATTTTATTTTGTCATATTTTATATTGGAAAAGATTAACTACATATTGAATTAAGGAACTATTAAGACCTAACATGTATATGAGGTTTAAATATCATCATTTGACAAATGTTATAATACATTAACCTTTCGACCTATAAGAAAATGAGATATCGTTTCAGATTAAATCGATTCTATGAGATGGTTCTGAATTTTCAAGAAGGGAATTCTTTGTTTAGATAGATGTGGCCATTAGAAACTTACACATTGAGGATCATATCAATCCATATTTTTATAGATACAAGTTTTATGCCTACTTTTGCTAAAATTTTAAATCTAAATAGGAAAGATAGTAGCAGAGAAGAGATGCTGAGTGTCAGGACGTAAACATTAAATTGTTCTTGTTCTTTTATATATGTTTATTATAATGTATTATTCAAAATAAACCTACGTTTCTATGAATATTGATTTTTTTGCGGCCCACCTAAAGTTAAACCTTGTTTGTTTGACTCAAGTTAGCCTTTGAGTTTGACACCCTTGCACTAGGGGTATTCCTTTTGCATTGTCAGATTTTAAAATTTTATAAATCTAAACGAAATTACAACGAAATGGGAACGCACCTTGAAAAGGGTTTTTTCATATTTCAGTTAAAATTTTTTTTCAAGAAAAATCCAAGAATTTACCATTTAACTTATTTTTACCAAAAAGTAATTAAATAATATTCAAATTAAAATTTGTTCTCACAATTAAAGAACTTTTTGAATACATTTTTTTGCAAAAAACACTTCAACTCTTTCACAAATCTCCTCAATCGTTGACTGACTATTGGCTATTTCTTGATCATCCTTCTACCACGGCGGTGGTTGAACTTCTTTTAACGACCTCATAATCACCAACTCATACTTGACCACCATCTTTTGATATATATGTATATAATATATAAATAATTTCAAATATTGTAGAATCTAGATAAAAAATTACATTCGACTGAAAGTTGAATTATTTTCCAAACAATCGAAACGATTTCATGAAACCTATTTACAGACATATTATATTATATGTGTGGATTTCTAAAATTATACAAAACCCAAAATAATTCGTCGAACTTTCTTCTCTGGAAATTTTAAGAATTTAATCTACATAGACGACATAGATGAAACACACCTGTGGGAATCCGAAAATTTAAGTGTGCTCAATTTCGGATCTTATCCAATCGAGAAATAGTGTTCCTTATCAAACGTATGTTGCTCTCAAACAATACAAAAAAAAGAAAAAAATAGAAAAATTTATCCTGTAAATATAATGAAGGGAATGCAAAACATGATGATCTAGTGTTTGGGTTCAATAAATTAAGTTGTATTCTATCGGTTGTCTCTATATTACTATAATACAGTGTGTACTATATTATGGAGAAAAAAAAAGTTGCATTCTACATAAGTTAAGATTTATATTTAATCCCACGAGATTACCGCGATCGGTTGCCATGCGCCATGTAAATCTTTTTCTGGATGAAAATGTCTTGCTGACATTTTAATCTTTTGGTATATTTTAACATGATATCAAAAAGTCTTTAATACATGACTAAAATTCACGATATTTTTTTTTAGTCTTTTTCTTTTTTCATACAAAAGAAGAACTTCTTAGGCATTTATTAATCAGAAAATTCCGAAGAAAGGAGATTTCTTCTCAAATATTGAAACTTTCAAGGGTAATTTCGTTATTAAAATTGAATTATATAAAAACTATATATTATTTTAATATAGTATTTTTAGAATTATGGAATTAATATGTATTTCATAAAAATATATGTAAAGCCATATAAAACGTTACGAGTGAATATTTTGATGTATTTTAAATCATATTTATAGTCTATGCTTTTTTTTAATGTTTAAGATTTTCAAGTATAATTTAGAATAAAACTCATTGTAAACGATTCACCACCATTTCGTCGCCTCATTTATCTTTCAGAGATTTTCAACTTTAACACGCGAGGATTTTCATTCTTATTCAAGTATCATCTTTTATTTTTTTTTTTTTATCACGGATTTTGACTCATTTAGTATGGGAAGTTGAGGGATGTGGTTTTGTGATACAAGAAGATGTTAATCATCTGTTTTTAGATAGATTTCCGTTTTTTTTATTTTATGGTGCTAGATTTAAACGACAATATTGAAAATTTTAAATCGATTTAAATCAACCAAGGTAAACAATGAGAATTTTATTCCTGTTTTGGAAGTTAGTTTAAGAATATTTATCCGGTAATTCTTTCTTTTTTGTGATTAATTTTAGTTAGGCAATATGAATTATTGATGACTAGCTGCTGCAAGCGGCTTTGTTCCTGCGGATTCTGGGATTTGGTACAATTTTTCTTAAAAGAAACATCAATTTTTTGTCCAAACTTTAAAATTTACAGGTTGATGTCTTATAACGTAACAAAACAAGCAATGTTTATTGCAGACGTTAGCTGACAAATTTCGAGATGAACAGTGGAAATGTAAAAGAGTTGGGTATCTGTCATGAATAGAGAACGCCATTCCACCTCAGAACTGCTAATTAATCGACCACTTTTGTACATCTATATTTCATATTTCTTATTCTCAAGGGTACACGCCTGGTCACTTCCATTGTTGACGTACTTGCAAATGGATTTTATAGGTTTAATAGAGTTGCAGTGCTCGACGTTGATCTGTGCATTAAATGTACGTGAAACCACGGGATTATAAGCGATTGTCTAACGACGATTCACTTCTGTAATATCTTCGGTTTTTGAAAGACAGGTACCTTTAGAAAATAAATTATAGATTTGCATTCAAACAACAACTATTTCTACTTAGGCTTAATATTAAAATATTTGTTTACGAGCATAATACAAGTGAAGTAAAGATAGTACACAAGATTGGTATTAAATACAAACACAGTCTGTCCCGAAATCATATAAGGGTAGTTGAATTAGTACTTGTAGACTAATATATTTAAAAATTGGTTTCAAACGATTGATAGCTAATATTTGAAAAGTAAAAGTTCACCACAAGATATTACTAAAGAATATGAAATTAAGTTAAGTTGACTCATTTTCATTGATATTACATACAACGAATCCTATTTGATCTGACCATAGTAATTATTCTAGGGACTGCTTAAATAGTACAAAACTATTTTCTGGCTATTTTTTTACTTACTACATGGAATCTAATTTACCCAAATTAACATCTACATAACACAATTTTGATATAATAATGTTTGCTGACTGTTTTCTAGTTTAAAGTAAGTACTATCTTAAATTAGTTTCGAGTTACTTCTACTGTCGGTGAGACATAGGAGTGGCTGAAGACATCAGGCATATTATATGTGAATGCTCAGCTCTCTCTCGAGCTCGTAACAACTTTTTTGGGCAACCATTTCTACGGGAATTTAGGGATGCTTCAAGCGACTAACATGAGCAGTCTAATGAAATTTTGCTGGAAAATTAAATGCTTTGAAGAGGAATAGGTGTCCCAATAGGGTAACTCTTGGTCTCGTAGGGATCACAATGGGCCCATAAGGTGTCTGGTGTTGTAAGCAGTACCCTACTCTACCTACCTACCTACTTCTACTACGTTGTTGGTAGTTGCAAGGAATATGTATATTGTTTGTAAAAAGGACACAAACATAAAATTATTAAAAATGTATTTTCTTTTGAGACATACTGTAAGTATTATATATCCTTTTGTCGTAATGCACTTTATGTTGTCTTGCAGAAATATATTTTTTGTATAACAATCTTATACGTTCCATCATCAAACAATAGGATTTAGAGTAACATTTTGAATATATATATTTGGATGATATGACAATGTGTACAGCCCATATCCATATTGCCTCTAAACTATTTATATATACATATATATTTTCTGAAAGGGTGAATTTTGAGTAAAACGTAACAGAAATATCTAATATAATACATTTCAATATGCATATAAATTGATATATTTATTGTCCGATATTGTCTTCATTGTTATGAATGCATATCTATCGACCGCAGGCGTTTATCTTAATCCTTTCTAGGTATAATAATTATATAATCTCCCTCAAAATTTAATACTTTGATTTCTTAATTTAGGTTTTTCTTTTATGCTCCAAAAATTGGAAAACAAAATCATATAAAAATTATACTGAATCGATAATATATACATTAGACAAGAAAAAAAAAAAAAAAACTTACATATATTGAGGAAAATTTTTGGAATGATCGCGATCAACTCTTTCTTCAATCAACTTTTTTAATGACTTTGTTTAGAAAATTTCGATAAAATTTTTTTATAGCTATGCATGGAAATGGTTTAATTTTAGTTCATCATATAGTGTTTTCATTTTTCTTTCGAATTATTGGGAAAATCCTCTAATCAAAACAAAAACTTCTCTTAATGACTACTTCATAGAACATTTTTCTTGGTAGTAAGTAGTTAGTCGTATTCTAAGAAGCTAAACAAATCATATTTTCATGAGTTTCTTTTTTTTTCATTTTTTTTTCATTTTTATAGATCCACAAAGTCACACAAAAATCATCCAACAAAATTTTTCATATACCGAGTACTAAGAGAAAATACGTATAATGTAATACTTTTGAATGAATTTTTGGCCACACGATTTTCAAAAAGCATATGCATCATCAATTCCCATTATCCATTCATCCGTTATCCAACTTAACCGTGTTATGCACATATGATATAGATCTTTATAATCCAATTCTTCTAAAAAAAATTTCCATTTCTTCATGAATCTGGTTTTGTTATTCATTGATAATGGGGTAATGTGGCAAGGATGAGAGAAACGCAAGTATATAGATATGAAATTGTAGCAGTTTTTTTTTCGTTTTTTTTTTTTGTAAAAGGCGCTACTTTTATAAACGTTTCTTATAGTGTCAAAGCCAAAACTCGGTTATTTCCGATGATCTTTTGATCTTTTACCGCAACCGCTTTGAAATTGACATTCAAAGAGAGTGCGAATGAGATAATCGGATGTGTATATTTTCTGGTGGAAAAAAAAAACGATATTATCTAAATATGAAAATTTAATTGAGATGAACACACATGGTTTGCAATTGACTATGGCGAAAAGGTGTTATAAAAAAAAATTAGAAGAGTTTTATGCAATAATCTGGAAAATCATAAAATATTTTCTTTTCAAACAGATTTTCATTGAATTATAAAATTTGAAGAAACTTTTTGCGAAATTAAGTACGCTACAACAAAACGAAAACTTATGAGATTTGTTTTGCTAGTAAATTAAGCAAAATCTCAAGAAAACATTGGATCTATGCATTTCAAGATGATTTTTTTTTTACGGCATCCATGCCCAAACTATTAATAATGTGATTTTAGCCAATTCATGTGCCTATAGCAAAAGTCTAGACCAAGATTATATGAAGTATAGGATACAGTACTATGCCAGTACAGGATGATGTGGTTAGTGGTTGATCATATAATAACAGCTCTAGATTAGATGGTGTGCTCAGCACGTGTTCAATTAGTACGATGACATTGAATGCTATATCTTTTTGATTGATGGCTTTAATTATTTTAGTTCGTAATAGTTGTCAAATTTTCCCGCTGTAGTTTAAATAATGCACTAAACAGATACGTTTTAGGATCACAGCTATACACATATAGTATGTTATAATGGAATGTTGGTGTTGGTATACTGTGAAAACTTCCTAGTTAACTAGCTCTGTTTGTACATATTATAACATGCTGTATTTAGTTTACAACTCATATATTGTATATGAAAATTTCTAATATATAAAATTGTTCATTTTAAGAAATTAAAATTGAATGTTTCTTTAAAGTGCATTTTTAGTCGAATCTTTTAAGACGCAGATTTGGAAAATACATAATAGGTCTGTTTTATTTGCCATACCCTACTCTGGAGCAGGGTAGGTGGCAAATAAAACGAGCAGGAGTAGGAGAAAGTTTTAATTCAAATGTTTGTAGCGCTGCTTAGCAACCATATTATAATGAAATAAGAAACGTTTAGCTAATACACTTTTTATGGGGGAAAACTGAACTAATTTCGGGTGTGATAGTTACGCCTGGTCTGAAAGTAGTGTAGAATTTGCTCTTTTGTTGTTTTTGTTTTCAATGTAAAAATTTGCTCTTACAAGTGGCAAGTAAAACAGACCTATTATAATGTTTTTTCAAAAGTTTGTTATAATTTTCAATTGATTTTTAATCTGGATATCTGGTGTTCAATTCGTGGTAAACACCACTTTTATCGAATAACAAAATATAAATATTATATCATATACCTTAAGAAGTCTGTATTTTGGATCTTTAATGTATACAAATTTTATTTAAAAGTTTTTAATTTAAAAATAATTGAAAAAATATGTCAATAGATCACAAATATACGTTTATAGTCGGTCTCTATAGATTGGCAAATTTAAATGCACCTTTTCTCTATACAAATAAGGTCGTTCTGTGTTATTTATAATATTTTATAATTGATTTTATATTTCTATGAATTATTAAACTGATGTTTGAGAAGGTTTTAAAATTGAATCTGAATATATAGACAATCCTTCAGTATACTAATTGAAACTATCGTTCAACATACATAATCTAAATGAAGATTTTCATATTTCATGCATTAATATCTTATCAATTGCGAAGGTATAGTATGATAATTAGAAATTAAACATACCCAATATGATCTATTAGCGAAGAATTAGGACATTAGTCAGTTTACAAATAATATATGAATAATTGAATTTCTTCGTCTCTAAATTAATTAAAAAGAAGTCATATGATTCTAATTAAAACGAAGCACCTCTAATATATTAAAGAAAATCACATAATTCTTAAGAATATATAATCCAGATCCATAAGATCCATGCTTTATTTGAGAAATATGTGCAAAATAAAACTATAATTATTCTTTTGATTTGTTTATATTTAAAATCTCATCACATATGGAACAAACCATATTGGAATATTGGATATAAACGAGATGGTAATGAAATGGCAAGGAATTTTTTTTTTTAAAAACTTTTTTTTAATATCGTATGTTATGTTCGCAAAAATAAAAGAAAATAAAATTCATTATATATTGTATATATATATACCTTCTTTATTGCATTATTTTTGGTGCAAACCAGCAGCGTCTGCAGGTCGTTTCTATCGCGATTTGTGTACAACATACTGTAAACAATTCTTTCTTAATGATGTAAACAGGCCTCAAGAAGAGGCCACAAAATAATACATTCATCCACTGAAATTCAATTGTTTATATCAGTTAAATATATATTATTTTCCAAGTAACTTCTTCCTTTAGAAATAATAATGAATATGAATGAAAAAATTGTATGTGTGATATGGAAAGTCTCTTATATATATTTGTCTGACCATTTGTTACCAAATTTAATAAGCCAAACATTTTCAGTATTATAAAATCATATTATTTATATAATAACAGAAATTTTCTTCTGTATTTTAAGATTTATTTAAGTACACTTCTTCAAATCATATATTATTATTTATATTTTTATAAGTGGACCACAAAAAACCGAAAAAAATGAAGTCATTTTTTTTTTCTTTTCTTTATTTTGATTTTGCCAAAAGTTATGATGTCTTCATTGGAATTGTTTTCAAAGATAACAATTCCTTGTTTTTCCACAAAATATTTAAATATTTGTATTATAAGTAAACATGAAAATATGCTCGTATATTGAAAAAAAAAAAAAATATCAAAGAAAATAAACAAAATTTAAAAAAAAAAAAAACGAGCCTACATAATAATATTCATATGAATTTTTTCTTTTTTATTTTTGAATTTTAGGTGAAAAATTATCATGAAAATTAGTGAAAAATTTAATTTTTTCGATCATTAAGAAAACTTTTAAGAGATCGAATACATAACTCTTTGAGAAAACTATGTATTTAATGATTATATTTTATTATATAGAAAAGAAGCTTCCATTTAAACGGATGCTGACATAGACTTCAACAAATTGGAGGCAATAAACAAGATTTTATTTTTTTCGTTCTTTTAGATATAATAAAATAACGATGATAAATTGACAAAGATTTTAGATAAACAATTTGAAGATATGTTTTGTAAACAAATTGTATTCCAAATTAGGTTTAATCGTTCGACGAAATCACATCGCCAGCTTTAACTTTGAGTTTACTGCCTCGTTTTTTAACTTAATTTCAAATATATGCATTCGTTTGTTGTAATTTATATCAAACCAAAGAAACGAAAGTATGTCCTGCACATAATTGTGAATAGGCTAATCACAATTATTATATTTCAATATTTAGAGGCAGAACTTTTTATATACCATGTTTTTAAATTTTCTGTTGAATCATATAAACTTGACAATTTTATGTATTAATAAATACTTTTATCCGAACTAACTTTCCATACAAAACCAAAATTTACTAAAAACGAATTCAATTTTGCTTAAAGATGGCTAAAAGTATTAAAAGAATGCATTGTCATCGTGTTCTGAGCTATTCTAAATGTTTCAAATGTCTAGCTAGTCGGGAAACATGGTATAAAGTAATACAACAAATAACTTTTTCAAATACTTATTCTAAAGCAAATTGAAGAATTTTCTTTTTCCAAATTTACATCAAACCAATATTTAAGGGTGTTCCAGAGGGACGAATTTTTGTTTCATTGAACACTGTTATTTCTAGCAACAGGGAATTATCCGCACTATTTTATATATTGATATAAATTAATATAACTATTTGTTATTTAATTTTTGTAAAGTAGTTTTAAGTCTAAAACTGAAGTTTTAGAACATATGTGTTCTCAAATTTGAGTATGCTCATCCATAAATATTGGAAATATTGTTCAAGCTGGAGTTCAGTTAACATTACAAAGACAGTTTATGACAAAATAAAACTATAGAATAATTTTATAATTTTTTACACAGTTTTTGCTTAAAAATTCGAATTTCGAACATACAATAAACCTGATATTAGGACTAGGACCATATAGTATTATATAAAAATTTCTTTTTGAATCGAATTTTTATATTTTATATGAAAAATTGAAAACCTCCAGTGATTATCGCTTTATATAGGCTTTTTATTTGGAAGACCATATTCTAACTAATAGCCTTATTTCGAATCTATCGCTTTTGTAAATGATCAAAGTGATAATCGCTGTCGCTTTACAAAATTCCACAGTGCGAACTATATTCTATCCAATAGGCTGCTAAAGTAATAATATAACGATTGTGATATATTTATCCAAATAATCGCGAATTTTCAAATTCAATTCAATTCTATTTAATTTTTCGAAAGTGGAGCTAATTCAATCGTTGTTAATTTTACGAAATACAAAACATATTATTAGAATCAAAGGAAAGAAAAAAAAACAGTCACCAAATGCTATATCATTTGGTGACTGTTTTTTTTTTCTTTCCTTATTCTGAATTGGAATTATGTAACTTGATTTGAACTAAATCGAATTACAATGCTTCTACGATACGATTTAAGGTCTGTTTTATTTGCCACTTGCTCCGGGGTAGAGCAAATTTTTACATTGAAAAGAAAAACAACAAAAGAGCAAATCCTACACTACTTTCAGAGCAGGTGTAAATATTGCACCCTAATTAGTTCAGTTTTCTACCATAAAAAGTGTATTAGCTAAAAGTTTCTCATTTCATTACAACATGGTTGCTAAGCAGCGCTACAAAAACTTGAATTAAAGCTTTCTCCTACTCCTACTCGTTTTATTTGCCACTTATCCTGCTCCAGGCTAGCGTATGGCAAATAAAACAAAACTTTAGTCTCAATCGAAATACACGATTCCACTCCTGAATGGAGAAATAAAAAGTTGAAACTTGAAAGTCAAAGTTATCATTGTGTTTTGGGACTTAACATTAAAATAAACAAAATACTATAATAAAAATGATTTATCCAAATATAGAAACTGAATTGTATAACAGTTTCAATTACATACTTTGTTTTAAAATCAAAATTTTGTATTACGCGTACATATGTAATACACTTGATTTTCTATTGGAATACTATCGTCTATCAATTTAGGATAACGGAATAATATAATCAATATAATGTTAAGTGCTATTAAGAAGTGTGAAAAAAATGCGGCACAAGTCAATCGTACGCTCTAAATTTTGTTACTTAATATTTAAACCATTTGTTACATAAATTCATAAATTTCTTTCACACATTTTTTTTTTATTATTGTTCTGTTAAATTCCGGTAATCATTTCGTAAATATCTGTTAAGTCAATTATGGTCGGAAAATTTTTGTTTCCTTGTGGGATATGGATCAGTAAATATCTTTCGTTAATAGTTATCTCCGTATTTAAAAATATCCGTAACGGTTACACGTTATAAACACTTTGGTCATGGTTATTTAATGGACACTATACGAGTGTTCCTTTAAATTTTTGTTGTTTTTCCTTCCTTTTTGGTCAAACCAAATCGATAAATTTTTTAGTATCGATATCTTAAATTTCATTTCCGATGTTTACTCAAATGACATTGTTTTCAATCCAAACACATGTTTGTTCACATACAATATGGTTAGTTCTTTTTTTTTCTTGCTGTTATTTGAAATACGTAAAGAACCTGTATGGCTGACCAACGTTTGTAATTTGAGAAATACTTACATTATATCCTGTTGTCAAACAAATTATTTTTCATGAAAATTATTGCCATTTTTTCGGATTTTTGAAAATCATTTATAATAGTAAACATATTCGAAATTTCTTCAAGTTAACGGCATTCAACTTATTCACTTGATCTATTCATGTGTCTTTCAAATAATTTACAGAATTTCAATTATTCAAAAAAAAAAGAATAACCGAAAATCTTGAAAAAATATTTTTGGTACATAATACAAAAGTCGCCAAAGTGTCTGATGGGCTTGCTTCAATGCAGACGAAGAATATTGGAGAGTAGTGCCTTCTTAGCGCTTCAGAAATGATGCACTTGAATGGTTTTCTCTTATTTGTTTAGAGATTGATATTGAAATGATGTACAAAACCAGAACGCTTATGAAGGAATTCAATATTTAGAATATTTTTATTGAATATTTGTTTTTTGTTTTTTTCTTTTGTGTTCATTTGAAATACTTGACTTGAAAATAAAGATAAGAGGTTCAAAGAAATTACACTTAAAGATAGAATTAATTTAATACCACCTTGGAAGTGGATGGATATTTTTTTGAAACGAGATTACAACAATGTTTCTCATTTTATAATATAGCTTTGAGCTAGTAGAGAAAAATGAAATATATATAGCCGTGATAGAGGCTATGAATTACTTTTCTAGATAGGCTAGAAACATTAGAAATATTTACATATTTTTGCAGTCAGTCACAAAGATTCGATAAATTTACAAAAACACCTATTTAGATGGAAAATCAGACAGGTCAGCTCTGAGGTACAAGCACCTATTATATATACATATATGTATATTCGCTTTGCCCAGAATTTTGAATAACGGAAACATACGTATTTAATTTATAATAAAACGGAACCATTTGAATTTGAAATTCAGTACTGATAGTGATTATCATTTCGGTCATTTTCAAAAGCATACATTATCATTTTAACGTGACAGCCCAATAGTTCTTATTTTAAATATATCAATCACTTCAAGCGACAAATTGCGAAATCTTTGAAAACGTTGTTTACCATTTTACACTGGGGATGAGAATCAAAAAATATACTGAAGAAACCAATTTTAAGGTTAAATACTTATTTGAAATACTATCTTTGCCTTATGAAAATTATTTTGGTTCTAACACCTATTAGCGGCTTTTACTTTATTATTTTCTAAATACACTACGGTTTTATACCTAAATCCCAATAATTACTTAACTCTCTGAAAATTTGATTTACCCCGTGTAGAGTCTTTGGCGAACCCATATAAAATTGTACTTCAGACATATAAGAATTTCAGATTAAAGATGAAAAGATGGACAACATAGTGGAAGCTGAAGCGGTTTTGAATTTTTGTCTTTCTTCTCATCTTTTTATATAGGTACTACTATATAAGTTTCTCTAATTTCAAATCAATAAATCATAATCCATCAAAAAGTCTTAAAAATGTTAAATAAAAACTTCACACCTTCATTCCCTGAGGTTATAACGTCACATTTTCAAATCATATCCTAATTGTTCTCAAGAGGATTGTCATAAATACGTCCATTTAAGAATATCAAATGCACAATTTTAAGATATTTTTAAAAGAAGTCATAAAAATTGAAAAATTCATATCATGATATGATAATTGCCACATCATTCATCACTGTATCATCACCATTCTTTAAAAGCAGAGCTATCATCATCATCATCATATATGATATAAGTATACTTATGTTTGTCATGGTATCTTCGGTCTTGTACTTTTGTACCCATCATAAGGCATATACGCCCTCAGTCAGTAATTTTAAGATTTTTGGATCCACTTCTTATATTATTTTGAAGTTTCTTCGCGTGGATAAATTAATTTTTTTCTTCTTTTTTTTAACTAAATAGAAAATGGAATATACGTTTTGAATAGCACGAGACTATATAAAAGATTTAAGAAATCTGCTCATAATATGTATAATATGCTTAAAATCCAAAAGAAGTAGCTGCTTAAGATGAAATTAAAGTTGGCTTCAATCACGGATGGATATTCAGGTGAGATCTTTCATTCTTGAGATGACAAGGAATGTTATTTAAAATACTGGCACGGGTTTAAAATTAATTATTTATTTATTTTTATTCATTAAGACTCTTCGCTCTTTTCTTCACTGAAAAAGATTTATCATTTTTATATTTTTATATGAAGTTGTAATGAGGTGTATAACCATTTATTATGTTGCAGCAAACAAGAATCAATAGAATTTTATTAAATACTTATTCCAAATTTTTAGCAACTTCGAAAAATGCATACAATTCATAATTAAACCCAACAGTTATGTTTACCCATATATCGGATTGACAGGATGCAGGCACACATGGTACAGCACATGAAAAAATATGGTTTTTACAATAGTATTTGTTGAACGTTTAAAATCCTTTTTCAGAAGGACATCCAATTGATTGTAAACATACCTGTCCGGTAAAATTTTGATCAGATCTATGTAAACGTGACTTTTCGTAAAAGGATATTAATATTCATATTTTTTTGAAATTCTATTAAACTCACAAAAACTGAAAAGATTTTACTGTTAATTCGTAATTTTTTATTTACAAAAATGGGTTGAAACATATTTCCGTCTTAAACATCCAATATCTTTGGAAAGGAAATTCATCGATATGACCGATTGAAAAAGTGCGTGTTCTTGTCATCGATTTCAATTTAAAATAGTAAGTAAATAATAGAAACTAATTCGTTAAATTTATGTCAATTCATGTCATGATTCGGAGTTATAACATTCATAAATTTTTCAATTCTATATCATTGATAAATCCTAACAGAGAAAAAGACATCTTAACATCATTTCAGATTTTACTAAAGTGGAAATTATACTTCTAAAAATTATGAAATTATTGAATCGAAATGAAAATGCTTCGTCATTTCTTATGAAAAAAAAAAAGATATAATATTATATCTCAAGGAAGGCTCGATACTATATACCTGTATTATGTTTTAACACGTCTAACGAATTCACCAATTCAATTAAAATATATATATATATACATACATGTATATACATCCTTTTACGTGCATTTGGGCCCATTAAGATTAATGTGCTTTTTATATATTTCGTTCTTGTCGTTAATTTGAAAGACTTTATCTACCTGTGACTATGTTGATACAGGTAAAATCAACAAATGTGTTAATTAATAAGGAATTCCACGCCTGTCACAAATGTCAAAACGCTGGTAGCTATATTTTATAATTATTATTATTATTATTATTTGTTATTATATATTAAAGGCATTTTCAATTTACTAAGAAACATTCAGACATTAATACGAATATGTATATAAACCTTAGTATTTCATTTAGGTATACAGTTTCGGTCACATAGTTAGAATTTTGGAAACGTTTCATATACCTTTTTGGAGGATAATCTCTTGAGATAGATTGCGAAAAAAAAATTTTTAAAAAAAAGAATTTCATTTATCACAAGAGTCGCAGGATTAGTCAAATAACGTATCCAAGGGTGGATTTCTCCAAAAATATTAGATAAAAATACCTTTTTATTTAATCCTGAAAGAAAAAGCTTTCATTTCTGGTAAGCCAATTTCGCGTACTTTTATTTAATTTAACCATTGGAATTGGGCTACAAAACTTTGTCAGCCGTTTGTCCTGAATAGGTATAATACGGTAGCATAACGAATTTGTTATACTGAAAATTTATTTTCTTTAATACGTTTGTTGTACGGTTTCTTTGTGATTTTCAGTTAATTACCGAAGCTGTATAAATATTCGCAACTCTCATTATACGCAGAACCCTGGCACAAACCGACACTTACAGAGTACCAAATTCGTGTATCAATTTTCCGTCGCTTAAAAGAAATGAAATTCTAAACTAATTCGCGCAAATTAAGTTACATTAAATTGAGGGTTAAGTGTACAAATGAATCCATAGATACATATATTGTATACGTGGTATATATATATTGTGTATGTGTTAATACATATTTCCATCTAATAGCACTAAAATATACACATAATGAGACTGTTAACTAATAATTATTCAAATAAATAAGAAGTTAACACTAAAAACTAGAAAAATTTACATTTAAATATCTTAAAATAACCTCTAAGAAGGAAGGATTATGATCCTGAAACAAGTTCATTTTCAAAATGAATGAAAAAATTATAAAACTAAAAACCTTTTAATATTAACAAAAATCCGAAAAAAAAAGAAATACCAAAAATGTGTTTTGGCTTTAAACAAATTGGAAATATCATCGCCAACAGCAAATACTATTTTAAGGACCTAAACTGAAGAGTGAACATATGAAAGAGATTATATAGAATCAACCATGTGGGGTTTTCCCTTGGCTTCAATCTTACACTAAACGCTTAAAATATGTTCGTTAACTAAAGTATATTCATTACCCAAAAAAAAAGGAAAAAATTGTAATCAAAATTAAAATTTATAATGTAACAACGTTTATGAATAATGTAAACGTATACTTGTGCATGTTTTCTATGCCTTCATCGCTGCACCATGGGACATAAACGCCACAAGATAATGGAGCAAGTTATTTCTATCTACCGAAGGGAATTTGATAATTATTTTTTTTTTCTACATAAGATTTATTTATGATACACGTTTTTAGTAGGCGCAATATAACTATGGCTCCTTTATTTTTGTGTGATCAATTTGTTTATTCAAAAATTTTATATAATCGCATATAAATCTGGCGTTTCCATCATGCCGAGAAATTTTACATTCAAAAATTTTCAATAAATAAACTATAAATCTATATAATATTGAACAAAAAACTACTATAGTTGTTTTGTTAAGTTCCCTTTAGTGTTCTACTTATAGTCTATGGGGATCGTATAGATTTTATATACAAACATTTAATGAAAAAATAAAAAATAATATATATATATATGTAGATACACCTGTTAAGTATGCTGCCCATGTGACTATAAACAAAATAAACCAACGATATGATGTCCAACCGCACGGATAAACAAAAACTCTTGATGTATGCGCCTAACTTCCTCAATTAACTTCATACTCCCTGGGATGAGAAATTTTTGATAATTATATTGTTTAGTTTATTAATTCGTTTTTATATAACATGAAGCATAAAAATTCTTTACATAACATTTATTATTATAGAGCCATAGATAATTATTTAAAATTAGAAACTGGCATTAAATGTATAAATGCTCCAACTGAATTAATTTATAATATTATATTAAAGTTAATTAGTTTTGTTGGAAATTAACTACTCTCGAAGAAGTTGTCAACATTCAGAAATTTTCCGAATTAATCAAAGGAAATTTAAGGTAAGTATATACAAAAAAATTAAAAAAATTAGATGGTGGCTCCGCAAAAACTTTTATTTTAGGAATTGTAGACGTTATAACTTCAGCAGATCATATATTTAATGGGGAATCTTTTGCCACACGACTCAACACGACTTATTTCAAGACTTCTTTTAAGTCGGACTGAAAAAAAGTCTTGTGGAGACTAAATTGTACTTTCTTGTCAGTCCGCCTGAAAAAAAAGTCTTGAAATAAGTCCAACGGACTCGTGGGATTAGTCCATAAATTCTGAATTTTAAACGATACATAGGAAATTCGCCGTCGGCTTGATAAATCTACCTCAAATTCAAATATATTCCAAATACAATATCCACTTAATATTTTGATGACGCTCTTAACAAAGTTGTTTGCGAGTAGTCTGAAATGTTCGATCCTAATGTCCTGAATCTCTAAAGTACGAAGCTTTAATTACTTTACTTAATTTCTTTTAAAATAATCATTTTCTGTTCTATACAAATGAATTAGAATTTCTAAAACTAATAACAAAACGTTTTTCGTTGATAATTTTGAATTTTTTTTTTTCCAAAATTAAGAGAATAATCAACTTCCTGTGTTTTGTCCTAAGTAAACAACACGTTAGCGTCTTTTCTACTAAATACTTCTTCTTAGGTGGTAGTTGCTTGACTTGAAAATCATTCATAAATTTTCCATTTCCAATACAAGCAGTCTACTTATTGAGGAGCAGCAAATATTGAATTTCAACCTGGTTCAAAATATACACTGAAACCGTACTTTCATTGGCCATAATATAGAATTAAGGTTATTTTCATTTGAAATCCAAATCGAAGTCATAACTAAAAATTCATAAAAGAATATTTGATTTATAATTATTGCACAATGAAAATTTTTTGATTTGAAATGTATCTTTTTGAAGAAATTTATGGGAAACTCCTGTACGGCTTCTATACCATATAAAACCCATCTCAAAATATTTTGTTCAAATTTCTTTCTTCCTGTTACCAATAAGTTAAACAGTTTCTAATTTAGAAAAAATTCATCTTGAAGATCATTTTGAACATGTTCAAATCGCTTCTCGTGGCGACAGAATGTCTAGGATAATGAAAACTGAAGCATGTCAATACTCGTACACCCTCCTTGAAAATGATGGGAAAATATGATTTAGAACCTGATCTGAAGTGGAAGGACTTTTTAAAAATAATATTATAATATTTTGTTTAATTTGAAATATCGAAAAATTAAGAATGTCGATTTGATTTACGTCTCTTCGCATCTTTATTATGTTTTTATTTTCGATAAGTATTTCTGCTATAAACCTAACAAAAAAGCTTTTCTTGTTCTATTACTTCTGCAGCCACAGCAAAAAAAACTTTATTATACTTGGGAAGGATCGATTATAATGCCAACAGCATTTTATTGACGATTTCTTCTCACATTTTTTTAAAAATTTCCTTTCACTTTAAAAAAAAAAAAGTATTGCCATTTCACAAAATTTAATAAAGCATCTTATGACATTTAAAGGAAATTTTTTTGGTGCATTTCTGACGTTTTTCATGTGGCATAGAGCAAATAAACAATATCATTCTATCTCATTGGAAATTTTGGTTGGTGGAAATGTCCCAAATTTTTCAATGAGATAGAGCGAAATAAGCTATATTGGTTATTCGGTCTATTTCAGTGTAAATTCAGGAAATTTCCGATAAAAAACATTTCCCTATATCACGAGAAGCTGTATTATGAAAAGGAAATTTTATTTTGTTGACAGGCAATTTCACTGAAGAATTTTATGAAGTATGAAGTTGAGCACTCTGTTTACTGTGCTTTGTGGTATGCCTATACATGGCTTCTTTTCTCTTTTAAATGAACAAAGAGTCTGTTCAAAATATTTGCAATAGTTACCAATTGTTACAATAATTAACAAATGTGAATTCAAAATAACCGTTTGTAAAATTTTGAATTGAAAATATTTCCTATTCAAAATTCAACATTTTTGGCACCACTCCAGAGCTGTAAAGAAATCTATCTTGTTATTGCTGTTTGTAAAAGACGAAATATATGTATTTTTATATTACACAGTCTGTTTTACAAATAATAATGAAAATCTGTGCCACATGAGAATA
Source organism: Xylophagus ater (assembly GCA_963422695.1). Taxonomy (NCBI): domain Eukaryota; kingdom Metazoa; phylum Arthropoda; class Insecta; order Diptera; family Xylophagidae; genus Xylophagus; species Xylophagus ater. The sequence continues at coordinate 39,078,512 of OY730482.1, read as the reverse complement.
CAATTTGGACACTCTATTTATTGTATGGTTTTTGGTGACAGTTACTGAATTTGTTACAAATTCGAAAAGATAGTCAAGTCAAAAATACCTTTCAATACTTACTTAAGTCAATTTAAATCAAGTTTCGTTAACATACCAGATTCTTTAAACTAGTTATGTAAACGTGAAATTTGAAATTTGAAATATTTTTGTACTTTTATTAATTAATATTTTCATTTATCAATATTTCAAATCTTACCGATATTTATTCGACAAATTCTTAATTTTATCTTTTATTTCGCCAGCCTCTTTGTTTACATCCAATTTTATTAAATCATTTTTCATATTTAAATGTATTCCGGAATCCCTTTTAGTACGCCGAATATCACCAATGTGATTCTTCCACACATCGAAAAGAATTTCAGTTTCGTGGTGTGTTCAAAAAAACTTTTTTTTCATTTTATCCATTTTAAAAATTTTATTTAAATTTTTCTAACATATCTGCAACCATTTTTAAACAAAATCACAAACAAATACACAATCACAATCACAATCACAAACGATACATTGTAGGTTTCTTTTCGACCGATAGGTTCGCGCATGCCGTCAAGCTTCTTTAAATAGGTAAACCGTGAAATAGAGCTAGCGACATGAAACCCGCAAAATCAGGGTTGCCCAACGTGGTTAACATTTCCTAGTTCATGACAGACGACAAATTTAAGTCAGGTTTTTGCTTTAAACTAGTTAAACGAGTCTTGTCTGTCGAAACCTTCAATTAAACTTCAAACCCGTTTATCAGTATTTTGAACAGGCTCCAGACAGTCATTTGCAAAATTTAAATTGTAACAATTGTGTATTCAAGATCAAAGAATAGTTATTTTATTGGCTATGCACGCATGTGTGCTGTAAAATAATGAAACTAATGGGTTTGTTCAAAATAATTACGGCTGTTATTCATGGAATTTATATACCATACATACTTAAAAAAAAGTTTAAATAAAGTCTGTTTGTTTATACTGTTCAACGTATCTGCACCAAATTTTGGCATGAATATTATTCGAAGCTGATAATAGTGGATTCTGAAACACCATACATAATTATAAATCTGCCTGCACGTGTTTGATGTTTTTTTATTCATAATTTTACAGAAGTTTGATTAGTTTACAGTTATAGAGTTTTTTCCCAAAAATGCGGAATTTTCTTCAGTTATTTTGGCAGTTTGTGGACATGAAAATAGCGTGAAAAGTCATGCCTTTTTAGAGAAAAAAAACCGCAACAAGTTTTCAGATGCAATATCCATTCCAAGTCAGTAACTATCTAGAGAAGACAATAATGGCGAACTTTTTCTGTACAAAATAAAAACAATTTTTGAATAAAATTCTTTAATCAATCTATTAGCAAAAAACAACACAAAATCAAAATGAAATAGTATAATGACATTTAAAATTAGTATAAAATTGTAATTAAATAGTTTAAAATTTAGAAATAACAATGACCACACACATGACCCCACATTGATCTAAGATCTTGCACTCGCAATGTTTACAATTAAAATTTTACAAATAACTATCTTAAACCCATATTTGTGAACAATTGTAACAATTGGTAACTATTGTAAGAATTTTGAACAGACCCCAACAATCTCTATTTATATAACTTTATTCTTAGAGTCGGAACACACGATCAAACTTTTTATCAGTTTTTGGCACGACAAACTAGATTGGTTGAAAAGCTTGTCCGTATATATAGAAAACTTAATGGAAGACTTTACGAAAGTAATGACACGATGAAATTACGAAAAGTTAGTCGTACCAAAGTTTGATCGTGTGCAGCGACTTTAATGGTATGTTCTTATTCGTTTTTTTCATGGATTGTAATTTCGTTGTTGACTCTTGGTTAAACTCGGTTTTCAACACATATGTTTCACTATATAAATATTAAGAAACCTAAAATCACAAAGTTTTGGAGAGTGTCCAAATTTTTTCCATGATTCGAACCACATTATTTTATATAAAAAAAATGTTTGAGTTTTACACTAGAACAGCGCTTCTCAACCTTTCTTTAACGCATTCCAAACCAATATGTGAACAAGTCAAGTACCACTTTGTTTAATAGGTAATTTATACTTTTGACTAGAAAATGTTCCAAATATTTAAAAAACACGTAAAAAAGTACGTAAATTCAATGTGATTAAAGAAAAGTTTTTCTTAGCTACGTGTTCCACATGTGCAGCATTGCTGCACTAGAATATGTAGGATTGTGCATAGAATAAACTCTACCGAAATTGTCTGTAATTAATTACGAAGTATGAAATACTAAACGGTTCTTGTCTTGATAAACAAATTTCTCGCATTTAAAAATCTCTTTTTGTAGTTTTAGTTGACATCTATTGAGAAAATTTCATTGAAACCAATTTATTAGAAAATGGATTTAGGTTTTTGCCGCAAATTTCGAAAAACAGTTTAGCTCTAGCATAGAGTAAATATAACCTTTTATAGAGTGTAGAAGTAGAAGCAATTTTTTTTCAGATTTTTCTGATTTCTAGGTGGATAAAACTACGCCATCTCTTATTAAAAATATTATTCAAAAGTTTTTGGTGTTTGTATTCGGATAAATTCTTTAAAATTTAAAATTCTTTTGAATTTTCTTATTCAACTTGCATTTACCAATTCGATATTTTTCTCTTTTTCTTGCGAAAATGTATTTATTATTTTTCTCATTCATTTGCTATAGGAAACGTAAATTGTGGTATTTTCAACTTAGAATCGCATTTTTTTTTGTGTACATGACTTCTTATAGAAAAATTGAACTGAATTTTTTTTTTTGTTTTTATGAAATTCCAAATGGTGTGTATGTGTGTAATATTTTTCAATATTTATTGTCATGATTTTCTGGTGTGTGCAATTGGGTTTAATAACTATAATTTTAACAAATTCAATTTCAATAATAACTTCTTGGCCGTATATGAAATTTTAAGACTATCGAATGTTGCCAAATTTTGAAAAAACAAATAATTGATGGAAATGTAAATGCGTTGTGTACTTTTAATTTAGAATTTCGATTTCTTATTTGAATGAATGAAAATTTTTACGATAAGATTCACTATCGGCGATAAACTTCCATTCTTCTTATTGCAGTTTTGGATACGTTGTTTTGATCACTTATCCAAATACAATTTTTTCTAATTAATAATAAAAGTAGAAAATCAAGAATTTTAATTTTATGTTCTTTAACCAATCCGGGAAATGTTGATTAGTATATTAATATTAATATTAATATTAATATTAATATTAATATTTAATGTTAAAAGCAATAGCGCCAGGTATTTATTACGATATTTTGCATCAGCTGAAAGAAGTTTTCAAACATAGTGATCCAAAAGTAATGCAAACATTGTTTTTGACGAAGTCCGCGTTCGTCGAGGTATGGAATATAATTGCAAACAAGACCTAATTGAAGGTGTTATAGACAATGGATCTGAAAGGAAAAATATTCAAACAACTGAGGTGTGTACGTTTCTAATCAGAGGCTTATTGTCCTATTGGACCTATATAATAGGGCATATATTATCGGCAGGTCCAATCCATGGATCGGATTTGAAAAAATTGATTCTGGAAATTTTAAAAGAATGCAAAAATTCCAATATTGAAATATCAGTTCTTGTATGTGATCAAGGATCTAACAACAAAAAATGCTATACATTGCTAGGAATTTCTTCAGAAAACCTGTTTTTTTATTTTCCAAGTATAACGTATTTTTGCATTATTTGATATCGTTCATCTAATAAAATCATTTAGAATCATTCTTTATAATAAACATATAGTAACTTAAAATCGGCCTATAGCCGATTTTTTGATGCCCTATGGTAGAAATAGGACAGAAAAACAGTCAAATCTAACAGTATTTCAAGGTTTTTATTTAGCATTAATATAGGGAATTGTTTTCAGAATTTTGGCTCATTTTCCAAAACCAATTACCCCAATTAGTTCTGCCTGAATTTCACAATTTTTTTCATAAATATTTTATAAAATATCACCTTTTAAGCGCGCTATAATAAAACTTGATAGGGTTAGAACTAGTAAAGGTATACGATTCTAAAGTCATCTATTGGAAAAAAAACGCCACGAACTTTCTATTTAACTCAATATTTTAAGGTTTTTCTCTCCATAACTTCATTTCTTCATTCTCAAATTTGCCCAAATTCACAGGTAGGCTAGAGTCCAATAGCATAAACACGTTTCGTAAATTTGATTCAAATCGGTACATACATTTTTAAAATACATTAGAAAAACTTTATGAACAAGCTTATTTTAGGCTAGAACTATTTCTTTCTCCACTATCCTTGGACCGATGTGACTGAAATTTAATATAGTATCGTTTATTTATGTAGTTAATCTGCACAATTAATTTAAACAAAATCGATTGACAAATTTTCCAATTACATCCGAAAAGCCATAACCAAAAAAACGACAAAACTTTCTGGTCACCCTGGTTTTTCCTTTATAACTTTGCCCCCCGCCGATCGATTTTGCTTAAATGCAATACCAAACGCAGTTAAGGACCAACCAACTTACATTCTAAATTTCAACAAAATCGGATAACGCGTTTTTGAGTTATCTTGTCCACAGACGGATGGACGGACGGACGGACGGACGGACATGCATAAATCGATATAACTTTTGATTCCCTGCACAACCATACCCTTGAAATTTTTCTGCGATGATTATTTTTATGCGTTACACACTTAGTGACAAAACTAATTTACCCTCTGGTAGTACCTACCATAGGGCATAAAAACTTATCAACTCAAGATGGTGAAGTTTCATAGGACGTTATCAAAGAATTGTACGAATTTGATAAAAATAAAACCACGAAATTGTGTTGTAAACTTAAGGAAGAGCATACACAGCCAAATAATTTCCAAAAAATGATTGTTAAACTGGCTGTACAAGTCTTAAGTTGGTCTGTGGCTGCAGGAATTCGAGCAATAAATTCATTAAAAACGTTTAGCGAAAAGAGTTCTTTGATAGCGGAATCAACAGCTGCTTGTTGCGAAAAAGAAATAATTTTTTTGATGTCCCTAATGTAAATTTTTTTGGCTCGAATAATCCATTTAAAAAACCATTGAGCAAAGGTAATGTCGGGTCTATTAATATACAGAAAAAAATGTTAAAATATTTTCAAGATATTTCAGTAAAATCAAAAACCGCAGCGAAAGTTTATGCTCTTGATGATTTGGTGCAGTATGCAAATGGAGTTTTGTTGTTGATTGACACAATTTCCGAGCTTGAAGGATTAAAATTTCTATTAACAGCTAAGCTACAACAAGACGTTTTAGAAAATCTGTTTTCTGTAATAAGATCCATGGGTGGATTTAATAGATACCCTTCAGCTAAATAGTTCTCAATACATGTAAAGTATCTCATTTCATAAAAGTATATTCGAGCAGAAATGGTTGCAGAATATTCTAATTGTGAACCAGCTTGTGACTTCATTTATGATGAGTGCCACGCTGAAACGTTTAACAATTCCATAGATATAAAATAAAAGTCCACAGGCAATACATTGGAAGAGGATGACGATCGGATACAGGAGGTGTCATATGTTGAAAACTTTTTAAAAACTGACGTTGTACAGCAAAATACAATTTCATACTTTGTAGAATATATTGCTTATAAAATGACATCGAAAGTTTCTTGTCAGGATTGTCATGATTTGATAATGCATAAAGAAAAAGTCCTGGACATGCTAAGGCAGTACTTAATTTCGCATAAAAATTGTAATCATGGTACTTATTTGAAATGCCCTACAGAGACTTTCTTTCTCGTATGTGAAGTGCAAATAAAGTGCTTCGAGAGTTATTTTAAAAACAATCTTCATAATAAAATGTTAAAAAAGAATTTATGTATAAAATGTATCGAGCACACTAATCAGCATTTCCCGGATTGGTTTGCACTAAATGATTGTAGAGAACATAATATTAAAATTCTTGATTTTCTACTTTTATTATTAATTGGAAAAAATTGTATTTGGATAAATGATCAAAACAACGTATCCAAAACTGCAATAAGAAGAATGGAAGTTTATCGCCGATAGTGAATCTTATCGTAAAAATTTTCATTCATTCAAATAAGAAATCGAAATTCTAAATTAAAAGTACACAACGCATTTACATTTCCATACTGAAATCAATTATTTGTTTTTTCAAAATTTGGCAACATTCGATAGTCTTAAAATTTCATATACGGCCAAGAAGTTATTATTGAAATTGAATTTGTTAAAATTATAGTTATTAAACCCAATTGCACACACCAGAAAATCATGACAATAAATATTGAAAAATATTACACACATACACACCATTTGGAATTTCATAAAAACAAAAAAAAATTCAGTTCAATTTTTCTATAAGAAGTCATGTACACAAAAAAAAATGCGATTCTAAGTTGAAAATACCACAATTTACGTTTCCTATAGCAAATGAATGAGAAAAATAATAAATACATTTTCGCAAGAAAAAGAGAAAAATATCGAATTGGTAAATGCAAGTTGAATAAGAAAATTCAAAAGAATTTTAAATTTTAAAGAATTTATCCGAATACAAACACCAAAAACTTTTGAATAATATTTTTAATAAGAGATGGCGTAGTTTTATCCACCTAGAAATCAGAAAAATCTGAAAAAAAATTGCTTCTACTTCTACACTCTATAAAAGGTTATATTTACTCTATGCTCTAGTTCAATGCATACTAGGGCATAATAAACCAAAATGTGCCCTTTAAATTAAAACAAAAGCACTACAGGAGTTTACAGGAATTTTTGGAAAATTTTCTACTTATTTGGAATCAGGAAGAGATAGTTTTCGTTTGGACCCAATACAAAAATTTTTAAAGCTACTTTGTGGAAATGGGTTAACTGGTAAAAAGCCACTTACTAATTTCTACAGTATGAATACAAATTGCGTATATTTAGGCGAATTTATAATTACTACTGGAAAGATTTTTATACAATAGTAGCGACGTTAGTATATAATCAGGTTGGAAGATATTTAGCTTAATTCAACATTTGGTGGATGTGGAGATGTCTTTCCAACTTAGAGTATAGGCTACTTGGATTTTCAATGGGGCTTGCCGCGGGGGAGGGAAATATAAAAAATGCCGTAATTCGGCCAATAGTCTTCGGATTTTCATGTAACATGGAATGTAGATTCATGATAAGCCAACTGAAAAGATAGAACTTGGAATGTGCATTCTGGATACGCTACCCGAAAAGATAGATTAGATTTAGATTTATTTTATTGAGACTTAGAAATAATATAACATATAGTACAATTTATTTTAAAATTTCACATTATTGACTAGTTGGCTTTAGCGCCTAACTAAAACCAATCGCTTCAAGAGAAAACAAAAAAAAAATTCATAAAAATTCAAACATTCAATTTCATTAAACAAAAATCCCATGTAAAAGTGAGCTTTCTCAAAGCCAAATTGATTATCTGGTATTAAAATAAAAATCAAAAATCCTCCAGATAAGTGAGCATGGATCTTTCAAAAATTTTACACAGATTTGATAGCATAGAAATAGATCGAAAATTCGAAAGGTCTTGAGATAATTTATTTTTTGCTATAGGAATAAGTTTTGCCAATTTCCACTGAGCCGGAAAGTATCCATTAGTCAAACAATTGTTGATAATTATAGTGAGTAAAGGCTTAATTTATTTTTGACACTTAATCAATACAAAATTAGAGATTTCATCTGGGCCGGCAGATTTTTTCCTATTTAGGAGATTGATAATCGATTCAACTGTACCTTGAGAAATAAATAATTCCCGGGTGGAAGGATTAGAGAATAAGTTTATAGAATCAAAATTAGCGACATTACCCTGAGAATCATTACGAAAAGTATTTACTTCGGAATTAACGAGGTTATAAAGATTTGTATTGTAGGAAGAATTTTTTTCCGAAAAAACGTTGGAATAAAAGGAATAGACCAAGTTTATACGCCTTCATCAATTTCCAGGTTTGTTAGGTTTTTATCTGGAGGAAGGGATATACCAGAGAGCGTTGACTCAAGTTCGCCTCTGAAATTTTTCCATTTTGTTTTTTTTTAAAGGATCGAAATGTGCAAGCCCAAGTTAAAAAGGGATCAAACCTAGTAAACCTGATATCTAGTATTATTGAGAAGTGATCGGATCTCGACGCTTTGGTATAGCATTCAAAATTTGGTTGATCTAGATCCAGATAGTAATTTATTAAGGAAGAAGAGACAATAAAGAAATCTAAAAAAGATAAAGATCTAGGATATGTTGGGTTGTTTCCATTAATAATATCAATGTTTAGAAACGGTTTAAGACCTAGAATGTAAATGGATGCCATTAACATTTCGCATACTGTCCCCCCAGAATTCATCCCTTGCATTAAAGTCCCCTCCAATAATGCAGTTTGTAAAGCTAAGAAACAGTTGGTATAACTTGTCTAAGTCTCTTCTGATATAAACACCTTTATTGCAAGGCAAATATATTGCTCCAAGCAACAATTTTCTTTGCATATTATCATGGTCCAGGTATGGTATTGCAATTAAAGTAGCTGATATTAATTCAAAGTTGGACAGTATAACTTTAAAATGAATTTTTTTGTTTACTAAAATTGCAGTTCCTCTATTGTGATCATTTCTAGTCATTTCGTAATTACTAAAGGACACTTTGGGATTATTTTTTAGGCAAGTTTCCGACAAAAGAGCGGCAGTTGGCTTTAAATCCGTCAATTCATATTCTAAAGAAAGTCTCCTTTCATAAGAGATAATCGAGTTCACATTAAGGTCTAAAATTTTTAAATTGAACATTGAAATTAATTGGAACATGTCAGAAACGCAACAAAATTTAAGTAAGCAACTGTTTTGTCACCACTACTTTTTATTCAAAGATAATGAGGCCAAAACGATTTCAATTTATCAATAATTATACCAAAAGGTGCTCCAAATAGCTTATTGCTTTCATTTATAAAATCATTTAAAGTATTATCCTTTGTTGAAGAGTTGAAGTATTATTTTTAGGAGTCGAAGCACCAAGAACAGCAGCGTAAAATTTGTTTGGCTGAATGAAATTATTAATAGCATTTAAGTTAAATGACTTACTTCTTTCTAGTAACTGTCTAAGGAGGGTTTTATTCCCTCATCGTCTTTTGAAAGTTTACTCCTTGAGTTAAATTTTATTCCAATCATATTAAATAATCATGTTCTTTATACCTTTCTTATTAGTTAAAAATTAACTGGAGATTTCATTTCCCTCGTTTTCATACAATATTATGGAGGAGAAATTATCACTATTTCATCTTCTCGCTTGTTTACTCCAAGGCATGGGAGCACGGTGGCGTTATCAACTATTCCCACACAGCATAAAATTTTTATACTTTGTTATTTTTCAGTATTTTTGTTTAGCATATAATTAGCAGTTCTTGTTATCATTTCCGTGTATAAATACATTTGATGTTTTTACTTAATAAAACAAAAATAAATAGATTGCCAAATGGAGCATTTCCTATCGCTACATGTTGATCTCATATTTCAAGCATTGCGTATGTCCTCTCCACCATCTCTGGAAGGCTGGACCATTTGTGAAAGTCTTCCCATGTAATTCAGCTTCCCGATAAACGAATGTTTATAGGAAAGTACTATCAAAGTGTAACCACAGAGTATATAAACAGAGGAATTTTTATATATAAAATTTATGTACGCTGTGTTTTCCTATCCGTGTGTAAAAAAAATCCCTAAAGTTAACATAGTAGAACGCGTGATTTTTATTGGAGGAATGGGACGCGATCGTCATTGTGATTTATTCCCCCAAAAAATTTCTGAAACATTTTGAAGCACCAATTAACTACAAAAGAGCATGGCTGGTTTTCAAAAGCAAAAAAATATGGTCTTATACAGGGTGACACAAAATGAACGTTTTGTATTATTTAGGAGCCATTAAGTCCCTTGCAGTATGCGCTGTTGTTTCATCTTGTTGGAACCAAATCGTGGTTTTCCACAGCTGGCCTAAAAATTTTCCAACATCTTCCGATATTGAGCACTCACTATTAATGGAAATTGCAACACCGTCTTTATTTTCGAAGGAATTTGGACCAGTGATCCTCTCAGACGATACACCGCACCAAACAGTACACATAAGTGGGTGTAACTGTCGTTGATGAATTGCTCTTGGATTCTCTGTAGCCCATATCCTGCAGTTCTGCTTGTTTATGAAACCGTTTAATTGGAAATGGGCTTCAATGCTCATTATCAAATTGTAAAAAAAAAGGACCGTTCATGTTCAAAATAAAGTTGGATGATTTTGGTTCGTTGCTCGATTATGTATTGTTCCATTTCACATTCCCCATTACAAAATCCTGTAATAACATTTTTAAAAAAATTGAACAAAAAATTATCAATAATTCACTCTACAACATTTTGCGCCACCCTGTCTATATGTACATATAATTATCGAGAAAAAAATATAAGTTCTATGATTGATTCTAAGCTACATAGTTTCTACGGTTCAAACACAAATGATTTTTTTCCTTTTATTTGATCTATATTTCTATTAAATCCAATCTCAAAGACGAGGGGGACAACGTTGGCGGAGGCAGGTGTTTGATTTTTTGGCAATATGAAAATATTTTTGGTGATTTGATTCCATGAAAAATATATTTCAATATAATTTCTGGTCGAGTTTCTGGACAATTGGTGTTTTAAGGCAGAGGGGAACACATTTTTTAGAAATACTCTTTTTGTGTTGTATTATCACAGATTGTGTGGTTTTTTTTAAAGAAATTTTAAAATCAATGTGCCGATCTGTGAATACATTTTCTATAAAACAAAATTATGAAAGGTCAGTTTTTTAAGCGATTTTAAGATTTTTGTTTTTTTTGCTAGCTAAAAATTTTTTTAGGGAATGCATATAAATTGCAATATCGGGAAATATATAGTAAATATTTTTCTTAAGGCTTATGAGGAAAATCTCTCTCAAAAATGGATTGATTATGTTTTCAGTTTTTTTAATTTGTTTTGAGAAGATTTACTTGAAGACTTTTTTGAATTATTCATTTTAAAGGAACAGTGCTTTCTGAGGAGAACTAAGATCATGTAACTAAGCACTTTTTTTCTATGATCAAAACACGGGTTTTCTTCACAGAACCAATGCCCGTATAAAGAATTGGTTTCTTCAAAACATTTAGCTTCTATAATTTTTTTAATGTTTTTAACCTCCGGGCTTTCTTCAAAAATGATATTAAAAACATTGAAATGTAGATTAAAAATCTCGGCACACATATCAGCCGGATTAATTAATTTGCCAAAATCAGAATTTTGGCTAAAATTTTTGAAAAAAATTAAGGCTTCGGAAGCTTTTGTCATTGAAGATTCTGACTTAATCATGCATGCGCAACAGTCTAGATATTTCAATTTCGCAAGAACTTTAAATAAAATAAAACCAGAAAAAAAGCGTTGAGCACCTGTGTCATTAGGGCTATCAAAAATTTTAAAATCTTCGTGTTCAATTTCCGGGTCGTCTAACGGAGAAAAGGTGCGAGAAGTTAAATCTGATCCAGTTGTGTCTTGGGTAATATAAGATTCTTCTGAATTCAATATTGCCTTCCAATCCAAATTTAGAAAATCGTCGTCATCTGCTTCGCAATTGGTAGCGTTGGACGAATACACCAATTTCATAGCCATTATTTTGGCAATAATGAAATTAAATTCAAATAAGGATGGGTGTGTATTATTGCCTCCATGCGCCATTCTTTATACGGGCATTGGTTCTGTGAAGAAAACCCGTGTTTTGATCATAGAAAAAAAGTGCTTAGTTACATGATCTTAGTTCTCCTCAGAAAGCACTGTTCCTTTAAAATGAATAATTCAAAAAAGTCTTCAAGTAAATCTTCTCAAAACAAATTAAAAAAACTGAAAACATAATCAATCCATTTTTGAGAGAGATTTTCCTCATAAGCCTTAAGAAAAATATTTACTATATATTTCCCGATATTGCAATTTATATGCATTCCCTAAAAAAATTTTTAGCTAGCAAAAAAAACAAAAATCATAAAATCGCTTAAAAAACTGACCTTTCATAATTTTGTTTTATAGAAAATGTATTCACAGATCGGCACATTGATTTTAAAATTTCTTTAAAAAAAACCACACAATCTGTGATAATACAACACAAAAAGAGTATTTCTAAAAAATGTGTTCCCCTCTGCCTTAAAACACCAATTGTCCAGAAACTCGACCAGAAATTATATTGAAATATATTTTTCATGGAATCAAATCACCAAAAATATTTTCATATTGCCAAAAAATCAAACACCTGCCTCCGACAACGTTGTGAAATATAGATCAAATAAAAGGAAAGACAGGGTGGCGCAAAATGTTGTAGAGTGAATTATTGATAATTTTTTGTTCAATTTTTTTAAAAATGTTATTACAGGATTTTGTAATGGGGAATGTGAAATGGAACAATACATAATCGAGCAACGAACCAAAATCATCCAACTTTATTTTGAACATGAACGGTCCATTGTTTTAACAATTTGATAATGAGCATTGAAGCCCATTTCCAATTAAACGGTTTCATAAACAAGCAGAACTGCAGGATATGGGCTACAGAGAATCCAAGAGCAATTCATCAACGACAGTTACACCCACTTATGTGTACTGTTTGGTGCGGTGTATCGTCTGGGAGGATCACTGGTTCAAATTTCTTCGAAAATGAAGACGGTGTTGCAATTTCCATTAATAGTGAGTGCTCAATATCGGAAGATGTTGGAAAATTTTTAGGCCAGCTGTGGAAAACCACGATTTGGTTCCAACAAGATGAAACAACAGCGCATACTGCAAGGGACTTAATGGCTCCTAAATAATACAAAACGTTCATTTTGTGTCACCCTGTATAAGACCATATTTTATAAATAAATATTATTTTCCTTTTGAAAACCAGCCATGCCCTTTTCTGAATAAGTAAAATATTTTTTTTTTAATCTCTGTTTTGATTCGTCCTTCATAATCATTTAGAAATTTTTTTGGGAGAATATCAGAATAAAAATGGCGTCCCATTTAATCATTTTATTCAAATTATTTTGAAGAGGTGGTAATGCGATAAATCACACACACACTCTCAATTTTGACCGTTCAATACTAATGAAACTCCCGGGGCAAACTGTTCCCATACTGATATCGGATTTGGATCTTCTATGAATTCCATCTTTTTTGGTGTAACTAATGATAAAGTATGGAAACTTCCTATCCTTACAACACCGCTGTTTTTAAAATGTTGACTCTTCTTTTTCAAACAATTTTCTATCCACTGCTGGCATAGATAGCTACATATTGTACGTATGGGTGAAAGAGGAATATAATATAAGTAAAGAAGCGCGTGTTGAAATTTATATGGCAATGCACAAATACTAGAAAAAAGATAAGGGTTTTAAGAATTATTCACGTGTTTTTGCTTATTCTGGCTACTTCGCTAGCTTTCCATACTTTATCATTACCTATACTATGGTACTATAATCGTGCGAAAACGTAGCATTTGTTCTAGAGGGGCTAGAAAGATAAAAATAAGTGCAAAATCCGTTTCATCAAATATAATTAGCCCCATTGCCGTCCGTTCGTCTGCTTCTTTAAATCGTTAATAAATGGAAGGTTCGATTTCCATGAAACTTTCACCATTTTGGTGTTGGGTCAAATGCCAGAAGGCGTTAGATTCTGGGCGAAACTAGTATATGGCCACACTATATTTGGTAACGCTTTTTTGCCTAAAAACGACAATATTTTATTTTAAAGTGCTGGGCCGATTTCGACAAAATTTATGCAGTTCATGTATTGGACCCTAACTTAGAACTTATTAGTCTAAGAATACGTTTTGTCCAAATATAGTCTATTTTTGCACTAGTTGTAAAACCGAAACTGCTTGTCTAATTTTGATGAGATTTGTACACTTTGTGTACTAGAACAATCTCCGGGTTTTCCAGTCGTTCGCCGCCAATTCAACTCTTGGGTTTATAAAGCGTTGGTCAAAGGAGTTTTGTGACTCTCACATTACTAAAGCACTTTTTATTACCCTGGCTAGATGTTTACTGGAGTATGCTAGCCAAATGTGGTCTCCCTATCACAATATAGAAATTGCTAGACTGGAACCCGTCCGACATAGATTCGTACGATTTGCCTTAAAAACCTTCCATGCAAGATCCCTTCATATTGCCCTCTTATGAGAACATATTAAAACTCATTGGGCTGAACTCACTGCAAAGAAGGTGGAAGGTGACTGGCGTGGTGTTTGTCCATCAAACTTGTAATGGCTTCATAGATGCGTCTTTGTTAGAAAAAATGCATATAAATGTCAATTCGCACTCCGTTAGGTCCGTGGATATATTTAAAATAATGTATCACAGGACAGACTATGGAAGAAACGAGCCGATTTCCTGAATGTTGCAGGCGCTAAATCCTAACGTCAATATTTTCGATTTCGGTAAGTGTAAGGTGTACATCAAGAAATCTTTATTATTTATTATATGTTTATTATACAATATATACCAAACTGACTGATATATATGTAGAAACATTGTTGCAGGCTTTGATTACCATTCAACCTGGCTCAACATCTAGTGAAAGAGTCTTCTTAGTAGCCTCTAGCTTCTTCACTATGGTACTCAATCCCCGGTACCTGGGTATTAAAATATAAAATAACCAATAAAAAGTCGAATATTTGGATTCGCTATTTGTTATTAACGTAAGATCAAAATAATTAATATCATTAATATGTATGTATATGTTACTAGACTATATAGATTGATTGCATTTTATATACAAAAAAGAAAGGTACGACTAATAACTACGATAGATCAGTGATCATTTGTGCTATTGACAATTCAGCCTGTGAGAAACTTCTCGGTAGAGCCCAGAAAGGGCCAATCCAAACTAAAGTTTCTGCTCAGATGTCTCAATCAACCTGAAGTTCTCCAATATTCAAAAATTCGAGTAACTTTAAATACTATTCTTCTTTATTAAATAAATTTTCAAGCTTATAAATACTAACATATTTCATTTTGTATTTAAAACTAAAATTAATCAAGATACTTTAACATGAAAAAGCTTAAAAGCGAAATTAAATTATTTATTTTTTTCTTAATTTTAGAAAAATTAAATTAGTATATTAGATGTGATCGTAATAAGCAGATGCCAATGTTGTTGGAATTGAATTCGTCCGATGATGAAGTGGTGGTGTTGGAATTGAACCTGGTGGAGTTATCGGTACTGGATAAGTTGATTTTCGTTCAATTAAAACATTTTCACTATTGCTGACAGACGATGGCATAGATGTCATTGGAGACAGTCCAGACATTTGTGGTATGGACATCGATCGAAGGCCTAAAACAAAAATCAATTTATTTTCAAAAAAAAGAAAAAAATTCTAATGACTACGAAGATCATTTAAATATTGTATTTCATCATATAAGAAACGACGTACGAAGACGAACACTTCAGTTTTTCGAAGTACCATTTTTCCATTTGAAATTTGAAAAATGTATACTATAAAAATTACAATTTATGTTCTTATAAGATGATGGGTCTTCTTAACTGAGTTCAAGCATAGTGCAAAAAAAAAGATTATGAAGTCTAAAAAGATCATAAATTAGAAGTTTTAAGTAGAGTATAATTACGTATAATTAAGAAATTTTTGAGGGACAACATTTTCGTCTTTTTAAGTACTTATCCCAGAGGTTGGCAACCGCAATCATGAAATTCTGAAACCTTTAGACTAGAACGGTGCTTTAGTTACATCATGGGTATGTATTGCAAATTTAAAGGAAACCATTAATGTGGATAAATTAGAAGTTTTGCGGAAGATTTTCAAAGGCTGAGAAGTGGCTGGCATACTATTATATTCTTTACAATCTGAATAGTTTGGGTTAATATTTTAAAAATTATCAAACTTTGATTTATCCACATATGAAATTAAAGACATTCTTTAGAAATGAGTTTGTTAAGAGCTCTTTACAAAATATAGCTTAAAATTCCGGATATTGATTAATATTACAGAATGTCGTTGTATATATAGATTTCGATATGTAGATTTGATATAAACATTTTAAATTTATGAAGATCTGACATGACCTGGTATATTTACTTTACACGTATGAAATCATACCTGATCACATCACTAACGTCTGAAGTATTGACCAGTTTCTTTAAAGATAAGGCAATTTGAGAGAAGATTCTTGGATGTACAGAAAAGTAGTTATTAGACCGTTTATGTAGAGTGTAATTCTGTTCTTGCAAAGAGAGTAGAGTAGTTTTACCTTTAAACCTTTTAAATATAGCATTTTAAAAGGTACAGTAGTACTTTTTGAAACTTGCCTCAAAAAAGATATATTCATACATTTGGGATAATTTTAATATGTATTTGAATGAAATTCATACGTCCAAATCTATTTTTCAACAAGTATGTATACCAAGATCGAATAACATTTTAATATGTATGTTATCCTGAATACAGGATCCTTTCAAATAAAATATAGATGAATTTGTAAAAGGATAGAAAAACATCATAAAATATACAAAAATATACCGAATTTTAACGGTTTTTATGACGTTATAATGAAGTTATATAGAATAAAGTCATAAATAACACATGTTCTGCCAGTAAGTGACCTAAAAAAAAAAAGCAAAACAATTCCAGCTTACCATCTATATTGTATGAGCTCGGATATTGATAACTTCCATAATCTAAATTTGGATTGGAATTTTGTATTGGATGCGATGATGATGGAGGCGATGATGTACCATTTTGTATTGTACTATGTGTTAAGTTTGTATATTGTGGTATTCCTGATGTTGTAGGATGATTCCATGATTCGGAAAAACTATTTGGTGTAGGATAATCATAAGTTGTATATGATTGAGATGGATAACAATTAGCGACATCCTATTTGGAATAAAACCAAAAAAAAAAAATACTATAAAATAAAAAAAATCTATAGAAATATAATAGAATATGCAACCATTGCTGTTGGCTCGTATCCATTAACGGCCGTATAAAATCCATTTGGTGTTGTATATGATTTAATTTGATGTTTACGTCGGAAACCTCTTGGCCGTCGTCTTAAACTACCTTCATCCTCAAACATATATTCAGATTTTTGATCGATTGTCCAATAATGTCCTTTTCCAGGTTTACCAAGTCCCATTCCCTATTATTGAAGAGTGTATTTTTCTGTTAATTTTTTTTCTTAGGAATAGTTTTCTTAATTTATCTAACCTTTGGTATTTTCATAAAACACTCATTCAAGCTTAAATTATGACGAACGGAATTTTTCCAACCAATATAAGATCCACGAAAAAATTCAAATCTGGAAAATTCAAATAAAATCAAAATTATTGCGTATTTCAGTGAACTTTTTGGTTAAATAAAACAATATTTTATTAATTTATGTTTTTTGTGAGGTGTAAACTATATAATAAATTTTTCCGTTTTAATTTCAAGGACTGGAAATCGGAAACACGTACAGTGATTAACTAGTAAGACTTATAGGACCCTTGCTGTTATTACAATTCATTGAAAACATAATTTACCTCCCGCCAATTTAATTGTACATTTTTCAATTGATAAATTCTTCTGAAATTTTTAATGATAAA
Organism: Xylophagus ater; assembly: GCA_963422695.1. NCBI lineage: Eukaryota > Metazoa > Arthropoda > Insecta > Diptera > Xylophagidae > Xylophagus > Xylophagus ater. The sequence continues at coordinate 39,060,866 of OY730482.1, read as the reverse complement.
CAAAATGCAAAACAATTTTTTTATTTTTATAATTTCGCTAATAATAAATCGAAAAAATATTCATTTTTTAATAGGAAGAACGCAATAAAATTATTTCGGGTTATTTATCCAGCTACTTTTAATTTTAATTTGGGGAAGATACTTTTATTTATAATAACCTGGCATCTGCACACATTTTTCTGCATTATATAGTCTCAAATCCTTATAGTCTGTACAGCCATAATCGTACAATATACGGTTGAAAAACATTACACAGAGTTGAAATTTTTGTTAGAGTCCACAAAATCAGAGGTAGTACAGATATGATTACTCTGTGTCCAAGACAAAGTTTAAATATACTCAAAAATTCGATATCGATTACTAAGGTTATTTAATTTCTTTTGATTTATGCAATATTATTGATATGTATTAGTGGAGATATTAATTTTCTATCTCACATGGTCCGGCTGAGGAAAATTTAAACACAAGTTTCCAAAGTATGGAAAACAATTTCAATGTTCAATTTGAGAAAAACCAGAATGAACAGAACGGGATTATTCTATGAAATATTATCTGCCATAAGGTACAAAAACTATTATTTATATTAGTTTTTTATCAATGGCTTCTGTTTATGTTATCTCCATTATCTCATTAATCCACCTGCATTGAAGCAATTAAAATAGTGATAAATTGTCCAGAAAATAGAAAGTACCAGGTAAGATCTTTGTGATATTTAAAATTCTGCTGATGGAACTAATTTTAAGAATATGAATCTTCTTTACCAACGTCCACAAAAAAGTATATATGTACATCTACTTTTGAGCGGTATGTAAACAAAAATCGTTAATAACTTACGAAACGACCATGTTAGAAACAAAATACATATAACAGAGTTTCCGGACAGAAAAATTTTAATAAGAAACACGTTGTTTATAAAATTCCAGATTTAGTATAAAAATTGAGCTCAGAAAATCCATTCATAACTTTTTCCATGTCTTTTATTTATATCCCTTTCTGCCATTATCATCTTTGCATTAATTATTATGTTAATTAAGTGTTTTATAGAGATAATAATTATTAAGTTACATATAGTTAGGGCCGACTTAAGACGTTTGCACTTGTTTTATTTGCACAGGGCGCCACGGTGAAGGAGCGCCATGTTCTATTTAATGAGTTTTTATGAAAATTTTGTAATAAAATTTGTAAAATTGGAATTTTAATCAAATGTCAAAATTACCAAAAAATCGAATTATATTTGAAGTGTGTAGTACGATTTCCAAAAATTCTCATATAACTCCAAATCAGAACTTGCCTCACATAAAGATCCAATTGTAAAGTGCACAGGGCATTTACCAAGCTTAAGCTGGCGCTGTAGATAGTATTATATACGTTGATGTTGTTCGTAATTTTTTTCACAACAGGAAAAGAATTTCAAAATGTCCAGAAATTATTCAATTATTGCCTAGAAATTTTATAAATTCCAAACAACAGAGACAAAAACTTCGAATATTACTTATGGTATTTATGAGCTGATAATTCCCGAAAATTATGATTCAATAATTGTGGCATATATGGAATATGACAATTGTCATATTTTATAAATAAAGAACGTGAAATAAAAACATTTTGTAGAGAAATAGGTATTTAATTTTTCGTATCATTTGTGTGGAGCACACTTAAGGACTGTACAGGATGAGTCTGAAAGAATTAGTGTTTCATCTTATATAATTTTCATCATAGTGAATTTGGTGATAATGAAAATTATGATAGTAGCGATGATAATGTATAGCAGGGTGGATCGAATTTGATTTTATCTATATTTTTTGGTGAAAGTTGTTTCTATAGTGTCTTTTAATAGGGACATAACAATTTTGTATCTTTATATGAACGCACCCTTAAACATTAATAGGGACCTGTCAATGTCAAAACGTAGATTAAAGTCAACATTTTCATCACTTGACGATTTGAAGCGCCGAAACTTCTCCATTTGGGCTCTGGCAAAGCTGGAAGAAAATCCAGAATTTCATCAAAAAATCATCTTCAGCGATGAAGCTCATTTCTGGCTGAATGGCTTCGTCAACAAGCAAAATACGCGTTATTGGACAACAACAAACCCACATGTGCTTCAAGAGACACCATTGCATCCACAAAAAATCACTGTATGGTGCGGTTTACATGCCGGAGGCCATGTTGGAGGATTATTTTTGGCCAGAATGAGATGAAATTGATATCGGCGATATGTGGTTTCAACAAGACGGCGCTACAAGCCACACAGCACACGTTACAATCAATAAATTACAATTAATTACAGAATTGTTATGTCCTTAATGAAAGACCCTGTAGTTAAAAAAAAAAAAAGTTTTCTAACATTTTGGATGAAAAAAAAAATATTTTCTCCTTCCTGCGATTAAGGACTGAAAATTTTTTCAGTTTTCCGAATATGCAAGTATTTCCGAAATTTCTTTTTCACATTTTTAATAGAAATAAAAATTAAGAGAGTAAAATCCAAAATCTTTAATTTATTACAAATTTCAGTTTCTTCAATGAAAGTTGTAAATAAACTAGTTATTTGCAAAGATAATGGAACTTACATATTATTATTGTTATTATTTATTAAAGAAGAATATTAAAATATTTGAATGATTTAGAAATGAAACTGCATATGCCCATTTTTATCAAATATCATATACAAACTTTCAATTCTTAGTTACTTCAGTAAATTAACAAATTTTAAAAGTTTTAATTCTCAACGTAAATATTTTAATAATTAATGTTATAAATTCGAAATTCTGGTAGCATTCTTAATACTCTATACACTATAATTTGTTACATAAAATTCGATTGTAAATCTGTAAGCAGAGAGATTTAATTTTGAAGCAGTGGAATAGCATACATTTTCATTTTAATTTTAAAATTATTTCAATTTGTTTGAAATTTAGCAGTTATATAAAATGAAGTACCCGAAATAAATACTTATGTTACAAAAAGAACTAATTTTTTGATCAATTCAAATTTTTCATCTATATTAATTTGAGACGTTTTTAGGAGATATTGAATTTTCTATCAAAATTTTCCGAAAATTATCGATAAGAAATTTTAGCAAACTTTTTATATTTAGACTACAATCAGAACCTGATTTTTTTGTTAAAGAACTAGATTTTTAGTTGCTCATAAACTAAGTTTATAGGTGCACTAACCAAATTGGAAATGAATTTTAATCAATATCACCAATTATTTGAAAACTTTAACTAAAAATTTTCCATAAAATTGATTATCATAGCTAAATACTTAGTTTACCCAGGTAACTAAAAATTTAGTTTTATAAAAATCAGGTTCTGGCGATGAGTGGATGAAAAAATGGATCATAAAATTATATATATCCAATTTAATTATATAAACCGCACATATTTATAGACATGATAAGTATGTGTTAATTATCCGACGGGTCTGGATGCACCCTTTTCGCGATAATTTCTGATATTCTAATATATAAATTTCTTACTTTTTCTGAAGATAACTATAAATCTCACTTAATGTGAGTTTTCTTTGTGGTGATTCTTTAATAGCCATTGCAATCATATTAATATAGCTTAATGGTGGTTTCTCGGGTCGTCTTGTTCCTGATGATTTTTTTGTTGTGTCCGGTGGTGTAAGTTGTTGTTCTGATTGTTCTTTTGATGGAGACGATGAATTACGAGAATACGAAACCATTTCCAATTGTCCACCACTGCTTGCAGATACACTTTGAATTCTTGTAGTTAATGGTAATATTGTATCCGATGATGTTGGTGACATATTATTTATGTTATTACTACTTGCGCATCCAGCATTTGGACTCTCACTATTATGAGTATATCCAATTGTTTCCATACCTCTACTACAATATTTTATAGTTGAAGTATGATTTGATAATTGTGATAAAGGATTCTGTATTACAATATGTCGCGATGCATAATTATTTGGTGATGAATACGGTAAATAATCTTGTCTATAAATTTGAGATATATGAGATGGTTTGTTATCCATTGATGAATCTGATGAATCGATTATTTTCGATTCACACATTGTAATTGATGGAAATCCTGATGGTGTTATTATACTCGAGGTAATAGGACGATAAAGATGATGGCTATTGCTACTTGAATCTACAATATCTTCACTTTTAATCATTTTCACAAATTCAAAATAAGTCATTTATATGAAATTCACAAAAATTAAATCTTCTTTTACATAATTTTATTTATTTATACACGCAAAATATTTAATTTATACTTTGTCCATCACTTTTATTTAACGACCAAAATAAAGGAATAAATTTTTTAACGATTTTCAGTTACTCAAAAAATTTCCACTTCCACACCGAATCGATCGTTTCAATCAACTGAAACTGCGACGAATGGAAAATGTGCTTGAAGATCGTCTTCAAAAAATTGTTTTTGGTTGATTTTTCCTACACATATATGAACGGGTATAACGTATCTTTTTTTTGACGATATGTTTTTTTTCTGGATCCCACACATAACGTTATACAAATCGACATACATATGATATTCGGTTAGATCCGCGATCACTCACCATTTTGCTTTTCACTTGCGTCAGTAATATAGATCCATACACCTCCCCAACTATCTTTAGCATTCATTTTCAGAGCGTGTGAACTGTGAAAACCATTTTTGACCCCAAAATTAGCACCATATTTAATGATCATGCTGTTTGTTCTTCATTCGCCATTTAAAAGATATAAAAAAGAACGATAATTTTTCTTTTTGATTTTGACTTTCTATAGAAATTGAAATAGCCACAGTTGTTAGCGATTTTAATATGTCATTTTTGTTTAATTTAGCACCCCTTCACCATCCCTAATGCAAATAAAAAATTCTATAATAAAATTGGTGAAAGAATATATCTTAAGTTAGCCTGCTGATATTAGGCCTGTGGGAAATGATCGCAAAGATCATATCTAAGAGGCGGAGTTTGTTTATAATTCGAATAACTTGATTGGTGGTTGAGTGATCTTTTCAGTGTTAACTATTTCAGTATAGATCGCATTGTTTTTTTTTTTTAGTTTTTAATATTATTTATTTATTTTAAGAAGAAGCTTACAAGTTTTTGGTTGAAATTCTTTTAAGTGCTCATTTTGCTTTAATGGAGTCACATAAAATTCATATTTTTTTTTAATCACTTTTGAAATACTATAGCTGTTGGAGATTTGTAAGTGCCTATAATAAATTCTTTTAGAACTGAATTTTAGACCATTCATATTTTTATTTGATACACTTCTAATAATATTGAAAGAAAACTTATCAAAAGATATTGTTAGTTTCTTAATGATGCTAATCAGAGGTTGACAACCAGGCGCCCGCAAAGCAATGTAACTAACATTTTCGATATATGATAAATATACTAACCTACGAAGTATTGTTTGCCGCGATAATCGCAAGCTAAACCAGCAACAATCTTATTGCGTTACATGCGCACATAATTAAAGTTATTTTTGCGATAAGAACGTAAGGATAAATCATTAATAAAAAAAAGCTTTTATATTGCTTAATATCTATTAAATAAGAGACTATTTAATTTAAGCTTTAGTGAAGAATGGAAAAAATATTTATTATTTTCATTCATAAATTTGTTTTAATTCGCGTTATTCCCTTTGAATGTTTTTTAGTCGATTAAGTTTTATTCGCGTACGAAATTGGGATTTTTTAACGCCAAAAACCTAATTATAACTTTCAAGTCTTTTCAAAAAGTTTGCAAATTTTGTAAACCAATAAATTCAGAAAGAGAACATTAAAAAATATAAACGAAAAATAAGGTGAATGAATAAGGTTAATGAAACTAAAACCCAATGAACATATCGCGAGGACCTTACTGACGGATGGTCATAGGTATTCACTAACAAACTAAAGAATTGCGAAAATAAATAGACAAGGTTGATAGTCGCATTGGGAAGATCTGCATATAAGGTGTATATGGTTATTGCTATTACAATATATTTCAAGTTCAAAGTTTAACAAGCTTTATTGTAGAGTGTTTTCTTCAAGACAACGTATTGTATCATCAGTGCTATTACTAAATATTGATGAAATTCGTAACAATGATGGTATTACTAACAATCATTCAGGTTAGAATTCCGAGATATGAAATGTTCTTCTGGAATCAATTAATCTCGTAAATCGGGACACTACTATACAATGTTGACTTGTTACTATCTTTATTAGAAATATTAAGTCAGTTTTCAGTTAGGCAACATATTACTCTAAAAGCAGCTCCATATTTACGCTATTCCTCCATGAATACGATTCAAAAGAACGTGTTTGTGTACAAATATTATCTATTGTTCAGCCCTAGACTTGATAACACGCAAATTCGATTGTAAACAATTATCACTGCAACGAGGTGACTTAAGAGGCTTCCAAGCTCAGTATAATTGGTACGATATAAACTATACTTATATCCAATATGCTGTACGTAATTTTGTAGGCAGACTCCATGCAACATACTATAATATTTCACCACAGATAATAAAATATACATATTACATGGTTCAATGAGAATCATTTGAGAGTGTAAGGACATATCTAAATATTTCATTATCACAATTATCTGTTTTTTTCTTCTTTTTTTTTAAATAGAGATTAATAGAGTATTACAAAAGGTGGTAATTGTTTATTTCTTATATTTAATACAAATTAATTTTTTTTTTAAGAAATCCGTTAAACATTCTCATAACACTTATGTACTCGTTATTATTATTATCATCAACAATGTATATATACAAAAATCAGCTGGTCTTCCTTTCCTGTTTAAATGCTGGATGAAAATTTTTATTTTATAAACTATTCCCAGATGTGATGGATATAAGTATATGAAGTCTAGGTCATGTTTAATTTCTGTATACTTTATATCCTGAGGTCAGTGAATCTTTCTTTATAATATAATGAATGAATTGAACATACATAATTATTTAAAAAAAAAAACATTTTACGTTATGTTTACAAATAAACATTGTGGAAAGGAGAACTTAGTAACCTTTAAACAATAGTTTTTATTTAAACAATTTACATTAAATAAGAGTAAATATTTTTCTATTTCGAAGGCATTTATCAATAAAATTCATCTTGTGACGCGATCAACTTAAATTCAATCAATAAATCCAGACATTGGTTTCTTTTTTTTTTCTTCTTTTTTTTCTTGTTTTTTTTAATAATATTAACATTAAAAATAAGTATAAACTTTTCAGATAGACTAAACTAAACTAAACCAAAAAAAAAAAAAAGAAAAAAAAGATATATTTAGGTAATTTGTATATTTTTTTGTCTATAAAGTATCTTAGGTATAAAATTTGTATTAATCGTGAGAAAATTAATTGTTTATTAATGTAATAAAAGTTTGTAATAAGAAATGTAATTAAAATTAGTATATTTTTTTGGTTCAAATTCAAAATATATTGTGGCTATCAACGCGTCCACCTAAAAGAATGTTTTGTATAATGTATAATTAAATGATTTAAATAAGAGTTTTTTTTTTCTCTTGTATAGTTAGTTCCTACTAAAAGTAGATAATCTATTACCCGAAAGAAAAAAAAAATCAGCAGAATCTATGGGCTCTCTTCTGTATTATAAGCGCGTATTTAATTAGGATGCGTAATGAACTTTCATGATAAATATTTAGATTTGAATTTTATATTTGTAAGCAAATGTTATGTTTTATTAAAAGAATCACTTTTTTTCATGAATATATAGTTTTGATTATCGTCGATTTCTATGCGGAAAGAAAAGTATATGTGTAATTATTGTTGTTTAATGAAAACATTCAAAAAAAAGAAAAAATTCGAGATGTCTTGTAAATATTTTTGTAAGGAATTTAAAAGAAAAAAAAAATTTACGAAAAAATTTACTATAGTAAACATTTTTTCAATCAATCTTAACATAGGTCAGTGTTCTACTTTCTAATTTAAATATTATGTTTAAATCATTATTTTCTTGTAAAATATTAAAATAATTATGATTAATAATTTTTACTATACTCACACTTTGTAAAAAAAGGGATTCTTGTTTTTATGAATTCATATATGTAGAAGAAAAATCAATTAAATTTAATATTTTATTAAAAAAAAATTTTTAATTATCTAATTTTTAAAGTAACTAATTTTATTTTAAATAAATGAAAATATAAAATATTACCTGCCATTCATTTATCAAGGTGTTTCTTCAAAATGTTATATGTTACGCCTCTTAAAAAAAAAAAAAGAAGAAAAAATAATTCCAACAAAAATTTTTCTATAGAATTGAAAACATTTTAATAGCCAATGAACAGGGAATCCAATCTTAAAGAAGCCACCAGAAAAAACATTACGACGCTGTGATATTCAACATAAATCAGTCGAAAAAGTTATTTTTGGGATTCCATCCTATGAGAAGAAACGATTGAGAAGAACCAGAAACTTGGCTAGGCTTGTGATGATTCTTAGAAGATGTCTGTATTTTAGGTGGCTTTCCTTTGGGATCTTTTTTGATATATAGATGTTGTAAATTTTTTTTTTTTTTTATTTTTTTTTCATAACTTACTTTGTTACAAATAAGAAAATGAAAAATAAAATTTCAAGTTTTCTTTCTATATACTAGAAAAACAAGGAAACAAAAAAAAAAGTACACAAATTTATGAACTTCAATGCGCTTTTATTAATACTAAAATTTCAAATAAAATTTTCCAATTCATTTGATTGTAATTTTTGAATTTTAAAAACACATTCTATACAAATTTCAATTAGTAAAACTGAAAAATACATTTATTTCACAGTAATTATAGTTTTAAATTGAAATATTTAGATGCTTTAAGGATAAGGGGAAATAAATTCAAATCTTTATATTTCTCATCCTGATATTTAATTTTGTTTTAAGGTATATCTGTATCTAATTGGTTTCTAAAAATTCTCAGATATTCATAATAGGGTAAGGTACTAAATCGCGCTCACTCTATCAAAAAAGTCCTTGTAATAAACATGGTCAAAATAAAATTCTTAGTTTAGTTATATCAGTGGATTGGCAATTTACCACACGACTCCATTGGACTTATTTCAAGACATATATTCAGTCGGACTGAAAAAAGTCCAATGGAGACTCTAAAAATTGGACATTATTTCAGTCGGACATAAAGTCCGACATAAACATAGACTTTTTTGAGGAAGACTTTTTTCCAGACTTATTTTTAACGTATTGAAATTAAAAATGGTAACAATGAATTGAATGCATACGAATGTATGTAATTGCAATAGGTTTTTCTCGATATTTCAGATATTTTTAATTTCTAGACATTTTTTTTTTAGAAAAAATTAATTTGGCGCCTTCATACAACAGCAATAAAATGTTTACAATTTAGTGAATTTCATTTAAAAATAAATTTGGTTTAAAATTCGTATCATTTTATGACAAAAGTACTGGAAATATTCGTAATAACCATGGGATGGATTTTAGAAAGAATCTTTATTGCATTGACGTACCGTAATGCAATTTTCTCAGAAATTTTTGATATCTCGAGTCTAGTTTCTACTAATTACAATTCCGGGAAGGATTGATATTTCAACAATTTTATTTCAAAATAATTTTTTTTATGAAAAAATTTTAGGAATATTAATCATTTTAGTTGGATCCTTTTTTTGTATAGAAAAAAACATTCATTCCTGTCAACCGTAACGCATTTCTAGTTGGAACAACATATATAAAATATTTTTATAATAAATTTATGCAGCAAAAATTGCATTGTTTCTTCGTCAATGGCATTTGTACTAATAAAATGTCAGGACATTAACTGCCCACCTACAAATTTAATGTCTTCAAAATGGCGCCCGTAGACCGAAATTAAGTCTTGAAATAAGTCCAATGGAGTCGTGGGGTAAGTCTTGATATTTTTGATACTCAAATAAAATCTAAAGACTATTAAAACCATATCATGAGTTTTACCAGGCAACTCCATTAGACTTTTTTCAAGACCTATTTTCACTCGGACTGAAAAAAAGTCTTGTGGAGACTCTAAAAATTGGACTTTTGATTCAGTTCGACTGAAAATAAGTCTTGAAATACGTCCAATGGAGTCGTGGGATTATAAGGATTTTTTTGATAAAGTGGACGCGATTTTCATGAACAAATTTCATATTGTGAAATTGGCATTTACACTACATTATCAGCCAGAAATTCGGTAAATTTATGTCAGATGTATATACCTCACAGTTCAAGTAAAAGGGCAACTTCATTGTTATATCAAAAATATTCTTAAATTAGTTGAAAGCTTCTATATAAAGTTGACATCAAGCATGTTTCTAACTAAGTAGAAGAACTGAGAATTCAAACAGGATCTGTTATCTTTTATACAATTTTTGACGAAGAGGAATAGACCCTGCGATTGAGGAAGTATTAGTTTTTAAAACCTAACCAAAAAATTGAATTTTCATTTCATAATATCTTCGAAAATAATCAAGAATTTTCCTGGCCCGGATTTGAAGCTATATAATCATATTATTCTTCGAATAAGGTAGCAAGGATATTTTAATCTACTTTTGTATGAGACTAATTGATCAATATTAACTAAAATGGCTGCTGACTAAATTAAAACGACATCAATATGTTGATATAAACGTAGATTTCGCCAAAAAATTACATGTGTGTATATTATTTCACTCAGTTATTAATTGGGAGCCATTTTATTAATAGTTAGTAGTTAGGTAGTTATGCCATCACATTTTCTATGGACTTAATTCTCAAGTGTATTCAAATATTTTTATATTAAAAATATGAATTGCATTACTTTCTCCTTTCTTTAAATGCCTCAAGAAATATGTCGGAAAATCGTACAATATATGTTACATATATAACAAAATTTCACGGTATTAAAGGATTTTTTAAGAATTTTGAAATAATATTAGTCCAAAATTAACTTTCTGTTTTCCAGGAGTATCAAAATGGAAGGTTAGGAATCTTATTGGTTCTATCAATTTCAAAATATCGCTGATGACATTCTTGCATGTACACAGGAGGAATCTATTTGATAATTTTTTTTTTAATAAGTTTTATACAATTTAGGATATGACGTGTTCGGTGCGTATAAAAAGAATTTCTAAAAACTTGGAGATAAAAAAAAAAAAAAATTATTAGAATATATTTTTGGCCAGGAAATCCTATAAAAAAAGAGAAAAAATTCACAAAAAAAAAAAATTTCTTTATGTAAACAATTTCAAAATCAAAAATTTTGTAAAATTTTAAATTTAGAACGACATCACAGATCAGATTTAAGAATTCCGATACATTAAAGAATATGATTTTATTTCTTTGTTTTTGTTAGTTAGTTAAATTTCGATTTCGTTCATAGACGACGGGCTCTGCTATAGCAGCGCAATCATGCGCAATCATCGGTTTACTAATTCAATACAAAATTGTACTATATTGGAGTAATGGAATGCATTCCTTTTAAGCGGTTTCCATATATACATTTCAGTTATTTACTTTTTCGTATATGATGATATTGATGATGGTGGTGCGCGGTTTTAAGTCATATTTTGGTTTCGTCTTACACATGTTTACACCAAAGTTAACATTGCAACCATTTGGGTGGTCTGACGATAGATTACTTATGAAGCGGCTAACTTCAATCACAAATGTTATTTTCACTCTTTTGCCTGAGAAAAATTGACGATTTTCATCGAATGTGTTAAAGATAAATGCGAGCATCACATTTTTTTTTCTTCTGTTTTTCCAAACTATAATAGTAAAAAGAAAAACACATGCCTGATTGAAATTGCCTACGAGATTGAACTATATTAGCTTTGTTTTATTACGTTTATGGCGGCATTCTTACATTATAATAGATGATCTATAAATGTTCTACAATATCAGTTTTCTTTTACCTTGCTTATAAAGATGGTTTATTCAATTATTTTACATATTATTATCCTGTACTAAACAGTATAGAACATATGTTTAATATGGAATCAAAAGATTGTTTTAATCTTTAGTTTAAATCGATCATTAAATTAAAATGAGAATTTTTGATCTTTGATTATCAAATTACAAAAGAACATTTATTACAATATAAATACTTTAGCGCTATAAATGATCTAAAATGGCTCCATATATTCGAAAAAGAATTATGTCTAAAGTACAATAAAATTTTCTTTTTTTTTTTTTTTTTTTGGAATAACGTTTCCAAATATCCAATAGAAAAAACCGAAAAATCGTCAGTTTCCCTTCAATCGAAAGATCTTCCCGAATGAGTCTAACTGAGTTGGCATCTCCATGCACTATCAAACAAAAACCAGATTTGGATCTTTTTTGATCGTTTGTAGGAAGAACAGTTTGTTGGAAATCTTCCCCGAAAGGGAACACCAAGAGTGAGTCCAAACACGACTGAGCGTGTTTGGAGTATTTACGAAAATAAATTTAATAACATCGATTCCGAAACGTTGAACTCGGTTCGATATGCTAATATCATCAATATGAAGGATAAAGAACAAATGTTATTGATAAAGTTTTCTTATAAAACACACTCATAGAAATATACTATACTAAGAGCAGTGCTGAAGTGTACAAGCAGCTTTCTGTCTGACCGTTGCGAGCTAATTTATAGTACAGAAACAAATGATTATGTAAAGGCTGTGCGTCCCACGGATGCTGCGCATTTTGTTTGTATCAAGCCCGCGTTCGAAGGGATATTTAATATACATGTATACATATAATATAACCGTTGATGAGACATACTCCTATAAAAATGGTATAATAACAATTTTTCGTGAATCATTTTGCACATTTTGTTGAGAAGCAAATATAATTCAACTGGAATAATTGTTTTTTTTTTAAACTACCAATTAGCCCTCGTATATATATTTATATATATAATTTTGTTATACCAGAAGACCCGACGAGTCACGTTAAAGCCATATCAGCTATATACTTTATAATTGTATAATCCAGGAGTTGGCAACATTTTTCTACGGATGGTTATATATCGCCTTTAATATTCTGACTCAAGAAATTCACATATATGTAAAGAACAAAACACTTGGCAAAATAACGGGTGATTTTTAAGGCGTTTGGTTTTTAATTTAATTAAAAAAAAACACAGAAAAATGTAAAAAGTATATGAAACTTTTATTTAAATCGATAAATCAATTCTTGCCATTTACTTTTTAAAGTGGTCCATTCGAGAAGACCAATTTTGTAGCATTTTTTCGAGCATTTCGGCTGGTATTTCGCCGTTTTGTTGGTAGCAAATATCCTGGAGATCACGAGCTTCAATTTGACGGAGCAAATAGTCCATTATAATGGCACGATAACGGGCGCCATTGACGGCCATTCTGATTTTTGAACAAATATGGACACCAAACCGTGCATTTCTCTGGATGTAACGGTAGCTCTTGATACTCTTCGGTTTGTTCATCAGCTCAAATGCGGCATTTTTGCCTATTGACGGATCCATTTAGCTGGAAATAGGCCTCATCGCTAAACAAAATTCTGCGATAAAACAACGAATCATCATTAAGCTCAAAACTCTACAATTTGGAGACGATATACGGGTGTAAGTCTTTCCATAATGAAATTGCAATACTAACTGATCATGTTTGACTTTGACACATGCCACGAATCACGGGCGAAATGTCATTAAGGCAACACTGAAAAACCAAACGTCTAAAAAATCTCCCAGCATAAGCTATGACTCACTTTCCAAATAAGTTCGTTACAATTCCGACAAATGTACGTTTATACGTAAATCTTTCTTTCTTTCTTTTATGATTTTATTTCGACATAATTTAATATTAATAACAGTCTACAAATCGAACATACATTCGAAATATTGAATTTCATTAAAGCGTTATCTTCTTCAACGAATTTCAGATTAGTTAATTCCATATTAGCAAATTTCTTCAAAAAAAACCAAAGCAATTAATTTGAATAATTTTTGTTTTTTTTTTTAATTCTTCCTCAGAATATTCGTGAATATGTACTTTTTTTTTTACACATTAAATCGACTAAAGAGTATAAAATTTCAAATCAAATAATTCTTTTCAATACTTTCCCATGAATATAAAAATTAATTAAGATAAAATATTTACCAAATTTTGATGAGTTTGTAATTTGATTTTTGATATCATTTCAAATAATTGCTTATTTTTTTTATCGATTAATGTTAACAAAATTTTGAAAAATAATATTTAAATTACCTACAAAAACGCCAAAATCAGGGCAATTTGCATTTGATATATACATATTTAGTATATTTGAAACCACAATTTGTGTGACAAATTCTGTATGATAGATCCTTTAAGAAACAAAAAAAAAAAAAAAAACTCAAATTACAATACAATTAGACCACCCATTTTAACTACAAATTTAACGCTTCATATAACTGTCTTAAATTTAAAATCTATATTTTTCATTTTGATGTTCAAAGTTCAACCATTACATACCACTAGTTTATGGACCCCGACGGAAAATGCATAAACTTTAAGAACTAGATCAAAATAGTACTTGAGAAAAGGTCGCCGAAAAAGTACACAAGAACAAAAAAAGGGCCTCGAACTTATACATAGTAGTAAAATATGACACTTTTTGTCGGATTGGCGCCGAAAGATATTGTATTTAAAGAAAAAAAAAAATGTCAAAATATTACAAATGATAATTTGTTAAATTTTGTAATTTATTATGTATTAGCAATTAGCAAGCAGTTAAACTTAAATTAAGCAGAAAATATTGCCACTTGTACAAATACATAACGATTCCAACAATTGAATAGTTTACTATATAGTAATATGTTTCTTTATTAACCAATATTTATATTTGTTTCCATGTAAATATATTATGTATAAAAATAATATTAAGATAAGATCAATTACAATTTACAATTATGTTACATACAAGTATATTATTCTTGCAGAAATTGTATGTTATTTGTTTTCTAAAAAGTCTATTGAATGTTCTTCGGCATAAATAAAAACATAATAAATTCTCGAAAACTTATTATGGCATTTTCAGGTGTCAAGCCTTATAAAGGGTGATCCAACTTCAGTTTCCGAACTTTAAAACACACAAATTTAACGAAATATACTTATTTTATTTTGTTATTCACAAATGTTATGTATTTCATTAATTATGAAAAATAATATCAATTAGATACTTCAAATTACTTATTACAAGCCAGCAATATCATTCATAATAATATCGATTAAACAATAAATAGAGTGTACATATATGCTATCATCTCATCATTAGTGTCGCCCCTGGACCTTCTGCAGCAGCCGACCCTTTTGAGGTAATTTTCGATAACTTTTTCGTAAATTTCAGGCGGTATCTCAGTAATAACTTGCCGGATGTTGTTTTTAGGTGCTCCAACGTTTCGAGTTTGTTGGCGTAGATATGACTTTTAACGTAACCCCACAAAAAGAAATCCAACGGCGTTAAGTCGAATGATCTTGGCACCTAAACGTGAAATAATGCGACCTGGGAAATTTTCACGCAAAACATCCCAGGTTGCACACGCTGGGTGGCAAGTTGCGCCGTTTTGTTGGAACCACATGTCTTTCACATCAATATCTTCGATTTCGTGCCAGAAATAATCGGTTATCATACGCCTATATCGCTCACCATTGATTATTACAATCTGACGTTGATCGTTTTCAAAAAAGTAAGGCCCAATGAAAAGGATTTGAATTATTTTTATGCGATTTTCGAGCGAAATTGAATTCATTATAATAAAATTTAAAGCTTCTACTGCAATTATGGCAAAAAACTGAACAGGATCTGTTATCGTAAGCTAATACAGCCCTATTGAAAAAAAAAGTTATTACTGAGAAACCCTATATAATTTTTGATAATTTTCATAAACCCACTGAATCAACAACTGAATGGCCAATAAGTAGTTTTTTTCTATGTAAATGAAATTTCCATGTCATTTTGCCATTTTCGTAAGTTTTTGGGTGCAAAATCAAGGCATATGATACTTTTGAACTCAAATTTACACCATTAAAGCAGTTCTGCAGAGACCAAAACAAATGGAAGTCTGATTGTGCAAGGCTAGGACAATACGCTGGATGCAACAAAAGTTTCCAACCAAGCTTTCTCGATATTTGATAAGTAACCAAACTTGTATGCGGGTTAGCGTTATCAATATGAAACACAATACTTTAGCGGTTGACTAATTCTGGACGCTTCTATTTGATGTGTTGATTATTTTCAACTCTCAATTCCAATATCTTAAATTCTTAATAATCTCTTGTGTCATTAATTGCCGATTGGATTCGATCAATGCCTGTATTTTGTCGTTATGAATTTTTGACCAATTCTATATATCTAGATACTAGATATATTTGCTAATATAAACTTTATTTGTCATTCATTTCGCAAAGAAGCTGTCCATTAGCAATATACGTGGTACTAAGCTGTAATAGCGCTTATAATTGCTAAGAAATACAAGTATGACAAAATATTACTGGGGTATTTGGACCATATTATATATAGAGTTCAACAGAACTCATTTAATACGTTTTACATGAGAAACCCGATAAATTAGATTTGTAAACATGGAAATCAACAAAACTAGCCTATACATATTTTGTAGTTTAAAAATTTTCCAGTCGAGTCCTCAAATTATTAATAATTTGCTTTATGTTTGGAACTGATTTAGTAAACAGAATTGTTTCTATTTTTGCAAACATTCTAATTCAAAAACGAATTTACTAGCAGAAACTTATTATAAATCTGTTACCATTATGGTGAATACTAAACATAGCTATACTACATTATTTCTAACTCTAAACGGCTCGATTATAATTGAATGAATATAAAAAGCGCCATTCTATTAAAAAACGAACAGATATGTCTCACATGTAATTTAAGATACATAAATTACATTTTTATTCTGGTATATGATCCCATTAATCTAAAAATTACCATGCATGTAAAATTAGTAAAACATTGAAATCATCTTTCAATGAGAATTTTAGAAGATTTTCTTAGATTTTCTTCTATTTTTAGTTAGTTTTCTTTTTTCATTAAAATATATATGTTTGTATCAATTTGACAAGAAGACAAGTGTATTTAAATAACAAGTTAGTCGTTTAACACCTCTACGTCTGTGCATCCCAATTCAGGAGGCTATCAAACAGAATTCATTATGTAAATATTTATAATATAACGGAAACCCCTCCGATCATTAAAAACCAGCAAATTACAACTATACTCCTTCACAGCATATAGTGAAACCCTTTTGAGTTTTTATTGTTATTATTGTAAACGAGATACAAGAGTATGATATCTGGTAAAGGATAGTAATTACCAACCCTAAAAAGACAGTTCGAATATTCTACAGTAGCCATTAAATTCGTGGCAGGCAGTCTCATCCTCTTCCCGATATAGCCACATGTTTCTCTATAGTACCAATTTACAAATTTTGAGATTATACATATACTGATAGTTTTTTTTTAACATACGGCGCGAACTCTTATCCATTTTTTATATGCGCATGATTTAGAAACTCATTGAGTTCGAGTTCTAGAAAGAACAAAAAAATTTAGTTTGGATTATTATTTATCACCAAATTATTGAAACTGTCAACATCTCAAGTATTGTGTTGATAAATAGTTTCTACTTTTGCTTTTTACTTTTCAAACTACCACATATAATTGCGTGAAATCTTGCCACATCTTTTAGCAATGGCAAAGCACTAAACAACAAGCTGACATATTCTTTTTTTATTTCATTAAAAATCTTTCCGGATGAATGTTATCAAATATAAAAAAAACGAACAGAAAAAGAAAAACAAATTTATCGAATTGATTTGCTTTTAACTGTTCCCTTAACTGATAGAAGTAACGAAATCAGGCATGAAATCAGCCACCTGAAGACAGAAGTGAAAATATCTGAATCGCAGTTTTAAAAAATTGAAATCTATGCTTCTCAAAGTTGAATTCAAAAATTCTTATAGACTCGTTTTGTTATAGTTAGTTTCCGATAAGTCCTAAAACTGCTACGTTATTAAAGTGATACAATGGCATACAATACACGGTTTAAAAAAAACGCCAATTTTAATAACTTTCAATTTATGCGAGCGCAAACTTATTGTTAGTGAGCTTAAAACATTAACTTCCAGGACCATTGGTTGGGTTTTAAATTTAAATTCTAATGGCAAGTTAAAATATGAATTAGCGAATTTTTAAAAATAGCTAAATGCAACTTTTATAAGAAATGAAAAATGAATAACATTGATTCACATTAATTACTTTATTCCAATAATGAAATGATATCTTATTAATTAATTGTATAATGATTTTGACGTACCTAATCTAAAATTCTAGTCTAGTTATTTGGGCAGTTATTGACACACTAAAAGGCAAACCGTCCAAATAACGTAGTCTTATAAGCAAATCATCATTTAGACCACAGGTTTTCTTTTAACCTAGGCTGTAATTTTAATGTGAGATATGAGCTCGTTCAAGGTAAAACGTGTAATCATGAAATTTTAAAATGTTCAGCCGTGGTTAACGGAAAAAATTCTGGAGGATCCTTAAATTTGAATAGGGAAACAAAGACTGTACCTAAATGCAAATTTCACTAGTTATGTAATAAAATAAATCTTTGATATATTAAATCCGAGTGTAAAATTCCTAAATGGATAAATGTTTGAGAAACTCTGGTGCTCCATAATTTTTTATTTTTTTTTTATTGAAAACGTTGTAATAAAAATAAAACACTTGAATGTAAACAAAATTAAACGTTTCATGAATAGATTATGACTAAATTGGGCATTAATTTTGTGGCTAATTTATATTTAGATGACTGAAAATCTGGGCGAAGAGACAAAAGAAAAAGGAAGTGTGTTCATTATATTGAATGGGATAAAAAAAAATGTTTTTTCTTCGGTCATAAGAAAAATATTGAATGTTTCAAGTTCGAAGAATAAAGATACATCAACAAACTGATCACCAATAAATAGCAGCTTTTGTTTATTCCAAAATTGTTCCCTTTAGAAAACAAAAAAAAAAAAAATGTTTTCCTTCTATTATTCTGAAGACATTATTTTAATACCGACTAATTCTGAGTTCTACCCTTTCATATCTTTATTTTATGTTTATTTACTTTTCAGACAAATTACAATCTTAAAAAGATTTAAGCAAACAAACAAAATTCTTGGACAAATTTCGAACTTAGAAAATTCAGATGAGAAAAAAAGATTTTCAGATAAAATTATAATTTATATTAAAGTATATTTTTAAAAGATATTTTTGCGCCATTTGGTTACATTTTGTGGAATTTTAAAATGAAAAACATATAGTAACTGTAAATCGGCCTATAGCCGATTTTTTGATGCCCTATGGTAGAAATGGGACAGAAAAATTGTCAAAACTAACATTATCTCAAGGCTTTTTCTTCATAACTTTGTTTCTTCCTTTCTAAATTTCCTCTAACTTGGAGATAACCGAGACCCTGATAGCATAAGTCTAATCTGCAAGGTTTATTCAAATCGGTGTATTAGTTTTTAAAATACATCAAAAAAACTATATGAAGAGGGTTATTTTCTCCTAGGATTATTTCTTTCTCCATTATCCTTAGACCGTTTTGACTGAAATTTAACATAGTATCGTCTATTTTTATAGTTAACCAATATAATAAATTTAAACAAAATTGATTCACAAAATTTTCTAATTAAATCCTAAAAACCAAAAACAAAAAAACGACAAAACTTTCTGGTGACCCTGGTTTTTCCTTTATAACTTTGCTCCCCCTTTGTCAATTTTGCTGAAATGCAATACCAAACCAAGTTAGGCAACTCACATTGCAAATTTCATCAAAATCGGATAAAGCATTTTTGAGTTATCTTATATACGGACGGACGAACGGACGGACATGCATAAATCGATATAACTTTTGATTCCCTACGCAACCATACCCTTAAAACCTTTCTACGACGAGTATTTCGATGTGTTACAAATGGAGTGACAAAAACTAATTTACCCTCTGGTAGTACCTACCATAAGGCATAAAAATTACAAGGAAAAATTAATATCAGAAGAAAATTTGTAACAGAAATTCTTATTACTCATTTTTGTTGTTTTTTTTTGGTTTTACTTTTTCTGCTTAAATTTTATAAAACATAAACAGAATATTAGTGATAACTTTGTACCAAGTTTGTTTATACCTAAATTAATGTAGGTTTTGGGGTTACCGAAAAAAGGGTAGAAATCATCAAAAAATTGATATTTAATACAAGTAAAGAGAAAGGCAGTAGTGGATTCTAATTAAACTGAAGTCGAATTCAAAGCTAATGGCAAATTAATATTGGTTTTCACACCTTCGATGTAATCTTCAATCTTTTTACATAAACACGTTGCTAGTACATACAACAATAGGATATTAAGATAGTTAAGTTTGTCACTATACTTTTGTAACACATAGAAATAACTATGGAAGAATGGTTTTGTAGGAGTTTTAAGCGTTTTGGTTTAAATACACATTGAATACCAAAAATTGGCATTAAAATTGAAAAGTTAAAGAATAATTATAATATTTCGAATAACTGTTGTATAATTTTTTGTGTATAAATTTTTGCTACCATTCCAGTGCTGCAAAGCAAACCCAGTCTTTAACAGTATTTGCAAAAAAGACTGTAAGTACATGCATTTTTATATCACACAGAATCTTTTAAACAAATACTATTAATGAGATGGCTTGTGCAGACGTGTCCAAATCAGAATCCAAGTTGGAAACTCTCTTTATAGTATGCTTTTTGATAATACATATTTAGAATTTATAGAAAGGGTAAATTGAACAGATTACCATATAAGTACAGTAGAAAATGGTCGAGTTGGTTTAGACTTCGTTTCTAGAAACTGATGATTTATTTTTTCTTCGCCTACTGTGTAAGTAGTTCTTTCGTGATAAAACAACCTAAATTACCGCGTTTCTTTTATTTTTATTTTGAATCATGATTTAATCTATTTTTAACAGTAAACTTAGGTACCCAACCCAAATTGATCCAAATTTACTACTAGTAAGTACTATATATCTAGGAAAGTTGTAAAAAAAATGTTTTGAAATCTAGGATACAAAACCCCGTCGCGTAACCGGTAGACTCGTTTTAGGAGGATTAGTATTGCCTTTATACCAAACATTTTAATTTTAGTTTAATAAGTTTTTAATAATTGGGAAAAAATTTAAATTAATAATTGGAGGAAAAAGAAATTCTAACGGAACAAAATCAAGGAACGTGTATTCCGAGATCGTGTTCCTTTTGGTTTTATTCGCGCCTTTTTTTAGTTAATTGTTCTATATTTACGGTAACGAAACATCCCAGCAAATTTTTGAAACATATTGAGTTCAATGACCTCATTAAAATTTGAGATTAACTTTCAAACTCTGTGTATATTAAAGTGCCTTGAATAATTGGCTATAAACCGATTTAATGTTTCTATAAAGTTTTTGCAAGAGATAAGAATATTTTTAGAAAATTTTTTCAATTATATAACCGAGCCTTTTTTCTTAATTCGTCATATAACAGTTTTTTTCTTGGTTCATGTTTAGACCTTATATTATTTTAATTTATATAAACTAAGTAATAAATTAAATCTGTTATTCATAAACTGTAAATTCGTTCTGTAACCGGAAAGAACCGATCAATGCCTAAAGTGGTTTTCTCAAATCATATGTCCATGTCCGTTTCTTTACGATTGGGTTTGAAATATTGGAACTCTTTAAAAAGTGAAAGAATATTCCAAATTCAAAACAAATTAATAAAAGGGAAATTGAAGTGAAAATTATTTAAAATATATTTGATCCAGATAAAAATGAAAGTAAGTCAATAATTTCGCAAAAATTCTTATTTTTTTCGTAGACATCCTCATTTTACGAGGGCGAAATACAGATTTAGAATAGCAATTTGGGCGTTTATCATTGCTTACAAAATTCTCTATATGTAAAGCTATAGTTACATAGTCATAAGATTTGAGAATAGCCCAGTTAAACCAAAATAAAAACCATATAGTAGCTAAAAATCGATTTTTTAATACGGCAGAAATGGGACGGATAAACAGCCGAAACCAATAATATTTCAATGCTTTTTAAGCATTACTTTGTTTTTTCTTTTCCAAGTTTGCAGGACCTAATAGCATAAATCTATTCTGAAAATTTTATTCAAATCGGTATATTAGTTTTTAAAGTACATCCAATTTTATGAAATTTTCCTACAACTATTTCTTTCCTCCATTATCCTTTCACCGATTTTGTTGAAAGCCATAAAAACTGACATGCTATGTTTACATGACGTATTTGAAAGATCAATTAGAAATAAGATTGAGATTTTATTTTGTTATATGGTTTAACTAATTTGAGTTCTCGGATCAAAATTGTTTTTAAATGAACTCAAGTTTAACATTTTATTTCCATGAATTAGTATAGCTTTTAAATTTTGGGTTTTATGCAAAGTCATGAAAATAAATCATGATTAATTTCAAAAATCTTCCGACCGGATTGAGTCGATCTCGTTTCAAATTTATCCACGTTTACATGTATTAGAAAAACGTTTGAAATCGGTTTCCATTACGCATGTAAAGGAACTAAAATTAATAAATTTCATGCAAGTCCGCATAAAAACAAATTTTTATATGGTGTCTTAACTGCAGTTGCGTGAAATGAAATTTAACAGATTCTGTTGCAATGAAAAATTTTAACTGCAGTAATTTCTGTATTTTACACAAAATATTTCAATCTGTGTGTGTTTTACCTCACAAAATTTAGACAACAACTTGCTTAAATTTGTAATTTGTGAAGTAAAAAAAAATATTTTATTCGTTTTTATGGGAATTTTATAGGAAATTTGAAAATACCTCTTAAAATATCATGCATTCAAACCCAAAACAAATTGGAGCCAACTTCGTTTATAATAAATTTCGTTAAATTTTTTCTCGGGTAGATTTCGTTAAAAATGCCATTTGTTTAGTTGTTTTCTGTCGTTTTTTTTTTTTTTATATATTTTCCAACTTTTGTGATGCTGTGTGTACGCTGTTTTTTTGCCGATGATTCATTTTTGTAACGAATTTATACAAAAATTTTTATTAAAAATTCATTAAATAGTAGTGCAACAAGTGTCAAATTGTTTTGTGGATAAAATACAAAAAGAATTAAGTGAAAAAGGTTTTGGTAAATATTAAATAATTTACTTAGAATCATAAAAAAAAAGAAAAATGGGTTGTGCAGTGAGTTCAACAGCTAGGGATAAAGAAGCCACCGAAAGATCTAAAAACATCGACAGGGCGCTACGTGCTGATGGTGAAAGAGCCGCTTCTGAGGTGAAACTTCTTCTATTGGGTGCGTCTCTTATTATTTTTGTTTTGTATTTTTTTTTTAAATTTATTTTATTTTTATTCTTTTTTTTTGCAAGCGAAAATCTTATTTTTTTTGTGCCTTTTATTTTTTTTTTGGTATTTTTACTTCTCGCCCTCCTTTCTTTTGGTTTTATTTGAAATAATTATTAATTAAATTCATTCAACATACAATTATTTATTAATATCACGTGCAATTGTGAGATGAAGAATAAAATTAATTGTTTGAGAGAAAATTGAATGTTATCGCGCGGGGTGAAAAAAAAAAAAATTACCAAAGTAAAAGAAGAATTGCATGTTTTATTCATATTTTAAGTGAAAATTTTATTAAATAAAGAAAGAAGCAAAAAAAAAACACCGAAAACCCGTAATAAATTCAGGAAAATATAAAATTTTTGTAGAGCAACAATTTCTCCGAAATTTACCGGCCACAAAAATTAATTATATAAATTTATCTGTTTATAATTTCATTCTTCACATAAATTCCAAATCATTTTTAATTTAGTTTCCTCCCACAAAAATTGTTTTCAATTCATTCACTTTATTTTTAATCATAAAATCGAATTGGAAATGAAAAAATAAAAAAAAAATATAGAATATGCTGAGATAAGCGATAAGTGGGATTTATTATCAACGTTCAAGCATTTTCGGACTGTGTTCGGGTGTGTAGTTTTCTTCCAGGTATTTCTTCTCTCAATGTTTAAATCTATTCCATGGGACACGACAAACTAATTAAAAATAAACAAGAAAAAATCCAATTGTTTTTTATGCAAAAGAAAAAAATGAATGACATTTAATTCTAATTATTTCCTTTTAAATTTCTTATTAAAAGAAAACATTTAAATGCGTAATTCTTTAATAATTTTTCCAGTTCAATTAAAAAAAAAAAATATATATATGACTCAAAAAAAACTATGAAACCAACAATTTCCTTTTGTAGTAGGTACGCGAAAGCATTAGTAAGACAATATATTTTATCTAAACTAAATTCAGAATTTTTCCATTTGATGATTTCATAATAGTTATTTCATTAAAACAGAAAAATACAAAATAAATGTGTTTTTTTTTACGTAAATTTTAATGAATTATGTAAAATAACATAGTAAAAAGAATCACGATAAAAAAAAATAATAATAAAAATTTGTATTAATGAATAATTGAATTAAATGACGGTACTTTGGTATGTCTTCTTAATTGCCCTAATTACAAAGGGTCACCATAAAAGTACGGTCAAAATGAATGAAAGACGAAATATTCTTCAAGAAAATGTTTTTCGTTTCTTCTTTTTTATTATTTTTTCTTTTATTTTCATCATTATAAAATATGATTACTACTCCAAATACTCTCATTTCTCGATTTACACACAAGATAGGTTCCAGAAAAATTGTAGAAAAAAAAAACCCACCAAACAACTCAGAAACCGGGTTACATTTTTATGCCTGGTACTATACTAAAGCCGCGTGTAAAACGAGGAATTTGTATGTGTAATTCAATCTAGTTTCTCTGTTACATTTTTTTTTGGGTTTCTTCTCCTCTTCTCACCAATGTAATTTATTTTAGAATATATTTTAATATTTTTGTTATTTTTTAAATTATTTATTCGAAATGCTTGTCTATTTTAGGTGCTGGTGAATCTGGTAAATCAACAATTGTTAAACAAATGAAAATTATTCATGAGACTGGATATTCTCAAGAAGAATGTGAACAATATAGACCAGTAGTTTATAGTAATACAATACAAAGTTTGATGGCTATTATTCGTGCTATGGGACAACTGAGAATAGATTTTGCTGATCCATCGAAAACCGTAATATATTTTATTTATTATATTCTTTATATATTATTAAATATTTCTTTTTTTTTTTAATTAGGATATTGCCAGACAATTTTTCACATATGCTTCAGCTGCAGAAGAAGGTGTTCTTATACCCGAATTAGTATCACTTATGAAAAAATTATGGTCAGATTCAGGAGTTCAACAATGCTTTTCAAGGTAATTAATACAAAACTATTATTATTTAATTGTTATTTACCTTTGTTTTTTTTTGTAACTTTAGATCAAGAGAATATCAATTAAATGATTCTGCTGCATATTATTTGAACTCTTTAGATAGAATTTCACAGCCAAACTATATTCCAACACAACAGGATGTACTTCGGACACGAGTTAAAACCACTGGAATTGTTGAAACGCATTTTAGTTTTAAAGATCTTCATTTCAAGTATGATTTAACAAAATTCTATTGTTTTTTTGTTTGTCTTAACTCTTTTTTTTTTTTAATTTTCAGAATGTTTGATGTTGGTGGACAACGTTCAGAACGGAAAAAATGGATACATTGTTTTGAAGGTGTTACTGCAATAATTTTTTGTGTTGCTCTTTCCGGTATTATCTTAATAATTCGTTATAATAATACCAAAAACTAATGAAAATCATTTTTTTGTTTTTTTTTTTGTCTTTTATTTCAGGTTACGATCTCGTATTAGCTGAAGATGAAGAAATGAACAGAATGATTGAGTCAATGAAATTATTTGATTCGATTTGTAATTCAAAATGGTTTGTTGAGACATCGATTATATTATTTTTGAATAAGAAAGATTTATTCGAAGAGAAAATAACAAGATCACCTCTTACAATATGTTTTCCAGAATATACAGGTAGATTTTATTACATTTTTCTCGTTGTTTTTTTGTGATTAATTAATTAATTAATTGATTTAATTTTTAGGATCAAATACTTATGAAGAGGCTTCCAGTTATATTAGAATGAAATTTGAAAATCTTAATAAACGGAAAGATCAAAAAGAAATTTATACACATTTAACATGTGCAACCGATACAAATAATATACAATTTGTATTTGATGCTGTTACGGACGTTATAATTAAAAATAATCTTAAAAATTGTGGTTTATTTTAGATTTTAAATAAGTGAAAAAAAAGGAAATTTAACCGAATTTAAAAATTATGTAAAATCGTTATATTTTAGAAAAGAAGAAAAGAAACAAAATTCTTATTCTGATAATGCTCTCGCACAATTTTAGTTCTATACGATTTATTTAAATCTATTTTTTTTTTCCTAAATATAGTGAAAATATTTTTGAAGCAAAATTGTGCATAATAATGTTTTGAGATTTTTTTTTTTTTAGGTCTAAAATTGTTATTAATCTACAATTTCCACAAAAAAAAAAAAAAAAAAAAAACTATTTTCTAATTTAATATCAATTAGAATACTAATATTTTGAATTTAGTCAAAATCTAGGAATAAACATTATTTCTGTTACAAGAACAAAATTTACAAGAAAAAAAGTGAGTTACGCACAAAAAAACGTACAAATTTTGTATGAAATTTTGTAGTTTTTCTTTTATTTTGTAAAAGCAATAAGAGAAATCTATTATAGAATAACAATTTTCTACAAAGTTAAAATACTATTGAATCTGCTAAATTGGTACACCTATATATCCGGATCACTACTTGTCCATCATCAAATAAACGAAAACATTTCAATACTTCCTGAAAAATATCCGACCACATTTTCCGGGGTATCAACAGCTAAATCCAAATAGCAGATTCGAACGTATATAAAAATTAATCAGTTCCTTTTTTAAACAATAATAAAATAAAATAATATAGTATATAAATTACTTTATTATTTTTGTTTGCAATAATAAATAATGAGAATAAGACAATTTACAAAATTTTGATTGGAGATTCAAGAAATCTATCGACTTTACATGAGAAATAAAGAAGCATGTAGTCTTGGTGGACGTCATCTTTAAAGTGACATTGCTAGAAGAACCATGATTTTTATAACATTTTTACATCACTTTTTTTTTTCCTAATCAAGAAGATGTATTATTTTACAAGAGAAAAAAACATTTCGTATATTTTTTTTAAGATTTTTGTATTATTTTTTTTTTGTATTATTTTCAAAAAAAATTTTTTTTTTATCATAAAATAAGATAATTAAAGAAAAAATTAATAAATTCAAGTACTGAAATTATATTCCACAAATAAAGTTAGGGAAAAACATTCCAATCGCTAAAATTAAACTATTAATGATATGAATTTCAAAATGTTAAAATATTTTTATCAAATTTATTTTTTATCAAAATTTTTGTGTAGCTGAAAATTTTTTAATATTGAAAACTTATAAAAATGCAATAAAAAAATTTATGAAAAGAAAAAAAAAAATATATTTGCTAAGTAAATTAAATTATTTAAAAATGGTAGAAAAATATAATTCTCTTTTTTTTTTTATTATTATTAAGAAGATAACTAGTTAAATTCGGGAATATTCTAATAAATGTAATTATATTCAGCAGCGGGAATCGTTTAATTCGATTGAGATTAAAATTAAATTCATTTGGTAATCTCAAATAAATTTTACGATTTCAGGATGAATAAAAATGTTTGCTAAATAAAAGCGAAAAAGAAAAGTATTCAAAACAAATACTATGGAAATAATTTATAACAACTTGGATTTTAACAGTGAAAATTATAATAACCAGATTGAATTAGCTTTCCGTTTTAGGTAATTTCGGTTATTCCTATAAGTTCGTTTCGCTTTTAACAATGAATGTTTAGTATTTGGCGAGTAATTCAATAGAATTTAAATAATGGAAGATTCAGTATAAAGCATTTCAGGGGTAAAATAAGAAGTACCGGATTGATGATGATGATAAGGTCAATGTTTCCTATTTGGTATTCTTTCTACACAATATAATGGTATCTTCAGACTATCTGTTTTGTCATATATTTTCGTATAAATTTTATCAAAACATGTCTATTCAACTGGCGTAAAATGATATTACTTTAATGAAATACACTTATACGGCCGCTTCCTTTAGGCAGCACTGCTACAAAAAATAATTGATTCGTTATACGGCTTTTCGCTTTACGGCCAACTTTTCCGGAATGCATATAGGTCGTAAAGGGTGTATAATGTATAACTAAAGTGACTACACATACTTATTTATTCAGTACAGTACTGATTTTCATGGATATGTACTGATTTAAAATTTGTACTGAATATTGTACTGATTTTGAAAATATTTCTAAATATGATATTGAAATTCTGTCAATTTAACATGGAGTTGAGTTATGTATGGAAAAAATTCTAATGTAGACACGCTCCTTGAGTGGCAGCGCGGTGTTTCAACACTAATCTAAACATAGACAATGTGCGCTACGAAATCTGATCTGTATTTCTTATATCGTAAAATATTCTCATATAAAATGTTGGTAGGGTAGACTTGCTGTTTGGTATTAGAACTTGATATTTTTTTAGTTCTTTATGCTATTTTTTAAATTTTATATGGAATAATTAATATATTAAATAATTTAATTTTGTTATTTTATTTCATTAATAGCCCAAAATAAAGAATGTACTGAATTTGTCCTTAAAAAAATCTGGTCACTTTATGTATAACAAAAATTTTTTCGTTTTTTTAATATTAGAAATGTTTAAGAAACATTTGTAATGATTAACAGATCAACAGAATTTTATGGGCAAACAACAAATTAGATAGTCTGAAGGCATTCTTATAATAAAGAATAATGTAGAAGTAAAATAAATACATATAGAAAAAAATCATTTTTTTATAATTATTATTAATAGTGGTTTGCGCGGGGCCTGCTAGATGCCCGACGAGATATACCGGTTGGACATGATTGTCCTGCATATATTATTATTTTGAAAAAATTTATTTATTTTCTTCGGTCAATGTCGTTATAAAAAATATCAATAAATAAATGAGCCAATAAGTAATAAGCCATAATAAATCTTCTTTTTTTTTGTCTTATGAGAAAAAATCTATATGTTAAATATTAATACTAATTAAAAGAATTAATACTAATTAAAAGGATATGTACACTAAAAATATTGGTATTCCAAACTAATTTTGGACCGAATTTAAATAAGAGTAAATTTTTTACGAGAATTAATAATAAAAACAAAACAAAAAAGGGAAAGGGGGTATGTTTTTTAAAGCAAAAATTTCGAGAGAAAAACAAAAAGGAAATTGTCAATTATTTTTAATTTAAAAATAATTTTATCGAAATTTATTTACAAGTTTTTTTTTGTTTTTTTTTTTTAATTTCGAAAAATTATCACAAAAAAATTTTCATCAAGAAAAAGTGTGCATGGGGCGCAACCGGATTATAAATTTCCTATGACACAAAATTGACTAGCAGGCATGGATGAGATTAAAAGAAATCCCTTTACGCTAGTTCTCGTGTATGTTAAGTGATTTAGAGCTATGATTTTGAAATTTGGTTTTATTCACAGCTACAAGTGCAGTGTACACCTAATGAGTAAAGTTAAAACTACTTTATTATTAAATATTTAAATATTTTATATAAATCATTTCCAAACTAATCATCTTCTTTATTATATAGTAACTGTTATCACTGGTAGTGTAATCTAATATTACCGAATGATGTCCTACTTCCATCGTGGATAGTGTTTGAAATCATTTGAAGCCGCCAGTATCAAAACTCATAATTTCACACCAAAATTAGTATAAAATTACGAGTTATGATACTAGCAGGTCTAATTTAATTGCGGTATAGCCTTCGATTGTTGCACTGTGATTTTTTTTTATTCTGTAAATAGGTTTTTATTTCGTACATTATGAGTATTTCGGTAAATCCAAATCCAAACAAATAAATCTGTTTGAATTGAGTTAAGTTAATTCGATTTGAATTAAATTTTCATTAATAGTTCCAATATCTGAGTTCGGACTCGAAATTAAATCGTACAAATATATTTTTGGTTTCTTTAAAATCAATCTTATTTAATTTTTGTATTATATAAATGACAAAAAAAAAACTCTATTAGCCTTTTTTTATTTTTTATTTTTTTTATAAATAAGCAAATTTTTTTCTATAAAAATATTTATAATCGTGTTAAACACAAAAAAAAAGAGTATTTTTTCAAAAAAAAAAAATAATTAAATAAATTGAGTTAAAATGTAAGAAATTCAAATAACTGGCAAAACAAAAATAAACACAAAAAAATAACATTTTTATAGCCATTTTTTTCTTCTTTTTTAATCAAAACTGTTTTTTACTAAAAAAAAATATGTTTAGTTTTTGGAAACATATATTTTTATCTATTTACAAAAAAAATATATAATATTAATTATTATTAATTATGTAAAATTAAAATCTAAAATTACAATACAAAAATTAACAGACAGAAAATAATAAAATATTTTTATGTTTAATAAAAATTGTGCGTTAAAATAGCGTTTATTAGATTACAACAATTCTAATAAAACCAAAATAGTTAATAAAAAATTTTAAGATTTTATCGTTGTCCTTTCAAATCTGTTTTGAATCATGAAATTTGACACTCAGAACAGATTTTTGTAAACTTTTTTTATTGTTTTTATCAGGACTATGAAGTTGTTAAAAAAGTTCTGGTTCCAACTTCAACTCTGGAGTGGAATCGTGTAAAGGCCAATCTCCACACAGCCGACATTATATTCTGACGAGAAAAATCAGAAAACTAAAAATAGATGGACTTTTGCAATTTTCGCTAGGATTGATCGAATAAAAACATTAAAATCACTCCACGCAATTTAGAAAAATTGGTAGTGTGTGACGGTATCGTGTGTGATTATTGTGAGAGTATGCAAACGCAGATGAAGAGCCATAAATCAGATAAACATGTTCATCTGTTTTTGAGGGGAATCATCTGGCAGATGAAGAATCAGATGGGGGAAATGAGAAATGCAGAAGCCGATAAAATTAGTAGGATGATTGTTTCTCCCTTTCTGTTTAACCAAACTTTGCATAAGTGTATCCCATACTTTGATCAGAATAGGATGTCGGCTGTATAACTTGATTTCGATCAAATCATATCGAAAAAGCATAGGAATTGCAATGTATTTTCGATAAAATTTACTATCAATCGAATTACACGATTCCACTACTGACTTCGACTTCCGAAATTTTCAAAGTCCAAGTTCAACGGCAGTACTATAGTACGAATTTCCAAAAAAAAAAAAAAAATTTTTAACAAAGTTAAAATGTTCAGAGTCAGAGTTCTCAAAAAGAAAAGACTCGGCGACATTTTTTTTTTTTTTGAAATTCGAATCAATTGTTTGTTTAGGGCACCCAATTTTCGGGGGCATCAAATCTACAAAATAATCATTACCCAGTTGATTTCTACGAAGAAAAAAAAATTTAATTTAAACCAAATTGTACCACGTGTTTCTAAATATTTACACCAATTTTTAGTTTTTGCCATTTTTCAATTAGAAGAACATAAGTTTGCTAAACAAAATTATTTCTAATAACAGCCCTGCCTCTTCCCATTTAGGTTATTATTAAATACATACATATATCAGACGGGAAACATTTGGGTAGCTTAAATAGTATAGAATTTCCCCGTGAGATTCGCCCTGCAATTCGATTTTTCATCTTTATCGTATTATTATGAAGGAGAATTAATGCTTGGCATTCTAGATCAAATATTTATCGTTTAATACTTAACAAAAAAAAAAGAAAATTGTAAATCAATTGACCGTATGAAAAATTTACTGACATTTTGAATCAAAAAACTAATCCAAGTAATCGAAAATATTGTTTAAAAAAAAAAAAAAACATATATTTTTCCAAATTACGGCGTCATTTATAAATGTACTAACAGAACGACAATATCTGCCATTCAAGATGTTGAAATCTTTGAACAAATCGCGATTGTTACAAATCCGTTTAATACAAAAACCAAATCAGAACAAGAACATTATAAACACTCAAATTATAAATGAAGAAAACCGTGGAATATTCAGTAAGTTAAAAATAAAATTTTTCCCTTTTGATTTTTATTAATGCCCAATTTACTTCAGATCGTAATAATTACATCATACAAACTACTCGACCAAATCCATATTTGTTGATTCGTCGCAATTATAATTATTATGAAAATCTCGTGAAAGGAGAAAAAGTTCTTTATAAAGTCCTTGCAAAAGGAGTTTCGGTAGTGAAAACTATTCGAGCCTCAAATGAATATCACATGACAAAAGAGATCATGTTTAAGACCTATTTATGGCTAAAAGTTAAACTTCAAGATCATGTTGTAAATCATCCAAAAGTTCAAAATGCAATAAAAGAATTCGAACGAAAACTTGAAGAGGCTAAACGAGAATAAGTTGTATAAAATTTTTATAAATAAAAATCTTATCCACATTATTTATTATTTTATTTATTTTTTGTCATAATTCTTATTTCAATTTTAAAGATATTTTTTGAACAGATCTAAATCTTCTCTTATTTTAACAATGATTTGATAAACAATTCAATTTCCTTTCGGGCTTCGATTAATTGCGGAAGATCACTAGTTTTGGGTTCATACATGTTAGCACAATGAGCGGTCCCTGGAATTAATATAAGAGATATAGAATATTCAAACATGATACTTTTGTTTGTTTGACAAACCTTGAATAAATATTGTTGGCATCAAAGTATTATTGGAAGATATCAAGCCTAAAGCATGCCATGGATCAATTGAACCATGAACATATAACACATTTGTTGTTTCGAGTTTCAAAGCACCATAACAAGTATTTGTCCGTTTTGTAGTTTCATATAATGTAGCCGAATTGAATCTAAAGAAAATTCAGAAAGAATTTTGAATAAAATAATTAGCTTTGTGGTCTTCTTTTCATACTTATTAGAAAAAATATCAGAACACTGTTTTATAAAGAAATCGACGGTGAATCGATTACCAAATATCGATGTTACGTTTTCAGATGTTTGATAAAATCCAAATTCAGTACATGTTTGATAAGTCCATTGACGTGCTACGGAAAACTGTTTAAAAAAAAACCCGAATATATAAAAACAAACAATTAACAACCTCCGCTGGATACGCTTGAATCCAATGAAACATTTTTCATTTCTTCAATCATTTTATCATATTTATAATCTAAACATTTTTCTTTAGCGGAATTTAGGAATAATTTATTAACAGCAGCCAAACGAGTTACTGGAGAGCCAATTGTAGTGTTCACCATTATATCACAAACCTTTAAAAAGAAATTTCTACAAAATTATTTAATAATTTTAAAATATTTTTACATCATCAATGTTAATAAGTGCATGAGGACTATTATCTTTATTATATTGGACAACATCGGCAAAATTACTGGCTAAATTTTCATAAAGATTTTCAATATCCAAAGGATTTCCAATTGACTTTTCCACGGGATCACAAAGCCTTTAAATATTAAAGTTAAAAGGATTTTTCAAATGTGTTTTGAAAGTGTTAAAAACAAAATTAGTACATGAATTCTTCATTAAGCTTTCGTTGGCCGTCCATGTGTTTTAATAAAACTTCAAATTCATCCATTCCTTCTCTTACAGCTTCAATGCAACTATCAGAATGAGTAGAAAGTGATTGTTCAACAACATCATAATATTCTAGAAAATTAATAATTTCAAAACTATAACTTTAATATAATGACTAGAATTACCTGAAAAATCAATTTTTGCTAATAATGGACCACTAGAACTGATAGATCCATGAACTAAATGAGGATATTTCTCTCGAAGCCATGCGGCTAATGTACCAGAATACGAACCACCAAACGCAATCCATTTTGAAGTACCATTTTTATTATATTCCAAATTCATTGCATCAATGAAATACGCTAAATCAGCTAAGGCTATTTCAGATGCTAAATAACCAAGATTTTCAGTGGAAAGATCACTAAATAAAGAAAATAGAAGTAAATCCTAGAAAATTAATAATATTCTACAAACTTGAATGGATGACTTTCCCCATAATATCGATGTTCCAATAGAAAACATAAGGCGTTAAAATCTTTCGCATATTTTATCCAGGCACCTTCATTCATCCATTTAGCAGATGCTTCTCCTTCACCACCGATCATTAGAAATATTGGGCCACCAGTTTGATAAAATTTATCATTAATAAAATATCTTTGTTTCCAAGTTTTGATATTTGTTCGGCCGAAATGATCTACGTTTTGGTAAAACCATTGTTCTTCTGGTAGCGGTACCGTTGTGAGTGATTTGCTAGGAAGTCCTAAATTGCCACCTTCTTTTCGGCCTTTCCAAAAAGTACGCCAACCATAGGATGAATTAATTACGGTAATTAACAGAATTAAGCAAAAACTATAGCACCATAACATTTTGTCACCAGTATTATTTTGGTTTTGAGGAAATATTCTTTTTTAATCTTTTAGAACTGAAAGAACCCACTTTTCATAATTTTTTCAATTACGAAGTAATCTGACCCTGCTTCTGAGAATTGTGATAAGACGAATATTTTCTTAATAAACAAAAATAGTTTCTAGTATATGTATCTGCTCCGCTCAATTAATCGAACCCATCTGGTGATAGCTTAAGCCCAGTTTGAAGCTAGGATTATAAATATTTTACACTCAAGACTTAAGCAACTTAAATCTTAAATTTAACTCAATTTGCATGCCCAAAACAGTTTTATGCATCCAAATTTTAATTACTCTGAATTTTTAAACTTCTTTAAAATGTTTGTTGTGATTTTTATTTTTATAAATTGGTTTAATATTTTAGAGATTTGATGGCAGTATAAATAGAAAACGATCTTAGTTTTAGAATTTGGAAGGCAATAATAAAAATAAAGTGCTTGCCTTGCGATCCTGAACTTTCATCATATATTTTTCGATTCACGTGCTATTAAAGATGATTCTGGTTCTGATAAAAAATGCACTCTTTATTTAAACAAAATGAGCTTAGTTACTACATTTGATTTACGTTAGTATATAAGGCGTTTACTTCAGCTACAAATCTTGTGGAAGTAACACATATGTCTTCATCCCCCGTGATACTTGAATACTTGAAATACACCTAGGAAATGGAAAGCAATGAATAGTATAAACGTTTTCAAACTTAATTTTGAACTTCCTTTTTTACGTATTTATTTGAGTGTTCCCGGTCGTCGCCTTGTTCCAGTTTAGGTAAACTGGCAATAGAGAATAAGTTTCATAAAATGTTTATAAATTAAAAACTTTATCCACATTATTTATTATTTTATTTATTTTTTGTCATAATTCTTATTTCAATTTTAAAGATATTTTTTGAACAGATCTAAATCTTCTCTTATTTTAACAATGATTTGATAAACAATTCAATTTCCTTTCGGGCTTCGATTAATTGCGGAAGATCACTAGTTTTAGGTTCATACATGTTAGCACAATGAGCGGTCCCTGGAATTAATATAAGAGATATAATTCAAACATGATACTTTTGTTTGTTTGACAAACCTTGAATAAATATTGTTGGCATCAAAGTATTATTGGAAGATATCAAGCCTAAAGCATGCCATGGATCAATTGAACCATGAACATATAACACATTTGTTGTTTCGAGTTTCAAAGCACCATAAAAAATATTTGTCCGTTTTGCAGTTTCATATAATGTAGCCGAATTGAATCTAAAGAAAATTGAGAAAGTTGCATATAATAATTAGCTTAATGATTTTCTTTTCATACTTATTAGAAAAAATATCAGAACACTGTTTTATAAAGAATTCGGCGGTGAATCGATTACCAAATATCGATGTTGCGTTTTCAGATGTTTGATAAAATCCAAATTCAGTACATGTTTGATAAGTCCATTGACGTGCTACGAAAAACACTGTTTTTAAAAAACGCCGAATATATAAAAAAACAAAGATTAACAACCTCCGCTGGATACGCTTGAATCCAATAAGATATTTCTCATTTCTTCAATCATTTTATCATATTTATAATCTAAACATTTTTCTTTAGCGGAATTTAGGAATAATTTATTAACAGCAGCCAAACGAGTTACTGGAGAGCCAATTGTAGTGTTCACCATTATATCACAAACCTTTAAAAAGAAATTTCTACAAAATTATTTAATAATTTTAAAATATTTTTACATCATCAATGTTAATAAGTGCATGAGGACTATTATCTTTATTATATTGGACAACATCGGCAAAATTACTGGCTAAATTTTCATAAAGATTTTCAATATCCAAAGGATTTCCAATTGACTTTTCCACGGGATCACAAAGCCTTTAAATATTAAAGTTAAAAGGATTTTTCAAATGTGTTTTGAAAGTGTTAAAAACAAAATTAGTACATGAATTCTTCATTAAGCTTTCGTTGGCCGTCCATGTGTTTTAATAAAACTTCAAATTCATCCATTCCTTCTCTTACAGCTTCAATGCAACTATCAGAATGAGTAGAAAGTGATTGTTCAACAACATCATAATATTCTAGAAAATTAATAATTTCACAACTATAACTTCAATATAATGACTAGAATTACCTGTAAAATCAATTTTTGCTAATAATGGACCACTAGAACTGATAGATCCATGAACTAAATGAGGATATTTCTCTCGAAGCCATGCGGCTAATGTACCAGAATACGAACCACCAAACGCAATCCATTTTGAAGTACCATTTTTATTATATTCCAAATTCATTGCATCAATGAAATACGCTAAATCAGCTAAGGCTATTTCAGATGCTAAATAACCAAGATTTTCAGTGGAAAGATCACTAAACAAAGAAAATATAAATAAATCCTTAAAAATGGAAAATATTCTACAAACTCTGTTGGATGACTTTTCCCATAATATCGATGTTCCAATAGAAAACATAACGCGTTAAAATCTTTCGCATATTTTATCCAGGCACCTTCATTCATCCATTTAG
The DNA here is from genome assembly GCA_963422695.1 of Xylophagus ater. Classification (NCBI taxonomy): domain Eukaryota; kingdom Metazoa; phylum Arthropoda; class Insecta; order Diptera; family Xylophagidae; genus Xylophagus; species Xylophagus ater. Next base: position 39,023,828 of record OY730482.1, on the reverse strand, counting down.
CAGATGCTTCTCCTTCACCACCGATCATTAGAAATATTGGGCCGCCAGTTTGATGAAATTTATCATTAATAAAATATCTTTGTTTCCAAGTTTTGATATTTTTTGGGTTGAAATGATCTACGTTTTGGTGAAACCATTGTTCTTCTGGTAGCGGTACCGTTGTGAGTGATTTGCTAGGAAGTCCTAAATTGCCACCTTCTTTTCGGCCTTTCCAAAAAGTACGCCAACCATAGGATGAATTAATTACGGTAATTAACAGAATTAAGCAAAAACTATAGCACCATAACATTTTGTCACCAGTATTATTTTGGTTTTGAGGAAATATTCTTTTTTAATCTTTTAGAACTGAAAGAACCCACTTTTCATAATTTTTTCAATTACGAAGTAATCTGACCCTGCTTCTGAGAATTGTGATAAGACGAATATTTTCTTAATAAACAAAAATAGTTTCTAGTATATGTATCTGCTCCGCTCAATCAATCGAACCCATCTGGTGATAGCTTAAGCCCAGTTTGAAGCTAGGATTATAAATATTTTACACTCAAGACTTAAGCAACTTAAATCTTAAATTTAACTCAATTTGCATGCCCAAAACAGTTTTATGCATCCAAATTTTAATTACTCTGAATTTTTAAACTTCTTTAAAATGTTTGTTGTGATTTTTATTTTTATAAATTGGTTTAATATTTTAGAGATTTGATGGCAGTATAAATAGAAAACGATCTTAGTTTTAGAATTTGGAAGGCAATAATAAAAATAAAGTGCTTGCCTTGCGATCCTGAACTTTCATCATATATTTTTCGATTCACGTGCTATTAAAGATGATTCTGGTTCTGATAAAAAATGCACTCTTTATTTAAACAAAATGAGCTTAGTTACTACATTTGATTTACGTTAGTATATAAGGCGTTTACTTCAGCTACAAATCTTGTGGAAGTAACACATATGTCTTCATCCCCCGTGATACTTGAATATTTGAAATACACCTAGGAAATGGAAAGCAATGAATAGTATAAACGTTTTCAAACTTAATTTTGAACTTCCTTTTTTACGTATTTATTTGAGTGTTCCCGGTCGTCGCCTTGTTCCAGTTTAGGTAAACTGGCAATAGAGAATAAGTTTCATAAAATGTTTATAAATTAAAGACTTTATCCACATTATTTATTATTTTATTTATTTTTTGTCATAATTCTTATTTCAATTTTAAAGATATTTTTTGAACAGATCTAAATCTTCTCTTATTTTAACAATGATTTGATAAACAATTCAATTTCCTTTCGGGCTTCGATTAATTGCGGAAGATCACTAGTTTTGGGTTCATACATGTTAGCACAATGAGCGGTCCCTGGAATTAATATAAGAGATATAGAATATTCAAACATGATACTTTTGTTTGTTTGACAAACCTTGAATAAATATTGTTGGCATCAAAGTATTATTGGAAGATATCAAGCCTAAAGCATGCCATGGATCAATTGAACCATGAACATATATCACATTTGTTGTTTCGGGTTTCAAAGCACCATAATAAGTATTTGTCCGTTTTATAGATTCATTTAATGTAGCCGAATTGAATCTAAAGAAAATTGAGAAAGTTGCATATAATAATTAGCTTAATGATTTTCTTTTCATACTTATTAGAAAAAATATCAGAACACTGTTTTATAAAGAAATCGACGGTGAATCGATTACCAAATATCGATGTTGCATTTTCCGATGTTTGATAAAATCCAAATTCAGTACATGTTTGATAAGTCCATTGACGTCCTACGAAAAACTGTTAAAAAAACCTCCCGAATATAAAAACAAGGAATTAACAACCTCCGCTGGATACGCTTGAATCCCATGAGACATTTTTCATTTCTTCAATCATTTTATCATATTTATAATCTAAGCATTTTTCTTTAGTGGAATTTAGTAATAATTTATTAACAGCAGCCAAACGAGTTACTGGAGGGCCAATTGTAGTATTCACCATTATATCACAAACCTTTAAAAAGAAATTTCTACAAAATTATTTAATAATTTTAAAATATTTTTACATCGTCAATGTTAATAAGTGCATGAGGACTATTATCTTTATTATATTGAACAACACCGGCGAAATTACTGGCCAAATTTTCATAAAGATTTTCAATATCCAAAGGATTTCCAATTGACTTTTCCACGGGATCACAAAGCCTTTAAATTTTAAAGTAAAACGATTTTGCAAATGTGTATTAAAAATGTGAAAAACAAAATTACTACATGAATTTTTCATTAAGTGTTCGTTGGCCGACCATGTGTTTTAATAAAATTTCAACTTGATCCATCCCTTTTCTCACAGATTCAATACAATTATCAGAATGAGTAGAAAGTGATTGTTCAACAACATCATAATATTCTAGAAAATAAATAATTTCAAAACTATAACTTCAACAAAATGACTAGAACTACCTGAAAAATCAATTTTTGCTAATAATGGACCACTAGAACTGATAGATCCATGAACTAAATGAGGATATTTCTCTCGAAGCCATGCTGCTAATGAACCAGGATAAGAACCACCAAACGCAATCCATTTTGAAGTACCATTTTTATTATATTTCAAATTCATTGCATCAATGAAATACGCTAAATCAGCTAAGGCTTGTTCAGAGGATAAATAAACAAGATTTTCAGTGGAAAGATCACTAAACAAAGAAAATATAAATAAATCCTTAAAAATGGAAAATATTCTACAAACTCTGTTGGATGACTTTTCCCATAATATCGATGTTCCAATTGAAAACATAACGCGTTAAAATCTTTCGCATATTTTATCCAGGCACCTTCATTCATCCATTTAGCAGATGCTTCTCCTTCACCACCGATCATTAGAAATATTGGGCCGCCAGTTTGATGAAATTTATCATTAATAAAATATCTTTGTTTCCAAGTCTTCATATTTGTTGGGTCGAAATGGTCTAGGTTTTGGTGAAACCATTGTTCTTCTGGTAGTTTTACCGTTGTGAGTGATTTGCTTGGAAGTCCTAAATTGCCACCATCTTTTCGGCCTTTCCAAAAAGTACGCCAACCATAGGATGAATTAATTACGGTAATTAACAGAATTAAGCAAATACTATAGCACCATAACATTTTGTTTGTCACTAGCAATATTTTGGTTTTGAGGTTAAAATATTATTCTTTTTCAATCTTCTAGAACTGAAAGAACCCACTTTTCACAATTTATTTTAATTGCGGAGTAATCTGCTTCTCAGAATTGTGATAACACGAATATTTTTTAATAAACAAAAATAGTTTCTAATACATATATGTATCTGCTCCGCTCAATCAATCCAAACCATCTGGTAATAGCTTAAGCCCAGTTTGAAGCTAGGATTATTAATGTTTTACACTCAAGACTTAAGCAACTTAAATCTTAAATTTAACTCAATTTGCATGCCCAAAACAGTTTTATGCATCCAAATTTTAATTACTCTGAATTTTTAAACTTCTTTAAAATGTTTGTTGTGATTTTTATTTTTATAAATTGGTTTAATATTTTAGAGATTTGATGGCAGTATAGATAGAAAACGATCTTAGTTTTAGAATTTGGAAGGCATTAATAAAAATAAAGTGCTTGCCTTGCGATCCCGAATTTTCATCATATATAGTTTGATTCACTTGCTATTAAAGATGAACAATTGTCTGATTCTGACAAAAAATGCACTATTTGTTTAAAGTTCAAACAAAATGAGCTTAAAAGCATGGCGGGAAAGATAAGATAGTAGTAAAAAGTGTCTTAGCAGTATTTATTTACTTATTTCAAAAAATTTGCAAAAATATTATAATATATAAATATATTATATAAATATTTAACATACAACAAGCCCGGCATATAAACTAGAAAAAATCATTTCAGATGATAATAACAAATGTAGGTTTTAATCGGTTAGCAACCTTAACAATCAAGGCATAAACTTTTACGGAATTGAATTTAAACAAAAAACAAAATTATTTAATTACGAAAAATCAAGTAGAAGCCAAAAAAGTTTCAGGGAGAAAATAATCACAATATTTCTTTTTTTCTTTCTTTAATTATTAATAATTGTCTGGTATGAACATTAACCATTACATGTCATTTTATAATCATTAATTTCTTCTGTCATTACTTGTAGTAGTCTCATCTGTAAATTCGCAATTCTATCAAATGGTAAATTTTCTTCTTCAACTTGTAATGCTAATGCATGAAAAAATGCTCTCACTGCCCTATTTTCACCTGTAGTTTTTGTTGCAATTTTTGTTTTTAATAAATTAACAATTTCATCGCAAGTATTTTTAACATGATTTTCTTCTGAATTCTTATAATTTCTTACTCCATTATGATGTTCTAATTGCTTTTGTGGCTTTACTGGTTCAATATATAAACTCATCATCGGTCCACTTTTATCCGTCGTATCAATAGAATCGTTTTGATTTCTATCATCAGTTTCCTTATCATTGGAATTGCAAAATGATAATTCACCAGATTCTGTAGAGTAAAAATTTATTGGCTCCATTTGAACATTTTTGTATTCAAATAAGTCTTCATCAGGATCATTATAACTTTTTCTAAAAAGATTTTAAGTTCAGTAATAATAAATTTAAACAAAATGTTTACATACACTTTAACTGTGCTGTGGTATGCATTATAGAACTGCATGTGTGCAGTATATTTCCAATGCGTGGTTTTATTTTCCTTTTCTTGTCTTCTACATTTATCTCTTAAGGTCTTCCATCGAGTTTTTACAGCTGTCACTGAATTTATATAAAATTGTAATTAATTTTAAAATAGAAAAGTCTTTTCTTTACTCACCATTTGTTTTTAATCTAGCAGCAATTTCTTTCCATTTTTCCTCTTTTAATTGTACATTTTTATATTGAGGAAGAGATCTATCATATAAAAACGCATTAGTTTTAACTAATTCAATTAATTTATATTCCATTTTGCCTTTCAATATATATCTGTATATATATTTCACTTCAATATTTAAAAAAGGGAACTTTATTAACAATAAATAAATTTTTCACTTATTTCTTAAGTAAGAATATGTCAACTCCTATTGTTTTAATGTTGGTAAATACTAACAGTTTGACAAAAGTGCAAACAAGTTTGATCGATATAACACCAATGACATAAATAATAAAATGCGCAAAATTGGTTTTGCCCACAATTTGAAAATTTTAAGCATTCGCTAATGTTTGGAAACACATGCTCGCGTTTGATCCAAGGGCGCGTCCTAATGTTATATATGACAAAATATGTTTATGTTTTTCTTTTAATATAATTTATAAGTTAGTAAAAACATTGGTTTTAATTATTAAAAAGTATTGAAAATTATTATAAGGATAGAAATGAAAATTTTTGATATCTGTCGAAAGGCGAAAAAACTTTAAAGGTTCGAGCAAAATGACGCATCCATATTCCGTGAAATAGTCGAAGTAGCCAACGCAAAATAATGATCTGGCATCGCAGTACTACCAACTGTTTCTTAATTAATTTGGCGGTGAATTTTGAAATAGCAATTTATTGAAATTAAATTATAAAGGCAAATTCGATGTCAAACATTTTTTAACAATAAATAATGTGGATAATGGCTGTGCTTTATTCATCGGGGTCAGCGCCTATTTTGAAAAAAACGATGTGGGTCTCGAGAAGAAAAAAAATTCAACTTTTTCGATCATTTTTTAAATAAATTATGCGTAAATTAAATAGATCCTAGCAAATTCTCAAAAATCTTTATTGAATGATATTAAAAAATCATTTTTTTCACGAATTTATGAAAGTGATTTTGACATTCAGTTCCATAATATAAGGGAAACGATGGCTGCGCCATCTCTTGTACTTTTAGGTAACTTCTGTAAATAGAATCCATCAGGGTCTCAGGTGCTGAACCCGATAAATATTTGGGTTAGGCCTAAGTTATACGACGATCATTGTAATGACGGAAATAATTTTAGAATGGAAAATTAACCTATTACAAAGATTATTTCTTTAAAAAGAAGTAATGCAAAACATGGGAAATAGTTTAGCAAATAGATTTTAAATAAAAAATCTTAGGATTATCACGTAATTTGTTTTTTATAATTATTTTTATAATTTGAATGACGAAACATGTTTTAATCGATCAGCTGTTTTGTGGATTGCGTTTCAATTTCATTTGATTCCACTGGAGAACTGCCAAGTTGATTCCTTCATTAGGAATTTTTCGTCGATATTCTAACCTCAAACTTCAGCGTCCCAATAAGAAAATAATAATATATAAAAAAAAATGGAGAAAATTTGTGACTCATCGGTAAAAAAAGGAAAGGGAAGAAATAATCTAATTAGATTTGATGAAAAAAACCATTACACGACTTAGCTATGAACGAAAATCTGACTGTAAGTTTCTCTGACATTCGTAAAAGAGGTATAACCAGCTTTCATTGAAAATCAAAGAAAAACGTTCGGTTTTCACTAGTTCCACAATTTCCTTCATTACAGTGATCGTCCTATAACTTAGGCCTTACTTAGGCCTAAGGTTGTTGTTGCTTTTACACGTTATGAAGCAGACCTAGACCTAGACCCCGATGAATAAAACCATAAAACGCAGCTAATGTAGAATAATTGAGTTTACTTTATTTATTTTTTTAGGTTTTTCAATTGCCTTCTAACATTTTTAAATCAATGGATACAAATTAGGTATTATTGGAAAAAAGGAGCTTGAGAAGCTAAAATGTTTCATACAATTTTTTGTCCGTAATATTGGCCATTCGAACTTATTAAGATTTCGTTTGATCTTACGATTTCATAAATTATGGGAAATTCTTTTATCAGGAAAAATTCTATTTGAAAACATTATTAACTAAGAAATACACTACATATTATTATTATTTAAATTTGGCTCCGCATTTTGAAACGAATTTTCCACAACAATCTAAACAGAGTCAATAACCAATATAAGGAGTGGTCTTCTCGCATTTCCTGCCTCAGCAAGCTAATTAAGGATAGGATAAAGATGGAAGTTAATGATAATTTCCGAAATAGATTAAAGTTGATTAAACCGTCTCCGCAAGCCTTTAAAGAGATATTTCGAATTACAGGAAAAAACTCCACTCAGATTGACTTATCAAAATCCTGCTTGCAGGAGGATGGGCGGGAATACCACTCTGTTCCCGATAAACTTAGAGCCTTTAACGGCTTTTATGCCAATCTATTTTCGGAAAAAAATCCTCAACATAATATTGAATTAAATTACAAAATTCACAGAGATGTTGATTTGTTTTCTAACCGTTCAATCAGCCCTATCACTCACTTTAACCAGGATAATCCTGCATCTCATCCTACTAACGGAGAATTTTTTGTTTCAATTGGATCAGTTAGTTCAATTATTGAAACTTTGAATAGGAAAAAATCTTCAGGGCTGGACGGAATCTCAAACTTTATTCTAGTCAAATGTTGCCTACAAATATCGCCTTTGTTGACAATTATTATTAACAACTGTTTAAATAATGGATACTTTCCCAAGGCTTGGAAAATAGCTAAATTAATACCGATAGCAAAAGACAAAACTTCAAATAATATTAAAAATTTTAGACCTATATCTATGCTATCTAACTTTGGAAAAATTCTTGAGAAGTGCCTTTTGATCAAGCTGGAGACTTTCTGTGAAGACAATAACATAATTCCAAACTCACAATTTGGATTCGAACGTGCGCATTCCACAGAGCACGCCCTTTTGCATTTTCAGGATACAATCATTCACAATCTCCGACAGCAAAAATGTACAGTTGCCTGTGCTATCGACCTTGAGAAAGCCTTCGACAATGTCTGGTCTAAAGGCCTAATCTACAAATTACTTTCGCTAAAGTGCCCAGTAGAACTCCTAAAAATGATAGTTGACTTCTTGAAAAATAGAAAGTTATTTATTCAGATTAAAAACGAAATCTCAGATGTGGTAGAGGTTAAATCAGGAGTCCCACAGGGCTCTATACTTGGTCCCAAACTATTCAATATTTTCTTATCTGATTTCCCTGGCGTAAACGCCAATAACATCTCTCATGTCATATTTTATGCCGACGACACCATATTATTCGCGGCTAGCGTGAGACCAGATGAAGCGCTCCATGCAGTTAAAACTCATTTAACAAAAGCAATTAATTTTTATAATGACTGGGGTATAAAGATTAATCTAGACAAGTGTGAACTAATTTGTTTCCGTAACGCTAGTGGAAAGGGTCACCATCTAGCCGTGAGGGAGAGCAAACTATTAAGACTGAACATTGAGGGTAGATCAATTCCCCTGCGAACGGAAATAAAGTACCTAGGAGTTAAATTTCACCACAGGCTAAAATATAACCCGCATGCTAGATATACGCTCAATAAAGCTAAAAAAGCAGCAGCCATACTGAGACCACTATTAAACTCACAGGATTTGGAACATAGAACCAAACTTCTAATGTACAAAACCTTGATAAGACCAGTTATCACCTATGCTTTCGGTATTTGGCTGTTTATAACGCCAAACATAGCAACTGAACTGCAGATTTTCGAACGCAAAATAATCAGATACTGTCTTTCAAAATATAGAAGACCGGGCGGAAAATGGTATCCTAACGACACTCTATATACTAAATCAAGAGTAACGCCCTTAATTTTATATATGCTACGTCTAGCCTCAAAAAGGTTCAATAGATTAAAAGACCACCCTAACCCCATAGTTAAAAACATATTTCTTAGAAATAGGGACTGTCAACTTAGTACTCAATACTATGCATCTCCGATAAGCATCATTAACGAGAGCTGTGCCGATCTAATGAGCCCCTCGGGAACTGATATGCATACATTGGAATTTTACAAAAGAACTTCTCCGGAAGTTTACAGAGGATAGCATTAATTAATTCATGTGAACCTCTTCAGTTCTTTACGTGGATACTGATAAATCAAAGTAAGTGATAATTTAAATGAAATCAAGTATTGATTTTAATCTTGATCAACCTAAGTGTTTAAATGTTCGAACATATAATGTATAAGCAATTATTCATCTTGCATTCCGCCTTCATGAATTAAATTTGAGCATACTTCATGTTATGTGCCTTTTTGACTTACTTATAGTACAAAAAGCAACTTTTGTAATATTTATTGTAGTATAAAGAAAAAACAAAAAATTTTAACTTTATTATGCCGATGTTGGTAACGCCAATTTTAATTTTTGATATTCTTACATGTTTTTGTAAGTCGGGGGGCTCAAGTAGCACCCTTTGTTTTCCTTTATTTTCTTTTGTTGCCTAGTTTTAAGTAATTTTAAGTTAAAATTAAGACTGTAGTGCCGGGAGCAAGCACTTTTCACTTAACTTTTATTTGCTTACTTTAAAAATTCTTATAATTAAAGACTGAATCTTGTATTTATGTACAACTTATTGAATTCCGTTTAGTTCTAAGCTAGGCAAATTATAAGCCAGCATAACATTATTTTTCTTAAAGCTTAGTATTAATAAAAATATTACATTTGTAAAATTTCTATGTACTCGTTAAAGTCTCAATAAAAACAATATCAATATCAATCAATATCAATTATTATTATTTTAAAATAGCTAAGGATGAATATAGAATTGGAATAAAGTATGTATTTAGAATGTTAATGTTATCGTAACAGTTTTAATTATGAAGATTTTGGAAAAACTGCCATACATAATTATGAAGTATAAAAAAGTTTTAGGAAGGCCTTTGACAAAGTTATGGCCGATTTTTCATGACAAAATTCTGCCAGACTTTTCAAATGCAAACTTTCAAAATAGTCTAAAAAATAGTCTAAAAAAAATTTTTTTTAGACTTCAAAGATTTTACCTTTTTTGGGTAGTTTTACATTAACGCAGAGTAGTTGTCAAATTCCATATTTAAACATAACTTGACATATTTTTCGATTGTGTTTGACGCTTTTCGGCAATATAAAAAAATAAAAATAAAATAGAAATGTCTTCCGCTTCCATAGTAATTCGGGGATGCCTTCTGTATGAGTTCAAACTCGGACGTAATGCGACACAAGCCTCTCGGAACATTTGTGGAGCATTCGGAAAAAATGTGGTTGCTGGACGTACTGCAAGGCATTGGTATAAAAAATTTCGTAATGGGGACGAATCACTTCAAGACCATCCACGTTCCGGAAGACCCTCTACGATTGACGATGATGTGTTGGCAAGATTGATTGATTCAAATCCACGGCAAACATGTAGCCAAATAGCTGATCAACTATCCAGTGATAAGTCGACAATATCCAAGCATTTGAAAAAAATTGGTCGTGTCAGGAAACTAGATAAATGGGTTCCGCATGATTTATCAGAAACGAATAAAATACAACGTTCAAACATTTGCTACTCCCTAATTTCACGACATAAAATCGATCCATTTCTTGAACGAATAATTACGTATGCTGAAAAATGGGTTCTTTATTGCAGCACTACCAATTCATATAAGTGGTGGTCAGATGAAGAGATTCCACATAAGAAAGAAAAATTAGAATTTGACTTAAAGAAAATCTTACTGTGTATATGGTGGTCTCCATTTGGTGTGGTATATCATGAATTGCTAAATCCTGAAGAAAAAAATAATACACCTGAGATTTATAATGTACAATTGCGAAAGGTTCATGAAAATTTAATAAAAATGCGACCAGCATTTGTTAATGGGAAAGGGCCTATACTACTGCATGATTTTGCACATTCATATATAACGAAAACTACTCATAATGCTTTAAATGAGTTAGGTTGGGAAATCTTACCACATCCATCTTATTCTCCAGATATTTTGCCAACAGATTACCATTTGTTCCCATCACTAAATAATCATATGAAACAAAAATCATTTCAAAATCAAGAAACAATCAAAACTGAAATAGAAAATTATTTTAATTCGAAAAGGATGAATTTCTTTGAATACGGAATTTATGAACTTGTAAATCGTTGGGAGAAAGTTGTCGAATCGGATGGCAACTATTTTGATGAATCCTAAAAACGGCAGAAACTTTTTCAACAATCTTAAAATAGATATATCTTTTGCAACAGAAGGAACCAAAAAAATATGTTTTTTTTTATAATTTAAATCGATTTATTCTTATGAACCATTGATAAATGTCGTTTCATATTGCCTTTCTGCGAAAATTTCATATTACATATTGGACAAGGAATATCTTTTTCGTTTGTATGAATTTTCATGTGTATCTGAAAAGAATTTATGTTAAAATATTATAATAAAAACCATATTTCTTATTTTTAACTTACTTTCATTTGATTATTTCGCAGAAATTTCTTCTCACAAACTGAACATTTAAATTTCCTTTCATCGGAATGGACTATTATGTGTTCTTTTAAATGTTTTAACTATTACATTAAAAAAAAACAATATATTAACTTTAAGAGATAAATTAAACAAAATTTTAATTTACCTGCTTGAATTCTTTATCACATTTTTCACATTTATATACTTGACCATTTGTTGAGTGCGTATTAAGATGCTTCTTCAAATGGGTTGCAGTAAAAAAACGTTTCTCACATATTTCACATAGAAATTCTGGTTTTTCTCTAGGCTCATGTATTTCAAGATGATTCTTTAAATTACTTCTTGTGGAAAATTCTGAAAAATAATGAATTAGATAAGAATTAGAATTATTTTGAAATTCACCTTGTGAACAAATGTGGCAAAGGAAATTTTTTTCTGGAATTTTTTTAATTTCTGTATGTCGAACTTTTTCATGTTTTTTTAAATTTGATTTTGAAGCGAATTTTTTATTGCACTTATCGCATGGATGCTCTTCAATGTCTAAACAAAATTATTATTTAAAATGAGAAGTTTTTAAATATCAATATTTTTCTTTTTTTACTTGAATGGGTTTTTAAATGAGCATTCATATATTTGGCGTTTTTAAATTTTTTCTGACAAATTGGACACGGCACTGGTAAATTACTGTGAATAGTTAAATGTTGATCGAAACGAGATTTCAGGTCGAAAGTCTTTGAGCATACTGTACATTCAAATCGTTCAACTAACAAGAAAGAAGAACACAGCATTTAACTAATAAACATTTCTATAAAATTCAATTACTTACCATTTTTCAAGTCTTCGTCTATTTCATTTTTATTATCAATAATTTCTTCACATTCTTCAGAAATATCAAGATCTAAGATTAATTTTTGTAAAGGATTCACTTCTTGCAAATCTTTAGTTTTTTGCTTTTCTATTTTCGATGATAACTTTAATTTATTTTTCGCAAATGTATTCACACTTTGGTTCGTTGTTGTTGTCGTTGAAGGAATTTCTTGAATAGCGACAAGCACTCCACTATTTCGCAGAACTTTATCAGATTCTTGAATTTTAGAACGAAACGATAAGCAATCTTTAATTAAATTAATACAATTTAAACAAGCATTTTCTGGTAGTTCATCTCTTTTGCTTATCTGAAAAGAAAATTTCGAGTTAAGTTTTTTTTTTTTTTTGTCATCCTGAATTCAAACAGTAGTGGATTACTTACATTGATGGCTGCGAATGAGCAAACTTCTTCAATAGTAAATGAACGTTGTACGAAAATATTTTCCATTTCTTGTTTATCAGTTCTCAGACAAAACCGGCAAATATTTTCACCCAAAGTAATTTCATATTTTTCTTCGTTTAAATTGTTTACAAACATTTTTCTATTCTCTATTTATCAACTATTGAACTGTCATTTGACAGTGATTTTGCGGTAGTAGATTTTCTTTTGTTTATTTTTTTTGCCTTTTTTTTAAAAAAAATCTGGTACAAAAAAGGATTTTATCTTTAGTACAAAAATTTCTAGTTTTAGGACAGAAAAGGATAACGTAAAACTAGATAATATAGTTGAAATAAAGGGTCTTTCATTAAGGACATAACAATTGAAACTTCTCCTTCAATAAATCGATTGTAACGTGTGCTGTGTGGCTTGTATGTGGTTTCAACAAGACGGCGCTTGTTGAAACCACATATCAATTTCATCTAATTCTGGCCAAAAATAATCCTCCAACATGGCACGGTAGCGCTCTCCATTGACCATACAGTGATTTTTTGTGGATGCAATGGTGTCTCTTGAAGCACATGTGGGTTTGTTGCTGTTCAATAACGCATATTATGCTTGTTTACGAAGCCATTCAGCCAGAAATGAGCTTCATCGCTGAAGATGATTTTTTGATGAAATTCTGGATTTTCTTCCAGCTTTGCCAGAGCCCAAACGGAGAAGTTTCGGCGCTTCAAATGGTCAAGTGGCTTCAGTTCTTGAGTCAATTTGATCTTGTAAGGGTGTAAGCCAAGATCCTTTCGTGAAATGGACTGATTTGGCTCATTTTGAATTGATTCACTTACGGCTGCGATATTCTCATTGCTGCGAGCGGTACAACGTCTCGTTGGCATTGGAACATCCAATAGTGAAAATGTTGATTCGAATTAATCCATTGTAGCACACACAGCCTGTGTGCTAAACTAAGGGAATATTACTAAATTTAATCGAAATATTTCATAGAAGGCTGTTTTATAAAGTGCAGTGAGTATTATTTCTTATAATTAAGTACCTGTATAGATAATTTAATCATTTTTTTTTATTGGAAAAGGATGCCAATAAAGAACTACTGTCTTCTATCGGTAAGCAATTTTGGTATCACCGTAAATCATGCAGTAACTGTACAGCACAGTATATGATAACACAAAAGGCCTGGCCTAATTTCAATAAAATTTTGATTGTAATATATAAATACTCAATTTGATATGTATTATTAAATACTAGCAGAATACCCGAGGTTGTTCGGGCTGAAAATGAATTTTAATCATCAAAAAAAGCGTTTATTATACTGTTTTCATTAAAATCTGTTTTTTTGGCATCCTCTCCTTTCCTACATCCTGTTATTATTGTTGCTTCCATAACATTTGACATCATTTTTTTTACAGTTAGCCATTGTTTACTATTGTACAAACGTGGTGGATCAAGGTTTCGTAGTAGTATAATAGCGGAGTATTTATTTGATCTAATGGCTGATTGTTTATGCAATTGACGGTGCTTTTTTGGTGTCAATATTGCTCTCTCGTACAACTAACTATGGTTTAAAGAATTTACTGAAAGATTTTCAAAAACTTTACTTTTCAGTTCGTATGTGGTCATAACAATCGTTGTAATTGAACTGATCTCTATTTCTGTGGATCTGCTTCAAATTGACCGTCACCTAATTTCAATATGTTCTCCGCAAATAGAAATGATAACTCACGAAGAACATCCCGATTAAAGTTTTGGTTTTCAATTCTTTTAACTTCAGGGAAACCAAATGTTGAAAGCTCCTTTCCTCTCAAAGCCAATGCAAAATATATGGAGTGACGGAAATATAGTTTGGCTCAAAACGCCTTTCCGTACCGTGGAGTCTTGGTTAAAAATTTTAAGTTAGCCTATCCCAAATGTACATTCCAAGCTTATTGAAAATCCGACTATTGGCGCAGTTAGGGAAGTTTTCGTATCTTTCCCCCTTACAATATCGAAAAAACCATTTCTATTTTACGTATTGCTATCCTATTTTTAAGTTGGCCCATTCCGAATGTATATATTTTCGAAGTTTCACGAAAATTCGATTAGGGTAGTTTTCCATATTGGCCCCCTCAACCTCACACCCAGTGGAGACATACCCCATTTTGTCAGTTGGCCTATTCGGAATGTACATTCAAAGTTTCAAGAGAATTCAACTACTATTGGGGAAGTTTTTATATTTTTCCCCTCTTACAACCTCCCCATCAAAAATCAAAGTAGCCTATAAAAAGCGCCCTGGAACAAAGAATCGTGAGACATGAGACATGTTTCATCAAAATCAGTCCAGCAGTTTAGGAGCCAACTCGGTACATACATACAGACAAAATTCCACAAATATGTATGTTCTACAACATAAGTTCAACCACTTTGTTGTTTTGTGTTTTTGTTTTTTCAGATACCTTAGAAAGCACATTTTTCGTATTTATTGGGAAAAATGGGAAAAATTTATTCAATAGAATATGAAATTTTGAAGTGAGCCAAGATTAACCTTTCTAGTAAAAAAAAAAGAACTCATTGAACTAAACACAAACCATTTATTGGTAAAAAATATACCTCGTACACAAAATCAGTAATTAAGAAATAAATAATTCAATGATATTATTTTAGTTTGTATGCTTAAGGCAACATATTACATGATTCGTTAATATCAGGAGAATCTTTTCGATTGACGGGAGGACATTCGGTACAAACCACTTCTCCACATTGCTTTGAACTCAATTCTTCGACATTTTCATTTATTTTAGATTTGGATAAAGGTTTGCTGCTACCGGGTTTCTCCTTTTTTTTTATCATCAATGGATCGTGATTTTTCGGCCAATATTCCTATAAAGCAGATTTTTTAAATTCAATTTGTTTATGCTTATTTTAATACGAGTACAAACTTCTGGGACATTCCATATAAAAACTGCACCAGCAGAACTTCCAGTAACAATCAATCGTCCACAAGGACTAAAACGACAACTTACTATTGCTGCTGTATGGCCATATCCTTCACAAATGCAATTTCCTTGTTGGTAATCCCATATCTATTTGTAGTATATATCCGTATTAAATATTTTAAAAAAAAAAGCAAGAATTTTTTAGTAACCTTAAGAACTTGGTCATTTCCCACAGAAATAAAATATTCTCCACTTGAATTCAATGAAACACTATTTACGGTACCTTTTGTCGATCCCTGCACCTCACGAGCAAGACTTCCATCATAAACCTACAACAATTATTTATATCCTATTTCCTTCAACACATTTTCTAAATCATTTTAACCATACTTCCCAATAACTGATGCGACTATCAGTACCGGTTGCTAAAATTTGCACTCCAGTTGGATAATATCTAGCACATAAAAACTGAGTATTGGCATATAAAACATGCTTCCTTGTTAAACGACTTAAAATAAAATAAAAAATAAAAAATAGTATCATTAAAAAACTATTTCGGAATTCTCAATTTACATTATATCCCAAATTACACAAGTTCCATCACTTGAAGCCGATACAACTTCGGTATCGAATTTATTAAAGTCAACACTAGCAACTGGTGCTGAATGCTCTTTAAGGACACCTATCAAACTTTGTCTATGCGGTTCGATTTTCCATACTCGTACTTGACCTTCAATACCTCCGCTTACCAAGACTTTGTTTGTAGATGAAATTGTAACGGCAGAACAGCCTTTGTTATGAGCGTTCGGTATAGCGTAAATAAGTTTTCCTGTAATCGGTGTAAAGGCTCGAAGGATACCATCATTCCAAGCAGATATTATACTCTTTCCATCATGAGAGAAAACTATCGAAGCAGCCGTGAAATTATAAACCATGATTCGAAGTAATTCTTGCATTCGAGTAGTTGACCAGATTCGAATTGATTCGTGACTGGCTGTAGCAAATACAAGTGAAAAATCCCTACAAACATATAAATTGAATTCAATTTGAACTAACTACATATTGTCTTACTTTGGAAATGCTATATCAAATACTGTACTATTGTGGGCCGTCTTTAATAGTTTTAAATTAAAGTTTGTTATATTTAAATAATATATTTCGCAATTTTCTGTGCCGATAAGAAATAAATTCGTGTCTAACTGTGTAATTGCTGAAACTGCCCCATTGACTTTCGTTTCTTTAATCTAATAATAATAATAGTAGGGAATTAAAAAAAAACAACAACAACTTAAGTAAATGAAAACCTTTTTAAGCATTGGCCACGTTGGACTTGTGTAACTTTTGAAAGAAACTTTACGTTCTTCAACAAGCTCAACAGTTCCATCACCAGCTCCGATTAATAGTTGATTATTTTTAAGTATAAAAATATCTCGCACACCATTTATATATTTTTCGCAATCTTTTCCTTTTGGCCTTTTAGGATTATGACGTCCAAAACATCCAAGCAAAACTGCTTGCCTATCCGTTTCTATTAGATGTCGTTCAGTATAGCAATTCAAATGGAGCTTCATCACATCTCCACTCATTGTACCAACATATAGTATTTGATCGTTTTCATCTATTCGCATTCCAGTGTAACGTCTTTGTAGCTTACCAACGGCCGCATCTTGTACTATAAGCTTTCGTTTTTCACTATCAATATGCCATAATCGTAAATGTTCTAAAAATTTAAAATTCATAATTAGATTATAGCAAATTGGATACATTTTACTTACTTTCACCACATGCTAGGAAAACCGAATGTTTATTATGTAGGCAATACAGAGTATACGGATTTCCTGCTGTTCTATTAGTTGCACTTGTTCCGCAAATTGGTGTTCTAGAAAATGTGCAATATTCATTGGAAATTTTTAAAATCTGATTAATTTTACTAACCGGCTTTCAATATCATATACAATAATTGATAGATCATCCTGACCTCCAAGACTAATAATATATTTATCTTCGGAAGAAAAACAAATTGCTTGGACACGTACCTAAGAAAAATATATATATATATATAAATAATTTGAAACATGTTTAATTTTTTTTTTCGATCGGATGTTTACCTTATGAAGTTCATGTCTGGCGACTTCTTTTCGACTTTCCCAATCCCATAAAATCACGTATGCTCTAAATCCAGCATGATTATTTTGTCCAGATGCTATAAACTTACCACTAAAAACAATTATAAAATTAATTTAGTTAATTCATAGGAAATGCAAAGATTACTAACGAAGTGGAAACATCCAAACATGAAACCGTATTCGTATGACCACAAAGAAATTCCTGTTTATTCGATGATATTGTTGTTATCCCCACACGATTACCCAAAGGAAATAAGATGTGTTTTTTTTCAGGATGTACTTTTAAGCCAAATGGAATTGTTCCATCAAAACCAAAAATAGCTATTGGTGCAATTTTATTAAGATCAGTTGCTCCTACTTCACACATTTTTTTAATAAAATATTTTTAATTTCGAATATATTAAATTATATTTTATTTAATTGAAGTAAATAAAATTTTGTTTTTAAAATATAATTGTTTTCTTGGTTGCTATGAATAAAAAATATTTTTTTTTTTTTTTCATAAAAACAAAAATAATCGATAATTGAGTTAATAAATTTTATTTGAAAAAATAACAAAGAATTTTAGTAGAGTAGATTTTCATTGATTTGAAATATTTGAAATATTCGATCTTATAAAAAGTAGTTTTTCGAATTAAAATTAAAAAATAATTTCGTGAATATTTTTTTTTGTACAAAATATGAATATGTGTATTTAAAGAAATGTTTAGATGCATAAATAATGCCTGGTTTGAAAAGTTACCAATTCAAAAAGCATAAACAATATGTATTATTTTCTTGCATTCTGTTTTGGCACCATTTACCTTATGCAATAAAGTTTATGGCAATATTTAATAAACAGTTTATTGAATAAACTGTTTATTAAATACACCCATACCTCGCTTTACGGCCTAGACACGTTCCACGAAACTTGGCCGTAAAGCGAAAAGCCGTATAAGGAATCAATTATTCTAATACAAATTCATACAAATTCAATGGGATCGGTTCCAAATTTATTAAATATGTAACATTGTTTATCATTCAAAATGCAAATCTGAAGACGATGAAGAAATGGTAACCTGCAGATCACTGTCGTCATCATTTTTCGCTGGTAAGGATGGGTCTGGCTTAAAAAATTGTCCAACGTTGTTTGTCTTGCCTTCTTGTCTATTTCGTTCTTCAGTGATTTATAACAGCGAGAAACTTTAGCGCTACGTTCGACGTCAGGATCGTTTTCAAGGAGGATGTTTATTCCTTGTTCGAAATAGGAAAAACCTTTCGACAATTTTTTTGATGTTAGCTGTTTGGATACAACAGGCTCTGTCTCTTTATCAAATGCCGGTTCTGCTTGCAACTGAATGAGTTCCTCATATGAAAGGGTTTCCCTATCAGCTTCAAGTAGATCAAGCACATCACGTTCGTTCAAACCTTCAAAGCCGAAATCATGTGCTAGATCCAAAATGTTTTGCCTAATTTCAGGAAGGAAATTAACTTCTGCATCAGTACTTTTTACACATTTTGGCCATATTTTTTTCCAAACATGGTTCATTGTTATTAATTTTAATTCCTTCCATGATTCACTGATGCTGTCAACAGCATCCTTGATGTTATAGTTTTTCCAAAATGTTTTAATTGAAGATTTACCATCGGTTTCCCTTATAAGTTGTCGGAAAGTTCGGCGTAGGTAATATGCCTTAAAAGTGGCTATTGCACCCTGATCCATTGGTTGGATCAGAGCTGTTGTATTTTTCGGAAGGTACTCAATCATGACATCTTCAGATAGTTCGGATAAATTAGTAGGATGCTCTCGTGCATTATCCAAAATTAGCAAAGCCTTGTTGCTTAAGTTATTGTCTCGCAAATATTTTTTCACTTATGTACAAAAGTGATTTTTGAACCAATCCTCAAAAGTAGCTTTAGTCATCCAAGCTTTCTTGTCGGATCGAAAAAAAAGTTTTTTTTGCCGTTATAGCGAAACATTTTAGGCCGTAAATCGAATACGTGCCTTAATTGAAGAGGGCCGTTATAGCGAAATGCCGTATAAAGAGCGGCCGTATAGCGAGGTATGGGTGTATTGTGTAAAAAAAAAGACTTCTAAACCTCCTAAAATAGAAGTCATGAAAAGATTTTATTCAATTCAACCTGGTAGGGTATAATGTGTTCGTCAATTTTGTATGAAAGTCATGATTTTTTTCTTTTTTATTATACATATTTATAGATTATATTATGATTGTTTAATTATTAATTTCTTTTGGTTTCCTTGAACACATAGAAAACATCAAAATGTTTGTTGAAAATGATCCCAATAAAATACTAATAGTAAAACCAATAATCCTAAAGAATTATCGAAATCATTTTTCCTAATTAAATTCACTTGTATTTACTTATCTATTTGCATGCATCTAATTTCATTTACCTTTATGTTTATTATGTTAAATTTCTATTTGAAAATTCCTCTCAGATTTTCATAAAAATATTATTATAACATTTTTCTTCAGCCAACATAAAAAATATTCTCCAAAGAAAGAGATAGTCGAGATCCTGTGTAACATCAATAACATTATACAGGGTATACATTAGCTTTTATTTCTGGTATACCAGCTGGCTTACCAGAAATAAAATACTACCAGTTTTTTTCACGTGGGCCAATACTGGTATGCCAATTCAGTATCTGACATGCCGTTGAACCGAGAACAGAAAATAAAAATAGCCAAAATATTGGCTTCAAAGTGTCGAATTCAATTCTGTGGCAATATCTTCCCATGCCCTTTTTTAAAATCAATCCTTCTATATTTTTCTTCTTTTTCCGAAAAAATTTAGTTTCCGTCATTTTATTAAATGCAAATGTCAAAAATTGCTATACCAGCGCTGTCTACGAAAATGATATACCAGAATTGTTATAACAGAAACATTGGTATACCAGGGTGGTCTACACTAGCCTTTTAGCAACCAATTTTGCTGGTATACCAGAAATAAAAGCTAATGGAGACCTGTTGTTAGAGCATTTTACCAAATGTTTAGATACATTCGTATAAAAACAGTACATTTGCCACTGCACATCTACGTATTTCAACAGTCCAGTCAGTCATCAAACATCAAATAAGCAGCAGAGGTGATATGATTTTGAAGTTAATCCGTGTTTTTTTGACAATTCATGAATTGGTTGTGAATGGTGTTTGTTTTTTTTAGTTTTTTTTCCATGAATTATTTTATCGAATAAAAGTGTTCTTTTTAATCACGTATGAAGAATTTCCAAGAAAAGCTACTCATATAAGTTTTAGTAATGCTGGCCTAACGGGTATTTGAATCTAAACATT
Organism: Xylophagus ater; assembly: GCA_963422695.1. Taxonomy (NCBI): domain Eukaryota; kingdom Metazoa; phylum Arthropoda; class Insecta; order Diptera; family Xylophagidae; genus Xylophagus; species Xylophagus ater. The sequence continues at coordinate 39,002,979 of OY730482.1, read as the reverse complement.
TTTGTGATAAAAAAAAAAAAAGAAAAAAAAATTGGAAAAAAAAACAAAAAAAAGTTTGGTTGTTGACCGGATAAAAACATAAATAATCTCATAATTGATTTATTGATTTGATAAAATTAATATATTCAACATAAAATGCCTATTTCAAAAATTTGCTGTATTGGAGCTGGATATGTTGGGGGCCCCACATGCAGTGTAATGGCTTTAAAATGCCCTGACATTAAAGTGACTGTCGTTGATAAAAGTGCTGACCGGATAGCACAATGGAATTCGGACAAATTACCAATTTATGAGGTAAGAAATTTTTTTATTTATTAAATTATATTTTAATTTATTTAAATTAAAATGAATTGTTTGATTAATTTCAATCAAGTAATTCCACCCGTTCTGTTTGATTTTTAAAGAATTCCATAAACATAAATTTTTATTCTAATTTGTTTTTGTACAATTTGAATAAAATAACTTAAGTTCATTTCAGTAATTTGAAAAAAAATTTTTTTTTTGTCGGAATACTGAATAAAACAAAAATATAGAACAGAATTTACCACGTCATCTAAAAGTACTCACGCTTTTAATTTGTTAATTTTTTTTTTTTCATTCATTAAAATTTGTTACAAAAAATTCTATCCTAATTAAAAAAAAAACAAAAAAAAAAAAAAAACACATGTTTCTAATCTGCATTTAACATTTTTATTCTTATCAACGTTTTAAACATTTTTCTCATTAAATTTTTTTACGATAAAAAAACAAATATGGAAATTATTTTTATCACTAAACTGCATATTGCTGTTTTGTTTTTTTGTTTTTTTTTTTTTTTAAACTTAAGTTTTATAAAATTCCAAAAAACATTTGAAAATTAAATTTTTAATATGAAATATGATTCCTATTGTATTTTTTTTGTTTTTGCAATGACCTTTATTGTTTATTGTTTTTTTTTTTTAATAGAACGTGTTTTTTTCAATAATAATAAAAAAAAGTAAATGTCCAAAGAGCTATTTATAAATTATTACTCGAAATTAAAAAAAAAGAAACAAAGAAAAAAATATTTTAAACATTTTTAGCGTAAAAAAGAAATTGTCATCTTAAAATTTTAAGAATTCTAGTTTTACACATTATTTATTTGTTTATAATTAATTCTTAGCCCGGATTAGATAAAGTCGTGAGACAATGCCGAAATGTAAATTTATTTTTTTCAACTGATATCGAAACTGCTATTAAAGAAGCCGACTTGATATTTATATCAGTTAATACACCAACAAAAACATTCGGAAATGGAAAAGGTAAAAAACAAAAAAACATTTGATTTTATTTATATTATTATTTATTTATAAATTTATATTTTTTTCATATTTATTACTAAAGGACGAGCTGCTGATTTGAAATATGTTGAAAATGCTGCTAGAATGATTGCTGATATAGCGCAAAATAATAAAATTGTTGTTGAAAAAAGTACAGTTCCTGTACGTGCTGCCGAAAGTATAATGCATATTCTACGTGCTAATCAAAAGCCTGGTAAAAAGAGACAAAACAATTTTTTTTTTTATATAAATAAATAAAGTTTTTCAAACAAATAAATATTTATTTAGGTGTTCGGTATGATATCCTTTCAAATCCCGAATTTTTAGCTGAAGGTTCAGCCATCCAAGATTTATTAAATGCTGATCGAGTTTTAATTGGCGGAGAAGAAACACCCGAAGGTAATAGCGCCATTGAGAATTTATCATGGATATATGAACATTGGATACCGAAACAGAATATATTAACAACGAATACATGGAGTTCAGAACTTTCGAAATTGGTAAATTTATATATTGTTGTGTTTTTGTTTTTGCTGTTTTTTTTTCATTTCATATAAATAAAATTTATATTTGTATTTTAAAGGCGGCAAATGCTTTCCTTGCCCAACGTATATCAAGTATTAATTCTTTATCGGCCGTTTGCGAAGCAACAGGAGCTGATGTTTCTGAAGTGGCAAGAGCTGTTGGTCTTGATTCACGTATCGGATCACAATTCTTACAGGCATCAGTGGGTTTCGGTGGAAGTTGTTTCCAAAAAGATATTCTTAATTTGGTTTATATTTGTGAAGGACTTAATTTACCAGAAGTTGCAGCATATTGGCAACAAGTGATTAATATGAATGAATATCAAAAATCGCGATTTTCTCAAAAGGTTTCATATTTATAAAAAGAAAACTTAGTAATTTTTCATTAATCTAGTTTTTATATGTATATATATATATAGATAATTGAATGTTTATTTAATACCGTTTCGGATAAAAGAATTTCAATTTTTGGATTTGCATTTAAAAAGAATACCGGAGATACTAGAGAAACTCCAGCAATAACTGTTTGCAAAACGTTGCTAGAAGAAGGCGCTAAACTTGATATTTATGACCCAAAAGTTGAACCAGAACAAATTATTGATGATTTAACACATCCTACTGTTACGGATTCACCAGAACAAGTTAAACAAGCTGTTCAAATTCATAGTGATCCATATAGTGCAGTTCGTGCTACACATGCTATTGTTCTTTGTACCGAATGGGATGAATTTGCAGTAATTAAAAAAACTAAAATAAATAAAAAACACTTGTATTTAAAATATTTTTAAAATTTTTAGGAACTTGATTATAAACGTATTTATCAATCAATGATGAAACCAGCTTATATATTTGATGGACGTAAAATATTAAATCATGATCATCTTCAACAGATTGGTTTTCATGTACAAACAATTGGGAAGAAACTTAATCGTTCCGGTGTGCTGAGATCATGGGGAAGTATTCCTCAATTGTAAATAATAAAAGAATTTTATGACATTCTTAGCCATTTATAATAATCATCATTTTTTTTTTTAAATGTTTCGATCCGGCCCAGTATTACATTCAATTAATTATAATGTTTGTTCGTTTAATAAATTTAAGTAAACTAGGTCTCACATTGATCAGTCATGATTGTCTGTCGTGTTTGATAGATCACTGATTGCTCACGAAAATTTTGAATAATTATTGAGTTTGACTGACAAACCATCAGTTTTTACATTCATACACAGTCAGTTGTCTCTCAGTTGGTCAAAAGCTGATTGAAAACTGAACAATGTAAGTCCTACTTTACAGACAAGAAAAATGAATACAATTTGCAATATTTATTTCCCCATTTTAATTAATAAGGCAGATCAATATATTCTATATATATTATCTCAATTGTAACAAGAGAAACAAAATTATTAAGAGTTAAATGCAATTATTTTATATTCATATACATAAATCATAAATAATAAATATGTATACTTAATAAAAAATTTATTAAAAAAACTAAATTCTTTTCCTTTTCTATATTTCTATTTTTATTTTTTCGTTTTTCTTTTTATTTATTTGAAGAACAAGTTTTTTTTTAGAATTACATCAAAATATATTCAAATTGAATTCTTACAAATTTTTTTTAAAAGAAAAAGAAAAATGTTTATCTCATCTTTTTTTCTTAACATTTAAAAAAAAAGAATGCGGATATTATATAATAGCAAGAAATCATTGTCAAGCTCATTTAAAGTAAAAATTTATCATGGCCTGTATTTAAAAATTTGACGATACCACATAAACATTGTGGCACCAGATAAACTGAACCATGTTATTAAATATGATAAATGATCATTACGTAAGGTGACTCTTGTTTGGCCACCAATTGGTCCACCAGGAACTGTTGATTCATATTTTGCATCTAGAAATATTGGACTAGCACCAGTAATACTACACATTTTATCTAAATCACTATGAAAACCAAAAAAATTATTAATATATAATTAAATCATAAAATTATTTAAATTAAATACCGATATAAAAAAATATTCCCTTTTTGATGTGGTAAAAATTGTGGTCGTTTTTCTCCCAACCGTACGACACCGATCATTTCTGTTTCACCTGGTATTTGTCCATTCGGTCTTGTTTCTGGTTTTAAACAATTTCTTGGAACCCATCCACGATTTATAAGAATCGTTTCTCTGTTAGAAATAGAAACAAACAAAAAAAAACATATATATTTTATTTTTAATATTTAAAATTTATATTCATATATATATTACTCTCTTCCATGTAATTTAAAAGGTGTTATTATTAAATATCCAATATTATCGTCACGTTGAGATATTAAACCACTTTTAGATTCAACACCATCTTGTCGAATTAAAGATCTAGGTCCCAAATATAATTCTTTATCATGTTGAAATTCACCACGAACAATAACTGATCTGTATTCCATTGATGAAAGATCATCTAAACTTTAGAAAAAAAAACAGAAAAAAAACACCCACAACATTTAACAAGACGATTAAGAACCAAATAATACTTGTCCGGAAGCGATATTGGTGATAAAACAACTTTTTTATTTAATTCAGAAATAAGATTCTCTTTCCATGATTTTCTTTTAACTTGCCAACATCCTAAACCAAAAGTTGTTCCAGGAATTAACTAAAATAAAATATTATGTTTATACATATTTTTTTTTTATAAAAGATAAAAAAAAAATCCAAAATACCAAAAGTAACCATCCAAGAGGTGTTATTTTATGCGGATCCTTTTTAATGTTCATTTGTAATGGCCTAAGTTGTTTTGTCGAGAATTTTTGTAATAATGATTTATTTAACATTTTAAAATTAGTTAAAATCACCGGCACACGAAACATATTTAAAAATCACAGGGAAATATATTTTCGAAAACTAGAAAACAACGAAGAAGAAATGTCAAGATTCGCTTGGAGAAGTCTTTTCTTTTTTTATTTTTAGGTTAATTCCGTTCATGGTAATTCGCTTATGTAAACAAAGATATTTTTTTTTCGATTTCGTTTTGACATCTCTGGGTAAGGAAGTGTGATTACCAAAGAATTCGAAGTCCCAAACCAATATCCATTGGGAATTTAGAGGAAAATATTTTTTTTTTTAAAAAAACAACAAAAATAATTTGAATGACAAAAAAAAAATTCTTTATTTTAATTAGCATATGCAAATTATAAATTCTTAATTTCTACGGAGGAAAGGGGAGGGAGAAAAAAAAAACAAAAATTTTCTAACATGCACTTTGGGGAGTCCTTTTTTGTTTGGAAAGTATTTCTAGACACAGATTTACTTTTAGTCATCCTTCGTGTTTCTAATTTCAAATAAAATTTATTTTCTGAAAATTGCAAAAAAAAAAAAAAAAAATTCTTAATTAAACTACGCTTAAATCTCTTTTATTTTTATTTGTATTTTTTTGCATTATTTTAATGTTTTATTTTCTTATCATTACATTTATAGTGAAAATAATAGATTATTATGGTTTTTTTTGTATTTTTTTCTTTTTTTATATAATATTGTCAACAAATCCAATGGGTTTATTTTCTGCTATACTTTTCTATATATTTCCATTACTTCTGTAAAAGTTTTTCAAAGTTTTACAAAACACAAAAAGAAAAAAAAAAAACTCAAAATAATGCATATTTCTTTTTGCATAAAAAAAACAATTTTCCTATTGAATAAAAAATTGCTTGAAATATGTTTCTTCTATTCTCTACAAAAAAAAAAATGTTTTCTCCATGATATAATTTTAATAATAAAAATTTTTTAAATACAAATTAAATAATTCCATTAAACAAAAAAAAAAAAAAAGGAAAAAAAAAATTTTGTTTCAGTTAATATTTTAAAAATCTAATCTATTGGGTTGGATTTTTTTTTTTTTAATTATTTAAATAAATTTTAATTATGCAATTAATGCTTTTTTTTCCATGATGTTTGATGTTTAGAGAACAAATACTATTTATATATATATATATATATCCATATAATGATTTCAAATCTTCCGCGATTCGATGTTTTAATTTTTACCATAAAAAAATTTTTTTTTTTTTTTTTGAATTATTACACAACAGAAAGTCGAATAATAAATATATTATTTTTGGATGTATTTTATAAGTTGTGCCTTTTGCCTTCTGGGGGAAAAAAAAAGAAAAATAAAAAAACAAATATTTGTAGTTATTTTCCACATTATTTGATGACGTTTCTTAATTTTAAATAGATTACGTTACTTAATGGATATAATTTGTTTTTTGTTTTTAAAATGGATGGGGACCGGAAAGGAAGAAGGAAAAGTGGGAAACAACCAAGTGTGCACCACCTAAGGACATTTTTTGTCTTTACTTATCATTCACATCAATTATTATTTGTGAATAAATTAATATATTTTATTTATCTTATTTTTTTTTTTTGCTCTGCTCTAATATTATTCTAAACAAAAAGTTTCCTTTTTTCAACTTAAAAAAAAAAACAAAAAACAAAAAAAAACCCACTTCATTCTGTTGTTTTTTGTTCTGGTTGTTGCATTAAATCTTCTAAAGCAAAAAATGCTTCCCCAGTTGATGTTGGAAGAGATTGTGTTGTAACAACAGTTTGTTCTGATATTGTAACTGGTGTACCACCACCACTACCACCACCACCACTACCAGCACTAGTAGTGTTTTCTTGATTATCTGTTCTTTCTTTATCATCATTATTTTGATCCTTACTGTGCTGCTGTGTTAAATGTTCAGAATTTTCATCTTCATCATGCTGTTGTTGTTGTTGTTGACTATTACTACTATTATTATCTTGATGTACCGTTTCAGATTGTTGTCCATGTGTTGTACTGGTGGTATATGCTACAGATACTGGTATTCGAACACTATCTTCACCAATTGCATGTGTGCCATCAGACATTTCACCATCTTGGGCTTGTTGAATTACAATATGACCATCAGCATTTAATAATGATGCATCAATTAATTGTGCTTCATTATCACCTTGTTGAACGATTATCATTTGATTATTATCACCAATCATTTGTAATGTTTCACCATCAAGTCCATCACCCGTTTGTAATACACCGACACTTTGTAATAATTGTTGAATTTGTTCAGAATCTGTACCTTGTACCAAGATTTGATTACCATCAGCATCGGTTGTTATAATATGATTATCTAGCTGTAATATTTGACCATTCTCATTTAAAATGAATTTAATTTGTCCACCCTCAACAGAATTTTGCATATCTTCTAAATCCATTGGTACTTGATCAGTATTTGATGGTTGACTTTGAGAATCACCTTCATCATCTAGACTGGGCATACTAACAGCTGGAGCAGGAGATTGGTCTTGCTGTTCTTCTTCTCTTTCGGCTGTTTGTTGATTTTTCTGTTGCTCAGAACGCTGTTGATTAGCTTCATCTGGTTGATCTAGAACTGGCATATCAATACCAACAGATATATTATCAGATGCTGTTGTAGTTGGCGGTTGATCAGTTCGTTCTTGTGTTGTTAGCTAAAAAAAAAAAAAATTAATTTTTTCTTAAAAAAATGTTTTATCAGGGCCCGTATTTGGTTTTTCCTCGATCTCGATGTCTGTTGAGAAATACTAAATTTCTATTATATCGACCAAAACTTTAAAGGCCTTTTGTCGATCCGATCAATCGAGTCGAGAAACCAAATATGGACCCTGTCTTATTAAGAAATACATATAATATATATTTTTGAATTAAATTTCCTTACCCCTTTTATCTGTTCGGCGGTTTCTTGTTGTGGAATTGTGATGTTAAATGTTATGCCACCAACGGCATTCTCTTGACTTGTTATTACTAAATTTTCACTGCTATTACTATTGCTGGCCTCATTTTCTGTTTTATCAGAGTGCATTTTTTCAAAAATACTTTCGATATCCGCTTCTGATATTGAAGCTGATTGAGTAGTTGTTGTTAAAATATTAGCATTCGAATTTCTTACTTCTTGACGTATAAGGCTCTGTGACGAGGTAGTTGTTACAACTGTTGGCTTTTTGGATTCACGCTTATGCGTTTCCATATGTTGATTATAGTAATTTTCTTGAATGAACGTCAAAGAGCAAATATTACATGAAAAGAAGTGTATAGTTTTTGAATCTAACCCCTCAGAGGACTCTCTTAATGCCTCATCAATAGTGTCTTGAAGTAATTTTTGTGTTGTCATTACTTGCGGTTGCTGTACTTTTGTAGAAGTTTGATGTGTTTCAAAATGTTTTACTAGTAACTCGCGTTGGGTGAATGATGCCGAACATGTTCCACATTTGAAATAATTTGGTTGATGGGCTTTAGCATGAACACTAGCTTGTTCTCTAGTTTCGAATCGAACCGAACACAACCGACATTTAAATGGTTTCACTTTTATATGTTTCCGTAAATGGTCATCATAATTCTGTTTATCTGTTGTTTTATATTGACACATATTACATGAGTACAATTGAGATGTTGTTGTCTGTTCAAATGTGGTTCCAGGATGATTCATTTCCATATGTTTCTTTAATGTGATTTCATTTAAACAATTTGTATTACAGATACTACAAATGAATTCTGTTGAATGTTTTTCGGCAATATGTTGTTTTAATGTTGCCATGTTTGTGAAAACTTTCTTGCATGTTTTACATCTATATCCATTCTGTTGTTTACACGTTTCATAATGTGGTTGGAATTGTTTTAAATCGGTTGTTTTAAATTCACATGACATACATTTATATATTTTAATCGGACCTTTTCTAATTTGTTGCTGTTGTGTAGCTTGAGATGTAATTTTGGTTTGATTAACTGTTGTTGTCGGTTGTTGCTTATCACTTGAATCATATACATTTAATTGATTATCTACCGAATCCCGATTCAATACACTGTGCACTGCTATTTTTCGTGTCATTACACCACTAGCATTTCCTCCGACCTCTTGTTCATCATCATTTGTAAATTTACGATTAATAATATTGCCGCTATTTAATTTTTGCATTTTAACTGGAGGCGAAGGCACAGAAGATGTTTGTGTTGTTATATTTGTTTGGTGTCGATCATCATCAGATAAACCATATTTACGATACAAGAAATTCAAAATGTTTGATTTAACTCGTTCAACATCAGTCTCTAAACGATCCAAATTATTTATCAATGCACAGCAACGTTTACATATAACATCTTCAACACTAATTATGACCATAAATGCTTCGCCGATAATTTGTCCAATTTTATTTGGCAACTTTGTATTTGAATGTGCAGTAATAGCATCTGATAATATGGAAAATTGATTTCCAGTTGGCTCGTCGCACATATAACATTTTTTTATTGCTAACGCAGGTATTTGTTGTACTAAATGGGGCTGATTATTTTGGAGTCCGCTTCCAGGTAAATTACTTGACGCAACTTTTTGTTTCAAGATTTTTGGCTGGTTTGGCCCCGTCACTGTGACAGCTCCACTTGTGAGGAGGTTGTTTATTTTTCGTACAGCATTCATTTGACTTTCTTGTTGTGTGCTTGGTCCATAAACCTAAAACCAGTAAGAAAAAAGAAACAAATAGAAAATTACTAGTTTTCTTCAATTGAAATATGAAATTTGTTTAGTATATTTTTTAAAATGTACAATTGTTTTTATTTTGTGCATAAACTGAGTCACCGTAACTTTAATCACAGTTAAATGAAATAAAAATGTAAATGTAAATGATTGGAATTTTTTTCTTTTTCTCAAAGCAGACAAACGCGCGTCCCCGATTGACGATGCCTACGCGCTATCTCATCACCTATCGAAATTCACTTTATGTATTAGCGCCAAAACAAATTCACTTCTTTTATTAAAATTTCACCATTATCGAATAATATTTCATTAAACTTTACCTTTCTAACATTTGATTGAATGGTTCTTTTCATAATCACTAATAAAAACGCGCTTAAAGGCGCTCTATTCAAATTTCAAAGGCAAAATACACACACGGACCACTGAAATAAAACTGCAAAACATGGCGGCGTCGCGCTATACCTTTAATTTAATGCACTGCACGAAAAATGACGATTTGATAATTATATTTTTAAATATAGCGGAAAATATTTCAAAATTATTTTTATGAATTTAAATAATTATAGTAATAAATATTTTTGTAGAAGAATTAAATGAATCACGTACTACTTGCGAGTTTGGATTGAATTTGACTCGATAAAGTCGTACTTCCGTTAAATTCTAAGCTGTCAATTTACTATACTGAAAAAGTGGGGATAAATTCGTGTTAAAACGCATACAATTGTAAGAAAAGCAGAATAAATGCGAATGGGTGCGTGAAAAAGTGGAGTTTACATAATAAATGTATGGATATGACGTGGAAATAATGCAGAAGTATATGTTGCTGTGGCAACATGACAAATGCCGGAGTTATAAACAAAAACAATAAGAAGAGAAATTTTCTGTTCTTATTTCTTTTAATTTTATTAAATATATTGCAAAAGGATATAAAATTTGAAGAATATAATTAGTGCATAAAAATATGAGAGGTGTATTAAAATGGGTTGAAAAAATTCATGAAACTGATGAAAAATCTGATTATGCAAGGTAATTTTAGTATAACAACAACAAAATGCATATCGAAAGAGTTCGTGATGAAATTATTTAAATGACTTGTGTAATTTTCTAATCCGTTCTCGTTCGATTTGCGTTATATAGTTTTTGAGACATAAAATAAAAAAAATTAACGCACAATTGAGCGTATTTGATGACTTTGCAATGGGATTACGAATTCAATTATTTGCGAATTTGTTACAATTGTGCTTAAGATTTTCGCTTTTATTTATTTAATTAGAAAAGGATTTGACCTAATTACTTTAATTACGATTGTAGTTGATGGTAATCAATTTTTTAAATACATAGTTTAAATATTTTTTCAAAAATTATCCGAAATTTCTACAAAAATTTAGTAAATGCGATTTTACTTTGCTTTGGACGCAAATGCCTATGAATTTTGTAGAAAATTAATTTGTTCTATAGAAAATAATAATTTAGGTAAAAAGTCTTTTCTTTTATTGAATTTATTCTGTTTCCTATACTGAACATATTTTTTTGGTAGTATTTATTCATGCTGCTACAATCCAGATGGAACCCAGCTAATAGTTGCAGCAGGAGATAAGATTTTAGTGTATGAACCTACTGAAGGGAAACTTCTTGAAACTCTTAAAGCACATAAAGCTCCAGTTTATTGTACAGCATATGCAAAAGATGGTAAAAAATTTGCTACAGGAGGTGGAGATAAGTCAGTAATAATATGGACAAATAAATTGGAAGGACTATTAAAATACTCGTACATACTATGATTATTATAAAGTAATTACGGTATTCAAATTTTAATTATATTTTTAGACACGGAGATCCAATTCAATGTTTATCTTTCAATCCGGTATCTCATCAACTGGCCTCATGTTCACTATCCGATTTTGCTTTATGGTCAGCTGAACAAAAAGCAGTACAAAAGTATAAAATCGTTGCTAAAGCAAATTCATGTTCTTGGACAAACGATGGCCAGTATTTAGTATTAGGTTTAGCAAATGGAACAATTTCTATACGGAATAAGGTGGTATAATCCCTACATTAAATTGAACTGAATTTAATTATTTATCATTTCACAGGCCGGTGAAGAGAAAGGAAAAATTGAACGACCAGGAGGGTCAAATAGTCCAATATTTGGTGTACAATGTTCTCCTGGAATTAATACAACAACCGATACATTGGGAGTTGTAGATTGGGGACAAATTCTTTCCTTTTATACACTAGGAGGACAATTAATAGGAAAAGAACGAAGTTTAGGATTTGACCCTCTTTGTATCTCGTTTTTTCAAAGTGGTGAATTTCTTATTGTTACTGGATGTAATAAGGCCGTCCAATTATTTACAAAAGAAGGCATTAAATTAGGTACATTAGGCGAGACTTTTGATTCTTGGGTATGGACCGTTACCATTCATCCGAATGGTTCATCATATATTGTCGGTTGTCAAGATGGTACATTGGCATGTTACAATATAGTATCTAGTACTGTACACGCTTTGTATCGAGAACGTTATGCGTTTCGGGAAAACATGTGTGATGTTATAATACAACATTTGATATCTGGTCAAAAAGTTCGAATTAAATGTCGTGATTTAGTACATAAAATAGCGATTTATAGAAATAGATTAGCAGTTCAATTGCCAGAAAGGGTTGTTTTGTACGAATTAAGTTCGACGGAAAATCAACCGATGCATTATAAAGTGAAAGAAAAAATTACCAAAAAATTCGATTGTAGCCTTTTGGTAAGGTTTCAAATAATTAAACGTTTAGAATCTGTTAACATTTTGTGTTTGATTAGGTTGTATGTGCACAGCATATTGTTCTATGTCATGAGAAGAAATTACAAAGTTTAGATTTTACTGGACTTCTGCAAAGAGAATGGAATATGGATAGTTTTATTCGTTATATTAAAGTTACAGGTGGACCACCGGGAAAAGAAGGTCTATTATTAGGATTAAAAAATGGCCAAGTATAAATAAGTTGTAGGAAAACAAAGGCTTTCTATACTAATACTAGTCTTTTAGGTATGGAGAATATTTCTTGATAACGTTCTTCCGATACTTATTACAACGGTAATGTCGTCTGTTAGATGTCTTGATTTAAATTCAACCAGAAATAAACTTGCTGTTGTTGATGATGCCGGACGACTTGCAGTTCGTGATTTGCAAAATGATACAATGCTCTATCAAGTGAATAATTAAACGTTCTATTAAAAATATATTAATATTAAAAAAAATATATATTTTAGGATTCAGGTGTTAACTCTGTAGCTTGGAACACCCATTTAAACTCTATGCTTTCTTATTCACATACAACTGGTGGCTTGAGTGTTCGAGTAGGAAATTTACCACCAAGAAATCCGCAAAGTGTATTAGGTGTTGTAGTTGGACTTTGCGCAGGAACTGCATTCTGTCTTAGAGGTAATGTAATGCATAATGTTCCTTTGGCTTTGGGAGCAACTATGTGGCAGTTTATTGAAGCAGGATTTTTTGAGTAAATTTTTAGAATACAAGTAGTTTTTAATGATAATTTCAATAAACATCACATAGGGAAGCTTATCAAGTTGCATGCTTGGGTGTTACAACCGCTGATTGGGAAGGTCTTGCACATTCAGCTATGGAAGCACTTCAGTTAAATATTGCAAGAGATGCTTTTGTAAAAGTGAGAAATTTACCATGGTTGCAGTTAATTAATGATTTAAAAGAAAAGCAAAAGCGTGGTGAAATTCCTAAGGAGGCGTTACAAGCAGATATTTTGGCATTTGCAGGTAAATTCAAAGAGGGTGCTCGATTATATCAAAAGTGTGGACAAAACAACCGAGCTTTAGCTATGTATAGTGATCTGAGAATGTTTGATTTGGCTCAAGAATTTTTAAAAGAAGAAGATGTCACTGATAAGAAAGAGTTAGTTCGACGTCGAGCTGAATGGGCTTGTTCTGTTCACGAGCCGAGAGCAGCTGCTGAACTTTTGCTTTCAGCTGGTGAACATGAAAGAGCTATCGAAATAGTGGCTGAACAAGGCTGGTCTGATGTGTAAGATTTAAAGGATTTTTTTTTTGATTTAAAATTTTTGTAATAAAATACGTTACTAGACTTTACGATATTGGAAGACGTTTGAATCAGAATGAAAGAAACGCCCTAGAACAGGTCGCGCAACATTTAAAACGTTTGAAAGCATTACCATTAGCTGCAGAAATTTACAAGAAACTCGGAGAAGAGTCTCAAGTAATATAATTTTTAAAAAAAGTTTTAATAATATTTTCTTCATATGAAAATTCATAGGTTGTGCAATTACATATAGAAGCTCGAGATTGGGCTGAAGCCTTTAGATTGGCAGAACATTTACCCGAACTTTTGACTACGGTTCATTTTCAACATGCCCAATGGTTAGCCGAATCTGATCAATTTATTGAAGCTCACAAATGTAAATACTTTAGCATCAATTTTATTATTATCATATAAAAATAAATCTATTTTTAGCTTATATTAAAGCTGGACGTATACAAGATGGTGAAAAATTACTTAAAGATCTCAGTGAATGTGCAATTTCTGAAGAGCGATTTTTAGATGCTAGTTATTTTTGTTGGTTAAGAAGTAAACAGCATTTAGAATTGTATTCTTCTTCTGAGTAAGTATATTTATTAACAAAACCACAAAATGAATGTTTTGATGTCAATAATTTTATAGTGAAAATAAATTAACAGACCATATCTGGAAAGAATACAAACAATTATTACGACTAGCTAAAATATATTATGCCTACAGTATTATTTATAGTTATTTAAAAGAACCATTTACCACAAATCCAGCTTTAACGTTATTTAATGCAAGCAGATATCTTGCAAATGAAATAGAAAATAAAAGAGCTCCAAAAGGAGTTAGCTTATTGTAAGATCTATGAAAATAATTCTAAAGTAAAAATAATAATAATTTTTGATTAAATTTAATAGTGCCGTCCTTTATACTCTATCTAAACAAGCGAAAATCTTAGAGGCTAATAAACTATATACACAAATAAATAGGAAAATGCTGTCTTTGAAACCGCCTGCAAACTTACAGGAACAAGTTGATGTAGATAGAAAAATGAAATTTAATATTACCATGAAACGAATTTTTTTTTTTAGATCAATTTTTTAAATAGTAAAGCCTGTAAACGTGGTTTTAATGATCCTGAAGAATTGTTATCTTTATGCTACAAATGTTCAAATTATAGTTCTCATTTAAATGGGAACATTTGTTCAACTTGTCAACAGGAATTTACATTTTCTTTTGTATCATTTGGTAAATGATCTACAAAAAAAAATAATAAATTATTTATTTTAATTAAATTGTATTTCTTAGAAATATTACCATTAGTTGAATTTTTCCCTGAAATGGATATAAGTGATGCTGAAGCTGAACGAATTCTAATGGCACCACCGAAAACAAATGAAGAAAATTTTGATCCTTTCACAGAAAATGTTACTGAAGTAATTCAACTCATAAAATTGTAGTAATATTTATATAAAAATAATTATTTTCACAGGAAATGATAACGGCTCTACCATTAACATTTGATAGAAGTTCTTTACGAGCGATCGATCCAAATCATATTTTGATTATAAAACGTCGCGAATCACATTTAAAAAATACGTATTATCGAAATCTTTTACCAGATTTGCAAATAACATTTTGTCCAGAATGCATGTTGGTATGCCTTTATTTAAAAATAATATTAATGTATGAGAAATAATTACTTGACTTTGCTTACAGACATTTTATGCTGAAGATTTTGAACTACAAGTGCTACAAAAAGGTTATTGTCCATTTTGTCGTACTCCGTCCGAGAAATTGTTTGAAAATTATTAGAATATACACTATTTTCATTATAACAAAAATGTTCAAGAATTTATTTATTAAAAAGTGAATTATTTTATAAAAACTTTTTGATGAAATAGAGAGGGTGTGTGTGTGTGTGTGTGACGAGATAAATTATTACGTACGTCTTTTAATAGTTAATCTTAGTACTAAATTGAGAGATTAGAAATTATTCCCGAAAAGATAAGTTTACAAAATCAACATGTCTCCTGAGTCCTGACTATGGCGCTACAGTCCGAAATTGCGTTTAGCTTCTTCAATTTAATTCCTTCGTTTGTCTCTGTTTTATACTGTTTTCCAGTTGTAAATCCACAGTTTATTAGTAGGATCTGATCTTACCACACCCTCCCATTCTTTTTGTGGCTCTTCCACTGGCTTTTTTTCTTTAGTTATCCTATTCATAACTGTTTACGGAATGTGTTCTTCCGGTATTCGCTGAACATGTCCTTTCCAACTTAATATTTCTAGAGCGTATCTTTCTGCGTATATTTTGTAAATTTAAGACTTTTTTCAAATTCTCCAATGTTTTTCGAGTTGTGTTGGGCCGATTATTTTCTGCAATATTTTCTTTGAAACCTGTTGAGCAGTTTTGACGTTCGTTATGTTGGGTCCAGGCTTCACTCTGTACAATGTTCTATACAAACTAAGCTTTACTTTCCGCTGGAAAATTTATGTCGCTGGAATTAATTAACTCAATCCTTTATCTTTTCAATCCTTAATTGCTGTAAAATACAACGAATCTTATACATATTATATAAATCGATGTGTAGAATAATTCGGTTAATTAATCCGCATGGTTTAACCTAAATCCACTAAAATTCGCATAATAATTCACAATTTTGTGTAGCTTCTGAACAAGTCCTACGCGAAAATATCGATGTTTTCGTTTTCGCTTGGTAGGGATTTGTTAAACTTTAGTTTTCATATGCTACTATTTGGAGAATACATAAACGGTTCAAACAAGATAACAGTGTCGGTTCCATTACTAAACGGGGTTTCTTGATTTTAATTGAACGTTTTAGGGGGGGGGGGTTCCTTAACCAATTTTTATGCCCTATGGTAGGTACTACTACTATATTACTTTTGTCACTTCATTTGTAACACATCGAAATAATCGTCGTAGAAAGGTTTCAAGGGTATGGTTATGTAGGGAATCAAAAGTTATATCGCGTTATCCGATTTTGTTGAAATTTGGAATGTAAATTGGTTACTCCTTAACTAGATTTGGTATTGCATTTCAGCAATATCGATCCAGGGGGAGCAAAGTTATAAAGGAAAAACCAGGGTGACCAGAAAGTTTTGTCGTTTTTTTGTTTATGGTTTTTAGGATTTAATTGGAAAATTTGTGAACCAATTTTGTTTAAATTATATTGGTTAACTACACAAATAGACGATACCATGTTAAATTTCAGTCAAATCGGTCCAAGGATAGTGGAGGAAGAAATAATCGTAGGAGAAAATAACCCTCTTCATATAGTTTTTTTGATGTACTTTAAAAACTAATACACCGATTTGAATAAAATTTGCAGATTAGACTTATGCTATCAGGATCTGGGTTACCTGCAAATTATAAAATTTTGAATAGAGGAAACAAAGAAAAACCTTGAAATAATGTTAGTTTTGACAGTTTTTCTGTCCCATTTCTACCATAGGGCATCAAAAAATCGGCTATAGGCCGATTTTACGTTACTATATGTTTTATTTTCTGTTCGATTTTAATGAAATTTTGGAAATAAGAATTTTATAGTTCGACTTAAATTAAATGCCATCCAAAATGGGCTCAATAGCTGATTCTTAATTTTTCGTTCGAATCTAATTTTCAAATACCATTTTGTGGATATAATAAAATTCAATATTATTCCTTTAATATTACTTATTTTTATAAAAAATTAAATTATTCATTCTTTAATTTAATTTACACTTTCACTTTAATTTCTAATAATTGAAACATCATCAACCTTTTCCATCAATATTATTCGAAATTAAATTTGGTTTTAATTAATTTCGCTTTAATATTGGGACATTTCATAATTTCGTACATAAATTATGATTACACGAGTTTTACTGTAAAAGAAGACGGTCATTTATTAAGCTATAAATTTTTTCATTATATTTAAACATCAAAATTGGATACGAAATTAGATTAGATTGAAATTTTGGAGATTTTTTTGAAGGTCGAATTTAACTGGAAATATTATGAAATCAAAACTGTAAATTTTCGAATTAATAATCATAAAGTATAACGAAAATATAACCGGTCAATATTTGTTATGTTTTCGTGTTTAAAATGCATTAACCCTCTCTCATATGTGGGTTGCTCACCTTTTTGATAAATTAGCTGTTTTTATTTTTGATCAATAGTCTTAAAAAAAAAAGATATCAATGTCATTTGTCTGTTTGTTATCTCGTTTAGTTTAAAATAAAAATTAATCAGGAAGATATCGAATAACTGGATCAAATCTAAATAAATATTTAGCATTATTCATTAAATTCATGTAGAACTAATTGAAACATATTTAATCCTTAATATTTTGTAATATTATTTATAATTTTTCTATGCTCATATTTCTGAAATGATAATTGGCGGGGGGATATTTAGCTTAATAATTCTTCCTTGTTCGTTAGAGTCTACAAGGAAACACCTTCAGTTCTTCTTATTTCCAAAAATGCATAAAATATAAAATATATTTTATTTAGAATTATTGACTTTTTGGAACGCCTTGAACTGTGATTTTTATCACATTTAACACCTTCAAAATGCATTCATATTATTATTAGATGAACTTACAAGAAATAAAATCTAAAATTTTTATTAAATACTACACAAATTACGAAATTTCTCTTTTTTTTTTTTTAAATTAAGATTTGAAATATTTGCTGTACCGTGTATTTTCTATTAAATCTTGTATTTCTTTCTTTTTTTTCTTTTTTTTGATGCCTTGGCCCGTTTAATAGACTCTTAAATTGCATTTATTTATATTTATAATTTAATTTAAAATTTCATAAATGATTTGATATTTATATATATATATTGTTCGGCGGATAATTTTAACTGATATTGAATTGCAATCATCATATGAACTTTTATTTACTGCCATAAAAAATCAAACAGGGAGAAAACATAATAATTACCTGAAGAATTGCAAAATGTACCTAATCAATGGAATGCAAAAATTTTGATATTAAATTCTTTTGATTTCATGATTTGTTATAAACGTTGGTGTAAAACATCATGTATTAAGTAATCTTTCAAGAAGAAAAAAAAAAAAGTGAAAACATTCAACACTTTACTATACGACCTTCACCTACCTTGAAATGGTTGTGTTTTTTTTCTTTTAAATGTTATAACTTCAGGCATACTGCATGAACATTTTTATCTTCAATTACTATTAACAAAAAAAAAAAAAAACACGATCTAATCTCTATCATTAATAATGAAAATGGTTTTGATTGTTTTTCTTAGAAAATAACTTGATGGTGGATTAACAAATTGATTAGATTTTATATGTGTGGTAATCTTAAAGTAAAAGGCATTTTTGGTTCCTTCTTACAAAAAAAAAAATATCGAAAATCAAGATCTTCTAAATTTAGTAAATTTGAATTTGAAATTAACACAAACAAAAAAACAACAACAAATAAACATAATAGAATGGTGTTATTATAGTTTAGAACTACAAATCTAGTAAATAATAAAAAAAAAATAAATTGAAACATAAAATTGGCATCTTAAATCTTCCGTGGTCATTAATCTTAAGGACATGGTCTTCCGTATATTTTTGAAAAGCACGTGAAGAATTTTTGGATAGTTATTTCTTTTTTGTTTCTTTTCCAATTTATTGAAAGTATTCTTTCGATTTTCAATTAATTATTGTACCAAGATTTAAGAGATCTAGTTTTTGGGGGAAATAATAAAATAGTACTAAAAATTAAGTTTGTGTGATGTGCTGATTATAAACTTAGAAACTTCATTTAATGATTTTAACTAATTCAAGCTGTGAAATGATCACGTTTTATTAAAACATTTCTTATTTAAGGTCTCTAGTCTACCTTGGATACACATTTTTTTAATTTTTGATATTTTTTTGATTGCTTCTTGTGAATGTTGTTAGGAACGTCGTAAATTTTTAACATCTATATGCGATACTTTGGGCGTTTACTGAAGATACGTTACATATTATATGTTGTATATAGTTTTACTAATAAATTAATTTAAAATGCGTACTAATAAAATCAATGAATTTTCTTATATGCATGTAAAACGGGTCTCTAATATACTCACAGTTAAGATGAAATTCCCAATCATATATGTTAATCAAAATATATAATACTAATAATAATATTTGTATATATTTCGATTTTGGAGAAGAAAAATTAAATATTTATTGTAATGACCTTAAAAGTATGATGGGTACATAAGAAATGAAATGAATTAGTTTCATAATGCAAAACAACGAAATGATTTTTGAAGAAATCCGCAACACACCCAGAAGAGTTTTGATGATATAAAAAGACTTCACAAAATTATTTTCGATATTAGTTTCATTTGAATCTTATAGTTGAAAACATTAAACAAATCAAAATGTTCAAATTTGTAAGTTTTGATTGATTTTCTACAATAATTGGAATTTTATTTATTATCATCAAAGAAATTTTTGGAATATTATTTTCTAATGTAAAAAATAAATTTTATTCCTTCAATAAATAGGTTGTATTCGCTGTTGTTTTGGGATTAGCTGTTGCTGACCATATTGATAAAAATGCCGAAATTAGAAGTTTAACCAATGAAGTTAATCCAGATGGAACATACTCATATCAATTTGATACAACAAATGGAATTTCTGTACAAGAATCTGGAACTGGCGGTTATTCAGCTACTGGATCAGCTTCATATGTTTCTCCCGATGGTACACCAATTCAACTTGTTTATACTGCTGATGAAAATGGTTTCCAACCATCTGGTGCTCATTTACCAGTTGCCCCACCAGTACCAGAACATGTCTTGAGAGCTTTAGAATGGATCAGAACTCATCCATCAAAGGAAGAATCCCAACGAAAATATTAGAATTCATATATATATATATATTTAATATATTTGAATATAATTTGTCGAAATAAGAAGAACAATATTAAAATACCTGAATAAATTATTTTGTGCTACTAAATTGAAAATTTTTTGTTTTTAATTATTTAAAAAAAGGATCAAAAAAAGAAAATGTTTCTAAAAATACACACCTCCTTGAGATCACGGATTAGGAGTAATAGATAAATGCAGTTTTTTAAAATCCCATTATCATGTTCAAAATTAATGTTTAGTCAGATTATATATGTATATTTCTCCAATGATGTTCTCAATCGATATGAAAACATTTTGGATTGAAAAAAGACTTCCACTACCACCTATCCATTAATTTGAATGATGTAATTTGAAAAAAAAAAACTCTCTAATCCGGATTCTACACGAATTTCAATGTGTTTTCACAGATTTTTGACCAAAAGTGGAAAGAAATTGATTGATTTTCATAGAAATAAATTAAGTTTAGATGTTCATGTTTTCATATAAAAAAAAAATAAAAAATAAAAATATAAATCAGTTTTTTAGTTAATCTAAATTAATGCAAAAGTGAATAATTCCAAAATTTAGAACAATATAAAATGAACTAATTAAATTAAATACGATAAATTACAGATTATTTATCAATAAATGATTTTAAACAATAAAAAGAAAGATACAAAATTAAATTTTAAATTATTAATGCAAAAAAGAAAGAAAGAAATCAATATAAAGAAGATTAATTATTCAAAACATTATATTAAGATGTGTGAAATTCAAGGAATCATAAAAAAAGATCATCTTTTATGCGAATTTATTTGAAACTAAAAGAAATTAACATTATTATAACTTTCAAATCAGTTCTTCGCTAATTAAGAAAAAACCACCGGCAAGGTTTTATCGTTTATTCACGTTTTATTTAAATATTATTCATAATGCAAAAAGTTAATTTAATATTGTTTTTTATTTTAGATAAACGATGAATGAAATTTATTTAAATATGTTGATTTTTGTATTCATTTTTATTCGAAAAAGTGAATCTTATTTTGCATATAAATTTTATTACTTTCGCTACACACGCTGTTTAAAAAAAGGTATTATACAGATTGATTATCTGGATATTAAAACAAGACGAGCAGGCTGGTATAGATAATTTTTAACTATATTCTTAAAAGCAGAAAAATTTATTTTGCATTTGAAGTAAAGCCTAGTTAGTCTCTTAACCCTAATCATCATCATCCATCATCATCATTGACACTACAACATGATTCGGGACTTTGCCTCTTCAAGTATATTTTTCCAGTGGTTCCGGTTTTGGGCTTCTGACTTCCAGTTCTGGATTCCTATTTTTCTCGAGTCGTAGTACGTCGTCTTCCCATCTTAATTCAGGTATACCCGTAGTTGAGTCAAAGATCCTATAGTAGGATATATATGAATACAATTTTCAGTTGAAAAGTTGAGTAGTTCTGCACTAATATTTGTTTTGTCTATTATAAAACAAAAATTAGTTTAAATAAGTATAGAGAAAGTGTTTCTATTATATTATTATTTTCTTTTTTTACATAATACTAAATTATTTTAAATTTTAAATAATGCTTAAATTTATTAGGCGCTCGTTTGTTTCCAATTAGGTATGTCCACCAAATTTATTTCACGATTAATATAAAAAAAAAATCTCAGGGCCACTTTATATTATTTTAGAGTCTGGATCTGGATCTTTTTCTAAAATATTTAAACTTATGGCTCACTGAGAATTCATAATAATGATTTTAGAAAAAAATTACACTTCCTTAGATTTGGACTATTTAAAGAATTGTTAAATACAACCGTTCTTCAACCTTTTCATTTATATTAATAAAAATGAAGAAGGTTCTAAATTCAATTGAGTAACTAATTGGAAATCATTTCAGAGTACATACTGGCATTCAATCAAAAAAATCAAGCACTATGTTCTTAAAAAATCCATTAACGACGAAGTTTATTTTTAGGTAACTAAAATAAGCAAATTTTTTAAAGGAAAAGCTGCTAAGAACGTACAACAATTCCAAACAAAACTATTAATTTCGACGAGTTAGCTTTATCGATTTGTTTATCAAATTTTGGCATTTGGCGTACTTATCCTTTTATGAAGTTCTATATATGTATGTTACACGCCAAAATTGAAATCGCTCAACGATCGAAAAACATGTTTTGTGAACATTCGCTAACTATTACAGATAATAAGTGTTTATCTGTAATAGTTAGTGACCGATTTCGCTTTTTTTGGGGTGTACCATATTATATATGGTCCATATACAACATTAATTTTTTTAAAAATATTTCTTCAAATGAACTGAAGATTATAATTTTGCATTAAGAAACCCATTTATTTTTTTGGCCGTATCGATGTAATAAGTCCTTCGTGAAATGAAATGCAAACACTGAAAATACGTCAGTAGCTAGTAGTGTTTACAATTACTATGCTCAATAGGTTACACAAGAATTATTTGCCGTTTTAGTCAACGAGTGCACTATAGAAAGTACGTAGTGGAGAACCATTTATGGAAATGTTGCACTGTTGATACATTTTCTAAATTCAATTTTTGGCCAACTGTTTCCAAAACATTAAATTTTCCATCAGCGCCTTTTAATATATGCGTTTCCAACTTATCAAATTCTATCATTTACATTTTCGAAAATCTTATGTAACAGCATTTGTAATGTATTTGTGTATCATTTACAAGTTATCTGAAATGAATTATAAATTCTTGCATATTGTTAAAAAACGTTTGTTGTTGAGTTGAAAAATTTTAATAAATCATTTAGCCATATGAATATATTTATGGCTGGGGACTCGGTTGATATGGAATAATTGATACTCTTCATTCTCGTTGAATAAATAAATAAATAAATGTGTTTAGGGATACCAAATTGAACCATATTTGAATGAAATTTGGATAATTTTACTTTAAATTTATTTCCAAACGACCTTAAAAATCGTTTTTTGGTTTCTTTTCAAATTTAAAATTTAATCCGATCAAAATATTTTATTCAAATACTTTTTCGATGACCACACCAAAGAAAATATATCCAAAAAATTATATTCAAATTTCTTAAGCAATGTGTTTAGATTATTTCTTTTTTTTTTGCAAAATCATTACATTTTGAATAAAGTGAAAGGAGAAGTCCCAGGGTGATAACAGCAGAGTTATATGGTCGTAATTAAATTCCAAAACAATATTAAATTTGCTTTTAAATTAAGTATATATTTATATTTTTTTGTTATTTTTTTTTGTTTTTATATAATAAGTATAATTAGTTCATGACTAAAAACTGATTCTATATTTAAAATTTTTTGTTTGTTATATTATTCCTTTTTTTTTTTTTAAACTTAGAAACGTTTTTGTGGTGTTTGAGATTCATCTTCTTCTGGATGGGCAGCATTCCATGCCAATGATCTTAAGATAGCTTCTGGTACTTCTGGTGGGACTGGTAAATGTGAACCAGATGGTTGGAAACCATTTTCATCGGCGACATATGAAAGTTGAATTTGTGTACCTTCTGGATCAACCCATGAAGCTGATCCGGTTGCAACAACACCACCAGTACCAGATTCTTGTGCATTAATTCCGTTGCTTGTTTCATATTGATATTCGTATGTGCCATCAGGATTTACATTGCTTGAAAGGCTACGAACTTCAGCATCTTTATCGATATGATCGGCGGCGGCTAATCCCAAAACGACAACAAGAACGAACTATTGTTTTTCCATTGTAAGAAAAGAATATAAATATAAAAATTGTGTATTAATTAAAATTTCAATTATATACATTTAAATACTTACAATTTTGTACATTTTTAATGATTTTATTTGGTTTTAAGCTATTGAAGATGACTTCTTAGACTGATGCTGATTATGAATTTGTTCAGTCTTTTTATATATTTTTAAAAGATTCGATTACGAAAAATTAACACATAGATATAAACGAATGTTATTAATGATAAGCAAACAATATATTAGGATGTGATAAAGGTTATAATATGTTATATAGCGGGTTTTTTTTTCTTTCTTTTCGTTGGACATGATTTTAGACATCTCATATACATAGAAGCTTAACTGTATTTTATGCAGAAGATTTTTTTTGTATTATGCAATTTTCAAAAAGGTTGCAAATAAAAAATCTGAATTATAATTTTTTTTTTGATTTTAGCAAATATTACATATAATGAAATCTATTAATAAAATTATTATATTTTAATAATTTTTTTATTAGATTAAAACTAGTAATTTTAATAGATTCACGTGCCTTCTTGATGGAAATTGACATTGAACGAGTTTTAATATTAGTCTTTTTTTTTGTTTTTCTTCAAAATTTGCGAATTTTTAATACGTTATTTATCAAATTTTTTTAGTTTTATTCGAAAACTACATGATTTTGATATGATGACTTTTTTTTTATCTTTCTAATTCATAAACTAAAAACATAAATTAATTAATTTTTATAAAATTTAATTATTAATTTGTTTTCTATTCGACATTGACATATTATCAATTTTATAAAGATTTTTGTGTCCTTTCCAAATTACAAACGACGAATCTAAGGAAGTCATCTTCTTAAACAAGATTTTTTTTTTTTGGGGTGTTTGCTTTCGATTTTTTTTTTTATTTTAATTATAAATACAACTTTCGATATAAAAGCTAAAAATCTTTATAAAAACAAACTTTATTCATTTCAGTTAAATTTTTATCGTTTCGGTGGATTGACAAATAATTTTGTATTCAAAAATTTAAAATTTTTTCTTAAAACATGATTCGTGATTTTTCTTTAATAATTCTTTTTATTTATTAGATTTTTTTAATAAAATTATATTGAAGAATTTATTCCACAAGAAAAGTGTAGACAAAATTAAATAAATAATTAAATAAATGGTTTTTCTTCAAATATTATGAAATATTTTTTATTTCCAGTAAATAAATTGAGTTCAATTGTGCGGTGCTAATCTATTCGAATTGCAAGATAGCAAATTATTGTCTGCAATTTAACAAAAATCTATGAGTACATCACTCTGGAATAGAATAGAAATTTGTAGTGACTGCAAATAAAATCAGTGCAAAATTTTTGCATTATTCGATTTTTATTGGACTTTAATGCAGTTTTCCAGATCCAAAAACTGGTCGTTTTTGGATAGTTTACGAAAAATTACACTGGAAATTGTTTACGATTGTATACAATAGAATTTTATTTTGTTGTTTCCATTTAAACATGTTCTCAACTTCAGGATTTAATTCATTCTATAGTAGTTATACGTAAAAATGTATTAGATGAGATCTTTTATGTAAATAAACCAATTTGCGTACAGTTTTATTGTATCACAAAAATCGTATTCGGTCTGAGAAGGCCTTAACATACGGAACAAAAGCGTACTTAGGAGAACTTATTTTATACATGCGTGCAAAAAGCGATGTATGCTAAAAGAATAAGTCATTATATAGTTTTAAAGCTCGGTACTTATTTTGTGTCCTAACAAAATAAAAATTCATTAACATTTTAAAATAAAATGGATTTAAATCATCGCAGCATGAAATGTTGAAGTGAAAATTTAATGAGATTGTCGATAATTTACATGAAAAATCAAGAAAAAGCGAGAACGTCACAAGGGAAATTTTTTTTGATATATTTATTTTAAGGAATTGTTTGTAGAGATAGTATTTTTCAAATAAGAACTACTGCCATATTTCAATGGAAATTATTATACTCAATACTGACGAACAAAATTTAATGAAATTCAAAATTCGAGTTGTTCAATAACGGCGCTCGAATTTGGAAATTATATACATATATAGTATTGTCACAGTTGTGTCCACAGTTATAAAACATTTTTAAAAAGTATTTTAAAATTGCGGAAGAACTATGAAACTATTTCGAAAATGTTAATAATGCCGGTTTTCTTGAGACTAGTTTATACTGTTTATTGATTGTCTATTATCAAATGTCCGGCACAATTATAATATCAATTGGAAAACGAATTCAGGAATTGAATTTAAAAAGAAATATTACTCTGTGGTTTGGGAAATGATTTTTAAATATGAAATCAAATAGTTTTTATAAGTTTTGTGATTACAATAGTTACAATTATGTAATTATATAATCGATAACGAACAGTTAGTCTATTTGAATCATGTTGTTTTTAAAATTCTAAACGGGTATAACTTAATTCAATTTCCAGTTTTTCGTATTTTGACAATTAGGTAAGGAAGGCCTAATAGTTGGTACTAAAAGGAATTTTGTAAATCTTATAAACCACTTCGTATTCAAAAAATTATTAGAAATATAAACTGATTTGTTCGAAAGACGACTACGAATGTGAGCAACCATCTATGGAAAAAAAGATTGTTGTTTACATTCCTTATTTTCTGTTAAATTATTAATAAAATAATAGTTTTAATTAATTTGTCTTAGTTTTTATGTTTTTATTTGTTTTTGTATTCTGTTAGGTGTTGGTATGTTGTCGAATTTGACCATAAAATTTATTCTGCACAATCTCGGTTTGTATCAAAATAACAAGTTAAAAAATCTCTAAAAGTGCATTTTTTTTAGTAGGACAAATTTTAGACATTTTTTTCAATTTTTCCAAAAAATTTAACTTGGATGAGTTGCGCCCATTTAAAAAAAAAACGATTCATTTGAAGAAATGGCGCTAAATATGTTTCTTTCGAGGTCAATTTGGCTAGACATTTTCTATTTATACAGAAAACTAATATTGTACTATAGCTTTTTTTTTATACGCATAACCAAAAAGCATACAATAATGAGAGTTTCCAATTTGGGCACGTCTGCAACCGTCACCTTATTAATAGTATTTGTTAAAATGACTCTGTGTGATATAAAATTGCATGTATTTACAGTATTTTTACAAATACTATTAAAAACGAGGCACGCTTTGCAGCGTTTGTAAACGTCTCATTAATTTATGTAGAAATTGTTACATGTGGCATAACATAAGAAAGTTTTAATATAGGTTTAACGATATTTTTAATCCTCTAATATCGATTTTAGTTTAATGTAACAATATTGAAGTGTCGTATACTGATATTCTACATTTAATTTTTTTTTTAATTATACAGTGAGTTTTCGATTTACATATTTTATAACTAGGCTCCCATTTCACCATGTTTTCCTCAAATTGAATACCAAATATTGCAATTATATTGAACTAGGCGATTCAGTCGAGGTTCTCTAGGGCTCTTCATTGTCCCTAATGCTCTAGGATCTCCGATTTTAATTAAAATAATTATTTTTTAATGATACTTCTGGATGACCCATGACACATCTTCATTTTTTCACAATGATCATTACTTTTGACATTCCAAAATTTTCATAAATTTTTTGACATTTAAAAATGTTCATACTTATGGACATAGTGTTGCGATCAATACAGTATAAAAAGTCTATAATAATATTTTGAAGCTTTAGGCATGCTTTCACTTTTTTTTTCTTTTAAAATCCTAAAATTAAAAAGGTGAAACCAAAAACCAAACAATTTTAAAGTTATGTAACAGAAGAAAACATGTCAAAACCAGATGAAATTTTTAAAATATTCAAATGTAGATGGCCCTGTAAACAATGTGAGGAAAAATTTAGGACCTCTACACAATTTCATTTGAAAATTAAAAAAATAATGATGAAACAGATATTTAAAATTGATCATTATTACGTAAATAATGGTCAGTATCGAAAAAACTCGGAGATCTGTCTAGAATATTACTCTTCTTATGATAATTTATGGGAAAAATATAAATTACAAAAATTATTTAAACAGCAGCTTTTCCACATCCCTCCTATAACGCGGTACTCCTGTAACGCGTTGTTCATACAAGAACATTCCAGCAACTTAAATGTCTTAAAAAGTTTATCTATGGGGCACTACTTTTCCTTTTTTGGTTGAAATTAATATACGTTTATTCTGAGTCTCTTATAACGCGGTTTTCATATAACACTATACGAATTAACCGCGTTTTAGAAGGGTTGAGTGTATTTCCTTTTTTGTACATAAGATCAAACCCAAACATTTTCTCTCAGCTACATCTGATCCTAACATGCTTATTCTGAGCCCAGTCATAACGGTCATAACATGACGTCATTGCCATAACATAAAGACTAATTCGTATTCTGACGCGCTCATAATTCACAATTGTCATAAAAAATTATCACAAGTTCTGACCGACAATATTTTGCATCACAACGAAATTTCATATGTTCTCTGAGTGATTTAATTGATAAATATGGAATAATTTCCACCATTTTTTTTAAACACACAAATAATTTTACACCTATATAAAAATATTGGACCTATACAAACATTTTCGACCGTATTTTTTAAATAACCATGACAACTCGCTCGAATTATAACAGTTTACTCTGTTATAAATTCATGTTTTGGAAATAATTAAGACTCATCTGCCAGAATACGCATTATTTCTGAAGTCATAATATTTGTGGTTACAAATTCGTTATGACTAAAAATTTTTTACAACGCCAGAATAGGCCTGTAAAATGGATAAAAAGAGAAAAATCTGAAAATAGAGATTAAGAAAATAACTACAAAACAATTACACTTCTTTTTAATAGCAGAGACGAAAGAATTATAAAATTTCTTAGGACCATGGTGTCAGACCCAAAAAACTTTCAGAAATTCTAGAATGTTCTCAGAAATTTTAATTAGAAAATTGTAAAATTGCATATTTGCAGGCGTGTATTAAAAACATTTTGATAATGACAGATAGGCACTGCGATAGTGTTGACACAATTTAACTATTAACGAGAATAGTTTAGTTTTTCGAATGTTTTTAAAAATTCGCTGAAACTTTTTTTTATTACTAAATAAAAATTTGTAGTACGTACTACATATTTTCCGATTCTCATTCTCTGATAAGAGTAAAATAAAAAAAAGTTGGTTCATCCAATAATTGTAAAGGTTTGCGATATATATTAGATTGTGAAAGTATTGTCTGCATTTACCTAGTCTTAAATTTGCAATCCTTTAATAAAGTATATAAAGAATATTTTGAAAAATTCTTGAAACTTACACATTTTGGGACTAAGTACAATCTTATCAAGATTCACATGAATTTATAGAATTGAAATTTCTGTATTTCTATATTTCTTCAAATGGTATTATCCCTTATCTAAACAGTGCTTTTCTTTAGGACGATTACAAATCATTTCTTCTACATTTCAACAAAGTTTAAGCGAACATTTTTTGAATAAGTAATTACTTATTTAAGAAATTTCTTGAGTCATAAAATCTTAAATTATGTTGTATTTTATACATTATATCCAGGTACATATGTTATGTTTTCATTTTTATTGTCTTTTTAGATTAGGTAAATAGATGAATTTATGACATTTGATGAGGTTTAAGGATGGCATTCCTTATCTCTTCTGAAAATTGATACTTTCAACGAAATATCTAAACGATGTCTTCCTGACAAATGGAATGTTAATGGGTTAAGCCACCTTGACCGTTTTCTGAACATCATAAAAATCGCGATTTTTGTGACTCGCAACTAACTCATTACTGTTAGAGACATTAATAGCCAATAAACTTTTCGAGAAATTTTAATTTTCAAAATTACATTATAGATTCTCCCAGATAACTCGGAACACTTTTAGTTTTATTTATTAAGATACTTTACGTTAGTCACTTTTCTTTACAATTTTCAATTAATTTGTATTTGATTCTATTGATTGATATTTTTATTTTTATCGAAAATTCAAGATTTATGTTTTATCTGATAAATGTATTTTTTCAAAATAACCTCAAAATAAAGTGGTTTTTAGTTACTTAGAAAAAAATCTAGGAAACATTCGTTCAGTCATTAACCGTAGTAGGTACTGTATTGGCCTAAGCGCCAGGAAATCATAATTAGCGTCATTTGTTTAAATTTTTTATGATATTTTTCTTTAATTTTTTTTTTTTTTTGCTTTTACACACAGGGTGTAAAATAATACATATATTATATTTCATCATCCAAAAAAAACATAATAATAATAAATAAGTGATGAAATGGATAAGGCTAAAAAAAAAGCCTTGGCTTAATTCAAGGCAATTTGAGATTAGATAAATTTTATATAAATTTTATACAAATTTTAATTAAAATTGACAAAATTGTTTTTTTTTTACATTAAAATTTTTAAAATTTCTTTTGTTAAGGATTGTTTTTAGCCGAAGATTTTTGATTTGGTTTGTTTTTTTTTCTCCTTATTGTTAGTTGCAAATAATTATTGCAACAAACAACTTAATCCAAATCGAAATTCAAAATAACAAATTGTTTTTTAGCCATTAATCGATTTATTTTAACGATTTCAAATAAAATTGATATGGAGTTTTTGTATGTTTTCTTTTTAAATCAAGTTTAATGAATCCCCAGACTCTAAATTAGAAAGATGTGGAAAACTTCATGGTCATGATCATTTTTTTCTTTTCTGTTTTTTTTTTCTCTTTTGCTTAATAACAACAGATTTATTATTAATTGTTATTTTTAAAACAAAACAAAACAAAAAAAAGAAAACTTAAAATTTGGAAAATGAAAATATAGTATTTAAAAAAAAAAAAAAAGAAGAAGATTTATGATTCGTGCTAAATAGCGCGAACAATATAAAAATTGTGACATAAAAAGTCTTATATAATTTTAAAGCTTAATTGGCTTTAAACAGTATTTTGTCGTAATATATGAGAACACCACACCAGCCACCTTAAATTAGATAAATTATCGATTAAGAAATATATTTTATGATTTCCATAATTTAACATTGAACTTTTTGTTTTTGGTATTCAAAGAATCGTTCATGAATATTGCTGATTATAAATGCTTTAGAAATATCTATTTTTTTTTCTGTTTTTGTTTTAAAGATATTACTTCATATCGAAATATGATTTGATTACTGAAATATTTAATCGATCTGGATTTGATTTCTTTTATTTTTTGCTTCTTCTAAAACCGCGAAATTTATCGCTTTAAAATTTGTGAAATTTTTTTAATAAATTTTTTTTCTTGAGGATTCGCATTCAGTGAAAGTTAATGTATGCTCGATATTTTGATATAATACAATATAATATATGAAATATGTTAATAAGAATAAATATAAGGAAAAAAAAAAACATTTTTTTTAAAGTTTAAATAATATTTATGTATTAATAATTAATTTATAATATATTTGTATAATTGGAATACTTCATTTTAAATGTATTATCATTACCACTCCAGGTGATAATGTTCGGTTTTGTGTGTGTTAGTATTATATAATTTCTAAATAATCTAAAAATATTTTCTCTTAAAACAAAAAAAAAAAAAATTCTCTACTTAAATATATGTAATTTTTAATATTTTCGTTGTTGTTGTGGTTCATCTTTAGCTGGATGAGTTCGAATCCATTCTAATGCTCTTAAAATGTGTTCTGGGACTGGTGGGGCAACTGGTAAATGAGCTCCTTGAGGATGGAAGCCATCTTCATCAGCAGTATAAACTAGATTAATTGGTGTACCATCAGGTGCTACATGAGCAGCTGAGCCGCTTGCATAAACTCCACCAGTTCCAGATTCCTGTATAGAGATTCCATTTGATGTATCGAATTGATATGAGTACGTTCCATCTTCATTGATATCATTTGCAAAGCTTCGGATTTCTGCATCTTTATCAATATTGTCGGCGGCAACTAAACCAAAAATAACTGCAATTGCGATCTATAAAAAAAAAATAAAAATTATTAATCCAATAAATCCATAAATATAATCCAAATAACATTTTTTTCATATATTTTTAGCATTGAAAGCTCTATTTACAGCTTATTAGCTATTAATGTGCTGTGATTTAGCAATTATTTAGCCTTAATGCTTCTAAGCATTTCAATGTTACTTGGGAAGTTAAGTTTATTCCATAAAAAATATGACTCTTACAAATTTGAACATTTTTTTAGAGATATGAAATTCGTCTTCTCTTGTAAATTACACTTCGGAAAGGATTCGATGTAACTGATGTCGAATTTGAAATCAACAACTCTATTTATATGATTAGTTCAGCTAATTGGGTGTGTTTCATTTTTTGGATATAATATTTTGATGTTGTTGTTATTGTATTTGAAAGAATGTTTGTATTTACTGAGCCCCGTCAAAGGTCATTTTGTTTGGGTGACAAATTCAAAGTGATAAAATTGCATTATAAACCTTTTTTCTCTCTATCTGCTTCGGATATCCACATATTCCGAAAGTCATATATATATATATATGTTACGAGATGATATACTAACTCTGCTTGAATCGAGGCTACTACTTTTTAATATACTAATATTGAATTTTAATATTGAAGGTGGGATAGCACATGTTAAGTTGGTGTGATATGATCTTCATAGTATGTAAAATTTCGATCATTCCTTTGAACATTGATTTTTATATTATAACTCTGAAATATTGTTAATTTTCGGGTTTTTTTTTTGGTTTTTGGCTTTCGAAAAAATTTAAAAACTAAATATGAATATAAATTTTTTTTTTTTTTTGATTATAGGTTTTTTATTTTTGTTTCTGAAATGACTTATATTTCAAAAAAATTATAGTTTTCTTAATTATAAGATTATACGCCAGACCATAAATATGAAATTGGTTTAAAAATGCATATGACACTGATTTTTAATCGTTTTTGGTTTTTTATAAAAATTTAATTAAAAATACGTAAATTTGAAATGATTTTAATATTTAAACATCAAAAATTAAATCAATGAATTAAAAATTATTGCAAAAACAGAAGCAAAAATATCACATAATTAGAATTTATGAAATCTTAAAATAAAAGATAAATAAAAAGAAACATATTTAAATAAATTATGTAAAATCTATTTTTTTTGTAATTTTGATGAAATTTATTTGATGTTCGAAAATGAAATAAAAATGTTTCCAATAAAAAAAACATGAATAAAAATTAGAATAAAAACATATAGCCAGTTATAGTCGATATAACTTCAGATTCTCTACACTTCTAGTGTCTTGACACTGTTCTCCGATGATTGTTTCTATGCGTTACGCTTTAATATACCACATGTAATCATAAATATTGCAATTTTAAATAGAATTGATAAACATAAGAAGGAAAGTTTGAGCTTAAACAATCAAAAATAGAAGAAATTGCGCACGAAGGAGAGTATTTGGCTGTTCGTCTATAATTGAAAAAGCACATCTTTTTCCCTTCGTGCAACAAAAAAGAAAACTATACAAAATGCGGAAAAGAAAACACAAAAACTAAGTAATTACTAGGTAAGAACTCAAATGAATGCATTACCGAATGTGCAATTCCAAACACTTTGTCAGCACACACAATTCGTAACATATCCCTTTTCTGAAGAGTTTAATTTATCTTTATTTTTCAAAAAA
Source organism: Xylophagus ater (assembly GCA_963422695.1). Taxonomy (NCBI): domain Eukaryota; kingdom Metazoa; phylum Arthropoda; class Insecta; order Diptera; family Xylophagidae; genus Xylophagus; species Xylophagus ater. Next base: position 38,969,308 of record OY730482.1, on the reverse strand, counting down.
ACCTACACTGAAAGAAATAAACAAAAGGAATTGACATTTTTTGCAATAGAACATAGCTTTTCTTACAGGAACAGCAATTTTTTGTAGTATTTATAGTATTGTTTAAATTGTTATTACTATCATTTAAAAATATTTGGAAGTTACAACCGAAGTATAGTAAATGATGTAATAATATCTGGCTATTAAAACATTTGCCGAAAGTAATTACAGATACATTTGATTTAAATACTATATTATTTTTATTAAGTTAATATATAATTTTATTAGAATATATAGTATTATTCTTTTTGCCACGCTCATAGCACATATTTGAGCTTGAAAAAATATAGAATATTAACGAAACTGAAAAAGGAAGATCACCAGCTCATTATGCTTAGTATCGAATAGTCAGGAGTTCAAGTCCGGGTTGAGACAATATGTTATTTTTTCAGTTGTTTAGTTTTTTCCGCCAACAAGAGCTTCAGAAGTGGGATTCACATTCAGAAATGACCTAATTTTGATAATTGTGTGTTGAGGTGTATAGTGTTTGCTTGCTAAGATTTGAGTAAGATGTGGTATGATGTGGTGCGTAAACGCTATCGAGCAATCGAGGATGATTGCAGTTTTACCATGGTCGAGTTCTTATATTGACAGTAATAAATTTAATTATAGTATTGATAAAACTGAACTGATAAAAAAGATCAGGGCACTGATTCAAGCTATTAAAAGTCTCATGATTTTTGAGTATTAATGGGTTCATAACCCAACAAATTCCAGCCTATAACAAAATGTATAAATATTGTAGATGGTATAGTTATTTTTCTCTATGTAGAAGTCTTTACTTCTAAGAGAGAAAAGAGAATATTCTCGTACAGGTGTAGTTTATTTATGAGCAATTTCCTTTCCTTAACTTTAAAATAATAAGGGTATTCATGAAATCTGGGAATTTTACCGATCGCGTAAATGTATACTTTTCCGAGGAGTGTTTCATGAACGCACCTCGTGTATAAACTGTGTAAATCTTGTCTTATAAATATAATTTTGTCAATTTAATTGTTAAATTTGATTAGTTTCGACTTACCTCCGATATTTTTAACAAAAAATAAGCAGTATTTCTTTAGTTCTCAAAAAAAAATTCTTTTTTGCTCCTACTACAATTGTCAGTTAGATTTGTATAAGTTTACGAGATTATTTACGCACCAAAATCATCGCGGAAATTTCCCAGGTTTGTGCATTGGACTTTCCATAGGAATTTTGACAGTTCATTTACGAGGTGGGAAAACTATACAATTTACGCGATTTACGAGGGTTTTACGCGTTTTCATGAATACCCATAATATTAATTCTGAATATGATCCGAAACTAAAAATTTAATTCAAGCTTACGACAGCAAGTAGTTGTTAAAGTTTAAACTATTAGAAATAAGCAATCTCATTTTGTAGCTGGAAGGTTTTTAAAGGTTTTTAAAAATACAGCGGCAAGCAAATGTCCCTGCATTTTAAAATAATGTACTTTGAAAAAATATTACGATTTTGTAATAAACGTGTGAAATTGACAAGTACTTTCCTAAAAACCAAGGAATTCAGCTAATTGCAATATCAGTAAAGAAACGATTTTAATGTTGAAAATATTAAACATGGTTTCAAATTTTTAAAAACTGTTACATATAGTAAAATTCATTCCAAAATTTCAGGTTCAAGTAAGCACTCTGCTTAGAAACCTTTAAAAATAAATTTTGTTTTTAATTAAAGTATTTTCTAAACAGATTTCCCATGAGATTTTGTAATATACACGAAATTGAATTTAATTTTTAATCCTTATAATTGCAGTCTTATTAGAAACTATTTTGTTGTCAGCACTAACTACTTCATGACACAATTCTTAGCACTACTAGCTCACAGTAATGAAGAACCTTTTTTCTTTTGGTTAATTAATTAGATACATTACAATACCTTTTGGGTAGCTTTTTAATATAAAAAAATTGGGGCAATAATAGAGCATCATTAGCATACATTTGAAGTTCTAAAATAAACAACCGGTTTTAGTTAGTTTTAATCCAAATTTTGAAAGGTTTATTCGAATTAATTGGCATTTTTCTTTTCTAAATAAAATACTATCTAAAAATCGAATTTAATTAAGTGCTAACATGTTGTAAATCCAGTTTTACCTAAAAATCAAATATTCTTGTAAAAACCATTTTAGGAAAATAATTAATTAGTTGATCATTTCATGTAGAGGGCATATCAAAATTAGACTATTAAGTTTAAGTATCTAGTTGACATTTTTATTTTAACATTTCCCTATTACCATAAAACAAGTTAAGCCCTTTAGTGGAATAAATACAAATCAATGTTCTACACTGAAGAAAATTTAACATATTATTTTAAAATTAATTACTTTAAATTGTGGACTTATACAACATGGTTTCGATATAACTCGAGTTACAAATTCATACAACGGGAGATAGCGCAAGTATATGCAGCGCGGTTGCTATAAAACGTGATATTTCTGGAACCTATCCTTTGCATTTACCGAGACTTATCAGAATTTTTGGAACATTTCAAACTTAGAGCAAATCATTAAAATCAAAATCTAACATACTAATTAGTATCAGAAGAATAAAAACAAATACAATATTATGATGAAAATGGTTTGATATCTCATAAGGCGATTCAGTTTAATAGCAATTAAAATGTAAATTTTTGTGTAAAACTAAATTTTTAATCGATATTGGCTTTGATCATGAAGAAACTTATTGCGTAAAATATTCAATAACCCTGAAACTGTAGTGTTCCACGATATCATCATAAATGGTTGATCAAAGATAATTTTAGTAAAAATATATCGACCGCGAAGATTTCCCTCAGATTAACGAATTATTAAATTGTAAACTCACGATTCGTTTACACATATTTCAAGCTTATTGAAATAAGATACTTTCCTTTAGGTATGTCATACCATTAAAAGAAACCTAAATGAATGTTTTTTTGTTGTGAGATGTTTGTAAAAAGGTTTGATTCAATTTATTTGAAACAAAATGTTTATTGAATTCATGAATATTTTCTCTGTGTATATCTTTCCTTGTTGTACTTCTCAAAATTCTTCTTATAATCATTGAAAATAACATTTGTTTGATTAATAAACAAAAATAGTTTATTATATTTCGTATTTCCTTTTAATAAATTTAAATAAAATATTTTTTATATAAAACTAATTTCAAGAACATATCCTCCCCCTTTAATCTATTTCAATCAGTCTATATATAGTATATATATATTTCGTTTTTAAATAAATTCCTATAAAGGTCTTTAGATTGATTCCTCTAACAAATTGTTATTTATTATCATCGAACAATAAAAGTCATTTTTCTTTCCTTCATAAATATATCAAAAATGGTGCAAAATTATATTCGAAAAGAAGAAAGATCTTGAATTTATTAGTTAAATATGTTTTTTATTCTAATTCATAACAGTTATGAAAACACTCGGTTTCTTTTGGGCCTTGCATATCATTTCCACTGATTAAATAATTTTTAACAATCAAACAAAAGATTTACGGAAGTCTCAATATATTACAATATGGAAATTCAATCAATTTATGTGCAAATTGTTTTGGATTAGATTTTATAATTATTTATTCTCGTTTTCGTCTTTTTGATTTTTTGATGATTTAATGATTAAATCAAATTTTATAGGCCTTTATTTTTTTTTCTATACCAAATATCTGTTAATATAATATGATATAATAATCGAAAATCTCTATTCAAAGTCATTGGGTTTCTTTTCTTGTTTTTCTTTCTGTGGTTTTATATATTTTCGTGATCAATCATAAATCCCATACAGAGTTGAGATAAATTTCATTCACCAAACGATCGATCGTCTTGATCTCATATATTCATGCCACATTATTTTGTTTTGTTTTGTTTGTAACTATTGTTTAAGAATATAAATGTTTTGGTATATGTACCAAAATCTGCTATAATATTTGGACTATATAAGGGTGGTACAAACTGATCGTCAACAACTGGATCTTAAGTGATCTTCTCGCATAATGTACATCGGATTTATTTGAATATTTTATATTTTTTTTTTTGTTGAATTTTTTGAACTCTGTTCCATAACCTTTCCACTTTGTTAAAATATTTCAATATTATATAAAAATTTTATATGATTAATATCTGCTTTGCGAGCTCTGTAAATTCCATTTAATTCGTCATCGTCACAGATCATATTTTCGATCTGAAGAAATGCCGACCTATCAATGCGAAGGTGGATATCATTTACTTACTTTTCATGTTGAGAGCATCAATCTTAAAGTGATTTTAAATAAAAGGAAATTTTTTTTTCTCATTTTTATTATAATACTAAAAATTCATATTTATTTACCAAAATAAATTATATTTTTTTGATTTAGTATTTTTAAATCAATGACAATATATTTCTCTTGTTTTTTTTGAACGCCCAAAAATTTATTTATTAATAAAGGTACTGGTACACGATATATGTTATCATACATGTATTTACATTTGGGACAATTTTTTGTGCGGACATGTTAGTTTTCGCACATGCAAAAAAATTTTTCATTTCTGCCCCAACACATATATGATATGAAGAAATGTAACCAGACCCATTTCTCTGTGTTTTCACATTTGTTATTGATCGAATTTAACCTCAATAAAGGATATATTGTATAATTTTGAATTAAAAATTTTTTGAGGATTAAAATCAAAAACACAAAAGAATAATGAAATTAAAACAAAAATTGTAACATAATTGTTGTATTTTATTGTCCCGGAGTAGAGAAAAATTTTAACATGCAAAGCAACCACAAAGAAAGGCACCTTGATGTGTTTTATTGTTGTTTGCAATATTACAATATAAATATGTTGAATTTTCACGACGAATTATTAAAAACAGAAAACCGAAACATAATGAAAAACATATAGTAACTTAAAATCGGCCTTTAGCCGATTGTTTGATGCCCTATTATAGAAATGGGGCAGAAAATCTGTCAAAACTAACATTATTTCAAGGTTTTTTCTTTATAACTTTGTTCTTTTTCATCAAGATGTCTTCGAATTTGCAGGTAACCTAGACCCTGCTAGGATAAATCCAATCTGTGAATTTTATTCAAATCGGTGTATTAATTTTTAAATTACATCAAAAAAACTTTATAAAGAGGGTTATTTTCCACTAGGATTAATTCTTTCTCCTTTATCCTTTGACTGATTTGATTGAAATTTAACGTGGTATCATCTCTTTATGTAGTTAACCTATGTAAATTAATTTAAATAAAAGTGATTCACAAATTTTCCAATTAAACCTGAAAAACCATAAACAAAAAAACGACAAAACTTTCTGGTCACTTTAGGTTTTCCCTTATAACTTTGCTCTCCCTGGATCGATTTTGCTCAAATGCACTACCAAACGAAGTTAAGGAATAAGCAACTCACATTATAAATTTCATCAAAATTGGATAACGCGTTTTTGAGTTATCTTGTATACGGACGGACGCACATGCATAAATCGATATAACTTTTGATTCCTGACACAACCATACCATTAAAACCTTTCTACGACGATTATTTCGATGTGTTACAAATGGAGTGACAAAACTAATATACCCTCTGGTAGTACCTACCATAGGGCATAAACAGATGTATTTCAGAAGATGTGTGATTAGCAAATTTAATTGCATATGTAATAAAATTATTTGTAATTTTTGTCCTATTTTGCTGTATGAAAACAGATATGAAAACACATCGTGTAGCAGCACCTTAAGAAATTAACGTCATTTGAATGAAAATATATATATATATATATATATATATAATATTTTTTAAAGTAAAATATTTTAGCGCCTCTCCATGCAGAATAGAGTTAGGGTTGGGAATGCGAAATATGTATGTTACTTATGAATTGGGTTGAGTTAGAAATGACACAGAGTTAGTAAGGCATATTGGAATGTCATGAAACCCAAAACAAAATTTATGCAAAATTTATATAATTCGCAGAATTTTTGTGTTCAAAAAAATATTTGTAACGCATAAAAAGAAATACAAGAAAAAATGTTACTTTTCTAATTTATAATATCTCAACTAAATTTCAAGTATCTTTAAATCTGCTTTAATCCAATTCAACCCTATTAATTTATTTCAACCTAATCCGTTGCTTTGTGATTCTTATCACAAACTGATCGATCGATCTTAATGGAAAAACGAAAGCACTAATTGATTTCAGAATAGCTGTTATTTTTTATCTGAACGCCTAAAAATTTTTGGAGAAAACTATTTCAAGTAGTATAATTTTAGGCAAATAAAAATTTTGCAAATGATCGTCATAGGATAATTATGATTCCGCCTAGATATTATGCATGACATGTTTTCGAATATAGTATCTCAATATAACATACTTCCGTTAATTATCACCTTTTCTATATTATATGGTAAATGAATATTAAGAGTAATTAGTGCAATGAAAACTATGCCCGAAGTCATTTGGTTACAAGATGATCAAAAATCGTCCGTGCGTGTCAGGACATAAAATATTTTAACATATATAAAACATATCTATATACCAAAAGTTCGAAAAAAAAATTTCTCTAAACTAAAAAATTTGGATATGAGTTATACATGCCTGGAAAGTCCTAAATATTTTTGCCCTAAAACAATGTAAAATAGATAAAATTTGAAGTCCGCATTAAAATCTATATTTCCATACGATAAAAAAATTTCCTCTGATCTTCTAAGAGTATCCCAATTTTATATTTCACTTCATTGGATTTGATTGTTTATATATGCGTAATATTTATCAAAATCAACGAAGCCAATAAAAGGATTTCCTAGTTTTCCTTTTCAGTTCAGTTATATCATTATTATTTTGTTGAAAGATTTCAGATCAGAACCTTAAATATTTACTTAAGGGCATTCAGATGCAGGTCGTTCAAAGGGTGTGAAATGTCCTAAGAAACTGAGGGTGTAATATACAACAATTGAAGAATTGACGAAACTTTATATTTATATGTATATAATTGAATTACGAAAGGCCAAGGAACAAGTTCATTACATGTCTATGAACAACAAAGAAATGTTTGTTCAGCGAAACAAAGTGGATTTACCGGCATTTACAGTTGTACTTACAATTTCAAAATATATTGAGAAAGGGAAGGGGGTATATATTAAGCGCATCACACCAATGAAAATGTAAATGATAAAAGGATTAACACCCTTAAATGATGAGAGACTCTTTCGGGCTCAATTGAAAATGACAGATGTGAATTGAAATTATTTTTTTTCTTGGAGAATATATTTTTTTTACAATTTAATTGTTGGAAACCTCTATTCTGCAAGGATCCGAAAAGGGTTTTTCCTTTTTAATCTTGTTTTGGAAATCATGTACGAAAATTATACAATTGTTAAGCTCATTTGTTACGATGCGGTTGTGCACCCACAAATATCACCATATTTTTGAATATTTTAAATTTTCGATAAAAATTTATTGATTTTTTTTTTAAAATCTTCCATGCTTATATGTGAGTCCTTGTAAGTATTATTTTGAAATTCTGGCTTCTACTAAATACATCTATGGCAATCTACTTTATTTTTCCTCCCACATACATCCTTATATTGAACTTTGATGTCTTATTTATTAAATAAAGTGACTATTAATTTATAATTTAATTACACTAATAACGTATTATATTCATTCATCCATGCAATGATACTGCAGCTCGAAATGCGTCTTTATGAATAATACTTCTCCAATATTGTCGGTTTAATGATCACGTTATCTAATTCGTAAAATGTAGTGCTATTCGTATGAACGGATTCTTTACACTTTAAACTGTCTATCAACTAAAGTACTACTGTAACTACTCTTTTTGAAATTTCTTTCTATTATCAATACGAAGTTCCTTGATGGATGCAGTTAAATTCAAATTTCTTCCTTAAATTATTTATAAACATTTTATATAAACATTGATCAATTGTCACATATCGAATTCCTAAGGTCTGTTAGCCAAAAATATTAACTCATACATAAATCTCAAAAAGTACATTAAATTTAAATGAAAATAAATTTTTATAATTTATGATCTCTGCCTTGATAAATCTCACAAGATTGATTTTCGCATTAAATCAAATATTAACATTTAAAGGCCGAATTTGAGCCATAATACCGCAAGAAGTCATTATATCATTTTTCTTTAAAATAAAAGTGTTTGAATATTGCGTACATTGTAAAAATAAATAATAATAATAATAATAATAATAGAAATAAAAAACAATGTTTCCCCAAACTATACCTTCACTTCACCAATAAAAATTCAAAAGGTAAACATTTTCAAATAAAACTTTTGATCTTCAAGAGAGTGCCATCGTAATATATTTGGGAATATCTCACATTTTGATTTATGAAGAAATAAAATGCCGAAAAATTTATTCTGACATAAAAAAAAAAAAATAAGTTATATACGACTAGGAAATGATTTGTTGCATAGATTTCCTCTGAATCTCCTCAATGGTTATGGGTTATTTCTTCTTATGGCGCTCTGACATTTATCTTTATATGTAAGAAAGATTTGTTGATGGTCAATTTGTTGTCTTCTATAAATCCATGAAATCTATATTTAAAATAATTTTTATACTATATGTTCAAATTCCATGATATAAAATGTTTACTCTAAGCTCTTCAGTGTAAGGGAAGGTGAAGAAGACTCATAAAGGTTTTTTTTTGTTTTTTGGTTATAAATTTTATTGGAAGTTTCATAGAGAATACCAGGCTATTGTTTTTTTTTTTTTTATATGAAGACATTAAAACCGAATATTATTTTCCATACGAATATTTTGTTTTTCCTTCTGATGGACAATGTTAACATATGTCCAATTGGTCTATAGTCGTTATACTAGCGAAGAGAAGGTAAACAGCTTGATACCATCTTTTGATCCCTAATTAATTTTGCTATTTGTTAATTTAGACATTTATGTTTAGGATAGTTACAAATAGTTTTCATATTCTTTTGACAGATTTATGTCACAACAGCAGGTGAAGTTAATGACACTTTCGCGCGGCATTGGCCTTATTTGTTTTTGTTTTGAATAATTTTTAAAAATAAAAAAAAATTTTAATATACGTAAAACAAGTAGAAAGGATAATAGAATTTAATAGGGCCTGTACAAGTTTTGTTTATATTTGTTTTGTGTTTTTTTTTTGCATAAAATACCTTCAACATTGGGATTGTATGAAATATGAACGTTCTTGAATTGTTCATAAAGATTAATAAATTTTAGGCAACATTTCTCAAGACTTATAATTAAATGATAGACTTTCAGATATTTTCTTCTATTCGAATAAAAACCGATGTTTAATTATAGCCTAAGTATGTGAATATGAGATAAGTTAAGGTGAAAGAAAAATTAGTGTCTATAAATCATTTATATATATATTTTTTTTACGGAAAGAAAATTATGAATAAATATGTAAGTTCCCATATATTATAAAAAAAGTTTCTTTTTTATTGAATACTATTTAAAAAATGTATGTTGGGTGTCTTTTTAATTAGTTTAATTATAAGTTTTTTAATTTTCTTGAATATAATGTATTATTTAAAATGAATTAAGGTATTTGAAATAAATTTAAAGAATATGCGATTATTAAATTAAGGGAATAACTTATAAATACTATATTTAAAGTTTTTATAGGAAATTTTGATTTGGAAATCGATATTGAATGTCCACTGCCAGATTTTAGGGTATTCCACTTAAATATTCTTCTATTTTAACACTTCGAAAGTCGTGCACTGCACATACTAAGTGTCTAATTATACGATTTTCAGGCGCCGGAAAAATTAACATATTTTAAAGATTATTTCTGTTCTTTTCTTTTTTTTGATAAAATATGATAAATTTAAATAATGTGATAGAATTGATCAAAAAAACTAGATTAGAATAAAGCCACTAACGAATTTGATAGTTCAAGTTTAAATCTATGCCTGCTCACGTTGCGCGAGTTCTAGCTAGTGGAAAAATTATTGCAGTTTTAGCTGGCATGAAAATCCCACATTGCACGAGGACCTTTAAACCCATTGCAAGTTCTTAAATAGATACAAAAAATTCATAAATCTGCAAGTAAACCAAAATTAATTAAAATAACAAAAGTTTTCTGGTTTCTATTAATATTTTTTATTTCAAAATTTCCACCCACCTATTTTCTTGTCCAAATAGCAAAAATGTTTATGTTCTAAAAATCAATATCTACAAGTATATTCAATTTATCAAATTATGCGCGTTCGATTCACTGCAAATAAAACTCTATACAATATTACTATAGAAATATCTTTTTCCAATTCAAAACTTGAAAGTGCTTTCGAAAATGTAATACTGTGTCTTAATTTCATTGTTCACAAATGATTTCCTCAAAATATATAAAGAAAAGACATAATACAAAAGATTAATTCAACCCTCATTTGTAAAAAGGGAACAATTTTCTAGTTATATTGCAGTGCAGCAAAATAATTTGTGCAATATCAGAAGACAGGATTATTTCCATCAAAAGGAATTTCCTCTACAATTTCTATATAAGAAAACTCAAAGATTCGACATTTATTTTTTAGGGCTTATATACTTTATAAATTTTGAATGGAAAAAATTTTGTTTCATATTTTGAGAACTACATTTTTGAAATACAATGAAATAAGTACCAAGTACCACCGAAACCTCAAAGACCATAAACCTTCCGGAAAATGTTCGAAATAATCTGACATAATTTAGTATAAATCTACTAAATAAGAAGTGAAGTTTTCTCGTACAATAAGAGAAACATCTTTTCAGTTACATATTAAAGATTATCTTCAATTGAATATCAATATGACTTGTTTTATTTTCATTCTAAATGCATATAAGACTTATTTTCATAAATTTTAAAATACATTAAAAAAAAGAACAATTTATATAAAAAAAAATTTCTACAATTGTAAAATTCTTTTATTATGAAATTGCATTTTATATAAAATCTAATAAGATTCAATCGAATAATGAAAATACAAAATTTTATATACCTATATAGGTACCCAACTTTTTGTAAATCCATAATAAATCAATTTATGAGACCGGTGAGCATTTTGTCCTTTATGGAGTCTAATCCGCGTTTATTTTATTTGCGGCTACAAATCGTCGCTTTAATAATGTCAACTTGAATTATATTTAAACGTAGATATATTATATATATAAATATATATACATATAGTTGAAAATATATTCCGAAGAAGCACATTGCATATTTCTGTGCTCGATAAATCACCAGGACCTACAATACATTTTATCATATTTTATGAGCGGCAACGTTTTTGTGCTGAGGCTAATAAACCAAAATCCGTTTTGAGTTATAACAGCTCCAGAATGTGCATAAGTTATAATGGACTCACCTGGGTGCTTTATATATAAAGTAGTCATCTTTTATATTAAAAGTTTTTCTTTTTTATAAATTCGCGCGGTATATATGCGTACATTTAGATGAGGTGTTATATTTTGTGATATTCTGAATAAATTCATATATTTTTAAAAAAGAAAAAATTTTTTTTTCTTAACTTATATGACATAAAATCAGTGATACACAAGATTTAAGTTTAAGAAAATTATATATAGCACAGTATATGTATTCAACTTGAAATAGGTATCGTTATTGAGAAGGCCTTTAGCCTTCATTGAATTAAATTCAAACAAAATATTAAACATTTGTAAACTAATGGATATTAAATTTAATATGTTATATAAATTGATATGCTTTGGAATAGATTTAATGTGTTTTATACAGATATTTTATTGTCCCATTTTTAGTAACAAAAGGCACATAGTATATTAGGTGTGCCAAGTCGCATTGGTGTATTGTGATTTTGTTAAGAGTATATACCTAGGCATATATACTCTATGAAAATTTACAATAATCGATCTATAATGAACTGAGGCTTTTCATGAATTTATTTGTTCTTTTTATCTGTTTGTTTATTAAAATTATATTTATAGCAGTATTTAAAGGGCCTAGTTTCTATCTCCGTTCACCGAGACCCTACTGTTATTTCAACAAAGCTATACATAGCCGGAATTAAAACTTTATATATTAAATATGCAATTTTTCTTCCTGTAGGACACTACTAACAATTTCCAGTAGTTTCTTTATTCTCGTAGTTGACTGACTATCTCATTATCATCGTTGAACTCGTGCCTTTTACCTTATACGAGATTAATGGGAAAGCCCTACTTTATAAGAGTTTCATGCACCAGATTTAAATCTGGCAATGTTAGAAATCCAACAGTAATGTTTTTTATTTAAAAAGATAGGCAAAACCTGGAAAAAGGCAATTTTAAAGATTAGAAATGAAGTTTAGGTTAGAAGAAATGGATTATTAATTGTGTGAACTAATACGACTAGTTTATACTTATGAGCTAATTGAGAATCTACTAATAGATCGCAGAGCATCGAGGATTTGTATTTAATTACCCTATAAATGCAATTTCTAAGAACACAATTTTAGGAATAATAATTTTGATACTGAGTTAGAATAATCCAGATTAATTTAGATATCAAATTCGATTTTGTAAAAAAATTAATTCACAAGACTTGCAAGGAAAGGGTAGCAATATTTAAGGCTGCACTTCAGTCACTTATTTTCAATTTAAAAGTCAATCGGACCTAGTCGAGATCAATTCGAAGGAAATTATCATCGATTCTTTATCTTTAATCTTGAATCAATCAATTTTATTTGGTATCAGTATTTATTTTTATTTATTTTTAAATTATATTTATGCATTTTCATCAATCAAATACAATATTTCAATCAAGCTGTTTTGACGACATTTTTAAAAGTCAAATATATGAAAAATTTCTTTTAAATTAATTATAATTAATTATCATTAATCAATCACCAAAATGAAATGATTTTATTCAATAAACGAGAGGAAATAATCTTACAAATTGATAGTTTTAGTGGTAAGTTTTTTTCTTTTATCGATTATCTAAAGTTAATATAGAAATATTTATAGTTTTTTATTTCCTGAGCTTTTAATTTGATTATTTCTCCAGAAAAATTAAAGCTTCTCCATTAAAGATATGAACAGCATCCAGTAAAATTAGCGCAAACTCTTTTATCATATTAGAAAAAGGCGGTAAAATGTTTAAAAAATTTGTGCTATGAAAAGTAGATTTTCGAAAATCGATGTTCACACTGGATAAACTCCCACTCTTCACTCTTCATATGTAATATGGATATGGTATTTTTTATTTATTTATTAAAACGCAATTCTTTGCGCAACTTCGAAGGTGGAGTCTATTCTTGTAGGTTGCCACACCTACTATCCAAATGAATTATGTATTGTACACTATATAGATATGTGTTATAAGAGATGTAAGTATTTCAAGAGATCGACTCGTCAAAAGCGGGTTTACCACGTTTCATAAACCAGGTGAAAACCTATTTTTAGACATGCAGACGAGTTGCAAGGCTTTTAAAAAAATTCAAAGCTTTTCAGATCGGGTTTAATGGCTTGATCAATTACTAAAGGGTTTCCTCGTTTCGGTTTGGTAACTTTTGTTTCGAATTTTAAGACTACTAACTATGCGGTATTTCTGTTCGTCTACATATGATTGTATGACTTTTATACTATTTTCAAGTATTTCTGTCGGATTAGCGTATATTGTTTGTTGGATATGGTTTCATGATAGGAAATTTTCAAGTATGAATCTTCTGAGACAAAAGTGGCCCCTTCTTAAGGAGACGAAATCGGATTAAAGTGTTTCAAATCAAAAGGCAATGAACATTTTGAAAATTCTCAAGTGCTATTGAATATTATGGTTGGTAGTGTAAAAGGAGCTTATAACATTTTATATTTTTGTGTTTTCTTTTTTTTGGAATGGCAAAAAAAAGAAAATAACATGAATCAAGTGAAAGCAATATGGAATATTATTCTAACGACTTATCTTATAAGTTTATCCTTTCAGTTAGAGCTATTCATATGATTTGCATGTATTTTTGGGAGTGGTTCGCTTTGAAGCAGATTTTACTAACATAAAACAATATACAAAAGTAGACAACAAATTTGAACTAATCGTGCATGAAAAGTCGTTATAGGTATCAATCCTAAAATTGCATATTTTCCAGATGTCTATATCAAATGTTTCAATGTTGATACTCGTATGTTCGTAGTGCCTTAACATTTTCAGGAATACCAATATTCAAATTGCAAGACAAAATTTCTTCCAACTTCTTACTCCTGACAGATCTAGCTGGATTATCTATTCTTCATTTTAATCAGCATACTTTAAAAATTTGCTGTAAAATTCAGGATCAATGTAAAATGAAATGAAAAAACAGCGTTAATGTTATCGAAAGAAAATTATTAGTCTAGGAATAACTTTACTCTTGTCTAAGAGGTGAAAACGTGACAAGTCGTCAATGCGTTTCTTTGACAGGAAGAAAAGTAAAAACAAAAATATGGGTTAAAGCATCTCAGTTCTAGATGGTGACAATATTTTCATAATAACTATAACATTCCTTGGGTTAAGAGAGTTTTAACGTCAATTTAATACGCTGGTCAAATTTATCATGAAAAACGTATTTACTTCAATGTGGTTTTGATTCTGATCCTTCATACTTCATCTGTATCTACACGTAGAAAAATCATAAAGGTTTTGGCTAGTTTTGACAATTGAATTTTAGTTGCCACAACTGAAATTCGGTTATCACAACTGAAATTCAGTTGTCAGATCCAGCCAAAAGCTTTATGATTTTTCTGCGTGTAGAATTATTTTGATCCTTTCTTATATAATATTTTTTGAATAATTTAAATATAAATAATTTATTCTATTGTATTAGAGGTCTTAATTAAAATCATAAATTATAAATTATATTTTCTGTTAAATAAAGATTTTATATAATTTATTAATGAAATTGTTGACCATAACAAAATCCTTAAAACGTTAATCCTTGTATTTTTTTCATTGATTTATACTATCGAATTATATCAACAAATAATAATTGGGTTTCACAAGGTTCTGAAAAATCATAATGAAAATGTTATTTGATCCAATTGGCGGCAAGGCGAAAACAATAATTTCTCTTTTTTATTAGATTAATAAAAATTGAAATAATGAGAAAAATATTCACAAAATTTAGTTTTGCTGTATAATCAATGAAAAGTATAAACGGCAAAAACACAAGTAAAAATCATTAGTGAACATTAAATTTCCAATAAAATTCAATTTTTATGAATTTAAAATATTTTTTTTTTTTTTAGAGCGCGATGTCAAACAACTTCTTACCAAAAAATTATATTAAACGAATCTGAAATGAGTTTGTTAATTCAATTTAGTCAAATTAGTTTTTTTTTTTTTTAAGAAAATTTTCTCAAATATTTATGATTTTTCACTTTCACATTGTTGTAATAAAAATTATTTTGGGGAAAAGCAAGTTCCAATTTCTTTTTATTTAAAAAAAAAAAAGTTTTAATTTAATTTAATTGTTGTATCAATCAATTTAGTGTAATAAGATCAGGTCAGAAATTATGTATAATGGTATAATTATGAACAAAATCGAATTGCTTCATTAAATTGAAATTTAGCTTATTGCTTAAAATTATTTATTCATATTTCAATTATTAAAATAATGCAGATTACTTTTACTTTTTACAAAATTAAATAAAACTTAGAAATTTTCAGCACTATTTACCGACAATATAAAAAGAAATCTAAATATTTACTAAAATTATTTCAAGTCGGAACTTTGTCTTTCTTGTTATTAAAATGCATTGATTAAAATTCTTAGCACATAATTTAGAAATAACAATTCAATAAGATGCTCAAAGATACCGAAATAAATAAATGCAGTGCAAATATCTCTTCTAAGTCTATATAAAATATTGAAGAATACATATTTCATACGATACTATAACCAAGAATATGAATTAACATAAATATATATTGTGTTGAAAAATCAACACTAAGTTCCTTGGGCATTGTCGAGAATATTTCTTAAAGTTGTTATTGTTGAAAAATTGAAAGAAAAAGGCCATCAAATTTGGAAATTTTTTAAATATCAGCTATGGTTAGCAATGATAGGTCTTATATTTACATCTGAATAGAGGATATAAATCCCTATTTATAATTTTCACAAAGATCCTGTATACCTCGTATTATTTCCTATATAGACATTTATTCTACAATTTATGAATAAACAGGAGTACTAGTTAAAAAAATTGAGATTTTTAACGTTCCTTTCAGATTTTGGTGTCGAGGTAAAAGGATATAAATCAATTTTTCCTTGGAAAACTCGAATAATTGCTTATTTTTAAAGAAATTTTTGTTCGCATAACTGACTAGCTTAAATCTTTGTGCTTGAGTAAAATAACAATAGTAAATTATTGGAATAAATACACTCCAATTTCAAACTTAAACATCGTAAATATATCATTTTTAAAAGACAAGTTGGAAGTGTTCTTATCCACGAATTGATTGTAGATATAATAAATTTGATAGAACTGAGTCCTAAATGTAATAACTTCCAAAAATTGTCCTAAATTTTAAACTTTTTTAATCCGTTTAATCTCATCTTTAATCGAATTAGCACAAATTAAAAAATAAAAAAGATAGTCAAAACAAGAATTTTAAAAACTTAAAAGGAAGTCTCTGAAATAATATTTTCATGAAAATTTTTGTACACGTAATTACTGTACCTTAAAATTTGTAAGGAAATGCAAGAACTTTCTTCAATCACTATCAAATTCTATCCAAACTTACAGGAGCTATTGATATGGAAAAATACCGATTTCTAGAAAATTTGAACTTAGAGAAGTGCAAATAGGTTCCTATATATTTATTATAATTACTGAATTTCAAATAATAGTGTAAACGATACCAATTTGAAGACGGCGAGAAAATTGGGGCCACTCTATCAAAAAAATTACTTATAATAGTCAAGATATGTTCTTAACCAGGTAACCAGGATTGAAACAAAGTCTTGTGGAGACTCTAAAAATTGGACATAGTTTTAGTCGGATTGAAAAAAAGCCTTGTGGACTTTCCTGTCAGTCCGACTGAAAATATGTTTTGAAATAAGTCCAATGGAGTCGTGGGGCAACCACAAAATTTTGTTTGAGATAAATAATTTATTGCTCAATTTACTGAAATAAGCAAAATAAGAATTTTGTTTGTCATCATGATTATTACAAGGATTTTTTAGAATGAAGTTGCTGCAATTTGGTAATTTACCCTAAAAGTTCTTTACTCTTAGCCGCGTAACTCCCACTCATTTATTCATCTAAAAGATGAGTATACTTTTAAGGTGAATGTCTAAATGATGTCCTTCTAACCAACCGAAAGTCACTATCACTAGACCACCATGATTTTACCATAAATTTTTTTTCAATTATAACGCAATTAATAGACAACAAAAATTATTAAGAAAAATAATTTAAAACAAATAAAAATTATTATTTATTTATTATAATTTAAATTTTTATTTATTTTTTTTTTATTTTTTACTTTTATGATCATAATCATAAAATATCGAATTTAACGTGTGACGATTTTTGAAATTTCAATATAAAAGAATATTTCTGTTTTCATTTTCTTTTTTTTCCCCCTCCCCTCCCTAATAAAATCGAATAATATTAATTTCGAAATATTAATTGCCTTTAATCTATAAAATCCATATTCTTTAATCCGCATATTTTATAAGGAATTTTATTGAAAGTCTTTTCTTTTCATCCCGAAAAAAAAAAAACGAAAGAAAAACAACAAAACATGGAGTATATCGCACCATGACTAGAAAATTGATTTCATGGTCTTTAAAAAAAATGTTCTTTCAAAAAAAAAAAATTTTTATATTTCCAAAAGATTTAATATCAAAAAATATTCTAGACCGAAACACCAAAACAGTGATTATAATTAATGAGGTTGATGCCGCCATATAATAAATTAATAATTTCTGGTATTTTATATATTTTCATATTTCTTTTTTGCTTTCCATTAATATACATTTCGATTATTTTATTGAATGAATTATAAAATATTAATTGTGCTTAAAAAAAAAAAAGAAAAGAAAAAATTGCTTTTAAAAATTTACATGAAATATATGGTTGCCCTGATTTTCTTGAATTTCTGTTATTCTTTCCGAACAGTAGCCCAATTTACGAGAATTTCAAGTCGCAAAATGTAAAACATACATAATTTCAACCTACTACAGATTCACTTGGTCTACCAAACTAAAAAAAAAACAACAACCAAAAACAAAGTGCATCGAAAATCGAATATTCTCAAGTCTTATTTTTAATTCCATTTCAGGTGTTAAATGAACGCAAAAGCAGAACATGGCAATCAATTTACACCAGGACCTTGTTTAATTGGCGAGGTGTAGGCTCACTTATATTATATTCTATCCGTTTTTTCCCCAAAAAAAGAAAAAACAAAAACAATGAAATGGGTAAACAGTCAACACCGACTGGGCGAGTGGGAGAGTCTTGTGAAAACATGTCCATAACAAAAACAAAAACAACTCATACTTTAGCAGCTGAAATGCATTTATTGAACAAAGATTTGCATAAAAATATGGTAATCATGTCTCTATATATATAACTATGTACATCCTCCCGCATTTCACAAATATATATATATATATTTTTATGCATTATATACTTTTGAGATGTGACATCGAATATGTTCGGACTGAAGTCAACTACTGTATATTTTTCATCTCTACAGTTTTTATTGAAGACTTTTTCACTGCATGCTTTAACACTCCACGTGCAACATAAACTTCGCACATTTGTTACAACATTGATGCTCAAATGAGATACATGGCGCGATATGCCGTGTTCAGTTGTGTACGCGACTTGCATTTATTTATTGGTTGCATCGATGCAATGCGTACGGGGGTCCATTCAATAAAATAAAACAAAAAAATTCATATAGAGTTTGTTTTATACGCTCCATCATCAATTCCTGAATTAACATCATGTACAATATAGACTTGAATATAATACAGGATGTTTCCGGTCAAGTTAAAAATATATATTTAGAAACTTATTCCAGGATATCAGGATGGTTGGAGTTTATCTAATCTTTTTTAATCTTATTTATATAGATACTATCACTTTGTCCATCCATTTTAACGGATACACGGCGCATGAAAGAAACGATATAAAATTAAAAAATCCTGCCAAATTCATAAACTTATCAATTTCGCCAAATATGAAAGTATGTAACTTTCATTTAATACCCGACACTTCATATTATATGTTATGTAAAGGGTTATTTAATAGGTTTGATAGAACGTCTGATAGGGCTTACTAATTTCTTTTTAATATAGTCTGCCATTTTATCATGGAGCGTTCCATATCGCAACAACGTTTACACGTTATTAAAACTAATTAACAAAATCTGTCTTCGATTCACCAAACTCAACGTACAGTTCGTCAATTTCTTGGTCGACATAATCATCCATCTGAGCAAGCTATTTCTTTGAAATGTAAAATGGTTTGAAAGCAATTCTTCCTTACATGATTTGGGGACGTCGATAAGACAAAGAAATGCTGAGAGTGGAGCCAATATTGCCACTTTAATTTATTGCCAGTGCAAAGAGTGATCCAAGTTTATCAATTCCTCAATGTTCGCAACATTTATGTTTATCACATTATATACAACATGTCCAGTGGCGTAGCTACATATTCACCACCCTGTAGCAAATAAAAGCGGTGCGCCCCGTTATTTCCCGGGAGAGTTTTGGCGAAATTGGTTCTCTCCTTAATCTTATTTCGATTTAAAACCTTTCTTGATAACAATTTATTTAAAATTCAAGAAACCGCAAGATATTTAATTTAATAAATATAATAATAAAACAAATTATGATTCTTTAAGTACGGAATACCTACTAATATTTAATTCATATTTAATAAACACACAAAATCTTCAAAATTGTTGTTTTCGCTGTTTTTCGTTTGCAAATCGGCCAATCACTTTCTGCAGATCAAGTTGACAAGCTATTGTTTTTATAGTGGCCAAAGAGCTAAAACGAAGGTGTGACATGACGCTCTATAACTATGTTTTGATTTTAGCTTTGAAAAAATTCGTTCTGCTGTTGTTATCGTCACCGGTAGGGTTAAAAAAATCAGATATGCTGTAATAATTTCAGAAAAGCCGCTTAATCCCGCAGTGCAAATTAAAAGTACTTCAGCAGCCTGGCGTATAGAAATAATTTCTTTTAATTGAGTATAAAAACACATTTTATATCGAATCAGTTGAGGTGCAAAATTAGGTGAAATATAGGATATGCTGCTTGAAGCAATTCTGATCCTTCCAGAATACTTTTATCAGGGGACGCAACGAGATATGCAGATGATAAGCATTTGAAAAGTGTACATAATTGTCGAACGGATTCAAATCTAATAGTTAATTGATTCATTAATTTTTTTATGCAAAAGTTTTCCCACGTTTTTATTTCACCCTTTTTAATTTTGATTCGTGCGCCTGGAGCAGTTCGCTTCAACTTCCCCACGGTAGCTACGTCACTGAATATGGTGTATTTTTCCCTACAAGATCCAGTTAGTGCAGGAATTAGGCCAAATGGATAATCCTTTATTATTATTACCTTTTTGTTTATGGTGTAGGCCTACCAGTTATGACAAAAAATTACAGAAAACTATGTCAGTGTTTGATAACTTATCCAAAATAAAAACGGTGAGTGTTTGAAACGTTCAATGCAATACTAAATTAATTTGTTTCTACAAAATTACATAAAAATCATTAAAATATTTTCGTCATTGTGCGAAAGAATGGGCAAAATTACAACGTTTATTTCTTTTTTTGGTTGACAATTCCTCGAGCAATGTCATACTTACGTCCTTTCAATTAATATGTATCTCTAATATACCTAATTAATGTAGCTATAACTCGAATTAATCTGACCCAAACAGAAGTTGTGTTCGAAATTCTGAAAATTCTAATCAAAAGAAAGGCATAGGGTTATGCGACGTAAGTTAGATCTTAATAAAACCAATTTTTTCTTTGGTTTGGTGAAATTATATTTACTTCTCCTTGGGGAGTGGATTTTATATTAAAACTATTAATATCAATATTAAGTAAATAAGAATAAATAGATTTTAATATAGATTGAATTTTCCAGCTCCCTTTGTAGCGACTATAGTATTCGGCAGACATTGGTACAATACGAATTCTATAAATAATTAGAAACACCTTGTATATGAATATGTTATAACCGTGTGCATAAAAATTATAGTCAATGAAAACTATACATACTGAGGGTTAGAGACATTTAGGCTCCTGTGTATGTGATGTTGTATCCTGTTGTTAGAGAGGAAAAACTTTCATGAAAACATGTATGGGAAACCACCCTGCGAGTGTTTAATGACAACATAAAATTCTTGAAAATCTCATCTCATGTGAATATACATATTTTTTCTTTTATTTATTATCTATCTATAAAAAATATATATATTTAAAAAAAAAAAAATAATTCTTGATATCATAATTAATGATGATTTTTAATAATAATGTCATATCTTTATTAAGAAAAATTTGCATAAACATAATAACGCTAATAAAAAAAAGAATATCTAAGCATAAAATAGTATCTTAATTGATTTTGAAAGGTGTTAAAAAAAAATATCTGTTTTTCGTTTGATAAATTTGAAATACGCAAGTCATATGTGGTTTAATATTGAGCATACGTTTTTTTTCTTCATCTTTTTAATAAGGCTCACACAACTAATAATGAAATCTTCATCCTGTTTTCTTTTCAGAATTTATGAAAGAATGAATTCAATCTGCAATTTGATATGTCGGATATTTATTTAGGATTCCCGATAATAAACACTAAACGTATAATCATTGCATTTTAACCTGGCATCCCAAAAAGCCTTCTTCTACAGGTATTAAAAACTGATGAATGATTTAAAAATTTTGTACCGTCATCGTAACATAAGATGTCTTTTCATCATCCACCAACCGACCATCAACCATCATCACAGATGGATACCATTTTTTTCTCACCTGTTCTCACCTGTTTTGATTTAAGGATTCACAAATATTTAAAATCTGACAAATATTTCAATGTTTTTCTTGCTATACCTCGTCCCCACATCTTTTATTCTTCTATTTCAATTGTTGTTTTTTTTAGGTATCGTTACTGCGCGGTTGATTTAAGAAGATGTGTGTAAGCATGCGCGCGGCTTTTTTATATAATAGTTTCAATAACGACCCTGAATGGGATTGGATATGTTTTCTTTTCCGATATATAAAAATCCATTATGAGAAAACATCTATCATCGATGTGTCAAAGTTAATTCTTTTGGTAAATAAATTATAAATAAACGAACGAGTACGGCAATGGTTCCAAACCTAACATTCTTGGTGAGGTGAACAATCGGTATTCATGGATTTTCTAGAGCTTGGGATGAGGGCAATTTCATATCGAAAATATAATACGTACTATATGAATGTAAGTATAGTTACATATAGTAGATGTTTTTTGTTGCAAATTCATTTTGAACTTTTTGCCAAGTTGTGATTGATATTATGGGAAATTTGTTTTCGAGGTGTTGGACGAACATAAAAAGGTAATTTGTTTTAATATCGTTGTTAAATTTTCGTTGAAACAAATAAATATCAACACAATTACTTATAAGACATAAAATATAAAGTGATATTCAATGTAGAATAAAATAGTAAATTTGATTAAATATCTCTCGAATAGATGGTGAGGTGGTGTATAAGCTTCATATTCAGTCGAATTATATTTTGATACTTGTTGTGGCTAAAGATAGAAATGAGTAAAGATATGTAAAATTCTAAACAGCATTCATTCATTTTACATGAGTAAACTACATTAGATCTTATGGAAAGAACTTTTAGTAGCTTCAAAATCTTTCCATAGGACCTAATGTAAATTCCTTATTTAAAAAAAAAACTTTCCACATCTTCTTTTTATTAATTATCTTTGTTGTGGCAACAACTTATGCCACTATATTTAGAGAATATTCCATGAATATCATTAGAGAAATTAACCCTAAGGAAGTTACCACACCTAACGAGGGATATGATGACCATCACATTTAAAAAGTCACGTTGGACATAATCAAGTGATTATTAACTGCTAATAACACATTTAAACACAATCATCATTTGATTTGTTGACTGCTTTCCCAATTTTTAACGGTATCATAGCTCCATTAAGATGGGTTTCCACCAAACGCGCAAAAAATGGTTTTGCTTGGGTAATAGGGAAAGAAATGTTAAACAATGAATAATAAAACGAGAGAGACCCGTTTTCATGTAATTTGCATGAAATATACTTGTATGTTTCTCTCGTTTCAATACTTTAGTTTTTTACCCTACGCCAGCGAAAACATTTTGCACGTTTGAAGGAAACGCAGCTTAAGAGACAGTTTTGAGATTTCGATGTACTGAAACTGAATAAAATCAAAGGTGTAATTGTATCTCGCAATTAAAAGGATATAAATCAGGCGAATTTTTAACTGAAATAAAAGAAATACGTAAATCTGTTCCCAGTTAAGTTTATTTTGTTCTTCTCGTTCCTCCTATAATTAATTTCACAAATCGAGAATATACTGTATATTTTGTTTAGATAAAAAAACATTTAATAATATTCAATTTATAATTTATCACATTTTATTATACAATATAGTACATCTAGTTTTTTTTGTTTTTTGTTTTTTTGATTTTATTTTAATTAATTAATTTTTCTTTACTTATTTTCTAAAAAATAATTATGTTAAATTTTCCTTCTTTTTTTTTGCATATATTTTTAATTTTCTTTTAATATAAATACGACGGAGATGAAACGTAATAATTTACAGAGAACTTTCAACCACATTATTTTATTTAATTTTTTTATTTTTTTTTTTTTATAAATATTTTTTAATTTTAATTTTAATTTTTTGTTTAATTTTAAATTTAAATTAATATTTTTATTGTATTTTATTACATATTTATACAATTATTAGTTTACGAAAAAAAAAAAATAACTTAAAAATTATATAAAATAAAAAACAATAACAAAGAATTTTAATTTACAAAAAATTAAGAATATTTTTTTTTTTTATAAATAAGGAATGTTTTTTATTTTTGTTTTTAATTTTACATAAATTTATTCACTTTGTGAATATTGGGAGCATTTTTTTAAAGATTTTTTAATTTAATTTTAATGAATGAATTTATTTCTTAAATTTTTAAGGTTAATGATATTTGTTTTGTTTTAGTTTTTAATTTTTATCACATCGAATTTGAATTTTTTACTATTAAATATAGAAATAGTTTTTTTATTTTTTCTTTTTTTTATAAATAGAAAATTACAATAATAGCTAGTTTTTCAGTGAACGTTTAAAGTTTAAACGTTCATTATAGTTTAAACTTTAAACTACAATGAACGTTTAACTTTAGGTTTAACAAATTTTTGGGTTTTGCAGTTCGAGTTTAACCTGTGTAGCCAGGTTAAAATTCAGTTTAACTTAATCGGCTGATTTACATAGTTTAAACGAATTTTTGTTCGGTTAACCAATCAAAATATAGGAAAATAAAATAAAATAAAAAAAATTTTAATTCATAATTCCTTCAAATATTCAATTTTTATTTGGTGTCTCGTTTTTCTTATTCAATCATAATAGTATGTAAAGGCAAATTATTCACAATAACTTGCCATTTTCAGATTAGGTAAACGAAAAATAAAAATGAACTGTTAAGTACGGTCCAGACGCGCAGTCTCTTTTCTCAGTCGTAGATTGCGCAGGTTTTCAGTGGGAAAGCCTGCGCAAATTTTGTGTCCACATGGTACCGTCTTTTACATATTTTTCACGCAGTTTTGTTTTGAACTTCTTTATGTTAAGATATTGTGCTTAGAACTTTTAATAATGAATAGTTTAAGTTTAACTCCTCTAAAAAATCTCTTGAAGACATTTTCATGCCTTTCAACCTTTCACCTTTAGCAATTGCATGAAAACTGTGTAAAATAGTGAGTTTACGTCACCACACTACGTTTTGCTTGTACGTACCACAGTTATTTTTCAGGCCGCGCTTTTGCTGGAGCAAACGACATGTGACTTGTCCAGACGCTTCGTTTTGCATGCGCAAATCAGATATGCGCAAAAAACTGTGCGTCTGGACGGCTGTTTAAACGCATTCGGGTTAACCTACGAATTTAATCGGGGTACTTGGGTTAAGTAACCTTAAATTTAAACGTTGACCGAAAAACTAGCCATAAGTGTCGAAAACTATTAAAATTAAAATTATTAAATAAAATAATATAATTTAGAAAAATAAAAGTTGGTTAATTGTTAATCAATTAATTTTAAATTTAAAAGCAATGAAAAAAAAAACAAAAGAAAAAACATAAGTTTTCACATTCGATGTGATAAAAGTATGAATGTATTTGATTTTGTTTTTAACTAGTTTTTAGCATAATTTTATTGGCAAACAATTCGGTTTTTCTTTTAATGAATATATATACGTGTGTATGTGTGTCATTTTATCGCAAATATTTTTTTTTTTATAATAAATAAATAAATTAATGTTAATACTGCGAGCATATATTTTGCCATTAATTAAGTAATATGTTCCTATAGATATTTGTTTATGCTATTTTTTTTTTTTATTTTTTTTTAATTAAGTAATATTAAGTCCTTCCGTATTTCTCATGTGATGATTATTTTTAGTCCGAAATTATATAAAATTAAGCAAAATTATGTATTATTTATAAAGAAACAATATTTTCGACTGTTTTGACTAGGTTTTTTTTCTTTTAATAATTAATGTTTTTTTTTTTTTAGTTTTTTTAGTTTTAAATATTTTCTGAATAGGAAAAAAAAACACTTTAATATTTACACTTCACTTTGCATACAATGAATACTAGAGTCTTGTGATAATTCATCCAATGATGATTCTGAAAAGAATAAACCTTTTTCAATTATTTAAGGTTTTATTTTGTTTTAATTTTTTTAATTATAATAATTTTCTTGTATGCCATTTGTTAATTTCAGAGATTTGGATTATTTCCAATCCTTCTTTTGGTATACTAGAGAATTTTGAAACAAGAACTTACACACCCAGAAAGTCTTTCACCCATTAAGTTTGACATAAAAGTATTTATATTAACAGTGCTAGAACTAGATTTGAATTAGTGGTATGATTACATGATAACGTATGATCTAATGTAATGATTATATAAATATCTGTGGTTTCAGAAAAAACAAGCATAACGCCCGCTGCACACTTGAGCTAAGCGAGCTACGTAAGCTAAGTTTCTCGCTGAAAGTGAAAAATTCAGCATTTGAATTGGTCGTCGCACACTTCAGCGAAATTTTGAAACTACCTCGCCTGGTCACGGGTGACACGAACTAAGCTCGCTTGCGTAGTTCAGGTCTCAACTACGTGAACGAATTTCGCTGGCATCGTTGACACTAACTTATACGTAATTTCGAGATTATACAGTGTAGAATCAATGCTTGCAAAGTGTAGTATGTCTTCTTTATTTTGTGATAGTATCTTCTCGACATAAATATGTAAGTGCTAAATCGAAAAGGTCTAGTAATAATACTGTACTCGAACATTATATCTCTTTGACGGCTCAAATAGAACTGATGGCATGAATTTGCCAAAAATATCGCCGCGTAGTTTACCACACGACTCCATTGAACTTATTTCAAGACATAATTTCAGTCGGACTGAAAAAAAGTTGAATGGAGACTTTCAAAATTGGACATATTTTCAGTCGGACTGGAAAAGAGTCTAATGGAGACTCGAAAATTTGGACTTTTTTGTCAGTCCGACTGAAATTATGTCTTGAAATAAGTCTAATGGAGTCGTGGGGTTAGTTCAAGTGTGCAACGGGGTTAGCGAGCCCACCTAAGCTATGCAACTACAGAAAGGCTCGCTCGCTTAGCTTAGCTCAAGTGTGCGGCGGTTCTAAGTCGATTTAAAAAAATTTTGGAGACGATTGGCGTGTTTTTTTTTCAGAAAAATTAAACACCGTTACCACGTTGTTTTTTTTGGGAATCCTATCGGTCACTATTCCAGTTTCTCAAGAAAAAAAAAACAATTTTTTTTAATCTATGTTCTTATAACTTATGTTTGATTTCCCACAGATATTTGATAACAATATTATAATTTTCATTTAATTTCCTTTGGAAAAATCAATATAATGACCGAAAATTTAAACTTCTTTGGCACACATGAATTTACTAGAGCTTTTTTTTGAGCTAAACTTTTTGGTCTATAGTACTGAAAATCTGCAGATTTATCCTTCTTAGAAAATGATACTATTTGTATAAAGAGCAGTATGTCCTGTAAGCTAAGCAGTCTAAAAGAAGAAATATATGGGCTGTTAAATCAAAGTAGCAATGCGTACTAGTGACAAATACCTTCCAGCATTGTCAACATTCTAGTTTCTAAGCTACGTACAACTACTGGAGCGGGAATAAATCTAGACTGAAGGGAAAAACTTTGAAATATTTTGGTCTATTAGAAAACCAAGAGGTGACTTACAAATAAAACTGGTCCAATCATATTACATGAGTTACAATTATCATATTTATCCGGGAATAACAAATGGCATACATTTATAGTTTTATAATAAAATAATTACCATGAGATGGAAATAATGATGTCTTACTATTATTTAATTGCATCGGATTTTGTGAGTTATTTTGAAAAGAATATGTTAGCTGCAGGTTTATATGTCTAGCGAATGTATTGCCTTCTGCATCACGTACTACTGAAATATTTTAAGAAAATTTTGTATTGAATATTTTTTTTTAGTTCTTATTCATAAACCAACTAAATAACTGAAAAATTAACAATTAAGCATGTAACTACATATTTATTAAACATTTTTAGTGCTTAACTATAAAATACTGAATCAATAAAACTCGGTTTTATGTTTGTTATTGAATTATGTTAGAAAATGACAGAAAGTTTTGTTATAATTTTAAATTTTAATTGAAAGTTGAGAATCGAATCACTCAACTTTAAATTAAAATTTTGTGTTTAGGCTGTGTGAATGGAAATGCTAAGAAGAGATATTCGATCATCTAGATGCAACATAAATTAGGTACAAGGTACAAATTAATGTTACGCACATTGATTGTTTTTAATCGTAACTATAGTACTTAGGAAATTTTTTCTACAGACTTATAGATTATAGATTTGGAAAACTGTATTAGTTCTATTGAAATAAGGAAAGGATTCGGCTTGATTTTCGTATACAAACCAATCAACTCTGATGATTTCTTAACAATATTAGGTGAATATCAACTGAATTCATACATGTACATACATTGTGGCTAGTACGGAACTATTTCTTCCTGTGCTGTTTTTGAAGTGAAATACTTCTATGGGGGCGATTAGCAATGTGATGATTTTCTGTGACGAAACGTCACATTACAAAATATCTTATTATATGGAGACGTCTAAGACAATTACAATGTTCGGCTATATTGTGGAGGTTTTTATTGGGATTATTTCCGTCGAAGACGCAATAGTTCTATCTCCCACCACTTCGGCGCTGTATTAAAAAGAAACTTCTATTTCACTTCTACAGTGTGATCAAAAGCACACTTCCGTTTTTTTTTTTAAAAATAATTGTCCCATTCTGACCCACATTTTTTATTTATTGGACTCTATTGGAATGACTTGTAAATTGTTATATGCGCAACCCTAGCACATAGACCTATAAAACCTCATTGTACCCTATCGTATTAAGCTTGAGAGACTTCGTTCCTTCTCCAAACTGGTTAGTTTCTCTAATAGAAGGAAGGCATCACTCACTCAATGGTTTTAAGATCGAGTTTTAGCAGGATTTTTTCTTTCGAGTGTCAGTATCATTCAGTAGCATTTTAAAATGTTCATTTATTCAATGTGGGTGTGTTCCGTTTTTTGTTATTCAGATTTAAAAAAAACCTTAAAATTATAATCAATCTCCAATACTAAGCAACCCTTGATTATATTTCTTTCTAAATAAAAATTTTCAAAATATATAAAAACTGTATTGTCAGTTTAACAAGTCGAAGTTATTTAAAGTTATTTATTAATTTTTGAAAAATTTGAAAATGCCGAATAAAAAGTCATATAAATTTGAGATAGAACAACATACACGTTTCATAAGACATTATAAAATTTTTGAAAACTTTCGCCCAAATTTAAATGAAAAATTTTTGTGTGACAAATTTTATGCTCGACATGATACTTGCTTGAACGTCAGAAATTCTGGGAATGCTCAAATATATAAGAAAATGATTGAAGCAAAGACAATGTTTGGACCGAATGAAAAATATTCTGAACCACTAACAGAGAATCAAGTGTATGGTTGGTTTCACGATAAAATGGTAATTTATGATAAGGCTGATGCAGGTTTATTCCATCGGGCTCCAATTAGATCAGATATAACTGAAATTGGTTTGAAGATTTTGCAAGAACGTATTGCAAGGGATATCTTTTGAAATACTATTTCTAAGCTAAAAACTATCTAAAGATCTTTTGATGCCAAATAGTATTTATAATATGTATTGTTATTTATTTATTTGTTTATTTGTTTATTTGTTTATTTGTTTATTTGATTATTTGTTTATTTGTTTATTTGTTTGTTTGTTTAAATGTTAATTTGTTTCTGTATATTAAAATTTAAAATGAAATAAACTATATGCAAATAGCAGGCTAAAGTCCGAGTTTTTCTTGTAGAAAGGATTTAAAAAAGGTTTATCTTAAAGAGTTTAGTAATTAGTTGGTTTATATAAGACGCGTTTCAACTATAATCCCCAAATCTTCGAAGGATAGTTTGGGGTGACATTTTGAGCACAATAAGAATTATTAAAGGCTGTAAAAATTCGTTACAGTTTAGCAGAGATGCAAACTTGTTTTGACCAAAATACGAAACAGGTCTAAAATCATTGTTATTTTGACAAACTAAAACAAAAGAATTAATTTATGAATTGGTTTTTGTTTTTCTTTTTATGAAGAAAACATATTTATATAGAGAAGATTTTGTAATTGAAATAGTTTGCATCTCTGGTTTTCAGTGAAAAATTATCATAAATTAACTACTTTTTTGTATCTTCTTAATATTACCATGTCTGGTAACAACATTTTGAAAAATTGCAATAACTGCATTGCATAATTCAAGATTTCAGTACGAAGAAGGATTTCTACTTATTAATTTATGCTCAGAAAAACATCCGTAATCGTCTCTGCAATTTAGTTTCAATACACATATAGTTGAGCATCATGTATTTTAATATTGTGATAATGATTTTAATTTAATAAAATGAAAGTTAAAAATAATTGTATAAAAATTTGAACTCTTGAAATTCAGCAAATAATTAATTTAATTGAAAATTTTAGAAATGCAAATGAAAGCAATACATCTAATAAAATTAGTAGAGAGAATAATTTATTATATTAAATACGTTCTAAACAAATATATTAATTAATTAATAATGTTATAAAAAATTCCAAATTACAAAATGATTTTATATAATGTAAATAAGAAAAGAAAATCTTACTTTTATTTTTTCCAGCATGAATATGCTTTTTTTGTCTCGCCCTTGAATTTTGAAACCAAACTTGTGTTACACGTTTACTTAATCCTGTTACAGATGCTATCCTTTCAAGATCTTGTCCATCCGGATTACTGTCTATTTGAAAATTAGCCTGAAGTACTTGTAATTGTTCTTCTGTAAATGTTGTTCGTACACGTTTCGTTTTACTTTTATGATAACCATCACCATCGCATCCATCTTTAAGGATTTGTGTTGTTTCAGATAGGATTTAAAGTGTGAAAAGAAAAGGAAACGAAAGAAAAAAAAAAATAAAATACAAAAAAATAAAAACAATTAAAAAAAAAAATAATAAAAAAATTAAATTAGAAAAATTCATTCAATTCATTGATTATTTCATTTGTATATTCACATGGTCAATTCATGTATAAATTACCATCGCTTGATGTCGTCCCACCCTCGATGGTCTCTAAATAGTGTGCTTTACACAATACTCTGTCATCCATTAGGGCGAATTGTTCACCGGTAGATAATTGTCGCCCACATGAATCACATGCAAAACATGCCAAATGAAAAACCAGCTCCCTTGCTCTTCGTACCCAATCTGAGGCTGATATACCGCGACAACATTTTGAACATTTGGCACCAAAGTTTCTGGAAAAATGAAAAAAAAACAAGAAAAACAAATAAGTCTTTTTTTTTTAGTTTTTAATTGAATTTAAAAGTTTTGGAAAATTGAAAAGAAAATTTGTTTTATATATAATCAATATTTTAAGGAATTCAGAATACCAAAGGAAAAATGAAAATTTGTTAAGTTCTTATTTTTATTTTAGGTATTTAATCCGCTTTTCCACATTTAATTACAATTTGTACACGTTTTACTGTCAATTACATGAATTTGTGTATGTTCAAATTTCAAACTTATGTTTTAACATTATTTAAATTTTGAACATTAAAATGAACAAATTCAATTGACAATTTGGTTTTATTAGACAATAGGCATTATAGTTTCCTTGAAAAATCATATTTGACTGGGATTAGAATATCAGTTTTGATGAAATTCAAGCCGTTTAAATTATTTTCAGAGAAAGATTTTTGCTTGTCATAATAAAAATACCGACGGTATACTAGATTACTGGTTTTTTTTAGGTAAAGAAAAGTCTAAATAGAACCCTTAAAAAGACCAGGAATACGTGAAAATTATTAGGAAAATGAGTTTTATGAGAAGAGAAATTTCTGAGAGTATTATTGGTGTTTCTGCTTAAACAACTTGTTTTTAAATTAGGTACTATTACAATATTTTGTTTGAACTTTTAATACTTTCCACATTAATGAAATTTTATTTACTATTTATAGTATGTCCTCCAAGTAATAAAATACACCATGTGTGTACGCTATATGGAACCTTCTTCTACAATGGCTGAACAATTTATCTTTACGTGATATTTAAACTGATCGCCTTATATAAAGCATCACTTTGAAGCCATCGCTTTTAAAAATCACTAAACGCGATTGTCACTGCTGGCTGCCTCAAAGAATTACAGGAATTAATAGTTTGTCCGTTTTGTTGGCATACAAACAAATGAATTCAGTGAATATAATAAAATAAGTATCTGTAATTACGATTCATATTTTTCAAGAATTGAATTTTTTGGATGCTCTTCTTAAGGTTGATCAAATTTTAAATCTAAATACTAAGTTTTATGATTTAAAAGTAATAAACATATGGAATTTCTATCTAAAATTTAATAACAAATAAGATTATAAACTATTCTTGTTACTTGTAGGATATATTGGGCATTATTCTGTAAATTGGTCCTTTGTTTCTAAGAGTGTAAGTTACTTGAAACCAAGAAGAAGATTTCATTCATGTAAGAAGTTTGAAACAACTGTTTTTACCAATCATTTATAGATTTCCAAAATCATAGCTCTTAAGTTGGAACAGATTGCCTGAATAGGAGAACTGAACTTTAAATGGTGAATTTTAATCAAACCTTAATCATTATCAAATTTTTATTAGACATATCCTTTTTTTTGCCATAAATATCTTTTTCACATTACAGACTGTACTACTTACAAATAAAACTAATAATAATATAACAAAATATCGATTCGTGACACAATTACTAATATTTCAAAATATAATAAATGATTTTCTTACAAAAATTGTACAAAAGAAGAGTCCATAACGAAAATATGGTTCAAATATTTAAGCTTTGAAAATCTAAAGAAAAGGCATTGAATCCGATGACACATCAATAATTTTTGAAAAAAAAAAACATCTGAATTATGTATTTTACCGCGAGCGAGATGCTCGCGGTATTATCCCAACTAATTCTACCAAAAAGAAAAAGTGACTTATTTTTCTTCTTTTTTTTTCTCTTAGTTTATCGTTGCGCTTGTCACTATTGATTATGTTTTTGTTAGTGTTTTTTTTATTAATATAAATTGTGCACTCATAACTTAAATAAATAATATCACATATATATATGTATATGATCCGATTTCGAACCTCTTAGCTCTTTCACCAATAATGTTTTGTTCGAATTTCATCAGGGCCGAATAAAATACGCACTATAATGCAATCTGAATCATAAATTTTAAGAAATCAAATAATAGTAATAATAATAACGATAATAAAAAAAATATTGAAAGAAAAAACAGGATGACAGTAGTTTGTTTGGCGGTTGGAGTCACAAAACTTTTTTTTTTTTATTTTGGAATTTTGGAATCACAAGTTCACACTTGATTCGTGACACTATAAAAAAGATTTTCACACATCCTTTGAGTTCAGTCTTATTGAATCAAAACCGATTCAGATTATATATAAATTGAATATCAAGAATGACTTTTTAAAATTTCAAATTAATTGTTAATTCTTTAATCTGAAAGAATATTTGAAGTTGATAGAAGATGAATGAATCTTCAATATTTTTGAATGCGCGATCTTCTATAAGTTTTAAAAACATTTAAACTATTTTTTTAAGTACAGTAGTTTGTTTAGTTACAAACACTTTTTTTTTTTAGATATAATTTGTTTATATAATTTGTTAAATTTATAGTGAAAATAGATTTTCTAAATGTTTGTTTATTGAAATACAATGTGTTCATTTCTTTATAACAAAATAGATAGTATTGAAATTAAGTGCAAGATAACTATAGGTATAAAGAATGTTCACGACTTTGCCAGGAGAATTATTTAATTTTTACTAATCGTTGAATGACTTAAATTTTTTTCTAATACGAAACTGTTATATCCATGTCGTAATTATTAAGAATAATGCCTGGCAATTAGGGCATGGCTTGAATTACTTGAGTAAACAGAATTAATCCATTATATTCAACGCCAAAATAATTAATTATTTCATTTAAGAGAAGCAAAGCAGAATAAATTTGGAAAGGGAAAACTAGGTGCGATTTCCTAATAACTTCTTTGAAAATGACAGAAACAAAACATTCCGCACAAAATAAGGAAAGAAAATTATAATTTTTCATTAGAAAGAATAAAGTAACCTATAAATCAAATACATTCTATTTTACATCATGCTTCCTATAAGATAATTGTAGCAAGCGAGAGCATTAATAGTCTTATAATAGTCTTATGGATTTTGGACTAAAGAAAGAATGAAACAAAGAAAGCAACCGAAATATTTTTTAACTCAATTTTTGTAAACAAAATTCACACGTTTCTTTATACTTTTAGCCGCCAAAATGAGTAGAAGAGATTTTTGTTGTGCATATTAGTTCCTGTATGAATAGTGAATCTTATTTTTTATATAAGTGTTACAATTGTTTATTAAAACTAAATCTATTTTTATCTCTGTTGCACTAACATAATGTAATTTGGAAAAATGATAGATCGCTAAAGAGAATCATATGTAATTTTTAGAGAATATTTTCTCTTTTGTATTTTTATTACGATTTTTCTTTTCCTTTCATATAATAATTTATTTCTCTTCGTAATCAGTAATTTTTCCTTAAAAATTTTGATTTCTGGCTTTTAACATAGGAAGGAATTAATTACTTTAAGGCCTCAATTACTCGATTGTTCGCAAACCTCGAAAAGTAGTTAATAAAACCATGTCCTACTAAAAATGTTCACAAATGGGATACTTAACATAGAAAAGCTGATTTCAATGTTGCTTAAATTTAAATTTTAAATTATAGGACAAATATTTGATTACTATTTTATAAAGAACTAATGTGAAAGCTGAAAACTATTTTATTTGATAATTTAGAATCCAGATTTCTAATAATTCAAGCTATATTATTTCTTGAAAATATCAGGAAACAAAATTTTATTTTAAATTTGAAGGAAATCAAAATATATCCAATATTTGGATTGTATCCTTTTCTATCATATTGAGAGTCCTGTTCTAAGAGTGACATTACTTCATTTGTCAAGTGACAGACATATAAGTTTTTATCCCTTTTAAACATGTCTTTTAATGTTCGAAAATCGATCATATACTTTTACGATGCTATAAGATAGTTGAAAATGATTTTTATACAGTTTCCTTTAACTTTATACTTTTGCAATTTTTTTTTAGATGATTTATGAAGTTTTACTAACAGATCGTAATTAAAAAAACTATGATTCAACATACAAATATTCCATTTTTTCATAAAACTTCAACACACCTTCATTAAATTCCAAGCCCATCACCGCAAAAATTTTTGGTACAAAAATGTCGTATATTAAAAAATAAAAAAAATAATGTATGAAAATCGCGAATTTTTTTTTTTTAAATACAAAACATGGCATATAAGAAAACCTTTTTAGTTATGCTTTCGATTAGCATATGTGACTGAAAACAATGTTTTTTTTGTTATCGAATTTTATGCTAGTTAAATTGCATCTACTTGTACGACAAAAATTTCCAAAACAAACTGCATAAAATCGAGTAAAACATCATCGAACTTGGAGGCTTACATTGAGCCAATTAAACCGCGTTTTTCGATGTGTAAATCGATCGAAATGTTCTTTTTAGCTTCTGTTACTTAAGTTTAATTTTTTTTCCTCATTTAAAAAACTAAAAAGTTGTACTAAAATTTCGTACATATCCTTTCTTCGAGTCTTGTTTTCATTTGGCAATAATAAGTACAAAACTAAAGAATTTGTTTTTGAACTTTTATACTTGTTTGGCTCCTTATACATCATTCTGTATTAAAATAACATTTTTTTACTAGAATTAAAATAATAATAAAAATATAAACATTTTAAAGATAATGTTGGTTTTTTCTTTTCTTTTTTTTTAGAATTTAAATCTGACAAGTTTTTAAGAGTAAAGAAAAAAAATAAAAATATTGATGCAATGACTTCAAAAAGAGATTAACTTTTATAATCTTTTTTCATGTATAATGTTGTTTTTAAGTTTTGTACTCACTTTGCATAATCGGTTTTACAGTAGACTTGTCGTTCCCTGAGAAAACAAGATTGCTGTCGATCAAGTGGTGATAAGCAAACGCAACACCTTAAGCATGATCCGTGCCATGAACATCCACCTACTTCTAGGAAATATCGATCTGAGATCGGTTCACCACACGCTGCGCATGAACGCAACTCAGTCTAGAAAAGATAGAAATTAAGTAAAATTATTTAAATATACAATATAATATAAAATTTATTTAAAAAATGATTTTAATCAATAAAAATATGTTAATATCATGCTATCTAGGAATTTCTTAACCCTTTTCGATCATTCTGTCAAGTTTGGAATAACTTAAAAAGCTTTTTTCAGTAGCTACCATATTTTCCGCTAAGATATGAAATAGACTACACTACCGGTCAAAAGTTTGGGTTCACTTGATACATTTTTTAATTTTACGCAATTTCGTCGGCTACTCATTATATTCTATTGGGTCGCGGATTCGTTTTTCAACAGGATAACGATCTTAAGGACACTTGCAAATTCTGAGCAGTCTAAGAGAAGCAGAAAGAACTAAAATATATGGAATGGCCTCCTCAGTCACCTGATTGTAACCCTATCGAATTGCTGTGGGATGAATTGGACAGAGAAGTGAGGAAAATGCAACCAACCAATTCAAAATAGCTGTGGGTGTTCCTGCAAACTTGTTGGGATCGACTTTCAATGGAATCATTGCATAAACTCATCGAAAGGATGCCCAGAGTATGCGCTGCTGTATTACGCGCGAGAGGCGGGTATTCTGAAGAATCAAAAAGTTTGGGTTCACCTCAAACATTGACTTGAAATTGACTTTAAATTGACAGGCTCTTGTAAATAAATCTTTATTTTATAGGTTTTGCCTCTATTCATACTCCAATTTAAATTATCATATCGATCTCAAGTCGATCTGTGTTTAAATGCAAATTTCAAGTCGATAAGAGAAACTTTTGTGATCGGATCGACTCGTCGATCCAGGGCTCGTATTTGATTTCTCGACTCGATTGATCCGATCGACAAAAAACCTTTAAAGTCTTTGTCGATATACAATTTGGTATTTCACAATAGAAATCGAGATCGAGTCGAAAAATCAAATACGGGCAGAACTTTTCGATTTCAAGTTGATCATGTAAACGAAGTAAATGTCCAGCATTCTGCCATTTCGATTTCGTCAATAAAAAACACAAATTTCCCAGCTAAATCTACCTCATCACACAGATTGAAAATATTTTTTAGTTTGACATGGATAGATCGTCATGAACCCGTTTCAATAGATAAGTGGTGTGGGGTTTTTCGCACAGTACTGCACAGAAACATTTAAAACATAAACTAAACAATTTATTCCCCAAAAAATTTTGTGAATGTTCTTAAAAGACTCGCATTTTTTCACCCAGAAATCACTTCAAAAGCAACGCTTCGCTGTCGGGAATACCGCCTTAACTTTTTGAAGCACGGATAATATGAATAATTTTCTGTTAAATATAATAATAATGCATATTTTGAATATAACAACAATATTATAAAAACGGCGCTAATATAGTTAATAAATTTTTCTAGCAAATAATTTATAATATCTGAAAAAGCTTTTAGTTATTATAATAAAAATGAGAAATAGCTGAAATTTTTATATTTTCTTTATTATTCTTAAATTACCAAAAATACGTTTCTAACATAGGAATTATGAAAATTTTATGAAAGCTTTTTTTCATAGTGACAAAAATTTGTGGTCTATTATCAAGATTTTTAGAACGATAACATATTGCCAAAATAGCAATTTGATGGCAAATCAATAGTAATATCAATAAATTTTCTTCCATTGGAACATAACCAAAAAAAGAAAAAAAACTCAAAAATATAATTTATATTCTAATTTCATTTAAAGTAAAATTTATTTTATATTTTTTATTTTTTCTAAAAGGAAAATTATAATCATATTTATTCGTTATTTATGATAATCAATATATTTAAGAAAACTATTTCGTCTGTTTTTTATTTTTTTGATTTCTATTTGAAAGTTGACAGATTCGAAAAATTCGATAAATTTTGTAGCGGCTTTTAACAAGTCTTTTTTGATTTTTTGAACATGATGATGAATTTATTAAATTTGAATTATTACATGTTTTTCAGATCAAATTAATAAGATATGTTTTTTGTTTTTTTTTTTTAGTTAAGAAAATGATAGAAATGTTTGCAAATTTCTTTTTAAAAAAAGCTCATCTAAAAATCACATTTATTCAAATTTCTTTCTATTTTTTTATTTTTGGTTTTTTAAAAAGAAAAACAATAAACTTGATCAGGAAAAATAAACCAAATATTTGAAATACAGAAAAAATGCAAATTTCTTGAAAATATTTAATTTAATAATAATTAATTAATATTAATATTAATATTAATAAACAAAAAAAAAATTGCATAATGAAAATAGAAGGTTTTTCTACTGTTTTGTTTAGACAAAAGCGATTATATATATTTTTTTCAATATATTTTATGTTATATTTGTAATTTATTTATGTTATTTTATTAACATAAACTTAATATCAAATATTGTAGGATTTACACAGCTTTTCTTGATAAATGTTGGTACAACATATTTAAAGATGATAATATTTAAATTGATTTTTTTAATCAAAAACGATTAACTAATTTAATAAAGATGGAATTAAAAAACAAAAGATTTTTTTTCTTGTTTTGTTTTTGTGAAAAATATTTAATATTTAGAAAAATTCAAAATTTCAAAACTTGAGTTTTACAAAATTTTTCAAAATTCCCTATTTTTTTAAAAAAAATATTCAACCATGAATGGTAACTATTTCCGATTTTTACAATAAAATAATTAATAATTTATTGTTAAAGCAATTTTGGATGTAAAAATCTTTTTAGGCCGGAAATTTTTTTTTTACCTCAATCTATTGACATATGACATCCTTCATATTTGTAACATATTAGTTTATATATATGTATAGTTACTTCAAAGGAAAAACTAACAGGATTGCTATTGTGTACATTTAAAAATACATTTTTATCCCATCAATTTTAGAAGTTTTCTCCCCTATATCCTTCCCGCCCTATCTTGATATAAATGTATATAAAAAAAAGCATATGTTTCATTTTTCAACCATATTTTATCCAAGCCCACTTTGGTTAACCTTAACATGTCATATACACCAAATAAAACCAATCAGAAAAAATCCTGCGCTAAACATTTATAATAACTGGGTATAAGATGCGCAATGGGTTTTCTTTTTTTTTTATATATATATAAGAATGGTATGAGGGGTTACACAGTCTTATGGTCATGTGAAATATGTTTTACCATGTTTTTAAACCATTTTGTATATCATATTAATGTTCAAAGAGGCTTGTCACAATGGAAATAACAAATCTGACAGTGTCTGGCAGCCTAGTATACCTATAAAAAGGCGTCCAACCATAAACAGGGGTGATAAAGTTCATATTACTATTTTGTTGAAGATTTTTGTCCCTTAATGTTATTATTTTAGGAAGATATACATTTCGAATATAATAAAAACATTATAAATGATTTTTATAGTTGGTTTCGCTTTTTCGCTTTCGGTGAGTTCTGGATATTACCTTTCTCTAAAATTTTTATGTTATATCATCGGAACATGAAGAGGGTATATAATATGTTGTAAAATGTTAACTTAAAACAGCTTCCTATTATTTGGTAGTATAAATTGAAGAGAAAAAGTCTGACACAAATAATGGATTTATGTTTCGAATATATTTAAATTTTTCAACATAACACCAAACTTTATGTGATTTAATCCTATGGCCACCGAACAATGTGTTTATATGTTGTTCTTATATATGATTTTTTTTTTGCACAATTTAAGTTGATTGCACATGCGGAATGTCAGATAAAAATTATATGATTTGTTTTCCCACGCATTTCATTGTTAAAATTTATACTAAATTCTTTTCTTTTTAATGAAAATTATTAACAATATTTCATATTTTCGCGATTATAAATCTTATATAAATCTTATATGTTATTGCAGGTTCTATTTAAGTTGGGGCGAGTGGGGATAAATTAAAAAAGGTTTTAAATTTGTGGCTTACTCTCAATAGCACACACATAAAATAATTTCTAATTGATTTTGTATCATATGTGCTGTGAAAAAAATAAAGGGTAATAGAGGAATATGTTTCCAAAATAGAGGAGATTAATATTTTTCCAACTGCAAGATGACTACTTTTACCTAACTAAATAAACAACTTGGTTGTCATCTACTCGCCCCAACTTTTCAAATGTATCGAAGGTGTCTAAGCGTGCGAATATAGTGAATTTAAGAATCAGAGCAGAGCTGGATATTAGTTATGTCGTTAGTTTTTTAACCAAATAAAAGATATTGTACCATATGTCCCCGAAATTGAAATTATGAAGTACACCATTTCGATTAGATTTAAAAAAATTCTGATGACGATTCAATACGAAAGCGATAAGGGAAAATATTAAAATTTTAGATGAAAAATGTTTGTGATGGCGGAACTACAACTTAGGTATAGGCCGAAGAACAAATGAATGCTTACTTCTTCTTACGTGTCAAATCAAGTGAGATGTATCTCTATACATAATAGGAAGATTTACATAATCTAGATTTGTTGGTTCAACTTTTAAAATGCAATTAATTTTATATTTTAAATTAGTTGAAACGATTTAAATTTAATAAAACAAACTCGAAAAAGGAAATGAAATCTATCAAATAAAAAAAAACCCAATTTCCCAAATCGAAAATATTGATTGATATACAATTTATTAGGTTTTTGACTTAAAGACAAAAACCACCAAAAATTTTCTAATTTTTTAATTAGTTTCTAAAATTTAAAACAAAAATGAAAACTTCTTTTTTTCCCCCCCATTTTCGTATAATTTTTAATGGATCGAATAAATCAATGTGTTTACAATATTATTTTGATTAAAATTTATAATTATGATTTTAATGTTCTTGTCAACATTGCCTTAAAAATATATAAAACTGATTTTATGATCATAAACGGTTTGCTTTTATAGCTGAGTCAATTTTGTCAATTTTTTTTTTAATTATTAATTTATCTAAAAATATTGCCAAATAAAGTAAAAAAAAAAAAAAAGATACACGCAAGGAAAGAAATCGTTGATTCCAATCACCATTAAAATCGTTATGATTTTGACAAAAATGCACCTAAAGCAAAAGCGGAGGTGGGTTTATAACTTGAAAGTGTATAATTCCCTAAAAAAAAAAACTCTGCTTTTTTTTCTTGTTTTGTTCAAATTTACATATTAGCAAATTTTTTTCAATATATTTACCAAAAATTTATTAATGAAATAAAACTACATATCAAATCTATCAAGGCCTTGTTGATATTTTAACTAATTTAAAAAAAATGTGGAAACCCATTAAAGCTTCCTGTGACTATGATGATGATAATGATGGACAAAAAAAATCTGAAGAGCTTTATCGTATATATATAAACAACGAAAACTTAAAAATAAGAAGCCAAAAAAGAAACAGAAGAAATTAATTCATATATATATATATATATATACGAAGCATGGGCGAACCAACTTTAACCTAATAAAGAAAGGTTTTAAACAAAAGATCGAAACAACATTCAAATGAGTGTCATCTAGAACAACAGTGAGTTCCGTCAACTTGTAATCTTTAAAACATATAAAAATTAAAAATAAAAAACACATAAATTTTCGAAGACTTTGGATAGTTGCGGATGGAGATGAACAAAAAAAAAAAAAAAATCGAGCAAAGTCGCATATTAATATGTTAAACACCTTTAACCGATTCCACTTTTAT
Organism: Xylophagus ater; assembly: GCA_963422695.1. Classification (NCBI taxonomy): domain Eukaryota; kingdom Metazoa; phylum Arthropoda; class Insecta; order Diptera; family Xylophagidae; genus Xylophagus; species Xylophagus ater. The sequence continues at coordinate 38,927,555 of OY730482.1, read as the reverse complement.
TGATATTTTATGCAAATCAAATTCGATAAGAGAACGCGCGGTTGCTGTATAACTTATTATAAATGTATATATATTTTTTTGTAAATAATATACTCGATATATATTATTTTTAATATAGTATAGAATTCCCTAAACCGACGGATATATTTGCATAAGCGGTGCCTAATATTTATATCTAATATAATATCTGGCATCCGAATGTTATACGACCAAATAAAATGAAGAAGAAAAAAAAAAACTACCTACGACGATTCATTTTGAAACAATTTGTCACTTGGACACGGTGATGATTGGAAACTTTTGATCACACTATCCTACGTAGTACGTAAAAAAAAGATTAACAACAGAAAAAAAATATATATATATACATAAAATTGTATAATCTACTGAATAACATTCTTATTTCCATATATATATATATAAAAAAAAGCACCAAAATAAAAGAAAAACTTTTTTTTTTTTTTAAAAAGTGGCAACAAAATGTCAATTCGAAACACTTTTAAAGTAACTTACGACTTATGCACAAATTCAAAAGCATCTTTGATCGTATATTCCTTTATTACAAGATCAGTTATAAAGAAAAAAACAAAACAAAAAAAAATAACAACAACAACCGATAATAACGAAAAAATTATGATAAAATTCTCACAGAAAATTCGACCGGGATTGATCGATCAATAAGTGATCGATACAATATTTTATATGATCTTGTCTTGATCTAGTTATAGCGGTAAACGAAATATATAGTAAAATACTTGTTTAATCCGTTAATATATTATATAGTAATGAAAATATAAATAAATGGAAATATCATCAAAAATATCGGTTAATATCGCAGCTATTTTTGTTTTGTAGGAAATCTGGGAAAATACTGTATTATGTTATTTTTTTAATATGAAAATATTGATTAAATTTTAAAGATCATTTTTTTTTCTTCTTCTTTTTTTTTGGGTGCGTGTGTCGTATATTAAAACGGTATCAGTTTCAATTGTTTTACAAATAGCTTTCGATAGTTTAAAGATAAATTCATATATTCGTGGGAATTATACAATTCCATTTATTTTCTTTTAAATATCAAAAAAAAATATATATATATAACATTATTGGTGAAATTGTATTTATGATCATAATGTCAAGTAATTTATTAACAATTTTCAATTAACATTCAAACAATATTAATTGAGTTATATATTAAGTATAAAAACAAAATTTTTAAGTTTTAATGTATTTATAGGTCCAATTCTCAGGAAGTGTACCACAGTTTCGATGGATATGCATTATCAAAAATCTAGAGAACATCTAACTAAAACAACAACAGCTCATCCAAGAAGAAAAAGTCCTACTATATCCAAGAATATTTTAGCTAAAAGAGGTGCAAGAGGTACAAAAGTCCCGACTATATAGGTAGCCCTTGTGGTTAAAAAAGGATTAACTTTCACACAAATACTGTGTAAATGGCTAGTTTTAACATTTGCATACATGCGCCTGAAGGAAAAGGGATGATGGGGAAAAAATTGTTCGATAAATCTTTTATGATTGATTAGAAAACCAAAAACAATTATGGAAAAAAACAATGAACGCGATATACGTAAGAGTGTATATTTTAAAGCTTTTAAGCTACTATATTTCCATATTCCCTAATCTTTATAATAAGTTAATTTTTTCTTTGAAGAATATTTCTTCAGGCGGGTAAAACTTAGTTAAAGACGCCGTAAATGTGTTAATTATATGTTACGTTTATAACATATAAATCTCAATTTGTAACAATTGTGGAGTGGAATCGTGTAATTCGATTGATAGTAAATCGTATCGAAAATATATTGTAATTCCTATGCTTTTTCGATACGATTTGATCGAAATCAAGTTACACGATTTCACTTCTATTTGAATGCGGTATTTCGGATCTAAAGTTTTGTTTAATTTCGGAATTTCACTAAAAACACTAACAACGAAATAGATTTCTTTACAACGTTTATTTTCCCTGCGGCAATAAGAAGCGCCATATAAAAACTTACTGATTGTCACGGGATTTATTATTCGATTTTTCTATGACAACAAACCATCCCTGGTGTCGCAGTAGGGCTGTTTCGTTAAATATAGAATTTTCTATTAAGATATTCCCGTTTGTAAATAATTATTGATTTTGTATAGTTTTTATACAGCATTTTTATTTTTGTTTTTAATGAAAAAATTACATAAAATAATAATAATACTGTGACGTGCTATTCTTTCGGTTCGATGTTATTTGAATGATAACACTTTTTATTTATGTGAATTTAGTGTATAAAGTTTATTTATAATTATTTCTGCGTTACAATTAGTCTTAAAAATATTTGTCTTTTAATAATTTAATTATTACAATTATTTATCACAGTTTATAAAAATGCACCACAATCGCTATCTTAATAATTGATCACAAATTGCCCTTGTAATCGCTTTCACAAAAATAATCGCGTTTCCAATCTCTGTTTTGTATAATCTCTGACGAAGCTTTTCACTTCAACTGATCGATTAAGATTGATCTCAGGCTTGACCCTACAGCCCTATTTATATCAGATTGGTGTATTTCGCGAATATTCTCGAAAAGCCTGGTCGTTTTCTAAAAACTAGGTGGCAATGTTTACACAAAGAAGATTTCTAGAATATTCAATATACAAACAATAGTTCTAGAAAGCTCTAATCATTGTTTAGGTTTGTGCCAATGATCTATTATTATTTCCTCCTAAAAATATCTTTTGTATGTGCTATGAGTCATTGCTATTGTTATTGAGAAGTGTAAACAATTGCATTTTGGAGTTTTCTGGAATAGATCTTTTGTACATTAGATGGCGGTATTACATTTCGCGGAAATCGTTTTGTTTGTTTATAAATAAATTATTCTCGTGTTTTCTGGGTTTTTCTTTTATTAAGAAAAACTCAGAAAAGTAATTAATTGTTAGTGTTTGATGATTTTATGAATCACCAAGTATTCTAAGTACAATATAGTGCAATACTTATAAATATTTGAATAATATAATATATATATATAGTTTATGATTCTTAAAATTCAGTTTCAAATTTTATTTTTCCGATAAAAACGAGAACTTTTTAAATTGAAATCTTTTATGGATTATCAAGCATTTCTTTTCGAAATCGAACATATTTATAAATTAAAATTCTTCTTATACGATAATAAATTCATTATTTAATTACTAATTCGACGCCGTTAATAGCCATAATAATAGATAAGCTAATATCATCACAATTCATCCCGAAAGATTTCTGTTTCTTTTCTTCATTTCTATGAATTTATAATATTTATTTTATCATTTCATAACTTTTTTTTTCGTTTCTTTAGGTAGAATCTTGTCATTTAAATAAAATTCTGAAAGAATAAGTGACCAATTTATCTCCAATCCATATTTCGATTATTTTGTTTATAATCCAAGATATGAAGAAAAACAGAACCTGTGAACGAATGAGGCGGTAAATTTGTAGGGATTTCAATGTATATAAAAAGGGCAAACTGGAATACTGGACATTCAACTATATCTTTTGCTTTAGATATGCCGAAACATAACAAAATACTTAAAAAGAAAAAAAATGAAATTCATATTCATATATAATAAAACGTTTTAGAAGAAACAAATTCAATTTTTTTTTCTTTTGAATAAATTATGATCTCGTAGACTTTATATTACCTATGTGAGATTTTAATATTTTCGAGAGAAAAATAACTATAAGAAATCTATCGGATCATCTACAATTTTTCTTTTTTATTTTTTCTTTAAATTTCCAAAAAAAGACGCGATCAGTAGCACAAAATGTTTGGGATTTTGTGTTTTTTTCAAAATTTACGTTTCCCTCTTTCTAATTTATGGAGTTCCAGAAGAAATTGGCCCCTTATGCAAGGTGCCTAGACGATCGCGATCGATGGTCACAAATTTTCTAGGTAATGTTTTGTGATCAATTTTAACTGTGACCATATATTCAATATTATAGAAAAGTGTTTTTGTATATCTTTCTGATGTTATTTTCTTTTTGAAATAAAATATTATAAAAGAAAAAAAACCAAATATCTTAAAGAAGATCTGAATTTTTGAATAGAATATATTAAAATATTGAACTGCTTTTTTTCTTTAAAAATGAATGAATATTCACCATTTAACTAATATATTTCAGTTTTTTTTTTGTTGTGTTGTTATTATTTCAGTTTTGTGACATAAGAAATAGATTTTAGCAGAAATAAGTTTCTAATAAATTTTTATGTAGAACGAATTTTAATTTATCATAAAAAAAAATAGATAGAAGCGGTTCTTTTACTAAAATATTTAATTTAAAATTGATTGTTATATTGTTGAAACAGAATTTTCTAATTAAATATTTTTGGAAGAACAATTTTTTTGAAAATTAAATTTTATACTAGCTGATCCGACAGACGTCGTCCTGTCCAAATTTCAATAAATTTGTTTGTGATCGTTTTGTGGATTTGTAAAAAGCTATTGAAAATGTATAAACAAATTAAAAATGAGAAAAAAACATATTTCTGCTACAAAATACTATTGAAGAAAAGCACTTTCAGTTTTTCCCGAATTTTCCAATTTTCCGGGCAAATTTTCCCATTTTTTTTCCGTAAGAACCTTATTCGGGTTACTACGACCATTTTAACAAAAAAATGAGCGAAATCGGTTAGGCCGTTCTCAAGTGATACGCTTACCAACGGACAGCATTTAATTTTTATTTATATAGATACTTTCACGAATATTAAAATGCAGTCATTTGGATGTTGTCGCCAAATATTAACTCTGTTCCATAAAAGTTATATAAAAAAATTATATATTAAAAAATTCTTATCGAATAAATATAAGGACTCAAAATTGAAATTTTCATATTTCACAAAATTTTAAAGCTTTACGTTTTACGGTATTTAAATTATTATTAAAATTGAAAAGTACACTCAAAAATGAAAAGCCTTTATCTTTACTTTCCGGGCCCATTAATATTAAAACATTAAACTGATTCTAAAAGTAAACATCGAATACTTGGTTTTATTATACAATAATAATATTTTAATGCCGGAAGATGCGCTTTATAGTACTTCATTCTCTGATATTAATAAGTTTTACTTTATTTTAATGAATGCAATTTTTCAAGATTTTATAAAATATTATGAAATAGCTGAGTATGATAAATTTTTACCAATATCCAAATCAAAAGTTATTAAATACGAAATTTTGAAAATAACTCTAATACCATAGATTAGTATACCAAGATTTCCAAGCCAAATGAGCAGCGTGTTCAGTGTTGTTGTTGTAGGTGAACTTAAAGAAGAATGGATGAAAAGAAGTTTAATGAGAAAGTAAGAGAAGAATCTATATTGTACCGGGATATCACGGTACAAAAAAAATTAGTTAAATGCACAGTCGTTGGAAATCTTTATTATTAGTCTGTGCTAATACAATTTTAGATTTGATTGCAATTGACTCAAATTTCAACTAAATTTTAAGTAATAAATGAAATAAATAAATATAATAAGGAGCGGTTCAGCGTATGTAGGTAAAGTTAAAAATCCTGAATTATCAATACGAGACATAAACAGAAAGAAACGTTCTCAGGATGATTTTTGAAGCCATATCCGTACAATAACCAAAGTCATAGATCTAAATGAATCAGGAACTTTAAGAACTGATAAATGACTTGTACATTGAACGCGATTTTTAATTCCATGACAGTATATCAACTAAAAAAATAATATAAATCAAATAAAAATATGGTGTGCTCTAAAGAAAAAGAGAGGACTTAAAGTCCCTCCCTATCTAAGGTTGGTTTTTCAATATCATCACGAATTTTATGGTTCTCAGACTAAGTGGACTAATTTTACCGCCTAATAAAGATTTTTTATAAAATTCTCTATAAACTCAATATGAAATAAACTAATTTAACTCAAGTTGTACAATTGAAACTCAGTAAAAGCAATCTGTATAATGTGTTGAAACAATTTGTTCTTAAAAATGTTCAATTTTTTTCATATTCTTAATCTAGAAATTTATTCTATTTAATAAATTTTTAATTACATCAACAAAGTAGCAAAAATTTAATACAAATACTATATAACATATTGGAAAAATATCATAATTTTTCCAGTCAATAAAAATTTATATTTCTTCAATTCGTCTTTTTATCAGTTTCATTTCTGAGTTGTTTTTTCACGGAGATTTAAAACAAGTTTTTTTGGTTTCTTTAAAAAATGAATTAAAACTTCTTAGTTTTTAATGGCAAAACATTTAAGAAAACAAATCCAATAAAAATAAGTTGCGAAATCAAAATGAAAAACAACAACAAAAAAAGATCAAACCAAACATTGCGAAAACATTGAGAAAATAATATCTATTTAGAAAAATCGATATTTTTGATGATTTTTTAATATGAAATCTAAAAAAGAGATACAATTTAAAAATCCAAAAGATTTTTAGCCTAGATTTTCTTTTCAATTCAAACGATTTACTTTTTGTAATATACATTCTTAATAACTTAGGATTATCTTATCAATATAATCTAGGATCTAAATACTGCCCTGACACAAAAGTCAACCGAATCTGATATCATAATCACACAGCATAAGTGTGTAACAGATTTTAAGTAGCAAAAAAAAAAAAAACTGTATATCTCAAAAGGAAGGATATTAATACGAAAAATCACTCTTTTTTTTCCCTCTGAAAGATCCAAAATAGACAATTTAGAGATCTTATCATGCGATTAAAACAGGTTTAAGGTATTAACAACATTTTAATCCGCTTCATCTTTGTGTTTTTTTTTAACTTCTGTCGGTCAAAAGTAAAGGAAGAGAAAAAAAAAACCATAGCCACCGAAAATGATCGTCTTTTTTTTTTTTTTATTCCATCAATATCGAAGTGACAAGAAAAAGTCCCAACAGAAGAAGAAACAAAAAAAAAGATGCTATATACTTTCAAAAGAAAATGAATATATAAATAGTATATCCGTAAAAGAATTGAAAGAATGTTGTGACAAGCGGTTTTAGTTGCGGTGGCATTGCGGTTTGTGCGGTTGCGACATTTTGATATAATACAAAATGAAGATGAATTTGGAGCCTATTTCATATAATAAGTCAATATGGTTGATGTTGACTTTACGACAATAGTTACTATATACGAAAATGGAAGATGCATCTTCTCCCCATATATATAAAAAGTTGACCGCAAATGATTGTAAACAAACGCGACTAGAATTTATAATTACCACATATTATATGAGATGCGGTATTATATAAGCGTGTTTGATATGGGGTTTTAAGATCAATATAGGGATGATCGTTTCGGGGGAAAACCCCGACTATATAGAATTTCCACTCGTCTTTGTGTATATGACTTTATTTTAAAGTTCAGGATGTTTATTCAAAAATTTTGTTGCTTTCTTTTTATTTATTGACACTGGTTTCTGTTTTTTAATGGTTTATAAATTATTAATAATATGCAAATGATTTTTTAATACGTAACTTATAGACTATCGTATTTTTTTTTTTTTTAATGAATAAACAAGCGCTTACCTTTATACGCGTTATATTTTGATCCATTTTGATGTTTTAGTTTTTTTTTTTCGTTTTTTTTTAAATTATTTTATCATTTATATTGAAAATTTTACATGACCCAATAATTGGATTAAATATATTGAAAATAAACTAAAAAAAAAAAATATTGATCAACAAATAATCATTTCCTGGATAATCACTTTCACAATAATATACACTTTTTTTTTTAAGTCGCACTTCAAGTACTTGGCGTTAGCTCAATCGTGAAGTAAAAGTTCATGAGGTGATTGTTTAAACTGTTCAAAAGAAAAAAAAAAGAAAAAAAAATGAAAAGAAATAATATAGTAATTAGAGAGTTAGTTCTAAACTTATTTTTAATAATTATTATTTTAAATAGTCTTAAAGATAGTTCAAATTTAAATTTTCAGAAAGGCCCTAGTAGGTAAGCTTTCTAAGCAGAACCGGTCCTACTATCATTTAACACTGTACTGAGTATGTGCAAATATAAAAGGAAATATAATTTAAATATCCGTTCGGATGCACACATGAAAGTAGACAACCAACTACATTTCTTGCATGGATATGGAAATAACCACAGGACTCCATTGGACTTATTTCAAGACATATTTTCAGTCAGACTGAAAAAAAGTCTAATGGAGACTCTAAAAAGTGGACATATTTTCAGTCGGACTGAAAAAAAGTCTAATGGAGACGCTGAAATTTGGAAATAAGTTTTGAAATAAGTCCAATGGAGTCGTGGGGTATGGAGCTTTGACTTAACTTTTTTGATAAATTTTCAAACCTTCACAATTTTTCTTCGACAAGAATTTACCATCTTAAGTGACATACGCGAAATTGTCTAATTCGATAAAAGTCGCTTTCCTTTAACAGGGACTAATTGTGACTGCTACATGAAGTAACATGAAGTAAAAAGAACACTTATCGAATTTCGAATTGAATATGTGTCTTAAAAAAATTGATGCAGGCAAAATGCATTTATCCAATTTTTAGTGTATTTTTGGACACAAAATAGCAAGAAAAGTCCATAAATCTGAAATATCTTTCCTTGCTAGAATGCTAATCATATAGTCCTTCTTAATTTTAAGGATAACGCTTGTTATATTTATTTTTGTTCATTAAGTCATGTTGGAAAAAATATATTTATCGTATGGACTTATTCGATTTTATAGTAGCTTTTTCAATCTAATCCAGGGTGGTATTTAGGATCTGTAGACTCCTAGGCTGAACTTATGGTGCGGGTTCTACCGCAAGGACATGAATGTTGCACTTTCTACTATCTGGCGAATATTCTAGTCATTTTTGGACTAATTTGTCAAAAATTGTAATAGAATATGTTTTACATGAAAAATATCGATTAATATTTGAAAATGTCCTTTCTTTTTTTTATATTATTTTATAAATTGATATACTAATCCATAATTATTTGACAATTTAGAAATTTCTTGCTTGCGATCATTTTGTGGTGAATGTTATTTTAGTCTATTCAAAATTAAAATTTTTAAAGAGTTTTTTTTTCTGTGGTGCGGGCTCCTAGACTGCAGCCTAAGTTGCCTAATGGGAAATTCGGTCCTGATCTAACCTAAGTATGAAAATTACCAAAATATGTTTTGACAGTTAAAATATTTTCATCTTTCTAAAATTATCTAATTCAATGTTTAAATTTGCTTCTACTCCGCATAATAACTTCAACTATAGAGGTATATCTTTTGGTTCGTTACTATTTGGGTAGTTAATGATTTTCAAATAAACAAGAAATGGTCCTCGAAGTTAATGTTTTTAGGTCACTAAGGGTAAGTTCGCACTGGCATAAATTGAAAGTTATTAAAATTGACATCTTTCTTTTAACCGTGTATTTTAACTTAAAGTACAGGCACTTTCGAATTTTTGAATTTAACTTAATTTATGTAATATCCATTCATATTTTTCAAATAAATACCAAAAGCCACTGGCTTGGAAATCATAAAATTCAATTTAATTAATATTTTCGATATAACATTGTTCTAAAAACGCACTTACTTTTAATTTATGATAAATACTTAAAAGACATTTTCTTAAATCAAACAGATACCTGCCATTACTATAAAAAACGATATAACAGCATAAATTTTAAATAAAAATTTAATAAAATAATTTAAAATTCGATCGAAATCTATTCGTAATGAAATTAAAACTAAAAAAAAATAAAAAAAATATATGCCTTACGGGCGTACAAATAGAGTTACTGTATAACCGCTCCAATATAATATAAAATGAACATAATTTATGCAAATTAGAATTATCTAATGTTAATAAAGGTGAAAAAATTTCTTGAATTCAGTCATAAGATGTAATACGTCGATTTAATCTCTATACCAGATACTATATACTTCCTAACAAACTATACATATGTGAACATAATTTTACTTACTCGAAATACATAAAGAAATATATTTTAAATAAAATATTGGAAGTGAAAAGTAATTAACTAAATTCTGTTAATTATATTATTATACATTGTGACCTTTAAAGTGGGTGTTGAAACAATGCGAGTCTCTGTTTTATGCCTTTTTAAACTTAAACCAAATGAAAATGTTTGCTTCTGTTAAATAGCCCAGGCTACTGTTAACATGTTCGACATTAAAATATGCTTCCGGGCGAAAATACCATAAACAAAAAAAAAAAAAAAAACCTAAACCATTCTTTTATATTTTTAGTGTAAAATTGACTGTTTTTCCTTATATTTACTATATTTTGTAGTTCTTGTGACGGCAAAAGGTGAGAAAAATGAACGAAAAGAAATGGTTTATCTTAAGATGGTTGGTGTGGAAGTATGAATTCATGCAAATGAGCTTATATTATTATTATTATTATTGGAAGAGACGGATTACACGCATCGCCTTCAAAGAATCAAGAAAAAAAAAAGAATATTATAATACAAGAAAAACGAAATGAATATCATATTTTTCTTTTGGGGAGGAGGGATCCTAAGCGGCATCTTTGATATTTTCAAGATGAAAAAGTTTTAAAGTTTTGTTTTCTTTAAATGGTTCCAAAAATGAAAAAAAAAACATAATAAGTCGCGCAACAACAGAATTACATACTTTATATACTTCTAATAAAGTGAATTTGTTTCTTCGTTTTTTTTTTTTTTGTTAATATTGTATTGATACGTTCGATTTCAGAGGACAACAAACTATACGCCAAAAACGCGATATTATATTTTGTCTAGTATTGCATATAGTGTGAATTTTTCATTTGTGTCAATATTACCAAAACAATATATTAAAACGCGTAATACGAAATATCAGATGTTCTTATCTTTCGTGTCTATTACCAATGATTTGTACTCTTTTTCTTTTTCTTTAAGGTAGCAATTTTGAAAAGAAAACAAAAAAAAAATATATGTTTATTTAAAAGCTTCAGAATATTAAATTAAGAAGGTCGCGGTCTCATACGAAATCTCTGTTATAATAGACTTTTTGTGACTTTTTGAATGTGTTTAGTAAATTTTCTGTTTGAAATAATAATCACAATTTCACATATGTCTGTAAACAATAATTTTTATTGAAAAATTTACTCAAACAATTTGGTTTTATTGTTTTTTTAGCTGAAATTTTATAAACTTTATATGTCTGTACCGATTTGTTACTCATATTTCGGTTAATTTTGAATATTCTAATTTGGAAAAATAAAAATAAAAACTAAAAAAATTAATTCGATTTTGAGTGAATTTTAATTGATTCGAATAAAAGTACAATTTTTCAAACTTAACAGAAAAATATTTTTAATAATTATAGATTAACATGGAAAGCTTAAAATTTCATCTTAAATATAGATAGGTATACCTAAATTGGTAGTAGCCTAAAGGATATGCCTTAGTTTAGGCAAAAACTTTAGGTGATAATTTTAAACATACTTAAATGATTTCATTTATATTTATATTTTCCTATGACTTAAGATTAAATTACAGTACTTAGGGTTTCTGTACTCGATTCGACTCGGGCTCGTCGAGTATTTGGGTAGTTAATCGGATTCGGGACTCGACTCTAATACTCGTGGAGTCCGAGTCCGAGATTTATAGCAAACTTAAACAAGAATTTTTGCTTTTCAGAAATACTGGAAAACGAACAAGTAATCTTGATGACTTGTACAACGCACTTTCTTCCATAAAACCAACTTCAACTTCTAATGAAAGAACTACTACAATCAGATTGAGACTTGCTGGCAAGTCTCTTAATTCGTTAGTATTTCTCAAATTTTCAACCTTAAGACAAAAAAAAGCACTTAAATTGAACCAAATAAATGTGTTCAAATAGTTATATCTAGTTTTAAAGTTTAATTCTTGCAAATAAATAAATTTAAGTACATTTTCTTTTTAATTTCTTAGCACGACCAACAATTTCAGTTGAAAATCTTGTAATGTAATAAATAATAATTTGAACAAATTTTAGTAATTTTTTTTTTGTTACAAAAACTTCAGCTATGAGAATTGTTATTGAACTCCAAAATATTAAACGTTTTCACTTATTGATTTGAGTTTAAATTTAGATTCGGACTCGACTCGGACTCGACGAGTTTTCAAAATTTAGGACTCGTACTCGAGTAAAATTACGAAGTTATAATTAATAATAAGGGTATTCATGAAATCTGGGAATTTTACCGATCGCGTAAATGTATATTTTTCCGAGGAGTGTTGCATGAACGGGTTCGTGTATAAACTGTGTAAATCTTGTCTCATAAATGTAATTTTGTCAATTTAATTGTTAAATTTGATTAGTTTCGACTTAACTCCGATATTTTTAACAAAAAATTAGTAGTATTTCTTTAGTTGTCCAAGAAAATTCTTTTTTCCTCCTATAATAATAGCCAAAGTAACATATGTGTAAGTTTACCAGGCTATTTAGGCACCAAAATTGTCGCGGAAATTTCCGAGGTTTGTGTATTGGAGTTTCCATAGGAATTTTGACAGTTCATTTACGAGGTGGGGAAAATTATGCAGTTTACACGATTTACGAGGGTTTTACGCGTTTTCATGAATACCCATAATATGTATTTAAATTTAATATATGTTTGTATAGAAAAATATTTTAATGTCAAATTACATTGATATTGCACTATATTTCTAGGAAAGAATTCACGACTTTTCTTGATAAAAGAAAAGTTGTGAACTTTCCTTGAAAACACAAAACACTACACATTAAATTAATTTTTAAAAAAAGAATAGAAATTGTAATGTTTCATGATTTTTCTAAAGAGAAAGATCATGAAAAATTACGAAAGAAATCACACACAAATGATCACTGTTGTTCTGACATTTCCTGTAGTAAATTCCAGGAATAAATTTCTTGACGTTTCGGGAAATACGTTTCCATGTATGGTTGAGCAAAAGTTCTAGATTCCCATAATGAGTATATAAGGTGGAAACATCGCTGGAACAACACATAAGATCATCATAAGAGATTTGAAATGTGATTATTTGTGGTTGGTTTACAAAGGGAATATTAAAGTGATTTGATAAACAAGTAAATTAATAAGTGATTAATAGTGTTTTCCATTGTGATAAAATAATTTTGTAATAATTAATTATTTTTAAGACTAATTGTTAACGCAGAAATAATTGTAAATAAAGTTTATACACCGATTTCACGTAAATAAAAAGTCCTATCATTCTATAACATTCGAACCAGAGGGGTAGCACGTAACAATATTGTAAATTACAATTAAAGACCTGTAATGGAAAAATCATGATTTTAAACGTCGCAAGAACCACGTTCTATTGTATTAAGAAATTTTTAATCAATAAAAAACTAAAAATTTCCCAACGAACATTTTCAAACACCCTAAAAAGTATTTACATGCAAGACTTTGTACATAAATAAGATTACTTAATTCCGTTCGAACGATTACATTCTTTGCTGAATTTGCACAAGAATTCTAGGATAATTGGATTTCATGCTCAGATAAATCTACAAATGACACATCATCGATTTTGTCTTTAGACAAGATAGACGACAAACAAAAAAAAAATAATGATAAAAGGGCAAAAATATGGATTTAGATCATATAACAATAAAGCTGACTTCATTCATACCAAAATGAATGAATAATTGACTTCGAAAATATTTTCTGATTGACTTTACCTTATATTCACAAAAAATTTTTAATCTTTCAAACCGAATAAAAGGAAAAAAGAAAAAAAAAACTATCTTCATCCAACAAATCCCATTTTGTGTTATTAGGTATACCAACGCCAGCCCAGGTGATTTAATTTTATCCACACCAGAAACATTAAAAATCGATTGCGAATTCATTTTCACCTTTAAAAAGGATGATCACACACAAACTTTTGTCACATTTATTGTTTGAGCGGTTCAGAATTCTTTTTTTCTTTGGGTGTACCCCTAATGTTATACAGCATTATAGCCATATACGAGTATAGTTCCTCTTCTTTAATGCCTGATTTATTATCTGTATGCGCCCTTTTTTTTCCTCCTCGAGTAAGCAAAAAAAAATGAAATAATAAAAAAATACATAAATGTTTTTGATGTTCCTCGGATTCAATACAGAACAGTACCGCACAATTCATTCGAATATTAAAAGAATCAACAGGGGGTTTTACCCTAAGTGTGCAACAATAGTGTATATGAATATATACAAGATATACCTCTTGAAACGTTACAATATAACACTGAAGTGAGACTATAGACATGTTGTAAAACCTCAAGTACCCCTTAAAACAGTTGTAAAACGGTTTCCTTATTGTTGCCAGTTAAATTTATCGCCTTATAACAAAACGATGAGCATTTTTAAATATCCGTACACTGAAGGACTCAAGGGTCTCATCGGTCATTCTGAATATATATATATTTGCTGTTTTTTTTTCTTCTTCCATCGAAATAGTTTTTTTTTCGTCAAATTTCCTGAATTGCGTTAAAAATCTTATGTTTTTGGTACTAGATAAATATTTCAAGGGCTTCAAAAATTTACCTGATGCCTGATACAAAGAAATTAGGTTCATCTTATATAGAATGTCATTTTTGTGTTTCTTTTTTTTTCTCTTCTTTGCAATAAAAGATTGTGAATAAGAATGCCAGTAATACAAACGTATGAGGTCCTCCTTGACAATGGATCGATTGGCTTTAAATTTGGAAATGATCGAATTCATATTGAGTATGTGGCTTTTCAATATTGGTAATATTTTTAATGTACAGAGAGTGAATGGCGTTTAGTCAAGGTGGTATAGTTGGCATGCTTCATCGTAAATTTTTCTGTTTTATATATTTTATGGGCGCGTACATCTGGTTTTTGTCGAACATTGTTTTTGGCAGATGGATCCAAATCACAATCATTTATTATATATGCTTATCATTACATATTTTAAGTGTTTCGAAACACATAAATTTCAATTTTTATATGGATTTCTTTTTTTCTTGATTTGGTTTTATTTGAATATTGAACATTTTTTTATTTAAAAGTAAATTTCATAAATTTATTGTTATTGAAAGTAAAAAAAAAAAATTTACGGATTTTATTTCGGAAGCACCGAAACCTCGAATCTCAATAATTCGAAAAGCTACCTCGAGATAAATGTTTCCTTATTGAAGTAAGTATGAAACTCGAAAACGTTTTTCTAATACGTATACAGGAAGTTGTGCTGTGATCGGAAATCCTCTTGGGATAGCGGTGAACATTTTCAGAAAAATATTCTGTGAGTGCAAAATTCTATCTTTCCGTTACCGATTAAAAGGTTTCAATGATTTTATACAGTTTTTCATTTGCATGTAAAAGATTTCCGATTTGACATACTATATTTGGTTCAGAGAATATTTGTGGAACTTTCATTATTGGAAATTTAAATTTAGTTCTAGTTATGGTAAAAGCTACTAGATCAAATCTAGTTCTAGTCAAATTTTTTTATTTTTTTTTGCTTAATACAATCACGACTTTTATGGTGCTAAAGAGAAATCTACATATTCAAGTTAAGTGATTTTCCAGCCAAAAAATGTTGCGAAAAATTTGGAAATAGTAAGCTGTGCCTCGTAAAATTCCATTTCATTTCAAATTTGGAAGAAATTGCATGAATTCGGATGAAAATTTAATTAACTATTATTATACAGCGTACATGTAATTACTCTGTATAAAGAAATCCAGCAATTTCGGTAATAATTTGGGTACTAAATAATACTGAATATTATATCCTGCTTCATTTCACTAGCTATCCAGAATTTTTGTTGCTAGATATCTTTAAATATCTATTAGAATAGTACACAATTAAAATAGATTTCCAGTTACATAAAGCAATCCAATCTCAGGAATATTTCAGTAGAAGAATATTAATTTCAAGTAGAATTCCCTTTCGTCCATACAACATATTCCATCTACATTTTTTAGTGTTTAGAATTTAACAAGATTTAAATTCTAGGAATATCCATCTAACTAAATTTTACCTGAATCTAGTTCAAACAATTTTACAGTGTTCATAGTTTTCGAAACAAAATCACCGTACTTGCTGGTATTTCGGAGATTTTCACAGGTTACATGACTCTATATAAAAACTAACAAAAGCTTAGGATAGCAAGACTTTGTATTTAGTTTTCAAATATAATGCACTCTGCATGAGAAGAACGGAGACATTAATTTCGTAAATACGAACAATAAACAAAGTTTAAGTGAAATCAATTTTAAAATAGTATGCCTTAAAAGTGTTTCAATTATCTTCCCAGTACCTATTCCTATAATTTAGTAAAGGGTGAATAGATGTCCTAAAAACATAATTTTGTATTAATTAAATTCGCTTTTCATGAGAAGAAGTTCCTTGAATAGCATTTCTATCATTTTCGTAATGTCCGAAATATGTCGACAGTAAGTTGATAATTACCTAAAAGAATGTATTTTGTTTATGCCAGATAAAAGCATCATTTTGTTTATACAAAAAAAAAGGACCGCCAACTAACAATGTCCTATTGTCGTATTGAATTAAAATATCTTTGATTTGTTTTTGGATGGTTCATCGATATATTTTTGGTAAAAGGGGTCTAAAATCTTTGAGATGGTCTGACGAATAGCATAGATTTGTGCAACATGACCACCATCGATTACACGTACATAGATGTCAACTCTTCCAAATTTTTCTTTCCAGGGCAATAATAAACGTTCTTGAAGTTTGTATTGCAAAACTTTTGGTTCAATATTATCCAAAGGAGGTCCATTGACACGATGTAAACGAGGCCGAGGTTTACCTACAGTATACGACTGTTGTTGCAGTCCAAAAACTTGGACAGTTTGGATAGGTTCTTTCCTCTTTGGCTGCATTTTCGCTGCTGATTAAGTAAGAAACTGCCCAATCACACAAATGTACTTTAATTTGGCGGTTACAAACAGCTAATATTGCTGGTTAAAATCTTAATTTGAAATAAAATGATTTGTTAGATCTTCCAAAAAGAAAAAGTCTATTCTGAGGCCACTTAGAAATGTTAGGTATGGTATACAAATTCTGTTCTTCTTCAATTTAATCTTTTAAATAAAATATTTTAATACATCAATTTATGTGACAAAGAACCAACCAAAAAACATATTATTATGGTACATAATCTGTTTTATAAAAATGCTCTTAAGTAGATATATTAGAGCAATTGAAATGATCGAAGATTACATCTACCAAAAAAAAAAAAGAAGATAATCTCAGTTGTAATGCTTGTATATTTAATATACTTTAATATTAAATATATATTTGACTTCGGTGATCTTAAAATAATAAATAATCACATCTCGTAATGGTCAAAATCGAACTATAACATATTTTATTTATGTGATACAATAAACTTAAACATAAAGTTTGAATACCTTATCAAAAACTTAAGCCCTTTCAAAATGGGACAAATACCTATTTTAAAGCGATTACCTATGATCGGCGCTTAGTTTTTCTAAAACTAATGTTATAATTTTTATAATTCTTGTTTCTTTTTTTTTTTGTATCTTTTATGATAAATCTTCACATGGGACTGCATGTCTCTGGGTTGTTCTTTAGTTTCAGAAATGATTGAGACAATTTTTTTTTCTTTCCATTCTTTTAAATATATTCAATATTTTCGATATTTTCAAAGATCAATAAAAAAAAACTTTACGAGTTCCAAAATAAAATACGATTTGTTAAAAATTTTAAAGAGCTGTTTGTATTGATGATGATCGCGATCCATTTGAATATATATATATATATATATATATATTTCGAACGTCAAGTGTTAAACCCGAAAAAAAAGAAGAACGAAAAGTGAATGGATGGGATGTAAGGTTTTGTTGCGGTATGATCTGTGAAATGAAGATAAAATAAGTATTATAGAGAATGTGATACTATTAAAGAATATATCAAAAATCCATGGAAATTTTGAAACCTGTTTCGATTTTTGTTAAATTTTTTCTTGGTTTTTTTTTCTGTTTCTTATTTTTTTTTTCTTATTCTCCTATAATATAATGTCGAGCCTAAATTTGTTTTTAAAATATCTTCCTGCTGAGCAGTTAATAGCGGCGTGGAAAGAGGAAACACAACAACCTGTGGTGCGATGGCAGTAAATATTATACTACAAATATATATATATATATATAGAGTGCGCGAGGTAAAGAGATTTTTTTTTTTTTTTAGTTTCGATCATGATGAGAACCCCTACAACCCGTTCATATATTTATATCCTATCACTTTGGCGGATCTTGTATTATAGATGTGTGTATATTAGATAAATTTGATTATTACATCACCGTTGTAAATCTATTGTTGGTGGTCATCGACTATGGATATAACATTGTACAAATAGATGTATCCTACAAGAGAAACAAAATTCGTTTCTTTTTTTTTTTTTCTTTGGAGGTCAATTCTTTTTAAGAAAATCATATACATATATAGTTATATGACCCCTGAGGAGTTTGACTATGTTTTTAACATTTAAACTTAAGGAATTAACCATATTTTTGTAAACGAGCCTGTTGGATATATGTTTTTTTCTTTTTGATATTTTTTAATTCTTCTCGGGCCATTTATGATGATAACTCGATGAAATCAGTTGAATTAAAACCGTTTCGAGTAGGAGGAATATTTAAATATATTTTCTTGTCATAAAATTCTTTAGACTCATTTAACCTTCATAATTATGCGCATATTATTGATAAATATTTTGGCTTTTTAAATAAATTTGTTATACGATTTTGTTACCAAACAAAATATTGACAATTATTATATTTAGTTAAGTATATTTTCTATACAGTAGTTTGAATGTGTTTTAAAAACCCGCAAAAAAAAATTATATACGTAAAAAAGTTCGATAAAAATCGATAGTTATTGAAAACACTAGACTCTTTATAGAACATTTGAAGTCTATAAAAAAAAAATCAATATTCCAGTAATTTTATGTTTAAATAATACTTTACTTTACTTTTTAGTTTTTACTAGTTTTTTTATTGGCGTTTAAATGTTGTATAATCGTTTTTAATGGAACTTACCTAAATACATTTTTCATAAAATATGTATAAACATAAATTCTTTTTTTTTATGAAATAGGATTTTTATGTTATAGAAAATACAAAAAAAACTAGTTAAATATCGTATTTCATAGAAAATTCTATATCACCAAAAAATTAGATTATATTGAATTCTTTTTCTAAAATCTTCAAAATGTTATTTATATATTTTATTTTGTGTTATAAGCAATAAAATCTTCAAATATATAAACGTCGTTCAAAGTTCCATAATAAATAATGTTTTATTATAAAAATGGACATTTTCTTAAATGAATATCGATTAATGTTTTAATTTTATTTCAAAAAAAAAAAAATTTGTTTTCTTTTATATAGAAATATATTTTTATAGTTCGTATATCATATTGTAAAACTTCAGATAGACATGGATATGGTTTCTCATTGAAATGGTGGAAAGAACTTTTACGAAATATTTAAATAGAAATTAAATTTTAAAATTTAAAGATGCTTCTTTCCAATTTCAAGAACGGATCCTATAGTTTTTCGTTCTCCTAAAAGTTGTGTAGTTGTTAGGTAAAAATAAGATTTGAATGGTTTAGAATTGAAACTGCACATGCCCCATTTTGACAAAATATCATATACTTTCAATTCTAAGCTATTCATTTGACAAATTTTAAAAATTTAGTTTTTCACATAAACTTATTTTATTATTATTAATTATTATTATAACTTAGGCAACAGTTTGCAAATGCTCTTAACATCAAATTTCTACACAAATCTCTTAACCAGAATAGCAGTTTCCGGCTATGTTCACTTATTTGAAGAATTAAAAGTTATAATATCTCTTAATTTTTTGTTATATAGAATAGGAGGATAAGGAAATTAGCTATTCCCAAGCATGTAGTGACCATCAGATTTAAAAAGATACGTGGATAATATCTAACTGATTAACACATCAACAGTTTGTGTCATACTTAACACAAACATCACTTGATTTTGTGACATCTTTCTTACTTTTTTTCTATAGAAAAACTTCGAAAATCTTTACCACAATCGCTAGAAGATCTGTGGAATGTGCATTTCGCATATTAATGATTTGCTGCAAAGATGAATCTGTACGCTTATTAATTAAAGAGGCTTTCGATACTTTGCAGTAATTTCAAAATAAATGCAACTCCACTTTTTAAGGAATATTCTGAGATAACGCGGTAAGCTTAAAACTTAAATTATCAAATATTATAATTGCAAAAAACATTCCCATCGCTACATCTACCACCGCACTAGTTATCCAAATTTTCCAAAAATTTTAGTAAAATTCAGTAAAGTCAGACTTGATAATTTGATCTAATAAAAACTAGGGTAAATCTGACTTTCAATATACTATGATCATTTAATCGGTGACACTAATGAATTCATTAATATCCCAGCGGACCCATTTGCTCTTTTCGATTAAAGAGAATTTTTCTAAGTTTATCAAGACTTGTAAATATTACTTTAGATTTTAGAACATTTACGAAAACGATAATATAACATAATGTGAACCCACCCAATGACGGTTTCGCGAAAGGGAAAGGATGTGAATTCTTTTTTATATTTACCGGGACACATTAAACACAAATGCAGAAAATGATTTCATATAGAGTTCTCATTGCGAAAACTCTTCCAGGAAATATCATAGCTTTCCCACTTTATCTTCATTTTGATGAACTAAAAATGAAATTTTCTTTAAATTTAAGTAGTTTCAATGAAAATTTGTAATTGAAATTTATTTTTGTAGTGTTTAATTCAAAATGATCAAGTTAAACTCCTGAATTAACCAAATCTATGCATTTAGAGTTTCAGCCAAATCTAGGTTTTCCAGATCATTATGAAATCATTCCTAGCACTTGATTATCCACTTGTATAGTCACAAATCTCACTAAAAATATTTGCTACCGGCGAACGTAATAGTGACTCGTAATTGAAAAGAAAATGAATTCGTTACGAACTCTTCAAATTTACTTAAAAATTAATGAATTCCGTTGGTTCCCTGGGCTTAAAAAAATAGTATTTATTATAGATAAATCAAACTTTAATTTGAGGATAATTTTTATAATTTTGTGTGAAGTTCAAAGTTTTAGTTAATAGTAAGGCGTGTTAGAAACATCTTAACTGGATGAGAAATAATATAAAACGGTATTTAAGTAGACACAAAACAATAGATACAATAAGTCTAAAGTCGACATAAGAGTTAATAATTTGGATAATAATGGATAATTGGATTCAATACGTCTAAAAGTATCTATGAAGTCTTTATTTTGTAAGAGAAAAAGAAAACATAACTAATGCAGTTCGAACTATTTTTACTTTATGGAAAATGTTTTATATCTATTTCATATGTTAAATTACTGATAAATTACTGACGAATAAGTTTAAATTTTCGGAATTAAAAAATTGTCGATGCCTTGGTATTATATTAATATGCCAAAAAGTACCTCCGCGGGAAATTAATAAACCAAATATTTGAAAGGAAACATGTAAAGGCAACATTTTATAGAAGGCAATAAGTAAACCGCAGAAGTTAGTACATACAAGAATTAACTGAACTGTTTTAATGAATGAGGAATTCCACATATTTATTAGCGAAAAAATGAAAAATGGTATGGTTCTAAAATTTGATCAAACTTAGGAGATCGTCTCCAAAATTTATGCATTAAGTGTTCATATCCCTTACTAAAACCTATTTATTACAAATATAATTTATATTCTAATATTTCAATCCTTTACAAATCCCATACCTTCATTATATTAGTGACACTTCTAGGGTCAGCTTCTAGTCCGGTAATCCTTAATCCAACGATTTGGTAATATGCTTAAATTACAAAATAACAAAATCGGACAACACAACACAAAATTAATTACAAATTCAAATCAAATTTTCACTTCACTTAAGTATTCACTTTCTTCCAACAAAAATATCAAAAACTTAATTTCCAAAAACCAAAAAAAAAAAGAAAACTAAATATTTACAGTGAATTTCACTTGATTTCGAAATCTCACACCCAATAAAAACCGCAATTGCTCTAAGAACACTTTTATTTTTGATAAACAAAAAAAAAATTTTATTTTTAATAAACAAAACTAGCCGTGATTCGATATCAAACTTGCTAAGATAAGTTTCAAAAAATCACTCATCTCAGAAACTCTCGACTCGAGTGACTGAACAATCAGACGGGCTCGATGAGTCTCATTTTTACAGAATCTCAATATTATCGTTTGCTGTTACAATATTGAAAAAATTCCGTCCCACTTTTTTCTTTCCTTCTTTTTCAAAACATTTCAAATTGTAAACAATCTTGTTTAACAAGTTTCTGCTTCATGTGGACTTGGTGAAAGCAAGGGATTGGTTGCTAGGTGGACCATTCAATAGACACACCCATTCTAGATGATATTGGTTCAAAAAATTTCGATTATTTTTCGAAACATTTCTTTTGATAAGCGATAATGACACTAACAAAATAACAATGGAGTCGCTCACTTTAAAGAAAAAAAAAACAAATACCGGTGTTTTGAGTCTCAAACATTTCGAAATGTTTTTATATACTTTTTGTATCGCAGAAGAAATAAATAAAGAAATGAAATTCGATTTTCAGTCAATCAATCGATTGTTCGAGATATTGCATGGATGTGATTTGATTTTCGAAATTTAATATTCGAAATTTACGATGATTTTTGAGAGTTAGTAACGCCTTCAAATACGCACTTGAATTGTTTTGTGTGTTGATACTGAAATTTAGTTACGGGATTTTCTGAATTTAAAGAATTTTCGTGGCACAATATTTTTTCCAACGAATTTCTATAAAGTATATAAAAGTTATTAAAGAATTTGTAATAATTTAAATTTGGTTTTTTATGTGTTTGAAGTGTGAATTCAATTTTAGTATAAAAGTAATTTATGTATTAAAGCCCTTATAGGAATTTCGATTAAGGTTAAAGTCAAAAAATTATTGTTTTCAGTTGAAATTGTTTGATATCAATGAATATAATATTAATAGAATAAAAGAAAGAAGAACAATAAATATTTTTGTAGAAAAACGTTTTAAAGCGAATCAGATTTGATGCACGACGAAATTTCAGCTTCTAGCTAGATCATCAGGAATTATGAAAAGAAATTACTGAAAAATGGACATCACTTACTCTGTAAGACCTTTTGTGAACTGTTAAACCGCTATTCTGAATTTTCCAGTTTTCCGAACTTCACCGTATTCAACTTTTCCATGTTCCCAAAAAGTTTGATTCCAAATTTCGGCCATCCCAGGTCATGGGGAAGTACGAGAAAAATGTCTAAAAATTAAGACAGTACTTTTTAAACTTATTTATATACGTCGTGATTATAAGTACAATTATTTTTAAATTGTTTAAAGTTATTAAAGAAGTTTCTCATCTTATTTAACTAGACTGTGTGTAAAAATACCTATATTAGATTTTAATCCAATCCATAATTGCTGAACGTCTAAACATGGCCTTAATATACTTAAAAATGATGAAAAGTCCGACTCATTATAGTGTTTACTAAATGATTTAGTAAAAACAATCATTTGAATCAGGTTATCATCGACACCATAGGTCCTATCATTACATGTGTTCCACAAATATTGTGTTAATCGTATTTATTTGGTAAAAAAACAACACATTTTAAATACTTATATATATATAGAAAAAAATTAATTAATTTATTTTTAAATTATTGTAATATATTCAGTTTAATCAATATTGTTATTTTTTTACTGTTTTTTTTTTTTAAACAATTTCTGTTCCTTGAAAATATTGACATCATTTATCAACAAACTAAATAGAAATTTATGAATATTCAAACAACATTCAAAAAATATTAATAATACTTAATACCTTGTTTCTTGGATGAATAAATTATTGTTGATTAAAAGCGTCTTTTTGTCTTAATTAAATCAATTTTTTTTATTTGCCTTTTTTTCGTCGTTTTTTAGAAAGAAAGAGCAAAAGAGTTTTCAACAGTTATATTCACGCATTAAGATTTTGTGTTTTAGAAAAACAAAAAATATCGAAACATTTCATTCGAAATTTACATTTAGTCACGAAATTATAAGTTTTCAAACCATAAATTTCAAAGTTATACCAAAAATTTCTTATTTTCTTAAATATTTGTCTTGAATTTGATTTTCGAAAATTTTGACTAAAATTTTGAACAAAAATCTTTGGAAAATTTTAAAATTTTTTTTTATAAAATCAGTTGCATATTACTTGGCGTTTTTTTTAAAACGCAAAATTTATTTTTTAATATTAATATATTAATATATTAAAAGTTCGTAACAAAATTAAAAAAATTATGGTCAAATAATATATAATAAATAAATTTTATTCTAATGAAGTACACAATTTTCTCTTTATTTACGGTTCTATAGGCCCTCGATTTTCTACAGATACAATAATAACAGAAATTTTAAAGTCTTTAAGGATTATGAGCATAGAACGCTCGACCGTTTGGTCTCAGGGCTTATCCTGAAAATAGAGTCCCTTTATTTGTCAATCGTATAAATATTTGCGTGTTCCCCTCAGACTATACCCATTCAAACACAGAACAAATTACATATATGTACATTGCCATTACATTTATGTAAATTAAGAAGTTTATATCCTAGACAGATCTTCCATTTTAATAATCATTACTGCCAAATTGGTCATTAAAACTGGATAATGACCTTTATTTACGTAATAATGATCAATTTTAAATATCTATTTCAAGCATCTTTATTATTTTAATTATCAAATGAAATTGTGAAGTGGTCTTAATTTTTGTCTCACCCTGTTTACAGGGCCATCTACATTTGAACATTTTACAAATTTCATCTGATTTTGACATGTTTTCTTCTTTCACACAAACTTAAAAGGATGAAAAATGGTTATTATTCTAAAAATTCCTTAAAATTTACTAAAATACATTTAAAAAAAATTAATTTTTTTGAATTAAAATGAATAAACATTCTATTCTGAAAATTATAAACAAAATAGTAATTTTATGAACCTAATAATTTTATATATGTACTTTGGAGCGCCTCTTTGAAATCAAAAATATCTGAACTTTCTTTCGATCATATACTAATTTCGGTCGCGGAACAGTCATGACTTGAAGAATTTTACATTAAGGTACGACTTGAAAAGATTTAGATAAAAGGATCCAAAACCAAATAATGTGTACGAAAAAAATTTTCAATTCAACTGAAATTAATTCTCTGGGTTAATCCTTTATATTACTACATTTAAATTTGCTACTTATATTAATTAGCAGAAAATTGTAACTAAAAAGAATAAGGCACATGTAAAATTATTTGATTGATACAAGTCCTGATTCTTTTGTATAATTTAATCGAAAGAAATGGAAATTCATAAATTATAAAAATAATTTTTGTTTAGTTTTTTAAGAAAAATTTATTCTCCTTCATCATAATTGAAAATTCCGATCACTTCAAAGTAAACAGGTTTCAGTTAATACTAAATAACTGATTAGAAGGTTCGAACGTTTAAGTTTTCATGTTAATTTTTAGGCAAGTGCCTACCTTGTCTTGCATCCTTTAAATGAAAATGAATTATAAAGCAACTTTAGTATAAAGTTACAATACCAAACTGAGGTTGGTTTTTATTTTCCGAATTTTAAATTCATAAACTCACATTTTATGTTAATTCCATCAAATTTAGTAAACATATTAAATTTCTTCTAATATTATAGCAAATAAATTTATCGAGGCTAAATAATTTGATTAGAAAATTATGAAAAGCGCAACTTTTAATGAGAAAACTATTCAAAAACGAGGTCTTTGAATGATTTTATAATTTAATAAATTTTGATAAAGTTTCAATTTTTTTTTTTGATAAATAAAAGAAAAATAAGAAATTTAAAACAAATAAAAAAAATTTTCACGCGTTTTTTTTTCTTCAAAACAATCAAAACGTGTTTTAAAGCTTCTATAGAAGCTTTTATAATCTGAAAAACTCTTTTATATTTAGAAAAAATTAATTCATAAAAACAAAAAAGCAATAAAAAAAATGTTCATTCATATTTTTATATTAAACAGTTTGAATAAATTTGAACAAAACAAAAAATTTTGTGAAAAACATTAATTATCATAATACACATTTTAGAGACTTGATACAGTTTTTTTTTTCTGTTTCACTTTCGTTGTACAATTGAGAATGGAAATGTTGGAAAAATGTTATTAAAATTTTAAGTATACATGTCTTTTGTCACAAAAACAATAACGACAATGGTTCCAGTATAGCGCATGTTTATTAATCAGTCTATTTTATATTTCCTACCATGTGTAATAATCACATGATATGAAGTAGGTATAAAGCAATTCTCTTAGCGTCTAGTTATAGGGTAATCAGTAGCATGAAGAAAACAATTTTGCTAAGGAAAATAGCCTATTTCAAAGATTATTTGTTTGGAAAACACAAAATATGGGAAATAGCTGAATTAAAAATTTTTGGATAATAATTATTCTTAAATGGTGTAGGTGAGTGGCGACATGAAAGGGAGATGGAAAATTCAACTCACTGCAACCTCATGCAGAAAAATTATAAAGCTTTCAGTTGTGAGAACCGAAAATTAAGTTGTGAGAACCAATATTCAGTTGTCACAACTTACCATCACCATTAATTTCGATAATTATTAACCTCAAAGTTAGGAGTTAGTAGTAGGTGTGTTTTTTTCAACGGGGTTTTGATAAAGGTCTGCTTCATAACACGTAAAAGCAACAACAACATAACTCAAATATTAGATAGATTTTAGTTATGTAAAATTACAAGAGATGGCGCAGCCATAGTTTTTCATATATATTTTATAAATGTCATAATACATCTCATAAATTTGTGAAAAAAATTATTTGTTAATATCATTCAATAAAGATATTTGAGAATTTGCTAGTATTTATTTTATTTTATACTTAATTTATTTTAAAAAAGAACGACAAAATTGAGTTTTATTGAAAAAAAAATTTTTTTTTTCTTCTCGACACCCAGATCGTTTTTTTCAAAATAGACCCAGACCCCGATGAAAAAAACGCACCTACTATCCAACTATCTCTGCTGACATTCGTAAATAATTACTTTTCACTTGTTCCATTATTTTCTTCAGGCTACAGATTGTCCTATAACTAGCCACTTAGGTTACATTTCTAGATACATTTCATGTTATATATAATATGTTTTCATATCATTTTTAAATAATTCAAATAAAAATTCAAATCGAATACATTTATATATAAGAAAGTTGATTGATATTCGATACCATATATCTTAAGGTGTGTTTCCACCAAACGCGCAAACAGAATGCGGTTGCGGCGCGTTCTGTGCGCAATTTTGCACGGATGTTGTCCGCACCGAAAATGTTTGTTGCGTGCAGCTAAGCGATTAGCTCACGCACATGAACATTTGATGTGGACTGATGAAGTTTTTCTGTATGCTGAAGCAAAAAGTGCGTGTGCTCATCGATGATTTTGACAATTCAGAGATAGTGTGAAAAGAAAGTAATTTTATTTGAAGCTAGGAATGCAAGTGTCCTCCCTCGGTAGATTTTAATACAAATGTTTAAAGAGAAAATTTTTATCATTTATTATGTTAATATCAGAAAAAAATTTTATATTTAAAATTAAAGATTTAAAATTGTTCATTAAATTAATTATTAAAAAACTATGAAATTTTTATTTTGGAAATATTGTTTTAAAAAGTATTTCTAAAAACGAAAGTCAAATAAATAAATAAAAGAAATATAAAAGTAATAAATGACTCATTACGGACACAAAATAAATAGGCACCAATTGCAATTATCCACAAATTAAATTAGCCAATTGAAAAACGTATGGCCTGGAACAATTTTTTTGTATTTACTATTTCAATGCAATACAAAAAAACTAATTGCAACCAAATTACTTATGCGTAACTAATTAATTGACATTTTAAATTTTAATCCATAAAAATAGACATTATATCAAAGGCCATGTACATAGCTGGATCATTTCTTAATTTAGCATTATCTAAAAAGAGATAAGTAAATTATCTAAGAATCTATAAGTATTGTTCATCTAAAAAAAAATGCATTATTTCATAAAGAAAAAAGGCATTAAAACACGAAGAAACAAAAAAAAAGCAGAAAAAACCCGAGAGCTAACTTCGAAGCAAACATTTCCAGTCCCCACCAAGCGCACTATAATACACGTTCTGTTCGCATATATCGTTTTGCAAACCTTTTTCGATGGAGACTGATCGGCAAACATTTACACGCTCAAAATGTGCGCGAGCAAAATTTGCTCGTGCACAAAATACGCGTTGTTTTTTTGTTAGGAACGAGGAGTACGTTCAGAGCGCGCCGCAACCACGGGCTGCACGATTGATGGTAACGCACCTTTATATAGATTTGAAAGTTGTAAGAAAATTTCAACATTTTTCAAATCAAGTTAATAACGTTTGATCAATTAGCACTTATAAAATAAAATCAACTCAATAAATTTGTTAACAAAACATGTATGTAAATTAACTCCATATTTAGATATATGAGTAAGTAAACTCATCAAAGTCATAGAAATATTATTACTAAATGCCGGTTTCACGTGTTATCCGCGAAGTTTAAGCAACATATTATTTCTGGCTTTTTTTTCTTTCATCATCATATAATTTGAATATCAAACTATCAGCGAACATGAATTCCATGAAAGAAACAAGTCGTTTATGAATATTATTTACTAAATAAATAAAATGCATATTACCGATCTTATGAAATCCAATTAAAAATAATGCAAAATTTATCATATTTTAAGGCATATAAATCTAAATGGTAATTTATTTAATTTTTGACTCGTTCTGCGCATCTACATCATCTGGTAGGTGCAGTGGCGTACGGTATCTTTTGAAGCTAGGTGGGCATAGAGTACTTTAGTTTTTTTTTTTTTTATATATATTACTAGAGGGCTCCGCCTCTGCTCGCTTAGCTCACCAAGCACGGGTCCCGTAGTGAATTTCGAGTAGATTCTAGATTTTGTATAATGTATGGTAAAGGTAAAAAATGAATCATAATTGAGTAAGAAGCACTGCTTCTTCAAATACAATGTTTTATATTACCTTTTGTTCTAGCTTACACTCTATTTTTTCAGTTATAATTATTTATTCAGTTCTGATTTGATATTAACGAATCTGAATCGCTTGAAGAATTGAAGTCGATCGCTTGGTGAGGAAGCGCGTTATTTAGTCAAACCAACTAAGCATGAGTATGAGTTCGAACCCCCGTCGATGGCGAATATTTTTTCAGTTATAAATTATTTATTCAGTTTTTTTCTACTACAAAATTTATAAATGATTTGCGGAGAAAACTTTTTCATATAATAGATAACAACTTATGTTGTTTCATATTGATTATTACATAATTTTGATAAGCCTAACTTATTTTATATATTTTTTTAAACCAAATGTTGTAAGCTTTTAATTTTATTTTTTTATACGTATGTTTATGTGGAGCTCGTGTTTTTCTTTTTTTTACCCGTATACAGAGCAATTGGAAGAAGAAAGTAGAAACACCATTGTTGACCAAAATCAAAAGGATAGATTGTTTTAATTATATTAAATTTTTTGTATTAATTAAAATGATTCCTCTTTCTTACAGGAGCTTCTTTCTAAAAGTGGCTTCTCTTCCGAAGTGTTGCGTGCTGCTTTACAATATATGTAAACTTTTTTGTTGTCTACGAGGAGAACCATGCATAAAGGCGAATTGACTTGTAAGTATACAGAAAACTTCTTAAAATCAGACTAAGACTTTGAAAATTACTAATTGCAATAATTGTTTTAAAATTATCTGGGAATGCTCTGCGCCTTCTGCGCTTTAGACCGTACGTCATTCGCTAGGTGAAACTTATTACTTTGTATTCAATATCAAGTGAATAATATGGAAAATTTCCATTTTTTGTGGTGCACAAATGAAAATAAAAACCTTTACATCGCTTCCCTAAAACGTACCTAACTAACAATATTTAGATGGGTGAAGATTCGGTAAAAAAAAGTTTTGCATAAATTTGAGTTTGAAGATTGCAATTAAAAAATTTCAATAACTTTCAAAATTCCGAATATAATTACTATTACTATAATTACTTTGGGTGCTATCCGATACAAAATAATTAAGCATGATAATTTTTTTATTTTTTTTTAAATTGCTTACTTCAAGCGTTAGAATTATATAAGAGCTTCTTTAAATTAATTTTACTAAGACAGAAATCGAAACTACAAGCAATGTATATTAACTACACGTATAGCATTCGAGAAACAGGTTTGTTTTTCTCGTAATCCGTTCCGTGGTACAAAATTTTAAATTAGTCCACTGTCCTCAAGGAACGTACATTAATATTTAGCGACATCTTTTCTAATAGTAAAGGAGCATCAATAGCTCCATTGAAAATTTGATCGATAAAAACAATATCAGCCACCTGACGACGCTTTTCTAAGGATAACAGGTCTATCAATTTTAACCTATCACAGTACGGGTGCAGTAGGAAAGATTCATTCCAAGGAAGATCTCTTAATACAAAACGTATGAATCTACGTTGAACCGACTCCAATCTGTTAATTTGAATTTTATGCTAGGAAGACCATACTTGATTGGCATATTCCAAAATAGGTAATGAAGGTAATGAAGAGTGCTTTAGTTATATGAGGGCCTGAGAATTCCTTAGACCATCTTTCAATAAAGCCTGATGTCGAGTTAGCTCAATGAACGAGTGAATTAATATGTAGCTTGAAGTTAAGTTCACTGTCACAAATCACTCCCAAATTTATAACAAAATAAATTTTCTTAAGTGTCGGCATCATTTTGAACTCTTTATTTGCTGAATGCAAATCGTGCCAAAATTTAATACAAGAAAATTCCTCTTTATATTATATAATATCTTCTTTGCTTTTAGTAAGGTGTCATAATTTAGGTAGATTTTAGGTAAGCATTGTAAACCTATCAAACATTATATCGAGTCGACTCCAAATTCGAGTAACTGAATTTATTTCGTTTTGGTGGGTGTACTACGGGTTTTCATGTCCTCGACTACATTTAGACTCAATTCAGATTTAATATTTTTGACCCAATCTAAATTCCTCGATTATTTGACTCTCTATGTATACGTAGTAATTACGCATAATGATGATGATTTTAATCTTATCAAAATATTAAATTATTCCTGAAGTAATTACTGTTTCATCCTATTATTTAGAGATTACAGCTTTAGTTTTTATTTATCAAATTTACAAATTTGATTTACCAATATGTAAATTCCATTTTAAGCAGGATTTTAAACTGGTAATAGTGGAAATATTAAAAATATTATAACCAATTTAAACTACTCGATCCATGTCACATTTTATTATTTAACAATTCATAAAAATTATGATGAAAATGCCCAGTTTTAGGAACCAATATTAACAATTTTTAACGTTAGAATTTATATAGACCTTGATTGAAAGATCTAGGACGGATGTATAAAAAAAACAATTAAATTCATATAAGTTCAGATATCCCTCCTACTCATTTGAATTTTGTGCGAAAACTTTTTTCGACTTTTTGTGTGCAATTTGAAATTCTTCCGATATATTAAGTATTTTGCATCAATTGATTTAACCCAAAAATTTCTTTAAAAATTTTAAATAATATCCTTGAACTGATATTTTTAATAATTTAATAAATTAAAAAAGAGTTAAAGTAAATAATTCAAATATCAAATTTATTAGAAATAATTTTTGAAAATAAACATGATTATTAAATCAAAATCAAATCTTTGGTAAACGACAATTTCAATTTTAAAAAGTTGCAAACGCCCATAGTTGCGATGAAAGTTTATCGCCTACAATCTTTTGTATATCGAAAGAAATGTGCATATTTTATAATATATAAAAAACTTTTGAAATAATGCAGTTTTATATATATTTGATGAAATGTCCAAAAATTAATATAAAATATTCATTTTTATGGTAAAAAGATGACGCGATATTATTGGAAAAAAAAGTTTTTTTCATATATTATCACGCAACATTCTTCGCTCCAAATTCATTGCTTATACTAAAAACGTCTACACGACCTTTACGAATACAAGATATCTGTGAAACATAAGAGTTTCGCAAGATATTAAAATACAAAAAAGCATAAATAAATATTAATAAAACGACACACTAATAAAAAAAAAAAATCAATATGTGATTTGATATAAAAACCATAGTCAGTCTCATCTTCGGCATCAGTTTTCCAGTGGATCTTATCCAAAAGTGTCTAATAAACTCAAAAAATTAACCATGTTCAAACTTGTAAGTTAAAATATTAATTTATTAGTAAATTACATAATAATCGATAAACATATTCATATATTTTTTTTTATATTTGCCTCTAAAGATTGCTCTTACCATCGTTTTGGGATTAGTTGCAGCCGATCATATTGATAAAGATGCTGAAGTCCGTAGTTTCTCAAATGTAGTCAATGAAGATGGAACATACTCATATCAATTTGATACAACAAATGGAATTGCTATTCAAGAAGCTGGTACTGGTGGTGTTGTTGCTACTGGTTCAGCATCACATACATCTCCCGAAGGACAACAAATCCAACTTACATATACCGCTGATGAAAATGGTTTCCAACCTGCCGGTGCACATTTACCAGTCCCACCAGAGATTCCAGAACATGTCTTGAGAGCATTGGAATGGAACAGACAACATCCAGAAGAAGAACAAGAACCAGCACAACAACCTGGCCAAAGACGTTTCTAGAAGAAAAAGCAGCTATGTGTTTTCTTTTTGTTTTAGTAAAATTTTAAAGTACTTAGTCCAAATTTTAATGATAAACATGTAAAAAAAAAACAAAAAAAAATTTTAATAAATAACTTTTTATTATTAAAAAAAAAAAAAAAACTGTTAATTTTGTTATGTCAAAGAAAATTTCGTTATAGATCCTTGACACAACTTTTCTAAACAATTTTACCAAAGACATTTCTATTCAACTCAAGTCGCGAAGGTTTCATAAGATTTACTACACCCAAAAAAAAATTTACTATGTAATAATAACTAAAATCGTTTTCTTGAGATTTAAACAAGTTTATTAGGCCTAATGAAAATTTTCTTCAGAGATAATAAAATTTGCATTCACTTAACTAAAGTAATTTACCGAAATTTTCGTATTCTAAACCCGTTGTTGTTGAGCAGAAGTCAACGTCTAATAAAAATCCTGTTTCTGCAAAAAATTTAGTTTAATAATATCTTTACTGACAATTTCATTACAAACTTTTTATCAAAAGTTTACTATTGCTGGTAAAAAATTAATCTTATTACAGTGACAAAAAGTTTACTTCGTTTCAAGACTTTTTTATTACAAATATTGTAATTTTAATAGAAATTTCTTTTTTCATTTAATAAAAAATATTTAATTAAACTTTTTTAACTTAACACAAAAATGAAGCCAAGAGTCATTGTACAAAATGGTTTGTTAAATTAATTAATTATTTATTGTATATTTAACTAAAATATATTATTAACATATTTAGTTCCCGTTTAGCTAGTTAATCTTCAGTACAGTAACAAATATTTTCATTAAATAAATCTAACAAAAATATCTATAAAAGTTGATTTATAAATATGGTAAGAAAAGTAAGGAAATAAAAGTTTAAAATATAAGCAATTAATTAGTTCGGCAATAATCTTAACTCTTTTCGAAACTCATACATTCAAAGTAACAAATAAGGTTGTAGTCCTAGTTTTAATAAGTAAATAATACTCATCCATACAAATTTTTTAATTTCTACACTGTAAAGAATATAAGTTCCTGGCTTTTACAGAAAAGAAAATAAAAGAAATTTAACTTTTTAATCATTCGATCGCATTTTGACATTTCAATTTTTATATTTTTACTTAACATTGCTTAAAAATCTTAATAGTTTTCTTACTTTTTACCATAGTTATAAACAGGGCCGTATTTAGGATCTGTAGACCCCTAGGCTGAACTTGTGGTGCGGGCCCTACAGCAAGGATGCTACACTTTGTACTATCTGGCGAATATTCTGGTCATTTTTGGACTAATTTGTAAAAAATTATAATAGAATATGTTTTACATGAAAAACATCGATAAATAGTTGAAAATGTCCTTTCATCATTCATTAAATGGCAATTTTTTTCGTTATACTATTTTATAAATTGATATCCTAATGGTTATAATTAATTGACAATTTAAAAATGAATGTTATTTTAGTCTATTCAAAATTAAAATTTTTAAACAGATTTTTTCCTGTGATGCGGGCCCCTAGGCTACAGCCTAGAATTGCCTAATGGTAAATACGGCCATGTATAAATTTTACGAAAAATTTTGTTGCTTTTATGATTATTATTAGTAACTTTTCATTTGCATAGTACAATAACCTGAAATGAAACTTAAAATTCTACTATTCTGCTATTGGTAACTAACGGGATTTCTATAGGGGACACTACAAATGTTTTCCAAGAGGACGGCGAAACACGCAATGTTTTTTTTTTGTTCTTTTATGCTCGTGAATAGTTTCCATTTTATCATGGGCCACTACACACTTGAACAACGTTTACAAAATTTTTAAAATTTATTACCGCAATTCTGAGTCGGTCGCCGCAACTTTAAAAGCATTACGACCAATTTATGGACGACATCACCGACCTGCCTAATATGCAAAATATGCGTTATTGGGCAGGCCGCAACCCACACATTCTTCAAGAGACACCATTGCATCCCCAAAAGATAACTGTGTGTTGTGGATTACATGCTGGAGGTATCATTGAGCCATGCTTTTCCGTTGATGCTGAAAACCGCCACGTTACAGTTAATGGAAATCGCTATCGAACTATGCTAATTAATTATTTTTGGAATGAATTGCGTGATATAGTCTTGGACAATATGTAGTTTCAACAGGATGCCACTTGCCACACAGCGAACGTTACAATCGATTTATTGAAAAGTAAGTTTGGTGAGCCTGTTATTTCCAGAAATGGACCCGTCAATTGGCCGCCTCATTTATGCGATTTGACGCCTCTCGACTATTTTCTTTGGGGTCACGTGAAGTCATTGGTCTATCTATACAAATAAGTCGGCGACGTTAGAAATGCTCAGAGTAAATATTGAATGCAAAATTGTTGCAATAACGGGCAATTTATGCGAAAAATTGGTCGAGAATTGGGTTCACCGACTGGACTCTTGCAAACGTGCAAACGTGGTGGTCATGCGAAGGAAATTGAATTCCATACATAATGAGATAGAATGTGCTTTAACGTGAAATAAAAAATTCATTCAAACCGTTTTTGTTTTATTTAAAAAAATATTTGTAGTGCTCTTATTTAATTGCCCTTATTGAAGTGCTCTTTACTTCTAATTTGTTCAAATAACTACAAGCAGATATTCCTAGTATATCAAACATTTTTTCCTTTCTCCTTTCTACTAGCAACTACACAGAAAAAAAAATAGCGTGAACAACGAAAAAGTCTGGCAATTCATCTAATGTTCGTGGTTTTTAGTCTCCCAATTCATTAGTTAATTCAACAAGTGTAAATTTCTGTGTGACAAATCACAATATTTTTGCCAGATTGTGAATTTGAAAATTTTATATTCGGAAATAAACAAAATATTTTTATGGTGAGTCACAGAAATTAAGGAAAAATGTGTAATATATGGTGGTTAATTGTTTTAGTTAAAAATGGGACGTGGAGCAAAAAATTGTTCAGACGATCAGCGTAAATAATTCGATTTCTAAGAAAAAAAGTTAAATCTATGAGGGAAATTGCCAGAGTTATCCAGTGTTTAAAGAACATGGTAGAAAACGCAGTAAAACCTCAAAAGGAGAAGAGAAAAAGATTTCCTAAGTGCAAAACTAATCCGCAAACAGACTGTCGTATTGGATTTTTGTCAAAGCCCATTTAGAACCGCGAATGTTATTAAACAGGATCTTGTACTAACTGTTAGCGCTCGCACGGTGCGCAGACGGTTGGAGGAACAAATTCCTTTTGGAAGAATCCCATGTAATGTTCCATATTTGAGCAAGAAAAATATTGCAAATAAAATGAAATTCGCTAAAGGATTAGGGAGACGTGGAAAAAAAATGGAGAAATATTTTTTGGAACGACGAATCGAAAATTAATTTAACATATTTGGTTCTGATGGAAAAATCTTTTATTTAGAACACCTCCAAACAAACGGTTAAACCCCAAAATACACAAAGAAAACTGTGAAGCATGGAGCCGGAAATATTAAAGTATGGACATGCTTTTCTTATTACGGAGTTCGGCCAATATTTCGTATTAACTAAAATAGGGATACCCATTATTCTATGTATCTATACAGATTTTCACGCGAAGCATTTCTTCAGTACACCGCATCGGTTCTGTCTGTTCCCACTTTGGCGCTGGAGTCAACAAACTGTTTTTCATTTGCTCCGTCTTGTAACCATTCTTCACTGCTGTGGTGTGTAGCGGTTACAAGGTTCCATAACCAATCAGAAAAGACCTGTAAAATTTGCGGAAACTCGTGACAGACACTTATTGCAACATGTATCTTGCAACATTTATCTTGCAACATTTATCTTCCAACATTTATCTTGCAACATTTATCTTCTAACATGTATCTTGCAACATTTATTTTGCAACATATATCTTGCAACACTTATCTTGCAACAATTATTTTCTAACATGTATCTTCCAACATTTATATTGCAACATTTCTCTTCCAACATTTATCTTGCAACATGTGTCTTGCAACATTTATCTGGCAACATTTATCCTCCAACATTTATCTTCTAACATGTATCTTGCAACATTTATCTTGCAACATATATCTTGCAACATTTATCTTCCAACATTTATCTTCTAACATGTATCTTGCAACATTTATCTTGCAACATATGTCTTGCAATATTTATCTTTCAACACGTATTTTGCAACATTTATCTTGCAACATGTGTCTTGCAACATTTATCTGGCAACATTTAGCTTCCAACATTTATCTTCTAACATGTATCTTGCAACATTTATTTTGCAACATATATCTTCCAACATTTATCTTGCAACATGTATCTTGCAACATTTATCTTGCAACATTTATCTTCCAACATTTATCTTACAACATGTATCTTGCAACATTAATTTTGAAACATATATCTTGCAACATTTATCTTGCAACATTTATTTTCTAACATGTATCTTGCAACATTTATCTTGCAACATATATCTTGCAACATTTATCTTGCAAAATTTATCTTTCAACACATACTTTGCAACAGTTATCTTGCAACATGTGTCTTGCAACATTTTTTTGCAACATTTATTTTGCAACATTTATCTTGCAACATTTATGTTGCAACATTCATCTTGCAAAATGTATCGTGCAACATGCATCTTCTAACATGTATCTTCTAACATGTATCTTCAACATTTATTTTGCAACATATATCTTGCAACATTTATCTTCTAACATATATCTTGCAACATTTATCTTCCAACATTTATCTTGCAGCATTTATTTTGCAACATGTATCTTCCAACATTTATCTTCTAACATATATCTTGCAACATTTATCTTCCAACATTTATCTTCCAACATTTATCTTGCAACATTTATCTTGCAACATTTATCTTCCAACATTTATCTTGCAACATTTATCTTGCAACATTTAACAGATACAGACGCAGAAAGAAACCCAAATACTTACGCAGATACACTCGCAGGTACAGACGCAGATAGAAATGTAGATACAATCGCAGAACCAGACGCTGAGAGAAGCGCGGGTACCGACGCAGATACAGACGCAGAAAGAAACCCAAATACTGACGCAAATACAGACGAAGGTACAGATGCAGAAATAAACGCAGGTACTAACGCAGAAATACATTCAGGTACCGCCGCAGATAGAAACTCAGATAGAAACGCAAAAACTGACGAAGATAGAATCGCAGGTACTGACGCAGATAGAAATGCAGTTACAGACGCAGATACAGACGCAAATAGAAACGCAGAAACAGACACAGAGAGAAACGCAGTTGCAGAGGCAGATACAGACGCAAATAAAAACGCAGTTGCAGACGCAGAGAGAAAGGCAGGTGCAGACGCAGATATAAATGCAAGTACAGACGTAAATACATACGCAAAGAGAAACGCAGATACTGACACAGAAATAAACGCAGATACAGACGCAGAAAAAGACTCAGATAGAACCGGAAAAACTGACGCAGATAGAAACGCAGGTACCAATGCAGTTACAGACACAGAGAGAAACGCAGGTACCGACGCAGATACAGACGCAAATAGAAACGCAGATAAAGACGCATAGAGAGACACAGGTACTGATGCAGATACAGACGCACATAGAAACCCAAATACTGACACAGAAACAGACGCAGGTACAGACGCAGAATCTGCGCCAATTCTGTACCTGCATTTATATCTGCGTCTGTACCTGCGTCTGTTTCTGTGTCAAACTTTGGGTTTCTATGTGCGTCTATATCTGCGTCAGTACATGCGTTTCTCTATGCGTCTGTATCTGCGTTTCTATTTGCGTCTGTACCTGCGTTTCCCTCTGCGTCTGCAACTGCGTTTCTATTTGCGTCTGTATCTGCGTCTGTAACTGCGTTTCAGTCTGCGTCTGTAACTGCATTGGTACCTGCCTCTCTATCTGCGTCAGTATTTCCGGTTCTATCTGAGTCTGTTTCTGCGTCTGTATCTGCGTTTATTTCTGCGTCAGTACCTGCGTTTGTATCTGCGTCAGTATTTGCGCTTCTATCTACGTCTGTATCTACGTTTGTACCTGCGTTTCTATCTGCTTCAGTATCTGCGTTTCTCTTTGCGTATGTATTTACGTCTGTACCTGCATTTATATCTGCGTCTGTACCTGCGTCTGTTTCTGTGTCAAACTTTGGGTTTCTATGTGCGTCTATATCTGCGTCAGTACATGCGTTTCTCTATGCGTCTGTATCTGCGTTTCTATTTGCGTCTGTACCTGCGTTTCCCTCTGCGTCTGCAACTGCGTTTCTATTTGCGTCTGTATCTGCGTCTGTAACTGCGTTTCAGTCTGCGTCTGTAACTGCATTGGTACCTGCGTTTCTATCTGCGTCAGTTTTTCCGGTTCTATCTGAGTCTTTTTCTGCGTCTGCATCTGCGTTTATTTCTGTGTCAGTATCTGCGTTTCTCTTTGCGTATGTATTTACGTCTGTACTTGCATTTATATCTGCGTCTGTACCTGCGTCTGTATTTGCGTCAGTATTTGGGTTTCTTTCTGCGTCTGTATCTGCGTCGGTACCTGCGCTTCTATCTGCGTCTGTTTGTGAGTCTGTATCTACATTTCTATCTGCGTCAGTACCTGCGTTTCTACCTGCGTCAGTATTTCTGTTTCTATTTGGAGGCAATACAAATTTACGTTCAGCAAAGTTGTGCAGGTTTTCATGGGGACTATTTCTGTGGAAAATCAAATAGTTCTATCCCTCACCGCTTTGGCGCTGGAATCAATACAAATGTTTGAAGATAATATATATCTCCAGTAGTATTACGGGAACGGGGTAAAATAGCCATAATTTTGCGAATTAAGATGCTACGCTCGAATAAATTTTGTTAATTTACAGAGACTTGTAAACTGTAAGAGGCCGTCTTAAGACGGGTAACCTTCTAGTAATAACATAAAATGCCTTATAAGCTTACAAGAACACGAGATTTGTTGAAAAACATTTTAATTCACTTAATTTACAATAAATAATAAAAAAAATGAAACTCAAAATATTGCTTTCTTCCGAGTAACCTAAAAACTGTATGAACTTTTGTGGGCATATTATTGGGGACAGTGTTTTTTTCAGACCAAATCCTTTAAAACTTTCAACTTACTGTTCTTTTTTCTAATATTTGGTTGTTTGTCTATTATTTCTGATGACAGCCAAGCGATGGCATCGTTCTACAGGAATTGACTTTCATGCTTTTTCGACCGCACACTATAGTTCTCTAATATTTTTTGAAATTTTTTTGGCCATAGTCTCCTTTACATCCTTCCACAGGTTTTCCATCGGATTAAGATCTGGTGACTGTGCAGGCCAGAAAAACTCCTTCGCCAGCCTGCACACCTCCAAGCGGATCATTGATAAATCTACCGAAGCGGCATATCCGCTTCTGCATATAGGAGCATTAGATTATTCAACATATTATGGAATTTTGTCGTATCTTGTTGAGTTAACTAAAGAATTGGGAGGCTAAAACCACGAAAATTAGATGAATTGCCAGATTTTCTCATTGTTTACGCTACTTTTTTTGCTGTGTACTTGAAGTTTGCCGTTTCTAAATAACAGGTCAAATTAGAAATCAGTTGTAGAGCTAATGAAAATGTACTATTGCAATAATAAAGGAAATCTATTAGATTAAAAAATAATTTCATTTTATAAATAATAATAAAAAGTATTTATTTTGTTTGAAGATTTCTTATAAATAAAGAAAGACCAAAACAAACGCAAATCTGTGCCATCATAACAAAAAGATTTATCATTTATTAACTAAAATTTGCAATATTAGCAAATTTTTCTTGACATCATTTGAAGGTTAAATTGAATGAAAATATTTTGGTTTTATAAGTTTCAATAAAATTTTGGCGAAATTATTAATAAAATATTGATTATATATTCGTTTGATTTTTGGAAATCAAAATCTTCTCTATACCCGAAAACGTAACCTTCTGGCCATGCCTGAATGATTGAAGGTAGACGATTAAAGTTGATATATTAAAACAGTAGCAGACTCAGGTACGAATTATAAAGAAGGTGTGATTTGCCAAGTGGGTTTCAATTTTCACGCATAGTTTGAAATTTAATAATTTAGAAGGACATACAGCTGAAATTCGATCTTCTCTAATAAACATTTTTCTCAATTAAGCTTGATACGTTTTTAATGTAGGAAATAAAAAATATTAATATAGTAGCATATTTCCGCACGACAAGAATTTAATTGCGAAACAGATAAATATAGACACACACAAGGATTTTTTTCCTTTGTAGATAAAGATTCAGCTCCAAGGAATACAAAACATTAGACTATGATCCTATCAAAGTTACCTTTAGCATATAAGATGTTTCCTAATCTCCGGTCAAATGTGTTCTTTCCGTTTGGTAAGACTTTATGGATGTTCATTTTTATAATCAAAATTTCCTGAAAATAGTTTTTCAAAATTACGTATGAATTCCGCATTTTGATTTTATTTGAACGGAAGAACATTGAACACAACCAAAATTTGAAAAATATAGAAAAATACATTTTTTTAAAAAACAACACTAAAATTTCGAAAATTTATGTCAAGCTGTGAATTGTAACTTTTTATGAAATTTGAATTTTAATGAATTAGAATTAATTTGATTTTTAATCGATCGCGTTTCTTTTTATAAAGAAAGAAAAAAAACGACATTTGTTTATAAAACATTTTTCAAAAGAAAGATAGAAAAAATTTTTGTGGTTTTCGATAAAATTTTGTGGTTTTATTAATATTTTTCGCTTGAAAAGCTTTTTATTATAAATCGGTAACTTTTAAAAATTTTAAAGCAAAATTTATCAAAAAAAATAGAAATAACAAAAAAAACCTTTAAGTTCAG
The DNA here is from genome assembly GCA_963422695.1 of Xylophagus ater. Taxonomy (NCBI): domain Eukaryota; kingdom Metazoa; phylum Arthropoda; class Insecta; order Diptera; family Xylophagidae; genus Xylophagus; species Xylophagus ater. The sequence goes on along the minus strand of OY730482.1, from coordinate 38,885,922 downwards.
GTCACTTTTTTAAAACAAATTCATTTATAGTCATTTATTCAGAACTTTGTCAAATTTGAATGCAATTTGATTTGTTGACTTTATATGTAAATTTTGACATACATAATTCAATCAAAATAAGAAGACAGAAAAAATCAGATTTTTGGGCTTCAAATTAGTATGCTAATATGCTAAATTCTTGCTAATTATTTCGGAAGTTATTTCATGACACCAAAAATTATGATGTCTTTTTGATAATTTTTGATCTTAGCAGATGAACGATTGAAGGTCCAACTGAAAGGTTAAATTTCAATCTATCATTATTCCTAATTAAATAATAAACTTGCTAATTCCAATGCACCTATGCACTATATAGTCGTGACTATAATCAGCTCAACATAGTTGTGTCAAAATTATCATATACAAAATCGTGCTAAAGTTAAAGAGTAAGTCAAAGTAAAGAACAATATTTACAATATATCGAAGTATAAGTAATGATAAAGTATGGAAAGCTGGCGAAGTAGAGAAAATTGTTTGAAAAACGTCGTCCCACTAAGGATAGGAAGTTTCCATACTTTATCATTACTTACACTTTGATTTATATTCGGGCCAAGATTGAGGACGCAGCCAATACTCAGCGTATTTATAAAGAGAAATTTCGTTTTTATACGGACTAAATTCCAATCAAGATTGAGGCAGGTGAGAGTTAGAGATATGTTGAAAGATGCATGAATAACAAAAGTAACCTGAAAGAACTAGAAGTAAATTCCTAGTTTTCAATAAAAAGTTAAGAAAGCCTTAAAAAATAATCATAATGTCGATTGGAATCAGCAGGATTTAATAATATTTAGCTGGAGGAACGTTTCAATCGCCCTCGCAGTCTGTGCCATCATAAAGGTAGAAAACACTGTCTCTAAATTATTTGATTATTTATTTAATATAAAATATATTATAATTATGTCTAATTAAAAATAATATTGAAACCTGTTATAGTTTAACAGGCACATCTCCACAGGTAGTTAAACATAAATCTATCAAATATCTGCACGTGCCTCGTAGTACAGCAATTAGGTGCTGTTTCCTATTAACAAAACCAAATTACAAGGTGTTGCTATCAAATCGATTTTTACTTTTTCGCCTAAAGGCGCATGTTTAGTAATCTTAGAAGTGATCATTTGAACAAAACGTTGTGTAAATATTTGTCGAGTGTCATTGGCTAATTTTTTTTTTCTTTTTTCGTCTTTTATTTGAAGATATCTTCTTTATATAACAAAAAAACAGAAAAAAAGGAAATTTGATGGTGTTTAATATATTGTATTTCAATTTTATTACTGAATCCAAATCAGTTTTTTTCTTCTCAGTTTTTATGTGTAAACATTCGATTGAACCCACCTTTAAAAAATCACATAAATCTATCGGTCAAATGAGATACGAACAGGTAAAAAAAGAACGGACATTTTGATGGATTTCCATTTCAGAAAAACAAATATGCCGCAAAGTTTTTTTTTTCTTGTATAAATTTTACACTTAGAAAGAAAGAAAAAAATTAAGAGACGAAAGTTTGAGCTATAAACTTATATCCACTAAGAGAACAAATTAATTTATTAGACAAAAAATACATCATAATTTATTACGTGTACGCCAGGTAATATCTTGAAAAATGTTTCGAAGAAAATAAATACGTAAAATTTTTTCCAAAAGGTCATGGAAAATTAATCTTTATCAATTATTCTTATATAGTATAAGTCTTTCGGGAATTTTTTGGCGTTGAAAAATTTTCCATTAGTTGATTTTCTTTAAGAAAAAAAAATTCTTAATTAATTATGATCTTATTTTTCGATTAAAATAATCTCAATTTGAATTTTCAATTAAATACTATACGATTTTTAAATGATCTTCATTCAAATACGATCGTTAGAATAATTTCGATCGAAAATATATTGGGTGAAGTAAAAAGTTCGTGGATTTTTTCCAATAGGTGGCTTTAGAGTCGCATAACTTTAGTAGTTCTAATCCTATCTAACCCTATCAAGCTGTATTATAGCGCGATTGAAAGAAAACATTTCATAGGATATTTTTGAAAAAAAAATGTGAAAATCAGTCAGAAGTAATTGCAGTAATTGGATTTTGAAAATGAGCCAAAATTCTGAAAAATTCGCTGTATTTTACAATATTACTTCGACCAAGGCGATAAAGCTTCGCAGGCTTATAACTTTGTAGCGTTAATGGAGAACATGCTCTATCAAAATCAGCAGCAAGTAAATGGTTTGCTCGTTTCCGCTATGGAAATTTCGATGTTAAAGATGCGTCGCGCTCTGGTAGACCAATTATTGTAAAAGTCGATGAAATTCTCCAAAAAATTGAGAAAGACCGACAGATCTCATCTTAGGGCATTGTTGATACAAAAAGGAGATCAATATTTGGGTTCCACATGAATTAACAGTGAAAAATTTAATGAGCTGAATTTCCATCTGCGAAACGCTGCGGAAACGAAACGAAATGGAGTGATTTTTGAAAAGATTGATAACTGGTGATGAAAAGTGGATCACATACGAAAATAATGTGCGAAAAATGGCAAAAGATTATCGATCAAAATGGCACATATGTGGTTTAATAAAATTAATTTAAAATATAAAACAAATGTATTTGAATTTTGGTAAAAAAAATTCACGAACTTTTTACTTCACCCAATATAAAAGATTTCCATATAAAATTGATGCAATTATTTAAAAAGAAAAACTTCAATTTAATTTTTGGAATTTCTGAAAATAACTGCTGTATCAGAAGTTAAGGAAAGTTTAATTTAAAATTTTTTTTAAAAGCTTTAGGGCTGAAATTTTTATTTGCATATCGCGTGTTTTATGGTTTAATTGAGCACACAGGAAAAAGTTTTAATACATTTTAAATAAGTACATAAAGTAAATCGAAATAATTTCAAAAATATATTTGCCTCAAGATAAAAGAAGTGAAATATTATCTGAATTTCTGATATCCAAGAGAAATCTTATTAACGTTTTACGATGCTAAAAAGGATGATTAAAATCAAAGACCTGTGAAATCATTTTGTAAATTTCTCTTATTATGATCTAATAACGTTTCATGTTAATGGAATATTAAATATTTTGGAATTTGAAAAATTAAATGACAAAAATAATTTCAAGAAATATTATGCTATATTATTAGAATTCAAAAATAATGAAAATTTAATTATTAATACTTTCTATATCCGGAAAATTTGATAGAGTTGGTTCATAAGAAACGTCTAGAAAATAGACATGTAAGAGGACCATAACCAAAAATGGTAAATGAAGGTTCAACGAAAATACCCCACTTACAGAATTTATATAAAAACACAATACCGAGTTTTGTTCTATTTACTTACCCAAGTAAAATTTAAATTCTTAGAAATAATTGCTAAATAATCGCACATTAAAAGTTAATAAGCTGCAATGGTGTTTTTATTGTTAAAAATGTAAGATAACATGTTACTTGGGTGTATAGACCCACTACCTAATCAGGCCGTATTAACGTATTAACTTCAAGTGTGTGAAAAAGAAAAATAAGTATGAAGCATAAAGGCCAATCTCCATACAGCCGACATCCTATTCTGATGAAAGTATGGGATACACTTATGCAAAGTTTGGTTAAACAGAAAGGGAGAAACAATCATCGTACTAATTTTGTCGGCTTCTGCATTTCTGATTTCCCCATCTGATTCTTGATCTGCAGATGATTCTCCTCTAAAGCAGATAAACATGTTTATCTGATTTATAGCTCTTCAGCTGCGTTCGCATACTCTCAGTATAACCACATACGATATCGTCGCACACTACTAATTTTTCTAAATTGTGTGGGGAGATTCTAATGTTTTTATTCGATCAATTCTGGCGAAAATTGCAAAAGTCTATCTCTTTCTAGTTTTCTGATTTTTCAGTCAGAATAGGATGTCGGCTGTGTGGATATTGGGCTTAAGAAGCTTGTTTCTCTCTTTTAATCTTCGTGCTTAATAGTTATTTCTCTTTTCCACACACTTGAAGTTAAGACGTCATTGTCGTCTATGTGCTGGCCTGATGAAATATCTAGAAGGCATTGGCTTAACTCGTATTCTCCTAGCGGTGTCATATAATGACGCAAAAGTTATAAGCTTTTAAACTGTTGAAAAATTAACCTTTGGTGCTTTTTTCTTTTGTTTTGGTAAAGTATATTTCTTTTTATATCTAGTCACTGTACCGGCAACAGAATTAATGACATTCTGACGTCACTTCACGATGTTACACAAAAAAAAGCATTGATATTTTTAACTAAACCTAATTAATTGAAATGCATTTAAGAATTCAACTAATAAAAAAAGGCAAAAAAATCAAATCAATATTTTTATAATTTGTTAATATCACAAAAAGACATTAGTTGATTTTGATTAGAAATACTGACTAATTAGTTCGTGCTTTTTACTAATTTATTAGTATATTTCTCGCATGTTCGCTTATATAGCGTAAAGTATATAGTATAGAGTTAAGTATGAAATAGCGATCGGGTAAATGGCTTCACGGCTTTGCTGGCACATACGCACTCTTTTGTTGAAATATTCCATTTTGCATAAATGTGGCTGAATTTCGTTGATACACCTCTCAATTACCTCCTTCAAGCCGTCGATTATCGTGGGCTTGTTGGCATAAGCCCTGGACATCAAAAAACACCAAAGAAAAAAAGTCCAACGGCGTTAAATCACATGATCTTGGTGGCCAATTCTGATCACCAAAATGGGAAAATACACGACCAGGAAATGAATCATTATTTTTAAAATATTGCTCAACAATGAAAACAAATTGTTTCATTTCCATTTTTAATAATCCCGAACTGTCAGCTGTCACGTTGTCGTTTTTTTTTTCGTTGGCAACACTTTATCGCATAAATGGCGGTATCGTCGTCTAGCTACCAATAAAGTCATACAAAATAAGGACAGAAAATCAGATTAAATCTCAGACAATAAAAGGATTTTACAAAGTCTTCGAAATGTCCATACGCAAAGTAAAAATACCGCGAGAGTAGAAATGTTAGTTTTTAAGCTTCCATACGTGAGAAGAAATGTATGGTTAAGAAGATTTTATTTTTAAAATATTTAATAATAAATTGATTTTAAATTACTTCTCGAAGTTCTCATCAAAATGAAAAAGAAAAAAAAGCCCGAAAGAAATGTCTTTTAAAAAAATATTCCAATAATTTATGTGGAAAAAAGAAAACAATTAAAATCTATTAAAATCATTTTATTAGATTAATAAAAATGTCTAAAAATGAAATTATAAAATATATTTCATTTTTCTTGACAAAAATAAAAATAGTTAAGATTTCAAATCATATCAAGAAGGTGATAAAAAAATTTTTAAGAAAATTAATTTTCATAAGTAATAAAACTGATTTTTATATTAATTTTTGGTATATATATTTTTTTTTTCGCTATTAATATGAAGTTTTCTCATAGGAAAACCACACCTAATTATTAACGGTTCAAATTTCAAATTCAGTACTGTTTACTAATACAGTTTTAATAAGAAAAAAAAAATTAAAGCAATTTCCAAAATTCCAATAATATTTAGGTTTCCAAAACTAGAATCTCTTATTACTCCACTTTAGATATTCACCTGACTCGAAAGATCTTATGAAATTCCCACAGTGGCGCATCCAAAACAAATCTGTTTGATAAAAAAAAAGCTTTTATGAAATAAATATAAATAAAACACGAGTTAAATGTGTGACATGGACATGTGTAGGAAATTACATCAGATAAAAGAGTCACCGTTACTGTGTTAATAAGAAAACTAGATATATATACGATACGCAATCAAAGTTGATCATGGTTATAAAAATTGGTTCAGACAACGCAATGACCTGTTAAATGATCTCAGTTTTATCTTTTGTTATGCAAAATTTTTCGAATTTAAGATGATTTTATATTAAAAATGTCCAAATAGCTAATTTATGATATATATTTAGTGGCCATCATATAGTGACTTTTTTTTTTCTTTTCTTCATTTTTGTTACATTTTATATTATGATAAAGTTTTGAAGACGTTTCAAATAATTCATAAAAACCATTAAGAAATATCAGAAAAAAAAAGAAGAAACAAAATTTTTAGTTAAGAGTAGGAAGACTTTTTTTTTAGAAACTAATATATTTTTTTTTCTCTTCTTCAAAACTTGGAAATATTATGTGAAAAATAAATATTTAAATAAATTATTACTTTTTATGGAATTTCAAAACTTATAAACAGTTTCCTAGTTTTCCAAATTTCCTAGTGATTTTGATTTATAAATGGATTTTCGGCGAAAAAGGTTTTTCTTATCAAAAACCCGTTAATTCTGATATAGGCAGTTATTTTTTTTCCTTCAAATTATCAACATTTTACATAATAAACTTCCTTTTAAAACACATTAATATTTAGTTTTTATTTGATTTTTAATTGAAATAATTTAAATATTTTATGAAAATTATGAAATATTCGCGTTTTCGACCCGTTCAGTTCCATTTAGATTTCGGAAAACCCTTCTACATTGATTTATACCTATGAATTAAAGAATATACAAATTACGCCATGCGCATGTCGCATTTATCTTGATACTTTTTTGATATCACATGTGATTTTCTTTTGAATAAATAATCGTAATTTTTCACATAAACAATGTATTTCAAGTCCCCTGTGACGTAGGTGCGCAGAAAAAACCCAATTTGGTATATGCGAAGGTGTAATCTGTATATTCTTTGATTCATGATTTATACCTATAAAACTGAAATTCTATTTGTTTACGCATATCGGTTCACATCGTAAGATTTCGATGATGATCGTATCATTTGGTTAAAAGTACACATTTTTGTGAAAATACATATAAAAAATGTGTTCGAATACGGAATGAAACAGGAATACGCATTTCTTGCGCTGTAAGCTCTGCGAATGACAATAAAGAAAACAAAACAAAACGAAAAAAGTTGGTCACCTAATCGTTTTGCAAGTAAATTATTTAAAATTTTGAAATATTTTTTTTATACTGAATAAATTAATAGAAATCATTCATAATATAATGAATTCTGCTTTTACATTAAATCTAAATTTTTAATCATCAAGGGGCATATATTGAATAATCCGAATCCGGAGACCCCAAACAGCTGCGGGGAATTCAGCTAGTTTATCAATAAAATACAAAATAATATGTAGTGCACCTTCTGTATCAAGCTTATTTCTTGACTATAAGGCGTAAGTTATAGAATGATCATAAGAATGAAGTAAATTGTGGAATAAGTGAAAACTGAATGTTTTTCTGATTTTGCCAACTAATTTCAAACTTTAAGGTTAAAAATGAACGAAAAATGTTCAATGAGAGATCTTTTATCTGAAATCTATTTATTAAACTGCAGTATTTCTCATGTTTTGCATTTCTGAAGTGAAATTTCCTTGGCCGCATTGGAGTGATTTTTCAAGACCGTCACTTTTTTATTGCATTATAAAAATCTTATTATATGGGCGTCATAGACGATTACAATGTTCGGCAATATTGTGGAGATTTTAATGAGAGTTATTTCCGTCGCAGACCAAATAGTTCTACCTCCCACTGCATTGCCACTGTAGTCGATACAAAATTTTGAACTTTTTATATATTACTACCGCCGAAGACTTAATAGTTCCATCTCCAACCGCTTTGGCGCTATATTCAATAACAATTTTTGAATTCTTTGAACTTTTTATATAGATGTCATACACGATTGTAGTGTTCTGCAAAGTTGTGGAGGTTTTTGTGGGCATTATTTCCGTCGGAAACCAAATAGTTCTATCTCACATCGCTTAGGCGCTGAATTCGTTAATAATTTTTAAACTTTTTATATAGAGGACATACACGATTACAACGTTCAGCAAAGTTGTGGAGGCTTTCATGAACATTATTTCCTTCGAAGAAAAAAAAGGTCTACCTCCCACCGCTTTAGCGCTGGAGTCAACACAATTGTTTATCTCATGGCTTGCTCACCTTATATTTTTTTAGCGTCACGTTTTTATATCTTCTAAATATTAAACTGAAAAGTTTGTTTGTTCGCAACACATCGGTTCACATCAACCGATTCCTAGATTTTTCGTTCCGATCACAATTACACATTTGCAATTATTATTCAATTTTATAACTCGCAGTTCGAAATTGTCACCGGATTTATATAATCGCCAAAGAAGTTTCACTTCTATCACTTCTATCAAGAAATAATCTTTGAAATAGGTTAATTTTCCTTTGCAAAAATATTTCCTGCATTATAATGATCATTCTATAACTGCTCCCAAACTGAAGAAAATAATTATACAAATTTATCTCGAAAAAAAATTCCTTTCGAAAGTGTTTCAAACAAGAAACCGACCAGAAATGCATATTTTCGATTTTCTGAATGATCCAACTTAGTAGAAGAAAATATATTGGATCTAAAAAATTTACATTTTGAGTTCAATAAACCCGTTCCACTCATTCATTATTTGAAAAATGTAAGACATCCGCAACAATTCACAGAAACGGAAGCCCGTGAGATGAACTTGTCTATATTCAGAAAGTATCTTTTTCTGGGTTTCAGAAAAAGTCTATATCGATATTAAACGTAATCTTTGGGAAGCCAGTTTTCGGCATTCTGTTTTTTTTTTTGTCATCTTAAGATCCAGCGTATATGAATCCGTAATTTATTCATGAAAAACAACCGAACATTTTCTAAAAGGTTTCATTAATAGCTACAAGAATTGACTTTTGATGGGGCTTCAGTGATGGGTAACGTTCTTTTTGTCGTTTTTGAAGGTGCCGATGTCGTTGTAGTGTTTTCTTTTCTTTTTTTTGTCTTTTTCAAATAAATTTAAAAAAATGTTCACAGCTTTGCAAACAAAAATTATATATTACACAAAATATGATAAATTTTATGAATGAAATATGATGATAGAGAATTTTTAACGACGACTTAATTTATATATATACACCTGTCTGAAAAGGTGTTTAAACACTTACTTAAAATTTAATTAAAGTTTTTTTTTTCAGCTGACATTTTACTAAAACTTTCTTAAACTTCGATATATTTGAAGGAAAACAATAACAAACATTTTGAAAGCTTTATTTCGATTTTGTTCAATTGATAAATTCTCAAGAAAACTACATATATCACAGTTACTGCGCCCTTCTTACTGCTTCACGAAAAATCAATTCTAATCTAATTCGTTAGTTCATACCTAAATGTCGTCTATATAATATACTTGTAGAATTTTGTTACATATTAACATTTCGTTGGATGAAATAAACTTGAAATAAAACTCAATAAATTAAACATTTTGACATTGATTTCTTTTTTTTTGTAGAAATTTGATATAAATTTTTGAAGTCATACATAAATCCAATTCAGGATGAGATGATTGGTTGCTAAGGAGAAAGAACACTCCGCCCTTAACATCCCTAATATAATACGTTAATCTTTATATACACGAGAGATTCGAATCTCTGAAATTTCTTTGATAATGATGCTCGCTTGAATTTCTGACACAAGCGCAGTATCAATTCTGGATATTCTTAATACTCCCTATACCTTTGCTTATAGCATCATAACTACTTAAAAATGATGAACTTTTCTGAACTTAGCTATGTTAGAGTTTATTTGTATGTTTGAAAATTAAACTTCAAGGGATATGAATAATCTGAAATTTACATTTTTTGGGTGATTTAATGTTTATTTACCTTTTTTACTTTAAGTTCTAATTTTACCTTTCCATTAAAGATCAAAGCTTATATGTAAATTGGAAAGAGGAAGTACCACAAATTGAAAAAGATCTTCCGTTTTTTATTTTAAATAATTGATTGGAAATTAAGAAAACTGAATAAATTTTGTTGCTTCTTTCTTGCCTTTGATGAACTAGAGAAAAAAAAATGGAAATGTTAAATATTATTTAAATAATTAATACGTATATACATTAGAGTTGAAATTAAACAAACATAAGTGTTTTTAATGGGATATTTTATCTTTGTAAGGCCATCTAAGGTATTTCCTTAAATATTGAATAACACTAGAATATCAATAGCATTTCGGTGCCTAGAATAATATGGGAAAAGTGCTCTATGAAAGCCAACCAACTTGGTACAAGTTTTTCCTGAACCTTAATAATTTATCGTCAAATTTTTTGGTCAGATCTAAAAGAAAATATCGAAATTTTCTAATTCTCATTTTTTTTTTTTTGTATATAGAAAAGACTAATCTTATTATACCTTCTTTTTTGTTAAAGAAAAAAACTATACTAAAAACTTGATTGAATCAAATTTTCTTTTGTTTTTCTCTTGAATTCGACTTCTTTTAGATTACGTTCTTTTTTTCTGGTCTAATTCGCACAGAAGGATGCCAGAATAAAAGCAAAAAAAAAAAAATCTTCGTCTCTATAGAAAATCTTCTGCACTGGAATAATTTAATTTTCTGCAAAGAAACTTTAACAGTGATGGAAAAATCGACGAGAGAGAAAATATTTCCCTTTTTGTATATTTTTTTTTCCCTATTTGAGAAACAAGAAATAAGAATAAAACCATTTCTATATGGATGTACTACATCCATATATTCATATTCAAGTCATAATAGCAGATAAAAAGGAAATAGCACAACCCCAAACGATGTGCCAAGCATATTGAATAAACTTGATGCCAAGTGAAGAGTGAAATGTGTCCAAATTTCGTTACCCAGTCGGGTGCCTTATTTGCAACTTTGATTTTTGTTTATCTTTGTTTAGTCTCTGGGGGTGATGATATAAAATTGGATGATTGTGAATGAGAAGATTTTCTTGTTATGGGAAGAAAAAAAAAAAAATGCTTCTAACAACAAAACATTTTCTGAAAGAAGCAAACAAAATTTTTCAAAGTTTAGATCAAGTTATGAGGAAGTTGTTTTTCAATTGGTTTTATCTTTCATGCTTTTTTTTTATCTATAACAAAGCCGAAAGCAATCCTTCAATTGGGCTTTTGGCGGAAATCAAAGTTAGGTTCGTTGTCTTAAAAAGGAAATTCGCTTTGAAGTTTTCCTTTTTTTTTTTTGGTTTGAGCATGCTTTTTTTTGAAATTGCTTTCATTTTCAACACACAAAGTATTGTATTTTGAATATCGAATAGATTATGTTACAAACAAAGTTCATATAGTATACGGTAAAATTATATACACAAAACATGGAGCATGAACAGCAAAAACAGGTGGATTACAATCGGATTGTAGTGACTAGAGCATGATTTATATTAGCTCAGTATTGTGAAATATTCTCAGAAATTCCCCGAATTTGGTTACTTAGTAATAAATTTCTTCTGTCACGAGGTAAGTCCTTATTAAAATAGCCAATGTTAACGTAAATATTTTTATAGAAAACTAAATATAAGAGAAATAATTTCTTAGCCATCATAGCGCTATTAGTTAGGACCGCTGACTAGAAAAGAATTTGCGATTAATTAATTTCTTTTAATAAAATACCTTTTCAGAAATATTACTAGTTGCACTGGCACATAACACGGAAAGAAATAATGGCTGATTATCCTGTCGTACATAGGGAAACCGTCCTATAAAAATGGCTTATTTCGTATCAGTAATAAAAGTACTAGAGGGTACTATGTACAATGCCTATCCAAAATAGTAAGAATAACATTGTACATAGTAGAAATACCAAAATTTCGAAGTAAATTTAATCACGCATGCATTGCGAATTATACTATGATAAATAGGTGTTCCAGCATTGAATATAGAATAGGTTCCATTGTGCAATGCATATTACCCAGTATATTATTTGTGAATTCTACAATAACGTTTGGGTAGTCATCCAATAATTATGGCAAACCTGCATTGTGATTTAGGATAAATTCCATAATACTATATTGTAGGTCACATTAAAAAACTAAAATCATTGATTTAGTGTTACTTTATGAACATTAAAGACTTCGCTTAATAAATAATAGTCAAAAACTGTTCTGCATATGTTTCGTCGCGACGTTGTAGAATTGGAAATTCTTTTAAAATTTTGACGTTAAGACTCAAAACGCATAGATCACAAATGTATTATTGGTCCTACGTTTTTTATAATGGGTCCATAATGGTTCATAAAGTCATGCTTGGGTTTTAATGGTAAACCAAAAACCTCTTGGTATAGTTGATGATGTGTTGATACAAAATTGTTCATCTAATCTGCGCAATTTTACAAAACCAAAACTTGATTAAACAAATTTGTTTCTCAAAAAAAAGCACAAATCATACCAATATATATATTATATAATTACCAATAAAGTTATCAATAAATCTCTCCAATACAATTTCACTCAGCTTTGCGCTGAAAATACGTTTTCGTTATGATCAGCGCTCCTAAATAAAATATAGTAAGTAAATATACAGATAAAGAGAAGTGGTAGGACATACACCTATGTTTCCAATATTTGGAGTAGATTTTAACAAACATTTTGTTCTATCCACATTGGTAATTGTACGGTAATTATTTTTTTCCGTGAAGCTTCTAGCCCAAAAAGAAACAAAGTTAATTTTACCAATCCGAAGTAAATTAGTTTTAATTAAGATCTACATTACATCGCATAATCCTGTGTCTTTCCCGATAAACGAATGTTTTATAGGAAAGTACTATAATCGCGTGAAAATCTAAATTTTGTTCTGGAAGGGCTAGAAAGATGAAAATAAGTGCAAAATCCGTTTCATTAAACATAATTAGCCCCATGCCCGTCCGTCCGTCCGTCCGCTTCTTTAAATCGTTAATAAAATCTAAATGGAAGTTCCGATTTCCATGAAACTTTCACCGTTTTGGTGTTTCGTCAAATTCGAGATGGTGTTAGTTTCTGTGCGAAATTAATATATTGCAACACTATTTGGTAACGATCTTTTTGTCTAAAAACTACAAAATTTTGTGGGCACAGTACAGACTAAACTGCTGGGCCGATATATGCAGTTCATGTATTGGACCCTAACTTAGAACTGATTAGTTTCTTTAATTAAAATTTTCGAAATTTTCACCAAAACGTTAACCAAATTTCTGCTTTAGAATAAACTAAAAATTTCAGATAGTTCATTGCACTAAATTCATAGATACATATGGTATATGTAGAAGCTGTAGTAGTTTTGTATTGCAGCTTATTTAACATTATTTTGTTGAATAGTTATTCTTAATAGGTTCTAGAATTTGAGGCCTTTTATGACACAAGAAATTTGAAAGCAAGTTTTAAACTAAAAAATATCCTTTTATTCAAAAATTACAAAAAATTCTAGTAAATCCTTAAATCAGGGAATTAGATTTAAATTCAAAAATAAAGAAATCTCCAAAATTGAATTTCTCTGTAAGTCATGAAATTTCTTGCAGAATTCTTCCCTTTTTAATAAAGTATATAGTATAAAAAAAAGCGAATTTCAAAGGATTTTTCGTATTTAATTTAATTTGCTCGAAACTCGACAACATAAAATTTAGTGGGTGGTTTTTATTCATAACGCAATTATTTTCAATTTGTATCGCAACTATAAAATAAATGTGGTTTTGGTCGTGATATGCAATTGCGTCAAATGGGGTTGCATTTAAAACATGAACAAGTCCGAAATATGTAATTTAATGTGACATGTTTACTAACAAATTTTCATAGATCTTTTGTTATAATAATTTTCATGGTTATACAATTTTGATATATGTTTAAGACCTTTTGTTACATATCTCAGCAGACGGAATCAAACAATATGGATATTAATATCGTGAATTCTAATCATATATATTGGGACGAATAAATTTAGTCGGTTAACGAAGGGCAATGTTTAGATTGAATTAGATTAGTATCTTGGTGAAAGGGTAGCGTTAGTCTAAAAGGATATAATTATGCAATTGTTAAAATTTTTTATGAATTCGAATATGGTTAACAAGCTTTTATTACTGCACCTGTATATTGAGATTTTGATTGTACTAATCATCAAACCTCTGCAAAAAAACAGAAAAAAAAAACATTATCAAAAAGATCTTTTCAGTTTACATGATACATTTTTCTTATCAGTTAATCAATAAACAAATAACTTTTTTGGGAATATTTCCAAATCCCTTTTTTTTCTCTTATATAAAATAATGATTTCCAATGAAATTATACTACCCTATCATTACGGATTAACGACACGTGAACAATTGTAAATATTTATTGAGATGAGAATATTGCCTTTTGGGTTTTATTTTTTTTGTTCGTATCGTAGTATTAAAATTCTTTACAAAATCAAAAAAATGAACATGATCAAAGCGTGCGAATTAATTTCAATCAAAATATTTCATCCCAGAAGAAACTACTGATAAAGGCCCAAAAAAAGTTTGATACCTTATTTATTTAGTGAAGGAAATAATTTGGAAATATATGTAGTCATGTATTTTGATGAAATTTGAATATGAATAATACACGAGGCTGCAATTGAATTTAGAAGGCTGACAAATTATCCATTTCAAATCTTGTAAATATGTAAATACTTGTTGAATAGACATTGTATTGTATTGTATTGGAGGGACCCTAGGACGTAGGCCTATCTGGCACATTGTGCCTCCTCCTAAAAAGGTTAGTTGAGAGGCTAGGTTTCTTCCCCGAACTGGTTTGTCCTACTAATGAAGGTAAGCACTGTAGTTAGGTCCAAGAATAGACATTACGCACTTGTGGAATAGTCAATTATAAAATAGCTATAAATAATAAAAATATCAATTTCCACGATGTCCGAAAGAAGACGATTTTTGTTTTTAATAATCATTCATTTTTTCGTGAATAAGATACAACCTTTTTGAATAAAGCCATTTCATTATCCTTATCCCAAAAAAAAATTACTTGCGAGTTATTTTAATTAAAACATTTGTTTTTATTCGAATTCATTAGAAAACACCAAATTGCCTTTCAACGGTTTTTTTTTTAATCTTTTAATTAATAATAATTTTATAAGCAAATAACAAACATTTAAAAATTTTAATAACTTTTATTTTATCACCTATAAAATATGATCCTTTAAAACCGGACAAAAAAAAAACTAAATCTCAATTTTTCATTACTAAATATGTACAAAAAATTAATTATTTATTTAATTTATTCTTACAGAAATTAATTAAAAACAGCGAAAGAACAGAACACAGAAACGGATTATATGATTTATAAACATTGGAAGTTAGACCAATTTGTTAACTTCCGCTGAAATTCGTAATAACCCAAAACAAAAACAACATTTTTATTACATGTTCAAAGATCCACCCAACTACGAAATTGAGTTGTAATATCTTCGCAGTTGGATATTTACGAGGTTGTAATTGTTTAATTGGTAGATTTGCAGAATAACAAAAAAAAAAAAACTTACTTCATAATTGCTACAGTAGCTAAAATGAATCGCTATAAAATTCAAAATACGATCACCGAAGAACACCACCGATATTAAATTGAATAATATGGAAAAAGATTATCGCGGATCAACATTTGTAAAGGTTAATTTCATAAACCAGTCTTGATTAAGTACTCATAAAAATACTACTGTTTGCAATTATTTTACAACATTTGGTTGAAAGAAACAAATAAAATGTTAATGATCATAACGATCGCAACATTATTCTAAAGATCAAATTCAAGTTAGTAAAGTTTTGATCAATTGATCACTAGATATTTGATGAGGAGACGAATAGACAGATATGAATAACACATACTAGTAATGACTATACTATCCTTTATATGTATGGTCCATGTATGATCTCCACGATCACTAAAGAGTTAAATTCTAATAGATTGGGCTGTGTTCCACTATATTGAATGATTTTGACGAGTTTCAAATGAAAGTCCACCAAACAAATATTAAATACTAGTCAAATAAATTAACAGACAATTCGGAAAATGGAAAATGGAAAATTATATATACTAACAGAATTTTGTTCATCTGAAATTCAACAAAATGAAAGTGAAAGTTTTTCTCCTTTATTTGGGGTGAAAATTTTACATTATCCCGCGGGAATAAATAGAAAATACGTGGTCTAATCAATGTTTCTGGAAAAGTGAAAATGATTCTCATACTGTATAAAAGATGGTATATAGTAAAAGTGTAATGTTGCAATTGTAACACATTCTTATTAGTAATGTAAATCAACACTCTTCATTTAGCCTCAAGCATTAGGGCTTGAATTATTTTGTTTTCACCCGTTAATTGACGTCAGTACTGCAGTTTACATCGCAAATTAAGGTTCGATTGATGTTCAAATGTTAGAATTCATTTTGTTCACAGTCACAAAAGTATCATTGCTACAGTTTAAATGCCTCGGGTTAAATTTGGGTGAATAAATAAATTGGGTTCGTAAAAACTGAATTACTTAACTAAAGTTTGAACTTTTATCCTATGGGAACATTTAGAACAATTTTTTGTATTATTTAGTTTATATATACATATGAACTTATTCGTCAGAGAAAATTTAGAGGCTAATTCAAGAAATTTAGTAATGTTTCGAATTATTTAATAACACTGGTTAACAAGTGTTTTTCATTATCCCATATAATATAGTAACTATGCGTAGATTTGACAGCTTTCCAGGAGATATATAGAGGAATCAAAACCGCAAGCCATATTACTTGCACCTCAGTTTCAAGCTATTTAGTTAGATAGGTGTGGAAGCCGCATGTTTTCTGTACTTCAATGCATGTAATCCATTCTAATATGAGTATATGACGGCTATTATTCGAATCATGAGAAAATGTTGATTTCTTTTGCCATACTCGTATAAAGGGAGTCATAATGAAGTTATTTTTGTAGTGTCAAATTGACTGAATTCACGTTAAAAAAAAACTAGTACACGTTTGCTTATCCAAACCTGAGACGGACGAATCGGAAGTGGGGGTTTTCATTTGTTCCACTATTTTTCTCAGGCACATGAAGATGTTATAATTACACACTTATTACTTAAGAACTATAGCCCTTGTTCTTAAAAGAGACAAATTTTGTTATTAGTATATCTTTAGCTGTGGGGTCAAAAAAACGCAGTACGAATTCGCGTTACGAAAAGCATGCAACACTTTGTAAAAATAAATAAAGTTGTTTGAAGAACCATGTATTTTATTCCTATCTTACACTGACCAAAAACAGATCAGTAGCCTACGAACAAAAGACATATTAATGGTCTCATGTTTTTTCCAATAAGGGAATATAATTTCATATTTCCATTCAAAATATTATCGAAATCGATTTCTTTAAATTCGGTATAAATAATAAATGCCATATTTAAGGAAATAAATTGAAATTGTAAATCTCGCTTTTTCAATTTCGTATTTTATAAAAAATGAGATGTTTATAAAAAATGAGGTGTTTTATAAAGAATGAGGTGTTTTATAAAGAATGAGGTGTTTTATCAAAATTTTTCCAATCTACATTTCCTTCAGAAACATTGAAATTACAAAATTTAAATTTTTAACCATAACAATACACAAAATTAATTCTAAACTAAAAGGTCAAATATTTAATCCTAAATATTTATCTTGTGAAGGGAACCAAATAATGGTATTTCTCAATATTCCCATCGATAGGCCTTAAAAAAAGATCAAATCAAATCCAAAAAAAAAGCATAGAATTGCAATATTTTGCTACAAAAATATTCAATAAACACTTTCACAGTATTTTTATATCATATTTTTTCATGTCATTTTTATTATTCTTTCGATTTTTTTACGTTTTGCCTAATAAAGAACATACGATATTATTGAACAGATCGATTCATATTGATCGCGGCTTTTCTTTCAGATCTTTTGCGGCAAAGTCTATAAATATGAATTTCTACAATCTTAAATAGATTTTTTTTTGTATATTACATATTAGAAAATCATTTGGTGGTAGACTTCTCGTCAACATCTTTCGAAAATCTTCGATAATTTATGATTATGAATTGATCTGTGTGCTGGCATAAAAAAAAAGAGAAATATTTTAACAAAGTGTAAAATGGTTATTAAAGAGTTCAAATCTTATAAAGTTTATCTATATTATTTGTTTGTGCGAGGCGTTGTATACAGAAAAAGTGCTGAGAGGTGTTGTACTAAGATTTATGTAGTTTTTATTTTGGATAAAATAATTTTTTTTTTATGTTTCATGTGATCCTAAATACAACCGTAAAAGCTATATATATATAGTATTGTATATCTATTATAAATCATCGAAATCGTGATCATTAATGCGCGTGTGGCCCTCGCGATCAATCTTTTGATCAATATTCTAAATGTTTTTTTTTCTAAGAGATCTTTTTAAAATAGCCATGATTGATCGTTGCGATTTTGTTTTTTTTTTTATAATTTTGGAACTATAAGCCTGTTAGAAGATAGAACCCATCTTCATTCAAATACGAGTATGAGAGAGCTTTATTCAACCAAAATTGTTTTCAAAATAATAATAACATTTTTAGTGAATGTTTTTTTAGTGATATTAAATTAAAAACAATAAGAATATTGTATTTATTTATTATGTTAAACGATAAAAGAAATTAATCTAAATATTTCAAAATAGGATTTGTTTTAAGAGTAGTAAATATAAAATTTTTGAAATTTTTACTCTAACATATAGAGTCTATTCTTTTTAAAACGAACTTAATTAAAGAATAGCGCCGCAAATTTAAAACTGCAATGCGACCAACCATTTACCCATAAGATTTTGTAACGTCCACGTCGCTCTCACGGTAATAGAAATTTGAATAGACCATACACTACTTAATGGAAACTATTTTTATAACGAATAAAACTTTACTGTACTATCGCTTGATGGCTCTTGATCCTAAGAGAAATAGGTCTGGAGAAGGTGCTTTAGAATAAGAGCCTAACCGAACGACTGCACTAAAGAAAAGGGGGTACAATAGATCTTAAGGTCTCAGTACAGGAATACCCTAATATATAATCTAATCTAATCTAGTCTAATCCCTTCGTAGATTGGACACGATATCTGTACTCAGTGAATTAGTAACTTTTTAATTTTTTTAAGTTATTATGCCCTATAGTAGGTACTACCAGAGGGTATATTAGTTTTGTCACTCCATTTGTAACACATCGAAATAATCGTCGTAGGTTTTAAGGGTATGGTTGTGTCAGGAATCAAAAGTTATATCGATTTATACATGTCCGTTCGTCCGTCCGTATACAAGATAACTCAAAAACGCGTTATCCGATTTCGATGAAATGTGAGTTGCTTATTCCTTAACTTGGTTTAGTATTGCATTTCAGCAAAATCGATGCAGGGGAGCAAAGTTATAAAATAAAAACCAGGGTGACCAGAAAGTTTGGTCACTTTTTTTATATGGTTTTTCGGATTTAATTGGAAAATTTGTGAAGTAATTTTGTTTAAATCAATTATTTTTGTTAACTACATAAATAGATGATAACATGTTAAATTTCAGTAAAATCGGTCCAAGGATAGCGGAGAAAGAAATAAACTTATGAGAAAATAAGCCTGTCCATAAAGTTTTTTTTTGATGTGCTTCGAAAACTAATACACTGATTTGAATAAACTTTGCAGAGTAGATTTAAGATATTAGGGTCTAGGTTATCTGCAAAGAAGAAATAAAGTTATGAAGAAAAAACATTGAAATATTGTTAGTTTTGATAGGTTTTCTGTCCCATTTCTGTCATAAAAATCGGCTTTAGGTAGATTTTCTGTTACTATAGTATATGTTCTTTAATGCCAAATTTCCTAAAGAATATTACCCTAATATTCTGCGGTATCTGCTTGCTATAGGTAGTTTAATTTAGCAAAATCAATAAATTGACTATATTTTTCAATTTCAAGACGTATCTACCCCTTTTTTCTACATATTTTTTCTAAATTTAATTACACATTTAGTTCTCAGGTGAACAATAAATTAAACCCAATTTAATATTTCACTTTTACAGTTGAATTTCCCGAGAAACCTTTTCCTAATCCTTTCATCATTTTATGTTAATTTCATGGAAAATAACCTTTTAGCTTTTTCACCAAAAAAATTTAAATTTTAATAAATTTTAAATTTATTTAAAATTTACTCAATTTTAGTTTATTTTCTTAAAATTTTTGTAATATACGATTCATAGTTAATTTGTGATGTTTTTTTTTTTATTAAAACTATCCAAACTCATTCTCGATTTATATTCAATTTTATTGAAATTCAATGAACTGCAATAATATCGGATATAAATTTGAATATGAAAACTTTCAATAAAACATTTCCAAACAAATAAACAAAAATTACTAACAACAAAATGATTTTGGTTAAATAATAGTGTACAGGATCTCTCGATCCATTAGCTCATTGAATCGATATAATATCTCTTATATTCAAATCATGTTTTCAAATACAAACAATTTATGTATATTGCATTTATAACAATTTTGTTTAGAAAAGTTTTTTTTAGGATGAAGGATGAAGGATAGGACATGGATAAAAGTGTTACACATTTGAGTAAATGAAATTTATGTAGTAAAATTTTTATAAAATTCTTTATATTTTACATAGTTTTGAAATATATACTCTTTTTAAAACAAAATTTTACAAATTAGCAAATATATTCAACTATATATGAAATAAGATAAAAACTATGTCATTTGAGGTTGGCATTCGAATCGGCACTTCAGAGAGAAAATAAACTTTCACCAAGAAATTAAATAAATTACAAATTTTAGACTCGTATGAAAATGGGACGGACACTCCAAGACCAAGGAAAAAATATTGTTTGATATAAACTGTTTTTATAGAAATTTTTACATTCTTTAGAAATATGGATAAGTATACATAATTATATTAAATAAACCACCCAAAAATATTTCACTTTGTTATAGCAAAAAACAAAATTACGATATGTATTTTTTTGATACAGATTCATGTTAACGAAAAGATGAGGTGTTGTATAGATTTCTTTTAGAATTCACAATAGTATATATGAAAGCCTACCCTCTGCATCAAAGGCATATTTTGTAAACGATGAAGATTCGATTTTTTTCTAAAGAAACGATGTAATAACATCGGAATTGAAAAAAAAAATATATATATGTTGGGGACAGCCAATAGGCGGCAGTTAAAGGGTTTCCCTTCTACATATAATCTTCTTCAACAATCATGCTACTCTCATGGGAATTTTATATAAGTATAAGAAATATTCACCATTTCTTTTTTGTCTCTCTAGAGAAGATTAAGCACTTTAAGACATGTCTTAAAAAGATTTATACCAATGCATTCGAAAGGTATCTCACGGGAGCAAAACTGCAAATATACAAAAAAAATACATCATCTTATGCGCACATAAAAATAAGGTGCGATATCATCACTAATAAGTTCACAGCAGGTCGGCTATAGCGGTAGGCATTGTTCCATTCTATAACTCATAATTTATGTAATAAAAACTGATTGTTGGTGAATTTTTTAACATAATTTATATGTTTAGCATGCAAAGTTGATGATGCATTTCGGAAAAAAAGCAAAGGATTTAAAAGTTATTTTTGAATTCAAAAAGAGGCATTATACATTCGTTTCGATCAATCGATCTTATATATGTTATCTAAAAGAATAATTAAAATGCGATTTTAATACAATTAAATACTGCACAAATTTTATGTAATTTTGTGTCAGTTTTTACTTAAAAAATATTTCCTTCATAATTTGTATTAGATGTCGTTTTAATAATCTGCACACGTTCATTTTACCACATTATAGCCCCTTTTTGTTGTTATTAATTCATTGGCTTAGAGTTAATAAAATTACTCTTAAGAATCTTTTTGATTTCAATTCCTGTGATACGACCCAGAATTACACACCCTGTTATTATAGATTTAAGACACGCGTCAATTATAAAAACCAATTGAAACGTAAAGAACAATATTATAGACTCGATTTTATATCAAAAGACTTCTGTATTCAAAAAAAAATTTTTTTTGCCCTGAAATAAGAGTTCACAATTTTCAAGGGGATGATTTTATAGAAGAAAAGGTGAAGGTGAAGATCATTAGAATCAAATAAAATCTCCAATCATTTGGATTATCTGTTGTGTCACACTTTTTGGATATGCGGTTTTGTTATTGAATACTAACAAAATTGTGCAGCATGAGAAAATTTGGACACACTTCAATGTTCATTGAACTGATTTCAAAATGCAATCACATAGAATAAATTTGAAATGCATTATTCCACTCTATTTTAGTTTGAGAAAAGATTTTTATTGTAAATTAATTAGAATTTTAAAGTAAAACTTCTTTGGAAGAAGAACTTTTTAGAAAGTTCATAAATTGGGCTGTTCACGAATATATAACATATAATACATTTAATTTAAAGATTATTAACCCTTTTTCAGAAACAATTATAAACAACTTGTTCCCAAGCCTCGATATAGCAATGCGAAAATTCTATGAATAAAAATCGTGAGTTAAAATTCAATAAGGAAGGAGATGTGTGTAAAACTCAATTCAGAGACTTCACATTTTATCCAAGAATTGTCCAAACTTTTTATTTGGAGCAGGGAGAACAGCAAGCAGCTACAAGTGTGATAAGCTAGTATACAAACGACGACATTAATTAAAACGAATAATGGAAACTTATGTTCCAATACACAACACGGTAAGTTGCACTAAAAACATCTATTCAAAATTGCCGCGTATATCTTGTCGCTTGTAGTATGTGGCTTACTACATAGATTGTGTTAAGTTTTTGACTTTAACGTGAAGCGAAGCGACATAATTCATATTTATGTGATAGCATATTTTGAAATACACCTATCGTGTCCATAAATAAAAACTATCGGGTTTTTCAATAAGGGCATTACAAATATTTTTTTAAATAAAACAAAACCGATTTGAGATATTAATGAATTTTTTTTTTTTATGGAATTCAATTTCCTTCGCATGACCACCACGGGCACCACTTTTCGCATAAATCGGCCGATATTGCAGCAATTTCGCATTCAATATTTGCTCTGAGCTCTTCTGACGTCGCCGGCTTATTGGTATAGACCAATGACTTCACGTGACCCCAAAGAAAATAGTCGAGAGGCGACAAATCGCATGAACGAGGCGGCTAATCCACGGGTCCATTTCTGGAAATAACACGCTCACCAAACTTACTTTCAATAAATCGATTGTAAAGTTCGCTGTGTGGAAAGTGGGACCGTCCTGTTGTAACCACATATTGTCCAAGAACATATCACGCAATTCATTCCAAATAATCAACTAGCATGGTTCTATGGCGAATTCCATTAACTATAATGTGGCGGTTTTCAGCATCAACGAAAAAATATGGCCCAATGACACCTCCAGCATGTAATCCACACGACACAGTTATTTTTTGGGGATGCAATGGTGAATGTGTGGGTTGTGGCCTGCCCACTAAATTTTCAATTGTCGAACGGGGAGGTCGGTGATGTCGTACATAAATTGGTCGTAATGCTCTTAAAGTTGCAGCGACCGACTCAGAATTTCGGTAATAAATTTTAATAATTTGTGAACGTTGTTCAAGTGTGTACTGCTTCACGATGAAATGGCAACTATTCACGAGCATAATTGTCGCCGTCCCTATTGGAAAACATTTGTAGTGTCTCATTTGAACTACCCTAGTAGTTTCAAGTTTCGACTTCTTCTAAGATTTTGATAATTTTCTTTTTATGACAATATCTCAGCGATTTTATTGAATTCCTTCATTCCGAAATAATAAAAAAGTTTCAAATGTTAACAAAAAATTAATTATTTTTACTACGTCTTTCTTATAAATTTTAATTAAAATAATTTCAAATGTAAAACATTGTTTATTCATGCCTCTTCGAATATAATCTTCTCGAAATTCGATCATTTTCTTTTTAAACATAATAAACAAACATAATAATTTTATTACATTAAAAACAGAAACAAAAAACAATTTAATAAATTGTATTTATATCTCTTTTCTTTTTTTTTTTAAACAATATTTACATGAATTTTATTGATATTTTTTTATTGATCAAAAATATCAATCAGAAAACCAACTAAAGAAAAAACTAAAAAAAAAACTGTATAAGATGCTTCTATATGAAAAGGAGAAGAACGAATAGAACGGGGAAAAAAAGGACTGGTCCGGAACTATAAATCGTGAATTGAATCATTGTAAATGTCGAACTTGAACCTTTTTCTTTTCCAATTCAAAAAGTAGTAAACGAAACCAATTTCAACAAATCACCTAATTGATTGTTTGAATATCCGCGAGTTATTAGCCATGGGATAGATTAATGATCGTGTGTCCACCTTTTAAGTTTTCAACAACATGACTAAACATCATGTTATAAATGATTTTTTGGATCCTGTACAAACGATATCCCAACTCGAATAGAAAGGGTGCCTTCTTGGAATTATATATATATGGTATTCGGAAAAAATCCCTTCAGGTTATATTTGGGCGTATTTATTGACTTCTGAATCCATTTAAAAAAAAAAAAAAAACTCCGACAACAAATAATGGTATTTTTTGTTTTTTTATTTTAATATTATTAATAATGTAATAAATGTATTGAACCAGTTTTATGTAATTCTTTGAATATACTTTTATTTATTCTTAGTTTTTGCATGGCTATTTCTTGTTTTTTTTTAGTTGTACGCACGCAGTTTAACAAAACCCAATTCAAAAGTATAATTTATGATCTTCTGATCGGTTCGAACGTCTTTATAACTTCGGTTGCAAATAAATCGATTTGAATTTTTATTTCATATTATACATTTTTTAAAACGATGCTTGTATATTTAATTTCCAACAGACTCCAAAATCTAATCATTTGTGGATTAATGAAATTTTTTGATTGGATTTTGGGACCATAAAGGTACTCTGCAAACGCAGTGTGTTTTTTTTCTCTCTCTTTTTGTTTTTGCCTTTTGGATAATCTGGAAATGAGGAATTTTTGTTGCACTCAAAGAAAGCGACAGCAATTTACTATTTGATTATCCTCAAGTTACCGTATTCGAGATTTTATGCGTGTCAATTTTTTTTTAGGTAGCGCACAAAACGATGGCGATAAATTAACCTTGTTGATTGGTTTCAGATTATTAATAATAAAAACTAAGAAAAACCAATCATACATATATGTATATAAAGCCTACTTATACTAGAGACACACATAGAGACTTCTTATCTTTGCATCGTTACTACCATAAAGTATAGCTTGTACCATGGTATAGAAAAGAATTGGCACGCATTTAACCTAGAATCGAGGTTTCGTTCATTGATAAAATTTTGCGTTTTTTAGAGACTATGGCTTGTCAGGCGACTTGATTATTTTTGCGAAGATTTTTCGAAAATTTGAGGTCAGGTCTGCTGCACTCGTGACAACGTTTTGCAAATATAATTTTTCATTTTTTCATTTTAGCATTTTCAAACTAAGCAATTTCAATGAAAAGTCCTACTAATTCCCTTTTTCCTGACATTTTCTACAATTTAATAGTTTTTGTTATTCACTTCCAAAAGAAAACCCGAAATTCATCTTCGCAAATTTGCGAAAATAATCAGCTCCAGGGCACGTATATTTTTGACAGAAGCTTCGCAAATCTACGAAATCTTTTAACCATTTTGATTGGTTCAACGAATTGTCAAAAATAATGAAATAATTTCGCAAGTTTGCGAATTAAAGCGTGACAAGCTCTACTGTTTCCATTTTTTTTTTTAACATTAAGGGTATTCATGAAACGTGGGAATTTTACCTATTGCGTAAATGAATATTTTTCCGAGGAGTGTTGCATGAACGCAAGGTGCGTGTAAGTATTAGTGTATAAATTGTGTAAATCTTCTTTATAGCGATTTGTTAATGCTAGAGTTGTTCGGAAAACATGATGGTGATTTTTGCATTTGTTCTTTGTAGTATCTGAATATCTTACATTGCAATTAATTTTTTAATACTAGATAATCAACGTAAGAAAGAGGAAAAAATTCTAGAAATTCACGTTTAACTAATTTTCCTGCATTCTGATGTAATTGATGTCTCATAAATATAATTTTGTCAATTTAATTATTAAACTTGATTAATTTCCACTTACCTCCGACATTTTTAACAAAAAATTAGTAGTATTTCTTCAGTTGTTCAAAAAAATTCTTTTTTCCTCCTACAGTAATTTCCAAAGTAACATTTGTGTAAGTTTACCAGGTTATTTACGCACCAAAATTGTGGCGGAAAGTTCCCAAGTTTGTGTATTGGAGTTTCCATAGGAATTTTGACAGCTCATTTACGAAGTGAGAAAATTATGCAGTTTACACGATTTACGAGGCATTTACGCGTTTTCATGAATACCCCTAATATTTTCAAACAAAGTGTAAAGAATATATTAAAGTGGGTGAAAAAAGTAAGTAAAGAAACGTAAACTACATACATTTTCGAATTTAAAAACCATATTTTTGTTACGTATTTGAAATGGTATTAAGCTAGTATTCGGTGACACACGTGTAGTATACTCGATGATATTCTTAAACCATTGTATCAATACCCTATGTGTGCCTCTAATATAAGACATGAAAATTTCCTTTATTGTGCCTAATATTTTTAACAGGAATAAATTGAAATAGAATAAATTTTGTTTCTTCATATTTAGGATAAGTTCTTGGCTCCTGACAATTGCTAGGAGTCTGTACAAATAAAAGTATATGCTAAAGACAGGATAAGCGGAGCTCTGCTAAACAATGATTGTTATTTGTTATAGTTTACCAACAACTAATAAATTGTTTATTTAAAATTTATGAAAAAAAGTTTACACAGGCCTACTTTTAATAAAACCGTATAAATAAAATTAATTCAGATAAGATGACGCAAAACAATGCAATTACTTAGTTACTTAATTACTCTTCAGCATACTTGAATCACCAATTTCGAAAAGGGCTCATGCCGGTTTTTTTTCAAATTGTTCAGGAGACACAAAAAACTGAATTTCTGTCAAACTATATGGAATTTAAGTTCTAACCATTGTACTGCATCATAACATACTGAAATGGTTTTCTTTATTATAAGAGTGCCAAAAAAAACAGCTATTACAGTTTTCCGAGATGAGCCCTTTTCGAAATTGATTGAAGAACGCAATAATAAAATGGCAAATAAAGAATGTTTATCATAAGATAGTCAGTTTATTAATCAGAAAACATCATTGTCACAATCTTTGCACAAGTGACCTCTTTGTGGAAAATAAAGGAAAATTTTAAACTTTCGACTAACTGATTGTTTTTGTTTTATCCCGGACAATCCTCGCAGAACAAGTCCAACTACGTTATTTCTTCAGAGACGTTTTCATGTATATAATCATTTAAATATGATGCCACTTCTTTGGGTCCTTCGAGGGCTTGACCCTCGTGGTAGGAGTAGAAAGTTGCTTTCGCCGTTTTCATATTATCCACGTAAAATTCATAGTTAGCGTAAATAAAATACTACCTAGATGGGTAGAACTGGCAGTGGGAGATTCTGTGTATAATCAAACTCCAATTTTCAGTGATTTCTTTGATTTTAGAGTAAAATTTGAATGCCCTTATGAACTATTAGTTAATTTCTTAATTATTAGTTAATTTCTTGGCATTTTGAGCACACCTCAATATGTGGTCTTCCAAATGGCAAATTAAAATTGACTTTGAAATAGTTCACGTAAGCTAGATGTCTTCAATTAATTTCGAAAAGGTCTCATTTCCAGAAAGACATGCATTTTTCCCACTTTGGAAAACAGATATGAGTCCCTCTTGCTCATGTGGAGCATGCGTTTATACGTGAAGATAAAAAAACGACAAAAAGTACATTTTGAAAAAAACCGACATGAGCCCTTTTCGAAATTGGTGTTTCACTTATAGTGTATCAATTTTACTATTTTACCATTTTACCATTTAAAAAGTGGAAACCTGATTTAAAAGAACTACAGAAGAAACGAGTAGAATTTAATAACATATTTAAATTAAATTTATTTTAATGAAAATAGTAATTGAAATAAATTTTCTAATTAAGTAATTTGTGTATTTTTATATTCACTTTAGCGATTTCAGAGTCATCTGTGCGGCAATTATTTAAAAAAGAAATATATATGGCGCCTAAAATCACATAATTCTCTAAATAAATTGGAAAATTTGGAATGAATTTAATTTTGAAAATTATATGGAAAAATTAATATGATTACTATCAATATTATGTTTCATTTGATTTTCGTATTTCATTAAAAAATATTTAAGAAACGTTGAAATTAAAAAATACTACCGTGGACAAAAAGTAATGAAACTGTATTTTTAATTTGTTAAGTCTTTGATTATATCAATCATGAAAGATAAAGATAAAGATGAAGATTGCTTAATAATAGTAAAAATGAAATTAAGAAAAACGTTTAGCGAATTCTACCTATCTTATTTTTATTCAGCGTAGGTTTATTATATATTATTGTGTGTCGATATATTGGCTTGGCCGCAAGTTTGACATCCGTGTTGTAGAAATTGTTGGTATGTCAAAAGAATCAATACAAACAATTTAAAGGGCGATTTGGGGTTGTCTCGTGTGTCGTGTCGTCTTGTCCTAAAATCATTGAATTTGTTTGAAAAACAACGTCGTGTTGAAGTAGCCGAAGAGATGCTTTCTATGACTGATGATAATCTGAAATGCATAATTACTTTCGATGAGACTTGGATCTATGCTTTTGAGCCGGAAACGGCTCAACAATCCAATGAATATCGTGCTGCAGGTGAACCAAAACGAAAAAAAACCACGTTAAAGCCACAACAAATTTTTCACAATTACAAAACACGCTGAAATTTTTAAACTAACAAAGAAAATATCATGAGATTTCTATTAGCTGTTCACAGCAGTCATACCAATCTATCAAATAAATATACACATTGATATTCATTGCGCGCGTATTTCTAAAAATGCAATCTCATTACTTTTTGTCCATAGTAGTATGATGTTAAATTCTGCGCATGCTGTTCACCTCCACATATCTCCATCACATCTCAGGACGTCATCCTTAAAAAAAAAGGTAATTTTTTTTTGTCAATGTCGTTTTCATATCAAAAATAAAATATACTACTTTTATCGCGTATCTGTATTGTAATTAAAAGTCGATCAAACAATATTAATGTAATAAATTTCTTGAAGACGTAATAAAATCGACAAAATAAACACAAAACTAAAATTTAGAAAGTTTCTTCATCGAGTGTTCATTTTTAATTTTTAATTATTAATAACCAAACATCATGAGAGTTGTGGATAATATTATTTGGGGCTTGAAATTGCCTTTCACCCCAAGAAATATTCGAATGTCAGCAATTTCTGTTGCAATTTTTCAAGTGGTAAAAAAGAAAAAAGACATTTTGTTTTCTTTAAATGAGAATTTTATTTTTTCTCAATAATTCTTTTTAATTTCAGTTGATTTCACATCTTATCTTATTTATTGTCTTATTAAGTCTTTCCCATGCTGAAGAAATAAAAATCTTGCTAGCGAATGATATTGAAGATCAAAAAGAGAGTGGAATTTATTATGAAACTGCACCGAACTCATTTAATCATATCCGTTTAAGGAAAGCTTCTCAATTGGTGGCATTTACTGAATATTCATTATATTTGGCAACCGGAATAGCTTCAGTTTATTTATTTGCTTGTTTGGGATTATTTGTTGGTGTATTCAAGAATCGCGGAGAACTTTTAATACCGTGGTTGATTTTGGATGCGATTAAAACACTTTTAATTCAAGGATGTTGGGTTTTAATGTTATGCCCAAAAATTGTGGAAATATTTGGCGGTGAAAAATTATATTGTAAGTAGAATATATTATTTAGAATATTTGTAAAGCTTATATGAATATGCTCGTTCCATGAAAAACTGAAACAATATTCTCTCGATTATTTGGGATCGTCGGGAAATGAGGTTTTCCGGATAAGCGGATAAATTTATTCAATATAATATGATTTGTGTTCTTTCTTATTTCAATCTATAATATTTATTAAATTTTAAATATCACTATTTTCAAGGGTTTACCGGTTTCATTTTTGGATTATTCAGTATCATAATTTGGTTTGTAATATTGGCTTATTATGTTTATTTGGGACGAATGAAAAAACTCACAGAAATAGCAACAGTAGCAATACCATGTCCAGCACCAGGATCTGTATATATCTTTTTGCTTTTTAGTTTTTTTTTCCAATTAAAAATCATTCTTTAATAAATTCTTATCATTTTAGATTCCATTTCATTATCGGAAAGAGAACATGTACTTAGGAAGTGGTGGATATAAACATATTTTAACTGATGGTGATCCAAATCAAGGAGTTTAAAAGAAAAACAGGATTTAAAAAAAAAAACTTTTTTTTTCAAAAATAAATAAAATAAGTGCACTCACAAAAGCTTATCAAATCTAAAATAAATAAAAAAAAAAAAAAATTTAGACGAATCAAATCAAAATATACAAATTAGAAACAAAAATATCTTCAAAATAAAAACAAGTAGTTTCGTAGTTTAAAATCCAAATTGAAAAAATCATATTGAATTGAATTTCAAATAATATATTTTAAAACTTACTATTTTATTGTTATATGTATTAAAAAGTATTTGAGAAAACACGAGTATTCAAATTGCAATATTTAGTTTTTAATAATTTATTTTATTGAATTTAAATTGTGTTCGATTCAAACTTGTCTTCAAAGAGAAAAAGTAACAGAAATATATATATAAATATATACAATAAATATGAAAATTGTTTTTTACTTGATTCCAGCGTTCTACCCGAAAGATGAAAACGGGTATGCCTAAAATTGTAACCACCTGGGTTCCGTTCACTCGATAACACCGGTGTAAAAAAAAGTCGGTGTAAGTTAATGTCAGTGTCGGTGTCGAAAATTGTAAGTTGTTTGCGAGTGAACGGTCGTAGTCGTAGTCGTAGTCAATTAGTGTCATTTCGAAATGTCAATTGGAGAAAATGCGCATTTACAGGTTAATTAATGTACTGTAATTATTAAAATTACTTTCATGAAATCCATTTATTTCTAATATTTAATTTAGTAATAAATATTTATATAAAAAACATATTTTATGGTTTTTCCAATATAATTCAACGAATTGAATATAAACTTATTACTAAAACTATAATTTTTCTATAAATTTGCCAAATAATAAAAAAAAAATAGTGAATTCATAAAAATTTGTTTTGAATTCAAAATCAAACTGACGAAATAGAAATGACAATAATCGACTACGGTCCATGACATTGGTTGAAAAAAGTTACTTTTTTTTACACCGGTGTTAATCAGTGAACGACAGAGTGTCGGTGTCATGACGTCATTGCAGTCAAAAAATGTTGACCAGTGAACGCAAAAGTGTAACTTTTAGTTGCGTTTAGTTACATTTAGTTGGTGAGTGAACGCAGCCCAGGTAGATAGAAAAAATGAACAAAGTAAACCGATTTCATTGAATAAATAACTGCGCCAGACCTGTCTTAAGATTACTTCAACTGTCTGAATTTCGTCAAATTTAGTCCAGTAATTTGGCTTTCATGAAGGATACAAAAAAAAGTATTGCCATAGTCAAATTCTGACGGCAAATTCAATTTGTTGAAAATCAGAAATTCATTGAATTCAGACCATAAATTTTGCTTACAAATAGTTTTAAGAATTAGTATTGCCATAAATGAATTTCGTTGAAAATTTAATCACATCTGAGTTGAGCTTTAATACATAAACTGTGCAAACTTCATCAAAATTAACCCTGGAGTTTCGGTTCTACAATGAGTGCAGAATAGGCCATATTTGAACGAAAAGTGTTCATAGACAGTGTTGTCATACTCTTAAGGCTCAAATATAATGTGCTCTGGCATAGGAAAAGACAAAAAAACTGAACGAATGCAACCTTATGCCAGCTTATGCATGTCAAATCCGTAGAACTGATTACAATGTGCATAAGCAAGAAGAACTATTTGACTCAACAAATTTTGTTTTTTTAATTGTTTTTTGTAATGTAAAAGTGATTTTAAACAATTGAAAATCGTTTAGAAAACAATTTTTCAAAAAAAAAAAAAAGCCAAATCATCAAGTCACGTTTCATGAGAAAAATATTTGCAATTCAACTGTCAAAATTTCCGTACGGAATGTACTAACTGATTTGTATTGCTTAAACATAACGAAACTGAAATCGAACTTAACGACTGCCAGGCCGGGCGGGGTGGCTAAATCTGCTTCAGGATGACGCCTGCAAGTCAGGCGTTCAATCACTTCCGCAAATCTTGGGTGGGTAGCACATACATGGATAGCATGAATGAGAGAATATATATATATATATATATATATATTCTCTCATTCATTGGATAACCCGTGCACGCATGCAGTTTACCCACCCTTGGATTGAAATTCAGCTAGAAAAAAGAAAAGAATTAGTATATTGTATGAACATTTTAGACTTCATTGTACTTACTCTAAATATGATCATCAAAAAGAAACTGGACGAATTATTTGAAATTGGAGAAGAGAATAAAGACTACAAAAATTCGAACAAGCAAAAGGATTATTCTCTTTTTGATGAGCAAGATGATCAAGACAAATTTCAAGAACTCGACAGATTCTTGAAGTCCAAGTGTACAGATTTATCGATGTTAAATGATTTTCCTTGCATCAAAAAGTTCTTCCTACAATTTAATACCGGAGTAGCGCTCCGTGTGAAAGACTATTTCAGTTCTATCTAATAAAAGGTGTCGCATGTCTGATAATTTGTTTCAACAAAAAATATTGTTAAAATTAAATAAAAATTATAGATAGAGAAATGTTATGATACCTGAAATAAACAATTATGAAAAGAAAATTTATTGGTGTAATTTTCCATCAATTTTTTTGAATATCCAAACGAGTTACAAAATGTTACACCATAAAGGTTTTTTCTCTTTTTAGAACCGAATTTCAGTTTTTGTATTAAGTTAGTGTCTCCTATAACGCGATTTCCCAAAACGTGATAATTTGAAGGAACATATCTACCACATTGTAGGAGGTTTAAATGAATTTTGGTTAAGATGTCCGTCGAAAGATAATTTCTTACGATCCCCTAAATTTCTATGATCGTCTAGTTCGATTGATAACGCCAATAAACATTATTGGCTCATTCGAATTCGCTGGTAGACCAGACCGTAATTGGCACAATAATAAAGAACTTCAATAATATTTCTGCTCCTGGATCCGATGGTATCACGACAAAAGATTTAAAGCTGCTAGCTGATTCAATTATACCGCACTTAGTGAAAATTGTGAATAATTGTCTATCTTCTGGTGTCTTTCCGGATACCTTAAAAGAAACTACAATTGTACCAATTTACAAGGCTGGTTCTAAACTTGACCCAAATAACTATAGACCAATTGCACTTTTAAGTACTACACTGAATTAGCAGTCATTGATGTTAATAGGTGTATCATAGACTTTCTTGAAAAAAGGTTTCTATGTATGCGGTGTATTTATTGATCTTCAAAAAGCATTTGATACTGTTGATCACTCAATTCTGCTAGAAAGTATTTATAATTTGGGTATTAGAGGACCAGCACACAACATTATTAAAAGTTTTTTATCTAATATAGTAGTGAGAACTAGAGGTAATGATTGTTTAAGTGACCCAGTAAAACTTCAAATAGGTGTTCCACAAGGATCAGTGCTTGGGCCGACATTGTATCTACTTTGCATTAATAACTTAAGATATGCTGGACTTAATGCTAAGTATACAGTATTTGCAGATGACACTTGTCTATTATATATGGCGAAATCGGCAACATTATTGGAAGAAATTGTCAACTGTGACCTAACTATCCTGGAATCTCCATGTAGATAAAATATGCAGTAAAGTTGCCTCAATGATTGGTGCCTTAAGAAGAATTGGAATTAAACTTAATAATTACACAGCAAATTTGATTTTCCATGGGTATATTATGTCGCACATTATTTATAATATAACTTGTTGGTCTCATTGCCCAAATTATTTGTTATTGAAAATTGAAAGGTTAATGAATAAAGGTTTAAAAATGCTCTATGGCCTTGATTGGTTTACATCAACATCGTATGTGTACTTAATTACTAATCAATTTAACATATATGATATTATTATGATGGAAAAGGCGAAATTCATATTTAAAATATCTCATAATTTAAACAAACTGAATATTGATATAATCAAACATTCTGATATTCATAACCACAATACAAGAAATCTTGGAATGATCAAATTAATAAAATCAAATTCAGAAAACCACAAGAACAGTCTTTTACCATCCTCGATCGTTATATTCAACAATCTTCCAGATGATATAAAACATAGTTCAAGACTCGATTTATTCATTAAAAAAATTAAAAATTGGATTTGTTTAAATCCTACAATATCAAGGCAAATTATTTCAAAACAGCTTTAGTATCAACATAAAAAAAAAAAAAATTAGATAATTATTAATTAATTGTAAGTTACTATTATAATTATTTTACCAATTCCCTAATACCAGCTCTAAGCTGTTTGGGTACAGTAATTGTATTAACTTAATGTTATATTTAATTGTATTACATATGTAATTGTATAAATCAAAAGAAAACTTTAATAATAAAAAAAAAAAAATATTATCCATTTGCCTTTATATGATTTAGATAAAAAAAATTTTTACATTTTAGAAGCAAGTCTTTTTAAAAGGGTTTTTTTAACGTATTTAATAATGTTTTAATTCCTATGTAATGAAAATAAAACACTATATAAACTTTTTTATACTAACTTGAACTAAATTTGAATAAAATTCAATAGTGCCTTTTCCAGTAATCATGCTTCTAAACGCGCAGACATCTTGCGAAAATAGTCAATTCAGAATCCGAAGACCCCAAAAGATGTATTTCAATACAATTACACCTTATTAAGTTTTTAAAAAAAGTAAAAATCATTCACGGCTTTGAACTTGAATAAAGAAAAACAATAAAACTTCTCCATCGTCCTTAGTTACGAATGAAAACCACTTTGAAAATTTTTTCCCAAATGTTTGAT
The DNA here is from genome assembly GCA_963422695.1 of Xylophagus ater. Taxonomy (NCBI): domain Eukaryota; kingdom Metazoa; phylum Arthropoda; class Insecta; order Diptera; family Xylophagidae; genus Xylophagus; species Xylophagus ater. The sequence continues at coordinate 38,850,978 of OY730482.1, read as the reverse complement.
CGAAGTTTTCCAATTACGTGAAGCTTTGTTGCTTTTAAAATATCAGAAATTATTATTTCATTTCTAAACATTTACAAAAAACGTGAATTTTAAAACATTTTATTTATTATAAATACGAAAATGGATTGGCCAAGTAAAAGGATACCACAGGGTGGTTTATTTCATACACCAAAAATTCAATACAGTGCAGAAACTCATGAATTATTAAAATGTAATTTAGAAAAAATTAAAAATACCTTATATTTTTTTCCATTAAACTCTCACAATTTTTACAGTATTAATGGAAGAATCCAAACTCACGATGATGCATCGAAAAAAGATAAATTATCATCTTCGAAATGGTGAACCGCTTCCTTTGCCGGTGGCTAGAAAACCTTCAGCAAATGATGAGCATAGACAGGCTCTTGACATAATGAGAAGAGCTCGTATTGGACGCCGCAAACCTCTTGATTTAATAAAAGCTAGCGGAGCTTATGATTTTCCAAAGTTGTGCAATTATTTTTTTTGAAATTATAAAAATTAGTTTTTAAATTCTATTTTTAGATATCATCCGATACCGAATTCTCGAAATCCAAGTGATAAGGAAAAATTACGACTTCAAGAATTTATGAGCGGTATCAAAATGTTTCCAGATCAAGGATATGCGAGAATTAAAAAACGTAAAACTGAGGAGTATGTTACCTTATCTGCTGAAGAAGAAATTGATGAAAGTAAAATAAATAAGATTTAAGGAAAACCAAATTTTAATACATTTTGATTTTTATAGTTTTGAAAGAAATCCAAGAAAGAGCAGATTGGTTAGCAGAAATGGAAGAACTTGGTGAAGGCAAGAAACATCGTGATGTTATTAAATTACAAATTGCAGATAGATTGCGGGAAATTAGAAACTTACAACGGAAAATCGCAGCAGCAGAAAATATCAACGAAGCTTGAGAACAATTCGGGAAATTTTATAAAAGCCTTTCTTTTGTATTTAACAATTTAAAAAATATATATTTCGAAAAAGAAAATTTTGCGCAAAAAAGAAAATGTTTTTTTCATGTGATTTCCAAACCAAATATTTAATTTTGAAAAATTTTTCTTTTTTGTTCACATTTATTTACAGAAGTGTTTTCTTTTGTTTTGCCTTTTTTTTTTTTTTTAATAAAATACTTTTAAATTCAAAAATCAGATCCCTTTTTTTTTGTTTATCCCTGCGGCCTGTGATGAAATAAATTTTTTTCTTAGACCTGCGTTATTCAACAAGCTGGCATATGACGCAGAAATTCACTTGCGGATTCTGCAAATTTGTTTCTTAACAAATATGTACCAATTACTTCCGCCACTTCATGAGGACGATCCTCATGGACAGCATGTCCGCAACGTGCAAGAACTTGCATTTGAAATTTTCCTATAACAAAATTTGGTAATTTAAATCAAAACAATTTAAAATTACAAAATATCACCTTGCATTTGTCCAACTGTTAGGGTTTTATCGAGACCATCGATACTGGCGAGTAACAATAATTTTGGAACTCTTAAATTTAAAAATTTATCACTCAATCCTTCAAACCACCCTCTCCAATATATTTCTGATTTCGAAAGATCAATCCTCCATGTATATCTATTAAAATGGAAATTAATGAAATTCCTAATTAACTAAAGCAGTCTTTACTTTTTGTCATTTTGAGGTTCGCTCATAGGAACTTTAAATTGCGATGAACTTTCGGAACCGTTCGTTTCCAATTCAGCATCTTCGGATATACTTAAGGGATTCACAAATGTGGCTGGTTCATGTACATCTGCTGTATCGTCTTCAATTGGTAGTTCATTTGTTGCCAACTTTTTTGTTTCACAACTAAATAATTTGTTTTTATTTAAAAAAAAAAAATATGTCTATATGTCGTGAAAAAATACAAACTTAATAATCTGTCCTGGCATTGAGACTTTTGCACTTTCAACATTTCTAATTTGACCGCTTCGTACACACCATTCAATCGCATTCGAAATACTTTTGAAGTAATTTGGTCGTGAACGAAGGAAACTCTGCATACTTGCAAGTGCTTCCATTGCAGTACCTTCAACCACATCGATTACTGTTACCCCGATTAATGTCGGCAATATTTCTAAACTGCCAACATGAACTGCAATTGCTCCGCCCATTGAATGTCCAATTAATAAAATTGGTGGACAATTTTCCGGATATAATTTGTTAATAACTCCGCCAACATCTCTGCGAAATAAATCTTCATAAAATAAAAAACTAATTAGAATAATATTTCATACTTTGCTAGAGTTTCAGCTGATAAATCGTTGTCATCCTCACTTTTTGAATCTCCATGTCCACGCAGATCAATCGATAAACATTGACAATGAATTATGCCGGTTATCTCAACCTAAGTGAAGAAAAAAAAATATATATAATAGCATATATTTAATAATATATCTGAATTTCTTACACTAAAATGTGCCCAGCTCAAAGCCGAATATCCACCACCATGAAGCAACAATAAAATGGGTCCATCTTTGGCTGGCGGCTTTGTACGATAAATTCGAAAGATATTTTTCTCATCCAAAACAACATCTTGTTTTTCGGAGAAATATTCACTCCATAAAGATGGTTTATAGTCTCGGACACGTCCACGCTTTGAAGAATCCCTGACAAAAAAAATTTTTTATTACTAAGAAGCTTAAGATTTTTATAAAAATCCAAATATTTTTACATTTTCGTGAACCGATTCATATTACCAGATGGCGGCAATTTTGATTTCATAAGATTCTTTTGTAAATTTGACATTATTCAATTATTTAAAACTCTTTTAATAAATTTATTTATTTTTATCATTTAATTTGCATTCACCGAAAATTTTGGAAAAAAAAACAAAAGAATTATACAATTCCCGAAAGAGTAGCCGTCAAACAAATCACACCTGTTCTGACAGTTGGGTTAAAAACAAATTTTCGCAGGGTTGGGTAATAATAATCATTATATGAAAACAATATTTAAAAAAAATTAAAACTTATTTTTATATTTCAATTAATTTATTGTTTATATATTTTCTTAATAAAATGGTATTTTTAAATATCTAAAAATATTAATTAGATTTTTAGCTTATATGTTTATATGTTTTTATGTCCATATTCAAAACATTATTTATTTGTCGCCATTCAGACGACCATTGAAATGAAGCGTCATGTAGCCAATTTTTGTGTCGTTGCAAAATAGAAATTTGTATCCTAGCAAAATGTATCTTCATCCACACTACACGTTTCCATCATGAAACGTGTATCTCTATAATAGCAAAATATTCATCAATAAGGTTTTGTTGATTATTTTTTTGCCTTTTATCTTTCGACTTTATTTATCGCGCTTCACTCATTTGACTGCTCGTGTAGAAGGCGGCTAACAAAATAACATTTCATTCCATTTTATTTGAAAATTTGAAAAAATTATTCCAGTTTACGTTTCAATTCCAGCAATTCCAGTTGGAGTTTTCAACGTACATAAAAAAAAAAAAAAAAAAAATTCAATATGAAGTGAGTTCAGTTTGATTGAATTGTCCAAAAGCGAAGTAAAACCAAATTGGAATTTGTGTGATCGCAGCGGGTATAAAAATCTAATTGTTTTATTTTCTGGATTAATTTAATAAACAAAATAATAATAATAAAATCGAATGCAAGTGTTGAATTAGAGTGCAATTAGTTTTTTTTTTTTTTCTGAGAAAGAAAAAAAGTGATTTTTTCTTTTTTTATTAAAAAAAGCCAGCAAAAATTTGTACAAAAAAAAAATGCTTTACAACAGCGCGAATGTTTATTGAGTGTGTGCGTATTTTAATGCTTCTTTTTCCCTGACCTTTTCCTGTTTTTATATTTTTTTATTTTTCAAATCTTGTCTGCTGAATTTTTTTTTATAATATATAATAAAAAAAAAATACAAAAATAAAAAGAATTTATAATGTTTTCATTCCTCTCACCCCGTTTTTTTTAAACCATAAAAGTGTTCATACAAAAAAAAAAAATAAGGAAAAAAGAATAAAATCAAAAAGTGCACCAAAAAAAGAAGAAAAAATTTATTGAAATAACAAAAATTGTTTGCGAAAAAATAAAATCAAAATCAAATCAATTTTTATTAAAAATTTTTAATATTAATTAAAAAATCTTAATCAAAAAGGAAAAGTGTTTCAACCTTGGCCGGTGCATCGCCGTTCAAACACAAAAAAGAATTATTTTTTAATTTTTTTTGGATTCACAAAAACTTCATGGAATTTGATTTGTTTTTAATTTAAGTAAGTTTTTTTTTTATTTTTATTATAAATTTTTTGTTAAATTCTAAAAATTTTGAAAATTATAGAAATAAGAAAAAAAAAAAATCACAAATAAAATGCAATTTGATCAACAAAAATAAAATCAAATTTCTTTTGTGTTAAAACTTTTATATAAAAAAAAAAAACAACAACATTACAAATGGGTTGACCTAAAAGTAATTCAATATTTTGGTTTATTGTTTTAAAATTAATATAAAATAATAAAAAAAGAAAAAAAAAAAACAGAGTAAAACATTTCTGAAAAAAAGAAGAAAATGAAAAACTAATTGTTTGTAAGCGTTTTTGCTAAAAAAAAAGAAAAAAAAACAAAAACACAAAAAAAAATCATCGTAATATTTGTAATTGGAGACCTCTCCATCGTTTCGAGTGTACAACTTGTTTAGATGAACCGAACCCGCACTTTGGACTTTACCTCAGAAAAGATAAAATGAATGTGTTTGTAAACGCATTTCGGGCTTAAGAGTGCAACATTGTTTCCTTAACAAACAAACAAACAAAAACAAACGTAAAAGAAATACTCTCAAGTTGAATCAAGTTTATAAAAAAAAGTCCATCATTCGTCATAATTCCAGAATTTTATTTACGTAATTGCAATCAATGAGAAGAAATGCTCAAAAAAAAAAAAACAACGAAAATCTGATCTTAACTCCAGTCAATACTTTTATAAAATGCAATACATGTGTAGCGGAGTGGTATATCAAGCGGAGATCGTGAATGAATATATATGACGAATAAAAACCAACAAAATTTCAAATGAAACTACATCCGAAGAAACCCGCCTCCCTTGACTCTTCCAAATAATATATATAACTTTTATTTTGTAACAGTGTGCTATGCACACCAACCATACCACTCTGCTTTTAGCACCGTTTTTGCAGAAATTTTGCACAAAAACAAAAAGAAACAAAAAAAATGTAGTATTTCTTTCCAGTCCATACCCAAATACCTTGCCATTGCCACGCTACGGCCACAAACCGTTGTTGAGAAATCAGCATGATGATGATTTTTTGTTTCTCAGATTTTTAGTATCAATATTTTAGATGCGATGATTTTTGGCATTGGGTGCTTCTGTGTTGTTTGCCCCTTTTTTTTTTTTTGAAACGCAAAATTTAATAATAAGAGTAGGTACATAGGCCAGAAAGTGTATGCTTTTATTATTATCTGTTCTCCCTTTATAACCTCGATTGATGCCGTTTATACCATAAAGGGAAGGGGACAGAAAGAGACTATAGTTGTTATATGCTTGTACTTTTAATATCTTCACAGAAAATTCATTTTGGGTTTTTATGTTTTGTGCAGCTTCGGCTAGAAAACATCATAATCCCAAAAATAGAACAAAGGTCGAAACGGGTCTCAAATTTAATGCGCCATGATGATGTCGGCGGCGGCTGTAATCAAAATCTTCTTGAGAACTAGTAAAAAAGTATCTAATGCAGTTTTGATGCAGTCCTATTCGAACATATAAGTTTTATAATTCATTTTTTTTTTTTTTTTGAGGTTCACATAGTCATGAAGAAAGAAAGAGAGAATGTTGAATGTTGTCCGGATAATGGAATAGGTCATCATGTCTCTCATTAAACACATTTTATTCAAAAATATTATGGATTAATGTGCGAAGAATATTATAGAATAGATTTCTTGTTTAATCTTTAATATCTACTTAATTACTAACAGAAAGAAAACAGATTTATTTTTAAATTTAAGAACTTCAAATTGGGTTTAAGTACTTCTTCTCTTCAATCAACAAACTCTTTAACAAATCTTGAAGAAATCTTTAACCTTTTGAGTTTTGGATGATTTTTTTTTTGATGGAAAGTCAAATAAGCCCTTTTTGAATTGAATTTCCATTAAAAAAAATAGAAATTTTGAAGTTAATTATCTTAAAAGACGAAAGATATATTAAAATTGTCGTCTTGCCTTTTTTTTCTTATTCTTTTTAATGATTATATAAGTTATTATCTCGGAAATGATTGAGTACTTAAGGAATATATTCCTTTTTTTGGTCATGTTAATAGTTTAAAGGTTTAATTTCAAATATCAGACTCCATTTAAAGAATTTGAATTTGAAATGTCTCCAAGTTTAAAGTTTTTACATCAGACTTTTATAAATTTTAAAAGAATACTATTTGTATCAATTTTCTTTTTAAAAGGGGACAAGATTATTTCGGTTGAGTTCGTTATTTCTATTTGAAGTTGTATTTTTTCACAAACTCTTAGAACATGGTGAAATTAATTAGCAGGATTTCTGAAAGTAACTCTTCTCCAATTGAGATTATTGGGCATTAATCCAGGACTCAATTTTACTTTAAACAATATAATTATTCAAAGTAATTAAACTGAACTTGGCAAGTAGTTCCTTTGATCACAAAATTCTTTCCATTTTTTTTTCATGCAAATTAATATTTCCCTTGGATTAAAAAAAAAAAAAAACTCTTTAAAAACTTCAATAATAAACCTCATTAAAACTTGTTTAAAATTATGAAATTTCCAGTTCCAGCGGTTCATCACTTATCACATTCTATTAAAAACACCTTTCAATACGTTGTTACTTTTTTGGTGGTCCAAAAAAGTAACCTAACTAGACGAAGAATCAATACAATAAGCAGAAAACGTTTAACGTTTGTGGCGTTGACATTTTAAAATAACTTAAATTAACTCAGATGAATTGATTGATTGGCATTCGCTTTAAATTTCATTTCATTTAAATTCTAAATAAATATTAATGTTTGTTTTTTTTTTTATAATTAGAAAACATTAATTTTGTAACATGACCGATATTTGAATCGAAAGAGAAGAAACTAAAATTTATGTTATGTTTTTACAGATGAAATTTAATTGAATTTGAAAATGCTGTCAATAGTGTTGAATGAACGATAAGAGCCCCTCTTCGTAAAAAAAAACCTTTTTCGCGCTTTTCTCTTCTATTAACTACCTAATTAGATTTCATTTAAACTAACCCCCCGATTCTACATAACAGAAAGTTAACGTTAAAACAACTTAAAGTTAAATATAACAGAAACTGGTATTTCCTGGCTAGGAGATTTTTGCAGATATTTTATATTTAAGGAGATAAGAATGTTTTGAGACTTTCGAATTGTTACCTTATCCTCTAGTAGCACCAAGTTATAATAAAGAAAAAAATTGTTGGAAATAATATAATTTAACAATTTGAATTGCTTAGAATTGACAGTATATGATATTTTGTCAAAATGGACATATGCAGTTTCAATTCTAAACCATCTAAGGATTGTAATATTCATATTGCATGTTTGCATACCAATTTTGATCTAAATCCTACAGTCCCGAGTAACATTAGAATGCTTAGAAGTAGTATTGCTAAATAATTGCTAAGTCCCATAGCGCCTTCATTGCTATTCTTCTTCCTGCGGCCGTGAATCAGACATTTTTCTAAATTATTTCCTAAACTAGATTGGATAACTTTCTTTTGAAAATTTGGAGAATTTGAAATTTTCTATAATTTGAGTGTATATGGTAAGTGAAGTGCTCCAATTATCAATATTAATTTTTTAGTTTTAAAATATAAAAATATCTTTAGAATATCCATATTTGAAATTGAAATAAAAGCGTTAGTGCATTTAACAGATTCAGATCGGAGTAACAAAGTCCCCTAAAGGAGTCTAAAGTTAAGAGTTTTCTTTGATTAGCTTAACTGGTTAGCCAGAATACTAAAATATCTTAAGATCCATTTAAATTGTCAAATAACAGCATAACTCTTAGCTCTTAACTGCTTATGTCGAGGATAAATTTGTTTAATTAAAATCTTGAAAATTTTCATTAAATTAACTTCAAATTGATAAAGAAATTTATTTGTTTTTTTTTCTTGAGTTCCAAATGTAAATACTTTATTACGAAAGGGTTTACATATGTTGAAAAAGAATTCCAAAAAATGTGCTAAAAAGAAAATTATTTATTTTTTTGGTAAAACTCTCTAATATTTGATTTTATAGTTATCGAATTTTGTATAAACAAACATAATTTTCAAATACCAGATCTGTGAAAAAGTGAAAATGTTTACTTTCATCTAATTTATGATGTTTTATGAAAATCTTTTCCATATCTAGATTTTTAACGTGCTTTTTTGGAAAATAAATCACCTACAATTTGTTATATGATAAAAGTTGTGCACCTGTAAATTTTGTGTCGGCGTTTTTTTGAAAACTTATTAAATTTTCTTTTTCCGGACTGAAAATCTTCAGACAAAACTTTCACGCCTCCAAGAATTACAACATTTTTTACGGTGCAACTGCATCAATTATAAAAATAAAATAATTACTATTTTTTCTTATAAAATAAAATACTAATAACTATTATTATTTGTTTTGGTTGATTTATTCTGTGACGAATGCGTAAAATATTACGGTTTATCCAGGTTGCAATTTGCATGTGGGATGTAATAGAAAAAAGCATGACTTTGATAACTAATTTTTCATATTCGATGCTCTTAATGGGCGCATCCAGAAGCATAAGCGCTTAGTCAAAATTCTTAATTCTTATTTTTTGTTGAATGAAATCAGTTTTGGGAATAAATAAAAATTCATAATAAAACAGACGCAAACATTTTGTACGAAAATGGAAAAGTTTTATCAAATTCATTTTTTTTAAAAATTTCATTTAAATTTGGAAAATTTCGAAAATATCTGTCAGTTTAACTTTAACATGAACCATTTTTTTTTGAGTGTGAAGGAACAACCTGCAATGCGTTGTTTGAGTTAGCAAAAAAATGGTATGCTGGAATTTCAGTAAGCGCTTAGTCAGAATTGCATATTGCCATATTACTAGATTTAAGCGCTTAGGACTCCTGGATGCACCCAATAATTGTAGATATTTAATCATGTGTTTTATTTATTTGAGCGAGTTAGTCAAGTTGTACTTAGTAGGTGGAAATACACTGTTTTTATTCACTGGAATGTGGTTGTTATAGGCAAAGATCATTGTGCGATCAAAACTACTGGGTAGAAAATCTTTAATTAATATCTGGAAATGTTTTAATGCAATATGATTCTATATTTTCATTTCAAATAGAACAAAATTTATTTGCATATAATTTATTTGCAAAAATACAAGCCTTGCTTTCTGTTAAGCGCTAGGCAGTTTTAAAGTCAGTAAAACTATTCCTGATTTAAGTTTAGTGTTCTCAAAGAATTTTCCTTCAAGTCGATTTATTAAACAAAGAAATTTCGAGTATACCACATTGATTTTGAGTTGCAGTATTTGAAATTTTTATTTTAAATTTCAATCAAATTAGTCAGAGCATTTTTGAATTATCTAAGAAACGAATAAATATGGGTTTTATTGGTTTACTATGTACTAATTTAATACTAAACAGCGCTTATTTATGATAAATCTGTATTTCGAATTCGAATCAAATTGGTTGTACTATTTTTGATTTTTTGTTGGAGCAGAAGTAGGTAGATGTATTAGTCTCACCAGTATACACCAGCGTTGTCGAAGAAATTTTGGAAATTGGATAACAATGACTTGTTTATTTTAAAATTTCAGAAAATCTTAAACTTTCTGTACTGAAAAATTGAAGTGCAGTTTTTTTGTAGTATGCAGTACATTTGATTAGATTATGAGGACCCCTTTTCTACAATTTATAAGAATAAATAAAAGTATCGAAAGAGAGCAATAGACTTGTATACTGGATACAAGATTATCCAGTAAATATTCCGCATTTAAACATATAGTAACGTAAAATCGGCCTATGTCTTATGGTAGAAATGGGACTCGTAGTTAACATATCTGTAGTTTAATGAATTAACTCTGAGGAGAAAGAAGCACCAAAACTACTAGTATTTCAAGGTTTTTTCTCTATAACTTTATTTCGTCTTTCTCCAACTCGCTCTAATTCACAGGTAGGCCTAATAGTATAAATATGATTTGCAAATTTTATTATAAATCGTTATATTAGTTTTTAAAATACATCGGAAAAACTTTATAAACTGACTTATTTTCGTCAACGACTATTTCTTTCTCCACTATCCTTGGACTGATTTCACTGAAATTTAAAATGGTATTGTCCATTTATGTAGTCAACCCATGTAAATAATTTAAACAAAATTGCTCCACAAATTTTCAAATTACATCCGGAAAACCATAAACAAAAAAAAAAACGAAAAAACTTTCTGGTCACTCTGATTTCTTCTTTATAACTTTGCTCTCCGTTGGCCGATTTTGCTGAATTGCAATACCAAACAAATTTAAAGAAGGACTAACTCACATTGTCAATGTTATCAAAATTGGATGATGCGTTTTTGAGTTATCTTGTATATGGACGGAGAGACATCCATAAATCGATATAACTTTTGATTCTCTACACAGCCATACCCTTGAAACATTTCTGCGATGATTATTTCGATGTAGTGACCTACCATAGGGCATAAAAACTGTGTTAACGCATGGATAATCCAAGATATACACATTTAGTAAACTTAAACTGTTTTTGTTTGTTACAAATGTTTGGTACAAATCTAAAACTATAAAAATTGTTTAACTCTTCAATGATTTTATCTTTTGTTCAATTCTTTTTCGAAAAGTCAAAGTAAAACAAAAATAAAAAAGTATTTATTTTAATTATTATTTTCTTAATAAAAAGAAAGAAAAGAAAAGAAAAAACCCAAAAGGCATATCTTGTCAAAGCGTAATAAATATTTCTAATACAATAATTCAAAAATAATTATTAATTAAGACATTTATAACTTTGCAAAAAAAAACCGGAAAAAAAACACTAGAAAAAGACAAAAATAATAATTTTAATGGAATTTAGAGCAATTCCGGAAGGGGCAAAAAATATAAACATTAGAAGAAAACGCACTTTATGCACCTTTCATTATCATTTCTCAAAGAAAAATACTCTCACGATTTATCTGCCTTTTTAGAGGTGAAATTTTTATATTACAAAAATATATTATACGTAATTATTATTTGTACAAAAACACACACAATTCTTAATAATAATAATAGTAATAATAATATGGCACCTTGTTTTGCAGGCTTAGTTTAATTTGAACATAGAATTTCAAGAAGAAAAAATCAATAATAATTATTCCTTTCAAATAGAAACGAGTTAAAGAAAGGAGCCCTCCGGTGAATGTGTAATTAAACTATGTATTTAAAAAGGGCACAAATATATCACTAACAATATTGTACACTAATTAAATAAAAAGAAAAATAGTGGTACTTACTCTTTTTTTTTTAATCGAGTGAATCTTGTTTAATTAACTTGGAAACTAGATTTTTTTTTCTTTTATTCAAGTGAAAATGAAAATTGTTTTTCTTTTTAATAATAGAGAGAAATTTATCACGGAATTAAAAAATACTTTACAGTAGGCGTGTTTTTTATTTCACACTGTTCTTTTCTGGAACAGAACAATCGCAGAAGAAAAAATTACTACAAATATGAATAACAAAAATGGTCAATTCGGATTCACTTCATTTCATAACAGGTATTTCCGTTGAAAATCAATGTCAAATTTGTCTGTCTTCTTTTGCTTATACTTGAACAATTTCCAAGAAAGTAAATAGCCAAAATAAAGTAAATAAAAAATTGTAAACGCTTAAAATTCAGATCTAAAATATCATGAAATATTTTATTATTTGACTAACATAAAATTTGATGTTTCTAATCTCTTTGAAATGTTAAATATGATTATTTTAAAGTCCTTGGATTTTGTTTAATTCACATCCAAAAAAAAATTTCCGATGACATCAGTTTTTTTTAGTTTTGTTTCAAAAACAAAAAAATTCATTTTATATAATTCATTATTATTGATCAATAATTCTATCAGAATTCTTTTAATATATTTAGAATGTTAATAAGAAGATTTCTATAAAAACTGGAATTTGTTTTAGTAGCGTTCTTGTTTAATTGCGCCTTGTTTTTTTTATTTTTGATAAAAATAATGAAAATATATTAGCAAAAATTATTTAAAATAAATATGATCACAGCATCCACTTACTCTATACCTATTAGGAAAAGATATAATAGAAAATCATTGATAAAATCAAATCTTTGTGGTTATGTTTTACGTAGAGTATTTGCCTTTGTCAACATTTTGAAGCCAATCACAAGCAAATCTTGCATAGTCAGATTGTGCATGACCTCCATCTGGGCTTGAATAGAAAAGTTGTTTAAACTCTACTCGATATATGATATATTTACTAGTGCAAAAATGTTTTTTTTTTTATTGAATTGATTTATCACTCATTTGGGACAGAGTAATGCACGCACCTTTTTGAAACGTTGTCCTATTGGCCTATTCTATAGGTTTTAGTTAATTGTTCAGGCGGCCTTTACAAGTTTTTTGATAAGCAGCTTGCCGTGCATTTTCTAATTAAAATTTCTTACATTTACTTGAAAAATTCAACTAAATAAATCGTGAAACGTACCTTTATGAGGCTAACAAATTCTTATAAAAATATTTCAAAAGTTTAATTTTATGAATTCGATAAATTTACAAAAAAAAAAACACATACATTATCCAAAAATGTTATTAAAATTCATTTCTGTCGAGGTTTTTCCAATATTTGAAAAAGGATTACAATTTTATGAATTCCATTTTTTTTATTATAGGGAACATAGTTTTTATGCCCTATGGTAGGCACTACCAGATTTATGCATGTCCGTCCGTCCGTATACAAGATAACTCAAAAACGTGTTATCCGATTTTGTTGAAATTTAGAATGTAAGTTGGTTATTCCTTAACTGGATTGATTGGATTGATATTACATTTCAGCAAAATCGGCCGTGGGAGAGGGAAGTTATTAAGCAAAACCCAGGGTGACCAGACATTTTTTTCGTTTTTTTTATATGGTTTTTCGGATTTAATTCGAAAATTTCTCAATCAATTTTGTTTAAATGTTGGTTACATACGTAAATAGACGACACCATGTTAAATTTGAGCAAAATCGGTCAAAGGATTGTGAAGAAAGAAATCATCCTAGGAGAAAATAAGTCTGTCTATAAAGTTTTTTTTGATGTACTTTAAAAACTAATTCACCGATTTGGATAAAATTTCCAGATTATTGTTAGTTTTGACTGTTTTTCTGTTCCATTTCTACCATAGGGCATCAAAAATCAGTTACTATATGTTTATGATATTATTTTGGTTTGACTTTTTAATTAATTAATTATTGTAAAATAGGAAATGATTCGATTTGAATAGATACGAAATTTTTTTTTTTATTTATTATAATAAATTAATTGGTTTATTTCCTTCTAAATAAGACATTTGTTGCGCATAAATAACAATTTTTCTCTTAAAAAAAAATGTAATAAAATCAAAAGAAAAGAAATTTTCAAGAAATTAACTGAGTATGAACTTTGAATTTCCTTTAAAAGAAAATCTCACGTTACAATTAATTAATTAGTAACATTTTTTTTTCTTACATAGAAGAAAGACCTAAAATAATAATGAATTAAATAATAAAATTTCCTACACAATGTTTTTCTTTTTTTTTTTAGTATTTGTGTTTGTTTAGATTTTATAATTAAATTTGAAAAAAAGAAAAAAAAAATAAAATTGATTTATTTCCGTGGAAATAGATGGCTCCAAATTTATTCACTTTTATATTAGACGACCGTCGAGTTCACAGTTATTCAAAAAGAAAATCTTTTCTATATAAATAATGCGTCTGTCGAAAATTTCTTGAACCGAAAAAACGACGTATTCCCTTTTGTGGAATGAACTCGGATGCTATTTTTAATTTTTTTTTGATAAACTCCAACTTCTAAAACTTAATAAGACTGTAAAAGTGACAATATTGTATTTTTCTTTTCATGTTTTTGTTTTTGAAGGGAAAAAAAAAAACCATTTTAAAATACAAAAATATTCAAATTTCATGCTTCATTTCAATTTTAAATTCGAAATTGTTTTTTCTTTTTTGGTTTCGTTGAATTTTAATACATCCTGTATTTTTTTCGGTTGCATTTTCAGTCAATTATTTTCCGAAATGATGTGTTCAAGAGTGTAGATTTTATTTTAAAACTTAAAAGTGTCTTACATACCAGACTTTCGCGGTTTGATATTATTGCTCCTCTCAAGTACTCGTTTTCAATGTTAATTGATGCAGCAAAAAAGAAGAAAAAAAAAATGATCCTATTTGGTAATTTATTCAATATTCAAAATTGTTGAAAGAGCATTTTAATTCTATTAAAATTACTATACAGGATTGACCAAATGGTATTAATTATTCTTTCTTAAAAATTCCCTCAGCTATGACTTTTCATTCAGAATTGAGTCAATTGCTTTAACTCGCGAAATTGTTGAATCATTTGTCGTGGTTTTAGATTTTTGTCAATATATGTATATACTTGACGAGTTGTTGTCTTATGTAAACTGTAACAATTGTTGCTCATTGTTCCAGGTCTCTATTTTGATTCTTAAAATAAAAAAAAAGTAAAAAACAATGAACATAAAAATTTATAATTACTTCAAATATTTTGATGCAATTTGACTGACTCTCGTATACTTTATTTCTTAACTCATTAATTTGAATGAATGAGTGGGCGAACTTCTATACGGAAAAATACCAACGTTAGGTAGTTTTCCTGAGTTTTATTTTAAAGGAATTTTTAAACAATTGTAAATTTTTAAGTGTAATATGATTTTAATAGGCTCATAGAATTTTTCCAAAATTATTTTCTCCTTTTCCTTTAGGCCTTTTGGTTTGTTTCGGTTTTTCTTAGAAAATTTAACACAGGTAAAAATGTGTAATTTCTATTAACAGCAGTTTCCAATTGTCTTTTTTATCAGCTATTTTAAGGACCGTATACTTTGCTATGAGAAAATATTTAACGACACAACTTATAAAAATACTCGTTTTACACAATCACAAAAAATTTTTTTTCTCAGTCAAACAATATGTTGCACTCGTGCTACTGCATTCAAAAAGTATTGGAACATGTTAAATATAATCTAAAATAAAATGTAAAGAGTAATTTTCTAGTTTTTACATGATTTTCGTGAAAATTTCATTTTTATATTGATAAAACATAAACTAAGTATTCATTAATTTTTTTTTCAAATTTATTTCACTTTTACTAATGGCTATCTTAGTCTTCTTTGTTGCCACCTTACTGTGATAGGCTGAAGCTGTTAAGTTTACATTCTCTGGAAAAGGGCCGAGAAGTGGCAGATATAATTTTCGTTCACCAAATTTTTAATGTGGCTATTGATGCTCCTAAGATTTTAAGCAAAATGCACCTTAATTTCAATATTTGTTCGCTGAGATCCGTGGTCTTGTTTAAAATCAGCTTCCACCGGATGGATTACGGGAAGAACGAACCAGTCTCCCGAATGCTACGTGTGGTAAATGCCAATGCACAAGGTTTTGACTTTTGCCTCAGTAAATTTGAACTGAGAAAACTTTTATATAATTCCTAATAACGAATGACCTTATTATGGAAATTAATCCACATTTAGGCTCGATTTGAGCTGTTATTATTAAAACAATTAAAGCAGCACTGGACGTCAATTTGTGGCAAGGCATTTAGTTGCTTTAGTGTATTTTCTTTTATCGTTTTTAGTATCTGAAAACGGAATATTCTAGTATAGTATTTCAATGAATTTTTTTGTGCAAAATATTACAAGCATAAATTTTTAAGCAGAAGCAAGTACGGTGCGAAATCCATCAATTGGTTTTTAACATAATTTTGGTTGTTTTCTAGAAATTGCTTGGCTTAAGATGACTCATAACATTTAAATAATATTCCGTATGCTCAACACCATACCAATCAAAGAAATCGACGTTCCGATAATTTTCGAACGCAGTAGTACATACTATATAGCCTAACAAAATTTTCGGATATTATTTTGATAGAATGAATCCCTTGATAACAATAAAATTCGGTTTCAAACTTTCAAATTACATTTTCTCTTACAACTATAGTTTTCCTGTGAGACAAGTTTTATAGTTAACTTATGCTCGCATGTTTTCTTTTTTTCTTTTTTATGTATTTTAAGACACAACTTCAGTCTCAAGCTTTTCAAAGAATTTATTTATGCAGCCTTTGCTTTTTTTTAAATTAATATAATTAAAATATTTATTCTTATAAAATTTATACTTTTTTTATGTAATATTTTCTATTAAATTTAATAAATTTTTAATTAATAGTAAATAATCAACTAATTATCAAATTAATTACGATATTTTGTTATAAAATTCTTTTGCTGTAATTAATAAAAAGTTATGTAAATGTTTTTCTTCTTTTTTTTCTTTTTTTTTAAGACGATAATTTTATGGCGGGAAATTTAAGTGTTTATATTTGATTAAAAAAATTTTTTGCAAATATGATTAATAACCAATCGCACATAAAAATGAATTCTTATTGAATAATAATAAAAAAAAAAGAACCTTGCTTGTTTTTTTTTCATATTAAAGTGTTTTGCATTCAAAATTCGTTCTAAAAAAGGCGTCTTTTTAACATGAATAAAGTATGACACGCTTCCATTCTGAATCATAAATTCTTGTTGGTGGATTATATTAATATGAATTTATCCAATATTGTTTTCGTACATCCTCTTTTTTTTTTTTTTTTCTTTACCTGTCCTCCAAACATTTAAACTCCTATTATTTCAACATTTTTCTAATACTCATATAATTCTAATTATAAATTTTTGGCACGATTAAAAATTTATGTCGGTTTTGATTTTCAGCATGGAATTATATTTCCAACATGAAAGTAAAAAAAAAAAAAAAAATGCTCACCACAAATTTCAGTTGAACGACATTTTCAATAACGTAACGCGAACTTGTTATATTCTATATTTGTACTTACATTTAATAAATGCAAAAAAAAAAAATACCTTAAACCTAATTTCAATAAATATTCTGTAAAACTAGTAGAATGTGGTTTTTCTTTTTAACGATTTCGTTTTTCTAGTTTCTGTTGTTTTGCTGGACGAAAAGTGCATTAGGTAGCAAAAAAAAAATAACACTGCAAATTGCATTTAAGTTTTAAATGTGCATTTTTCATTTTTTTTTTTCAAATAGAAATAGAAATGTTAATGAGGAATTTTATGCAATAAGCTTTTAATGTAAAAACATTTCAGCAGCGACTTAAGATGAGGTCGCATTATGTCTTTCATGTTTACCATATGTTTTTCGCAATGTTTCACAATATTTGTACAGTCATCGTAACACCAAAAAGTCTTTTCTAAATAGAATTCGGTATTATTATCCATATAAACGTT
Source organism: Xylophagus ater (assembly GCA_963422695.1). NCBI lineage: Eukaryota > Metazoa > Arthropoda > Insecta > Diptera > Xylophagidae > Xylophagus > Xylophagus ater. Next base: position 38,833,460 of record OY730482.1, on the reverse strand, counting down.
GCCATGGACACTTTTATTTTTTCGTACGCATTTTTGATTTTTATTTAAATTCAAACGCACCCTTTATCATTTGTATTCATAAAATTTTGACAGTATAATCTCGATTCATATCAACTAATGTAAAAGAAAAAAATTATCGGAAAGTGTGTTTGTCGTAAATTTGGAAAATCAAATAATAGTATGTTAGAGGAAAAGTTATGAGAAAACTAATTGGTGTTTAGCCAAATCTTTGATACCCATTTTAAATATGCAACATTTTCTATATCAAATCTTTTTTATTCTTAATTTTATACATTCTGTCGAAAAAGTATCCAGAATTTGTCAATAAAATACAATATGTTCAATTAATCATCAAAATTTATTTTGTCTCCTTTAAAATAGTCCCAGTTGATGCGATACACATAAGTCAATGATTAATCCAGTCGTCGAAAAACTTCTTATTCCTCCAGTAACTTCTGTGAATTTTGTTTTTAACCGGGGAACAGGAAAAATTACAGGGAGCCGAAAACGGTGCTTGATCGATGACATTTGTTGAGTTTTGGGTCAAAAATTTGCGTACAACCATCGATGTGTGGAACGGTACAAAATCCAAGAATTGTCCTTTAACAAATCTGGAATTTTCCGGAGAATATTCTCTCTCAAACGCTCCATAACACCCAGATAATATTGTTTGTTAACTGTTTACCACTTTGTAAGTAATTTCGTGAGGATACCACCACGATAATCAAAGAAATCAAACAACATGATGATTTTCGAGTGATGTTGATGTGTTTTTTTTCGGTTTACGCTCGTTATTGAAACGTCATTCCCAAGTTTGTTGGCTAGTTTGCATGTCAAACTTATAAAAACCACGTGTCGTCACCCGTTATGATGCGTTTCAGGAATATACGGTCCAAATCGGCTTGTTGTCAACTAACAAAACCAAAAATTGTGAAGAAACTGGTCGGCAGATCACGCCAAATTTTTGCGTGACAATTAGATATATCTGTACCAACTTAATTGCAAAATACATTTTTTCATACTTTTTACGCGGGCTTTTTAAATGAACACAATTCCCGATACTTGTTTGACGGAATATATGTTCCAAATTCTATTCAAATCGTAACAGGTTTTTCATTTATCCCCGAAAGCAGGAAACAACAGAAATATGGATTTAATGCTTTAAAATTATCATCTAATTGAGTTTATCATTAAATTGTTCATAAATATCGCCTTGCAGATCTCTACTTATTTATAATTGTAAATTTATATTTCTTGTTGGATAAAAAATTTCGTTGGAACAAAGAAATCGAGTTTGTACTGTACAAATAATTTATATGTGCATTTTTTATAATAAAAATAACATAAAATAAATACGCACATTATGTACAGGCCATTTTCTACAATTTCAATATATTTATTTCCAGTGATTTTCAATTATATAATGTTTTAAAATTTATAAATTTTATAAAATAAACTGAAATTATACAGTCTTTAAACTAATTACAATTTTTCCGATACATTTTGATTGAAAGATATCGAAACTGAGGAATGTAATTTTTAATTAAGTGTTATCGCGTGAAAATTATGAAAAACATACCGCAGCTTAAATATAATATTTTCTTGAATGAATAAATTATAAGAATTTACAGTTTTATAACATTTGCAGTATTATTTCTAATGATTAAAAACAATAATTAGCAATATTTACCATTAATAAGTAATTACTAAAATAATAATATTGAAAAGTGTTTCTATAATAACCTCAAGAAATTCTTTACTAAGTCTATTTTATTTTACAAAAACATATAGTAACTGAAAATCGGCGTATAGCGGATTTTTTTATGCCCTATTACAGAAAAGGGACAGAAAAACTGTCAAAACTACCAATATTTCAAGGTTTTTTCTTCATAACTTTGTTTATTCTAATTTCCAGGTAACCTAGACCCTAATAACATAAGTCAAATCTGCAAATGGTATTCAAATCGGTGTATTAGCTTTCAAAATACAACGGAAAAACTTTATAAACCGGCTTATTTTCTCCTGGGATTATTTCTTTCTCAACTATCCTTGGACCAATTTAACTAAAATTCAACCTGCTATCGTCTATTGATATAGTTAACCAATATAATTAATTTAAACGAAATTGCTTCACAAATTTTCTAATTAAATCTAAAAAACCATTTAAAAAAAACGACAAAACTTTCTGGTCACTCTGGTTTTTGCTTAGTAACTTCCCTCTCCCCTGGTCGATTTTGCTGAAATGCAATACCAAACCAAGTTAAGGAATAAGCAACTCACATTATAAATTTCATCAAATCGTATGACACGTTTTTGAGGTATCTTGTATACAGACGGACGGACGGACGGACATGCATAAATCGATATAATTTTGATTTCCTACACAACCATACCCTTAAAACTTTTCTACGATGATTAATTCTTGGTGTTATACACTTAGTGACAAAACTAATATACCGTCTAGTAGTACCTACCATAGGGCATAAAAAAGGGGTTTTCTAGATAAATACTAACAACTTTTGCAATATTTTCTATCAATGGACATCTCATGAAAGTGGTTTATTCATTTCTTTTAAAATATCTTGTTTTACCAGTCTTTGATAGAACAAACAAAAAGTGAAAAAGAAACAGAAAATATAATTTTTATGATATTTCCTGCCATGTTTCAAAGAGTTTATCCATTTGCCATCAGAACATTGATCTTAACGATTATGGTGAAGTGAACTTTTCTAATGTTTTCGATTCTATAAAATAGGAAATTTCATATGATCTTTATGAGATCTTTGCACTTTTATACGGGATACTGCGGAAATACTTTTAATGAAAAAAATATAATAGTAGTTAACTAATAAATACTTTATTTTAAAGTATGAAAGAGTATAGTGTTGTTTTTTTTGTTTGTGTCTGCTAAGATATCTGTTTTTACTTGCTGGTTTGTCAAAAGAACTATCCAAGAATATTTGATTAATTTGAAATGTTTATATAAGATGGGATGGAAATAGAAAATTTTCTTAGTACGACAATATCAACGGAATATTGTACTAAAGCGTCAATTTGGTAGATTTCTATATAATGTCTGTCGTTGCAAGACAAAAACACAAACTTATTGCAAAATTAGAAATGAAAATAATTTTTGTCGACCAAAGCTCTTAGCAAGAAGAAACTATGTTTTCACTTTTTTGTTTTTTTTTTCTTTCTCTAAACCGAATAAAATTGTATCGATTTTCTTATCTCAACTGTACTTAATTAAATCAACAATATACATAATTCTTTTAATTTCCGTTTCGCTTAAATTTACGTAAGTAAGTATAATTAATTTGCTTGATTTTTTTTGCTTACGATTATTTCTTTTCATTAATAATATATTAACTAAAATGCTCATCAAACATACTTATTTAATTATTATACACGACATGAATAATTAGTGAAATTCTGTTATAAATTATGTACAAGCTTCAAAAAGTCCATATAATATTGCAAATTGTAATTTGCAACCAAAAAAAAAGAAGAAAAAGGCAGCGAAAATACTTATTTAAAATGGAAAGTGACCACCGAAAATGTCTCGAAAGTTGCAAAAAAAAACTCCTCTTTTCTTTTCCTTCTGTTGCGATGAAAAATGATAAAAAAAGAAATATATGTTAAGATAAGAAATATTCAAATATAATAAATGGATTTTAAGAATTTCAAATAATTAATTTTATTTTCATGTTTTTAGTAAGAAAAAAAAACACAAATGTTTTGATAAAGTTTTTGATTATTTTGACAAGTTTTGCTTCAACTCTTTTTTTTTCTTTTCTTCTTATTTTTAATAATCATAAAATATTGTTCTGAATTTTGTAAATTTTCGACAATATTTATGATAATTTCATATTTTCAAGACATTTTTCCGTTTGTTTAAAAAAATAAGTTCAATTTTAAGGTCACCTACTTTATAGGAATTTAACTAACATGAAATTTGTTTATGATAACAACAGATTAAACAAATAAATTATTGTTAATTCAAAATATTGTTTCTATTGTTGAAATTTTTTTGAAGTAATTTAAAAAAAAAAAATACGCATTTTATTTTATACTTAAACTTGTTAATCAATAAATATTTAATTTAAATTAGTTTAATAGCATAAACAGACTAGAAGACGAAATTTTATTTGAATACACAGTTTATTGAGAAATTTCAAATTAAATTTATGTTTATTTGATTTCTTGTTTTCTATTTGAATCTTGCACGTTTATAATTCAAAATAAGTTTACATCGGATATTTACCTATCCAATAAAACAAGCGGATGCTTCAGAAAATTCTATTTTCATGATAGTAAAATCGCAAAACCGTTTACACTTGAATAATATACAGAAAATATCAGATGTAAATAAGTCCTTAAAAGCTGTAAAAATTGTTTGTTCATAAGATATAAAAATATTATATAAAGAATTTTATATACGTATATGTATATAAATGTGTCAGTAATCGGCTAGGGGCGGTTTCTTACTAAGTTGAGCCCGGCTTTATTCTCAGTTTGATATATTTTTTTTAAAAAACATTTTAAATCTTCATAAAACAGTAATAAAAAGTATGGGTATTCCCTTATCATTGTAAAACGCGATGTATCGTTTTATGATTTCGTATTTTTCTATACAAAAACAACGAATCCTACAACAGATACAACAGTACACCATGATATAGATCGATAAGGGAATACGCCTATTATATTGCACTGTGGCACACTAAATTAAGGAACTCGAAGTTTATTGTTAGTATTATATATAGTACATATGTCTACGCTATAATAGCTAGGCTATAATTATCTATGCTATAAAGTTCGCAGACATGAATGAAATAATATACAGATTGCGTCATGCGCATGCCGGCCGTTTTAAATTTTTATTTTCATACTTTTATGGCGTCATAGGGGAGATCCTGTCAAAAACTAAATAAATAATTAACGTTTAAAAAAGTTTGTGAATTAAAAAAAATTTTAATTAATTAATTAAATTAATTTTGGTTAATTTATTTATTCTATTTGAAAAAATATAATTGGAAGAAAAAACTTTCTTAAGAATCATTTTTTAGTAAATAATTGTGATTTTTCATACAACAATGTTTTCATATAAAACTCCCCTATGACGCAAATGCGCATAAATAACCAATTTGAAATATGGGAAGACGTAATCTGTATATTCTTTCATTCATGGTTCACAAATAATTCTTAATAGTCTTTGCTAGTTTTTAAACTAAAAATAAACCTTTAACCTTTAATTTATGTACGTTTTTCTTAAATGATGATAATTCAAGATTTTGTTGGACCTTGAATTTTAATTGTAATAAAAAATTTGATAAAGTTTTCAAACTTTTATTTGTTTCCTAATTTTAAAACTGAAAATTATGAACTCTTCACTCTTTTCTTATTTTGAATGTGAAATAATTAAGTAATTTTTGTTCGTTATGAAAAAAAAATCATCGTTGAGAATTTACATTTTTATGTGAAATTTGTTGATTTGTTTCCCAAAAAAACAAACTTGTCCCGAATTTTTTGTCAACTTTTTGTTTTTTTTTTTCTTATTGAAGATAATTTCGTGTTAAGAATTTTTTATTCTCGTTAAATTATCTTAATTACACGATTTTTATAATATTTTGTTAATATTTAAATACAACCATGACCATATTTAATATGGACCTGTTTTGAATGTTAAATTAAACAAAAATTCTTGAGGCAATATATACGTACTTAAGGTAGTAAGTTTTGACCCTTTAAAGGTCTTAAGAATTATGATTTGGATATACGAAAAAGATAGAATACAAAGTAATGAACTTTGTTGCTTGATTTTTTTTTTATATCATATAAAATCCGTGTCGAATGTATTACAAATTACAAATTTGTTAAATTATCTTTTCGTATAACACTTTTAGTATTATATGCCGGACGTCGTATATTATATGGCTAAACTGTTGCTTGCGAGCCTTTTTACTTATTTCATTGGACGATTAGCAAGTAATTAGCAAGAATTCAGTTTGAAATTGAAAAAATGAAAAAATGATCGTTTACCAATTTTTAAAAATAACGCTTCAATTGTATCAAATCATGTAGTCTTTCAATATACATTCAGAAATGGGAATTTACTTCATTTTTTCAATAAATTTTATTTATAAAATGAAAAGCTCCATATATATTCGAAAATTTCAAAATAATTGAAATATTTGCCTCCAATAATTTCCAAGTTTAACCTCCTCTGCCATATGTGAACATAAAAATATTGTAAGTAATCTACCTGAAACTAAAAACAGGTTCTTCAATTTCAATTAATAATGTTTTGGATTGAAGACGCGCCAAATTGTTTAAAAAAGATTCCGTTTTTTTTTTCTTCCAAAAAAAATCCGCATAGCCTCATGGATATGTTGTTATGTAGTAGTTTTGTCATTAATTTTTATCGCAAAAATTATGTTCGTGATCATTATTATATTGTTAATGTTTAATTATATACAATAATAATTTCTCATTTTCAAATAACAAATAAACTGTTTAAAATATTTATTGGCTTGTTCCAAATTGATTTTTTTTTTATTGTTTTTTTTTAGAAGCGTTGTTTATACTATAGACGCGCGATTTTCATTTGAATCGATCAAACATAAATTAGGTAATGTGATTTTTTTTAAAAAATCTCACCGACATTCTTTTGAATTGGATTAAATAATGACTATAAATTTGTACAGGTTGATTCAAAATTGAATAAGTTTTAAATTAAGATATATATGTTGGACATTTTTAAACCAATCTAATTAGAGATTAGATGAAAGTTGTATATAAAAATTGAATGTCTAAGTACTGCCTTCACTTTTTTCTTTCTTTTTAATTTTAAAAAATTGTTCAATTTTCTTTTGGTATATATAGACAACAAAAAATAGGTTAAAACACATTGAATGTGATCTTTTAAATTAATTCCATATTAAATATCAATATTTCTTTTTAATTTCTCATAAATTTCTTCAATAAATTTCAATCAATGAATTCATGTTAATCGTTTATGAGCATATTTTCTTTTTTTTTTTTTTTGATCAAATTAATTTGTTTTTCTTTTGTTTGTCACCAACCACTACCAGTCACTAAACTAAAAACATAAAATAATATATGTAATAAAAAGTCCATATGTTTCCTATTTATAGATTTATGATTATGAATTTTATAGATTTATGTTTATTATTGAGATATGGTAATTTTTACGTGCAATTATGAACAGGTCATGTAATCATTTTCTTTCGATATTTAAAATTTTTATACAATTTTCTTATTAGTAGAATATTTTCCCGTCCAACTAAAATTCCCATCGATATATTATTTAGGATTTTAGAAACAATTTTTAATGTGAAAGTTCGCGTTCTGATTTTTTAAACATTTTATTTTTGCAAAAATGAAAACAACTTAAAAAGAATTTTTAAAGGCGGAGTAATCGACACCATCACTTTTATTATCATGATATTTACTATGAAACCTAAATGTAGTTAGTTTTTAAAAGAAAATGAATTTAGAGAAAAAAAATGAGAAACACTTGAAACATTTATAAAATAACAAATTTTTTTATTTTAACAACATTCTATCAGAAAATTTTTTGTATTATGTGAAATTATAAAACTTTTCATCTCGTTTCTTAGCTATTAAACACTATACTATATTATATACATATATTAACCTTTCAAAATCGAATGTGAAAATGTGGCATTTTGACCCCAATGTTGTTTTCAAATGTTGCGTAAAAAAAAAACATAAATGGGAAAATTTTGTTTTTAAAAAGAAAACTAATCTTTTAAAAATATTTGTGTATTGATCACGTTTATTATATATATTCGATCCAATTTGTTATTTATTTTTTATTTTCATATAATTTAGAACATTACTTAAAGGCAAGCACGTCTTTATGGCATCTGAAACTATATTTCTATCGACAGTATTCTTTTTTACTTTAGTTATTATTGCTTAATCTAGAATTATAATCAATATCCCAAAGGTGTTTTTTTTTTTTTTATTAAAAGCATTGGAGTACTTATGTTCATATATTTCAGAACACCAAAATTTGTATAGGATGCAAATTTATATTATAGTTTTCTTGAGAAATTTCTATATTTGAGGAGTGTTTAAAAGTTCTTTCGAAACACAAATATGGTAATATTAAATACTTAATTAACTATCTAAATATTTTAAGTTAGGATGCCGCCAACCAGATATTAGATAGATTAGTTCCTTGGGAGGGTTTGAATATGATTTCAAAAATTTGTTTTTAAAGTTTAGTTATAAACTCCAAGAAGGGATCACGCCTGGAAACACTTCTTTAGTTTTTTGAACGTATTTTTTACTTAAAAAGGAACAATCTTTCTTAGTTATATTTATTCCAAAAAAAGGGAAGAAAAAATATATTGTATTAGCAACTGTTTTCGATTTGTAACTTAATAGCAATAGGAACTAATTGGTTTTCTAGTTTTATCACTTCAACGATGGTCCTAATCCTAACACTCTAGGTATGTTTTAATTTATGAAAGTGCTGCTCCCTATATACATAGAGAATTGTTTGTTTAATATGATATTATGTCCTGTACGTACGTGACACACTACTATATAATCTGAACTGCAAAAAGAGATTCATTCTAAGATATGAAAAGAATACATTCGAAATGATTTCTTTTATACCAGTTTTCAATAAATCATAGATTCGCTTCTCTGACTGACTTGACTGCACAAATCCTATTTGTTCAAAATGTAAAAAACTCTTGTTCAATGATTTTCTTGACCAAAACTGCAATTATTCCCATTTCATATGCATATATGAGGGCAATATTATTCAAAAAAAATTTTTTTTCTTTTTTCCTTAATTAATCTCAATTCTTCGCGATGATTACTTTTGAATAAAGTTGTTCTCCTGTTATTCATACAATATTCAATTACACTTGAATTCTTCACGAAATTGAATGAATGTCGTGTGTAACATGTCGATATGATCTGTTATCAACCGGAATAATAAAATTCTAATTATATATTTACACAGTTTTATGATCAATGCAATAATATATTGATGGAATTGCAATTTCGAGTTTTGTATACTTATATTTTTATACTATTCGAGCAGTTCCAGTTCATTTTTCTATTCGGTATAGTTTAATACCGGAATTTATTTAACATATAGACGAGTTATTTAATTATTAAAAATATATATAGATATATATATATATATTTAATGATTCGTGTTTTGATTTCATGCAATAAATTCGTATTCATCTCTAGTATTGCATGACAATTTAATTTTTTAAAGTTGGTTAATTCGAAACGGTTTTGTATGTTTTTAAACAGTAGGCGGTATTTTATATTGAATAAAGGTAGGTTATTTTTATACCAGCGGCTAAATACCTAGTTTTTTTTTTTTTTTTTTTTTTAAATAAATAATACTTGTAGTAATTTCAATTAGTCCGTTGCGAGTATATTGAACTTGAATTTTTACAATCTGCTAGTATTTTGTCGTAAACTAATAGATTCTGTGAAAATTTAATTTTAACTAATTGAGCAAAGTTGTACTTTATTATTAGATTTTATTTAATTTCAAACATTTGTAATTGTTTCATCGAGTGTTTCAATTAAATTACTTTTGATCGAAAAACTCAAAATAATAAAATTAAACAATTTTTTGAGATCGTTTTAACTATCCTATGTTATATGGGACGAGTCAGTTATATCACTCATAAACTGTTTCTAAAATATTAACAGCCATATTTTAGGAATAGTTTATGGCTGAATATCAAAATGAAAAATTTTAAAATAATGAATAAAAATAAGAATTTAATTAAAGCAATATTTTTTTCAATAGTTTAATTAAAAACTACAAAATTGCAGTTTGGCTTATTGACACACTAACTCAAAAGAATTAATTTGCGCGATTTAATTATCAGTATTTTTTCTTCAGTTTTTATATATCAGTCAGTGATGCGTCAGCGAAATATACCCTTGTCCAGTGTCCAGCAAAAGCTTGCTTGAAACCTGACAACTTCTCCAAATGATTTGAAAAGTTTTTTCACTGACAATAATTTTTGTAATTTTATATGAATTTTTCAACCAAAAATTTAAATGTTTTCTAATTTATTTGAATTTTATAGTGAAGTAAGAAAAATTTATTTGATGATATAAATTTCTGTCAATGAACTGCAAAATATGCTACATTACACTTTGTTCAATGGTATTCTATAATCCCGTAAGAAAGACTATGCAGATATTTATTGCCAATTCCGACGTTCAAAGGGCAAAAATAGAATTTTCCTATTTTAAAATAATCACTACAACACTCAAATTTTCTGTAAGCTAAAATTTCTTTTAACTCAACGTATTCTTTGCAGTATGTACATATACATATATAAAGATTAGGTATTAGGTATTAGACTACATGGCATACCTTTCTGCAAATTTTAAAAATTAAATAATAATTTTCTTTCTTAGATTCTATCATATCCTATACAATTTATTTCCATTTTAATTAATTCAACGTTTACTGAGCTGGCATTTAAAGTTCACTGATGAGAAATTTGTCTGAGAAAAGCTGACCAAATTTCTCATTATGTGTAACTATGTTACAAATGCACTGACAAAGTTGTATGATAAAACTGACAAAACGCACTGACAGTGTGGTAGTGTAAGCATTAGGCAAGTGAAATGATTAAAAATTGTATTCTCAATCGGATAAGAGTAAATTAAAATTTGTTATTCAACTTCAAGTCGCGAATAGGAAATCGTTTTTAAATTATATATTGACTATATATTGTTGTATTAGGCATCTAAGGCAAATTTGGTAACTATCTGTCACATATATTCATTTAGAATGATATATACGCAAACGGGCCCCTATTTTACGGAAAGGATGCGTTCTTCAAAATTTGTTCGTATATTGTGATACACCGTAAATCAAATCTTCCTACGACGTAACCTATTTGACTGGCATTCTAATATATTTCTAATTATAATGTTTGTCCGTAACAGCAAATTTTTCATTTGAATAAGAAATGTTCGGTCTTATATTAGCCATGTCCGAATACACCCAACTCTTTTTACACAGTTCCTTAGAAATTCGTGTAAAAAAAGATAAGTTTCCTATAATAAAATTGGGTATGCTTTGTCTGATGAATAAGATGAAATAAAGAACTATAGTTTAGTTTAAAAACCGTGTAAAAAAATGCTGAAAACTGTAAATTTGAAGATAAAAATACCTTTTTGCACTTCTTAAGGTCAGAAATGTTCAAATATAATTGATAGTACTATGAATGGCTGATAACACGAACAATTGATTAAATATTATGAGCTAATAAACTTAAATAATATAATGATACAATGTGTTATGTAAATGTCATACGAAATGAGTAGGTAAGAGGTATCCAATAAGGTGGTTCCCCAGTTAACTGCTACATTATAGCAGTGCGCAGTGCTACCTAATTTTTGATGTGTGGTAAAAACGTGAATTTTTTTTTTTTTTGATACATTGGTACTAGATCGCTCATGGTCGCGTACCTAATTATAAAAAAATTTTCCAAAAAGAAGTAAGACTTTTTGAACCGAGTAACTTCAAATTCGAGCAAAGAAAAGCTTGTAAAAAAAGAGTTGGGTGTATTTATTATTTAGTATTTTATTAAATTAATTAAATCGAATAAGAAAAAAAAAATTATTAATTTCTTAAGATCTATTTTATTCTTTAAAAATATTTGGAGTGAAATAATACAATTTTTTTAATTAAATTAATTTTTTTTGAACAATACTCGATTAGTTAAATTTAATCTATAGACATTTATTCAAACTAGTTTTTCATGATTACAATAATTGGGTTGTGGGAGTATATTGACTCAGAAAAATTTAAGAAAACAATACATTTTTATGCGTGCGGGTATTACCTAATTTAAAAAAAGAAAAATATAATATATTGACTATATTTTGTATTCTTTAAAAAGTTTACGTAGGTAAAATGAAGAATATTTTAATAATCCGTATGCATTTTTTTTTCTCTCTAATTGAAAAATATGAATTTTATGGAATTTCAATGTCAATAATTACATGAAAAAATGCATCCCACCAAGATTATCTTTTTTTTTTTTTTTACTTCAAATATTGTAAATGGGCTGTGAATTTAATAAAATGTAATTTAAAAATTATTTTTATCAAAATTTAGTTATTATTTTCACTATTTCTCCCGAAGATAAGATTTACTAATATATTTAATATGGATTTTTCTTTTAAGTATATTTATTAAAATTCTGCTGAGGGTATTATTAAATCATAAGATTTTCTTTATCCGACGATGCAAGTTTTATTATCACAACCTAAAGGCATTCAATATATACGTATATTCCATGTTGTAGAAGAAAATATCTTAATTGGAAATTGAAAAATTGGTTTTATCATGTATGTAATATCTTATTTAGTTAATAAATTTAATTAACTTGAATTTGAAGAATCGATGGAAATCAGATCGTTATCAGTCAATATAATAGAAGAGTATTTAATTGTGTATTATTAAATATTGGAAATCGAGTTATTTGGAAACTTAATTAAGATTATAGTTTCTTCACTGATTAGCAGATTTAAAATACTCTATATTTAATATTTTTAAATAAATAAAAGACTTGAGACACATGTTTACTGTGAACTAATTACTTAAATAAATTGATTTAAAATAATATACATTTTTGTTAAATATTGAAACAGTTATATATAAATATATATTTTTTTTTCTGTCTAATAAGTGTTAGAATAAGAATTATAAGAATATGGATTGTAGGAATATGGATTGTAGGAATATGGATTATATGAATATTGATTGTATCCTAGAGGAAGACTGTAACGGCTAAATTGGGAACGAACACTTGGTTGGAGGCTATCACTTTGTTGGGATTGAGCACTTGGTTGACGACGACGAGCACTTGGTTGGAGCCAAGTACTTGGTTGGAGACATTCACTTTGTTGGGGTTGAGCACTTGATTGGAGACTATCACTTTCTTCGGGTTGAGCACTTGGCTGACGACGAGCACTTGGCTGACGACGAGCACTTGGTTGACGACGACGAGCATTTTGTCGGAACCAACCACTTGGTTGGAGCCAATCATTTGGTTGGACCCAAGCACTTGGTTGGAGCCAAGGACTTTGTTGGGATTGAACACTTGGTTGGAGACGAGCACTTGGTTGACGACGACGAGCACTTGGTTGGACAAGAAGACTTGGTTGACGACGATGAGAATTTGCTGCAGCTTGATCTGAAGTTGCTGGAGCTAGATCGGAAGTTGCATCAGCTGGAGCGGAAACTGCAGCAATTACAGCGGAACCCACTGCATTTGAAGCGGGAGCTACATCAACTTGATCTGCTGCTAGAGTTGCATCAGTTTGATGAATGTTTGCGAATGTGGCAATAACTAGAAATTAAATAGATTAATGAAATTGTATACTAAATAATTTTAACTAATATTTTTATACCGCAAGTAACTAAAAACGCAACGTAGGTGAATTTCATTTTATTCTTTGATTTAACACTTGTTTCCAGTTCTAAGACATCGACTCGAGTTGATTCTAGTTGAAAATTTGGTTCCTTTTATACAATTTTTTTCTTCACACTAATTGTCGTGCAACGGCTTTGATAATGATATTCACGTTTTTTACAAGTTTTATTATTATTTTATTATTAATCATGTAAAATTAATAAAAAATTTATAAAAAATCGTTCTAGGAATATGTTCATAATAAAATACAATGTTTCGAAATTGACTGCGTTTTTTAATTGCTTTTCAATTTTGTTAACTATACGAAAAACTATTGAAATTCATGACAATCTCACAACAATATAGTTCAGTTGTCATTTTGTATAAAGGATTTTTCGCAAGTTTTTTGTATGAAACTCAGTGTCAAATTTCAGAATTATAAATCAATGCAAAATGCAAAAAAACCTCTAAAAAGATATAGGACACTACTTGTTCTGTGGATAAGTCTGGGGGCATGCGAATTTCGTGGTCATTGTATCAACTTTTGCAACTTATCAACTTCTACATTTACCTTTACTAATATATGTAGTTTTTTTGGATGTAAAAATGTGGTATTCTTCATTTTGATTATAAAAGGGAAGTCAACCAAACTTAGTTGATATCATATGAGTCATGAAATATACGAAAAAAATCAATATGTTTAAAAATGAAATAAAATAACTTCATCAAATGTGCACTAAACATGCATGCAAATCAAATAAGATCCGCTGAGACTCTATTTAGTAGCGCGTAACCTGAATTAAAGAGTACATATTCTTTTTTGTTTTTGTATAGAAAAAGTAAGACCGGAAAAACTTCCAAAAATAATCTATTTTAGACACGAAAGTAAAATTCATTAGCACGTTTTATTATAACATATTTTATTTGTGGGATAAAAAAAAAAACACGGGACACCATGGGATATGTTTATAAACAAGTCTAGTGAACTTTTAATATGTGTCGAAAAGTACTACTTTTATCCTATTAAAATGCTTTTAATTGAGGGTGACACCTTTTTTTGTTTTTTTTTATTAACCATTTTGGTGTAGTGTTTTCCCTTTGAAATTTTGATTACATTTTTTCTTAAAGATAGCATAAGGGAAATGTGAATTCTTAACAAGGCACGGTGCCTATCCATTTCATTTTGGTTTACCTTGGATATATATGATTCTATATTTTTGTACACACATGTCCTAAGTAAAGTGAATGTTGTATTTTATTTGATTTATATGCATTTAGTACATAAATTACTTTCCCAAAAAAAAAAAAAAAACAGAAGTGAAATATACCCAGGTATATTTTTGTGTGTGACAGCATTGTACGACAGTTTTGCTACTTGAAAATTGGTCAAATAACGTATTATTTGAAAGTAGATTATATTCAATAAAAACGATACACAAATAAAAACTATATATTAGTATTAAAAAATTATAGAAAATCAACATATTGTGCCACTGTCCAATCAATTTATTTTATTTATGTTTTTCGTCTTTGAATTTCTATAGTTTAAAATGCGCGGTTTATTTACGTTTGTCTTTCAAATCGCCTTTAAAGGTGTCTCTTCAATAGATTTTCCAACAAAACAAACAGAAATACAAAAAAAAACTAATATAAATCGATTGCGTTTTTCATCGTTTACAAAAAAAATATGAGAAATAATATATAAATTTTATAAGCCTTGGAAATTGCGCTTTCATAGAAAGTAAGACGATGATGTATATTTTAAATATATACTTATTTTGGATTTGCAGTGGGTTTTTACTTGTTTACGACGAATGCAAAACTGTCGTAAATGTTTGAAAAATTTATCATATTTTAAATAATTATATGTTTTAGAAACAATTATGTTGTTTTCATGCAATTCAGTAGTTATTGATAAAAGAGCTATTATAATGGAAGCTCCCTTTGATTAGTTGTTACTATATCGATTTTTTTTTTAGTTGACCGAAAGAAGGTCAAGAAAAAGAAAATTGTATATTTTTGTATTAATACAAGTATATTACTTAAGTGATTGAAATGATAATATTTTAAGTTTTATCAAGATTTTGTTTTAATATTTAATATTTTAAGTTTTATCAAGATTTTGTTTTAACATTAGAATTATTATTTGTTTCATGAACAAACTTTTCGAATTTCTCGTTTCGTTTAATTATCGAGTTCATAGGAGTTTTCTTGCACACGTATATTTATGAGATCTATAACTACTTCAGTAATATGAGTGAATTCACAGTATAACATATACTCGATATCAAGGGATCACGACAAATAGAATCAACCTTTGAGATCTTTTTTGGAGGTTTGAAATAAGAAAATAAGTTCTGGATTTATGTTTTTTTAGACAAGTTAATCGATTGTATAGTTTCTTTAAAAAGAATTCCTAAAAATCGCATACAGTTTTGGCGTTTTACTTGAGATTATCCCTCTTCAATTTCCCACACAGAATTCCCGGGAAACATTTATTGAAACGAGAACATCTTCAGGATTGCATTATTATAGTATATGCGTTAAGGGTACTAAACAAAGATGATATCATTTATCAGTCGATAAAATATTTGTTTCTGAATTAATTATCGAATATGCTAAAATGGCCAAAGTTTTTTTAAACAAACAAACAAATATACATTTTTGGCGCAAAAAAGAGTTAATTTTGACATAATTTAATTTGCACTTAATTAAATTATAAAATTGTCGTCATTTCATAAAATTATTAGCGTCTATGTGCCTCGAAACATTTTAATTCCTTCGCGTCTATACAAATTCAGACAAATTATTGAAGAGTTTTAAAATTTTGTAAAACGTAAAATACCAGCTGAATTTAAAAGCCCCGAGAATTTCATTTAAGACAAACTAAATTTCGTCGACGAAATGATTTGAAAGGAAAAATATCTTCATTTTATGATACTTCAAACAAATCTTTAACATAAATGGATAAAAATTTGATGCTACAACTAAAAAATAATATAATTGTTAGGCAACATCATTTTTTTGCGGGTAATTAATTTTGTTTCTTTCATTATTTAAAAAAAAAAAAAAAAAGAAAAAAAGGTGAGAAACATTTTACTCGCGATTTTTTATAAGCGAATATGTGAAACAAGAAAAAAAATGCCTAACAACTTGCAATTTCTTTTATACATCACTTGGATAAATTACATACCGTCAACACCTCCTTTTTAGTAGTACTTATATTTTAGTTGTTATGGACACTATCAAACTGTTGGCCTCTTTGTGAGTTAGTGTAGTACTTTGTTACCTTATATATATAAAATGAAAATTATAAATTTTAGTAAGTAAGCAGGTGAGTTAGTGTGTTTGACACAGAAATATAACGAAAACAATTTATTGAAGGTCAAACTGGTATAAAAAATCAACGCGAGATTGCCCTGTTTTTTTTCATGTTTGGTATCGATTAGTGGCTATCACACATAAAAGTACCCAGTTACCTATTTTAAAATCTTGTTTAAAATCTTCCATAATTGAATTTAAAAATTTCACTATATACGATTTCATTTAAAAATTATAGCGCGTCAAAGTTGTATACTCGGTCTGGGCTACTTCCACATTTTATATACCTGATACGCAAATTTTTCATATATTAATGAATATTTATAAATTTCAGTTAAGCGAAACTTTAAAATGTATTTTAAAATCAAGGTTGAACGATCTAATCTCTGACAATACTAGATCTATGAATGATAGTTGCGATGCGATGATGTTATAATGAACGCGGGCTAGAAGAAATGATGGAATTGCACCTGGTTAAACAAATAACATACACCTGAAGTCATCTAGTCCGATAACTGGTTTCTATCAGACTGTACAAAGTCTAAAGAACTTAATTTAAAAAAAAAGAAAAGAAAAGAAAAATTGTTTGTTCTTTAATATTCCCAAAGCCTGAATCTTCTACAAAAGAATTTTAAGATCAGAATTTCTAAAGAACCTAAATCCATTCATAATATAATTTTTTTGTTGGTATTTTCTAAATTTTGAATTGGATTAACTTGTTTCTTTTGATGTTAAACATTTCTTTCTTGCACATTTCTAATAAAACCATTTTTAATGATGACTTACTTTACTTTTGGATTTTAAAATGCATTCCAAAAAAAAGAAAAGTTCACGAAAGCAATGTCGAAAGGCCAAGAATATTTACATTGAACATCAAAAAGGAATTATTAATGAAATCGAAATTAAATGCATTTTAAGAAATTTTTTTCTATCAAATGTTTGAAAAGAATTTAAAATCAATTTTATAGATACAGTACAAACTCGATTGTAACAAATTTTTAAAATATATAAGTTCGTTGATAAAATTGGATGCATTTATTAAGTCTTATGACTTTGTTTCCATAGAATGGGGATGTTAAAAATTCCGAACTGCAGATTTTGATGTATTTTCATGTTTTGAGGTCTCCCGAATGAAATTTAAGACATTTATTTCTTTCATAATTTTGTGGAAGCCAACTTTCTTTGGTGAGGATCGAGAAAAGAGCATAATTAATTCGCTGGGATTTATCGTACACTTTTATATATTACTAAAATATTTTACCCAATTAAGAGGACATGGGCAATTATTTGATAAATACAAGTTTCAATCCTTTTTTCTAATTTGAATGGAATGAAACATTCTTTCAGTGTATAACAGTGTGTTTTTTTAAAAGTATGTATAACTTTTCAATTAGGTGGGATATTATTACGGTCAGATGTGCTAAACAACAAATTTTGTATAGAATATTTCGGTGCGAAAATGAAGAATTGCCAGAATTAAAGGTTATTACAGTCGAGGTTATGCTGTTTGACAAAAAAAGTCTTTCTTTTAAATTCAATGTAAACGTTGAAAACTTGATATATTTGAAACGTACTAAATTTAGGCAATTTTAAAATATTTCGAAGAGGCGTATGCCAACGTGTCTGAAATTACAAAATAAGACGACATTTCCAAATAATTTTTACAAAATGTACGTGCCTTTAGAAATATATAACATTTTTTTTTTTTTTTTTAAATATAAAACATGATTTATATTTTAATAAAACCTGCAAAATTTAAACTTCTTACTAAAATCGAATCCATTGATAGAATTTAATTTATCGATTTTTAAGCAATAATCACTCAATTTAAAATCCAATTTAAATCATTTAAAAATGTTACTTAAATTTTTATGAGAATTTCAAACAAAATTGTTTATTGAATATAAATCTGTCATTTTCATTCCATAATACGCCAACAACAGTTTGAATACATTTCTTTTTGAAAGATACTATTTTGGTAATGAAAATGCTTCACGCATAAAAAAAAAATAGGTGGAAAATCAAAAGTCTAAACAAAAATCCAATATTATGTAAATTGATTTGTTTTTCGTTACTTTCATTTTTATATATTTGTAAACAATAAATAACGCAGGATAGTTGACTGAAATAATTTTTTTCTTTTCTTTATTTTTCAGATTTAATAGTCAACAAAAGTGCACTGATTTCAAAAACGAAAAATTCACACTTTTCTCTTCTTCCAAATGCATGTAAGTAAAGCAGCACTTTAATTGTCGTTTTTAAAAAATTTGATTCATATAAATAAGCACTTAAAAGGTCATTTTGAACTGATTTTTGTTTGACATGAAACAAATGTTAATTTCATTTTTAAGCGCATTCTTTAAATATTTCTTTGATGAACTTAATTTCAAAGTGAATAAATTATAAAAACAACATTTTTGTTTAAAAACAATTTTTCCCTTATATTTCTTTTTTGAAAAACTATATCGAAATCGTTTTTTTCTTGAAGTTCTATTCATCTTTCCAATGTTATAATATCCCATATCGTGTTTTGGCCTGGCGGCCTCCTACCAAAGAAGATCAAATAGAATACAATATGTTTAAAAACAAATGAATTTCATTTAATAACATAAATCAAAGTCACTATTAATGTCTTATTTCAGTGATTCGTAATTGTTTTTATGCTAATGAAAATTATTATTAGTGAAAATAATTTCGCGGAAAACCTCTATTATGAAGGCAAAAAAGCTTTTGTCAGTTTCTTCCCCACCAATCAATAAAAAGGTCGATAGCTCCTTAGTAATTATGCCCTATGGTAGGTACTACCAGAGGATATATTAGTTTTGTCACTCCATTTGTAACACATCGAAGTAATCGTCGTAGAAAGGTTTTAAGGGTATAAAAGTTATATCGATTTATGTATGTCCGTCTGTCCGTCCCTCCGTGTACAAGATACAAAAACGCGTTATCCGATATAGTTTTTTTGATGTATTTTAAAAATGAATGCACCGATTTGAATAAAATTTGCAGATTAGACTTATGCTATCAGGGTCTGGGTTACTGCAAATTAGAAGAAATTTTGAAATAAGGAAACAAGGTTATAAAGAAAAAACCTAGAAATAATGTTAGTTTTGAGAGTTTTTCTCATAGGGCATCAAAAAATCGGGTATAGGCCGAGTTACTATATGTTCTATTTGTTGATTTTGTTCTCGTGTACATTAAAGATTACGAATGCATCCTATGCACTCTATACTATACACAAATATTTTATAATTTTTGGATATTAAAATTATGACGGTAGTAGAAATCTACGGCATGCGATCGATTTTAGTTTGAAATCTTTGGCATAAAAACAATTAGGTTCAAAATAAATATTAAATAGTATTAATTGGACATCAAAAATTTAAAATTCAATTTAATTAACTTATCTAATTCGAAAAAAATTTCGTCTCGTTTTTTTAATTCAATTATTTTCTTTTAATAATGTTTAAAATTAAATTATTTTGCTTTTGTTTTTTTTTATATATAAATACATGTTAAATTACTAATAAAGAAACTTAATTAATTATCTTGACATTGATATGATAAGAATCGGAAAGTGCAATCAACACATCGTTTGAATAAATAAACTATATGTAAGCAACACCATAGACTAGTAATATTTTCACGCTATAATAATATTAAACGATTTTCATCTGCATTTCCATTCCAATCAAATAGAATGGAAATACA
This sequence comes from Xylophagus ater, assembly GCA_963422695.1. NCBI lineage: Eukaryota > Metazoa > Arthropoda > Insecta > Diptera > Xylophagidae > Xylophagus > Xylophagus ater. Next base: position 38,812,950 of record OY730482.1, on the reverse strand, counting down.
CGTACTTGTATATAATATATAGAAAAGCCTACTCTAATTTTCCCTTCATTATTTTGATTATTGCACGCATAGTCGTAGTCACATTTGCATTTGATACTAAATTCTTCTTTGTTTAACCTAATTGGAAAGACATTGCAGCGGGTTCACATTAATAAATGAGTTGTGTCACAATTATATTCAAATAAATGATAAAAAATTAAGGTGGGATGGTGACTATATAGGTATATTAACAATCATTAAAGGTTTCAATATCAGAATTATATTTTGATACAAATGCGTACCTTTAACATGCGCCATGCAGTTTTATTAATATTCAATTTCAAAATTAATAACATATATTAATATTTTAATAGTGTAGGCTACTGAAGAAGAGATTACATAAAAAAAATACATATTTAAATTGATATTTAACATGAATTTTATTAATTTGAATGTGAAATTTATAAATATACACCCATCTACTCGATTTACATGATGGATTTGCTTCAGAAAATTATTAAATCACGTAAAAGAATGTCGAACACGAAATTACGAAATAACTCTATGAACCCATTGTAATCTACGTGAGGTCTACTAGCAGTCGTCAACATAACCTAACCTAACTTAAACTATCAACAGTACGATACATTTTTCGAACGGAAATCGTGTAAATCGAAGCTTGGCTTTGATATCATCTAACGTTTGTAAATACCTTGTTTTTATCGAATATATGTATATACTATATGTATTTGACCACAAGTATACATGTATGAATTGCTCTAGTATGTTGTGAAACCCTAAATTTTAAAAATATTTCGAAAAATGTCTGTGCACCATCTGTTCGATTTTTTTTTTTATTTGGGATGGAACTATTTTAAGGGTCTGCTGCTAAGGGTCTGATTGCTAAATACAAATATTTGACTAAAACTTGTTTTATGTATAATTTAAAAAATTTGGAAAATGGCAATTGTAAAAGATTCTGGACTTTTCCAACTTTATTATATTATAGTAAACCTTAATTTATTTCTGAAGTTTGTATATTATTGTTGTTTCCAATTTTGCGTTTAGTATATAGGGTCAGTGGTTTTCAAACTTTCTTGTTTTCTCTCAGAGCGTTCTTAATGGATAAATATAAGTTCACGATGCCATAAAAAAAATTACCAATTAGTAGGATGGGTAAGCCTGCTCTTCACTACATAGTTTCTCAAATTTTGAACAGAGCGCTATACTCTAATTTCAATAATAATAACCGTTCTAATTTTTGGTGAATTTTCTAAACTACAAAATACAACTATGTACGGACTCCTAAACTCTACACTTAAGAATTAAATGTTAAACAAAAACTTGTGAATTATTTAAAAGAAAATAATAAAATAAAGGATTGTCATTTCTAAATAGTAAATACGGTATTGAATAAAGTTTCATAGTTTGCTAAAGGATTAAATTACACAATCGAATTCTAAAATCTCGAAGGATTAAACATAACATAAAAGTGGTGTCAGAAATGGGATGGCAAGTGAAATTGGAATATTGTGGGAATATTTTTGAATACAGATAAAATCGAATGTAATAATAACTACGTATGATAAATTTCGAAAATTGTATAATTTTTTAAGATAGTTAGTTAGTTAGTTACTTGTTTTAAAGTTCTAGAAATTTGTGATAATTTTTTCAATGGTACTTGTCGTAACTTTTTATGCCTTATAGTAGGTACTACCAGAGGGTATATTAGTTTTGTCACTCCATCTGTAACACATCGAAATAATCGTCGTAGAAAGGTTTTAAGGGTATGGTTGTGTCGGGAATGAAAAGTTTTATCGATTTATTCATATCCGTCCGTCCGTCCGTCTGTCCGTATACAAGAAAACTCGTCGTTATCCGATTTTGATGAAATTTACAATGTGAGATTTCAGCAAAATCGATGCAGGGGGAGCAAAGTTATAAAGGAAAAACCAGGATGACCCGAAAGTGTTGTCGTTTTTTCGTTCATGGTTTTTCGGATTTAATAGGAAAATTTGTGAATCAATTTTATTTAAATTAATTGCGTAGGTTAACTACACAAATAGACGATACCATGTTAAATTTCAGTAAAATCGGTCCAAGGATAGTGGAGAAAGAAATAATCCTAGGAGAAAATAACCCTCTTCATATAGTTTTTTTTATGTACTCTCTAAAAACTTATACACCGATTTGAATAAAATTTGCAGATTAAACTTATGCTATCAGGGTCTGGGTTACCTGCAAATTAGAAGAAATTTTGAAAAGAAGAAATAAAGTTATGAAGAAAGAAACTTGAAATAATGTTAGTTTTGACAGTTTTTCTCTCCCATCTCTACCATAGGGCATCAAAAAATCAGCTATAGGCCGATTTTCAGTTACTATATGTTTTATTTTTCGGATGGAATTTTATAAAATTTGGTACCGAATATATTTTGTTTTGTAATTTCTGTTAATTTCTATTATAAAGAAAAAGTTTCGTTATATAATTAATAAAAATATACATAATTATAAATATTTTCATAATTTCTAAATTTTATGTTATATGTTATCGCCGCAAAATTCAAATGATAAGAAATTTGGCAAAAAAAAGAACCGTTCAAAGTTCATAGACTTTTGTTTGAGAAAAATATTTCGCGAATTAAATTAATTCTTTCTTTTTTTGTTATTTGTTTTTGTTAAGAATAAACCATTTTAATTATTATTTTTTTTTAGTCTACTGTTAATGTTAGTATATTTAGCAAAGATTTCATTTTAATTAAAATATCACACATCGTGTGAGTAAAATTGGTGTGTGAAATTTTTAAATGTAAAAAAAATAAAGAAATTATATCATTGCGCTATTTTTTTGAGCAAACAATATTTTTTTTATGCGGGCTAGAATATCATTCTTTTTTTCTTTTCCTATGAATTTGATATCACGGATTTTGTTGGTGAATTAAAACATTTTCTTATCAAAAACAAATTAATTTGATACTCGACTAACACATATGAAGGCGTTTTTTTTTTTGATAAGAATTTACCTAAATTAAAAATATGCTTTTGTGAACTATGTTTTTAAAATGTTGACTTACCCCACGACTCCATTGGACTTATTTCAAGACATAATTTCAGTCGGACTGACAAAAAGTCCAAATTTTCGAGTCTCCATTAAGGCCAATCTCCACACAGCCGATATCCTATTCTGACGAGAAAAATCAGAAAAGTAGAAAGAGATGGACTTTTGCAATTTTCGCTAGGATTGACCGAATAAAAACATCACACACAATTACACACAATTTATAATAATAGGTCTGTTTTATTTGCCACTTGCTCTGGGGTAGAGCAAATTTTTACATTGAAAACAAAAGCAACAAAAGTGCAAATCCTACACTACTTTCAGACTAGGGGTAGCTCTCACACCGAAATTAGTTCAGTTTTCTACCATAAAAAGTGTATTAGCTAAAAATTTCCCATTTAATTACAATATGGTTGCTAAGCAGCGCTACAAACATTTGAATTAAAGGTTTTTTCTACTCCTGCTCGTTTTATTTGCCACTTACCCCGCTCCGGTGTAGGGTATGGCAAAAAAAACAAACCTATTATGTGAAAATTAAGAACATTCCCTTCCATTTTATAGGAAAATGTAGTACCAAATTGTGTTTTCAGCCTTTATCATAAGGCTTAAATTCCTATCACATCTAAAAGCAAGCTGTAATGCAAAACGACGAGACTTCTGTACGTATCTTCAAATCAAGTTACCTTCCGAAAGCCTTTCTAAAAGAAAGCTATATGAATATGGGAATTCAGAGTGTACTTAGTCCTTAGTATATCACAACATTTGTTGTGATATAAAGACAGACAGACATTGGATAAAAATGGTTGCAAACCATTTAGAGTCTTATAAAACGTGGAGATTTGCAAAACAAATTTTTTTATTTGTTATATACTTCGAATAGAAGTTAAAAATTTAACTTGCGTAAACCATAAAAATCAATTCGTCATAGAAAAACTTCCTATAAGAAAATTTGGTAGTGTGCGACGATATCGTGTATTATTATTGTGAGAGTATGCAAATGCAGATGAAAACCCATAAATCAGATGAACAAGTTTATCTGCGTTTGAGGGGAATCATCTGGCAAATGAAGAATCAGATGGGGAAATTTGAACTGCAGAAGACGACAAAATTCGTAGGATGATTGTTTCTCCCTTTCTGTTTAACTAAATTTTGCATAAGTGCATCCCATAGTTTTATCAGAATAGGATGTCGGCTGTGTGGAGATTGGCCTTTAGATTTTTTTTCAGTCCGACTGAAATTATATCTTGAAATAAGTCCAATGGAGTCGTGTGGTTAAAAGTGTTTCTAGAAGACATTAAATTATTTTTTTATGAACAAAATTGTTGCGCAAATATATAAACAAATATTTTGATTTCGTTGTCAGCAAATATTAGTGTTTTTTTTTTATGTTTTTAACATACCAGAGAAAATAATTTTAATATCAATGTATTTTTATGAAATTGTATTTTTTTGTTTTTAAAATATTCAAATTTAAACTGAAGATTTTATTTAAAAAAAATAAAAGTAAAATTTTTGCCGGTTTTATTAATATATGAAAAAAATTTTATGATTTTTAGTTACGTTCTTTCCTCAATTTATACGGTTTTCGATTTACCACGGTCAAGAGTGTATCTATTGCCGCAATATATGTTAAAAGATTATATACATCCTATTTGAATGAGACGCTATAAAGCATTTTTTCCTTAATATTCCTAAATTATAGAATAAGTGATCGATATTTCAAACAACTATCATCATTTCAAAGTTCATGTTAGTAGTTCTTGCTAACCAGCAAAACTAAATCCATTCATAGTGAACTATATTTCTAGGAAAGATTCCACGACTTTTCTTTATAAAAGAAGAGTCGTGAACTTTCCTTAAAAACACAAAACAACACTACACATTAAATTAATTAGAAAAGAAATTGTAAAATTGCGAAAGAAATCACATACTGTTGTTTTGACATTTCCTGTAGTAAATTCCAGGAATAAGTTTCTTGACTTTTCGGGAAGTACGTTTCCATGTATGATTTAGGAAAAGTTCTAGATTTGCACGATGAGTATATAAGGTGGAAACATCGCTGGAACTAAAATAATTTTGTAATAATTAATAATTGATAGACAAATATTTTTTAAGATTAATTGTTAACGCAGAAATAATTGTAAATAAAGTTTATACACCGATTTCACAATAAATAAAAAGTGTTATCATTCTATAACATTCGAACAAGAGGGGTAGCACACAACAATAGGTACGAAAACTCTTTGGAAGTTAATATTGGTTTACCTTTTTAGTAGTAATAATAGTATTCTTGGGTTGCAACTTTAAACTTATTAAGAAAAAAAAACTAGTCGAAGGCTGGGAAAAAGTATTATTCTTTTCTTGCTGTTGAGTCGTTCATTCTTGAAAATAAAAGATTTTTGTTTCAACTTTTTTATACAACAAATTTCATTGACATTACTTGACATGCTGACTAAAAAATAATCTTCCGGAACATGTTTAAAATCATCAGAAATAATTGAATGCAAATCTATCGAATTAATTTCGAAATAACTTCCAAACAACACAAAGAGTTTTGATGTATTGAAATTAGAAAAGGATTAGATATCAAAATATTGTTCATTCATAAAAAAAAATACATATCATTTCCAAAGTCCCGTCGCATTTCACTTTCAAAATTCCCAAAAAATAAATGGTCAGTATCTTTTATAGTGGATTTATAAATATAGTTTAAAATCGTTATTTTTAGCTTGCTATAAATTTCAATAAGATTTTTTAAAATTTATTTAAAAACTGTGACAAATTAATTTAAACTTTTTTATTTTTTCTAATAAATTAGATAAAAAAAACACATTGTTTTTATTTCGATTAGTTTATAAGAAATATTTCCCACATCACATTTTCTCCATTCGATAATATAGTAAAAGAAAAGATTATAGGAATTTTCATTTTTGAAGATAAAAAAAAAAATGTGTTAGCAACTAATGTTAAAATGTTTGTTTAATGTTTATAATCTGTCAGAGTTTGATGCCAATAAATCTCAGTAAACAGATAAAAACAAACATATTTATATATGTTGATTAACCTGTGATAAACCCGTGTCATTTTTTTTTTCATGTTTAGTAAAACATATATCATTTCTATGCGTTCAAATATCTAAAAAAAAAAAAAAATTATGTTTTAACTTTTAGCGGTTCTCAATGCTTTCAAAAAGCAAAATAGAAATGAAAACCTACATCAAAACCTATGTTTTTTAATAGTTTTTAACAACTTTCATCATTATGTCAAAGGATTAAAAAGAAATCATATAATTTTATACGAAATTTTTACCGAAAAACATTAATTCGCTCATTTAAATTTTTTATTGTTTTTAATTATTAGTAACCTAACCTCAATATTTTTATATGTTTCAATTTTTTTTTTTTAAGTTTGAAATTTTATATTTTTGAAACTTTCAGAATTTGGATTAATTGAATTTTCAAAGAGAGAACTTTTTTTTTTTTTTTAATTATATTTGTATATCATTGGAATTATTGTTAACATTGATTTCATGTGTTATGAGAAATCTAACAAAGTTATTAAGCTGATTATAACTTTTATCTCTAAGATGAAAGATTCAACAATTTTTTATCTTCACAAGAATTTTTTCCGCTCATTCAGATAACTAATAAACTGAATTTTCATGATAAAAAATAAATAAATGAAACAGATAAAAAAATTATTGTGTACGAATAATCTAATTTTCCCCAGTAATCAGCATTCTTTCCTTCGGGATTTGTTTTGCAATCAGATACTTTGTTTACATGATCTACTTGAAATCGACTTCAATCCACAAATCGTCCATGTAAACCTGGATCGACTTCAATCCGGCTTGAGTCGATCTGATAACAAAAATTTTTCAGATCGACTTGAAATTTTGCATATAAACCCAGATCGACTTCAAATCGGTTTGAAAATTTAAAGTGGAGTATGAGCACTGGCGAAACATAACCTAAAAAAGAAAAATGTATTTGCAAGCGTCGAAATTGACGTTCATTTGAAGCCGATTTCATGTCAATCTTTCAATCCGGTAAAGCTAAAAAGCGCTGGTTGAGTTTCAAGTCGATTTCAAGTCAATTCTGAAGTCGGCATTAAAACCAAGTAAGAGAACAGTGCTAGCTGCAAGCTTATTTAAAAAGAAAACATCTTTAATAATCCATATGCCTATGCAAGTATTAAATCCAGTTAAAATGTAGTAATTTCGGGATCTGTGATTTTTGTTTATTCCTATCGATTTTATAATTGATTTGAAGTTGTGGAAGTGTTCTTAGATTTATCTTATTCCCTCGGCTTAAAAGAAAAGTGTTCCATGAAAACTTATACAATGTATTTGAAAAAAGGGTTCTACGTGCATAAGTAACTCTATCAAATTTTTGTATTTATTAAAATTGAAATTCATCTCTTCAGATATACATAAGTTAAGTTTCATTCATTAGTATTCATCTCATTCTCATCAGGAATTTCATATAAATATGTTTCAATTTCTGATACATAATTTTGTTAGTCTTCCGAAAGTTTTTGTGTAAAAAACTCTACACCCGATCAAGAAAACAATTTACAGGAAAACTTACATCTATACATGTTTTATGCTTTCCTATGTGATCCGAAATTACCGGGTGCTTATTATTAAATATATACAATATAATCATGAGAAATCATGCGTTAAGCGGAAATTGAATTTATAAAATATGTATTAAAATTATCGCGACTATAATATCATATTTAAGTTCAAAGCTCTTAAGATTTATAATGTTATGTGAGAAAACTTTAGAGGAAAATTGTATTCAGTGTGTACACAAACCATTATTTTTATAAATAAATTTTATTCCTATATATCAATAGAAACGATGGAAAGATGTACGTCTCGACAAAATCACTTCCTAAAAATAAAATGATTTCGAAAATACAGAAAGAATACAAAATTTAAGTTTCACTTTTATTTTAATTTAATTTAATTTCTATAAATAAAATGAAAAGAGTTTAACTAAACAATTTCAATAATTTCACATCATATTAAATTCGATTAAAATAATCAATTATTTTCTTATATAATAATATTAAATTTCCGATAAGAAAATTTGATTATAGTTTTTTTATGTCATATAAAAGTCAATAAAATTTACTTAAATATTAATAAATAATTTCTCTGATTAGATTTTTATTTATTTACTTTTTATTAATTTAAGCATAAAAAAAAGGAAATGAAAGTGAAAAGATCCAGAAATCAATTCATAAAAAAAAATTATTGAAAATGACAAAATTCACTTCATTATGATTTAAAAGAAGTAATTCACCTGCCTTTTCTGTCTCGGAATTAAATCAAATAATATCTTAAACATATTTCCAATAAATAAAAAAAAAAAACGTTAAACCAACAAATTAAATTTTAATTAAATATAAAAAAAAAAATAGAAGAAAAGAAATAAAATTTTCCATTTAATCCGCGAAATTGTAAACAAATGTTTATTTCTATTATATATTTTCAATCTATGGTTTTAACGACCTATTAAACTACTTAAGATAATTTTCTTCAAAAGTGATGCAATTCACGATGGAGAGACAGGCCAAGTGATTTCGATTCATATTTCTGGATTTGAATGAAATTATACAGTTTTTTATATTTATTTTTATGAAAACCAAACCAACAAAATCTCAATTAAAAAATCAACAATATTTATTATTTTCTTTTCTTTAATTAACACACATCTTATATGTTTGATTTTTTTTTCTTTCTTTTTCTTACTATAGTATATAAGAAGAAAAAGTTTCATAATCAAAATAATCATAGAGTAATAAAAAGATAAAAATTACAAACATCGAAAACGGCATTCATCTTGATTATTTTTGTTTTATTTATTTCTAAATATACAAATTACATATAACATTTGTTAAGATTTTTTTATTTTCAACACATTCGAACATTTGTAAAGGAAAACACCTAATCTCGGACTCTTAACTTTTATGGAAAATGATTCAACGTTATCTTTTTTTTCTTTTTTTTTAAAGAATGATTTCAAAGAAAACTTATAATTATTGTGTGTTGTAAAGGTGAACCCAGAAAATGATAAAAAGTTGTTGTGGTCGTGGTGGAAGAAAGTAATATCATTGACATACACTATTGAATGACAGGGGAAACTCTGGATTTAAAGACTCGTTAATAATTCGGCGGTACTAAGGACTTTACGATCAACATTTTGAATGTGAATATTACTGTGTTGCACTCCTAGCACCACACTCCTCCCAAGAAAGTCCTTGATAGCAATTTTTGAAATAATGACATTAACTATAGTTGATTAGTTCGTAGTGAAGTCTTTCATTTGCTCTTTCAACATGGTGAAATCCTGCACAGCTATTGTGACGAGATAGCAAAATTATTTTATAGAGAGAATCTTTTTTAGTCTTGTTTTTAAATTTTGCGACAGACTAAGATATTTTATACAAATTCTGACGTCAAACTGGATTTAAATTCTAGTCTAGGCTGTCTTGAACATGATTTATAAATCAATGATTTTTGGCTAATTTAAACGAAAATTTGTTAGTGTTTCTATCTTTTAATCTTCTGGTTTAATCCTAATTTCTTATTTTTACGTCCTGAAATTAAAGATATCACCATCTTCAATATGTTGGTAATATTTATACTTCGCATTAAGTATGGTATGTTATAGGATCAGTGCGGAACCTGAATTTAAGATTTCACAATTTCAAAAAAAAATTTTTTTTTGAATTTTTATATTTTTTATAAATTATCATAAAAAGGGCACATGACGATGACACAAACGATAGCAGCGACCAGGGTGTATTCTCTTGTCCCCATAATATAAAAGTTAAAAACAAAATTTCAATTTTCTTCAAAGTTTTAATATGGAAATAGAACTTTCTTTCTTAGTACGACAGATGTGCTGGTGGTCTGGGCTTATTTCATTTTCAGAAATACGAATATTATCGAAAGTAAATCTCAATTTCCATTTCAACGGAATTATGAAACGTATTTCAATTAGGATTCATGTAAACGATGAGTATCTGTTTTTTTTATGGTAAATTTTATATACTCGTAACTTCATATAGTTAAACGCACCTTGTTATTATGATACGGTACTGGCCTATCCCACAATCTTGTTATGGTCAATAAAATAAGTTTTTACTATAAATATGATATGTGACTTAAAAACAAATGTATTCTGTTAAGGAATTAAATTTTTACCTTAAATACTTAAAAACAGAGAAAGTTTTTTCTTACTATCGTTTTCTACTGATTCTTCTTAATCGTTTAAGCCTTTTTTTTTAAAGATAAGTACACGCAATGCTTTTAAAAACCTAACTACATGGCCTCCTACCTACACGAAACAAATTTATATTACCTATTACAATATTATTGTCCAAAAATTTATGATCTCAATTGACAATATATATTTATGAAAATTATGATCAATAAATAAATTAATAAGCTTCGTTCCCTTTTTTGTCGTTGACTAAATTGAGGCGGCCTTTTAATGATTGTCAAACTCAAATTTACATGCAAATCAGTTTTGTTCAATTTAAATTCATTGACAAGTTTATTTCCTGTAACTTTTATTAGGTAAAATTTTGTAATATTTCTTTTTATTACATAATAAGTATTTCGTTAAATTTGTTTTTGTTTTTTTTAAATATAATTTATAATATTTGTACTTTAAAGAAAGGCGGGAAATTTGAATTTTTCTTTTATTTGGGCTTTTAATTATAATTTTATTATGATTTTTCTTTTGTTAATAAAATTTATGTGTTAATTTTTTTTTTTTAAAGAAATTGAAAACTTTTTAGTTTTTAGGTGAAAAATTTAGGGCTCTCTTGAAAAGATTTTTCTTTATCGAAAAAGGTAAAAGTTGTTAAAAAGCTCATCCAATTAATCTATTGATTAATGTAAATGCAAGTTTTTTTTCTTTTCTTTTCTTATAAATTCATAAATTAGAAAATATGTGATTTCGAATAGTCAATATGTGTTTAATCCGATAAATTAATTATTAATTTGATAAGATTAAAATCAGGCTTTTTTTTATAATCTTTCGTGTTTATTAAAAAGAAAAAGTCATATTTCAAACACGACATTCTAAAGGTGTTAATATATCATTTGAACGGAAGAAGTAAATCCAAGGAAATATCCATGTTTTTTTTTCGCCAGATTAACATATTAAAATTACACATTCAATGTACTACTCTCAAACACCCATATTTACCACACATTGTTTTGTTGCGGGTGGCCCTTTCCTCATCTCGAAAAAGAAAAGCCACTGTTTTCAATTTCCATATTATTATTATTACTACTTTTTTTTAATTCCTGCTTACAATGTTACAGCTTACAAACCATCAATCATATAGAGCGATTGTCTTGAAGAAGAAGCCTACTTAATGATGTTGTATTCAAATTAACAGAGTCTCTCTTTATATGTGCACATAAATGTATTATGATTAACATACTCGGATATTATATTTGCTATTTCCGGATAAATATGTAGGAAAAAAAAAACTAGAAAAAAAACGAATGTAATGAATTTTGTCAAAGAAAATCTCTTTTCTTGAAGCTATTTTTTCGTCGTAATTTATTTAAGGAATTCATTTAAGAATATTTTCTAAAAGATCAGATTTTCAAGAAATCTAATTTGTGGTCTTCTGAGTCAGCATTTGTCATGGCATTTCAAGACTAATCCAAAAACAAACTTTTTTTTTTTTATTTAACATACTCGATGGATAATAATAATTTAGAATTCGTTCGTTGTACACGCATATGGTTGAGATAAATTTTATAACATATGCATTTGTACGCTTTTCATACAAGTACATGTATGTAATTGAGTCATATTCAAGTTTTGCGAATTACTTTTGTTTTGATAAGTTTATTATTTTGTTGGCGTCAAATTCAGCTGTATTTGATATTTCCACTTTGTTTGCAAAAAAAAACATTTATTAACTATAAATCGGTCTATAGCCGATTTTTTGATGGAAGAAATGGGACAGAAAACCTGTTAAAACTAACATTATTTTAAGGTTTTTTCTTCATAACTTTGTTTCCTCTTTTCAAAATTTCTTCTAATTTGCATGTAGCCTAGACTCTGATCATATAAGTATAATCTCCAAATCTTATTCAAATCGGTGTAATAGTCTTTAAAGTACATCAAAAAAACTTTATAAAGAGGGTTTTTTTCTCCTAGGATTATTTCTTTTTCCACTATCCTTGGACCGATTTGACTGAAGTTTAACGTGATATCGTCTATTTATGTAGTTAACCTATATAATTAATTTAAACAAAATTGATTCACAAATTTTCCAATTAACCCCCCGATTCTACATAAGAGGTTAAGAGCTCTTAACCTCTTAAACTGAAAATTAATAGATTTTGCTATTCCGGTTAATCAGTTAAGAGACTTGAAAAATCAGCTGATCTCTTAATTTTTTTTGGAGAGTTCATTTAATAGATTTTTCTATTCTACATAACAGTTTAAGAGAAGTTTTTAATCGAAAAACCTCTTAACTTTAGAGGACATCGTCGACTTCCTCTTAATCTCTTAACTGAGCTGACGTTAGATTATATTATTATATTGCTTCACGTAACTGCATTGAGAGATCCTTTGGAGTTCTCAAGTCATTTTCAAGAATTTAACTTTTACGGAACAGCTTTGAGGTTTCAATATTATTTTTATTGTAATCAAGGCAACGAAGTCTCCAAACCCTCTTATCCTCTTAATATTAAAATGTCTACACAAATCTCTAAACCAGAATAGCAATTTCTGCTATGGCCTCTTATATTAAAAATTAAAAGGTTAAGAGATCTCTTTATTTTCTGTTATGTAGAATCGCAGGGTAAATTCGAAAAAACATAACAAAAAAACGACAAAACTTTCTGGTCACCCAGACTTTTCCTTTATAATTTTGCTCTCTCTAGATCGATTTTGTTGAAATGCAATACCAAACCTAGTTAAGGAATAAGCAACTTCACTTTGTAAGTTTCATCAAAATCGGATAATGGGTTTTTGAGTTATCTTATATACGGACGGACGGACGTGCATTAATCGATTTTAAATCCTTTCTACGACGATTATTTCGATGTGTAGTATCTACCATAGTGCATAAAAAAAACTAGAAATTGGTATAAAATATTTCCGCAATTATATTTATTATAAACAAATGAGAAATATTGAAAAATATATCTGCATACAATTTAGTATATGAACTTGAGTTTTAGGCTTGGTTTAGGCTGACTTTTTGTAATAATAAACAATATGTAAAAAAATTTAAATATTTATTTTTAATGCTGAAAAGAGAAATTTTACGCTTATTGTATTTTTCAATATTTTAATTGGCTAATATTGAAAGTGGACATAAAAACTTATGGCAATTGTTTGTTTAAAACACAATGTCTAATGTTTATTTATTCGGAAATTTATGAAATTTTAATATTGTTTGAATATTAAATCAATCTTAATTTATTGAGTTGGATATTTAAACTCTATTTATACAATTCATAGTTGAGTAACTTTAATGTTATTATTGGAATATGTAGGATATTCAAAAGTCACTAAAGGATCAATATGACTTTTCATCGGCGTTGATAATATTGTGTTAGGGCACTATAGTAATCTTTGGAAATCATACTCGCCCGCATTGTTAAAAGTTCACTTAGTTTTTATTAATAAGGAAAAATTGATATAGTAAAGTTAACCGTAATATAAAGAAAAGGTTCGGTATTGTATCGAAACCGTGTTAAGGGAAACTTAGAGCTAAGAATTGTTATATCGAAATCGTGCTAAGGGAAACGCAGATGAAATGGTAATCAGAGAAAAAGTTCTGTCTTATATTGTTCTATAGTTTTCCATGGATTTTATCATTACTGTCGTCTAAAGCTACTGTCGGTCGAACTATAGTTTTCGGATAATACGCTGAAAGTCCTCATCAGATGTTGTATCTTCATTACTCAGTCTGACTGAATTAGATGTAAACATATCTGTGTGTTCTTACTTTGTAATTCTGCCAAAAGTTTATGATAAGGAGCTAAGCCCTTATGAACATGAAAGTGCCAAATGAATAAGTTCTCAGAAAAAAAAACTGCTACATACTATGCACGATAAAATCCCTGTTTATTTGACATATAAACGGGGAATTACTGGGATTAATTAGTGTTATATCGAAACTGTGTACGGAAATTGCCGTGTTCTAAGGTGGATGTCGCAATTTTTGCATCGTGTTATACTGAAATCGTGTTATCAGAGTACAGTGTTATACGAGCGTTGACTTGTATTGGATATTTTTTTTGAAAATAGACCAAAAAACTTAATGATAACGCAAACAATTTGGTTCATTTTTCATTCTATAAAATTTTTATGGAAGTTACTAGGAAATGGCATTTAATTTCAACAAACATTTTAGTAAAAGAAATGTCAAATTTGTTGGCGGTTAAAACAAAAATTCGAATAAATATGAAATACGTCAACACAGCACGACAGTACATTTGATATTGTCGATGAAAGTGGTTGTGTTTCTCTTCGAGGTAGTTTTTAAAAAAAATATGAAAAATAAAATAGACGAGACAGCAACTTGACTTTACTCTATCACAGCTTCTTTATTAGTCTCCTGTTTTTTAATACAGTTGTCTTTCCTAACATTATTGTTAAGGATTGACAGATAGATCAGTATTACATTTTCTACATATTTAAAATTCAGAATAGATTTATGCTGTTAGGGATCCCTACTTCCTGTGAATTCGAGAGAATTTAAGGAATTGAAAAGAAAACTGCTGTAAAAACATTGAATTATTATTAATTTCGGTTGTTTCTTTCTTAGAGCTAATTAATTTGACTTCTTGACTTTGTTAACTACGAGTCCCATAGGACATCAAGAAATTGGTTTTATCCATAATATACAATCGCGAAGTAGTATTTTATTTAAAGTCTATGTAAGTCAAATGTGCTGTTTGGGCTTTTTGTCAACATAATATTTTTCAAACAGAACATCTTACCTAGGTCACCAGAAAACGCTACTGAAACATGTCAAAACTGGCCGGCAATATTATTTATGTATTTTAAAAGCTACGATTTTATCGTCAACCTATATTAACATAATAATAAGAATATTAATATATAAATCTTAGCCACAAGTTTTTCCTCACCAAATTTCCCAGCAATTTCGATAAAATTGATGATCGCTTTTATTTCATGAATGTTTGTGACCCAGTGTCAAATCTTTAACATTCGAAAACACCATCAACCAACATAATTTCTGAATGTGATGCTTTTCAGTTATGCTTCTAAAAATGTCATCAATTTTATGCTTTTTAAATAAATAAAAAAAAAAGACAATATAATCTTTATTGTAATTTTTTTCTTTTCTTTTGGAAACATTTAAGTTTATCTCTTTTTGAAGTGAAATAAAAGCAAATTAAATGAATTTTAAATAAAATCATAAAAGATTGTAATCGTTTTGTTATCAAAATACATAAAAGTCTGACCTCGTTGGATCGGATTTTAGGTTTATGATCTGTGAAAATTTACCTTTTACTTTTTGACCAAAAGAAAGAAAAAAGAATTAATTTTAATATTTTATGAGCTTTTCTAATGATTTATAGATTTTTTTTTTCTGTTTTGAAAAAAGGGAAATTGTTGTGTTTTCTACGTTTTTCATTCACTAAAACGTCGACCTAGACTTCATTAATATTGTTTCTTAGAATTTTTCCCACATTTTAAATTCTAAATATTGATTTCTCGATGAAGAAGGTCATTGGCGAGTGAAACCTTTTGTTGACAATTGGGAACACGAAAATTGTTCAAATCACCTAAAAAGAGCCCACTTTATGGAGACCAATTCAGAGTCATTTACTCTGTCTTTGATATTTTTCATAAAAGAAAGCAAAAATAATATTCCTTCAAATTGTTCAGAATTGATTTAACAAATCCAATGAAACTATAGTAACTTGGATTTTGTGGCTTCTATTTAATAAAGTTAATCGCAAGGATTTTGGCTTCTTCTTTTTTTTACTCTATTTATTATATTGAAAAAATTCAACGACCAAATTTTTATATGACCAAATGTTTTAGGTCTTCTCGTATAGGTGTTGAACCTTAAAGATATATCGCCGGACACATTACTCATAGATCCTGTTGAAATCTAAGTATCACACGAGAAAAAAGATATATACTAGAAGGTATTACTTATTTTTAGAACACCAATGCACAAGTGCCTATAAAAGAAAAGATTTGATTGAGAAAAGAATAACTTTTAAATAAAATAAATATTCTTAAGAACTTTTAAAAAAATCTTCTTTTCCTGATGAAAATCTCTAGTTCGAGAGTTTTGTGAGACTAATAATAATATTTATTCTCGTTTTATAAAGTCATAAACTTTATGCAATCTTTGCGGTATTTAATTGATTGACAATAAATTATAGATCCACACAAAAAGTAGACAATATTTCTAGTTCTATTTCAATCGTTTAACGGTAGAACATGGGATTGATAGATTTAAAACCGTGAACGAAAAATAAATTTCATTGGATCATCAAATCACTATTATTTTGAAGTTAAGCCGTGAAAGACAGTGTTAAGCATCGAGACTCCTTCAGGTTACAAGATTCCAGTTTATTTGAAAAGTTTCAAATATTAAAAATATATTTTGGAATTCTTTTGGTGCTATTTTTAAAATGTTTATTATAAAATTAATGGAGTTAAAATAATACATGGTATACTATACACGTTTATCGTTGCTTTTATGACTTATAAATAGAGTCTTTTACGATTTAGGATAATGAGTACGATCAGTTGATACCTTAGCTAAAAATCCAAAATATCAGTGTTTTACGAAATATACCCTCAACATATGATTTTTTTTTCACAATTGAATTTAATTTCAATTTAAAATTAATTCAATTTTTTATAAATCAATCAAAAGTTCTTACCTAAGTTTATACGTCTTTAAGCCATTTTAATTTCTATTTTAAAAGAGATTGTAAATTGTTTTTGCACTTATTTAACATAAATTTTGGTGTTAGTCCACGACTAAAACTAAACTAATTTGAATTTAGGTCGTCAGTGAAATTTGCAATCATATTTTTAATAATTAAAGACATAGAGTCTCTAATATTGATTATTATTTTTAAATTCATTTCTCTTCTTTAGTAATTTATTTCCGTTTTAATACAGAAACAAAAAACACTTGAATAATTTTTTTTTGTGACAACCACGAATACCTAATTTAAATAAAATAAACATGGAAATTAAATATTTGCGCCTTAATTATAAAAATCGTAATACTAAAGACATATTAGCAGCGATAATCTAGATTATCTCACGATTCTCGATTAAAATTCGATAATGGACCAGATTTTCTCAATTATTTGAGGATATTTAACCGAGTATTTTCAGCTCAATTATTGAATAATTGAGAACTTTTCGCCATCTGATTGTGAAATTTAGGTTTTTACATCTGGTAATGCCGCTCATATTTATAGATATAAACCTTAAAAAGAAAGTAAGAAGAAGCACTAGAACAAAATAACAGATTTGAATTTGGTGGTTCCAAATTGTTTGTATTTTGAAGGAAATGATTTTTTTTTAAAAATCTAATATTTTTAAATTTTTTCTTTTAGATTTTAAATGTTTGCATATTTATAAATAATTTTTTTTTTACTTCTAAAATTTTCTAACCACAAAAAAATTTATAGAAAATTTTGAGAAATGTCAAAAAATAATTGAGAATGATCTTTAATCCAGGAAAACAGAATGTGTCGCATGATCTAGATTAAAAATAATTGACTTAATTAAAGAGTGTAGTATGTCTATGGTATAAGAATCGAAATGAAATTAATTACGATAAAAATTAAAAAGGAAAACCAAAAATCCACACACATTTCACATCCGTAAAAATATGTTACGTACTTGCTGGTTTTTTTTATTTATTTTGATTTGGCGGAAATGATTACACAAACATTTTGTCGTTCACATAAGTGTTTTTCTTTTAACTAGATTACAAGAATCACAATTTTTCCAATAATGAAAACATGAAAATTTTCACCTAAAAATGTTTATTTTGCACAAACATTTTGTGATCAAAATAAAATAATTTCTAAATGTTTGGACTTAAAACAAATACGGAGAGATCGAAATCGAATAAATCTTGAATTGTTTTCATTTAATTTAACTAAATTTTCTTTTGATTTAGTTGAAAATTATCTCAAAAGTCTTTTTTTTTTTTGGTATTACCATAAATGTGAAGTGAAACAAACATGATGTCCAGTAAATTATACAAATTTGTCGTTTCAGAGTTAATTAAAAGAAAAGAAACAAAAAAAGAGTTCAATATTTACTTTCTTTTTGGAAAAAATTCAATGAAAAAAGATGTAATAAGATAATGAAAAGAGTGAAACGCCGGGGAAAACACAAAATTTATTCAATATTGATTGAATTTTGTACAATTTATAAAGAAAATTTTATACGAGTATTATATAGAGATGGAATGATAGAGGAAGCTTTTGTGGCGTTTGACATTTATCTACCTAGCGAAGACAAAATAAATGTCCATGTAAAAAACGTACACCTTGAAGATTCTACATTAAGGTTAATTTCAGATTTTGTGACTGACTCTGGTACCGTCAGTACATGAACTCCTCTACATGTTTTTTTTGATTATGTGACGTTTTTAAAAGTTTTGTATTAGAAGATTTGTGTAAATTTTTCTTTGATTTCTCCGATACCTGGAATAATAACAAGGACAAAACTGGAATTCAAATGAAACCAATGATGAATTGAAATCATGACATAATCAGACCAAACGCTCAAATTGTTCTATTACTGGCACTGTGTGTTCAGATCTTACGTACAATGGGTTACAATACCTAAGTTAGTAAGAGTATTCAAATATGCACCTACATATGTTCTTGGTTACTTTTCTGGTGGTCCAATATGTGAAGAACTTTTGATATACAGGTGTATTCTATTGAAAAGATAATCTGATTAATTTTTTAAGTTTATGTTTCGACTTTCCAACTACATCTTCCTTTCTTATGTTTAAATCAATCAAATGTATAAATAATTTTTGGTGTAGAATTAAGTTTTGGTTATTTTTTAAATATAACATTTTGTTGTATCTCCTATAGTTTATGAGAAGATAAAAAATTAAGTGATTGGAATATACTTAAGACAGTATTCTCGTCTTAGATTTGTATTATCCAAATTGTATAAATAGATTCTGAAAATCCGTGCAAAAAGATACAAACTATTTTAGTACAGTTAATATTCCAAATTTATTTACATGAACACAAATCAGTTCTGAAACTTGAAATGAATTCTTCTCCAAACTATGTTTTTCGAATCGGTGTACGTACACAATGTCTTAACAGCTGTTAGGCCGATTAACCCGCTTATTCTGGTATTATGACAGTTTTGCTGTCATAAATATTTATGACCATAAAATTCTGACTGAAATTATGACCACTGTGAAAATTCGTATTATAGCGAACTGGTCATAATTATGTCCAAAATATGAATTTATAACAGTTTAAACTGTTATAATTTGAGCGAGTTGTCATGGTTATTTGAGAAATACTCTCGAAAATGTTTGTATAGGTTTGAAATTTTTCTATAGGTATAAAATTATTTGTGTGTTGAAAAAAATGGTGGAAATTATTCCATATTTATCAATTGAATCATTCCGAGAACACATGTAAAATTTAAAGTAAAGTATTTTCGGTCAGAACTTATGATATTTTTTTATAACAGTTATTAGTTATGACCGGGTCAGAATACCAAATAGTCTTTAAAAAAAAGTTATGACAATGACGTTATGTTATGACAGTCAGAACTTGTTATGACTGCGCTCAGAATAGACGGGTAAGTTAAATATTGGTTTGCACCTTCAGTAAATGGGTTTTAAGAAATTATGGTGGAATTGGGTTTAAAAATAAGAAATATTTTTTTTTATGATTTGCTAAACGTTAGAAAATGTAGGTGAAAATCGATTGTCCATGTTCAGCATGCTACAAAATTTCGTCAAGGAAATGTTTTTTCGGCCAAATCTGCTCTTAGTTCTTACTACACTTATACATATTATAATGGTTTTTCAATCTCAAATCGATAGATTACCTTGAATTTTGTACCACCATTTAGGAGTGTTTTCCGCAAACCAAAATATGGGCACACAAAAATTTTTTTTTATAACTTTAATAGTGCTTGTTTTAATCCCCAAAATCAACTCAAAACCAGCATTTTAGATGATGGTGCTTATTTCAAATATTGTATAATTTGGGCCTAGTTTCAACTCCCAATCTCCTATCCTAATCATTTCAAATCGCACTTTTCTGATAAAAATTTGTAAATATTTAATTTAAAGTTTAGTAGCTCATTATTTTTTTTTTTAATTAACGAATAATTTTCTTTTGTTTTTACAGATCTTTACTCAATGTTAAAAGATTTCCCAAAATATTTTTGGGGGATACAGGAGAAAAAATTAAATGGAAACGATAAGACTGCAAAAAATATATACAAATAATAATTACTGATCTGTGAGAAACTTCACAAAAAGAAAAAAAAAAACTAGAAGAGAAGAAAAACAATGAATTTTATTTATTCTTTATTAAAATGAAAAATTTACAAAATATTACTTCTAATATTTTATCTAATTTAATTTTTAATTGATTAAATAAAAACTAGAAAGCAAACATTATATAAAAGACAAGATTTTAATATATATCGATTTTGGAAGCGAACATAATTTGAAGCGACAAAAACTTTTCACAATGAAGGCGCCAATTGACGAGAAACAAAACACAAATATGAACAATTGTTCTTTTATAAAACCATCACTTTCGATGACTTCTTTACCGCCATCAATGAATGGACAACACGATGCAACCGAAGTTATTAAGGCTAAGCTAAGACTTGAGAGACCATACAACAGTTTGAAGGTAAATATTATTATTTCTTATGAATATGCATACAAAATACGTTTTGATACATTTTTAATAAGACTCTTGAGTACAATGTACTTGGTTTAGTTATTGTTGATGTGCGATTTCTTACCGCAGTGACCTGTGTACATTTGAATCACATCTAGTTTGTTCTTTTATGTCGAGGATTTATTTGAAATCAGATTTTAAAGAATATAAAAAATTATTCTAAACTTCGTTTAGAATTGTAAGTCGTGAAAGAAACATTGTCTGTTTAGGCTATTCTTTGGGAGCACTTTCCTTGATTCAATTTTCTATTAATTTATTAAAGAAATGATATAATATTGATCTTGTAATTGTAAGGTGTCTCAATAAAAGCGCAAGATTTAATTTGTGTAACTTAGACGTATGTGTA
The DNA here is from genome assembly GCA_963422695.1 of Xylophagus ater. NCBI lineage: Eukaryota > Metazoa > Arthropoda > Insecta > Diptera > Xylophagidae > Xylophagus > Xylophagus ater. The sequence goes on along the minus strand of OY730482.1, from coordinate 38,791,581 downwards.
TATCTCGGATATTCTGCATCCTATAGATACGACCCATACCTCATTCGATGGTCAATTTAATAACGAGCTAAATGCCATTCGACGTTTTCAAAAATATTCCTTTTTAAGACACGAAATACGAAAATTTTCTAGTATGAAGGTATACGTATATCTCAAGTATTCTGGGTCCTACAGGTATGATCCATACTTCATTCGACGAGGAATTTAATAATTAATTAAATAAAGAATGTTCCGAAACAAACGTACGATTTGAATTTTGCGAAATTGTCTTTTTGATTACAGTAGACGCTCGAAACTTGATAAACTGTCAATAATAATGTCGTTCCTTCGTGCAGAGTTCCATGACTATTAATAGCAACAATGGCAGATATCAAGATTTTAGTATTGTCAACTTAATGAAACGAAAATGGCACTATTACAGAGGCACCCGATATACGATTCGAGATTTAACAAAAAAAAGTTGGATATACCCGAATGTAATCGTGTAGATTAGAGAAGTTCTTGAAGCTTTTAAGAAATAATAGATTGACTTATAGTATGTGTCTTTCCCTGGGATCCAATGATATTTGAAAATATCAATTTTCTTTTTTATAAAATATCTTATATTACACTTGTTTTATCTAATTCAAATCGAGAAATCATTGAACGCCGCTCACGCATAGAGTTGAAATTCTTGAGAAACTTTTGAATAGTGATTTTTTACTAAAACTATAATGAATTTATGCTCTTAATTTCGCAATGAAATTTACGTTAAAAAAAAAAAGAAAAGAAAAGGCGTCTTACATTAGTTTATGCTTCTTTTTATGTTAACCAGTTCCGTTCCATGATAAGGAGGAAGTCTTTTTGAAGATGAATTCATCGGTATTAAAAATTCTTGCATGATATTTTATAATAAATTTCTTTACACGTAATTAATTTCAATTCGAAACATAAAAATTTAATTTTATACTTTTTACTGTTATAATTTTAATAAATATTTAATAAGATTTTTTTTTTTATATATTTTGTTGTAATTAATAACACGCACGTTAATTTTTCTCCAAATAACAAAACAAAGCTTCAAATTCGTGTTAAAAGAAAAATATATCTATTATTGCAAATTAGCCTACTTTCTTATACATAATTATTTAAGTTTAATTTGTTCAGAAGCTGTAAGAAGATGTGGGAAAGGTTTTATCTACAAAAAAATATACAAAACTGTTTTTTCCTGTTTACTTGAAGTATCAACATTTTTTCGAAGAATACAATTTATACACAAATCTAATAAAGACAACTCAGGATCTTGGCTTATATTTGGTTTCTCGACTTGATTGATCGCATCGACAAAAAGTCTAAGTCGAAATTTGGTATTTCACAACATCGAGTCGAGAAACCAAATATGGACTCTGGATTTTTTTTTTTAAAGTTGAGTTTACTTGGCTTTTTTTTCAACTCGATCAGCCTACTTTAAGTAGACTTCCTGTAGACAAGGTATTTGATTATTTGTACTCACACAAAAGTAACAACAGACAAATAGATATCAATCCAAAAATTGTCAAAATAGTCGATTTGATTCGAAGCCTGATTATATATTAAGTCAAAAAGTTGTGGCGTTTTTTTTCTGCGTAAATGAAAGGCAAATTTTTCATTGGAAACAAAACTTTATTGTCCATTTTGGTTGATGATCTTTTGTCATTTTCCTGGCATTATAAAACTATTAGTTTTTCTGGGCAAAAAACCGAAACAAGTCATTCATCACAGGCCTCTTTTGAACTTAAATTTACATCATTAAAGGAGTTATGCAGAGACCGAAAGAAATGATAGTCTGATGGTGCAAAATGGGGTCTATATGATGAATGCATCAAAAGGTTCCAGTCAAGATCTTGCAATTTTTTCTGGATCATCAAAAATGTGTATGTGGTCTATACGTTATCATGACGGAAACACTCATCAATTCTCGACATTTCTTTTTGAGAGTTTTCAATGTTCAATTTCGTTATGATATTCTAATCAATTTCGTGTCGATTGGATTCGATCATTATTTTGTCTTCATCAACATTGCCATTACTTTTTGACTTGATGTACATATAAGAAAGTAAAAAAGAAGAGTCTCTTAGTTTATGCTGTTGAATTGACATGCAAGTTCAATTACCTAATTTTTTTTTTTATATGTTTTAAAAGTTTTTAGTGGGTGGATGAGGTGTTTTATTTTTGCATGATATTTGATCATGTAATTTTTCATAGAAATAATCTGATTTCAAGTCCCAATGAAGTCTAGACTCTGTTGTTTTTGTCACATCGCAATCATGTTTTATTGGCCGGTGTTTAGTTAAAATGAAAAAATTACATAAGAATTTATTTTTTATGTTTCTGTCCATCATTAATTTTAATGTTTGTTTTTTCTTTTTTTTTGGCCAAACCTGAAATTTATATTCATAAAATGTTATCGAATCAAATTCCTTTAAGAATTCGAGCTTTGTGTTGTTTTTTTTTTTGTATGTAATTTCTTTCTTTTGCATTCATTTTGGAATTATCTCACGAAGATGTAACTTAAATTTGAATTCGGGTCGGGTTTTTATTATTTTTTGGTGTTCTATTTTGTTGTTTTTGTGATAAATGAAGTTTAGTGTAAAAAGAAATAAATTTTAGTATTCATGTTGGAACTGCGATATTTCAAGGTACAGCATCTTTTCTTGTCGACGTTTACAAAATAAATTTTTTTGTCAATATTATATAATAATAAAAAAAACTGCTAGAAAGAAAATAATATGTCTTTTAAAAAAATGTTCATCGTTTTAATAGTTTTCAGTACTGTTAAATTGCGATGTTTATGCCCTATGGTAGCTACTACCAGAGACGCTATATTAGTTTTGTCACTAAGTGTGTAACACATCGAAATAATCCTAGGAGAAAGGTTTCAAGGATATGGTTGTGTAGAGAATCGGAAGTTATATCGATTTATTCAAGTCCGTCCGTCCGTCCGTGCGTTCGTATACAAGATAACTCAAAAACGCGTTATCCGATTTTATTGAAATTTGGAATGTGAATTGGTTATTAGGGCATGGAAAAAATAATTCATTTTCGATGTAAGTAAAGATGAATTATTTGAACAATTATTCGTTCCTATGTAAATTCCCAGAATTTAACTAAAAACTACTGTTTACAAAGAGAACTAAATATTTATATGGACGAAAATAAAAAAATTCAATGAAAAGAAAAGAGTATATATTCTCTTAAAAATACATATGTTTCAAATCCCATTCTCCTTAGCTATCTATCATTTTTTTCAGATTGCATTATGTTAGTGCAACAGAGATAAAACTAAATTTAGCTTTAATAAACAATTCTAACACTTATGTAAATAATAAGAATGCCTATTCATGCAGGAACTAACACTTAAAATATTAACAAAAATTCTCTTCTACTCATTTTGGCGCCTAAAAGTATAAAGAAACTCGTGGTTTTTGTTCACTAAAATTAAGTTAAAAAAAATTTCGATTGCTTTCTTTGTTTTATTCTTTCCAAAAACCCATAAGACTATTAATAATGCTGTCGCTTGCTACAATTATCTTATAGGAAGCATGATGTAAAATAGAATATATTTGATTTATAGGTTATTTCATTTTTTCTAATGAAAAATTTTAATTTTCATTCCTTATTCTGTACGGAATTTTTTGTTTCTATCATTTTCATAGAAGGTATTGGGAAAATAGCGTCTAGTTTTCCCTTTCCAAATTTATTCTGCTTTGCTTCTCTTAAATGAAAGAATTATTTCATTTTTGTTTGAACAATGAAAAAATAGAACAAGTTCTGTTTGCTCAAATATTCAATTATTCTAACCATGCCCCCTATTGGATATTCCTTAACTGATTTTGGTATTCCATTTCAGCAAAATCGACCGAGGGGAGCGAGATTATTAAGCAAAATCTAGGGTGTCGTTTTTTTTAATATGGTTTTTCGGATTTAATTGGAAAATTTGTGAATCAATTTTGTTTAAATTAATTATATTGGTTAAATACGTAAGTCGATGATGCCATGTTAAATTTCAGCAAAATCAGTCTAAGGATAGTGGAGAAAGAAATAATTCTAGGAGAAAATAAGTCTGTTCATAAAGTTTTTTTTTATGTATTTTAAAAACTAATACACCGATTTGAATAATATTTGCAGATTAGACTTATGCTATCAGGGTCTGGATTACCTGCAAATAAGAAGAAATTTTGAATGTAGGAAGCAAAATTATGAAGAAAAAACCTTGAAATACTGTTAGTTTTGACAGTTTTTCTGTTCCATTTCTGCGTCAAAAAATCGGCTATAGGCCGATCTTCAGTTACACTACAATATATGTTTTTTTTTTTCGATTATATCATAGTTTTTTTTTATTTTTGCACCTGTAATATTTTATGAGATGTGTTTTCATATGTGCTAAACGCTTATCGTTGAAAAGATCTTAAAAACCATCAATTTTGATGACGACGGTTAATTGAAAAAGAAATACTTGTAGAATTTCAACTATGTGATTGCTTTAAGATTCAGGTATATCGAATCTTTGGAAAATGTAATGAGAATAAATAATTTATGCCAAAGTTTGTTTTAAAATATTTGGACAATTGAGTAATTTGAAGATATTTACATGATAAATAATGGAAAAACCTCTTTGAAACATGAATTGATTTAAATTCTTTATATTTGTTGAAATTTCAAAAAAAACACCCCGAAAATACTCAGCTTTTGTGCAATAATATTATTTATTTACATAATTGAAAAATTACGTCTTCCATATTTATGACATCAACAGTCTTATTATGAACGCGCATTCATAACGGTCCGATTCGTCTGCCAGAATACAAATTTTCTCCCGCAGTCATAATATTTATAGTTGCAAATTTGTTATGACTAAATATTTGTCACAACGCCAGAATAAGCCTGCAGGTTTAAGAATATGTGCTATAAATTTTGTACAATTAGCAACAATAAGTTTATTACCAGGTGCATTACGGTTTCTTCTTAATCGAAACATGGCATGCAGGCAATCTTCAACTATTTGATAACTATGAACAATACTTGAGAACGATTAACCCAATTTTGTTAAAATTTTATACCATTGTTTTTTTTTTAAATTAGATTTTTATTACTAGAACTTTCTACTCTCCAAACAGGGTGTGCAAGAAGTTTGTATGTTTATAATAGTAAAAAATTTTCAGAAAATTTCGTTTTTCGGTCAGTTACTGTCGTTTTCGTTCGTAGTCTCTCTTGGACATTTTTAAAATTATGTAAATACTTTTTTAAATCATGGGACCAGATCTAGATCCAGAGCTAGAAGAATTCTGTTGTGAATGCTCTTTCTTAAAGCTTTTAATGAAATTCAGAATTTTTGTGTGACTTATATTTTGGTCATATCTATGTTAGGTGCATTTTGCAATTGCAGTCGCTAAGTAAAGTGAAGTTCGAAAGCACTTCAGATGTTGCACGGAAAGGATTCTCTCAACTTTTCCCATTTTACTACTAGCGTTGAACTTCTTCGATTATATGGGGGTTCTGTTGGTCTCATGTACAGGGATTTCAAGTGATTTCCAAATTATCATCTCGGTGTCCGGTCTTTTGAATCGTAATTTTTTACAATGTGAATCATTTCTTTCCTTCTTTCCTTTTTATAATTTTAAACTGGTATTTTTCGGGTAGTGGTTTGGTTTTTTAAAATAACCAATGATGTTTTTTTTTTGTTATGGTTTAAAACGTTTTTGGTCCTTGCTTTGTAGTGAGTTAATTATTTTTAGCGATCCGAATCAATTGTTACTATTGCTCATTTCAGCCTCCCCCTCCTCTGTAAAAGCTAAGTGTGCTTTGGAAAAAACATTATACAGTAAAATGAACGTTATGTTATTCCTTAAAAGTGCCATTGAATTCCTTGCAGTATGCAGTGGCTCCATCTTGTTGGAACCAAAGGGTTGGATGATTTTCCACATGTGGCCTTAAAAAATTTTCCAACATCGTCCGATATGGAACACTATTGATGGAAACTGCAACACCATCTTCATTTTCGAAGAAATATGGGTCAATGATCCTCCCAGACGATACACCGCACCAAACAATACACTTAAGTGGGTGTAATTGTCGTTGATGAACTGCTCTTGGATTCTCCGTAGCCTATATCCAGCAATTCTGCTTGTTTACGAAGCCAATTAATTGGAAATGGGGTTCATCGCTCATTATCAAATTGTGAATAAAATTTTCTTCTGCTTTTTGCCAGAAATAAAGTTCAATGATTTTGGTTTGTTGTTCAATTGTGAAATAATTCAAACCAATTGAGCCACCCTGTAGAAAGGGTACAAAAACTGGATGACTTTGGCTAATAGTAATAAAAACGCTTTTATTTATTTTTTGGAGACATAAAATTCATGGGATATAAAAAAAATTTAAACGAATTTTTCTTTATAGTTTAATAAAAATTGGTATTTTCTAAAGGACAAATTGGAAAATAACTGCGAATAACGAACGTTGTGTAAGTTAATTAGTAAAAGGGTTTATTTCTCGCGTGATACGTTTTTGGTTTGAATTGCAATCGATTTGCATTAGGGAAAAGCAAACCCCATAAAATTTTGCAAAAGTCTATAAATTTTTAATATTTCCATAAGTTGTTATTCACACTCAATGTGGGAGACGATAGTTTCGACCCTAATACATTATAAAGTGTCTACTATATGTTATTTCTGTTTGATTATGCAATTACACATGCCTCGAATCCTAGAAAGTATCTAATAGCATTTGTTTTGGTCATTTTTAGTAGCCACAGAATAAATATTCCTGAAAACTTTGTTATTTCCGGTCATTATCGAATAGTTTTTTTTTTATTGCAATCTTTTAAAAGTTCTATTTATTTATTTATTGTTCTAGAAAAGTTCTGCACGTACTTTGTCCTAATTTACTTTTCGAAGTTCGAAATTTTCTTAGCAAATCAATTTCTCATTATTTTCGCGCTCATTATTTCATATTGCAAATCTATTCTTGAAACCTGAATCTTTCTACTTTCTTTTCTAAATTAATTAATATATTTTCTAAGCTTTCATTTTCATAATTTCCATTCAAATTGCGTTAAAATCAATTTTTGAATAGCACGTGTTTATTGAACTTAATCGGTTTTTTTTTTTGTTTCGCCATGATTCTTCCCTTAAGGCGAAATCCGTTTTATCGGGGAATGACCCACTTGTTCAAACATATATTCCCTCCCAAATCCAAACCAGTTTTTGAGGATGTTTTGAAATTATAATATAATACGAAAATTTATTTTGAAACCTAATTTTTGAAGGTGATGAAGACTTTAGGCTGTTAAAAGAAAAAAAAACAGTTTTAAAAAAAATTTTACAAAAGAACCATAACGAATGGGTTTTGTTTTTTTTTTATTACGTTGTGTGGAAGACGTTGGCTCAAGACAAAATGTTTTTCCATAATTAATGACAATGGAAAACATTTAAAAACCTTTTTTTTTTTGTTTTTCTACTAACACTTTATATTAAAATGCATTAACATACAAATGCCATTAGGAAGCAATTCAGTACTCTTCTGCTGGAAGGGCAAACAAACATCTCCTAAAAACGGCTTTTTATGACACATTGTCTGTCCATGTTTTTCTTTCGGTCAATTATTTTCACGGTCAAGTTGATGCTCCAGTCCTGTCTTCTTTTATTAGTTTTTTCTACAAAAAGTTTTTAATTAATATAATTTATAAGTTTTTATTTTGTAGTATTTTCTATTCTTGTTTAAATTTCGCATTGTATGCGAAGCGAAAAATTTCAGCAATTAAAACAAAGCCATTATCATCCATCGTCCATTTTGTATTTTTTCCCCAACTGTATTCTTGTTTTTTTTTTTTTTTTGGAATATTTTTACACATTAATTAATTTAAATTTAAACAAAATTTACATTTTTTTGCCATTTATTTTCATTGAAATTTTTTTGTATTTCTTATTTTTTACTTGCAAAAATATAATTTTTCTTTTATTTTTTTTTTTTTTAGAAAAAACGAAATTCCGAACGTGATATGTGGCGCCACTCATGGGGCAGTGGACATAGTCATAGCTCATGCAGCCTCCATAGTAATGGTTATGGTTTGAATTCTGGAAAAGATGAATTTTGGGCAGCCCTACAAACAAATTATAATTATATTATGGACACAAACCTATTGGATAGTTGTAAAGAAGCCCGCTGTGAAATAGAAGACGCTTCAAGCACTGTAGTGAATTCACCAGATTGTTGTCAGAAAGTGGGTTTACAAGTAAAAGTATACTCAAATTTATTGGAAAATATGAAAATAAATTTGAAAATTAAATTTTTTTTTTTTTTATAAATTTGGATTAAATTGTTTTTTTTTTTCCTTTTTAGATGCTTTTGCAATCATCTCGAACTGAAGGATCTTCCGAAGATCCAAGAATACTTCGACGTTGGTTACGTGAAATGGAATCAAAATTATCAAAGTCTCCTTCGCTCTCAGAAGCGACACAAATGAGTATTGCTGAATTACAAAGACTTTTAGCCGAACACTCGGTGAGTCTTTTTTTTTCAAAAACCGTTTTCTAATCTTACAAAAAATTTAATTTAAAAAAGCAATAGCTTTAAGTATTTTAATAAACTTTGATCGATTTTATACCGATCTGAATTTCGGAGACTAACAGCCTTGTCCAACTGTATTGTGATTAAATGATGGATTAAATTTGATAGGTTTACAGTCTTTAGAAAGGCGACGTGTAGTAGCGGATGTGTTATGAGTAGAGCCCGGATAGTTATGCACAATAAAATACCAAAATATGCATGCAAACATGCACGAAAAACTCTAAAATATGCTCTAAAACGTGCCAAAAACTCTGAAATATGCACGAAAAAATGCAACTCAAAAGTCCAATATATGCATGCACAAATCCGGAGAAAATTGCCCAAAATATGCAAAAAAAACGAAAAATCAAATGAAAAATTAAATAAATACGGGCGAATGACAAATTTTTTTATTTATAAAGAATTTTTTCCGTTGAACAGAAAATATTCACAAGCATTCGATATTGCTAGCAAAAAGTAGATGCTGTTTGAAATGTTCAAAGGTAAAACTTCGACGTTTCTCAGTCAAAACGTATTTGTAAGTTGAAAAGGAACGCTCTACATCCACCGATGTAACAACTGCAAATTTGAACATCGTAATTTCGGATGGCGTTATTGCCGACACGTATTCTTCCTCACCATTGCCTTGATTTTGAGCATTTTTGTACAATATATCTCTAATTTTCACAAATGATCGGTAACCAACATTACGAACTAAAATTCGATCAAATTTGTCGAAAAACTTTTTCTGGTCTAGTAAAACCAATGTTGAACGAACTCCTTCGATCACGTCCATGTTTTCTTTTGAGCCAATAGTATTGACATCGATTTCTCCGTATTTGTGTGTTCATGTTTACAAATTAAATATACACTGAAAAGATATTTCGCCTTAATGAATGTTTCGATTTGAGTGTCGATTTCATTCAAATGAAAATTTGTAAAATGTGCTTGAAATATGGAAAATATTTTAGAAAATTCTTGAAAAACATTGAAAATATGCACGAAAAATGTACTGAACATGCATTTTTGGCCAAAATATGCATTTTTTCCGAAAAATGGCCAAAATATGCAAATATGCATGCAACAGGCAAATGCATAACTATCCGGGCCCTAGTTATGAGTCAAACCTTGCATGGTTCTATTTACTTCCCTTTTTTGTTGGAGGAAATGCATCTTAACATTAATAGACGGTCTTTAAGGTCCGTGGAAATATTTAAAATGAGTCATCATAAAACTGAGTACGGTAGAAACGAACCGGTTTCCAGAATGTTAAGATCGGCGAATGACAACGCCAAGGAGTTTGATTTTTGCTTGAGCAAAAGACAATTGAAGGGTCTCCTATACAATGGCTGTTGCTTACATTAAGCAATGTTAATAAAAAAAAAAAATATTGTCCTTTGAAACAGCATGAGTATTCCCTAACGGTTGTAAAACGCGGTGTATCATTTCATAGTTGCCGAATTATACAACAGATATCACAGGATTTACATCGGTAAAGGAATACGGTTACATTATTTCAATGGACACAATTTGTTTATGTTTCAAACTTAAAAACTTTATACATTTCTTCTATTGGACCCTCTAATTGCTATTTTGTAGTACAATTCCTGCATAACGTGTGTGAAAGTGACGTAAAATCATAGTCGATACGGCTAGAAAATAAGGGCCTAAATCAAGATGTTCAGGATTTCTTTCTATTAAATACAAAAATCATATTTTATGGGAACAGTCAGAAATTCCAATTTTGTGCAATTGGTCTGTGGTGTTCTAAATTTTACGTGTAAAAAGGAAATTCGAGGATTTCAGGCACAGACACAGACATGTACAGGAGCTAGTATTTGGTCTATCGATTCGATTGATCGAGTCGACAAAGAGTCTTTAAAGTCTTTGTCGAGATAATAGAAATTTGGTATTTCACAACATCGAAACAAGAAACCAAATATGTGCCCAGAACTATTATCTTCAAGAATAACTTAAGTTAATCTCAGTTTGTTTTCCATTTCGGGAGCCTGCGTAGATTTCTTCTGCACAATCTCAATGAATGCATATTTATTTGTGCTGTTGGGTGAAGTACAGGCTGCCCAGTTGGAGTAATTTTGAAATTTCTAATTCTACTAATATTTATTGTCGTCTTTAAATTTTCCTTGAAAGAATTATTTGAAGATTTGACAAATTATTTTGTAGGAAAAATTACAATTCGCGACCTGTGATAAAAGATTACAGTCAACAATTGTTGAAAAACGCTACACAAGATTTACAATTGTACCTGATTTGGTGTTAAACGTATAAAACAAATTTTATTGGTTTTATGCCATTTATCTAAATACTGAAGGCGACTAGACGAGTTTAGTCGCCGTTTTTTCAGTTCTACTTGGTAAGTTATTTAGGACCCCTTCTGTTTATTTTAGCTATCAATGATGTAGCTTCTGTAATCAAATTTAAGATTTTCAACTACGCTGACGATATGAAATCGTACGTAGAGGTGACCCAGTCGTTGGATTCTCTACAGGAAGACTTTACTAATTTTGTTACGTGGTGTCGTAAAAATAATCTGACACTCAACACGGACAAGTATAGGATTATCACCTTTTCTCGTAAACGTAATAACTCTTACCGTAATTATTTTATTGACATCGTTCCTTTACATAGAGTTAGTTGTATTACTGACTTGGGAGTTACTTGTGACAGTGATCTTAACTTTAAATCCTTGGTTCATAAAGCCAATTCGACTCTGGGCTGTATTAAGCGGTGGTCCAAGGAGTTTTCTGACCCGTATGTCACCAAATCACTTTATATCGCTTTAATAAGACCAATTATGGAACATGCGTGTCAGGTGTGGTTTCCGCACCACAGGGTTCATATCAACAGGCTGGAATCCGTCCAACGTAGATTTTTACGTTTTGCTTTGCGTAACCTACCATGGAATGATCCTTCACTGTTGCCACCCTACATTGATAGGCTGAAGCTGTTAAGTTTACATTCTCTGGAAAAGCACCGAGAAGTGGCAGATGTAATTTTCGTTCATCAAATTTGATGGTCCTAATATTTTAAGCAAAATGCATCTGAATTCCAACATTTGTTCACTGAGATCTGTGGTCTTGTTTAAAATCAATTTCCACCGGACGGACTACTGGTAGAATGAATCAGTCTCCCGAATGCTGCGTGTGGTAAATGCCAATGCACAAATTTTTGACTTTTGCCTCAGTAAATTTGAACTGAGAAAACTTTTATATAATTCCTAATAACGAATGACTTTATTATGAAAATTAATCCACATTTAGGCTCGATTTGAGCTGTTATTATTAAATTAAATTAATACCATGTTTCCATCTCCCTCAAATCTCGAGATTTTGCTAGATTTCGCCAAATCTACATCCAAATCTCCATCCAAATTTCAACGAGATTTTGTTAAAATCTCCTTCGAAATCTCCTAAAATGTTTGTGTCAACCCTGCAAACTTATTCCGCGCTATTCAGCCTGAATCAAAATTGGCAAATGGACGACCCTTTTCAATAATTTGAATTGCGCGCCTTTTTCCTGTGTTTGAATTTGGTTTTTTTTTTTGTAATATTTTAACAAATATGAATTTTGTCTCCTTTGACACAAAAATATATATAAATTTTTTCAATATGCTCCAAAAGAATTATTTTTTGGAATATTTCCATTCAAAATTCATTTTTTTTTGTAGTTTTCAAAATTTGTAAACGTCATATGAAATCTCGCAGGGAGATGGAAACACTTTGAAATCTCTTTCTCGAAATCTCGAGATTTCAGGGAGATGGAAACATAGTAAAAAGAGTCTTTAATTTCCTTAGTTTTGGTATAAAATGGGCAAGAATGAATTCAAAATTATGATTTTGGAAACTAGAATGGAATTGTTGAAAAAGCATAACAGTTGCAATAAATTTTCGATTCGATGCGTCCAAATTACACAATTCCACTTCTGTACTTTGAAAAATTACTCCAGTCAATTTGGACCGTTTTTCCTGTATCTAAACATTTTCAACAGGATTTTGTGATTCTTTTATTATTTGGTATACTTGTATGAAGTTGATCATCAGAAGTGAGGGGCTCTGTGCTATTCACACATCAAATTATGTACACGAAAATCTCTTGGCATATTTTATTAGAAGTCAAATTCCGTGACCTGAAAAACAGAAATACTATCACTTTCGATGTTTCCTCACACCAAAAATAAAAACACTCGAAAAATGAAGATTTTCATTCTTATATAAGTTTTGTTATTTTCTTCGCATAATAATCCACCAAGCGAAACTGTTTTTAATATTTCAATAATTTTTGATAAGCATTAAAATTAACCTCATTCGAGAAATTGTTATAGTTCCAATAGTTTCTAATTCCTTGTTAACCCTTTAAATATAACAAGAAAAAAAAAAAAACGCTGACGCGGTTGTCTAAATTTGTTTATTTAATTTCTTGTTACGAAATAGCTTTTGCTCTAAAAATGTGATTATATCGTTGTGCTGTTTTTTTCGCGAATTTTTTTCTTCGTGATTAAACAAAACCAAGTTAAATCTTGACTTTTAACCAAAATGTCTTAACCAGAAAAAAAAAAACAAAACAATTTAAAATTGTTTTCGCTATTTTATATTTAACAGTGACTGGGTCTGTTTTTTTTCTTTACGTTTTCTTGGACCATAATCTAGAAATCAATTTATTTCTTGTACACATTATTTTTTGGACAATGTAACTTTTTGTTTTTTTTTATGTCCAAAGCCGCCAAATCTACAAAAAAAAAAAATTGGAGTTACGTGCTTCAATCTTTACTTTACTTGTTTTTGTGCAAAATTAAATAAAAAAACTGTTTACGCTTTAAATTGTAAATGGTTTAAAAAAGTCTTTTTTCTTTTCTGAGAACGCGAATGGAAATTGTTATAGACAGACTGTATCAAAAGGTATACGAAGTTTGTTGTGTCAAAGAGTCGATGAGAGTCTGTTTTTAACCGACATTATTCTATTAATCTCAAATTTAGGAGTTTTATACAATCATAAATATTTGTACCTATTAGCTTTTGACTCTGAAATATAATTCAATATACCTATAGCTCACTATATGGCCGCTCTTTATACGGCATTTCTCTATAACGGCATTTTTTGATTATGGCACTTTTTCGATTTACGGCCCCAATGTTTCGTTATACGGCAAAAAATACTGTACATACTGTTAATGATCTTCTGTTTAGTTTCAGTTCCTTCCTTTAGGCAGCACTGCTACAAAAAAAAAATTATTGATTCTTTATACGGCTTTTCGCTTTACGGCCAACTTTTCCGGAACGTATCTAGGCCATAAAGCGAGGTATATATACGTCTTAGCAGTTCACAATCCGAAATCCGAAATCAATATTACAAAATCAGGTAAATTAAGCTATTTCAAAGTCTCACCAAATAGAGTTTTGAGTTACTATCCAGTCGGATTATTGGTAATTGTTGCTGTATGTATTTATTTCTCCGTGTATTCGTTTTTTTTAACCCTTAAAATTAATCTTTAAGAAAGTATAATACGTGATTGGAGTGAAATAGGAAACACTGATTTTTTTCTGGACGTCCCGACGCTCTATTCTTATAAAATTGCAGTTAAAGCCAATTCGATTATAAACACACAGAATTCTTTATTTTAAATATTGTTCTCCTGCTCATAGCATTTTTGTTTCCTTCACATAGTATGAGATTAAATTCTTGTGCTGGTAAGAAAATGTCATCCCCAGATTTTCATGTTTTCAAAAAAAAAATATTTCTTTTACAAAAAGGCCGTTGTCCGCCTTTGTAGTTTGATGATAAAATTTAGTTTACACGAGCCTAATTACTGCACTAAAGAAAAGAGGATACAATAGATCCTCAAAGGTCGCAGTACAATAATATCTTAAAGCCTAATCTAATATAATCTAGTTTCTACGATATATCTCTCGAATAGATTTTATTCGATGTAATTTGGGGAATTTTGGGGATTTTGCCCCGTTTATTAGGAGGAATACCTATTCTGATTTCTTACCGATTTGAAAAGTAGATGATTTATGAAGTCTGAAATTTAATTTTGATCTTACAAAATTTTTAACTGATTCTAATGAAATTTAGGACATTGATTCCTTATAGATAATTTTATTGAATGAGGATTGGGAAAAGGATAAAAAATATCAGATATTGTCGACGAAAAAATGTCCAATTATTTTTTTTTATTTTATCCATTTGTATATTAAGTTATTATAAAATTGTATACAAACTGGGATAAAAAGGAATATGGAAGCTTATTTGATCCTTTTTTTAAAATTTAATTCACTGGTCTCGTGGATCACTTGCCATGTTTTCGGTTTTGGGTAGACCCCCTGCTTGATTTGTTGCAAATTCATCAACTTCAAATGTATTTATGACAGCTGGTATAGTGCTACTCACTTTGAAAGGGCTAAAAATGAGTATACCACCCCAAGATCATAAATATAATGTAAGATACTATGCAACGTTGTATATGAATTTATGTAGAATGTAGATAGTTATATGTGTTTATATTATAAGGTAATATATGTAAGCAAATACTATCTGTGTATGTGGATTATTCCATTCATGGAATGCCAAAATTGATCTCACGATCTGCTTATATGAGATCCACTAATGTTGACCCCCATTTTCGTTTCATGAACCCCCAAATTTTTTTTCGCTGACATGGACCCCTTGTAGGTCGTCGTTAACACTGATTTAATTTGAAGTGAAACGTGAGTTATCCTGATTCTAGGAGATTGTTTGTATATATTTTCCTATAGACTAGTCGACAGCTTAATGTGATTATATTTCGGTATAGTCAAGTTAGAGTTTTGAAACACTCTGTTAAAGTTTAATATCACGCGAATCACAACAAAAAGAAAACACATCTAACATGGTTTGGATGTTGGTTGTTGAACACAATGATCATTAAAAGTCTAATTCGAAAGACGTTTTAAATACTGATGGCGTGAATTGTGACGTAATTAAGATGAATTATGGAACTTAAAAAAAGAAAAAGATCTTCTTAAACATTGATTTAATGGTTATTGAAAATGTTGTTCATCCAATATGTTAACTGCATGAATTCTTTGCAGAGATTGTATGATGTCATTATTATTGCACATATTTGTACTCTTTTTGCTAGTTTGTTGTTTTGCAAGAGTCTACCATAAAGGTGACTTGCAATATATATTAAAAAAATTACAACATTAAATAGTTTTTTTTTTCTTTCGTTTTTCTTGTATTTTTCAAGGCGAAAAATTATAAAAATTTGTAATTATTCTTAAAAAAGAACATACTAAAATTAAATATAAACTTTTTTTTGTTTGTTTTGTTAACACGAAGCGCGATAATCTTGTTTTCATGATTATTTCTTTAAACAATCTTTAAAAAATATTAATTTGCAAAATTTAAAACTTAAAAAATTCATTTTCTTTTGTCATTTTAATTGAACTTTAAACATGATATTTTCTTTATTGATAATTTCCGGACGATTAAATGATATTTCGGAATGTTTTTTTTTTGAAAGTTCCTTCATCCGGAGGGCATCATTTTCGAAATTGTTTTATTTTCTTTTTTTCTGGACCTTTTTATGATGTATGGAACACGAGTACATCAGTTAAAAAGTTTGCCCCGAATGTAATTGTTCTATCTGATGCCCTTAGCTTTCCATTCTCCAGGAAACGTGAAAATTGTTTATGTGTATATAATATTAACGATGCGCCTCTACGTAGAGTGGCTAGCATTAGAAATTTGGGAGTGATTTGTGACAGTGAACTTAACTTCAAGCTACATATTAATTCACTCGTTCATAGAGCTAACTCTACATTAGGCTTTATTAAAAGATGGCCTAAGGAGTTCTCGGACCTTCATATAACTCTTCATTACCTTGGTTAGACCTATTTTGGAATTTGCCAGTCAAGTATGGTCTCCCTACCATAAAAGTCTAATTAACAGATTGGAGTAGATTTATACCTTTTGTATTAAGAGATCTTTCTTGGAATTACACTTTCCTACTACCCCCATACTTTGATAGGTTAAAACTGATTGACTTGCAATCCTTAGAAAAGCGTCGTCAGGTGGCTGATATTGTTTTTATCCATCAAATTTTCAATGGCGCTATTGATGCTCCTTTACTATTAGAAAAGATGTCGCTAAATGTTAATGTATAATCCTTAAGGTCAGTGGACTTATTTAAAATTTTGTACCACAGAACGAATTACGTGAAAAACGAACCAATTTCTCGAATGCTATATGTGCAGTTAATATAAATTGGTTGTAGTTTCGATTTCTGGCTTAGTAAAATCAATTTAAAGAAGCTCTTATATAATTCTAACGCTAAGCAATTTAAAAAAAAGAAAAAAAATCAGAACCATATAAGAACCAATCTCAATAGCTTAATACAATTCTTTTCCTACTAAAGCTTGCATATCGGAGATCATTAGTTAATCTCCAATGTTTTATCTTTTTTGTTGACGGTGGTTTGATTTTTGCAGTTGTTTCTATGGTAACTACTTGTTCTTCCAAGCCTACATCATGAATATTTATTTGGATATATCCCATAGGATAGGTGAATTAGAAAACTTTATATTGCTATGCCTTTTGTTGTCCACCCCACCCCCTTGCTTCGCTCACCAACTCCCGTGTGTATAAACAAAAAGCAAAATTCTAAACCAATTAAAAAAATTTATCAAGGACACTATTCAATAAGCTTTTGTATTTTGTTTTTTTTTATTTTCGTTAGCGGTAGAATAAGATTATCTTTTTCTTTTTCTCTCTGTCTCAATTTTTCAAGATGCTAAATTTTCTATTCTTCGTTTTGAATTTTTTTATTTATTTGAGTTATATTTAAATTCATTTGTAAAAGTATATCCTTGAATATACTCGCCTAAAAGTATGCATACAATTATTTATAACCGATTTGCGGAGAAAAACTATTTTATATAATAGAGATAAACTTTTTTTTGAAGAAAATAGCTTTAAATTTGCATGAATTTTTTTTAAGTGATCTCATTAATGCCTATTTTGAATTTATTTACAAAAATAATGAAATAATAAGTTTTTTTGTTGATACAACGTCATTTTAGATTTGGATTTTTGTGTTCTTGATTAATTGTTTCATTATGAAACAATTGAAAAAATGGTTCTTATAAAAAGTTTTCCATTGGAACTCTGTTTCATAGAACCTTCACAAAATTTTTGCATTTTAATAAATTTAATAACTAAAACTAATTTTTTTTAAAGCTTTTTCTTTTTTTTTTAAAGTAATTTAAATGTAATAAGTTTAACCTTAATTTAAAAAGAAGAAAAACAAATCAAATTAAAAATATAAATTTTAAGTTTAATTTTTATTTGTTATTAAATTCAGTATAATTGTTTTTTTTTCTATTTTATTTTCTTAAAGATGATTTTCTGTGTGCTAGTTTTAAAAACAAATTTAATAATAATTGCGTTCGAAAAAAAGAAAAAATCAAGTTTTTAAATGAATGAAGTTCCATAAAAATTAGATTTAAAGCCCGGAAGCCAAAAAGTGGAGGCAAACAAAAAAAACTCACTATTCATTTAACAAGTTCTATTATTATTTATTTTGATTATTAAAGGTTCTCTTTCAATAATAGGTCACTGTGTCAGTTCATATGATTGAATTAAAAAATATTAAAATACCTTTTTTTTTTTTTTCTGGCCACAAGCCCCTGATTTAAGCTTGACTTAACTTTCTCTCCAATTTAAGAATGACCAGTTTTTTCAATCATGAAATGTTCTACAATTTTGTAGACAAAAAAAGAAAAAAGAAAAAAAGAAGAGTTTTTTTTCTTATTGATTAAATTAAAAAAAAAACTTATTAATTAAGATGTAGAACAAGAATCAATTGATTTAAATACGAGACAAAACTTGAACTAATTCCTGAAGATGATATTCAAACCGCATTCACTCGTCTTCAAGATTTGTTATTTTTGATATGAGACATTTTCAGATCGGAAACTATATTCGGACTAAATTTTGTATTCAGGAAATTATAAAGGAATTTATATGTGAAAAATAATAAACTTTCTCTATCAAAGTGTATACTGGAGAAAGTCTAGAAATCCGTTTGAAAAGAACTTATATTTAAAATGTAGTTTTTATAATAATATTAGTTTTTGTGGTCATGCGAAAGGTATATGATGAAACTATTGGAACTAGATTCATTTGAATATGATTCTAAAGTGATAATTAACATCACTAAAGGTTCGAAAGCGTTAATGTTGTGAGGAACTATAGTTACTTGCGTTTATCAGCTATGATTAACTTAACCAGAACGGAAGTATTTTGTTATATTTTCAAAATATGTATATAACAAAATTTTGAATTTCTTCATCCATTATTTTAATAAGTGTAAAGTTATTAACAAGTGTATCCAATTGATTATTTCCTTACAAATTCATGGAACCAAATTATGGCATCATAAGCCAGACATAGAACTATTATAGAGATCTTTGGTTTTGATTAGTTTTTCGTAACATTGGTATTTTTCCATAAATATTTATGAAATGCAATGAAACGAGACTGGACTTATATTATTCTTGTAGAGTGTTAGGGCTGTAAACATGAAGAAAACTATACTTACCAGAAAGACAGGTTGTGTACTCTCTAAATCAATTACAGAAATAACAAAACAAATACATACTTTATATACACTATCAGAACAAGAATTTTATTTATGATGAAATTTATAAAAATCCATAAAAATGGGCATATTTCACTTCTCGACTTTTTTCTTGATAGAAATTTGTATGTTTTTTGGTACTACTACCAAAGTTTGTATTTAGTTTTGTCACTAATTGTGTAACACATAGAAATAATCATCAGAGAGCAGAGTTCTAAGGCTACGGTTGTGTAGAGAATCAAAAGTATATATCGATTTATGCATGCCCGGCCGTGTACAGGATAACTCAAAAACGTGTTATTCGATTTTGATGAAATTTACAATGTGAATTCGTTATTCCTTAACTTGATTTGTTATTGCATTTCAGCAAAATTGGCCCATGGACAGGGAAGTTGTAAAGCAAAAACCAGAGTGACGGGAAAGTTTGTCATTTTTTATTTATAGTTTTTCGAATTTAATTAGAAAGTTTGTACATCAATTTTATTGAAATTTTTTTCCATACATTGACTACATAAAATGGCGATGTTGTGTTCTAAATTTCCACAAAATCGGTACAAGGGTAATGGAGAAAGAAATAGTCGTAAGAGAAAATAATCCTGTTCGTAGTTTTTTGGGTGTGCTTTTAAAAACTAATATTCCGAAAAATTTTCAGAATAGATTTATGCTTTAAAGGTCTAGGCTACCTGTGAATAAGAGCAAATTTGAAAAAGACGAAAAAGACTTTGAAATATTATTAGTTTTGACTGTTTTTTCTGATCCATTTCTACCAAAGGACACCAATCGGCTATATGGTATGCTGATATTCAGTTAACATATGCTTTTGATATTCATCTTAGATATGCATCTGTGATATAAAAGTATAGAGAAAGTTCATTTGTTTTCTTTTCCATTTCAATCAACAACGATTTCAAGATTAGATTGGATTTAATATTGTTATTAGTCGAGCATCTTCTTCGGTTCCCTAACTCTCTACTTGACATACAAAATTAAAGATGATTTCTTCTATATTTTACTATATTTTAATATATTTAAAGGGAATTTTTTTTTTTTTTTTATTATGATTTAATTTTCTACTCAATGAATAAATAATTTAGATGATAAAACTTTTCAGAACTCTATATTCTTTAATTGATATAAATTTCTTAAAGAAATTTTTATCCATTTCCAACATACGCAGATGTGGTTCTTGTTATGTGAACATTTTAGAAGACTACTTTTTTTAAATAAAGATATCAACAACAGCAATGACTAACAGATTTTTTTAGATATACTATATGAAAAGATGTCGGGTCTTTTTGACCTCAAGAACATTGAAGTGTTTTTTTTTTTTTGGTTTGATTCTTATTTATAAAAATGCTTTTGTTGAATTTTCTTTAATTTTAAATTAAGATTGTCTCTTTTTTTTTTTCTTTTTTAAATTATTATAATTCATTCCCGTTATATCATATAAAGCTAATAAAATTGGTTTGAAGACCTAATTAAAATATAATAGGTTTTTGTACACCACAGTGGCGTAGAAAGGTGATCCTTTAAATTTTGTGTATACATTAAAAATTGTTTGATTTACCGCCTAAAGTCTATGTCAATATGATTTCTTTATTATATATGTATATAAAGGGTGTCCAAACAAATTCACGCTAGAAGTAATTGTGGTAAATTTTTTATTAATTCATAAAGTATACAGTATAGGGTTATGTATGGAATAGCATATCTGGTATATGGCTCCACGGTTTTGCTAGCACGTACGCACTCTTTTGTTGAAATTTTCCATGACCGTTTAATGTAGCTGAATTTCGTTGATGTAGAGCTCAATTTAGTCAATTTCCTCCTTCAAGGTGTGGGTGTGGTCGTGGGCTTATTGGCATAAACCTTTGACTTCAAAAAACCCCAAAGAAAAAATCCAACGGCATTAAATCGCATGATCATGATCTGGGCGGCCAATTCTGATAAGATCAAAACGGGAAATTACACAACCAGGAAATGACTCGTTATTTTTAAAGTGTGGTTCAACAATGAAAACGCGTTGTTCTTTCGTGTAGCGCTCCTTTTTTAATAACCCTGAACTGTCAGCTGTCATTTTTTTTCATTGGCAACACTTTATCGCGCAAATGGCGCGCAAAATTCAAATCTTGCGTGAATTTTGTGACACCCTTTATATATAATTCAGTTTGAGATTTGTTAAAAGAAGTAAACTTTCCAAAAACCATGACAAAATTTTATTATCTTTTGCGAATTTCTGGAAAAGAATTAGATTTTGCCATGAACTTCAAGAATAGTTTTTTTTTATGGCGGTTTTCATTTGTCCAACATTCAAATTTTCTGTTAAAGAATCATTAGTTTTCTTTTTTTTGTGATAAATAAAAAGAAATCTTTTATTTTCTTCTTAATTGTCAGTCTGTCAGTCATTACCTGTTACCATCGAAAATTAAGTGGGAATACTTGTACTATTTTTCTTTTTTCTTTTTGAATTGATGTTACATCATTCTAAACTCTTGTAAATATATAATTTAAAACATTTTCTTTTCTTTTTTTTTTTGGGATATTACTGTTCGTCTCTCAAGTGACCCTAGTGAACATGTACAACATGAACTTGACTATAGAGATTATATGAACACATCAAAGTTACAAGTTCGACAAAAAAAAAAAATATTTTCTTTTACTGGAAAAAAAAAGAAACAAAATTCGATTATTTCAAGTTAGTCGAGATTGTTCCAGCGCGCATAGTTTTACTCGTGCCGCCGCCAAGATGTGGGAAAATTTAAAAATGCAATTTAAAGAAAACATAATGGTTTTGGAATTTTGAAATTGTGCTTGATTAAATATACCTATCTTAATGCTAAGAAATAATCATTTATTATTTATAATATTTAATGATTATTGTTGTTGTTTTAATGAAATATATTCATCTAGCCAGGGAAATCTAATATAGACAGGCTTTCGTAAATGTTTGATTAGTTTTTTTTTTTTATTCTTTTAAAAATTCAAAAGAAATATAATTTGGCAATGATTTCAATCTCAATCTACAAATATTGCGAATAAATTCATATTGAAATTGAAATCTAAATATCTCTTCTTACTATTACTACTCGTAATATCAATCAAATTGTGAATTTATAAAGTCGCGGGTTGAGATTTCGATAATGTTTGTTAAAAGAAAAAAAAAAATGATGAACTGTGGATATTACTTTACACCCAAACTCTGTAATTAAAGTTTCGATTACAATTTTGACCTCACATCATAACCTTTAACTTGATTAGGAAATTACCAAACTCGATTTTCATTGTTATATATGTTTGTTGTGGCATTTAAAAATTTTTTGAGAAAGTAAAGCCGAAAATTCAAAATTGGTAATTTTAATTTTTGTGCCTATTTTTTTATATACTACTTTGCATTTATCTGACTTTTAGAATGTCACATTAGTCATTTGGGAATCTTGATGAGATTTTTCAGCATCTCATGTTCGAGCGTTTATTTAAATATACTTTAGAAGAATGACTTTCTTTTGTTATTGTTGAATATTTTTAAAATATTAAATTCGACACATTTTTAAATACAAGTATATGTATTAACTAAACATAAAAGAAATCTCAGTAAAAAAAAAATAGGACCTACGTAATAAATCCTATCGTATGTGAAATTAACGTATCTGTACTTCGAAAACCTCTCTCAAAATTCTTTTACTAAATGAGGACTTCAGATTGTTTAAATATTGTTGCCGGGACCTTTACAGTAACACTTGGAAATAATCAACGTAGAAAGGTTTTAAGGGTATGGTTGTGTAGGGAATCAAAAGTTATATCGATTTATGCATGCCCGTCCGTCTGTATACAAGATTTTGATGAAATTTACAATGTGAGTTGTCTACTCCTTAACTTGGTTTGGTCTTGCATTTCAGCAAAATGGATCCAGGGGGAGCTAATCAATAAAGGAAAAACCATGGGTGGCCAGAAAGTTTTGTCGTTTTTTTGTTTATGGTTTTTAGGATTTAATTGGAAAACTTGTGAACCAATTTTGTTTAAGTTAATTATTGGTTAACTACATAAATAGACGATACCATGTTAAATTTCACTCAATTCGGTCTAAGGTTAGTGGAGAAAGAAGTAATCCTAGGTGAAAATAACCTTTAAAAATTAATACACCGATTTGAATACAATTTGCAGACTAGACTTATACTATCAGGGTCTGCAGATTACCTGCAAATTAGAAGAAATTTTGAAAAGAGGAAGTTATGAAGAAAAAGCCTTAAAATAATGTTAGTTTTGACAGTTTTCCTGTTCCATTTCTACCATAGGACATCAAAAAATCGGCTATAGGCCAATTTTTAGTTACTATATGTTTTAATCTTTTTTTTTTTCTTTCTAGATTTGAATCTTAATTTCGATCTCGAAAACTATTCCTTATGAAAGTCTAAATTTCACTTTAAGAAAACAAAAAAAAAAAAATACAATTTTTTTTCTATTTTCGTGAATTGAAGTTCATTAAAAATCTTAGATAGTGAAAATCTAAAAAAAAATAAAAAAATTATTATAATTTATTAATAACGCAAAATCATCATACACTTTCCATTCAACTAAGAAAAAAAAAAAGAAATAATAAATAATAATAATAAATGTAAGAGCATATTTAAAAAAAAAAGAAAAACAATCGAGGTAGGCCCATAACGTTGTAACGGTAAAATATTCGGAAAACCAGGAACTTGATTACAAAAAGCTCTCGTATGAGTTGCTTTTCTTTTTCTTATAATTTTTTTTTTTTTTTTTCTTCACTTATTTAAGAAGCAATTGACAAAAGGGTTTCCACTTGACAGCATTTATTTTTTGAAGTAATTTCTCTCATTAAATGCTTGTAATTTGAAAAGAAATGAAAAGAAAAATGAAATACAAGCAAAGACCTTTCGCCTTTTTTGAAAGACAAAAAAAAACCGTCCAAAAATACGCCCAATCAAAACCAACAACAACAAAATTATATGCTTCTATCATTACCAAAAAAAAAAAAGTAAATAAACGTAAGTAAAATAAAGTACCTGAACCTTTTTATGAAACGTGAAAGTTTTCTCTGAAAATAATAAATTTAATGCCTAATTTCTTTTGCTCGATTGTTACATATATTAAGAAGAAGAAAAAATGTTTTTAAAGTTACAACCACCCACCACTCCCTTTATCTCGTATTATTGTGTTACGTTTTTTTTTTTTTGTAATGATTTGTTATTTTTGGAAAAACCATTTACTTTTACAAATGTAACAGCAATGATTTACATCATAGAAGAATGGCGCAATCTATTCAAGGAAAAGAATACTAGTATAGTGCGTACTGGTAGTATTCAAGCAGCATATTTGACGTACATATATAGATCTTAACTAGTCCTTTGCGACTGTGTTTTATGTTATTATGAGTTTTAAAGTCCTATATAAGTTAAATATGCTCGTTGGGTAGATATAACTAATAGTAATCAACGGTGGTACTTGTTTCCAACAATTCTTAATGAAGAATAATATTAGGGTAGTATAGTAAAGTTATTAGCAATTGCTGCATAAGGCAGATAAACAGTCATTTGATTAGAATGTTTTCAATCGACTCAGAATATCTCAAAATGTTTACTTTAAAGAAGAAAAAAACGGTTTTTCATGAATCACAGTAGCTTATTTATTGTATATAAAACTATCCTTCGTAGTGACGTTCACCAGGTTACCATTGAACCTCATCGTCATGTTCCTATCACTAATGGCTATATGCTAGTAGCAGGTACGATGTTGCAATTGAAAATGTTAGATGAAATAATGGGCGCATTCAGCAGTCCTAAGCGCTTAAAGTGCTTAAATCTAGCAAGATGACTGAATGCAATTCTAACTTCAAGCGTTTAGTGAAATTCTAGCATAAAAATTTTATGCTAAATAGCGGATTTAAGGTTGTTGTTCACGCTAAAAAATGATTTGTGTAAAGGATAAAAACTGAGAAGTACTTTTGAAAATTGTTTCTGGATTTTCCAAATTTAAAAAAATGAGTTTGATAAAACTGTTCCACTTTCCTATAAATTTTTTTTTTTAAATTTTTATTTACTCTCAATGCTTATTTCGTTTAATAAAAAATATGTTGTTAAAAGTTATTCAAATAAAACTAGTTTGACGTTTAGCACAGAAAACTATCATTCGCTTGATTCTCAAGCAAACGCATTCAAGAGTACAAAAAGTTCTAACTACTTAGATTAAGAATTTTGACTAAGCGCTTAGGAGTGCTGAATGCAGCCAATATCCTCCCAGATTGTAGGTTCCGTAAAAAAGTCCCTATACTTATTATATATGTATACTAAGCGCATTTCTAGTCTGTTTAGGTGGACATCTACTTCGTTTTTTTTTGTAACGGCTAAAAGTAAATTTTTGACATATCTTTATTGCTTGGTAAACAATTTAGAAGAAAAAGGTGATGCTAAGTTATCACAGATTTTTAATGAATTTTTCAATAAAATTTATGTGTAATAAAATTCCTAAATATTTTGTCACTCAATTTGAGTGCGATTTATATTTCCAAAAAATTGAAAATAAAAGAAAAGGTTCATTTAGGTGGAAAGGTATTTTTATAGGTTAACCTTGTTCCCATAAATTGACGGTTTTTTTTTATGTTGATTACATAACAAAGTACGGTATTTTTATTAACAATCAAATATTCTCTTTGAGCTTTTGATGCGCTTGAGGTCAATTTTTTAATCCAATTCAATTCAAATTTTTAATGAAAAAATTCAGCAAAAAAAAATATAAGAATGTTTTAATTGCTTTAATTTTAATTGAAAAAAAGATTTTCATACATTTTTGAAGATATTAAAATTATGTAATTAGATTTTAATGTATTTTTATTTATTTATTTTGTTTTTTTTATCGAGCAAATATATTTTAGAATGATTTTAATTAAGTCCAAAAATGCTGATATTTTATTATTTTTGCTTTTTTTCTGAATGTCATAAAAATTAATAAATGAATTGTCGTTTAATATAAATTTTATGGAAAAATACCTTAGGTCTTTTTATAGTCCTGGATTTTTGAGAATTTTTTTTGTAAAGAATTTATTTGAAATTTCTTGAAAATTAATAGAACTAACTGAAGATTGGGCGCAGGACAGTCTGGGATTATGAATTGGAAAACTATTTGAGTTTTCCGAATTCCATATAACTCATTTTTTTTATATTAAAAACGGTTATTTTTTATGATCTAAGATTTCAAGATTTGTTAAAAGTAATTTGGAAAATAATTTTTATAATTTACAGTCTAAAATGATTTGAAGCGAAAAGTCGAAATGTAGTTAAAAATTGTCTGGGGAATCTAAGCCCTCATTTATATCGTCGAATTTCTGTCTGATAGTGCAGTGTAAACGCTTTTGCGATTTTTCCATGTAAAGTGGAATTTCTCTCAAGTGTCAGAGAGTTTTATTCAGTGGATAAATGCCACATCTAAATGAGCTTTAAGTTATTCTTCTATCTTTGAAATCTAAAAATTTCTGAACTCATTTACTTTTAGACATTTTAAATTCGTTCGTAATGAGTTCTTAATATTACTTTGTTGACGTACAAAATATATTTTTAATAATCTTTAATTTCTAATTTTTTTATAAAATCCTCAAACAAAAAAAAATCCCACAGAAAATAATAAAATAATTAACACTTCAAAAAAAAGTTACGGATTTTGATTTTTTAAATTTTATTACATAACAATTAATTTTCTTGTGTTTTTATTTCCAAAACAAAAAGAGTTTAAAAAGTAGAAAACTTCCGGTTTTAATGTTTTCAAAAATTCGCAATAATCTTCTTAATTAGTTTTGTTTTATGATGTTCCAATAAAACTTTGACGGAGATGTGAAATGGTGTTAACCCAAATAATACTGCCTTGTTGTTCCTCATTTGTTAACAACTCTTTTTAAAAAAGAAAACACAAAATCTCAAAGATTCGAACAAACTATAAGAAAATTAGATGAAATTTGAATTGTAATTTCCAAAATCCTCATGTATGAACGTTTTTTTTCTTTTTAACCCGTCTCGAAAATAGTCATCGAATACGATTGATTTTATAACTAATCATTTGAAATCAGATTAAAAGTTTCTTACTAACTAATAGATTGGAAGAAAAAAAAAATGTTGTTATTTAATGATGTTAATTTAAATTTTTATTGTTTAGGATAAAGTAAAAAACGAATTCATGATTTGGAATTGAAATTTAATGGAAATCATTGTTCTTGTAAAATTCGTTATTTTTTTCTTTCTTGCTTTCATTAAATACCATGAAATTAATTACTAATTTAAAGATAAGTTTTGTGACCATCGATAATCAAATCGAATATTTTACATATAGTGTTAATTAGGGATACTGTGACTACTTTTGTAATTTTTGAAGAAAATCTTAATATCAACGAATAGTTTCGGTAGTGCAAGGATAAGTAAAAGGATATTTCGATCTTATAGGATTTACGAGGCGTTGTTCAGGGTCCCCGGATTCTACATGCTTCTTGATGATTAAAAATTTAGATTCAATATAAAATATGAATGATTTTTTTATTAATTTGTTATATTTTCTAAAATATTTTAAAATTTTTAATAATTTATTGCAAAGTCGTCAGGTAAACAACATTTTTTGTTTTGTTTTGTTTTTTTTATATTCAACTAATCAAATGATTAAATCATCGTCGCAATTGTACGATGTAAACTGATATACGCAAACAGAATTTCAGTTTTATAGGCATAGAAGATTTGTTGATCGAAAAGTAAAGTAGTAAAGAATAACTTTATACGAGACAGACATACGGTATTTCGTTATCTAAATGAAGTCTAACGTTTTTTAAGAGGAATATTTAAAAAAAATATATATATCTCTAATAGCTCAGATTAGAGCTTGGTTAGGATCCTTGTATGTATATTTACCATAGTTCGGAATTCTACGAATATAATGTTTATTAAATCCAATCAGCCAGAATGCATGATTTCACGACATTGCTTTAGGTGATTGATTTGTATTGCGCGTTAATTTTTTTTGTCAATTTTGTGGACTCTCTGTTTAATAGGTTAAAGCCCAATTTACATCACCGAGGCATAAACATATGTGAGTCAGACGAATGTTTATGCAAAAATCAGTTTGCATAAAGACCAAACATTGAAGGGAACATTTTGCTGGTGATATTTTGCAAATATCTGTCGTATATAAATTTTAATTAAACTGTCTCACTTACACAGTTAGGACGTTTTTTATGCCTCGATGATGTAGATTGGGCTTAAAGTGTCAAATATTTGTTTCGATGAGATTTAACTTTCTTTCCATAATACACCCAAAATACTGTGCACAAATTGTTGTCACAAAGTCGTCTCTTTTTCTTTTTTTTACTCTATAGACTAGTAAAGACATAAAATTTATTCTGAATTGAATATCTATGCATATTATTTTTTATTTTTCCTTAATTTCTGGTTTTTAATATGAATTTTCTAAAATTTCTATTTCCGGACTAATTTTTTGCCATTAAATTGTTTTTTCATATACGGTTTGTCTGTTATTTTTTTTTTTTAATTATATTCAAGAAAAACCTGTAAAAATTTGTATGTTTTCGGGGACTAGTAAACAACATGTTCCAATATTACATAAATCTAATTTATCTTTTCTTTTTTCTTTTAAAAAAAAAGGAAAAACTTATATTTAAATTTAATCATAAAAATTTAACTACTGGTTAATTAGATTCCTTTCACAATAAATCTCACTTTCATATTTTGATAACAGAAATAACAAAAACAAGCTAAAAACAAAGAAGGAGGACTCACTTTTAATATAGGAGGAACTTATTTGTGAATGAAATTTATATTTAATCACAATTATTAACAATAAAAATCGCTTAAAATCCATTTATTTTATATTTAATGCCAACACCTTAATGAAAAATTGGAAACTTTCTTTTCCACCATGAAATTTCCGATACGGAAATAAAAGAAATTTCTTTTCGATTGGGAAATCTTTAATTGGAAATGTAAAAAAAAAATTCGTAGGATGTTTTGTTTTATCGTTTTTTCGTTTTCTAATTAAGTTTTGTAAAATATTAAATTTTATTTATTTTAATTAAAATTTTAAATTTAAAAATGATTTTTAAAAAAAAGTTCTTAAAAATGTTTCGATTTTTTTCTCTTAGTTTTTGTTGATTAATAAAAGAAAAAGAAATTAATATTCAAGAACAAATTTTAATAGTTTCTTTAAAATTTCTATTTTAAATTTGAAAGATTTTCTTTTTTTCTGAATTATTTCGGCCAATGATTGAATTTTAATTTTAAATAAACTTTATGCTTTAACGTAAACAGGCTTATCCAAAAACAACCAAAAAAGCAAACAACAGGGAAATCCACAAAAAAAAATTGGTCCAAATCAAAATAATTTCACACCACACTAATTGAGGAAATGATTGAAGAAAATTATAGCTATTTTTATTTTAATAAATCCTATTCAATCATTTTGTATTTATTTATTTATTATTATTTTTTGAAAACAAAAATATTTTGAACAGATTTCGCTAATAAAAATAATATTTTCTAATTAAAAACGCCAGATGCTTTCTATATATTAAATTAGAAAATTTATAAAGAAAATCCAGACACCCAATCATAATTGCATATTATCTTTCTTTTAAACCACCCACAATAATTTCGAAAATATGAAAATATGTATGTTAAAATGGCACATTAGAAATTCACATTAGAAATTTCCGCAGAAAAAAAAGCACATATTGAATCCGTTATTATACAAACTAATTTATCAGTTAATATAGAAAGACAGAAAAAAAAGTATAAAACGATCATCTTACAAAATATCGAGAACATGATATTGCACTGAAAAATAAAGAATCGATCATTATGAAAGTGTGTTTAGACTTCATATAGGTAACTCCTTTACTGACTGACTATATATAACACAACCGATCTTGGTTGCTCTAAAAGCCGATTGACCCGAAAAATAATTACAACTGTTAGAATAAGATCAGAAGATCGAGATGATGATCATCATGTTGGTGTATGATCTTCTATGTTACCGGAGTTTGTACCTCTATATATATAAGAAGTCTTATTAAGAGGTTAATTAGAGTTTTAAAATCATTACAAAATTATGCTGTATTTGATTGGATATTCATTGACGATGATTTTTTTTTTACCTTCTTCTATATAAATATTCGATGATACACGATCATCGTTTTTCTATATATAAAATTCGATTTTTTTTCTTCTTTAATAAGAATAAAACGGAAGAAAGCAAACTATTGCAATATTAAATATATATATATGACTTTACCACAATTACGATCACTAAAAGATTAAACTAAAAAGTAAGAAAATAAGGTTAATAAACAGTTAGAAGACTGATTGAACAATTTCTTGGAAAAAATATGAAAATTATGGAACCTTCTGACATGACAATATGAAAATGTAGTCTTTCAATATATATATATATATATTTATTATTTAAATAAATTTCATTCATTCATAGTGATTTAAGATAAATCAATTCAAATAAAATAATCATATTTTTTTTACTTTCTCTATACGTTGGGGTTATTGGAAAAACTTACTAAGTCAATTATGCCACAAGGCTTTATCTCGCCATTTTCATACTTTTGAAGAAATTCTAACATAAATACATATGCATATATAAGAGATATGTACAAGAAATTTGGGATGTAGAATTTTTAGTGGGAGTGTGGGAAGATAAAAGACTCGGTTCTGCATCAAAACTAATCACATTATTCATTTTGATTCAATAAAATTAATTTTTTTTAATTCTGTTTTAGTAAATTTTAAGGAATTTTGTAGAATAATAACCATTTTTCGTCCTTTTAAGTTTATGTGAAAGAAGAAAACATATCAAAACTAGATGAAATTTTTAAAATATTCAAATGTAGATGGCCCTGTAAATAATGTGAGGAAAAAATTTAGGACCTCTTCACAATTTCATTTGATAATTCAAAAAATAATGATGCTTGAAATTAGATACTTAAAATTGATCATTATTACATAAATAAAGGTCATTATCGAGTTTTAATGACCGATTTGGGCAATAATGATCATTAAAATAAGAG
Organism: Xylophagus ater; assembly: GCA_963422695.1. Classification (NCBI taxonomy): domain Eukaryota; kingdom Metazoa; phylum Arthropoda; class Insecta; order Diptera; family Xylophagidae; genus Xylophagus; species Xylophagus ater. The sequence goes on along the minus strand of OY730482.1, from coordinate 38,760,301 downwards.
ATCTGTCTAGACTCTAGATAGAAAATAGTTTTATAGCCACTGTATAATTGACTTAGGCTGAATACACACTGAATCAACCAAAGCAGCCCAACACAGTTTTTTACCAGGCAAAAACATCAATTTAATGTGAGTCTGCGCATAATACTTCTGTGTATTTATTGGTAAAAACTGTGTTGTGCTGCTTTGTCTGACTCAGTGTCTATCCAACCGCAATACAATATGTAGGGTGTTCCCCAAAGAGTATTGAAAGTTTTTGTAACTTGCTTAACATTTTTCTACAAAATATTTGCTAAAAGATAGAACTTAATTTTAGAAATGGCTTTTACAGTGTGTTCTATGTACAAATATTTAAAAGTTAATTAACTCTATTCCTAGGTAGAGATAAATTCCTGTTATATTCGCATAGACTTTCATTTTGTAATCAAAATTTGAAAACGTAGAATATTCGGTATAAAAGAGTTGCATTGTGCATTGTTAAAATCATCCAACAAGATTAGAAATTAAATAAAAAAATTTATATAAAAATAAATCTGATAATTTTGATCAATTGAAAACAGCCCATAATTATGGTATATTATTTATCCTGGAAATTTCCTAAGAAAAGATTCCAACTCTTCAAGAAGGCGGTACACAATTTGAAATTTGTTGGTATAAATAAATGCATCCACAAAGATGATGGTCGCAATTATAAATTCAAGATAAAAACATTTCATTATATCTTTTTTTATAATTTTTTCTTTTTGTTTATATCTAATCTAAAATTAAGTGTTTTTTTTTTCTTTTATCTATTTGTTTTATGATTACACTAATAAGAAACGATAGAGAAAGCATAAGCATTTAATATTATTTAAATAGGCACAGGAGAACACAGTTCAATGATTATAATAGAAAATTCCTTGATGTAAATCTGTGGCTTTAATTTTGACCACAAACATCTTTGCCGTGATTTCTCACAAGAAATCATAAAGGAACAAACAAATAATACAAGATGTCTTCAAGCATAATAATGATATAGTATGTCTCTGAGACATTGTCATCATAATTTATAATAGACAACCACATTTAGTATATACCTTCTTTGAACCATGCATCAAACAGACACGATCAAAGTGTAAATTAATAATCAAAAGTGGTGTTTACCATTGGTGTTATCTTTAGATCTTGAGGTATAGTTGGATATATAGGACTACTTAGATATTACATTAAAAATTGAACTGGGTAAATTTTTAACTTAAACACGACAACAATATAAGCAAACCCAACTATACTAAATTGATTGGGTTGCATTGTTTTTGATAACGATGAGGCGGATTTTATTGCAAAACACCATTGGAATTCAAACGTCCATTGACCTTGACGAATAATAATGTATCATCGCGAATTACGTACAAAAACATATTATCGCATCATGGGATTCTAGTGTATATCGGATTATATTTGTAAAACAACAACAAAAAAGCGAAAACAAAAGATCGCTATTTACACAGTACCCTTCTAAGTATATAGACTTTTTTTCCTGATTTTATTTGTTGTACTTATACGAGTTGGATGACCAATTGGTTAGATGGATGAACAAATTGTCTAATGGTATTTATTCCATTCCTCATGAACTGGTAAATATGTCAGAGATTTAAATTCAAAAGAGATTCCATCTTCCATCATTTTTACCGCGTTGAGTCGTCGCAATTATAGTGGCATTTGATTTGGCACACACACAAAAAAAAAAAAAAACGAATATAAAGAATTATTTCAGAAGTTATAAATAAAGTCGATAAATTCCAATACGCGAGTATAAATTATTGTAAAAGGAAGAAAAAAGGTTTTTTTTTATTTTTATTCTAAACTAGTTTTATTTTTTGTGTTCAAATAGGCATCAGACACGAGTCCAGTGATTGCGTATTTTATATATCTGTTAGAATTGGGTTGATAGTTTTTTTTCTTCTATTATTATAATCGAGCTTTTATTGTCCATTTTTGAAATCAAATTTGATCACGAAGTTGAAGTATTTACTAGACTTGTCAAAAAGTTCTCGGGCTCGATAAGAAAAACACAATTTTATGGTTCGAAATATACTTTATTATTCAATAGTCTCCCTGAACCTCAATGCACTTGTTCTAATGGTTTTCAAATCGATTGATTCCATCCCTGAAGTAAGAATCTGGAAGGCCTGCAAGATCTGGAAGTCACTAGGAGCCAAATCTGGCGAATACGATAGATGTTCTAACAATTCGTACTTTAATTCCGTGAATTTTGCAATGGTTTTTTGACTTTGACTTTTGATTTGGTGGAAAATTATCTTTTTCTTCTTTGAACCGGGCCTTTTTTCACGAATTTTTCGAGCTGGTCCAATAAGTTCGAGTAAAATTCAGAATTAATTGTTTTACCAGTTTGGAGATAATCCACCAACAATATCCCTTTCGCATCCCAAAAAACCGAGGCTTAAACTTTTTGGCCGATCTTTGGGCCTTAACCTGTTTTGCAAGCGAGCTATCAATTTCACACCACACTTTTGATTCTGCTTTCGACTCAGGATCATAGTAATAGACCCAGGTCTTATCCATAATGATGAATCAATGCACAAAATCCACTTTATTCTTTCGAAAACGCTCCGAATGTTGTTGAGAAAGTCGCATTCGCATGTGTTTTTGTTCCATTCAATAACAAAAAAAAAAATTTGGGCTACTAGCAGGGCATTTTGTTATCGACCCCGAGAACTTTTTGACTAGAAAGAACAAATTTTTGTAGTGTTCATGTACATATGTTTTTCTATCACTGATCTCTAAATGAATAAAATTACTTACTTAAAAACAGGATTATATAAGTTCCAAAATAGTAGTTTTTACCTTTCGCTTATGGCCTACAATAGTTACTAAAGATTTATTTATTTCATTTTTTGGTTTTTTTTTTTTTGAAATCTAAAGTTTTGTAACTAGTTTAAGTGATTTCGGTTTTTTTTTTTTTTTTGCCTGTAACATACATCATATTATGAAGAATATTATAACAGCTTATAAATTGTGTTATTTATTAAGATTTTTGATTTATTTAAACAATACGATTTCGATATAAGTTTTATTTGAAGAAAAAAAGAAAGATGGAAAAAATCGCGGATTTATAATTTCTTTTCGCGTGTCGAAAACACCTTTTTTTTTTCTTTTTGGTTAAATTCATATTTAATTTCAAATGAATTATTAATTTGCGAAAATACACACCAATGATGTCATCGAATGGTGTTAATTAAAAATCCGACAATCTCTCTTCTCACCTAATCAATTTTAGTAAAAACATAAATTTCATCTTAGACAAATAAAAAAATATCGAAAACTTTCTCGAACTATGTGTTTCGTATGTAAATTGAGGATATTTTTTCATAGAAAAAGAAAGAAAGGATTGCGTGTGTTCTAAATACAAGTAGTTTAGGAGGTGATTAAACTTTTTGCATCGATCGGATATTTTGAATTTTTCATAGTTTTTACCTACTTTTGTCTTTTTTTTTTTGCTGTAATTAAAGATTGTGTCTTTCCCCAAAATTTTTGCAGTCTTGAGATTTGAGATATTCCGAATATATTTCTCTAAATTAGAGATTTTCTTTCAGCAATTTTTTCGAAAATCTCGAAACCCGAAAGAAAATTGTTTTAGTAAAGACAAAAAAAAAATATCAAGAATCGAAATTTTCCTGTAAATCTCGAGAATTCTCAAGCAATAATCATTAGTTAATTTTTTTGCCATTAATAAAAATTCTAGTTAATTTCTATGATGCAAATTTAACCACGTTAAAGCCTTCTTTTTTTACTTCAAAACAAAATTTAATAAGTACTTATGAAAGAAATGACTTAAAAAACTACCATTTTGAAGCGCTCAAACTATCCTATAAAGGAGAAATCACTCTATTTCGAGTTCAAGAATCGAATCGTATAACACCATTTGAACTATATATTGATTCGATTCGATTTAATTTAAATCGAATTACACAATTACACTCCAGCTTAAAAGAGTTGCTCCTTCAATTTTAGAAAAATCACAGTTAACAAATGGCAATTTTCAAAAAAAATACATTCTTTGTTTTCTCCTGTATACTTGAAAGTACTTTGAAACATTCGCTATTATTCCTCCATATTTTCCATTAGAGAAATGTTGCTGGATAATCCTGAAACAAGACAAAATAAAAAGAACTTTTTATATACGACGTTTTTAAATTTTCTGTTGAATGATATAAACTTGACAATTCTATGTATTAAATTCAATTTTGTTTAAAGATGACTAAAAGTATTAAAAGAATGCATTGTCATCGTGTTCTGAGCTATTCTAAAAGTCGAGCTAGACGGGAAGTTAGTTAAAAATCGATTGCAAGATTTGTACTAGGCAAACAAACAAAATAAAGTTATATAGTACAGTATCCGCATTCCGTGCTAAATCTTTAAAATGATGTTTCCTTGCTTCATTCTGAACAAAAAAAAAAAAAAATCTGTACGGCAGGAGAGGGTGAATTCCCAAACTCTAATAAGATATAGGATGTTGAAAAAGTCTTACCATCTGTGAAATACAGAGTTAACTAATATACACTATATCTATTTAAATAATCGTTCAACCAACCAAAAAATTCTAATCGACATTCAGGGAAAAGAGAGTGTTTTTTAATTTTATTGCTTTTTAATAATTCAAAGTTTCCCGATGGGTGCGTATCGAAGATATTATCTTGAAATAATTATTCTTAAAAAAATCACTTTCATTACTTTCTATAATTTTCTAATATATTTATTTATTAAAAATATTAGGTAATAAGATTAATAATTTTTAGAAATAAGAAATCAGTATTAAAAAAAAACAATATATTTTATTTTTTCTCGCCATAAAAGTTATTACCTAATCAGAATGAAAAATATAATGCCTTGAAAAGAAAATGTCGAAATCGAAAGACTTTCTATTTCTTTTCGATTATAAATAATAATTTCCTTTAATTTATCCAAATTTTTGATCTTAATAAATAATTTGTTGTATATATAAAAATAGTTGTTGTATCGGGAAATCACTTTACGCATAATAAAAGCCTTCAAGTCATCAAGTATTTCGATACCTTCAATTTTAAAGTAAGAAAAAAAAAAAAAAACAAAAAAACTTTTTAAAGTACACTTTTTTTCTCATACAATTTTAAAACTAATTAAGCGAGTGAATTAATGCCAAAAAAATGATTTCCATTGATTTTTATCTAAATCAATCCCATTCACTTAGACTTGGACTTTTGTTGATGGATTTTTTTTTCTTAAATATTCATACATAATTTCCCTTTCAATGTTTTTATTTCCCTAAATTTGATTTTATGAGAAATTTCATATATATATAAAGTCAAAAACATTTTTATGAAATTTTAAATACAGTTTGTTCAAAAAGAAAATTTCTACACAAAATTTTGTGTGATAAATATGAAATCTGTTTTCAAATATAGTCAGACCATATCAGCAGCTGTTAATCTTAATTTATATAAAATGCAAGAGTGGTACTCTTCCTCTGTATCTGTGCCACTATAAAAATTGGAAATGGCTCAACCGATTTCAAGCAAATTTGGTACAATGCGTATGTATCAATCCAAGTCAAATTAGATTTTTTTTTCTGTTTTATATATAATTGTAGCCTTATTAATTCTAGATATTTTCTTTTGAATTGAAAACTGGCAATTATATGTGGAAAATTTGTCAATTGATGCTGTATGCATCTGTAGACTTTTTAGGCGTTTTGTAATACAAATAAATTGACATATCTTACAATTATTAGGAATAACTATTGTTATTGTTTCAAGAAGAATATTCAATTTTTAGAAAGGCAAATTATTAGTTTAATCACCGTTTTTGAGTGGTTTTATTTCGTTATTGATGAGAATCCTAACTCTTGACTCTTCAGAATTATTTATTTTTCTTGGCCTAAACTTCTTCCCTGTCTTGTCTCGGTGCTGCAAGGTAAAGTACAAAATTTATACACACAGAAAAAATATAAATTTATTGGGTAGTTATGGCAATTTTAGTTCTCACAACAGAAAATACAGATCTCACAACTAAAATTAAGCTATGATAACTAAACTTCATATTGTGAAGTTTCGACGATTGAACTTTATTTTTAACAACTGAGTTTTTAGTTGTCACAACTAGCCAATCATTTTACAATTTTTCTGCATGTGTAGTCAGTTTCGTAAAAAAAAGTCTGCATTCTGGAATTTCAAAATTGGGCTAATTAAAAGAAATTGGCTGCATCAAGCAGTCCTAAGCGATTAATCAAAATTCTTAATCTAAGCAGTTAGAATTTTTTGAACTTCTGGATGCGTTTGCTTGAATCAAGCGAATGGTAGTTATCTGTGCTAAACATCAAATTAGTTTTATTTGAGTATCTTTTAAAAATACATATATTTTTTGTTAAACGAAATAAGTGTCGAGAGTTAATAAAAATTGATGAAAATAAAATGGAATAAAGTTTTATCAAACTACAATAAATTTCAATTAAAATTAAATAAATTCCGAAACAATGTTCAAAAATACCTCTCAATTTATCCTTTACACAAATCATTTTTTAGCGTGGACAACAACCTCAAATGGGCTGTTTGAGTTAACAAAAAAATTGTATGCTAGAATTTTATTAAACGCTTAATGTTAAAATTACATCCAGTCGTGTTGCTAGATTTAAGCGTCTAGGATCACTGGGTGCGCCCAATGTTCTGTTCGCTTTTATGACTCAAATCAATCGTGTAAAATTTCTTCCTAAACAAACTGTAGTATGCAATGTCTTTTCATAAAATTTCTCATGTGTAATTTATGTTCCCGAAACGATCAATTCGATTTTATAATATCGAATTTTCGAATAGCATAACAAATTTTAAAGGCATTTTTTTTTTCAATTCCTCGAAAATATTCTCTCAGAAGATTTTTAATTTCATATAATTTTCTCATAGAAATAAATAATTGATTTAAATTGCATATAAAATTGTTGATCACGAAAAATTTCGATACAGTTTTTTTTTTTGTTTTTCTTTTGAAAGTTTAAACATAATATTTTTAATATTTAAATATGCAATAAAAACGTCATTTTTATATTATTTTTTTTTATTTAATATATGCCTTTTTTTATTGATTGAATTTATTTCTCGCGGTAAATTCAAACGAGTTACAAATTTGAAAATGTTCAGTTATTATTGACAAGATGATGATTAAAACGATGGACAACTACTTTAGAAAAAAAAAAAGAAAAAATTTCACTTTTAATAAGTGGTGTGGTATGTATGGTGTGTGGTTGACAGTGATCAAGTTGAGAAAAAAAAAAACACCAAGACGCCAATGTCAAACATAACTGCAAACAAGAAAAGTGAAAATATTTCACATAATATTATTAAAATATATTAATTTCAATTCAATTGAATTACTTTCAAATTAAAACACTGTCACTAATAAAATGTTAATTTTAATTTTTTTTTGGTAGAAAAAAGGAAAACATAATTACTTAAAATATTTTTTATACCATTATTCTGTGTGGTTTTTCTTTGCTTAAGTTATTCGTGTATTTGTAAAAATATTGAAAATTTCAAGTGGTTGGGAAAAAAAAACATATAGTAACTGAAAATCGGCCTGTAGCCGATTTTTTGATGACTTATGGTAGAAATAGAAGAGAAAAACTGTAATAACTAACAATATTTCAGGAATTTTTGTTTATAGCTTTGTGTCCTGTTTAAAAAAAATTTCCTCTAATTTGCAGGTAACCTGCAGACCCTGATAGCATAAGTCTAATCTGCAAATTTTATTCAAATCTGTGTATTAGTTTTGAAAGTACATCAAAAAAACTTTATAAAGAGGGTTATTTTCTCTTAGAATTATTTCTTTCTCCACTATCCTTGGGCCGATTTTACTAAAATTTAACATGGCATCGTCTATTTATGTAGTTAACCAATATAATTAATTTAAACAAAATTGCTTCACAAATTTTCCAATCAAATCCCAAAAATCATATAAAATGACAAAACTTTCTGGTCACCCTGGTTTTTGCTTAATAACTTTGTTCCCTCTTGGTCGATTTTGCTGCAATGTAATTCCAAATCCAGTTAAGGAAAAACAAACTCACATTCTAAATTTCAACAAAAGCGGATAACACGTTTTTAGTTATTTTGTATACGGACGAACGAACGGACAGCCGCGCATATATTGTTATAACTTTTGTTTCTCTACACAACCATACCCTTTTAAAACCTTTCTACGATGATTATTTTGATGTATTACACATTTAGTGACAAAACTAATATACCCTCTGGTAGTACTTACCATAGGGCATAAAAAGAATAGGCTCAGAATATTATTGTTTAATATGACACCGAAATGAAATTACCCATTCTTCCAATTTCTGATAGTATAATTGTTTTTCATGAGCACTTCGTTTATGACCAAAAACAAAAATGAAATACTATATAGGGTGATATTCCCTTCAATATATTACAAAACACTACTCGACTACACCACTTCCAATCCCTTCTGTTTATATATTTATTCTCACTATCCATAATCAACAAAACCAACCACCAATTGAGAAATATGTTTTACACATGCTTGGGTTAGGTCTACGCATTTTTTTTTTCATCTGTTCTGCATGAATTCTGTGAATAAAAAAACTCATGTGTGACAACATTTTCAATTTTTATAGAACTCTATATCTCTTCATATCAGTTCTCAAGTGAAAAATTCATGCTACCATCATCAAATTTATAAATGTTCGTTCAATTAAGAACGAATAAATATTAAATTTAACAAAAGAATTGATTAGCGACAATCTCGCGATTTCGCGACAAGAAGAAAAAAATTATGGTATATGTTTTATATACCATAAAACTACATACAATATTTTGCTCGAGTTTTTTTTAGTTTAATGGCCTTTATTTTGTCTTCACTTCTTCATTTTTAATATCAAGTTATATTATAAGATTCACGCCATCTCATATATATAAGTTGTGTTTTAGTTACACATGCAGGCAAAATAAAAACAAAAATTTTATTTTATTTTATTTTATTTTATTTTATTTATTATCAAAGAATATTTTATAGAATATAAAATAAAACAAGTTTGTAATTCCTCTATGCTCGATACACCACATACATATATTGAACCGACGCCGTCAATCCGCCAGCATAACCAAAAGCAAAAATCGACAGCAACCAGCCAGCGAAAAGAGCACCATCAAATTGTTAGCCAGTTCTTGCGTTTTGTTGAACAACATATGCCTTCCATATATACTATACTATATATGAAAACGAAAAGAATCTAATAACATAAACATAAAACATATAATGTTACCCTTCTTTCCCTTCTATATTCTTTACTTTAAAACATATATTTTGGTTTCAGCTGCTGTTGTGTTCCTTTGATCAAGGCAACATAACATTTACAGTCGTGGCATAAAAAAAATGCTATATGTACTCGAAATTATGTTTTTTTTTAAAGAAAATAATTTGGCAATGAAAAAAGAGAATGGAACTTAATTTTGTGATTTCGATGGTGGAAGTTCGTATGAATAATAAACGCCTTCATATTTTTTTAATTTTAGACTACACTCTTCGTTGTCCAGAATAGGAATGATCAATTTAGAAATCATTTTTAAGTGTCCTGATATCGATTTGATGATTTGCTTTGTTTTGTTTTTCTATTATTCAAATATTTCTTTAAGTGTAGGTTTTGTCTCCGGACTTTTATTTCTTATCAAAAGTAATTATTTATAATATAAATTTATCAATCTGACTGGTCAAAGATAAATACTAGAGAGATTTATATGTAATAATTTATTTTTTTTTTTTTTTAACTGAATTACGTTTTTTTTATTAATAATAATGAAAAAAAAATTGCTACACTGTCAAGAGTTTTATTTTAAAATTGATACTTAAACCCGCTACACACCTTACGATTTGGTTGTACAACCGACCGACCGACCAGATTGGGTGTTGCTGCATCCACACCATCCGTTTATCGAGTCGACAAGCATACACACCATACGATTTGGTCGGTCGGTCGGTCGGTCGGTTGTACAACCAAATCGTATGGTGTGTACGGGGTTTTAATGATGTTACCAGAATATCAGATCTACGCTTCGAATATGATGTCGTTGCTTAAGGCGATTTGTTAATTTTGAATTTTTGTATTTCTAACCAAATTCGATTTAATTTATACATTAAAATCTATTCCAAATCTTTTTCAAACCATCAAGTAGTAGGTGGGTTTGTTTTCATGTTGTGTTTGTCAAATTTTCAGATAGATTAATCTTACCTTGTACTGTTATCAATCACAATAATTTTACTAATTTTATTCACAAACAAAATGGATATTGATATAAATCATGCAAAAATAGAAGTAAGGCCGAGTTCATTAGAACTTAAGTAAATATAAAAAAAAATAGAGTTCATTCATAGTCTCAACTTCATATTTTCTTATTTGCATCATACAATAAAAATCAATCTATTTACAATAATTCTAGGTTTTTGGTATTTGCCTATAGATTAGTAGTACTCTGTACAATTAAATTACTTTAAATTTTCATAGTCCTGAGAGAGAGAGATAAAGAGCGGGTCTAGAAGATTTGTTCGAGTATTTATGAAAATGTTTTTGGCTTAAAAGAAAATTCAGGCCATTTTTTATTGCCATTCATGTATTTATTCGACCAAATTACAATAGCCAAGCAAACATTAAAACCCCAAACTAAACAACAACAACAGCAACAAAAAACATAAACGTTGAACAATTGGGAGAGGAAAAACTCGCAACCCAAGCAAGAAACAAGAAACAACCACAAACTAAATGAACGCGAATGGCGAGTAATATTCGAGGTTTCAGGCAACTTCAACTTTAGTTGCACGCGAGTTGTTTTCTCGAACGAACGTTGTTCCCCCAAGCTTATAAAATAAAAGAGTATAAATCCATCCATCCAGAATTTTTTTTATCCAATTTTTTATTTGTTTTTACCGCTAAAGAAGTTATCTCCTTCGTGAAAAAAGTCGAAGACCCTTGAAATTATCATATAAGAAAATGTTTTTTTTTTAGTGTTCTTCAAATTATTGGATAATTAATTAATTTTAAATTTCAAATTGTTGTATGTTAAAATACGCGATATAAAAAAAGACATCATATGAAATTTTAAATATATCTAAAATAAAAAAATAAAAAAAAACTGCCGGGTTTCTGTTATTTAGTTGAGAATAATTATTCATTCTAAAATAACGTGTGTGTTTTTATTTTCATTTTTTATTTTTTTCTTGTTAAATGTTATTTCTGCTTATAGCCGCGAAGTGTCTTTAAGATTCTCTGAAATTATCAGAGAAGATTTTCTTCCAAGTCCTTTGTGACTAAGTAGTGATATTTTTAAAAGCAAAATCAAATATTTGAATATTTTTTTTATAAAAAGAAATTTTCTTTTTGATCCGGAAATTGTTAGTGTGTTTTTTTTTTACTAAAATTCCCCAAAACGAAAATTCTAATTGGAATTTCTGAATTTTTCAACGCGATTTTCTTCTTCTTAAAGTTGTGATTAAATTCCTAAACAAAAACACATAAAAAATTGTGTAAAATTTAGTGCCTTTCGACAAAAAAAAAAAAAAAAAAATATAGAGCTTAAAACCAAAAATCAAAATTTTATTAAAAATTTTCTACTTTTTTTGAAAAAACAAACGTTTTTAAAGTGTTGTTATTTTTCAAAAGAAAAAAAAATCAAAAATAAAAAAGTAATTAAAAATCCGCTAAAACGCCTTTAATTCATTAGAAATAAATTAAATTTCAAGCCTAATCAAAAGGGGGGTTATTAAACACACCTCTTAAGTTTTTTTTTTCGAATTGGATATAACCGTGATAAAAGGTAAAAAAATACAAAATATTTAGTTTTTTTTATTTTTTTAAATAATTTTTTACCATTTTTTATTATTTAAATAACTTTTCTAAAACATGTTCTTAAAATATTGGCAATATTTTTATTCTCTTAGAGATTCTTTGATTAATATCAATTCTTAGCTTTTTTTTTTTTATTTATTAGTCAGCAAAACATTAGTAAGCATAAAAGAAGAAGCATAAAAATCGCTAGTTTTTCTTGATTCTTTTCTATTAAAAAAAAAAAAAGAATTATTCAAGTCAGAGAAACCATTTCTTCAGTCCAGATTTTTATAAGTAAATTTAAAGTTTGCGCGGCGGGATCATCGTCTCATCCGTTGTTGTAGTACCCCATGTAAAATTTGTACTTTTTTTTTTGTTGTTGTATTTCTTCCAACTTGCATGTCGCCTTCTCTCATTACGGCATGTACATAGTTTTTTATATGTGCCGAAGTTTTCTTATAAAATACACCAGGCGACCAAGAAGATCAGAGATTCATGATCAAAACAAAAAGCATCCGAAGAATGAATCACACTCGAAAATCGTTCTCTGTACAAGTGGAGAAGTTTTTATACTTGTATAGCGTTTTTTTTTTAGGTTTATTTTATTTCATCTTAAGACTCAAGGCGAATACCCAATTTTATGAAAAAAAAAACCAAAAAAAAAAACACAAAAATCATTAAGAAAATGGTCGGAAAAAATAAGACGTCTTAAATATTCTTGGTATTATTTGCTCGGTTAAGTTTTTAGATAGTTTTTTTTTTTGTAATGGATGCTGCGCGATTTTTTTTCACAGGTAAATACGTTTTTTCTTACCTGTGTGCCTGCTCTCTTTGCATTCAGATTTTCGGCTTTATTTCTTCCAAATTCTTCTTATGAACGAGTTTCAAGTTGTCCTTTGTTTATTCTACAAGGGCATTGTTATTTTTATTCATTTATGTTAAAAAAAAGAAAAAGAAAAATGGTATTCAAAGAAAATAGGATGAAGGAACGTTGCCAGATTCATAACAAACGAAAAAAATAAATGTCACGTGACTATATTATTATGGAAGATGTGACTGTGGCTTGTGCTTAGGATAACATTTTCTATTAAACTAAAATCCAGATATAGCCCATTTTTTTTGTTAATATTCTTTAGTAGCAATGGACATAACTAACTAACTATCAACAAAACAAGTGTAGGCAAAGAAAAATGAAGAATTCTGAACATTCGAGAGAAAGGATTTGAACCTGATTCTCATCAGTACTCTAGTAACAAGGGTCTCTAAATGTCGACAAAATCCGCTTGACAATGTATTTGAGCTATTAATTTGCATTTCTATATATTGAATATTATTGAAACAATACAATCGTTGTTAGTACTTTTGCCTAAAACTCGTATATATCCTATCACCATATACCGATTTTACTTTAACTCGAAACCAAATCGATAATCCTTAATTAATGCCTTATAGATATTGAACTTTACACAATACTTATAGGGAAAACTTTTTAACTAATCTTAGAAAATTAAAATAACAATTTAAGCTTAAGTTTTGTCTCGATTAACCTTTATCTCAGTCAATCAATTTTGTTCAAATTTAATACCAAACTTTGTATTTGTATGATCGACTTATATTATGAATTTGAATCAAATCAGTTTAATTGTTTTTGTTTTTCTTAAGTTTTCCCAAGTTTGAATCATATTTTGAAATTCTGCAATGATAGTAATGTCTTAACCCGTTGTGCATCCATGTTGGAATACCGCGACAAGGACATGCCAAAATAGAAAAACACATTCAATTCCATAGATTGATCATTTTTCCAATAGTTTTTCATCAAGGTGTTGGTGTTCTATACCATAGGAATAGGATATAAATATAGATGAACTAAGGTAGAATAATAAAAAGTGAATTATTTCAAATTTGTGGTTTATGGGAGTAATAACCCTAAAGTGAAGTTTTTCTTTTTTTTGTATTCTGTATCTATGTTCGTGGACATTCGATATAATCCATCCGCCTTTGAAACTTTTGATACATATAAGCAACGTTCATCATTTTTATTGTCGAAACATTTGTTTAAAGTAACTTGTTTTGAAATTCTACATATTTTAAATTAAGGCTGTCCAACCCACGGCCCGCGGGCCGCATGCGGCCCGAAAATATTCAAAGTTACTGAAGCATGTCCATTTTTCTGAGGAATATTTGTTGCGTTTGCTGCCAAGTGACAAACAACAGAAACAGGACCAGAACAGAAAGTTCTTTTGTTATGTAGTAAATTCTCTTTCTGTTTGCGTTGCTTGTTCAGCTACACTGTTGTTTGTCACCTGGTGGCTTGAGTAAAGAATGAAACATACTAAGTGTAAAATTAGAACCAACATGTTGGAAAAACACCTTTAGAACTGCCTGAGAATTTCAACCACGTCAATTGAACCAGATATTGACGGTTTAGTTTCTCAACTTCAATGCCAGGTATCACATTCATTTTATGATATGGATTTATACATAGTAATATACTTGTGGTCCAAAACACCATGTCTTCTTCCAATGCGGCCCAGGGAAATAAAAAGGTTGGACACCCTTGTTTTAAATGCTTAAAAAATTATGCAAAATATGATTTTACATAAAGGATGAATTTTTATATTATGAATTACCGTTAAATTTATTTTGATAGTAACTATTTACATGAAAAGGTCACGATCGATATGATCTCTTAACACGCTGTGATGTTGATCTCAACATTTTGTTTTTTTTTTCCTCTTCTGCCTAATCTAAAAATTTCTGGTTATTTTGTTCTGTTATATTGATTGACAGACACTCCTGTGGAGTATTGTTATTTCAGTTAATAATTATTATTCAATATAATTCGTTTGTCAGATCGCGTTTTCTGAAGAAGAAAAAAAAAAAATTCAAATCCAAAAACAAGAAATAAATTATCGAAATGTTAGTTAATTTCAAAACAACGAAACATTAGTTTTCATTTGCATTAAGAAAGGAATTTTCTGAAGAAGTACTGCGTTTTTTTTTGTTCACCTGAAACCGAATCTGAAGATTTTCGAAAATAATATATGCTTTCATTTTTCATCTAATTTCCTAATCTAGTTTTTTTTCTTATATTTTAACAAAACATATTTTTGTATGATGCAAAAAATATTTTTAATATTATATTTTTTTGCTTGCCTAAAAGTTTATGCTTAAATCAATTTGAAGGCCAACATTGGTAGGAGACTGCAAATATATCTTAATGATCATTAACTTTGCTCTTTAAAAAATAATTAATATTGTGGAAAATTCCAAAACAAAAAAATAATTATATTTTTGCCATTTCATAGCTTTTTTTTTTCTTTTAATTACGAAAAAAAGTGTTATGCTCTTTTGAATGTGAACTGAAAACAAAAATTTGCAATTTTTAATTATTAATTATTAATTATTTCAAAAATAATATTAAATTTAAAAATTGTGCAAACTTTTTTAATAAAAATGAAACGCAAAACAAGTAATGCACTGATTATTATTTACACATTTATCAATGAAAGTTTAATTTCTCAGCCTCGACAAGAAAAACACTGTTTTTGTAAATGAAATATATTTTATTCTTCAGTACTAGCTGACCCGACAGACGTTGTCCTGTCCAAATTTCAATAAATTTGTTTGTGATCGTTTTGTGGATTTGTAAAAAAGCTATTGAAAATGTGCAAACAAAGTAAAAATGAGAAAAAAACGCATTTAACTTTTCCGGGACCATAACGAACAAAACAAAAGAAGAATTATACAAATCTATTCATATGGTCTCGAGTTCATATCCATTGAAAAGCACTTTCAGTTTTTCCAGAATTTTCCAATTTTCCGGGCAAATTTTCCCATATTTCTTTCCGTAAGAACCTTATTCGGACTACTACGAACATTTTAACAAAAAAATGAGCGAAATCGGTTCAGCCGTTCTCAAGTGATGCGCTTACCAACGAACAGCATTTAATTTTTATTTATGTAGATAATATCCCTGAACTCTTCAATACAATTGTTCCAACGATTCTCCAATTTAAGGATTCTATCCTTGAAATGAAAATCCGGTAGGCCTCCAAAATATGACTCCTACAGCTGCTATAACCTTTTTTTAGCTTCTTGTTTCGATTCAGGATCATGGTGGTGGATCCAAGTCTCATCCATAGTGATGAATCGACGTACGAAATCCATTTTATCCTTCTTAAAACGGTCCATATGTTGTTGAGAAAATCTCATTCGAAGGTGTTTTTGTTCCATTGTTAGCGAATGTGACACCCATTTTGCTCAAAACTTTTTGAAACCTAAAACTTCAGCTAAGATGTGATGTACTGATCTATGTGATATGCCTATGGTGAGATGCCTATCTCATCTAAAGTCGCTTGTCGATCTTACAAAACAATAGCCTGTATTTTTTGTATGTTTTCTGTTGTTGATACACTTTTTGGACGATCTTCGAGTTGATCATCTTCGAGGGTTGTACGACCTGATTTAAAAAGGGCATCCCATTTTTTCACAGTGGAAAGTGAAGGTGATGCATCCTTATATATTTCTAACAATTTTGGATGAATTTCTGTAGATGGTAAACTATCCAAGACAACGAATTTAATCACTGTACGATATTTAGTTTCTTCCATGTTAAAAAAAAGACGTCTTCATGTGAAGGTTGTACCAACATAAGACAAAAAATTGACCTGTTAGCATCGCATTCTCTTATCGAGGTTGAGAAACTATTGGACACCCTAGTATTTTGTTTTTAAATGCAATAATCAGTTATTAGTAGAAGTTTTTTTTCAAACTAAATATTGTAATTGCACAGCTATTAAAACACTTCAACTTAAGGAAACCTTGTGTTCATTTTCGTATTTAATAACTGAATTGGTTTGGTTCAAAAGTTTTATATAAATTGATTTTTCATATCCTTAACAACGAAATACCTAATAAAAATGTTGCAAAATGTAACTATAAAAATATTGTAATTAGTTTTTCAGGTGAAAGCTTTTTTCCTTCATCATGAAAGATCATCACACAAAAATATCACTTATTTTAGTTAGATTTTATGATTTCAAATTTAATAACGAAGATGAATATGTAAATTTATTATCCCTTTTTTTATGTTTTAGAAATTTAGCTTCTTTATTCATAAAAATTCATTGGAATTTTCTAGTTGGTTATAATTCGGTTTTTAAGTCATAAATGTCAATTTTATAATAGTTTAGAAAAAATGTTCATCGTCGTGACACGTTTTTTTTTCTTAAATTATTGCTGTGGGAATTTGTGGGCGCTATTAAATTTGTCATAAATTTGATAATTTAAAAACAAATTAATGGATATAAATATATATATTTATTTTTTTTTTAATACAAAAAAATTCTCTAACAAATTGGAATTGCAAAACATGTTTTTTGGATTACTGGAAAATTCAAATTCAGCTGCTAAGTTTTGAGATAAAGAAAATTTAGAATACAAATTTGAAAATGCTATTGAAATTGCGAAAAATTGGTTTTTTTTTTGTTTTGTTTAAATAAAAGATAAATTTTTCATCAGAAACAAAAACTATTAAAAAATGCCACTGTACAGGAAACCGAGATAAATCATTTTCGTAGGCTTCTTTTAGACGTAATTTTATACCATTAAAGAGGTTCTACAAGCACTGAAACAAATGGTAAAATCTGATGGTGCAAGATCGGATCTATATGATGAATGGATAAAGTTTTCTCAATTTTTCCTGGGTCATCAAAAATGTGTGGTTGATTTATATGAATAAATACAACACGTTTCACGATTCAACAATTCTAGCCGCTTCTGTTCGATGGTTTTCAACGCTCGATTTTGATATGTTAAGATTTTCAGCAATACTTCGTATTATTGAATGCGCTAATTGAATTCGATCAATACCGTTCTTTTTTTTTGTCATCATCAACAACGAAATGACTTTTTAACGCATCCAAATATTTAAAGGTGGTTACCATCTTAATATGGTAATGATATTTTCATTTCAATCTGGTCAAATTTAATTTGTTTACAATATAATACATGCTTTTATGTAAAATATTACTATTTCCATACAAACAAATTCATAAAGAGAAAACTAAAATATCTGAGGTCATTTTATAAATTTTAAGGCCAAAAAACACATTTATCCAGGAAGAACTCGAAACGTACTTCCAAACTAAACTAAACTAAATAAAATGAAAGTAATTTTGAAGGCAAAGAAAAAAAAATATACACATTAGAATAATTATAAAGAAAAACATGTGAAGTTAAAGTTTGTGCGTTCGTTCGTAAATAAGCTTAACAACATATGCATGCCAAGTTTACAGAAGTCATTTCCATGTCACATTAATTTTCTTCGATTTCTTCAATTATATATTTTGGTATGAAACAATTTTTCTTCCTTAAAAAAAATATTTTTTTTATTCTTTTTAATATTTTAATCGAATTATATAATTTGAATTACATTTGTGAATTTGGTTCCTTATTATTATTTTTTTCACATACACATCGGAATATAAAATTTATGTTTTTTAATGCAAACAAAAAAGAAAAAAAAAAAAAAACGGATATCTAAAATCGAAATCAAAAGAAAGTTTCTTTTTAAAAAAATATGGAAGATCAGAGAGACTATATGGCCTCCCAAATAATAAATTCTGAACTTTCCAATTCGGATGTCATCATGCATAAAGATTTTGTCTCAATTGAAAGTCGATTATGCAAAAAAAAAAAGCACGCTGTTCGTAAAGTTTTTACTCTT
Organism: Xylophagus ater; assembly: GCA_963422695.1. Taxonomy (NCBI): domain Eukaryota; kingdom Metazoa; phylum Arthropoda; class Insecta; order Diptera; family Xylophagidae; genus Xylophagus; species Xylophagus ater. The sequence continues at coordinate 38,741,705 of OY730482.1, read as the reverse complement.
GTTATAGTTTTTTCTTGTTGTTAAATATGGACACGAGTATAAAGCCTATAAAAAAATATACTTTATTCATTTTTTTTAAAAGTATATTTTACAAATGAATGGACACATTTGGTGGCAACTTGGATATATGGTTTTATATCGTGCAAAACAACCAAATTTCTTGTAAGTCCGAATAAAACAATAAGACCTATGTGTATACTGTGTCTTTTATGTGGTTAGGAAGTTTTTTTTTTTCTTCATTGGATAAAAGCCTATATACTAAGACCATATACGAAAAGTCATGCCTTATTTTTTTTTCAGTTTGTTTTAAATTTGAACACAAAAATTTGTATGTTTCCTTGGTTTTGTTTGCAATTAGTGAAAGGTTGTATTATTATAAATTTAAAACCTCAGATTCAAGTATCTTGTAATTTAAGAACTTATATGTACTATAAGACCATAATAATTATGCTTGAACGAAAAAAAAACAGCATAACAGAATTGTTAAGTCTTGTTAATTTCTCACTAAAATATTTCTTATTTTGTACATGAATCTGTTTTTTTTTCTTCTTCTTCTTTTTGTGGTTTGAATTTAGTTTATCCATAATATCGTTATTTGTTTTATATTCAAAAACAATCTTTGCTCTAAAATTTTACTCTTTTTAGAAACGTACAAGTTACAAGTAGACATATTTATATGATGCCATGTTCTTCTCCACATGAGTAGTAGGAATTGTATATATAGGTATATATAGAGAAGGTAAAAAATTTCACATTTTTTTTAATACCTTATTTAGTATAAGAAATTAATAATATTATATTTTATTTTAACCAAAAAAACCACAAAAATATGAAATTCTACGATATTAATTTGCGGTTTTCTTCGAACATATCTTTTCTCTTAAAATACAGGGTTATACAAAATGGAATTTACGTTGTTGTTCTTTGGAATACTATGTCTTTATATTACTTAAATGAAAGTAATATCGAACACAATTATTCTATTTGTAAGATAATATCATTGAATTTGTTCACAACACGATATTAATTTATTTTATGGGAGCTGGGATTTTATCTTTTCGAACTTTTAAGTTCAAGGTTTTGTTGACGCGTAAACTTTATTTTGCAGATAACCCCTAAGAAAGAAATTTAACAGAGTAAAATTGTGTAATATAAATGGCTAAACTAACATCATAATTTCCCGAAATTACATCTTCACTGAACTTCGAATGTAATATGATTCAATTTATTTGGTTGCTGTGTAGTACCATGTTTTAATAATAACAGCTCAAATCGAGCCTAAATATTGTGACGTGCTACCCGTTCGGTTCGATGTTATTAAAATGATAACACTTTTTATTTATGTGAATTTAGTGTATAAGCTTTATTTATAATTATTTCTGCGTTACAATTTCACAAGTTAGAATATTTGATGATTTCATGAATCATCAAATATTCTAACTCGTGAAATATAGTGCAATATGGATTAATTTCCATAATAAGCTCAATCGTTATTAGGAATTGTATAAAAGTTTTCTCAGTTCATTATTTACTGAGGCAAAAGTCAAAAACTTGTGCATTGGCATTTACCACACGCAGCATTCGGGAGACTGACCAGAAATTTTGATTTAATTAAGTTGATAATTCAAAAATTAATAATCATCAACGATTTGCATTCACTGTTATAATATTTCCATCATTATTCTCCGAGAATATGTACATCCAGATCATAAAAAATACCGAGCAGTGAATTTTATGAATAAAATGATTATTGTTGTATTTTTTGAGGACTTTCTTCCTTTCAAATTCGACAATTTTGTTTATTAACTCTTTCATTTAATATGAAATGCTTCTTATCGTTGAAGATTATTTTTGGGTAAAATTTGAGTTGCTCTATTTCCTAAAAGGTACTGTTCCTGTGTATGCGAAGTCATGCTGTAATTTGTATTATATACTTAGTATACCATATATGACTGACGTTGAAATTACGTGAATATGGCCGTGTAAGAGTTATTGACATTCAAATTTCTAAAGTTTCTTTTGTAAAACCCTGTATATGCTCTCATATCTAATAAAAATTTTAACATATTTTCTTAAATTATATTTAATTAATCTTAACACAAAAATAATATGTTACGTTTATTGTGTTGAATTACAAGCAACAGGAAATTGAGAGGTTTTGTTTTCATATAAACATAGTCAAAGAGTTCATTATCTTTTGAGACATTCAGCAAAAAGATATGGTCGTCATGTTGGTTATTATATATATATATATATTTATTCTACATCATATATCATCAGATATACATATTTCATTCAACATCTTGTGTCTCGACCACGAATTTAAAGACGAGAAAAAAAAGGCAGATGCAATACAAAATGTGCAGCATCTCAATGTTGCAAAATATCGAGCAACTGTTTTTTTTTGTTGTTGTTGTCGGTTTCAATTTGCATTTCTCGCGAAATTGAACAGAATTATGCTCTGTACATTGGTTTATTTTGTGGAGTACATAATATCATGTTTTACTTTCTTTTTTGTTTTTAGGAAATATTGTTTTATATTTCACAAAAATTTTTTGGTTTTCGATCGAGTTTTTAAGGCCATATACGGTAACTGAAAGATAAATGGTATTGATAAGGCTTTTTAAAGTAAATTAATTATTTTATAGTAATAAAAATAATAAACTCTTTAAAAAACGGTTTCGAGAACATTTGCTCAAATAAGTGTAACGTGTGCCTAAATTGCCTATAAACGTGAACTTTTATTATTGTGTAAGTTAAGTTATAGTTTTGACTTTTTTATGGAGTAATTTTTGTCCAATAACCATTTTTTGCGTATAGTCACATCTAATCATTTTTATATAAATTGATAAGACGTTTGCAGCGCTGCAAAGCGCGCCTCGTTTTTAATAGTAATTGTAAAAAAGATTGTAAGTATATGAAATTCTATAGCGCACAGAGTCATTTTAACAAATACTAGTAATAAGGAGACGCTTGTAGACGTGCCCAAATTTTAAATTCCCATTTTTGTATGCTTTTTGGTATACTCCCGCTACTGAACAATTTCAGAAAAGTTGAAGATACGTACGAGCATCTATAAAATCAGTTATTGCAAAAATTGATTGATTATAAATCACCTGGCCCTTTTATTCAAAAGTTTTAAGCTTTAGTGTTTGTAGTGTTGTTTTTTCTTCTGCTTATTAGTTTCTTTAAAATGTTGTCAAATAATTTTTAAGCTTCATCATTTCAAGGAAATTGTAAAATGAATTATTGTGAATAATTTTCTTGAAAAAAGGTTGTCAAAAATAAACACAATAAAGAGAACCACGATTTGTTTGTATTTAAATACATATCTTATAAGGTTATCCGGAAATTTTTATATATTTATTTAAATTTTAAAATATTCATGTTAAATTAATATAATATTAAATTTATCATAATTCATAATTTTTAAGAAAACAAGATATATAAAATTAAACTAACATCAGGTTGTAGCCGATGATTTTACTATACTCGACTAACTGATTTTACTGATTTAGTATTTATATCAGTCGAAACGTTCTTAAGTTGTGCCAAAATGTCCAAGAAAACAACAGCAATTACCAAATACCATATCCAAAATAAAAAGAGTTAGTCTACAAAAATCAAAAATAACTCTACACATCTACTATGCACAACGTTGTTGGACGGATCCATGATGGATACACGGTTTTTAGTTTTCAAATTGTATTAAAAATAGTCCGTCTTGAATACGTCGAGTTCTGTGTAGTCTAATTGAAAACGTATATGTATATTTAAAATTGTATTGCGTTGTGATTCCGTCGTGGTTCCGTAATTCTGCTCAGGCTTGGACTGGCCTACCGGGTCGCTGGTAAGTTTCCCTTTGGCCAGTCGTATTGCGCGATAGTGGGCCGGTGAACAATTATCGACCGTTGCTTTTTTTGCAGAGAAAATGGGCCGGTATTCCAAAACTTCCCGTTGCAATTTGCATAGCTAGTCCAAATTGATTCTGCTCGGGACCTTTAGAAATATCGGCGCAAAATTACCATATCTTTGGCTTTTTTACTATAGGATATGTAGTTATATCCTACAAAGAAAGTTTGACGTACGTCTTTTAAAAGTAAACAAGCTAAATAAATATTACCATTTTTTTTTCTGATCGTTTGGGCATTTTGGACTTTAATAAATAATTTATCAAAGGTGTTTTTTTTATACAAATTTTGTGTTATCAAATTATTGTGATTAGATAAAATTTGACATAAATATAGAAGAAAAAAAAAGAAATATTAATTTTCAAAAAGTCCAATTTCTTAAAGGAAAAATTTGTCTATTTTGAACTAAATCCAAAATATTTCAAAATCTCAAAAATCAATCTTACAAAATTTTTACAATATTAATGAATTTTTGAGCTTCTCATAATACAAAAAAAAAATATAATAAAATTTCGTAACTAAAATTCAGGTCTAAAAGTCTAAAGCCAGGAGATTTGTAAAAGAAATATATTCATTTTTTTTTGTTGTAAGAAAAATGACTTGTAAGTTGATTGTAAAGCTATTTTTTTTTTCTTGTTATAATAGCGGAACGTCGTTGTTGCTGGCTTGTCCAAAGTTGATTACAAAACCAAGGCCAGAAACTATATAATTTCATACCTCAATTTTGGCTATACGAATAAATGACTACTGTATAGAAAATTATTAAAATAATTTTTCAAGCTTTCAATGTCATAGCTTTATTTTTTTGGGGCTTGTTCTTTTTAAATTATTATAAATGAAATATCCTAATTAAAAAACTTATAAGTTTCTTTTTTTTTGCTATGATGTTGTATCCAAATTGTTGTTTGGCTCATTTACAGTTTGTTCATGAAGACCAAACATTTTCTCCAACAAATCTTTATAGCTCTTTGCAATTTGTGATTGATATGAAATATATTTGCCTTGTTCTCAAATAATTACAATTCCATATAGGTGATTTCTATTCAAGAAATCAAATAAGAATAAGTTTTTAAATAGGGTTTTAGAAATCTGCCAGTTTGAACGAACAAAATTGATCAAGTTAGAGAAAATTGAATCCATATTTATTTATTTGAAAATATTCTAAAAAATCTATCAGTAAAGCAAATGGAATCAGTAACACAGCATTTATAATTGCCAATAAATAACAAAATCTAAAATTTTTCCGATAAACGAATGTTTATAGCAAAGTACTATAATGGTGCGAAAACCTAAATTTTGGAATGACAAGAATAATGATCATTGTGGAAAAAAGATGTGTCATCCAGAAGTATCATTAAATAATAATTATTGTAATTAAAATCGGAGATCTGTCATAGAGCATAACTTTTGTTGTAGAAGGGCTAGAAAGATGAAAATAGGTGCAAAATCCGTTCGAAATAATCGTTAATAAAATCCAAATGGAAGGTCCCATTTCCTTAAAACTTTCAACATTTTGGTGTTGCATCAAATGCCAGATGGTGTTAGATTCTGGGCGAAATTAATGTATGGTAACACTATTTGGTAACGCTTTTTTTGTTTAAAAACGACAAAATTTTGTGTCTACGGTGCAAACTAAACTGCTTGGCCGATTTCGACAAAATTTATGCAGTTCATGTATTGGACCCTAACTTATAACTGATTAGTTTTTGGCCCATATTCGACTATGGACAACGCTGTCTAAGAACACGTTTTATCCAAATATAGTCTATTTTTTCGTGAAATACGATTTTTTTTGTAAACGTTTTATTATCTAAATTTGTTTATAATAAATCTGATAAACTGAAATGTTAATGTTGATAAATTTGTGATGTACTACTATGGACAAAAAGTAGTGAGACTGTTTTTTCCTTTGATATTTGTTTTGTTAGTTTAAAAATTTCAGTATCTTTTGTAATTGTGAAAAATTATAACAATCTTAACAACGCAAGCAATAACTATTTCTATGAAAAATTGCTACAGTTCTCTTAGGAGGTTTCCTTTGATTTCTTCTTTTACTAATATGTAAAAACTTTCTTGTTAAACATACAGTAAACCTAGCAAAATATGTAATATTTCAAATAACAAAAAAAAAGGCAAGAAAAAATTTCACAGGTTGATATGCCTCTTTGCCTAGATTCCGACTTATTTGATTTAACAAACTAATTCCATCTGCTTTGATTTGAATTCGAATTGATTTTTAAGAAACAAGATAAATTTTTGCACGATTTACAAATCCGTATACAAAAAAAAAAAATTAAATAATTTAAAAAAATTATTTTTTTTTTTTAAACAAATGATTTAAATCCATTAATTTTTAGTCTTGATTATATGCGGCCTTGCTTAAACATTACAATATTCGCGTTGCTGTTTTTATTTTATTTTTCGCGGTTTACATTGATAAATTACTTTTTTTTTTTTTTAATGTTTATCGAAATCATTGGTAAAGGATTGTCTGTTTTTTTTTTAATATAAATGTCTTTTTTTATTTCTTGCTTATGGATAATGAGTTTTTGGATGATTGTTTTGAATTTTATAATTTTTATTTGGGTTATAGACTCACTCACATACAATATATTATATTAAAACTTTTTCGAAAAGTAGAACATAATGTTATTTGAATGTTGTTTGTTACGATAATAATCAGAAAGTGTATTTTGTTAACATTAACATTAACAACATTGATTTGATTTGATTTGAATGAATTTTTCTATGATATGTAATAATTTCTTACATTTTCAAATTTATTCGAATGAATATTATGATTAATTGAATATTTCTTATATTAATAATAATTGTGATTAAAATCGATTATAATAAAAAAAAAGAGTAGTATTTTTTTTTCATGTAAAAATTAATTAAAGTTCTAGTGTCAGTCGAGAAACCTAAAAAAAAAACGGCTTCCATTTACACTATCCGAAATAAACAGTATAATATCAAATAAAAACCCAAGTAATTTAGTTAAAAAAGCAAGTCATAAGACTAAATTGACTTTTGTTTGAAATGAATTTTCCTAAGTTGCTTGTTTAAATCCCCTTCCATATTATTACCATATAATAAAGGGTGTCCTAAAATTCAGGCAATATTTGAATTTTGCGCCATTTATGTGGTAAAAGTGTTACCAATGAAAAAAAGAAAGAGACATTGTGACAGCTGACAGTTCATGGTTATTAAAAGTAGAGCGCTACACGAAAGAACAACGCGTTTTTATTGTTGAGCAATATTTTACAAAATAATGAAGGTTTGGCAGCTACAGTTCATAATTTTGCGTAGAAAATATGGTCGGAATAGTGATTTAACTTCATCAACTGTGAAGAGATTAATTAAAAAATTTAGAGACTTTTCTTTGGAGTTTTTTGAAGTCTAAGTTTTATGCCAGCAACCCCACAACCACCCACGCCTTGAAAGAGGAAATTTAATGTTGTATCAATGAAATTCAGCTACATTTATGTAAAACGGTCATGGAAAATTTCAAAAAAAAAAAAAACTGCGTATGCAATCTGCCCGATATGCTATTCTATACATAACCCATAGTATACTTTATGAAGCAATAAAAAATTTATAATTTTTAATTATAAACCTGTGTTTTATTAAAATTACTTGTTGTGTGAATTTTGGGACACTCTTTATATGTGTATTCCGACAAGAACTGTACAGGTAAATACATATGTCACCTTAAATATACACAACCCTCTTTTTCTATCAACAATATATTTTTGTGTCCAATTAAAGGGCTATAAATTATTGATGCCTTTATTTTATTGTACTCCCAAAAATATATTACAAAATTGGTTTTATTGGTGTTTGGGAAATTATAATTAGTTTCCCAAACATTATCAATGAAGATCGTGATTACTGTTGATATGAAATAAAACATGTTTCGTCCTAATTTTCTATAAAAAAAATAATTTCGAAATAGAAAAAAAAGGGCTAAAAGTGGAATTTACTTGGCCCTCTAATATCAAATAAAGCAATTGTGGCCTTTTTTTCTTTTTTAATAAATAAATCGAATAAATATGATGAAGTCCAACTGTGATATTCTCAGTCAGTTTTACATGCGCCGTCACATACGAATATGATAGTGTAAACAAAAAAAAGAACTATAATAATATCGATTACTTCTAGGCTTGTTTACATTTGAAATTATTCCATGAAATTTGGAGAAAAGCATTTTCTTCTTATTTTGTTATTTTTATTAATGGATACGAAACTCAAAATTTCTGTTTTCACTTTCTCTATACATTGTTTCGGGAAGTTTATAGTAAAAAGGTTCTTTAAAGAATAGGCGCGTTTTTTTCATACCGTTTTGTCCCGAAGTAGATAAGGCAGGGTGAAAAAAACGCCAATGAAACAAGTTAAGGCAAAAACTTAAATATTAATAGCATTAATTCGGAACTAAATGAAAATTAAATATCGAAGGGATGCAAAATTTTTTTCTGTTTCGGAACAACTAATGAAAAAACACGTCTAGTTTATGTAAAATTTTCCTACAATTTCCATTTTTAACAAGGCTCTGTAAGGTTTCAGGATGTTATTGGTAAGAATTAGGCCCGCCGCACACTTGAGCTAAGCTTTGCGGGCGAGCCTCGCTGTAGCTACATAGCTTAGCTGGGCTCGCTAACCCCGTTGCACACTTGAACTAAGCTACGGGGCGATATTTTTGGTAAATTCATGCCTTCAGTTCTATTTGAGCTGTCAGAGAGATATAATGTGCGAATACAGTATCGATGAATTATTTCCAGATCTGTTCCACTTAACACTTACACATTTATAACGACAAGATACTACCACAAAATAAAGAAAACATACTACACTTTTGTAAGCATCGATTCTACACTGTATAATACCGAAAGTACGTATAAATTATAGTCAGCGATGCCAGCGAAGCTCGTTCGCGTAGTTGAGGTCAGAACTACGTGAAAGAACTTAGTTCGTGTCGCTCATGACCAGGCGACGTAGTTTCAAAGCTTCGCTGAAGTGTGCGACGACCAATGCAAATGCTGAATTTTTCAGTTACAGCGAAGAACTTAGCTTACGTAGTTTAGCTCGCTTAGTTCAAGTGTGCGGTGGGCGCTAGGATGGGATTTTGTTGTTGTTTCTTTATTTCCTATGTGTAAGCAAAAAGATTTTAGACAAGTGTGGTGGCGTTCTCATGATGTATCTTTGAAGTACAATTAGAATTAACTATAAACTTTTGAGTTGCTCAACTTCTATTGTGTAAAAAGTTCACAATGTTCTTCTGTTTTAAGAAATTTCTGTTTATGGTCTTAAATTTTTGAACTTCTCGATTTATATGACTATAGAAACACACTTACTTCATGGTCACAATCCCATTTATTTAATTTACATTGAATAAAATTTCTTTCTCAAAATTTTTGTAGAAGGAGTTTCCTTCAGAAATATCGTGTTTTAGTAATTATTAGTATTAAATTGCTTTTGTATTTATTTCAAGATTTCGAAATTTGATGACTACATTTTTTTTCTTCTTTGTAAAAAAAAAGTACTTAACCATTTATAGAAATCGGCATTGTTACCTTACAACAATAGTTTTATCTAGCGTGGGCCAAAATGACATCTGATTATTGCATCAATCGAATTTAAAACAAGGTCTTTTATCTTGTCTTAATTTAAAAAACCATTTCTATTTTTAAAATATTTCAATAGATTACACAAAGTCCTATACTATCGTATTTTTTTTTACTAATCACAATTAATTATGATAAAATTTTATAAGTATTGGTGAAGATAATTGGTTATAATTGCCATCAAATAGAAGATAAAAAAAACAAAAAAAAAACCTTGCGTGAGTGGGAAGCAATTTCCTTAGGGTTTGGCCAATTTTCTACGAAAATAATAATAAATGTTATAGAAAATACCCGCAAAACTTTAAACGTCAATCATTAACAAAAAAACAAAATGCCAAGCCTTTATAAAAATTTAACCCAGTCTCGCGTTTTGTTAAGGTTTGGCTAAAAAAAAAAACACAATTTTTACTGATTAAGACCCGCGGTGATATAATAAAATGATTTAATGAAATTTGCAATGATAAGTTTTACTTGTATTCGTAATCAAAATGTCGATTGTAATTATATTACTTGTATTGTTAACTTAAAACAAAAAAAAAACCCATAGTTAATTTTGAAGAAAACATAAATCATAAAAATTTACCTAACAAAACAAATCATAAGTTCTGTTCTTAAATGCCCGGCATTCCCTGTTTTTGCCCTATGGTAGGTACCACCAGAGAGTATATTAGTTTTGTCACTCAATTTATAACACATCGAAATAATCGTCGTTCGAAAGGTTTCAAGGGTATGTATGGTTGTGTCGGGAATCAAAAGTTATGTCGATTTGTGCATGTCCGTCCGTCCGTCCGTATTTTGTCTCATTTCTACCATAGGGCATCAATAAATCGGCTACAGGCCAATTTTCAGTTACTATTAGGTCTATCATGGAAAACGCCGTTAGCCAAGTGAGTGCGTATCGCTCGTTTTCTGATCATTGAATACGTTCGAAGGGAATCGTGAATCATGTGAATTTGACATTTCAAATACGCGACAATTTCATCGCGTATTTGAGTAACAAAAACAGAAGGCAAAATCTAAGCTTTTTACTTTTTGAAAACTTTTCACTTCAAAACCACAATAAAAATAAATACGAAAATTGAATTTTGACTAATCATTTTATTCGTCAAAATGTAGCAAAGACACAAAAAGTACTTAACGAACGATTCGTTAAACGCCGTATTCAATGATACCAGTTTCAAGTTCACGTGAATCGAATGAGTGAAGGGAATCTCAAATACGGCGTTTTCCATGATAGACCTATATATGTTTAGTGTCTCAAATTTTCAATCAAAAAATATTTAAAAGGCAAATTTTCCATAAGTATTATGTCTTAAAACAGCTCTTAATTATTGGTGGCAGCAGCGGCATCTTCTTAAAGTGGTGTTGTCTAGATTTCAATTATTTTTAATATTTTCGCGCACTTAAAATAAAGTCTTCTTCTTCTTCTTCTTCTATTTAAGCCTTACCTCGGGTGCATGACAAATTGTATCACGATGAACTTTTGACATGAAATGTAGAAAGTTTGTTATTATTATTATTTTTTGAGCTTGCAAAAAACATTTTTTTCTACAATTTGTTTGTTCAAAAGTGCCGTGGTGCTTCCACATTATAATTTGGATACGGAAGGGAGAATTAGTTTTTTTTTTGTTTTTTATTGAAGAAGGAAAGCTCACGGGAAAAGTGAAAACATTCTCTAATATTAATAATAATAATAATAATAATGTAAACTTTTAACTTGTTTGTTGTTTACAAAGGCATCTTCTTCTTTTTTTGCCTACTAAAGAAAACTACCTTTTGAATATAAGTTCAAAAAGTTCGCCGACACCTGTCACATAAATTCACGTTTAGTTTTATTCGATTTGTTTGTTTTGTGTTTACTTCCTTTTTTATAATTGTTTGATCACTTTTTTTTTTCTTAAATCTGTATATATCTGTAAATATTTGCCACTAAAAATAAAAGATTTTTTTCTTTTATTTTGTACCCAAAAACAAATAACTTATTATTTATTTTTATTTTTTTGGCAATTAGATTAGATCTTTTTCCCGCCGAAGTACTTTCTTTAAACAAATAAGAAGTACCTTTTTTTTGTTGATGACGATTTTTAGGGAAAGTTTTCCAAAAATAGAAAGAAAGAACACAAAAAAAAGATGATTTTTTTCTTTTAACTTAATATGAACTTTAAAAAAATAAACATTTAAAGACTGGAGAAAGTGACAGCCTTTTTTAAACTGTGGTTAAAGTACGTGATTATTGATTAAGTTCAAAATCAAGATAACCTTTGAGTATTTAGTGGTTACATGATTTTAAAGAGTTGTTTTATCTACTTAATTTTTTTTATTACTGAAAAAAAAAAAAAAATAATGATGAAGAACTTAAGAAATTTTTCATTTTTGGCAGTGACATTAATCTTGTCCATCAGATTTTCTATACAAGATACAATATTCAGATCATTATCTGTCCGTAAGAAAAATTGAAAATTTTTTTCTTTAAAACTCTACTACTCTTCGACTTACGGAATTTTTAATTAGAAAGATCTTCTAATAGTTTTGCATTCACATATAAAAATTCTTCCATATTGAAATTCAAATTCCATTGCAGTATAAAATTTAGTACATATTTTGACTAATCACAAACTGAGTTCTAGCAAAAAGCATACAATAATTAGAATTTCCAATTTGGGCACGTCTGCAAGTGTCACATTATTAATAGTATTTGTTAAAATGACCCTGTGTGCTATAAAATTTCATGTATTTACAGTCTTTTTCACAAAAACTATTTAAAACGAGGCGCGCTTTGCAGCGCTGTAATCGTCTTATCAATTTATATAGAAATGATTACATGTGGTTCTAGCTAAATGGATATGGACTGCGAATATTGCACGTTTCTTTCGAGGTTTATCATAAAAACGGCATTATTTAGTAGTATTCCTAATATATGGTATTTAAATATTTGTGGCTGAGAATTTTAAATGTGACATTAAATGTTGGAAGTTATTGATAACAATTTGACTAGAAATTTGTATAGGCTAATAGTATTTTCTTGCGATATGCTATTTCATAAACATTTAAATTACTGTTTTAAAATCTTCTGAAAGAGTTACTGAAATCGTTAAATATCGTCCAGTAGAAGAAAACCATCGCGGAACTCTATTTCAAGAATATATTATTATAAGAAGGAAACTGAATTTTTGTAACACAAAGTTTAGAGAAATGCAATTTACATATTTTAAAAAACTGGAAATATTGTTTTTTTTTTCCTCTTCTAACTTTCTTAGAAATGATAAAATTTTCCATCCACACTGATAAGAAACGGCGTTCTATATATTCTAGAATTAACTGTAAATAGCTAAATTTTATTGTGCAGGCACGTAGTTTTTCTGAGACTTGAAACCTATTCAAAAAAAAAATTTTTATCATTTCTGTTGAAAAGTTTTTTAATGAAATAATTCTTTGGATTGGTTAACGATTTAAGACTATTAAAACTGGAATTTTTTGTTTTTATTATAAGAAATCCTCTAAAAAAAGAAGTTTTTTTTTTTAATATTAATTTGAATAAAAAACCATTTCTTTTTTTTTTAATTTCATTTTGCATGCAATTGCAATTTAATTTAAATTACTGCAACGAGCAGCACAGTACAAATTCCATTTTATAAATATTAAAAGTATTTTTGCGTTCATTTACAAAAATATAATATTATGATACGATAGTCATCGAGAAAAAGTTAAATTACTTAAATACTAAAGAAAACATTTTAAAGTAATTAAAATAATGATTTTTTTTTTTTTTGCATACAATTAATATCATGCGAATATAAAATAATGACACTATATTGCTTTGAATTTGACATCAATTTGCCTTTTTCAAATGTTAAAAATGTCAAAACATTTGTACTTACCCATAATTTATTTGCAAATAACACTCATTATCATAACATAGATTCTCACCTGTCCATATTAGATAGTAAGTACCTTAAGAATTATTATTGAATCTGTTCAAATAGACAAACTATTGGCGTAGGTTTTTTGTTTATCGAGTATTATCGTTCTTGTAGATTCGAATTTTCTGAACAGTAATTGTAAATCGTCAAGGTAAATCGTGATTTTTATTAGTGCACGTTTCCATGTTAACCATTATGTCCGGATTTATACAAAAAAAAAGGAACAAAAAATGTTATTACAAAAGACTTGGAAATTTACTAAAAAAACTATATTCTTTAAAATTATATATTCTGCTGTGAAATTAGTTTTTTTTTTTTTTTTTGATTTAATTGCGACTATTGTCGAATTACAACTCTTCAAGCTCTAATTAAGAAATCGTAATATGAACAGGTGAATGAAAAATTAACTAAATAGCAAAAACGGCTATAGTATTGTCTCAACGAATATAAATGATGAAAATTATCTAAATTTTTCAATACTTTTTAACGTGTTGATTTTTTTTTATTTTTTTTTTTTTCTGATTGACGAAGCGTAAACTGAAAGCTCGATTTATACAATTTATAGATAGAAAAACAAAATTAAACAAAAAAAAATCAAAGTCATTATTAAACAAACTTTACTATAAAAAATAAAAAAATTAACATTTCGATTGGTCTAAAAAAAAAAAATTTAAATTTAAATTTTATATAAAAATCTTATTCAAAAAAATTTTTTATAAAAAAACCCATTTTTTTATAAAAAAAAAAGAAAATTATACAATTGCAGAGCTGTAAAATTTCCGGTCAAATTAAACTAAAACAGAAAAAAATAACGAATACCCAGGGAGAATCTCGCGGATAATATTTGCGGAAATATTAAATGAAAATTTTCTCTCTCTGGTACCATGAAAACTCAATTTTTTAAATAAAATTCAAATTTAATTTTTCTTTTTTTGTCGTTTTTTTTTTTTTGAAAATATAATTATATTTTAATATTACATATAAAATCGGCATATAGTCAATTTTTTGGATACTCCTATGGCCATAATAATTATGCATACATGTCGGCCATCTCGTCAACATCTATTTACTACTATAATCATGTTTTTTTTTATAAATCAATTTTCTTTAAATTCGATATCAACAACTAATGAAGAGTCAACTTCCAAAAGGTACAATTTTCGTATTTATATTAAAGAAGCTGGAGCACGCAGCCAACTTCAATAATATCTTTTGACATTTGAAAATTATTAAAAATTCTTTTTTTTTTTTTTTTTTAAACAAATCTGTTAAGATTCAAAATTTGAAAGAAATTTTCTGTTCATTTCAAATTCTGCAATAAAAATAATAAAAACAAAAGTTTCGGTTTTTGCCATCTACATCTTCAATATAGTACTAAAAAAGTGTTGTTAATATTAGACTCCAAAAAATAAAATTTGCTTAAAGAAACGAGTATAGAATTGTTAACGGCGAAAAAAAATAGGAGTCAAAAGACCCGACTGTAGTAAATGTAGACGCTTCTGCTTTAAGGCAGCCCACCGTCGAGGTAGGATACACTTGATGATCAGGTAACACAGAAATTGGTTAGTTGGTATATCCTTTGCGCTTGCGAATCAGTCGGTCGTTATGTTCGAAAAGTATAGTCGCGCACAATGTGGTATGAAAACTGTTCCAGCAAGTGTGTTAGTATCGAGAAAGACCGGGTGTAGTTCTATATGGGGCCTAGCGGTGAGTTGGCCGCTAACCATAAAGTAGAAGCAGTGAATTATAAAGTAGATAAATTGATATAAAATATTGACGTTAACATACGGATGTTAACGGAGTGGATTGTAACCGTGCTTATTTGTCCCAAAAAAACACATAGCTAATATTTGAATTTAAGCCAATTTTAAAGAAGTTGGAATTAAGCGAGAATCTTTTTGGAGTACGTTGTATCAAAAAAAAAAGAAGCATGCTTGTGTATATTACTTCTTTTATAGTTGAGTGTTCTATACCATAGGATATTAAAAAAAAAAAAAATTAACTTGAAATTAAATTCTATTGAAATGAAAAAATAACCGTAATACATAAATGATCATGTCCACGAAATGATCACTTTTTGAGTTCATAAAACGCGAAAAATGATAGATGTTCATAATTTTTGGAGGTTTTTTTTGTTTTGTCGAACCAACATTATTATTAATTTTTTTTTTTTATTTATCTAATTCACATTACAAAAGGATCATATATGCTCGTTTTTTTATACTATTTTATTATTATAGACTAACGATTCGAGTACCGTTATTCATCGCATCGTAAGATCAATGAAAAGTAATAATAATGAAAAGAAATTGCTATTAAAAAGAGATATTTTTTTTTTGTTTAGTTGTGATGCTATTTGTTTCGTGGTTCCATTTAATCTAATACCTGCCGTATAAATCATATTACGGTAGCTCCCTGAAATGATCGCGTGATGTTCACTTGGGTTTTGTTGAAGAGCACTTTTTTTTCTGTTTTATATTAGACTTGATTGGGTATTTCTTCGGTTTTTTTTTTTAATCTAAGTAATACCTACATTATTTCTTAAAAAAAAAAAAAAAAGTGTTACTCTGGAAGATCGGTAATTGCTCGAAGGAGAAAAAAATAAAGAACTGTACGAGTGTCTATTTATGTACTTTTTAATATGTTCTTTTTAGGTTGTATTTCGATACAAATCAAATGTTCACAAAACTACAAAACTACAAAACAAAAAAAGATATTAAATAAAATTGTTCATTATAATGAAATATGGATGGGGCGGAGTGTGAATAAATGTTCCACATAAACCGGAACAAAATCGATAAACACATAGGAAATAATGTTATAACCAAAATTATTGCAAATTATAATTATATTTTATAAGAAAGATTTTTATCTTAATTTCATGAATTTGAATTGGATATGTTAGGTTTTCTTTTTTCTAAAATGAAATGCGACTTTGTGATGTTATATGAATCTTTCACAAGACATCATCGTAATCATAGAAACGATCCAATCATCATATAAGATCGTATGTACACGAAAAATTGCTTAATATAATGACAATAATTGTATGGAATTTCGTCTAAATAAAATTATTATTCATTCATAAGAGTAATTTGGAAAAAATGCGGCAATAAAATATCGAGACGAATCTTAAAGTGTTTTGGTTTAATTAAAACGAAGTGATATGAAATTTTTTATTTTATATATAAACAAGGGTTACTTAAGAGTATTCGGATGTATTATAATAAGTACCTTTGGAACGAGTTCAGGAACAATTTTCCTCTAAATGTACTCAAAGAAATTTAATACCCTTGGGCTAAATCATATTTCGGATGAAAGACAACAATATATAAAGTTTTCTTTTTTTTTTAACTTAACATATTATCTGCACGTAGTAGTTACATGCCGAACTGTAGATCACGTTTGGCTATGGGTATGTATTTAACTTAATATTTTAGTGTCATCTATCAATTTGTATCCGTACAAAATTATAATCTATGTATTATCGATGAATTTTTTGACCTCGGTAAGATGTTTCAAAAAGGAATAATATTTTCACTTTATTAATCTTGGCATATCCTCACGATTCTGTAAGCTACAGGTGGTAATATTTCGTACGATAACTTAGTGTGTAAAAACAGTTTAAAGGTAATTAAATAACAACAATTAAATATTTCTGGCCGTAAGCCAAAAATTAGTTAGTTTTACTGTTAGTTACTTTTGTAGACTTAAAGATGCCTTATTTTATAAGAAACATTTTTAGCCAAAATCGCATTCTTTATATCTTATAAGCTGCATTTAAGAAATTGTTTCTACACTATGATCTTTCCCAGATGTGTTTTCACTTCTTTATAAGCGGTATATGTATCTCCTTAAGCGTTACTTGTGAAATCAATTTCAAATTTGGTTTTTTGTTTCCTTATCAAGTGGCATCAATCAAAATAAAAATTATAACACGAAAAGTTTCAACTATATAATCTGGCATGTCTGTTTTTTCTTATATATTTTTTTTCCGTCCCCCGAACTCAAAAAATGACTTTGCATTATGTTTTTAAACATACGTGATTATTGTAGAAAATATTATCTTAATGTTGTTATAAACATGTTAATGAAACTGAAGATCATTTCTCTCTCAAGCCAGCGCCATATTCACGTGCTTTTCATATCAAAAGAACTCGAAAATTTCATAGAAATATATTTTCTAAAACTTCTAGCACGAATTTCTTCTAGAGGTCGGTGATCTGCCAAGATCACTTTAATATATTTTAATATCACATTTTCTTCTGTTTTTATTCCATTCGTTTTATTTTATGTTTTATTTTTATTTCGAATTTTTGACCGTGGAACACAAAATTTTTTAATTTTTTAAACCAATTTTCTATTTATATAATTTTTTTCTGAAATTGACTAAATTTAAAGTTTTGTTTTAAGAATGTTGACGGGTTTTTTTTCGTCTTTTTTTTTTTTTAGTAAAATAATAAATTTTGAAAAATAATTAATTTTACGGAAATTACCTAATTCTAATAATAAATTTCACATTGTTTATGATCAAATTTTAACCTTATATTAAGAATATATATTCATATAATATTGTTTCAGGTTTTTGTCTTATTAAAATCCAATTCAGAAGTCCGTGAACATATTTTCAAAGACACATTGTATGACCTTTTTCTTCTTTCTTGAAATTAATTTCAAATTTATGTAAAAATTTTGTTGGTCATAAATCTTTTTCTATTCAATATAAAAGTGAAAAAAAAGAAAAAAATACATTAATGCTTATTTATGTAAATTTTTACATATTCGTGATTTCATCAATTTTCTTGTTGAAAAAATCCATCATTATGAAAGTGAAAACAGAAAATAATATGTGCAACAAAATGCAATTCAAGAAATTAATCAATAATTGTTTATGTCGACAGCCAAAAAAAAAAAAAAAAACAGCAGATAAAGTAGAAATTCGGACATAAAACTAGACATGGCTAACATATTTATAGTCTGGCATTCTGAAGACAAGCTCTTCACAAATAATATGATTTGATGATTGTAACAAGTGGTAAAACCATATTATTAATAACCGATTCCAATAACACCATCATTAACTATCATATCTTAGACACAACAATTTATTCACATTTTCTTAAGATTTTGAAGGTGTAGAAATTTTATATTATATAGGAAATCATATCACAAACATAATATAAATATAATTGGAATAATATTTCTTATCTTTCTTTCTACCTACTTGTGCTATGCTTTTATAAATACTGAAATTTGTTAGCTTTTATAAAGATGATTTAACGTTAAGTCGTTTTTTCCAGGTGAGCATAACGTGTTAAAATTCGCATATAATCAGTAAATCGTATCATCAACAAAACTATATTACCTTTATTTTATAAACAAGCGAGAGTTTTTCTTCTATATGAAAATTATAGATTAATATTAATATAATATTTTCTTATATACCTGATTAATTGTTCTGATAAAAAATTCAACCGTGAATTTAATTGCAATGTTTTTCTATCGCAGAAATTAAATTGTAGGAGGTTTTTCAATACGTTTTTTTTCGTTTTTTTTTAACATAACAGCATAAAAAACTAAGTGAAAACTTAATAAAAATATTCAAAATGAAATTTAACCATATGATTTTTAAAATATATATATTTTATTAAATCTGATCACGTTCGAAACATGTAAAGTGAGTGTTAAAGAAAAGTAAACGTACTATTTTTCTTAGCGTAAACCTGTGAAAATTTTATTTTATTATATTATATGATTAAAATTTTGCGTTATAAAAATATAAAATGAAATAGAAAATTTCAACCCAGTGGGTGGTGATTTTGTGATAAGAATCGATAAAATTAAATTCTATGATACAACACTTCGTTTTTCTTTTTATTTAAGTAAATTTTTTAAAATTCATTTCACACGCCTGCTCTGCCTGCCGGTTTGATATGAGTGAGATTTGAATAATAAAATTCGGGATTTTATGTTTCCTAAAAACTATATTGCTGCGTTTGTGAACAATGGAGACTTTTTACTTACTATGGAAAAGAATGAACAGGGAAGTTATTATTGATAAAAAAAAGCATAGAAAAATATGTAAGATAGAGAAAAAATTGTGTAATGAAATGATTTTAATAGACTTTAAGAACGGGTCATTTTTAGGTTGATTTTAAACTGTACACACATTATGTTATCGTTATTTACTGTTAGAAAAATATGCTTTTCTAAAATGTCCATTCCGAATTTATTACCAGCTATTTCTCTTTCACATATAATGTCCACATAGTTACACATATGGAGTTAATTTGATAAACTCTTAATCATTATCAAATTTGGTCAAAATATTTCAATCTGTACTTTTTTTATATGGAATAAGTTAGTTTTGATTGATTTAATGAGTTGTTTTTATCTTGCATTTCCTTTACTTATAAGATTTATTCATCTACTTAAGTAAAATTTATCTAAACTGAAATTCATTGAGAAATCATATCTGAAAAAAGAAAAAAAATATATATCATTAATTATGGAATCTCTTTGGATTATTAAAATAAGGTCGCTAGTTAATTGGTTAATCTTTATGTCTTTAAGATACTTTTCTTAAAAATATTTTAACGGTAAACGATTTAAGATGAATTTTTAAAAACACATAAAAAAAAAGAATCATGCATCAAAAGATTTTTTTTAAAAATTTTTTATTTTTCAACTTCAAAATGAGCAGCACCTCAATTAGATCTATTTAATTTTTCATATATAAAAATCTATTATTTGAAATTGCCTGTAGATATAGCGCATTACTAGCAATATTGCATATACAGGGTGTTTAGAAATCATATGTATATGTAACTGCTCTGTAAGTTCCTGTCAAATTGTCTGTATCTATACGATTGAGTTTGAAATATTGAAACTCTTTAAAAAGTGAAATAACATCCCAAATTCTGTGTTAATAAAAGGAAAATTGAAGTGAAAATTATTTAAAATATGTTCGAAAAAGATAAAAATGAATGTAAATCAATAATTTCGCAAAAATTCGTATTTTTTTACGAGAGCAAAATAGATAGCGATTCAGAATAGAAATTTAGGCGTTTATGTAACTTTGCTTACAGAATTTTCTATATGTAAAGTTACGTCTACATAAACATAGAATTTGAGAATGCGGCAGTTTAATTCGCTGTAAGAATTTTCACAATCCTTATATTAGTTCATGGTACACTCTGTATTATTAAATTTTCTATTATAATATTTTGTGTGGATAGTAATTATGATCTTAGTGATGATGTAAAAAAAAAAGGTAATTTAAAGTAACCAATCTAACTAGGTAATGCGCGGATGTTCATAAGTGATTAAATTTCGTGAGTTTTATATTATATCTCTTCTCTGATCTTATGAAATATTTGAAAATATAGTATTTGCTCGCATTCATAAATAATTACCGCAATGATGTAAAAAAGAAAAACCCCTTTTTTTCGCCGTTAATCTTCATTTATATACGTTTTCTATTTTCAAAAAAAAGAAGAAAAAATACGAATAATATAAATTGATTTGCCAATTTTTATTTATATTTTGAAAATATTTATATTATGTGAACGAAAATATTTTGAAGAGATTATTTTTTTTTTAAATTTTTTTTATATTTAAACCGGACTTAATTCGATCGTGTAAATTGATATCTCTACAATCTCTCTATTCCATACAGTAGTGTGGTTTATATCGAATTGAAATGCGGTTGGTCATTCTATAAAAATTTGATGACCATCAACAAATTTACTTAATATGTGTTCACTCATATTACAATATTTTTTTTTTTTTTTTCTTCATCTTAAATCTAAGAAATATTCAAAGGTAGAGAGAGTATTTATTGCGTGTTCACATATAAAAATTCCCATCGCTATCAAATGACCATTTCTGTTGTGTACAATATTATTGAAAAACTATTGAGTACCAAACATACATGCACTAATCAAGTACCTATCACAAGTACTTATATGAATATCGTGTTTTTTTTTCTTCTTTTTCTTAAATTACCTTTAAGTATGTCTATCCCAACAGAAATCATGATATCTATTTTTCTTTTATCTAAGAAAATGTCTATGAAGGTTGTTATTCAGGTTTTTATTTTTTTTTTCTATATTTGATTTCTTAAACTCCATAATATGTTTTGTGGTGATGGTCAAGTGACAAGTGACTACTTAGTAATATATTGAACACCATATTAAACGAATAAGGTACTTACTAATAGATAAAATAGATTTTTTTTTTAGAAGAAGAAAAAAAAAAGGTGTGTGGATTAAAAGTACTACACTATAAGACGATATGCTCTATTTATTTAAATCCCTATTTCCATATATTCATATGTGTCAAAGATTTTGGTATTTTCAGAGATTAGAAACGTTTTATAGTTGTCAATTTAAATTTGCATAACTGTTCCACTTTCAACAAAACTTTTCTTGATGAATTTTTCTACCACGTAAGGCGAAAATATTAAAAGTTTAATGTTCAAAATTGATGAATTTTTAAGTGATAAATTTCAAATTTTTATAGTATTGCTTTCGCTTATAATTTCCATAATCCAGGAAGAGGATGACATAGAAAACTACTAACAATATCCGCAAATATTTAAACTTTTGTGTTAATTGTTTATCATATTTGACTGGAATTTATTTGTGTAGTGGTAATCAGTTTTTTGGAATTTTTATTTTTTCATAAATTTTATGCTTGATTGACTTATCTCACCTTGATGAAGTTTTGGAAGGGCTTTTCGTTGTTCGCTTTATAATGTAACAGGTTATAATATTGTTACATGTTCCTAGTCTGCTTGACTGAACATGGATTTCACCTCTTTGATTCATACACAATAGTGTATAATACTCTATAACGGAGTATTGTTACAGGTATTGACTTTCGTTTCAAGGTAAATTCTCTACTAAATCGATTTTTTTTTTTTTGCTTTTAAAACGAAAATAATAATTGTAATTTGTATTTATGAAGAAAATTAAAAGTTAACATGATAAATTATTAAAACAATTTCAATGGAAATTTTTGTTATAAATTTTGTAATGATTAACATTTTTGTATGAAGAAAGTATATTCATTTAAATAGTGTGTTGTTTCTTGTTTTTTTTTTTTTTTTTTTCTGTTAGATTCTTCTAAAATATTTCTAAGTTATTGCTTGTTTCGAATTAAATCAATTTCTCTCATATATCTTGTATTAAAAACTATTATCAAGTACGAGTATGGAACTTCGTACGTACTATGAAAAAGTTATATGTGTCGACTACTTGAAAAATACTTTGTTTTTTTTCTTCTGTTTCTTCATTAATCGAACAAAAAACACGATAGCTGTATAATTAGATCGAGTAAGATTTAATAAAAAATGAGTTTAACGAAACTTAATTAAAGCACGCATAGCGTTTTTCGTTTCATTATTATATATACAGAGTTGGTACTCTCTCTAAACGGCGGATACTCTTGTAAGTGTTTTTCGCATATTATATTTTTAATTATTAAAAATATTCTATAAATTGTGAAATTCAGACGAAATTAAAGACTTTCAATAATATTGAAATTAGTTAGAAATATGCTGAACTTTTTTTTTTATATATATTTGAGGTGTCTAAATACATAGTTCTAAAATTTTAGCATTGCAAATAACAACGAAATACAATATAATAAGTTGCTTTATTTTGTTGTTTTATTTAATGTTAAAGTATTGTTCTGTTCCGGAACAAATAGTGAAACCAACACGACTAATGGAATAGGATAGGATGAGGTGATTTTTGATTATAAAAAAAATTTATTCATACTTGCTGGTTAGTTGTAAAGTTCCGAAAAAGTAATTTAATGAGTCGAAATTGGAAACTGTTATCCTGGCATCGAGTATAAATTTATATGTTTTATAAATGAAAACTATACCAATTTTTCAAGACTCTTCTAGAAACTGTAGATGAGGAATTTAAATAAGAAATTGTTTACTATTAGATTTCTTTATACCCACTCTATGGTAGTATACCAGATGGTAGATGAATTTTGAAGCAAAAAATTTGGTATCATCAATGTTTTACGATATACTATATTTTGTGGAATTTCTAAAAGATTGTGTTGAAGCAAAAACACGCCAAGTAAATATGAAATCTAAATGTTTGAATTTGTGGTTTTGGAAAATATTTGCTTTGTTTTTTTTTTTTCTAAAGCTCAATTTTGTATTTAACTTTTTCAAATTTAAAAAAAAGCATATAGCAATTTACATTACAAAGGAAAGTTTTTCCTTTTATTCTTTGATAATACGTATTTCTAGAATTAAAAGCATAACTTTTAGTGTTTGTACATACATATTTCCCTTTAACTAAAATAATTACTTTTACCCCTTGTTCTCTATATTTACGCTATATACTTCCTATATAATACAGTTTTTCTTATATCATTTCCATTGTTTGTAATGATTGACAGATGACAAGTACAAATCACCTTTTTTTTGGAACTTTCCTTATAAATTCTAACAACCGAAAATAAATTTCTATGAAAAATTTATTCATTTTTGGATAGTAATTTTCGTATGGAAAATGTAATGTCACGCGAAAAGTATTTTTCATTGGTTTGTCTTTTTTACCATTTCATGCACTTGTTTTAGAGAATACCTTTAATAATTCATAATTTGAATTTCAACTGTATTTCGGTCAATAACCTCATAGGCCCGAAAAATAACACAAAATTCATATTCTTCAGAGAAATTAGTAATTATTAAATTATATTTTATACTTAAAAGATAAATAACAAATAGTTTTGGAGTGAAAAAAATATGCAAGCCTATTTCTTTTTATTCATCAAAAAAATAAACGTTTAATTACATATTTTATTAACAAAGGTGTTGGGGAATCGTTGTAATTAGTGTTAACTTGTCTACCTTGATCAAGAGAAAATTTTGATATAGATGAAAAATTTTTCAGTCCAGTCTATGATTTTTAAAAACTCTTTAAATATATCTAGAAGATAAAAAAATATGCAGGTAACCCTCGAAGAACACGAGTTTCGAAGAACACGGGTACTTTCTCCCGAATTACACGGTTTCAAACTACACGATTTTCAAGTAATTTTTTTGAAAACGAATAAAATACATGCATATATTATTTGATATAAAATTATTTCCAAATATGTCATTTGTTTGATAAAATAGAGAGTTATGATCAAAGGCAAAATTGTTCAGAATTATAAGGGAACTATAACTTTTATCGCGAAATTTGAAAAATGACGTCTATGAATTCTCAATTCTTTTCCATTCTAATTGAAAAAAATACACATTACATACACATTACTTACAAATGTATATTTAAGTATATAATTTTTTATTTCCACACTTGAAACGGAATCCTGTTTTTTTGTAGTCTCGAACAACACGGAACCAATGAATCGTGTTCTTCGGGGTTTACCTGTATATTCAAATAAAGAAGGTGTTAAAAATTTGAAGATATATTTTTTTGGGATTCCAAATAAGCTTGTTTTTCTTTTTCTTTCTGAATGCATTAAAATGCCTATTTGCATTTTCTTTATAAATCAATAGAAAAAAATAACAAAATTTTTAATGGAAAATTCGAAATTAATCTTATTTAAATAAATACAAGTAATGTTCATTTTCTAAAAGAAATATACTGTTTCGAACATACCATTATATACAATATTATGCATCAGGAATTCCATATCTATCTAAATCCATTTACGCATGCGTATACGCATATGAGAAATTCCTTTCCTAACCGAATATATGGAAGAGCCAAAGTAAATAGAATGATGTATGAAAACACCACAACTATTATATTGCCAAGATTTTGTTCTATGGGAGCACTTGTAAAAATGGATTGAACATTGATGAACTATTTTTGTACCGGATGATGAAGTTCATTGACTTGGAAAGCGAAAAAAAAAACAACAAACAACAATCTTGGACTTAAACAATGTGACGATCACGAAAATAATAATATCATAAGAAAAAAAAAAGACATGTATTTTTCTAAGCTACTTAAATTAAACAAGAATGTGTGTAAATCAGGAAAAAATCCAAGGTGCAAAGTGATCTATTTCTATAATTCCGAAAATTTCAGTTAGACTAACAATATTTATTCCTCCTAATATAAATATAGTTTCCTTTTTCGAGAGGGCAATTACACGAGCACACAAAATTATTTATGTTGAGGTCTATATGAGCGTTTCACTGTTTTCTATATTTAAACTTTTTATTTTTATTTAGAATAAATTTAGGTTGGATGAATCCATTTTGGCTAACAAATTTTGTTTTGTTTCTGTGGACAAAAATGAAAACTTACTTTCATATCCGCAAATATCTTTTTTAGATATTGCAAAAAAAAAGAAAAACATGATTTCGGATTCGGATGGACAAAAGGGCTCTAAAAATAAATTCAGGGACACAGAAGAAAAGTTACTTAGTATAAGTCCTCATGAAAATGTCGAATATTTTCCACACATTCGAATTGGAATCAAAGTAAATTTGAAAAAGAAAATATGTAGGTCGGATTAAAAGATTCTTGTTGGATTGTGGAGAACTGAAAGTTCTGGTTTTTTGTTTTGTTTTTTTTTTGTATTCGAAGAAAGAAACATTTCTTCACTATGGTTGTGATAAAGTTTAAATTTATTCACGCCTTTCTGTCAAAACATGATCTTTCAGTTCAATATGAGATTACCATGAATAATGAGTTGTTTTATAGAACCATGATTAAAATTTAATGAACCATATATTAAAAAGATAAATTTAAGATATTCGATTTTGTTTCTGCTTTTTTTTTTTTTTTTAATGAGACGAGTCTCAAATTTAACCAAATTTCATACTTCATTAAATCTTCGACAAAAGAACGTGATTACTAAGATTTTTGAATGATGAAAAAAAAAACGAAATAATTGTTTTTCAAAGAAAATTGAGATTTAGATTTTCTTCGTTTCCGATTCTTTCTGTAAGTTGAAATATTTGCGTATATAAACGAAAGATTTTTTGTGTTAAACTTGGTGAAATATAATTTCCAAAATACTTTATCTCTGGAGGACAATTAATTGGTTTGATTTCCCGCCAAGACAATTTGTTCATAAAATGGTCGAATAGTTTACAATGTGAGATGGGCTCTTTGGTACTTATTTTAAAAATTGGCACTTTAATAATTTGGTGTATTTAATTCTTTTCAAACTGGATTCTAGGTAGGCAGATAGGTAGAGTAGGGATATTGCGTACAACATCAGGCACCTTATGGGCCCATTGTGATCCGTACGAGACCAAGAGTTTCCCGATTGGGAAACCTATTCCTCTTCAAAGCATTTGATTTTCCTTCAAAATTTCATTAAACTGTCCATGTCAGTTGCTTGAAGCATCCCTAAATTTCCAAAGAAATGGTTTCCCAAAAAGTTATTACGAGCATTCACATAAAATGCGTTTGATGTCTCCACAGTACCGGCACAGAGGTCTGTTTGCACCAATTCCAGTCTTTTAGCGTGCTTTCTTAAAAGACAATGTCCCGTTAATATCCCAATGATTGTACGTAGATGATTCCTGTTCCAAACTATTATAAGGATCGACTTCTTCTGATTCATATTTCGGCCACAAAATATTTGATACTTCGTGCCCACTAAGATTGCACCAGCGTATGTTTGTTTCCATGAGAAATTTATCCTTGATACGTGTTTTATACGCGGAGAGGGAAGGCAGTACGTCAGTGATTTCGTTTTCTGAACCATCTGCTCCTTCCTTTGCTAGCCTGTCTGGATTCTAACAGGTCGGAATTATTTTTGCGGAACAAAAACAAAAAGTCATAGAGGTCATATGTGAAGTCAGACTTAACATATACTGTAAGACCAAGAAAGATTTATTGTTTTTTTTTATATTTCATCAATACATGAATTGTTAACACAATCAATTAAGCAATAACAAAATAGCATATACAAAATTATAATCAGTCTTATTCAAGTTTTAGACAATTACAATTTTCAATTTCATAGTTTAGAAAAAAAATATTCCATTTGAAACTCATTAGTTTTACATTTTACTAATCTAGAGCAGTTATTTATTGCAAATTACAAAGATTAATTATAAATCAATATAAAAAAAAAACTGATGGTAATTCGTCTTCATACATATTGAAATTATGAGTTACTTTATATATTGTTCGTTGTGCTGGTTTCATTAATTTTTCATGCTTCGAATACAAAAAAAATTATATAAAAACTAATTTAAATGTATTGATTAATGAAATTAATCATTTTCATATGCAAAAAAAACCAATTTCAATTATTCTATACGGAAAAAAGGATTATCCAAAACTAGGTTGAAACGTATTCAATTTAATGATAAATGAATTTTTTATTTTCATAATTTCACCTGTTTTTAAATGAATTGAAATACTATATGTTTTTTTTTTTTTTTTGTTCAATTCTTTCTCTCGTAATCTAAAGTAATTTATTATTTTGTAATTTAGATGCCCTTAAGATCAATATTTCTAAAATAACTAATTCCGAAGATCATAAATCTAAATCAAATTTTTCCCTAACCTAAATAATATATGTATTTAATAATAATGAATGTCATTTTTTTTGATAGCCTTTAGATATAAGTCCATTAATAATTTCGTTAATAAGATCTTTTTTTGAATATGATATTATTATTATTGATTATTATCCGATATATTATCATATTTAAGGTGTGAATTGAATTTATCAATAAGTTATTCGATATCAAATCAAAAGAATATGTTGTCTTTTTTAAAATAAATTCCAAATAAAACTCCAACTGTTTTTTCTTTTATCTACAACGAAGAAAATCATGTTGTTTATGAAGTTTTATATCGCAATAGTCACGATGTACACGATTTTATATAATTTTCTCAAATATAGTAAATATATCTAAAAACAGTGGCGTGCGGTCCATATGTGCAGAGTATTCGCTGCATCCACAATAGTGAGGGACAATAATTTTCTGCACCTATGTATCTTTATTTGTTATAATTCAACACATTCAGATATTGAAATAGATATAGAAATATCTATGAAGGCGTAATATCCTTCTGACTAACTTTCGTGATGTTTTATGATGATGTTCGAAATAATAGGCTGAAAACAATTTTGTTGTGTCAGACGAGTCAGTAAACGAATTTCAACAGAACAATTTCAGCTAACAAAGTGCAAGAAACATTCTTAATACTACTTCGTAGCCTATCGCTCTACTATCAACGAACACGAAATATTATAAGTTACTGCAAAAAATAGTTTTGAAATTTTAACTTTAAATGTGTCTTACAGAGAGTATAGAAATTAACCTGGAAAACCATATGACTAGTCAAGATGTGCAGGAAAATTCTGCACGTTCGTTGTTTTATTATTATTCTCTGCAAACCCTGCCTGATAACCCACCGCGCACGCCACTGTTTAAAAAATAAATGTAAAAACAAAGTAATCCCAATATTGTATGTGATTTGTATAAATCGAATTTGATCATAAATTTTACAAGAAATGTTTTTTTCATCGCAAAATTTATGAAGAAATTATTAAAAAATTGCACAAAACTAGTAAATTATTATAAATTGGTAAATTTATAGTAATTTCGAAATTACCGTAAATATTCTCAAGTGTTACATTGTTTTTGGGATATAATTACAAATTATGTTTATAGAAAAAAAAGAAAAACTATAAAATTATTATTAATAAATATTAACTATTTAAAATACCACCTGGAAAGCATAATTACTTGTTATTTAATAAATTTCTGTGAAGGCGGAAACTAATAATCTCCTCACAATTTAAGTACAATATTTAATTTATATTAAATTACCTAATATTTCATAATATCTCAGACATTGTGTGTTCGCCCAAACACATTACCAATTTCTTGTAACAGAAAAAAAGACATGTTTTTCAAGACATTTTCTATTGAGAAAACCTAAATTAAATTGCAATTTTGTATTTTAATAATAAAATTAATACATTTTAAATAAAATCAATTGAAAAATTGGTTATAAAAGGGTTATTCATTTAGACGTACTTTTTTAGTCAATGGCTTTTTTGACAGATGACGCACGTGAGTCATGTATGTCATGTCATGGTATTTTTGTTCAGTATTCATTGACATTTCATCATGGGAAGACTTACACCCGCATATCGTCTCCAAATTGTGGAATTGTGAGATTTTAATGATGATTCACTGTTTTGTCGAAGAATTTTTTTTAGCGATGAGGCCCATTTCTCTGGCTAAAGGGATACGTCAATAGGCAAAAATGCCATATTTGGGCTGATGAACAAGCCGAAGAGTATCCGAAGAGCTACCGTTACATCCTGAGTAGGCATTCTGTACGGCGATAGGCGATTGTCGCTCGTCGCTTGACGCTTTTCGGCATTCCGTAAGGTGATATCGCCGTCAATATCACCGCATGTTGATGAATTTGAAGCGAACAAAATCGATCGCCCTACGTAATGCCGAAATATGCGATGATC
Organism: Xylophagus ater; assembly: GCA_963422695.1. Classification (NCBI taxonomy): domain Eukaryota; kingdom Metazoa; phylum Arthropoda; class Insecta; order Diptera; family Xylophagidae; genus Xylophagus; species Xylophagus ater. Next base: position 38,711,798 of record OY730482.1, on the reverse strand, counting down.
GCTTTCAAATTTGTCACAAGCGACATTCGCCAGTCCAGAGAAATGCATATTCGTTCAAAAATGCTCGGACGCGTCATCGAAATTTGGAACTTCAGATTGGACCATGTTAAACGCAGTTACGGCCAACACATTTGAAAGAAATAATCCTTAAAAAATAAATGTCAAGAATGGTTCTTTTGGTTGATAATAAAGATAACCCGATAAAATTGGATTTTTTATTTTTTTTTTACTTTTAAAAAATGTACCTCTAAATGAATCACCTATTATTAGCTTGTAATAGTTTAATTACTTTATAAACTAAATGAAACTCTTAGCTGGTTTTTTAGGCTGTGAATTTTTAAAACAATATTTGAAAATACCGTTGAGCTTTATGCAGGAGGAGGACAATTATGTACGTTTCCAATCAAATCGACTGATTTCTTTCTCGCTTCTAATATTAGTTCGAATTGAATGCACCCAAAATCAGTATTATCTCATCAAATTAGTATATACTGTAATTTGGATAAAACGATTTCATTGAAAGTGTGTCAAAGTTATAAAACTTTTTTTTTTGCAAACAAGTGATATGCAGTTGATTTGTAATCCATGGTGATGATTATTCTTCAATGAATATGAACTTTATCGGGATTAACGCCTACAGTTTCCCCACTTCTTGTTAATTTACTTTTATAAATTCATAAAAAGAAATAATTGTATTCATAAGAAACTTTACTTTAAAAAAAAAAAATATATATATATATATATATATATATATATAACTTCTCAGAAATATGTTCAAAAGATTTAGCAATGCCTTTCATGAAGAGTTAAGGTACAGAAAGTAAGAAAAAAAAATATTTACAGAAGAAAATCTCGGGATGAGATCGCACGAGTTCAACAACATTAAAGTGTTGTTTTATGGTTTTGTGCCCACGCGTCTCAAAGATTTTTCTTATGGGATTTTATATTCAGAAATTGTATACAAATTTTCATACAAAACTCACATAAATCGATGATGAAGAAGAATTTTCTTTATTAACCGAGTATAAGATTATTACATTCGACTTTGAAGTTCTTAGTCAATTACACGATTGTTAGAAACGTGTTTTTAAAATAGGTATATATACCTAATATATTTTTAGACTAGTACATCATGTAGGTCTTATTATTTTCTATCTATACGTTTTTTTTTTTTTTCTCTTATATTGTTTTGGAAACTATAATAATTTTAATGAATTTTTTTTTTCAGGTGTTATACTGTGAAATTGTATCTCATGCTCGAGTGGTTGGTGCTTGTATAAGAGCTTCTGAAAAAGAAATAAACGACAATTCAAATTTGAATTCTTTATCGTCTGAAGACAGAACTACAGTAACAACAACAGTAGCATCATCATTTTCATCATCTTCATCGACAGGAGGAATCACATCAAATGGCAATAATCATAAGAAATTTGATGGAAATCTAAAAGGTTTAGAACGAAGATATCATTTGCTTTATCTTAAAGCTATCGAAGTACAATGCCTATTTGAAGGTTTACTGGGAAAGAAAAATTCTTCGGTAAGTGTTGAATTACAAGTTCGGCTTATATAGGTATTATAGTGAGTTGCTTAATTTTTTTTTTCTTGTTTCCATTATGGAAAAGATATTGTGAAATCTATAACTAAAGTAAAAGATTTATGGAAATTTGGTACTCAATACATTTATTATATTAGGAAAAATAATTGAAAATTTTTATTATATTTGAGATGAACACAAGAACGTGAAGGCACCCAACTGTGCCAAAAAAAATTTTAAGGTGTAGTTCATTGATGAATGAATTTCATCTCAATTTTTGAAGTGAACTTAATTTCAAAAGTTATATTTTATATTCTTCTTCAGAAAAATAAAACAAAAAAACAAAAAAATTAAGAAAGTTTTCTGAAACTAAAAAAAAATAACAATCTTATATTCTGAAAGCTCTTTCGTACAACTATTCTTCAATTCAAAAACTGTTAATTATTAATATTTCCATTGCATATTACTCCTTGAAGGACTAATTTCAATTTATTTGCATGTAATCATACCGAACCTTGGATCTTTTCTTTATTAGAACAAGTTGGACTCGTCATTTCAGTGCAAGGAGATTAAAAATTAAAATTTCATACCAATCCGATCGCGATAAGAAAAGGAGTTATAAATCCAAAAATTTTCGATAGTGTGAAAGTGAAAACAACTTTCAAAGGATTAGTTTCATGTTTTTCTGATAAAAATTTATCAGGTGCTGCATTTTGTGTGGGATCGATCAAAATGGGAAAAAAATTATTAATATTATTTCAACTTTTACCTAATAAACTAAGTAACTTTCAAAAATTATCGCTCAATAATCAATCAATTGCAATTAAAAATTCATTTCATATTTTTTTATAACTTGTTAACTAATTACAATTTATTTGATCGATTCACATTAATGGAAGTCTTTTTTTCAAACGAATAATTATTGATAATAGTTACGCAAGTCTTTGAATTTAATGAAGAGAAAATTTTTTAGATTCTTTTGATTGATCCCTCATACAATTGGAAAATAGCTTAATTTCTTTAAATATTTTTACCCAAAGTATTATAAATTGAAAAGTATATTATGGAGAGGAAGAAAAAAAAATCAATTTATGATCAATAAAATGTCAGCGATATCTCTAATAACTAATGCTCACAAATTAAGTGAGAGTTTTGAAAGTGAATTTTCAATCACAGTACAACTATTTTAGTGGTTTTTTTTGTGGAATTTGGAAATTTTATAAGTTTTTTGAACGAACATTTATTGTACCGCCCCGATTCTACATAACAAAAAATCTTAAGAGATTTGTTAACCTTTTAATTTTTATAAAAACAGAGTTTGAAAATTATAATAATATTTAATAATAATAAAAAACGGATTTATAAACTAAAATTTTTTAAAATAAATGCTAAATTTTTAAAATTTGTCAATTGAATTAGGTTAGAATTGATAGTATATGATATTTCGTCAAAATGGGCATATGCAGTTTCAGTTCTAAACTATATATTCTGATTTTATACTATGCAATAGAATGGATCACTTTGAAAAGTTTTGTTTTTTAAATCCAATACTCGTCATTTAGGAATACTATTTTTTCAACGAGTATACAATGATTGTTTATACCCTATGGTAGGTACTATCATACGGTATATTAGTTTTGTCACTAATTGTGTAACACATCGAAATAATAATCGCAGAAAGGTTTCAAAGGTTGTGTAGGGAATCGTAAGTTATATCAATTTATGCATGTTCGTCCATACAAGATAATTCAAAAACGCGTTAACCGATATTGTTGAAATTTAGAATGTGAGTTGGTTATTCCTTAACTGGATTTAGTTTGTTATTTCAGAAAAATCGACCGAGCGGGAGCGAAGTTATTAGGCAAAAACAAGGGTGACCAGAAAGTTTGGGTCGTTCTTTTTTAAATGATTTTTCGGATTTAATTGAACAATTTGTAAAGCAATTTTGTTTGAATTAATTATATTGGTTAACTACATAAATAGCCGATAGCATGGTAAATTTCAGTATAATCAGTCTTAGAATAGTAAAGAAAAAAATAATCTCAGGAGAAAATAAGCCTGTTTTTTGTTGTACTTTAAAAACTAATACATCAATTTGAATAAAATTTGCAGATTAGATTTATGCTATTAGGGTCTAGGTTATCTGCAAAATTTGAGGGAACAAAATTATGAAGAAAAAAACCCAAAAATATTTTGAATTTTGACAGTTTTTCTGTCCCATTTCTGCCAATGGACATCAAAAACTCAGCTATATGCTGATTTTCAGGGTCTATAAGTTTTTCTTTTGTTTTCATTTTTTTTTTGAAAGGGTACTCTATCTTTGCTAAGTTTCCAAATAAAAAAGAAACGAGTATTATACTCTTTTAATTCTCATTTCATAAAATAACATAAAATCGCGATCGTAATTAGTTTCTAAAGTCAAAACTTAACGTACTGAACGTACTTACTTAAAAATAAGTACTACAAATTGTATTTCCAAGTTATATCTTAAATAAACTGTAATAATGAAGCAATATTTCAGTTGTACTCATATTATTTGTGTTATTAAAAAAAAAGAAATGCTGTAATAAAGGCAGTCTAACGAGTTTTTGACTAGGTTTTTAATAGTGTTACATTCTGTTTGATCTTGACCATATTTTAATTCTGTTGAAATCAATAAATATGAGTTTCATATGTCGGAAATACGATACATATATGTACATTGTTCATGATCCTATGTTTAAATATGTTCACAAAATTTTATTAAATTTCCGTGAAAAAAAGAAAAACATAAAAAATAGGAAGTTTTTCTAAATTCTAATTCTCTGTGTAGTAAAGAAAATAATGCTATTTCTGATATTTTTATTAAAATATGAAATTTTTAAATTATCACCTCTAAAAAAAAGTTTAAAACCAAACCTAATAAATTTCAAAAAATAAAAACAATTCTTTATATTTAAATTAATGTCACACGTTTTTCAAATATGATATATTTGAGACAAGTTTACATTTTATTTTCAAAAAATGATTCTATTTATAAGAACCTAACATAGATATTCTTAAATTTATGATTCTTCCTTATTATAGGTTAACCGATGATTTTAAAAAAAGAAAATCAAATCAAACGAAAATATGTTATTTTCAAAAAAAAAAATTTTTTTCATAAAATAGAATAAACTACAGGCATCCCGCGAATAACACGGTTAACTGGTACCGTGTTATTGAGATTCGTGTTATTCAATACTAATAATTCATACAATTTTGAAAATATCGTTCCGTGCTATTCAAAAACCGTGCAATTCAAAAGTCGATATCCATACAAAATTGTATATTTGGTTCCAAAGAGAAGTAAACACTCACAACTTTATGCAATGATACTAAACCTATTCTGAGCGCAAATCTGAGAGAAAATCTGTTTACGATAAGAACTGAGATCTACAACTTTCTTTAATATCTATGTATTTCCTGCAAATCTGTTATGTATTGTACATATGAACTGTGCGATCGTTAACAGTAATATGTGTGTACACATTCGCAAATTCGTGTAATTCAAATACCGTGCTATTCGAGGGATACCTGTATTTTCCATATTTTTAAATATTTTAAAAATTTTTCATATTCAATATTAATCTAATCTAGTTTTAATTAATATCTATCAACACAAGAAATCTTTTTACTATGAAGCTGATTCAAACAATCATTATGCGTGTGGTCAAACGATTAGGATTATGATAATAAAGAGATATTATGTTTTTGTTAAAAACACGCACCTATTATCAATAATTTGTGCTTAAAAGTAACATAATCTGGGAATATACAATGTTCTTCCAGATGAGATTCTAAATCTAGAATGAAAATATTTCTTATTTGGATATGAATGAAATTCTATTAAAATGAGTATATTTCTCGTTCATCCATCCTCCTACAACAGATATTCGAAATTCTTTTTTTTTTTTTTTAATTCAAAAGATATTCTTCATAAGATTTTAATCTATATAGTTTATTTGTAGATTTACATGTAATATATGTGTGAGATGATTATCAAAAAAGATTCAAACTCGAAAACCACCTCCTACACACACGTTTTGGTAGTTTTTTTTTAATATTACATATAAAGATGGAAGACCCTTTCTCTCTCACCTATTAAAAAACATCAAACAAATTGATTGTATTCAGGAAATTGTAAATATTAATAAAATATATGATTATGGTAATAACGATGATGATGACCAAATTGGCTTTGTGTGAATAGTTAAGAAACTATATAATCATCATCAAAAGTCTTATTACCTCATTGCATATGCAATAAATTGCAAACACTTTCTTATATATTTAAAATGTTGAAAAGAAATTGCATAGTTTATTATAATGATGACGTTATGATTTGTTATGGCTGTGATTTGTTTGATAGTAATGGGATATGTTAGCTGGAATCGGCTGTTTCTTTTTTTCTCAGCTTATAAGAATTTAAAAACGCTTTTACCATTTGCCGCTGTTGGTATTTCTTTTTAGCTAATCAACTTAAGGTCAATACAGTCTCGAATATAACAAAAAAAAATCTATATATAGGAAAAGAGTGGGTGAGAACTTTTAAGGAAACGAACGCGTTATGCTACTGCTGGATTATATTACTACTAATCACGTCTTAATGAGTCCTCCTCTATATAATGTATAAAAATATAAAACCGCGATGATCGTGGTTAATTTTTGTTGAAATAGAAATGATGAAATGACTGAGAGAAGGAAATTGTTTTATATGAGAAATGAATCATTTAGCTTTAAAAAAATTGTTGTTTCTTTTTTTTTTTTTTATACTTCTTAACATAAATTTGATATAGAAATATTTTCAGTTATTCGTCAAATCATCGAAATCGATCGTGACTTAGGTTTTTTTTCCATAATTTCGTGATAAACAATTTCTTTTTTTATTCAATTCGATCGATAAACTCCAAAAGAAACCTGTGCCCCGTAGTTTTTGATATATTTTGGGCCATTGTTATATGATTATTTTAGTTTTTTTTTTTTTTTTTTTTTTTTTTTTTTTTTAGAAGGGCTTATTTAGAAGTTATCGGAGATATTGGAGAAAGAATAATTGAATTGTATAGACAGGTCCAAAAAAAAAAGCAAGAAAAAAAAAAGAAATTCATAAAAATTACATGCTTTTTCCTTTAACTACAAATAGATTACTTTCAAAAAGTAAAAGTACTTTCTCAGATAATGTAATATATCGTGTATTTGTTTATTAGTTGTAATTAGTTATGATACCCATTTCTATGATGTTATATCATTAATCAATCTTTCCCTGTGAAAAAGGGCCTCAATTGTTTCGTTATAGAAAAATGTTTGTATAATCCGTTTGAACGATATATGTACGTAATCATAATTGTTATACACTGTTATGTACTATATTTAAAAAAACAAAAAAAAAACGAGTTTATAGACTTGTACCATGATCTAGTTTGAAGTTTGAAGTAAATTTTAAGTCCCTACTTCCGTGTTAGGACTATAACGAATTGCATATATATATATTTTACTTTATGTTATATTAAATAACAATTTAAGTAAAGTTCTGTGCTCATTTCTGTATACAAAGTGATCATGTAACATAAAGGGGAAAATTGATCAGTAATTGTTATTTTTAAAAGTGAATATAAAATTTAATTTTGTTGTTAGTAAAACATCATGTTTTAGTGATTAAATTCAAAAAGAACATGAAGAATATAAACGGTTTTCTATATATTAAAAAAAAGTACAATGTGTAATCATTTAATATGAACTCTGACTTAAAATTAGTTAGAAATTATTGAACTTGAATAACTCTCAATGTCGATAAGTTTATCAATTATGAATTGTTTGTTGTTTTTAAAAAAAGCTAACAATTTTAAAAATTTCTTTAAATATATATTTAATCACGTAGTAGTCGATTCTTTTTGTTTATGCCCTATGGTAGGTACTACCAGAGGGTATATTAGTTTTGTAACACATCGGAATAATCATCGTAGATAGGTTAGATAGGTTGTGCCGGTAATCAAAAGTTATATCGATTTATGCATGTCCGTCCGTCCGTATACAAGATAACTCAAAAAGGCGTTATCCGATTTTGATGAAATTTATAATGTGAGTTGCTTATTACTTAACTTGGTTTGGTATTGCATCTGAGCAAAATCGATCCAGGGAGAGCAAAGTTATAAAGGGAAAATCACGATGACCAGAAAGCTTTGTCGTTTTTTTGTTTATGCTTTTTCAGATTTAATTGGAAAATTTGTGAACCAATTTTGTTTAAATTAATTATATACAAATAGACAATACCATGTTAAATTTCAGTCAAATCGGTCCAAGGATAGTGGAGAAAAAAATAATCCTAGGAGAAAATAACCCTCTTTATATAGTTTTTTTGATGTACTTTTAAAACTAATACCCCGATTTGAATAAAATTTACAGATTAGACTTATACGACCAGGGTCTAGGTTACCTGTAAATTAGAAGACATTTTGAAAAGAGAGAACAAAGTTATGAAGAAAAAAACTTGAAATAATGTTACTATAGTTTTGACCGTTTTTCTGTCCCATTTCTACCATAGGGCATCAAAAACTCGGCTATAGGCCGATTTTCAGTTACTCTATGTTTTTTTTTTTAAGTCTATAATATTGGGGATCTAGTTTATAACACAAACGTAATAGAATTTTATGAATTGTTGATTTTTTCAAAGCAATGAAGAAGTTGCATTAGAAAAGCATATAATCTGAGAATCATCATCAAATACATATTTTGATAAGTTTTAACTCAATGTTTTTTTTTTTCTATTTTTCCAATAAATTTTTATTGGAAATTTCATTCAGGGTTTTCTTTTTATATATTGTTATGATCTCCACATTAATTTTTTTTTTTAAAACACATTTTAATCATGTATTGTTCCAAAAATTATTGCCTAGAGAATATAATATGTAGTCAAGGCCAGACTGAAAATGATGTTCCCTAAAATTATAGCGCTGACGTTATTATAGAGTGAATGATTCACGCTAAAATCTTAGGATGAATCGTTTATGGTGGTTGTGTCATTTCCTAAGAGATTATATCTTTCAAAACATGAGGCGTACATATATGCTTCCTCATCAAATATTGAATCTATTTTAATATATTTTAATTGGGTCAATTTTTTTCCTTCCCTATAAATTAGTTATCAAATGATTTGCCTAGGCCAATATAATTTTTGTTCATCTGTCTTAACACATAAAATAGTATATTAAAATTTATATTTTTTATTTTTTTTTTATGTAACTAAAAATAAATCTACTTCATTTTAAAGTGTTAAAAATGTTGTGAGTATTAAATATTATTAGGCCAAAAGAATAAATTTCATAATTTTCTGTTTTTAAAGCCTATTCAAAGAAAAATATAGTACTTTTTGAAGATATTATAAAAAGATGCGGAACCTTCATATTTATGTTTTCAAAACAAAGACAGCATATTTAACTAACTGTTGTTCATGATCTCATTTAACTTTACCGCTTCTGGCGATTTCATATAGTGGCCACTGTTTTGTCCTCTTTTTTTTTCTCCATCACTTAAAAGCCCATAAACATTATTTTATTTAATATTTATTTTTTACAAAAGTCATTTTTTTTTTTTAGTTCAGCAAAAAAATAAACATTTAAAAATCAAACAAGCTCTCCTCTGGTCGGTGGAGCTAATGGAATCAAATCAAATTAAGACCCGGACTTGAATAAAATGTAATCAAATCTTGTACGGTTTATTTTAAGATGTGATGCAACACAAGCGTTTTTTTGTTTTTGTTTTTCTTTTCTTTACGATTTTCTTTTAATCCAATATGATTTTTTTTTTTTTTTTTTGGCTGGTTTCCTGATAATCCCGGGCATATATTTAGGAATCGACCTAAAATATGTCGAACCTCCTCTTCTTAGAAGGGAAAATCTGGTATCACAAATTTTGTTTGTTTATAAATTCTATCCGTAATATTATTTTGGTAAAAACTGTTGTTTACATTTTGACTTCTTGTCTTGCAACATAAATTATTCGTGTCCTCAATATATGTACATGTTTTTTTTTCC